>OY743115.1:30000-2530000 GCA_963555685.1 Acrobasis consociella
ATCTATTGAAAATTTTTGGAACTACATACCTGGAATAAATTTTACTTCCTTTCAAAATTCCAAATTTATGCGTATCGTATAGTAAGGACCCCCGGACCCCTGTTTTTATCCAGGAGGACCCCCCAAGTGGGATAGATTTGCACATATTAGCGTTGTAAGTGGTGACACTATAAAAATTTGTAAATAAAAATTCGTATAAAATCAAATTGACAAAATAAAAATAATTTGGACAGTGAGGACCACAAAAGGGACTCCCCGCTTCCCCCCTTTTATCGGGAAGACCTATTTATTTATTTAGTTTTTAAGATTTGTAAGTTATAGTGTCACCGAAATAGGATTTTAAACACTTTAGTATTAATTACTTTGCAAAATATTCTTAAATAATTGTTTTAACTTAATTTATTTAATTTTCTAATAATCTTTAATTTAATTTAATTGTCAATTTATAATTTTAATACATTTTAATAATTTTAACTCTAGTTTATAGTGACTGACTTTTGCAAAGTAGTTTTAAAATTCAATTTATTTAATTTTTATTTTATCTTTACGGTTATTTATACAACTTATACAAACTTTTAACGCAGTTTTAGGTAATAACGACCTTGCTCCCTTTTACAGAGCTAAGGGAAGTGTATTTTAAATTTTAAATTTATTTATTTAATTGTAATTTTAATTGAAAATTTTAATTGTAATTGACGCAGACCTCTAGCGTGATAAACATGCCCCTAACTCATTCTCCGCTTATATCTAAAGGGACAGCGGTCAGCGGGACGCCCAAATCGGTGACATTCGCCGATACACAAAGGTGTCTGAGCTTTTCGGACTCGAGTCCACCAACATGCTCGACGGAAGAAAGAATCAGATTTAAAAGGAGTATGGAAAATGACCCCAGTCGCACACCGTTTGTCCCAGAGAAATACAGGAGAAAACGTATAGACGATGATAAAAGAAACACATTATTATTAGAGTGTAGAGATTTTATACAATCAGTTATAGACGAGTTAGAGACCGCTAGAAACTTGAAAACGACTATCAAAGATACAATAAAGGAAATTTTAGGGCGATTAGAAGATAAGATGATAGACCTGGGTGAATTCTGTGACCCGGAAAATATCACACCAGGATACCACCCCAGTGTTCGTACCCAGACCTCCCCTGAGGCCCTACCCAGCCCAAATCAAATCGAGTCTGCTCTGTCCAAACAGATGGAAGAGCAGGCTCGACTGATTAAAGAAAATTCAGAGAAGCTGGAGGAAATAAGGGCGATGATCGCGCAGCAGCCTGGCCCCTTGTCTTACGCAGACGCGGCGGCCCGCCCGGCCTTGGCGAAACCGACCGAGCGTGGGGCCCTGCTGTCCCTTGTCGTCACATCGAAAGATGTGTGCGACACGGGAGAGCAGGTGCTCGACAGGGTTCGGGAAGCGGTGGATGCCAAGGACGGGTGGATACGCGTAGAGCGGGTGCGTAAGGCTAGGGACCATAAGGTAGTGATGAGTTGCGCGACGGAGGCCGAAAGGGCAAAATTGCGGCAGAGGATAGAAGGGGCAGGCAAAAACCTAACTGTCGAGGTCGTGAAAAATAGGGATCCACTCCTCATCCTCTGGGGCGTCAGCGTCAGACATACTGACGATGACGTCATCAGAGCGGTGAGGAACCAGAACCCGGAAGTTTTTCACGGCCTCGACGGGGAGGAAGGCCGCCTGCAGATTAAATATAAAAGGAAGGCGCGGAACCCGCATGTTCACCACGTTGTGGTCAACACATCGCCGGCCATATGGAGGAGGGCAGTCGCTGCCGGAACCCTCCGTGTGGACCTCCAGCGCGTAAGGGTGGCCGATCAGTCCCCCCTCGTGCAGTGCTCTCGCTGCCTGGCTTATGGCCACAGCAGGAGGTACTGCAACGAGGAGGTGGACTCGTGCAGCCACTGTGGGGGTCCACACTTAAAGTCGGCATGCGCTGACTACAAGGCGGGCACCGCGGCTTCATGCCGCAATTGTTGTAAGGCAGGACTGGGGAAGACAGACCACAATGCCTTCAGCGACGGCTGCGCGTTAAGGCAGAAATGGGACGCGATTGCAAGGTCGGCAACTGCGTATTCCTGACCTTGCAATCAGCGCAGACCCACTGGCGCTTGGCGTGGTCGCTGGTGACCTGCACCCTTAGTTCATCAATACAACTTTTATTTAAAAGCTAGATTGTATGACTAGAATAGGTAGAAAAAGAGCAGGCCACCACGACCCAGCCATTCACCGAGCATATGCGCAGGCGTCGGTGAAGGTATTGTTTCCCGGACAACAGGGCATCCCCTCCCAGAAATTGTATCAAATATATGTGTATTATTATACAATAAACACAATATTTTAGTAAAAACACAACAGTAAATAAATGGGAGGGACATGCCTTGAAGTCTGAGAGGATAGGAAATAATTAATAAGTACACCAAAATATAATTGTTATATTTATAAAAAACTATTATTAGAAGTTTCAAAATGCTATATATATATAACATACTTATTAAAATCGTAATTAAAAAGATAATAACCTATATGTAGTAAAACTGTAGAAATAATTTCAAAACATAACAATGTAAAATAATGTCTATAATTATATTTAAAATTGTAAATG
This sequence comes from Acrobasis consociella, assembly GCA_963555685.1. Lineage (NCBI taxonomy): Eukaryota > Metazoa > Arthropoda > Insecta > Lepidoptera > Pyralidae > Acrobasis > Acrobasis consociella. The sequence continues at coordinate 32,626 of OY743115.1, forward strand.
AGAGACAAGTTAGTAATATGTAAAATGTATAAACAATATTAAAAGTTAAGAATGCAAAATCATATGTATAATTATGTTTAAAATATATACTAAGATAAAAATCATTATTAAGATGTAAAATTTGAACAAAAAACAACTGAAACAAAATATAAAATGTAATGCAAAATACTGGTAAAATGTAAAATATGATGAATAAAACACCAGTATATATGTATATATATATATATAGTCAAGAAAATAGAATGACATGTATGATACAGAAACAAGCTTAAAATTGTAAAAAGACAAAAAGAAAAATTTGTGTACTGACTGCCCTTATTACCCCTACTCTGTAAATAAAGAATAAAAATAGAGATAGATATAAAAGTAGTTAAAAAAGTCGGGAGTCCCACCCGAATAGAGTACAAGATGATGCATGAACTTGGACAGTATGATGAATGAAAGTACGAGAGGCATGAAAGTGAGAACTGGCATGAAAGAGTTTTTCGGTAAAAATAGACTCCGATAATGTTGGAGGTCGTAGCATTAAAAAAAAAAAAAAAAAAAAAAAAAAAAAAAAAAAAAAAAAAAACCTAACCTAACCTAACCTAACCTAACCTAACCTAACCTAACCTAACCTAACCTAACCTAACCTAACCTAACCTAACCTAACCTAACCTAACCTAACCTAACCTAACCTAACCTAACCTAACCTAACCTAACCTAACCTAACCTAACCTAACCTAACCTAACCTAACCTAACCTAACCTAACCTAACCTAACCTAACCTAACCTAACCTAACCTAACCTAACCTAACCTAACCTAACCTAACCTAACCTAACCTAACCTAACCTAACCTAACCTAACCTAACCTAACCTAACCTAACCTAACCTAACCTAACCCTCCCTCTATAACCTTATCAAGCACATAAGAAACAAACTAACGCAGAAAAAATTAGTTACGCTGATATCATTGGATATAGAGGGAGCCTTCGACAACGCGTGGTGGCCGGCCATACGAGTCCGACTGGCCGAAGAAAAGTGTCCGATAAATATAAGAAAGGTAGTGGACAGCTACCTCACAAACCGCCTAGTGACTATACGGTACGGAGGAGAGGAAGCTAAAAGAGCCACAGGAAAGGGATGTGTCCAAGGGTCTATTGCAGGCCCCCTTCTTTGGAACCTCCTTATTGACCCACTAATAAAAGGACTTGAATATCGGCAAATATACTGTCAGGCTTTTGCGGATGACATAGTGATCGTTTTGGATGGGGACATAGCCCTCGATATAGAAAGACAAGCAAATGGCGCACTGGAGTATGTCAGGGCGTGGGGTGAACAGAATAAATTGAAATTTGCGGCACAAAAAACGAAAGCCATGCTTGTAACAAACAAATTAAAATATGACACACCACGCCTAGACATGGGAGGGATTGCCATAGAAATGACGACTGAATTGAAATTGCTTGGGGTCACTATTGACTCAAAATTAACTTTTAATAGTCATGTCAAAAATGTCACTAAGAAAGCAATAGGAATATATAGGCAACTATCTAGAGCTGCAAAAGTTAGTTGGGGGCTAAACCCAGACATCACGCGCATCATTTACACGGCAACTATTGAGCCAATAGTTCTGTATGCAGCAAGCGTGTGGGCACCGGCCGCATCAAAAATGGGTGTTAGGAAACAGCTAAACATCATTCAGAGAGGTTTCGCACAAAAAATTTGCGGTGCATATAAGACAGTCTCCTTGAACTCAGCTCTTCTGCTGGCGGGATTGCTCCCCCTTGATCTTCGGATAATTGAAGCTGCTTCACTATACGAAATCAAGAAAGGGATGCGCCCGTTAGGGCTCGGGGACAGGGAGATTGAGAAACTGGCGTCAGCTATTGAGTCCCCTCACCCAGCTAGCAATATCGACTTGGAATTCAAAACCCTGGTAGACCAGCAACAAGTTGACGAAAACAGTGACTTTAGTGTCAGAATATACACGGATGGCAGCAAAATTGACGGAAAGGTGGGCGCTGCCTTGTCCATATGGACAGGGCTAGAAGAAACCAAGGCCGTCAAATTTTGTCTGTCGCCGTATTGCACGGTCTACCAGGCGGAATTGCTGGCGATATACGAGGCGATGAGGAATATAAAAAAGCACAAAGCTAGTACATTTGGAATTTACAGCGACTCTATGTCCGCTCTACAAACCCTTACAAACCCAACTTCTCTCCACCCGCTAGCAGTAGCAACAAGAGAAATGATACAAAACATTTCACTACAGAATAAAAAGGTCAGCTTGTTCTGGGTAAAAGCTCATGCGGGTGTTGAGGGAAATGAAAGGGCGGATGAACTAGCGAAAGGGGCCGCTGTAAATTCCAAAAGGAAAGCCGATTACGACCTGTGCCCGGTTTCTTATGCCAAACAAATTCTTCGTAAGGCCACAACCCAGGAATGGGATCAGAGGTACATCCATGGCGAAACCGCAGGAACAACAAAATTATTCTTTCCAGACGCTACTGCGTCATACAAAGTTATCCGAGAAATTAAACCTGCCAACCTGATAACCCAACTACTGACAGGGCACGGGGGCTTCGCCCAATACCTCCATAGATTTAAGTTAAAAGACGATCCCTCGTGTGCGTGCGATCCAAGCATACCTGAAACAGTTGCCCACTTAATTACAGAATGCCCCATATACTGCAGGCAGCGTACAGAACTCGAAATAGCTGTAAAAGAAAAAGTGACGGTAGATAATCTACCATCATTCTTAACAGGCAAAAATAAAGTGAAATTCTTAAATTATTGTTATAAAATAGTCGAAAACGCGAACAAACGAAACAAGTAAGAAAAAATGTTGTTATAATATTATAAAGAAAATATTACTAACATCATTGTAAACATAAGAAAGTAGAACATAAGAGAAAAAAAAAAAAAAAAAAAAAAAAAAAAAAAAAAAATGATTTCATAAAAGCTAAGGAAACAAACATCCCAGATAACCCAACCCTACAAGTATAAAGAAAGACGAAGAGAAGGAGGAGTGAGTGTGAGATAGGAAACACAGAATAATAGTATGGAAAAACACAAGTAAGCACAAGCTCCGATTATGTTGGAGGATGAAAGAAGAAAAAAAAAAAAAAAAAAAAAAAAAAAAAAAAAAAAAAAAAACCTAACCTAACCTAACCTAACCTAACCTAACCTAACCTAACCTAACCTAACCTAACCTAACCTAACCTAACCTAACCTAACCCTTTTTGTGCGAACATCAAAAATTTTTGTACAAATTGAGTCGACTTTTGTTCGCATACGCTAGATAATACACCCCGTTGTATAAGTAAACCGTCCCGTACAAATTTTGTATAGTAAAAACATATCTTTTTAACGATTTTTTGCCAAATTTCTTCTAAAACACGATTTATTTAATATTTTCGACATAAATACTCACCTGGCATCACTTTTTTGTACCGAGACCCCCCTTTTTATTGATCTAGCTTCGTTCTGGCCGCGGTCCTGCATCCCTTTGCCGCTTTCCCGTAGGAAATCGGCAAAAAATTGCCCGCCCACCCTCCCGGTTGCGTATCGCGTAGCTGGACTCAGAAAGGGAGATTGTATTAATATTTTATTATTGACTAGTTATAAGGACACAGGTGCCTCCCTTCCTATAATATACATCAAGGTAGCTGGTATAGGGTTCAGGAAGGCACATCAAAAATCATTTTAAAAATTTCACTTGGCTCCCCTATACAGAGCCAAGCGACCGAAAACGCATTCTCCTTTTACACTTATATTTTAAATTTTTATTGAACTTATATTTAAATCATGACTACTGTAAGGACCCCGCTTAACGCAGAGAAGCCTACTGGCACGACCCCAAAATCGGTGTCATTCGCTCGATGCCTTAATTATTCGGATGCTAGTGAAGAGGTTATAGAATTACCTTACAGTAAATATGGAAGAAGAGATCCCGACGCCACGCCCTTCGTACCTCCCGAACACAGAAGACAAAGAATCACAGATGAAGAGAGAGTCTGGCTGGCTGCAGAGTGTCGGGAAATAAAGGAGCAAATAGAGAAAGAGCTCGACTCGGCACGTAATCTCAAGACCTCAATAAAGGATACAATAAAAGAGAAATTAAAAGTACTCGAAAATAAAATATCAAATCTGGCCGAATACGTTGAGCCCAAAAATATAACCCCTGGATATCACCCAAGTATCCGAACTCAAACCTCCCCCGAAATCCAGAGCGAAATCCAGAGACCTTTACCCTCATCTGAAAATATGTCAGAAATAGAAGCAACGATTAAACAGATGGCCGGGATGTTGGAGCAAAATACAAACAGTATCAATGAACTGAAAAACGCGCTCCACCACTCAAAACAACTAACCTACTCCGAGGTCGCGGCAGGAGGCAGCGGAAATCCTAGCCGCACCCAAGTCACACTCCATTCAGTGGCCGTCTCGTCCAAAGGAGTCGAGACCGGAGAAGAAATCCTGGACCAAGTTAGAGAAGCAGTGGCAGAGGGAAATGAATGGATAAGAGTTGAGAGGGTAAGGAAGGCCAAGGATCGAAAGGTAATTGTAAGCTGTGATTCAAAGGAAGAAAGAAGAAAACTAAAGGAAAGAATAGAGAAGAATAAAGAGTTGCAAGTGGAGGAAATCCAAAACAAAGACCCGCTTCTCATTTTTAGGAACATACTAAAGAAAAGTACAGATGAAGAAATATTATACCGGCTTAAAAATCAAAATAAGAAAATATTCGAGGGCGTCAAAGACGAAGAAAATAGGATGCAAGTAAAATTCCGAAAACCGGCTAAAAATCAGCTATTAAATCACGTGGTGTTAACGGTTTCACCAACTATTTGGAGTAAATTGGTGACGGCTGGCTCAGTGCGCATCGACATGCAGAGAATTTATATAGAAGATCACTCGCCGCTTATACAATGTTCGATGTGCCTGGGCTACGGGCATGTTAGGAAATACTGTGAAAAGGAGATAGAAAAGTGCTGTCACTGTGGGGGCGATCACAGAAAAGCGGAATGCGCTGGCTGGCTGGCCGGAGCGCCACCATCGTGCCTGAACTGCACCGCGGAGGATAAGGAGTTACGAAACCATAATGCATTTAGTAACGCATGCCAGGTCAGGCAAAGGTGGGACGCCCTGGCCAGGTCCAGGGTAGCATATTGCTAATGTTGTCTTCGTGGAGAACTACATGTGGGGAATTGAAACACTAGTAAAAAAATGGGAGAGCCTAGGAAGCCGGCAGTTGCGACTTGAACGCTGCACAGCAACCTGGTTTTGTTGTGCTTAATGTTATGCCATTAAACTCGCAAAAACGATAGCGGAAAACTGTGCAGTGTACAGGTAAACAACCAAATCACGAATCTACACAAGTGGCTCTGCATCGGAAAATAATTATTATTTTTGGAAGCAAAGTACCATGTAGACTACTGACTCTATATTGGGCATACATTAACTAGATTATATTAGGGGGCAAAATTTACAAAGAAAATTACACCTATACTTTTATTTTAACTATTTTATCTATACAATTTTATACAATATTAATATTCGACTATTTCCTATACAATATTTTATGACGCTAGTCTAAAGTTTTTATATACACAATTTAAATAAATTCTTTTATATAACCAGCTCTAAAAACATAAGAACCAAATACTTGATAAATTAGAAATAAACTTGAATAGACACAATGCGAAACGAAAACCAAACTAGAACTAAATGACCGTCAAATAGAAATATAAAAAAAAAAAAAAAAAAAAAAAAAGTTATATATATATATTGTAATATTAGAGGAAAAATAGGAAATTATACAACAAACGAAGCTTAAATACAAATCGGTAGCATAAATGATTTTCGAACACAATAAAGAGTTATACTGACCAGTACATATAATTATAAGTTAAACCGAAGTAAAAATAGATAAGTGAAGAAATAAAGAAACGACGTAAATGCAAATAAAAGAGAGAATGATTGATCCTATAAAAGAGAGAATAAATGAATAAATGAGAAAAATTGACGAATAACACCACATGTTAGAAATGGAAGTAAATATGTAAAATAAGTATTTAAAAAGCACAAATTGACAAATTCATTACTGAAAATTATTACTGTATACAAAGACTCTGCTCATGGCAGAGGGTACTGGTACAAAGGAACTCTTCCTTTACATTCAAAAAAAAAAAAAAAAAAAAAAAAAAAAAAAAAAAAAAAAAAAACCTAACCTAACCTAACCTAACCTAACCTAACCTAACCTAACCTAACCTAACCTAACCTAACCTAACCTAACCTAACCTAACCTAACCCTTTTTGTGCGAACATCAAGTTCCGCTGCGCCAGGCGACCCGAACGCGCACTGCCCGCAACGCTCCGCGCTCGAAAAAAATCAAAGTTTTGTGGTTTTTTGCGGTTTAAAATCGATAACTTTGTAACGGAGGCAGCTACAGCCTTGAAATAAATATTAAAAAGTGCGCGCTTCAAAACTCCATAGTGTAAGTGCTGTGACAAATACTTGGAATTTTGCCAAGTATTTTTAAAACACGAAAAACTTTACCAATTTCGGGACCGTACGCGCAAAACAATTCATTAAAAAATCATCGGGCGTCGTACAAAGATAAGCTATACATATTTAAAATCTCCACAACTTGGCGGACCTATTCGTAGTTTAATTTGTGACATAAATTCAAAATTAGGACTTTTAATAGTGGCGAAAACATAAACTTTTTCTAAATTTAAACTTTGAAAGTGATTTTCTCCAAATCTAAATCGACGACATATACTTTTTGAACTGTGGTTTTGTGCGTCTTGGACGACTACGTACCTGGACAAGTTTTCGGAATTTTCTGGCGAAGCACCGAGGCGCCAGAGACCAAAAACCGTCTGAACCCACCAGCGGTTTTTTCGGTTTTGCGGCTGAACCCTGGTGTGCGCGCTAGTGGTTCTGTCACCATTGGCTGCGCCCTGAGAAGACGCATCAGCCGACCCCAAAACCAGCTTCCTAGGACCAGGCGTCCAGGAGCAGCACCCATCCTTCTGCCAGAAAATTCAAACAAGCAAATTTGGACCCGCCCACGCCCGAAATCCGAAAAACTGGAACACCCGTTAGTAGATAAGTCCAGTGCAAATTTATCCCACAATCTGTGTGCCAAATTTGAGATCCCTAGCTTCAATAGTTAATTAATTATAGATTTTTAAGTAGAACACTACTAAATTTTTGCCCGGGTTTACGTAATTCGAAACTGAAAAAGTGCTTTTTAAATAAGGGTTGTTTTGAGAAAACAACCCTTAATTTCTTTAGCCCGGGTCGTAAAAATAGTTTTATAGTTGTTTCCATATTTTTAGCTTTAGTGGTTTTTGAGATAATTCGATCTCAAATTTGGTAAAAGCCGGGATTTTGACCCCCTCTTTTCACCCCTTTCCCGTAGGGGAAATTTATGGGGCACATAACAAACCTCCATTATTAAGGCATAAGTATTTTATTTTGGCACTATTTTAATTAAATTCTTATTATTTTCGGAAATAAAGTTGTAAACAAAATCCCGCCATCTATTGAGAAATTTTGGAACTTCATACCTGGAAAAAATTTTACTTATTTTCAAAATTCTAAATTTATTCAAATCGTATTATAGGGACCCCCGTAACCCTGTTTTTCTCCCGGAGGACCCCCTAAGTGGGATAGATTTGCACTTATTAGAGTTGTAAGTGGTGACACTATAAGAACTTTTAAACAAAAATTTGTAAAAAATTATTTTCCCGCAATAAAAATTTAGTTTGTAGTGACGACCATAAAAGGGACTCCCCGCTTCCTCCTGGTAACCGGGAGGACCCAATTGGTCTTTTAGTTTTTAAGAAACCTAGGTTATAGTGTCACCGAAATTGTACTTTTTATACACTTGCGTGTCTATATTTAGCTATACTTTGCAAAATCTATTTAAAATAACTTATTTAATTCAATATATTCAATTCTATTTAATTCCCTTTTAATTTTATTGACATTTTAAATTTTTTTTTTATCTGTTTTAATTTATTTTAACAATTTTAATCTTGAATCATAGTGTTTGAAAATTGTAATTTTGCAAAGTATCATTCAATTTAATTTAATTTTAATAGTGTGTTTACAACTTTTACAAACTTTATGGTATTTTAATGATAAACGACCTTGGCTCCTCTTTACAGAGCTAAGGGAACAGTATTTTAAATTTTAACTTATTTATTTAATTGTAATTTTAGTTTTAAAAAATTGACGCAGACCTCCAGCGTGAGACAATGCCTCTCGCCCACTCCCCACCGACGTCGAGGAGGACTCCCATTAGCGGGACACCAAAATCGGTGTCGTTTGTAGACCCGCATAATGGTAGTCCCACCAATTCAGAAGCCAGTGTCCAGTCGTGGTCAAATTTCATCCGAAATAGGGACCCGAACGCTACTCCTTTTGTCCCGAAAAGATATAGGAGGAAACGTTTAACGGATGACGACAGAGACACCCTGGTCGAGGAGTGCAGGGAGTATATTAAACAGGTCATTGACGAGCTAGAAACGGCTAGGAACCTGAAGACGACTATTAAAGACGCGGCTAAAAATATATTAGAAAAATTAGAAAATAAAATTATTGACCTAGCCCAGTACGTAGAGCCTAAGAATGTGACTCCAGGTTATCATCCAAGCGTGCGGACCCAGACTTCCCCTGAGACCCAACCTAGCCCATGTCAAGTCGAGCATGCTCTATCCAGGCAGATGGAAGAGCAGGCTCGACTGATAAGGGAAAATACTAAAAGTTTAGACGAGCTTAGGGAAATGGTCGCGAAGCAGTCTGGCCCTTCGTCTTACGCGGACGCGGCGGCCCGCCCGGCCTTGGCGAAACCGACCGAGCGTGGGGCCCTGCTGTCCCTTGTCGTGGCATCTAAAGATGCTTGCGACACGGGGGAGCAGGTGCTCGACAGGGTTCGAGAGGCGGTGGATGCCAAGGACGGGTGGATACGCGTAGAGCGTGTGCGTAGGGCGAGAGACCAGAAGGTAGTGATGGGCTGCGCGACGGAAGCTGAGAGGGCCAAACTACGACAGAGACTGGAGGGGGCAGGCAAAAACCTCACCGTCGAGATCGTGAAAAATAGGGACCCACTCCTCATCCTCTGGGGCGTCAGCGTCAAACATACTGACGATGACGTCATCGGAGCGGTGAGGAACCAGAACCCGGAAGTTTTTCACGGCCTCGACGGGGAGGAAAGCCGCCTGCAAATCAAATATAAGAGGAAGGCGCGGAACCCGCAGGTTCATCATGTTGTGGTCAGCACATCGCCGGCCCTATGGAGGAGGGCAGTTGCTGCCGGAACCCTCCGTGTGGACCTCCAGCACGTAAGGGTGGCCGACCAGTCCCCTCTTGTGCAGTGCTCTCGCTGCCTGGCCTACGGCCACAGTAGGAGATACTGCACAGAGGAGGTGGACTCGTGCAGCCACTGCGGGGGTCCACACTTAAAGTCGGCATGTGCTGACCACAAGGCCGGCACCGCGGCTTCCTGCCGCAATTGCTGCAAGGCTGGACTGGGGAATACAGAGCACAATGCCTTCAGCGACGGCTGCGCGTTAAGGCAAAAATGGGACGCGATTGCAAGGTCGGCAACCGCGTATTCCTGACCTTGCAATCAGCGCAGACCCACTGGTGGGTGGCTTAGTCGTTGGTGGCCTGCATCCTAAGCTCATCAATACGACTTTTATTTAAAAGCTAGATTGCATGACTTATACAGGTAGAAAAGAGCAGGCCATCACGACTCAGCCATTCACCGAGCATACGCGCAGGCGTCGGTGAATGTATTGTCTTTCCCGGACAACAGGGCATCCCCCTCCCCGAAATTGAAACAAATATATGTGTATTATTAATAATAATCACAATATTTAAGCACAATCACAAGTAAATAAAATAGGAGGGAAATGCCTTGAAATAGAAGTCCGCAAAGTAGGAGACAATTAAAATTATATAAGTATTAGAACATAAAATATTAATGCTATGTACTATATATATTAAAATTGCAATTAAAAAAAAAAAAAAAAAAATTGAAAGGCAACGCATATATGTACTATAATTGCAGATATAGTATTAAAACATTAACTTTGTAAAATAATGTTTTTATAAATATTTTAAAATGTATACAATAAAATTAAAAATAAAAACATATCGAAAAATTTAAAATATTATACGAAACAAAAACACGGTAGAAATGTAAAAGATAATGTATCTTACACAAGTATAGAAAGAGTAAAAATGTTAAATATATGTATATAGTTAAGTAAAAAAGGAAAGAAATGTACGATATTGAAAAATTTAATAATACTATAAAAATGTAAAAGATAATGTATATTACATAAACATAGGAAGAGGAAAATGTGAAGTATATATACATAGTTAAGTAAAAAGAAAAAGAAAATTTACGATATGTTAAATATATGTATATAGTTAAGTTAAAATAGGAAAAGAAATGTACGATATCGAAAAATTTAATAACACTATAAAAATGTAAAAGATAGTGTATATTACATAACATAGGAAGAGGAAAATGTGAAGTATATGTACATAGTTAAGTAAAAAGAAAAAGAAAAGTTACGATACAGTTATAATTTTAAAAATTGTAAAAAAGAAGAAAATTTGTGTTCTGACTGCCTTATTACCCCCTTCAGACAATAAAAAATAAAAAGAAAAATAGATTCAGAGGTAGTTAAAAATCGGGAGTCCCACCCGAACAGAGTACAAGATGATGCATGAACTTGGACAGTATGATGAATGAAAGTACGAGAGGCATGAAAGTGAGAACTGGCATGAAAGAGTTTTTCGGAGAAAATAGACTCCAATAATGTTGGAGGTCGTAGAAAAAAAAAAAAAAAAAAAAAAAAAAAAAAAAAAAACCTAACCTAACCTAACCTAACCTAACCGTTCGAACATCAAAAATTTTTGTACAAATTGAGTCGACTTTTGTTCGCATACGCTAGATAATACACCCCGTTGTATAAGTAAACCGTTCCGTACAAATTTTGTATAGTAAAAACATATTTTTTAACGATTTTTTGCCAAATTTCTTCTAAAACACGATTTATTTAATATTTTCGACATAAATACTCACCTGGCATCACTTTTTTGTACCGAGACCCCCCTTTTTATTGATCTAGCTTCGTTCTGGCCGCGGTCCTGCATCCTTTTGCCGCTTTCCCGTAGGAAATCGGCAAAAAATTGCACCTGAAAACATAAAAATATACATATTAATATACAAAACTTAACTTTTTTCACAAACTTTAGATCAAAAATCGAAATTTTCCCATAACGACTGATCGGCTTTTACGTTTTTCCTTTAGAACACGTTAAGCCGCATCTTTTATTCCCATAGTTTATTTCAGTAGATTCAATAGTTTCCAAATTAACTTAACTTTTCTTTCAAAATTGTCAATTTCTTCATACAAAACAGCACTTTTTATCTAAAATCTCCAAATTTTTCCCTTTGACCGTGTCGGTGTTTACTTTTTCTGGTAATACTGACTGTGCTGCATCCCTGGACACCCCATTTGCCAGTGTGGGTTCAGTAGTTTTTGAGTTATATCGATTTTTTATTGACTTTATTCTGTGACGGTACCTAAACCGAGGTTACCTTATACCATCGAATTTTTCATACATTTTGTTCGAACATCAAAAATTTTTGTACAAATTGAGTCGACTTTTGTTCGCATACGCTAGATAATACACCCCGTTGTATAAGTAAACCGTTCCGTACAAATTTTGTATAGTAAAAACATATTTTTTAACGATTTTTTGCCAAATTTCTTCTAAAACACGATTTATTTAATATTTTCGACATAAATACTCACCTGGCATCACTTTTTTGTACCGAGACCCCCCTTTTTATTGATCTAGCTTCGTTCTGGCCGCGGTCCTGCATCCTTTTGCCGCTTTCCCGTAGGAAATCGGCAAAAAATTGCACCTGAAAACATAAAAATATACATATTAATATACAAAACTTAACTTTTTTCACAAACTTTAGATCAAAAATCGAAATTTTCCCATAACGACTGATCGGCTTTTACGTTTTTCCTTTAGAACACGTTAAGCCGCATCTTTTATTCCCATAGTTTATTTCAGTAGATTCAATAGTTTCCAAATTAACTTAACTTTTCTTTCAAAATTGTCAATTTCTTCATACAAAACAGCACTTTTTATCTAAAATCTCCAAATTTTTCCCTTTGACCGTGTCGGTGTTTACTTTTTCTGGTAATACTGACTGTGCTGCATCCCTGGACACCCCATTTGCCAGTGTGGGTTCAGTAGTTTTTGAGTTATATCGATTTTTTATTGACTTTATTCTGTGACGGTACCTAAACCGAGGTTACCTTATACCATCGAATTTTTCATACATTTTGTTCGAACATCAAAAATTTTTGTACAAATTGAGTCGACTTTTGTTCGCATACGCTAGATAATACACCCCGTTGTATAAGTAAACCGTTCCGTACAAATTTTGTATAGTAAAAACATATTTTTTAACGATTTTTTGCCAAATTTCTTCTAAAACACGATTTATTTAATATTTTCGACATAAATACTCACCTGGCATCACTTTTTTGTACCGAGACCCCCCTTTTTATTGATCTAGCTTCGTTCTGGCCGCGGTCCTGCATCCTTTTGCCGCTTTCCCGTAGGAAATCGGCAAAAAATTGCACCTGAAAACATAAAAATATACATATTAATATACAAAACTTAACTTTTTTCACAAACTTTAGATCAAAAATCGAAATTTTCCCATAACGACTGATCGGCTTTTACGTTTTTCTTTTAGAACACGTTAAGCCGCATCTTTTATTCCCATTGTTTATTTCAGTAGATTCAATAGTTTCCAAATTAACTTAACTTTTCTTTCAAAATTGTCAATTTCTTCATACAAAACAGCACTTTTTATTTAAAATCTCCAAATTTTTCCCTTTGACCGTGTCGGTGTTTACTTTTTCTGGTAATACTGACTGTGCTGCATCCCTGGACACCCCATTTGCCAGTGTGGGTTCAGTAGTTTTTGAGTTATATCGATTTTTTATTGACTTTATTCTGTGACGGTACCTAAGCCGAGGTTACCTTATACCATCGAATTTTTCATACATTTTGTTCGAACATCAAAAATTTTTGTACAAATTGAGTCGACTTTTGTTCGCATACGCTAGATAATACACCCCGTTGTATAAGTAAACCGTTCCGTACAAATTTTGTATAGTAAAAACATATTTTTTAACGATTTTTTGCCAAATTTCTTCTAAATTACGATTTATTTAATATTTTTCACATAAATACTCACCTGGCATCACTTTTTTGTACCGAGACCCCCCTTTTTATTGATCTAGCTTCGTTCTGGCCGCGGTCCTGCATCCTTTTGCCGCTTTCCCGTAGGAAATCGGCAAAAAATTGCACCTGAAAACATAAAAATATACATATTAATATACAAAACTTAACTTTTTTCACAAACTTTAGATCAAAAATCGAAATTTTCCCATAACGACTGATCGGCTTTTACGTTTTTCTTTTAGAACACGTTAAGCCGCATCTTTTATTCCCATTGTTTATTTCAGTAGATTCAATAGTTTCCAAATTAACTTAACTTTTCTTTCAAAATTGTCAATTTCTTCATACAAAACAGCACTTTTTATTTAAAATCTCCAAATTTTTCCCTTTGACCGTGTCGGTGTTTACTTTTTCTGGTAATACTGACTGTGCTGCATCCCTGGACACCCCATTTGCCAGTGTGGGTTCAGTAGTTTTTGAGTTATATCGATTTTTTATTGACTTTATTCTGTGACGGTACCTAAGCCGAGGTTACCTTATACCATCGAATTTTTCATACATTTTGTTCGAACATCAAAAATTTTTGTACAAATTGAGTCGACTTTTGTTCGCATACGCTAGATAATACACCCCGTTGTATAAGTAAACCGTTCCGTACAAATTTTGTATAGTAAAAACATATTTTTTAACGATTTTTTGCCAAATTTCTTCTAAATTACGATTTATTTAATATTTTTCACATAAATACTCACCTGGCATCACTTTTTTGTACCGAGACCCCCCTTTTTATTGATCTAGCTTCGTTCTGGCCGCGGTCCTGCATCCTTTTGCCGCTTTCCCGTAGGAAATCGGCAAAAAATTGCACCTGAAAACATAAAAATATACATATTAATATACAAAACTTAACTTTTTTCACAAACTTTAGATCAAAAATCGAAATTTTCCCATAACGACTGATCGGCTTTTACGTTTTTCCTTTAGAACACGTTAAGCCGCATCTTTTATTCCCATAGTTTATTTCAGTAGATTCAATAGTTTCCAAATTAACTTAACTTTTCTTTCAAAATTGTCAATTTCTTCATACAAAACAGCACTTTTTATCTAAAATCTCCAAATTTTTCCCTTTGACCGTGTCGGTGTTTACTTTTTCTGGTAATACTGACTGTGCTGCATCCCTGGACACCCCATTTGCCAGTGTGGGTTCAGTAGTTTTTGAGTTATATCGATTTTTTATTGACTTTATTCTGTGACGGTACCTAAACCGAGGTTACCTTATACCATCGAATTTTTCATACATTTTGTTCGAACATCAAAAATTTTTGTACAAATTGAGTCGACTTTTGTTCGCATACGCTAGATAATACACCCCGTTGTATAAGTAAACCGTTCCGTACAAATTTTGTATAGTAAAAACATATTTTTTAACGATTTTTTGCCAAATTTCTTCTAAAACACGATTTATTTAATATTTTCGACATAAATACTCACCTGGCATCACTTTTTTGTACCGAGACCCCCCTTTTTATTGATCTAGCTTCGTTCTGGCCGCGGTCCTGCATCCTTTTGCCGCTTTCCCGTAGGAAATCGGCAAAAAATTGCACCTGAAAACATAAAAATATACATATTAATATACAAAACTTAACTTTTTTCACAAACTTTAGATCAAAAATCGAAATTTTCCCATAACGACTGATCGGCTTTTACGTTTTTCCTTTAGAACACGTTAAGCCGCATCTTTTATTCCCATAGTTTATTTCAGTAGATTCAATAGTTTCCAAATTAACTTAACTTTTCTTTCAAAATTGTCAATTTCTTCATACAAAACAGCACTTTTTATCTAAAATCTCCAAATTTTTCCCTTTGACCGTGTCGGTGTTTACTTTTTCTGGTAATACTGACTGTGCTGCATCCCTGGACACCCCATTTGCCAGTGTGGGTTCAGTAGTTTTTGAGTTATATCGATTTTTTATTGACTTTATTCTGTGACGGTACCTAAACCGAGGTTACCTTATACCATCGAATTTTTCATACATTTTGTTCGAACATCAAAAATTTTTGTACAAATTGAGTCGACTTTTGTTCGCATACGCTAGATAATACACCCCGTTGTATAAGTAAACCGTTCCGTACAAATTTTGTATAGTAAAAACATATTTTTTAACGATTTTTTGCCAAATTTCTTCTAAAACACGATTTATTTAATATTTTCGACATAAATACTCACCTGGCATCACTTTTTTGTACCGAGACCCCCCTTTTTATTGATCTAGCTTCGTTCTGGCCGCGGTCCTGCATCCTTTTGCCGCTTTCCCGTAGGAAATCGGCAAAAAATTGCACCTGAAAACATAAAAATATACATATTAATATACAAAACTTAACTTTTTTCACAAACTTTAGATCAAAAATCGAAATTTTCCCATAACGACTGATCGGCTTTTACGTTTTTCCTTTAGAACACGTTAAGCCGCATCTTTTATTCCCATAGTTTATTTCAGTAGATTCAATAGTTTCCAAATTAACTTAACTTTTCTTTCAAAATTGTCAATTTCTTCATACAAAACAGCACTTTTTATCTAAAATCTCCAAATTTTTCCCTTTGACCGTGTCGGTGTTTACTTTTTCTGGTAATACTGACTGTGCTGCATCCCTGGACACCCCATTTGCCAGTGTGGGTTCAGTAGTTTTTGAGTTATATCGATTTTTTATTGACTTTATTCTGTGACGGTACCTAAACCGAGGTTACCTTATACCATCGAATTTTTCATACATTTTGTTCGAACATCAAAAATTTTTGTACAAATTGAGTCGACTTTTGTTCGCATACGCTAGATAATACACCCCGTTGTATAAGTAAACCGTTCCGTACAAATTTTGTATAGTAAAAACATATTTTTTAACGATTTTTTGCCAAATTTCTTCTAAAACACGATTTATTTAATATTTTCGACATAAATACTCACCTGGCATCACTTTTTTGTACCGAGACCCCCCTTTTTATTGATCTAGCTTCGTTCTGGCCGCGGTCCTGCATCCTTTTGCCGCTTTCCCGTAGGAAATCGGCAAAAAATTGCACCTGAAAACATAAAAATATACATATTAATATACAAAACTTAACTTTTTTCACAAACTTTAGATCAAAAATCGAAATTTTCCCATAACGACTGATCGGCTTTTACGTTTTTCCTTTAGAACACGTTAAGCCGCATCTTTTATTCCCATAGTTTATTTCAGTAGATTCAATAGTTTCCAAATTAACTTAACTTTTCTTTCAAAATTGTCAATTTCTTCATACAAAACAGCACTTTTTATCTAAAATCTCCAAATTTTTCCCTTTGACCGTGTCGGTGTTTACTTTTTCTGGTAATACTGACTGTGCTGCATCCCTGGACACCCCATTTGCCAGTGTGGGTTCAGTAGTTTTTGAGTTATATCGATTTTTTATTGACTTTATTCTGTGACGGTACCTAAACCGAGGTTACCTTATACCATCGAATTTTTCATACATTTTGTTCGAACATCAAAAATTTTTGTACAAATTGAGTCGACTTTTGTTCGCATACGCTAGATAATACACCCCGTTGTATAAGTAAACCGTTCCGTACAAATTTTGTATAGTAAAAACATATTTTTTAACGATTTTTTGCCAAATTTCTTCTAAAACACGATTTATTTAATATTTTCGACATAAATACTCACCTGGCATCACTTTTTTGTACCGAGACCCCCCTTTTTATTGATCTAGCTTCGTTCTGGCCGCGGTCCTGCATCCTTTTGCCGCTTTCCCGTAGGAAATCGGCAAAAAATTGCACCTGAAAACATAAAAATATACATATTAATATACAAAACTTAACTTTTTTCACAAACTTTAGATCAAAAATCGAAATTTTCCCATAACGACTGATCGGCTTTTACGTTTTTCCTTTAGAACACGTTAAGCCGCATCTTTTATTCCCATAGTTTATTTCAGTAGATTCAATAGTTTCCAAATTAACTTAACTTTTCTTTCAAAATTGTCAATTTCTTCATACAAAACAGCACTTTTTATCTAAAATCTCCAAATTTTTCCCTTTGACCGTGTCGGTGTTTACTTTTTCTGGTAATACTGACTGTGCTGCATCCCTGGACACCCCATTTGCCAGTGTGGGTTCAGTAGTTTTTGAGTTATATCGATTTTTTATTGACTTTATTCTGTGACGGTACCTAAACCGAGGTTACCTTATACCATCGAATTTTTCATACATTTTGTTCGAACATCAAAAATTTTTGTACAAATTGAGTCGACTTTTGTTCGCATACGCTAGATAATACACCCCGTTGTATAAGTAAACCGTTCCGTACAAATTTTGTATAGTAAAAACATATTTTTTAACGAT
Source organism: Acrobasis consociella (assembly GCA_963555685.1). NCBI lineage: Eukaryota > Metazoa > Arthropoda > Insecta > Lepidoptera > Pyralidae > Acrobasis > Acrobasis consociella. Next base: position 50,288 of record OY743115.1, read on the forward strand.
TTTTTGCCAAATTTCTTCTAAAACACGATTTATTTAATATTTTCGACATAAATACTCACCTGGCATCACTTTTTTGTACCGAGACCCCCCTTTTTATTGATCTAGCTTCGTTCTGGCCGCGGTCCTGCATCCTTTTGCCGCTTTCCCGTAGGAAATCGGCAAAAAATTGCACCTGAAAACATAAAAATATACATATTAATATACAAAACTTAACTTTTTTCACAAACTTTAGATCAAAAATCGAAATTTTCCCATAACGACTGATCGGCTTTTACGTTTTTCCTTTAGAACACGTTAAGCCGCATCTTTTATTCCCATAGTTTATTTCAGTAGATTCAATAGTTTCCAAATTAACTTAACTTTTCTTTCAAAATTGTCAATTTCTTCATACAAAACAGCACTTTTTATCTAAAATCTCCAAATTTTTCCCTTTGACCGTGTCGGTGTTTACTTTTTCTGGTAATACTGACTGTGCTGCATCCCTGGACACCCCATTTGCCAGTGTGGGTTCAGTAGTTTTTGAGTTATATCGATTTTTTATTGACTTTATTCTGTGACGGTACCTAAACCGAGGTTACCTTATACCATCGAATTTTTCATACATTTTGTTCGAACATCAAAAATTTTTGTACAAATTGAGTCGACTTTTGTTCGCATACGCTAGATAATACACCCCGTTGTATAAGTAAACCGTTCCGTACAAATTTTGTATAGTAAAAACATATTTTTTAACGATTTTTTGCCAAATTTCTTCTAAAACACGATTTATTTAATATTTTCGACATAAATACTCACCTGGCATCACTTTTTTGTACCGAGACCCCCCTTTTTATTGATCTAGCTTCGTTCTGGCCGCGGTCCTGCATCCTTTTGCCGCTTTCCCGTAGGAAATCGGCAAAAAATTGCACCTGAAAACATAAAAATATACATATTAATATACAAAACTTAACTTTTTTCACAAACTTTAGATCAAAAATCGAAATTTTCCCATAACGACTGATCGGCTTTTACGTTTTTCCTTTAGAACACGTTAAGCCGCATCTTTTATTCCCATAGTTTATTTCAGTAGATTCAATAGTTTCCAAATTAACTTAACTTTTCTTTCAAAATTGTCAATTTCTTCATACAAAACAGCACTTTTTATCTAAAATCTCCAAATTTTTCCCTTTGACCGTGTCGGTGTTTACTTTTTCTGGTAATACTGACTGTGCTGCATCCCTGGACACCCCATTTGCCAGTGTGGGTTCAGTAGTTTTTGAGTTATATCGATTTTTTATTGACTTTATTCTGTGACGGTACCTAAACCGAGGTTACCTTATACCATCGAATTTTTCATACATTTTGTTCGAACATCAAAAATTTTTGTACAAATTGAGTCGACTTTTGTTCGCATACGCTAGATAATACACCCCGTTGTATAAGTAAACCGTTCCGTACAAATTTTGTATAGTAAAAACATATTTTTTAACGATTTTTTGCCAAATTTCTTCTAAAACACGATTTATTTAATATTTTCGACATAAATACTCACCTGGCATCACTTTTTTGTACCGAGACCCCCCTTTTTATTGATCTAGCTTCGTTCTGGCCGCGGTCCTGCATCCTTTTGCCGCTTTCCCGTAGGAAATCGGCAAAAAATTGCACCTGAAAACATAAAAATATACATATTAATATACAAAACTTAACTTTTTTCACAAACTTTAGATCAAAAATCGAAATTTTCCCATAACGACTGATCGGCTTTTACGTTTTTCCTTTAGAACACGTTAAGCCGCATCTTTTATTCCCATAGTTTATTTCAGTAGATTCAATAGTTTCCAAATTAACTTAACTTTTCTTTCAAAATTGTCAATTTCTTCATACAAAACAGCACTTTTTATCTAAAATCTCCAAATTTTTCCCTTTGACCGTGTCGGTGTTTACTTTTTCTGGTAATACTGACTGTGCTGCATCCCTGGACACCCCATTTGCCAGTGTGGGTTCAGTAGTTTTTGAGTTATATCGATTTTTTATTGACTTTATTCTGTGACGGTACCTAAACCGAGGTTACCTTATACCATCGAATTTTTCATACATTTTGTTCGAACATCAAAAATTTTTGTACAAATTGAGTCGACTTTTGTTCGCATACGCTAGATAATACACCCCGTTGTATAAGTAAACCGTTCCGTACAAATTTTGTATAGTAAAAACATATTTTTTAACGATTTTTTGCCAAATTTCTTCTAAAACACGATTTATTTAATATTTTCGACATAAATACTCACCTGGCATCACTTTTTTGTACCGAGACCCCCCTTTTTATTGATCTAGCTTCGTTCTGGCCGCGGTCCTGCATCCTTTTGCCGCTTTCCCGTAGGAAATCGGCAAAAAATTGCACCTGAAAACATAAAAATATACATATTAATATACAAAACTTAACTTTTTTCACAAACTTTAGATCAAAAATCGAAATTTTCCCATAACGACTGATCGGCTTTTACGTTTTTCCTTTAGAACACGTTAAGCCGCATCTTTTATTCCCATAGTTTATTTCAGTAGATTCAATAGTTTCCAAATTAACTTAACTTTTCTTTCAAAATTGTCAATTTCTTCATACAAAACAGCACTTTTTATCTAAAATCTCCAAATTTTTCCCTTTGACCGTGTCGGTGTTTACTTTTTCTGGTAATACTGACTGTGCTGCATCCCTGGACACCCCATTTGCCAGTGTGGGTTCAGTAGTTTTTGAGTTATATCGATTTTTTATTGACTTTATTCTGTGACGGTACCTAAACCGAGGTTACCTTATACCATCGAATTTTTCATACATTTTGTTCGAACATCAAAAATTTTTGTACAAATTGAGTCGACTTTTGTTCGCATACGCTAGATAATACACCCCGTTGTATAAGTAAACCGTTCCGTACAAATTTTGTATAGTAAAAACATATTTTTTAACGATTTTTTGCCAAATTTCTTCTAAAACACGATTTATTTAATATTTTCGACATAAATACTCACCTGGCATCACTTTTTTGTACCGAGACCCCCCTTTTTATTGATCTAGCTTCGTTCTGGCCGCGGTCCTGCATCCTTTTGCCGCTTTCCCGTAGGAAATCGGCAAAAAATTGCACCTGAAAACATAAAAATATACATATTAATATACAAAACTTAACTTTTTTCACAAACTTTAGATCAAAAATCGAAATTTTCCCATAACGACTGATCGGCTTTTACGTTTTTCCTTTAGAACACGTTAAGCCGCATCTTTTATTCCCATAGTTTATTTCAGTAGATTCAATAGTTTCCAAATTAACTTAACTTTTCTTTCAAAATTGTCAATTTCTTCATACAAAACAGCACTTTTTATCTAAAATCTCCAAATTTTTCCCTTTGACCGTGTCGGTGTTTACTTTTTCTGGTAATACTGACTGTGCTGCATCCCTGGACACCCCATTTGCCAGTGTGGGTTCAGTAGTTTTTGAGTTATATCGATTTTTTATTGACTTTATTCTGTGACGGTACCTAAACCGAGGTTACCTTATACCATCGAATTTTTCATACATTTTGTTCGAACATCAAAAATTTTTGTACAAATTGAGTCGACTTTTGTTCGCATACGCTAGATAATACACCCCGTTGTATAAGTAAACCGTTCCGTACAAATTTTGTATAGTAAAAACATATTTTTTAACGATTTTTTGCCAAATTTCTTCTAAAACACGATTTATTTAATATTTTCGACATAAATACTCACCTGGCATCACTTTTTTGTACCGAGACCCCCCTTTTTATTGATCTAGCTTCGTTCTGGCCGCGGTCCTGCATCCTTTTGCCGCTTTCCCGTAGGAAATCGGCAAAAAATTGCACCTGAAAACATAAAAATATACATATTAATATACAAAACTTAACTTTTTTCACAAACTTTAGATCAAAAATCGAAATTTTCCCATAACGACTGATCGGCTTTTACGTTTTTCCTTTAGAACACGTTAAGCCGCATCTTTTATTCCCATAGTTTATTTCAGTAGATTCAATAGTTTCCAAATTAACTTAACTTTTCTTTCAAAATTGTCAATTTCTTCATACAAAACAGCACTTTTTATCTAAAATCTCCAAATTTTTCCCTTTGACCGTGTCGGTGTTTACTTTTTCTGGTAATACTGACTGTGCTGCATCCCTGGACACCCCATTTGCCAGTGTGGGTTCAGTAGTTTTTGAGTTATATCGATTTTTTATTGACTTTATTCTGTGACGGTACCTAAACCGAGGTTACCTTATACCATCGAATTTTTCATACATTTTGTTCGAACATCAAAAATTTTTGTACAAATTGAGTCGACTTTTGTTCGCATACGCTAGATAATACACCCCGTTGTATAAGTAAACCGTTCCGTACAAATTTTGTATAGTAAAAACATATTTTTTAACGATTTTTTGCCAAATTTCTTCTAAAACACGATTTATTTAATATTTTCGACATAAATACTCACCTGGCATCACTTTTTTGTACCGAGACCCCCCTTTTTATTGATCTAGCTTCGTTCTGGCCGCGGTCCTGCATCCTTTTGCCGCTTTCCCGTAGGAAATCGGCAAAAAATTGCACCTGAAAACATAAAAATATACATATTAATATACAAAACTTAACTTTTTTCACAAACTTTAGATCAAAAATCGAAATTTTCCCATAACGACTGATCGGCTTTTACGTTTTTCCTTTAGAACACGTTAAGCCGCATCTTTTATTCCCATAGTTTATTTCAGTAGATTCAATAGTTTCCAAATTAACTTAACTTTTCTTTCAAAATTGTCAATTTCTTCATACAAAACAGCACTTTTTATCTAAAATCTCCAAATTTTTCCCTTTGACCGTGTCGGTGTTTACTTTTTCTGGTAATACTGACTGTGCTGCATCCCTGGACACCCCATTTGCCAGTGTGGGTTCAGTAGTTTTTGAGTTATATCGATTTTTTATTGACTTTATTCTGTGACGGTACCTAAACCGAGGTTACCTTATACCATCGAATTTTTCATACATTTTGTTCGAACATCAAAAATTTTTGTACAAATTGAGTCGACTTTTGTTCGCATACGCTAGATAATACACCCCGTTGTATAAGTAAACCGTTCCGTACAAATTTTGTATAGTAAAAACATATTTTTTAACGATTTTTTGCCAAATTTCTTCTAAAACACGATTTATTTAATATTTTCGACATAAATACTCACCTGGCATCACTTTTTTGTACCGAGACCCCCCTTTTTATTGATCTAGCTTCGTTCTGGCCGCGGTCCTGCATCCTTTTGCCGCTTTCCCGTAGGAAATCGGCAAAAAATTGCACCTGAAAACATAAAAATATACATATTAATATACAAAACTTAACTTTTTTCACAAACTTTAGATCAAAAATCGAAATTTTCCCATAACGACTGATCGGCTTTTACGTTTTTCCTTTAGAACACGTTAAGCCGCATCTTTTATTCCCATAGTTTATTTCAGTAGATTCAATAGTTTCCAAATTAACTTAACTTTTCTTTCAAAATTGTCAATTTCTTCATACAAAACAGCACTTTTTATCTAAAATCTCCAAATTTTTCCCTTTGACCGTGTCGGTGTTTACTTTTTCTGGTAATACTGACTGTGCTGCATCCCTGGACACCCCATTTGCCAGTGTGGGTTCAGTAGTTTTTGAGTTATATCGATTTTTTATTGACTTTATTCTGTGACGGTACCTAAACCGAGGTTACCTTATACCATCGAATTTTTCATACATTTTGTTCGAACATCAAAAATTTTTGTACAAATTGAGTCGACTTTTGTTCGCATACGCTAGATAATACACCCCGTTGTATAAGTAAACCGTTCCGTACAAATTTTGTATAGTAAAAACATATTTTTTAACGATTTTTTGCCAAATTTCTTCTAAAACACGATTTATTTAATATTTTCGACATAAATACTCACCTGGCATCACTTTTTTGTACCGAGACCCCCCTTTTTATTGATCTAGCTTCGTTCTGGCCGCGGTCCTGCATCCTTTTGCCGCTTTCCCGTAGGAAATCGGCAAAAAATTGCACCTGAAAACATAAAAATATACATATTAATATACAAAACTTAACTTTTTTCACAAACTTTAGATCAAAAATCGAAATTTTCCCATAACGACTGATCGGCTTTTACGTTTTTCCTTTAGAACACGTTAAGCCGCATCTTTTATTCCCATAGTTTATTTCAGTAGATTCAATAGTTTCCAAATTAACTTAACTTTTCTTTCAAAATTGTCAATTTCTTCATACAAAACAGCACTTTTTATCTAAAATCTCCAAATTTTTCCCTTTGACCGTGTCGGTGTTTACTTTTTCTGGTAATACTGACTGTGCTGCATCCCTGGACACCCCATTTGCCAGTGTGGGTTCAGTAGTTTTTGAGTTATATCGATTTTTTATTGACTTTATTCTGTGACGGTACCTAAACCGAGGTTACCTTATACCATCGAATTTTTCATACATTTTGTTCGAACATCAAAAATTTTTGTACAAATTGAGTCGACTTTTGTTCGCATACGCTAGATAATACACCCCGTTGTATAAGTAAACCGTTCCGTACAAATTTTGTATAGTAAAAACATATTTTTTAACGATTTTTTGCCAAATTTCTTCTAAAACACGATTTATTTAATATTTTCGACATAAATACTCACCTGGCATCACTTTTTTGTACCGAGACCCCCCTTTTTATTGATCTAGCTTCGTTCTGGCCGCGGTCCTGCATCCTTTTGCCGCTTTCCCGTAGGAAATCGGCAAAAAATTGCACCTGAAAACATAAAAATATACATATTAATATACAAAACTTAACTTTTTTCACAAACTTTAGATCAAAAATCGAAATTTTCCCATAACGACTGATCGGCTTTTACGTTTTTCCTTTAGAACACGTTAAGCCGCATCTTTTATTCCCATAGTTTATTTCAGTAGATTCAATAGTTTCCAAATTAACTTAACTTTTCTTTCAAAATTGTCAATTTCTTCATACAAAACAGCACTTTTTATCTAAAATCTCCAAATTTTTCCCTTTGACCGTGTCGGTGTTTACTTTTTCTGGTAATACTGACTGTGCTGCATCCCTGGACACCCCATTTGCCAGTGTGGGTTCAGTAGTTTTTGAGTTATATCGATTTTTTATTGACTTTATTCTGTGACGGTACCTAAACCGAGGTTACCTTATACCATCGAATTTTTCATACATTTTGTTCGAACATCAAAAATTTTTGTACAAATTGAGTCGACTTTTGTTCGCATACGCTAGATAATACACCCCGTTGTATAAGTAAACCGTTCCGTACAAATTTTGTATAGTAAAAACATATTTTTTAACGATTTTTTGCCAAATTTCTTCTAAAACACGATTTATTTAATATTTTCGACATAAATACTCACCTGGCATCACTTTTTTGTACCGAGACCCCCCTTTTTATTGATCTAGCTTCGTTCTGGCCGCGGTCCTGCATCCTTTTGCCGCTTTCCCGTAGGAAATCGGCAAAAAATTGCACCTGAAAACATAAAAATATACATATTAATATACAAAACTTAACTTTTTTCACAAACTTTAGATCAAAAATCGAAATTTTCCCATAACGACTGATCGGCTTTTACGTTTTTCCTTTAGAACACGTTAAGCCGCATCTTTTATTCCCATAGTTTATTTCAGTAGATTCAATAGTTTCCAAATTAACTTAACTTTTCTTTCAAAATTGTCAATTTCTTCATACAAAACAGCACTTTTTATCTAAAATCTCCAAATTTTTCCCTTTGACCGTGTCGGTGTTTACTTTTTCTGGTAATACTGACTGTGCTGCATCCCTGGACACCCCATTTGCCAGTGTGGGTTCAGTAGTTTTTGAGTTATATCGATTTTTTATTGACTTTATTCTGTGACGGTACCTAAACCGAGGTTACCTTATACCATCGAATTTTTCATACATTTTGTTCGAACATCAAAAATTTTTGTACAAATTGAGTCGACTTTTGTTCGCATACGCTAGATAATACACCCCGTTGTATAAGTAAACCGTTCCGTACAAATTTTGTATAGTAAAAACATATTTTTTAACGATTTTTTGCCAAATTTCTTCTAAAACACGATTTATTTAATATTTTCGACATAAATACTCACCTGGCATCACTTTTTTGTACCGAGACCCCCCTTTTTATTGATCTAGCTTCGTTCTGGCCGCGGTCCTGCATCCTTTTGCCGCTTTCCCGTAGGAAATCGGCAAAAAATTGCACCTGAAAACATAAAAATATACATATTAATATACAAAACTTAACTTTTTTCACAAACTTTAGATCAAAAATCGAAATTTTCCCATAACGACTGATCGGCTTTTACGTTTTTCCTTTAGAACACGTTAAGCCGCATCTTTTATTCCCATAGTTTATTTCAGTAGATTCAATAGTTTCCAAATTAACTTAACTTTTCTTTCAAAATTGTCAATTTCTTCATACAAAACAGCACTTTTTATCTAAAATCTCCAAATTTTTCCCTTTGACCGTGTCGGTGTTTACTTTTTCTGGTAATACTGACTGTGCTGCATCCCTGGACACCCCATTTGCCAGTGTGGGTTCAGTAGTTTTTGAGTTATATCGATTTTTTATTGACTTTATTCTGTGACGGTACCTAAACCGAGGTTACCTTATACCATCGAATTTTTCATACATTTTGTTCGAACATCAAAAATTTTTGTACAAATTGAGTCGACTTTTGTTCGCATACGCTAGATAATACACCCCGTTGTATAAGTAAACCGTTCCGTACAAATTTTGTATAGTAAAAACATATTTTTTAACGATTTTTTGCCAAATTTCTTCTAAAACACGATTTATTTAATATTTTCGACATAAATACTCACCTGGCATCACTTTTTTGTACCGAGACCCCCCTTTTTATTGATCTAGCTTCGTTCTGGCCGCGGTCCTGCATCCTTTTGCCGCTTTCCCGTAGGAAATCGGCAAAAAATTGCACCTGAAAACATAAAAATATACATATTAATATACAAAACTTAACTTTTTTCACAAACTTTAGATCAAAAATCGAAATTTTCCCATAACGACTGATCGGCTTTTACGTTTTTCTTTTAGAACACGTTAAGCCGCATCTTTTATTCCCATTGTTTATTTCAGTAGATTCAATAGTTTCCAAATTAACTTAACTTTTCTTTCAAAATTGTCAATTTCTTCATACAAAACAGCACTTTTTATTTAAAATCTCCAAATTTTTCCCTTTGACCGTGTCGGTGTTTACTTTTTCTGGTAATACTGACTGTGCTGCATCCCTGGACACCCCATTTGCCAGTGTGGGTTCAGTAGTTTTTGAGTTATATCGATTTTTTATTGACTTTATTCTGTGACGGTACCTAAGCCGAGGTTACCTTATACCATCGAATTTTTCATACATTTTGTTCGAACATCAAAAATTTTTGTACAAATTGAGTCGACTTTTGTTCGCATACGCTAGATAATACACCCCGTTGTATAAGTAAACCGTTCCGTACAAATTTTGTATAGTAAAAACATATTTTTTAACGATTTTTTGCCAAATTTCTTCTAAATTACGATTTATTTAATATTTTTCACATAAATACTCACCTGGCATCACTTTTTTGTACCGAGACCCCCCTTTTTATTGATCTAGCTTCGTTCTGGCCGCGGTCCTGCATCCTTTTGCCGCTTTCCCGTAGGAAATCGGCAAAAAATTGCACCTGAAAACATAAAAATATACATATTAATATACAAAACTTAACTTTTTTCACAAACTTTAGATCAAAAATCGAAATTTTCCCATAACGACTGATCGGCTTTTACGTTTTTCTTTTAGAACACGTTAAGCCGCATCTTTTATTCCCATTGTTTATTTCAGTAGATTCAATAGTTTCCAAATTAACTTAACTTTTCTTTCAAAATTGTCAATTTCTTCATACAAAACAGCACTTTTTATTTAAAATCTCCAAATTTTTCCCTTTGACCGTGTCGGTGTTTACTTTTTCTGGTAATACTGACTGTGCTGCATCCCTGGACACCCCATTTGCCAGTGTGGGTTCAGTAGTTTTTGAGTTATATCGATTTTTTATTGACTTTATTCTGTGACGGTACCTAAGCCGAGGTTACCTTATACCATCGAATTTTTCATACATTTTGTTCGAACATCAAAAATTTTTGTACAAATTGAGTCGACTTTTGTTCGCATACGCTAGATAATACACCCCGTTGTATAAGTAAACCGTTCCGTACAAATTTTGTATAGTAAAAACATATTTTTTAACGATTTTTTGCCAAATTTCTTCTAAATTACGATTTATTTAATATTTTTCACATAAATACTCACCTGGCATCACTTTTTTGTACCGAGACCCCCCTTTTTATTGATCTAGCTTCGTTCTGGCCGCGGTCCTGCATCCTTTTGCCGCTTTCCCGTAGGAAATCGGCAAAAAATTGCACCTGAAAACATAAAAATATACATATTAATATACAAAACTTAACTTTTTTCACAAACTTTAGATCAAAAATCGAAATTTTCCCATAACGACTGATCGGCTTTTACGTTTTTCCTTTAGAACACGTTAAGCCGCATCTTTTATTCCCATAGTTTATTTCAGTAGATTCAATAGTTTCCAAATTAACTTAACTTTTCTTTCAAAATTGTCAATTTCTTCATACAAAACAGCACTTTTTATCTAAAATCTCCAAATTTTTCCCTTTGACCGTGTCGGTGTTTACTTTTTCTGGTAATACTGACTGTGCTGCATCCCTGGACACCCCATTTGCCAGTGTGGGTTCAGTAGTTTTTGAGTTATATCGATTTTTTATTGACTTTATTCTGTGACGGTACCTAAACCGAGGTTACCTTATACCATCGAATTTTTCATACATTTTGTTCGAACATCAAAAATTTTTGTACAAATTGAGTCGACTTTTGTTCGCATACGCTAGATAATACACCCCGTTGTATAAGTAAACCGTTCCGTACAAATTTTGTATAGTAAAAACATATTTTTTAACGATTTTTTGCCAAATTTCTTCTAAAACACGATTTATTTAATATTTTCGACATAAATACTCACCTGGCATCACTTTTTTGTACCGAGACCCCCCTTTTTATTGATCTAGCTTCGTTCTGGCCGCGGTCCTGCATCCTTTTGCCGCTTTCCCGTAGGAAATCGGCAAAAAATTGCACCTGAAAACATAAAAATATACATATTAATATACAAAACTTAACTTTTTTCACAAACTTTAGATCAAAAATCGAAATTTTCCCATAACGACTGATCGGCTTTTACGTTTTTCCTTTAGAACACGTTAAGCCGCATCTTTTATTCCCATAGTTTATTTCAGTAGATTCAATAGTTTCCAAATTAACTTAACTTTTCTTTCAAAATTGTCAATTTCTTCATACAAAACAGCACTTTTTATCTAAAATCTCCAAATTTTTCCCTTTGACCGTGTCGGTGTTTACTTTTTCTGGTAATACTGACTGTGCTGCATCCCTGGACACCCCATTTGCCAGTGTGGGTTCAGTAGTTTTTGAGTTATATCGATTTTTTATTGACTTTATTCTGTGACGGTACCTAAACCGAGGTTACCTTATACCATCGAATTTTTCATACATTTTGTTCGAACATCAAAAATTTTTGTACAAATTGAGTCGACTTTTGTTCGCATACGCTAGATAATACACCCCGTTGTATAAGTAAACCGTTCCGTACAAATTTTGTATAGTAAAAACATATTTTTTAACGATTTTTTGCCAAATTTCTTCTAAAACACGATTTATTTAATATTTTCGACATAAATACTCACCTGGCATCACTTTTTTGTACCGAGACCCCCCTTTTTATTGATCTAGCTTCGTTCTGGCCGCGGTCCTGCATCCTTTTGCCGCTTTCCCGTAGGAAATCGGCAAAAAATTGCACCTGAAAACATAAAAATATACATATTAATATACAAAACTTAACTTTTTTCACAAACTTTAGATCAAAAATCGAAATTTTCCCATAACGACTGATCGGCTTTTACGTTTTTCCTTTAGAACACGTTAAGCCGCATCTTTTATTCCCATAGTTTATTTCAGTAGATTCAATAGTTTCCAAATTAACTTAACTTTTCTTTCAAAATTGTCAATTTCTTCATACAAAACAGCACTTTTTATCTAAAATCTCCAAATTTTTCCCTTTGACCGTGTCGGTGTTTACTTTTTCTGGTAATACTGACTGTGCTGCATCCCTGGACACCCCATTTGCCAGTGTGGGTTCAGTAGTTTTTGAGTTATATCGATTTTTTATTGACTTTATTCTGTGACGGTACCTAAACCGAGGTTACCTTATACCATCGAATTTTTCATACATTTTGTTCGAACATCAAAAATTTTTGTACAAATTGAGTCGACTTTTGTTCGCATACGCTAGATAATACACCCCGTTGTATAAGTAAACCGTTCCGTACAAATTTTGTATAGTAAAAACATATTTTTTAACGATTTTTTGCCAAATTTCTTCTAAAACACGATTTATTTAATATTTTCGACATAAATACTCACCTGGCATCACTTTTTTGTACCGAGACCCCCCTTTTTATTGATCTAGCTTCGTTCTGGCCGCGGTCCTGCATCCTTTTGCCGCTTTCCCGTAGGAAATCGGCAAAAAATTGCACCTGAAAACATAAAAATATACATATTAATATACAAAACTTAACTTTTTTCACAAACTTTAGATCAAAAATCGAAATTTTCCCATAACGACTGATCGGCTTTTACGTTTTTCCTTTAGAACACGTTAAGCCGCATCTTTTATTCCCATAGTTTATTTCAGTAGATTCAATAGTTTCCAAATTAACTTAACTTTTCTTTCAAAATTGTCAATTTCTTCATACAAAACAGCACTTTTTATCTAAAATCTCCAAATTTTTCCCTTTGACCGTGTCGGTGTTTACTTTTTCTGGTAATACTGACTGTGCTGCATCCCTGGACACCCCATTTGCCAGTGTGGGTTCAGTAGTTTTTGAGTTATATCGATTTTTTATTGACTTTATTCTGTGACGGTACCTAAACCGAGGTTACCTTATACCATCGAATTTTTCATACATTTTGTTCGAACATCAAAAATTTTTGTACAAATTGAGTCGACTTTTGTTCGCATACGCTAGATAATACACCCCGTTGTATAAGTAAACCGTTCCGTACAAATTTTGTATAGTAAAAACATATTTTTTAACGATTTTTTGCCAAATTTCTTCTAAAACACGATTTATTTAATATTTTCGACATAAATACTCACCTGGCATCACTTTTTTGTACCGAGACCCCCCTTTTTATTGATCTAGCTTCGTTCTGGCCGCGGTCCTGCATCCTTTTGCCGCTTTCCCGTAGGAAATCGGCAAAAAATTGCACCTGAAAACATAAAAATATACATATTAATATACAAAACTTAACTTTTTTCACAAACTTTAGATCAAAAATCGAAATTTTCCCATAACGACTGATCGGCTTTTACGTTTTTCTTTTAGAACACGTTAAGCCGCATCTTTTATTCCCATTGTTTATTTCAGTAGATTCAATAGTTTCCAAATTAACTTAACTTTTCTTTCAAAATTGTCAATTTCTTCATACAAAACAGCACTTTTTATTTAAAATCTCCAAATTTTTCCCTTTGACCGTGTCGGTGTTTACTTTTTCTGGTAATACTGACTGTGCTGCATCCCTGGACACCCCATTTGCCAGTGTGGGTTCAGTAGTTTTTGAGTTATATCGATTTTTTATTGACTTTATTCTGTGACGGTACCTAAGCCGAGGTTACCTTATACCATCGAATTTTTCATACATTTTGTTCGAACATCAAAAATTTTTGTACAAATTGAGTCGACTTTTGTTCGCATACGCTAGATAATACACCCCGTTGTATAAGTAAACCGTTCCGTACAAATTTTGTATAGTAAAAACATATTTTTTAACGATTTTTTGCCAAATTTCTTCTAAATTACGATTTATTTAATATTTTTCACATAAATACTCACCTGGCATCACTTTTTTGTACCGAGACCCCCCTTTTTATTGATCTAGCTTCGTTCTGGCCGCGGTCCTGCATCCTTTTGCCGCTTTCCCGTAGGAAATCGGCAAAAAATTGCACCTGAAAACATAAAAATATACATATTAATATACAAAACTTAACTTTTTTCACAAACTTTAGATCAAAAATCGAAATTTTCCCATAACGACTGATCGGCTTTTACGTTTTTCTTTTAGAACACGTTAAGCCGCATCTTTTATTCCCATTGTTTATTTCAGTAGATTCAATAGTTTCCAAATTAACTTAACTTTTCTTTCAAAATTGTCAATTTCTTCATACAAAACAGCACTTTTTATTTAAAATCTCCAAATTTTTCCCTTTGACCGTGTCGGTGTTTACTTTTTCTGGTAATACTGACTGTGCTGCATCCCTGGACACCCCATTTGCCAGTGTGGGTTCAGTAGTTTTTGAGTTATATCGATTTTTTATTGACTTTATTCTGTGACGGTACCTAAGCCGAGGTTACCTTATACCATCGAATTTTTCATACATTTTGTTCGAACATCAAAAATTTTTGTACAAATTGAGTCGACTTTTGTTCGCATACGCTAGATAATACACCCCGTTGTATAAGTAAACCGTTCCGTACAAATTTTGTATAGTAAAAACATATTTTTTAACGATTTTTTGCCAAATTTCTTCTAAATTACGATTTATTTAATATTTTTCACATAAATACTCACCTGGCATCACTTTTTTGTACCGAGACCCCCCTTTTTATTGATCTAGCTTCGTTCTGGCCGCGGTCCTGCATCCTTTTGCCGCTTTCCCGTAGGAAATCGGCAAAAAATTGCACCTGAAAACATAAAAATATACATATTAATATACAAAACTTAACTTTTTTCACAAACTTTAGATCAAAAATCGAAATTTTCCCATAACGACTGATCGGCTTTTACGTTTTTCTTTTAGAACACGTTAAGCCGCATCTTTTATTCCCATTGTTTATTTCAGTAGATTCAATAGTTTCCAAATTAACTTAACTTTTCTTTCAAAATTGTCAATTTCTTCATACAAAACAGCACTTTTTATTTAAAATCTCCAAATTTTTCCCTTTGACCGTGTCGGTGTTTACTTTTTCTGGTAATACTGACTGTGCTGCATCCCTGGACACCCCATTTGCCAGTGTGGGTTCAGTAGTTTTTGAGTTATATCGATTTTTTATTGACTTTATTCTGTGACGGTACCTAAGCCGAGGTTACCTTATACCATCGAATTTTTCATACATTTTGTTCGAACATCAAAAATTTTTGTACAAATTGAGTCGACTTTTGTTCGCATACGCTAGATAATACACCCCGTTGTATAAGTAAACCGTTCCGTACAAATTTTGTATAGTAAAAACATATTTTTTAACGATTTTTTGCCAAATTTCTTCTAAATTACGATTTATTTAATATTTTTCACATAAATACTCACCTGGCATCACTTTTTTGTACCGAGACCCCCCTTTTTATTGATCTAGCTTCGTTCTGGCCGCGGTCCTGCATCCTTTTGCCGCTTTCCCGTAGGAAATCGGCAAAAAATTGCACCTGAAAACATAAAAATATACATATTAATATACAAAACTTAACTTTTTTCACAAACTTTAGATCAAAAATCGAAATTTTCCCATAACGACTGATCGGCTTTTACGTTTTTCCTTTAGAACACGTTAAGCCGCATCTTTTATTCCCATAGTTTATTTCAGTAGATTCAATAGTTTCCAAATTAACTTAACTTTTCTTTCAAAATTGTCAATTTCTTCATACAAAACAGCACTTTTTATCTAAAATCTCCAAATTTTTCCCTTTGACCGTGTCGGTGTTTACTTTTTCTGGTAATACTGACTGTGCTGCATCCCTGGACACCCCATTTGCCAGTGTGGGTTCAGTAGTTTTTGAGTTATATCGATTTTTTATTGACTTTATTCTGTGACGGTACCTAAACCGAGGTTACCTTATACCATCGAATTTTTCATACATTTTGTTCGAACATCAAAAATTTTTGTACAAATTGAGTCGACTTTTGTTCGCATACGCTAGATAATACACCCCGTTGTATAAGTAAACCGTTCCGTACAAATTTTGTATAGTAAAAACATATTTTTTAACGATTTTTTGCCAAATTTCTTCTAAAACACGATTTATTTAATATTTTCGACATAAATACTCACCTGGCATCACTTTTTTGTACCGAGACCCCCCTTTTTATTGATCTAGCTTCGTTCTGGCCGCGGTCCTGCATCCTTTTGCCGCTTTCCCGTAGGAAATCGGCAAAAAATTGCACCTGAAAACATAAAAATATACATATTAATATACAAAACTTAACTTTTTTCACAAACTTTAGATCAAAAATCGAAATTTTCCCATAACGACTGATCGGCTTTTACGTTTTTCCTTTAGAACACGTTAAGCCGCATCTTTTATTCCCATAGTTTATTTCAGTAGATTCAATAGTTTCCAAATTAACTTAACTTTTCTTTCAAAATTGTCAATTTCTTCATACAAAACAGCACTTTTTATCTAAAATCTCCAAATTTTTCCCTTTGACCGTGTCGGTGTTTACTTTTTCTGGTAATACTGACTGTGCTGCATCCCTGGACACCCCATTTGCCAGTGTGGGTTCAGTAGTTTTTGAGTTATATCGATTTTTTATTGACTTTATTCTGTGACGGTACCTAAACCGAGGTTACCTTATACCATCGAATTTTTCATACATTTTGTTCGAACATCAAAAATTTTTGTACAAATTGAGTCGACTTTTGTTCGCATACGCTAGATAATACACCCCGTTGTATAAGTAAACCGTTCCGTACAAATTTTGTATAGTAAAAACATATTTTTTAACGATTTTTTGCCAAATTTCTTCTAAAACACGATTTATTTAATATTTTCGACATAAATACTCACCTGGCATCACTTTTTTGTACCGAGACCCCCCTTTTTATTGATCTAGCTTCGTTCTGGCCGCGGTCCTGCATCCTTTTGCCGCTTTCCCGTAGGAAATCGGCAAAAAATTGCACCTGAAAACATAAAAATATACATATTAATATACAAAACTTAACTTTTTTCACAAACTTTAGATCAAAAATCGAAATTTTCCCATAACGACTGATCGGCTTTTACGTTTTTCTTTTAGAACACGTTAAGCCGCATCTTTTATTCCCATTGTTTATTTCAGTAGATTCAATAGTTTCCAAATTAACTTAACTTTTCTTTCAAAATTGTCAATTTCTTCATACAAAACAGCACTTTTTATTTAAAATCTCCAAATTTTTCCCTTTGACCGTGTCGGTGTTTACTTTTTCTGGTAATACTGACTGTGCTGCATCCCTGGACACCCCATTTGCCAGTGTGGGTTCAGTAGTTTTTGAGTTATATCGATTTTTTATTGACTTTATTCTGTGACGGTACCTAAGCCGAGGTTACCTTATACCATCGAATTTTTCATACATTTTGTTCGAACATCAAAAATTTTTGTACAAATTGAGTCGACTTTTGTTCGCATACGCTAGATAATACACCCCGTTGTATAAGTAAACCGTTCCGTACAAATTTTGTATAGTAAAAACATATTTTTTAACGATTTTTTGCCAAATTTCTTCTAAATTACGATTTATTTAATATTTTTCACATAAATACTCACCTGGCATCACTTTTTTGTACCGAGACCCCCCTTTTTATTGATCTAGCTTCGTTCTGGCCGCGGTCCTGCATCCTTTTGCCGCTTTCCCGTAGGAAATCGGCAAAAAATTGCACCTGAAAACATAAAAATATACATATTAATATACAAAACTTAACTTTTTTCACAAACTTTAGATCAAAAATCGAAATTTTCCCATAACGACTGATCGGCTTTTACGTTTTTCCTTTAGAACACGTTAAGCCGCATCTTTTATTCCCATAGTTTATTTCAGTAGATTCAATAGTTTCCAAATTAACTTAACTTTTCTTTCAAAATTGTCAATTTCTTCATACAAAACAGCACTTTTTATCTAAAATCTCCAAATTTTTCCCTTTGACCGTGTCGGTGTTTACTTTTTCTGGTAATACTGACTGTGCTGCATCCCTGGACACCCCATTTGCCAGTGTGGGTTCAGTAGTTTTTGAGTTATATCGATTTTTTATTGACTTTATTCTGTGACGGTACCTAAACCGAGGTTACCTTATACCATCGAATTTTTCATACATTTTGTTCGAACATCAAAAATTTTTGTACAAATTGAGTCGACTTTTGTTCGCATACGCTAGATAATACACCCCGTTGTATAAGTAAACCGTTCCGTACAAATTTTGTATAGTAAAAACATATTTTTTAACGATTTTTTGCCAAATTTCTTCTAAAACACGATTTATTTAATATTTTCGACATAAATACTCACCTGGCATCACTTTTTTGTACCGAGACCCCCCTTTTTATTGATCTAGCTTCGTTCTGGCCGCGGTCCTGCATCCTTTTGCCGCTTTCCCGTAGGAAATCGGCAAAAAATTGCACCTGAAAACATAAAAATATACATATTAATATACAAAACTTAACTTTTTTCACAAACTTTAGATCAAAAATCGAAATTTTCCCATAACGACTGATCGGCTTTTACGTTTTTCCTTTAGAACACGTTAAGCCGCATCTTTTATTCCCATAGTTTATTTCAGTAGATTCAATAGTTTCCAAATTAACTTAACTTTTCTTTCAAAATTGTCAATTTCTTCATACAAAACAGCACTTTTTATCTAAAATCTCCAAATTTTTCCCTTTGACCGTGTCGGTGTTTACTTTTTCTGGTAATACTGACTGTGCTGCATCCCTGGACACCCCATTTGCCAGTGTGGGTTCAGTAGTTTTTGAGTTATATCGATTTTTTATTGACTTTATTCTGTGACGGTACCTAAACCGAGGTTACCTTATACCATCGAATTTTTCATACATTTTGTTCGAACATCAAAAATTTTTGTACAAATTGAGTCGACTTTTGTTCGCATACGCTAGATAATACACCCCGTTGTATAAGTAAACCGTTCCGTACAAATTTTGTATAGTAAAAACATATTTTTTAACGATTTTTTGCCAAATTTCTTCTAAAACACGATTTATTTAATATTTTCGACATAAATACTCACCTGGCATCACTTTTTTGTACCGAGACCCCCCTTTTTATTGATCTAGCTTCGTTCTGGCCGCGGTCCTGCATCCTTTTGCCGCTTTCCCGTAGGAAATCGGCAAAAAATTGCACCTGAAAACATAAAAATATACATATTAATATACAAAACTTAACTTTTTTCACAAACTTTAGATCAAAAATCGAAATTTTCCCATAACGACTGATCGGCTTTTACGTTTTTCTTTTAGAACACGTTAAGCCGCATCTTTTATTCCCATTGTTTATTTCAGTAGATTCAATAGTTTCCAAATTAACTTAACTTTTCTTTCAAAATTGTCAATTTCTTCATACAAAACAGCACTTTTTATTTAAAATCTCCAAATTTTTCCCTTTGACCGTGTCGGTGTTTACTTTTTCTGGTAATACTGACTGTGCTGCATCCCTGGACACCCCATTTGCCAGTGTGGGTTCAGTAGTTTTTGAGTTATATCGATTTTTTATTGACTTTATTCTGTGACGGTACCTAAGCCGAGGTTACCTTATACCATCGAATTTTTCATACATTTTGTTCGAACATCAAAAATTTTTGTACAAATTGAGTCGACTTTTGTTCGCATACGCTAGATAATACACCCCGTTGTATAAGTAAACCGTTCCGTACAAATTTTGTATAGTAAAAACATATTTTTTAACGATTTTTTGCCAAATTTCTTCTAAATTACGATTTATTTAATATTTTTCACATAAATACTCACCTGGCATCACTTTTTTGTACCGAGACCCCCCTTTTTATTGATCTAGCTTCGTTCTGGCCGCGGTCCTGCATCCTTTTGCCGCTTTCCCGTAGGAAATCGGCAAAAAATTGCACCTGAAAACATAAAAATATACATATTAATATACAAAACTTAACTTTTTTCACAAACTTTAGATCAAAAATCGAAATTTTCCCATAACGACTGATCGGCTTTTACGTTTTTCCTTTAGAACACGTTAAGCCGCATCTTTTATTCCCATAGTTTATTTCAGTAGATTCAATAGTTTCCAAATTAACTTAACTTTTCTTTCAAAATTGTCAATTTCTTCATACAAAACAGCACTTTTTATCTAAAATCTCCAAATTTTTCCCTTTGACCGTGTCGGTGTTTACTTTTTCTGGTAATACTGACTGTGCTGCATCCCTGGACACCCCATTTGCCAGTGTGGGTTCAGTAGTTTTTGAGTTATATCGATTTTTTATTGACTTTATTCTGTGACGGTACCTAAACCGAGGTTACCTTATACCATCGAATTTTTCATACATTTTGTTCGAACATCAAAAATTTTTGTACAAATTGAGTCGACTTTTGTTCGCATACGCTAGATAATACACCCCGTTGTATAAGTAAACCGTTCCGTACAAATTTTGTATAGTAAAAACATATTTTTTAACGATTTTTTGCCAAATTTCTTCTAAAACACGATTTATTTAATATTTTCGACATAAATACTCACCTGGCATCACTTTTTTGTACCGAGACCCCCCTTTTTATTGATCTAGCTTCGTTCTGGCCGCGGTCCTGCATCCTTTTGCCGCTTTCCCGTAGGAAATCGGCAAAAAATTGCACCTGAAAACATAAAAATATACATATTAATATACAAAACTTAACTTTTTTCACAAACTTTAGATCAAAAATCGAAATTTTCCCATAACGACTGATCGGCTTTTACGTTTTTCCTTTAGAACACGTTAAGCCGCATCTTTTATTCCCATAGTTTATTTCAGTAGATTCAATAGTTTCCAAATTAACTTAACTTTTCTTTCAAAATTGTCAATTTCTTCATACAAAACAGCACTTTTTATCTAAAATCTCCAAATTTTTCCCTTTGACCGTGTCGGTGTTTACTTTTTCTGGTAATACTGACTGTGCTGCATCCCTGGACACCCCATTTGCCAGTGTGGGTTCAGTAGTTTTTGAGTTATATCGATTTTTTATTGACTTTATTCTGTGACGGTACCTAAACCGAGGTTACCTTATACCATCGAATTTTTCATACATTTTGTTCGAACATCAAAAATTTTTGTACAAATTGAGTCGACTTTTGTTCGCATACGCTAGATAATACACCCCGTTGTATAAGTAAACCGTTCCGTACAAATTTTGTATAGTAAAAACATATTTTTTAACGATTTTTTGCCAAATTTCTTCTAAAACACGATTTATTTAATATTTTCGACATAAATACTCACCTGGCATCACTTTTTTGTACCGAGACCCCCCTTTTTATTGATCTAGCTTCGTTCTGGCCGCGGTCCTGCATCCTTTTGCCGCTTTCCCGTAGGAAATCGGCAAAAAATTGCACCTGAAAACATAAAAATATACATATTAATATACAAAACTTAACTTTTTTCACAAACTTTAGATCAAAAATCGAAATTTTCCCATAACGACTGATCGGCTTTTACGTTTTTCTTTTAGAACACGTTAAGCCGCATCTTTTATTCCCATTGTTTATTTCAGTAGATTCAATAGTTTCCAAATTAACTTAACTTTTCTTTCAAAATTGTCAATTTCTTCATACAAAACAGCACTTTTTATTTAAAATCTCCAAATTTTTCCCTTTGACCGTGTCGGTGTTTACTTTTTCTGGTAATACTGACTGTGCTGCATCCCTGGACACCCCATTTGCCAGTGTGGGTTCAGTAGTTTTTGAGTTATATCGATTTTTTATTGACTTTATTCTGTGACGGTACCTAAGCCGAGGTTACCTTATACCATCGAATTTTTCATACATTTTGTTCGAACATCAAAAATTTTTGTACAAATTGAGTCGACTTTTGTTCGCATACGCTAGATAATACACCCCGTTGTATAAGTAAACCGTTCCGTACAAATTTTGTATAGTAAAAACATATTTTTTAACGATTTTTTGCCAAATTTCTTCTAAATTACGATTTATTTAATATTTTTCACATAAATACTCACCTGGCATCACTTTTTTGTACCGAGACCCCCCTTTTTATTGATCTAGCTTCGTTCTGGCCGCGGTCCTGCATCCTTTTGCCGCTTTCCCGTAGGAAATCGGCAAAAAATTGCACCTGAAAACATAAAAATATACATATTAATATACAAAACTTAACTTTTTTCACAAACTTTAGATCAAAAATCGAAATTTTCCCATAACGACTGATCGGCTTTTACGTTTTTCCTTTAGAACACGTTAAGCCGCATCTTTTATTCCCATAGTTTATTTCAGTAGATTCAATAGTTTCCAAATTAACTTAACTTTTCTTTCAAAATTGTCAATTTCTTCATACAAAACAGCACTTTTTATCTAAAATCTCCAAATTTTTCCCTTTGACCGTGTCGGTGTTTACTTTTTCTGGTAATACTGACTGTGCTGCATCCCTGGACACCCCATTTGCCAGTGTGGGTTCAGTAGTTTTTGAGTTATATCGATTTTTTATTGACTTTATTCTGTGACGGTACCTAAACCGAGGTTACCTTATACGAGTACCATCGAATTTTTCATACATTTTGTTCGAACATCAAAAATTTTTGTACAAATTGAGTCGACTTTTGTTCGCATACGCTAGATAATACACCCCGTTGTATAAGTAAACCGTTCCGTACAAATTTTGTATAGTAAAAACATATTTTTTAACGATTTTTTGCCAAATTTCTTCTAAAACACGATTTATTTAATATTTTCGACATAAATACTCACCTGGCATCACTTTTTTGTACCGAGACCCCCCTTTTTATTGATCTAGCTTCGTTCTGGCCGCGGTCCTGCATCCTTTTGCCGCTTTCCCGTAGGAAATCGGCAAAAAATTGCACCTGAAAACATAAAAATATACATATTAATATACAAAACTTAACTTTTTTCACAAACTTTAGATCAAAAATCGAAATTTTCCCATAACGACTGATCGGCTTTTACGTTTTTCCTTTAGAACACGTTAAGCCGCATCTTTTATTCCCATAGTTTATTTCAGTAGATTCAATAGTTTCCAAATTAACTTAACTTTTCTTTCAAAATTGTCAATTTCTTCATACAAAACAGCACTTTTTATCTAAAATCTCCAAATTTTTCCCTTTGACCGTGTCGGTGTTTACTTTTTCTGGTAATACTGACTGTGCTGCATCCCTGGACACCCCATTTGCCAGTGTGGGTTCAGTAGTTTTTGAGTTATATCGATTTTTTATTGACTTTATTCTGTGACGGTACCTAAACCGAGGTTACCTTATACCATCGAATTTTTCATACATTTTGTTCGAACATCAAAAATTTTTGTACAAATTGAGTCGACTTTTGTTCGCATACGCTAGATAATACACCCCGTTGTATAAGTAAACCGTTCCGTACAAATTTTGTATAGTAAAAACATATTTTTTAACGATTTTTTGCCAAATTTCTTCTAAAACACGATTTATTTAATATTTTCGACATAAATACTCACCTGGCATCACTTTTTTGTACCGAGACCCCCCTTTTTATTGATCTAGCTTCGTTCTGGCCGCGGTCCTGCATCCTTTTGCCGCTTTCCCGTAGGAAATCGGCAAAAAATTGCACCTGAAAACATAAAAATATACATATTAATATACAAAACTTAACTTTTTTCACAAACTTTAGATCAAAAATCGAAATTTTCCCATAACGACTGATCGGCTTTTACGTTTTTCTTTTAGAACACGTTAAGCCGCATCTTTTATTCCCATTGTTTATTTCAGTAGATTCAATAGTTTCCAAATTAACTTAACTTTTCTTTCAAAATTGTCAATTTCTTCATACAAAACAGCACTTTTTATTTAAAATCTCCAAATTTTTCCCTTTGACCGTGTCGGTGTTTACTTTTTCTGGTAATACTGACTGTGCTGCATCCCTGGACACCCCATTTGCCAGTGTGGGTTCAGTAGTTTTTGAGTTATATCGATTTTTTATTGACTTTATTCTGTGACGGTACCTAAGCCGAGGTTACCTTATACCATCGAATTTTTCATACATTTTGTTCGAACATCAAAAATTTTTGTACAAATTGAGTCGACTTTTGTTCGCATACGCTAGATAATACACCCCGTTGTATAAGTAAACCGTTCCGTACAAATTTTGTATAGTAAAAACATATTTTTTAACGATTTTTTGCCAAATTTCTTCTAAATTACGATTTATTTAATATTTTTCACATAAATACTCACCTGGCATCACTTTTTTGTACCGAGACCCCCCTTTTTATTGATCTAGCTTCGTTCTGGCCGCGGTCCTGCATCCTTTTGCCGCTTTCCCGTAGGAAATCGGCAAAAAATTGCACCTGAAAACATAAAAATATACATATTAATATACAAAACTTAACTTTTTTCACAAACTTTAGATCAAAAATCGAAATTTTCCCATAACGACTGATCGGCTTTTACGTTTTTCTTTTAGAACACGTTAAGCCGCATCTTTTATTCCCATTGTTTATTTCAGTAGATTCAATAGTTTCCAAATTAACTTAACTTTTCTTTCAAAATTGTCAATTTCTTCATACAAAACAGCACTTTTTATTTAAAATCTCCAAATTTTTCCCTTTGACCGTGTCGGTGTTTACTTTTTCTGGTAATACTGACTGTGCTGCATCCCTGGACACCCCATTTGCCAGTGTGGGTTCAGTAGTTTTTGAGTTATATCGATTTTTTATTGACTTTATTCTGTGACGGTACCTAAGCCGAGGTTACCTTATACCATCGAATTTTTCATACATTTTGTTCGAACATCAAAAATTTTTGTACAAATTGAGTCGACTTTTGTTCGCATACGCTAGATAATACACCCCGTTGTATAAGTAAACCGTTCCGTACAAATTTTGTATAGTAAAAACATATTTTTTAACGATTTTTTGCCAAATTTCTTCTAAATTACGATTTATTTAATATTTTTCACATAAATACTCACCTGGCATCACTTTTTTGTACCGAGACCCCCCTTTTTATTGATCTAGCTTCGTTCTGGCCGCGGTCCTGCATCCTTTTGCCGCTTTCCCGTAGGAAATCGGCAAAAAATTGCACCTGAAAACATAAAAATATACATATTAATATACAAAACTTAACTTTTTTCACAAACTTTAGATCAAAAATCGAAATTTTCCCATAACGACTGATCGGCTTTTACGTTTTTCCTTTAGAACACGTTAAGCCGCATCTTTTATTCCCATAGTTTATTTCAGTAGATTCAATAGTTTCCAAATTAACTTAACTTTTCTTTCAAAATTGTCAATTTCTTCATACAAAACAGCACTTTTTATCTAAAATCTCCAAATTTTTCCCTTTGACCGTGTCGGTGTTTACTTTTTCTGGTAATACTGACTGTGCTGCATCCCTGGACACCCCATTTGCCAGTGTGGGTTCAGTAGTTTTTGAGTTATATCGATTTTTTATTGACTTTATTCTGTGACGGTACCTAAACCGAGGTTACCTTATACCATCGAATTTTTCATACATTTTGTTCGAACATCAAAAATTTTTGTACAAATTGAGTCGACTTTTGTTCGCATACGCTAGATAATACACCCCGTTGTATAAGTAAACCGTTCCGTACAAATTTTGTATAGTAAAAACATATTTTTTAACGATTTTTTGCCAAATTTCTTCTAAAACACGATTTATTTAATATTTTCGACATAAATACTCACCTGGCATCACTTTTTTGTACCGAGACCCCCCTTTTTATTGATCTAGCTTCGTTCTGGCCGCGGTCCTGCATCCTTTTGCCGCTTTCCCGTAGGAAATCGGCAAAAAATTGCACCTGAAAACATAAAAATATACATATTAATATACAAAACTTAACTTTTTTCACAAACTTTAGATCAAAAATCGAAATTTTCCCATAACGACTGATCGGCTTTTACGTTTTTCCTTTAGAACACGTTAAGCCGCATCTTTTATTCCCATAGTTTATTTCAGTAGATTCAATAGTTTCCAAATTAACTTAACTTTTCTTTCAAAATTGTCAATTTCTTCATACAAAACAGCACTTTTTATCTAAAATCTCCAAATTTTTCCCTTTGACCGTGTCGGTGTTTACTTTTTCTGGTAATACTGACTGTGCTGCATCCCTGGACACCCCATTTGCCAGTGTGGGTTCAGTAGTTTTTGAGTTATATCGATTTTTTATTGACTTTATTCTGTGACGGTACCTAAACCGAGGTTACCTTATACCATCGAATTTTTCATACATTTTGTTCGAACATCAAAAATTTTTGTACAAATTGAGTCGACTTTTGTTCGCATACGCTAGATAATACACCCCGTTGTATAAGTAAACCGTTCCGTACAAATTTTGTATAGTAAAAACATATTTTTTAACGATTTTTTGCCAAATTTCTTCTAAAACACGATTTATTTAATATTTTCGACATAAATACTCACCTGGCATCACTTTTTTGTACCGAGACCCCCCTTTTTATTGATCTAGCTTCGTTCTGGCCGCGGTCCTGCATCCTTTTGCCGCTTTCCCGTAGGAAATCGGCAAAAAATTGCACCTGAAAACATAAAAATATACATATTAATATACAAAACTTAACTTTTTTCACAAACTTTAGATCAAAAATCGAAATTTTCCCATAACGACTGATCGGCTTTTACGTTTTTCTTTTAGAACACGTTAAGCCGCATCTTTTATTCCCATTGTTTATTTCAGTAGATTCAATAGTTTCCAAATTAACTTAACTTTTCTTTCAAAATTGTCAATTTCTTCATACAAAACAGCACTTTTTATTTAAAATCTCCAAATTTTTCCCTTTGACCGTGTCGGTGTTTACTTTTTCTGGTAATACTGACTGTGCTGCATCCCTGGACACCCCATTTGCCAGTGTGGGTTCAGTAGTTTTTGAGTTATATCGATTTTTTATTGACTTTATTCTGTGACGGTACCTAAGCCGAGGTTACCTTATACCATCGAATTTTTCATACATTTTGTTCGAACATCAAAAATTTTTGTACAAATTGAGTCGACTTTTGTTCGCATACGCTAGATAATACACCCCGTTGTATAAGTAAACCGTTCCGTACAAATTTTGTATAGTAAAAACATATTTTTTAACGATTTTTTGCCAAATTTCTTCTAAATTACGATTTATTTAATATTTTTCACATAAATACTCACCTGGCATCACTTTTTTGTACCGAGACCCCCCTTTTTATTGATCTAGCTTCGTTCTGGCCGCGGTCCTGCATCCTTTTGCCGCTTTCCCGTAGGAAATCGGCAAAAAATTGCACCTGAAAACATAAAAATATACATATTAATATACAAAACTTAACTTTTTTCACAAACTTTAGATCAAAAATCGAAATTTTCCCATAACGACTGATCGGCTTTTACGTTTTTCCTTTAGAACACGTTAAGCCGCATCTTTTATTCCCATAGTTTATTTCAGTAGATTCAATAGTTTCCAAATTAACTTAACTTTTCTTTCAAAATTGTCAATTTCTTCATACAAAACAGCACTTTTTATCTAAAATCTCCAAATTTTTCCCTTTGACCGTGTCGGTGTTTACTTTTTCTGGTAATACTGACTGTGCTGCATCCCTGGACACCCCATTTGCCAGTGTGGGTTCAGTAGTTTTTGAGTTATATCGATTTTTTATTGACTTTATTCTGTGACGGTACCTAAACCGAGGTTACCTTATACCATCGAATTTTTCATACATTTTGTTCGAACATCAAAAATTTTTGTACAAATTGAGTCGACTTTTGTTCGCATACGCTAGATAATACACCCCGTTGTATAAGTAAACCGTTCCGTACAAATTTTGTATAGTAAAAACATATTTTTTAACGATTTTTTGCCAAATTTCTTCTAAAACACGATTTATTTAATATTTTCGACATAAATACTCACCTGGCATCACTTTTTTGTACCGAGACCCCCCTTTTTATTGATCTAGCTTCGTTCTGGCCGCGGTCCTGCATCCTTTTGCCGCTTTCCCGTAGGAAATCGGCAAAAAATTGCACCTGAAAACATAAAAATATACATATTAATATACAAAACTTAACTTTTTTCACAAACTTTAGATCAAAAATCGAAATTTTCCCATAACGACTGATCGGCTTTTACGTTTTTCCTTTAGAACACGTTAAGCCGCATCTTTTATTCCCATAGTTTATTTCAGTAGATTCAATAGTTTCCAAATTAACTTAACTTTTCTTTCAAAATTGTCAATTTCTTCATACAAAACAGCACTTTTTATCTAAAATCTCCAAATTTTTCCCTTTGACCGTGTCGGTGTTTACTTTTTCTGGTAATACTGACTGTGCTGCATCCCTGGACACCCCATTTGCCAGTGTGGGTTCAGTAGTTTTTGAGTTATATCGATTTTTTATTGACTTTATTCTGTGACGGTACCTAAACCGAGGTTACCTTATACCATCGAATTTTTCATACATTTTGTTCGAACATCAAAAATTTTTGTACAAATTGAGTCGACTTTTGTTCGCATACGCTAGATAATACACCCCGTTGTATAAGTAAACCGTTCCGTACAAATTTTGTATAGTAAAAACATATTTTTTAACGATTTTTTGCCAAATTTCTTCTAAAACACGATTTATTTAATATTTTCGACATAAATACTCACCTGGCATCACTTTTTTGTACCGAGACCCCCCTTTTTATTGATCTAGCTTCGTTCTGGCCGCGGTCCTGCATCCTTTTGCCGCTTTCCCGTAGGAAATCGGCAAAAAATTGCACCTGAAAACATAAAAATATACATATTAATATACAAAACTTAACTTTTTTCACAAACTTTAGATCAAAAATCGAAATTTTCCCATAACGACTGATCGGCTTTTACGTTTTTCTTTTAGAACACGTTAAGCCGCATCTTTTATTCCCATTGTTTATTTCAGTAGATTCAATAGTTTCCAAATTAACTTAACTTTTCTTTCAAAATTGTCAATTTCTTCATACAAAACAGCACTTTTTATTTAAAATCTCCAAATTTTTCCCTTTGACCGTGTCGGTGTTTACTTTTTCTGGTAATACTGACTGTGCTGCATCCCTGGACACCCCATTTGCCAGTGTGGGTTCAGTAGTTTTTGAGTTATATCGATTTTTTATTGACTTTATTCTGTGACGGTACCTAAGCCGAGGTTACCTTATACCATCGAATTTTTCATACATTTTGTTCGAACATCAAAAATTTTTGTACAAATTGAGTCGACTTTTGTTCGCATACGCTAGATAATACACCCCGTTGTATAAGTAAACCGTTCCGTACAAATTTTGTATAGTAAAAACATATTTTTTAACGATTTTTTGCCAAATTTCTTCTAAATTACGATTTATTTAATATTTTTCACATAAATACTCACCTGGCATCACTTTTTTGTACCGAGACCCCCCTTTTTATTGATCTAGCTTCGTTCTGGCCGCGGTCCTGCATCCTTTTGCCGCTTTCCCGTAGGAAATCGGCAAAAAATTGCACCTGAAAACATAAAAATATACATATTAATATACAAAACTTAACTTTTTTCACAAACTTTAGATCAAAAATCGAAATTTTCCCATAACGACTGATCGGCTTTTACGTTTTTCCTTTAGAACACGTTAAGCCGCATCTTTTATTCCCATAGTTTATTTCAGTAGATTCAATAGTTTCCAAATTAACTTAACTTTTCTTTCAAAATTGTCAATTTCTTCATACAAAACAGCACTTTTTATCTAAAATCTCCAAATTTTTCCCTTTGACCGTGTCGGTGTTTACTTTTTCTGGTAATACTGACTGTGCTGCATCCCTGGACACCCCATTTGCCAGTGTGGGTTCAGTAGTTTTTGAGTTATATCGATTTTTTATTGACTTTATTCTGTGACGGTACCTAAACCGAGGTTACCTTATACCATCGAATTTTTCATACATTTTGTTCGAACATCAAAAATTTTTGTACAAATTGAGTCGACTTTTGTTCGCATACGCTAGATAATACACCCCGTTGTATAAGTAAACCGTTCCGTACAAATTTTGTATAGTAAAAACATATTTTTTAACGATTTTTTGCCAAATTTCTTCTAAAACACGATTTATTTAATATTTTCGACATAAATACTCACCTGGCATCACTTTTTTGTACCGAGACCCCCCTTTTTATTGATCTAGCTTCGTTCTGGCCGCGGTCCTGCATCCTTTTGCCGCTTTCCCGTAGGAAATCGGCAAAAAATTGCACCTGAAAACATAAAAATATACATATTAATATACAAAACTTAACTTTTTTCACAAACTTTAGATCAAAAATCGAAATTTTCCCATAACGACTGATCGGCTTTTACGTTTTTCTTTTAGAACACGTTAAGCCGCATCTTTTATTCCCATTGTTTATTTCAGTAGATTCAATAGTTTCCAAATTAACTTAACTTTTCTTTCAAAATTGTCAATTTCTTCATACAAAACAGCACTTTTTATTTAAAATCTCCAAATTTTTCCCTTTGACCGTGTCGGTGTTTACTTTTTCTGGTAATACTGACTGTGCTGCATCCCTGGACACCCCATTTGCCAGTGTGGGTTCAGTAGTTTTTGAGTTATATCGATTTTTTATTGACTTTATTCTGTGACGGTACCTAAGCCGAGGTTACCTTATACCATCGAATTTTTCATACATTTTGTTCGAACATCAAAAATTTTTGTACAAATTGAGTCGACTTTTGTTCGCATACGCTAGATAATACACCCCGTTGTATAAGTAAACCGTTCCGTACAAATTTTGTATAGTAAAAACATATTTTTTAACGATTTTTTGCCAAATTTCTTCTAAATTACGATTTATTTAATATTTTTCACATAAATACTCACCTGGCATCACTTTTTTGTACCGAGACCCCCCTTTTTATTGATCTAGCTTCGTTCTGGCCGCGGTCCTGCATCCTTTTGCCGCTTTCCCGTAGGAAATCGGCAAAAAATTGCACCTGAAAACATAAAAATATACATATTAATATACAAAACTTAACTTTTTTCACAAACTTTAGATCAAAAATCGAAATTTTCCCATAACGACTGATCGGCTTTTACGTTTTTCCTTTAGAACACGTTAAGCCGCATCTTTTATTCCCATAGTTTATTTCAGTAGATTCAATAGTTTCCAAATTAACTTAACTTTTCTTTCAAAATTGTCAATTTCTTCATACAAAACAGCACTTTTTATCTAAAATCTCCAAATTTTTCCCTTTGACCGTGTCGGTGTTTACTTTTTCTGGTAATACTGACTGTGCTGCATCCCTGGACACCCCATTTGCCAGTGTGGGTTCAGTAGTTTTTGAGTTATATCGATTTTTTATTGACTTTATTCTGTGACGGTACCTAAACCGAGGTTACCTTATACCATCGAATTTTTCATACATTTTGTTCGAACATCAAAAATTTTTGTACAAATTGAGTCGACTTTTGTTCGCATACGCTAGATAATACACCCCGTTGTATAAGTAAACCGTTCCGTACAAATTTTGTATAGTAAAAACATATTTTTTAACGATTTTTTGCCAAATTTCTTCTAAAACACGATTTATTTAATATTTTCGACATAAATACTCACCTGGCATCACTTTTTTGTACCGAGACCCCCCTTTTTATTGATCTAGCTTCGTTCTGGCCGCGGTCCTGCATCCTTTTGCCGCTTTCCCGTAGGAAATCGGCAAAAAATTGCACCTGAAAACATAAAAATATACATATTAATATACAAAACTTAACTTTTTTCACAAACTTTAGATCAAAAATCGAAATTTTCCCATAACGACTGATCGGCTTTTACGTTTTTCCTTTAGAACACGTTAAGCCGCATCTTTTATTCCCATAGTTTATTTCAGTAGATTCAATAGTTTCCAAATTAACTTAACTTTTCTTTCAAAATTGTCAATTTCTTCATACAAAACAGCACTTTTTATCTAAAATCTCCAAATTTTTCCCTTTGACCGTGTCGGTGTTTACTTTTTCTGGTAATACTGACTGTGCTGCATCCCTGGACACCCCATTTGCCAGTGTGGGTTCAGTAGTTTTTGAGTTATATCGATTTTTTATTGACTTTATTCTGTGACGGTACCTAAACCGAGGTTACCTTATACCATCGAATTTTTCATACATTTTGTTCGAACATCAAAAATTTTTGTACAAATTGAGTCGACTTTTGTTCGCATACGCTAGATAATACACCCCGTTGTATAAGTAAACCGTTCCGTACAAATTTTGTATAGTAAAAACATATTTTTTAACGATTTTTTGCCAAATTTCTTCTAAAACACGATTTATTTAATATTTTCGACATAAATACTCACCTGGCATCACTTTTTTGTACCGAGACCCCCCTTTTTATTGATCTAGCTTCGTTCTGGCCGCGGTCCTGCATCCTTTTGCCGCTTTCCCGTAGGAAATCGGCAAAAAATTGCACCTGAAAACATAAAAATATACATATTAATATACAAAACTTAACTTTTTTCACAAACTTTAGATCAAAAATCGAAATTTTCCCATAACGACTGATCGGCTTTTACGTTTTTCTTTTAGAACACGTTAAGCCGCATCTTTTATTCCCATTGTTTATTTCAGTAGATTCAATAGTTTCCAAATTAACTTAACTTTTCTTTCAAAATTGTCAATTTCTTCATACAAAACAGCACTTTTTATTTAAAATCTCCAAATTTTTCCCTTTGACCGTGTCGGTGTTTACTTTTTCTGGTAATACTGACTGTGCTGCATCCCTGGACACCCCATTTGCCAGTGTGGGTTCAGTAGTTTTTGAGTTATATCGATTTTTTATTGACTTTATTCTGTGACGGTACCTAAGCCGAGGTTACCTTATACCATCGAATTTTTCATACATTTTGTTCGAACATCAAAAATTTTTGTACAAATTGAGTCGACTTTTGTTCGCATACGCTAGATAATACACCCCGTTGTATAAGTAAACCGTTCCGTACAAATTTTGTATAGTAAAAACATATTTTTTAACGATTTTTTGCCAAATTTCTTCTAAATTACGATTTATTTAATATTTTTCACATAAATACTCACCTGGCATCACTTTTTTGTACCGAGACCCCCCTTTTTATTGATCTAGCTTCGTTCTGGCCGCGGTCCTGCATCCTTTTGCCGCTTTCCCGTAGGAAATCGGCAAAAAATTGCACCTGAAAACATAAAAATATACATATTAATATACAAAACTTAACTTTTTTCACAAACTTTAGATCAAAAATCGAAATTTTCCCATAACGACTGATCGGCTTTTACGTTTTTCCTTTAGAACACGTTAAGCCGCATCTTTTATTCCCATTGTTTATTTCAGTAGATTCAATAGTTTCCAAATTAACTTAACTTTTCTTTCAAAATTGTCAATTTCTTCATACAAAACAGCACTTTTTATCTAAAATCTCCAAATTTTTCCCTTTGACCGTGTCGGTGTTTACTTTTTCTGGTAATACTGACTGTGCTGCATCCCTGGACACCCCATTTGCCAGTGTGGGTTCAGTAGTTTTTGAGTTATATCGATTTTTTATTGACTTTATTCTGTGACGGTACCTAAACCGAGGTTACCTTATACCATCGAATTTTTCATACATTTTGTTCGAACATCAAAAATTTTTGTACAAATTGAGTCGACTTTTGTTCGCATACGCTAGATAATACACCCCGTTGTATAAGTAAACCGTTCCGTACAAATTTTGTATAGTAAAAACATATTTTTTAACGATTTTTTGCCAAATTTCTTCTAAAACACGATTTATTTAATATTTTCGACATAAATACTCACCTGGCATCACTTTTTTGTACCGAGACCCCCCTTTTTATTGATCTAGCTTCGTTCTGGCCGCGGTCCTGCATCCTTTTGCCGCTTTCCCGTAGGAAATCGGCAAAAAATTGCACCTGAAAACATAAAAATATACATATTAATATACAAAACTTAACTTTTTTCACAAACTTTAGATCAAAAATCGAAATTTTCCCATAACGACTGATCGGCTTTTACGTTTTTCCTTTAGAACACGTTAAGCCGCATCTTTTATTCCCATAGTTTATTTCAGTAGATTCAATAGTTTCCAAATTAACTTAACTTTTCTTTCAAAATTGTCAATTTCTTCATACAAAACAGCACTTTTTATCTAAAATCTCCAAATTTTTCCCTTTGACCGTGTCGGTGTTTACTTTTTCTGGTAATACTGACTGTGCTGCATCCCTGGACACCCCATTTGCCAGTGTGGGTTCAGTAGTTTTTGAGTTATATCGATTTTTTATTGACTTTATTCTGTGACGGTACCTAAACCGAGGTTACCTTATACCATCGAATTTTTCATACATTTTGTTCGAACATCAAAAATTTTTGTACAAATTGAGTCGACTTTTGTTCGCATACGCTAGATAATACACCCCGTTGTATAAGTAAACCGTTCCGTACAAATTTTGTATAGTAAAAACATATTTTTTAACGATTTTTTGCCAAATTTCTTCTAAAACACGATTTATTTAATATTTTCGACATAAATACTCACCTGGCATCACTTTTTTGTACCGAGACCCCCCTTTTTATTGATCTAGCTTCGTTCTGGCCGCGGTCCTGCATCCTTTTGCCGCTTTCCCGTAGGAAATCGGCAAAAAATTGCACCTGAAAACATAAAAATATACATATTAATATACAAAACTTAACTTTTTTCACAAACTTTAGATCAAAAATCGAAATTTTCCCATAACGACTGATCGGCTTTTACGTTTTTCCTTTAGAACACGTTAAGCCGCATCTTTTATTCCCATAGTTTATTTCAGTAGATTCAATAGTTTCCAAATTAACTTAACTTTTCTTTCAAAATTGTCAATTTCTTCATACAAAACAGCACTTTTTATCTAAAATCTCCAAATTTTTCCCTTTGACCGTGTCGGTGTTTACTTTTTCTGGTAATACTGACTGTGCTGCATCCCTGGACACCCCATTTGCCAGTGTGGGTTCAGTAGTTTTTGAGTTATATCGATTTTTTATTGACTTTATTCTGTGACGGTACCTAAACCGAGGTTACCTTATACCATCGAATTTTTCATACATTTTGTTCGAACATCAAAAATTTTTGTACAAATTGAGTCGACTTTTGTTCGCATACGCTAGATAATACACCCCGTTGTATAAGTAAACCGTTCCGTACAAATTTTGTATAGTAAAAACATATTTTTTAACGATTTTTTGCCAAATTTCTTCTAAAACACGATTTATTTAATATTTTCGACATAAATACTCACCTGGCATCACTTTTTTGTACCGAGACCCCCCTTTTTATTGATCTAGCTTCGTTCTGGCCGCGGTCCTGCATCCTTTTGCCGCTTTCCCGTAGGAAATCGGCAAAAAATTGCACCTGAAAACATAAAAATATACATATTAATATACAAAACTTAACTTTTTTCACAAACTTTAGATCAAAAATCGAAATTTTCCCATAACGACTGATCGGCTTTTACGTTTTTCTTTTAGAACACGTTAAGCCGCATCTTTTATTCCCATTGTTTATTTCAGTAGATTCAATAGTTTCCAAATTAACTTAACTTTTCTTTCAAAATTGTCAATTTCTTCATACAAAACAGCACTTTTTATTTAAAATCTCCAAATTTTTCCCTTTGACCGTGTCGGTGTTTACTTTTTCTGGTAATACTGACTGTGCTGCATCCCTGGACACCCCATTTGCCAGTGTGGGTTCAGTAGTTTTTGAGTTATATCGATTTTTTATTGACTTTATTCTGTGACGGTACCTAAGCCGAGGTTACCTTATACCATCGAATTTTTCATACATTTTGTTCGAACATCAAAAATTTTTGTACAAATTGAGTCGACTTTTGTTCGCATACGCTAGATAATACACCCCGTTGTATAAGTAAACCGTTCCGTACAAATTTTGTATAGTAAAAACATATTTTTTAACGATTTTTTGCCAAATTTCTTCTAAATTACGATTTATTTAATATTTTTCACATAAATACTCACCTGGCATCACTTTTTTGTACCGAGACCCCCCTTTTTATTGATCTAGCTTCGTTCTGGCCGCGGTCCTGCATCCTTTTGCCGCTTTCCCGTAGGAAATCGGCAAAAAATTGCACCTGAAAACATAAAAATATACATATTAATATACAAAACTTAACTTTTTTCACAAACTTTAGATCAAAAATCGAAATTTTCCCATAACGACTGATCGGCTTTTACGTTTTTCTTTTAGAACACGTTAAGCCGCATCTTTTATTCCCATTGTTTATTTCAGTAGATTCAATAGTTTCCAAATTAACTTAACTTTTCTTTCAAAATTGTCAATTTCTTCATACAAAACAGCACTTTTTATTTAAAATCTCCAAATTTTTCCCTTTGACCGTGTCGGTGTTTACTTTTTCTGGTAATACTGACTGTGCTGCATCCCTGGACACCCCATTTGCCAGTGTGGGTTCAGTAGTTTTTGAGTTATATCGATTTTTTATTGACTTTATTCTGTGACGGTACCTAAGCCGAGGTTACCTTATACCATCGAATTTTTCATACATTTTGTTCGAACATCAAAAATTTTTGTACAAATTGAGTCGACTTTTGTTCGCATACGCTAGATAATACACCCCGTTGTATAAGTAAACCGTTCCGTACAAATTTTGTATAGTAAAAACATATTTTTTAACGATTTTTTGCCAAATTTCTTCTAAATTACGATTTATTTAATATTTTTCACATAAATACTCACCTGGCATCACTTTTTTGTACCGAGACCCCCCTTTTTATTGATCTAGCTTCGTTCTGGCCGCGGTCCTGCATCCTTTTGCCGCTTTCCCGTAGGAAATCGGCAAAAAATTGCACCTGAAAACATAAAAATATACATATTAATATACAAAACTTAACTTTTTTCACAAACTTTAGATCAAAAATCGAAATTTTCCCATAACGACTGATCGGCTTTTACGTTTTT
This sequence comes from Acrobasis consociella, assembly GCA_963555685.1. Taxonomy (NCBI): domain Eukaryota; kingdom Metazoa; phylum Arthropoda; class Insecta; order Lepidoptera; family Pyralidae; genus Acrobasis; species Acrobasis consociella. The sequence goes on from OY743115.1 coordinate 87,375, forward strand.
CCTTTAGAACACGTTAAGCCGCATCTTTTATTCCCATAGTTTATTTCAGTAGATTCAATAGTTTCCAAATTAACTTAACTTTTCTTTCAAAATTGTCAATTTCTTCATACAAAACAGCACTTTTTATCTAAAATCTCCAAATTTTTCCCTTTGACCGTGTCGGTGTTTACTTTTTCTGGTAATACTGACTGTGCTGCATCCCTGGACACCCCATTTGCCAGTGTGGGTTCAGTAGTTTTTGAGTTATATCGATTTTTTATTGACTTTATTCTGTGACGGTACCTAAACCGAGGTTACCTTATACCATCGAATTTTTCATACATTTTGTTCGAACATCAAAAATTTTTGTACAAATTGAGTCGACTTTTGTTCGCATACGCTAGATAATACACCCCGTTGTATAAGTAAACCGTTCCGTACAAATTTTGTATAGTAAAAACATATTTTTTAACGATTTTTTGCCAAATTTCTTCTAAAACACGATTTATTTAATATTTTCGACATAAATACTCACCTGGCATCACTTTTTTGTACCGAGACCCCCCTTTTTATTGATCTAGCTTCGTTCTGGCCGCGGTCCTGCATCCTTTTGCCGCTTTCCCGTAGGAAATCGGCAAAAAATTGCACCTGAAAACATAAAAATATACATATTAATATACAAAACTTAACTTTTTTCACAAACTTTAGATCAAAAATCGAAATTTTCCCATAACGACTGATCGGCTTTTACGTTTTTCCTTTAGAACACGTTAAGCCGCATCTTTTATTCCCATAGTTTATTTCAGTAGATTCAATAGTTTCCAAATTAACTTAACTTTTCTTTCAAAATTGTCAATTTCTTCATACAAAACAGCACTTTTTATCTAAAATCTCCAAATTTTTCCCTTTGACCGTGTCGGTGTTTACTTTTTCTGGTAATACTGACTGTGCTGCATCCCTGGACACCCCATTTGCCAGTGTGGGTTCAGTAGTTTTTGAGTTATATCGATTTTTTATTGACTTTATTCTGTGACGGTACCTAAACCGAGGTTACCTTATACCATCGAATTTTTCATACATTTTGTTCGAACATCAAAAATTTTTGTACAAATTGAGTCGACTTTTGTTCGCATACGCTAGATAATACACCCCGTTGTATAAGTAAACCGTTCCGTACAAATTTTGTATAGTAAAAACATATTTTTTAACGATTTTTTGCCAAATTTCTTCTAAAACACGATTTATTTAATATTTTCGACATAAATACTCACCTGGCATCACTTTTTTGTACCGAGACCCCCCTTTTTATTGATCTAGCTTCGTTCTGGCCGCGGTCCTGCATCCTTTTGCCGCTTTCCCGTAGGAAATCGGCAAAAAATTGCACCTGAAAACATAAAAATATACATATTAATATACAAAACTTAACTTTTTTCACAAACTTTAGATCAAAAATCGAAATTTTCCCATAACGACTGATCGGCTTTTACGTTTTTCTTTTAGAACACGTTAAGCCGCATCTTTTATTCCCATTGTTTATTTCAGTAGATTCAATAGTTTCCAAATTAACTTAACTTTTCTTTCAAAATTGTCAATTTCTTCATACAAAACAGCACTTTTTATTTAAAATCTCCAAATTTTTCCCTTTGACCGTGTCGGTGTTTACTTTTTCTGGTAATACTGACTGTGCTGCATCCCTGGACACCCCATTTGCCAGTGTGGGTTCAGTAGTTTTTGAGTTATATCGATTTTTTATTGACTTTATTCTGTGACGGTACCTAAGCCGAGGTTACCTTATACCATCGAATTTTTCATACATTTTGTTCGAACATCAAAAATTTTTGTACAAATTGAGTCGACTTTTGTTCGCATACGCTAGATAATACACCCCGTTGTATAAGTAAACCGTTCCGTACAAATTTTGTATAGTAAAAACATATTTTTTAACGATTTTTTGCCAAATTTCTTCTAAATTACGATTTATTTAATATTTTTCACATAAATACTCACCTGGCATCACTTTTTTGTACCGAGACCCCCCTTTTTATTGATCTAGCTTCGTTCTGGCCGCGGTCCTGCATCCTTTTGCCGCTTTCCCGTAGGAAATCGGCAAAAAATTGCACCTGAAAACATAAAAATATACATATTAATATACAAAACTTAACTTTTTTCACAAACTTTAGATCAAAAATCGAAATTTTCCCATAACGACTGATCGGCTTTTACGTTTTTCCTTTAGAACACGTTAAGCCGCATCTTTTATTCCCATAGTTTATTTCAGTAGATTCAATAGTTTCCAAATTAACTTAACTTTTCTTTCAAAATTGTCAATTTCTTCATACAAAACAGCACTTTTTATCTAAAATCTCCAAATTTTTCCCTTTGACCGTGTCGGTGTTTACTTTTTCTGGTAATACTGACTGTGCTGCATCCCTGGACACCCCATTTGCCAGTGTGGGTTCAGTAGTTTTTGAGTTATATCGATTTTTTATTGACTTTATTCTGTGACGGTACCTAAACCGAGGTTACCTTATACCATCGAATTTTTCATACATTTTGTTCGAACATCAAAAATTTTTGTACAAATTGAGTCGACTTTTGTTCGCATACGCTAGATAATACACCCCGTTGTATAAGTAAACCGTTCCGTACAAATTTTGTATAGTAAAAACATATTTTTTAACGATTTTTTGCCAAATTTCTTCTAAAACACGATTTATTTAATATTTTCGACATAAATACTCACCTGGCATCACTTTTTTGTACCGAGACCCCCCTTTTTATTGATCTAGCTTCGTTCTGGCCGCGGTCCTGCATCCTTTTGCCGCTTTCCCGTAGGAAATCGGCAAAAAATTGCACCTGAAAACATAAAAATATACATATTAATATACAAAACTTAACTTTTTTCACAAACTTTAGATCAAAAATCGAAATTTTCCCATAACGACTGATCGGCTTTTACGTTTTTCCTTTAGAACACGTTAAGCCGCATCTTTTATTCCCATAGTTTATTTCAGTAGATTCAATAGTTTCCAAATTAACTTAACTTTTCTTTCAAAATTGTCAATTTCTTCATACAAAACAGCACTTTTTATCTAAAATCTCCAAATTTTTCCCTTTGACCGTGTCGGTGTTTACTTTTTCTGGTAATACTGACTGTGCTGCATCCCTGGACACCCCATTTGCCAGTGTGGGTTCAGTAGTTTTTGAGTTATATCGATTTTTTATTGACTTTATTCTGTGACGGTACCTAAACCGAGGTTACCTTATACCATCGAATTTTTCATACATTTTGTTCGAACATCAAAAATTTTTGTACAAATTGAGTCGACTTTTGTTCGCATACGCTAGATAATACACCCCGTTGTATAAGTAAACCGTTCCGTACAAATTTTGTATAGTAAAAACATATTTTTTAACGATTTTTTGCCAAATTTCTTCTAAAACACGATTTATTTAATATTTTCGACATAAATACTCACCTGGCATCACTTTTTTGTACCGAGACCCCCCTTTTTATTGATCTAGCTTCGTTCTGGCCGCGGTCCTGCATCCTTTTGCCGCTTTCCCGTAGGAAATCGGCAAAAAATTGCACCTGAAAACATAAAAATATACATATTAATATACAAAACTTAACTTTTTTCACAAACTTTAGATCAAAAATCGAAATTTTCCCATAACGACTGATCGGCTTTTACGTTTTTCCTTTAGAACACGTTAAGCCGCATCTTTTATTCCCATAGTTTATTTCAGTAGATTCAATAGTTTCCAAATTAACTTAACTTTTCTTTCAAAATTGTCAATTTCTTCATACAAAACAGCACTTTTTATCTAAAATCTCCAAATTTTTCCCTTTGACCGTGTCGGTGTTTACTTTTTCTGGTAATACTGACTGTGCTGCATCCCTGGACACCCCATTTGCCAGTGTGGGTTCAGTAGTTTTTGAGTTATATCGATTTTTTATTGACTTTATTCTGTGACGGTACCTAAACCGAGGTTACCTTATACCATCGAATTTTTCATACATTTTGTTCGAACATCAAAAATTTTTGTACAAATTGAGTCGACTTTTGTTCGCATACGCTAGATAATACACCCCGTTGTATAAGTAAACCGTTCCGTACAAATTTTGTATAGTAAAAACATATTTTTTAACGATTTTTTGCCAAATTTCTTCTAAAACACGATTTATTTAATATTTTCGACATAAATACTCACCTGGCATCACTTTTTTGTACCGAGACCCCCCTTTTTATTGATCTAGCTTCGTTCTGGCCGCGGTCCTGCATCCTTTTGCCGCTTTCCCGTAGGAAATCGGCAAAAAATTGCACCTGAAAACATAAAAATATACATATTAATATACAAAACTTAACTTTTTTCACAAACTTTAGATCAAAAATCGAAATTTTCCCATAACGACTGATCGGCTTTTACGTTTTTCCTTTAGAACACGTTAAGCCGCATCTTTTATTCCCATAGTTTATTTCAGTAGATTCAATAGTTTCCAAATTAACTTAACTTTTCTTTCAAAATTGTCAATTTCTTCATACAAAACAGCACTTTTTATCTAAAATCTCCAAATTTTTCCCTTTGACCGTGTCGGTGTTTACTTTTTCTGGTAATACTGACTGTGCTGCATCCCTGGACACCCCATTTGCCAGTGTGGGTTCAGTAGTTTTTGAGTTATATCGATTTTTTATTGACTTTATTCTGTGACGGTACCTAAACCGAGGTTACCTTATACCATCGAATTTTTCATACATTTTGTTCGAACATCAAAAATTTTTGTACAAATTGAGTCGACTTTTGTTCGCATACGCTAGATAATACACCCCGTTGTATAAGTAAACCGTTCCGTACAAATTTTGTATAGTAAAAACATATTTTTTAACGATTTTTTGCCAAATTTCTTCTAAAACACGATTTATTTAATATTTTCGACATAAATACTCACCTGGCATCACTTTTTTGTACCGAGACCCCCCTTTTTATTGATCTAGCTTCGTTCTGGCCGCGGTCCTGCATCCTTTTGCCGCTTTCCCGTAGGAAATCGGCAAAAAATTGCACCTGAAAACATAAAAATATACATATTAATATACAAAACTTAACTTTTTTCACAAACTTTAGATCAAAAATCGAAATTTTCCCATAACGACTGATCGGCTTTTACGTTTTTCCTTTAGAACACGTTAAGCCGCATCTTTTATTCCCATAGTTTATTTCAGTAGATTCAATAGTTTCCAAATTAACTTAACTTTTCTTTCAAAATTGTCAATTTCTTCATACAAAACAGCACTTTTTATCTAAAATCTCCAAATTTTTCCCTTTGACCGTGTCGGTGTTTACTTTTTCTGGTAATACTGACTGTGCTGCATCCCTGGACACCCCATTTGCCAGTGTGGGTTCAGTAGTTTTTGAGTTATATCGATTTTTTATTGACTTTATTCTGTGACGGTACCTAAACCGAGGTTACCTTATACCATCGAATTTTTCATACATTTTGTTCGAACATCAAAAATTTTTGTACAAATTGAGTCGACTTTTGTTCGCATACGCTAGATAATACACCCCGTTGTATAAGTAAACCGTTCCGTACAAATTTTGTATAGTAAAAACATATTTTTTAACGATTTTTTGCCAAATTTCTTCTAAAACACGATTTATTTAATATTTTCGACATAAATACTCACCTGGCATCACTTTTTTGTACCGAGACCCCCCTTTTTATTGATCTAGCTTCGTTCTGGCCGCGGTCCTGCATCCTTTTGCCGCTTTCCCGTAGGAAATCGGCAAAAAATTGCACCTGAAAACATAAAAATATACATATTAATATACAAAACTTAACTTTTTTCACAAACTTTAGATCAAAAATCGAAATTTTCCCATAACGACTGATCGGCTTTTACGTTTTTCTTTTAGAACACGTTAAGCCGCATCTTTTATTCCCATTGTTTATTTCAGTAGATTCAATAGTTTCCAAATTAACTTAACTTTTCTTTCAAAATTGTCAATTTCTTCATACAAAACAGCACTTTTTATTTAAAATCTCCAAATTTTTCCCTTTGACCGTGTCGGTGTTTACTTTTTCTGGTAATACTGACTGTGCTGCATCCCTGGACACCCCATTTGCCAGTGTGGGTTCAGTAGTTTTTGAGTTATATCGATTTTTTATTGACTTTATTCTGTGACGGTACCTAAGCCGAGGTTACCTTATACCATCGAATTTTTCATACATTTTGTTCGAACATCAAAAATTTTTGTACAAATTGAGTCGACTTTTGTTCGCATACGCTAGATAATACACCCCGTTGTATAAGTAAACCGTTCCGTACAAATTTTGTATAGTAAAAACATATTTTTTAACGATTTTTTGCCAAATTTCTTCTAAATTACGATTTATTTAATATTTTTCACATAAATACTCACCTGGCATCACTTTTTTGTACCGAGACCCCCCTTTTTATTGATCTAGCTTCGTTCTGGCCGCGGTCCTGCATCCTTTTGCCGCTTTCCCGTAGGAAATCGGCAAAAAATTGCACCTGAAAACATAAAAATATACATATTAATATACAAAACTTAACTTTTTTCACAAACTTTAGATCAAAAATCGAAATTTTCCCATAACGACTGATCGGCTTTTACGTTTTTCCTTTAGAACACGTTAAGCCGCATCTTTTATTCCCATAGTTTATTTCAGTAGATTCAATAGTTTCCAAATTAACTTAACTTTTCTTTCAAAATTGTCAATTTCTTCATACAAAACAGCACTTTTTATCTAAAATCTCCAAATTTTTCCCTTTGACCGTGTCGGTGTTTACTTTTTCTGGTAATACTGACTGTGCTGCATCCCTGGACACCCCATTTGCCAGTGTGGGTTCAGTAGTTTTTGAGTTATATCGATTTTTTATTGACTTTATTCTGTGACGGTACCTAAACCGAGGTTACCTTATACCATCGAATTTTTCATACATTTTGTTCGAACATCAAAAATTTTTGTACAAATTGAGTCGACTTTTGTTCGCATACGCTAGATAATACACCCCGTTGTATAAGTAAACCGTTCCGTACAAATTTTGTATAGTAAAAACATATTTTTTAACGATTTTTTGCCAAATTTCTTCTAAAACACGATTTATTTAATATTTTCGACATAAATACTCACCTGGCATCACTTTTTTGTACCGAGACCCCCCTTTTTATTGATCTAGCTTCGTTCTGGCCGCGGTCCTGCATCCTTTTGCCGCTTTCCCGTAGGAAATCGGCAAAAAATTGCACCTGAAAACATAAAAATATACATATTAATATACAAAACTTAACTTTTTTCACAAACTTTAGATCAAAAATCGAAATTTTCCCATAACGACTGATCGGCTTTTACGTTTTTCCTTTAGAACACGTTAAGCCGCATCTTTTATTCCCATAGTTTATTTCAGTAGATTCAATAGTTTCCAAATTAACTTAACTTTTCTTTCAAAATTGTCAATTTCTTCATACAAAACAGCACTTTTTATCTAAAATCTCCAAATTTTTCCCTTTGACCGTGTCGGTGTTTACTTTTTCTGGTAATACTGACTGTGCTGCATCCCTGGACACCCCATTTGCCAGTGTGGGTTCAGTAGTTTTTGAGTTATATCGATTTTTTATTGACTTTATTCTGTGACGGTACCTAAACCGAGGTTACCTTATACCATCGAATTTTTCATACATTTTGTTCGAACATCAAAAATTTTTGTACAAATTGAGTCGACTTTTGTTCGCATACGCTAGATAATACACCCCGTTGTATAAGTAAACCGTTCCGTACAAATTTTGTATAGTAAAAACATATTTTTTAACGATTTTTTGCCAAATTTCTTCTAAAACACGATTTATTTAATATTTTCGACATAAATACTCACCTGGCATCACTTTTTTGTACCGAGACCCCCCTTTTTATTGATCTAGCTTCGTTCTGGCCGCGGTCCTGCATCCTTTTGCCGCTTTCCCGTAGGAAATCGGCAAAAAATTGCACCTGAAAACATAAAAATATACATATTAATATACAAAACTTAACTTTTTTCACAAACTTTAGATCAAAAATCGAAATTTTCCCATAACGACTGATCGGCTTTTACGTTTTTCCTTTAGAACACGTTAAGCCGCATCTTTTATTCCCATAGTTTATTTCAGTAGATTCAATAGTTTCCAAATTAACTTAACTTTTCTTTCAAAATTGTCAATTTCTTCATACAAAACAGCACTTTTTATCTAAAATCTCCAAATTTTTCCCTTTGACCGTGTCGGTGTTTACTTTTTCTGGTAATACTGACTGTGCTGCATCCCTGGACACCCCATTTGCCAGTGTGGGTTCAGTAGTTTTTGAGTTATATCGATTTTTTATTGACTTTATTCTGTGACGGTACCTAAACCGAGGTTACCTTATACCATCGAATTTTTCATACATTTTGTTCGAACATCAAAAATTTTTGTACAAATTGAGTCGACTTTTGTTCGCATACGCTAGATAATACACCCCGTTGTATAAGTAAACCGTTCCGTACAAATTTTGTATAGTAAAAACATATTTTTTAACGATTTTTTGCCAAATTTCTTCTAAAACACGATTTATTTAATATTTTCGACATAAATACTCACCTGGCATCACTTTTTTGTACCGAGACCCCCCTTTTTATTGATCTAGCTTCGTTCTGGCCGCGGTCCTGCATCCTTTTGCCGCTTTCCCGTAGGAAATCGGCAAAAAATTGCACCTGAAAACATAAAAATATACATATTAATATACAAAACTTAACTTTTTTCACAAACTTTAGATCAAAAATCGAAATTTTCCCATAACGACTGATCGGCTTTTACGTTTTTCCTTTAGAACACGTTAAGCCGCATCTTTTATTCCCATAGTTTATTTCAGTAGATTCAATAGTTTCCAAATTAACTTAACTTTTCTTTCAAAATTGTCAATTTCTTCATACAAAACAGCACTTTTTATCTAAAATCTCCAAATTTTTCCCTTTGACCGTGTCGGTGTTTACTTTTTCTGGTAATACTGACTGTGCTGCATCCCTGGACACCCCATTTGCCAGTGTGGGTTCAGTAGTTTTTGAGTTATATCGATTTTTTATTGACTTTATTCTGTGACGGTACCTAAACCGAGGTTACCTTATACCATCGAATTTTTCATACATTTTGTTCGAACATCAAAAATTTTTGTACAAATTGAGTCGACTTTTGTTCGCATACGCTAGATAATACACCCCGTTGTATAAGTAAACCGTTCCGTACAAATTTTGTATAGTAAAAACATATTTTTTAACGATTTTTTGCCAAATTTCTTCTAAAACACGATTTATTTAATATTTTCGACATAAATACTCACCTGGCATCACTTTTTTGTACCGAGACCCCCCTTTTTATTGATCTAGCTTCGTTCTGGCCGCGGTCCTGCATCCTTTTGCCGCTTTCCCGTAGGAAATCGGCAAAAAATTGCACCTGAAAACATAAAAATATACATATTAATATACAAAACTTAACTTTTTTCACAAACTTTAGATCAAAAATCGAAATTTTCCCATAACGACTGATCGGCTTTTACGTTTTTCCTTTAGAACACGTTAAGCCGCATCTTTTATTCCCATAGTTTATTTCAGTAGATTCAATAGTTTCCAAATTAACTTAACTTTTCTTTCAAAATTGTCAATTTCTTCATACAAAACAGCACTTTTTATCTAAAATCTCCAAATTTTTCCCTTTGACCGTGTCGGTGTTTACTTTTTCTGGTAATACTGACTGTGCTGCATCCCTGGACACCCCATTTGCCAGTGTGGGTTCAGTAGTTTTTGAGTTATATCGATTTTTTATTGACTTTATTCTGTGACGGTACCTAAACCGAGGTTACCTTATACCATCGAATTTTTCATACATTTTGTTCGAACATCAAAAATTTTTGTACAAATTGAGTCGACTTTTGTTCGCATACGCTAGATAATACACCCCGTTGTATAAGTAAACCGTTCCGTACAAATTTTGTATAGTAAAAACATATTTTTTAACGATTTTTTGCCAAATTTCTTCTAAAACACGATTTATTTAATATTTTCGACATAAATACTCACCTGGCATCACTTTTTTGTACCGAGACCCCCCTTTTTATTGATCTAGCTTCGTTCTGGCCGCGGTCCTGCATCCTTTTGCCGCTTTCCCGTAGGAAATCGGCAAAAAATTGCACCTGAAAACATAAAAATATACATATTAATATACAAAACTTAACTTTTTTCACAAACTTTAGATCAAAAATCGAAATTTTCCCATAACGACTGATCGGCTTTTACGTTTTTCTTTTAGAACACGTTAAGCCGCATCTTTTATTCCCATTGTTTATTTCAGTAGATTCAATAGTTTCCAAATTAACTTAACTTTTCTTTCAAAATTGTCAATTTCTTCATACAAAACAGCACTTTTTATTTAAAATCTCCAAATTTTTCCCTTTGACCGTGTCGGTGTTTACTTTTTCTGGTAATACTGACTGTGCTGCATCCCTGGACACCCCATTTGCCAGTGTGGGTTCAGTAGTTTTTGAGTTATATCGATTTTTTATTGACTTTATTCTGTGACGGTACCTAAGCCGAGGTTACCTTATACCATCGAATTTTTCATACATTTTGTTCGAACATCAAAAATTTTTGTACAAATTGAGTCGACTTTTGTTCGCATACGCTAGATAATACACCCCGTTGTATAAGTAAACCGTTCCGTACAAATTTTGTATAGTAAAAACATATTTTTTAACGATTTTTTGCCAAATTTCTTCTAAATTACGATTTATTTAATATTTTTCACATAAATACTCACCTGGCATCACTTTTTTGTACCGAGACCCCCCTTTTTATTGATCTAGCTTCGTTCTGGCCGCGGTCCTGCATCCTTTTGCCGCTTTCCCGTAGGAAATCGGCAAAAAATTGCACCTGAAAACATAAAAATATACATATTAATATACAAAACTTAACTTTTTTCACAAACTTTAGATCAAAAATCGAAATTTTCCCATAACGACTGATCGGCTTTTACGTTTTTCCTTTAGAACACGTTAAGCCGCATCTTTTATTCCCATAGTTTATTTCAGTAGATTCAATAGTTTCCAAATTAACTTAACTTTTCTTTCAAAATTGTCAATTTCTTCATACAAAACAGCACTTTTTATCTAAAATCTCCAAATTTTTCCCTTTGACCGTGTCGGTGTTTACTTTTTCTGGTAATACTGACTGTGCTGCATCCCTGGACACCCCATTTGCCAGTGTGGGTTCAGTAGTTTTTGAGTTATATCGATTTTTTATTGACTTTATTCTGTGACGGTACCTAAACCGAGGTTACCTTATACCATCGAATTTTTCATACATTTTGTTCGAACATCAAAAATTTTTGTACAAATTGAGTCGACTTTTGTTCGCATACGCTAGATAATACACCCCGTTGTATAAGTAAACCGTTCCGTACAAATTTTGTATAGTAAAAACATATTTTTTAACGATTTTTTGCCAAATTTCTTCTAAAACACGATTTATTTAATATTTTCGACATAAATACTCACCTGGCATCACTTTTTTGTACCGAGACCCCCCTTTTTATTGATCTAGCTTCGTTCTGGCCGCGGTCCTGCATCCTTTTGCCGCTTTCCCGTAGGAAATCGGCAAAAAATTGCACCTGAAAACATAAAAATATACATATTAATATACAAAACTTAACTTTTTTCACAAACTTTAGATCAAAAATCGAAATTTTCCCATAACGACTGATCGGCTTTTACGTTTTTCCTTTAGAACACGTTAAGCCGCATCTTTTATTCCCATAGTTTATTTCAGTAGATTCAATAGTTTCCAAATTAACTTAACTTTTCTTTCAAAATTGTCAATTTCTTCATACAAAACAGCACTTTTTATCTAAAATCTCCAAATTTTTCCCTTTGACCGTGTCGGTGTTTACTTTTTCTGGTAATACTGACTGTGCTGCATCCCTGGACACCCCATTTGCCAGTGTGGGTTCAGTAGTTTTTGAGTTATATCGATTTTTTATTGACTTTATTCTGTGACGGTACCTAAACCGAGGTTACCTTATACCATCGAATTTTTCATACATTTTGTTCGAACATCAAAAATTTTTGTACAAATTGAGTCGACTTTTGTTCGCATACGCTAGATAATACACCCCGTTGTATAAGTAAACCGTTCCGTACAAATTTTGTATAGTAAAAACATATTTTTTAACGATTTTTTGCCAAATTTCTTCTAAAACACGATTTATTTAATATTTTCGACATAAATACTCACCTGGCATCACTTTTTTGTACCGAGACCCCCCTTTTTATTGATCTAGCTTCGTTCTGGCCGCGGTCCTGCATCCTTTTGCCGCTTTCCCGTAGGAAATCGGCAAAAAATTGCACCTGAAAACATAAAAATATACATATTAATATACAAAACTTAACTTTTTTCACAAACTTTAGATCAAAAATCGAAATTTTCCCATAACGACTGATCGGCTTTTACGTTTTTCCTTTAGAACACGTTAAGCCGCATCTTTTATTCCCATAGTTTATTTCAGTAGATTCAATAGTTTCCAAATTAACTTAACTTTTCTTTCAAAATTGTCAATTTCTTCATACAAAACAGCACTTTTTATCTAAAATCTCCAAATTTTTCCCTTTGACCGTGTCGGTGTTTACTTTTTCTGGTAATACTGACTGTGCTGCATCCCTGGACACCCCATTTGCCAGTGTGGGTTCAGTAGTTTTTGAGTTATATCGATTTTTTATTGACTTTATTCTGTGACGGTACCTAAACCGAGGTTACCTTATACCATCGAATTTTTCATACATTTTGTTCGAACATCAAAAATTTTTGTACAAATTGAGTCGACTTTTGTTCGCATACGCTAGATAATACACCCCGTTGTATAAGTAAACCGTTCCGTACAAATTTTGTATAGTAAAAACATATTTTTTAACGATTTTTTGCCAAATTTCTTCTAAAACACGATTTATTTAATATTTTCGACATAAATACTCACCTGGCATCACTTTTTTGTACCGAGACCCCCCTTTTTATTGATCTAGCTTCGTTCTGGCCGCGGTCCTGCATCCTTTTGCCGCTTTCCCGTAGGAAATCGGCAAAAAATTGCACCTGAAAACATAAAAATATACATATTAATATACAAAACTTAACTTTTTTCACAAACTTTAGATCAAAAATCGAAATTTTCCCATAACGACTGATCGGCTTTTACGTTTTTCCTTTAGAACACGTTAAGCCGCATCTTTTATTCCCATAGTTTATTTCAGTAGATTCAATAGTTTCCAAATTAACTTAACTTTTCTTTCAAAATTGTCAATTTCTTCATACAAAACAGCACTTTTTATCTAAAATCTCCAAATTTTTCCCTTTGACCGTGTCGGTGTTTACTTTTTCTGGTAATACTGACTGTGCTGCATCCCTGGACACCCCATTTGCCAGTGTGGGTTCAGTAGTTTTTGAGTTATATCGATTTTTTATTGACTTTATTCTGTGACGGTACCTAAACCGAGGTTACCTTATACCATCGAATTTTTCATACATTTTGTTCGAACATCAAAAATTTTTGTACAAATTGAGTCGACTTTTGTTCGCATACGCTAGATAATACACCCCGTTGTATAAGTAAACCGTTCCGTACAAATTTTGTATAGTAAAAACATATTTTTTAACGATTTTTTGCCAAATTTCTTCTAAAACACGATTTATTTAATATTTTCGACATAAATACTCACCTGGCATCACTTTTTTGTACCGAGACCCCCCTTTTTATTGATCTAGCTTCGTTCTGGCCGCGGTCCTGCATCCTTTTGCCGCTTTCCCGTAGGAAATCGGCAAAAAATTGCACCTGAAAACATAAAAATATACATATTAATATACAAAACTTAACTTTTTTCACAAACTTTAGATCAAAAATCGAAATTTTCCCATAACGACTGATCGGCTTTTACGTTTTTCCTTTAGAACACGTTAAGCCGCATCTTTTATTCCCATAGTTTATTTCAGTAGATTCAATAGTTTCCAAATTAACTTAACTTTTCTTTCAAAATTGTCAATTTCTTCATACAAAACAGCACTTTTTATCTAAAATCTCCAAATTTTTCCCTTTGACCGTGTCGGTGTTTACTTTTTCTGGTAATACTGACTGTGCTGCATCCCTGGACACCCCATTTGCCAGTGTGGGTTCAGTAGTTTTTGAGTTATATCGATTTTTTATTGACTTTATTCTGTGACGGTACCTAAACCGAGGTTACCTTATACCATCGAATTTTTCATACATTTTGTTCGAACATCAAAAATTTTTGTACAAATTGAGTCGACTTTTGTTCGCATACGCTAGATAATACACCCCGTTGTATAAGTAAACCGTTCCGTACAAATTTTGTATAGTAAAAACATATTTTTTAACGATTTTTTGCCAAATTTCTTCTAAAACACGATTTATTTAATATTTTCGACATAAATACTCACCTGGCATCACTTTTTTGTACCGAGACCCCCCTTTTTATTGATCTAGCTTCGTTCTGGCCGCGGTCCTGCATCCTTTTGCCGCTTTCCCGTAGGAAATCGGCAAAAAATTGCACCTGAAAACATAAAAATATACATATTAATATACAAAACTTAACTTTTTTCACAAACTTTAGATCAAAAATCGAAATTTTCCCATAACGACTGATCGGCTTTTACGTTTTTCTTTTAGAACACGTTAAGCCGCATCTTTTATTCCCATTGTTTATTTCAGTAGATTCAATAGTTTCCAAATTAACTTAACTTTTCTTTCAAAATTGTCAATTTCTTCATACAAAACAGCACTTTTTATTTAAAATCTCCAAATTTTTCCCTTTGACCGTGTCGGTGTTTACTTTTTCTGGTAATACTGACTGTGCTGCATCCCTGGACACCCCATTTGCCAGTGTGGGTTCAGTAGTTTTTGAGTTATATCGATTTTTTATTGACTTTATTCTGTGACGGTACCTAAACCGAGGTTACCTTATACCATCGAATTTTTCATACATTTTGTTCGAACATCAAAAATTTTTGTACAAATTGAGTCGACTTTTGTTCGCATACGCTAGATAATACACCCCGTTGTATAAGTAAACCGTTCCGTACAAATTTTGTATAGTAAAAACATATTTTTTAACGATTTTTTGCCAAATTTCTTCTAAAACACGATTTATTTAATATTTTCGACATAAATACTCACCTGGCATCACTTTTTTGTACCGAGACCCCCCTTTTTATTGATCTAGCTTCGTTCTGGCCGCGGTCCTGCATCCTTTTGCCGCTTTCCCGTAGGAAATCGGCAAAAAATTGCCCGCCCACCCTCCCGGTTGCGTCACGCCAGCTGGACAAATACGGAACAATTATTCGGAATAATTAATTTAAAAATATTTTTAGAACTTCCTATTATTATTTATCATTTAATTCTGGAATTGCAACGGGCTGGATCCTTGGCTCCTCTCTACAGAGCCAAGAGATTGTAATTTTAGTTTTATTTTATTTAAGTGCAAAATTGACGTTTTAATTTATACTCTTAACAATTCCCTTGACTCCCCTATACAGGGTCAAGGAAAACTTCAGACCTAGCAATTACAATTTTAATATTAATTATTGACGCTGCCCCCTGACAGCAAGTACATTATAATCAGAGATTATTATTTATTATTTATTATTTAAAACTTATTTAAGATGCCACTGGTACACTCCCCGCAAACCCACGAGACGGTGCCTGAGGACAAGACACCAAAGTCCGTGTCCTTCGCCGAGCCACGAAGCCTCAGCTACTCTGAAGCCGAAGTCAGCTTCGATAGGCATAACCAGGATCCTGATGCCACACCCTTTGTACCACCTAAGTACAGAAGGCACAGGATCACTGATGATGACAGAGATGATATGGTCACAGAGTGCAAAGAATTTATGAGGCAAATCGAAGAAGAACTGGAAACGGCAAGGAACTTAAAGACGACCATAAAAGTGTCCATAAAAGAAATACTGCAACGCCTCGAATACAAAATTATTGACCTGTCTGAGTTCGTGGAACCAAAAAACGTCACTCCGGGCTACCATCCCTGCGTCCGCACACAGACGTCTCCGGAGGCTTTCAACGAAATCGCCCCCGAGATTGAGCGGTCACCCGAGCCTGCTCTCTCCAAACAATTGGAGGAGCAGGCCCGGCTGATCAGCGAAAACAAGAGAGTGCTGGACGAAATAAGGGAAATGGTGATCGCGCAGCAATCTTGTCCCATGACTTACGCACGCGTAGCGGCCCGCCCAGCCTTGGCGAAGCCGACCGAGCGGGGAGCCCTGCTGTCCCTTGTCGTCACATCCAAGGATGGGTGCGACACGGGGGAGCAGGTGCTCGACAAAGTTCGGGAAGCGGTTGACGCCAAGGATGGGTGGATTCGAGTAGAGCGCGTGCGTAAGGCAAAGGACCAGAAGGTTATTATGAGCTGCTCGTCGGAATCTGAGAGAGCGAAGTTAAGGGAGAGGCTGGAGAAGGCGGGCAACCTCACTGCCGAGGAAGTGAAAAACCGGGACCCACTCCTCATCCTCTGGGGCGTCAACATTCGCTATAGCGATGATGACGTCATCGGAGCGATGAGGAATCAAAACCCGGAGGTTTTCCACGGCCTCGGCATGGGGGAGGACCGCCTTCAAATAAAATACAGAAAGAAGGCTCGTAATCCGAACAATAGTAATATTGTGCTCAGCACAGCTCCGGCAGTATGGAGGAGGGCACTAGATGCCGGGACCCTGCGTGTGGATCTCCAGCACATAAGAGTTGCGGACCAGTCCCCACTCGTGCAGTGCTCTCGCTGCTTGGGCTACGGCCACAGCAGACGGTACTGCACGGAGGGGGAGGACGTCTGCAGCCACTGTGGGGGTCCACACCTAAAGTCGGAGTGTGCTGAGCACAAGGCGGGTACGACGGCCACTTGCCGTAACTGTAAGAAAGCAGGTGGCGAACAGACGGACCACAATGCCTTTAGCGGTGACTGCCCGCTGCGGCGGAAGTGGGACGCGATTGCAAGGTCAGCAACAGCGTATTCCTGACCTTGCAATCAGAATAGCGCCATCGATGGCAGACTATGCCGCTTGTTGTCATGGGAGCCCTAGTTCATCAAATATTACTTTGACGCAAAATAATATTGTTATGAAAAAAGGTGTGGAAATGAAACAGAGCGGCATGGACTGGCATCGAAGTATAGTGTATCGCTGAAGGCACTGCGGTTGTATTGGGCAATGGGGTGTTTTCCCTTAAAAATTTTAACGGAAATTTTTACATTTTATTATTGAATAAAATTGTTAAGAATTGATTGTAAATAAATAAAAAGTAACAAAAGGAAAAACACCCCATCGTAGATAGGGAACCTTCTTCTGTAATTTATTTGCTGAGGTCTAAAACTCTGTCTGCATTAGAGCAACGCTCAAAGGGTTCTCTCTGCAAATTGGAAATCGTTTAAGTAGGTGAAAGGGAAAGCGGAATAAAAAAGGAGAATATTAGTGGCATATTGAAATGGCATATCAATGTAAAAAATTAGATTAAAGGATAAATAGATTAAGTTAGTACTAAAATAGTAAAATTAGAAGCAAAAGTAAAAGTAAAAGTAAAATTAAAAGTAAAAGTAAAAGTAATAGTAAAAGTAAAAGTAAAAGTAAAAATAAAAGTAAAAGTAAAAGTAAACGTAAAAGTAAAAGTAAAAGTAAAATTAAAAGTAAAAGTAAAATAGTATAATTTACATAAATCCTAACCTTACATTTTAAAGACTGCATATAAATGTTAACCTGCCAACATAGTCTCTGACCATATCAGAGGGCAAAGGAAAAAGGCGTAGTAACAAACGCTGCGTCTTTTATAAAAAAAAAAAAAAAAAAAAAAAAAACCTAACCTAACCTAACCTAACCTAACCTAACCTAACCTTTTTTTTTTTTTTTTTTTTTTTTTTTTTTTAACGGAGGAAAGATCCCTGTTACGGATACCCATCAGCCTGCGGGGGAGGCTGTCGGGTTATGTGGGACTCCACGCCAGAGTGACGTGCCTACCCACTAAAAAACCTCCGGAGTTCCACCTTAACCGCCTTTGCCGGGGACACGGGAAAGGAAATACAACCGCGAACCCCGGCGCGGCTGGCCGCCTAAGCAGCCCCTCCTCGGGGGCGTCTGAGCGCCCCCCCACTCACCAAGTAGGCACGTCCGGAACTCACGGACGCGCCGTACCTCCTCGGCCCAGTTGAGAGGCGGCGAACTCCCACGCAGTCCACCGCCTGTGGGCCCATGGGAGCCAGATAAACCGGCTCCCAGCGGCGGAGAAGATGTGAGGCTCCGCCGCTTACCTCTCGCCGCAAACGCGGTGCGGCACCACTCGGCCGCGGAGGACAGGGAGAGCGGCAACGTAGCACCGACACTCCCTGACCTCCGCGACCGATCATCAACCACAGCCACGGCGGTGTGGCCCCGCCTGAAGCGCCGGGAGAGCAATGAAACATTCCCCTCCCGGCAGCCCCACCCCGGGTGGGGGGAGAACTTCCCACTCCCCCGCCGCCCCATTGGGTGCATCCCAGCAGGCTCAAGGCCAAAGCCGAGCCCGCGGGAGCGCCCCTCCCCGGGTGGGGGGAGATCTTCCCACTCCCCCGCCGCCCCAATGTGGGCGCTCACTGCTGGCGCAAACCGCAGGAGCGCCCCCTCGCAGGTTCCTCTTGGCTTCCCCGTGGCTC
The DNA here is from genome assembly GCA_963555685.1 of Acrobasis consociella. Taxonomy (NCBI): domain Eukaryota; kingdom Metazoa; phylum Arthropoda; class Insecta; order Lepidoptera; family Pyralidae; genus Acrobasis; species Acrobasis consociella. The sequence continues at coordinate 106,120 of OY743115.1, forward strand.
CACGGCACCACGGGTACTGAGCCCCCCCGGTACGACAAACCGGGAACCCATCGGGGGGGAACCTAACCTAACCTAACCTAACCTAACCTAACCTAACCTAACCTAACCTAACCTAACCTAACCTAACCTAACCTAACCTAACCTAACCTAACCTAACCTAACCTAACCTAACCTAACCTAACCTAACCTAACCTAACCTAACCTAACCTAACCTAACCTAACCTAACCTAACCTAACCTAACCTAACCTAACCTAACCTAACCTAACCTAACCTAACCTAACCTAACCTAACCTAACCTAACCTAACCTAACCTAACCTAACCTAACCTAACCTAACCTAACCTAACCTAACCTAACCTAACCTAACCTAACCTAACCTAACCTAACCTAACCTAACCTAACCTAACCTAACCTAACCTAACCTAACCTAACCTAACCTAACCTAACCTAACCTAACCTAACCCCAGTTCCGCTGCGTCAGGCGACCCGAACGCGCACTGTCCGCAACGCTCCGCGCTCAAAAATTCAAAGTTTTTAGTGTTTTACTGCGAAAAAATTCATATCTCCAGAGCGGAAGCAGCTATCGTTGTGGAAAATATTTCAAAAAATACGCGCAAAGAAGATCTAACGTCTAAGTGAAGTGACAAATACCTAGATTTTTTCTAGGTATTTTTAAAACATAAATAAGTGTAAAATTCTCGGACCCTTGCGCGCGGAACAATTCATTAAAAAATAACTGTTCGTCATAAAAACAATATATAAACGTCAAAACGTGCTCCAGAATCTGGCGCACCAGGACACATAAAAAACTGTTATAAAAAACAATAAATTGAAACTAAAATTGATAAGACAATACAAAAATTTTTTCAAAGTGAACTTTAATCCCGAATTTCTACAAAACAAGATCGGTGACCCCCAAATTTTCAATTGTGGAAAGTTGTTGTTTAGTGTTCTGCGTATTTGTACACAATTTGGAAATTTTTGGGCGACGCGTCGAGGCACTAGGACCGAAAAACCAGCTGACATCACCAGCGGTTTTTTCGTTTTTGCGGCTGAACCCTGGTGAGCGCGCTAGTGGTTCTGTCACCATTAGCTGCGCCCTAAGGAGACGCACCAGACGCCACCAAAACCAACTTCCTAGGACCAGGCGTCCAGGAGCAGCAGTCATTTTTCTGCAGAAAAATTCAAAACAAGGAAATTTGGACCCGCCCACGCCCGAAATCTGACAAACTGGAGCACACTACAGTAGATAAGTTCAGTGCAAATCTATCCCACAATCTGTGTGCCAAATTTGAGATCTCTAGTGTTAATAGTTATTTAATTATAGATTTTTAATTGAAACTTAGGAAAAATTTTGCCCGGGTTTACGTAATTTCAAAGTGAAAAAGTGCTTTTTAAATAGGGGTTGTTTTGAGTAAACAACCCTTAATTTCTTTAGCCCGGGTCGTAAAAATAGTTTTTGAGTGGTTTTCATAATTTTAGCTTTTGTAGTTTTCGAGATAATACGATCTCAAATTTGGTAAAAGCCAGGATTTTGACCCCCTTTTTTCACCTCTTTCCCATAGGGGAAATTTCCGGGGCATACAAAAAACCTCCATTATTAACCCATAAGTATTTTATTTTGGCACTATTTTAATTAAATTCTTATTATTTTCGGAAATAAAGACGTAAACAAAATCCCGCCATCTATCGAACAAGTCTGGAACTATATACCTGATAAAAATTTTAACTTTTTTCAAAATTCTAAATTTATGTGTATCGTATAGTAAGGACCCCAGGACCCCTGTTTTTATCCCGGAGGACCCCCTAAGTGGGATAGATTTGCACTTATTAGCGTTGTAAGTGGTGACACTATAAAGATTTTTAAACAAAAATTTGTAAAAAATTATTCTTCTGCAATAAAAATTTAGTTTGTAGTGACGACCATAAAAGGGACTCCCCGCTTCCTCCAGGTAACCGGGAGAACCCAAATGGTCTCGTAGTTTTTAAGAAAATTAGGTTATAGTGTCACCAAAAATTTACTTTTTATACACTTGCTTATTATACTTTGCAAAATCTATTTAAAATAATTTATTTAATTTAATATATTCAATTTTATTTAATTCCCTTTTAATTTTATTGACATTTTATAATTTCTTTATCTGTTTTAAATTATTTTAACAATTTTAATCTGAATCATAGTGTTTGAGAACTGTAATTTTTGCAAAGTATTATTTAATTTTAATTTTTATTTTAATTCTACTGACCGTGTTTACAACTTCTACAAACTTTTATAGTATTTTAACGATAAACGACCTTGGCTCCCCTTTACAGAGCTAAGGGAACAGTATTTTAATTTTAAATTATTTATTTAATTGTAATTTTAATTTTAACTTTAACTGACGCAGACCTCCAGCGTGAGACAATGCCTCTCGCCCACTCCCCACCGACGTCAAGGAGGACACCCATTAGCGGGACACCAAAATCGGTGTCGTTTGTGGACCCGCAGGACGGTAATCCTAGTGACTCAGACGGCAGCTTTGATGCGTATGCTAGAAGCCACTTTAGACGGGACCCGAACGCTACGCCGTTTGTCCCGCGTAAATGCAGACGGAAACGAATAACCGATGATGATAGGGACGTTCTGGTCCGGGAGTGCAGAGAGTACATAAAACAGGTTATAGACGAACTGGAAACGGCCAGGAACCTGAAAACAACAATTAAAGACGCGGCCAAGGGTACGAGTATATTAGGCAAATTGGAAGATAAAATTTGCGACTTAGCTGAGTACGTAGAGCCTAAGAACATAACTCCGGGTTACCACCCAAGCATACGTACCCAGACATCCCCAGAGACTCAACCCAGCCCAAATCAAGTCGAGCTTGCTCTATCCAGGCAGATGGAGGAGCAGGCTCGACTGATTAGGGAAAACACGGAAAAGCTGGATGAAATCAGGGAACTGGTCGCAAAGCAGTCTGGCCCTTCGTCTTACGCAGACGCGGCGGCCCGCCCGGCCTTGGCGAAACCGACCGAACGTGGGGCCCTGCTGTCCCTTGTCGTAGCATCTAAAGATGCTTGCGACACGGGGGAGCAGGTGCTCGACAGGGTTCGAGAAGCGGTAGATGCCAAGGACGGGTGGATCCGCGTGGAAAGGGTGCGTAAGGCGAGGGACCAAAAAGTAATAATGAGCTGCGCGACGGAAGCCGAAAGGTCCAAATTGCGGCAGAGATTAGAGGGGGCGGGTAAGAACTTATCTGTCGAGGAAGTGAAAAATAGGGACCCGCTTCTCATCCTCTGGGGCGTCAGCATCAGACATACTGATGATGACGTCATCGGAGCGGTGAGAAGACAGAACCCCGAAATTTTTCACGGCCTCGACAGGGAGGGGGATAACCTGCACGTAAAATATAAAAAGAAGGCGCGAAACCCGAAGGTGCACCATATCGTGGTCAGCACATCACCGGCCATATGGAGGAGGGCAGTTGCTGCCGGAACCCTCCGTGTGGACCTCCAGCACGTAAGAGTGGCCGACCAGTCCCCCCTCGTGCAGTGCTCTCGCTGCCTGGCCTACGGCCACAGCAAGAAGTACTGCAACGAGGAGGTGGACTCATGTAGCCATTGCGGAGGCCCGCACCTAAAGTCGGAGTGTGCTGACTTCAAAGTTGGTGCCACAGCATCCTGCCGCAATTGCAAAAAGGCGGGAATAGACAGGGCGGATCACAGTGCCTTCAGCGGGGACTGTGCACTAAGAAGAAAATGGGACGCGATTGCAAGGTCAGCAACCGCGTATTTCTGACCTTGCAATCAGCGTAGACCCATTGGCGCGCGGCCTAGTTGTGTGTGCTCCACACCTTAGCTCATTCAATACCACTTTTATTTAAAAGTAAGATTGAGATGACTAATACAGGTAAAAAACTGAGCGGAGCAGCACGATTCGGCAGCGCACTGTTACGAGCGCAGTCGGCGACGAAGGCATTGTGATTCGCAGGGAATAAGGTGTATTCTTCCCAAAGTAAAATATAAGTTTTATTGTTATAAAATAAAAACTATATTTATGTAAAAAACAGTAATAGTAAATGTAAGAAGGAACACCTTATTCGTTACAAAGACCTTGTAGATAGCCAGCATTCACATAATATACAAACAATATACAAAATTATAGAGACAATGTAAAGACAAAGTTAATTAAAAATTTTTTGTAAAAATATAAGACACTTAAAATTAAATTTATAAGAATATAGTATTAAGTATAAAACATTGTATATAGTAGTAAAACAACTTATAAATAAGAGTAAAAATAAATTGTATAAGTGAAATAAAAATAGTGAAAATTGTAATAATAAATAAAAAAGCCGTGTATTACCCACCCATTCCCGCATACAATCCTTAAGAAAATAAAATAAATAAGATGAAAAGAAACATATAGACTAGATTAGAGTTGTAGTAGAAAGACGGGAGTCCCACCCGAATAAGTATAAAAGATGATGAATGAACTTGGCCAGTATGAAGAATGAAAGTACGAGAGGCATAAAAGCGAGAACTAGTATGAAAGATTTAGCGCAGATATAGACTCCAATCACGTTGGAGGTTGTAGCATAAAAAAAAAAAAAAAAAAAAAAAAAAAAAAAAAAAAAAACCTAACCTAACCTAACCTAACCTAACCTAACCTAACCTAACCTAACCTAACCTAACCTAACCTAACCTAACCTAACCTAACCTAACCTAACCTAACCTAACCTAACCTAACCTAACCTAACCTAACCTAACCTAACCTAACCTAACCTAACCTAACCTAACCTAACCTAACCTAACCTAACCCAGTTCCGCTGCGTCAGGCGACCCGAACGCGCACTGTCCGCAACGCTCCGCGCTCAAAAATTCAAAGTTTTTAGTGTTTTACTGCGAAAAAATTCATATCTCCAGAGCGGAAGCAGCTATCGTTGTGGAAAATATTTCAAAAAATACGCGCAAAGAAGATCTAACGTCTAAGTGAAGTGACAAATACCTAGATTTTTTCTAGGTATTTTTAAAACATAAATAAGTGTAAAATTCTCGGACCCTTGCGCGCGGAACAATTCATTAAAAAATAACTGTTCGTCATAAAAACAATATATAAACGTCAAAACGTGCTCCAGAATCTGGCGCACCAGGACACATAAAAAACTGTTATAAAAAACAATAAATTGAAACTAAAATTGATAAGACAATACAAAAATTTTTTCAAAGTGAACTTTAATCCCGAATTTCTACAAAACAAGATCGGTGACCCCCAAATTTTCAATTGTGGAAAGTTGTTGTTTAGTGTTCTGCGTATTTGTACACAATTTGGAAATTTTTGGGCGACGCGTCGAGGCACTAGGACCGAAAAACCAGCTGACATCACCAGCGGTTTTTTCGTTTTTGCGGCTGAACCCTGGTGAGCGCGCTAGTGGTTCTGTCACCATTAGCTGCGCCCTAAGGAGACGCACCAGACGCCACCAAAACCAACTTCCTAGGACCAGGCGTCCAGGAGCAGCAGTCATTTTTCTGCAGAAAAATTCAAAACAAGGAAATTTGGACCCGCCCACGCCCGAAATCTGACAAACTGGAGCACACTACAGTAGATAAGTTCAGTGCAAATCTATCCCACAATCTGTGTGCCAAATTTGAGATCTCTAGTGTTAATAGTTATTTAATTATAGATTTTTAATTGAAACTTAGGAAAAATTTTGCCCGGGTTTACGTAATTTCAAAGTGAAAAAGTGCTTTTTAAATAGGGGTTGTTTTGAGTAAACAACCCTTAATTTCTTTAGCCCGGGTCGTAAAAATAGTTTTTGAGTGGTTTTCATAATTTTAGCTTTTGTAGTTTTCGAGATAATACGATCTCAAATTTGGTAAAAGCCAGGATTTTGACCCCCTTTTTTCACCTCTTTCCCATAGGGGAAATTTCCGGGGCATACAAAAAACCTCCATTATTAACCCATAAGTATTTTATTTTGGCACTATTTTAATTAAATTCTTATTATTTTCGGAAATAAAGACGTAAACAAAATCCCGCCATCTATCGAACAAGTCTGGAACTATATACCTGATAAAAATTTTAACTTTTTTCAAAATTCTAAATTTATGTGTATCGTATAGTAAGGACCCCAGGACCCCTGTTTTTATCCCGGAGGACCCCCTAAGTGGGATAGATTTGCACTTATTAGCGTTGTAAGTGGTGACACTATAAAGATTTTTAAACAAAAATTTGTAAAAAATTATTCTTCTGCAATAAAAATTTAGTTTGTAGTGACGACCATAAAAGGGACTCCCCGCTTCCTCCAGGTAACCGGGAGAACCCAAATGGTCTCGTAGTTTTTAAGAAAATTAGGTTATAGTGTCACCAAAAATTTACTTTTTATACACTTGCTTATTATACTTTGCAAAATCTATTTAAAATAATTTATTTAATTTAATATATTCAATTTTATTTAATTCCCTTTTAATTTTATTGACATTTTATAATTTCTTTATCTGTTTTAAATTATTTTAACAATTTTAATCTGAATCATAGTGTTTGAGAACTGTAATTTTTGCAAAGTATTATTTAATTTTAATTTTTATTTTAATTCTACTGACCGTGTTTACAACTTCTACAAACTTTTATAGTATTTTAACGATAAACGACCTTGGCTCCCCTTTACAGAGCTAAGGGAACAGTATTTTAATTTTAAATTATTTATTTAATTGTAATTTTAATTTTAACTTTAACTGACGCAGACCTCCAGCGTGAGACAATGCCTCTCGCCCACTCCCCACCGACGTCAAGGAGGACACCCATTAGCGGGACACCAAAATCGGTGTCGTTTGTGGACCCGCAGGACGGTAATCCTAGTGACTCAGACGGCAGCTTTGATGCGTATGCTAGAAGCCACTTTAGACGGGACCCGAACGCTACGCCGTTTGTCCCGCGTAAATGCAGACGGAAACGAATAACCGATGATGATAGGGACGTTCTGGTCCGGGAGTGCAGAGAGTACATAAAACAGGTTATAGACGAACTGGAAACGGCCAGGAACCTGAAAACAACAATTAAAGACGCGGCCAAGGGTATATTAGGCAAATTGGAAGATAAAATTTGCGACTTAGCTGAGTACGTAGAGCCTAAGAACATAACTCCGGGTTACCACCCAAGCATACGTACCCAGACATCCCCAGAGACTCAACCCAGCCCAAATCAAGTCGAGCTTGCTCTATCCAGGCAGATGGAGGAGCAGGCTCGACTGATTAGGGAAAACACGGAAAAGCTGGATGAAATCAGGGAACTGGTCGCAAAGCAGTCTGGCCCTTCGTCTTACGCAGACGCGGCGGCCCGCCCGGCCTTGGCGAAACCGACCGAACGTGGGGCCCTGCTGTCCCTTGTCGTAGCATCTAAAGATGCTTGCGACACGGGGGAGCAGGTGCTCGACAGGGTTCGAGAAGCGGTAGATGCCAAGGACGGGTGGATCCGCGTGGAAAGGGTGCGTAAGGCGAGGGACCAAAAAGTAATAATGAGCTGCGCGACGGAAGCCGAAAGGTCCAAATTGCGGCAGAGATTAGAGGGGGCGGGTAAGAACTTATCTGTCGAGGAAGTGAAAAATAGGGACCCGCTTCTCATCCTCTGGGGCGTCAGCATCAGACATACTGATGATGACGTCATCGGAGCGGTGAGAAGACAGAACCCCGAAATTTTTCACGGCCTCGACAGGGAGGGGGATAACCTGCACGTAAAATATAAAAAGAAGGCGCGAAACCCGAAGGTGCACCATATCGTGGTCAGCACATCACCGGCCATATGGAGGAGGGCAGTTGCTGCCGGAACCCTCCGTGTGGACCTCCAGCACGTAAGAGTGGCCGACCAGTCCCCCCTCGTGCAGTGCTCTCGCTGCCTGGCCTACGGCCACAGCAAGAAGTACTGCAACGAGGAGGTGGACTCATGTAGCCATTGCGGAGGCCCGCACCTAAAGTCGGAGTGTGCTGACTTCAAAGTTGGTGCCACAGCATCCTGCCGCAATTGCAAAAAGGCGGGAATAGACAGGGCGGATCACAGTGCCTTCAGCGGGGACTGTGCACTAAGAAGAAAATGGGACGCGATTGCAAGGTCAGCAACCGCGTATTTCTGACCTTGCAATCAGCGTAGACCCATTGGCGCGCGGCCTAGTTGTGTGTGCTCCACACCTTAGCTCATTCAATACCACTTTTATTTAAAAGTAAGATTGAGATGACTAATACAGGTAAAAAACTGAGCGGAGCAGCACGATTCGGCAGCGCACTGTTACGAGCGCAGTCGGCGACGAAGGCATTGTGATTCGCAGGAAATAAGGTGTATTCTTCCCAAAGTAAAATATAAGTTTTATTGTTATAAAATAAAAACTATATTTATGTAAAAAACAGTAATAGTAAATGTAAGAAGGAACACCTTATTCGTTACAAAGACCTTGTAGATAGCCAGCATTCACATAATATACAAACAATATACAAAATTATAGAGACAATGTAAAGACAAAGTTAATTAAAAATTTTTTGTAAAAATATAAGACACTTAAAATTAAATTTATAAGAATATAGTATTAAGTATAAAACATTGTATATAGTAGTAAAACAACTTATAAATAAGAGTAAAAATAAATTGTATAAGTGAAATAAAAATAGTGAAAATTGTAATAATAAATAAAAAAGCCGTGTATTACCCACCCATTCCCGCATACAATCCTTAAGAAAATAAAATAAATAAGATGAAAAGAAACATATAGACTAGATTAGAGTTGTAGTAGAAAGACGGGAGTCCCACCCGAATAAGTATAAAAGATGATGAATGAACTTGGCCAGTATGAAGAATGAAAGTACGAGAGGCATAAAAGCGAGAACTAGTATGAAAGATTTAGCGCAGATATAGACTCCAATCACGTTGGAGGTTGTAGCATAAAAAAAAAAAAAAAAAAAAAAAAAAAAAAAAAAAAAACCTAACCTAACCTAACCTAACCTAACCTAACCTAACCTAACCTAACCTAACCTAACCTAACCTAACCTAACCTAACCTAACCTAACCTAACCTAACCTAACCTAACCTAACCTAACCTAACCTAACCTAACCTAACCTAACCTAACCTAACCTAACCTAACCTAACCTAACCTAACCTAACCTAACCTAACCTAACCTAACCTAACCTAACCTAACCTAACCTAACCTAACCTAACCTAACCTAACCTAACCTAACCTAACCTAACCCGGGGCGTCATGGCTTGGCCACGTACTATGCACATGCATAGTCGGCGGTGAAGGTATTGTGACGCGCAGGTAGTGACGTGTTTCCCTTCTTAGAATTGTAAATATAAGTATATTATTATTAAAATAATTACTTTATTTAGTATAAAACTAGAAACAAGTAAACATGGAAGGAAACACCGTACTACGTAGGCAACACTAGTTCATAAAACAAGTATTAAAAGTAAATGTATTATATTAATTACTAAGATACTTGTAGTACTGTAATGCATAAATATACAAAATTTTGAATAATGTAAACAAATATGTAAAATATGAGATAAGTTTTATAATATAAATATTGATAAGAGATATAAAAAAATTGTAAATAAAAGGAAAATTGTCTACAACCTGTTTATAACCCAATTGTAAAAGAATATGAGATTTAAATGTATATTTTATTACCCCTCAAGCCCTGACGACAAATAAAAAATAAAGATTATATATAAAAAGTAGATAAATAGTTAGTTGAGTAGAAAAACGGGAGTCCCACCCGAATAAGTATAAAAGGTGATGAATGAACTTGGCCAGTATGAAGAATGAAAGTACGAGAGGCATAAAAGCGAGAACTAGTATGAAAGAGTTAGCGCAGATATAGACTCCAATCACGTTGGAGGTTGTAGTTGTAGTTGGTGCGAACATCAAAAATTTTTGTAAAAAAAAAAAAAAAAAAAAAAAAAAAAACCTAACCTAACCTAACCTAACCTAACCTAACCTAACCTAACCTAACCTAACCTAACCTAACCTAACCTAACCTAACCTAACCTAACCTAACCTAACCTAACTCAACCTAACCTAACCTAACCTAACCTAACCTAACCTAACCTAACCTAACCTAACCTAACCTAACCTAACCCAGTTGCGTTCCGTCAGCCGAGCCGAGCACACGCGTTTCGCTCCGCTCCCGTGAAAAAATTAAATTTTTTGGGTTTTCCTGCCCAATTGGTAAAAATTTTTTGCTCAAAAGTGAAAACAAGTGACCTGTAGTGCGTTGAGTGTTGAACTGTGCCCAAGGCTCGGCTGGATTTTGCTGGACACCGCTGAGAATAGCGGTGTGACACGTGGTAAGTGCTGCGTTCTTTTAAAGTCCCTGTTTTTATAACATTGACGTCATCTTCCACCTGACCCCCAAGCCCGTTAACACACGGCGTCGTATGCACCGTTTTTCCACCCGAAAAACACCACGTGTCACGGAACGCAACGCATTTTAGTTAGGCTTCGATTTTAAGATTTCAACGGCAAATACCTAGTTAGATTTAAGTATTATTGACTGCCGACCAATTTTAACTACTTGACCACTATTTAAATAGTATTTAATAGTGTTTTTAATCCTGACCTTTTTATTTTTTACCTATTTGAAATTTGAAAATAACGAACTTGGCCCCCCTATACAGGGCCAACAGATTTTAATTTTAGTTTTATTTTTTATATTTATACAATTTTAAATTAAAGTTTTATACCGCGACGACCACCCCCTGACATGGAGAATGTAGAAAAAGTAATTAATTGTCCTTCTGACATCAAAAAATGTTACCCGTCGCACCCGGTGCCTGAGTGCCTGCATGATCTCCCCTTAATAATCGCAGCGGAGGACGAATACCGTGCGCTGCTGTCGCCTGGGGAGGAGCTTGAAAGGGAGAGGCCCAGGAAGAGGGCGAGGAGATACTTGTGTTTCCCCTCGCCCTCTGAGCGGGGTCTCAATGACCAGATCGCCTACTCCCCGGAGTCCGCGGCGCCCCCGCACTGCGAGAATGTCGCCGCCGAGGCCGACACCCACCTGGCCAATGCGATGAAGCTCCTCAATGGCTCCAGAAATCTCAAAACTGAGATTAAGTTTGGAGTCATTGAGGCGGTGAAACGCTTGTACGGGTTGGTGAGGGCTCTGGAGACGGGTCAACGGGGGGGAACACCTCCCCCGTTGCGCCCGCCTCCGGCGGTGATAACGGCAGAAAAATCGGCAGACACTCCGGACGAGCGGTCAGCGGGGCTTGATCTTTCAAAAAAGATGGAAGAGCAAGCCGCGCTGATCAGGGAAAACGCCCGGATGCTGGACGAAATCCGCGGATTGATCGTCCAGCAACCGGCGGGGGTTGGTGCTTTGTCTTACGCAGACGTGGCGGCCCGCACCTCCAAGGCGAAACCGGCAGAGCGGGGGGCCCTGCTGTCCCTTGTCGTCACATCTAAGGATGCGTGCGACACGGGGGAGCAGGTCCTCGATAAAGTCCGCGAAGCGGTTGACGCCAAGGAGGGGTGGGTCAGGGTCGAGCGTGTGCGTAGGGCAAAGGACCAAAAGGTTATTTTGAGTTGCTCGTCGGAGGAAGAGAGGACTAAGGTGAGGGAGAGATTAGAGAGGGCGGGCAGCCTCACTGTCGGGGAAGTGAAAAATCGGGATCCGCTCCTCATCCTCTGGGGCGTCAACGTCCGTTATAGCGACGAGGACGTCATCGGAGCGGTGAGGAAACAGAACCCAGAGGTTTATCACGGCCTCGGCAGTGGGGATGACCGGCTTCAGGTAAAATACAGAAGGAAGGCGAGGAATCCGCACAACAGCAACGTTGTGCTCAGCGTATCTCCGGCGATTTGGAGGCGGGCGCTGGACGCCGGGTTCCTCCGTGTGGACCTTCAGCGAGTTAGGGTAGCGGACCAGTCCCCACTCGTGCAGTGCTCTCGCTGCTTGGGCTACGGCCACAGCAGACGGTTCTGCACGGAGGGGGAGGACGTCTGCAGCCATTGCGGAGGTCCACACATGAAGTCGGAGTGTGCTGAGCACAACGCGGGGACTGCGGCGAGTTGCCGCAACTGCAAAAAAGTAAGCGGCAACCGGTCGGATCACAATGCCTTCAGCGAGGACTGCCCAGTGAGGAGGAAGTGGGACGCGATTGCAAGGTCGGCAACTGCGTATTGTTGACCTTGCAATCAGCAGCGTCCACCGATGGGTGGCCGGGTTGCCTGTTGCCAAAGTTACCCCGAGGCATAAAAACTTTATCTTGTCGCAAAATAAAGTAATTATAGAAGGGTGTCAACAGAGGCAACACAGCGGTCCAGCCAAACATTGGAGCCAAGTGTCACGCTGAAGGCATTGCGGGCATAGGGCAATGGAGTGTTTTCCCTTTTCATTTTAACCGCAAATTTTTGCATTTATTTTAAAAAAATAATATGCACAAAATTGGCAGATAATTTTATTTTGTAGTTTACACAAAGGGAAAACACCCCATCGCGGTACACTGAGCCTACTTCTGTATTTTACCTAGTTTGGTGCAAATCGTCATGGATTCGTTTCACAGCGGTGCAGGCGTTTTCCGGGCGTTTTCCGGTCCGCTAGTGGCGTTTTCCACTTTCGGACTGGGCGCCGGGCTCAGTCTGCCCCGTTTTGGGACGAAGACGTGACGATTTCTAAAATCGATGTCGCATGATTTTCTGCCGTTAGGATGTCATCTATGTAGGCGCTCAGTTGTCAGGTCGTTTTTCGAGGTGTTTGGCACGGCAATCGGCGCATGCGCCGGGTGCCGTGATGAACACTTCGAAACGTATGTATTAACATGTATTTTATAATTTTTGGCATATTATATTTATTAGTTTATTATATTACACATATATTTATATATTTAAAATATATTATTTATGTAAAAATATTAAAAAGAGCAAACATAGTCTCTGACCATGTCAGGGGGTGGAATTTAAAAAAAAAAAAAAAAAAAAAAAAAAAAAAAACCTAACCTAACCTAACCCAGTCCCGCTGCGTCAGGCGAGCCGAACGCGCACTGCCCGCAACGCTCCGCGCTCGAAAAATTTCAAAGTTTTGTGGTTTTACGGTTTAAAAATCAATAACTTCGCAACGGAGGCAGTTACAGGCCTGAAATAAATACCAAAAAGTGCGCGCTACAAAACTCCATAGTGACAGTGTTGTGACAAATACTTGGATTTTTGCTAAGTATTTTTAAAACGCAAAAAACTCTTCAAATTTCGGGACCTCACGCGCCAAACAATTCATCAAAAAATCATCGGGCGTCGTATAGAGATTAATTATATATGCTTAAAATCTCCAGGAAGTGGCGGACATAATAACAGTTTAATTGGTGATAAAAACAAAAATTTTGGACCTTCTATAGTGACGGAAATAAAATCTTTTTCAAAATTTTAACTTTAAACGCAATTTTCTTGAAAACAAGATCGGTGACCCAAATATTTTCAACTGTGTAAAAGTGTGCCTTAGTGTCCTGTACATTCGTGCAAATTTTCGGAATTTTTTGGTCACTCGTCGAGGCGCCAGGGCCCAAAAACCGTCTGACATCACCAGCGGTTTTTTCGTTTTCGCGGCCAAACCCGGGAGCGCGCACTAGTGGTGATATCACCCTTGGCTGCGCCCTGGGAAGACGCTTCAGCCGAGACCAAGATCGATCTCCTAGGACAAGGAGATCAGGAGCTACGGCAGCTTTTCCGCTGGAAAGTGGAAGTCACCAAATTTTGGACCCGCCCACGCCCGAAACCCCTGGGACTGGAACAAATTACTATAGATAAGTACAGTGCAAATCTATCCCACAATCTGTGTGCCAAATTTGAGATCCCTAGCTTCAACAGTTAATTAATTACAGATTTTTAAGTAAAACACTAGTAAATTTTTGCCCGGGTTTACGTAATTTCAAAGTGAAAAAGTGCTTTTTAAATAGGGGTTGTTTTGAGTAAACAACCCTTAATTTCTTTAGCCCGGGTCGTAAAAATAGTTTTTGAGTTATTTCCATAATTTTAGCTTCAGTAGTTTTCAAGATATTTCGATCTCAAATTTGGTAAAAGTCGGGATTTTGACCCCCTTTTTTCACCCCCTTCCCGTAGGGGAAATTTATGGGGCACATAAAAAATCTTCGTTATAAACCGGCAACTAATTTATTTTGGCACTAGTTTGATTAAATTCTCATTAATTTCGAAAATAGTTTCGTAAACAAAATCCCGCCATCTATTGAGTAACTTCGGAACTATATACCTGATAAAAATTTTAACTTTTTTCAAAATTCTAAATTCATGCGTATCGTATAGTAAGGACCCCCGGACCCCTGCTTTTCTCCAGAGGGACCCCCTAAGTGGGATAGATTTGTACTTATCGACGTTGCAAGTGGTGACATGACAAAAATTTTAGAATAAAAATTTGTAAAAACTATCTGTCTGAAACAAAAATTATTTTGACAAGTGACGACCACAGAAGGGACCCCCCGCTCCCTTCCTATCATCGGGAGGACTCAAAAATACATTTAGTTTTTAAGATTTTAAAATTATAGTGGCCGCCAAAAGTGAAACTTACTCACTTTAACATTTTCTTTGTATTTTATTTTTTGTTGTGTCGACTTTCCTGTAATATTTGTACGGATTAATAATTTAATGACCTTGGCCCCTCTATACAGGGCCAAAAATTGTAATTTATTTTATTTAATTTTATTTAATTTTAACTTTTACTGTAATTTTAATCTGACTGGTGTTTTAATTTAATTTGACGAACTTTTACAACTTATACAAACCTTTTATTTTATTAATTTAATATCCTTTTAATTTTAACTTATACTTGTATTTATTTATTGATTGTTTTAATAATTTAACGACCTTTGACTCCCCTATACAGAGTCAAAGAAACGTCTTATTTTAACGGTAATTTTGTATTTAATTTTAATCTGTATTTAATTTTAATTTTATTTTATTAATAATTGACGCAGGCCTTCAACATGCCTCTGACTCACTCTCCGCCTATATCCAAAGGGACATCAGTCAGCGTGACGCCTAAATCAGTGTCATTCGCTGATCCACAGAGGTGTCTGACATTCTCGGACACTAGTTCACCATGTTATGAGCTAACCGGAAGAGCCAAACATCTGAGTTATATGAGGGAAAATCCTAGTCTCACACCTTTTGTCCCGGAGAAGTATAGGCGGAAACGTATAGACGATGAAAAGAGAGACATGCTTCTAACAGAGTGTAAAGAGTTTATAAAATTAGCAATAGAGGAATTAGAGACTGCTAGAAATTTGAAAACTACCATTAAGGATAATGTAAAGGAAATTCTAGGGAAATTAGAATATAAGCTTCACGACCTGGGCGAGTTTTGTGACCCGATAAATGTCACACCCGGGTATCATCCTAGTGTACGCACCCAGACCTCCCCTGAGGCCATACCCAGCCCAAATCAGGTCGAGTCTGCCCTATCCAAACAAATGGAAGAGCAGGCTCGACTGATTAAAGAAAATACGGAGAGGCTGGAGGAAATAAAGGCGATGATCGCGCAGCAGCCCGGCCCCTTGTCTTACGCAGACGCGGCGGCCCGCCCGGCCTTGGCGAAACCGACTGAACGTGGGGCCCTGCTCTCCCTTGTCGTCACATCGAAGGATGAGTGCGATACGGGAGAGCAGGTGCTCGACAGGGTTCGGGAGGCGGTGGATGCCAAGGACGGGTGGATACGCGTAGAGCGGGTGCGTAAGGCGAGGGACCAAAAGGTAGTGATGAGTTGCGCGACGGAGGCCGAAAGGGCAAAATTGCGGCAGAGGTTGGAAGGGGCAGGCAAAAACCTAACCGTCGAGGTCGTGAAAAATAGGGACCCACTCCTCATCCTCTGGGGCGTCAGCGTCAAACATACTGACGATGACGTCATCGGAGCGGTGAGGAGGCAGAACCCGGAAGTTTTTCACGGCCTCGAGGGGGAGGAAGGCCGCCTGCAAATTAAATATAAGAAGAAGGCGCGGAGCCCGCATGTTCACCACATTGTGGTCAGCGCATCGCCGGCCATATGGAGGAGGGCAGTTGCTGCCGGAACCCTCCGTGTGGACCTCCAGCACGTAAGGGTGGCCGATCAGTCCCCCCTCGTGCAGTGCTCTCGCTGCCTGGCCTACGGCCATAGCAGGAGGTACTGCAACGAGGAAGTGGACTCGTGCAGCCACTGCGGGGGTCCACACTTAAAGTCGGCATGCGCTGACCACAAGGCGGGCACCGCGGCTTCATGCCGCAATTGTTGTAAGGCAGGACTGGGGAAGACGGACCACAATGCCTTCAGCGACGGCTGCGCGTTAAGGCAGAAATGGGACGCGATTGCAAGGTCGGCAACCGCGTATTCCTGACCTTGCAATCAGCGCAGACCCACTGGTGGGTGGCTTAGTCGTTGGTGGCCTGCATCCTAAGCTCATCAATACGACTTTTAATTAAAAGCTAGATTGCATGACTTATACAGGTAGAAAAGAGCAGGCCATCACGACTCAGCCATTCACCGAGCATACGCGCAGGCGTCGGTGAATGTATTGTCTTTCCCGGACAACAGGGCAACCCCCTCCCCGAAATTGAAACAAATATATGTGTATTATTATTAATAATCACAATATTTAAGCACAATCACAAGTAAATAAAATAGGAGGGAAATGCCTTGAAATAGAAGTCCGCAAAGTTAGGAGACAACTGAAATTATATAAGTATTAGAATATAAAATATTAATGCTATGTACTATATATATTAAAATTGCAATTAAAAAATTAACTTTGTAAAATAATGTTTTTATAAATATTTTAAAATGTATACAATAAAATTAAAAATAAAAATATATCGAAAAATTAAAAATATTATACGAAACAAAAAACACGGTAGAAATGTAAAAGATAATGTATCTTACACAAGTATAGAAAGAGTAAAAATGTTAAATATATGTATATAGTGTATATAGTTAAGTAAAAAAGGAAAGAAATGTACGATATTGAAAAATTTATTAATACTATAAAAATGTAAAAGATAATGTATATTACATAAACATAGGAAGAGGAAAATGTGAAGTATATATACATAGTTAAGTAAAAAAGAAAAAGAAAATTTACGATATGTCAAATATATGTATATAGTTAAGTTAAAAAAGGAAAAGAAATGTACGATATCGAAAAATTTCATAACTCTATAAAAATGTAAAAGATAATGTATATTACATAAACATAGAAGGAGGAAAATGTGAAGTATATGTACATAGCTAAGTAAAAAGAAAAAGAAAACTTACGATACAGTTAAAATTTTAAAAATTGTAAAAAAGAAGAAAAGTTGTGTTCTGACTGCCTTATTACCCCCTTCAGACAATAAAAAATAAAAAGAAAAATAGATTCAGAGGTAGTTAAAAATCGGGAGTCCCACCCGAACAGAGTACAAGATGATGCATGAAATTGGACAGTATGATGAATGAAAGTACGAGAGGCATGAAAGTGAGAACTGGCATGAAAGAGTTTTTCGGAGAAAATAGACTCCAATAATGTTGGAGGTCGTAGCATACAAAAAAAAAAAAAAAAACCTAACCTAACCTAACCTAACCTAACCTAACCTAACCTAACCCAGTTCCGCTGCGTCAGGCGCACTGCCCGTAACGCTCCGCGCTCAAAATATTCGAATTTAGTGCTAAAATATTCAAAACTCGTGAACGAAGGCACTTACAGCCTTCAAAAGTGGCTCAAAAAGTGCGCGCTAAAAATATTTACTAGTGTGTGAAGTGACAAACACTTAGAATTTTTCTAAGTATTTTTAAAATCGAAAAAACTAACTGTCTTTCGGGACCTGCCGCATCAAACAAATCGCTAAAAAATAGTCGGACAACGGATAGACACACAAAATACATTAAAATTTTCTCCAGAACTCAGCGCATCAATGTGTATTACAAACAGTGACATAGCTCTAAAATTGGAAGTGTGGTAATCAAAATAAAATCAAATTTTTCAAAAATTAAACTTTATGTTAAAATTACTGGAGAACAAGATCGATAACCCCAAAGTTTTTAACTGTGAAATTGTGCATCGTGGTCGTCTTCACACCAGGACATCATCTCCAGATTTTTACCGTCACGCTTCCGGGCTCTGGGGCCGAAAAACCGTTTCGACCAATCAGCGTTTTCGCTGATTTGCGGCGAAACCGGAGTGCGCGCACTAGTGCTGATGCCAGCACTGGATTCGCCCTGGGAAGACGCATCGGGAGGCACTTGAACCAAAAACCAGGAACAAGGCATCTTGAAGCGGTGACCATTTTTATAAGAAAAGCAGCATCAGCCAACTTCGGACCCGCCCACGCCCAAATTTACAAGGACTGGAGCCTTAAGCATTAGATAAGTTCAGTGTGCAACTATTCATAAGCAAGTGTGCCAAATTTGAGATCCCAAATATCAATACTTTTCGAGAAATAGAATTTTTAACAAAACACTACGAAATCGTCGCGCGTTTTACGTAATTAGAAAGTTAAAAATAGCTTTTTAATTACGGGGTTTTTTGGCTAAACAACCTTTAAATCTGAAAGATAGGACCAAAAAAATAGGTTCTATGGTATTTTCAAAATTTTTGATCAATTAGTTTTCAAGATATTGGGGTCTCAAGTTTGGTAAATCTCGGGAATTTCTGGGTTCATTTTCACCCCTTTCCCGCAGGGAAAACTACTCTTTTAAAATCTTAGGCTATCTAATTAATTGGTATCTTAATTATCCCGGTGAAAAAAGTAGTTAAATTCCTGCCAAAAGCCAAAATCAAGTAGTAAACAAAATCCCGCCATCTAGCGGTGAGGGGCGAGTACTACATATCTGGAAAAATTTTAGTAGCTAATTTAAATTCAAAATTGATTGTAAATCAAAGTAGGGACCCTTATTTAACCCTTTTACTGAATAAAAGAATTTTTAGTCTTAAGTATTTTGAGATATTTGAATTGTAAGTGCAGAAAATTATAAATAAACAACTTCGGGCCCCCCAAAACCCTGAATTCCCAAATCCTAGCGGAACCCCTTATAGATAAGTACTTGGCTAATTTAATAAACTCTATGTACACCAAATTTGAGAAATTTTCCGTTTTGATTTTCCGAGATATATCATTTTAAGTAAAACACTAGAATAATTTAGCGTGATTTACGTAATTAGAAAGCTCAAAACAGCTTTTTAATTACGGGGCTTTTCGGCAAAATAGCCCTCCCCCCTTAAAAACAGGACCAAAAAAATAGGTCCTGAAGTATTTTCAAAATTTTAGGTCTCGTAGTTTTTGAAAAATTAAAATCTCAAATTTGGTAAAAACTTAACTTCGGTGACGAAAATCTCCCCTATTTTGAGTGAAATCTTAGTTTGTAAATAAACAGTTTGACATTATTTTATGTATATTTTACGGTATTATTAACCAATTAATTTTAATTATAGTGTAAGCCCCCCAAATAGAGTTTTAAAATAGCGCCACCTGCTGGTGGACAGCTGGTACTACATACCTGGGAGAAATATTTCTATTTTATTTAATTTTAAAATTTAGTGAGGATCATTGAAGGGATCCCCTGCTTCCCCCCTGTTATATTGGAAAGACCAAATTGTGTTTAGTTTTTAAAATACTTAAATTATAGTGGTCACCAGAAGTAGAGTTAAAAAATTTTTTTTTCACTTATTTTAACTAAATTATTTTATTGAGACATAGGACTAGTCATTAAGACGCAGGTGCCTCCCTACCTATAATATACCCAGGTAGCAGGTATAGGACCCCGGAAGGCACACCTCTTAGAATAAGTTAATCTTAAGTTTTAATTTTAAAAGTTCTATATTAATATTTTAATTAAAACTCCCCTATACAGAGTTAAGTGACTGTAATTCTAATAACTTACTCTATATATAGGTTGTGTAGTAAACATTTTAATCCATTATTTTGACACTCTTGGCTCCCCCTTTACAGGGCCAAGGAATATTTTATCCATTTATCCTTTTATCTTTACACATCCAATTTTTAATTACAGTAGGCTTAATATAACTTTTATTTATATATTCTATACAATTTTATTACAACATTGACGCAACCCTCCAACAATTTATTAGGAAGTTATTCAATTTATTTATTTAATTTATTAAAATATTTCATTAAAAACCCAAAATGCCGATGGTACATTCACCGCAAAATACTGAGGTGATTTCCTACGAGAAAACACCAAAGTCCGTCACGTTTTCAGAGCCACGTTCCCTAAATTACACGGGAGAAAGCACACCCTATCAGAAATACAATCGGGATCCAAACGAAACGCCCTTTGTACCCCTCAAACACAGAAGGCATAGGATTACCGACGATGAAAGGGAGGATATCATCTCGGAGTGTAAAGAATTTATACAGGAAATTATAGATGAGTTAGAAACAGCGCGTAATTTAAAGACTACAATTAAAGAAGCGGTAAAAGAAACGCTACAAAAATTAGACGATAAAATATGTATTTTGGGTGAATACGTTGAACCCAAAAATATTACTCCGGGATATCATCCTACCGTTCGTACGCAAACTTCTCCAGAGGCCCAAACTAGCCCACTCGCGGACGAACTATCGGCCGGGCTTGCCTTCTCCAAACAGATGGAGGAGCAGGCCCGGCTGATCAGTGAGAACGCGAGGGTGCTGGGTGAACTGAAGGAGATGTTTATCGCGCAGCAGTCTGGCCCCTTGACTTACGCGCACGCGGTGGCCCGCCCGCCCCTGGCGAAACCGACCGAGCGCGGAGCCCTGCTGTCCCTTGTCGTCACATCCAAGGATGTGGCTGACACGGGGGAGCAGGTACTCGACAAAGTTCGGGAGGCGGTTGACGCCAGGGATGGGTGGGTTAAAGTCGAGCGCGTGCGTAAGGCAAAGGACCAGAAAGTGGTAATGAGTTGCTCAAACGAGACGGAGAGGGCAAAGTTGAGGGAACGCTTAGAGAAGGCGGGCAGGGGCCTCGTGGTCGAGGACATGAAAAACAGGGATCCGCTACTCATCCTTTGGGGTGTCAGCACCAGATATACTGGTGATGACATCCTCAAAGCGGTCAGGAATCAAAACCCCGAAGTTTTTCATGGCCTCGACGGCGGGGAGGACCGCCTGCAAATTAAATATAGCAAAAAAGCAAGGAACCCACATGTCAACCACATTGTGGTCAGCGCATCACCGACAGTATGGAGGAGGGCGCTGGACGCTGGGTCTCTCCGTGTGGACCTCCAGCGAGTCAGGGTAGCGGACCAGTCCCCACTCGTGCAGTGCTCTCGCTGCTTGGGCTACGGCCACAGCAGACGGTACTGCACGGAGGGGGAGGACGCCTGCAGCCACTGTGGAGGTCAGCACCTAAGGTCGGAGTGCGCTGGCCACAAGGCGGGCACAGCGGCATCATGCCGAAACTGTAAGAAGGCAGGCATAGAGAAGGTAGACCACAATGCCTTCAGTGGAGAGTGCTCATTGAGAAGGAAGTGGGATGCAATTGCAAGGTCGGCAACTGCGTATTGCTGATCTTGCAATTTGCACGATCCCCTCCCTTGAGCGGAACGGAGCCGTGGTTTTCCAGTTACCTAAAGTGTATTTATTTTAACTTGTGTAAAAGTCCAAAATAAATAGGTAAATAACAAGCAGGTACAGATAAACTGGGCAACGGCGGCTCTGCCGCTCATTGAGTACTACTCTGGTGAGGGCATTGCGGGTATCAATGCGATATCTCCCTTCCCCATTAGTAAATATAAATATGAGTGCATTATTAATAATAATCACTATATTTAGTAAATAATATAAACAGGAAAAGAAGGGGAGGGAAATACCGTATCGTATAAGGTTCATATAAGAGTACCTCAACATTGTAAAAAGCCTAACTTTAACAATAATAATGTATAAACATGGCAGTAAGTAGCTTTTATTATGTAATCCAAATTGCAAATACACTGTATACATATTCACAAAAAATGAAGAAAGAAAATGTGTTGAAATAGAGATAAGTAAAATAGGTTATAAATATACGAAACAAGTAGTCATAAGAAATAAAATTGTAAAACAAACATAGTAAAGAAAAACAATATAGTATATAAGCAAGATTATACATATGTAAAGTTGAAAAAATTGAAATTCTTAACAAAAGTACGTCTTGTGTGTTAAAACTTATTGAATAAACCCTAATAAAGAATAATAAAAGAAAAAGATAGTTAGCTACAAAAGTAAGTAAATAGACGGGAGTCCCACCCGTATAAGAACAAAAGATGAAGTATGAACTTGGTGTATGAAGAATGAAAGTACGAGAGGTATGAAAGCGAGAACTTGTATGCAAGAGAAATTTAGCAAAAATAGGCTCCAATACTGTTGGAGGGAGTAGTATAATAAAAAAAAAAAAAAAAAAAAATAAAAAAAAAACCTAACCTAACCTAACCTAACCTAACCTAACCTAACCTAACCTAACCTAACCTTTTTTTTTTTTTTTTTTTTTTTTTTTTTTTTTTTTTTTTTTTTTTTGACGCGGAGAAAATCCCTTCGGATACCTTACCGGTTACGGGACACCGGTAAGGTTATGTGGTGTTACCACTAAAAACTCCGCGGTGTCACCTCTCAGCCGCTATCGGCCGGGACCGTGTGCTTCTTCATGCTCCACAGCCCCGGCGCGGCCGGCCGCTACTTAAGCGGCCCCGGATCGCCAACGGCCTCACGGCACCCTCTGCTGAATCAGAGGGGCCGGAGTAACCGCCGCCTTGGCCTCTTGGCCCAAGGACAGACGCGCTGACACGCACACGCGCCTGCCTTCCACTTCGGAGGGCTGTCCGTTGGACGATGGAATCCCGTTTCCACCGTCCAACCAGCCCTCATAATTTGGGGCCTGCGGAAGCAGGCCCTGCCCCAGTCCACCTGACGGCGACCGGGGCCCACACAGCCGGCCGCAGGGGATAGGGAGAGCGGCAACGTAACACCGACACTCCTCTTCCCCTGCGGCCCCACCGATGCCGTGCCAAGCGCCACGGCCGCGCTTGGTCGCGGAGGATAGGGCGAGCGGCAACGAAACACCGACAATCCTCTTCCCCCGCGACCCCTACCACGGCTGTGATGGTAGGGAGGTCGTCGTCACCCCCTTCCCTCACAGCCAGGCCATTCCCGCCAGGAATGGCCTCCGCCGGGCCCGGGGAGGCCTAAGCCTCAACCCGGGCAATGGGTTCCTCTTAGCTTCCCTGCGGCCGAGGCAACCGCAGGTACTGAGCCCCCCCATCGCGACAAGATGGGAACCACATCGGGGGGGAAACCTAACCTAACCTAACCTAACCTAACCTAACCTAACCTTTTTTTTTTTTTTTTTTTTTTGACGCGGAGAAAATCCCTTCGGATACCTTACCGGTTACGGGACACCGGTAAGGTTATGTGGTGTTACCACTAAAAACTCCGCGGTGTCACCTCTCAGCCGCTATCGGCCGGGACCGTGTGCTTCTTCATGCTCCACAGCCCCGGCGCGGCCGGCCGCTACTTAAGCGGCCCCGGCTCGCCAACGGCCTCACGGCACCCTCTGCTGAATCAGAGGGGCCGGAGTAACCGCCGCCTTGGCCTCTTGGCCCAAGGACAGACGCGCTGACACGCACACGCGCCTGCCTTCCACTCCGGAGGGCTGTCCGTTGGACGATGGAATCCCGTTTCCACCGTCCAACCAGCCCTCATAATTTGGGGCCTGCGGAAGCAGGCCCTGCCCCAGTCCACCTGACGGCGACCGGGGCCCACACAGCCGGCCGCAGGGGATAGGGAGAGCGGCAACGTAACACCGACACTCCTCTTCCCCTGCGGCCCCACCGATGCCGTGCCAAGCGCCACGGCCGCGCTTGGTCGCGGAGGATAGGGCGAGCGGCAACGAAACACCGACACTCCTCTTCCCCCGCGACCCCTACCACGGCTGTGATGGTAGGGAGGTCGTCGTCACCCCCTTCCCTCACAGCCAGGCCATTCCCGCCAGGAATGGCCTCCGCCGGGCCCGGGGAGGCCTAAGCCTCAACCCGGGCAATGGGTTCCTCTTAGCTTCCCTGCGGCCGAGGCAACCGCAGGTACTGAGCCCCCCCATCGCGACAAGATGGGAACCACATCGGGGGGGAACCTAACCTAACCTAACCTAACCTAACCTAACCTAACCTAACCTAACCTAACCTAACCTAACCTTTTTTTTTTTTTTTTTTTTACATGTGGAAAATGGCCGTCCCACACCACTCTCACTGCGGGGACAGGAGAGTGGTAGTGTGGGGCTCGAACCCACTAAAAACCACATGGCGTACCTCTCGTCGCATATAGCTCAGCACGCAGGGTCACCTGATCAAGTCTGGCATTCTACTGCGTACCGGCTGCGACTACCTGTTTCCAGGTTCCTCTTTTCTTTAATTTTTTTTTATTTTCCTCTTCTTTGGTTTTCCTTCATAGAGGCGCGTGCGGGTACACGCGCACACTTCCTCTAGCGCCCAGCTCCGGCGACAGACTTTTCCCCGAGTCTGTCACCCATGGGCTTTCATTATGGTGGTAGATTGCGGTTGTAATCCCGCCGTCTCCGACCCATCTTACGTCGGCGGATGTCCTGCGTCGTCGTGGCTTCACGCTCGCGCTCAGCAGTCTCTTTTGTTGTCATTACTGTCTCGCAGAATATTCTCACAGCGTTCCATCCCGCTCTTGACGAGACCATCGCCTTAAATATGGACCGCAGTGAGAGATCCGGTCCAATTGCATCTGTTAGTTCGGCACGCTCCCGCTCCCATGCTGTACATGCCATGAGGGTGTGCTCAGCCGTATCTTCTAAGCCGCCAACACAGTGGTGGCACTCTGTTGTCAGTTCTCTCTTTGCTCTCTCACATAAATACAAACCAAAGCACCCATGACCGGTTAGTATTTGCGTCATACGAAATGTGAGGGCTCCATGACTCCGGTTCACCCACTGTGGTAATATTGGGCGAACAGCCTCTACTGTCTTAACGCCAGCACTTGCACTTTCTAGCCTTTGCTGCCAAAGTTGCAGAGCGTCCGTTCTTAGTTGTATGCGATACCCCTCCACCTCTCTAGGCGCGGGCCGGTGTCCCCGAGCCAACGCCTCTTCACGCCAGTTGAATACCGCTGCGAGGGCTCTCGCTTCAATGTCCCACGGGATCGATCCCGCCAATATGCACGCTGCGTTCAATGAGACCGTACAGTATCCTCTTATAGTTCTTATCGCCAACACTTTCTGGGAAGAATTAAGGAGGGCGATACCTCGCTTTTTTAGTATCTCACCCCATATTGGGGCTCCATATAGTGCCATCGACCTTACGATCCCTTCATAGAGGCGGCGGCACGAAGATTTCGGTCCTGAGATATTGGGCAGCAAGCTGCCCAATGCCAATGCCGCTGATTTTAGTTTGGGCACCAATGTCTGGATGTGGGTGGTGAAGTCCCACCGACTGTCAATCATGAGGCCAAGATATTTGATACTCTCTTTAACTTCGATGGTGACTCCACCCACCACTATACTCGCTCCAGGAGGGGGGCCTCTACGGGGTCCATGAAATAGTAGGGCCTCCGATTTTTCCAATGCTACCTCCAGCCCAAGCAGCCGGATACGTTGCACGACTTGTGCCACCCCTGCAGTAGCCCTCAGACTGGCCTCTTCAAATGATCTTCCTCTTATTGTGACTAAGGTATCGTCCGCATAACAAGTAAGTTGGACCGAGGCCAGGTTTGCACCACGCAACACCCAGTCATATCCGATGTTCCACAGGAGTGGGCCGAGGACCGACCCCTGTGGAACACCGCACGACATGATCCAATTACGCCATCCGTCTATTCCGGGGAATTGAATTTGTCTTCCGGAGAGGTAGGATTCCACTATATTCTGCAGATACACAGGCACCCGGTGGTACTGCAGTGCCGCCTGAATACAAGCCCAGGGGAGTGTGTTGAAGGCGTTCTTTATATCTACTGAGAACGCCAGTACTACCTCACCCTGAGCCAGAGCGTCGTCAACTATGGTCTTCACACGCAAAATAGCATGAACAGTAGACCTTCCTCTCCGGAAGCCAAACTGGTTGTCCGACAGATTAGGGCCGACCGCTTCTAGGTGTTTATTAAGGCGAGTCGTGACAATTGCCTCCAGAAGCTTGGCCAGTTCAGTCTCAAGCACGATTGGCCTGAATGCCGAGGGCGAATCCATCGGACGGCCCTCTTTCCTTAGTAGGACCAGTTTGCCTGTTTTCCACTCATCTGGAAATCGTCCGGTCACCAGGCATGTTGAGAACAGTGCACGCAGTCTAGGCTCTAGATGTTTAAGAGCCAGAACTAGCGCACGGCCTGGGATACCATCAAGTCCAGGAGCAGCCTTCTTGTTTTTAAGCCGAAGAATTGCTACATCCATTTCTGCTTGCGTCACTGTAATGTCACCTGTTGTAGGCACACTTTCCAAAGGACAGGCTATAGGCGGAGGCGAGTGAGCACCCCTAGCTGGAAACAAAGTGGCCATTACAGTGTCGAGGAATTGCGGCTGGAGACTTTCCGTCAAAGGTGGAGCCCAGGCGCGCAGTTTTTGACGAGCCATCAAGTACGGGCGCCCCCATGGGTCCCTGTCTAGGGTGTTCAATAACTCCTTTCGTGAATTGGCTTTCGCAATGGTAATAGCCTTTCGAAGGGCCCTTTTTGCCTCTTTGTAAACGCTGTGTAAAGATTCTTCTGCAGCTTCGTCTCGGGGTCTTCTTCTTCTTTGACGTGTGTACTGGCGTCGTGCCGCGCCGCAAGTGGAACGCAATACAGCAATATCCGAAGACCACCAGTACACTTGCTTTCTAGAGGTCGGTGGTCCAGCCCGGGGCATTGATGCATCACAAATGTTCTGCATAGCTTCACGGAACCAGACCACCTCATCGTCAATGTCCGGTAAAGGAGAGGGGATCGGTAACCAGCTTTGTGCAATGGCCGCTTCTTCCAAAACGTCTTTGTTTAGGTGTTTTAAAGTCCATCTTGGACCACCTCCCAAGTTGTTGCCTGTTGCATTTGCTCGGCTGAGCCCAGCTCTAGAGAGGTCGAACCGGATATATCCATGATCCGACAGCGACTCCAGATCTTGTACAACCTCCCAATTCGATACACGGTGCGCAACCGCAGGAGAAGCGAACGTTACATCCACTCGAGAGCTACCCTGTGGCCGCACACATGTTGGCCGCGTGCCTCTATTTAGTATGCAGAGACCCATCGTTAATAGCCACTCCTCAAGTACTGGCCCTCGGTCATCTGCTTGACGGGATCCCCACGCAGTGGAATGAGCGTTGAAGTCTCCCGCGACCAAAACAGGGTGAGGATGATTTTGTCGGATTACAGCGCCAACTTCATCTAAAAACACCTCAAATTCCGCAAGAGGTTTGTTGGGAGAGAAGTAAACCGACACGACCACTATGTCTCCCAGTAGAGCCGAAACGCATCCCGATCGTCTAATGACCTTACCAGTCGTCAGTCTTTCATAATTTTGAATAACTATGGCAGCTGTATTATCGTTATCTGCAATCCAATTTTCCCGCAAGGGCA
Organism: Acrobasis consociella; assembly: GCA_963555685.1. NCBI lineage: Eukaryota > Metazoa > Arthropoda > Insecta > Lepidoptera > Pyralidae > Acrobasis > Acrobasis consociella. The sequence goes on from OY743115.1 coordinate 133,622, forward strand.
CGAAATAAGGCTCCGCAACGACTGCGATATGTAAAGACCACTGCGCCAGGCTTTGCATGAGCAAATCTTGAGCTGCAGGGCAGTGGTTCGTGTTCGTCTGTAGAAATCTGATTTGGGCCATATTATTGGCTGGCGATTTCCGCCGCCACTTCAGCCCTGGTTACATCCGTGTCCATGGGGCTAGCAGGCTGCTGGGACTGTTGAGATTGTTTGCCCAGCATGCCACGTCTCCTCGGGTCTCTCTTGGCAATGGGCGCTTTACATGCACTGCTACCCAATCTGTGGTCCGCCGGTAGTTTTGCCTGCTCGCAAAGCGAGCAATGTGGCAGCGCCTCGCAATTCTCGGCTTTGTGCCCTTCTTTCCCGCAACGATAGCAGTTGCTACTGCGATCCAGCTTTGAGGTGCATTGGGCCCTAATGTGACCACTCTGCAGGCAGCGATAGCACCGCCTAGGCTGAGCCTGCAGTAATCGGACTGTTGCAGATACCCAGACTACTTTGAGCTTACCCGCATCTATTATTGGTTTTGCTGCCATAACGGGGCAGCTGACAAATATCCTGCCCTTTCCAGTGAAGTCTGACCGAACCTCGCCCGCCTTGATTGACTCTTTCGAGCACCGACCTTCACGAGCTATCGCCTCCACTACATCCTCCTTACTAACCGCATCATCCAGGCCACCAATAACAAGATTAGCACAGAGCTCGGGCCTTGAAACTTTCACGTCCGTTTCATTGAGAGCCATCCGCAGTTTTTCAGCCAAGGCATCGGCTTTTTCAGCGCTTGTCGCTCCTGGAAGCTCAAACATAGCCGCACCTGTGGCCGCCCTACGGAAGCGTAGACCCGTAATATCTAGGTCGCTCAGGCCTACTTTACTTTTAGCCTGTGTCAGGATCTCCTTATATGTAATTCCGCGCTTTTCTGCTTCAGGTTGCAGAGTCAAAACAACCGCCGACGATTTTGGGCCACGCAATTTTGCAGCTCGGGTTGCCGTTCTCTTTATTTCTTCACTTTGTTTTGCCGCAGCTTGATCATTTTTGGGCTGTGTTGCCCCCCGTCTTTTTTTCTGGTTTCGCTTACGCTTGCCTTTCACAACCTCTGTCCATTCACCATCTGCTCCTGCTGCCTCATTACCTGCAGGTTGTTGAGCCTGCGAGGTTGAGGCTTTGGGTTGTGCTGCGGTGACAGCCACTCGTTGTTCTTTACTTTGTTTTCCTTTCCCTTTCCCCTTATCCTTCGACACCATTGGAGCCGGTTTAGATGTTGGGGCTGTGGAGACGGTGGCTGGCTCAGAGATGCCAAAATTAGAACTGGTGATCACCTCACTCCATGTTTTTGGTTGCTTCTCCGGCAGCAGTCTATCCTTGATACCCTCTAATTTGGAATCCATCAATGAGTCGGTTTTCTTTAGGAGATCTGCCACAAAAACTTCCAAATCTGCCCGCGTGACAGGAGCGCTGCTAGGTTGGTAAGTTTCGTCTGGCCGTTTTTGGGCAGAAACTTCAGCGCGCAACTCCATCATTTGCTTTCGGAGGTCTTCCACTTCCGCATTCAGACGGCGATTCTCCGCCTGTAGCTTCAGAGTCTCCTCGGACTCCGATCGTCCTCGCATCACCTCCACAGCCTCGCTAATTGATGACGAAGCATCCTTGAGGCTCTTGATAAAGCCCCCTTTTAAGCTCTTCGACTTTTTTGCCACATCAAGGATTATTTCTACCGCGTCTTTTACTTGATTGACTAGTGCTTCGCTGGGCAGATTTTCACAAGACCCAGCGCTAACAGTCTTTCCGCATGTAACTTTTCTTTGGCGAGCACGCTCAGCCTTTTCCTCTATTTCTTGTTCTGCAGCACTCCGCTGCGCTGCCCGTTTAGCAGCATCAATTTCCGGTCTTGTATTTTTCAGACCTCCCGGACGTTGACCCACGGTCGCTACACGACCTCGGCCTGTGCCCACCGGGTCTGTGCTCTCAGCCATATATTTGGCCGGAGTTGCCTCATTTGAGCCTGAATCAGACCCTCCCTCTTTTCTTTTTGAATGGCGCCTCTTTTTACGCCACATACCTCTAGAGCCATCCGAATCAAAGTCGAAGCTTTGCAACGAGCTCATCGAGCCGAATTCAGACTGCTCATCCCAGTCCTTAACGATCACGTCGTTACCCTCTTTTTGACCTTCTCGGTCACTCCCACATGTCATCGGTTTTTTGAACGAAACGAAATTATTATTATTAGACTCCATATACTGTTCCCACGAGTATGGGGGATATAAACGGTCCACCCGGGCAGTGCCCCCTGTACCCGGGTAAGCCTAGGGGGTAACCCACCAGAGGGTCGGCCGGTACTCTGGTGGGGGGAGCGCTATTGACTGGTCTTCCCTCCAGCCATGCATCCCCTCACGGCGCCCCCGCCGCTTGGGATTAGGGGTGATTTTTTAGAGAGGTTGTCTTCCTCGCGGGCCGGGCGGTTAAGCCAAGCCCCTCGCTCCCCAAGGAGAATCCAAGGGGTTTACGAGAAAGACGACGGGCTGGGTGCCATTATGACACACCAAGCTCGCCGACAAACCGCCGCCAACTGCGTTACCGTCGGCAGCGTTGGCCGCTACCGGCCACCCCAAAACGAGCGAAGACCCATTGCTGAGTCCCGCTTTCCCCCCCTAAGGCAGGATATTTGCCGACAGCTAACAAGACCCTTACTAGTAGGGAGTTATTAGCTGTCGCCCAGGGTGCACCAGCCCAATCACTTGTCAGCCCGCCGCTCTCACCGGATCAAAAGATCAAGTGAGAGAAGCAAAGCTTTCAAGTGATCGAGCCAACGTGGAGGTTTCCTGACCATAGCACCCCAACCTAACCTAACCTAACCTAACCTAACCTAACCTAACCTAACCTAACCTTTTTTTTTTTTTTTTTTTTTTTTTTTTTTTTTGACGCGGAGAAAATCCCTTCGGATACCTTACCGGTTACGGGACACCGGTAAGGTTATGTGGTGTTACCACTAAAAACTCCGCGGTGTCACCTCTCAGCCGCTATCGGCCGGGACCGTGTGCTTCTTCATGCTCCACAGCCCCGGCGCGGCCGGCCGCTTCTTAAGCGGCCCCGGCTCGCCAACGGCCTCACGGCACCCTCTGCTGAATCAGAGGGGCCGGAGTAACCGCCGCCTTGGCCTCTTGGCCCAAGGACAGGCGCGCTGACACGCACACGCGCCTGCCTTCCACTCCGGAGGGCTGTCCGTTGGTCGATGGAATCCCGTTTCCACCGTCCAACCAGCCCTCATAGTTTGGGGCCTGCGAAAGCAGGCCCTGCCCCAGTCCACCTGACGGCGACCGGGGCCCACACAGCCGGCCGCAGGGGATAGGGAGGGCGGCAACGTAACACCGACACTCCTCTTCCCCTGCGGCCCCACCGATGCCGTGCCAAGCGCCACGGCCGCGCCCGGTCGCGGAGGATAGGGCGAGCGGCAACGACACACCGACACTCCTCTTCCCCCGCGACCCCTACCACGGCTGTGATGGTAGGGGGGTCATCGTCACCCCCCTTCCCCCACAGCCAGGCCATTCCCTCCAGGAATGGCCTCCGCCGGGCCCGGGGTGGCCTAAGCCTCAACCCGGGCAATGGGTTCCTCTTAGCTTCCCTGCGGCCGAGGCAACCGCAGGTACTGAGCCCCCCCATCGCGACAAGATGGGAACCACATCGGGGGGGAACCTAACCTAACCTAACCTAACCTAACCTAACCTAACCTAACCTAACCTAACCTAACCTAACCCAGTTCCGCTGCGTCAGGCGACCCGAACGCGCACTGTCCGCAACGCTCCGCGCTCAAAAATTCAAAGTTTTTAGTGTTTTACTGCGAAAAAATTCATATCTCCAGAGCGGAAGCAGCTATCGTTGTGGAAAATATTTCAAAAAATACGCGCAAAGAAGATCTAACGTCTAAGTGAAGTGACAAATACCTAGATTTTTTCTAGGTATTTTTAAAACATAAATAAGTGTAAAATTCTCGGACCCTTGCGCGCGGAACAATTCATTAAAAAATAACTGTTCGTCATAAAAACAATATATAAACGTCAAAACGTGCTCCAGAATCTGGCGCACCAGGACACATAAAAAACTGTTATAAAAAACAATAAATTGAAACTAAAATTGATAAGACAATACAAAAATTTTTTCAAAGTGAACTTTAATCCCGAATTTCTACAAAACAAGATCGGTGACCCCCAAATTTTCAATTGTGGAAAGTTGTTGTTTAGTGTTCTGCGTATTTGTACACAATTTGGAAATTTTTGGGCGACGCGTCGAGGCACTAGGACCGAAAAACCAGCTGACATCACCAGCGGTTTTTTCGTTTTTGCGGCTGAACCCTGGTGAGCGCGCTAGTGGTTCTGTCACCATTAGCTGCGCCCTAAGGAGACGCACCAGACGCCACCAAAACCAACTTCCTAGGACCAGGCGTCCAGGAGCAGCAGTCATTTTTCTGCAGAAAAATTCAAAACAAGGAAATTTGGACCCGCCCACGCCCGAAATCTGACAAACTGGAGCACACTACAGTAGATAAGTTCAGTGCAAATCTATCCCACAATCTGTGTGCCAAATTTGAGATCTCTAGTGTTAATAGTTATTTAATTATAGATTTTTAATTGAAACTTAGGAAAAATTTTGCCCGGGTTTACGTAATTTCAAAGTGAAAAAGTGCTTTTTAAATAGGGGTTGTTTTGAGTAAACAACCCTTAATTTCTTTAGCCCGGGTCGTAAAAATAGTTTTTGAGTGGTTTTCATAATTTTAGCTTTTGTAGTTTTCGAGATAATACGATCTCAAATTTGGTAAAAGCCAGGATTTTGACCCCCTTTTTTCACCTCTTTCCCATAGGGGAAATTTCCGGGGCATACAAAAAACCTCCATTATTAACCCATAAGTATTTTATTTTGGCACTATTTTAATTAAATTCTTATTATTTTCGGAAATAAAGACGTAAACAAAATCCCGCCATCTATCGAACAAGTCTGGAACTATATACCTGATAAAAATTTTAACTTTTTTCAAAATTCTAAATTTATGTGTATCGTATAGTAAGGACCCCAGGACCCCTGTTTTTATCCCGGAGGACCCCCTAAGTGGGATAGATTTGCACTTATTAGCGTTGTAAGTGGTGACACTATAAAGATTTTTAAACAAAAATTTGTAAAAAATTATTCTTCTGCAATAAAAATTTAGTTTGTAGTGACGACCATAAAAGGGACTCCCCGCTTCCTCCAGGTAACCGGGAGAACCCAAATGGTCTCGTAGTTTTTAAGAAAATTAGGTTATAGTGTCACCAAAAATTTACTTTTTATACACTTGCTTATTATACTTTGCAAAATCTATTTAAAATAATTTATTTAATTTAATATATTCAATTTTATTTAATTCCCTTTTAATTTTATTGACATTTTATAATTTCTTTATCTGTTTTAAATTATTTTAACAATTTTAATCTGAATCATAGTGTTTGAGAACTGTAATTTTTGCAAAGTATTATTTAATTTTAATTTTTATTTTAATTCTACTGACCGTGTTTACAACTTCTACAAACTTTTATAGTATTTTAACGATAAACGACCTTGGCTCCCCTTTACAGAGCTAAGGGAACAGTATTTTAATTTTAAATTATTTATTTAATTGTAATTTTAATTTTAACTTTAACTGACGCAGACCTCCAGCGTGAGACAATGCCTCTCGCCCACTCCCCACCGACGTCAAGGAGGACACCCATTAGCGGGACACCAAAATCGGTGTCGTTTGTGGACCCGCAGGACGGTAATCCTAGTGACTCAGACGGCAGCTTTGATGCGTATGCTAGAAGCCACTTTAGACGGGACCCGAACGCTACGCCGTTTGTCCCGCGTAAATGCAGACGGAAACGAATAACCGATGATGATAGGGACGTTCTGGTCCGGGAGTGCAGAGAGTACATAAAACAGGTTATAGACGAACTGGAAACGGCCAGGAACCTGAAAACAACAATTAAAGACGCGGCCAAGGGTATATTAGGCAAATTGGAAGATAAAATTTGCGACTTAGCTGAGTACGTAGAGCCTAAGAACATAACTCCGGGTTACCACCCAAGCATACGTACCCAGACATCCCCAGAGACTCAACCCAGCCCAAATCAAGTCGAGCTTGCTCTATCCAGGCAGATGGAGGAGCAGGCTCGACTGATTAGGGAAAACACGGAAAAGCTGGATGAAATCAGGGAACTGGTCGCAAAGCAGTCTGGCCCTTCGTCTTACGCAGACGCGGCGGCCCGCCCGGCCTTGGCGAAACCGACCGAACGTGGGGCCCTGCTGTCCCTTGTCGTAGCATCTAAAGATGCTTGCGACACGGGGGAGCAGGTGCTCGACAGGGTTCGAGAAGCGGTAGATGCCAAGGACGGGTGGATCCGCGTGGAAAGGGTGCGTAAGGCGAGGGACCAAAAAGTAATAATGAGCTGCGCGACGGAAGCCGAAAGGTCCAAATTGCGGCAGAGATTAGAGGGGGCGGGTAAGAACTTATCTGTCGAGGAAGTGAAAAATAGGGACCCGCTTCTCATCCTCTGGGGCGTCAGCATCAGACATACTGATGATGACGTCATCGGAGCGGTGAGAAGACAGAACCCCGAAATTTTTCACGGCCTCGACAGGGAGGGGGATAACCTGCACGTAAAATATAAAAAGAAGGCGCGAAACCCGAAGGTGCACCATATCGTGGTCAGCACATCACCGGCCATATGGAGGAGGGCAGTTGCTGCCGGAACCCTCCGTGTGGACCTCCAGCACGTAAGAGTGGCCGACCAGTCCCCCCTCGTGCAGTGCTCTCGCTGCCTGGCCTACGGCCACAGCAAGAAGTACTGCAACGAGGAGGTGGACTCATGTAGCCATTGCGGAGGCCCGCACCTAAAGTCGGAGTGTGCTGACTTCAAAGTTGGTGCCACAGCATCCTGCCGCAATTGCAAAAAGGCGGGAATAGACAGGGCGGATCACAGTGCCTTCAGCGGGGACTGTGCACTAAGAAGAAAATGGGACGCGATTGCAAGGTCAGCAACCGCGTATTTCTGACCTTGCAATCAGCGTAGACCCATTGGCGCGCGGCCTAGTTGTGTGTGCTCCACACCTTAGCTCATTCAATACCACTTTTATTTAAAAGTAAGATTGAGATGACTAATACAGGTAAAAAACTGAGCGGAGCAGCACGATTCGGCAGCGCACTGTTACGAGCGCAGTCGGCGACGAAGGCATTGTGATTCGCAGGGAATAAGGTGTATTCTTCCCAAAGTAAAATATAAGTTTTATTGTTATAAAATAAAAACTATATTTATGTAAAAAACAGTAATAGTAAATGTAAGAAGGAACACCTTATTCGTTACAAAGACCTTGTAGATAGCCAGCATTCACATAATATACAAACAATATACAAAATTATAGAGACAATGTAAAGACAAAGTTAATTAAAAATTTTTTGTAAAAATATAAGACACTTAAAATTAAATTTATAAGAATATAGTATTAAGTATAAAACATTGTATATAGTAGTAAAACAACTTATAAATAAGAGTAAAAATAAATTGTATAAGTGAAATAAAAATAGTGAAAATTGTAATAATAAATAAAAAAGCCGTGTATTACCCACCCATTCCCGCATACAATCCTTAAGAAAATAAAATAAATAAGATGAAAAGAAACATATAGACTAGATTAGAGTTGTAGTAGAAAGACGGGAGTCCCACCCGAATAAGTATAAAAGATGATGAATGAACTTGGCCAGTATGAAGAATGAAAGTACGAGAGGCATAAAAGCGAGAACTAGTATGAAAGATTTAGCGCAGATATAGACTCCAATCACGTTGGAGGTTGTAGCATAAAAAAAAAAAAAAAAAAAAAAAAAAAAAAAAAAAAAAAAAAAAAAAAAACCTAACCTAACCTAACCTAACCTAACCTGTTACGGATACCCATCAGCCTGCGGGGGAGGCTGTCGGGTTATGTGGGACTCCACGCCAGAGTGACGTGCCTACCCACTAAAAAACCTCCGGAGTTCCACCTTAACCGCCTTTGCCGGGGACACGGGAAAGGAAATACAACCGCGAACCCCGGCGCGGCTGGCCGCCGAAGCAGCCCCTCCTCGGGGGCGTCTGAGCGCCCCCCCACTCACCAAGTAGGCGCGTCCGGAACTCACGGACGCGCCGTACCTCCTCGGCCCAGTTGAGAGGCGGCGAACTCCCACGCAGTCCACCGCCTGTGGGCCCATGGGAGCCAGATAAACCGGCTCCCAGCGGCGGAGAAGATGTGAGGCTCCGCCGCTTACCTCTCGCCGCAAACGCGGTGCGGCACCACTCGGCCGCGGAGGACAGGGAGAGCGGCAACGTAGCACCGACACTCCCTGACCTCCGCGACCGATCATCAACCACAGCCACCCCCCATTCCCGCCAGGAATGGCCTCCGCCGGGCCCGGGGAGGCCTAAGCCTCAACCCGGGCAATGGGTTCCTCTTAGCTTCCCTGCGGCCGAGGCAACCGCAGGTACTGAGCCCCCCCATCGCGACAAGATGGGAACCACATCGGGGGGGAACCTAACCTAACCTAACCTAACCTAACCTAACCTAACCTAACCTAACCTAACCTAACCTAACCTTTTTTTTTTTTTTTTTTTTTTTTGTCGCGGAGAAAATCCCTTCGGATACCTTACCAGTTACGGGAGACCGGTAAGGTTATGTGGTGTTACCACTAAAAACTCCGCGGTGTCAACGCCGGTACCGCTATTGCCAGGTCCGTGTGCTACTCTCGCTCCACAGACCTGGCACGGTGGCCGCTATCCAGCGGCCTCGGCTGGGCTCACTCGCGGAACCCTCTCAATTAGCGAGAGGGTCGGAGTGGCCTGCGGGGTGGCCCGTCGGCCTTCACTTCTACCCGCTAAGGGTAAAGGCGCGTGTTGACACTGACGCGCCTTTCAACCCGGAGGACCATGACTGTCGAGCGACGGAATCCCGTTTCCATCGCCCGACTGGTCCTCGTTATGGGGGCAGCAGTTGCAGACCATAGGCCCGCCTTCTGCGCCCTGTGCGCCGGCGGCGAATGGCCAGGTCAGTCGTTGCCTCCCGGTCTCTCTCCGCCGCCTCTTTGCGGAGCATGACGCTCTCCGCAAAGGCCTGCACTGCTGTCCACGACGTCTCACTGTCGACCATGTGGCGTACAACAGTCGGCAGTGAAAGGTCGTCCCCCACAATCGCGCACAACTCTGCGCGTTCATCCGCCCAGGCTGGGCAGTCCGCTAAGGTGTGTTGGGCGTCCTCATCCAGACAGCCGTCACAGTGGTGACAGACAGCAGTTGGCTCCCGAAGCGCCCTGTGACACAGATACCGACCGAAACAACCATGTCCAGTGAGTATCTGGGTCAGACGGAACGTCAGGACGCCGTGCCGCCTTGTCAACCACTGAGCCAAGACTGGCCGTACCGCCTCAACGGTCCTGAGCCCAAAGCTGGGCTGCTCCAGCCTATGGGCCCACTCATCAATGGCGAGCTGGCGCAACTCATCCCTGTGTCCCTCTATTTCCCGAGGGGCAGGTCTGTGTCCCCGGGCCAGTTCCTCCTCGCGCCAGACAAATAAGGATGCGAGGACTAGCGCATCCAGATCCCAGGGCACAGAACCAGCCAACACGCAGGCTGCCTCACAGGAGGTCGTACGGTAACCCCTAATGGCCCTGTTCGCTAACGTCCTCTGTGGCCTTCGCAAGAGGGCGATTCCGTCCGACCGGGACCGTCGGACCGGGGCATCGATGCATCGCAAATAGCAGTCATGGCACCCCGGAACCACTCGGTCTCGTCCTCTATCACCACGTCTACTGGCGCACGGAACCAATCCTGCACTATAGCTGCCTCATGAAAAAGGTCCTTGTCGAGGCGCTTCAGCTGCCACCTCGGGCCAGCCCCGCTCGGGGTCCAGCGTGGGCCGCCTGTAGAGACCGAGGACGAGGAGAGATCAAACCGTACATAACGGTGATCAGAGAGCGTCTCCACGTCCTCCATCACAAGCCAGCCCTGGGAACGGCGCGCTACAGAAGGACTAGCGAAAGCAATGTCCACTATAGAGCTGCCGTTCCAACGCACACAAGTGGGAACTGAACCCCGATTAAGCACCGCCAGCCCGACGGTAACGAGAAGCTCCTCTACTACATACCCGCGTCCCTGTCGGTCCACTGCAGGAGACCCCCACGCCGGTGATTGGGCGTTAAGGTCTCCGACAACGAGCACAGGACGGGGATGGCATCGGAGCAGAAGCACCTCGATTTCAGCCAGGAATGCCTCGAACTCGGAGAGTGGACGATTAGGTGAGAAATAAACCCCGACCACAACCATGCCATCCAACCGAGCCGAGACAAATCCGTGACCACGAACAATATCTGACGGAGGCGAAATGTTCGCCGACGACACAATAGCCACTTGCCCCTCCAGATCTGGCACCCAATTTTCCCTAGGCGGGACAAAGTATGGCTCTACTACCACCGTTACATCGATCAACCACTGCGCCATGCTCTGGCAAAGAAGATCCTGGGCTCTGGCACAGTGGTTGATGTTCGCCTCTAGTATTCGCAGGGCCATACTAATTATACGATGGGTGCCGTATCCATCTCTGCGGCGTCCATATGTGGCGCCGACTGAGCAGGTTGCGTCTGGGCCGTAGCCGCGGCCGCAACGCGCTTTCCTCTCTTTGGTGGTCGGGAAGCAGGACAGCTCTTGCTTCCGACACGGTGGCCCGCAGGTTTGCCACTCTCTGCGCATAGAATGCACTTGGGAGTGGCATCACAGGCCGCGGCCTTATGGCCTGGGCCTCCGCATCGGTAGCAGAGTGCGCTCCGGTCAGCCTCCGATGTGCACGTTTGGCTGACGTGACCTGCCTCTAGGCAACGGTAGCAATACTGGGCCCTAGTTGGCAGCAGCTTTACCTGCGCCGACACCCAGCCAACCCGGAGCCGCGTACCATTCGCGGTCAGTTTTTTGGCAGCCGCCACAGGACACCTCGCCCACACCACTCGAGCGCCAGAGTGATCTTCCTTTATCTCTCCCACCTTTATATCACTCACAGCGCACTTTCCATCGCGAGCTATGGCTGCACGGACTTCATCGGGCGTCGTAGAGTCGCAAAGGTCCAAGACCCGCAATTCGGCGCACTTCTGAGGCCTGGATACGCTTACTACTTGCAAATCCAGGGTCTCGTTAAGTTTTTCAGCCAGTAGGTTGGCCTTCTGGTCCCTGTCGACACCCGATATTTCCAGTATACGGGCACCCGTTGCCGCCTTTTTTATTCTAACGCCGGAGATGCCCAGTTCAGAGATGTCTACACTCTGACGGGCATGAGCCAGTATAGAGGCATAACTGATCCCTCTCTTCTCTGCATCAGGATCGAGCTTAAGGAGCACCGCAGCTGAGCGTGGGGGGCGCAGCTTGGGCTGTTGAGCCTGTTTCTGAGTCCGCTGCGGAGCCCGTTGCTGCGTTTGCTGTCTCACCGGATGTTGAGAGGGATCCTGGGTGCCCTGTACTGGGGCAGCCATAGCCATCTTTTTGCGGCCACGCTTGGCCACAGTAGTCCAGGCTTCTGACATGGTCGCAGGAGCTGGAGGTAGTGGGCGAGGCTTGGTCTGCACGGTGGCTGCCGTCGTCGTACCTTTAGGTGCTGCACTCTGTGCAGGTTGTGGCATCTTCGATGTAGATGCAACAACTGCCGCCCCAGCAACTGGTCCAGACGCATCTTTCGCTGGCTGGCCCTTTCCCTTACCCTTTCCCTTCCCATTCATTTTAGGGAAATAAACTTCTGGGAGATGGGTAAGGGCTTGAGCGGTTACGATCTCCTCTGGGGTTACAGCGCGGGCGCGGGCGGTCCCAACCGTTGCCGGTCGGGCTTTGTCAGCCGCTAGCGGGGGCCGCATCCTGGGCTCCGGCAGTAGCCGATTCTGAATACCGTCGAACCGAGCACTAATCATCGGTCCGACGGTGCGCAAAATAAACGCCGCTTGGGCTTCATTCTCCTCCGGGGCGGTGGTGAGAGGCGCAGGTTGGGGCTTATTAATCTGAGCCCGCAACTCAGCCATCTCTTTCTCAAGCCTGCTCACCTTCATCTGCAGGCTTTGGTTACTGGCCTGCAGCTTCTTCGTCTCCTCCGATATTGATCTGCTGTGAAGTGCAGATACAGCTTCCTCAATATTCTGACTGGCGGTCTTTAGTTTATTGACGAAGGTGCCTTTGAGGTTACCCGACTTGGCTGCGACCATCTTGATGACCGCCAGACTCGCCATAGCCTGCTCACGTAGGTCCACCGCTGTTTTTTCCGCGTCCGATTCCGACCAGGTGACGGATCCAGCCTCCGTGATGCGCTTTGCATCGGCTTGTCGTGCAAGCTCAGCGATGTCCTCCTCGGCATCCGCTGACGCCAGATCCCTTTGAGCCTTGCGGTAAGCTGACGCAGGCTTCAAGAGGACCGCCTTGCCCGCAGAGGAACAAGATCGTCCCCGCACTGCAGACGATAATTTGGTCATGCCCGCGTAGCAGGCCGACCCCGACAGGTCACTATCGTCGATAGGGGCTTCCTGATGACGCTTTTTTTGCGCCCAAAAACGAGATATCTCGCCCCCGACACTCCTCTCCACTGACATTCCGGATCCGGAATCGGATAACTCGTCCCCGCTGCCGATCACCAATGGTGATAGACTGCGAGGACGAGGACGCCTCCCACGACCAGAATGGCTGCTCCCTTTCAGGAGCTGCGAACTTGCGTTCGCATGGCGGTTCTTGCCCCCCCCCAGATACGGTGGGGCTGTCTGCGCCCGAGGGCGCAGAGAGGGATTCTCCGGCATCGCCGGTACCCTCCTGGGGTATAACATTTTTAGAAGACGCCATATCATAGTTTCCTTTTTTACAGGGTGAGGTCCCTGAAGATACCCAACCCCCCAAGCGCTTGGGACGGGACTCCCCTCCCGCCATTCATCCCCTCGGCACGCTAGACCTTGGGATTAGGGTAATTTTTTATGAGGTTGTCTTCCCCGCAGTACTGACCGTTACCGGAACAGCACCCTCGGCCCCATCAATTTGGGGTAACGAGTTGCCCGACGGTGACCGCAGTCACACGCCGCGCGAAGAAACGCACCGTGTCTTCCCACCGCCTGAAACAGGCAGTGAGAAGACAAGGCGCCCCCAAAACGAGCGAGAGCCCATTGCTGGACTCCGCTTTCCCCCCCTAAGGCAGGATATTGGCCGACAGCTAACAAGACCCCTAAATAACAGGGAGTTATTAACTGCCGCCCAGGGTGCACCAGCCCAATTCCTTGTCAGCCCGCCACTCTCACCGGATCAAAGATCAAGTGAGAGAAGCAAAACCTTCAAGGGACCGAGCCAACGTGGAGGTTTCCTGACCATAGCACCCCAACCTAACCTAACCTTTTTTTTTTTTTTTTTTTTTTTTTTTTTTTTTAACGGAGGAAAGATCCCTGTTACGGATACCCATCAGCCTGCGGGGGAGGCTGTCGGGTTATGTGGGACTCCACGCCAGAGTGACGTGCCTACCCACTAAAAAACCTCCGGAGTTCCACCTTAACCGCCTTTGCCGGGGACACGGGAAAGGAAATACAACCGCGAACCCCGGCGCGGCTGGCCGCCTAAGCAGCCCCTCCTCGGGGGCGTCTGAGCGCCCCCCCACTCACCAAGTAGGCACGTCCGGAACTCACGGACGCGCCGTACCTCCTCGGCCCAGTTGAGAGGCGGCGAACTCCCACGCAGTCCACCGCCTGTGGGCCCATGGGAGCCAGATAAACCGGCTCCCAGCGGCGGAGAAGATGTGAGGCTCCGCCGCTTACCTCTCGCCGCAAACGCGGTGCGGCACCACTCGGCCGCGGAGGACAGGGAGAGCGGCAACGTAGCACCGACACTCCCTGACCTCCGCGACTGATCATCAACCACAGCCACGGCGGTGTGGCCCCGCCTGAAGCGCCGGGAGAGCAATGAAACATTCCCCTCCCGGCAGCCCCACCCCGGGTGGGGGGAGAACTTCCCACTCCCCCGCCGCCCCATTGGGTGCATCCCAGCAGGCTCAAGGCCGAAGCCGAGCCCGCGGGAGCGCCCCTCCCCGGGTGGGGGGAGATCTTCCCACTCCCCCGCCGCCCCAATGTGGGCGCTCACTGCTGGCGCAAACCGCAGGAGCGCCCCCTCGCGGGTTCCTCTTGGCTTCCCCGTGGCTCCACGGCACCACGGGTACTGAGCCCCCCCGGTACGACAAACCGGGAACCCATCGGGGGGGATCGGGGGGGAACCTAACCTAACCTAACCTTTTTTTTTTTTTTTTTTTTTTTTTTTATACGGAGGAAAGATCCCTGTTACGGATACCCATCAGCCTGCGGGGGAGGCTGTCGGGTTATGTGGGACTCCACGCCAGAATGACGTGCCTACCCACTAAAAAACCTCCGGAGTTCCACCTCAACCGCCTTTGCCGGGGTCACGGGAAAGGAAATACAACCGCGAACCCCGGCGCGGCTGGCCGCCGAAGCAGCCCCTCCTCGGGGGCGTCTGAGCGCCCCCCCACTCACCAAGTAGGCGCGTCCGGAACTCACGGACGCGCCGTACCTCCTCGGCCCAGTTGAGAGGCGGCGAACTCCCACGCAGTCCACCGCCTGTGGGCCCATGGGAGCCAGATAAACCGGCTCCCAGCGACGGAGAAGATGTGAGGCTCCGCCGCTTACCTCTCGCCGCAAACGCGGTGCGGCACCACTCGGCCGCGGAGGACAGGGAGAGCGGCAACGCAGCACCGACACTCCCTGACCTCCGCGACCGATCATCAACCACAGCCACGGCGGTGTGGCCCCGCCTGAAGCGCCGGGAGAGCAATGAAACATTCCCCTCCCGGCAGCCCCACCCCGGGTGGGGGGAGAACTTCCCACTCCCCCGCCGCCCCATTGGGCGCATCCCAGCAGGCTCAAGGCCGAAGCCGAGCCCGCGGGAGCGCCCCTCCCCGGGTGGGGGGAGATCTTCCCACTCCCCCGCCGCCCCAATGTGGGCGCTCACTGCTGGCGCAAACCGCAGGAGCGCCCCCTCGCTGGTTCCTCTTGGCTTCCCCGTGGCTCCACGGCACCACGGGTACTGAGCCCCCCCGGTACGACAAACCGGGAACCCATCGGGGGGGAACCTAACCTTTTTTTTTTTTTTTTTTTTTTTTTATACGGAGGAAAGATCCCTGTTACGGATACCCATCAGCCTGCGGGGGAGGCTGTCGGGTTATGTGGGACTCCACGCCAGAGTGACGTGCCTACCCACTAAAAAACCTCCGGAGTTCCACCTTAACCGCCTTTGCCGGGGACACGGGAAAGGAAATACAACCGCGAACCCCGGCGCGGCTGGCCGCCGAAGCAGCCCCTCTTCGGGGGCGTCTGAGCGCCCCTCCACTCACCAAGTAGGCGCGTCCGGAACTCACGGACGCGCCGTACCTCCTCGGCCCAGTTGAGAGGCGGCGAACTCCCACGCAGTCCACCGCCTGTGGACCCATGGGAGCCAGATAAACCGGCTCCCAGCGGCGGAGAAGATGTGAGGCTCCGCCGCTTACCTCTCGCCGCAAACGCGGTGCGGCACCACTCGGCCGCGGAGGACAGGGAGAGCGGCAACGTGGCACCGACACTCCCTGACCTCCGCGACCGATCATCAACCACAGCCACGGCGGTGTGGCCCCGCCTGAAGCGCCGGGAGAGCAATGAAACATTCCCCTCCCGGCAGCCCCACCCTGGGTGGGGGGAGAACTTCCCACTCCCCCGCCGCCCCATTGGGCGCATCCCAGCAGGCTCAAGGCCGAAGCCGAGCCCGCGGGAGCGCCTCTCCCCGGGTGGGGGGAGATCTTCCCACTCCCCCGCCGCCCCAATGTGGGCGCTCACTGCTGGCGCAAACCGCAGGAGCGCCCCCTCGCGGGTTCCTCTTGGCTTCCCCGTGGCTCCACGGCACCACGGGTACTGAGCCCCCCCGGTACGACAAACCGGAAACCCATCGGGGGGGGGGGGAACCTAACCTAACCTAACCTAACCTAACCTAACCTAACCAACCAAGTTCCGCTGCGTCAGGCGACCCGAACGCGCACTGTCCGCAACGCTCCGCGCTCAAAATTTCAAAGTTTTTTGCGATTTACGGCTAAAAAAATCATATCTCCTGAGCGGAAGTAGCTATCGTTGTGGAAAATATATCAAAAAATACGCGCAAAGAATACCTATCGTGCAAGTGTAGTGACAAGTACCTAGATTTTTTCTAGGTATTTTTAAATCATAAAAAAGTGTTTAACACTCGGAACCCTGTGCGCGGAAAAAATCGTCAAAAAATAACCAGACAACGTACATTCACAAATAAAACGTTAAAACGTGCTCCAGACTACAACGCATCTGGTCACATAAAAATCTGCGACGAAAAATATCAATTTGGAACCAAAATAGACAGGACAAAATAAAAAATTTTAAAAAGTGAACTAAAAACTCGAATTTCTTGAAAACAAGATCTGTGACCCCCCATTTTTCAACTGTGGAAAGGTGTATTTTAGTGTCCTGCGTATTTGTACACATTTTGGAAATTTTTTGGCGACGCGTCGAGGCACTAGGACCAAAAAACTGGCTGACATCACCAGCGGTTTTTTCGTTTTTGCGGCTGAACCCAGGTGCGCGCGCTAGTGGTTTTGTCACCATTGGCTGCGCCCCGGGAAGACCTTTCGACCGATACTTCGATCAAGATCCTAGGACAAGGAGATCTGAAGTTACAGCCACATTTCCGCTGGAAAGTTGAAGTCACCAAATTTTGGACCCGCCCACGCCCGAAATCTGACGAAGTGGAACACACTATAGTAGATAAGTTCAGTGCAAATCTATCCCACAATCTGCGTGCCAAATTTGAGATCCCTAGTGTTAGTAGTTATTTAATTATAGATTTTTAATTGAAACATAGGAAAAATTTTGCCCGGGTTTACGTAATTTCAAACTGAAAAAGTGCTTTTTAAATAGGGGTTGTTTTGAGTAAACAACCCTTAATTTCTTTAGCCCGGGTCGTAAAAATAGTTTTATAGTTGTTTCCGTATTTCTAGCTCCAGTAGTTTTTGAGATAATTCGATCTCAAATTTGGTAAAAGCCGGGATTTTGACCCCCTTTTTTCACCCCTTTCCCGTAGGGGAAACTTAAGGGGCATACAAAAAATCCTCATTATTAACCGGTAACTATTTTATTTTGGCACTAGTTTAATTAAATTCTTATTAATTTCGAAAATAATCTTGTAAACAAAATCCCGCCATCTATTGAGAAACTTTGGAACCATATACCTGATGAAAATTTTAACTTTTTTCAAAATTCCAAATTTATTTGTATCGTGTAGTAAGGACCCCAGGACCCCTGTTTTTATACAGGAGGACCCCCTAAGTGGGATAGATTTGCACATATTAGCGTTGTAAGTGGTGACACTATAGAAATTTGTAAATAAAAATTCGTATAAAATCAAATTGACATAATAAAAATAATTTGGACAGTGAGGACCACAAAAGGGACTCCCCGCTTCCCCCCTTTTATCGGGAAGACCTATTTATTTACTTAGTTTTTAAGATTTGTAAGTTATAGTGTCACCGAAATAGGATTTTAAACACTTTAGTACTAATTACTTTGCAAAATATTCTTAAATAATTGTTTTAACTTAATTTATTTAATTTTCTAATAATCTGTAATTTAATATAATTGTCAATTTATAATTTTAATACATTTTAATAATTTTAACTTTAGTTTATAGTGACTGACTTTTGCAAAGTAGTTTTAAAATTCAATTTATTTAATTTTTATTTTATCTTTACGGTTATTTATACAACTTATACAAACTTTAACGTAGTTTTAGGTAATAACGACCTTGCTCCCTTTTACAGAGCTAAGGGAAGTGTATTTTAAATTTTTAAATTTATTTATTTAATTGTAATTTTAATTGAAATTTTAATTGTAATTGACGCAGACCTCTAGCGTGATAAACATGCCTCTAACTCATTCTCCGCTTATATCTAAAGGGACAGCGGTCAGCGGGACGCCCAAATCGGTGACATTCGCCGATACACAAAGGTGTCTGAGCTTTTCGGACTCGAGTCCACCAACATGCTCGACGGAAGAAAGAATCAGATTTAAAAGGAGTATGGAAAATGACCCCAGTCGTACACCGTTTGTCCCAGAGAAATACAGGAGAAAACGTATAGACGATGATAAAAGAAATACATTATTATTAGAGTGTAGAGATTTTATACAATCAGTTATAGATGAGTTAGAGACCGCTAGAAACTTGAAAACGACTATCAAAGATACAATAAAGGAAATTTTAGGGCGATTAGAAGATAAGATGATAGACCTGGGCGAATTCTGTGATCCGGAAAATATCACACCAGGATACCACCCCAGTGTCCGTACCCAGACCTCCCCTGAGGCCCTACCCAGCCCAAATCAAGTCGAGTCTGCTCTGTCCAAACAGATGGAAGAGCAGGCTCGACTGATTAAAGAAAATTCTGAGAAGCTGGAGGAAATAAGGGCGATGATCGCGCAGCAGCCTGGCCCCTTGTCTTACGCAGACGCGGCGGCCCGCCCGGCCTTGGCGAAACCGACCGAGCGTGGGGCCCTGCTGTCCCTTGTCGTAGCATCTAAAGATGCTTGCGACACGGGGGAGCAGGTGCTCGACAGGGTTCGAGAAGCGGTAGATGCCAAGGACGGGTGGATCCGCGTGGAGCGTGTGCGTAAGGCGAGGGACCAGAAAGTAGTGATGAGTTGCGCGACAGAAGCCGAGAGGGCCAAACTGCGGCAGAGACTGGAGGGGGCAGGCAAAAACCTCACTGTCGAGGCCGTGAAAAATAGGGACCCACTCCTCATCCTCTGGGGCGTTAGCGTCAAACATACTGACGATGACGTCATCGGAGCGGTGAGGAATCAGAACCCGGAAGTTTTTCACGGCCTCGACGGGGAGGAAAGCCGCCTGCAAATAAAATATAAGAGGAAGGCGCGGAACCCACAGGTTCATCATGTTGTGGTCAGCACATCGCCGGCCCTATGGAGGAGGGCAGTTGCTGCCGGAACCCTCCGTGTGGACCTCGAGCACGTAAGGGTGGCCGACCAGTCCCCTCTTGTGCAGTGCTCTCGCTGCCTGGCTTACGGCCACAGCAGGAGATACTGCACCGAGGAGGTGGACTCGTGCAGCCACTGCGGGGGCCCGCACTTAAAGTCTGCATGTGCTGAGCACAAGACCGGCACCGCGGCCTCCTGCCGCAACTGTAGTAAGGCAGGAATGGGTAGGACGGACCACAATGCCTTCAGCGGCGACTGCGCGTTAAGGCAGAAATGGGACGCGATTGCAAGGTCGGCAACCGCGTATTCCTGACCTTGCAATCAGCGCAAACCCACCGGTGCATGGCTCGGTCGTTGGTAGCCTGCATCCTTAGATCATTCAATACGACTTTTACTTAAAAGCTAGATTGACATGACTAAAACAGGTAGAAAATGAGCAGGTTATCACGACTCGGCCATATACCGAGCACACGCGTAGTCGGCGATGAAGGTTTTGTCATTCCCGGACAGCTGAGTATTCCCCTCCCCGAAATTGAATCAAATATATGTGCATTATTATATAATAATCACAATATTTAAGCAAATAAACATAGTAAATAATTGGGAGGGATATACTCTACTATATAAGTCTGTGGAGAAAGGAAAAAATAATGTAAAACATGAACTTAATGTCAATACATACAACAATTTTTATATATAAAAGTAAAAGTATTGTTAGAAATTTAAAAATGTAATTATATGTTAAAATTTATTGAAATTTATAAATAAAAAATTAGAAAGGCAAATGCCTAAATGTACAAAAATGTCAATATAATAATAAAAATAATTTAGCTGTGTTAAGTAATACCTATAATAATATAAATAAAAACATTGAAATAAGATATAAGGTAAATCAGAAAAAATGTAAATGTTGCAAAAAGTAGTGGAATAAAATATCCAATGTAACGCAAACTACTGAAAAAAATAAATAAATTATTAGTTAAATAATAATACACATGTAGATATTATATACTATAGTAAGAGTTGAAAATGTAAAATACATATAATAGCTAAGAAAAAGGAACAAAATGTATAAATAAGAAATAACTTTGTAAAATTGTAAGAGAAAAATTGTAAGAAAGAAGAGAAGTTCGTTGTATTGACTACCCTTATTACCCCCTACCGAAAATAAAAATAATAAAATAAACAAAAGATAGAGAAGTCTAAAGCAGTTAAAAGTCGGGAGTCCCACCCGAATAGAGTATGAGATGATGTATGAACTTGGATAGTATGATGAATGAAAGTACGAGAGGCATGAAAGTGAGAACTGGCATGAAAGAGTTTTTGGGTAGAAATAGACTCCAATCACGTTGGAGGTTGTAGCATAAAAAAAAAAAAAAAAAAAAAAAAAAAACCTAACCAACCAACCAACCAACCAACCAACCAACCAACAGCACAGATGGACACCAAGGAAAATTTGTTAAAAAATTTTAAGAAAGCATAATTATGATAAGAAATGTCATTCTATTAAATATAAGCCAGGAGATTTAATTTTAATTAAAAACCAAATAGGAACAAAGTTACATTTATGAAGGTCCATTTACAGTTTTAGAAGAAATATCTCCCAATGTTAAAATTAAGAAATTAAATAAAGAAATTTTAGTTCATAACAATAATACAAAAATGTTTTTGAAATATTTTTTTATTTAATGTTGTATGTATAATTTAAATACAAATTTAATATTGTTCAAGATTTTTTTTCCTCTCAATGAAGGGGGATACACCCTTGAACTTTTCGGGGAAGATGTAATATGCGAATTGTGCAAATGTACCGTAACTAGGTCACACGCGCATGTTTCAAAGTGCTTAGTTTGTAAGATTTTAATGTACCATGTTTTTAGTAGTAATGAATTGATTTAATAAAGATTTGCCATTGAAACTAACAACATGCCTTTAATTTATTAGCCCATATAACACATAATATTACAGAGTCATGGCCAAGACTACCGCTAAACACAAAAATCATAAGAGTTGTGCTTGTACCACTGCGACTTAAACCAGATTGAATAACTGTCCTGTGTTGCTAGGGCGACTGGCTAGATTGCTCCGCTCGGGTATTCGGCCATTTAAAACGGCCGTTGCGCATCGCAGTGTGTTGACCTCTACGCCACTACGAGGAACTAAAAACTACAAACAACGAAGAAACATAGTTCACAAGAATCATATGAGATGGCGCCAGCAGAATCTACATCTCGATCTCAGAGTTCTGGTTGCAACTGACTATATACACAACCTCCGACAATACACCGTCGGAGCCGAGGTTCCCCTTCTTGATCGTGATCGTGATCCCCTTCTTGATTGAAGATGTTCCCTTTGTGGCGGTCGAGCATATCACCTCGCTCCCGTTACAGCAGCTAACCACTTTCTCCTTGCTTTTTGTAAATAAGTCCTAAGTACCTGGGCGACCGAGCTTTGCTCGGTTATATGTCAAACATTACCTACATTTTTTTAAACTTGTCTAAAAATACAAAAACAAACAAAGACAATTTGAAAATGTCTGATGTATGTTTGGTAAATCAGATTTAGAATATACAAGTACTGATCTACATATATGGTATCTATGGTAACCTTTTTTTTTAACTGACGTCTTTTTAGCACTGACCTCCATATATACACTGACCTCCATATATACAGTTACGCTGGACCTATGATTAGCCGGGCTATAGTGAGGCGATTTGGTTTTCGCCATTTTGGTGCTGATCGTAGGCATTCGTAGCAGTGGGTGGGAACGGAACTAAAAGTTACGTCAGATTTAGTTCTCTTCCCACGCATTGGGGGCGCTTCAAATAGGCACAATAAAGAGCTGTCATTTCTTAGGGTATCATAGGTCCAGCAATACAATTCCATGGGTCCAGCGTACTTGTATATGGAGGTCAGTGTCTTTTAAGGGACTATGTTAAAAAAACATTTTTTCTTATGTTGGCAGTATGGTAAATCTATAGAAATAAAAGTTCTAGGTCTATGGCTAGGCGTATCGTTTTAGTGAAATAACGACATATGTGCTATAATGAGGCATAGAGTATAGACTTTTTTCTGCAATCATATTATCAATTTTGATAAAAGTGTTCAGAATGGTTCAGAACCATTTAAAAGACAGATAACAGTACAGGAGTAGAAAAAAATACAATATATAAACTTGAACATATAAAAAAAACAAAAGTAAGTCACCGAGCGGGATTCGAACCCGTAACACTCGTTTCTCGCCCTCCGCGTCTTAACCCGCTGGACCAGACGGACAGTGGCCGGCAGGATTAAATTAGCGACCATATTCTGCGTGGAAAGAAAAACGCATGAAAACTCGAAAATACGCGTTTTCCCAAACATAAGACTAATCTAGATCGATTGTTTACCCCTGAAAACCCCCATATCTAGTGTATATTAAGTGAAATCGTCAGAGCCGTTTCAGAGATCACAGAAATAAATTTATATACATATAAATAAATATACAAGAATTGCTCGTTTATAAGTATAAGATTTTATGGTCAAAGCACAAAAGTAAAACATTATAAAAATTGTATGACGCGCAAGCCATACACCGCGGGTCGTACCTAACTTAGTGAATCAAAAACAACATGGCTGCCTCAGCGACCATTACTGCAAGTATCGGAAGAGCAGATGAATTTTCAGAATATCTGAAAAATCTGAAATCTGTGACAATTCATGAAAATTGTCGTAAAAGTTATACTCGAAAGTCTTCTAATACTGCAGCTAATAATAGACAACTCGAAGAAGAAACAGCCATAGTGGCTGTTTCTTCTTATGATGATACTTAGTTTCAACACCAACTAAATCATGTTCAAATTCGACTGTTTCTGAAAATTCATCTACTCTTCCGATACTTGCATTAATGAATGTCTTCATACCTCGTTCAACAGTATTAAAAAGCAGATATAAGACCTTAGGAGATAGATTTTGGCTCAAGGTTACATTGGCGTATAAAATAATTATTTTATACATTGGCGTATAAAATAATTATTTTATACGCCAATGTAAGGGACTAGGTTTTATTGTACCTGATATTCTTATAGTTATACTTATTATGTGTATTTTATATTTTAAGTGTAAGTGCAATCACCGATGGAAAAATATTTTTACATATGTATATTACAGCTCCAGAGATGTGTATACGTGGCATACTCATGCATATTATGACGATTAAAGCTTTTACAACTTTTTGAATCGTTTTATCTCAAAAACGGTGGCTCTTAGGGAAAAAAGTACGATACATATTTTATAGATAATTTTATGATCTACATTTTTGTCTTAAGTAATTTTATGGTAAAATATACCGTTTTGTTGAAAAACGCGAAAAATTAATTTGACCTTTGACCTTGAATAAAAATTTTTGCAAGTACGTGAATGATGGTGGGGAACTTTCAAATTTTATTTATAATTACGTTTTAAACAATTATACCAACTTTCAACTTGTTGGGACTTTATGTAACCTTACACTTGTTTTTTGGTCTAAATTGACTGGGCTAATTATCTACATAAATAATAATATGTCATCAAAATCAATCATGGGAAATCCGTTCCATTTCACGTTGCTTTTTTATTTATGTTCGAACTTTTAGATAAACATAGATAAATTATCGATGTTTTCTGCGTAAAATAATATTGCTTTTCGCTGACACGACGGTTTTAAAAATACGATCAATTTGTATTTTACGCGAGCGGTGAGTTGGAAAACTACACGTTTTGTGTTTTGGTGAGTCCCTCAGTGAAAAATAGTACTCCAGGCGCCCGGTCGAACATAGATCGCGCGATGACAGGCATTCAGATAGTTGCAAGGCTGTTTGGGAGAGTTTTTGGCGGGAAGTCAAGGGGTTCAGTTGGAGTTTGCTTTAAATTGTTTTGCAAATTGTTTCTAGTGGACTTTATAATATGAAATTGGTGTAGTTTGGTGTTATAAATGATCATTCTCATGGACAATGTGTAAAATGTTTAAAGTGAACAGTCATAGTGCGGCTGTAGTGATATTAATTTGCGGACTGCGGTGGGCGTCTGTAGGCGCCGTCCGCCACTCAGTCGGCTATGAAAACCAGTGGACTCGTATAGATTTGTCGCCAGAAGCTCCCTTAAAGCAATCAAAGGACCAACCTTTGATTGTATTGTATATATATAGAGAGAAATAATAAATTAGCCTGGACTACAATTGCCCATGAATGTACTAAGAGATATAACGAAACTGAACATACTGTGACAGGTTTTTCACCAAAATATTTATTAGAAGGAAAAAATGTTGATATGCTACCAGATGAATTAAAGCACAAAACAACTCAAAACGATTTATTGCAAGATAGAAAAATTGCTTTAGAAAATACTATTAAATCACATAATTATAATAAGAAGATATTTGATAAACATAGGAAAGAATTTAAACTGGATGTAGGAGATTATGTTTATGTAGAAAATGGAAATAGGCTAAATAGGAGAAAATTAGATGAAATAAAAATTGGTCCCTATAAAATTTTAGAAAAAATATCAAATACTATTTACAAAATAGATACAGGACATAGAAAGACTGAATCCAACCTTTTTCACATAACAAAACTGGTCCCACGTGTATATAATCCTACGTAGGTATTGTTTTTTTTTTTTTTTTGGAGGGGAGATGTAAATGAATCTTATAGTACTTCATTTATGCATCCTCTTTGGTTCTAGTTTTAATTTTAATTTTGTTTATTATAGAGATAGACATTTTGACAAGAGAGATTGTCAATCATAGGTAAAAAGATATGGAAAATGTTATTATATTTAAAGATAATATTTGTGAAACAGTGTTATGAAATAGCATTAAATGTTGTTTCTCTGGTTACAGAACAACGCATTATTATTTCATAAACCTATATTATATAAAACTACTTTATATATATATATTTTTTTATTTCACATCGATTGTTCCCACGTTTTATTAACTTGAGCCTGGCTAAATACGCAAAAGCGTCGAGCCAAAATTAAAAAAAAAGGCTGTTTGGGTATATTGTGTGAAAAATAATAATAAAAGGAAATTAATTTCCAACTCCCCGCCATATACATAATTAATAAGATCACGTAATTCAAATTATAAAAAAATTAAATTAGTTTTGATTCTTTTTTCTAATTGACCAAAAATGATAGATTTTAAATTTTTCTTAACTTTATAAAAATATAATAAACATTTTTTTTTAACTTTTATGACGTAATCTTATTAAAAGGTTCAGATCTAAATCCTTTGCCAGCTTGTTGACGAGGCCACTCGCATGAAGAAGATACGTGGTTTTATAATAATTGGTAGAAACAGGAGGGACATGAATGAGTTAAAGGATCTAAAGGTTTTGAAAGGTGTTTTGAAGGAAATAAAAGTACATGATTTAGTCAATAGTTTTAAAATCAGTGCGCAGGCTGTCGCTCGAGCCGCTGTCGCAGGCGGACTAGGCGGTCCTGGTGCAGCGCCTGCAGCCGCGGGCGGCCGCAGCGCGCGCGCAGCGCCAGCGCCGCCAGCACGCTGCAGCGCACGCTCGCTCGCTCGTCCAGCACGGCGCCGCCCGCCACTTCGTCCGCACTCACTGTTGTAATTGTTTCTACTTCAGCTGAAATCAAATATTTCGCCTAATAGGTAAATCTGCAACTTTGAGATCATATATCGCTGTGGCTACTGCATAGTCACAGACCCATCTTTTTTTCGTCATACAGGTACATTAGATAAAAATAAGGTATTATCTTTTTGCTTACTACTGTACTTACCGTACAGTAGTACATTCAGTGGTGCAATCAATAACTTCAAAATATTTCCAGCTCTATGAGTTGAATATTTAGTAGCTTCGCTCGCTTGTTGTATTTTTATTTAAATCATATAATTTGGGATTCGCTGATTAAACGTAATTTATGGATGGCTAGTGACGCTACTACATAGATACTGTTTTAATGTGTTTCACAGGAAAATAAACACTTTTGGTGTCATTTTATTAAAGAAAGTGTTGAGAAAAACTAAGTTGTATGTGGAAAGTTCTTGTCAATATATTGACTGTCAAGCTAGGTTAACGTTCTGATGTCTGTTTTTAGTGAAAGAAAATTTGAGTTGGATATCATAGGGAAGTTGGTTACCTACTTTTTAGGGTTCCGTAGTAAACAAGAAACCCTTATAGTTTCGCCATGTCTGTCTGTCTGTCTGTCCGTCCGCGACTAATTTATTTAGAGACTATAAGTAGGTACTAGGCTGTGATTTAGCATGGATGTGTATATTGACGATGCGGGAAACAATGTAAAAAAAAAATTTTTTGGGTCCTTTTTTAAACCTAAAATGCCTAGATCTCAAAGACTCCACGGGATGCACACTTAAAATATTTATGGCTATAAGATTCTATTTAATTATATTTTTTGATATAATTTCAAAATTTACTAACAATATATTTAAAGAGACAAAAAAACAAATGAAAAAAAGTGTAAAACAATTAAATTCTCGCTAAGGTAAAGGGTTGTGATGAATTACAAAATATGTGTTTCAAATTGGTCTATCTTATCAAATATACAACCATTCTACAACACTTCACATTTTAAATAAATAATTGTTAGCGCCTTACTGGCGCTAACAGTTGCAACACCGTGCGGCGGACGGCAACATCGGGACGTAGCTGGCAACCCTATCAGATGAAGAGCGGGGGTGATGTGGCACACGCCCGGACATCGGTCTTCTTGGGTCAACGCTCGCCGCGTATGGTTGTGTCGGTCCATATATTGTAATTTATTAGTACTGAATTTATAAAACATAGATTAAAGATTATGATTGTTTGAAGTAATAATTAGATATTCCATAAAGTACTAGTGATCATTGTATTGAGCTTAACGGTCTTTTTAGCAAATATAAATATGTATTATGTAAAACGGTGTCTAATATTTATTTTCTTGATATAATTATTTTTCGTTCTTATCTTATTAAAATTTCTTCAACTTTGTTTTTTTTTTCTCTGAAACTAGGCAAAATTGCCACACCGGACTTCTACGCTAGTATTGAAAATATAAAGTACTGTCGATCTATGCAAATAACTCAATCATGTCCGATTTTGAGGTTTTCTAAAACACTGTGGACCGGCGACGGCGGAACCACTAGTTGATCTCACGATTTTACTATCGAGTTTTAGTCAAACATTTTTGGTTCTGAATTTTTATTTTGACTAGCTAATTAGGTCTTACTAACGATTCTCATGAAGTGGCCTTCGGCTCCAAAACCAATGAAAAATCAGTGTATTTCACTTGATTTCTTGAACGGAAGTTTTAAAGAACTAAGTAAGTAGGATTTACAAATAAATAAAATAAGGCGACCAATTTATAAAATGTACGAGTACGAGAAAGAAAATTTTCATACAAATGCAATAGAAAATTCGTTTTTAGACGTTTTTAGTGGCGTGAACTCAAAGTAGGCATTCGTAAATACGGAACCCTACACTCCACGTGGCCCGACATGCACATAGTCGGTTGTTCCTTAAAGAATTTATATTTATTGAATGCGGTTTCTAAGTGTTCGTAGCAATAATATATTACCGCAGAACTGTGGCCACGGCAGCAGCGGCAGAGTGAGGCAAAGGCGGTCGCGGACGAGCAGCCGGTGCGCGCGCGCCGCCAGCCCGTGGCGCGGCGCGCGCGCGTGCAGCTCGTGCGCCTCCACGGCGGCGCGCCCCGCGCAGCGCGCCCCGCACTCGTACGATACGCTGTAGCGCCAGCTCGTGTAGTTGCTTGCCTCCTGTTCGACCGACCACGTCACTCTGCAAATTAAAAAAAGGTACCTGCATCGATTGGCGAGTCGGCAAGACCGAGAGATGGCCGGTAAGAAAAATAAACAAACTATCAAAGCGTTTTAAGCGCCACGCGCGCGTAGTGTTCTATGATCTCGGCGCTAGATATATTTATTTATTTAATTTATTGCACTTAAAATCTTAAGATTATAGTACAAAAGGTATAACTTAATGCTAAGCATTGTCTACCAGTTTACCTTTGGGACGTAATAGAAAAGATGATAGATGGGGTGCAAATTTAACTAGACAAGTAGATATATCTAAAGAAATAAATTAGGGTGTATTATAATATAATAGGGCATATATAATAACAAGAATGACCATAAAATATACATACATATATATAATAATAATAAATACAAATCATAAACTTACATAAATATAAATACATATAATAAACATACTTAAACTATTATTGCAGCATTGCTTTTTCGCGATAGTGTCTAATTACAAGCATCTTGAAGTGGTCCCTTGTTTGTGCTTTCATAATGTTATCGGGCAGGGCATTCCAAAGACGTACGGCCGTGACAGCAAAATAATTAGAGAGACACCCAGTACGGTGAGATGGGATAGTTAGGGTAAATTTTTCAGAAGAGCGCAGAACCCTGTCTAACTCTCACTAATGTCTTTTTTTTTTGGGTTATTTATACTTACTGATGCCTCTAAGCTACTACTGTGAACGTGATGCCGTGGAATATACCTATTTAAGTCTGTATTTGTGTTATTTAATTTATTTACCTACGAAAAGAAGCATCCTGTGTTGCTGTGTTCTAAGCATTATTTCACCAAACTTCTTTTCAATACCAGCACCAGGTCTAACTTCACGCTGGGCCTCAGACCCTTTTAGCC
Organism: Acrobasis consociella; assembly: GCA_963555685.1. Lineage (NCBI taxonomy): Eukaryota > Metazoa > Arthropoda > Insecta > Lepidoptera > Pyralidae > Acrobasis > Acrobasis consociella. Next base: position 162,350 of record OY743115.1, read on the forward strand.
ACAATTAAAGAAAAATGGTGGTTTTTTAGAGGACGTGACCTATCGAGACGCACGGTACTTAGCTGTTTTACATGTGTTCGTGTGAAAACCAAATCCTTACAATTACGAATGGGTAACATTCCTTCAGAAATTAAAGACCCGAATTCACCATTTTTAAAATGTAGGGTTGACTACGTATGACCCCTATATATTTTGAATCGCAAGGAAGGGGTGCGAAGTTTGAAAAATGTTACATTTGTCTGTTTGTCTTCTTTACTGCACGCGTAATACATTTAGAATTGGTCACAAGTCTCACATCTGAAGCATACATACTGGCACTCACGGTTTATATCTATACGAGGAAAACCTGCAGACATATTTTCTGACAACGGCTGGACTTTTGTAGGGGCTGCAAAAGAACTCAATTTTTTTTCTAAATTCTGATAATTAACAAATTATTCGTTTCATCAGATTTTGTTATTTAACAAGTAAGTATCTACTCACAATTCACGGAAAAATTCCTATGAAATCTAATATTTTTACCGATTCAGGCGTCAAATATTTTGCAATATTTGCAGCCGCTCGTAGTGGCCAGGAGTGCTATTTCTCATTGAGGGACTCAGCGAAACACAAAACGTGTAGTTTTCCAACTCACCGCTCGCGTAAAATACAAATTGATCCCTTTTTGAAACCGTCGTGTCAGCGAAAAACAATATTGTTTTACGCAGAAAACACCTATAATTTTGTCAATGCTTTTCTAAAAATTCGAACTTGAATAAAAAAGCAACGTGAAATGGAACGGATTTCCCATGATTGGTTTCGATGACATATCTACGCTACAAATGTCAAAATTACGAGTGGTCAAGACCACTCGTTGCAAATCCTTCGCAAACTACCGATTCAAAAATGCGCCCGTTTGGAAACGCTCGCGCCCAGCCCTTCGTAATGTGACAAGTGATTTCAAAAATACGTCACTAGTGCGCTTGTTTTAAAAATAAAACTAAATTCTTGCATGGTAGAGGAGCCGGTCGCACCCGCCTAGCCTACTTCGAATTTAAAATTTATTTACCTCTCTAGGATGTAAATCGTAATTACAACCCGGATTTCGAATTAAATACAACCTCTTTTCAGAGCTTGAACGTAGCGTAACTAGTGAATCGTGAATCTACTAATTAAGAAGTTGCTATAGCTACGTACGGCACGGAAAAAAAAGAAGGATGCGTGGAGAAGTCGGCGAGCAGATGCGCGACGCGTGCGGGCTGCGCGTTTGCAAACGTAGCGTGCGAGTGCAGCGACGCGGGCGCGCGCAACGCCGCCGCCGCCAGCAGCGCCGCCGCCGCGCACAGCGCGCCGCACACACGCCGCGCGCGCGCCGAGCGCCACACGCGGCGCAACGTCAAGCTACCCATGCCCTGCAATGGCCACGTATAAATAAGTGAAGTGTAATTAGATAAAATAATATATGAAATATAGCGTTTACCCGAATTAAGCAAACCCGTACCCATCAAGGGAGCGGGGAGTGAGACTAGACACCATTTCACCCAAGCTTTTCACGGCTGTCTAGAAGACATTGTGAAAAAAAGCCTGAATGGGATAGACTTGGGATCACCATTAATGGTGTCTACTTGTCTCACTTGAGATTTACAGATGATCTAGACATTCTCTCATACACAGAAGATTTCAAAAAAATGCTACAAAACCTTTATGTTGCTTCCATGAAAGTAGGACTAATATGTCCAAGACAAAGGTTATGTCAAATATCTAGTCTAGAAGAATAATCTGAAAAGCCTTCTCCTTTTCATGTTGAACGGCATTTAATGTAAATATTTGACATCGGGTTTATTTAGACTAATTCGACCCTGCTGAGCTCGATTTTTCCCGGTGTCAGATCCGTTTTGTACAAAAACTGTTAGATCTAGAAGAAAACTGTCAATGACAAACTTAATCTACATTATATGACCTACCACATTGTATGAACTATATTTTTATAGGTCTTATAGTTTTTGAGTAACAGCTATCCAAATTTCAAAGTCTTTCCGCCTTATTATAAAACGCAGACTAACTTTGTTACTAGGTTTAAACCATTATCCGACCAAGTCAAGTTGACATCTAGTAAATGTAATTGTCTCATCTGAAAATGTCAACTTGATTTGGTCGGATAATGTTTTAAACCTAGTAACAAAGTTAGTCGGCGTTTTATAATAAGACGGTTTAGGTTTTTTCAATTTTCACTGTATTTTCGCAATTTTTTAGGGAAACCGCTGAATTTGGAACAAAGTGATGTATGCACTAATCAATCTTGATGCATTAACCTAAAAAATTAAACCTCATTAACAGTCGTACGAGTTTTTGTGTACTCTTGACAACTTACAGCGCCGAACTTGCGATCACTGAACAACAATTAACCCTCACAAACTACCTACTTTACATTTCGTAAAGGGAGGTTTCTAAAGATAGGTAAGCAAGCAAATCTTTTACAGGCTGCTAGTCAACGATATATATGTACTAACGCACCTGCTAGTTCGCTAAAGTAGTTTGAGAAAGTTGTACAGCTATGGTCTCAAGGAAATAGAATGATCAAGAATTAGTGCAGGGTGCAGGCTTCAATTTAGACAATAGTATATTTTAATCGTCATAGATTGTGTTTATCGTTTGATGATACTAAAGGAAATAAAAAAAATCTGACCTAATTTTATTATTACACATTTGTAGTAACAATATTCTGGCATACTACCCGACAAAAACAGTCAGATGTGCAAGGTTGCGTCATATTTGCAGCAAATGCAAGCTGCCGTTTTACACCCTGCCTTACAGCTGCATGTAAGGAGGTCATTACAGGCCTTAGGAACAGTCTCTAAAGTTACCAGGATGGGCTTAAGCTTATCCTCTTTTTACTGCCAGCCGTAATCCGTTGGAGAAAGCGGTTCAACTTCTCCAAAATTTCTCTAAATAAAAGTTTGGACATACGCTCGACGTAAATGCAAGTCAGCTGCATCTGAAGTTGGTGACAGTACTTCAGGAGATGTGATTTTAGAAAATAGAACGTGCCTGGCTTGGTCGGTTGTTTTTATGGGCTCTATCTTATATAGTTTTACTAAACTTTTATTTGAAGAAATGCACATGTTGCAGAAGTTAAATTGCTGTGTCCAACGAATTGCGGCTGGCAGGAAGAAGCGCCCAACCCCATTTTGGTAATCTTAAAGGCTGTTCCCAAGGCCTGCAATGACGTCCTTAGGCTGTAAGGCTGTAAGGCAGGGTGTAAAACGGCAACTGGCATTTGCCGCAGAGACGTGAAGAAACCTTGCGCATTTGGCTGTTTTGTCGGGGAGTATGCCGTTATAATGTTACTGCAAATGTGTAATAATAATATTAAAGCAGAAATTTTATAGTTTTTTACTATTATCAAACGATAAACACAATCTATGACGGTTAAAATATACTATTGTGTAAATTGAAGCCTGCACCCTGCACTTCTTCTTCTCGTGTGTGTTAGTGACTAACACTAGTGTCAGAGTTTTTAAACCGCCTTAAAGGCCTCTGACATGGTTTTAGGTAACGACCAATGTCAAAGACAGTGACCGGGACCGACGGCTTAACGTGCCCTCCGAAGTACGGATCATTTTACTTATCGGACAATCAGGTAATCAGCCCACAATGTCGTTATATCCTGAAAGCCCCTAGTCGCCAACGTTTAAGAGTGCTGTGCGCGCTCATTATCTTCACCAACTGTCATAGAGTATTATAAATATTTATGTAGTTTATGTAGGTTTTATGTTTTATGCCAAATTTGTGTATTATTTATATGTATGTTTATAAATACTTATAGATATATAAATAAAATTATACTTAGTTAAATAGATTTAATTAGAATGTGTCTTGTAGGTTGACTGGTAGAAAAGGCCCTGGGCCTTAAGTCCGCCTGTTACAATTTTTGTAATAAAGTTAAATAAATAAATAAATAAAATGTTCGAACCAAACTAGGACAACAACACAAAGTCATTGCCCCCGCCGGGAATCGAACCCGCGACCTCCGGGTATGAGCCGAACGCTCTAACCACTACACTAAGGAGGCAGTTACTCAGCACTACACCCTGCACGAATTCTTGATCATTCTATTTTCTTAAGACCATATAGTTACTGTACAACTTTCTCAAACTTCTTTAGCGAACTAGCAAGTGCGTTAGTACATGTATATCGTTGACTAGCAACCTGTAAAAGATTTGCATGCTCACCTATCTTTAGAAACCTACCTCTACGAAATATAAAGTAAGTAGTTTGTGAGATTGTGGGGTTAATTATTGTTAAGTGTTCGCAAGTTCGGCGCTGTAAGTTGACAAAAGTACACAAAAACTCGTACGACTGTTAATGGGGTATGCATTAAGATTGATTAGTGCATACATCACTTTGTTCCAAATTCAGCGGTTTTCCTATACTCGTAAAATGGTGAAAAAACAGTGAAAATTAAAAAAACTTAAAAACTTTGAAATTTGGATAGCTGTTACTCAAAAACTATAAGACCTATACAAATAAAATTCATACCATGTGGTAGGTAATTTAATGCAGATTAAGTTTTTCATTGACAGTTTTCTTCTAGATCTAACAGTTTTTGTACAAAACGGAGAAAACCGTGGCGAGGGCCATATTTTCAAAGAAAAGGGGGTGAAGGGGGGGAAATTGATCTGACACCGGGCAAATTAGTCTAAAAAAACCCGGTGTCAAACTGTTTCATTTCATGCCGTTCAAAGTCGTAAAATTCAAAAATTCTTCTAGACTAATCCCCAGACTCGAATCCAACTGTTTCAGTTGGTGGCGACGAGAGCTTGGATATGATTTTGGCCAAATTCTATCCCTAAAGGAGTTGGAAAGCAAGAAGAAAAAGAAAGGAAACAACAGCAAAAAGAAATAACCGGCCAAATGCGAGTTGAACTGAACTCGCGTGGAGGGTTCCGTACAATGCCAAACTCAATCACATTTGAAATCCTTTCAGTAAGACGCAAGACGCAAATTTAGTACTAGCGCTATCTAGTGGTGTTATAGTGAAATTATATTCCGTAAGTGAACGTATTCATTGAGTTTAGTTACCACTTCATTTTCAATTGATAGAATTCTTATAAGTTTTCCTGTAATCTACAAGCAATATAATATTTTGTTTTTTTTTTCAAAATTTTAGGCTCAGTAGTTTCAAAGATCAGTTATGTAGGTTAGGTACCTATTCTCCACCCTTCGTCGATCAAACTCATCTTATATTATTATAAATTAGGTATAATACTAATAAATGCATTTTTTCTATCTATAATTTACCCAGTATAACTCGACACATTAATTGCTCTACTAATTGAATTCTCGATCCCTGACAAAATTCCGCCAGAGAAACGTTTTCCTGGCGGAATATATTTTTTATCAAATTTCTCAAAAACTACTGAATACACAAATTTAATTTATCGATAAACAGCTTTACACTAAAGATCTAGTACATAAAGTTCTACATTCATTATTCGACACTTTTCCGCTGGGGACATGCACACCGATTTAACTTTCCGGAAAACATAGTGGCACCATTAAAAAAAATACTTCTGGAATCTAAAGACAAGTAACAAGCATTTATAATCTTACTTAATCCCACCTACTTACCTTATCGAATACCCTGTAGAGTTTGGCCGGGCCGATGCTCTTCCTGGCCGAAATCTACATGCATTTACTTGTAATCTCACTTGATTGATAAGTATATACTCCAATAAGTAGCCGATCGAAACGCTCTGGGTTTTGGAGTGCGAATTTTAACTACCTAGATACTAAAGCCTGTGTGCTTCCCGGCCGAAATCAACAGGCTTATCTTATGGAATATCGCGGCCCCTCTACTTGGCGCTATGTCCGTCATCCGTCCAACGTCAAGCTCAACTGGGATCGCGCGAGTAACGGTGGGCGATAATCGCAGGCCCAGAGGCAACACGCGGAGTGAAAATTCCGCTCACTCCGTTGGTAAACTTTTCACTTTTCCTTGGTTCACACTCACCCTTTAGCGCAGAACACGCACCGGCACCAGCTGCCCGGTGTGTACTGACGCCTGAAGCACACACAGAAACTTCCACCGACTGGAGCCTATATTTAGCCGACCGTAAACACACAGCATCGCGTCACTCCAGCGCAGATTCGGGTTCGTGCCGGAAACTGGAGCGATAGCAACTTCCGCGGCAGCGGGCGAGCCGAGCCGCAGATACTGTACCTACCTACTGTGTGTTAAATACACAGACATAGATGTTAAATACACCCCGTCATGTTCGTTCCATTACATCACCTCACTACCACACACCATTTAAACATATTATATTACCCCCAAAGATATAGTTGATGCTTTCAAACAGCTAAATTTAAAAAAACCTGAAGACCACTGGGGTATGTCCGTTAGTTTAGTAAGCCACATTATAAATATCATTGCTGCAGACCTAGCTTTTATATTTAATGAATTCATTGATATAGGTATTTTTCCAAACTTAATGAAATGCAGTAAATTAATTTCTTTATTTAATAATTGGGTAGGGTTCCGTAGTTGCGAATGCCAACTTTGAGTTCTTGCCACTTAAAACGTCTAAAAACTAATATCTATTGAATTTGTATGAAAACGTCTTTTTCAAATACATTTTATAAGTTGATCGCCTATAACTTTTTAATTTGTATACCCTACTTGGCTCTGATAGTTTTTACTTCAAACTACATTATATATGCTATAATTGTGTATTATTTTTTTCACGTGGCCATATATTACCGTTTAGCAGATAGAGGGGGGGACACTTGACTCGAACAAAAATTTGAACTTTAAACCCAAATATTTCAGAAACGGATCATTAAATCGAAAAATGGTGTTTACAAGCTAACAATATTTTTGAAAGATCTATTCAACGATACCCCACTCAATGTGTTTGTCGAGAAAAAAAATATTGACTACGTCTTTACTTGTATGGCAGCTACACTGAAAAAAATATTTTTTCCATATTTAATTTTACGACTTTTTCGCCATAATTAATATACATATCCATGCCAAATTACAGCTTTCTAGTACTTATAGTTTCTCTGTAGGACCGTGGATAGACAGACAGACAGACAGACATGGCGAAACTATAAGGGTTCCTTGTTTACTACGGAACCCTAAAAAGGGGGTAAGAAAAGATCCTGGCAATTATAGACCTATATACATTCTGCCAGTTTTGAGCAAAGTGTTTGAAAAGATAATGCTTTTAACCGTTTAACCGCGAGCGTCGGATTTATCCGACAAACATTGACGGGCCCATTCTGCGAAGGTCGGATATTTGCGGCAAAAAATGCTCGTATGGCACATAACTTACGTATCCGCTCGTTACTCAAATTTACAACGCATGGGAAAACAAGAACGATGCAATCGGTTCCTTTTGCGATCTCTCAAAAGCATTTAACTGCGTATATCATACAACACTTTTGCTCAAATTCCGGCAGTACGGTTTTGATCATAAATCTATAAACCTCATTTAATCATCATATTTAACGGATAGGCTTCAGACTGTTGACATAAATGACCTAAAGTCAAACGGATCTCTTGTAAAAATGGGTGTACCTCAAGGTTCTATCCTGGGACCCTTCCTCTTCTTAGTGTACGTCAATGATTTGCCTTACACGGTTGAGAGACAAGCTGGCATTGTGTTGTTCGCCGATTACACGTCTCAAATTTTTGAAATGGGCCGTCATAGCGAAGATGCTGCTGCGGTGAATGACAACGGTAATTTCTAACTGGTTTTTAGCCAATAACCTTATGTTGAATGCAAACAAGAAACTTACGTAATATAAATTATTTATTTACTCCGCACTATAGGCTCAAAACAGTCAGTAAGTCGTTATAAACTTTTATAATAAATTGCCAGAATCGGTTCTTTGTATACCAGATAGAAAATTTAAAGCTTATATAAAGAAAGTACTTTGTGATAAGGCTTATTACGGACAGTGGCGTAACAATAGAGCGGCAGGGCCGGCAAAATGCCACGAGTCCCCGACCCAAGAGGGCCCCGGCCCACTATGGGACAAAAGCGTGAGTTTCGTCTCATAAATCTGTAACTTCAGTATTATTCATAGTAGCAACCTGAAACTTTGGACATAGCTTCTTGAATAGGTAGGGTAAGAAATGAAAACACTCGATATATAAATATATATATGAAATATATTATAAATAATAAACGAAATCTTAAATTGTGTTTTTTCATACAATTAAATAATATTTTTATGTCTAAATACTATATTGATTACACTTTTATTAATTTTAACTAACATAATTCCTACCAAGTCCTAATAATATGTCTCCAATTTTTATTTTACAAAAAAAAAAATATCTTTGAAAACAAGCAATTAACCACTACCTAGAAAATATAAACATCACAATTTCCTTCCTTTATGATTTGTTTTTAATGGTAATTGATAAAACTTATCGAAAACAAGTGTTTTTTAGTCATACAGTTTGGATAAGAAAATAAAAACAATATGTTTTAATATTTTTAATTTTGCTTAAGTTTTTGACCTATAACACTAAAATGCATTTTGTTCCCAGGGGGGCAGAGTCGGGCAAGATTTTTTTTCTGTCTTGTATTACTGATCAGTTACTCTATTCAAAATCATAAATATCTCGACTTCGGCAAACTTCGCTAACACCTAAAAGCTTTTTTGATAATTCAGTACTATAAAAAAAACATGAGTCTAAAATCTGAGTAATTTTACTTTTCGCGTCAAAATCTTTATGAATATGATAGCACTACTAAAAAGTTCAATAACAGACCTTTCTAATGATATACTACACAAGAATTCAATATCACAGAATCAGGAACTATCATAGTGCAAAGTTTGAGGTTTCTCCTATTCTGTGCTAGCAGGAATTTCATTGAACCTGTTCAAGCCTATACTAAGCCAAAATAATATATTTTTAGCGACCAGAAACGGGTTTATTTAAAAAAAAAGAACTGACGTTAACTACAAAGAAATAATTTTAATAATCAAATCAATTAATTACAAAATGGCGTAAATAAATTGTTTGGCACACAAGTACGTAAGCTACGACACGTCCGAACGATACGACGACCCAAACGAAAAAAGAAGGCGCGCCGAGTGGTAGCGCCTTTATATATGGCGGTCGTCGCTGTTCCCTCCAGTCAAGCCACTGACCGCTAACACGGCCTCTCCTGACACCCTGACGTCCTCGTCAGGATCTGAGTCAGCCTGGATGAGTCCCGAAACATCCTCCGTACTTTCAATAGGCTGGTCTGACCTCGTGGATGGACCAGGCTCAATTTCGTCATCATTAGATCTCGACTGGTCCTCGTGTTCGTCATCATTTCCTGAAAAGTTAACAACATGTTGTAAACTTATTGTTAAAAAAACTATTTACCTAATACTAATGACCTAGTAAAAGTTATTTGAGATTTATTCATTTAAAAAATCCCAAACTAATACTGATCAAATGCAACATGGAATAAAGTCGACTCTAAACCCCATTGTACGTACAAAACAAAACACTGTTGGCATAGGCACCAAGTTCGCATACCACCCAGTGACTCGTCGGCATAGGCACTAAGTTTGCATACCGCCCAAGATTTCCACACCGTAGGCATAGGCACTAAGTTTGCATACCTCCCGGTGGCTGTCAGCATAGGCACTAAGTTCGCATACTGCACAGACTTTTACACTCACCTCCAAAAAAGGCAGCGCATGTCTCGGGTGTCCATTCGCCCTTCCACGGTACCAGATATTGGGCGGCGGCATACGTAGTCTTCCCGTATGCTCCTGCCATCAACCGTAGCTCGCCGATCATTCGGCATGGGCCTGATGACTCGATATGGCCCCCGCATTCCAGGATCCAACTTGCCCTTGGATTGCGCATACTTGATGACGAACACCATGTCATTCTCTTGGAAGACCGGGGGATGTTGCCTGTCTTCATTCACTGAAGCATCCTGCTGAGCTTGGTTCTGCGACAGCCGTTCGGCCGTCCTCTGCCGGGCCAATTCCCGCCGTGCTTCTCGATTAGGTACTGAAGACTCGTCTGAAACATCTCTTATAAGAACACGAATAGCTGGAGTGGCATTTTCATGGCCCACCAATAGGTTTAAAGCAGAGGTCTGGGTCGTTTTTTGTTTCGTCACATTTAGAATGAGCTGTAATTGCCAGAGTTGATCAGCCCACTCGCTTTTTCTGTGGTTCGCCTCTATCCGGAGCATGTTGAGCACTGTTCGGACATAGCGCTCCACCTGGCCATTAGCATGGTGCATCTCCGGAGTGATGTGATGGATCTGCACCCCTAGTACTTGCATCCATGAAGTGAAGCCTGATGCCTCAAACATACGTCCCCTATCGCATACTATTAGCTTTGGTGTGCCAAACAATGAGATTACAATTTTTAAAACCCGTTTTAATTCATCTAAATCTTGGCGATAAATTGGTATAAGTAAACAAAATTTGCTGAAGGCATCAACAACCAACATTACATGTTTAAAACCGTTGGACACTGGCAATGGCCCCAACACATCGGCATGTATTGTATCAAATGGGACATTTGGCTTATCCCAAGAAGATATAGGCTGTAAAGGAGCTCGAGGAACTCTCTTATGAGCAATGCACGTGAGACAGTGGGCAATATACTTTTTGACAAAGGCCCTAAGGCCTGGAAACTAGAAATGTCTCAAGATTAAGTCGAGAGTTTTCTCTATATTGACATGGCTATGCTCATCATGGAATATTCTGAGGAGGCTTAAACGATGACCCTTTAGTATAAAACAAAGCAGTCGGGGCTCTTCTCCTAGGGGAAAGTATCGATAGTACAAAATGTCATTACGTTTAACGTAACGAGTGGAATCTAACTGCCCTTGTTCCAATGACTGTATCAACGTTTGAGTCTCCTCATCGCCTGACTGAGCAATCTGAGCCCAATTTCGTGGTTTTTCAATGTTACTGACGGGATTTCGACTAAGATAGTCTGCGTGTGGCATCATGACCCCTTTACGGTAACAAATGGTAAAATTAAAATCCTGTAAATAGATCCACCATCGCGCCACTCGCGGCAGTAAATCTCTCTTATTTTGTGTTGCCTTAAGGGCGTTACAGTCCGTAAACACGGTGAATTGTATCCCGATCAAATAATGTCTAAAATGACGCAAGGCCCTCACCACCGCGAGCGTCTCTAGTTCATACGAATGGTATTTCCCTTCAGCCCCCTTTGTAAGTTGACTGTAATACGCCACTACACGACGGGAACCATCCGCATGAATTTGCTGCAAAATGGCGCCATAACCGAGGCTGCTCGCATCGGCGTGGACCTCGGTCGGTAAATCTGGGTCAAATATAGCGAGCACAGGCTCATTAGTAAGACACGAAATAATTTCTTGCCTTACTTTCTCCTGTTCGACTCCCCAACAAAAATCTACGTCCTTACGGGTCAATCTCGCGATACATGCAGTTTTCGTGGAATATCCGGCTATGTACTTCCTGAAATATCCCGCCAAGCCTAAAAACTGCCTAACCTGCTTAACATTCTGCGGAACGGGAGAGTTAGAGAGAGCCTGTATTTTGCTCATAGATGGGCGTACCTCCCCATTAGACACGACACGACCTAAGTACTCAATCTCAGTGCATAGAAATGAGCATTTCCGTAAATTGATTGAGAAGCCTGCTTGTGTAAGGGTGGTCAACACCTCTTTCAAAGTCTGTAAACCTTCTTCTACTGATGAGTGAAGGATCAAACAATCATCAATATACACCAAAACCTTTCCTACATTTATGAATTCACGCAACGTTTGACTTATTATGCGCTGAAAAACGATAGGTGCGTTGGCCAAACCATAAGGCATTTTTTTATACTCATAGTGCCCCTCGCACGTAACGAACCCAGTGAGAGGGATAGATTCATCATCTAAACGGATCTGGTGGAAGCCAGTAGCCATATCTAATGTCGTAAAGTACTTACTCTTACCCAAACGATCGATGTGGTCATCGATGAGGGGTAACGGAAATCTATCCTTCACCGTAATTCTATTTAACGCGCGAAAATCCACGCACATGCGGTCGGAGCCATCCTTCTTCTTTACCAACAAAATTGGGCTGGAGTAGGGGGACTCCGACTCGCGTATGATGCCCTTAGCCAACAGATCGTCAATAATCGCACGCACCTTTAATTTTTCATCGTGGGACATCTTGTACAGCCGGTAGTAAACAGGGGTGTTACTATTCAGTCTGATATGCATGCTACCGGTAGTGACGGTAGTGGTGGCGGTACCAGAAATCATAAATGCTGAATATTCACTAACGATAGTTTTCAACTGCTCCAGGTCATTACCTGTTAGCGTAGTTTTAAGCAGAAACTCCCTATCAGACTCCACAGATAACACACTTCTAGAAACCGGTCCTCGAATGATACGCTGCGAATCTTTTGTACGTATATAGGTCACGCCATCCCTGTCTAATACGTCCGTCCCTATTATGACAGGCGCGTTCATGCATTCGTCAGGCACTACAAGTAAGTCTACTTGTAAAGAAATACCTTCCAGTTCTATAGTGAGAGTAACGTAAGCATTTATATTTGTTAAAGATGCGCCTACCCCTTTTATTTGACAGTTAATGGGCTTACGCTGGCAAGAAAGATGATTTGCAAATGATGAGGAAATAAGTGAAACGCCAATAGCACCACTATCTATCAAAATGTCTACAGGAATCCCTTGAATCACGCCTACAACGATATCACTGCGTTTAGTGGAAAGAGAGGAACAAAAACTAACGTTAATCTGACCGCGCTGTTGTGAACGCTGTTTCGCAAAACATTTACTAACGTCATGACCCGGCTTTTTACAGTACACACAAGTCAAAGTACCCTCGGATTTATTCGAATGTTCTGGCTTTGACTTCTGTGAGGTATCGATAGGTTTCGGTTTATTAGGACAACCCGCCTGTCTGTGTCCCATTTTGCCGCACAAATAACACTTACTAGGAACACTAGGGCGTTTAAAACCCGGCGCTTTTGGTCCATCGTTACGAAACGTAGTGTTTCGCTGCGTACGCGCATCCGTCACTAAATCCTTAGTAGGTTTCACAAAAGTAGACAGAAAACCAACAACATCGTTAGGTCCTAAGTTGGCGTTAGTTGCGGATGCTTTCACATGCGGGTCCCTAATTCCCCGAACAATGATTGCCGATATGAGCTCGTCGCTGAGGCCCCTTACAATTCGTAAACGCAGCAATGATCTACGCGCATATTCAGCGTAGGTACGGAAACTGTCCGAATCGGTAGACATAACTTCATATAAAATATTAGTCACATCAATTTTCTTAGCACATAACGGCCTGAAATCACTTTTAAAATTAGTCCATGAGCGGTCATTCGAGACCCACTCGTTAAGCCACACTTTGGCATCTCCTTTCAGACAGTTTCCGATGCGAGACATGCACTCATAATCATCCCATCTGTTGGCAATTTTAGCCCTATCAACTTCATTAAACCATGCCTCCACGTCGTGGAGGTTGGGATCAAAATTAGAGATAAAATAATTATGAGCACTTACCGACCTTAACGAATGTATTGCCTCAACGATTTGCTCCGTGGCTCGACCCGCGGACTGCACAGACGGCTCAGCGACACGCGACCGGTCCTCCAGCGCGTCTAGTCGAGCCGCGATAGTACTCAACGATTCGAAGTGACTCCTTGGGAGAGACGGGGTACGCACACTACGAGACTCGCGGGCGCGACCTCGAGATCGACCGCGCTTACGCGAATGTTTACCGCGATCACCAGAATGTCGTTCGGGAGAACGCCACCTCGACCGAACACGACTACGACTTCGCGAGCGATCCGCATTTTTATCAAACGAGTGTTGACGCGAGCGACTACGTTCACTACGCCTGCGCCTTGAATCCACCGATCTTCGCAACGCATTTCGCAAATTACGTTCATGAGAATCACAACTACGCGAGCGCGAACGCCTTTCACGCAAAACACGCCCGTGTTTAGGAATTTGCGCTCTACCCTCTCTTTCCATTACGAAAGAAAAATAACGTAATAAGGATACCACGTGGTAATTAAAATGCCAAACAATTTAAACCAAAAATAAGCAAAACAAATTTAAATAGTGGGAGTGAGACTATCCCACTTATGATTTTAGCGACCAGAAACGGGTTTATTTAAAAAAAAAGAACTGACGTTAACTACAAAGAAATAATTTTAATAATCAAATCAATTAATTACAAAATGGCGTAAATAAATTGTTTGGCACACAAGTACGTAAGCTACGACACGTCCGAACGATACGACGACCCAAACGAAAAAAGAAGGCGCGCCGAGTGGTAGCGCCTTTATATATGGCGGTCGTCGCTGTTCCCTCCAGTCAAGCCACTGACCGCTAACAATATTGACTAAAGGTTTTTCAGTACAGATTTAGGTACTTTGGACATCATTCTTCTTAAATCAAGCTAGAACAGTTCTGAATTCCGACTTATGTAAAATACATTTTTGAGACGAAACTCACGCTTTTGTCCCATCCCATGGTCCCAAGAGGCCGCGAGCTCAAAAATATTTTTTTACATTGTACCAGAGTATTTTATCTTATTTGAAAAATATATTTTTATAAGTTCTGCTTAAAATCCAAAGTGAGACAACTAAAGACCATAATACAATTTCAACCAACCTAAACAAAAAGATTTTGATTAATTTTTAGAGATGTACACGTTACCCGTGACGGGTAATTTTACGTACTTATGACCATCAAAAAACCGTCAATCAAAATACCGGTAATTGCACATCTCTGTTCATTTTAAAACGCATCCATTGGTTCTAATATTTTGTCGCGATACGTTATCAGCGCGGGCAAAGATAATAGGCGCGGGTGAGCATTGACGATCGGGGAATTCCCCATTTTGTTTTCACTTTTTTCGTGGCGCTGCTGCTGGGGCGAGCTAGCAACACTATGTTAGGGGAATGCAGGATTTGATATTTTTTATGAGGGCTGTACTGACTGTGTATTCTTTGTGTGATTATTTTAACAATTGGTCATTTTTATTAATGATTTTCTAACAACGTGTAATTGAGTACGCTGAAAATCAAGGAAGTTTATTAAAATTAAACTGAGTACAACGTGACGATTTTTACTGATAGGGCCCCATGAAAATAATTTGCCCCGGGCCCCAGATGGTAAAGTTACGCCACTGACAAAAATGTCTGGCTTGAGCTTGGCGCGAGTCCCTCTTAAAGGTTTGTATTTGTACATTCAAATATCATAATTTAAGTACACTCTGTACACGTTTTAGTACAAAAATTACAAATTGACATTAATTTTAAACTTGACATCATCATCATAATAATTATGACATGACAATGTATTCTCAGTCCACATATCTAATTTCAATATCAGTATAATTGTAAGTTGACGTTTTTGGAGAAAATGCTGCAGTAGTTTGTTACCGCTTCTTCTGTACTTGCGCATAAGAAGCGGCAGTAAACTTAGCTATAAGTAAATGATCTGACGTCAACATTTACCATATAAGAAATCGAAAGAAAAAAAATCGGCCAAGTGCGAGTCGGACTCGCCCATGAAGGGTTCCGTAGTAGCAAATAACATAATATAAAAGTCTTGTAGTATGTTTTTTTTTAAATTTTTAAATTTGAGCTGAATGAAATGAATGAAAGGTAAATTGCCGTTTATGATTTATGACGTATTAAAAAAAAACTACTTACTAGATTTCGTTCAAACCAATTTTCGCTGGTAGTTTTCATGGTAATGAACAACATATATTTTATTTAGTTTTATCATTCTCTTATTTTAGAAGTTACGGGGGGGGACACACTTTTTTCCACTTTGGAAGTGTCTCTCGCGCAAAGTTTTCGGTTTAGAAAAAAATGCTCTTAGAAACCTCAATATCATTTTTGAAGACCTATCCATAGATACCCCACACGTATGGGTTTGATGAAAAATAAATTTTTGAGTTTCAGTTCTAAGTATGGGGAACCCCCAAAATTTTTTGGGGGTTCAAAATGCTGACGTAGTATTACTTACAGAAACGTGGCTAAATGAGTCTGTTTACGATCATGAAGTGATCGATAATCGGTATATTGTTTTCCGCAGAGATCGTGCATCCACTGACAGTACTAAGTCAGACGGAGGTGGGGTTTTAATTGCTGTTCTAAAAAAACACGAACCTGTTCGTCAGCAGGGCTGGGAGTCCGTGGATGAGGACTTATGGGTCACAATCAAAATTAGAGAAGGAAGATCTACGAAACAGCTATGTATCGGTACCCTCTATTTGCCTTCCCCTGTTGCTTACGACCAACTTAAACGAGTCGCAGCCAACATTACAAACGTTATACAACACAAAATTCCACTAAACTCACTGCTGCTTCTAGCTGGTGATTTCAACTTTCCTAAGATAGTATGGCAGGAAAATCCTCCTACAAATTCTTTCCTACCCTCCGGTAATACATCTCGCGAAGAAAACCTATTTGTGGATACCCTTACCTTTAACAGCCTTCATCAATTAAGTCCCATTACAAATGCAAAGGACCGCTCCTTGGATCTAATTTTTTCTAATGCACATAGCGTTTTCAAGGTAACTCAACATCCTTTCCCCCTCGTCAAAATTGACAGTCATCATCCCACTCTATATATTAAATTCAATATTGAGCCAGCAAAACGAATTTCTTACAAGAGAAGTAGTTACCTTAACTTTAAAAAAGCTAATTATGAAAACATCAAAGAAGAATTGGAAAGAATTGACTGGGAGGACCAACTGAGCTCTTTGGAAAATGTAGATGATATTGTTGATAAATTTTACGATATAATTGCCCCTATTATAAATGATAATACTCCAAAAAGATTTACTAGTGATAAAAAATTTCCTTGCTGGTTTAGTAGATCATTGATTAAGGCTCTTAAAGAAAAGGCTAAATTCCACAAACGCTTTAAAAAATATGGTAACCCCCGAGATCATCTAACTTACAGAATACTGCGTAGTCGTTGCGATAAGATGATAGATGACTGTTTCTCCAACTTTATGTCTCAGGCAAAATCACATATAAAGGATAATCCAAAGTATTTCTGGACATTTGTAAAATCGCTTAAATGTAACAGTACAGATATACCTGATGAAATGTACCTGGAAAATCATAGGGCGCAAGGTGGGCAACAGATAAGCAATCTTTTCTCTCAGCATTTCCACTCAACTTTCAATGGCACCACATCAACAGGTGCTAATTCTATTGTTAGTGACGGCCACCAGTGTCACCACACTTCACTTGCCTCTTGTTATCTCTCTAGGTCGGAAATTCTTGAATCACTTAAAGTAATAAATACCAATAAAGGACCAGGACCTGATGCAATACCGCCGTTATTTTTCAAAAGTTGCGCATCACAGTTAGTAGAGCCATTGCATTTTATTTTTAACAAGTCGCTTTCTGCTGGCGTTTTTCCGTCTAAATGGAAAGTCGCACATGTCCACAAGAAGGGCGATGTTGCTAATATTGCAAACTACAGACAAATTTCGATACTGTCCTTTATAGGTATGTTTTTCGAATCAATGGTTCAAAAACATCTATTTTTTCCATCTCAAGTCCTTATTTGATGAACACCAACATGGGTTTTTACCTGGTCGATCGACAATTTCTAATCTGTTAGGGTACGCAGATGATATAATCACTGCAATTGAGGATGGTAACGAGGTCCACGCCGTATATACCGACTTTTCTAGAGCGTTCGATGTGGTTAGTCATGATATTCTTATACAGAGACTAGCTCATGGTATATGCGGATCTTTGCTAAGGTGGTGTGAGTCATACTTAAGAAATCGTTCGCAACTGGTTATCGTTCGTGGCTTTAAGTCTCCGGCTACAGAGGTGCCGTCAGGCGTCCCTCAAGGTTCTCACCTTGGCCCTCTATTCTTCTTGTTATTTGTAAATGATCTGTGTTCTGACTTAGCCTCTGATCACAGAATGTTCGCTGACGATTTAAAGGTTTACCGAGTAATCAAATCGGACAATGATGTTGATACGCTACAAAACGATCTTGACAAAATCAGCTCATGGTGCCAAAGGAATGGCATGATCTTGAACCCCATGAAATGTTCCTTTGTAAAATTTTCCCATAAAATAGGATCATCTAAAACATATGCTAATACTTATAAAATCACTGGTACTCCGCTTCAAGAAACCGATAGCATCCGTGATCTGGGAGTTATAATGGATCAAAAACTAGACTTCAGAGAACACATTGAATGCATTGTAAAGAAAGCTTCAAAATTAGCCGGTTTTGTCATACGCCAAACAAAACTTTTCAAAGATCCTGAAATACCCATTATGCTCTTTAATTGTTACGTGCGAAGTTTGATTGAGTATTGCAGTCCCGTTTGGAATCCATCTTATGCTATCCACATCAAAAGGATTGAAAGCATACAAAAAAGATTTTTATACCATCTTACCTTTTCATTTAATAGCTGTCGTAACCTAACATCTTACGAATCTAGACTTAACCACTTCAAAATTGTCCCCCTGGAACGTAGACAACAGGCTGCTGATATAATATTTTTGCACAAAATTATTCAAGGCAAAATTGACAGCCCTGATTTGCTCCAAAGATTTACCTTATCTGTTCCAAGACCCAGCAGTCGCTTACATAACCGAGTAACTTTTAATTTGCCCGTGTGTCGGACTAATTACCGTAAGCATTCTTCATTGAATCGTATGAGTACAAATTATAATAAAATTTGTAATGAAATTGACATTTTCAGCGCATCGGCCAATATGATCAAAACATTTTTCTTTACTAAGTAATATAAAATTATGTAATTTAATTGATAATGTATTAATTTCTTAATTTAATGTAATTTAATTCTCTATTTAAAATGATTGAGAGCATTTTATATAATATGCATGCTGTGTTCGCTCCAAGTAGGTTGGCAACTTGTATGCTCTTATTTGTATTTGTATAAGTTTGTGTGTTGTTCAGCCAGTTAGCGAACCAAATAAATAAAAATAAAAAATAAAAAAAATAAAAAATTTTTGTTTTTATCTATTTTTGTGTCAAAACCTTAATGCGGTTCACATAATACATCTACTTACCAAGTTTCAACAGTATAGGTCTTATAGTTTCGGAAAAAAGTGGCTGTGACATACGGACGGACAGACAGACAGACAGACATGACGAATCTATAAGGGTTCCGTTTTTGCCATTTGGCTACGGAACCCTAAAAAGTGACAGTTATCAAGTGATACAATCCAAAGATATTTGAAGATGATTTTGACTTGACCTGACCAAATGACAAATTGTTAAATCTGTATAATTCTGGTTTGCTGATGTCATCATGTGACCGGCTAAACTTGTATCTTGATCAGGTAGGATTGTTTGTATCTTGATATATGACGTGATGCAACGTACATAAGCGTAACTCATGACACGACGCTAGTGAACACGTAGATTATAATGAAAGGGAACATCATTTTATGTCATTCACTTTATTCAATCATTTTCTCAATCGTCAATATACAGACGGAACCCACAGGGCTCGCGCGGTAATCATTTATAAATTAAAAATAAAAATTGAAATTCCAATTACAAAATCACTTATCCTAAGAACGGCGCTGCCGAGCTCGAGGCTCCCCTCGTTGTCCGGCAGAGAGCGGACACTCAGTGCCGAGCACAATCGACTTGTGGCCGCTTTCTACCATAATACCCTTATGAACTAGGTGGTTCAAATTTCAATATGTAATGTATTTAAATCACAACCATGAAACATTATTTTCACTGTACATTAAGTTTGATATATACAGGGTGGATTTGAATTCGATGGCATCCTTTTAAATCCACTATACCCATAAAACAAAGTAATTTATTTATTTATTTGTTTTCAAGTGGAGTCAACAGCTAATACAATCAAAATAAAAACTTGAAAGGATATCGGAAAACCAATAAAAGGTACCTACGGATACCAATATAATACATAAAACATTCATCAAACGTCGTCATTTCCATATTTAAGAAAATCTCTAAACATGCAAGTGGAGGTCCATAGTCTCTGCCTACCCCTGCGGGAAACAGGCGTGATATTATGTATGTATGTATGTATGCGTTACTCTTTTATAAACACTATTAGTGCAATCATAAAAAACAACCAAATCGTTTAAAAAATCACAAAAAAAATTTATTATAATACTTAGTATAGTCGCGTCGTCGTGGATTCCGTAGTACGTAAAATATTCGTTCCTACTTCCAACGAAAGTTGGAATTATCTACTATTTTGAAGCGGTCGCGGGACACCACCACTCGGCTTTAAAGCTTGTTCAGAAAACTTCCAAAAATTGATATCTACTTTTTATGTCGGCCGCCCGCGCCTGTCTATGTACAACAGTATCGCGCGCGCTGGACTGATTTCACTTGATACTGTGGCAATTTCCTTACTTTTTGATATATATTTCATGTGAGATATGTTGGAGTTAACTTGATGCCAATGATTTGAAATACACCCTGTGTGGCAAAATATACTATTTTACGAAATGATTGCAAACCAGGTGGAGTCGAGCGGTCGGGTGCGCGGGCCCGCCGCCGCCGCACTGTCGCCTGAGATCACCGCGCGCCGCGCGGGCCCCCGCGGCCGCTCCAGTCCTAGCACCTTGCGCGTCTTTGTAAGAAAATAAATACATAATCATCGAATGCACGTCCACAAAATGAATTAACGTCAATAATTTATTTACAAGAATGATTGGCCACATTCCAGAGTCAGTCTACGCCCGCCTCAGCCGGAGCCGGAGGCGGGCGCGGCGGGCCGCTACCGGCGGCGGCGGCGGCCCTTGCGGTAGCCCTTGCCGTACCAGCCGCCGTCGTCGGGCGCGGGCGCGGGCGCGGGCTCGTCGGCGCCGCAGCAGGCGCACAGGTAGCGGCGCCCGCGCTGGCGGCGCCACGCGCGCGCCTCGGGCGGCGGCGCGCGCGGGGCGCCGTACCACAGGCAGCGCGGTGCACCGAAGCGGCGCCAGCACCACGCGCAGTCCGCGGCCGGCGCGGCCGGCGCCAGGATGGTGTGCAGCCCGGGGTACAGCGAGGCGCGGCACACTAGCACGGCGCGCGCGATGATGGCGGCCGCCAGCGCGCCCGCCGCGCCCGCCGCGCCCTCCGACCCGGAGCTGTCGCCCTCCTCGGGCTTGGGCTCCAGCAGCCGGCGCAGCCGGGAGCCGAACTTCCACGTCTCGTACTCGGGCTCGTCTTTCACTTGTTCGTCCTTAATCTTAATGTCGGGAGAGATCGAGGCTTCCTCCGGATGGTGTCCGTTGACGCCCGAGGAATCCCCGTTGATCGTTGAATGCACGCGTTCGTGCGCCGCGAAGTGGGATTCGGTGCCCTCCTGTGTCGCAGCGCTGAGAAGCGTGCGCGGGCGCGGCGACAAGGCCGGCGGCCCCGGGCGCTCGGGCGGCGGGCGCGGCTGCGGGCGGCCGTGCTGCGGCATGCGGAACCGGCGCAGGTCGCTGAGCGCGCGCGGGCCGGCCGGCGGCGCGGGCGCGTGCTCCGGCCGCAGCAGGATTGTGGCCTCGCCCGAACACATGTTGACCTGAAATAACAAGTATTTTTGTACGGAACACTTTACTATAAAAATGCTAATTTATATTTTGTATTTGATTGTGATTTATTACGATTTATTACGGGTATGTCCCTCCCATGTTGTATGTATATTGTTAACTAGCCGAAGCCCGCGACTTCGTTCGCGTGGACTTTATGTCTCTGGAAAATGCTCATCAGGCTGAGCAACTTTTACTAAGGCGGCATTTTTATATCTCTTATAGTTTAGCTGGACCATTATAGTTCTGCATCAGGCGTTCCATTTTCCAAAA
Source organism: Acrobasis consociella (assembly GCA_963555685.1). Taxonomy (NCBI): domain Eukaryota; kingdom Metazoa; phylum Arthropoda; class Insecta; order Lepidoptera; family Pyralidae; genus Acrobasis; species Acrobasis consociella. Next base: position 184,179 of record OY743115.1, read on the forward strand.
TCATTTATACCCTATATGTTGCCCAGGCTTAATAGCTATATAACAAAAAAAGTTTCATTCGAATCCGTCCAGTATTTCCGGAGATTAGCGTGTACAAACAGACAAACAGACAAACAGACAAACAGACATACAGACAAACAGACAGACATTTTTTTTTTTAATTCTTACTCTATTACTACGTCTCCATCGCCCCCAATATTTTTTTTGGAAATATATTTAATGTACAGACACACTTTTTTTACTGTTTTATTATATGTATAGATAGATATTGTAATGTTTTGCGATCAAAAATTAAACGAAAATAACCAGTAATAAGAAAAGATATTTACCCTAAAGGCTCTGAACAGGTCCGGCGGCGGTGGCGGGGGAGGGGGCGGCGGCGGAGGATGCGCGGGCGCACGCAGGCGTTCGGCCAAGCGTCGCAGCGGCAGTTCCTCGTCCGAGTCGGAGGCCGAGGGCGACGACAGCGGCCCTGCCGGCGACGAGCGGCCCGAGCACGGCGCCGGCGACAGCGGCGGGCGGCGCGTGGTGTGCGCCTCGGCCTCGGCCAGCGGCTCGGCGTGCGCCAGCAGCGGGTCGCGCGAGGCGCGGTAGCGCGGCACGCGCAGGCGCAGCCGCCGCGCCACCTGCCGCATCACCGCGTCGCAGCGCGCGTTGATCTTTAGCGCCGCCACCGAGTCCTTGGGCGTCCACTGCAGGTTGACGATGTAGAGCGCGGGGCGCGCGCGCGGCGCCGCCTGCATACGCCACAGGCGCGGGTAGCGGCGCAGCACCTTGAGCGAGGAGCCCAGGCACAGCACGACGTCGGCGCGCGCAGCGTGGCGCAGCGCGCCCGCCCAGTTGAGCGGCCAGGCGGCGCGGCCGCGCTCGCCGAAGTGCACGATGGAGTCGCGCAGCTCGGCGCCGCAGGCGTGGCACAGGCGCCGCGTGCCGTGCGCGTGGCGCGCCGTGCGCTCCGTGGTGTCGAAGGCGCGCAGGTACACGCGGCGGCAGGCGGCGCACAGCTCGCAGAACATGTCGCCGTGCAGCTCGGCCAGCGCGCGCCGCGGCAGGCCGGCGCGCAGGTGCAGCCCGTCGCAGTTCTGCGACACCACGAACTTGAGCGCGCCGCGCGCCCACAGCGCCGTCAGCGCCATGTGCGTGAACGTGGGCCGCGCGCGCGACACCTCCACGCGCCTGCGAATGCGATGCCCAAAACTTGTTAGCTGAACGTCAAACAGACAAAAATCGAACAAGCTAATAATTCATGAAAGCTGACTATTTTCAAAATTATCACAGGACATAGACTGCCCTGAACTCCCTTATTTCCTTTAGAACACCTCTTAAAACCTTTAGGCGCCTTATGGCTTCAGATCTGGACCTCTTCAACACCAGCGTTAGGTCGATAAGGCGTAACTAATACATCCTTTAGTAAATGATTATACTAAAGTCTCTTTATCCCCCTTTTCCGGACAAATTTTATGTCTAACGCTTTTTCTCTTCAAGCCTCACGGCTCTGGAATGCTTTAGCCGTTGACATAAGAGAAATTTCTACTAAATTCTCTTTCAAAAGAAAAGTTCACCCCACCTTTTAAACTCCCTTTCTTCATAAAGTCATCATCATCAATTCTTCTCTTCATAGCTATTAATTTGTATGTTAGGTAATATAAATTACTTAGAGACAAAAACGTCTGGCTTGAGCTTCTCTCTTCTTGAGGTCCTGTTGTTTGACCAAAAGTCATTTGGCAAAATGACACTTGACAAACAACGTTTGGCAAAGAAATGGTTTCGCCAAATGATCATTTTACAACTAATCATTTTACAAACGAGTCACTTTACCAAATGATCATCACTTAAATTTACATTTTACAAAAAAATATTTCACAAATGAACATTTTGCAACTGAGTTATCAGACAAAACTAGTATTAGTCTAAAAACATTTGATAAAATGTATTATTTTACAAGTGTTTCCTTTATTAATAAATCTATTAATAAATATGGTTTGGGTCAAGACACTAGCGAGCGACTCAAGCTTAGGGCGAAAGTAACAAAGACACAAAAACTACTTTGTCGTGGAGTGTAGATTAGGTTCGTTAAGTTTCCTGCGACCCAGACACGAGCGAGCGAGAGAAGCGAGCGAGCGACTCAAGCTTAGTGCAAATATAACACAGACACAAAAAACACTTTGCCGTGGAGTGTAAGTTAGGTTCGTTAGGTTTCTTTATGACCAAGACACGAGCGAGCGACTCAAGCTTAGGGCGAAAGTAACACAGACACAAAAACCACTTTGCCGTGGAGTGGAGTGTAGGTTAGGTTCGTTAGGTTTCCTGTGACCAAGACACGAACGAGCGAGCGAAGCGAGCGAGCGACTCAAGCTTAGGGCGAAAGTAACGCAGACACAAAAACCACTTTGCCGTGGAGGGTAGGGCTAGGCATCATTCGGACATATGATTATTATGGAAAAAAATATTATGAGATATTAAATTTATGAGACAAAATAGAGAACCACTAAATCGTGATGTTTGAAAAATGAAGTACTTTTTATGAAATAACATTTTGTTAAATGACATTTGGACAAATACTTAATTTGCGAAACATATTAGGTATTTGGTGAAATGATAATAAGTCAATTGACATTTTATTATTTAACAAGTGTAGTGTTTGCTAATGGATCATTTGCTAAGTGAGTTTTTGTAAGATGATACTTTTGGTGAAATGATAATAAGTCAATTGACATTTTATTATTTAACAAGTGTAGTGTTTGCTAATGGATCATTTGCTAAGTGAGTTTTTGTAAGATGATACTTTTGTCAAATGTATCGTTTGCCAAATAAACATTTGGTGAAACGTTGTTTGTCAAATGATCATTTGTCAATCAATTTTTGGTCAAACATTAGTAATCCTTGTACACTTACAAATGACATAATTTGTCATCCATGGTCGTGCCAGGAAGAACAACACAGTTTAGCGTCGGAGAGGGATATTGGTTGAATATTCGAATATCGCAGATTTTATATTCAAATATTTGAACCTTCGAATATTCGAATGCAAGGCCTACTCATAAGCATATGAGGCATGCATAAGATGGAATCTGTTGAGGGAGGCCTAAGTGTCTTCAGGATGTGCTAATGCCGAAGAAATTAACAAAAAAAATTATATCATTATCATCATTTTAGCTGCACAATGTCCACTGCTGGACATAGGCCTCTCCCAAAGATTTCCAAAATGACCGATCTAGAGCGGCTTGCATCCAGCGCCTTCCAGCGACCTTGGTTAGGTTGTCAGACCACCTTGTGGGTGGGTGTCCTACGCTAATCAATCAATTAATGTGTGTATATCATTATAATTTAAGTATATTGTATGTTTTTTTAAATTTTTTGTAATCAATCAAGTGTGTAGGCTAATAAAGTGAAAGAATCAGAGTATATGCTAATAAATAAATAATAGTGTCTTGGCTCACCCAACTGTCTCTCCACGTTGTAGCCGCGTCCACACACCCCGCGGTCCTCGGTAGTCGGGGATGTCGGCGGCCGTGCTGATGCCCGCACCCGTGTACACCTGCACGCAACAACAAACATGATGACACTGCCACAATGACACCGTGCATCGGCCGGCCAGCGTCGCTACCTACCACGAGATGCTTGGCGTTGCGGAGAGCGCGGGCGAGTCGCCGACACTTGTCGCGCAGGACCCTGGGGCTGTCCTCCACCTCACGTGCGCGCTCGGCGGCCCGCGCCCGTCGCTGCGCCGCGGCCGCCGCAGCCTCCGCCGCCTCCACCGGGCGGCGATTGCCGTTGGCGAGAGTACCTCCTGCACCGCTGCTAGGATTGGTGCGAGCCGTCTCACCGCTCAGCCTGGCGCTGCTCCGCACTCTGCCTCGAGCTTCCATGACGGCGGTTACTGGTCTGCTGAGCGGTGAAATATTCTCATCTCGATGAAAAGTAATTTTGACGATCCGGGCTTACTCATATTGCACGAAGGTGGGGCTTTGCAATCCACAACAATCAACCATTGCTTCTGTTCTTTTTCTTTCTTTCGCTTCATAAATAAGCTTAAAATCAGGCTCAATTTGTTCGTCCCGTCCGTCGCTTTGTGTGACAACACAAATTGCACTGACGCTGTCAATTCAATGTCATTATTTTTTTAGTTTTACCATAGTGTTACGGCTCTGGAAACCAGTTCTTTAGAGCCCATGTCATTATAACATTTGTTTATCATGATGGCCGCACGCACCGCATATAATTATTACGTGGGCAGTGGGCAGCTGGGCAGTGATGGGCGCGCATAGTGGGCGCGCCCCGCTCTCTGTAAAATATGACCTACATCCACAAGTGCTATTTTTGAAACGCGGAGTCACATAAACGAATGGTGTTCCTACACTTAATGTTTCAATTTTGTTTGTACAATGATGGTACAAATACGTATAGGTTAGGGAAATCTTATACCTTTAAACGAGCAATTCTTGTATATTTATTTATAAATTTCTGTGATCTCGAAAACCGCTCTAACGATTTTGCTGAAAATTGGTATATGGGGGTTTTTGGGGGTAAACAGTCGATCTAGATTAGTCTTATGTTTGGGAAAACGCGTGTTTTCGAGTTTTCATTCATTTTTATTTCCACGCAGAATATATATGGTCGCTAATTTCCTCGCGCCGGCCGCCATCTGCTTAGCTCAGTGGTTAAGGATGCTGACCGCTAGAAATAGTGTTACGGGTTCGAATCCCACTCGGTGACTTACTTTTGTTTTTTTTATGTTCAAGTTTATATATTATTTTTTATTTTGTACTGTTTTTATACAAGTTTAAAAAAATGTAGTTAATGTTTGAAATGTAACCGACCGAGCAAAGCTCGGTCACCCAGGTACTGCATATTAATATGCATGTAAAAAGGATTAAGAGGTACCTACCTAACGTGATTTTATATTATATTTGTTGGTACAGAGACGTATCAAGGGTATATGTATATTGTTGTAATAACTATTTATCAGTGTAGTTACAATAGGTACTTAATAAATAACATAAAGCAGTAACGTACTTTAGTTAGTTGATGTTGACGTGATTCTTGCTCTGTATGCCAAGTTTATTTTAAAGTGTCGTAAAAAGTTAATGGCTTGTATAATAATTTTTGTAAGGCTTGAGATATCACCATCATCATCTCAGCCTCATAGAAACATAAAAGATTTGATATACATAGTGCGTGTCGGGCCACGAGGCTCACGAGCAGTACCTACACTAAAACGGTACCTACCTACTCCATTTCTTATCCTAAAATTTTATGTCCGAATGTCAAAATCCATAACAAGTATGCAATAATCTTCAGAATCCATTATGTTCAAATATCCGTAATTTTGATTTATCTTGAATTATAACACTTTTGTGCCATAATATGAATTGCTATAACAATTGAATTTTCTAATTTTAGATGCTATAAAGTCACATGTCCTAGATGTTGTATGTCAGTCCGAATGTTAGGTAATTTGCAATAAGATTATTAGCTTAAAACACTAGGTTAAAATTAGGAGTTTAGGTTAGGTTCGTTAAGTAAAGTAACACAGACACAAAAACCACTTTGTTGTGGAGTGTAGGTTAGGTTCGTTAGGTTTCCTGTGACTGTGACCAAAACACGAGCGAGCGACTCAAGCTTAGGGCGAAAGTAAAACAGACCCAAAAACCACTTTGCCGTGGAGTGTTGATTAGGTTCGTTAGGTTTACTGTACAGCAAAGGGATTTATTGTTTTTTTTGACGTGACAACGTCTTATAAATTGGTTTGCCGGGTGACACTTCAAGAAACTGCGTTACGCTCCGCTCACGTTATGCGCTCACAATGAGAGCGAGTGAGAGGCACGCGTCCCTTCCACTCGGGCATGGCTAGCCCGCCTAAGAGCGAGAGAGACAGACATAAAAAGTCGTTGTCACGTAAAACTTTCGCCCGTATACCGACTTTACAGGCAACCAATTTTTTTTTATAATTATCGTTTGTTCGAAATTAGGACACGTGATAATTATGGGAAAAAGAATAGACATTTTGAATATTATTAATCAGTACCTGGGCGACCGAGCTTTGCTCGGTTACGTCTCAAACATTAACTAATTTTTTTAAACTTGTCTAAAAACAATGCAAAATAAAAAAAAAATATAAACTTAAACATAAAAAAAAGACGTGTGGCACTCGGGGACTGCCGCGGTAAAGCTATTGCATTAAGGTGGTTCCGTTCGGTCGGTGAATTTTTACAAGGAAGGACGGCAACGTCGCAAACGGACGACGGAGACGAAGCGGCAACCTACATGGTAGGCGGAGTGGAGAGCGTGAGGTTTTTTCGTTACGGAATTTTTGGATTCGGTCCCCGCGCTCAAGGCCCGCGATAGAAGCTATGCAATAGCTTAAAAACAAAAGTAAGTCAGTCACCGAGTGGGATTCGAACCCGTAACACTCTTTCTAGCGGTCGCTATCCTTAACCACTGAGCTAAATCAAGGCGGTCGCGGCGCGACGAAATTAGCGACCATATTCTGCATGGAAAGAAAAACGCATGAAAACTCGAAAACACGCGTTTTCCCAAACATAAAACTAATCTAGATCGATTGTTTACCCCCGAAAACCCCCATATACAAATTTTCAGCGAAATCGTTAGAGCCGTTTTCGAGATCACAGAAATTTATAAATAAATATATTTATATATCTTATACCTTTAAACGAGCAATTCTTGTATGTATATATATATATTTATAAATTTCTGTGATCTCGAAAACGGCTCTAACGATTTTGCTGAAAATTTGTTTATAGGGGTTTTCGGGGGTAAACAATCGATCTAGATTAGTTTTATGTTTGGGAAAACGCGTGTTTTCGAGTTTTCATGCGTTTTTCTTTCCACGCAGAATATGGTCGCTAATTTCGACGTGCCGACCGCCTTGATTTTAGCTCAGTGGTTAAGGATACCGACCGCTGGAAAAAATGTTACGGGTTCGAATCCCACTCGGTGACTTACTTTTTTTATTTTTTATGTTTAAGTTTATATATAATTTTTTATTTTGCATTTTTTTTAGACAAGTTTAAAAAAAAATTGTCAATGTTTGAGATGTAACCGAGCAAAGCTCGGTCGCCCAGGTACTCTTATACCTTTAAACGAGCAATTCTTGTATATTTATTTATATATTTCTGTGATCTCGAAAACGGCTCTAACGATTTCGCTGAAAATTGGTATATGGGGGTTTTCGGGGGTAAACAATCGATCTAGATTAGTCTTATGTTTGGGACAACGCGTGTAATCGAGTTTTAATGCGTTTTTCTTTCCACGCAGAATATCGTCACTAATTTCGTCGCACCGGCCGCTTTCCGTTTGGCTCAGCGGTTTTAGATACGGACCACTAGAAATAGTGTTACGGGTTCGAATCCCACTCGGTGACTTACTTTTGTTTTTTTTATGTTCAAGTTATAAAAAATGTAATTAATGTTAGAGATGTAACCGAGCAAAGCTCGGTCGCCCAGGTACTATATATATATATATATATATATACAAGAATTGCTCGTTTAAAGGTATAAGATAATATTTAAAGCAAAAAAGTTATGTTATAGCACGTTGTATGTCGGGATTACAACTTTCGGGCACGTGATATTATGCGATATTATGTTAATGCTAGGACTGCTAGGCATTATTCGGAAATATGATTATTATGGAACAAAATATTACGAGATCTGATATTATGGATAAAACATTTATGACTTTTATGAGACAAAATAGAGAACTCACTAAATCTTCTAAAATCTAATTTTCCATTGAATGCCACTAAAACTTTAATAAGTTGATCGCTTATAACTTTGTAAACCCTACTTAGCTCTGATAGTTTTCCTTATAACTTCGTTAAAAATACTATAGCCACAGCACAGAATACATAATAGTACAAGTACAGAAGATTCACTCCGAAAAATCAATTAAAGGAATAGCGACTCTCGCTACGATACAATTAAGTTCAATTCAGTACTGTCTAACTCCGCGGTAGGTATTAAAAAAAGCGGCCAAGTGCGAGTCGGACTCGCCCATAAAGGGTTCCGTAGTAGCAAATAACATAATATAAAAGTCTTGTAGTATGGTTTTTTTAATTTTTATATTTGAGTTGAGTTGATGTAAGGTAAATTGCCGTTTATGATTTATGACGTATTAAAAAAAAAACTACTCACTAGATCTCGTTCAAACCAATTTTCGCTGGTAGTTTTCATGGTAATGAACATCACATTTTTTTTTTAGTTTTGTTATTCTCTTATTTTAGAAGTTACAGGGACTTTGTTACACACACTTTTTTCCACTTTGGAAGTGTCTCTCGCGCAAAGTATTCGGTTTAGAAAAAAATGATATTAGAAACCTCAATATCATTTTTGAAGACCTATCCATAAATACCCCACACGTATGGGTTTGATGAAAAATATTTTTTTGGGGTTCAGTTCTAAGTATGGGGAACCCCCAAATATAATTTTTTTTGAAGTGAAAACTTCTTTAGCGGCGTTGTGCACTTTTTTTGGAATGGGTAAAAAATGTTAAACTCGCGTCAGGACACGTGACCTGATCGAAAATTCGTAAGACGGCGCAGGGCGCTTGCGCGAATGTTCATGTGTGTTTATGTTACAGCGTGCTACGCGCATCCATGGATGGTGACAGCTGATGGCTCGACCGTCTGTGTAGTGGCCATACTGCTGTGTATTTGAAAATGATTTTGTTGAAAATGAATTTGGTCATGCTTGTGACATTTGTGACAGACTGTGGTTCAGAAAAGATTTGAAATATTTTATACTGATAATTAAAGCAATTCGTGCAAAATTATTCCCTAACCATTCCAAAATATCAAAAATGCACAACGTTAATATTCAAGTTTTCACTTCTGCCGGCACTCCCAGAGTGCAACCCGTCGTTTTTTTTTTCTATTTTTGTGTCAAACCTTAATGCGGTTCACGTAATACATCTACTTACATAGTTTCAACATTATAGGTCTTATAGTTTCGGAAAAAAGTGGCTGACATACGGACGGAAAGACAGACACACATGACGAATCTATAAGGGTTCCGTTTTTGCCATTTGGCTACGAAACCCTAAAAACGCAAGTACAAAAAAAGTACGCACGGCGGCCATGCCAGCGTGGCTAATCAGTGCGGCAGAAAAGGTAAGCGTTACGCGATAGAAAGAGACGGAAAGAGATAGAACGTCTAGGCACAGAATAAATACTAGTACTTACGTATAGAAGTCTTACTCTAAAAAGAAATTCTAAGAAATATCTACTCAATGTTGTTATCGATATGGTCTAATTTAGCTCGCGTCCGAATTAGACACCTACTCGTTTTGATGCCTAGAATTTCAGTTGCAAGCCAATTTCATTCTTATTACTTTAGACAAACGGTTCATCATGGGTAGGTACCTACACAAAACCGATTGAGTGAGCAGTTCGCCTAGGGTTGTACTAACATCGCCATTTAGCGCAGGCAATTTCAAACAGGCGTTGGCTGCGCATATATATTCACCTACCTTGTTAACTGTAATACATAGGTAATATAGGTATTATATCGTATATAAATCTTTTTTCGTAATAATAACCATCTTGTTCATTCATGTTACCAAGATAATTTATTATATACTAAACTAGCAGTCCATCCCGGCTTCGCCCGTGGTACATACATAGCCTATGTCATTTAGGGATAACATACCTATCCAACAGTGAAAGAATTTTTAAAATCGATCCAGTAGTTTCGGAGCCTATTCAATACAATCAAACAAACAAATCTTTCCTCTTTATAATATTAGTGTAGATAGGTACCAAAATAAAATAAATATTTAAGGGGGCCTCCCATACAAGAAACGCGGTTTTTTTTGCTCTTTTTGGCTCGATATCAATAATGGCAACAGGTAGGCACTTGAAATATTCACAAAATATTCAGTTGTATTTTTATTTTTTATTCAAGGTCGCTTTGCTGGATGTAGCCTATTCACGCATCCAGCAAGCATCAGCAACAGCAAGGCATCCAGCAAGCCAGAAGTGCGATTTTTGAAACGCGGAGTCACCTAAACGAATGGTTTTTCCATACAAAAAACCGTTCGTTTAGTGACTCCGCGTTTGAAAAATCGCACCACAGTGTTGCCGGTACTAACACATTTTACGAGGCAGTGTTGCCCTCTTTTGTTGTTGTTGTCTGTTGACATTTCTAACCTGATGCTATGAAACTCAGTGGACTTGCTTAGATAGATTTTCCGCCAGAAGCTCCTAGCAATCAAAGAATATCTACACCAACTTTGCTTGAAACTAGAGGATCAGGAATAGAGAAACGAAGAAATAAAAATAGGCTTAAAAAGACTAGTAGTCCGAGCCGCAAAATATTCAAGTTTATTTACGTATCCAGAGCCGTAAATACATTATTTACAAGCGTAGACACAATCCATCTGCCCGACGTTCGCGGTGGTGGGGGTGCTTGCTGGTAAAACGTAGTGATTATATACTCTTTGCTTGCTGGATGCAAAATGGATCCAGCAAGCAATTAATAATAATTACCGACGTGACGTTGCTTGCTGGACGCGCTGGAGCTCTAATCTATCTAAGGAAGTCCACTGGTTTTCATAGCCGACAACTGCATCAGGTTAGAACTGTCAACAGACAACAACAAAAGAGGGCAACACTGGCTCTCCAAATGTGTGAGTGACGGCAACACTGGCTTGCTGGATGCGTGAATAGGCTACATCCGTCACCGCGACCTTAAACGGACGTACAGCAGGCTGGATCGTGAATAAAGCGCCTTAGCCCTCCATATAGAAGCCGCAATGCGTAGGTAGGTATATTTTCGATACCTAAATATTGTGCCTAAACGGGGAGTAGGCCTGAATGCGTAACCCCAGCAAAATGTTGCGCTGTAGAGAAATAAGAGTATTACAGATAGTTGGTTCATAGTAAGTGTTCATGTTGTATTTTCGAAGTCATTCGAGAACAACTGATTTTGCTGGAGTAACGTTACCCCAGCAAGATGTTTTTAAAAAAAGGCGTTTAGCCTAGAATCAAGTATATGAAAAGAAAGCTCTTAATGAGTTGTAAATGTTACGCATTCACACAGGACTGGTCTAGGTGAATATAACTGTAGGTTATTAGCGATGTGCGACCTGAATGAAACTTAATTGTATCGTAGCGAGAGTCGCTATTCCTTTGATTTTTCGGAGTGAATCTTCTGTACCTACTTGTACTATTATGTATTCTGTGTCCATGCCAACAGTTCAATAGTCTCTGAGTAAAACCGCGGACGGACGGACAGACAGACAGACATGGCAAAAGGGTTCCTTGTTTACTACAGAACCCTAAAAACGATGGGAACAATGGGAAAACACGATATTTACATAATATCATGGTTGATTCCCACAGGTATAGGCAGAGAATAATACAATATATGATTTTATATTTTTTTATTAATTTAAACCTAGTCACTTCACTTAACTTCCTTAACTTGAAGACCTGCAACAAAAAACTATTATTTAATTACCTGATTAGTGTTGATTCGAATGGATGTATAACCCCTGTGGTGGCGCTTTAGTGGAAACCACTGACGGCCATATTGTTATTGGTGGCAACTTAGTGGATCCCACTAATGGCGACAGCATTTTATTTTCGCCCCTATATCTATTAAACAGTAAGTTCTTATTCCTTTCTTACGTATACATTAAATAGAGGAATAGACAAGGATGAAGATATAATCGCAACACTGGCGCCATTTCCAACAAAAAGTTGACGTATTTGAAATTTGATTCGCGGGTTTTGTCGTGTGTTCCCGGGCGCAGTGAACGGTGCGAGGATAAATTAAAAGTGTATAGTTTTTGTGTGTTTTGTTGGATTACATTGAGAAACCATAATGCCTGGGTAAGTACTTTACGTGTGTAACATATTTTTATGCTGAAAAAAGAATGTTTACCATCAAGTTAATCCAAATTACTACCGGTATCCCACTAGTCACGGGCATCATCCGTGTAGTATTTCGTAAAATTTTATATCAATATCTCCGTTATTTCCGTGATGTATAAATGTTATCGCTAAATAGTATATTCAACTTTAGGTTAAAAGTGTAAAACACTCATATTTTGGCATGATTTGTTTCAAAATACATTTAAAATTACCGCGTAATCGCGGTTCAAGGAATCCACTATTTTGCCACCGTCGTGATGTGGGGTCGGTGACCGTGGTCGGGTGATTCACGTAGAGTTAGAATGCAAAATGGACATGGTATTTTGATGTTTTTTTTTTTTACTTTCGTTCGACTGCTGAAGGAAGATTTTTTTTGGAGTGTAATTTGTTAATGAGTTTGATTTTTTAATAATGTCTTGTTAGAAATTTAGGTTTTGTATCATTACTAAACATCAGTAAATACGTTTTTTTAAATATTTGACTGCTGAAGGATGATTTTGTTTGTGGAGTGTAATTTATTAATGAGTTTATTTTTTTTATTCCGTTAGTTTTTCTTTAATTTTTATTTATTTGTTACGTAATTTTTTTTTTGCTTTTAATTCAGTGGAGCACTTGCACGAGGAGAAGTTCATTCATTAAAGTGTCATAACCCTAAATTTTAGGGTGGGCCGTATGCTTTGTTGTTTGACTGTATTTAAAAAGAAGCCATCATTGGGCTACCGGTTTCGATATTTGCAATCATAGAAACATTAATTACTGCATCTAAGTTAGTTCATACATTAAAGTGTCATAACCTTAAATTATAGGGTGGGCCGTATGCTTTGTTGTTTGACTGTATTCAAAAATAAGCCATCCTCGGGCCATCTCTTTTGTTATTTAGAATTATAGAATTTAAACTGACTTGAAGAATCTCTAAAATAACTCACTCATACTTCATAGGATATAAGTGGAACTGCCGCCTCCATACTAAGCTCAACTCTATGGCGTCCTTGACGGCCATTTTGTTTAGAAATTTGGATATTTTTTAATACTTTAATATTTTTTTTGGAAATGTTTTTATTTCGAAACATGTGTATTTTATTTAACGGATGCATTGTAAAATTATCCTTCTAATAGGAATTACAGTTATTTAAGAATATTACGTTGTTTTATTACTGAAAAAAAATCATATTCCGACACACTAATTTTTACCCTACTTTTGTCGTAGTTCGAAAAATACGTTCGTATTCCTTGGTATACTAACTCTAGCCTATCAACATCTGTGTTTAACTTAACGTCATAAAGCAAGCCATTATTTATACTCGGTAACAAGAGCCCATTCACAGTCCCAAGTTCTCAGAAATGAATCTGCGACAGTGGGTATATTTTTTGTCATGTACTTAAGTACCTCATGCGAAGCATGAGTGTTTCGTCGTGATAGCAAAAAAAAATTGTATGAAATGGTATAAAGTTTAAGTGTTCAACTAAAAGTTTGTTTATTTCAGAGTGAACAAAACAAAACAATAATGTTATATCATGTATAATTTCTCAGATATTTGGTAGTAAATTCACAAAACCGAAAAAAAAAAAGAATGCTACTTTCAACTTGACATTTAAAGGATAAAATCTGTCTCAATTCCAACGATCACTAGATAAGTATTTAGCTTGTTTCATTACAATTACAAAATGGTACAATACTTGCTAGGTTTTATACAAGAATATAGTTATTTTAATGTTTTTATGGCCGCGCGGAAAATTTCGCAATTTTTTTGCGATACTGCTGCCACCTGTGGCGTTAGTGCAAAAAAGGCCGCGCCACCGCAGGGGATAAAGGCATCTCTCACAAAATGCTCATTTAAAAAACGAATACCTAACCAGGGAGCCATATAAGCTAACAATGTATACTTACAATGTGGAAGGGACATACTCATAATAAATCGAACCACAGGCATGACTAGATCACTATATTATTGGAACGAAGTTCCTTTTCGCGCGTTGCGAAAGGAGGCTAGACGGAAAAAATTAAGACCAAAAGTAACGACACTTTTTGCTATAGTTGTAAGCCGTGCGGCGAGCGCGTCTTTTTCTGTCTGTCTGTCTCTCTCCTAATTAATCGAAAGGAACTTCGTTTCATCCGGGTGTCCCTTGACACAGTCATACTACACAATTGCATTCATAGACTGCTTAACCCTTTCCATGCGGCTGGCGTAATATTACGTTTAAACTTAAACAGTTCACCACACGATGGGCGTATTATTACGTTAACATAAAACCTTCTGTATATACGGCTAGACCAATAAGAAACTTAGTGCTCCTGTACGGCAAATGAAAACACAGCGAACTTGCATGAAACGATGCAAAAATACTCACTTATTATTATGTATATGGTTGTTGTACCTGGGTTGCATGCTTGTGATTATCCAGTTTCATTGTTATTAATATTCAAAGTCCAAGAAAAACGGTGATAATTTTGTTCTTTTTCTAATGCATATAGTAATTATTTCTTAAAAATGTAGAAAAAATCTACAGCTATATATTTTTTACATTTTTTGACGTTAATATTTATTAAATAACAATGAAAAAAAAGTACAACTAGGCATTCAGATATATAAATATCTATTACAAGTATGGCAACACCAAATTTGTCTATATAATATTGAAAACGTAATATTACGCTAACCGCGTCTGGTGACGGAATTGCTATTAACGCAATGATACGCCCTCCGTACAGAAATACCATCTTATTAGGACGTAATATCTCGCCCACCGTTATGTAGTATGCCCACCTCATAAAAAACCTCGTACAGTGTGCGCAATTGAATTAATAGTCCCGCATGGAAAGGGTTAAATATTTTCCATCCTCTGGGCTTTGCTGTAGTTGGGTAAAAATTATTTTGTATTATAGCCCCAAAATATTTAGCTTCTTATAAATTAAATAATAAGTAGCTAAATATTTTGTAATTGGTTCAAATAATTCCCTTTACTTTGCACTTTGGTACATTGCCATAAAAGCTGCGCCAGCTACTTCCAAGAGCCACCCATGTTTTGCAATTGCATGGTAAGTACTCTTTGCTGCATCTCGCCGACTGTGTTTGATATTGGGTACTGCCTCAAATATGTCTGAGGTATTGATTTAGTCCAGAAGCAGCAGTAGTATAAAGTTCTATTAGGCACCTTACTGAGTTACCTTGTGTATTCAGAAATTTAAAAAGAATACAACCAGTAAATGCCACCAGGTAGTTCCTTGATTTAAATTAGGTTAGTGTAGAGCAGCTTACTGACCGGGAGGTAAGCTCTGCTTGAGCTTCTCAGCCTTCTCCTTGTCGGTAATGACCAGTGTGTACAGGAACCGTGAGCAGCGCACCTTGAACTTCACATTCTCCGAGTTTTTTTTTATTTTTACAGCTGAAAATGCACACATAGTATTAAATAAAAAACCAGTTCACAATAAGTGGTATCCATCCATTGATATGTAATGTAATACATAAATAAATTGTTTGCCATAATACAACCACAACACAACAAATTTATAGCTGACCAAATGTTGATTAACTTATATTTATCAAAATCTATATTGACGACAATGGTACAAAAAGTGATTTATATGGATTCGTTGCTTTTCTTCAGAAACACAACTGGTCAGATAAGTATCTCGTCATCTCTCATGATAGACTCACAACTTGTCAGAAACACAACTCGATAGATACACAACTTGACAGATACTTATTAAATAAGAATATATGCACAATGACTAAAAGGTTCAAATCTGACGAAATGTGTTTCTGTCAACATGCGTTTTCTGGCAAAATCAGTATCTGACCAGTTGCGTTTCTGACGAAAAGCGACGAATCCATTTATATTTTTAGATTTAATATATGTATGTAGCATTAGTAACTGATAATATTCATAGATTTAATTGTAACATTAGCTATGTATGGATTGTTATTAATTTAATAAAAACAGCTTCATCAATTAGTTTCCTACATAGGTAACCGAAATCTGAGGAAACATCTTACCTACTAACTTACTATAATTTACTTCTGGTGTAGAACAGTGTAATAAACACGGTCAACTTGATCTCGCGCAAGCAGTCTTATCATCATCACGCTTTTAAAAATAATATAAATAGGTAAATTATAAACTTACACTTAGCGTCGGGTCGCCTTGCCTTAAGCAAGAAGTCCTTAATATCCTTGATTTCACGCGGCTGCAACACAAGATAGACCAGTGATAGACAAGGTAAGACCAGTGGGTGGAACTGAACAATAAATTTGTCTACGCGTCATAATAAATTAAAAATGTTTATGTCTAAACGTGCTATTTTACTGTGCTGATGTCAAAACAATTAGGGTACGAAATAAACTTACCATGTTGAGGTTATAGCTGTCGCTCACTGTAAACAATAAAAAATATAAATTTATTATTTAGTTACATATCCAAAATATTTTATTCAATCAATTCAATAATAAATCTAACACTGAATTACATGTAGTTATATTAATAAAAATACAATTAAATTCAGATTAAATAGGATTAAGTTGATTATTTTCAAAATAACACAGGAACCCACCATCAACTTCCTAAATAAAAGAAATTATTTTTTTCATTTGACATTGACATTTGACTTGACACTCTTGACAGACTAGTTACATCAGGATGACAGTGACAGTAATCTCATCAGACAACAGGTTTTTTTAAAATGGTTTTACGGCTCTGGACCTCTGGATACTGCTACTGGTCCTTTAGAGGCAATCTTTATTATTTTTCATCTATCAAGGCGGGTCTCCTGCGCCAGAATTTTCAAAACATTAGGCCGTGTCTCCTGCACCTAAATTTTCGAAACATTACACAAAAACATGCAAACAAAGGGGCGTGGCTATACACAATTGTCTATGGCATACACATGTTTCTGCTTTCCAAACTGTTTCCAAAGCAGATGGAAAACATGCGCTGCGCGAAGCGAGAGGGGAAGGGTTTCTTTTTTAATTATTTTATGTTTTTGGGTACGAGTCCTTTGGAGCCTATCTCTATTATCTGCAATTGGTAAAACGCAGAACACATCTTCTAGTTCTTCGTCTGGCAAAAATGATGATAACAGTAATCAGAAATAAATATTTTTAGGTATCTTAAGTGTCATTTTTGAAACACGGAGTCACCTAAACGAATGGTTTTTCCATACAAAAAACCGTTCGTTTAGTGACTCCGCGTTTGAAAAGTAGCACCCCATGATGAAGTCAACCATAAAGAAATGTTTCATTCAAAACAGAAATTATTTGCAGGAGACGGTTTGTGTATGAAAAATAATATTTTTATTTTGTTTTTGTTTCATGTTTTTTGTGTAATGTTTCGAGAATTCTGGCGCAGGAGACCCGCCTTTACACAAAAAACATGAAACAAAAACAAAACATAAATATTATTTTTCATACACAAACCGTCTCCTGCGAATAATTTCTGTTTTGAATGATTTTTTTTTTAACGTTAGAGTTTATATTCTTTATGGTTAACTTCATTATGAGGTGCTACTTTTTAAACGCGGAGTAACTAAACGAACGGTTTTTGTATGGAATAATCATTCGTTTAGGTGACTCCGCGTTTCAAAAATGACACTTATGATACCTAATAATATTTATTTCTGATTACTGTTATCATCATTTCTGCCTGACGAAGAACTAGAAGATGTGTTCTGCGTTTTACCAATTGCAGATAATAGAGATAGGCTCCAAAGGACTCGTAACCAAAACCGTAAAATAATTAAAAAAGAAACCCTTCCCCTCTCGCCCCGCGCATCGCATGTTTTCTACCTTCTTTGGAAAGCAAAAACATGTGTATGCCATAGACAATTGCGTATAGCCACGCCCCTTTGTTTGCATGTTTTTGTGTAATGTTTCGAAAATTTAGATGCAGGAGACCCGCCTTCAGGCAGGCGTGTCAGCGAAAAACAATACTGTTTTACGCAAAAAACATCGATAATTTGTCTATGCTTTTCTAAAAATTCGGACATAAATAAAAAAGCAACGGGAAATGGAACCGATTTCCCATGATTGGTTTCGATGACATATCTACGCTACAAATGTCAAAATTACGAGTGGTCAAGACTGGGTTAAGACCACTCGTTGCAAAACCTTCGCATACGGCCGATTTAAAAAATGCGCCCGTTTGGAAACGCTCGCGCAAACCATTCCTAATGTGACAAGTGATTTCAAAAATGCGTCCCCATGTCACTCACTCGAGTCTAGTCGACTGTCGAGTGAGTTCAGAAATGCCATTTTTGAAACGTGGGGTCACCCAAACGATTGTTTTTTCCATACAAAAAACTGTTCGTTGAGTGACCCCGTGTTTGAAAAATGAGTTCTCGAGTGTTGTACTCAAATGAGTTCTTACTGAGTTCTCAATCTCCAACAACATACGGTACGAGTTCACTTGTTCACACAGTTCAGGGGGTTACTCCAAAAGCAGTACGTAAGACGAACGTTAATGCGTATCCGCGTTTCATTGTCAAGCAACATTGAACACTAACGTATAGTGATAAAATCTTATTTGATTTGACATAGAAACAGGACGTCACTGTCGTACGAAGAACGTATTATTTTAGGGAGTAACCCCCCTGCACGGCGGGTGGCGGCGGCGCCGTATCACGCAAACTGCCCACGTTATATGAATAATCTCTGGATGAATATTTAGAAGAGATTAAACTTTAGCTTCTTTTCTAACATGTTTGCCCTCAAGCAAGTTTCTAAATGTCTTAGCGTAGAAAATGGTCTCTGATGTCGTACCGCATATAGAAACAGTTGCCAGAATTTTTTATTTAGGTTCGTCGCAAACTTCGATTGCAGATGTCGCATTTTAATGGACATCGTAATTCATTAAAACCGTTAGATGCTTCAGATCAGCAAAACATAAAATGCATCCCGTTGCGGCTAGGGGCAAAAAATTGTTTTTTTATTCGAATTTTTTAAAATATTATATAATTTAGATTTTTGGGGAGCGTCATGTTTATGTCCCTTATGACCCCACCCCCTCGGCACCTGTGTGCCGCCAGGCCGCTGCCGACTAGCGGAAAAGCGTGGCGTGCCATACAACCTCCTTCATATCATCTATTTGCATGAATAGTATCGATATTAAGTAATACTATCGATAGTTCTTTATACAAATAGTAACGTTACCATCGATACTATTGATAGTATTAAATAAAAACTATCGATACTATCGATACAATCGATATTATCGATTGTCCTATCGATATTGTAACTGGTTTCCAAGGTCACGATAGTATCGATAGACTATCGATATTTTATACTATTGCTTGCAACAAACACTAGTTCCGTTTCGTCACTCCGTGATATAGGTACATTACATCGCACCCACATCGCAACTATGGTGCTATTTTTTAAACGCGGAGTTACTAAACGTTTTTGACGTGACAACGTCTTAAATTAGGTTGCGGCTGGGAGTCACTTATGAAAAAGTGTAACGCTCGGTAACGTTACGATGAGTCACCGAACGAGAGAGAGGCCCGCCGAATGCCTTGCGTCTCTCTCCCACTCAACTATGATCGCGTTGTTGTGTAAAACTTTCGCCCGTATACCGACTTTACAGGCAACCAATTTTTTTGTATGAAAAAACCATTCGTTTAGGTGACTCTTCGTTTCAAAAATAGCACTTCTACAGATGACTGCCTGTCAGCTGTCGACGCTGTCGTCCAACCAAACCAACTAAACATAATTGTCAAATGGTGAATAGTAAAGCAGGAGCGGTAGCGTTATATTTTTTATCAAATATGTCTTTTTATTTGCAATTTAATAATCATAGGTAATCGCCGCGCCTAGTCGTAAGCATAATCTATAATAAGGATAGTAGTGTTTGACGTTCTGGCCGCAGAATGAGTTCAAGAGATCGAGATACAAAATCACTTCAGGATAAGTTGAAAGTTTTCTTCAAAAAAGGGGGTTCCGGTAAGTATCTAATGATATACGAGCTGTCGTGAAGTGTGACATGGCCACAGTGGTGTGAGAAGGTGTAACGTATTATTTGGCGGCGTTGCAGCGGCGCTGCCGGCGCGCTCGGAGCTGGTGGTATCCGCGGAGATGGAGCGCGAGCTGGGCCGCGACGCCCCGCCGCACCGCCGCCTGCGCGCGCTGCGCGACCTCGCCGATCGGATACACAACATCCGCGTGCAGGAGGTCAGTCACAAACACTAATTATTGATATACCCTCAACACCATACCTCTCCAACAACATATTCAAATTAGTTGTCTGTGTGACCTAGCACCATAGGCACTTTCGCAGGCCACCTCTGTTATCCTGTTGTGAGTGCAAAACTCCAAACACAATAGTAAAACAATGCATGTTGAACCGGATTCTGATCTGCTCACAGACCAAACATTAATATGTATATATCAGTCCTCAGTACAGAAAATTGAATTTAAAATAATTTATCTAAAAACTTAAACAATGATGTTTAAGAATATGAAAAATCATTACCAATTACAACCTCTGTGGTGTAGTGGTCACATGCTAGTTCGCCACCCAGAGGTCCCCGGTTCGATCCTCGGTCAGGGCAAGTTGGAAAATGGCCTTTTTCAAATTGTCCTGGGTCTTGGCTGTTTATGTTATGCATTTGTTATAAAATATAGTATCGTTGAGTTAGTATCCCATAACACAAGTCTCGAACTTACTTTAGGGCTAGCTCAATCAGTAGTTTGTCCCTATATATTTATATTTATTATGAAAACTTAAATGATGGAGGCTGGTGTACCGCCGGATGTAATAAATATGTTTAAGTGCTAGTATGAGCACCAGTCTAACCAGGTTAAATGGTCCGGACAGCTTTCTGAGGAGTATAGATTGGAGTGTGGGGTGAGACAGGGTGACCTGACATCTCCGTCACTCTTCAATCTGTACATAAATCAGCTGATTGTTGAACTGGGTAACACACGTGTTGGATGCTCAATTGATGGCCAATGTGTCAATAGTATTATCTATCCAGATGACCATGTGTTGCTTAGTCCATCAATTGTGGCACTCAGAAGGATGTTAGTCCTCTGTGAGAGGTTTGCTGAGACTCATGGCCTTATTTTCAACGTCAAGAAAACTGAGTTCATGATTTTCCAGTCAAAGGGTCTCAAGATAGTCAATGTGCTGGCTGTTACATTATATGGGAAGCCTATTTCAAGAGTAGTCTTTCAGGTATTTGGGTCATGTGGTAACCGAGGACCTGAAGGACGATAGTGATATATAAAGGGAAAGGAGGGTGTTGGTAGTTTGCTGCAATATGTTGGCCTGCAGATTCGCTCGATCTGGTACAGAAGTTACAATAACTTTGTTTATATCATTCTGCCAGTCTATGTACACCTGCAATCTGTGGGTTATTTTTATTTATTTATTTATTAGATTCAATTGTAACATGGGCCGTGCTTCAGTCTCTCCAGTGGTGCTGTATTGACTGTGTGTATATTGAGATGATAAAGTGCTACAACAAAGTCACTATACTGGTCTGACTACTGGAGTTCAGTATCAAAAATATTCTATTGCAATGCATGCGACAGGGTCATGTCATGTCATATCTTCAAAACTGGCAAAACAGGCAGATTGCCTTCAGTGCTTTTGGAATTGGTAGGCACACATAGGCACAATAAGATTAACATCAATAGTGAGTATATCACTCACATTTGATTTGTTGATATCATGGCATAATTGATGATGGCCTTAAGTATGATGCTTGAAGACTGAAATAGAGTTTCCCAACAGGTCACCCTAAATATGAACATTGACAAGATGAAGGTGATGTCGACTATGCATGTCACACCTTTACCTGTTCCTTTTGGGAGCTCTACCCTTGAAGTCGTAGACCAGTATGACTACTTGGGTCAATTGATCCAGGGAAAAAGTTCCAGCTTTACAGCAGAAGTCTTTCAAGCAATCGGACTCGGCTGGGTAGTGTTCTGGGAGTTTCGCAGTGTCTTCTCATTAAAAATACCTCCGTGCCTTAAGACCAAAGCATTTGATCTTCTTGCCTTTCTTCTTGCTTGATCGTCTTATAAGAAGGCTCAAGGTCGTCCAACGGAAATGGAAAGGGCTATGCTCAGTCCTTCTCTATGCAATTGAATCAAAAATGAAGAGATTCATAGGAATACTAAGGTCACTGACATAGCCTAGCAGATTCCTTCTTTAAAATGGGAGCGAGCAATTTTTAATGAGACAGGATTTAATGAGACTCGTTTGATTTGTCTTGACGTTGATGCCTAGGGTCTGATCAGGGAGATAGAAGTTGTTTGATGGAACTCAGTAATAAAACGGCGCAGCTCCATTGAGTTTGGGCTTAATTCATTTGTCTGATTAAGTATTTTGGTCTCACAATAAAAGCTTACATACTTACATACTATCACGTCTTTATCCCTAATGGGGCAGACAGAGCATTTTGGGTCTTGCGGTTCTATGCAGAGCCCAGGGCCGCAAGACCCAAAAGCCACTTTTAGCGTCATGGTGGGCGAGAAGATGGAAAAGCAATCAATACAGTGATGGGTTGCTAGCCGCATCGCCTGTTAACATGATTTGCATTTTTGCCCATTTCTTCGATCGGCTTTTACGATCTGCGTGGGAAGAGAAGCAGCTGGTACATTCTAAGTTTTTTTTGATTTCTCCCAGACCAGCATGGGAGCAATAAAAGCTTGTATAAAAAATTTTATCCTCGCAAAAAACTTACTTTTAAGCTAGCTTCCATACAAGTAAAGTGGAAGTCAATTTTTTTTTCTTGTCTAACCAAGGGTTATCGTTGAATAGGGTCTTTCAAAAATATTGTGAGTTTGTAAACATTTTTCGATTTAGGGATTTGTGTCTGAAATAGTAGTATACACGCTGACTTTTTATTGGTTTTGGAAAAGAAAATGTCGTATAGTAAATAAATTACTCTATCCATAAACGTAAGCCAAATTTGTGTATAACAAAGATAAAAAAGTTACAAAAATGATTTTCGATCGAGACCACGTAGTACACTCGTCCAAAACTGTCGCGTGAACTCGCGTGACCGCGGCGGCCGGCCGGCGGCGGCATTACTCATTGATCTCACGATTTTACATTCGAGTTTTAGTAAAAAAAATTTAGTTCAGAATTTTTATTTTGACTAGCTAATTAGGTCTTATCAACGATTCTTATTAAGCGGCCTTAAGCTCCAAAACCTATAAAAAATCACCGTGTATATAACGAAGTTTAAAGGCGAACTATCAGAGCTAAGAAAGGTTAAATGTAGTCGGAAAGGAAAAATTCATAGTAGTTTTAGTGGCATGAACTCAAAGTTGGTAACTACAGAACCCTACACTGCACGTGGCCCGACATTCACTTGGCCGATTATTTTTGTATGTTTACCGATTATGTGATGACGCCTAGATCGATTTTAAAAATTATTTCTTTTTTTGTAAGGGCATACTTGTCAGGTGGTTCTATTTCCTTTAAAGCCGTATATTGCTCTTGTAGTCGGGTATTAGTTTAAAAAATTATCTAAGGTCAAGATCTTAAGAGAAAAATACACGTTTGTAGAGTGCCAATTCAACATTGCAAAGGTTAGCACAATGTTTGACTAGTATATAAAAATAGCAAAATAGGTAATCATTTTAATACCGCATTTACACATTCGTGTTCGTTATTCGCCTCGCGATTCGCACGAATGTGTAAACGCGGTACGAAGACGCGAATCGCGAGGCGAATAGCGAACTCACTGCTTATATATGCGTGTGCGTTATTCGCCTCGTCATTCGCCTCGCGATTCGCGCGAATGTGTAAATGTGGCATAAGAGTATAATTTTGAAATCAGCTAAATAAATTGAATACAAAAGAATTACATCTAATTTTGAAAAGTTAGAATTTTTTATATGTAATTTTGTGTGTGCCTACTGAATTCCATAAGAATCACTGGTATGCTAGTCGCAAACATTTTGAATTGTTCATTCACATTTGTAAAACTAACCATTCAGACAAATGAACTGTAGAGTACTGTGATCAAAATGATGATATTACTCAGGGAGCAGTAAAAAAGCTATGGACTTTGACCCGGGACTTACTGGAGGAGCCGAGTGCGGAGAGCCGGCACGCGGAGCTGGCGTTCCTGCGCAGCGTGGTGGAGGCGACGCAGGGCGACGCGCCGGCCGACGAGCTGTCGTTCATGCGCACGGTGCTGCTGCGCTTCCTGCGCGACTCGCACGCCGCGCACGCGCCCGACGACGCGGCGCCGCGCTTCCGGCTGCTGCACGCCCTCACCAACACCGGCAAGAACATCAAGTGCTTTGAAGAACAGGTACTCGTAACATTTTGTTCATCGACCTCCTGTCTTACTACACGACGGGTTGTGTGTCAGGCGCGTTGAGATACGCTCTTTAAATTTTCAGATTGGACCATTTCTGCTGGAGTGGCTGCCGCAGATCCAGAACCCCGGTCTCGTGGAGGAGTTCCTCCAACTCGTCATCAACGTTGTCAAGTTCAATGCTACATATCTAGACGAGGAGATAGTTCATGGATTTGTCAAGTAAATATATCTGTTTTATTTAATTACTAGCCGAAGCCCACGACTTCGTTCCCGTGGACTTTATGTCAATGGAAAATGCTCATCAGGGTGAACAATTTATTCTAAGCCGTCACTTTTATAGTTTAGCTGGACCATTACAGTTCTGCATCAGGTGTTCCATTCCCCAAAATCTTTTATACTTACCCTGTATTTTGCCCAGGCTTAACAGCTATATAACAAAAAAAGTTTCATTCGAATCCGTTTAGTATTTCCGGAGATCAGTGTGTACAAACAGACAAACGGACACACGGACAAATAAGCAGATTTTTTTTATAAATTCTTACTCTATTACTGTCCTAATCGCCTCCAATATTATTTTTTTAAATATATTTAACGTTCAGACACACTTTTTTACTGTTTTATTTTATGTATAGATATATAGACTATCCACTTGAATATGTGCTTTTTGTCATAAAATGAATGTTGATCGAATAACGTGTTTACCTAAGTGCAACCTGCTTGAAGTATATGTGGACATTTGCAGCCACGCGTGCCAGCTGGCGGTGCAGTCGGGCGAGGCGGGCGTGGTGCTGGCGGCGCTGGCGCTGCTGGAGGCCGTGGTGTGCTACTCGCTGCTGCCGCGCGGCGCGCTGCGCGCCTTCGTGGGCGCGCTGTGCCGCACCGTCAACGTGGAGCGCTACTGCCAGGCCTCGTGGAAGCTCATGCGCAGCGTGCTGGGCGCCGACATCGGCCACGCCGCGCTGCGCGAGCTGGTAACTTTATGTATCATTATTAATTTCAAAACACGGGTAACTCACGTATAGAGTCAGCTACTGCCGACATGTTTCGACCTCATCCGGAGGTCTTCATCAGGGTGAATGTGACGAGAGGCCCGTACACCGCACCGGCTGACTCGCGAATTTATATATCATGTATATAGAGGTATATTTCTTCGGCACGCTCTGCAGCCGAAACGGTTCGATGGATTTTAGCTTGAGACCTTAAAAGTGTGCGTGTGTGCCAGGTGGCGCTGCTGGCGGCGGGCGACAGTGCGGGGCTGCAGCGCGGCGCGGTGTTCTACATCAACATGGCGCTGTGGGGCCCGTGCCGCGTGCTGGCGCTGCACGGCTCGCTGCTGGCCGTGCTGCCCGCCTTCCTCAAGGTACGTCCGCCGCAGCTCCGCCTGCTGCGCGCCGACCGGTACTCACGCGCTGCGTTGTCGGCAGGCGCTGGACGGCAACCACCCCGTGGTGACGTACGAGGTGGTGCTGGCGCTGCAGAGCCTGGTGTCGCGCGTGCCCGCCGAGCTGCACGAGCCCGCCTGGGACGTCATCCTGCAGATCGTGAGCGCCATCATCGAGCAGGACCGTGAGTGTCGAAACAGACCCGTTTTTCCCATTAATAAATGTTCCACATGAAGGTAATCGCGTGACGTGACCGCAGGGCGCCTGGAGCCGCCGAACGAGCTGATCCACTCGCGGCTGCACGCGCTCGTGACCAGCGTGGAGCAGCTGCACGAGGCGGGCCAGTACTACGGCGACCCGGAGGCGCTGCTGCGGCTGCTGGACCAGTGCGGGCCCGAGCGGCCCGAGGCGTCCGTGCTGCGGCTGGTGTCGGCGCGCGCCGAGCGGCTGGCGGCCACGGCGCCCGAGTGGGTGCCGGCCGCGCTGGCGCTGGCCGAGCGCTACATCCGCCACGACACGCGGCGCGCCGTGCGCACGCACACGCTCTCCGCGCTGCTCGCCTTCATCAAGCGCAACCGCTCGCTGTACGGCGAGGAGCTCGTGGAGCGCGTCGGCGTGCCCGTGCTCAGCGCCTGCGCGCTGGACGCCGACGCCGGCATGCGCGCCGCCGCGGCGCGCGCGCTGGCCGACCTCGCGCTGCACACCGCCGCCGAGCCCTGCACCGACCTCATCGACCTGCTCGAGAAGATCCTCAACCGGCCCTTCGAGATGTACGTGACGGACGTGGCGATCCCGGCCGAGGCGGACGCGTCCGACCTGCTGCTCGCCGTGACGGGGCTGCTGCGGCTGCTGCACGCCAAGCTGCTGAGCGCGCCGGCCGCGCACGCGATGCGCTGCCTGCTCGTGCTGCTCGACCACCTCGACCTGCACTACAAGCGGCCCGCGCTGTTCCAGAACCACCCCGACATCCGCGTCAAGATCTTCGAGATGCTGTTCGGGCTGCGCGCCAACGCGCTCAACTGCGTCGGCTTCTGCTACGACAGCAGCGGCGCGGCCGTGTACGGCGCGGCGGCGGCGCGGCTGCGGCCCGTGTGCTCGCCGTTCTTGCTGGTGGAGCCGGCGGCCGTGCGCGCGCAGCCGCCGCAGTCGGCGCGCGAGCCCGCGCCCGGCACCTGCGTGCTGGCGGCCGGGCGCTGCGCGCGCGCGCTGTGCGCCGCGCTCACGCGCGAGCAGGACTGGGCCGTGCTGTCGTTCGTGCTGCGCGCGCTGCCCGCGCTGCTGCACGCGCGCGCGCTGGCGGCCGGCCGGCGCGCGCAAGACCTGGACCTGCTGGCGTCCACGCTGTGCGCCATGCTGGTGGAGCGGCCGCAGCCGCAGGCCAAGGTATGTACTGCGGCGCGCGAGCCGTGTGCAGACGTAGAGGGCGTGTGTGGACGTGCTGACCGTGTGTCTGTCGCAGCCGCTGCTGTCGGAGCTGCACGGCGCAGCGCTGCCGGCGCTGGCCGCACTGGCGCCCTACCACCCGTTCCTGGAGCCGCAGACGCAGCAGCGCATCGTGCGCTGCCTGCTCAAGTTCGGCATGGTGATGCGCGCGCCGCAGCCCTTCATCAGCGCGCTCACCATCTTCACGCTGGAGACGCGCGAGACCATGGTCAAGATGTTGCCCGAGGTGCTGCTGGAGCTGTCCAAGATCTCGGACACCAAGGCCATCGCCAGCCCGATGCTCGAGTTCTTGTCCAGTGAGTGTCCTTCCGTGCTGAGCTGTGCCCGCGCAGGCTGTGTGCTGCAATGTGTGGTCGTGTTGCAGCGCTGACGCGGCTGCCGCGCGTGTTCGCGTCGTTCGTGGAGGACCAGTACATGTCGGTGTTCGCCATCCTGCTGCCGTACACCAACCCGTCGCGCTACAACCACTACGTGGTGTCGCTGGCGCACCACGTCATCGCCGCCTGGTTCCTCAAGTGCCGCCTGTCCTACCGCCGCAACTTCGTGCAGTTCATCATACACGTCAGTATCGCGCTGCTATAACCACCACAATGATACACTTTTATACATTTTTAGGATATGTATTATCAACACTGATCGGTGTCGCGTGTGGTCCGCAGGGGCTGCACAACTACATCATCATGCCGTTCGAGGAGCAGCTGCAGTACAAGAGCAACAGCTTCCAGCCGCAGCTGCCCAACGAGGACTCGTCCAACCGCCAGCGCAGCTCCAGTCTGGTGCGTAGCGAGCGAGCTGTGCCGGCCGTGGGTCCGCCGTCAGAGGCTGTACTGTCGCCTGTTGCAGGGCTCGCGCGCGGTGTCGCGGGCGCCGCTGGGCGGGCGCGGCGGCGGCTCGTCGGCCGCCTTCCACGTGGAGCTGACGGAGACCTGCGTGGACCTGCTGGCGCGCTACGCCTCCACGCCCTGCAGCGTCAAGCCGCAGCGCACCGACACCGCCGACTTCCTCTTCTCAGGTACGCGGCCCGCTCCGCGCTCGCGAGGCCCCGCCTAGGCGCTACCGGTACTCATGTGGCTCGTGTGCGCTCGCAGGCGGGCAGTCGGCGACGTGGCTGGTGGGGCACAAGCTGGTGACCATCACGACGTCGGGCTGCCAGCAGAACTCGCTGAAGGCGGGCCCGTGCGAGCGCTGCCTGGCGCTGTGCCGCGGCCACCAGGACAGCCTGGCGGCGCCGCTGGCCGCGCCCGCGCCGCCCGACCCGAGCGAGAACGGCTCCAGCGCGGCCTCCGGCAACCAGCTCAGCGTGCAGAACAACCCGCCGGAAGTTAAGCGGTGAGTCTGCGCGACCTCGCAGCGCGGGCACGGTGCACAGCCGCCGCACAGCACCATCCTTTAAGGTTCATGTTGCACGGTCTGGCTGATAAGTACTGAATCCCGACTGCGAAAAAATTCTTACTTTAAAGTACGTTTACGCAGTGAATGTAAGGACAGCAGCTAGCAGAAACCAACAACTAAGTTATATATTTTACCCGACTACGGCAAAGCCAAAAGAAGGGTTATGCGTTTTACCACTACATATGTACGTTCATCTGTTCCCTCGTATCTTCTATGATATACATAGTACAAATGAGGTATCTGTATATGATGATGGGAATAATTCCAACCCCATTTATTATTGAACAACGAAAAGCTTTGTTGTGTAATAACAGTACCAGAATTTCCTGATTTGCATATTTTTCTGATCTACCATAAAAATCCAACACCGGAAAAAAATGTTTTTCCACATAACCACTACGAAAACGTCAATTTAAAAAAAAGTTTAACATAGATATCTAGTACCTACCAAACATAATGTCAATGATTTTTATGTTTTTTTTTATTTTTGTATTTTATTTAGTAAGTAAATATAATCGTAGAGAACGTATTGTATGCAACTTTGTATAAGTACGTCAAAAAATGCTCGATGGCGTCTCCTTTACGATGCTCGCTAGGGCTTGCATCGTAACCTCCGCTACTTGCATTTTTTAACCCTTTATATACAAATGTTGCATAATATTTAGTATTTTAAGCAAACAAATGATATGTTGTGTATTGGTCCATCAGATAGACTATTCAATAATATTGTACACCTGTTGTTACTATTCTCTGGCAACCAAAAAGGACGAAGATACAGCGCATTTCAAGGTCGCGCTACGTCGCGCGCTGGTACAATTTTTTCCTACGAATTGTACCATATTTTTAATAATTATATTTTAAATAATAATATTTAAAAAAAATGTAAACAGAGCAGATTTATAAATTCATTTTAGTCTTCTTACAAGACTATAATTATAAAATGGAAAAAATTGAGTAAAACAAGGTTTTGGTATGACATTAGGCTGGCTGCATGCAGTGATTTTATGTTTCAAAAATAATATTCGAAATTTTGGATTTATGGAATCTTATTCCTAAAACATTTTTTTTTATTCTTTTTTTTTAAGGGCTTTTATCTTAACAGACATGTCAGCCCTATCGTACCCTTGACCAAGGAATTTACGTCTGAGGAGATATAAAAATTTCATAAAATTTCTTGGCGATTATCGAGCCTGGTTTCGACAGAATAGACTGAGCGATACCGATATCATACTGATTTAACTTTAATTCCCTTATAAGTAAATCCCTTTTACATTTAGAAAAACACTTTACCGCACTCGTGCGGTAAGCAATATTTAACGCATGATTTCGAATGTATGCGTAATGAATGGCATTACATAAGTAAAATCAGTGTAATAAATAGCAATTTCCGAGCTAATGTGTTAAAAACTACTATTGTCGACTAACCAATGATGTCGTTGAATAGGTCTTTCAAAAATGTTGATATTTTGGTTTTAAAGTGCAATGTTTTTTTAAAGTCAAGTGTTGTTTGTAAATGACGTGAATGAAACAGCACGACGCGTAATTCACAAATTTCTGATTTTCGGCTGCGCCGAAGCTTCGGCTAGTTTTTGCCAGAAAACGAAATGTGGTTGAAAGAGGCAGAAAACAATATTCGGTCGGTCTCTGATTTCCAATGCTATTTGATCAGGTCATGTGTGGTGCGTAAGATCTGTGAATTTTTAATCGAAAGTGACGTCACAAGCTCGGCGCCGGCACTGAAACGCTCTGTATTTTTGATTTTTTCGGCTGAATCGTAAATTAAGTTCCATTATTTTTGAATAAACCAACTGATGGACTAAATAGCATAATATATGTCATCATCCGAATTACAGATTTATTTAGTCTTTACGTAATTAACTAGCATAATTTTGTGTACTTACCTATTTTTATATCCGTAGCAAAAAAGCCGCTGCGGAGAATGCATGGTTTTACACTGTGGTGACTTCCATGTCAGCTTTCTCTGTAACTACTAACTATTACTGATATAAATGCCAACACACATCGCTTTGCCGTCGGTGTTAATTAATTCTTCATCTATAAATATTAACTGGGAGCTATGCTTTTTTGTTTTTCAATGGTAGTTTAATAAAAACATGAAAGAGGTATGTTGATTTTTCATAATTATTAGTTAGTTATATTTAACTTAAATCCGGGTTTTAAGCACGATTCATCCTTAGGGGAGGTAAATTATTTTTGAAAATCGTAGGCGGCCACCAAGGCTCCTATAATTGTCAGAAATTTGATTTTCGTGTTTAAAAGGAGCGCACTATCCGCTACCGATGGCTGAATGCGCCAAGATTGCAAGGCCACATAAAAAATACAGGCAGTATTTTTATGTGGCGCTAAATTTACTTGTTAAAATCTTTGTTGCAAAAATGGCAAAATATATTTTTTATAAAAAATTACAAGTTCAGGTTAAGATTTAGATTTGACGCCTGAATTGGTTAATATAAATGCAAAGGTAGTCATAGAAAACTTATTACCTCCGATTTCAAAGGAATTTTCATTCAATTGTAGATATTATTAAGTAACCAAATCTGTTATAACGATTGTTTATTATTTCCTCTTACGATCCAAAGTAGAGTGGTCAACTCGAGTATACGTGATGAATGAGCACACCCGGCAGAGCCTGTTGTGTAATAGCCCCGTGTGGCCCGCAGCTACAGCAAGCACTCGCTGCAGCACAGCCGCTCGGACACGTCGGCGTCCAGCTCCTCGCTGTCGGCGTCCGACGCCGCGCTGGCGCCGCCCGCCTCCGGACTCTGCAGCAGGTCACCCTAGAGCTTAGCAAAACGTTCGTTTTCTATTCGGTTGCACAGCTCTGCGCACGCGCTTGTTCCTTTTCTTTTGAGTCGTCGTTGGAATAGTGCCGTCGGCAGTGTCCGCGCCCACTGACGCTCGCGCCGTGTGTTTCAGGCAAAACTCCGCGGAGAACAAGACGGGCGACCCGGTGGCGGACGCGCTCGCGCAGTTCACGAGGCAGTTCGAGAAGGTATCCAGAGAAGTGGTACGTATCGACAAGTTATTTGTTCGTTATTCATTGATGTATCGTTATACATGGTAATGTGGTGCGTCGCGTGCAGGACTGCGAGGAGCCGCTGTGGGGCCGCAGCGGGCCGCTGCTGGCGGCGGGCGCGTGCCCGTGCTGGTGCGCGGGCTGGGCCGAGCTCACGGTGCGCGCGCCCACGGGCGACGTGTCGTGGGTGCTGCGCGCGCAGAACCAGCTGAGCTGGGACCACCTGCTGGAGGGCGCGCTGCAGGAGCTGGCGGCGCTGGTGCCGCCGCCCGACGCGCGCCCCGACCAGGTGCGCGAGCGCTGTAGCATCTCATGCACCTACACTCACCACTCTAAAATCGTCCCCTAGAACGTAGGCGACGAACTGCAGATATAATATATTCTTGCAAAAAAATATTCAGGGCTAAATTGACAGCCCTGATCCGCTCCAAGGATTCAGTTATCTGTTCCGAGGCCGAGCAGTCTCAGTCCTCAGCAGCAATAGAGTTACTTTTTTAACTTTCCCATCTACCGCACTAATCACCGCCATCATTCTTCTTTGAATCGTATGAGTACAAATTAAATAAGCGAATTATTTTTTATGTAATTGACACTTTTAGTGCCTTGACCAATATGATCAAAAAATATTTTTAAAGTTTGTATAGTTTGAATTTAAGTTAATTTTTTTGTTTCATTCATTAATGGTTTAATGAATAAAACCCACTATACATTTTTAAATCATATTGCCCCAATACAATAATTTGAAGTTTAATTATTATGTTATAAATTTTCAGTTTGATACAATTTAATTTAAAATGTAATAATTTTCTAATTTAATGTAATTTAACTTTCCATTTGAAACGACTGAGCATTTTATCTAATCTGCATGCTGTGTTCGCTCTAAGTAGGTTGCCAGTATATTTGTATTCATATAACTAACTGCTCTGGCCAAGTATGACTTTGGTAGTACAGAGAGGGTTGTGCTTCTGCAGTGGAGACAAAGACCTGGTGATGATGATAAACTTGTGTGTTGTTCAGCCAGTAAGCGAACCAAATAAATAAATAAAAAAGCGTCAGTAGCAGGTGAACTTATGATGAAGTATCTAAATACTGTTATAAAAATATGTTATGTATTGTGGTTGTGTTGCGCAGGCGTGGGAGAGCTCGCCGCGCTCGCGCAGCGGCTCGGGCGGCTCCGACGAGCGCGCCGCCGACCTGCACAAGTCCAGGTGAGCACGGCGCCCGCCCCGCCCCCGCCCCGCCCCCGCCCCGCCGGGCCGACAGCGACAGTAATGTGTTTGTGTGCGCAGCTCCGACTCCGTGGTGGCCGGCGAGCGCCGCGCGCCGCACGCCGCCTCGCACTGCATCGTGCCGCCGCCGCCCAGGTGAGGCCCGCGCCCACGCCCGCGCCCGCGCCCGCACCCGCCCGCGCCCGCAGCCGAGTAACGCGCCTGTGTTGCAGGAGCTGCACGCAGCCCATCAACATCCCCGGCTCGCCGCAGCGGCAGAGCTCGTCCAGCACCACCGACGACGACGACATGCTGCTCATCGTGCCCGAGGTCAGCCGCACACGCTGCATTACACTGTACACCTAGGGCACTATTTTCCAAAGTCAAAGTCACAAATTTTGTTCGGTGGATAAATTTATCTTTTATTGAAGATATTTTTTTTTAAATATTATTATAATACAAAAGCTAAATACTACTAGCGATTCAGAACGACCTCACCTCGCTGCTGGGAAGATAACGTCGGAAGAGACCCAGTTCAGTATTGGTTCCTACCCAGATACAGATTTACACTAAGCTATACCTTCAAATTATAAATTACAATTTGAAGTCAACTATTTCCAAGAAGTTTACTCAGATTATGATAAATAGTCATTTACATAATAATATTTCATTTTTTAATAAATGCTTTTTAACGGCTATCTTAAACTTAGATAATGGTAAGGCTACTATTATTATCTGGAATTTTATTACTGAGTTATAGCTTGCAAAGGGACGTGGCTCTCACGCACTTACAGCCCGAAATTTTAAAGTTTTACCTTACAATGTTCTGTAATTAAAATCATCTATCAGTCATTATAAAATGTTGTCACTATTTTGACAGTAGGTCAAGCCGACAACGTTTGCTGTAAGCAGCGCACGCTAGGCGGCGCTGCAGTGTGCACACAGCCGATGTCCGTCTTTAGGCCGCTGACATACGTTGTGTGCCAACTTTTAACTCAATGTGGCCAGTTTCGGAGCAGTAGAGTTAATGGAATATTTTTAATTTTGCTTTAATTTGATTAATTTAATTTGCTTTAATTCCATGCATAATAGACCAATAGTATATTATAAAAAAATCTCTTGATCTTATCGTGTGTGTTAGTGACTAACACTAGTGTCAGAGTTTTTAAACCGCCTTAAAGGCCTCTGACGTGGTTTTATGTAACGACCAATGTCAAAGACAGTGACCGGGGCGGACGGCTTAACGTGCCCTCCGAAGCACGGATCATTTTACTTATCAGACAAACAGGTGATCAGCCTACAATGTCCTAACCAAATTAGTACAACAACACAAAGTCGTTGCCCCCGCCGGGAATCGCACCCGCGACCTCCGGGTATGAGCCGAACGCTTTAACCACAACACCACGGAGGCAGTAATTAAAAAAAATATTTAGTTGCCAAATCAATGATGCTTGCAAACCAGTTAGGAATCATAAATTACGTAATAAGAAATACTTAGTCAAAAAAGCGAAGCCGAGCTGACCAGTCCCTTCTGGCAGCACCCGTTCACGCCTACTTATCTGTGTGACAAGCTTAATATAAATATGTTATGCTTTCCACGCAGATAAGTAGGCGTGACTCGCTTTTTACTTGAGCGGCGATTTATGCGATCTGATCCATCGTTTGTTTGGTCGCCGAGCGGAGTTAGGGCCTGTGTCCACGAGACGGTGGTGCCGTGGCACAGGCGCTGACGAGTGTGTGCGCAGGGCAAGTGCCGGCACCCGGTGCGGCGCTCCAACTCGTCGCCCGAGATGTCGTCGTCGTGGAAGCGCGCCGCCGACGCCGCGCCGGCCGACGGCGACGACATGATCCTGCTGCCCAGCGTCGAGCCCACGTACGTACGCCCGGCCAAGGGGCACAAATAGTAGCCATGCTGTTTACGTTTTACGCCCATTTAAACTTAAAAGGGTCAACTGCCAAAATACATGTAAATCAGCGCATTTTTTACATGCATATCTGCCATCATGACCATAGAGCAAATAGCGTCACTGCGCCAATGTTTTAGCCTTTGTTATGCATTTTTACGGTTTTGTATTTTTTTAGTAATTTATTAGGACCATGGAATATTAACGGCCAGCCCTAGTAGATAGAATCTCCTAAATGCGAAACACCCCCAATAGTTTGCGAATCCGTAGGCCGAAGGCAGGCCGAGCCACTCCCACCTGACGCTGAGCATTCCTTTCGTTTAGCAGAAAGAACTTCGTGCCCATCAGTGGAACCTCCACACTCATCCCACTTTTTTTAACAAAATAATAGTGTTAGGCATGTTTAATGAGGTGTGCGTACATGTGTTGTGTGCATGTGTGCAGCGGCAGCACGTCGATGTCGCTGCACGCCAGCAAGAAGGCGAGCAAGAAGAGCGACATGCGCGTGTCGTGCGAGGCCATCCCCGAGGAGATGACGGGCACGTCGCCGCTGGCGCCGCGCGCGCCGCGCCCGCACCCGCACCCGCAGCACCCGCAGCACCCGCACCTCATGACGTACAACTCCGACCCCGGTGAGAGACAATCTTATGATATACATGATCTTTGGCTCTGGCAGCTCTAAGCAGATAGCCCAGGACCACGCCTACCCATCCCCATATAAACGTAATTATTACCCTTCCGTCCTCACTAGATGGCGCAGTAGGTATCGATTAAAACCATGGAAAACATTAAAATCTTTAATTACCATTATTTGAACAAAGTAGTACTCTAACTAATTAAATATGATTTTTATGAACTGCAATAAATATTTTTAAAGCACTTTCTTTGTCTATTTCACAAAATTCAGAAATATTTGTCTCAAAGCACAATTTTTGGTTTTTAATTATGTCACTAGATGGCACTTTGCGTGCTTTAAGGTTATATGTTTGATTACCTATTATTGATGGCAGCACCGTCTTTACTTTAAAGCTTACTAACTCGTCCGTAAGAATAGATTATACAAATGATACCTATTATAATATCTTCTAATAATGTTTTAAATATAAAATCAATATTTATTTATATGTACCACAATGTAAAATATACTACGTGCACTGTGTACAAACAAAACGTATTCGTATCCTTTTGCTGCATTTTGTTTCTAGAATCAATAATTTTTAGATAGATATTTATTAAATATTTAAGTTTGGATTATATTTATTTTATTATATTATTTACTTTACCTCGTCTCTTCTACGACATTCATGGTACCTCACCAAATCTTATACCTTTAAACGAGCAATTCTTGTATATTTTTTTATTTAGTACCTGGGTGACCGAGCTTTGCTCGGTCGGTTACATCTCAAACATTATCTAAATTTCTTTAAACTTGTCTAAAAACAGTACGAAATAAAAAATTATATATAAACTTAAACATAAAAAAAAAACAAAAGTAAGTCACAGAGTGGGATTCGAACCCGTAACACTCTTTTTAGCGGTCAACATCATTAACCGTTGAGCTAAGCGGATGGCGCACAATGCAATGAAATTAGCGACCATATTCGTGAAAAGAAAAACGAATGAAAACTCGAAAACACGCGTTTTACCAAACATAAGACTAATCTAGATCGATTGTTTACCCCCAAATACCCCCATATACCAATTTTCAGCGAAATCGTTAAGAGCCGTTTTCGAGATCACAGAAATTTATAAACATATAAATATATCTTATACCTTTAAACGAGCAATTCTTGTATATTTATTTATTTATAAATTTCTGTGATCTCGAAAACGGCTCTAACGATTTCGCTGAAAATTGGTATGTCGGGTCGTGCTTCGAGTTTTCATGCGTTTTTCTTTCCACGCAGAATATGATCGCTAATTTTGTCGCATCCATTTTGACTCAGCGGTTTATGATGCCGTGATGCGGACCATTAGAAAGAGTGTTACAGGTTCAAATCCCACTCGGTGACTCACTTTTGTTTTTTTTATGATCAAATTTTTATATAATTTTTTATTTTGTATTGTTTTTAGACAAGTTTAAAAAAATTTAGTTATTATTTGAGATGTAACCGAGCAAAGCTCGGTCGCCCAGGTACTTAGATATAATATTCTGCAAGCAAACAATTTGATTGAGTACCTAAATTTAAACAGCGCCGAACCGAATTTAAGACCTTGCGCGAAATTTGGTGTGCATTACCCCCGCCGAAAAGTGTCGCGGCCTGCATCCAGCGCTTTCCAGCGACCCTGGTCAGTTTGGAATACAGTCTTGATTTTTTACACACATTGCTATTTATTTGTATATAACGTTTGTCAAAACAGAATCCGAAAAACATAACCACGTACGAATAATTAAAAAAAAAAACATAAAAGTAGGTATCTTGGTTCTAGTAGTAGTTAGTTAACTAAGAGACCTAGGGAAAAGGTTTAAACGCCGATTTATTTATT
Organism: Acrobasis consociella; assembly: GCA_963555685.1. Lineage (NCBI taxonomy): Eukaryota > Metazoa > Arthropoda > Insecta > Lepidoptera > Pyralidae > Acrobasis > Acrobasis consociella. The sequence goes on from OY743115.1 coordinate 221,202, forward strand.
ACAACTATCTCCAATATCTGGGAAAGTATGTTTGTATTAGAGTAAGTACTAAAAAAGATACAATAAAAATCATAATTTTGAATTGGTCTATTGGCGACCTTTATGTTATGTGTCAAGTTGTAACTAATTCGAATCAACTATCCATATTTCAATAATTTCAATAATTAGCTCATTGAGTAATAAAATAAATATAGTAAAAATCCAGCGGCACGTAAAACTTGATTATAATCCGACCAATTTCGGATGGCTATGAAAAAGCGACCGGTTCATACAAATTGCTATCATTCCGAACATTACAAGTAAGACCTTATAAATGAATGTAATAATCAATAAATATTTTGTAGTTATTTATATTGTTTCTGACTAGAGGGAAACTTTATACTTCACTCTTACTTGCCATTTTAAGTACTTTGCTTTGTAGACGAATTAAAAGTAATTGATCATAAAGCCTCCGTAAAAGAGATAAGAGAGATAAGCCCATCGAGTTTGGGCTCGTATGATTCGTCTTGCTTGACGAGTACTTTGTCTCCAGACTACAAAATAAGATAATTTTTATATTTTAATGCTTTTTATTAACAATAAGGTAGTTAATAAAAGCTTGTTTTAAAAAGATTTGATCAAAAGAAAACTTGCTCATAACATAAAACTTGTCCCATAACATAAAAGTCGTCCAATAGACCGATGTATTTTTTTAATCATGATGTCCGTGGCACTTACTTTATTACATACATACTTTCCAATGTGTTAGAGGTAGTTTTAATAAATAAATCAACGTTTATACGTTTTCCCTAGGTCAAAATACCTACTTTTATGTTTATACTTATTATTCGTAAGTGTTTTTTGGATTTTGCTTTTTCAATCGATATACACAAATTAATAGCAATGTGTGTAAAACAAAATAAAGACTGTATTCCAAACCTTTAAATTATTACCAAATGTATATAACTTCGGAGGTCTATGACATACAAAGTCCATTTGTGCATAAACATTTGCCTCTTATTAATAGGTATAATGCTCTAAGTGATCTGCTGGTTGAATTTTGGGTCCTTGAATAAATTCCGCCAGGGAAACATTTGCCTGGTGGAATAAGTTTAAGACGAATTTCTCAAAAATTACCGAATACACAAATTTCATTTATCGATAAACATTTGAAGGCAGCTTTACACTCTTCTTCTTCTCCTGTCAAAGGCTCAACTTAAATTAGTTTTTTTCTCTCCAGAAGGTTGCTACTTTTACGGCGTTGTCTGAGGCCTCATACAGATTACAAAAGATCAAGTATAGTCAACATTTATTATGTGTCATTTTTCCCCGCTTTTTGCTAAATACCTAATAGATATTAAATCATCCATTTTGACTTAACTTTTATGTATTGTGTACGCGTCTGTACCAATTCCAGTTGGTAATATTGCAACTTTCGGAAGTCAGCTATTTGTACTAAGCAGTCGCTTTTTAATAGGCATCCGAAATTAGTTGGTTTATAATAAAGTTTTGAATGTCGCTGGTTTTTTTACTATATTTTCTTTATTACTAATTAGCTAATTATTGGAATGTGGATAGTTGAATTAATACATTAAAGATTGGAATTAGTTAAAACATGTCACATAATATAAAACTCGTCAAATAGACCGAATCAAAATTATGATGTCAGTGGATATTATTTTTTGTTGTTACTTTTTTAATACTTACACTATTACAAACATACTTTTCCAGATGTTAGAGATAGTTTTAATACATAAAACAACATTCAAACCTTTTCCCTATATCCCTTGGTTAAGCCACTAGAACCAAAATACCTACTTTTATGTTTATATTTATTATTCGGAAGTGGTGGTGTTTTCTTTGGATTCTGTATTTACAGTCGTAATAAACAAATGAATAGCAATGTGTGTAAAAAAATCAAGACTGTATTCCAAACCGTTTGTGAAATCCAACAAAAGGCTAAACATTTCCCCAGTATCTAATGTTAAAATAGGCGTACCGCAAGGTTCAATTCTTGGACCTTTCCTTTTCTTAGTTTATGTTAATGACCTGCCTTATATGGTTGAGAAGCAGGCTGGCATAGTGCTGTTTGCTGATGACATCTCGCTAATATAAATAGATCGACATAGCACTTAAGCTAGCGCGGTGAATAGCACCTTGTCTTCTATTTCTGATTGGTTTTCTGCCAATAACCTCACGTTAAATGCGAAAAAGACCCAAGGCATTCGATTTTCTCTTCCCAATGTGAGCCAGGCCTGCGTTGACATAATGATAGATGGTGAAAAACTCGATCTTGTTGAAAGTACCACCTTCTTAGGAATTTCAATAGACTCAAAACTTCAATGTGGTGCTCATATAATTAAACTTTCTAATAGGCTTAGCTCTGCGGCTTGTGCTGTTAGGAGAATAAGACAATTGACCGATGTAGCAACTGCTAGACTAATGTACTTTAGTTACTTTCATAGTGTAATGTCCGACGGCATTCCCCTGTGGGGGAGTAAAGCCGATATTCAGACTATTTTCATTTTACAAAAACGGGCAATTCGTGCTATTTATAGAACCTACACAACACAAGCCTCCCAACGTGCTATTTACGGGTTAGGATCTAGAGACTCACTCAGAGAATTATTCAAGAAAATAGATATACTTACCTTATCATCACAGTATATATTTGAAAACATAATGTATGTAAGGAAAAATATTTCCTCATACAGTAAAGTAAGCGATTTGACCGATAGAAACCTACGTAATAAGAATGACTTAGTTGCCCCATTTTCTAGGCTCAAAACAGTTAGTAAGACGTTAATGGGGAACTGTATACTTTTTTATAATAAATTGCCAAAATCGGTCCTTGATATGCCGGATAAAAAATTCAAAAAGTATGTAAAGAAAGTACTTTGTGAGAAGGCTTATTATACGACCGATGACTACCTTAAAGACAAAAAAGTCTGGCTTGAGCTTGGCACGGGACCCTCTTAAAGTTTGTAATATAGGTACTCGCAAATGTCATAATTTGGTACATTTTGTACAAACTAAATCTACAACTTGCCATTATTTTAAAATTTTGACATTCTAAAAATTTAATTAAAATTATGATATGACATAACAAACAATGTATTCTCTGTCCACATTAACTTAAAATATTAATTTAATTGTGAGTTGACGTCCTTGGAGAAAATGCTGCAGTGCAGTTTGTTACCGCTTCTTCTGCACTAGCGCTTTGGAAGCGGTAGTAAACTTAGCTGTAAGTAACCTTTTGACGTCAACAATTGTACAACAAAACAATGACGATTATTAAGAGATATTATAATTATCCTATGATACTTAATAAAGATATATTTGAATTGAATTGAAAAAGTGGAATTTCGAATAACTTCGGAGGCCTATGACATACAATGTACATAAACATTTGTCACGTATGATACATTAATTATTATATTAATTGAATCCTAGATCCCTGACAACATTCCGCCAGAGAAACGTTTCCCTGGCGGAATATATTTTTGACGAATTTCTCAAAAATTACTGAATACACAAATTTCATTTATTGAAGGCTGCTTTAGACTAAAGGTCTAGTATAGTCAACATTTAATATTCGACACTTTTCCGCTGGGGACATGCCCACAAGTTGTTTGCTGATTATAATAATATCATTGAATAATTAAATTTTTAAGAAAAAAAAAACAACCGACTTCAATTTATTTCAGGAGTTTTCTCCATATCTCCGAAGTTCTTCATCACTTCTTCACCAAATTAATATGGGACCAACTTGGGAGTAAGAGCTTTCAAATAAAAAAAGAATCATCTAAATCGGTCCACGGTTGACGAAAATATCGCGTAACATACATACAAAAAAAAAACATACAATCGAATTGATAACCTCCTCCTTTTTTGAAGTCGGTTAAAAAGGCACGCGCCGTACGAACTAAAGGTAGTATATCTTATCATTTTATCATGCAAGTCATAAAAACATCGAAATATGGTTTATATTATAATACCTAACTACTTATCCGAAATACTAACTGACGGTTATAATAGCTGGAGACGTTAGGTAAATCGTAACGTCCGTAACCGTAACACCTGATAATCCTGATATACGAGCACAGGTACCTAGCTATACCTAGATGCTCGTTCAATGAATCAACATGTTGCGGGTTGCGGGATTTGCGGGTCAACACGTACTTACCTACCCCGTGTACCTACCTAAAGAAGAAGTTTGGATATAAGTAGCGCCGCCGTGCGGTCGCGCCCGGAACAACCGGCGCCGGCGGCGGACTCATTCATAGGTAACTATGTAAGTCAGTGGCATCGTACGACCACAGAGTAATAATATACGTACCTACGACTACGACTCGTATGTAGGTACCTATCGAACTTTATCAAATTCCAAAGAACTATGAATATGATGATAGGGAAATATGGTGAATAAATTCAAAAAATAAGTAGATATTATTTTAGTTGTATTGTGTTCTACAACGTGTTGTGTTCTACATCGGACATACCCGTAATAAATCGAACCACAGGCTATACTAGATCACTAGTATATATATATTTTTTAAATAAACCTTAGGTACTGTCCCACTGATGAGCAAAGGTTTCCATTTTTATATTACGATGATATTAAATAAAAGTTAAAAAAAACGACATTCTCATTAGAAGCACACTTTTGTATGGAAATGTCCATTTTTTAATGTTTTTGACTTTTAATAATTTAATTTTATTATACTATGGTGGTCCTATAGCCCGTGGTTCGGTTTATTACGGGTATGTCCCTTCCACGTTGTGTAAACATACCGTTACATTACGTTACCTAAATTACGTTAGTAATTATTATTATCTTTGCACATACCTACCTACCTATTTTGCTTTATGTAGAATAGACACAGCACACAGTTCTTTGAAGATTACATGCATCGAACTAAAAATATTCAAATCAACTGATCTCGATGTATATATAAGTACTTAGTACTAAGTACCTACCTATTAGATGACCATACTCTTTTTCACTTTCCCCGACAAAAAAATATAATCCGCCTGGTAAATAAATTTGTTAAACTTATTCAGATTTCGTATGAGTCCTACATACCTATCACATTGCAAGAGGTATAAGGTTCTTTTTTTTTGTAAGAAGGTACTTAATATAATTTCGCAATTTTTAAGTAGGTAGGTACGATTAATTAATTATCATAATGTGCATGAAAGAAATGAGAAATGTGTACTTAGGTAGGTAGGTACCTACCTATATATGTCTGGAGTTAGGTATATATGAATGGTTAGTGGTGTCATTTTTTGAAATGCGAAGTCACTAAACGCACGGTTTTTTGTATGGAAAAAACATTAGTTATTGTGACTCTGCGTTTCATAAATGGCACTTACTTCAAACACGTTTTTAAATTTGACATAGCATAAATGATCGACGCGTAGCTGTCCTGCATCCGAAGCGCGCGCGGCGCCTTATTTGGCTACCCCCTTGTAGGTATGGCGCGATTACGGGTTACGTAGGTCAGCATTAACAATGGCCAAAGTGCGTAGTACTAGTATCATAGATACTCAGGATCTTATGCCTAAACATTTGTTTTCTCGCTAACGCCATCTAGTGACGAACTCTTAAACATTTACTATATGCTTTTGCGGCTTTGGCTAGTCCTGTGTGCTGCCATCTCTGCGAGCTGCTGGAACTAGAAACGCCTACTCAATTTGCCTACTTACGGCCGGTCCAAAAGTTTCTATGGCGTTGGGTATCTGTTACGTTAGTAATTATATTATCTTTGCCAGGACAAAGATAATATAGGGACTAACGTATTAGATACCCAACGCCATATAAACTATTGGAGGGCCCGTAAGTAGGCAGAACTAGTAGACGACATTAGTACCAGATGCTCTCACAGAGATGGCAACACACGCGACTGGCAAAACAGTGACAAAGATAGTGTTGAAAAAGCTTTAAAAATATTTATTGCATTTGATATAATTTTAATGTTTTAATTAATACCTATAGCGCCACCTAGTGACGAGGGAAGAGAAATACCAAGCACTCGAATCGTGCTCTATATTGTGAACTTCTGCGTCGTTTTAACTTTAAATTAACGATTAACGATTGCGACCGTCGCAGGCACGGCGGAGGCGGCGCCGGCGGCCGGTGCGCCCGCACATCACCAGCTACAAAAGGTATGTAGGGCTAAAAGCTGCGACGTTATCCAGTGTTGATTTGCTTATTGAATTGATGGCACACGTATCATGGTGTTCAGACGGCGAGCGACAGCACCGTGCCCGCCAGCAGCGCGCACAAGCCGCCGCGCGCGCCGGCCGCGCCGGCCGCTCCGGCCGCTCCGGCCACTCAGGCCGCGCCGGCCGCACCGGCCGCGCCCTCCGCGGCGGCCGCGGCCGACCGCGACGACCTGCCGCCGCTGCAGCGCTCGCGGCGCTCGCACACCATCTCCGTGATGAGTCCCACGAGGAAACATCGGTAAGCGTCGAATATGCCAATCTACCCATATTCTTACAGCTAAATTAGAAAGTAATTGTAATTCCATTAAAAACATAATTGTGAAAATTGAAGCCAAGTTCAATATCCGACGAAGGAGTTGAGATTAAAATGGCTGCCAAATTCTGTAGAGAATCCAGAAATTTATTAACATACATAACATACATGATATAGGTCTGAAGGGTGATGTAACACTTTACGCCGATGATACGAGTCTCTTTTATTTTGGAAATACAATAGAAACAGTAATTTCTGACGCCCAAAGTGATCTTAACCTATTAAATCAGTGGTTTCAGTATAACCTTTTAACAATTAATGTCTCTAAAACCAATTACATTATATTTAAAGCTAAAAATAAGAAAATTTCAAATTGGCTTGTCAAGTAATTTTCAAAAAGATCTGATTCGCAATCCTTTTCGAGGAATAGCCTCTAGGAGAAGATTTCTCAAATCAGATTTTAAAATTTAGATATTTGCAAAAAACCCATTGACCTTTATTTTCAAGCAAGGTCAAGCTTATTTGTGGAAGTGATGTCACGATGAAGATTTTTTGAGTAAAGTTGGCAATTTCCACTTTCAGTACTGTACTGAAGTGCCATTTTTGAAACGCGATGTCACCTAAATTACTGGTTTTTTCCATACAAAAACCGTTCGTTTAGTGACTCCACGTTTCAAAAATGGCACCCCTGTATTATATGTCACTGTCACTGTCATCTACCAACACAACAATTTGACAACAACCAACATACAGACGGTAATTTAAACAGTAGACATTGACAGTTGACAGATGTCATTGTTTTATTAGCGCTAAATTTAAACTTCGATTGCAGTGTGTCGTCACTTCCGGTGTTTTGTTTAAAATTATATAAAAAAATCCTGATAAAACGTAGAATTTTTATAATCAAATTACTTTCTTAAAATTGTCTATATTTTCGATTAAAGGCACTTTTAACACTTTCATATTTCTTAGTTGACAAGCTAATTATGAACCACTAAAAATAAATGGACAATTCATTGGTAAAACTAAAGAACAAACATACTTGGGCCTTCTCCTCGACAGTCAACTCACGTGTTTACCTCATCTTAAAAAAATTAGATCAAAACTGTCATCACTGACTGGTGCTTTACGCGGTATTGTTCGCTTCCTCCCAAAAAAGACACGTTACCACATTTACAATTCGCTCGTTAAGCCACATATTGACTATCTCATACAAATATGGGGTACAGCAGCCAAAAGTAATCTGAAAATTATCCAAAGAGCGCAAAATAAATTAGTCAAAGTTCTATTTTACTATCCATTTCTTACCCCTACAGAAAAAGTTTACAATGAGACCAAACTATTAAATATTAGGCAGACATACGTTTACTTCACATGTCTTCTAATACGTAAAATACTTAAAAAGGATATACATTCGCAAATAACTTTTACAAAAAAAAGCAGTGTACATAGAATGAAACTTCGTAATTCAAACGACTTAATACTGAGACAGCCAAGAACAAAAAATTTTGGAAGCAAGTCTATTTTATTCGAAGGTGCCTTAATATACAATAAACTCCTAAAAAAAAAGAATGCCAATCTATTTATTCTTTTAAACAAATGTTAAAACAGCATATTACCAAATCCCATAAAAAATAATAGTAAAATCTTACAAAATAAAACGTCACAAAATAAAATAAATAGATCGGTAAAAAAAAAAACAACATGATAAAATAATAATATTTCATAAATATGTATGTTTATATTTCTTTCAACTATAATATAGGTACTTATAATTATTTAAACATCGTTATTTACTAAATAAGTATAACTAAATTATTTAATAAAACAAAATTACCCAGTTCCAAACACGATGTCACTTCTCGTAACCGTGCATCCTCTACATCCTTGTACGCACTATCTCGAACCGGTCGAACGGCCATCTACGCTCAGCGCTAGTGACAATTTTGTAAGAATTGTGAGGGTACCTCCTGCCCGTGCTCCTACTTAGTATTGTTTTGTGTGTGATACTTTGTATATACATTTCTAACTGCTATTTTCGGGCATTGTACGCGTATTTGTTTTCAATGTACTAATAGTATGTGTGTGTGTTCTCATGTATAAGTGAAATGTAAATTTCTTTATGAGAATAAATATCTTAACCTATTTATCCGCTGCTGCGTGAATAGCTGTTGGCTGCCCTTGAAAAAAAAATGGAATCACGACACGAAAGCACGATCGGGTTCTCAAGTTTTTTAACAGGGAATTCTACTTTTTGACCTGAATTCGATGAACATCTTACTCCGAGGTACGGAGGTCCTCAAGTTACAGAAATTGTGAACTATACCGAGCCTCCGGCGCCTTAGACGTTAACGACATCTCTGGCCTAAGCCCCTCACGGCCGGCAAGTCCCCGTCACTGTCGAAAAAGCGGCCAAGTGCGGGTCGGACTCGCCCATTAAGGGTTCTGTAGCAGCAAATAACATAAAATAAAAGTTTTGTAGTTCGTTGTAACTTTGATCGATGTTTAAATAAGTGTTTTATAATTTTAATTTAGGACGTATTAAAAAAAACTACTTACAAAATTTTGTTCAAACCAATTTTCGCTGGTAGTTTGCATGGTAATGTACATCATATATTTTTTTTAGTTTTATCTTTCTCTTATTTTAGAAGTTACATTGGGGGGGACACAATTTTTTAGGGTTCCGTAGTAAACAAGGAACCCTTATAGTTTCGCCATGTCTGTCTGTCTGTCTGACTGTCTGTCTGTCCACGGTCCTACAGAGAAACTATAAGTACTAGAAAGCTGTAATTTGGCATGGATATGTATATTAATTATGGCGAAAAAGTCGTAAAATAAAATATATATTTTTTTCCTTTCTTAACGTTCCTAATTAACTAAAATAATTAAGTACGCTAATAATATTACAATCTAGCCTAAACTCAGGCTAATAAGTAATTTAACATTGACCTAGTTTTATATGTTATTGTCTAAGAATGTGTCCATTGGCACTTTTCTTACTGTATCTATTAAGGGGAAGGCACTTTGTTCTTGTGTCTCTACTGGCACATCACTGCACTATAATATCAATGTATTTTTTAAAACTACACTAGTTCAAACGGTTTTGTTCTTTTGAGACGTCGCACTATGTCCGTGTTGTCGAGGAGCTGGATCGCCTCGACATTCACATGGTGAAGCAGTCTATACTCATGTGCTTCGGCGTATTTCTTGATAACTTTATCGACGGTCTGCATGTTAAGGTCCCGGTGTAGATCGTCGATTCTTATATACCAGGGCGCATTCACAATGGCCTTCAGTACGTTATTTTGGAAGCGTTGAATTATTTCAATATTACTTTGTTTGGTACAGCCCCATAGCTGTATACCATAAGTCCATATTGGCATGAGGACTTGTTTGTAAAGTAGTATTTTGTTATTTACTGACAACGCAGAGTTCCTTCCAAGCAGCCAGTACATCTTTTGGAACCTTATATCAAGTTCCTCTCTTTTCTTTTTGACGTGAGCTTTCCAGCGAAGCTTCGCGTCGAGTGTCATACCTAGGTACTTAGCAGTGTTTTCATATGGCACCTGCTGTCCATTTATGTAGACGGGACAGTAGTCATCACATTTATTCGAGAAGTTGACGTGGACAGACTTCGATTCGTTTAGCTTTATTCGCCATTTCTTTGTCCAGTTATGAACTTTATTAACAGCGGCTTGGACCTTTTCTGCTGCTTCTGCATGACTGTTTCCGACTGCCATAATAGCCGTGTCATCAGCGAAGGTCGCAATCGTGTTTTCTTCTGGTTCAGGAATGTCACAGGTGTATAATAGGTACAGGACCGGACCTAATACACTTCCTTGAGGTTCCAGCTTTTATTTCCTTAACTTCAGAGTATGCATGATCTTGTCGCACTCTAAAGGCTCTACCACTTATATAAGAAGTAATTATGTCTACAAAGATTTTGGGAAGCATTTTTTTGAGTTTCAAAATGAGGCCTTCGTGCCATACCTTGTCAAAAGCTTGTGCTACATCTAGAAAGATAGTTGAACAAACTTTTTTATTTTCTAGAGATTGTTCAATGATGTTAGTAATCCTATGTACTTGATCAATTGTAGAGTGATTTTCTCTAAAGCCAAACTGATGTTCAGGAATAAGGTTTCTCGTTTCTATGATAGGTTTTAGCCTTTTAAGTAACAGTTTTTCGAACAGTTTTGACATTACGGGCAGCAAGGAGATTGGCCTGTACGACGTTGTTTCATTTGGTGGTTTTCCAGGTTTTGCTATCATTATAACTTCAGCTATTTTCCACAAGTCTGGTACATATCTAAGTCTCAATGCAGCGTTTATCAGATTTGTTAGCTTAACTATAGATTTTTTGGGAAGGTTGTGTAATATTTCCCCTGATATCAGATCAAAGCCAGGCGATTTTTTTGGATTTATGTGTTGTTTTATTTCGCGTAAGACTTCTTTCGGTGTCACAAGCTTAATGTTGATTTGATCATCGTTGATATCGCTGATTACCTCAGTGTCTGTCTCACAATTTACTTCCTGACTTTCATTTGGTTTAAAAATATCCTCCAGATGATCAGCAAACTTGGCAGCTTTTTGTTCATTAGTAACTGCCCACCTTCCAAATCCCATTCTTAAGGGAGGGATGTGGTTGATGGGGCGTTTCAAATATTTTGTAGCCTTCCAGAGTGAATAGTCTGTGCTACGGTCACTAGTAAGCTTTTGGAGATACGTGCTTGTACACTCATCAACATGGTTCTGGATTACTCGTTTAAGTTTTTTGTTGAGGTTATTTAATTTTCTCTTGTCTTCTGGTGACCTAGTTTGGTGCCATAATTTCCTTTGCTTTCGTTTTTCTGTTATGAGTTCTCTAATTTCTATTGGATATACATTTCTGACAATTTTTTGCTTTAATTTAGGAGTGTTGTTCCATGCAGTCCGTTGTATAAGAGTAACGAACTTTTCAAGATCTATATTCAGCTCCTCGGGGGTCTTTAATGGTACTCTAAGATCAATATTTCTATCCAATTGAATTTGAAAACTCTGCCAATCAGTATGTTTATTGACAAGAGATAAATTTGTTTCCTTACTTAGAACTTTCTCACTTATTTCTAGGTATATAGCTGAGTGGTCCGAGTTCATATCATAGCCATGATCTGTTCTCATAAAATTAGATGACACATTTTTGTAAATGAAAAAGTCTATAAGATCTGGTATTTTTAGTGGGTCCGTTGGCCAGTATGTTGGATATCCTGTTGATGCAACATCACAGTGTAGTTCTTTGATGGCATGCATCAGCCTTCTTCCTTTTGTGTTAGTCAGTCGAGAGCCCCAATATGTGTTTTTCGCATTGAAGTCTCCACCTAGTATAAATCTATCGCCAAGCGTGTGTAAAATATGTAAATACAAATCTTTATTTATTTTGTGCCGAGGTGGACAGTATATTGCTGCCACTGTTAGCAGGTAGTTTTTGGTATTTAGTCGAACTGCAGTGCATTGAACTTGTGGTATTTCATGTTTAAGGTATTCTTGGTGTTGGATATTTTCCTTGATGATCACAGCACTGCCGCCTCTTCCTTTATTTGCAGGATGCAGTGCATAGTAAACCTTATAGCCTTTAAATGTAATATATGATTGTTTAGTAAAATGTGTTTCGGAAACTAGACACACATCAATATCCTCCATATCTAGGACTAATTTTAAGATTGTTCATGGTTTATTTTTAGGAATAGCGATCTTGGTGCTATTTTCAATTTTTTTTAGACGTTCATCAAATGAAGTCATAAGTTTAAGTATTTCATCTAACTTATTTTCACTAGGGGTGGCTTGCTCTTTGCGTTGGGAGCTCATTGAATTTTTTCGCGGCAGTCTGAGCATAAGAAACGTTTGTACGAGTACTTACAGTCGAGACAGGCTTATTATTTGCTCGCTGCGGATTGGTTGGAGCTTCCTTATCGTGACTGTCTATATGTTTCTTAGAAGTCTTATTTCTTAATTTCTGCATTTCCTTGGTTATCATACACCCTCTGTAGTTAGCCGGATGATGTTTTCCGCAGTGTACGCACTTTGGTTTCTCGGTAGCTGCTTTTTTACAGTCTTTAGTTAAGTGCTTTCCCGTGCATTTTACACACCTCGGCTCTTTAGCACAATACATTTGTGTATGCCCATAAGCTTGACACCTTTTACATTGAGGAACAAGTTTCGATGATTTCAGGGGTTGTATCTCCACCAAACACCCCAGTATGTATTTTATTTTATATATTTTGGCAATTTCCTCTTTATTACTGAAGGTCAGCATGAACATATTTAATGGTTCTTTGCTTTTCCAGCTCAGTTTGTTAACTGCGTCTTCTATTTGTAAGCCCTTTGCTTTGAGATCTTCTACGATTCTTTCCGGCTTACATGTTGAAGGCAACTTTTTTGCCATGACTCTAATAGGCCTTTCCTGCTTATTTTCATAGGAATGCCATAAAAAGTTATTTGCTGATAACAGCTTCGTTACGGCCCTATATGCGTCTTCATTACACGCATTTATTTTGACGCTGTCACCATTCAATAATTTAATTGTAAAGGTTATTTCAGGCTGATTTTGTGTCAAAAAGTCATAAAAGTTTTGGTAGTTCTTTACCCCATCCACTATGATGGGAGGTGGGAGGGGAACTTTCTTTACCTTTACTACTTTAGGTATTTCTTTTTCTTGAGGTGAGAGTGTGGGTGATGTGTTCAATTTTCTTTTCTTTCTTGATTTCGTTCTTATCCACTCAGTCTCTTTAGCTAGCTCCTCCTCGTCGGTGTTGTACTCAGCGTGCACCGAAGACGATTCTGCATTAGGAGCTGCTGAAGGCGCAGCTTTAGTCTCAATGAGGCTTTGCAACTGCTGTTGGAGAGTCGCAATTTCTTTTTTTAGGTCTTCTACAAGGCTCTGCTGTTTAAGCCTTTCTTCCTGCTCATGTTTGAAACGGTCATAAAGATAACGTTCCGTTTCAGTTTTTAACTGAATAGATTTGGAAGGCGTATTCATTGTCAAGGCAGATGTGAACGTCGCCTTAACAATTACTCGTCGCACGTAATCATATCGAATGCAATGACTCACCGATGTAGGTCATCGCGGCCGGCCAAAGATACGTGACGACGGTGGATTTTGTTTTGATGCGTTAGCACTTTCACTGCACTATGTTAATGCGCGACATATGTGATTGTGACACAACTGCTCTGATGGAAGATTAAACGATCACAAATAAAATATGAAAAAAAAAATTTTTTTTCAATGTAGCTGCCATACAAGTAAAGACGTAGTCAATATTTTTTTTCTCGACAAACACATTGAGTGGGGTATCGTTGAATAGATCTTTCAAAAATATTGTTAGCTTGTGAACACCATTTTCGATTTAGGGATCCGTTTCTGAAATATTTGGGTTTAAAGTTCAAATTTTTGTTAGAGTCAAGTGTCCCCCCCCCCTCTATTTGCTAAACGGTTATATATGGCCACGTGAAAAAAAACACAATTATAGCATATATAATGTAGTTTGAAGGAAAATTTTCAGAGCCAAGTAGGGTATACAAATTAAAAGTTATAGGCGATCAACTTATAAAATGTACTTAAAAAAAAGACATTTTCATACAAATTCAATAGATATTAGTTTTTAGACGTTTTTAGTGGCAAGAACTCAAAGTTGGCATTCGCAACTACGGAACCCTACACTGCGCGTGGCCCGACACGCACTTGCCCAATTATTCCACTTTGGAAGTGTCTCTCGCGCAAACTATTCAGTTTAGAAAAAAAATATGTGAGGAACCTCAATATCATTTTAAAAGACCTATCCATAGATGTATGTACAGGTACACCTCACCCCACACGTATGGGTTTGATGAAAAATAAATTTTTCAGTTTCAGTTCTAAGTATGGGGAACCCCCAAAATTTATGGTTTTTTTTTCTATTTTTGTGTGAAAATCTTAATGCGGGCCACAGAATACATCTACTTACCAAGTTTTAACAGTATAGCTCTTATAGTTTCGGGGAAAAGTGGCTGTGACATACGGACGGACGGACTTGACGAATTTATAAGGGTTCCGTTTTTTGCCATTTGGTTACGGAACCCTAAAAAGCGTAAAATTCAGTCATGAAGAACCTATTTAGGCTAATGTTTTAGTAACAAATAGACGTTATTATATTATCTTGCTGTCGCTAGCTGATTGCAATGATTTTGGAGTTTATCGACGCCTCTTAGCCTGTTCTCTGTTTTAAACTTTATTTGCTTTGATTTTTGATAGTTTTCTTCGATTTTAAGCACGCCATGGCTATCAGCGAAACTTCAATGATTCATGTTTACAAAGTTTACGAAAGATTATGAATTTTTTTTTATCAATAGATTCACTATTTAACGCACTTTACATCTTTAACTCATTTGTAACTGTAGCACGGTTTTTATAATTTTTTTTAACGAATTATTTTTCTAAAACGTCGCTTGTATACGATGATTACTAACTTGTGACGTCACTATTATTATACGACACCCATTTAATCTTTGAGTGATTGCATAATTTTCCTCTAGCGATAGACACCTGTGGCTCGGTGTTCGGCCGCGGCGGGCGGTCGTTACTTACATTTGCCGACCGAGCGTGGGAGACATGGTTCCCTAGCAGTCTGTCGTATTTACGGCCCGCGATGGTTTCCAGCGAGAACGCGACGAGCCGGCTGGGGGCGCGCGCAGGCGCTAGCGGGGGCGCGGCCGGAGGCGGCGGCGGCGGCGGCGGCGGCGGCGGCGGCAGCGGCGGCGGCGGCGTGTCGCCCGGCTTCGTGTTCCTGCAGCTGTACCACAACATGAGCACGTACCCGCTGACGCGGGCGGCGCCGGGCGAGGCGGCGGCGCCGGCGCACCCGCTGGCCGAGCGGCCGCTGCGCGTGCTGGGCGTGCAGCACGAGCGCACCATCAAGAACCTCGACCTCGTGCCGCCCGTCGACACCTACAAGGTGAGCACAGCTCGCGCCGGAGCGACCCCCCAGCCATCTCCGGAGGTAAAATACTTAATGTTGAAGATCACCAGATCTTGATGTGGTACGGTACGGTGGTATGGTACGGCCTGCAGAAACGGTTAGGGTTAATAACGTATTTTTTTTTATAAAATGTATGGGTTGAAAGCACGTTGACGACAGGCAATTTAAGAAATTTGTGAAGCCTGAGACCAGTAAGGACTTATGCAACAAACGAAGAAGAAAGAGGGTAGACCGATATGGTTACCCTTGACAGCCGGACATCCATCGCAGTTCCTCAGTCGGCCAGCGACCATGATGGCAGAAGGGCCGTCGAAATATCTGGCAAAAAACGATATTAATCGCGGTAAGTCCCGTAATACTAATAACAGTAATTGTGACCGTGAAACTCTAAAATCATATAAGAAAAAATGTTTTTTTAACATACTCACTAAAAAGACGTCAATTAAAAAAAAGTTTACCATAGATACCATTTAGATCAGTACTTGTATATTCTAAATCTGATTTACCAAACATGTAAGTCAAACATTTTCATATTTTGTTTGGTTTTGTATTTTATTTAGTAAATATAGTCGTAGAAAAAGTATTGTATGCAACGTTGTATAAGTACGTCAAAAAATGCTTGATGGCGCCTCCTTACGATGCTCGCTTATGCTCGCATCGTAACCTGCGCCACTCTCATATTTTGAACCCTCTTATACAACTGTTGCATAAAATACTATTAAGTGATTTGCCTGTAATCTAGGTTTTATTGTCGCGGAATCGGAATCTTAACTTTTTTGGAATCAAAGATAATGTCTGTAAATTACAAAACATCAATAATACTACATTACTGCAGAGTGCGGGAAGTAGGGTATTGGCGAAGGAGCCCTTAAATTAAAATTGCTCGAGTTCAACAATCCCATTCACGCCGAGGCATGTATAGTGCTTTTTCAATAAATGTAAGGAAATAATTAAAGAAATAACCAAATATGCAAATATTTACGAAACTGCAAAGTAAATATGTTTATTTTTCCATGCTTTTTCTTTTTTAATTTTTATTTGTCTATCAGTGCAACGTAAACACAACTCAACAACCAGTCATATTTTACACATTTAAGAGGAAATCATTCGGCCGTATTTCCATACAAAATTATTCCTCTGATTTCTCGCCGGATAGTGTAAGGAGAGCAATGGTTTTTTCCAAAAAAAAACTTTGGATATATGAGCATGTCCCTATGTTTTCGTTTTTTTTATAATTTTATTATTAAAGGAGATACGAACCTCCAAAAACCTAAAAAAATGATAAAAATTTCCACTGTGTTCCAACATCTACCAAACAAATATGACTAGTTTATATTAAAAAAGGAAAACATAGAAACACAGTCAAAGCTTTTCTTTAATTTTAAAAGAAAAAATAAATCAAATCGGTTAAGTTTGGGAGGAGAAATCAGGGGAGGACGAAACGTAGATTTTGTGTATTTTTCTTAGGTATTATCGGTCCGAGCTGCAGTTGTCCCTATCACACCCTACGGGGGAAGGTTTGAGGTTGGGGGGCGGTATAAGGTGTATTACACTTTGTGACGTGACACGCAGTAACTTATTTTATCGATATTCTAGTGTTGTTGATGGATATCGATACACAAACCCAAACTCGGAAATGTTTATTCAATGTAGGATTTTATTTCATGAAGGTAAAATAAGCGGCCAAGTGCGAGTCGGACACGCCCATGAAGGGTTCCGTAGTAGCAAATAACATAATATAAAAGTCTTGTAGTATGTTTTTTATTTTATTTTTATATTTGAGTTGATTGAATGAAAGGTTAATTACCGTTTATGATTTATGACGTATTAAAAAAAAACTGCTTACTAGATATCGTTCAAACCAATTTTCGCTGGTAGTTTTTATGGTAATGAACATCATATATTTTTTTTAGTTTTATAATTCCCTTATTTTAGAAGTTACGGGTTACGTATGGGTTTGACGAAAAATAAATTTTTGAGTTTCAGTTCTAAGTATGGGGACCCCCAAAATTTTTTGTTTTTATTCTATTTTTGTGTCAAAACCTTAATGCGGTTCACATAATACATCTTTTTACCAAGTTTCAACAGTTTAGGTCTTATAGTTTCGGAAAAAAGTGGCTGTGACATACGGACGGACAGACAGACAGACAGACATGACGAATCTATAAGGGTTCCGTTTTTGCCATTTGGCTACGGAACCCTAAAAAGGAACCATCATAGTTTCGCCATGTCTATCTGTGTTATTAGGTTAGCTCCCATACATGTAAAGTGGAAGTCAATTTTCTTTTCTCGAATAACCCGTGTGAGATATCGTTGAATAGATATTTTAAAAGAAACTATCAGGGCGGAGTAGGGTTTACAAATTAAAAAGTTATAGACGACCAACTTATGAAATGTACTCGGAAAAGGAAAATTTCATGCAAATAAAAAAATAGTTTTTAGACGTATTTAGTAGCGTGAGCTCAAAGTCGGTATTTGCAATCACGAAACTCTACACTGCGCGTGGCCCGACACGCACTTGGCTAGTTTTATTTAAATATTATTTTAGTGCAAAAGCTAAAAACTACTAGCGATTTGAAATGACCACTGCTGGTAAGCAACTATCTAACCGGGCCGGATTCCGGATATAAATAAAATACGAAGATAATTATTAATCTCACAATGTTTTATCCTTTTGGGCATTGTTATAATGCTTATAAATATTAATTATGATTAAATATGTCAGATGCCTTTAGGCAGCCTGAAAAATCTAACACCAGTGTTGGCCACTTACATTTGGTTGGATATTCAGCAATCCGGCCAAATCACTGTCGGTATCGGTTAATAAAAAACGTTTTCTTGAAATTTTTTTATTATTTCATATGAACCTATACTATAAATACAGAGCCCCAAATAAGGATAAGGCGAGGAAGATGATGACGATGATGATGGTGAATCTATACTATAATACCATTCACTGACTGATTGACATAGTTGCTTAACATATTCTGGGGTGACAGAGGTAATAATTGATATTTACCGTTGTGTAGTGGGTGCTCTACTTATAATATTGCAGACACAGATACATTTTCACGCCCTTATCCCTGACGAGGTAGACAAAGCCCAGGGCCATACCGAACCCGAAAGTCATATTTAGCATGATGGTGGGCGTTAAGATGGAAAAAGCAATCAAAATAGTTATGAGTTGCTAGCCACATCGCCTAACATGATTCAAATCTCTCCCATTTCCTTTTCCAGCATGGAAGATAGTCTATTCGGTGGCCAAATCCCTTCATTTCCTCTCTCTTACTGTTAAATTCCTAGGGATACGATGATTTCAGGTAAAAGGCTCAGGTAAAATACGATTCCCATTCTTTGCCACAATACGTCATCTTCAATATTTTCTTCATAAAGTGAGCTTTTTTTAGAGCTCCACAAAATAAAAAAGCAATAATTATGATTTGTTTCCAATTGTAGTTTATTGTCTTTAAATGTGCAGAAGTCATTTTTTGTTCTATTCCTCTTATCTCAGAAATTTTGTACGGACATTTCACTTCTACAATAGAATCGTCTCCAACAAGACCATCAAGACTTGCTGCCAAAAACGGTTTTCGTTTTGTCAACGAATAATCCACATTTTGATACCGGCAGTCCGGTTTCTTCGGTGAATTGTTGTATTGCTTCATCTTCCTTTTCTTTACTATAATTCGCCAAAGTGCCTTGAAATTGAGAATACAACAAAGATTTTAATAGACATTTTACTGATGTTGTTTTTCGTAGTTTATAATCTCGTCCGAAGTTGGATGCTGTCAGACGTTTACATCTTTCAACTGCCCACAAGGTATTCTCACTCGGGCCGACAGTGTTTTGTTCGAGCTCATCAAAATTGTCTTTTATTCAAATATTTCAGGTAGCATGTCTGATTCTAAATCTAACTGACCATAATTCTCGTCAGGTCCAGTAACTTTTTTTCTTTTATTTGGTTCGTCATTACGAAATACAATTTTTCTTTTGCGACACCTTTCTGTATTTTCTTAGGAATATATAATATTGGTGTAGGCTAAAAACTAAGATAACGGTATGTTGCACGAGTCTGGCAATCCCACCGGCAACAAACAAACACACAAACAAACCTACGCAGTACTGCTACCACCCTAGATAAGGTCTAGGGAACCTTCTAACCTAATTATATATTTATCACGAAGTACGGGATCACGCTGCATGCGCCGTTCCATGGACAGCAGTCGTTTCTCCGCAAACATCCTACTATGCCCTAGGCTAGGACGAGAAGCAACAAAGGGTAACCCAGTTACCAACCGACCGGAAGACAATCTTTCCGTATTGGCCTGATAAAAGGCCTCACACTCTGCGTGGTCCGGATCCATCCTGGAGACCATAGGTGGCTCCTCCATCTCCCAAAACCTTTGCATGGTCTTGGCCAAAGACGCATTCGCGAGAACTGTTGGCTCCTCCATGGAGTCATGTTCAAAGACAGGGCCCATCAGAGCGTAACCACAAATTGTAGACACTTGTTATATACAATAATACGGTGACATATACATTTCCTAGAAATTGTATACAATTCCTGAATTTAACACATTTCCAATAACATAAATTTAGGTATCTAAGAAAACCACCAACCTAGTGATTGAATGCGGTGCGAAACGGATCTGACGTTTAATAGCAAAGTGACATTTTTTTCCTTTAGCGGATAAATATAATCGCTTTTTAGTTCTTTATCTTTTCGAAGAAGAAGTTCCTTTTCTGTTACCCATTGTAAGTAAAAAGAGTAATCTGAAATAAAAAGATTGGGTACTTATTAGGTGAAGTAGAAAATGGTCTATGAAATTTGTCAAAATAAGTAGGCAAAGATACAGTAAAGAAATTATTAAAGTGTAGCTGTTGATATTACCACAAGTAATATTGTACTAAAATAACGTTTTTTAACCATATGAAATTTCTGGCCGGATCCGGCCGGATTGATGGAAATCCGGTCGGATCCGGCCGGATATGAAATTAGACTGGATAATTTCGCCCGGTCATTAAAATGTTAGAATATTATTGCAATATATAGTATATACAAAACAAAGATATTGTTCACTTCTTTGGTTGGCTCTGAAGAGATTTGTTAACTTGGTGAAATTAAACGACGCCATTCAACTAATTGTTTTACTTGCATAACTTAGTATTTAGCAATTTACACTGTTTTTCATTAAATTTGAGATACATTTATAAGGAAGCTTCTTTCTTATACATTTATCAAACAAAAAACTTTAGGACTTTTTCAACTCCGAGCTAGAACTTATGTAGTTACAAGATTTTTTTGGCGGGAAACTGGTATCTGTCAAAATCTCTAAGTTTGACATTTAGCTGTCATTATGTTTTGCAATCTTGGGTAGGAAAAAGGAAGCATAGATATCAACACTAAACAGCCTATCAAAAGATCGGCAATACACATGCTACTTTTTATACAGATATAGTTTATACAAGTAGTTGCAAGGTTAAAAAAAGGGGAGGGGATATATTCTTCTATTCTTCTACTTTGACGTAGATAATGCACCCTAAAATTGATTTTGTAATAAATGAAAAATTACTTACAATTTAGGTAGTTATGACGATAAAATCTCAAAATCCAATACACAAGCCGAGTCAAAACAGTGAAGCAAAGTATCTGACAAGTCCAGTAGACAATATTATAGCCAGGGTCTTATAAAGAAAGCAGACAAGTAATAGAATATGCAAAACAAAACAAACACTCCGCATATGCCGAAATAAATTTGCCGACTACTGCATCGGCGAGCGAGCCCGGCGGCCGGGAGGGTGCGGGCTGCGAGGGCGGCGCGCCACACACACGCATCATTGACAATTTACTCACACATTGATAGCTCCGTAGTTCGGGCGCAGCACGACAGCAATAGATTTTACAAATACCTATTTTTGAATTCTCTCTACCTTAATGTTTCCTCTTAATATAATTAATTTTCGACGCGAAAGAAAAAAAACTGGCCATGCACATAAGGTTTTGTACTAATTATCTATAAATAAATCACGTTTATTTGTATGAGAGCCCCCCCTTAAATATTTATTTGGATACAGAACCCTAATCAAGTCAATAATCTACGGTATTAAATTTTTTGCGTAAAATATGATTAGGCTGTATAGGCCATTGCACTAATCGACAATCGAAAAAGAAAAATAACAAGTTACATTAATTTAAACAAGTTACATGCAATCTAGAATGCTTACAAAGGTGGAAAATCCGTTCCCGAAAATCATACCTAATGTTGTTACTGTCCCTTTCTACATTATTACTGGCAGTTTGCGAAAAAGGGATGCAGATAACTTTAGGTTACATTTTTTGCTAATGTTATGTATTTAAACATAAGCATTATGAGAATATAAACTTCAATGCTTTTTTTTAGATTATTGTTCGTAGTCATTCTAGATTGTATGTAATTATTTTGTTTGGAGCAATGGCCAAGAATGAATTTCCATTCTTACTTTCCTGGCCTAGGCCGAGAATAACAAACTTCGCATCCTCCTTTTACTACAATAATGCCAACATTTCATCAAAACATGCGAGCATGTTTGAGAAAATTAAATTTTAAGTGTTCACAAAGCTTTTGGTTTTGCAGTTATCAATTTATTTTCCACCAGGTATATCAAGAGACTTACGCCCTTTTTAAAATGTTAGGTCTTTTTAGAGATAAGGGAGAAGGGAGGATCCAGAATTTCCTTTAATAACTTAAAATTATTGATTGCTGATGCGTGTGTGTGCAGGTGGGCGTGCTGTACGTGGGCCCGGGGCAGCACGACAACGAGGTACTGATCCTGAAGAACTCGTTCGGCTCCGTGCGCTACGCCGAGTTCCTGTCGGCGCTGGGCTCGCTGGTGTCGCTGAGCGAGGCGGCCGAGCCCGACCTGTTCCTCAACCTGGAGCGCGGCGGCCGCGACGGCACGCACGCCTACGTGTGGCGCGACGACGTCATGCAGGTACCGCCCCCGCCCGCCCCGCCCCGCCCCGCCCCGCCCCCGCCGCCGTCACTGTAACGTATGCATGCGTCGCAGGTGCTGTTCCACGTGGCCACGGCGATGCCGAGCTCGCCGAAGGACCCCACGTGCAACGAGAAGCGCAAGTACATCGGCAACGACTTCGTGTCCATTGTGTACAACGACTCCGGCGTCGACTTCAACATTCACACTATCAAGGTAATCAGTGTTACGGATGGTGCATAAACCTGCTATATACAGGGTGCATATTGAAATTATTTTACATTTTTTTACGGCAGAAGAACTGCGACGCAAGACATGTCATCATCATCATCATTTCAGCCGCATAACGTTCACTGGACATAGGCCTCCCCCAAAGATTTCCAAAATGACCGATCAAGAGCGGCCTGCATCCAGCGCTTTCCAGCGACCCTGGTCAGGTCATCTGACCACCTTGTAGGTGGGTGCCCTACGCTTCGCTTGCCAGTACGCGGTCGCCATTCAAGAACCTTTTTGCCCCATCGGCCATCGGTTCGTCGCGCTATGTGTCCCGCCCACTGCCACTTCAACGAGCTAATCCGCTTGGCTATGTCAGTGACTTTTGTTCTCCTACGGATTTCCTCATTTCTGATTCGATCACGTAGGGAAACACCGAGCATAGCCCTCTCCATAGCGCGTTGAGCGACCTTGAGCTTTCTTATGAGACCCATAGTAAGGGACCACGTTTCGGAGCCATAAGTCATCACTGGTAACACACATTGGTTGTAAACCTTAGTCTTGAGGCACAGAGGTATTTTTGGACGAGAAGACATTGCGTAGCCTCCCGAACGCTGCCCAGCCGAGTCGGATTCGTCGAAAGACCTCTTCCTCGAAGCTGGAACTTCCTGCCTGGATCAATTGACCCAGGTAGATATACTGGTCTACAACTTCGAGGGTGGAGCTCCCAACACAAACAGGTAGGGGCGCAACATGGACATTCGACATTACTTTGGTTTTGTCCATGTTCATTTTAAGGCCCACTTGTTGGGAAACTCGATTTAGGTCTCCGAGCATAGTACTTAAGTCTTCCATCGATTCTGCCATGACAACAATATCGTCGGCAAATCGAAGGTGAGTGATATACTCGCCATTGATGTTGATGCCAAATCCTTCCCATTCCAGAAGCTTGAAGGCATCTTCCAGTGCAACGGTGAACAGTTTCGGAGATATAAAATCTCCCTGTCTTACACCTCTATGCAGTGGAATTGCCCTCGTGCACTGCTCCTGTACTCGGACTGACATAGTGGCGTTACTGTATAAGCACTTCAACACTTCGATATACCGATAGTCAATACGGCATCGCTGGAGAGACTGAAGCACGGCCCATGTTTCGATCGAATCGAAGGCTTTTTCATAGTCCACGAATCCCAAGCATAACGGCCGGTTATACTCCCTCGTCTTCTCTATAACCTGCCGCAGCGTATGAATGTGGTCCATGGTGCTAAAGCCTTTACGGAAACCAGCTTGTTCGGGAGGTTGGAAGGCATCAAACCTGTTCGCGAGACGATTCGTGATGACCCTCGAAAACAACTTATATACATGACTCAGAAGCGTGATAGGCCTATAGTTCTTCAATAGGGTGTTATCTCCCTTTTTGAAGAACAAGACCACCACGCCCCTGTTCCACGCTTCTGGCGTTACGCCCTCGAGCAGAACGGAATTAAAGAGCCTCTGAAGGACTTTCAGTACCGGCGTTCCGCCCGCTTTCAGAAGCTCTGCTGTGATTCCATCCTCGCCCGGCGCCTTGTTGTTTTTAAGCTGTTTGAGGGCCATCCTAATCTCGTACAGGCTGATGTCCGGGATATCTTCGGTATAGTGTCGGGTTACCTTGACTCTTGGGTCTTTAACCATTTGTTTACTGGGTTGTGATACTGAGGTATACAGCTGTCCATAAAACCTCTCGATCTCCGCCAGAACCCCTTCCTTTGTCGACACCACGCCGCCGTCCTCCGTCTTCAGCTTCATCAATCGGCTTTGCCCAACCGACATAGCTCTTGCGAACACTTTGGAGCCTTTATTCTGCTCTATCGTCTCCTTAATACGCTCAGTATTAAAGGAGCGGATGTCGTGTCGCAAGGACTTTTGTATACGTCTGTTGAGCTGCCGATATGATTCAGCATCTTTGGAGGTATGCAGCGGCCTTGATCGTCGCTCTGCCATTAAGTCTAGGGTCCGAGCAGAGATTTTTTGAGGCTTTCGTTTGGGGCTGGACCTGAATACTTTTGATCCCACCGCTTGGACAGCTTGTATAAACCCTTGGTTTATCTCGTCCACTGTAACGCAATCCTGAAGGCTTTCGAAACGATTCGACAGTTCAAGCTGGAAGCCCTCGGAGTTCTCAATTTGGACTTGTGACGGTCGGAGCGTCGACTTCATCAGTCGTGACCTTTCGACTTTGAGACCAATATTCACGATGCCTCTTAATATTCGGTGATCACTCCCGGTTTTGACTCGAGTGATCACTGAGACATCGTTGAATATTCGTCTCTTTGTCGTTAGGATGAAGTCGATTTCGTTCTTAACAGGGGGCTGGTTCTTTTTAGCCGGACCCAACCAGGTCCACTTTTGCGGCGGCTTTTTAAAGAAAGAGTTCATCGCAAAGAGTCCCTCTTGCTCCAAAAAATCAGCCAGCCTACGTCGTTTCGTCAGTAGGTTACCAGACTCTAGGGTTGTCGTGCCCTCGCCCTCTCTTCGGACTTCAGACAACCCCACAATGTCCCACCGTAACCTACTCAATTCTTCCTCCACCTCAGCCAGTTTCTCGTCAGTCCTCAATGTGCAGACATTGTGTGTTACCAGGGCCAGTTTTCGCCGGGGTTGGTAGCCGGATCCCATCCGGGGATTCTTAGCACCCCCTGCCCCGCCGTAACCATGACCGCTACCGGAGTCAGGAATAGCGGGGCTGCCGGGTACTGGGGGCCTGGTCATTTTTTGTATATGCAAGACATGTGCATTTTCGTAAATGTAATGTTTTGATGATGAGCGAGAAAGCGGACTGCAAAAGAAATATTTGAATCATCTCTGCAGCGCCATGTCGTAGTCTTTTTGTGCACCATCTTGTCGCTTCGTTGTTATGGTTGTAGTTCTTCATAGTGGCATGTAGTGACATGGGTATAGTAGATTATTCAAAGGAAGCCAACGATTTGAATTCCATTGTGTACAAGAGGTAGTCAGTCGGTGTGTGTGCGCAGGGGCAGGCCAACTTCTGCATCGTGGTGGTGGAGCCGTACGAGCACGGCATGAGCCGCGTGCTGATGAAGAGCAAGGACGAGCGCATCCGCAGCGAGTTCCTGCCGCACGTGGAGCCGCACCACGTGTCGGACGCCGTGGCGGCGCTGCTGGCGCGCCAGCTGGCGCTGCACGCCGCGCTGGCGGCGCAGATCTCGCAGTCGCTGCGCCTGGCCGCCGCGCCCTACGCCTCTAACTCGCTGGAGCGCCTGCGCATCATCAAGCGGCTGCGGCGCCGGCTGGAGGCCGAGCGGCTGGCGGCGGCGCAGCGCCCCGACCCGCTGTGCTACGGCACGCCCGACGTGCAGCAGCGCATCGCCATCGACGACTTCAACGACTACACGTAGGCGCCGCCCGCGACGACTGCGCCGGCGCATCAATAGAGCTTACGACTATTTTACCCATTTCATTTTTTACACTTTTTGCGTCACATGTGATAATAGCATAAACTAACTATACGAAATAGGCATACATAATAATATGTACATGTACAAACTCTGTCAACTTTTTTACTGGAAATACGCTACGCCCAAGTTCGTAGGGATAGGACGATTCGCCCGAGGCTGGACGCCCGGCTGCAGGCTGGCTTTCTCACGTGCATGGCCGACTTACCCCGCCGCCCGCTCGGCCCTCGCCGAGCGGCACGACTACCGCACTCGCGCACCGCATCCACAATTCAATTATAATAAATCTATATTTATTTGATTATCCTGTTGCTTACAAAAGATGTATTTGAATATCCTGTGACCTGTGGCTAAGTAAAATAGGTTAATTTAGGTTTTGAACTGAGTAATATTAATTTATGGAATCCTAGGTGTTTTGTAATAGCCGTCGCTGCCGGCGGCGCGCTCGCCGACGCGCGGCCACCTTGTTAAGCATTGAAGCATTTGTTGTTGAAACATTTTATGTAGCAATTTATTTCCTGACAAGATTTTGTAATCAAATAAATGATGGCTATTTTTTTGAATTTTGAATTTTTAAATTTAAACCAAGTGTCAAAACTCACAACTTTTCTCATTGCTTTTGTTAATAACAAGGTGTACTTTTTCTTCATTTCTTATTCCTGAGCTTATCCCTGTCTGTTAGATTGTTTTTTATTTGGTCTGAGGTCAATGGGAATACGGTGTTATGTTCAATTAAGTTAATCAATTGCTCGGGCGTTTTTCCCTTGTCTGAACTGGCCCAATGTATATTTAAAAAAAAACTGGATCTCAGCCTGAAAGGCGTTTTGTCGCAAAATGTCCCTTTCTCAAATCGTCTCTTTCGCAAAATGTCCCCTTCCCTTGGTGGCAAAAATATCCCTTTCGCAATATTTCATGTTTTTTATACAATGTGGAAGGGACTACCCGTAATAAATATAAACCATTTTCGAATACACTCAGATTGTGATGAAGATGTAATATAGTCATAGTAATTTGTGTTCAGGCATATTATTTACTTTTATTAACAAGAAAATTAATCCTACTACCCTATCCTATCCTACTAATATTATAAATGCGAAAGGAGTTTGTATATTTGTTTGTTACCTCTTCACGCTTAAACTAATGAAATTCCCACAGGGAGCGAAGCCCGCAAGTACAAGAAAATCGGTAATTGTTTATAATTATTGAACACTAGCTTTAGCCCGCGGCTCCACCTGAAAATTTAGTAAGAATATCTGTTTTTTTTATCAATAACATTAATTTAGATTTGAACGAAATAAATCAACTGGGTAACCTTCCTACCCCATAACCTTTTCCGTGCCACACGGACGTGTATGCAAAATCCTATTATCCTACTTCCTACTATTTTTTATAAAATATGCAAAAGTTTGTATGTTTGTGAATTTGTATGTTTGTTACTCCATCACGCCTAAACAGATTAAGGGATTAAGATAAAATTTTGCACACAGATAGTTTATCAACCAGATTAACACATAAGGTATACTTGTTATCCCGAAAAAGTTACTGCTTAGGGATCGATATTAACGCGAGCGGAGCCGCAAAAGCTAGTTTCATGATAATTGGTAAAACGTAGTGATTATGTTTTTGATAATTGGTTCAGTAGTTAAGGTGTGGAGGCGTAACAAACAAATAAACAAAAAAACCAAACTAATGATGAAATTTTGGAAATGGGACTTTTCGCTACCACGGACATTTTGCGAAAAGGTCGTTTTGCGAAAGGAACATTTTGCGACGATACCCTGACAGGGTATCATCCCGTCGTCTTATGTCCCATAACCAAAATTTCGTTATTTTTATAAATTTTTTATAAAAACTCCACACCGTAACTACTGAACCAATTGGCATGCATTGTTTTACTATTCTGACACCCGGATAAAAAAAAAGAAATACTATTTAAATATTAATAAAAACTCAGTCTGAGAAGAGGAGCACAATAAAATGAAGTTGCATTCTTTGTTGCCAGCATCAAAAAAATCGCTGGATTTTTACAAGATAAGAGCTTCTACCAGACCTTGTGTTCAGACCTAAATAAAAAATTTAATACATGAATATACAATGTGGAATGAACATACCCGGAATAAATCAAACCACGGGCTATATTACATTACTTATTATAATAACAGAAGAAATAAAAATTGGACATTCCCATACAAATTGCCTGGGCGACTGCATAATTTAGTATGGTAATGCCAAATTTTTGAAGTGAAAACTTCTTTAGCGGCGTTGTGCACTTTTTTTGGAATGGGTAAAAAATGTTAAACTCGCGTCAGGACACGTGACCTGATCGAAAATTCGTAAGACGGCGCAGGGCGCTTGCGCGAATGTTCGTGTGTGTTTATGTTACAGCGTGCTACGCGCATCCATGGATGGTGACAGCTGATGGCTCGACCGTCTGTGTAGTGGCCATACTGCTGTGTATTTGAAAATGATTTTGTTGAAAATGAATTTGGTCATGCTTGTGACATTTGTGACAGACTGTGGTTCAGAAAAGATTTTAAATATTTTATACTGATAAATTAAAGCAATTCGTGCAAAATTATTCCCTAACCATTCCAAAATATCAAAAATGCACAACGTTAATATTCAAGTTTTCACTTCTGCCGGCACTCCCAGAGTGCAACCCGTCGTTTTTTTTTTGTTCTTATACTGTTATTTTAATTCCATTACAATATAGAAATCTAAATCGAACCACGGGCTATAGCCCGTGGTTCGATTTATTATGTGTATGTCCCTTCCACATAGTGCAGGAAGTAGTGTCACCCAATGTATGGAAGGTGCAAATTTTGGTATCGGAAGAATTCACTTGGTACAGATGTAATATACGTAAAGTTAAGCTAATTTAGCCCGGTAGCCATCCCCCACCCCCTGGGGGGTAGGCAGGGGGGGCATTCAAAGTTACTCGCCGCCGCGCTTCAGAAAAAAAATCATATCAGCTTCTATTTACCTAACACCTCGAGTATGGTGTCATTTTCTGATAAATCGGGGATGAGGAATTCAATTTTAAGAACAATTTTACATTTAATGTATAGGTTAATAGTAAAAAAAGGAAAATATTGACGAAAATATCAAAATCGGATCGCAGTTTTTTTTATTTTAACAGATTTATTTTGCCAGAAACCCGAAATTTCGTGTTTAAAAAAATATTAACTTAAAGCATATTTATCGAGCTTTAAAAAAATATATATACTTTATTATATATAGCTGTCATACATCTATCTGAAAAAAATCGGACTTGGCACGCGGCGGTGCCTAGAAAAATTTTCAATCGTCTCGTCTCACATAATTTGTTGCAAGTATTAAGTTGTTTTTTTATGAAAAATATATAGAATACATACTTAACTTAATTATTGACTGTCGCTTATGGTCCTAGATATCAATAATAGTTTTTTATATTTATATTCGTAAATTTTTTCATTCAAATTTTCCACCACAGTGGTATAATTCGGTACATTTTAATAGTTTTCTTAAGACAGTTGCACCTAACACTGCACCCTGACTTGCACTTGCACCGAATCAGTTCACGACAAGCGGTAGCAGCCACTTTGGTTTCCAATCATTTGATTCCATTTCCTATCCCCAATCCCCCCGGACTGGAAGGATTTGGAATCGGCACCATCGCTCGGCCCCAAACGTGCACTGCACACCATGCTAAACAGCTCTTATGATGCCGAAAATTCTCTAGCTGTCAGCCTTTTTTAGAGAAAATCTCCCTCCTGCACTCGTTTAACGATGTGCACTACACACTGGACCTAAAATGAAAATTGGGTAAGTAGGTATTGCATTATTTTGATTAATATAAAATACAGTTATATGCTCACTTATTATACATCGTTATGATAAATTTTTGAATAATTTGGTTACAGTTTTCTACGTGTCTGTCAGCGAGCATATTAAATACATTAGTTGCTGATGGAAAAGTATTTTATGCTTCAAAAGGAGCTGCTAAGAACAGTCATACGACTGTTCCTAGCAGCAGCGATCGTTGTAAAAATAACATCGACCCCTGTAACCACGAAGCTGAATGCTCATACGAGAATAATTGTGCATGTTGCTGACGAAGCATGGAATACTTTTCCATCAGCAACTAATGTATTTAATATGTTCAATAACAGAGACATAGAAAACTCTGACCAAATTATTCAAAATTTGTCATAACAATGTATGATATTACTTCTTACTTCCCTCGAGGACAATTTTTCGCAATTAGGCCCGAATTTGCCGGTTCCGTTTTGCGTCATGGTTTCCGGATGTTCTAGGAACTTTTTTCTTATTACTCCGGGAGGAGATAGCTCGCAGTTTCTGCAGCCTCCATGCATGCTCTGCAACGAGGACTGTTACTTAAACCTAGGGTGAAAAGGTGTTTGTTTAGTGCACAATGACCAGTAATAATGTTAATAATAGGGCGTAGGTTCCTCCTCGGCAGTGCTAACAGACGTCGGGATAAACGTCTGTCTCATTGGGGCAGCGCCTCCTTAGCCTGCCAAGACTGAGCCAGTTCTTCGCCAATACGACTCTTGATCAAGGAGAGAACCTGCGTGAAGGGAATCGGGGCCATCGGAAGGGGTCTCTCCGGTGTCAGCTCGTCCGCTGCATCGTTACCCAGTGAGTAACGATGTATGATAAGTAAGCATGATAGCTGTATTTTATTTTAACCAAAATAATAATGGAATACCTACTTACCGGATTTTCGTTTTAGATCCAGTCAGTGCATATCGTTAAACAAGTGCAGGAGGGAGATATTCTCTAAAAAAGACTGACAGCTAGAGAATTTTCGGCATCATAAGAGCTGTTTAGCATGGTGTGCAGTGCACGTTTGGGGCCAAGCGATGGTGCCGATTCCAAATCCTCCCAGTCCGGCGGATTGGGGATAGGAAATGGAATCAAATAATTGGAAACCAAAGTGGACTACTGCACCAGTGGCTGCTACCGCTTGTTGTGACCTGATTCGGTGCAAGTGCAAGTCAGGGTGCAGTGTTAGGTGCAACTGTCTAAGAAAACTATTAAAATGTACCGAATTATAACACTGTGGTGGAAAATTTGAATGAAAAAAATTACAAATATAAATATAAAATACTATTATTGATATATAAGACCATAAGCGACAGTCAATAATTAAGTTAAGTATGTATTCTTTATATTTTTCATAAAAAACAACTTAATACTTGCAACAAATTATGTGAGCTGAGACGATTGAAAAAGTTTCTAGGCACCGCCGCGTGCCATGTCCGATTTTTTTCAGATAGATGTGTGACAGCTATATATAATAAAGTATATATTTTTTAAAAGCTAGATAAATATTCTTTAAGTAAATATTTTTTTAAACACAAAATTCCGGGTTTCTGGCAAAATAAATCTGTTAAAATAAAAAAAACTGCGATCCGATTTTGATATTTTCGTCAATATTTTCCTTTTTTTACTATTAACCTATACATTAAATGTAAAATTGTACTCAAAATTGAATTCCTCATCCCCGATTTATCAGAAAATGACACCATACTCGAGGTGTTAGGTAAATAGAAGCTGATATGATTTTTTTTCTGAAGCGCGGCGGCGAGTAACTTTGAATGCCCCCCCTGCCTACCCCCCAGGGGGTGGGGGATGGCTACCGGGCTAAATTAGCTTAACTTTACGTATATTACATCTGTGCTAAGTGAATTCTTCCGATACCAAAATTTGCACCTTATGACACTACTTCCCGCACTAACATTAGGAGCTCCCTAGTTCTAAATTTAAAAGCACAGAGTAATAATAGACTATGTTTTAAAAGAATGCAGAGATGAGGACATTTTGACCTCTTAAAGGGAGTTTGTCCCAAAGGCTTGTGGCTAGTACCGAGAAGGACTTGAACTGAGCATATCTGAAGCATGGTATTGTTACTCAATCGTAGGCAGGGAGGAGTATGGCAAAACGAGATGTTTTCTTAAAAGTATTTAGGCTAGGATGAATGGACACATTAAAAAGAAAAGCTCTTTAGCTTGTGATGGGACTGATGATGGGTTCAACTATTATTATATCTGTGGGTTCAACCATAATATTGACTGAAATGAAAGCATAGGTAAATATAGTGAGTAAGACATATAATTTATTTCTAATTATCTATTCACAAAGTACTAGCCAGCTGCCGGTGGTGCTCTCACTCCTTGGCGTCGAGCTTCCGCCGCCACACCTTGACCTTGCCGCGCAGCTCGCGCAGCCGCCGCATCTCCTCCTTGAAGTCCTGATGCTCGTCGCGGAACAGCCCGTACTCGCGCAGCTTTAGCATGAGCGCGTGCGTCTCCACGTGCCGCGGGTAGTAGTGCACCACCGTCTCGTCCGAGTGCAGCGGCCGCGCACTGAACATCTTCACCACCTTCATAGACTTGTCGTTGGTAGGGATTGCCACTTCGCCGAATATCCTGTTTGACAACCTTTTCATACGACGCGCGTAGTTCGTCGATGCGTTTAGTAACTGGGCGTATTTAGCATAGTTTGTAGCCATGTTTTTAATCTGGAATCACAAATTATAGCAATTTTGTACTTTGAAAAGAAGTAGGCTGTAGGTACTTGTTAAGTATAATGTTGACACTACGTTAGGTACCTACTAAAACTTTAGACAGAACTACACTGTGCAAGTTTATTTACGATTTTCACTCACCGATATAATAATAAAAAATATAATATAACCTCAGGCACTTTATAAATAAACCAACATTATTATTTTTAATTATTTATGTTAATTTGCCTATCTGACAGTGACACATACCTAGTTCACTTCATGTTAAGCCGGGTCTCCTGCACCTCGAATTATAGCTGATGGAAAACATGCGCTGCGCGGGGCGAGAGGGGAAGGGTTTCTTTTTTAATTATTTTATGGTTTTGGGTAGTCCGAGTCCTTTGGAGCCTATCTCTATTATTTGCAATTGGTAAAACGCAAAACACATCTTCTAGTTTTTTTTTTTTTTTTTTAGTTTTGGCTCGACGCTCTTGCGTATTTAGCCAGGCTCAAGTTAATAAAATGTGGGAACATTCAATGTGAAGTAAATATATATATATATATACAATCAAAGGTTGGTATAGGTCCTTTGATTGCTTTAAGGGAGCTTCTGGCGACAAATCTATACGAGTCCACTGGTTTTCATAGCCGATTGAGTGGCGGACGACGGCGCCTACAGACGCCCACCGCAGTCCGCAAATTAATCACTACAGCCGCACTATGACTGTTCACTTTAAACATTTTACATATTGTCCATGAGAATGAACATTTATAACACCAAACTACACCAATTTCATATTATAAAGTCCACTAGAATCAATTTGCAAAACAATTTAAAGCAAACTCCAACTGAACCCCTTGACTTCCCGCCAAAAAAAAAAAAAAAACCACATCTAGTTCTTCGTCTGGCAAAAATGATGATAACAGTAACTAATCAGAAATAAATATTATTAGGTATCTTAAGTGTCATTTTTGAAACACGGAGTCACCTAAACGAATGGTTTTTCCATACAAAAAACCGTTCGTTTAGTGACTCCGCGTTTGAAAAGTAGCACCTCATGATGAAGTCAACCTTAAAGAAATGTTTCATTCAAAACAGAAATTATTTGCAGGAGACGGTTTGTGTATGAAAAATAATATTTTTGTTTTGTTTTTGTTTCATGTTTTTTGTGTAATGTTTCGAGAATTCTGGCGCAGGAGACCCGCCTTTATAATAAAATAAGGTATTCTCTTCCCGCGACAGCTGATGACGTAGGTGGAACTTGACTACGTCATCAATTTGATATGTTACCACTGTGTGAAATTGAATTACCCGAGCGTAATGCATTTTTGAACTTTACATACCAATTTCGAATCAATAATCCATTATATCAATTTATAAAATATTGAATTATTGAATCACGCGAGAATCGCGAGATACTAAATAGCTAAGTCACTTAATATTTTATTTAATATTCATGAACTAATTGAGAAAGTCCTTAAATTTACTGAAAAAAACAATCAGTGGCAATGGCAACACTTTGTGACGTAGTCAAGTTCCATCTCGGGAAGAGAATACCTGTTTTATTATACCATGGTTCACTTAACTTTTTGACAAACCTACTAACCTCTACTTCCGTGATTTATAGAAACCTCCAAGAAATCACTGTGTGCTGTGCCCGAGTGCCGTGGGCGCCGTGCCGTGGCCGTGTGCCGTTTTTGAATCGCTGTGCCATGGTATAATAAAATAAGGTATTCTCTTCCCGTGACAGCTGATGACGTAGGTGGAACTTGACTACGTCATCAGTTTCATATGTTGCCGTTGCCACTGTGTGAAATTGAATTACCCGAGCGTAATGCAATTTGAGCTTTATAAACCAATTTCGAATTAATAATCCATTAAATCAATTTATAAAATATTGAATTGATGAATCACGCGAGAATCGCGAGATACTAAATAGCTAAGTTACTTAATATTTTATTTAATATTCATGAACTTATTGAGAAAGTCCTTTTTACCGAAAAGAACAATCAGTGGCAACACTGTGACGTAGTCAAGTTCCATCTCGGGAAGAGAATACCTGTTATACCATGCACTGTGCTGTGTGTGTGTGCGACAAAAAGGTTTTTTCTTGAGATGACGATTTGGCTAAAGAGCTATCGATACCAAACCAATCGATAGAAACGATAATTTATGTATGAGAAGTGACAGCAATAGTTTGCACTACCGAATCCACTGTGGATTATCCAATCCAGCAGCAACAGCAAGTAGCAATAGCAAGTGAGCAACACATATACTTATATGTATGTTGGTCAATAGTATATTATGCAATTATTGTTTAAAAGACGGATTGTAATCGAGGGCCATAGATAGATGAATCACGAAATTCACGAACAAGTAAAGGATTCTAACAATTGAATCACGACCGCAGGGAGTGATCACAGGGAGTGATTGACGATTAATGAATCACGAGCGCAGCGAGTGATTCAAGTGTTAGAATCCTGAAGTGCTATTTTTGAAACGCGGAGTGACCAAAACGAATGGTTTTTCCATACAAAAAATCGATCGTTTAGTGACTCCGCATTTGAAAAATCTGCTTTGGAAAGCAGAAAAATGTGTATGCCATAGACAATTAATCTGTCTAATCTGTGGTGTATAGCCACGCCCCTTTGTTTGCATGTTTTTTGTAATGTTTCGAAAATTTAGGTGCAGGAGACCCGCTTTCAAACAATATTGTTTTTCGCTGAAGGCGGGTTTCCTGCGCCAGAATTTTCGAAACATTACACAAAAAACATGAAACAAAAACAAAACAAAAATATTATTTTTCATACACAAAACGTCTCCTGCAAATAATTTCTGTTTTGAATGAAACATTTTTTAACGTTAGTGTTTACATTCTTTATGGTTGACTTCATCATGAGGTGCTACTTTTCAAACGCGGAGTCACTAAACGAACGGTTTTTTATATGGAAAAACCATTCGTTTAGGTGACTCCGCGTTTCAAAAATGACACTTAAGATACCTAATAATATTTATTTCTGACTAGCCGAAGCCCGCGACTTCGTTCGCGTGGACTTTATGTCTCTGGAAAATGCTCATCAGGCTGAACAACTTTTACTAAGGCGGCATTTTTATATCTCTTATAGTTTAGCTGGACCATTATAGTTCTGCATCAGGCGTTCCATTTTCCAAAATCATTTATACCCTATATGTTGCCCAGGCTTAATAGCTATATAACAAAAAAAGTTTCATTCGAATCCGTCCAGTATTTCCGGAGATTAGCGTGTACAAACAGACAAACAGATATACAGACAAACAGACATACAGACAAACAGACAAACAGACAGACATTTTTTTTAAAATTCTTACTCTATTACTACGTCTCCATCGCCCCCAATATTTTTTTTGGAAATATATTTAATGTACAGACACACTTTTTTTACTGTTTTATTATATGTATAGATAGATTACTGATAACATCATTTCTGCCAGACGAAGAACTAGAAGATGTGTTCTGCGTTTTACCAATTGCAGATAATAGAGATAGGCTCCAAAGGACTCGTACCCAAAACCATAAAATAATTAAAAAGAAACCCTTCCCCTCACGCCCCGCGCAGGCGCAGCGCATGTTTTCCATCTGCTTTGGAAAGCAGAAACATGTGTATGCCATAGACAATTGTGTATAGCCACGCCCCTTTGTTTGCATGTTTTTGTGTAATGTTTCGAAAATTTAAGTGCAGGAGACCCGCCTTGACACGACGGTTTCAAAAATACGATCAATTTCTATTTTACGCGAGCGGTGAGTTGGAAAACTACACGTTTTGTGTTTCGCTGAGTTTCTCAATGAAAAAATAGCACTCCTGAGCGACGCGAGTGATTCACGGTCACGCGGCCCTCGCTCGATATAAATCCGTTTTAGGGAGTAGTTATACCTAGCGTTGATTTTGCGTTAGATTTGCGCTAGAAGCGCAGCGCTTCCAGCGCTCTCCTAGCGTGACAGGTGTCAAACACATGTCATCAAAAAATCCGCGTTCGATTAGCGATCGCAGAGCGCTTGATGAGCGCTTTTCTTCGGAGGGTGTCCACATTTCTGTACTATTTTTTATCCACTATCCGACTTGGATAGATGACCACAAGAGCATAAAAAAATCGATCTCCTGCGTGCTATAGAAAGCACGTGTAAAACGCTGGTCCCAATAGTAAATTTTGTCAAAAGCTTTTACTCGTATGCAACCTGAAAAATCTGCCACCAGTATTGGTCCATTACATATACGAAAAACAAAGTCATCCACTATTCTAAGCATGTACACCTGCAATTTGGTGAAAATAAACTCAATACATACTTAGGAAGTCGGGTAAAAATCCATTCTATTTCTAATTGCAAATAATGAGAATTTAATCGAGAGACTAAATTCTCTTTTAATTTATACCTACATGACATCATGCATGATTTGATGACAATATGTATATGCGTTGTCAAGGTAACGTAATTTGCAAAAAACAGTTAATAATAAATGGAAAGAAAACCAAAAGAAAATATACAATGCGTATAATTTGTGCGTGTAGATCTACACTGTGGCTGTTGAGTTCACGTAATATTTGTCGACATGTTGTTTTTATACTATACTTATTTGTTACTAAAAATTCACACACAAATAAAATAAAAACACGTTTCCGGCATTTTCTTTGATTTCCTAGTACCTATTTGATCTGTAACTTAAATGATAATATGATCCGACGCAAGTCGCAACTCAAGTAATACATAGTTGGTATATTTCAAATACTGTCTATGTCTAAATAAAAATGTTTTTTAAATTTTTTCACGTGTATCGAAACGCCCTGTGATTGGTGGTAACGCTCGTGACGTCACACGCTAGGATACATTTTTTTGCACTATTGATTATCATTCGAGTTTAATGTGTTTTAGTTGTTATTTTCATTTGTGAGCTATTTCTGAAGAACTGCTGGACATATTTTATAACTAGTGTCATTAATACTGGTTTACAATCGCAAAATGGAAGTAAATTTCGTGCAAGCCGATAGCAGCAACTTACTCAGGATAGACGCTTTTATGGTTGCACTATTCTTTAAGAATAACGTTGATTATTATTAATCTGAACTTAAAAATATGAAAACAGCAGTGTAAGTACCATAGTCCATCGTGTTGGGAGCTCCACCCTCATCCTTACCCTCACCCAGTTGTAGAACAGTAGGTATATATACCTGGGTCATTTGATCCAGACAGGAAGCTTCGAGGAAGAGAGGTCGTTCGATGAATTTCGATGAATCCGACTCTGCTGGGCAGCGTTCGGAAAGCTACGCAATGTCTTCTCGTCCAAAATACCTCTGTGCCTCAAGACTAAAGTCTACAACCAATGTGTGTTACCAGTGATGACTTATGGCTCTGAAACGTGGTCCCTTACTATGGGTCTCATAAGAAGGCTCAAGGTCCCTTCGTATACTCTGATATGTGTATGTAAAGAAATACTGCTTGGCTCTCTTCGCGCCAATCGTAACCACAATTTACGTTGTTTGGGATTCGTAGGAACAGAAAAAAATACTTTTTCCGGAGTCTTTATCGACGTATTTATACAATGTGGCACTACACACCATTTATAAGCCATATTTTCCAATAACAACTGAAATTTGATTAAATAACTAAGCAATGCACCGTCAGACAGATGTATTCAAGATGGATTAGTGTACTAGCTTGTGACGTCACACGCGTCACGTGACCGGAGCCATTACAAAGATGTCGTTTTTGCCGCCATTTTTACAATTTAAATTATAACATCCATTTTTATCCTAA
This sequence comes from Acrobasis consociella, assembly GCA_963555685.1. NCBI lineage: Eukaryota > Metazoa > Arthropoda > Insecta > Lepidoptera > Pyralidae > Acrobasis > Acrobasis consociella. Next base: position 259,589 of record OY743115.1, read on the forward strand.
ATACTGTAAATTTCGCAGATATATTATTTTTGTAGGTTTATTATATACGAAAATAACAATTTCAAACTATTTCCAAAATTAGTCAAACACCGAATTCAATTACAGTGGCAACATATCAAATTGACAAGTGACTGTGTGTGACAGTATTGTCTGTCAGTTTGCTGTCAGTGTCACACAGGGGCAGGTACTTAGTAACAAAAAATTAATATTCATAGGTACACAAGATAATATAATTTGCAATAATTTGTAAATACTACGTAATAGTGGATTGTTAAGGACATATTAAATCAAATAATTGAATCTTAATTTACGAAATAATTGAATTTTGTATATAGGTACCTATCAAGGAATTATAAAATATTTTTAAGACTACTTTTCTGTATGTATCTCACCTAAACAAAACTCCTTTCCTTTACCGGGGCCACAAATTTATTAACAACGGTCAACGGCTAGCCTACAATATAACATTATCTGAATGTCTCACTTTGCGACAGAAGTTCCTGAGGTCGTAGTCAAACCGGTAAGTGTTATTATATGTTTTGTTTTATTGTTTATTTATATAAATGATATACAGATTAACAGTTAACATGAACCAAATCATCTGCATGTCAAACAGTTCATAGATAAAACATAAATCATTAAAACAGACACAAAAATTATTAATTATCATTAACTTACAATTAGGTAGGTACTATGTCAAATATTAGCAAAATGTTAGACAAATATAAAAACAAAGTCAAGTTAGCCAATGTAAATGATTAAAAAATAAAAAATTATAGAATTTATTAAAATATATTATGTGTTTATTTATAAAATTATCAATAGAGTCATAACATATTTCAAAGTCCAATTGTTGAATGAGCATGTCCCCGAGCAACTGAAGAGCTCTTGCCGTGGGAGCGCTTTTCACATAGTTAGTGCCAGCGGGAGCAGTGGACAAGTGAGTTTTATGAACAATAATAGGTACCTGTGTATCGACAGCCAAGCACAAGGTAATGCTATCTAAAAAACTAAATTTTACAGGAGAAGAAAACAACAATTCTTGCTTTTTTACAAAATCTTAGGCATCCAGTTGGTTGGTTAATTTAACCAGATGGCTGCGACATATACAATGCCTGAATTTAACACTTTGCCGGTAACATATACACTAAATAATGAGAGAAATGCTTTGATTGCAGGGCAAGATGTTGAAGTACTGGTCCGCAAAACTAAAGGTTTGTGCCGTGCTGCTGGTGCTGGCAGTGTACGTCTACTTCCTCATGTTTATCAAAACTATTTATTTGAAGAGCCAAAAGCTCGATCACATCAAAATCTTGGTGAGTCAACGGATTTTCAGTTATCTTTTACCTATTACATGCTCCATGTTATAAGTAGGTGTTGCCCGCGACTTCGTCAGCGTGGACTATAGTTTATGACATTGTTATTTTGGCATTTTTAATAAAACCGTTAAAGTGTATGTCGGGCCACGTGCTTTGAAGGGTTTCGTAACTAACCAATTGATCGCCATGGATTCCAGACACAATAGTAGAACAATCAAGGTGAATCAAAAATTATACACATGGCGCTGAGCTTGTTAAACCTACACTATATGCGAATGCCGATTTATAGTTAAAACTAAAGATTTAAAAACAATTTATTAATTTCAATATTCCATTATAGTTGTTTTATTTATCTTCCATGCTGGTCTGGGAGAAAGAAAAAAATTAACATGCAGATTGTAAAAGCCGATTGAAAGAATGGGCGAGATTTGAATCATGTTAATAGATGATGCGGCTAGCAACCAATCATTATTTGGATTCCCTTTTTCATTTTAACGTCCACCATCAGGCTTTCTTACAGCTCTGGTCTGCATAGAGACAACAAAAATTTACACTTTACATGTAAAAAAAACATTTTATTTTTTCAAGAATTTAGACGTATTCTACCCGTGCCAAGTTACAGCTTTCTGGTACTAATTGTTTATAAGTAAAAGCACAGACAGAGAGACAGATGGTCATGATGTAACTATAAGGGTTTCTTTTTTACTAAGCAAAGCACGCATGGTTCCAGACATTTTTATTGCAGTCCTTAACCAAACCCAACCTACACCTAACTTAACCATTTTTTTCAAGATTGGAAAAGGTGCTTTTCGTCTACCGCTGGCCACGGGGGGCCGGTTCCCCGTGGCCGGCGGTTATGGCTCTCACCCACAAAAAAATCAGATCCAAAAACCTGGCAGAACGTATGCTTATCAGCTGGGCTCACTCGCGATACCTTCTCAATTAGCGAGAGGAGTCAGAGCGGCCTGCGAGTGGGCCCATCGGGCTTCAATTCTACCCGCAAAGGTAAAGGCGCGTGTTGACACAAACGCGCCTTTCAACCAGTAGGACAGTATTTTTCAAGGGACTGAATCCCGTCTTGCGCCCCTAGGCTCTGTCTGCAGAGGCTCTAAGCCCAGAGCCACATTAAAATTAAAAATTTATGAATGAAGCGCCATCTATCGGTGTCCAAAGAAAACTAATTCTTTAAGATACTCCGAAACTCTTTCGAACAAAAATATTTGACGTCATTCTATAAATAAACAACTTTTTCATTTTTAGCAGGATTTAGATAAAACAAAAACTATAATTTAAGTAAAGGTTAGCAAAATATATATATTAGTGAAAACTGCAATCGAATCGGTTTAGCTGTTTCTGAGGATTACCGTGCTTTATGCACGGTAATCAAGCCTCAATTTTTCGAACAAAAATGTTTGACGCGATTCTTTAAATTGATATAACTTTTTTATTTATGAATAGATTGAAATAAAACAAACACTAAATTTTAAGTAAAGCTTATCACAACACATTAGTGAAAACCGCAACTGAATCGGTTTAGCCGTTTCTAAGACTAGCGTGCACAAACGCACTAACAAAAATTCTAAAATACATTGTTTTGTGTTCTATTGCGATGGCTAAAGCCCCCAACAGTATTTTTTTTCATTTATCTTCCATGTACAGACAGCGATGGGTTACGATTTTATTAATGTATTGATACATTACTTAAGGCCATACCCAAATTTTCCGGGGTCCAATGGCGCCGCCATTTTAAATAAATCATTTAAAAGGAAACGGAGATATCATTCAAAATTGTGTCTTGGTCAAGCCCAAGATAACCCTTAAAACTATTTTATGAACTACTGTTTATAATTTAAAGTGCGAACGTGAAGCTTTTCTACGCACATTAGCTAAAAGTGGCCGTTTTTCGCAAATGTGCGTAGAAAAGCTTCACGTTCTCACTTTAAACTACAAAAAGTAGTTTAAAAAATACTTTGAATGGGTATCTAGAACTTGACCAAAACACAATTTTAAATGATATCTCCGTTTCCTTTTTAAATGATTTATTTTAAATGGCGGCGCCACTGGACCCTGGAAAATTTGGGTATGGCCTTAAGAGGGCGGGAGCAGGGTATTGCTGGATAAGTAGTTTTTAGTTGACAATAAGAGCCCGGCAATCCCATTCCTGCCGAGGCATGTTTAGTGGTTTTCTCAATAAATGTAAGGTGATATTAAAACAAATAACTATGCGAATATTTACCAATTCATGTTTACTGCAAAGTAAAATTTCCGTGTTTTTAGGGTTTCGTACCCAAAGGGTAAAAACGAAACCCTACTAAGACTTCGCTGTCCGTCCGTCTGTCTGTCACCAGGACCGCGATAGTTAGACAGTTAAAATTTTCACGAATTATGTATTTCTGTTGCCGCTATAACAACAAATACTAAAAACAATAAAATAAATAATTCATTTTATATAAAATTTATCTAAAAAAATATCGCGTTTGTTGTATGGGAGCCCGACGTAAATATTTATTTTATTCTTTTTTTAGTATTTGTTGTAATAGCAGCAACAGAAATACATCACCTGTGAAAATTTCATCTGTTTAGCTATCACGGTTCATGAGATACAGCCTGGTGACAGGCGGAGTCTTAGTAATAGTGTCCCGTTTTTATCCTCTGGGTACGGAATCCTAAAAACAGTAATCTATTATTAAATTTTTCGTGTAAAATATGACTAAGCTGAATGGATTATATTTCTTTCATTAAAAATGAATAATTGGCCAAGTGCGTGTCTGGCCACGCGCAGTGTAGGGTTCTGTAGTTGCGAATGCCAACATGGAGTTCATGTTCATGCTAAAAACTTCTAAAAATTAACATTCTTTTGGATTTTGATTGAAATTTTCCTTTTCGAAGTACATTTTATAAGTTGATCGCCTATAACTTTTTTAATTTGTAAACTCTATTTTACATGGTTTGTCTTATTTCCAGGCCACGGAAACAGAACAAATGATGCATAAATTACACAGCATAGATCAGAAACTCGCCGCAAACATGGAGAGACTGGACGCGCTGTACGAGGACTACTGAGCGATCATTACTTTGGCATTTATTACCAGCGCAGGCTTCGGCATGTCACAGTGTAGAATCTCTTTTAACATTATCTCAAATATTGGTATGAATCGAATATCTCATATTGTTAGTTTTACACACTTGATTAAGAAAAAATATTTTTTAGTATGTAATTGTTTACAATACTGTTAGTATCCCCAGTGTTAGTATTTGCGGCGTGCTTTTCCCTGTACTGGAACAATGTGTTCAGGAGTCAAAAAGTCAAATCATTTATTTATCTTTGGATATTTGTCGGGCGTCCGCCTATGCGGTGGGTTGACGACATAATCAAAGTCGCGGGTCACACCTGGATGAGAGCAGCACAGGACCGAGATGGGTGTCGTCGACAAAGAGAGGCCTACGCTCAGCAGTGGGCGGAAGAAGGGCTGGGATGATGATGATGGATATTTGCATCACTTTAATATTGTAAATTTTCCTTTTTCTTTCTTTCGATTTTTTAAAAGGCAAATGTTGCCGTCAGATCATTTACTTACAGTTAAGTTTACTGCCGCTTCCTAAGCTCAAGTACAGAAAAAACGGTAAACTGTACAGCAGCATTTTCTCCAATATTAAAATTAGATATGTGGACTGAGGATACATTGTTATGTCACCATTATTAATTAAGCATAATGTCAAATATGAAATCAATTTCAATTTGTAAATTTAGTACTTAAACATGTACAGAATGTACTCAAATTATAAAATTTGTGGATGTACACATAAAGACCTTTAAAAGGGACCCGCGCCAAGCTTAAGCTAGATATTTTTGTCTTTGAGTTAATCATCGGTACGGAACCGATGATTAACTCCTTATCACAAAGTACTTTCTTTACATTCTGGCATAACAAGAACCGATTCTGGCATTTATTATAAAAGTTTATACAGTTTCCCTTCAACGACTTACTGACTGTTTTCAGCCTATAATACGGAGTAACTACCTAAATAATTTTTATGTTACGTAATATTCTGTCCGTGAAATCACCCACGTTATTAAACAAGGCAATATTTTTCCTTACATACTTACATAATATTTTCAAATATGTATAAATACATAATAATAAATGTACTGGGGTGGTACAGTACAGCCTTTAGTGAGCTCTAAGCTAACGCCGGTTTTGAGTTGCTATTGATGGATAATTGATTTGTGTCGAGTTCAAGGTCTGTTCCTCTGGTTCCGGGTCGGTTTCTGAGTCTGATTCTGGAGCATCATAAATCTTTTCGGCTTCTGATTTCAGCTATTCCCCCCATTTCATCTTTGTTCTATTTGCATAGTAATATATCGTGATCAAAGGAGTCTTTCCTTGTATACATAGGGCGCCCCACTTTTTTTTTTGTTTATATGCGGTGCGGAGCGGAGTTCGTCTTCGTAGCATATAGACGTAGTAATTCTACGTACCTTTACTACCTTTGTGATTGTTTTTCCACCTAAGATGGGTTGTGTTTTCCATGGGCATTCGCTCGTCTTGATCGATACGCTTTTGTGAATGACAATACAATCCGTGATGCTAGGTCTAATCACCTTTTTATACTAACAATTTTCCATTCTATTTATGGTTTTTTATGTGACGCAGCGATCGGCAAGCCGACGTCGCCGCGCACAAACGCCTGTGGAACCTTCTCGAACATTCCATTACTCACATAGCTACAATCAATGCGCGCCATTTACAAACCTATTCACGATAACGAACCGGTATGATCTAGTTTCCCCCACCGTGCCCCCACTCCGCGCCGGCCGGCGGCCGGCTTTATAACGCAGAGCGAGCCCATTAGACGCCGATGCTCGTTCGGGTATCCGCCTGGGTCGCTTGGATCAAAAGTCTAAGTACGATCAGGTTTTCCCTCTCCTCTCCCCTTCCGTCCCCCGCGGCCGCTTGGATCAAAAGTTTGAGTACGGTCAGGGTTCCCGAATCTTAACCCCCGCGGCCGCTTGGATTGAAAGTCTGAGTACGGTCAGGGTTCCCGAATACTCACCCCTTCCAACCCCCCCCCCCGCGGCCGCTTGGATCATATATCTGAGTACGGTCAGGGACCCGTCCCAACTACCCTCCGATCCCGTCCGTTTTGTGGCCGTCCGCGACACCCCCCGTGTGAGGGAGCGCCGCGACGCCGACGTGCATCCTGCGCGTCCCGCGTACCCCTTCAGGGTAGATCGCCTGAGCAACGCTTTGTTGCCTTGCGCCACACCAAGCCCTATTCGTCCTCAACGTTAGGGGTAGGTATCCCGACGCTGACGTGCCCTCACACGCTCAGCGATACCGTTAGCGAGTGTGCCTCCCGCACCCCGCACCCTCCCGACGCCCGCGTGCGTCCGTCGATACCGTTCCGTACGGCAGGTCCGTCCGTACCCTGCCCCCGTCTACCGCCCGCGCATCCCTTGTTCTGCACCCCCGCGTGCATCCCGTTACTTTAGGGTGCGCCGACGCACCGTCTACCCGATCCTCAATTGAGTAGTGCGCCATCTCGTTTGTAGCTGTGCCCCAACAAGCGTTCCGTACCGTACCGTATTTGCTCTCGGGAATTGCATAGGCGACTGGAGATAGGTAACCTGTAAATCTAGATTTAAGACAGTGTAGGCTAAGTCTAGGTTAAACTCTGATATGCAAAACCTATAAATAAAGCATTGTAACCGTTGGTATAGTTGGTTTCAAATACACCCATCCCGGTAGGTTACCTCATTAGGACCTCCAGACCCTTATCATACCAGGGTGGTAACAGGGGTCTGCTCAATTTATGTTGATGACAGCGTCCAGGGGTTCGATTCCCCGAAACCGCTTCATAACAAGGGCAGTAGCTTTTCCCATGATCGCGTATAAACACCGTGTTCTAATTGTAGACCGTAGGAGTGGCTGTTATGTATGTACCAAGATTTTACCTTATACCTCGAGCAATTCTTGTATATATATATTTATTTATAAATTTCTGTGATCTCGAAAATGGCTGTAACGATTTCGCTGAAAATGTATATATGGGAGTTTTCGAGGGTAAACAATAGATCTAGATTAGTTTTATGTTTGGGAAAACGCGTGTTTTCGAGTTTTCATGCGTTTTTCTTTTCACGCAAAATATGGTCGCTAATTTCATCGCGCCGACCGCCTTGTTTTTAGCTCAGCGGTTAAGGATACCGACCGCTAGAAAGAGTGTAACGGGTTCGAATCCCACTCGGTGACTTACTTTTGTTTTTTTTTTATGTTTAAGTTTATATATATTTTTTTATTTTGCATCGTTTAGACAAGTTTAAAAAAAATTAGTTAATGTTTAAGATGTAACCGAGCAAAGCTCGGTCGCCCAGGTACTATAAATGATTTATTTACTCCGTACTATAGGTACAGTCAGTAACTCAGTACCTAACAGTCAGTAAGTCGTTTATGGGAAACTTTATAAAGTTGTTGTATATATCTTTATTGTACATAAACAATTTACAACCATAGGAACAATAACAAACCATAAAATTTGTAGGTACAAAGGCGGACTTATCCCGTAAATGGGATCTCTTCCAGTCAACCAAATATCAGCGAAAGGATATAATAAATCGGCATAACGGTTAGAAGTCAAAGTGTACATATCGGAATAACTCTTTTATTTACTAAACGCTACTACTACAAAAATAAACATATAAACATACTTATAATACATAAACTAATATATATCCAAAACAAACTACATCTATAAATAATATAATAAATAAAATACATAAACTACAATAATAACTACATGTCTGAGGAGTAGTCATAATATCTTCTAAGTCTGACCTTAAAGGAATCGAGAGAGGAAAGTTTTACAATAAATTGCCACAATCGGTTCTTGGTATGCCATATAGAACATTTAAAGTTTATGTAAAGAAAGTACTTTGTGATAAGGCTTACTACGGAACCGATGATTACCTTAGAGACCAAAATGTCTGGCTTGAGCTTGGCGCGGGTCCCTCTTAAAGGTTTGTATTTGTACATTCACAAATGTCATAATTTAAGTACATTCTGTACATTCGCTTTAGTACAAAATTACAAATTGACATTAGTTTTAAACACATCATGCTTATCCTTTCAGGTGTCAGTTGGTGAATATTCACCTGTCAAAACATTGCGATTCAATGTCACTTGGTGAATATTCACCAGTTCGACTATGCTCTCTTTACACTCGATTTATTAATTGTCTATGCTTTCTTTACATTTTTGGTTGACACAGGATAACAGCTAAGTTCAAGTGAATGAACAAAATACCTAAAAATTTGAGCATCCAATGCCGCAAAACCAAAAAAAATATTGTTAAACTTGTCAGTACGCGACGTTTAACCCACTTCATTGTGGTTGTCACTTTCGAGTGTTGCGGAACAATACAGAGCAAACTAGTTTTACTGTTTTTGTGTGAATAATGCCCCGTTAAGTTTCTTTTTTATATTATTACTAACATTGGACGTAATTCAACGTGAAATTTTGAATAAGAATACATTTTCTGACCGAACTCGATGTGACATGGTGTAACCTGACTAACACGCGATTAATTCAATGTGTTAGCAGAGAGCTATTGAATAATATTATATGTGTGTGAAAAGATTATTTAATACTAAAACAAATGTTGTATGGGAAAAACTCTCAAAATTCTATAGAATCAAAGATAATTGCATTCCAAAAAACATCGAATCGAAATGGCGAAATTTCACCTTCCGACATGATGACAGTTTGCTGTGTGAAAAATAAAAAAAATAGTTTAAAAGTACTATTTTTTTTATTCCTCCTCCTCCTCCACACTCCTCCTGGAACCTAAAATATACAGAAGCCGAAATAAAGTATCCATACTTGTTAGATTCGTCATAATTCAAAATGGCTTCTTGGGACTTTAGCGCAAAAAATCATGAAACAAAAAAGCATTGTTTCTTTGGTTTAGAATGAATACCAGCTCGAGTTGTTTTTATATTCATAAACTTGTTTCAATGGGGACCAAACCAATGATTTATTGCTCAGTAAAACTACTTCATTTTATGTTTACACAAGTGGTTTTAGGAGCCGTCATTTAGGCTTTCTAAGAATAGGGTTCAGTTTTTTTTGTGTAGTTTTACAGAAACACAAAAATGCAGTTCGAGGATGCTTCAACTCTCTTGTAAGAAGAAGCAGCTTTCTAGAAATATATAATACTACATAGGTTTTATTTAAATAATTGATGAAAATACTTAACCAAAATGACCCTTCTTCTGTCGAATTTCTGTATTTTTTTATACGTTCAGTGTTGATTTTCTAAATATTTTGCTACGGAATGATGTTGTTTTTTTATACATATATATTAGGTATACCGTAAGCTTTAAGTAAAATATAAAATTAGGGGTCTAAATTCTTGAACTTTATTTAAAAATCGTTTATAAAGTAAGTACAAAGGGAAAAAAATCTTGATTCTCAACATTCATCGCATTGTGGTTCCAAGGCCAATCAACTATCGGGGCTCAAATTATAAACAAACGCTAGCTGATGTTATCACGAATCCAACGTAAGCATTGTATGGGTTTGAATAAACAACAAGGCATGGGACGACGATTCCCGTCAGCACTCAAGACGCGTGCCGCAGCGCGCAAGGCGCCGACACGTAAGGCATTACATTACGCGGAACGGCCGACAGCTGAAGGGTTATATAATAATTATGAACATAACAATGTATTCTCAGTCCACATAACTAATTTTAATATCAGTATAATTGTAAGTTGACGTTTTTGGAGAAAATGCTGCAGTACAGTTTGTTAGTTTCTTTTGTAGTTGCGCCAGACGTATGGCACTTCATAGAAAAGGAGCAGCATATATACCTAGTACTACTACAAACGAGACAATACATCCGTGCACACGTCAAATGTGTGAGTTAAACAATCAGGGTCGCCGCCACAGAATTTGTTGCTTTGCTCACCTGTTTGTATCACTCGGAAATCTATAAAATTTTCGTTCTTTATTGTTTTCCGTGGATAAACAATGATAATATGCGCAGTTTCTTACCATTAGGATTCAATAATCCTAAGTAATTCGCGTAACATCAACGTGCGACTAGCAAGAAGCCTGTTTTACAGGCGCTTTAACGTCCCAATGACGGGGGAGGGGTTGCGGTGACGCCAGATTGCGGGGGACAGTGCGAGTTTCCGTTCTGTATGTAATTAACTACTATTATTAATTCTGTGGTTGCGCTTAGGAAGCGGCAGTAACTTAGCTAAGTATAAGTAAACGATGTGACGTCAACATTCACCTTATAAAAAATCAAAAGAGAAAAAAAAGACAATTATCAAGTGATACAAATATCCAAAGATAAATTAAATGACTTTGACTTTGGTGATTTTAGCGAAAAAGCAACGCTGCAATAATAGTTTAAGTATATTTATTTTGTTATAATAATTTATTTCTTTTGATATACTTATCTAATTTTTGCACCTCATCTACCATTTTTTCTGGTACGTCCCAAAGGTGAACTGATAGACAATGCTTAGCATTAAGTTGTACCTTTTTTACTATAAATATATTTTAAATGCGATTAAATAAAAAAATGCGTTATATAAATGTATTTATTTTCTCCAATAAATTACAGATTTTCTTACAAAATACTTACATGAGAAATAAGAAAAAACTTATTCAACTAATTTATACATAGGTACTTAAATATTGTAGGAGGACTGGTGCCCATGCTAGGTTTCCATATTCCGAAGAACCTGTAATTACGAGTCGGTCACTAGGACTCGCAATCTTAAACAAAATTATTAATTCGTTACAAAACGTTAAAAATAACGTAAATTTAACGTAATTTTTTAGCTTTTACCTAAAGTTATAAAATTATATACCTATACATTATTTTTCATATACACTAAAGTTATAAAATAACTTTAAGTAAGCACTTTTTAGTTTATTTTCTTGTAGAGAAGAGGGCCAACAAAAGTTTTTTTTTTTATGAACACTGTGTGATTAATTATTCTGTTGCTTCTAGTGAGAAGTTGCGGAAGGAAAGGAGTCTTGAATGTGGCTGCATTATTGTCGCAAGGAAAAAGGGCTTTCGTATCGTATACCGTTAGTACCTCACAAAATTTGCACAGGGTCTGATGTAGGGTAACGGTTCGGCTTGAAAATACTTACAGACTTTTAGAAACTGCTCTTTGCGCTCTTTCGACTAGAATTAAATGACATTTGGCGGCTCCTCCCTCCCCAACACGTAAACACAATAATATGTTAATAGGGATTGGCATAAGGCGAAATGCCATGCAAAGTATAATGAATGCTGCAATATATCGCAATTTCTGATTTGAGCTGAAAATTGTATTGTATTGTATGTGGGGCAAAGCTAACGTTAAATCAATCAAGACTCAGAGATATGTCTTGGTGTTTGACATCTTAGAGTTCGGCATTTGCAAGAGCCATCTGCAGTTGCTTGAGAATAGGCAAACAACTTATGTATGTTGGGATCAGGGCGAAATTACGTTTCTGATTCTGAAGGCTATGTTGGTATTTGGTCTTACTTAAATTTAGTGTTTTTATTATCGGGACTCCAAATTCTATATTTTGATCTATGCTAGTGTAAGGCAGGTGGCCTATCTACACGTCACGGAATAACTTTAATTGCGTTCAGACGGACATTGGCATCAAACTTATCAATTCCTCTTTATGCGTCGGGGCTTAATAAGTTGAGCTAAGACAGGCTAGAGCGGTGGTAGTGTGGCTACAGGCCGTTGTCGAGGCTGCGGCAGCCGTCGCCGGCGCCGGCGGCGGGCGCCAGCACGGCGGCGGGCGCGCACCGCCACGGGTCTTGCGTGGCGCGCTGCCACGCCGCCAGCCGCGCGCGCAGCGCCGCCTCCTGCGCTCGCAGCGACGGCTTGCCTGCGACGCCAACACCACTTACACATGTACTTATATCCATTTGTTTTACTTTTCTTAATTAGATTTATTATTATTCACTGTATTTATTTTAATAATATGTTTAAAATATATACACATACATACACATACATACATACATACATACTATCACGTCTTTATCCCTAATGGGGCAGACAGAGCATTTTGGGTCTTGCGGTTCTATGCAGAGCCCAGGGCCGCAAGACCCAAAAGCCACTTTTAGCGTCATGGTGGGCGAGAAGATGGAAAAGCAATCAATACAGTGATGGGTTGCTAGCCGCATCGCCTGTTAACATGATTCGCATTTTTGCCCACACAAATACACATAATTATAAATAACCGGTCAAGTGCATGTAATAAGGACCACGCGCTGTAGTTTCGTATGCCGACTATGATTTAGGTATAAGTAAATTAATTTAGTAATCTATACTATAATATTATAAAGCTGAAGAGTTTGTTTGTTTGTTTGTTTCTTTGTTTGATGGTTTGCTAATCTCAGGAACTACTGGTTCGAATTAAAAAAATCTTTTTGTGTTGGATAGATCATTTATCGAGGAAGGCTTTAGGTTATATAACATCACGTTGCGACTAAAAGAAGCGAAGAAACAGTCGAAAATGTGGAAAAAACTGGGAAACTTCTTCATCTTTGAGGGCTTCCGTTGCGTGCGCTGTGAAAACCGTTCGAGACACAAAAAATATGTATGAAAGAATTATTCCTCTTTAAATTATCTAAAAAAATGTCTTCACAATAACCGTTTGTATGATAATCAAATTTGGTTGAAATAAATGCATTATTACAACTTATTTGTCAGAGTTGTATCAACATAATAATATTAATCTTTATCCGATGAATGTGTTATTGATTAAGAGTATTTAACTGTGAACAAAATTGTCTTTGACATTACCTAATTTCAATAAACATCTTTTAAGAAAATACAATCTATATATATAAAAGGAGAAGCTGACTGACTATCAACGCACAGCCCAAACCGCTGGGCCTAGAGACTCCAAATTTGGCGTATAGTTTTCTTGTGCGGGCTAGGGGTGCACTAAGAAAGGTTTTTTCTAAATAGAAAGGGTCCAAATTTTGAATAGAGAAACAAGATTAGTAAGACAATTTAATTCAAAACTTCGCAGGAGTAGTCCTGGCGGTAAACAAGTAAATACCTCTTTGAGGATTTTTCAAAATTCAACCCCTAGGGGGATGAAATAGGGTTACCTACCAAGGCCATGTTGAGTTCCGTCGGTCTCTCTCTCGCTAATTAGCAAATTACGGGAACGGGAATGATAACGGCAAAAAAAACTGACTTATTGGTGACTGATTGAAATATGAACTCACAGTCCAAACTGGGTTTAGAGACTCCAAATTTGGCACATAGGTTCCTTATGAGGTCTAGAGGTGCACTAAATGAAACGGAGGTTCAATGTTTGTATGGAGATGAAAAATTAGGCGGTAAATGAAAAAATCGTGTTTCAGGATTTTTCAAAATATAACCCCTAGAGGGATGAAATGGGGTGACCTACTTCCTAGGCCATGCTGAAGCGTTCCGTCGCACAGGATCAGGAAAAAAGGAAACTGACTGATTGGTGACTGACTGACATATCAACGCACAGTCCAAACCACGGGGTCAACAATTAAAAATTATATAAGAACCATTTTCGACTTCTACGCGGACGAAGTCGCGGGTTACAGCTAGTAATTTGACAATGCTAAAAATTTTACAATAATTTGGAATTTAAGTTGTATAGCGCCTGGAGTCATAATATTTGCTGCCCCCCGAAGTTATTTGTGAATTCTTAGACTTTCATAGTGGTGGCGTATTTTATGACGACATGTTGTGCCTCAGGGTAGTAGGAAACATTTGCTGCAAGTAAGTAAAGTACCGTAATTTGTGAATTTCTTAGACTTGCAGTTGTGGCGTAGAGCGAGTTGTATGACAGGTGTGCCCGTCATATCTGCCTATTGTGCAAAGAGTGTGGAATCTGATCGCTCACCGTGCAGGTTTGTAGTCTCGGCGGGGTCCATCTTGACGTCGTAGAGCTCCCACTGCGGCCGGTAGTAGTACTGCTTGAGCGTCTTGTACCACGGCAGCGGCTGCTTGCTGCGCGTGCGGTTCAACAGGTCCTGCCACGAACAACACATTACTCAAACGCATGTTACGCTTTGTTTATTTCATCTCCTGTGCCAAACCTCTAATATCTACACCTGGCTACGAAGTACTAGTAGTACTTATTATGTATTGGGCTACGTTTTTGCCACACTCGCGACTTTTTTCTATTTCTAATAAAAAAGAAAAATATCACTTTGAGGTCGGCTTTTCACGATAATCTTCTCACTTCATACTTAACTTCCTGTCTTTCACTAGCTTCACTATATGCTTATAAAATTACCTGAAAGGTAGGCGAGACGTAAAGGTCTTGATCGATGGGGAAGGGCATTCCGAAGTTGAGGTTGTGTATGAGCTTGTAGCGACGCGTGCGCACGGCGCGCATGGGGTAGTACATGGTGACCTCGTGGTGCGTCTGCGACGCGAACACCGCGTCCGACTCCGACGGCGGCGGCTCTGCGGGTGTAACATAGCATGCGTAGCGTTGCCAGGCGTCCGGATAAAGCCGGACACAGTCAGGCTTTTTGGTTGCGGGTCCGGCCAAATTAGAGCGTGTCCGGCCTGTCCGGCTTTTGTTAGGCTTTTTTTATTTCATGAACGACCAAGCGCCGAGCGCGGCCGAGCGCAGGCGACGAGAGTCGAATGTCGCGTCGGTCGCTCACGCAGGCGGCAAGATTTATGATAATAATCAAAAAAGCTTGGTTTTACATAATTTTTTTTTGTTGTACCTAATGCTGAGACAAAATCCTCAATAATGTAGGGTGTCCGGCTTTTCTACCCAAATGTCCGGCCAAATTGGCTGGTCTGTCCGGCTTTTAGGTTTGGCGACCTGGCAACCCTACATGCGGCTCTGTGGAACAACTGCATCTGCATACTCATATCATACTTGGGAAATGTCGGCTAGATCGAATAACATCACATGCAATGCTTCATACGGTGAATAAAGTTCAATTTATCATCTTTTAGGGTTCCGTAGTAAACATTCTTCTTTTTCTTTCTTTTTTAAAAGGCTCCATCGTTTAGCCAAAACGATGATTTTGCCAATGACAAGGTTGATGACAAGATTATGTAGATAGAAGTAAAATTAATAACTTTTGACCGGTTGAAGAAGTAGTAGACATTGATGTTAGTAGATTATTTATATACTATATATTGTATAAATATATTACAACAGTATGGAAGAGTTAATAGGATAAGTGAATTTATTTAGTAGGAAGATTTAACAGATAAATAGAATATTTCAAAGGTATATAGTGTTGTTTCTTATAAAGGCGAGAACTGATACGAAAGGGGTAAACATTAACCCTTATAGTTTCGCCATATCTGTCTGTCAGTCTGACAATGTGCCATACCTACAAGAACAAATCCGGAGTGTGTACTTACGCAGTAAAAAAATTCTAGTTCTATGGAATTTTTTTACTGCAATCGCAGGCCGAGCTGTGTGACGAGGCCATTTTCACCAAGCGCTGAGCGGTTGTTTATTAATTTTTCATAAAAGCTGAAATTTAATATTCTTGAGTTATTTATTTGGTCGCGGAATCTGAATCTAAACATTTCTGGAATTCTTGAAGGCTGGTCTGGATTTTCTAGGGATCTCGAGTTTTAGCTAAATTCGTACGTATGTATAACGTCTTCTGTAACGAAAGGGTCCTACACCCCCGAACTTGGAACTGGAATCAGATATTGGATACCAGATTGTCGCCAACACATTTTTGATTTTTTTTTACTGACAGCAAGTTCTTCACAATCAGAGGAAAGGAAAAATGGTCTCAATCAGTAATGAACTGGTTCATAAGTGACGAGAGTGGCTAAGGATAGAGAGAAATGGAGTCAGTTGGAGGAGGCCTTTGCCAACCTATGGCATACAGACAGAGGAGGCGATGATAGTGTATAAGTGTTAGATTTAAGTTTGAAATGTATAGGTAAATGTCAGAATAAAGGTTGTTATTATATTATTATATATATTTATTGTATTATTATTGTATTTAATGTATATTGTTAACATTAGTATTTGTTTTATATGTCCATAGCTTTATTATTTTATCAATTTATATAATGTTTTCTTGTCAGTAAATAATGTTTATCATGCTGTGCGCACTATTATTTGGTTTTGCAACTAGTCATGTTTCTATTGTATAATGTATTCTGTTAAGTTGTGTTGTAAGACTGTTTTGTGTGCCAATAAATAAAATAAATAAATTATTTTTATTAAGTTCTTCACCCAAACTCAATAGCTGCACGAAAAATAACCACGCAATCCGCGAATGGAATTTCACAATGAATAAAAATATTAAAAATAAAAGTACCTACCTTTTTCTAAAATGGGCAATAAGCTCTTAGGTGTATCGGGCGCTCTGATGTCATTGGAGTCGGGCTGCGGGATGCCGAACCAGTCGAGCACGGTGGGCATGAGGTCGAGCAGGCTGACGAGCGCGCCCGAGGCCTGCCCGCGGCGCGCCGGCGCGGGCGCCGCCAGCAGCAGCGGCGCGCGCAGCCCCGGCTCGTACAGGTTGGTGCGCCCCGCCGGGAACGGGATGCCGTTGTCCGACGTGAACACCACCAGCGTGTCGTCCGCGTGCCCCGCCGCCTGCAGCTCCTTCATGATCAGACCCACTCCTGAAGAAGATAATATCAATATGTAGCCACACTACAGCATACATCGAGTAGCTACAAACATCTCCATTTTTGGCCATACAACGCAAGCATTTGCACGCGCCGTCAGCCATAACCAAATATGGGAATAATATCGGGACACAGGAGCCAACATATCCAATGTTTCCTTTTTTATTCTATTGAGCTCAATAGGACTTAAACCACGCCAACACGTTGAAATTTCGATAGGTTGGTAGTCATTTTACGAGATATTGTCAGTCTGCGAGTTCTAAACACACTGACGCCAAAGCGCGGTCGGCCGGCCGACCCGACCGTGTAGCCGCAACACTCCGACGGTCGGCGCCGACGAGGCACCGACCAAGGTCAACACGTCGGAAGGCTTGTTGGCAACCGTCTGGCAGGCCCTTAAGTAGGTACTTTACCTTGGTCGAGTCTCGACATTGTGGTGTACTGCGCAGCCACGTCTCTTCTAGCCGCTTCTGTATCCTGAGGGAAAAAAAGTTCAAACTTTTCAGTGACGAGATAATTTACAAGATCACGCTCTCGCTCTAGCATATTATGACGGGAATAGAAAAGGGAAAGAAAGAGATACCTCGAAAAATTCATTATCCCTTTAAATCCCTACACTAGGTATATTAAATATTGTTATTTTAAAAATTCTATTAGAACCATTTTCGACTTCTACGTGGACAAGTCGAGCCTAGCTAGAATATCATAGCCGTTTATCAATAGGGTTACCATCCGTCTGGATTAGTCCGGACATGTCCGGACTTTTAGATTCTGGTCCGGACTTTGTCCGGCCCTTTAATTTGCCGGATTTATGGAATATGAGTACATAATAAAACTTTTCTTATACAATATCCTTTTTTATTAAGTACAAATATTTTAAGGGGTGATTCAGTCCATCATTTTGAACAACATTTCCCAATAAATGTATATCGAAATACAAAAATATTTTTTCGGTTTTCATACAAATCGAAGTAGTCACGTGATATCATTACTATGAAAAATGAAAATTTTCTTTTCGTATTTTGATATACATTTATTGGGAAAAGTTGTTCCATGTGATGGACTGAATCACCCCTTAAAATATTTGTACTTAATAAAAAAGGACAATGTATATCAAATCAGTTTTTAATCAATAACGACTTCTCATTTATCAAAAAACAAAATATAAAAGGCTTATGTTTAACTTACCACATATAAAATACAAAAATAGTAAATGATTACCAAAATTAAACCCGCATATAAATGTAAAATTATAACCTAAGTTTCTTCATCTTGCTATCCTATTTAAGCAAACTGACTCCAAAAAGATCATTGTTAACCCAAAAATAGTTAACGAACACCGAAATATTAACCACATTTTAATGTAAAATGACATGCAAAAAAATAACATCTCGTAAATTATACTCGGCAAAAAAATATTTTGCCAAACATAGTAAATAAACTCCTAACCTTTTGTCTCCAAATTGATTAACCACTACCAAAAAAGAAATATCTTGAGCGTTTCGTTTATTCAACCAAATGCTATACATATGATAAAAAATAAAACTTACAATTTCAATAATCCTTTTTTTAAATTATTTAAACAGTCATTAAAAAGTTAGTCAAACGAATAATAAACAGACTAATAATAAACATTTAAAAAATCTTAAGGAGAATCAGTCTTCTTTAAAAATTTACTGCACAATTAATGCTTTCTTAGCTTTGGCTGGTCGTCCTCTTTTGCGCTTCATGCCAATCGGAATAGCTCTTGCCTCTGAAGGTGGTTGGACTGGGTGTCTATTAGAATACAGATTTTTTTGACATCGAATTTCATTTCCCACAAAACTATTCCAAGATTTTTAATACATTTTTTCTTAATAAAACGAATAGTTTATCATCGCAGTTTCATATTATAATAACAACATTTAAAAAAATATGTATTTTAAAATTGTTTTCTTTTATAGAAAAACGGTACATATATCGAACTAACATTTCATATAAAATATTAAGTTATCGATAAAACTGTTCATAAAAACATGTTTCAATATGTAAAGGTACACATAATAACTCGCTTCGCTCGCTCGGCTCGTGCGTGTCTTGGTCGCAGTTCTAACATAACCTAACCTATAGGATTGCCCTAACCTAGGAAAATGGATAGAAGTATCTTAGCACTCGCCGGCCGCTGCCGCGGCACGCTCGCTTCGCTCGCTCGGCTTGTGCGTGTGTTGGTCGCAGTTCTAACATAACCTAACCTACAGGACTGCCCTAACCTAGGAAAATGGATAGAAGTGTCTTAGCACTCGCCGGCCGCTGCCGCGGCACGCTCTCTTTCTGTCCACATCTTTAAAGATACTGTCGGCAGTTGAGCGAACCGCCTCTCAGTAATAGTCATGTATTCATTAGACCAGTCCTTGACTATATCTATATATATATAGTGCTCGCACGTGTTAACATTCTGCTAATTTATCGTCAAAATGTAAATCAGGCTAAACGTGTTTTGTAACCTTTATTCTGATTTTGTTATGTGGCCACACATTCTTATATATTTTTAATTTGGCAACACTGATTTTTCACTTTGACATTTGTTTGACGTTTTAAAAAACTACTTTTTGGCGCGCGAGCGATCTATGTTTTTTTACGACAAGAAGTTTTAATTTGTTTGTGATTTAAAAGCATATCGACAAGGCATAACACAGTGGAGTGAAACAAATAAATGGAGTTCAGTGCAGGCTGGTCTTTTTTATTAGTTCAGAAGCGGCACACGCACCCACCGCGTCCATTTTTCGTTCAGCCGTAAGTGACGCTAAACTATCGTTACCTACCGTGAAGAATCTTGGGTAAGTTGTCATACTAATTGATGATCTTCAAATCTGGTTTATTTTTTATGCTCCAGTAAGCTTATAAACAATGCGATAAGTCCTAACAGTCGTGAAAAGCTAGTACATTTCAGGCAAATACATGAGTGCCTACTTATACATTAGTAGCAATGAGTATGGTGTACGTAGTGCCTACACTTGTACGTAAATAAATATAATTTTTATTGATATGGAAGCTTTATAAATCATAGCACGCTTTGATGGTGAATTTGTTTGTAAAAAGTAAATGAAGTTAGTACAAATAAGGGTTACCACAGATTGCAATTTAGAGCTGACCAACAAAACACACTAGGTACCTTCATAACTTTGCAATTTATAAAGGATCGCACATAGTATCGAATTATTGATTGACAGACTGCGGTTAGGGTATCCTAATAAGCGTGCAGACTATCTAACAGTTTTTAGTTTATCAAGTGCGCAGTGAGTTATAAGAGGAACTAGCATTGGGATATCTTTGACTTACAACTAAATTTATGTTGGCCAAGCAAAATATGGAAGTCTGGACTTAATTATGTGATAATTGTTAACAAATAACAAAGGTACTTGCAATAATTGTGTAACACTGCTTAAATTTGGTTGAGTAAATTTGTTTAGCTAAAGTTAGATAGTAAAGGTACTACTGTATTTAAAAAAAAAAAGATAATTGAAAGATATGGGTTTTACAATTGTATGTGCTTGAAAATAAATGAATATAAGTTTAGTATTTTTTTTAAAGTAATGTACTATAAAGCAATAGATATTACCTATTGGAAGTTTGATCAGAATTATTTGACTTACCTACATTAATGCATTAAAGACACATTTTCATGAAAACTTCATAGGTGATACACAATGGGTTCGGAATGATGGAATCTATTATCATTGGATATATTCCATAAGCGGAGTGTTGAGAGTTGGGGTTTTAATGGGTAATTGAGGTGGAAGGTGTCAATGTTTTATGTCAATAATACAAGCTGTGGACACAACAATATCAAGTTAATATAATCAGCTAGTTGTTATATGAAGTTAATATTTTATATTGGTTTAGGTATTTACAATTTGACTTAGATAGATATATATATGAAACAATTACAATTTAGTGCCTACAATGGCTTATAAGCGTACTGAGAGTCTTATCTCGTAGTAGTTGAGTGACAAGTCAATCTTTAGAAGACAAAATATGTGAAGTACCCGTATAATTTACAGTGTTGTTTGTTTTGTAGCTCATTCTGGATTTTGGCTCTGCTCTTTTTCCCCATCTCTACACCCATCTAATATTTTTATTTATATACGTATGTACTTATATATATATATATATATTAGTAATAAATTTATAAATATCTATTTTATGTAGGTACTTCACTAAAGTCTGAAGTATAATATTTTGTTTATCATAGACATTTTGCATTTTCACTAGAAGAATTAGGGGTTACATCACTGACCGAAATGAATATTAGTTTAAAGGATGATATTCCAGTGACATATAGGCCATATAGGTTGTCAATATCTGAGCGTCAAAAAGTTAGCACTATAATAGGTGACATGCTAGCTAATGGTATAATTAGAGATTCAACATCTTCATACGCCAGTCCTATTATAACAGTTGCTAAAAAGAATGGTGAAATACGATTATGCGTCGATTACCGGGCTCTGAATAGAAAAACTATTAAGGAAAAGTTTCCAATGCCTGTAATTGACGACCAAATTGACAGTTTATCCGGTCAGGTATATTTCACATCGCTCGACTTAAAATCAGGGTATCATCAGGTGCCTGTTTCCGAGGAATCAAAACATTACACCGCTTTCGTAACCCCCGATGGACATTATGAATACAATCGAATGCCTTTCGGGCTTACAAATGCGCCAGCAGTATTCCAAAGAATGATAACAACCCTTTTGAACAGGCACCGAATACCAGGGGTACTAGCCTACATGGATGACATTATTATATCAGCAAAAACGGTAGAAGAAGGATTTGAAAAGTTAAAATCTGTATTAGAGATAGTAAAGGAAGCAAACTTAACCTTAAATCTTGAGAAGTGCCATTTTTTCAAGAAAACTATAGACTATCTTGGATTTGAGATTTCAGCAGAAGGGGTAAGACCTGGAGCAAAGAAGATAGAAGCAGTTGCGTCATTTAGGACCCCCAAAAATGTCCACGAAGTTCGCCAATTTATTGGGTTGGCTAGTTTTTTTAGACGATTCGTATCTGGATTTGCAACTATTGCTAAACCCCTAACTTTATTGACAAAAAATAACGTAGCATGGGTGTGGGGTCAGGAACAAGAAAAATCATTTGAAATATTAAAGAGTAATTTAATAACACGCCCAATTCTCGCAATTTACAATCCGGAGTTCGAAACCGAACTCCACACTGATGCAAGTGCAGTGGGGCTAGGGGGAATTTTGCTACAGCGAGCAGATAGTAAATCACCACTACGTGCTGTAGCTTACTTTAGCAGACAGACAACTTCGGAGGAGAAACATTTCCATTCATACGAGTTAGAGACACTCGCCGTAGTGGCTTCATTAAAAAGGTTCAGGGTCTATTTGCTAGGAATCAATTTTAAGGTAGTTACTGATTGCAATGCTCTGCGCACAACCTTAACTAAACGAGACCTTATACCAAGAATTGCTCGTTGGTGGCTTTTGGTACAAGAATATACTTTTTCTATTGAATATAGACCAGGTAAACAATTAGCACATGCAGATGCTTTGAGTCGTAACTCATTACCGATGGTTGAGGTGCAGCAAATTAGCGATGTAAACTGGTTACAGGGAGTACAGATGAATGATCCCTATTTGTGCGTAGTTAAGGCAGTGTTGGATGCAAAAAGTCAAGAAGCAAAAGATATTCAAAATAATTTTGTGTTGAAGGATGGTAAAATATTTCGGAAGGTCGATGACAGGTTATGTTGGGTTGTTCCTAAGGATGCTCGATGGAAAATCTGCCAGCAGTGTCACGATGAAGTTGGCCATTTTTCATATGACAAGTCTTTAGAAAAAGCTAAAAGAGATTATTGGTTTCCTAGAATGTCTCAGTTCATTAAGAAATATGTAAAAGCGTGTATCCCTTGCGCATACGCAAAAGTACCAGGTGGCAAGAGAGAAGGATATCTCCATCCTATACCTAAACCGGCTGTTCCTTTTGAGTGTGTTCATATTGATCATCTAGGACCATTCATAAAAAGTAAAAAAGGAAATATTTATGTATTGGGACTAATAGATAGTTTTTCAAAATTTATAGTATTGCGTGCAGTAAGGAATACCAAAAGCAAGACATCAATATCTGTACTTCAAGAAATTTTTAACCTCTTTGGAACGCCCCAGTGTCTAATTTCTGACCGTGGAACTAGTTTTACATCCAATGAATTCAAAGCATATGTAGAATCCTTGGGAATAAAACATAGATTGAATTCAGTTGCAACTCCTAGAGCAAACGGCCAAATAGAACGTTACAACCGATCTATCTTATCATCATTGACTGCACTTTGTCATGGGGAAGACGATAAAAACTGGGACATTCATTTGGGTCAAGTTCAATTTAGTCTTAACAACACAATAAACCAAGGAACTGGGAAATGTCCCGCTCAAATTATATTTGGAAAAACTAGCATAAATGTAACAGAAGGACATTTGCATGAATTAAATTCGGCAAGACCAATCTCAGCCAGTGAAATAGATAAAATAAGAGATGAAGCAAGTGAGAATATTTTAAGAAGTCAACAGAAGATGAAGACTAGGTATGATACGCGTAGAAAAGCTGCTCATGTTTATAAAGTTGGTGACATGGTTATGGTTCAAAAGAATGTTAGGAATATCGGTGAAAGTAACAAATTAGTACCTCCTTTTAGCGGTCCATACAAAGTCACAGCAGTATTTGATCATGACCGTTACGAGGTCAGTAGCGTTGAAGGATATTCTAAAAAAAAGTACAAAAATGTATTTTCCGTTGATAAAATGAAACCTTGGGTGAACCCGATTGAATCCGATACTGACAGTTCCTCTGCAGATTATAATGAGAACTAAGTTACATAAATATTGTAATAGAATTTTAAAAAAATGTGAATGTTGATTCATGAATATTAGGATGTCATTGTATAAAGCGTTTTGTGAAATAATTTCATTTGTGTCATATGTGCGACAGAGAAGGTCGTTAGAATATTGCATTCATAGTTCAAGTTTATATTTATATATACATATGTATCCTCTATCTATTCCTATCCACCAATCCCATATAAGAGAGCATGAGAATTAGTGAAAGAGACCAAGGCAATTTAAGGATGAGAGCGGTGCCGGTCAAATTTATAAAGAACTTCTGAGTGATGCCGAGACACCCAGATGGTGTGAGCGGTGCCAGCCAAGTCTAGTATTGCTGAGTGATGCCGAGACACCCTGATGGTGTGAGCGGTGCCAGCCAAGTTATTGAGAATTGCTGAGTGATGCCGAGACACCCTGATGGTGTGAGCGGTGCCAGCCAAGTTATTGAGAATTGCTGAGTGATGCCGAGACACCCTGATGGTGTAAGCGGTGCCAGCCAAGTTATTGAGAATTGCTGAGTGAGGCCGAGACACCCAGATGGTGTGAGCGGTGCCAGCCAAGTCAAGAATTGCTGAGTGATGCAGAGACACCCAGATGGTGTGAGCGGTGCCAGCTAAGTTAATTGAGAATTGCTGAGTGAGGCCGAGACACCCAGATGGTGTGAGCGGTGCCAGCCAGTTACAGTAATAATGTGAGTAGTTATAAGTATTATATGTTATAGCATTGTTCTGGGACTAGAGGTACCCGTTGGCTGTTGGTAAAGAAAAAAATCTTTCATTTTGTGATATTTTGTTTGATGCTTAGTAAATGTTTACAGAATGTCGTATTAAAATCAGAGCTGTAGTTAGTAAAAGAGAACGTATAATAATATTTTCTTCTTCTCATGAACAGGTAAATGGAATGTCAAAATACCAAAATGACTAGAAACATTATCGGGTAAGGTGCAGTTTTTATTTGATGACCAAGGGAATAGAGAACACAGAGAAATTTAAAGTGAGGACACTTTTATATCAGGACGGCCGAAGACATCACAGTCATAATGTTATTCACAAATTAATATTAATTTATGGTTAATTGTTTATTAGCAATGTTAATATTTTATTTATATTTTTTTTGATACGTCAGTCTTATTTTCTCATTGTTGATATAACTAAGATATAATTAGATTTTTCTTTTAATTTGATTCTTATAGTGTGAATGTAAACTCACATAGTTTAGGTGTACTTGGCGATTGAGGGTAAATAAGAATTTGAATTTAGATTTGTTGTTTTTTTTTCTTATACTAAGAACCGAGTTTTGAACTGTATTGGATAATATTTATTTGTTATTTTTGAAGTTTAATAGATAAAACAAAAATGTGTATTGTTCAAGACATTTTAAAATAAGCACTTTCATTTATATGGGTTACAACAAAACTAAAATTAGTTAAGTAGGTAATTATAATAATTATTGTGCTTTTAGGCATGTGAATTAATAATGTTTAGTAATTGTAATAATACTTAAGTAGTTCTTTGATTTTAATTCTATTTGGTTATTTAAAAAATATTTAAAAACATTAAAATTAAAATGTAGTATCTATTGCAACTATACCATAGTTTTAGGTTTAGGTTGTCATTGTTTCTTAAGATTTACTGGTTCTGATCTAGTTGCGCTTTTCAAATAAATATCGATAAATTAGTATAATGTAGCAGGCCTTGTATGATTAAACAAAACTTCGATTGTGATGCTGTTATGGTGTCTGAGACAGACACTACTTCAGGATGGCCGACTGTTAACATTCTGCTAATTTATCGTCAAAATGTAAATCAGGCTAAACGTGTTTTGTAACCTTTATTCTGATTTTGTTATGTGGCCACACATTCTTATATATTTTTAATTTGGCAACACTGATTTTTCACTTTGACATTTGTTTGACGTTTTAAAAAACTACTTTTTGGCGCGCGAGCGATCTATGTTTTTTTACGACAAGAAGTTTTAATTTGTTTGTGATTTAAAAGCATATCGACAAGGCATAACACAGTGGAGTGAAACAAATAAATGGAGTTCAGTGCAGGCTGGTCTTTTTTATTACACGTGACTAAATTGGGGATCGTATCCGGGCGGCCGCGGTGTTTACGGTGCGGTGGGAGGGGATTGCAAGCCGGAGACTTAACTGATTATGGCATGATAATATTTTATTTGGTAATAAGCCTACATTTTATGGCAATCATGGAGGTTTATTTAGGCAGAAATAGCGCATTAATTTGCTCGCTAAGATTTGGTGATCATTTACTACATTTGGTGTTCGAATACAATTTGAAGTGCAGTCGTGACTAAAATAGCTGGTACTATTGTAATTTTAGACTTTATTTTTCTGGTGTTAAGTATATATTTTTGGTAAAAGAACTAAGGGTATCAAAGCATTTTATGGTGATCATTATATTTAACCCCAATAAAAAATCTTTAACAATACAGCTTCTACTGTGAAATTTGCAAACAATCAAATAGTTCAAACATATTTTCTTCAATCAAACTAAAATAGTTTTACATGAAATAATCAAACTTACGTTATGTTTGATTATTTTATGTAAAACTTTCCAAAAAACGTCCGGACTTTTATCGAAATGTCCGGCTTTTTGCCAGAATTTTTCAAATTCCTAAATGGTAACCCTATTTAGCACAGAATAAATACTAGTATAGGATAAAAATCGAGTACTATTCGCCTTAAGTGCTGAGTATGTACTCTCTAGATGTTCATTGATTGATAAAGCAAAATAGACTACACTATTAGAAAGAGAAAAATAAATACCTGTATGTGGAAAGGCAGCTGAACCTCATCCCACTGGTAGTACCAGGGCTGCCAGTCGGGGATGGTGCCCATGCCCTCCTCTCCCGAGCCGAAGCGCTCGCAGAAGGGCCCGTACTGCGGCTCGCTGTGGCCGCAGCGGTGCGGGTCGTGGAAGCCCACCAGCAGGAAGAACGGCCTGCAAACAACGTCGTCGTCCGACTTGATTTACATTTCTTAAGGTTTTCTTTCGGACGCAACAAAATAGACCAATAAAAATAGCTTTACCTGGACATAAATCATAAACTCGTTGTTTTTATTATTTTATCGGATATCAATATTGTGTATCAAATATTAATGAGATATATTAAGTAAAAAATCCGCGGTCGCAACCGTATTATATAAAAATCGTGAGATTTTGTACACTACTCAACTTTTCCCTAAAAGCATATTAGGTAACCAAAGACCTTGTTAGTTTAATTTTTAGGTGCATTCAAATGCGATCACTTAATAGCAAAATTAAACTGACCCCATTTTTGTTTATACATTTTTTTTCACAGTTTTCACCTGATCTCGATATCTAGTTAAGCCAAAATAATAACCATAATGTTTATATCTTTATAAGCTATATTGTGTCTTTTTAGACATTAAAGACCAAAATTAAACATCATTTTTTAATGTTTTAAAATTAATGTTTTTCTCAGTAGCCAGAAATAGTAACTGTGTTATTTTTGTTTAATTATAGCTTTTTGTGTACTATAATCACATTTTCATCAAAATTAAACACATTAACGTCTTACTTAAAACAAAAAATATTTCATCGAAAATACGCGAGAACATGTCGTGAAGCGGGATGCTTGCGGTGATTGCGGTGCGGTGCGGGGAGAGAGAGCGAGGCACCAGCCGGGTGAGCGCGCGGCTGCGAACGAGTTTATACGTGTTTTCAACCGATCGCGCCGTGTGCTTACAAAACATATAACTCGTAAATATGGAATTTGCTAATTGTAGGATTGTTTTGATTGTGCCTTGAACTTTAACCCATTCGCAACCGCCAATACCAACGTGGGAATTTTAATGCCGTCCGGGTCTTTACGGGTTAACGTGGTGACACAATGAACAATTTAAAACTCTAAAAACAATATAAGTCTTGTAATACTCTTGTTGTCACGGCAAACCCGTACAACATGACAGCCCCTGGACTAATACCGTTCCAAAAATGGGCCCCTGCTGAAATATTCCGTTTCCCGTGACATTGCATATTAATGGGATGTAACATGAGAAAAAATTAAATACATAAATATATAACGAAGTTTTTATGCTGTCGTACTAAAATGTAGTTAGGTACTTACAGAGTGCAAGTTGCGCCGTGCAACTTAAGTTTCATTATGTTATGCGCTTACATAGTGTCGCGAACGAGATAAATGTAGAATATTCACGAGCAAGAACTCTGCTGGCGAGATAGACTCGGAATGTTCGCGAGCGAAATGGTATAAAAAAGACGTCAGGATAATGCAAGCGAAACTAGGCCTTATATTCTTATAGCATAAAGGCTAGAGTTCTTAGAATGGTCGTCGGCTTAGTCGCACTCACACACACATACCGGCGTCTCGATGTTTCCCGTCAATCGAAATACATTCGTCAAGATATGATAATATTCGAGAATAATGTAGACCGCTATATCGGCGCTTATAAAAAGGCGATCGAGTGCACGTCCCGCCAGTATGAGCTACGAAAGCGATAACTTCGAAGCGAACCGAAGCGAAGGAAACCTACCTCAGTGCGACAAGTGGAAGTACCTGCGACTAATTTGGCGAGATACCTGGACCTCAGATGCTACGCGACTCTGACTTGGACATCAGGAAGACCATCTTCACGTGTCAACCTTTGGGTTCCGTAGTGAATAAAAACCCTCATACGAACTTTGGCGTTTTTCTCCAAATCTCGAACCCAGTTTCGTAACAATAGCATTTTACACAATTTCTACCCACCGTTCACACGATGCGACGCTCAAGTTACGTCTCAACGCAATTCACACTGCACACGTGCTCGCAAGTGCCCGCACAGGGGCCGTGTAGTGTTAGAGAGCAGGACTAAAATGTTTGACATAGATAGACTTATTTTTAACATAGACCTTGTCTATCAGACTTCTATGGGAAATGGCAGCATTTCACTTCTCTACATCAGCTGTCTGAAAGGAATTATCGCTATTAGCTATAAGACCACCCACGCCCATTGGACATTTTAATGTCTTTTTCTGTGTGCTATGTACATTTTAAATATTATAATTTTTTTTGTATTTAATAAAGTATTATTACTATTTATTATATCGTATTATAATAAGCGATATGGAAGTTAAACTCAGTTGTTGCTTTTTAATGCATAAATATAATCAGTAAAAACCAAAACGAAAACCACACTTTAATTTTTATGTGTATAAAATACTATTTTCAAACCACTACACGACACTAGTCACTAAGTATCGACTGGCCAGCTTGTTCAGTATGACTTCATCACATGGCCAATTAATTCCTAGCGTGGTTCATCTAGGTATCATGTAATGGGTAAGGATCAATGAGTTTTTTAGTTAAAAAAAGTAGAATTACAGTCACATAAAAATTAATTATTTCAGTAAAATAATTATTGGGTTTGGACCAAAAATGACGAGAGCGATCGGACACATTTAAGGCTAGGTATTCCCGCAGAGGCCGTGCTTTAGAGTTTTTGAAAACCATTTAAGGCATAGACAAAAGTGTTTTTTTCATCCCATCTACTCAAAAAACGATGGTTTCATCCCAAAACATTTGGAGCTAAAGTTACTGCTAGTTCTCTCGGGATTAAAAAGTGAAAAAGAAAATCTTACGGGATTAAAACACAATTTGAAAACTGAACACGATGTTATCTATGTAAAATCAGCTAAAAACAAAAGAATTAAGTTTTAATACAATAAATAACAGGAACAGACTTCGCATTTTTTTAAATTTGGAATACATATCATCGTGAATGTAGGTAAAAATGTTTATGGTCTTTGCTTCGAATAAGGAAAAAAGAATAATTAGCGCAATTTTTGTCTTCGATTCAAAGTAATTACAGATGTTTTAGGTTATATTGTGTTAAAATTAATTATTTTGTGTAAATTTAAATCCTTTTTCGTAAGTTTAAGCCGATAGTGCATATAAAATTTATTTTTATTATAAAAATCTTAAAATATGTAGGTCCACGCAAACAAAGTTACGAGTTTATGAGTGAACAAACATTTTTTTTAGAAGTTGGTTCTTAAAAATTATTTCTTATTATTTATTGAATGAAAACGAAACTAAATAAAGGTTTCTTGGTAGTTGTTCTACTTTCTCCATATTCTGTTTTGTATCTTTTTGCTAGTTTTTCTCATGGATGGCGATGTAATGTGTGCTACTTGCGTACGGTAATATTTTTGTCTCGGGCGTTATACACGAATCCCTCGCTCCACTCAAGATTCCATCGTAGAATCACTCGCTACGCTCGTGATTCAACTGAGGAATCCTTCGTTTTGCTCTGGATTCAAAGTAGAGCACTCGACTTAAAAGTATTACCTTTACGCCTTGTAGCACAATCTACTATTAAACTCTTAAAAAAAGGTATAAGTTAAGTATCCAGGCTCGTCAAATTCGCATTCAGTTACAAGATCCAATAAACTTCATTCGGTTGGAAAAAATCCCAAAGTAACCCTTTTTTGTGATATTTTTTCAAAACAACGAGTAAAATACTGATATTTTACATAAAAAATTGTACTTAATTAAAGCCACTTAATATTTACAAATAAATTCGCTGAGTTTGACTTTATATAATTATTTTCTTAATAATTATATGAAATTCGCGAGCGCGACGACTTGAACTCGGCAGGTCCGATTAGACGCGTGCTAGCGCTTACTAACATTGGACCAATAAAACAACTAAAGATCGCTACATGTTTTTACAAGCTTTTATTTAACTTGCAATGTATGTATAAATGTAAGTATGTTTGTTCGGGTGGAAGCTTCGAACTCAATTTTCAACCAGTTATCATCAACCAATTTAGCTGAAATTTTGTATACTTTTGTAAGTCGGATGATAATACAATATTATGATGTCAATGGGCTGTTCTGATGATGGAACCGGGAGATATTCGACGGAACTCAGTTAGAACCTCATCGAGTAGGTCTCGTTTAATTTGTCTTGACGAGTACTTTTTGGAAGACGATGCTTATCTAGGATCTGATTACGCAGACGGATGGTGGTCAATAGAACTCAGTTATAAAACAACTTAATACAATCGAGTTTGGGCTAATTTCTAACCTTTAGGTACGAAACAATAAAAAGACTTTTTAGCTCATGTCACTTTGAAATGTAAGGATTCTAACGAAACGCCATTCCACAGGTATGGCACTTCATAGAAACGAAGTAACAAATATACCTAGTACTACTACAAACGAAATAATATATCTGAGCATACGTCAAATGTGTGAGTTAAACAATCAGGGTCGCCACCACAGAATTTGTTGCTTTGCTTACCTGTTTTCATCACTCGGAAATCTATAAAATTTTCGTTCTTTGTTGTTTTTTGTAGATGAGCAATAATAATATGTGCAGTTTCTCACCAATATTATTTCAATTACCCTAAATAACTCGGGGAACGTCAAAGTGCGACTAGCAACAACCCTATTTTACAGGCGCTTACAAGGTCCAAAAACGTGCGAGTTTCCGTTCTGTATGTAATACTATTATCTGCTCTGTGGCCATACATTCAAATCCGTGGCGACATTAAGGAATAAAGAAAATCAAATACATTCAACATACATACATGCATATACAGGGTGGAATTGAATTCGTTGGCAATATTTTAAGTATCTACTATACCCATGATACAAAGTAATTTAAGACTAATAAAACTTCAATCAAAAGTCGTCATTTTCTTATTCCAGAATACCTCTAAACATGCGTCAGACTCTTTGATAGATACCTCTACTGCAATTATAAAAAAAAAAAACTAATACGAAAAATAAATTAATTATAATAGTATCAATTTCGTTGCGTCTTGGTACCCTAACATTCGTTCCTACTTCAAACGTACCTATTGTCCTCAAGCTTTCGTGTGACACGACCCGTCCCCATTCGACTTCAAACCTTATTCACGTAAATTAAGGTCTACTTTTGTATGCCGGTCGGTCGCGCCGTTTGGCTGTATCCGTCCAAGGTCTTTGACCTTGCGGCACGTAGGTATCAGTACGCGCGCACGACTCGATGTGTTTTGATTCTTTATTCATTTTTTTTACTTTTTGATACTTTTTAATTACTGCATTAATTGCAGTATTGTTACCATACAAAATATCCTTTAGGTGAGTATGATGATAAGTTAAATCAATGCTAATGATTTCAATTGACTATATATTCGTAATCTCCTTCTTTGCAAGTCGTGTGAAAAATACTGGGATCTAGGTGAGACCCATGTTTTTTAGGTTCAGTGTTGTATCATAGATAGTAAATAACAAAACAACATAATACCCATAAGTTTATATTCAAGAAAAATAATAAAAACCGACTTTGAGGTGTTTACTCCTAATAAATTTTGAACGGCTGAACCAATTTCTAATAAATATAGCTAAGAACTATGACGAAAAGTCAGTTTTAAAACAAAAAAATTAAATCTTCGTTCAGGCTTACGATGCCATTAACAGACACCTAGATACACAGACATACCGACACGTCAACCTTATAACACTCCTCTTTTTGTCGGGGGTTGAAAATAAACAAAGACACTAAATAACCACTTTGCAGGGTTATTTGTTTCTATTAATTGTTTATTAATAAATCGCTACTGTCAAATTATGTTAATAGGCGATGCGGCTAGCAACCCATCACTATTGATTTATTTTTTTGATCACGCTAAACCTTTGGGTCTTACGGCCCTGACTACCCCGTCAGCATTAATATAAGATAATGTAGCTGTATCCAACACTACTTTAAACAAAGTTTAATCAAAATAAAACTATTCTACTGCTTATTTCTATACTGTGTCGCTGGCGGGGTCACATGTGAGCTCAAAGACGCAGCGTCCACGCGATGCAAATTGCGGCCGGGGCAACATTAAATATCTACATTTGTAGGAATACCCGGCTTTAACGATTGTTTCGTGAACTTTCATGAGAAAACCCATCAATTAATTGAATGGGTCAAAAGAACCGGATCGACTACTCACAACAGTTCAGTATTGGTTTAGACCTTAAAGATTAAAGGAACAACACATCTCTAATAACCACCAATACTATCGATAGTTTGTGTACTATTGATAGTAATTCCTGTTTTAGGGCAACAATATGGATAACCAACAATACTATCGATAGTATCGATTCTGACGACGAACAAACTATCGATAGTATCGATTATTTATTTATTAGAAAAGCAATACTATCGATAGTTTGTTCGTCGTCAGAATCAATATTTACTATTAATACATAAACGATACCTGTACTATACGAGTATTACCCTTAAAATTTTAACATAATGAAAATTCTGTTACTGGTACTTAAAATGTGAATTTGGTACCAGTAACAAACCCTGGGGATAAGTCCGCCGTTGTACATTTACTTTTTATTTTTATTTTTATTTATTTTACTTTATTTGGGAAACAAACAGTTACATAAATTTTCAACAGTAATTAACTTAAATAATGCAAAAACCAATCAAGTTTCCTCCTATAAGTTATACAGAAAATACCGAACAGAGTGTTAACAAATCAAAAAAGAAAAAATAATTTGTGTCTGTGTTCTTTATTATGTACCATAAAAAGCTTTATAAACAAACAATAAAAGCTCAACAATGTAGTTATTATCAATCTAATAAACACAATATTTCAATAAATCTCCACCCTAGCCGATCCATGGTTAGTAAAAGTTCCCACGTGCTTATAAAAGTTTGACAATCATTGACTACAAATAAATGCATGCGACGAAACTACTGTACACGAGAATCACTCGCGACTCGCTACAGCACGGTCGGGAGTTGAGGCACAAACCAATGACGACCTTATTGTGCAAGAAATAACGTTCATATTAAAACGTAAGTAAGAAAAAAATAGAAATAAATTATAATCGTAGATATTTTTTGTTTGATTTGTTCCTTATAGTATCAAAAATATGTTGACGGCATAAGTTAAACACTTTCAAAATAGTAATGTATTTTGGCTTTACAAAAAATACAAAAATTTGTAAATGTAGAAATGCATAAAATGAATTTGTTTAATTTTTAATAATTTGTCAACACACATAATATAATATTTAGAATAAATTGTTGAAATACAGTAATCTATAATTTCTGGTGAGATAAGCCTGAAAATTTGTAACATACCGAACCTTCTTTATTAACGATAGTGCTAATTGATTAATTTGTTTAATTTAGATTTATTCAACTGGAATGCACACGTTATAATATGGCAGAGGTAGTTTTCCAAAGTTATTAATTATGCTGTACTTATGAAATCAAAATTTGTTCAATTTTCAGTTTTTTGGTTTTTTTACACTGACGCAGAGCCCTAAATTGTTTAATTCGGTTTATTTTAACTATAACTAACATTACTTTATATCATACAAAAAGAAACTTACGGTTATAGCATTATGTCCAGGTACAGCTATATTTACTGGTCTAAAAAGCGACTGCTTGGAATCATGTGTGATACTGAATTGAATCATCAGCATTCAGTGTACTAACTTTTGTTGCGCGGCGGCCTGCTTGAGGAACTGGCGCGCCAGCAGCTTGATGCGCGTGATGTTGCGGCCCACCTGATTGATGGGGTTGTTCTCCTCCGTCTGCTCGTAGTCGAAGCGGAACACGCTCGCCGGGCCCACGTGCTTCTTGCCGATTATGCCTGCAAACGTACAACAATAATAACTTTGTTCAGCCGCATAACGTCCACTGCGGGACATAGGCCATTTCCAAGGATTTCCAAAATGACCGATCTAGAGCGGCTTGCATCCAGCGCATTCCAGCGACCTATGTTAGATCGTCAGACCTCCTTGTGTCCTACGCTTCGCTTGCCAGTACGTGGTCGCCATTCGAGATACTTTTTGCCCCATCGACCATCGTTTCGTTGGGACCCTTTTTTATTGCATAATTTTTTTGTCCTAATATGCTTTGGCATACTGGGTTTGGCATAAAATATTTTGTTTGTTAATAGTTTTTAGGCATAAGTTGTTTTTTGGTTATTTTAGGCTAATTTGTTACGGCATAATGTTAATTGGC
Organism: Acrobasis consociella; assembly: GCA_963555685.1. Taxonomy (NCBI): domain Eukaryota; kingdom Metazoa; phylum Arthropoda; class Insecta; order Lepidoptera; family Pyralidae; genus Acrobasis; species Acrobasis consociella. The sequence continues at coordinate 294,455 of OY743115.1, forward strand.
ATAATCTCCATAGGCAAAGTAACTATAAGTTTAATAATAAGGAAATGTATTTCTACGAATATAATGAGTAAAACGGGAGCGAGCGACTTAAGCTTAGGGCGAAAATAACACAGACACAAAAAAATCTTTGCCACAGAGTATAGGTTAGGTTAGTTAGGTTTCCTGTGACCAAAACACGAGCGAGCGAGCGACTCTAGCTTAGGGCGAAACTAATACATACACAAAAACAACTTACATCCTACTTACATCCTTTTATGCTTTAAAATGTTAGGGCTAAATAATGATTATGCTTAGGTACATTATGCTTAAAATTATTAAGTATGCATACTCCATTGTGCGAAAGGACGTTATGCTTAAAAACGATTGTGCATTAAACCAGTATGCTGTGTGATATTATAGCTTAAATTTGTATGCATAAAAATAGTGATCCCCAGTGACTTTAGTTATCCTACGAATTTCCTCATTTCTGATTCGTTCACGTAGAGAAACACCGAGAATAGCCACGCATAGCCCACTAAATATCCGAGTATCTTGTTTTTTTCGGCATACCCCTCTTACGGTGGCAATTCGCATATTCTTCTGTAAGGGAGCGGCAAAATGAAGCATACAGGTAATAAATATGGTATAATCGGGTTATACGGTGGGCGAAATAGTCGAGCATCCTGTTTGCCTCCATAGCCATAACATAGGCGACGGCGCTAAGCATACCAGCCGAAGGGACGGCATATCCTGTAGTGGGTTATGTGAGGTCAGTACCAGTGTAGACGCCGTGGCCGCGCAGCACGCTGGGCAGGCTGGTGAGGTTGTCGAAGGCGTTGAAGTGGTGCACGCCGTGGTGCAGCCCGTACATGCCGCTCCGGTGGCTCGGCGCGCCCGTCAGCAGCGCCGCGCGGCTGCAACAGTCAGCGCGGTGCTCACATCACTATTTATTCAATTAATTATACATACCCGTTGTCAAAACGTCCCTAGCCTTCTGACAGATATCAAATAAGTTTCTGCCTATATATGTCTCTAGTATAAATATAATCCTTTTTTCCCGACAAAGAAGATAGGTGTTGCGCCGCTATGTATGTATGTTTAGCTGTTCCACGTATCTTCTATGAAATGCATGGTACCATGGCTGCGCATTGCGGATATAGGCTAGTGACGTCACAATAAATTAAATATAGGTCAAAAAGGAAGTAACAAAAAATAAAATAAATCGAATCATATTGTGTGATACCGATGCGATAGAAACGCCAAAATAAACGTATTTTGTTCACAGACACACACAAACTGTGGGTCCCGAACGACTTCTAGCGTTTGCTCAACTCTATCTTAAGACTGTTTTGTATTCTTTTCAAATCACCTAAACCTAGCTTAGGTAGCGGAGTGCAGATCACACTCATCATCAGCATCACCAGATCTTTTGGTAGAACGGTCCACTGCAGAAGCATGACCCGCTCTGTACTACCAGAGCTATACTTGGCCAGAGCAGCCACAGGACTTTGGCCTACACTCCACGGTGGCCAGACGGGTTATAGAGGTCTCATTGATGTTTATAATAGCTTTGTTTAGCTTGTATTTCCTAAGTCGCCTTCTACGACATCCACGGGAAGACTTGGAGTGGCCCTATTCTACTCTACCGGAAACCACACGGCAAGCGGCAAACAGATTTAATTTATTTATTTATTTAACTTTATTACAAAAATATAACAGGCGGACTTAAGGCCCAAGGCCTTTTCTACCAGTCAACCTACAGGTGGTGCTGATAAAAGCAAATTTTGGGCGAGAGTAGTAATTGGAACAAACTTTACAATAAATCTATACATATGAATATATACACATACATAAGATAAATAATATAATCTAATGTATTAATAAACCTACATACAATATACATAAATAGGTTATCTTTATAAACCATACATAAACTACACCAATATTAATAAAACTCTATGGCAGTTTGTGAAGATAATATGCGCGTACAGCACTCTTAAACGCCTGGCGACTAGGGGCTTTGCGAATACCAACAGGAAGGGCGTTCCAAAGAATCACGGCTTGTTTGGTGAATGAATGTTTAAGAAACCCACTCCGGCAGCGAGGCATATCTAGAAGGAGATTATTGGACGAACGAAGATCTCTAAGATGAGTATTAACCAGAAAATGGAACTTAGTTTTGAGATACATCGGAGTTTTTGGGTCAAAGAGTATGGAGAAAAGAGTAGTGAGAATATGCAAATTGCGACGTTGACGGATGGGTAACCATTTGAGTTTAGACCGATAAGCAGACACATGGTCATACTTCCGTAGGCCAAATATGAATCGAATACAATTGTTTTGAAGCCTATCAAGTTTGTTGAGAAAGTTACAATTCAGGTCCGAGCAACATACATCAGCATAATCCAAAATTGGAAAGATAAGAGAATATACCAACATTGTTTTAGTGTTGATGGGGAGGAAGTTCTTTAACTTGTACAAAGACCGGAGAGCTCCCGTAACCTTTCCGGAAACTTTAGCCACATGTACATCCCAACGGAGGTTTGTGTCAATATGAAGGCCAAGATCTTTAACACTTTGACAAAATGGGATTGGGGTGTTATTAAAGCAAACTGGGCGCAACGAGTTGCTATCAAGCCGACCTGTGAGATGTGAACTTCCAATTATAATAGCCTGACATTTATTTGGGTTGACAGTGACTCCAAAGCGTCGGGACCAATCAGATCACGCTCGGTGAGGCCTAACTAACGGGTACCCCCGCCGAGCTCCTAAGCTAGTGTGTGATGTGAAGTAACCTGGGCGAACAGCTGCTGACGGATGTGAAGGCGTTATTGAAGAGCAGACTCTGCGCCGCCAGCGCATCGATGTGCGGCGTCTGGCAGATCTTGTTCAGGTACGCGCCCAGCTCGAAGCCAGCGTCGTCCGCTGTCACATACAATAATACAAACAATCTTACTACCATTCATATCCTCGCATCTACTTATTTGCATGGCTGAGATGGTTAGCCTAGGAGTTAGGAGTAAACGGGTCAGCGTTTCTGTAATTTCTCTGATAGTCTAGACAGATAACCCTGTATTATTTATGTATCAAACTAAATTAGATTTTATCATTATGCCGTAGTGCTCAAGTTGCTTTGTGCCGCGGTTGAAGGTAAGGCCCGGAAGGCCATACCCAAATTTTCCGGGGTCCAGTGGCGCCGCCATTTGAAATAAATCATTTAAAAGGAAACGGAGATATCATTCAAAATTGTGTCTTGGTCAAGCCCTAGATAACCTTTAAACTATTTTATGAACTACTGTTTATAATTTAAAGTGCGAACGTGAAGCTTTTCTACGCACATTAGCTAAAAGTGGCCGTTTTTCGCAAATGTGCGTAGAAAAGCTTCACATTCTCACTTTAAACTACAAAAAGTAGTTTAAAAAATACTTTGAATGGGTATCTAGAACTTGACCAAGACACAATTTTAAATGATATCTCCGTTTCCTTTTAAATGATTTATTTTAAATAGCGGCGCCACTGGACCCCGGAAAATTTGGGTATGGCCTGTGTGTATGTCCCCAGCGGAAAAGTGTCGAATATTAAATGTTGACTTTATTAGATCTTTAGTTTAAAGCTGCCTTCAAATGTTTATCGATAAATGTTTGTGTATTCAGTAATTTTTAAGAAATTCGCCAAAAACATATTCCGCCAGGGAAACGTTTTTTTGGGCGGAATTTTGTCAGGGATCCAAAATTTAATTATTAGAGCAATTATTATTAATGTATCATTAGTGACAAATGTTTATGTACAAATGGACTTTGTATGTCCTAGGCCTCCGAAGTTATTCAAAATTCCGCTGGGGAAATGTTTGGCCGTTTGCTGGATCTCACAAACGGTTTGAAATACAGTCTTGATTTTTTTTACACACATTGCTATTCATTGGTTTATAACGTCTGTAAATACAGAATCCAAAAAGACACAACCACTTACGAATAATAAATATTAACATAAAAGTCGGTATTTTGGTTCTAGTGGCTTAACTAAAGGACATAGGGAAAAGGTTTGAATATCGATTTATGTATTAAAACTGCCTCCAACATCTGGGAAAGTACGATTGTATTAAAGTAAGTATTAAAAAAGATACAACAAAAAATTATGTTCCATTGACATCATGATTTTGAATCGGTCTATTGGACGAGTTTTATATTATGTGACAAGTTTTAACTAATTCCAAAGACACGACGAAACTATAAGGATTTCTTGTTTATTACGGAACCCTAAAAACGGCCGGCAGCATTGCTACTTTGGATGGCTATACTTATTTTGTTTACTAGATTACTCTGGTAACTTGTCGTAATTAAATGAAGAGTACCTGTGCGACCGAGCTTCGCTCGGTTACATCTCAAAAATTAACTAATTTTTTTAAAACTTGTCTAAAAACAATGCAAAATAAAAAAATATTATAATAAAATCGTAACCCACCGCTGTCTGTACATGGAAGATAAATAAAAAAATAATGTTGGGGGCTTTAGCCGTCGCAATGGAACACAAAACAATGTATTTTAGAATTTTTGTCTATTTGTCTGTGCGTTTGTTCACGCTAATTTAAGAAACAGTTGGACCAATTCAGTTGCGGTTTTCACTAATGTGTTGTGATAAGCCTTACTTAAAATGTTGTTTCATTTAAATCCGTTCATAAATAAAAAAATTAATATCTATTTTAAAGAATCACGTTATATATTTTTGTTCAAAAAATTGAGTTTATGCACGGTAATCTAAGAAACAGCTAAACCGATTCGGTTGCAGTTTTCACTAATATATTTTGCTAACCTTTACTTAAAATATAGTGTTTGTTTTATTTAAATCCTGTTAAAAATGAAAAAAATATGTTAATTTAAAGAATGACGTCAAACATTTTTGTTCGAAAGATTGCTAAAAAATAACTGTCTAACAAATAACAGTAAAACTTTTAATAAATTTATTGTACGGTAGTATGATTTTAATTCGACGCTGATTAGTTTCGGAGTATTCTTAAAATATTAGTTTTTTTGACACCGAGGCTCTGGGCATCTGCAGACAGAGCCTAGGGGCGCTAGACGGGATTCAGTCGCTTGACAAATACTGTCCTACTGGTTGAAAGGCGCGTTTGTGTCAACACGCGCCTTTACCTTTGCGGGTAGAATTGAAGGCCGATGGGCCCCCTCACAGGCTACTCTGAACCCGCTAATTGAGAAGGTATCGCGAGTGAGCCCAGCTCATAAGCGGCCGTTTTGCCAGGTCTTTGGATCGAAAGTAGCACAAGAACAGAACCAGGCAAAAGCGGTAATGGCGTTGACACTGAGTTTTTTTGTGGATAAGAGCTATAACCATAGGCAAAAAGGTTAGGTTAAGCGTAGGTTGGGTTAGGTAATGGACTGCAATAACAATGTCTGGAAAATCCATGCGTGCTCTCCTTCCACGAGAACCGAAAGATATATAGTAGGAACGATGATTTTTTGACTCTCATCTCCCGCCTAGCAAATGACATGTATGACAAGGCTTAACGTTGCACCGCCACATCAGGAGGGTGGGAGAAGGGGGAGATACGTAATATAGACGGCAGTAGCACTTCGCTGAAAAGAGCTACAATAGTGCTGTGGGAACTCCCGCCGAAAGACGGAAGGTGAATGAAGCGGCCAATGTGTGGCTCTAATAAAAATTTGCAATTTTTATTTGAGCCAAGTGCCACTAAAACTGCGAATGTGAAATGTTTAGAATGATATTATGATAGATGAACATCTTATGAGCAATAGTATCGTATAGTGCGGGAAGTAGTGTCAGCCAATGTATGGAAGGTGCAAATTTTGGTATCGGAAGAATTCACTTGGCACACATGTAATATACGTAAAGTTAAGCTAATTTAGCCCGGTAGCCATCCCCCACCCCCTGGGGGGTAGGAAGGGGGGGCATTCGAAGTTACTCGCCGCCGCGCTTCAGAGAAAAACTCATATCAGCTTCTATTTACCTAACACCTCAAGTGTGGTATCATTTTCTGATAAATCAGGCATGAGAAATTCAATTTTGAGTACAATTTCACATTTAATGTAAAGATTAATAGTAAAAAAGGGAAAATATTGACGAAAATATTAAAAGCGGATTGCATTTTATTTTATCGAAGAAGATTTTGTTATTTTTTTAATAGCCTATATAGTGTCCCATTGTCGGGCAAAGGCCTCCCCTTCATGCTTCCGCGATTCACGATCCAAGGCAGCTTACTACCATCCACTCATGTAGCTTTCAATATCGTCCCTCCATCTTTTCCTCGGCTTTTCCCTACGACAGCGTCCTTCTGGAACCTATAACGTCGTCTTTCTTGCCCATCTTTCCGGTCTTATACGACAAACATGTCCGGGCCACTCACACTTCAGTTTTGCCGTTTCGACACCCACATCGATAATTTCGGTCCTGAAGCGCAGTTCAGTGTTTCGTAGAAGATACTGCCAAAAAATCTCTGGCTGTCGGTCTTTTTTTAGAGAACAGCTCCCTCCTGCACTCGTTTAGCGATGTGCACTGACTGGACCTAAAATGAAAATCAGGTAAATAGGTATTGCAGTATTTTTTGGTCAAAATAAAATACAGCTATTTATACCTGTCATTTATAACCACGTAGATACAATTTTATTTTGTGCTCATTTATCAATTTTATCATACATCGTTATGACAAAATTTTAAATAATTTGGTTAGAGTATTTTACGTCTCTGTTAGCGAGCATATTAATTCACTAGTTGCTGATGGTAAAGTATTCCATGCTTCGTCAGCAACATGCACCATTATTTTCGTATCAGCATTCAGCTTCTTCGTCGTTACAGGGGTCCATGTTATTTTTTCAACGATCGCTGCAGCTACGAACAGCGTGTACCTGTTCTTAGCAGCACTTATAAAGCATGGAATACTTTTTCATCAGCAACTAGTGAATTTAATATGCTCACTGACAGAAACGTCGAAAACTCTAACCAAATTATTAAAATAAAATTCATAACGATACTCTAAGCGAATTATTTAAAAATTTGTAACGATGTATAATGTATGATAAATGAGCACAAAATAAAATTGTATCAACGTGGATTATATTATAAATGACATGTAAATATAGCTGAATTTTATTTTGACCAAAATAATACTGCAATACCTATTTACCTGATTTTCATTTCAAGTCCACATTCATTTCATTCACAGTCATTTCAGTGCACATCGCTAAACGAGTGCAGAAGGGAGCTGTTCTCTAAAAAAAGACCGACAGCTAGAGAATTTTCGGCAGCATCTTCTAAGAGCTGTTTACCATGGGGTGCACGTATGGAGCAGATTCAAAATCGTTCCAGTCCGGCGAATTAGGGATAGGAAATTGAACTAAATAATTGGAAACCGAAGTGGACTACTGCACCAGTGGCTGCTACCGCTTATCGTGAACCACTGATTCGGTGCAAGTGCAAGTCACGGTTGCACCTAATGCAACTGTATAAGAAAACTATTAAAGTGTACCGAATTATGACAATGTGGTGGAAAATTTTATAAAAATGAACTAATATAAATATAAAAATACTACTATTGATACATTAGACCATAAGCGACAGTCTATAATTAAGTAAAGAATGTATTTTATACATTTTGAATTAAAAAACAATTTAATACTTGCAACAAATTACGTGAGACGAGACGGTTGGATTAGTTCCTAGGCAAAGCCGCGTGCCATGTTCGATTTTTTTTCAGATAGATGTATGACAGCTATATATAACAAAGTATATACTTTTTAAAGCTAGATAAATATTCTTTAACATAGTATTTTTTGTTGCACAAAATACAGGTATTCTGGTTAAATAAATCAGTTAAAATAAAAAAAAATGCGATCCGATTTTAATATTTTCGTCAATATTTTCCCTTTTTTACTATTATATTAATCTTTACATTAAATGTGAAATTGTACTCAAAATTGAATTTCTCATGCCTGATTTATCAGAAAATGATACCACACTTGAGGTGTTACGTAAATAGAAGCTGATATGATTTTTTTTCTGAAGCGCGGCGGCGAGTAACTTCGGATGCCCCCCTACCTACCCCCCAGGGGGTGGGGGATGGCTACCGGGCTAAATTAGCTTAACTTTACGTATATTACATGTGTGCCAAGTGAATTCTTCCGATACCAAAATTTGCACCTTATGACACTACTTCCCGCACATCCTCGACAGCGAAACGCATTGTATCGATAGTATCGTCAAGGATCGATAGTTTCGATAGAACTATCGATAGTATGATGACTGATTTTCGAGGTCACGATAGTATCACGATACTATCATCACCACAGATCACTATCGCAACATCACTAAATTTAATAACCTTACTTTTGGTAGGCAGGCAAGGAGTTTTTGGCGGGAAGTCAAGGGATCAAGTTGGAGTTTGCTTTTAATTGTTTTGCAAATTGATTCTAGTGGCCTTTATAATATGAAATTGGTGTGGTTTGGTGTTATAAATGCTCATTCTGATGGACAATATGTGAAATGTTTAAAGTGGACAATCATAGTGCGGCTGTAGTGGTGATATTTATTTGTGGACTGCGTCTTGTGATGAAGTCCTCTGGTGCTTCCCTCCTTACCCCGCTCTCCACCCCGCGCGCCCATATAAATACGGAGGCGTGAGGACCCTCGTCCTCTTTCGACCACGACTGGGCGCCGGGCTGCTTCAAAGCTGAGTACTTTTGGAAATCTCTTCTGGAACAACGAATCTCGTGGCTGTGAACCTACGACCTTTACCTGTGACTTCTTTCTCATTGTATAATTGTTAAAAATTAATTAAAGAGTTTGGTCTTTTCAAATATTGTTTCTTTCAAAATAATCACTACGTCACAGTGGCGCCCAACGTGGGGGGTGTGTGATGAAGTCCTCTGGTGCTTCCCTCCTTACCCCGCTCTCCACCCCGCGCGCCCATATAAATACGGAAATAAGACTTCGTTCTCAGGGCGAGAAAGAGAACATAACCTTATATATAGCAAAAATGCAAGGATTATTTTCCCGTTTGGATGAGCCTGTCAGCGAGTCTGTCAAATTGAACATCTTGTTAAATAACATTAGGCCTTGTTACACTAATTGCCTTCTGACTGGGGTTGTTTCAGATATTTCTTCGTTGGTTAGCATTTGCAGAAAGTTCGAACAATATCAAAGTCGTAGTAATGATTTTTCTGAACCACCTAAGGTTACTTCTAGTACTTTGGCGCCTGAACTGGCTTACGTTGATTCCGATTCCGCCATCGTAAATAAAACTTATAATAATAAAAACTTTTTCCGAAATCGAAATTATTTTAAAAATCCCAGTCCGGCTTCTTCTAACAATTTTTCTAAGGATCTTTCAAAATAATCACTACGTCACAGTCTTTAGGCGCCGCCGTCCGCCACTCGATCGGCTATGAAAACCAGTGGACTCGTATAGATTTGCCCCTACCTACCGACCTATACCAACCTTTGATTGCATATACACGCTGACTTTTAATTGGTTTTGGAAAAGAAAATGTCGTATAGTAAATAAATTTTTCCATCCTTATACATAATTCAAATTTGCGTATGACATAAGATAAAAAAAGTTGCGATAATTATCGATCGAGACCACGTAGTACTCGTCCAAAATTGTCGCGTGAACTCGCGTGACCCCATGCACTTCGGGCGGCCGTTTATGTGACTCCGCGTTTCAAAAATAGCACTTCTGGTCTAATCTAAATTTATTGGGTCTGAATTTTTATTTTGACTAGCTAATTAGGTCTTACTAACATACATACATACTATCACATCTTTATCCCTAATGGGGCAGACAGAGCATTTACTAACGATTCTTTAAAGTGGCCTTCGGCTCCAAAACCAATGAAAAATCACCGTGTATATGTCGCAGCGCAGTTGAATTGTATATTCCGTTGTTATTCAAAAACTCTAGCTGTTTGGCAGTACAGCTCGGGTTTGTAAAACAGCTGAAAATATTTCAGCTCAATTGTCAATGAGTTACGTAATTACGTTTAACAAAACAGCTAGCGTTGAGATAGCATACAGGGTTACCATTATTAAATAAAACTGTGTTACCAAACGAAATAATATATGAGGGGACAATAGTTGTTCTTTATTATTTTTATATTACTCGTGTCGTGGGATTGAAATAAAACCTCAATTCAACTCCATACTAAATAATTCAGTCTCCAACATCATAAACACCAATGACGAATGATAATCAGCTCGATGCAATTGGATTAGAAATATAGAAATTTTGTAAACCCGACAACTCAATGGCGCAGCGATTTCTTACGGCCAATTGATCCACGTGAATTTTCCATCTTGCCGGAAGGCGGGCATCGAAATAACAATATGGGATCCAAGCTAAAGGTCTGCTTTATTCTTTTCAATCTTTTGCACTCCGAAATCACAAACGATGCCCCCGATGTCTCTCGATAAAAACAGCTTAGTCCCGGAACGCGGCGAAGAATTTACTTTATGGGAGGCCATATTTGTAGTTATGACACTGACACTTCACAAGCCACAAGACTCACAAGTGGCAGAATTCCTAAATAATCGTTCTACAATCTTACGTTAGCTATTTTGTTAAACGTAACACATTGGACGATCTAGCTGAATGATTTTCAGCTATATTACAAAACCGAGCTGTAATGCCAAACAGCTAGAGTTTTTGAATAACAGCGGATTATACAATCCAACTGCGACATATATGACGGAGCAGGAGATGACCTACGCTGAACTCACTAAAAGTGTGACGATAAATACAGCGCTCCGCCTCGCGCTGTATCATGGATTCCAACCATATGTGTCTGAATACTCCTGGCCCACACAGTTATTGAATCTGTGTCCACCTGGGCTTATCGTCTTGCTGAAACAACTATCATTGTAATAAATCGGTTTACCAAATCCTCATCTATTGCAACAATCACAATTAAAGAAGTTATGGTCAAGCCCACAGCACACTACACAAAGGAGATGTTCACAGTACGGCGGTCCGCACAAGACTGAGCCGCTCGTCGCTAGGGAGACCGCTTTTATACTTGTTGCAACATTTGAAAATGTAGCAGTTATGTTTTGTAGTAAACAACTTTCTGTTTGCACATCGAAAACAATAATAAATGGGATTATCTTGAACTCGCCGACACGGCCAACCTGACATGCGTACGCCCTCGTACGCGCTCTCAATAGTAATTTAAACTAGTAAGTAGCATCAGGCCTGTCTCACTCCGCGGTAGGTATTAAAAACGCAAGTACGCACGGCGGCCATGCCAGCGTAGCTAATCAGTGCGCCAGAAAAGGTAAGCGTTACGCAATAGAAAGAGATGGATTGTCTAAGTGAATATAACTGTAAGTTATTAGCGTTGTGCGATCTGAATTGAACTCAATTGTTTCGTAGCGAGAGTCTCTATTCCTTTAATTGATTTTTCAGAGTGAATCTTCTGTACTTGTACTATTATGTATTCTATGGTAGCTTGGTTAGAAATAACCATAAAATAATTCTGATCTAGCTCGGCAATAAGCGTCCCACAAAACTATAACAAAATTTCAACTCGCAAAAATTCTACTCCAGAAGAGTGCCTTGCAAAACTAATTTTCTGAGCCGGTCTTTTATTTGTCCTTCAGCCAAGATCTATACCCCTTTAAACGTCATCATAGCAGACACAATAGTAAAACAATACATCAGACGCCCGGTCCGGGCGTCCGACATTTAAAGGGATAATTATAAAGAAATCAATCAAATCAACCAAGGGATTTTTCGCACAATGCTTAAAATCAATTTTTAACTCGCCGACACTGCCATCTTGACAGTAACACCCGTCCTCGGGTTTCATATTTAAGATCAACACAAAGCACAAACGGTACACCTTTCGGCCAAACCTGATCAAAACAAAGCTTTAGTAATTTTTTTTTTAGAAGTCTTACTGTACGACGAGGCAATGTCGCCAGTCTCTTAGGTATATGTTTTATTTTTATATTTTTTAGTTAGGTATATTTTAGTTCATAGTTTTAACATTTTAATTTAGGTAGGTTATTTAGTTTTTAGTTAAATTAATTATTGTGTACTGTTTATTTTTATTTTTTTGCTATAAATAACCATCTTTATTAGATGACTTAATTGGATTAAACGATCTAAAATATAATAAACTCAAAACAAAAAATGAACATCGATAAATCTTTAAAATCAAATTGGATACTAATAACTTCATGTCTATGTGCAGCGATCACATGTTAAGGAACGCAGCCAGCCTTCCTGCTAGTTAAAGTTGTTAATAATCATATGTTCTCTTTACCAGTCATGAAAGTTAAATTGAATCAAAACGAATAGAAGTTCTAAATTTTAACGATGTTTAAAAAAAAAGAAACGGTAATTATTAATTCAGTTAGGAGAGATCACCAAGACATATCAATAACAAAATTGCCATCGTTAGCCTCACACTAATACGCGTATTACCACCTGTGATCACCAGGTCCACTTGACCTTATGATTTCCTCCAGAAACTCGACCTCCACAAGAGCAGGCCGCATACTGCACACTCACGGACTACGGGTCAACTCTAGTACGGTCACAACAAAACAAACAATGCAATTCATCACTCTACCTATGGCAATAAAGCCTTCGGCTATGCTATCGGTCTTCCTAATGAGCTTCTCTGGCTCCCGCATCCTTCTCAACCTATCATGAAAACACTTGTGTATTTGCTTTGAGTTTCATGCCCGGAAAGCATCTCGATTTTTCATATAATTGAATAGGTGAAAAATCGCCATACTGATTCAAGTAGTTATACGTAAGAACAACCGGAATCATCTAGGTTTAGAATGTGGTGCGAACAGTGTGCTCCACCCCCCGATTATATCCAATCAGAGGCGCTACCGCCAGGTCATAAACTGCCATGGGCTACTTGGAGGTGCTTGAATTGCCTCCGAACTGAAGTAGGCCGATGTAAACATAATCTGGCGCGCTAGTGCCATATAGACCAAGCAGAAGCACAGGGCGATTGTGGTCATGACGATTAGATCATTAGATCACCTATATGCCCTACCAGCTGTACCGTGCTAGACCTATACTATGCCTCGGAGGAAAACGTAAAAGTGGCTACGTTCTCGAAGAACAAAATTTAAAATTCAAGCCAACGACACGATAAGAAGAAGTGAAAATAAATGTCAACTGGGTAGATAATATACGCTATTTTCCAACAAGTCAAATCAGACACCTTCCTCCAAACGTCAAAACAAACAGTTTCCACTGTTTGCACTATGACTGCACTGGGACTTTGTATGAAATACAGGCAGATGACGACACAGATCCTCGGAGCCAAACAACGCTTTCACCATCAGCCCTTCCGCAATAATAAATCCAAAACTACGCCAAAATGGATAAGTTCAAAAATAAATGACACCACTTTGCGACGCTTAACCCCGCCAACAGCTCAAAATAATTCATCCCTGGCTCAGGAAAACACCCAACTGTCAACAAAAACAAACGTTTACAGTACTTTTGTTACTCTAAAGCGTGGCTAGAAAATAGTTAAAGCTTTTTTTTTCTACGGACTTCATAACAATAAAAATAACATTGCTTATCAGTACGATATTCTTGAACTTGGCTATAATATCACAATATATACTAGACTTTAATTATCCAAATTAAAATTTACTCAAGTAACGGGACTTTACTTCAGTTAACCTAAAACACAGTAAATAACAAAATTAATGGTAAAATATTATTACTCACATAGTAAACGGTGAAGGGTCCTTTTATAAAGTCATCACCATGATCATCATCATGGTAGGCTCGCCGACCTATTAATCACCTCTTCATCAATAATATCTTCATCGTCATCACTGTCTCTTCATTATCAATATCATCATCATCACCCTGGTCATTATCTCATTATAATCTTTATAAAAGTCATCATCATATTAAGCTATCTTAAGTCCAATATGAGGCAAAGGCTTGGAGAACTTATCTCTCCAACTTTACGAATAATGAAGTACGTAACGTACCTAATAACTATCATTTTACACCAGTATTCACACGTAAGCTTATAAGACGCAAAAAATTATAAAATACTCAAACAAGACTATTTGCTAGGATACTAACTGGCGCCTCTGCCAGCTCCGACTAACAGTGACTTATGCCACCTCTAGTGATGTTAAGCTCATCTATCAACTCATGACGATAAGATTAGCTTACTAAGCTTAGCAGATAATACACGTTCTTATTAAAAATAGCGAAATCATAATTATTTTCTGCTTGCATAGTGGTCAAAAGACTAGACATTATTCTACTTTATGTTTTAAAACTAAAGGTTTGAAATAAATTGCTCTCTGCTCTACTCTTAAATCGAAAAAAATATAAAAACTCACCAGGTTATCTTTGCGATTCAGCAGATAAGGTTACGACACACAAATTCACTTCACCTCACTTCACCAGGAATCTCCAGCGCCTGCGGCACTGCCGCTGACTCCAACTCTGCCGCAATACGTGGCCAGCAGTTATGGTTCACTTGTTAGCACTTTAGCACCTTTGCAGAAGTAGCTGAAACTAAACACACGTTAAGTATCTTTGCACTGATCGCTTCACTCTCGTTAGCACCATTACTGGCGCTAAAAGTTGTCACACAGGCCGACGTTCATTCAGACAGACTTGTCACACAGACGGTTGACAGACAGACGTTTGACAGACAGACGCTTGTCACACAGACGCTTGTCACACAGACGTTTGTCACACAGACGCTTGTCACACAAACGCTTTGTCACACAGACGCTTTGTCACACAGACGCTTTGTCACACAGACGCTTTGTCACACAGACGCTTTGTCACACAGACGCTTTGTCACACAGACGCTTTGTCACACAGACGCTTTGTCACACAGACGCTTTGTCACACAGACGTTTGTCACACAGACGTTTGTCACACAGACGCTTGTCACACAGACACTTGTCACACAGACGCTTTGTCACACAGACGCTTGTCACACAGACGCTTGTCACACAGACGCTTGTCACACAGACGCTTGTCGAACAGACGGTTGTCACACAGACGGTGGTCACACAGACCATTTGTCACACAGACCATATGCAACACAGGATGGGTTGCGATACTAAAACCAGAGCCTGTCAATGACCCCAAAAGTTATCGACACATTGCACTGCTAAACTCCATCCACAAACTATTAAAAAGGCTAAGACTGAAGTCACGACACCAACTCTATAAGATTGACTGTTGAAATACCACTTTACCATCAAATATAATAGAATTTAAATCCACCTATGTGGATACAACCAATAACCCCACTGAAAAACTATCAGGGTTCTCTCTCCCACGCAGAGAATTGTGCCAGCTCCACAGACTGAGAACTGGATGGGGACGAACTAGATCGTTTGAATTCCGGTGCGACTGGATTGACTCCCCAGCTTGCGGATGTGGCGCTCCTGAATAGGACATGGACCACATTATTCGAGACTGCCGGAAGACTGGTTCATCCTGCAAAAAGACGCAATACAATAGATACGGATTAACGACTGTAATAATAGCCATACGATTATTAAATAAATGGACAGGTTCCTGTTTTTCAGAATAGGCATGACGAATGGAAAAACACTTTTGGTCCATCGGTTAGACCATCAAACAACATTGTGGTTTGTACACACACTCTTTCCTTTCTCTGAGAAACCAAAAATGACAAAGATACAGTGCATTGAAATTTTGCGTGCCGCCACACTCAAGCACGATTTTTACCTAAGTGTGACTCCGCAAGCCCCCACTCCGGAACCTTGCCGCTCCGTATCCCTGTGAATTTTTACCCCTCTGGCAAACTGAAAATACGGGTCCATCATCTCTGGACAATTCAAAAGACGGACCAATTATAATCACACTCTTCGGACCCTGTCGGTCTCTTCACCCCTATTCTCCCATGGATTCACTCAAGTGGGCAAAAGATTCAGATCCAACTTCTGATGACGGAGCAGGAGATGACCTACGCCGAACTCACTAAAAGTGTGACGATAAATACAGCGCTCCGCCTCGCGCTGTATCATGGATTCCAACCATATGTGTCTGAATACCCGCTTTTATACTTGTTGCAACATTTGAAAATGTAGCAGTTATGTTTTGTAGTAAACAACTTTCTGTTTGCACATCGAAAACAATAATAAATGGGATTATCTTGAACTCGCCGACATATATATATTTACTCCACATCAATTGTTGTTTTGTTTCCCACTTTCTATATAACTTGAGCATGGCTAAATAAGCAACGGCGTCGATCCATTATTTAAAAAAAAACTTACTTTTTTAAAATTTTACCATGACGTTTGACGGTTTGACTTGACGTAAACGGTGACTTTACTTTCTATTTCTTTCATGTTTCTATCCAACAACTATCTAATAATAATCTAGTCTTTGTAATTATTTGTTTGTACTGTTATCGAAGTGACCGAAATGTAATTCCTTACGAGGACATAGGTATCTTTGTGACTATAATGTAATATTCTGTGATAGTTCTACTACCGACCTACCAATCTTTGTTTCTGATTTGACAAATGTAAAATTACCCATACATTTACAAAACCTAAAATGTTTATTTCATGTAAGTAATATGATATAAGGTACTTACCTAAAAGTAGAAGTACATTTCTAGCCTTGGTTGTTATCACTGTTTTAGTGATAGTGATAAATAAACATAATAAGAGGGCACGAGCGGCGGGCGAACGCTGCGGCATGTTTACGAGCGTAGCGATCTTGACAGCAAGCCCCGACTGACGTGCCGGCGCGTCGCTCCACAAACCACAAGTGCGGTGTTGGCAAGAGCGCTCCCGGCACGCTACTTTCGCTTTTGCCTCCAAAATTTAAACACTGGTTAGAGACATTATGACAAGTCGCAAAGCTGCGTTGTATTTGTTCGACGTTGACGGAACGCTGACAAAACCGCGGCAAGTAATTACGGAACAACTAAGAAAGTTTCTGCTAGAAGAAGTAAAGCCCCGTGTGTCGGTCGGGCTGGTGAGCGGATCCGACTATGCCAAGATCGTGGAGCAGATGGGCGGCGAGCACGTCGCCAACCAGTTCGACTACGTGTTCTGCGAGAACGGCGTGGTGCAGTACCGCGCCGGCGAGTTGCGGAGCTCCGAGAGCATCCTCAGCCTCGTGGGCGAGCCCACACTTCAAAAGGTCATTAACTTTGCACTCGGCTACATGTCCAAGCTGGAGCTGCCTGCAAAGCGAGGCAACTTCGTGGAGTTCCGTTCCAGCATGATCAATATCTGCCCAGTGGGCCGTTCCTGTAGCCAAGCTGAGAGAGACCAGTTC
The DNA here is from genome assembly GCA_963555685.1 of Acrobasis consociella. Classification (NCBI taxonomy): domain Eukaryota; kingdom Metazoa; phylum Arthropoda; class Insecta; order Lepidoptera; family Pyralidae; genus Acrobasis; species Acrobasis consociella. Next base: position 311,745 of record OY743115.1, read on the forward strand.
TCAGCATTTGACAAACAACACAAAGTAAGAGAAAAGTTTGTAGCGGCTCTTGTAAATGAATTCAAAGACACATTATTGACATTTGCACTGGGGGGACAGATCAGTGTGGATGTGTTCCCCACAGGTTGGGACAAGACCTACTGCCTTAATCATGTAGCTGATGCTAACTTTAAGGAAATCCACTTTTTTGGTGACAAAACAGAAGCAGGAGGAAATGATTATGAGATCTACAATGACTCCCGGACTACAGGGCACAGAGTGACGTCACCAGATGATACCAAAGAACAACTGGAAAAGTGTCTAAATATTGGTTTTAATCATTGCGATTAGACAAATCCTATTCTCATGTGTATTTATTATAAGAAAAAGATGAAAATTTACAACAATTGTATATACTTCGAACAAGTTAAAGCTGAAGTACATACATGTTATTTTAGATAAAAATAGTTTTTTTGATGACCCCTTGTGTGAGTTTTGATAAGATTATATGTATTTGTTTGACTATAATGACCACATACAAGCAGCTTTTAGCTGATACTTTTATTTCAGGCTATGTACCTGTTAAACTATTTAATTAAAGAATATGAAAAATGGTGTGAAATTAAAGTCTGTAAACAATCCATTAATTAAAATATATTTCATGAATTATAAAAACTTCATACTTAAATATGTAAAAACTTAACACTTTTTAAGATCCAGTAATCTGGAAGGGCCATATATATCAATGTCCCTGATATTTAGGCTTCCTTTTCTCTAAAAAGGAAATCATTCCTTCTTGCCGGTCTTTAGTGGGAACGTTTATTTCATAGTACTTCTGCTCAACTTCGTAGCCCTCCTTGATGGGCAACTGCAGCCCCTCATTGACCGCCTGCTTTGCGCAGCGCAGGGCCAGTGGCGCGTTGGGGATGATTTCCCGAGCTAGACTCAATGCTTTCTCAAAGGCTGCATTGTTGCTATTGTTCTGAGGAACACTGTAATTAACCAAACCTGAAAACAGTTTCACAATATTAGGCACTATCTATCCTGGTTTTTAAAAGGCTATACAATGATGTAATTAATCACTATACAAACCCAATTCAAAAGCTTTATCACCACTGATAATTCGAGATGTGAATATCAGTTCTTTGGCTACATTGACATGAACTGCTCTGGGCAGCCTCTGAGTGCCCCCAGCCCCTGGCAGCAGGCCCCGCGCAGTCTCTACGAGCCCCAGCTTGGCCGTTTGAGCTGCCACTCTGATATCACAGGCCAAAGCCAGTTCCAAACCGCCACCAACAGCCACCCCTTCCACTGCCGCTATTGTAGGCATAGGCAAGTCTTCTACTTCAATAAAAGTTCCCCTTAGGCCGCGCACAAATTTTGCAACTTCTTCATTGGACATCTGAAAACGTTCTTTCAGGTTGGCTCCTGAAATTAATAAATAGATTAAGTACACAAGACTTATGAACCCTAATTGACAGTAAAAGCTTAGGTATCTTAATTTACCGGCACAGAATATACCCGGCACCAGGCTGTGCAAGATAACTACGGATATTTCTGAGTCTTCCCTTATCCTTTGGTTGACTTCCTTCATGGCCTTGACAAGGTCGAATCCGAGGGCGTTTCTGTCGCGAGGGCTGTTGAGGCCGTAGACGGCGACGCCGCGGTCGGCGCCGCCCAGCTTGTGGAACACCACCGGCCCCACGCTCTGCTGCTGCGAGGAGAGCAGGCGGCTAACTTGCCTGAGCGCAGGAGCACACATCACTGTTCTCGGTAAAAACATGATTTATTATGTTGGTAGATGTAACTCGGAATTAATGCAACAACTGTGTTTTAGTCCTCAGCTGCTTGTTGGTTATTTGGCATTTTTATCTTATCTAGTAGTAATACTCAGTTTCATTTCAAACAAAACCAACTATGTAGTTATCGCAGAATTTAAGTTTATTCAATTGACTTTACGTAGGTGTGTATGTATAACTCACACACCGAAACAATTCAAAAGAATACACACACACTTATCACAAAAAACCGTAACCGTATGATAATGATAAGACATCATGACATGACATGCATGACGAAAAAGTAGGTAGGTATTAATTATTTGTTATCTTGGTATGATAACATTGTATTGATAACCAAATCAAAACCACGGTACATACAGACCAAAGAGTACTGTAATATAATCTGTCTAATCTGTGATATAATCTACAGACTGATTGGAGACGTATTTTTGAAATCACTTGTCACATTAGAGCGGCCACATACATACGGAATTCCGTTCTAAGGCCGTCACATACATACGGAATTCCATCCTGATTCGGAATTCCGAATCAGGATTCCGAACGCAGCAAATCCATACAAATCAATGACTGTATGTACCACACACATACGGTAGCATTCCGTTCGGTTTTTATTTCCGTCAGGAATTCCGAATGAAGGCCTGTGCGTTCGGAATCCCGCACGGAAAAAAACCGTTCCGAATGCACGTCTTCCATACATTTGGTTTGGGTCGCACCACACATTCGGAAATGCCGTACGGAATTACGGAATGCGCTCAGTGTGCGCCGCACGACCGTAGCGAGCAGACGTGTTGTAGTTTGAAACTTCCGTGTACGTTTAATTTCCCGCGCAATGTCTGACATACAATATCTCATCATATCCGTATAAACTTACACATGTTTATAGAACACTAATAATCAAGGTTACCACGACAGAGACCTTAAGGAAATGGCGTGGCAGGACATATAATTAGGTATCCAAATATTTGCCATTAAAAAAATTAAACATTTAGACCTGTCAATTCATGTTTTCCCATACAATAAATACCCGGCATACTATTTTGTGGCAAATGTCATAATAGGTTGATGGGAGTTCGAAGAACTCGTCAATACGAAGATAAAGATATATTTTTAACAATAAATAGCAAAAATGCAATCGCTATAAAAAAATCATAGTCAAATTTCATATTTCCGCACGCTACTAGAACGTCTGCTCTCGATAGCTGGCGGCTCTCGACATACGCGTCATTCCGTACGGAATAAACCTCTACCGCCTAACCTAACCTAACCGCTCTAAATCCTGATTCGGAATTCCGAATCAGGATTCCGAACGCAGCAAATCCATACAAATCAATGACTGTACCACACACATACGGTAGCATTCCGTTCGGTTTTTATTTCCGTCAGGAATTCCGAATGAAGGCCTGTGCGGTCGGAATCCCGCACGGAAAAAAACCGTTCCGAATGCACGTCTTCCATACATTTTGTTTGGGTCGCACCCGCACCACACATTACGGAATGCGCTCAGTGTGCGTGCGCCGCACGAGCACGACCGTAGCGAGCAGACGTGTTGTAGTTTGAAACTTCCGTGTACGTTTAATTTTTCCGCGCAATGTCTGACATACAATATCTCATCCTATCCGTATAAGCTTTCACATGTTTATAGAACACTAATTGTCTAATAAAATAGATTGATGTTAAACGTTTTTGTTTAACATCAATTAAAGTCTATTTTCTATGATCACAAAGAAGTAATTGTAAAAGTACTTTAAAAGCAAAGTATTTAGTAAGTTTTAAAATTCAATCCCGTCATGATTCGAGTTTACAGGTTGAAGTGTGTGCGCATGTGCTCAGCAGTATCACCAGTCTTCTCCCAGCTGAGAAGGTGGTAGGAATGGATTGGCCAAAACTGCTGGAACTAAAACTAGCCGATCCTGAATTCCACACGCCAAATAAAATTGACATTCTACTTGGCGCTGACATTTATGGTCAGATCATTAAAAATGGGTTGATCAAGGGTCCTAATGGTGTACCTACAGCGCAAAACACCGCATTAGGATGGATTTTATCAGGTCCCACACATCATCAAGATGGAGATCAACAACTTTCAATGCGTTGTCATCACAACATTGTTTTAAGTATGCATGCCCAAGTAGATGATAATGAAATGCTCAAAAAATTTTGGGAAATTGAGTCAGAGTCTTTTGAGAAAACAATGCTCAATAAAGAAGAACAACAGTGCGAAGACTTTTATAGCCGTACTACGCAAAGAAATTCAGCAGGGCAATACATCGTACGTTTACCTTTTCGAGAAGAAGATCCTCAATGCAAGTATGGGAATTCAAGAGATATAGCTATAAAACGATTTCAATATCTTGAAAATCGTTTTGAGAAAAATCCTGATGTTAAGGCAAGGTACTCTGAAGTCATCAAAGAATACCTGGAGCTTGGTCACATGCAGCGTATTAATGGCGATGACAAGAAGAAATACGAGAGTGTTTATCTACCACATCACGCTATTATAAAAGAAGAGAGAACTACAACCAAAGTCAGAGTAGTATTTGATGCATCATGTAAAGGAACAAACGGAGTATCCCTTAATGATACTTTAATGATCGGACCCAGACTTCAACAAGACTTGCGGCAAATTGTAATGCGTTGGCGTATGCATCCTATTTGCCTCGGAGCTGACATTGTTAAAATGTATAGGCAAGTCTTGGTAGTAGATGAAGATGCAGAGTTTCAACGATTAGTTTGGAGAGATAATCCACAGTCAGAGATTGAAGAATATCGGTTAGTAAGAGTAACTTTCGGTACAGCATCGGCTCCATACTTGGCTGTTAAAACTCTGCAACAGGTAGCAATTGATGAAGGTAAATATTGCCCTGAAATTGCTGAAAGAATAAAAACAGATTTCTACGTCGATGATCTTTTATCTGGTTGTCAAACTGTCGAGGAAGGAGTGAAGATATATAAAGAGATGACAGAAATATTAAGAAAAGGAGGTTTTCCGTTGCAGAAATGGACTACAAATAATAAGGAGTTAGCAGATATAATAATGGATAAAAAAGAAAATGAAGAAGGAAAAATTGAAATCAAAATAGACGAGATTGTCAAAGTATTAGGCATTTTCTGGGAAAAAGGTTCAGACTTTATACATTATTCTGTAAATCTTCCGGTCCTTGAATATCCTGTAACCAAAAGGAAGGTGATTTCAGATATTTCACGTCTTTTCGATCCTTTGCACCTTGTGTCATTTTGGTCAAGGTGATGATTCAAAAGTTGTGGTTAACAGGAATCGACTGGGATGAAGAATTACCCGATGAATTGCTAAATGAATGGTTACAGTATAGAAAAGAGTTAGTTCATGTCTGCTGTGTATCCATACCAAGATGGACAATTTATAGAGAGCTTCATGGTTTTTGTGATGCTTCAAATATGGCATATGCTGCAGTAGTATATTTAAGAGTTGTAGATGCTGTTGGCAATGTTTTTATCAGCCTAATTATGAAATAATAAATAAATGAAATAAAATTTATTTGACTCCTTAATGTACACAAAAGTTACACTGTTGGCCCCACACTAGGCAACATGCCTGTCCTGTGGTGGCCAGTTTGAGATTCCAATTTTGGTTAAAATGTGCCGACAATTAGGTTTAGAAGAATTGCAAATAATAATGACTTACACAGACTTACACTTAAACTAATAGCCAATTCCTTTATATAACTAATTAGGAACACGTGAGATGCTTCACATAACTGGTACACTCAATAAATATAGGTGCTTACTTAATATAAATGTTTTTAAATTAATAGTTACTTTACAATTTTTAAAAATTGCTCTGTGTCGAAGTAATCCCACGAAAGCAGAAGGGATCTAACTATGTGCTTACATTTTCCTGGGCTTGCCTCTCTGATATCACACTTGTATGCTAGGTTATTGTAAATAAAGTTTGAAATAAATGGGTTAAACCGATGGGCAAATGAGGTGCTGGCAACAAATGATGATTTGACCATAAATATTCGCTTTTTCAACATATCTTTGTAGTTAGGCAATTTTAAAACTTGTTTATGCTTATCTAATACAACCTTTAGTATATACAGTTTGCGAACACTAAGAACCTCAGCCTCTATATATAAGAGAGTTGTAGGATGTCGGAAAGATTTACGCAGCATAATCTTTAACACCGCTCTTTGAGCGCGTTCTAGCCTAATCAAGTAGGTCGATGCTGCACTACCCCATACTGCAATACAATAAGTTATTATTGACTGGCAAAGTGCTAGATATATACTTTTTAGCAATGGGTAATTGGCAGCTTCTCTAAGGAGTTTCATGGTGTAGATGAGCTTTCGTACTCTCGCGCAAGTGCCATCAATATGATCCGAGAAAGTAAGCCTCTCATCAAGGATTACTCCCAGGTATCGAAAAGTGTGCGACCTCTCAACCACCTCACAGTTTGCGTCAGAGCAGGGCCGATGTCCATTTGTGCATTTGTGTAGTCTGATTATAGGAGTTTGTTTTGGGGCTGAGGCTTTAGTTTTATAGAAGCACATGAATTTAGTCTTTTTAACATTAGGGTTAAAAGATTCGAACTGAGCCACTCCGATACCAAGGATACGCCCTGTTTTACTTCGCGGAAGCACTTCTCCCAGTTTTCACCAGAGAATATAATTGCTGTGTCATCAGCGTAGCAGACTATGGAGCTCTGAGACGATGCAAGAGACGGCAGGTCATTTATATAAGCCAGGAACAGGGTGGGCCCTAGTATGCTCCCTTGGGGCACCCCAAAACGAACCGGCTTACGCCCGCTTATGTCCAAATCGACCTTAGTACACTGATATCTTTCGCTTAGATAACTAGAGAACCAGTCTAAAGCTGTACCTCTCACTCCCATACTCTCAAGCCTCCTGAGAAGTATTGGGATAGACACTGTGTCGAACGCCCTTGCTTGGTCGAGAAAAAAGCCGACACATGCCCGTCCTTCATCAAGGTGAGAAGCCACAGTCTCAACGATTGAGGAGACTGCATCCTCTGTAGATTTACCTCTCCTAAAACCAAATTGTGACTCTGACAACAGTTTATGTTTTTCTAGAAAAGATATTAATCTTGCGTTTACTAAACCTTCTAAAAGCTTTGACAGTGAGCTAAGGAGAGATATGGGCCGGTAATTTGCCGGATCATCTCTAGTCCCATTCTTGTGAATCGGAGAAACGGCAGCCGTTTTCCATATATCTGGAAATTTACCCGTCAGAAAGCTGAGATTAAATATGTGCCAGGGGTGCAGCTATTTCTTTTCCAATAAGCTTAATTATCCTATTTGTGATGCCATCAAGACCAGGCGCGCTGTCGTTTTTAAGGTTTTGAATGCGAGACAATACTTCGTCGGCGTCTGTAGGGGCAAGGAAAAGCGACTCGACTGGGCTGTTAGCTAGGTTAATTCGAGACGCTAAGTCTTTTTCAGACTCTTTTCATTTATTTAGCGTTTTTTTAGCCAAAGTCTCTCCTACCGTTGAGAAATAGTCATTACAATGGTCCAAGGATGCAACAGGCGTATCCTTGATTTTCGTGAGTTCGCATGGCATTGTTAGTCGCTTACATGAATGGGTAACGGTACCAATATGTTGCCAGAGCTTTTTAGGGTTTTTTATATTGTCATTTAGTAGTTTCGAGTCATATTCCGATTTGATTTTTCTGAGCAGATTATGGTAAAAATTCCTATATCTTATGAATGTATGTCGCAAAACCGGATTATTTGGATCTTTTCTAACTTGAGAGTGAAGTTTATCTATGATCTGGCGTGATTTTTGTTTAACTTTCCCTACTAAGGATTCTAAGGATTGGAGAAATGGAGAAACTTCAGTGAAAGAAGGTGACCTGTATATTGCAAGCAAAGAGAATACACCTGGGATATCAGCAAGAACACAGTTTGCTTCGTCTAATGGCATTTCTGAGAAAGTTGGTGACAAACTACCTTTTATATAGACTACAACGCCGCCACACTTGTTGATAAATTTGCTGGAACGAAATGATATGTTCCCCGGGTACATCTGGGGTATAATAGAAACATCGTCAATCCAGCATTCCGTTAAAACTATTGCGTCAAATTTGATATTTAGTCTAGCGAGCACTATATTAAGGAAGGCATTGAAGTTTTTTTGTAAGCTTCTTATATTTATGTTTAATATTTTAAGACTGTTCGACGGTAATATTTTATCACATTGTTCAGCAGAATCGACAGTATGGCATGATATACTAAAAGCGTTATCGATTTCTTGAATCAAATCTAAGGTGGCCGTAACCGGCCCCAATATATAAATTTTAGATTTTTTGAACTAAAAATTGCCATACTATAGAATGCTACTGAAACAGTCGAATCGAAGAAATCGTCACACGAATGTACCAATGAGTATATTTTATAATTCAAATACAATTTTAATATGTGAGGCATCTCCATTACTACTATACACAATAATAACAATAATATCTCTGTTATGTACAAGTAATCTAAAGTAGACGCAAATGAATTGACCCTGTGGAGGCTCCCCCGTAGATCAAAAGCCAACTCCAACGTCAGATGGTCGCGTGGGCACGTGTGCAGGTCCAGTCTCGGGCCCTCCCAGACAGCAGATGTCACTCGTTGATGTGATACGTAAAGCCGAGGCCTTTTCGTGTTTTTTGATGTAAATGTTGCTGTTTTTAACCCAGCAGAATCTGTACCCACACTCCTGCGCGCCGCATACGCGTGCAGCACGAAATAACTGCCTATTTTCTGCCGTCAATCTCTCATTTACATACACTTTACGAGTCTGGCCATTTTCAACAATGTCTTTACTATCAAGCGTTCTTCGTGATCTGGCTGCTGTTAGAAATTTATCACGTGCAGCTTTTGTGGTGAATCGCACTACAATGGGGCGCGGAAATCGAATATCTTCCGAATCTTGGGTAGCAGGTTTTCGTTTGGGACCAACGCGGGCTGCCTCGTCGATGTCCGTTGCTTCCAGTTTAAGGCCGATCTTAGTGGCCGCTACCATGGTCAGGTGCACCGGTTCCTCGCCATCCACCTCGTGGACACCCAGAACCTCAACTTCGTTTCTTATGGTCTGCTGAGAAATTAAAGCAATGCGTTGTTGAAGAGTCTGAACTGTGGTCTCTAGTTCTGCATTTTTGCGCTCCAGGGCTTCCTGTTTGTCTTCCAGGATCTCAATCCTATTTTCTTTTTCGAGAAGAGCTGCCGAAAGAGCCTCGAATCGAGATGTCACATCCATTCGAAAGAAGTCCATGTCCGATCGCATCCCTCGTATTTCACTTTCAATTGCAGCAAAAACTAAAGTAGCTCCACCTTTACAAGTGTCAATACCTCGTCTTGAGTTGATGGGTGCAGTTTTATTAGCTAAATTATGTGCTGAAGTGTCGAATGTACTAAAGATTGACAAATGCAATGTTCATGGATGGACAGATTCTACTGTTGTTTTAGCATGGCTCAGTAGTCACCCAAGTCGATGGGCAACATTTGTAGGCAATCGTACATCGCAGATTTTATCAATTATGGACAATAGCCAGTGGTGTCATGTTCAATCCGCTCAAAATCCAGCCGATGTTGCGTCTCGAGGATGTTTACCCGTTGAACTTGCACAGAACAATTTGTGGATGCAGGGTCCTTTATGGTTGAAAGAAGCAGTTGTAAAATATAAAAGACCAAAATCAATTGTTACTGAGTTAGAGCAACGTAAAGTTAAGACACATTTGACATTCAGCACTAATAAGGAAGATCAATTATGGGTAAAATTTTCATCTCTTCAAAGACTCCTTCGGACTATTGCGTATTGTCGTAGATTTCTAAAAGTAAAAGATGTAAAATCGGGCCTCTATAAATTTGAGTCTTATCTTACGAGTACAGAATTAGAGGATGCCCGTGAAAGTATTATTAGATTATGTCAATCTACAGAACTGGAGAATGACCAGGTAAAACTGAAGCCATTAAATCCATATGTGGATCAAAAAGGGATTTTAAGAGTTCAGGGTAGACTTAAAAATGCAAATCTACCAGAAAACACAAAACATCCTATTATTCTCCCTCATATAAGTCATTTTACTAATTTGGTAGTTGATGACGCCCACAAAAGAACTCTACATGGTGGTCCTTTGCTTATGTTGCAATATTTACGTTCGAAATATTGGATAGTATCTGTCAAAAGTCTTGTTAAAAACCATGTGCGTAAGTGTGTAACATGTGTTTAAACAAGCAGCAATAACCAAAACTCAGTTAATGGGTCAACTACCATCTGTCAGAGTGACACCAGCGAGAGCTTTTCTTCATAGCGGCGTTGATTTCGCCGGACATGTCAACATCCGGATGTCTAAAGGTCGTGGTAATCGCAGCTACAAAGGCTACATCTGTGTTTTTGTATGCATGGTTACTAAAGCGATACACTTAGAGCCTGTTAGTGATTTAACTTCGGATAGTTTTATTGCAGGATTTAAAAGGTTTGTGTCTCGGAGAGGTCATGTAAGTGAGATTTGGAGTGACAACGGGACGAATTTTGTTGGAGCTTCTAAAGAACTTCAAAGACTTGTTCAAGGTGAAAAGTCAACTGTAGCTAATGAAATACATGAGTGGCTAAGTAACAATAGTGTAACTTGGCACTTTATTCCCCCTCATGCTCCAAATTTCGGAGGATTATGGGAAGCAGGAGTAAAATCCACGAAATTCCATCTTAAAAGAGTTATTAGGCAACTCCAACCTCACTTTTGAAGAAATGGCTACGGTTCTGTCACAAATTGAAGCATGCCTCAATTCAAGACCTTTATCTTTGTTACCCAATGAAGAACCTGATTGTTCGCCTTTAACACCCGGTCATTTTCTTGTCGGAGAACCATTAATTAGTATTCCTGATCGTAACTATGAGTTAAGTAACATAAGCTCTTTGAAACGTTGGCAACTGACGCAGAGGATGGTTCAGGATTTTTGGCGTAAATGGTCAAATGAATATTTAGTGCACTGTTTACAAAGGTATAAATGGTCAAAATGTGTGCCAGAACCTAAAGTTGGTGATGTAGTCCTTGTCAAGGAAGACAATCTTCCTCCTGCTCGTTGGTTATTAGGTTTATTAGTTGAAACAAAGCATCCAGGTTTGGACGGAATTACCCGTGTCGTTACATTAAAATGTAATGGTAATATAATCAAAAGGCCCACATCTAAGTTATGTATATTGCCAGTAGCAGATTGATTAAGTACTTCTAAAGCTGTTGTAAGTTTTGTTTTTAGTTGTATTTTTTATATGAAATGTATTTTTTATTGCTAGGATGTTATAAGTACTTAACAACAACTTTGGTTTATTTTTATCATTATCACAGTGGGCGGATAATGTTTTATGTTATTAAAATAATGAAGAACGTTCACTGAAGTTCTTAGTGGGCGGTATGTCTAATAAAATAGATTGATGTTAAACCTTTTTGTTGGTCTATTTTCTATGATCACAAAGAAGTAATTGTGATAGGAAAATTTTACGTCACTCGAAATAAAATTCAGTGCAACAAAAGATGTAAAGAGTTGTTTTATTAAAAATATATTAGAAACAAGAGTCAAAAGAAAGCACCGAGTGGCTGGGATGAACTTTCTTCACTAATAATCAAGGTTACCACGACAGAGACCTTAAGGAAATGGCGTGGCAGGCCATTGCAGGCCGTGGCAGGACATATAATTAGGTATCCAAATATTTGCCATTAAAAAAATTAAATATTTAGACCTGTCAATTCATGTGTTCCCATCTTCGCATACATTAAATACTCAGCATACTATTTTGTGAGAAATGTTATAATAAATTGATGGGGGTTCGAAGAACTCGTCAATACGAAGATAAGGATATTTTTTTAAACAATATTTAGCAAAAATGCAATCGCTATTAAAAAAAATTGGTTGTTTGTAAAGTAGGTTTACGATCGAGATGTTTACGTGATAACGTCGTTTCACGGAATGACTGGCAGCGCTCGAGATGAGACGGGAGATCGGTCCGTCTCTCTCTCGTTATACCTGCAATCGCGCTCGTGAGGTTTTGGTGTGACACAAGTTTCTGAACATGTCACCCGACTAAAACGATTTTAAAGACGTTATCACGTCAAAAATCATAGTCAAATTTCATATTCGGAATTCCGTACAGAATGGATTCACACGCTGTTTTGTCAATGTCAACATAAAGCCCGTGCCGTGGCAATGCTCATGTCATGCGGCATGATGCCCACATGCTTGCCGGATCAGAGTGCCGGATACATGGCTGACTACACAGTGACAGTGACAAGTATTGACTATGACAAGTGTCTCATTACCTAGGTAGGTACCTATTATGCTCTTTCTTTGCCTAACCTAGGTACCTAGCATTGAATTGTATTGTACTAACCTAGGTACATACATTTATAATCTGTCTAATCTGTGCATACATACATATGCATTTCATGATGATAATCCTTAATTCTTGTGTACACAAACAAATTAGTTAAGTAAATTACACAAATTATCAACTACTCCTATTTGAAAATTGTAAAAAACAAAAGGTGACCTTACTTTTATTTATAACAAAGGTTTTGCAAAATATAAAATGTATGTATGTATGTAGGTACTTAATCTTTATTTATTACTTTACAGATTAGTGGACATGGATAGTGAAGTATTTAGCTGTGATTTAGACCCAGATACCAGAACCGTTCTGCGGATATACCTGTTTAAAAATGTTCAGAATGTGGAAGCTATTAGGAACAATATAGTACAAGGAGCATGGAACTGCTCAGTGGTGAAGGCCAGTTTAGTGGCCGACTGCCTGCAGCTGGCCGCAGCCGCCAACAAGGCGGTCGTCGCGCAAATGCAGAACTCCATGGTCACTAAAACTGTTTATGCAGAAATTATATACAATTTATCCCTCACCAAAAACATATCTCAAAGTCTCAATAAATTCGGCATTGACAAAGACAACAGCTTGCTATTTTGTTTCCTAATAACGGATGAGCAGGATGAGACTGAGAGTATTATTGGTCAAATTGAGGGTGAGCAGCGGCCAGTCAGCGAGCTGCAGAACTACTCTGATATGAAGCAGATCAAGAGTGTGTACAAGTTAAACAATTTGATAAACAGTGCAGACCTCCTTGATATAATTGTTAGTAAAATAGTAACAAAACATTTTATTTCTCATTAAAAATCAACTTTATAAATTTTTTCAAATAGTTTTTGTTTTGCGGGGTATGTGTTGTCAACAATAGATTCAAATTCAATTATAAAATTTACTTATTGTACAAGTACCTAATAAATTATAAAAAAAGTCACTCTCAGAATTAAAGATGAACCTAACAACATATCAAGCTTATTAATCAAGCTGTTTCAGCTGCAAATCATATTAACATACATACATACATGTACAATATGTAAAAAACCCCTGTCCAATTCGTTAAGGTAATGTTGGGTAGTTTGTGTGGGTTCCATTTATCAGTTTCCCCCATCCCCATCCCAATTCACAAAAAACTGGGTCCATACAAATTAAATGCCTACCATTCCAAGATGTATGAACCTGCAATTTTTTTGCAATTACAGGGATGATGGGAGAAAAACTTAGAGATAGGGTTGTGTCATGTCAGCTCTATGCACATATCAGTCTTCTTTTACCCTCTAACTTCATGTTCTAGTATCTGATATTACAGGTAGACCAGACTACTTTAAAAAAAATTTGCGTCTTTTGGATAGTACATACACTCTTTACCTAACTAACTCAATCATTACAACATGCTTGGTCCGACTTTTCTTCTCTGACTTGGTCTGACCATTTTCAATGCCTACCTGATATGAGGAGCTCGGTGGCCCGGCGGTAGTGCGCATTGCTAGCGCTTGCGCAAGTAAAGTGACGCCGGGCGTGGTCGGCACTTGGATGGGTGACCACAAGTGGCATTGATGTTTCTCGAGCTCCTCCGTGCTTCGGAAGGCACGTAATAAGCCATTGGTCCCGGCTGTTACATATCATTGTATGGCACTCTTTAAGCTATGTCAGATGCCTTTATGCAGTCTGAAAAATCTGACACCAGTGTTGGCCACTTACACACACGAAAAACAAACAATGCCTAGCCTACCAGGTTGCGTGTCAACTGTTCTCACTTTACATTTTAAATCTATAAGTACTACCGAACGGCCATTAGAAGGACCCCAGCCTTCTCTACAATGCAATCTACACACCAGCAATAAACAGCTATGTGACGTGGCTTGTCTCTCTCCATGTACTATCATCATCAAGAAAGCATCTACAACATCATCTCTTCATGTACGGTATCCGTATGGACCTAGGTGACAACCGAAGCCTGCACCGTACACGACGAATTTTGACAAATACGTAGCCCTGAAGATTTAGGATTAATTAATATTGTTTCTCCTCCTTTTTACTATTTTAATTTCATAAATTAACAAGCATATTTTTTTAAATAATGTTTTATTTTAACAACAACAATTATTTATGTAAAATGTACATTTAAATTACACAATATGTAAAAGCATTAAGAAAAATCATTAATACATATGAAATGCAATATAATGATTGAATATCTGATTCACAACAATGTCCGCTTTGTTCTTGTGTCGGCACATCGCCACAGTTTGATCTGACGGCAACGTCTCGTTTCAAACAATACATGATAGTGCTAATTAAATGCTTACGATATCACTGAGGGAGCCGCAGCTGCACTGTCACAGTCACACTCACGTGCGTATAGTTGCTACACTGTACCCAAACTTAAACCTATATTACAATAATCGAACACAACTTCACCGTCTTATGCGTACTAACAGAATCTTAATAAAATTAATAAATGGCATCTAACTATCGAGTCTTAGGAACTTTCAGTAATTCAGCAATCACAAAACAATTCATTTGAAAAAAATATTTCTCATATGTACAAAAATAAAAATAGAATACCTAGTTCACTTTGTGAGAACGTTAGCTGCAAAATATCAAATTCTATTGCAACGATAATGTATCGTACGTGTCCTAAGCTATCTTATGTGTCTGTATATGAATGAACACTGTCGGTAACAATAAAAATAAAACACACATTTTACTAGGAAATTAGGTACTTTGAGGCATAATAATTTACTGTAGGTAAAACATACATGCAGAAAATAAGTCTTGGAAAGCTATCTAATCCATATTTGAAAAAAAGATCTGAGAATCTAGTGACACACGGTATGAAGAAGTGTATATGTGTGTGTGTGTGTCGAGGGGGGAGGGGGATTTGCTCTCCTTACGAACACAATAATAAATATTCATGATTCCACCGAGCTGCAGATCGATCTAAATAAAGCACGTCGGGAAGCAGTCTGCCGAGCGAGCCGCAGCGCACCGTCCGGGGCCTTGCCTGGTGCGCGCTCGTATTTACAGGATATAAATTATATACTTAAAGCATTACATTTGTGAATAGTGTATATTATACATATAAAATTATGCGCACTTATATACTAAACCAGCAAACCGTCCGTCATGCCTGCGCCCGTTTTGATTTCAAACGGGATCCAGAAGTTCTCGAGATCACCTGCTGCAAAACGACTACGTCATGTCGGTAATTCATAAATAACATTTGCATTAAAATTTCGCGACTATCTATTCCTTTTTGTTTAAATTGCAAAGTTTGCAGAAGCCGCTTATTTACTCGTTTGTATCTTTATTTACGTCAATGGATGCGTAAATATCTAGTGGGTACGATGATTCTCAATAAATATGTGCAGCGGTTTGCTTTGCTGGGTGAATATCCAGTTATGTTGATTATCCTAATGGATACACTCCCGACGGTCGCCGCCCGCGCGGGAGTGGCGGTAGAAGTAGCACCACAGGTTCGGGGCGGCCCCAACGTTCACCTGCAAATGGGAAACAAATAATGTTAAAATATCATATTATAGCCAAGACGAATGGAAAAATATTATTGGTCCATCGGTTAGATTAGTAAAAAATATTGTACACGTATTTTTCTTTTCTTAAAGAAACCAAAAATGAAAAAGATACAGCTCAGATAAACGCATGACGTCACGGGTGGGTACGAATTTTTCTTAGCAGTGACGTCGCAAGCCCCCACTCCGAAACTTAAGACACTCCGTATCTTTGTGAATTTTTACTTTTTTGGTAAACTGAAAAATACGGGTCCATTATTTTTGGATAATCTAAAAGACGGACTAATTACAATCATACTTTTCGGACCCTGTCGTCACCCCTGCGGGAGTGGTGCGTGTGTGTGTGCGGCTCACCTCACTGCTGGAAGGGGCGGCACAGCGAGGGTCACCGGCGCGGCTCGGCCACGTACACCGTGACGGTGGAGTCCTTCGAGCCCACGCCCAGCGCGCACCTGCCGACACAGTTACTGACTGCAGCACTCTCATTCTACTACATTCTACTACAAACTGTATGCCTAACAACTTGTTGCTGTCAACTGGGATCATCTCCTTTCTCATAAGTGTATTGACCATAATATGGTTTATCATAATGCCTGTCTCATAATATTTTTGATCATAAAAAATGTTTTACATAATGTTTTTGTAATAATGCTTCTGTAGGTATAATCATATAATATTTACTTAATCATAAATTGGTTTATCTTAATGGTTTGTCATAACCATTGTTTAACACAATTTATTTTTTTCATATTTTTGAAGTCATCATGTTTTACTCGAAATAAGCTTAGGGCAAAAGTAACACAGACCCAAAAACAACTTTGCCGTGGAGTGTAGATAAAGTTTGTTGGGTTTCCTGTGACCGTATTTAGTGATAAAATTACATTGAAATGAGTAATTGTCTCATACTTTTTTATGACTTCATAAATAATTATTAAAGATATGATTTTAGAGTTTCACGGTCACAATTACTGTTATTAGTATTACGGGACTTACCGCGATTAATATCGTTTTTTGCCAGATATTTCGACGGCCCTTCTGCCATCAGTCGGCCAGCGACCATGATGGCAGAAGGGCCGTCGAAATATCTGGCAAAAAACGATATTAATCGCGGTAAGTCCCTTAATACTAATAACAGTAATTATTAAAGATGCGCCGAATATTCGTTTCGTACATATTCGGTATTCAGTGTATTCGGCATTTTTTAACTATTTGTATTCGGCCGAATTATTGGTATTGCTGCCGAATATATTCGGTTCAAGATTTTTTATTTCTTTTTCAATAAAACAAAGAATATTCTGTTTCATGGCTGCATGACACGGAGTAGAATTAAAAAAACAGCTTCATATGCAAGATTTTTGTTATATTCAAAGTCAAAGACTTGTGTCGTGGTGGTTTCCGCCAGAATAGAATAGGACCACTACACAAATTTCTGTGGATGTAGAAGAAGGCGGCTTAGGAAATACAATCTAAACAAAGCTTATAAACATCAATGAGACCTCTACAACCCGTTTTACCAGCGAGGAGAGTGTAGGCCAAATCCTTTGGCTGTCCTGGCCAATTATGGCACTGTAGTACAGAGAAGGTCGTGCCCTTGCAGTGGACACTAAAGACTTAAATATGAAAAGTCATAGATGTTTTCTTTGACTTTTAATATAATGTATTTTTACACAATAGTTATTTACATGTAAGGCTCAGCGCAAACGGACCAATACAAAACGCGGCCACTGTTCAATCGTATTATTTCCCATAGAACTATGATTTTATATCATCAATAGATGGCGTTGTACCAATTCTAAAACTCGCTATGGTTTGTTTTGTGTTTTTATTTTAGAAAGAAATGTGACTTTGTAATTTTTTGGCTTTCACAATATACGTGGTAGTCTTGATTTGGATTTTATTCAGTTGGACCTCTAGCGCATTTTTGAAGAAACAAGTTTATTGTACATTCCTTCGAGCCGGATGCTTGGTTGGTGCAGTACCTAGGCTTTCTCGTTCGCACCCACGGGCAGTAGATCAGTGTCAAGGGCGAACATCTTGCATCTCGCTTCCACTAGAAGAGCAGAACAGCAGAGAAGGTGGCGGTGTGTGCACTCGCTCGCACAGTGATAGCTGTGGATGCCGCAACTACGTGAACGAGGGAGACAACGAATACGCCAGATGTGTGAGTGAAATAGTGTGTGACGTAATCGGACAAACTGTGAGTACTTTTATTTCATTCGATTCAGTAGAAGCAAATTTGAACCTTATATTCAAGAGAACTCGAACTTAGAAGAATTTGGATCCGTGTAGTATTGAAGTATGGACTTAGAATAATTTTAAGAAAAGTGGAACGACGGGGAATCCATGCCGGTTTTTGAATGGATGACAGCTGGTCACTTCAAACACTTGTAAAATTTTCACGGAAATCTTGGACATAGAAAATTTTCATCTTTTTTGGTTTTTCAACGAAAATTTTATGAATTTTAAATAAATATCTAAGTGTTTTATTTGTGTCCTCGATACATTGTATGTGTGATTTGTAGTTCATAATAAAGTTTGTTCTAGAATTACATAATCTTAACCTAGTACCAAAAGCAGTTGTGTGTAAGTCAATAGGTAAATAATATTTGGTTATTTTGAATTTATACTGTGACATTGTTCTGATAAAAAAGAAACACAATGGAGTCATTAGTTAAGATTCAGATTAACACAAGTAAAACCATAAGCAAGGCTTTCACCAACTTTAAAAAATCACCTAAGGTGCGTTTAACCGTTTCTTATATAGAAACAAGGCTTGAGGCTCTTGAATCTCAATGGTGCGCGTTTTTAGAGAATCATAACAACCTGATAGGTGATTACAATACTGAGGATTTAGAAGGTCAAAAATATTATGATGACGATGTATACGAGGCTACTGAAGAAGTGTACTTTGACTACAAATCGGCACTTAAAGAAAAATTAAGTGAAGTCAATCCCATTGTACCAACTATTTCTAATGTTCAAAGCAGTCAGTCAAAGGATCAATCGCATAGTAACGTGAGGCTAGCGAAAATCACGATACCTACTTTTTCCGGGAATTATTTTGATTACAGTAGTTTCAGAGATTTATTCTTGTCTTTAGTGCATACAAATCAATCCCTAAGTAATGTTGAGAAGTTACATTACCTTAAATCCCATTTGTCAGGCGAGGCTGAACAATCTTTAAGACATGTCCCTATAACAAGTGACAATTACATCGTTTGCTGGAATCAATTGAAAAGCAGATACAATAATAAACGCTTTATTGCAAACTCAGTATTAAAAAGGTTTATGAGTCAGAAAAATGTCACAACTGAGTCTGCAAGTGCATTAAAAGAATTATTGGATACCAGCAACGAATGTATGAATGCATTGAAAAATCTCGGCCTACAAACGGATACATGGGATGTGATTGTAATTTACATTTTGTGTCTAAAGCTGGATACGGAATCTCGGAAAATGTGGGAATCAAAACTAAGCGAATCACAAGATTCTTTGCCTAATTATAACCAATTCAAAGAGTTCTTGCAACAAAGATTTAGGTCATTGGAATTTTTAGATGATAAGGTTTCAAGGAGTATTGTTAAAACTAAAGCGCTTCATGTAACTGAATTGAACAAATGTCCGTTTTGTGCAGATAATCACAAACTATTAAACTGTAAGAAGTTTGGTAGGGAGGATACCGAAGCACGTCGTAATTTTGTACAATCTCAGAAATTGTGTTTCAATTGTTTTGGTTCCAACCACGCGGTGTATTCATGTCGTGTACCATCCAAGTGTAAGATCTGTCGCAGGAAACATCACTCGCTTCTACATATGAAGACATCGATTCAAGCGAGTAATGTAGCTGAGGTCCCAACAGCAGGTACTTCATCAGAATTACCAGTAGCCAAACAAGACAAACCAAATGAACATGTGACTACATGCCATATAAGTTCACAAGGTCAAGTGTTGCTTGCAACGGCTTTGGTGGATGTTATATCGCAATCAGACACACGCATAACTCTCAGGTCTTTAATAGACCAAGGATCACAAGCTTCGTTTATGACGGAGTCGGCAGCTCAGCTATTGGGTCTGCAGAAGAAACAATGCAAGAGTTATGTGTCGGGTTTAGGAAGTGATCAGGATTCTGTTGTGACGTCAAAACATGTCGTCTATTTTAATATACAATCACTTGTTAACCCTAGTTTTGTAGTGCAAGTTAAAGCCCATGTTATGAAAACCATAACCACATTGCTGCCTGACAAGGAATTCGCAGAGCAGAGGTGGTCAAACATGCCGGGGATAAGGTTGGCAGATCCAACTTTCAACACTCCTAATAAGGTTGACATACTTCTAGGAGCAGAAGTATATAGTCAAATTATAGAAGATGGTTTAATTAAGGGGTGGTTCAGATATGCTCATTGCCCAAAATACAAAATTGGGATGGATATTGTCTGGGAAGGTGTCGTCCGGCAAAGAAAAGGTGAAAAACTTTCGTACATCTGTTCGATGCATGCATGTAGTGGAAGAAAACAATCTACTACAGAAATTTTGGGAGCTGAAAGCAGAACCAAAAGTAGAAGAAAAGAAAAAATGGTCAGAGGAAGAAGACAAGTGTGAAAAAATATACACAACTATGAACACTAGGGATTCCGAAGGAAGATATACTGTAAAACCTCCTTTTCGGAATGAAGAAACCCAGTGTCAATATGGTAACACATTAGTAATTGCAACTAAAATATCTGAATGTCTTGAAAAAGAACTAATTATTGATAATGGCTAACTAGGAAAAGTATTGAACACATGCATAGAAGTAATGCAAAGAGAAAGGTTTTAAGGAAGAAGAAATAAAGGATTTAAGGAAATCAAGAAGTATAAATAAAATGTAACTTACTTTGTAAAATGTTAAATCCGTTCATCAACGAGAATAAGAATAAGAGTTTGGAGAGAACGCAAATTGATTTTTTTGTTATAAACACCTTTATTTAATTAGTTTCACCTTTCTTCCTTTACTATTGCAAATGCTTATGAAAAAAATGTGCATAATGTGGTCCACAGTAAATGCTAAATTGAGTACTGATACTGATCCACATGCGAATCCAATCACACCCGGACACTTTCTGGTGGAAAAACCGTTGTGTCTTGTACCTGACGCGAATTATAAAAATTCAATATTGGCAGCCTAAAAAGGTACTTATGCAACGGATGGTACAGGATTTTTTTTGAAAGTGGTGCCATGAATGCTGAACCAAGTATAGGAGATATAGTTCTCACCCGGGAAATGATTGTTTGTAAGGGTTGTAGACAAATTTCCGGGAATGGACGGAATTGCACGTGTGGTGGGTCAATCCTAAATGTAAGGGCTCAATTATAAAAATGCTTGTTAACAAATTGTGCATGTTGCCAATTTCAGATTAAATCTGTTTTGTTTGTAAATTTTGTTTATTTAAAAGGTTACAAATGTTCATGTTTTTTGTTATAATGTTATACACCATGAACAAACTAACGTTTTGATTATTCTTACAGTCCACTAAGCTCAATAGTTACTTCATGGTGGGCGGTTTTAGGTATAACAATGTAAACATATGGGAATGTTGTAGTTTTCAAATAACTAATTGTAAAAGTGTGATGATGGACATTCTGTCCATAGCGGGCGGGATGTTCAATCGTATTATTTCCCATAGAACTATGATTTTATATCATCAATAGATGGCGTTGTACCAATTCTAAAACTCGCTATGGTTTGTTTTGTGTTTTTATTTTAGAAAGAAATGTGACTTTGTAATTTTTTGGCTTTCACAATATACGTGGTAGTCTTGATTTGGATTTTATTCAGTTGGACCTCTAGCGCATTTTTGAAGAAACAAGTCTATTGTACAGCCACCGACCACTTTCATACTAATTTAGCGGCCGCCACCGGCGTCACCGTGTGCGGCGAGTCCATACAAAATGTATGAAAACTACAAGAAAGTGGTCGGTGGGTGCGTTTTGTGGTAGCCCGATTGCGCCGAGCCTATGCGAAAAAGAAGAAGCAGGCGGTGAGGTATGGCTCGCTCGTGAGCTAGCCAGCAGCGACACGTTGTCTATGTGATACAACCTGTTTAAGCGGCAAAACAAATTAATGGCAAACCAAATAATTCGGCCGAATATTCGGTTCGGTGTAGCTTAAACCGAATAATATGCGGTATGCGGTTATTCGGCAAAATCACTATTCGGAGCATCTCTAATAATTATGCTAAAATTAAATTTATATTAATAAACATTATGAGTACATAATGTTATTATTATAAAATTATATTATGATTTATTACTGTTTATGACAATTAAAAAAAATATGTGAAAAAATATATTGAATTTCATTATGATTATGGGAAAAAGATTATTTTTATATTATTAAATATTTTTATAAGAATCATTAGACACCTCTGTCAACATACGTAGTGTAATAATAATCACTGTGTCAAGTATAAGGCTCAGTGGCGTAGCTGGCCGGATGCCGCCCGTGCTAGTGGGCCACTGAAATACTGAATGTGCTGTCTCGCAACGATGGCGCTTGAGTTGACGACCAGTGACATTTGGTGGTTGAAACATTGAAATATAATTCTTTTTGATTGAAAAGTTAGAACGAAATTTTACTGGCTGGGTATAGCACGGCATTGCTTAGTTTTTGTAAAGCCTGTTATATTTTTGCTGTGTTAAGTCACTTCGATCGAGCAAGAGACACATGGCATCGTCTTTAGCGTCCCGCGGCGACTTACCGGAGCGGGTGGAAGGTGAGGCAGGAGACGGGCCCGATGCGCGCGCCCATGAACCCCTCGTGGAACTTGATGCTGTGCAGCGCCGCGCCCGACAGGTCGTAGATGCTGATGCACTGGTTCACGCTCCCGCTGCACAATCGGAAAACACTCGCGATTATTTACGGCACCGACTATTTATCGGGAAAGGTATCAGAGCAAACACTAGAGTTACACTCCATTATTTTTAAAAGGTACAAAAGTTTTTTAAATTTATTTTGAATAAAATATTTTTTGTCACGTTGTTTCTATAAATAAAGAAAAGAGGGAACTGGACAGAGCACGTTTTAAGCAAAACAGGTGTAACAAACGGTCGTCAATTAGTATGAATTAGAGAAAGCCAGCACTGACCAGGCGATGAGGCTGCAGAGCGGGTGCACGTCCATGGCGGCGAGCGGGCCGGGCGCGCTGAGCGCGGCGCGCAGGCGCAGCTTGCGCGTATCGTAGAGGCGCAGCGCGCCGTCCGCGCCGCCCGTCACCAGCGTGTGCGCGTCCGCGCGCTCCGCGCAGCACAGCACGCGTGCGGCGTGCTCGTGCAGCGCGAACTGCGGCGCGCCGCCCGCGCGCTCGTCCCAGCAGCGCAGCGAGCCGTCCGCGAAGCCCACCAGCAGCCGCTGCGGCGGCCGCGCCAGCGCCGTGGCGGCCGCGTCCGTGCGCGTGGGGATGTCGGCCTGCAGCAGCTCGGCGCGCGCGTCCCACAGCCGCACGCTGGCCGCCAGCCCCGCCAGCGCCAGCGAGCCGCGCAGCGCGCACCAGCGCAGCAGCGTCGGCGCCGGCGCCGCGCTGTAGCTGGCGCCCGCGCCCGCGCCGCCTGCGCAGTACGACAACCGTCGATGCATTTCGCTGACACGACACCGATGAAAGTGCGATGGACATATTGATGACATACGCTCATGCAAATATCACCACACAAAGATTGTTAGTATTGAACAAAGACATCCATGTTCCATGCCCAACAAAAAAAGTATTTCATTTTCCGAAGTAATAAATAAAATAAAAGATTCTCTCTTTACATTTAAACCGGAGACGAGTGTGTGATATGATAATGATGTTAGGTTAGTTTTTATTTCAATCAAAAGTGGGGACTCGACTGAGGGAGGGGGGATACTTTTAGATATATCACGAGATATCTCGACCCAGACCGAGCTGGTCCCGGAGTCGCGTGTACAGTATGAAGTATGCAGCGCCGGCGGGCGACACTCACTGTCGGCGTCGGCGAGCTTGGCGCGCTCGTCGGCGGCCGCGAACTGCTCCGACACCAGCTGCGCCAGACCTGCCGCAACCACACCGACACTGTCACCACACAGAACAACACAACGCCTCGCCATCGCCACACAAACAACATATAACCGAACACCCTTCGCTACTCTCTTTCAGAGAACGCTATGTTAGATATTAACCTAAGAAAGTGTCAAAAAAGTATTTTTTTTTTTTAGATTTTGTTACAAGGAGTAAAAATAACATTTTTAAGGCGAAGGCGCTACTTTTGAGTCCAAAGCGAAACAAAAGATTTCACGCGAGTGATTCTACACTTGAATCCTGGTGAAGCGAGGGATTCATGTATATTGCGTGAATGAAATGGGATAAGACTACGTAAAGAGAATGACCGGCGTAAACAATTCATCTTATTATTTATTAATCAATAATTTAACTTGATCACGTATTAGTATTGTGGGATTGGTGACATTCTTTGGTTTATCGCTTCTGGTGTAGAATCTGTATTACTTTTTAGGGAAAGCGTTAGTCGAATGAACATTAACACAAATATGATCGGGTGGGTGTATTCGTATGCAAATCGGCTTCTACTCGGGAACGAATGAGTAGGAGAGGTCTCGGAAATAATTAATTCGATTCGAGCGAGCCAACTTGCGGACGAACATTCCCTTTTTAGGGTTCCGTAGTAAACAAGAACCCTTATAGTTTCGCCATGTCTGTCTGTCTGTCCGTCCGCGGTCCTACTCAGATATGTATATTAATCATGGTGAAAAGTCGTAAAATAAAATATGGATACAAATTTTTTTTAGGGTAGCTGCCATACAAGTAAAGAGGAAGTCAATATTTTTTTTTTTCTACAAACACATTGTGTGGGGTATCGTTAAATAGGTCTTTCAAAAATATTGTAAGCTTGGAAACACCATTCTTCGATTTAGGGATCCGTGTCTGAAATATTTAGGTTTAAAGTAAATTTTTTTGTTAAAGTCACGTGTCCCCCCATCTTTCTGCTAAACGGTTATATATGGACACGTGTAAAAAATCACAGATATAGTTTATATAATGCAGTTTATAGGAAAACTATCAGAGCTAAGTAGGGTTAACAAATTAAAAAGTTATAGGCGATCAACTTATAAAATGTACTCAAAATGGAAAATTTCATACAAATTCAATAGATACTTAGACGTTTTAGTGGCATGAACTCAAAGTTGGCATTTACAACTACGGAACCCTACACTGCGCGTGGCCTGACATGCACTTGGTCAATTATTGATAGTATAATTGTGTGTAATGATGTAGCCAGCGATGAAACGATGACACATTGCAAGCGTGAACAAACAAAAATGTATGTAGTGTAGGTGTAAAGGACGACAACTGAGATGGGAGCACGCACTGTAGAGCGGCTGCGCGGGCGGCGGGCGGTAGTCGGGCGCGGGCAGCACGTCCAGCGCGCGCCAGGCCGCCAGCAGCGCGGGCTCGGCGCCGCCCGCGCCCGGCCGGTACACCAGCACGTGGCCGGCGTGGCTGGCCAGCGCCAGCAGCGCGCTGTCGTGCGCGTTCAGGTACTGCAGCGCCGTGATGCGCCCGCTGGGCTTGCGCCACGCGCCCGTCGTCACCTTGGCGGCCGAGCCCCAGTCCCACGCGCCGAAGTTGTCCTTGGAGGCCATGGCCAGCTGCTGCGAGTACGGGTGGAAGGCCAGCACGGCCGGCGGCAGCGCCGCGCGCGAGTGGAACGCCACCGACTCCAGCCGCGGCACGCGCAGCCCCGCCAGCGCTGCCAACAACGCGCACCGTTACTTAGCAATCCTTCATCTGGGACTCTTGTACAACAAATGATACTCAATAACGCCGATAGACCTTAGTGACACGCCAGTAAACACAGACTCACCGCGTGCGCCGGCGCGCAGGCTGCGGTTGCGCGCGTAGCGCCACACGCGCTCGTGGTGCGCGCGGCTCTCGCAGTCGTCCGCGGCCGCCGTCTCGGGCCGCGCGAACATGCTCGACGCCCACTCCACGAACTGTGTGCTCACGATCGGTTTCTTCGCTTCCTTGGGTTGACCTATTATTGCGATTTTTTATTTCATTTGAAGAAAGGTTATCTCGATATAAAATGTGATTTTCATAACAATATTATCCGTAATTGATTTTATGACTAAATTAATTATTTTATTTAATGTATTATTGAATTAAAATTCGTTTTAAACGAAATAAACCTATCAGTTTGTCAAAAGTCTCAACCAATTATAGAAAAAACACATTTTTGTGGCGAGCAGGTAAATCTCTTAACAATTTTTCTAGAAATGTAGACATAGATATATTCAACACTTCTCCGGTCAAGGCCAAACGTCTATTTTGTGACTCTTTCTTTAAAGGTACTTAAATTACTTTTGCTCAGTCAGTAGTGTTTACTTTTTATTTATTTATACTTTCACCGTAGGAAAATAAAAATAAAGGAGTCATCTGATTGTATGTATAAATTTGTATTATCTAAGTACTTAGCGTTTTTGACGTTCCCGTAAACTCATAATTGTTCTATGTTTGTATTTGTGAAGACCTTTTATTGGCTTTTTGTTACTACTGTGTATCTTATATTGTAAGTACAGCTGTTGGTCATCAGAATGTATAAAATAAAATTAAAAAATAAAGATAGTAGAAAATAAAATGATATCTGAGTCACTCTGTTCGAGGATAACGTAGATGGTGTGTCAGTCTCACTAGATGTGGAGGAGGTGGAGTTCCGCTCACGGCTGGCGTCCCGCTCGGGCGGCGCGTCCTCGGAGATGGCGTGCGCCAGCGCGGCCTTGCTGCGGCAGCGACCTGCAACACGGGCCAGTAAGTACCTCCGAGGCGGGCGGGCGCGGGCGCGGCCGCAGTACGCACCGAGGCTCATGTTGGGCAGCGTGCGCGTGTGCTCCGCCAGCGGCGACGGCCGCGTGTTGGGCGACGGCGGCAGCGACGAGCTGCCCGCGCGCGCCGCCTCCGCCAGCTCGCGGCCCACGTTGTCCACCTGCGGACACAGGACCGTCAGAGCGACGTAAATAGCAGTAGCAACGGGCGGGGCGGGGGGGCGCCACGGACCTGGTCGGAGATGTGGTCGATGATGTCCTGCGCCATCTGCGCGACCTGCGGGTGCGGCTCGCGCGCCATCGCCACCAGCGTGTGCCACAGCTTCATGTAGACGGAGCCGAACCCTGCGACACAGTGCGCGTTAGTACGGGGCGGACGGCGCGCGGTGCGCGGGCGCGGACACTCACCGATGGCGGGCAGCTGCAGCGCCGCCAGGCGGGGCGCGGCCGGCGCCCGCGCGCCCGCCGCCAGCGCGTCCACCGCCACCGCCACGCCCGGCCCCGGCCCGCTGCAACACAACAGCCTGATAATGTATGCATACCTCGCTACCATGCCTGCGATAGACAATTCAGTTCAAAACGTAACACGTTTTGAACTGAATGTTAAGCTTTACAGTTGTGCCTGAACTCGAGCTACGTGTTAAATTAAATATCTTAATAAATTATAGTCCAAATAATAAACAGCACAAACTCACGCAGTGCTGCGTCGCGAGCGCTCCTGCATGTACACGGCGATGAAGTACTGCTCGAACACCAGCACCGGCCACTGCAGCGCTGCAACACGCCCGCCGTCAGCCAGCGACCACACAAGCAGGTCGCACAGTATTATACAGTGTTGCCGTTTTATATAGAATTTATATCATGAATCTATAAGTCTTGTACGCAACTGTACATAATCAGGTATTAAAACACTAATGTCTCTAAAATATCAAAGTCACGTATTTTATAATGACTCTTTTTTACAATATTTACGTAAACAACTCTTAAGTCGACACGGCGCATTCAAAGAAATCAATATAACATCAATACATCTCAATCAATACATCTCGCTCAGCAAAGTAAAAAGTCGACCACGTCTTTGCGACGCGAGAGCTGGGCACTGACAATCAGTTTTTCCCATCAGTTGAACTGACGTCCATCCAAAATTTGATCGTGAATGTCGAATCATCACGCCAGAGTTTGAACTGACGGCGCGCCCGGAAATTTTCCGTGGCTACCCTAAATTCGCCGGCGTCGCGCCAAACTGACCGTGAGTGTGCGATCGTCATTCCAATGGCGTCAGCCCGCTCGCAGCGCCCGGCGCCCGCGATTATTGAGCAATCGAAAACTGAAGAGTCGGAGTGACGCCAGTGAATGGGGAAATCTAGTTAGCCTAAAACCATTCGGAGTGACGTCACAGTTTTACGTCTAAGTTGACGCGAAAAACTGATCGTCAATGCCCAGCTGAATTTTTGGCGGAAAGGTAAGGGGTTCACTTGTGTAGTTTGGTGTTGCTATAAATGCTCCTGAACAATATGTGAAACAGTTGAGTGGACCGTCAGTGTACGGCTGTTATGTAGTAATCTAGGCGCCTCCAAGCGCGGTCGGTCACTCGGTGGAGTCAGATTTGCCGCCAGAGCAATGAAAAGAGCACTACATCAACAGTACCGGCCAGTATCTCGGCGCGCACGAGGTGCGAGCAGTCGCTGGCGAGGCGCGCGGCCAGCGCCACGGCCACCTGCTGGTCCAGCGCGTTGGCGTGCTCGGTGCGCGGCCGCGCGCCGCCCGCCGCCACGAAGCTGCCGAGCGCGAACGCCGCCGCCGCGCGCACGCGCACGCGCCGGTGCCTGCACACATTCTTTTTCATTTTCACATTCTTCACATTTTATCTCAATTGTTACGTAACTAACAATGTTTTCCCTGTTCTCATATTAACTTTTTTTTCTTTTTCTTCTTCTTACCGTGTGTGCTAGTGACTAACACTAGTGTCAGAGTTTTTAAACCGCCTTAAAGGCCTCTGACGTGGTTTTAGGTAACGACCAATGTCAAAGACAGTGACCGGGACGGACGGCTTAACGTGCCCTCTGAAGCACAAATCATCTTACTTGTCGGACAATCAGGTGATCAGCTTACAATGTCCTAACCAAACTAGGACAACAACACAAAGTCGTTGCCCCCGGGAATCGAACCCGCGACCTCCGGGTAAGAGCCGCACGCTAGCACTACACCACGGATGCAGTTGAACTTTTTATTTATTTATTAATTTTTAAAGAATCCAAAAGTGGATAAAATAATTTCAATGGATATCCGAAAGCTGATTAAAAGATCTCACGGATAACACTAAATTACATAAAACTATTACACAGAGCACATACAAAAAAAAGCACTGATTTTACGCCAAAATAAGTATTTTTTTTTAACAAGTTTTATATATTGGTTAAGCAAACTGAGCTGTATTACGCCCAAACCATCGGCTCGGACTGAAATTCTGCCTCCTGAGTCACAACCACTATAACTCAATTATATCGTAATGTACTATAATTTGATTGTGAGTTGACGTCTTTGGAGAAAATGCTGCAGGGTATTTACCGCTTCCACACAGAAAATGTAGCTGTAAGTAACCATCTGCCGTGAGCAATGAATGAGACGTACGCACCTGAGCGCGGGCTGCAGCTTCTCGTGCGCCAGGTCGCGCACGCCGGCCCAGCGCGCGGCGTCGAACCCGCGCCACAGGCGGCCCACCGCCACGCACAGCCACTGCTGCAGCAGCGCGTCGCCGCCGTCGCCCAGCTGCTCCAGGCAGATCGAGATCATCGAGCCCTGCCACACCACACCACACCGTTAGCCACAGATATTATATTAGGCCCAACGCAGACGACAGACCATCCGTGACGCAATCATATGCAGCAACGCACACGACACGTAAAAAGTCCGGCGCGCGTCGTATGCGTTACTGCATATAATTGCATGGGTTCTATTTTCACAGACTAAAAGGTGCGTCATGGATAGTCTGTCGTCTGCGTTGAGCCTTACATTCATCACTTTTCCGAAACTTGCCATGCATATATGCACACCTGTAGCGCTGCTTCTTGCCCGGCCGGGTAGTTGTCCACAATACCGGCTAATACGTACGCCGCCAGCGTTCTGTGCTTTGTCTGCAAAAAAAAGAATGATTATAAAAACAAAAGAAAGAAGCTGAGTAATTTTGTTTTAACATTTATAACTTACGTCAACCGACGGGTCCTGTAGAACGGCCAAGAAGTACTTGTGGCCCTTCGCATTCACCAGATCCACTTGACAACTCTGCAAAATAACAAAAATGCAATTCGATATCTGCCGCGATAAAATAAGAAATATTGTAAAACATGTATAGAGATCGCAGCAGACTCATCTGTGGGTTGTGGAAGACCAGCTTCAGTCAGATCTGTATTAATGAGCTTGACTCAGTAACCTCCTCAAATCTCCTCGGTTAGGTAGCTGACCCCGGGCTCTCAAGCGTTACTGCTGAGGCTGCAACAAGCTATCCTTGCTACGAAGAACACTCACGGGGTCGACGGCCATGATCTTGGCCCAGATGTAGACCATGGAGTGGCGCAGGTCGGGCGCGGAGGCCTGCAGCAGCTTGAGCATGTAGGGGAAGATGCCGACGTGCAGCACGGCGCGCACGGCCCAGGCGCCCAGCGCCAGGAAGCGGCACAGGATCTGCAGCGCGCGCACGCGGTGCAGCGTGCTCAGCAGCACCTGCAGCACCATCGGCAGCTGCTCCGGCGGCGGCCGCGACACCGACCCTGACACACGGACCGAGTTATGTGTTGAGCTACTGGTGTGTAATAAAGGGTATTAAAACACGAATTTAAACATTTAATTAGCAATGTCGACTACACCAGAAAGTTCGCAGGTCAAACGTGGATGAGAGTAGCTCAGGACCGTGGTCAATGGCATTCATAAGAAAGGCCTATTCCCAGCAGTGGAAGGATCAAGGCTGTGGATGATGATGATGATGATGAAAATACGAATGTGGATTTATCCCTGCAGCACCATCGCCAGCTGCTGCGGCGGCGGCCGCGACACCGACCCTGCCGACGTGGAGCTCGTTCTGTGTTACACTCATTCATCCTACTAATATTATAAACGCGAAGGTTTGTAAGTATGAATGTTTGTTATTCTTTCACGTAAAACTACTGAATGGATTTTAATGAAACTTTACAATAATATAGCTTATACATCGGATTAACACATAAGCTACAATCTATAAAGATACTGAGCAGACGAAGTCGCGGGCACCAGCTAGTATTTCATAGTTATTTATGCAACTGTTATGTAATAAGGTCACGGTTACAATTACTGTTTTTAGTATTACGGGACTTACCGCGATTAATATCGTTTTTGGTCAGATATTTGGACGACCCTTCTGCCGTCATTGTCGCTGGCCGACTGACAAAAAACTATTAAAATTATACGTATCGCGTTAAGTCCAGTAATATAATAGGCAACAAACTGTTTTGGAATCTTTTTTATAGGATGTCTAGCACGAGTGTAGATAAAATATCATCATCGTCATTTCAGCCGCACAACGTCCACTGCTGGACACAGGCCTCACCCAAAAATTTCCAAAATGACCAATCAAGAGCGGCCTGCATCCAGCGCTTTCCAGCGACCCTGGTCGGGTCACCTGGCAATATAAAGCACTAACATTGACCGAGGTCGAGCCAGACTTGGAAGGCGGTGAGCTGGTCGCGGAAGAAGGGCGAGTGGGTGTAGTCGGCGCGCGCGGCCAGCAGCTGCGGCAGCTGCGCCAGCGCCAGGTCCAGCGTGTGCTCCCACGCCGCCCACAGCGGGTGCCGCGCCAGCGACGGCAGCGCCGGCGAGCACACCGGCGTGCAGTTGTACGACCTGCGCACACGGAACAAGGTACACTTGCAAACAAAGTTTTAAGTCAAACCTTGTCTAGTCATTTTGGAGTTTGACCTCGGAATGAAAAGGAGTAAGCTGAATTTTTGTATAGTTATAATAAGGTGTAACAAAATATATACTGAAACTATTTTAAGGGTGAATTCAGTCTGTGATAAACTTTCCCCATGGAACTGATGTCAAAATATTTTTTGGCTTTCCACGGTCGACTTGTATGGGAGGCCAAAAGTTACTTTTAATTTTCTATAATATGTTCCTTAGGGAAAGCTGTTCAGCATCATTGACTGAATTCACACTTAAAATAGTTGCAGTATATTTTGTTAGACCTTAAAAATGTTGGTACCTATTATAAATGTTGTCTCAAAAGGTCACGTGTGAGCATCCTTAGTGCAAAAATCCGTTTTTGGGCAATGGCAATATTTTACGTTTGAGAACATGTACGTGACGTTATTCTATCTAAGTATTTAGTCGTCGCGACACACACAAGAGTTAGCAACGTACCTCATGATGCGGTCGGCCAGCAGGAAGTTGCGGCACAGGCTGGCGGTGAGCAGGTCGGCGCGGAACAGCTGCTGGAACAGCTCGGGCGGCAGCGAGCTCCACGCGATGGTGTCCGTGATGGCCGTGAAGATCCAGTTCAGCTCGCCCAGCATCGTGCGCCGGTCCGTCACCTGCCCCGGGATCCTGCGCACACATTTACACCTATGCTACGAGGGTCGTTCAATAAATACTTAGCCTACAAAAAGTAAACGAAAATTTTGGAAAAGTGGCAATTTATTTTTCAACATAGTCTCCTTTTAGTTCGATACACTTAGCCCAGCGATGCTCCAACTTTTTTAACCCGTCCGAAAAATAGTTTTTGTCAAACTCTGCAAAATAGGCCTCCGTGG
This sequence comes from Acrobasis consociella, assembly GCA_963555685.1. Taxonomy (NCBI): domain Eukaryota; kingdom Metazoa; phylum Arthropoda; class Insecta; order Lepidoptera; family Pyralidae; genus Acrobasis; species Acrobasis consociella. The sequence goes on from OY743115.1 coordinate 344,019, forward strand.
CGGCGATGACCTCCTCATTTGATCCATATCTATTCCCGGCGAGTGATTTTTTCAGATTAGGAAACAGAAAGAAGTCACAAGGGGCCAAATCTGGAGAATACGGTGGATGGGGCAGCAATTCGTAGCGTAATTCGACCAATTTGGCCATGGCAACGGCAGACGTGTGAACCGGTGCGTTGTCGTGGTGAAACAGCACTTTTTTCTTCGCCAGATGGGGTCGTTTTTTCTTTAATTCGGCGTCGAATCGGCCCAATAAATCGGCATAGTAAAGCCCTGTAATTGTTTTACCCTTCTCGAGGTAATCGATGTAGATCACACCTTGTGAATCCCAGAAAACGGTGGCCATAACTTTTCCGGCAGATTTTACAGTTTTCGCCTTCTTTGGAGCACGTTCCCCGGTCTGGATCCATTGTTTTGATTGCTCCTTGGTCTCTGGTGTGTACCAGTGGATCCAAGTTTCATCGACGGTCACAAAACGACGCAAAAACTCCGCTGGATTCCGCTTAAACAGAGCCAAACACGTCTCCGATGTGGTCTCACGGTTGCGCTTGTTTTCCGGTGTGAGTAAACGCGGCACCCATCGCGCCGACAGCTTTCTCATGCCGAGTTCCTCGTGAAGAATATGATGCACTGTTCCTTCTGAAATGCCTACAGTCTCAGCTAGCTCCCGAACCTTCAATCGGCGATCTGCCAATACGAGATCATGGATTTTTTTAATGTTTTCCTCCGTAGCAGCTGTTTTCGGTGCACCTGGACGTGGTTCATCAAAAACCGACGTACGGCCACGTGCAAACTCGTTGAACCAATTCTTGATGGTGGCCATCGATGGAGAAGAGTCACCGTACACAGCATCCAAGCGCTCTTTGATTTCGATGCGCGTTTTCCCTTCCAAAAATAGAAATCGAATTACCGAACGATATTGCTCTTTTTCCATTTTTGTAAAACCGATCGACACGTTCGCTTCCTTAAGTTGTCAAATTAAAACAAATGAAGGGATTGGAATGAAAATTTGAAAAAAGAATTAAAAAAGAATGTGCTACACTGTGGTAAAACTCTTTTGAAACTACAGCGCCCTCTGGCGATGAGGCTAGGTACTTATTGAATGCCCCTCGTACCACACTACAATACAAATATTAAACACAAACTACAAAACTTATGTAAATCATTACTATTGGCAACTTATCCCTGATCATGTCACACAAACGTGTGCCACGATATCCGCTACGACGCTACAAGACAATCTGTAGTGTAGTCACACAGAGCACACCACTGTTCATTCTGTTCATCCATCCCACGGACACCACAAACTGTATAGAAACTTTAAATTACAAGTGATGTAACAGGCTAACGTACTTGTCGATGAGGTCGATGAGGTCGTGCTGCGCGACCCGCGTGCGCTCGCGCAGCACGAACCACTTCATGGCCATCTTGACGGGCGTGGTGAGGCACGCCGTGAACAGGTCGGCCGGCAGCTCGGGGTTCATGGGCAGGCTCTGGCCGGCCGCGCACGCCGCCAGCTGGATGCAGTTGCGGAACGACACCGGCGCGCCCGCGGCCGCGCCCTCCTGCGCCGCCGCCGCCGCCGCCTGCACACAACCAGCGTTACCACACACACCCGTGCCGCGACCACATCGCACTCGCGCGGGGCACTGACCTCGTACTCGCGCTCGTGCTGCTCGGCGAACTGGCGGAAGTTGTCGACGATGACGCCCGCGTTGGAGCAGTCGTACACGTACAGCGAGGGCGCGCCCATCCACGTCTGCAGGTCGTACATCGACAGCGGGATATACTGCGTGTAAGCCTGCAAAACGGACGTTTATTGAATATGCATATGAACTGGGCTCACATACCACAGAGACCACATTAACGCATGTGCATTTATCATCAAGGTACATTTAGCATGGACTCGCCACACACGGTGACGCCGGCGCGGTGAATTTGTAGGAAAGTGGTCGGTGGTCGCGTTTTGTACTTGTGGTCGGCGCCCCGTTTGCGACCAGCCTATAGGCGCTAGTGTAGCTTGAGGTTATCGAAATGTCAAATCCTATAGTCTATGTATTAGGCCATTCTCGTCACTCTCGTCTCGTTAAATTATCTTTACTTTAGGAAACACGAGTACAATCTAATGTTAATGGCTATTCGGGGCCCACTACCATTTTAATTTGCTACACCATTGTGATACAAGCAGTCCGCAGTGAGTTCTATCTCTTTCTCATGATTCTCTCTGATTATATGCCGTCAACCCTCACCCTGTTGAAGACCCAGATCTCTCCCTGCGCGGTGGGCTTGGGCACGCCGTGGCCGTTGTAGTGGAACAGCACGCGCTCGTCCTTCGCGTTGCGCCGCAGCGAGCAACACAGCTTCTTTACCTGCACATACAATACACCATTTTTTTATACATGCTGGGAAATACATTAATAAATAGAGAAAGAATAGGGTATACTAGTTCATGTGAGATAAAATATTAAAATATAAAAAAATACTATTCTTGAGATAGTAAAAACAGTTGCAAAACGTTATATTTGGTTTATAAAATACCAAAATAAATGTATGGCTTTTTAGTCTTTATAATATGTTTTTAAACACAAAACGGTAGCCGCTATGATATTACGTCATACGCGTGTGTAAATTAAAAGTGTCAACACACAAGTGTGAAAACGCGTGGACATCTCTTTCGTGACATCACTATCTCTTTCGTGCGTGCGAGACCTAATAGCAGTGACGTCAAGAGCGCTGTACGTGCATCCTTTTTGACGTGACAACGTCTTAAATTAGGTTGCGGCTGGGAGTCACTTATGAAAAAGTGTAACGCTCGGTAACGTTACGATGAGTCACCGAACGAGAGAGAGGCCCGCCGAATGCCTTGCGTCTCTCTCCCACTCAACTATGTTATCTACGTTGTCACGTAAAATCTTCGCCCGTAAAACCGACTTTACAGGCAACCATTTTTTCTGTTACTTGACAGTTTACTTATTTATAAGCAGATCAGTCAACTGAACTGGACAACTGAACTAGTGGGAACTAAGGATAAAAAAAGTATGTTTTCGGTTTCGGATCATGTTACTTAATGATATGAACAATTTAATAATTGATTAAAATACCATATTGATTGTTGCAAACATTGGGTAACTATTAGAAATAACTATATTATGTTCTGATTGTCTTACTTGGTAGAAACCAAAGTACAGTACGATGTACTTAAAAATACATATGTGCCTAATAATCAAATTGAAACAGTCCAAACAGCAAGTCGTCGACACGCCGCTGCCAAGGCCGCGGCGGCGCCCTAATTAACTAATTTATGCTAATCCGCCGCCAGACCTCCCACCTGACACTCCTTTGGCTCTTGATCACGCAAATTATACATTTTTTACCGACTTCCAAAAAGGAGGAGCTCACAAAATCGTCGTGCTCTTTTTTTTAATTTATTTATGTTCACCGATTATTCGAAGACGCTGGGACCTATTTGGAAAATTATTTTTTGTTTAAAAGGGCATACTTGTCAGGTGGTCCAATAGAAATTTTATCAAAATTGAAATCAGTTATTAGTTATGAAAAAATATTTACATGTGGAGATGTAAATAAAGAGTGACTGATTATAATGACGTTTTCTTTATTTTTTCCTCATATCATGATCCTGAAACTGAGACCGTTGCCGAAACTAAGACCTTTGCCAAAATTCTGTTTCAGTTTCGATTGTAAAATTAAACCAGTTTCGGTCGGACACTAAAAGAAAAATAGGCGAACTGTTTAACCACTCACATAGGGTGCCATACTGTCAAGCACCAGACATTTTAAGGCCTCATACCGTCACACCTTATGATTCTACATTTGGATGCGACTGCATCAATACCTTCAAGCAATATACAAACGCCGACACGTCTTCGGGCTAATTATTTCTTTTTTGCATGTGCAGCACTCACCTCGTCGCTGGTGGGGTCCAGCGACTGCTTGTAGCGCGCGCGCGGCTGCCAGCGCTCGTACTGCGACTGCAGCGAGTGCCCGATGCTCTCCAGAGCCTTGCTCGGAGACATGGAGTTTGGATCTAAACAACAAAAGGCAATATTTAGAAAAAGTAATAATCTTTTGTAAGTTTTTGGGAATCTCATCTATATTGCTGAATCGAATGAAAATGGTTTTGGATTTTGCTTTAACATTTCAGTATCAAGCGGTAGCAACATCCATTTACCCGCATCACCGTGCTGAACCTGCGGCGCCGCCGGTCATAGTACCAGATTAAGCTAGTGCGGGGCATGAGGGGCACCTCATCTGCTATGGAGAGTTACGAGTGACAGCGGGAGTATGCGTTTCTAGTGCTTTCGCATGTAAAGCAACCCCAGAAGTGATCGCCTATTGGCCTTATACCAATAGGCGACCACTTCTGAAGCAACCCCGGGGGGTTGCTTTAGAAGACAAGTTATCCTATTGGTATGTGAGAACTAGTATTTATTCTGTTCTATTATTGGTCTCCACTGTCATCATCAGATAAGCTCTGTATCTGCCATTGGCAGCTTAAAAACTGACAACAATGACGGCCACTTACGAAAAAACAAAGTAAAAAAAAAACACTACAAGTTAATTCACAAAATAGCTGCTTGTTGCAGTTTGCAGTGTGACGCGCACTATTCACATTTAAAATACAGGCCGAAACTAGAGGCGCTATCGAAAAACTACTATGAATCATATAGACCGTCTATTTTAGAGGAGTTATCACTTTTAGATTTACATACTATTTTCTTGAACAATGTTATTGCGAATTTTTGTATGTAGAGTCATCCCGCCTACAGTGTCCAACAGCGAATGTCCAAAGAAGAGACAAATTAATAAAAAACATTTTGATTCCTGTAAGTGGGCTGTCTATGATTATTATGCGGAACAAGATTAACTGACTGTGTAACAAACTGCAGACAACATCTACATAAGAAAAATTCATATATGTATATGTAAACAACACTCACCAATCCAGCATTCCAGCCGAGCACAGGGCTGGGTTTTCACCACGTCCGGCGGGTCCACTCCGACGTTGAGGCATAGCACTAATGCTACGCAGTGCGTCTTGTACTGTAACAGAGGCAGACACTACTATAGCCACGCAAGGTCACGTATATACACCACATAATAAATGACAACTTTAATTCACAGGAAAATCTAAGTCTTACAACCCCATTTGAACTAAGCTGTAGCTAACAGCTAAAGGTTTTGTCAAATAGTGGATTAAAACAATCCGAGACAAGTTATGTGTATATAATGATAGTTAGGATCTCGGAAATATGTGAAATGATAAGCAACAAGCAGTTGCTGACATTAAGTCAGTCCGTTGTAAAGCAAAGTCAAAGTCTGAAATTTTTATTCAATGAAATTCAGGAGAAATTTATCTCTGATTGAAGGTAATTTTTTATATAACTATTAAAGTTACGCGAGAGCTACTAACTACTAGCGCTCCTGAACAACCACTGCTCACAGTCACGTAGGGTGTTGTATTGTGACCAATACAATGCCTTATGTGACCGGTTTTTAGTTGGACTACCAATGTACAATGGTGAGCTTAACATAATGTTAAGCAATCCACTGTCGCACATGGCAAAAGCCATTTACTTTTTTCTGCGAGCTGTGATGGTGCACAGAAGTTAGGTAATACTTAATCAAAGTCTCCCATAAGGCTGGCATAGCACTGGTAATATAATTGATTAAAAAAATTAGAAAGAGAGCTGCTAACTACTAGCGTTTCTAAATGAACACTGCTAGGCAGATCACACAGAAAAAATACCTGAAGAGTTTAGTTGCCTGCATGTTCAGAGGTAGGTAAGTAGTTCATTATTTCACAATCCCACAAAATTTTTAAATTTTTCTCATATAAAATGTAAGTACCTAGGCCACCGAGCAAAGGTTACATCTCAAACATTAACAACATTTTTTTTAACTAACAAAAAAATAACAAAAGTAAGTCATAAGTGGGATTAGAACCCTAACACTCTTTCTAGCGGTCCGCATCTTAAACCAGCCAAAGGGATAGCGGCCGGCAAGACGAATGCGTCAAAGTGTCAGGCAATCTTAATTGGTAGCTCCAGACAACTTGCGAAGATCGATATCAGCTCTGTTCCTGCAGTTATGTTAAATAATACAAATATCTCGCTTAGTCAGTCTGTCAAAAATCTGGGCCTTATTATGGACTCAACGTTTAGCTGGAGGGATCAAGTCACTGAGGTCAGCAGAAAGGTTACTTATTCTCTTCAATACTTGAATCGTTTTAGAAACTTTCTGCCTATTAAAACTAAAATTACTTTGATACAATCCCTTATTCTCCCCGTAATTGAATATGCTGATGTGTGTTATCCTGATCTTAACGCAGATCTTCTCAATAAGCTAGATCGTCTTATTAATAATTGTATCCGCTTTATTTTCTGTCTTCGTAAGTACGATCACATCTCCTTTTTTCGATCTAAGCTTAACTGGCTTCCTGTTCGTCAGCGCCGACAGCAGAGAATGCTTTGTACTATTTTTTCTATACTAAAGAATCCCCTCTCTCCCCTGTACATGAAAAACAAATTTCGCTTTCAGTCCGAAAGCCATGACCGTGAGCTTCGCTCTAGTCATACTCTTCTTCTTCACCTTCCTTTATTTCGCTCTAATTTTATGTCAAATTCTTTCACTATTCAGGTTACACGACTTTGGAATGCCTTACCCGAAGACATAAAAAGTATCTCAAATAGGTATCTAATATATATATATATATATCTTTAAGCGCCTATCGCTATAATCTATATCATATATATATAAGATATATATATATATATATCTTTAAGCGCCTATCGCTAATAAATTTATTTCTGTTTTTCCCAAAGGCTGACTGGTAGAGAATGCGTTAGCATTAAGTCCACCTTTTGTACCATTATGGTCAATAAAGATTTAATAAATAAATAAATAAATAAATTTATAGTATCAGTACCTAGGCGACCGAGCAGCTCGGTTACATCTCAAACATTAACTAATTTTTTTTTAAACTTGTCTAAAAACAATGCAAAATAAAAAATTATATATAAACTTAAACATATAATAAAAATTAAAGTAAGTCACCGAGTGGGATTCGAACCCGTAACACTTTTTCTAGCGGTCGGTATCCTTAACCACTGAGCTAAAATCAAGGCGGTCGGCGCGCGAAATTAGCGACCATATTCAGCGTGGAAAGAAAAACGCATGAAAACTCGAAAACACGCGTTTTCCCAAACATAAGACTAATCTAGATCAATTGTTTACCCCCGAAAACCCCCATATACTAATTTTCAGCAAAATCCTTAGAGCCGTTTTTGAGATCACAGAAATATACATATAAATATACAAGAATTGCTTGTTTAAAGGTATAAGATTTGTGTGATAATCCTGGTAACAAGTCTTCATATGCAAATTTCTTTCAAATTCATTCAGCTAAAGAAATATCCAACAACATACTTCAGTATTTATAGCTGTAGTAAGATTAATTGTAGAAGCATTTCTTTCCTAAATATATTTAACAAACACACAAAAGGAAAACAGAAGTGTGTGCTTGTTTCCTTACTCTTGTTTACATCCTGTTGATAAGTGATTGTTAGAATTGTATTCCATAATAGTAACTAAGTGATGGTTTTTAGGGTTCCATACCCAAAGGGTAAAAACAGGACCCTAAAACTAAGAGTCACGTCTGTCAATTACCAGGCAGTATCTCATGAACTGTGATAACTAGACAGTTGAAATTATTACAGATGATGTATTTCTATTGCCGCTAAAACAACAAATACTAAAACATAATAAAAATAATATTTAAGTGGAGCTCCCATATGGGAGTTGTTTGTTGTATAACAAATCTTATACCTTTAAACGAGCAATTCTTGTATGTATGTATGTATATATATATATATTTATTTATAAATTTCTGTGATCTCGAAAACGGCTTTAACGATTTCGCTGAAAATTGGTATATGGGGGTTTTCGGGGGTAAGCAATCGATCTAGATTAGTCTTATGTTTGGGAAAATGCGTGTTTTCGAGTTTTCATGTTCAGTAACTTACTTTTGTTTTTTTATGTTAAAATTTACAAATATATATATATATATATATACAGGTTGACTTTGTAACCCTGAGCTATATTGAAATCTTGGAATCAGAATCACTAATAGATCACAAAACCGCAATAAAAAAAAATATTTTTTTTGACTATTTTTCGAAAGGAAAAAAATCACAAATTCGCATTAAATGGCTAACCTATTATTACTTGACAATGACCCCGTCCGTGAACTCATTGCAACCTACCTACGTCGCGCGACCCGGCCTTCGGTGTTTTCCGCATCCTCCGAACTAGTCCGAATTGCAACCCTTCCCGCCGCTCGCCGCCCCGCCTCCCCAGCCAGTCGCCCACGCACATTCGTCACGGGAGGTTAGTGCGTTGACGCAATTTTTTTCTCCCGCTCGGCTGCTCGCTCGCGTCGCGAAACAATGTCGTACTCTTCGTGTACATTTTAAGTGGAGAAGCATGTATGAAGCCAGAAGACTGTATGAAGCAGAGAGCATTCCTTGCCTTCGTGCGCAGGGCATAGCGAATGCCACGGTTCCCCATCGCTGAACAATTTTTGCTGCTAACCAGCGGCTTCTTGATTATGGCCAGTTCACGTTACCGGCCCACGCACAGGGAGACGGCGCACCACGTTTAGTTGTCGAGATCTTTGAGTACTTCGAGCAAAACCCCCGAGCTAGCACGCGAGATGCAGCTCGGCATTTTGGTGTCAGCCAATACGCAGTGTGGCAGTTGCTGCACAACGCCAAAATGCATACATACCACTTCCGAAGTACGAGTACCTCGACGAAAGATATCCCAATCACTGGATAGGTCGTGGAGGGCCTGTGGCTTGGCCTGCTAGGTCACCGGACCTCACGCCATGTGATTTTTTTTGTGGGGAGAAGTAAAGCGGCTTGTTTATACCCACGAGTCTCAAAGCCGTGAAGGACTAAAAAACTGTATTATTCGTGCATTTGACGCTGTAAAAAGTGATCGTGCTATGATTTTAAGACTGAAACGGAATGCAGTGAAACATGCCAGACTCTGCTTGGAGAGAAACGGGCTTCATTTTGAACATTATTAAAATATCGGTAGGTAGTTTAGTTTGATTTTGTTTTAAAGTTGATTTTAATTATTTGTACATAGGTAAGTTGATTACAATTTTTAAATACGCCTGAATGCAGAAGTTACAACAGTATAAGTAAAAAAAAACACATTTACACATTCGCATTAAAGCGCTTTAGCTAGTAAAGCGACAACGGGCGTGGTCCTCACTTTGATGGGTCAGATGCCTTTAGGCAGCCTGCGAATTCTGATGCCAGTCGGCCTATTGTTTTTTCAAGCTCGATCCAGCTTCTGTATTTTGACCGTACTAAGCCCGTAAAAGTATGAAGGGAAATTGCAACTTATCTTTGCCGATGTGATAGTATTTATCTCATTGAAATGTTGTAGTGTAGCTATGAGTGGTATTGGTGTTGGTGGTATGATACGTCTATGAAAGGTCAATGACCAAACGAGTAAGGAACGCGTCGCGCGGCGGTGGCGCGAGAGCGAGCGATAAAGATACCTATCTACCTGCGGTGTGATACGGCGGGCGGGGCCGAGCGATCAGGCGGTCATATGGCGCTCGGTATCACTGCGCCTGGGAATTTTTGGTACAACTTTGACGGCTTCTATCTTTTGTTTTTATTATGAAACAAGGTAATTGTAAGAGTACATGTATTTTTTATTTTATGCATAGAGTACTTTCCTTGAATATAGCTCAGAGGTTTAAAGTCATCCTGTATATATATTTTTTTTTTTAATTATTTTGTATTGTTTTTAGACAAGTTTAAAAAAATGTAGTTATTGTTTGAGATGTAACCGAGCAAAGCTCGGTCGCCCAGGTACTGTGATTTTTAATTGATAATGGTATGGAATACTTCTTGCACGAGTCCAACTTGCACTTGGCCAGTAATTTGCTTACAGTTGAATTTAATTTAAGGTATTTATACAATTTGTACATGTTATGAATACATATGAAGTTATTCTTTCGAAAGGAAAAATAGATCAAATGCAAGTTTTTTCATTGAAAGTTACCTATATGAACTTTCATTGATATAGATCTGGTAGAATTAATGTTTTGATGTTTGTGTTGGATAATTTACTCTATGATTCTTCAGTCCATATTTAACATTAGGTTCAAGGTCCTAATTTGCAGGCCAGTTTAAAATCTTAGTTAATAGAATACTACCCAGGTACTTTTTACATAGCGTCTGATAATGTCAATAATTTGACCAAAACACTGAATTAGGGATAAAATCATGATTGCAATCTAAGTTCGCAAGGTGACTCTGTATAACTACTGTATGACTATACACTAACAGATGAATTATAGCAATAGGCGGCGAAGCAGCTCCCAGGGCCATGTGCATTTGTTTTGATCGCGCCAAATGCCTGCAGTACCTACATACGCAATAATTTTGTCAGTCTAAAGTCAATTGCTAGATTAAATGTACTGTACCTTCTCTTTGACTCTCCACGAGTGCTCCACGCGCTCGGCACCTTTGATGGGCTCAAGGTGCCTCGATTTATTGAAACACAGGGGCAAATCCCAATCATCTACGTCCGAGGAAGTCTCACTGTCACCCAGGTCACTGTTCTCCTCATCTTTACCCGCGAGATAAGGAGGCATATCTGTCATTTTCACTTAACACTTTGTCAAAATCTCGTCAGTAAATATCGCTTAACGAACACGTACAATAAAGAACAACATTTTTAAAACCTCACATATATCAACATCATGTGCGCGTCCATTTTTCGATACCACATGGGAATAAACAATATGATTAGTGTGGCCATTAAAAAAAATATAGAATATGCCAAAAGTTTGGGCCTAAACTAAAATGATGGCGCCACCACCACATTAGACAGCCACAGTACCACTACCGACCGCACGACGGCACGACCGCACCGCATGACCGCACCGGTTGTTTTTAACCGACGACGCAAAGCACAGTCCCGAAATGCTATTTTTAAAACGCGGAGTCACCTAAACGAATGGTTTTTCCATATCAAAAAATCGTTCGTTTAGCGACTCCGCGTTTGAAAAATAGCACCTCTGAGTTCCCAACAAAAAAGATGGGTGTACTTTGATAGGTTTGACGCCAATATGTCGGTCTGTTTGTGGCATCGTAGCTCTCGAACGGATGGACCGAACCGACCCATTTCGATGGGGTTTTTTTTCCGTAAAAGCAAGTTTTCCTGCGGTGTTTACTTACTTTTTGGCCTATAGATAGAGGGCGCTATATTGTGCCATTTTTGAAACGCGGAGTTACCTAAATGAAATTTTTTTCCATACAAGACGGTTTCTTGTTTCTTTCGTTTAGTGACTCCGCGTTTGAAGAATTGCACCACAGCGCGCAGCCAAGACACTTTTTACCATGATAATATCTATTGATAGTAAGTTACTAGCCGAAGCCCGCGACTTCATTCGCGTGAACTTTATGACTCCGTAAGTGTGCTCATCAGGCTGAACAACTTTTGTTAAGGCGTCATCTTATTTTAGCTAGCCCTATTGTTGCCCAGGTTAAAGAGCTATATAGCAAAAAAGTTTCATTTGAATCGGTCCACAGAGTACTTTTGTATAGGTATACGGAATCCGTCCAGTATTTCCGGAGATTATTTTTTTTTTACTTTTTACTCTATTACTGTTTCCATCGCACCTAATATATTTTTTTGGAAATAGGATATTCAATGTACAGACACATTTTTTTTACTGTTTTATTATATCTATAGATTTGATAAGGTGCCATGTTACAAGGATGGATCTGCATCCTCGTATTTGTACATACAGGCTGCTTGAGACCAGTCATTTAAGAAATCCTTGTGAGAAAAAGCCTATGTCCATTAATTGGACGTTATGCGGTTGAAATGATGATGATGTTACATATATATGTAACGGCGAAACACATAACCCTCCTTTGGCCTTCGCCGCATACATACATACTATCACGTCTTTATCCCTAATGGGGCAGACAGAGCATTTTAGGTCTTGCGGTTCTATGCAGAGCCCAGGGCCGCAAGACCCAAAAGCCACTTTTAGCGTCATGGTGGGCGAGAAGATGAAAAAGCAATCAATACAGTGATGGGTTGCATCCGCATCGCCTGTTAACATGATTTGCATTTTTGTCCATTCCCTCGATCGGCTTTTACGATCTGCGGCCTTCGCCGCATTCGGGTAAAAATAAATATGTACAGTTATTTATGGTTTATAGTCGGGTTTATTTTATAAAATTAAATAATAATATACAAACAACATAGGTACGATAACTGAAATCGGGAAATTAGATACAAAAGCCACTTTATTACAAAAGCACCAAAGAGTGTTATTGTGTAAACCTCATTAATTAGTCCATTGGCATTGAATACATTGATTATTATCACTAGCTACATGGAAAAATATAATTAGGATGATGGATGATAATTTATAGTCCCTAACAGCTAGAGCATTCATTGAGCATATCCAGCGTGCGTCACATGCGGACCGCGCAGCACACCGCGCAGTTGCTGGACTCCGCGCCCTCGGGCAGGCACTCTATGTGGAAGGAATGCCTACAATTATACACTTTCAGGTTGGAGGCATTAGACAAGTCCTTGATGATGATGCGCCCCTGGCACACACTGCACAGAAAGTCGTCAGTCACAGATATACCTCTCCTCTGCCCTATGATCAGCTTTTCATGTATTTCAAAGAAGTTGCGCAGTGTGATGACCTTGCAAGCTTCCTGCACCGACAGCTGCAGCCGGTAGTCACACATCATCTTGGCCAGAGAGTCCTTCAAGTCCTTAATTTCACAGCCCGACTTGATGTTCTGTATTAGCATTCGGGGGTCCACATAGTTCCCTATCCGCTTCAGCAGCAATGTGACATACTCTGGCTTATCTACAGTGTGCTTAATGAGGTCTGTCCAGAGCTCTTTGTCATTGTGCTCTTGACAAAAGTTGATTGCTTGCTTGATGTCATGCAGCTGCTCGATGATGATTTGCAAAGCCTCCCGTGTGTTGCCAATTCGTCCCAGGAGAAACACTGTTTCTGGATAAAAGCCATTGCCCTGGCACACGTCCAACGCTTCCTGAATGGGGTAATTGTCACTGCACTTGAGGAATGGTAGAAGTTTATCTTTATCATACTTGGCATACAGCCTGACCAGCTTCCCGTGGTACCGGCCATTGGGCTCTTTCTTGCTGTAAGCATGCAGGTACTGGAACAACAAGTAGTCATGTTTCTCTAGCTGCTTCTCCACAACTTCAACTGGAATTTTAATTTCTAGAAGAAGAGATATTGCTTCATTGCAGTCCAGGGTCATTAGGGCTAATATTTTATCATGAATCACATTGTACATTTTATACTCAGTGATGAGTTTAAAAACATCTTTATGCTGAAGTGTAAGGTATGTGTTAAGGGCTTTGTCATATTTCTTTTGATAGCAATACAGCATGGCTAAGGCCTCCAAGTAAACGTTTTTATCCACCTGAGTGGTGAACAGATGGTCCAGCACTTCCTTGATGATGACACCCGTGTTGTACAGCTTGTGGTTCCACTCCTTCACCAGCTTGAGGAACCCATGTGGATCTACTTTGAGATACTCATAGAAGATAAGTTCATAAATGTGTGGGCTCAAGCACTGTTCCGGGTTCCTTGGCACATAAGGGCTGATAGCTCTGAGTTGGTTGACTTCAGCAAACTTCACAATCTGGTTTTCCCAGAGAACTTTCTCATTCTTACAAATGCGAGCACAAAGAATTGCCGCTTCTTCAAACAGGTGCTCTGATAACAAATGGTCTAAGTACTGAACTCCTACAACCACCAGGGAGTGCTTGGAAGTCTTGCCACCCACCTCCTCCAGCACTGCCATGGCCTTCTCGAATCGGCTGTGCTCTGTGAGCCAGGTGATTCTCTCATCTATATCATACGGACTAGCTACAACTATGTCTTTAGGAGATACAATAAAAAATCTATTTTCTTCAATGAGCATGTCCAGATAGTAGTCATTACAAGAATATTCTTCGTATCCTCGAATGTTGAGGCTGTCAGTGGACACTTCACAGAACTCACAGTCTTTGTAGTCAGCAACCATCAGCACAGGCCGCTGTGCCTTGCCTGTTTCCAGGTCGCATTCCTTGGGCACTCCAAGCAACACCAGCTGTTCATCCAAAGGTCCAAGCCCACTGATATAATAGTCTGTCTGGAAAGTATACACAGGATCCACCAAGTACTCGGTAACATCTCTGGTCTGTAACTCTATTTGACTGCGCTTCCTAATGATACATATTCTGATGGTGTCCACCCAGCCAATCATTAGTGTTTTTGGAGCCGACCATAGGAGATTGCAACGGTAATCCTCAATGGACCTGTTAGGACTCTTTTCCCACTGGATAAGGCCCAGGGAACACCGCGCCAGGAGGTCGTAGACTCGTACGCCCACCTCACTGGCCCAGGCAATGAAGCGGTCGTGCCATGCAATGGCCTGCACGTAGCCCTCGCACTCAAACAGCACCGTGCTGCGTAACCGGTTCAGGAATGTCTTCTCATACAGGGTAAGTTTATTGTCACCTGAAAAAGAATGTTGTAAAATCAATTGTATAAAATAGTTATAATTCTACCTAGTAAAAATTTTATTATTATTTGTAATAATATGCTCAAATTGTTTTAATATTTTTAGTGAAGAGGAGGCCTTTACCATTAAGGGCACACTGACGAGAGATGAGATGACACAATAAAGTATCTCTTTCCGAATAAAGGTTATTATGATTCAAAAGGTAAGTACATCAATGTTATTAGGTTTAAGAATATACACTTACATTTTATACAGAATAGGTTTTTTTATACACTTACTACCAAAAGATAAAAAATTGTAGTGGTATAAAACGAAATAAGCGGCCAAGTGCGAGTCGGACTCGCCCATGAAGGGTTCCTTAGTAGTATAAAAGTCTTGTAGTATGTTTTTATTAATTTTTATATTTGAGTTGATTGAATGAAAGGTAAATTGCCGTTTACGATTTATGACGTATTAAAAACAAACTACTTACTAGATCTCGTTCAAATTTCGCTGGTAGTTTTCATGGTAATGAACAACATATATTTTATTTAGTTTTATCATTCTCTTATTTTAGAAGTTACGGGGGGGACACACACACTTTTTTCCACTTTGGAAGTGTCTCTCGCGCAAAGTATTCGGTTTAGAAAAAAATGCTAATAGAGACCTCAATATCAGTTTGGAGACCTATTTATAGATACCCCACACGTATGGGTTTGATGAAAAAAAAAATTTTGAGTTTTAGTTCTAAGTATGGGGAACCCCCAAAATTTACTGTTTTTTTCCTATTTTTGTGTCAAAACCTTAATGCGGTTCACATAATACATCTACCTCCCAAGTTTCAACAGTATAGGTCTTATAGTTTCGGAAAAAAGTGGCTGTGACATACGGACAGACGGACAGACAGACAGACAGACAGACAGACATGACGAATCTATAAGGGTTCCGTTTTTGCCATTTGGCTACGGAACCCTAAAAAGCATTACATACCAGTGAGAAATCTTCGACCAGAACCAGACTTATAATAGCAAGGATCCAAGGCCACAGATTTGATGACTCTTCCTAATGATAGGTTGTGCGTGTTGTCGTTGGAGTAGAGGCCGTAGACGACCACCTTGCCGTCGTCAGAGCAGCTCGCGATGTAGTCGCCGTTGAGGTCCACCGATATCTTGTTCACTGCGATTGCGTGCGCCTGCAGCTCCTTGTCCCTACCGTCCTGCGAGATCGGCACCGTGTTCCCTTCATGGTCCAGTAGGTGTATCACCCCCCACTGCGTGCCGAGACAAATGAACTTCGTGTGTACACAGATACAGCTTACTGCGTCTTTCAGGAGAATATTTTGTACATCATTACCCATTCGATCATATTTCAACTTAGGCTCCTCATCTGGAGGCAAGCTGTCGCAGCTCTCCAAATTCAGAGCCATGACTGGATTGAAGTATAGTACCTACAGTAAGATCACTACTCGTTCTATTAGGTATTACATATTACTGAAATTAGTAATAAAATTCTCCGTTTTCCTCTTTTGTTTCGATTTCGCTTCATAAAAATATTTTTTCATTTCATTACAAATGAACTAACACTGACAGCAAGAACAAGAAGTGACATTTGTATGACAGTTGCTATTTTTTACATATACAGCATTGGAAAATGTAGATCGTCGTACACAAAATTAATTATGTCGAAGACAAATTACTCGATTAAGCTAGCCGAAAAGTAAGTTCGGCTTGTGTTAAATAAAGGATACTAACTCAATGATACTATTTTATAATAGATACATAATATATAGATAAACATCCAACACCCAGGACCAGGACAACTTGCCCTGCCTGACCGGAGATCAAACTACAATACACATACCTACCTACTCCTACTACTATATAAAATAGGTTACGGTTTGGCAAAATTGCTATCGTCTGCGTACCTACCCGGATACACACTATCATCGACATAGACAGGGCCTTGTAGGTACATCCTTTTATATTTTGTGGGAAATTTTGATTCCGCGCGCTTTTTCTCTGAAGTTTTTGTAAAGAATGAAAGGAAACGCTAGATTTACTCAACCCAATTTTTATCAATACAAACATGATTTATCGCCATTTGGACAGAAAATATTTAATGTTTTGACTAATAACAAAAATAAAGGTGTGGTAAAGTTATAACTAGTCACATTTTTTATATTATTATGTACCTACCTACTTACATTATCCTCCATTCTTAAATAGACACGATTTGCTAAATATGGAATCCCAAAGAACTCTCTACACTTTTCAGTATTCGTTTTCAATATTGTAAGAATAAAAAGTCCATCATATCTTCTCTGTCCCACACGCAAAACCGCCGCATTTCGTGGTAGTTTTAGATTTGTTGCGATCAAATGTTGGAACAATATCCCACCCTCTATACGAAATTCGTTAACTGTTAAAACTTAAAAATAAATTAAAATCCCATATAATACTTAGCCAAAAATCTTACAGTCGCATTATTTAACTTACATCACAATCACAAATCATTTATCATTATTATGTACTAGCTGAAGCCCGCGACTTCGTTCGCGTGCACTTTATGTCTCTGGAAAATGCTCATCAGGCTGAACAACTTTTACTAAGGCGACATTTTTACATCTCTTATAGTTTAGCTGGACCATTATGGTTCTGCATCAGGCGTTTCATTTTCCAAAATCATTTATACCCTATATGTTGCCCAGGCTTAATAGCTATATAACAAAAAAAGTTGCATCGAATCTGTCCATTATTTCCGGAGATTTGCGTGTACAAACAGACAAAAAGACATACAGACAAACAGACAAACAGACAGACATTTTTTTTTAATTCTTACTCTATTACTATGTCTCCATCGCCCCCAATTTTTTTTTGGAAATATATTTAATGTACAGACACACTTTTTTTACTGTTTTATTATATGTATAGATGTATAGATATAGATATAGATTAGCTATTGTCACAAACTTTAATATTTACGTAAATATGCCTATTCTTTTCTTTTTTCCATACTACATAGGTATATACCTACTAAATGTTAGAATTATGGTAGAAAACTTTTATTTTAGTTTATTTTTATACGTTTTAATTTAAAAGGAATTCCGCGGAAGACCAGACTCGCGGCTCACACCGCGACTTTATGCTGAGCGGAGACCATTTTTGGTAGACTTATAAGTTTTCTATTGTGTTTACCAAAATAAACCATTTTTCTTTCTTTCTTTCTTTCTTTCTTTCTTTCTTTCTTTCTTTCTTTCTTTCTTACAAATTACAATATTTAGGTATGTACATTTGATTTTTTTTGTTTCTTCCAGACCAAGAGAAGGAAAAATAATAATAAAATGTACCTTGTAGCTTCTCTTTTTACCCGGATTGTGAAAGCCGATCGAGGGTGTGGGTGAAAGGCCGAGGAATGTTGGCTAGCCACCCCATTATAGAACTCTGGCGTGATGATTCCACATTCACGATTAAATTTTGGATGGACGTCAGTTCAACTGACGGGAAAAACTGATCGTCAGTGCCCAACTTTACATACTTATTCTGATTTCTTTCCACCTGCACGCTCACCATCACGCACAAATCACGCCGAAAGTGACCTTTATTGGTTTTTTTGTTTCAGACTACAAACAGACGACAGACGAGAAACAGCGCTGTAGCAACAGTAAATACAATAGTGCCTTAGATCGACGCAATGGACGAAAAAGAAAATTGTTGACGTATGTACAATTTGTAATAAATAATAATATAAAATGCGCTGTAGTAAAACCGGAACCACAACTCTCGACTACATGACGACCCTCAGCTGCTCACATTGTGTTGCGCCCTGGCCGCACCTTCGTGGTTAGTTAGGCACACCACAGGCAGTGTAGCCTTTGAGCAGCAAGTCACCATCTATCAGGCTAAAATTGTTGTGAGAGATTTTTAGGTAGATGTCCGTATCTCACTCCAAAACCCAGTTATCCGGTCCACTAACATCCCACCCATATAGCCCAAACCAAGTAAATCCCTCCCTGGCAATAGTTCGGCAGCCAAGGAGACTGCCCGTTAGTGCATCTAGCTAGACCTCCATAGATGCAGCCATCTCACTTTTTAGATAAAAACGTACTAAAAGGCCTCTTCATGTTGGCTTTGGCCTCATGAACGTCTCAAAGGACCGGGACCCCATGGACGCGTGGCTGGAAACAATATCAGTACCTATAATAATAAGTAGATAAGTTTCCTCATTCATGTACAATTTGTACGAGTGTACTCATATACCTACATTATACGTTGTTCTATGTAAATCCCCACATGTCAAGGAAAATATTTCTTTTAAAATCATTTATTGAAAATTCATAAGGTAATATAGGTACGTACGTGGTAGGTAATAAAGATACTTAAGTTAGGTACGTGGTTCTATGCTTAGAATAGAATGATATAAGGGTACATGTAACAAAAGATTTATTTACCTTTATCATTACCACAAATGGCTCTATGTAGGTATTATGTTTTCAGATTTGATGATGCACGCAGTCCGAGACCTCCGCTATTCAGTCAAAGTGAACCATCACAGGATTATTTCAAGGACTGCACTGGAAATACTTACAACTCTGATGATCGCGACTTTATTATAATCAATGATCACGATGTCGGAGACTTCTCCACCTCTGACGAGTTGCTTCAAATTAATTCTAAAGATAGATCTAGTGCTTTTGATGCTGACCGGTATCAGCATAACTTGGTGCCAAGCAACCCAGTAGAAGATAAGCCCAATGTAACGTCCGCAGGTTTACTGCAGCTAAGTTCATTACATAATGATGCTAAGCAGGACGCTCTGAATGACACAACATCAGGCCTGCCCCTATCGAAAGTCACAAAAGATGATGCTCGCATTTCTGATGTTTTGTTTCAAAGTAATCCGGTACAAATTGACGCCGTAGAAGATCGATACAATGTTTTTTGTGCTGACTCATTACAGTTTAATCGGTCACAAAACAATTTCAAAGAAAATAGAGCGAATGTGGTCCCCGCACTATTGAAACAGTTTGATTCAGTACAAAATAATTTTCAAGAAGATAAATCTACTTTCACCGCTGCTGAGTCTCTTCAGATAAATTCAGCAAGAAATATTGTCTATGACAATAGTCCCGATCCCAACGCTACATTGCTTAGTGAAGATAGAGCAAGTATAACTTCGATAAAGCCATACGCGTCGACAGGGCTCCCAAAAAATGCACCAGAAAATAGTCCTAGCATTTGTAACCTTGAGCTATTGCGGCCACTCGAACTTTTTTGTCCTGAATCCAATAAAAGTTCAGACATTTTTAAAGTAACTACACCTACACATAGCAATCATTCAAACGAAGAGAGCGATGTTCCGTGGAGTGACATGTTTGATACGGATTTAGTGCCTAATGATATTATTGCACCTGCAGTCAAAGAGAAATTTATCACTAAGCAGAATGCTGCAACAGACGAAAAGCAATTTAAAATATGTTTTTCTAATAATAGCAATACTAACCTGAATATTAATTCGATCAAAAAGAATGATAGGCACGGCACAGAAAAGAAAGCTAAATGCGTGAAGCGCAAAAAACAGAATTCTGAAGACAAAACTCCAAAAGAAATAAAAGAAATTTGTACAAAGAGTACAGTTAGAAAAGCAAAATATACAAAAACCGTGAAAAAGAGCACAGTAAGAAAAGAAAAATATACAACAATTGTAAAAAACTGGCTTGATGGTATCCATCCGAACAATCCAGTAGAAACTGAAAATCATCAAGAGAGTGAAATTCAGGATTTCAATAAACTAGTTGAACCCGAAACAAGAAAAGAAGATCACAAACTAGAAAACAAAAAAAATCTTTCGAATAAACAAAAAACATCAGCTAAGAAGGTAGTTCAAGCACGATTAGCCAACAAAGGAGGGATTATGAAATTTGACAAACCTGAAGTTGAACAGGATAGTGGTAAGAATAGTTCGAGCGACGCCGCAATGGGAATGGAGTCAGTCGGCAAAGTGACAAACAAAGTGACTGCAAAGAGAGGCAAGCGCAGGTTCGTCGCGCCGCTGAAATCTCAGGAGCCAGTAGTGAAGGAGATTGAGTTCACTGTCGTATCTATAGACGACAGCAACTGGGAGGAACACTTTGCAAAAATGCAATCATCCAATACTAATGAACTTTTCGCAGTTTTAATGTACAGGTAAATGGTAAACCAAGGAAATGAATATTATAACTGTACCTACCTTGGTGCCAACACTGTGTTTGCTTAATGTGGAAATATTGATAGACTTGGTAATAAATAATAAATATTTCAGCAACGGTTTTAACCAGCTCAACAAGCAATTTACTGAAGACGACTGCATCCCTGAGGGTATCATGCTTCTTATCGACGAGGAATTTTACTATTTCCAAAAAACACACGATACGTTCAGGTAGAAATCACCTAATTTGATTAACAATCAGATCGTGATACATATTTGAACGTAGGTACACCTTTGTTTTGTCATTCCAGTGGCAACATAACAAAATTTCTGGAAAACCAAACGGTGGTATGCTACGATGGAAAATATATCCTTATATTTTTAAAACATTTTGACCTGGAGGTTAATTTTGTGGTGGAGGATGTTAAGGTAACAGCGTTTAAGGAATTATTTTTTAGCCATTTTGGGTCCTATAGTTGCAAAAAGCTTCTCTTTTTTTCTAATCACTTCTATGTTCAACTTTTTCTAAGCGGAAACCTTATCTAATAAACCTTATTTAATAATTTTAAGACCGTATTGTCGTACAGATAGGCGGCAGTTTGCTGGAGCCAGACAGCCCGCCGGAGTCGTTCGGGGCGCTGCAGCAGCTGGTGTCGGCCGGCGCGGAGGCCGCGTGCGCGCTGCAGCGGGCCGCGCGGGGCCTCGCGCTGCTGCGGGACACAGCGCGCGCGCTGCGGCTGCGGCTGCGCCAGCGCGCGCTGTGGAGCTTGTTCGAGGACATCGAGATGAAGGTGCTGCCGATCATCGCCGGTGCGCACCAAGGCTCTTTCGACTGTTATTTCATCTGCTGGAAGCGGCCAGCTTTATCCATAATTTTCCTGCAACGGTAGCTTCCGTCGAGACCCGCATGGCATCATATAATGCGGCTCCAATTGTTTTACTATGTGTCAGATATTGGTAGATCTCGAAGGCAGTTCAGTAGCGCTTGTTTCATCATAACAGACATGGAGTTCCACGGCATCGCGGTGGACGTGGCGCAGCTGCAGGCGATGGAGCGCTCGCTGCGGCGGCGGCTGCGGGCGCTGCGGCGGCGGTGCGCGCGCGCCGCGGGCCGCGACTTCCGGCCCACGGCGCCCGCGCAGGTCGCCGCGCTGCTGTACGACGAGCTGCAGCTGCACGCGCGCTGCGACCTCGCCGTCAGGGAGACGCCGGGCAAGGGCGTCAAGTCCACGTCCGAGGATATGGTAAGGTTTTTCTTGATCACAGAGTCGTACGTAACATAACTTTATTTTTCTTCACTTGCTGAGGAGCGTCTGCGATTGAGTCCTTCCTAGATACCGGAACAGCTTTTTTTCATACATCATTATTTTGCTGAAAATAGCATTTTAGTTGTGAATCGAAGCTAGTACGTTGACTGTTCAGTGTCTGCGTATGTTCACAGCTGCGCACTCTGGTCCCACTGCACCCCCTGCCCGGGTTGATCTTGGAGTACCGGCGGCTGCACAAGGCGCACGCTACGTTCCTGGTCGGCATCGCACAGCACGTTAAAGACGGCGTTCTAAAACCGACATGGTAAGCGAACCACATAATAATAAGCTCATGACGGAACGCGAGGCGAAATCCACCATTTATCTTCTTCGTCAGGCATAAAGTTTTGGTCATGTCATCGTTAGAGCGTGAAATGTAATGTTCGCAGGGAGCAGAGCGCGGCCGCGACGGGCCGCATAGCGTGCAGCAACCCCAACGTGCAGGCCATACCGAAGGAACCCATCGTCCTCAGCGCCGATGACGACAATCCGGGTGAGCCGTTCATATCATACTTAGTGATCACAAGGGCACATGCTCTTAAAGGACTTACAATCAGGGAATTAAAGTTAAGTCATTGTGATATCGGTATCACTCAGTCTATTCTGACGAAACCAGGCCTGATAGTCGCCAAGAAATTTTTATCTCCTCTACTAACATAAATTCCTTGGTCAAGGGTACGATAGACCTACTAAAAGAGAGAAATAAGAGCATCCGTGTCGCCCCGGTGTAGCAGAAGAGCAGCTGAGCCTGCGCTCGCTGCTGGTGGCGCGCGCGGGCCGGGTGCTGCTGAGCGCGGACTTCCGGCACGTGGAGTGCCGCGTGTTCGCGGCCGCGGCCGGCGACACAGCGCTGCGCGCCGCGCTCGCCGCGCACCGGGACCTGTTCCGGGGGCTGGCGCAGGACTGGTACTGCATTTTCTTTGCGATTCCACTTTCGAGGCTCTGGGGCGATCCGCTGCTGCGAGTTTCGCTATCAGTTTCGGAGTTTCAATTTTTTCGAAGTGAACGCGCCACATGGCGTACCTATGTACGAGTACGTAACACGTAACCTTACACTATCATCGAACAGTGTCAGGTTTTACATCAAACAATATTGTATTATAAATTTTGTCTTTCCAACATACCTAGCGTTAATCAATAAGTAGGTAGTATGAAGTGAGGTAATAATTTCTTATCATCTCAGATTCAGCAGAACCCAACCGACGTGTCAAAGAGAGAAGGGAGATCATTTCACCGGGTTTGCAAAAATGGTAAAGGAATCCATCGTCGTCAACGAAATTTAGATTTACTAATATGTGTGCCCAGGCTCAACAAGCCCGCGGGCGAGGTGAGCGCGGCGGAGCGCGAGCGCACCAAGCGGCTGGTGTACGCGCGGCTGTACGGCGCGGGCCAGCGCAAGCTGATGGACATCCTGCGCCTCAGCCGCCAGCAGGCGCGCGCCGTCAGCGCCAGCTTCGACCGTGAGTGACGATTTTTTTTTTAATTTAGGGTGCCCTGGCAAGAACAGAGCGTGGTCTCAGGATTCGACAAGCATTATATTTGATCTCAGGATAGGATGGCGCGTTGCTTCTCATGGTCACTGACATAATATAAAACAAATACGTATACCTCGCAGGGACATTTCCATCGCTGAAGACTTTCGGGGAGTCCGTGGCGCGGCAGTGCGCCGCGGGCAGCGCGCCGCGCACCCCCAGCGGGCGCGCGCGCGCGCTGCCCGCGCTGGCCAGCGCCGACCCCGCCGAGCGTGCGCACGCGCAGCGGCAGGCTGTCAACTTCCTGATTCAAGGTGAGCGTATTATCCGATATTACCACTGTACGAGCCAAGCTCGCACATTTCAGCTGCACGCGGCCACATAGTATGTAGGTCGCGTGTCAGCTGTTTTTACTTTACGTTATAAATCTACTTATAACAATCAATTGAGACATGGATATGCGGTTGGAATCAGGACAGCTCTCACCACACCAGAAACCACTGTTTTACTGTGTAGAAACGGACCCTCCTCACGTAAGAAACTGTTTATTGTTATATATGTTACATGTTGTAGTTGGGTGTGACGGGTCCTTTCTCGATCGCTGTTCGATAGTATCTCAATTGATTGTTATAAGTAGATTTATAACGTAAAGTAAAAACAGCTGACACGCGACCTACATACTATGTGGCCGCGTGCAGCTGAAATGTGCGAGCTTGGCTCGTACAACCACTATTGCAGAAAGTAAATAACCAATGGCAGTGAGACACTTGGGTTGAATGTCGTTCGGTTGCAGGCACGGCCGCAGACGTGTGCAAGGTGGCGATGTGGCGCGCGCAGGCGCAGCTGGCGGCGGCCGGGCTGCGCGCGCGCCTGCTGCTGCAGCTGCACGACGAGCTGCTGTGGGAGCTGCCCGAGGGGGACGTGCGCGCGGCGCACGGCACGTACCTTGAATGTCCTAAAGTAGTCGCTGCCATTTGCCGCTATTCCATGATATTTTTTGTGGCGGTCTTACAAAATGTGATGTAACAGTGTAGGCAACTTTAAGAGGCTGTAGCCTGACTGCGGCTTGTTGTTGCAGCCGTGATCCGCGCGGCGATGGAGGGCAGCGGCGCGTGCGCAGCGCTGCCCGCGCTGCCCGTGGCGCTGCGCGCCGGCCGCCGCTGGGGGCAGCTGCGCGACCTGACCGACTGCACGGATGACTTCACACTTATATAAATTTATTAAAAAGGCTCTTTATCAAATAAACACATGTTCTGTATACTCCAAGTATTTCATTTATTTACAACGCCAATACCGACACGACAACCTTGAGTTCATTTGTTACTTACCTAGTATAATTAACTACTAGTTGTTTTTCAAACAAAATTCTTTGGATCTATCATATTTTTTGTATGTCAGTTCTATTTTATTATTAATTTTAATATATAAAATAAGTAACTTTGCATGTTACTTAAGTACTTTTAAACATACAAAAACAAGTAATGGATCTTCAGAAGATCTGACTACCCATATAGGCTGTAGTTATTCCATGAAGCCTAATGCTACAATTGTACAGTAAACTAGGCAAGAGAGTTTGTAATTAAACAGATCTATATAAGCAATGAAAACAAAATTCCACTCGACAGTTCTACCAATATAAAAAAAATCTGAAATATATATAATGTTAAATAGATGATTAATACTGAAAGCAGCTTACTGATTAATATGCATTATTCGAAAAAAAGCCCCCAGAGCTTCACCCATACACTACTATGAAATACTTATTACAACCAGCACCTATGTAAGTATCACTTGCACGACTACGCGACGGGCAGGTAAGGCCCTTCACAGGGTGACCCCGAGCCAGGTGCAGAGCCGCTGCGGCCGGAGCCGCACGCTGGCGTACCGCGCGGAGCGCAGCCCGTCGTCGGCGTGCCGCAGCGCGCGGTTCTGCCGCAGGATGGAGCGCCGCGCCGCGTTCACGGGCTCGTGTTTGTGGATCATCATTGAGTACTCCGACATTTCCCGGGGGAATCTGCAATTTTACAACATCAATTTTATCTGATTGTACAATGTTTCCGAGATATTGGTATGTTAGAGTGATAAAAAGAAGAAAAAAAAAAGTGCAACGAACATGGGTGTAGCAGCGCTCGAAATTGCCAGAACCCCTAGCTAGCACGCCCAAAACTGAGGTTACCCGCATAAGAGCCTTTTGCGCTACTGCTAGTAGTCGAAATACCTAGTATATCTAACCTAGCTTAGGAAACATAATTTAGACAACCTCAGCAGTGTGTGATAAATTCCATCAAACATAGTACATATGCTGTAAATAATTTATAATGAGTTTATTTTGTTTGATAATTTATTTATATTGTAAAAAATAGTAGTACCGATATTGTTCAGTGTAGGTATATGTACTTATATAAGGTTTTTGTACATGTATGCTGTGTTCACATCGAGAAGTGATCTATTTTGTGAATAAAAAAAATATTTACCTTAATATTTGAAGATTATTAGACAGTAATCTGTCCGCAAAGTCGTCATCCTCCCCGCCCCAGTTCTCGAATCTGTTGGAGAAGCCGTTGACCAGCGCGTAGTGGTCGGCCCGTATGGCGAGCACGCCGCCCGTGAGCCAGCCGTACGTGAGCACGAAGCGGAACTTGTCGATGCTGGCGCTGAGGTGGCGCGGCCGGCGCGCGCACGCGTACAGGTTGGCGGCCGCCAGCGGCAGCAGGTCCACGTCGTGCAGCACCAGGCACGGGAACTGCTCGCGCATCGCGTACTTGGCGCCGATGTTGTACAACAGGCCCTTGTTCCAAGGCTTCTCGTCTAATTGTTCTATTAGATATATCCTGCAAAAAATTATTAGCAAAATATTGAGCACACCACATCACAATAATATTATTGAGGCGAAAGTTTGTGTATGTTTGTTACTTCTTCACGCGCAAACCACAAGACCAATTTTAATAGAATTTGCTATACAGCACCCTGGATTAACACATATGCTACTTTTTCCATGAGTAACACCACAGTTAAAAATATTTTGATTCAATACCCTTTATTTAATAAACCTTGACGACCTCCGTGGCGTAATGGTCAACACGCTAGACCGCCAATCCGGAGGTCCTGGGTTCGATCCCCAGCCAGGGCAAGTTGGAAAATGGCCTTTTTCAAATTGTCCTGGGTCTTGGATGTTTATCTATATATGTATTTGTTATAAAATATAGTATCGTTGAGTTAGTATCCTATAACACAAGTCTCGAACTTACTTTGGGGCTAGCTCAATCAGTGTAATTTGTCCCTATATATTTATTTATTTATTTATTTATTTATTTATTTGTACTGAAAAACCAAGATTGTCTCGTACAGGAATATTAACCTCTTTAATATAATAATGTATTAATAAAATTATACTTACTTATAATGTATATTTTGCTTCCTTAAAAAATTGTGCATATAAGGCAAAAATATATCGAGCTGACTTTGCCTATTCCTATAAGTTACTAATATAGCAACACTAAATAGAGGCTTGCAGTGGCTAGGCATGTAGCTGCCATCTTTGATGCCCTGTGCAGAGAAGTTGCCAATGTCCGAGGAACTCTTGGGCACCTCCCAGTTTTGTATGGCCTTCCTGCTCTGCAAGATGTGGTCATACGGACAATCTGATTGGGATTCTTTATGATCCAATTGAGGCACAGTGGCGGTGAAAATTTCATCGGTCAGCTGCTCCCGAGGCACTGATGGGTAGTTGTAAACGCTGCAGTTACCAAAGAACTGGATGACTGCTATTAGGATAAGTATACATATAGCAATGGTGCTGATGCGTAAGTGCAAAAGCCTGGTTTTCAATGATAGTTTAGGCATTTGACTGGCTGTAGCTAGTCACCACGATGAGAGACTGCACCTGCAACCACAATAATAATATACAATCAAACTAATAAATACAACACAGCCTCACAGCCTCGTGGTATGTTACCTATAAACATGTGTTATGGGATACTAACTCAACAGTGCTTATGTTTAAGTAGAATGCACAATACACTAATAATATAAATACATAATTACACCTTTATCCTTTACGGGGTAGACCTAGCTTAGATCAGCTGGAAAAACACTGTGCAGGTAGGGGGCGCCCCAAGAGCTACCTTTGCTACACCATAACTCATATTGTCTCAATCATAGATCACCCGTCTACATGCCTGTATGAAAGAGTCTGCTGTTGAGGCCATTCTGCCCCTTATAAGCATTTATAATGCCCAGATGGTCTGATTATTTTAATAGTATTTATCACACTGCCCTCTCATTTTAGGCAGTTCTTAAACTGCGCTGACATTTCATAACTCTTTAACATCAATGACCACAACTACTTTACTCAAAGTGTCAGTGGAAATTGCATTTGTGAGCATCACATTTGGCCAGTCTTCCATGACCGAGTCATGGGTGGAATGGGAACCGTACCATTGATTTGAGGACCAGTATATGATTTTATTTTTGTTAAACTGTACAAATTCACACTTGTGGTAGGGCCAACTCCGTAATTCACTTGTTAAGAAGCTCCAGCCAGCTCCATACTCTATGCCTTCAGTGCTTTACGGATAGACACTGGGCGCCTTAAAAATATAATAATTCTAGCTTGTTATAAGTACTGTATGTTTTTACAAACACAATAAAGTTAAACTCCCAAAAACTAGAGTTTAGTATTTATTTATTTCATAAACAGCTGTCTTTACAGGTTTTAGCCTAATGCGACATGCTTGCCTTTATTTCATAATTAACTAAGGGTATCGAAATTTTAGCAATTCAATACCTAGGTAGTTTCTCTGTGATCCTCAGGAAATTCCTGTGTACAGACATGATATTGATAATAATTCTCCTGACTCCTGTGGCAAGCACAAAACAAATTAAAATAGAAACTATAGAGAGGAATAAGGATCCTTACCTCTAGTATTTGAATTCTCTCATGTTATAATAATCACAAATTAAATAGTATTTGTATTGAATTATCTTTTCTTGCGTTGCGTAGGTACCTTTGGGAATGGGAAAATTGGGAAAATTCACTTGATTGATGACAGTGACATTTTACTAATAGTTTAGTCTGAGAGCCGGTTGCAAAATTGCCTACCTCGTCAAAAGTGCTTTTTTGAAACGCGGGGTCACGTAAACGAATGGTTTTTCTATACAAAAATCGTTCGTATAGGGACTCCGCGCTAATGCAGTTACAGTGATATGCCTTGGCTGTTGAGTTCACATAATGTTTGTCAACATGACTTTGTTTTTGTACTATACCTAGGTAGTTAGGTACGCACAAATAAAATAAAAACATGTTTCCGGCTATTTCTTTGGTTTTGTACCTGCCTATGTACTTAAAATTCTTTAGATTACCACCTGCCTAGTCACCCTAATGCTCACAATCACAAATGATATTATTTGCGTTTGCCGAGCGCTTTCATTGCTCCTAAAGCGCGTACTCGACGCGCTTTAGTTGCGTGTTAAAAGAGCTCGAGTACCCATGTAAATGGAATACTATTATTAATTCTGTGGCGCGAGGTACAATCCGTTTCATACTTTAAATAACTACTCCCGAGTCCCGTAGGTAGGTGAATGGGATGAGATAGGCAATGTTGCAACCGGCTCTCCCATTATATAAGGTTGCCAGTTTACTCTTCTGGTAGGCTTATTCCTTCTTTTTTATCCGACTTTAAGAAAAATGTAGTATGGGTTTTCTTGTTACCCGATTTTTTTAAACTGCCATGCGATGCGAATGTTTTGGTTGTTTGTGCGGTTGTGCCTAGTTAGGTAGGTTTTTTTTGTTAGTGTTATGGATTATGGATGAAGTGATAAATTAGGTCATTTATCATAATGCCATTTATCATAAGTTACTTTGGGCTAAGTAAATAATTATAATTTGAACTTTATTATTTATCACACTGCCTAGACATTATGATTACTGGCATGTGCAACCTGGTATACTGCACGGAGGGATTCACTTACATTACAGTTAATTTAAAACTAAGCTAAGTGTATCGACCAAGCGACAAAAGCGACCAATTTGGCTACCCAGAATAGGGATGAATACAATTTTTTTTTCTTGATGAGATGATTAAAAACTTTCTAAAGTTAAAATTATAAACGTAAGAATTTCTACAAGACAAACTAATAAACTGAATCGTTTATGGCTTGACTCAGTAAAATTAGGAGCTTAAGTTAGTCTACGAATGTAGGTAAGTATGTGAATTCTTCAGTGGAAAAGTAGGTAGAAGTTTACTCACACCATGTAGGTAAATAGAACAAATAGGCGCGCGTTATCGTCTAGTTGACCCACTATTATTATCATAGTAAATAGGACATACAAATCTCACGGAACGTTTATAGAGGTCCTTCCATTAATATGTGGTATTCAGGTTATTTTATACCAACTTATAAGTTTAAAGTTATAGGTAATTATTATATTATATGACGCGTCACGTTACGGCGTCACACACACAACACACACGGTATACGGTTAGAGTTCCTTATCAAAAGGGTAAAAACGGGAACCTATTACTAAGAATTCGCTGTCTGTCCGTCTGTCTGTCACCAACTCACCACACCAGGCTCAAGAACCGCGTTAGCTAGTCAGTTAAATATTTCACAAATTATGTATTTTTGTTGCCGATATAACAACAAAGACTAAAGAAAAAAATATTTAAGGGGGCTCCCATACAACAAACGCTATTTTTTTGCTCGATATCAATAATGGCAATTGTACATATTTTTATTTTAATAATAAATAAGCGGCCAAGTGCGAGTCGGACTCGCCCATGAAGGGTTCCGTAGTAGCAAATAACATAATATAAAAGTCTTGTAGTATGTTTTTTTTAATTTTTATATTTGAGTTGATTGAATGAAAGGTAAATTGCCGTATGACGTATTAAAAAAAAAACTACTTTACTAGATCTCGTTCAAACCAATTTTCGCTGGTAGTTTTCATGGTAATGAACAACATATATTTTATTAAGTCTTATCATTCTCTTATTTTAGAAGTTACGGGGGGGGGGGACACACTTTTTTCCACTTTGGAAGTGTCTCTCGCGCAAAGTATTCGGTTTAGAAAAAAATGCTATTAGAAACCTCAATATCATTTTTAAAGACCTATCCATAGATACCCCACACGTATGGGTTTGATGAAAAATAAATTTTTGAGTTTCAGTTCTAAGTATGGGGAACCCCAAAATTTACTATTTTTTTTCTATTTTTGTGTCAAAACCTTAATGCGGTTCACATAATACATCTACTTACCAAGTTTCAATAGTATAAGTCTTATAGTTTCGGAAAAAAGTGGCTGTGACATACGGACGGACAGACAGACAGACAGACATGACGAATCTATAAGGGTTCCGTTTTTGCCATTTGGCTACGGAACCCTAAAAAATAATAAATAAATTTAATGTGGGCTCCCATAAAAAACTTGATTTTTTTAGATAATGGTACGGAACCCTACATGCGCGAGTCCGACTTACTAGTAGTACTTAGCTGGTTATTCCATCATCTCGCCCACCATGACGCTAAAAGCACAGAGTTATAAATACAAAGTGACCATTGAGTTTTGCGGCCCTGGGCTCTGCTTCAGAGGCGTCTTTAGCATATAACTAAGTACTCTGTGGTCTTTAGTCCTTGTGGCGCCTGTGTGCAACCAGTACCCTGGCGCCCTCTAGTCTAGTAGGGGGGGTCAAAATGGAATAAGAACTAACAGTTATACAGGATGTTCACAAAGGTATGCACTTTTTTTGAACTGTGACACCTACTCATGATAATACTGAACAACTTTCCCCAAAGAACCCATGGTCAATTCTCAAAAAAAAATTGGACTTAGTATGGAGATCGATCAGCTTATTGACAGTCTCCATTCAAAATCCAATTTTTTTTTTGAGAATTGACCATAGCCTTGCTTTGCTATTGCTACCGTGCGCCCAACGTGGGCAAGGGCGCAGTGGTGTCAGGGCGCCGCACATTCTGCACTATAGGTAAAGACGCCTCTGCTCTGCTTAGAGCCGAAAGACCCAAAGTGCTCTGTATGCCCCGTTGGATATATAATGGAATGTAGGTAGGTATTGAATATTCCCTTAGTCGGGTTTTAGTTTTAAAAATTATATTTTGTTGTTTACTCATCACGTATGTACCTATTCTGACTATATAGCAATCCTGTTTTTATAATCCCCGACGCAAAAAAGAGTGATGGTAAGTATGTTTGAGGTGTCTGTGGCATCGTAGAACCACATTTTTAGTACTTACCTAGTTAGATCAGTAGATACCTAGATAGGTAATATTGTTATCTGCATTGCAGTGCCAGTGTGACTAGCGCGATGCATTCCGTAATCAGCTTTGCCTTGCCTTGAACTACTACCTATTTATTAATGTCCTACTTTTGCAGTAGGTAGGTATGTAAATATCGTATATATATTAAACTGATACGCGAAATACTTGCTGTTTAGTTACACGGTGAAGCACGGCCATCTTTTGTGTTTTCCGATGGTTTATGTATTTTGATGTAACAAAGTTTTATTTAATGTAATAAATGTAATTATTATTTTTGTTTAAAACTTTAAATTTCGCGGCCTTTTTCCTCATGTAACATTTTGGGATGTCAAGGATGGCAACTTTGATAGAAGTCAAATGTCAAAATCAGCTGGTGATGCTGGTGTAAACAAAACTAACCAAGTTGTTTTTGTGCCATTTGTGGTTTTGTTGATTTTCTTCGCAAGTACAAGTGAAATAGGTTTATAATTTTTAAAGTAATGTAGTTTTCTGTGTGACAGAGTTATCTAAAATCAAAATGTCGCGTAAAAGTATGACTTTAAACCAGATAACAAATGAAGAGCCAGTATGTAAACCGCTGGACACGTACGACGAAATCATCAACTTCTTGGAGGAGCCGCCGGCGTGGCGGTCTCTGTGCAAGGAGCTGACGCCGCACAGCAAGCTGAAGATCTGCAACATGTCGCTCAACACGCTGGTGGGCTCGATCGGGCCGGACCGGCCGCCGACCTTCTGCCACTTCAGCCCGGAGCAGGAGGACGTGCCGCGCGAGAGCGCCGCCGCCGCGCCCCGCACGCTCGTCTGCCACGACATGGCCAACGGATACCATGACGACAGGTCATCTAAATATTTCCATTTCATTTTCATTATTTATTATTTTCGAATGGCGGCAACGTACTGGCAAGCGCAGCCTAGGACCCCCACCTGCTAGATGGTCAGGCGACCTGTGCAAGGTTGTAGGAAGGCGTTGGAAGCAAGCCGCTTCCGATTGGTCATTTTGGAAATCCTTCGGATAGGCCTATGTCCAGCAGTGGACCTCATGAGGCTGATATGATGATCATGTGAAACAATTTGCGTCAAAAAATGTAGCACTACTTCACAAGCTTCAGCTTTATATTTAAGGCGAAGCAGAGAATTATGTGCAGCATCGGGACTGGTGTTGAGTGTGTGTGAGTAAGTGGACGTCAAAGACGTCACAATCTTCGAACGATAAGCGATACTACAATGTTCTGCCAATGAAATGTTCCACAGATCCAAATACCAAGCAGGTTTCCCCCTGGACAAATGAAATTGTATAAAGATTAACAATAAGAAAAGATTTATAAAATAAAACCAAGTTTGTTCTACCTGTATGTTTTATGTATGTTATAAGTAGGACTGATGGGAATTTTTGTCCCAATAGACCTACCAATAGTAATACTGGGAATGTAAGTCCTAGTTGTCTTACTGGTAGGTTATGTATTACAAAATAAAATTGATAAGTACCTACAAACATTCTTAAAATTTGATTCTTTGTAAAATAAAATTTAAACCGACGTTGGTTAAAATTTTTCTGTTGTTATAAATACTTAACAAGAGGGAGGAGGTCCGCTTAACCTTATTTTTCTTATACAGGGAGAGGGGGTCAAACACTGTCAAAATCGTGTTACGTAATAAATGAATGGCAATTAAGGTAAATGTGAAATAAATATTTTTTATGTTTTTATGGCACAAAAAATAACATAGCCCTCATAATGGTATAACGCACGGAATCTGTAATCGCGCCATAGGAAGGGAGACAGACTTAGAAAATATTTTTAACTTTATTATAGCAGTCCTAAACAATGTAGTTGTTTTGTTTGCTCAGTAAGATCGACGGCACGGACAACTACCTGGCGTACACGTTCTACCACTGGGCCGGCATCGACATCTTCTGCTACTTCAGCCACCACCTGGTCACCATCCCGCCCCTCGGCTGGATCAACGTGGGCCACGCGCACGGAGTCAAGGTTATTGGTATGTATCTGGTAACTAGGCTATTCTTGTAAGCCCCTTGCACGTGAGGGTTGTTGGTATGTATGTATTTGAAATAAGTTCATTCTGATGGATAGCATTGATGACTGGTTTGAGTTCGCTTAGCTTAGAAGGCCTGAGAAAATCTGCAGTAAAGTAATTTCGCATATCAGTATACTAATCGATAATTACACGACCGAGATTATTTTTTTTGTAAAGATGAAGAAAGAAATATAATCATTATCATTACGACGTTTTCAATTTTGAGGCAATATACTTACCTAATAAACTGAATTTAAATAAAATCAACCATAAAACTGAGATGCACACTGTTTGTTTCCCGGCGCTGTCTACTGGCTGGTGCAGGGAGGCTGGCAAAATAATTAAAGCATATAAATAGTGCAGTTAAGTATAGAATTTAATTTCACTATTAGCGTTTATAACACACGCGTGTTTTATGTTTTTTTTTGAAACCGGTGAAACCAGGTACAGTGATAACGGAGTGGACGGAAGGCTTCGACTTCTGGGAGTTTGTGCTGTCGTCGGAGAGCCAGTACCAGGAGCTGGCGGACGCGCTCGTCAGCATCGCGCAGACGCTCAAGTTCGACGGCTGGCTGCTCAACGTCGAGAACAAGGCAAGCGGCCCAGTAGCTTTATTACTAGCCGAAGCCCGCGACTTCGTTCGCGTGGACTTTCTGTCTCTGGAAAATGCTCATGAGGCTAAACAACTTTTGCTAAGGCGGCATTTTGATATTTCTTATACTTAGCTGGACCATTTTGGTTCTGCATCAGATGTTCCATTTTCTAAAATAATTTATACCATATATGTTGTCCAGGCTTAACAGCTATATACCAAAAAAACTTTATTCTAATCCGTTCAGTATTTCCGGAGATTAGCGTGTACAAACAGACACACAGACTACTTTTTCCGCGGGTAGCACCGCGGCGCGCATCTAGTTCAGACTAAGACATAACTCGAAACTTTAGAATCATATTAAGTGGGATTAGTCGCTGTATCATGCTTTAATTTCACAGATTACATAGAGGTCGAGTTGCGACATATTAGACCATAGAAATCATCAGCCTAGATATCGGTACCTGCTCTATCATAGAGGACCTTAACGAGGCTAATAACAGAGGGATCACAGTGGCCACATACTGGTCAAAGATGATTTGAAATTGAAGCTACACTGGAACCATTTCGAGTCGATAAGAAGAACAAGACCATAGACATAGAATTTTATGCATTAGACTGTAAATGTGTTGCAGGTGTCCAAGCCGCTGGAGCTGCTGGCGTTCGTGCAGTACCTGCGCCGGCGGCTGCACGCGGAGCTGCCGGGCGCGGAGCTCATCTGGTACGACAGCGTCACCGTCAAGGGCAACCTCAACTGGCAGAACGGCCTCAACGAGAACAACAAGTATTTTCTTTGTTTGTTATAAAGCTTTATTGTACATAAGAAAGAACACAGATACTAAATCAATCAAAATAAATCAGAAAAGTAAACATATCCCGTATAGGAATCTCTTCCAATCAACCCGCCAGTAATTGAGAGGAATGTTTACTTATTATGCGTTTGGGGTAGATGTATTACCGTATGTTATTGTTATTTTAGGGCCTTCGCTAAGTTACGCGGGCGCACGCGGCACAAACGCTACGTGCGACAGAGACAGGTGACCCGCGACGGATTCTGCTATCTCTTTCGCATTTAGAGTTTGTGACAGAGATAGACCGAAACCCGCCGCGTGCGCCCGCGTAACTTAGCAGAGGCCCTTAGGGCTCCGTACCCGAAGGATAGAAACGGAACCCTATTTCTAAGACGCCGCTGTCCGTCCGTCTGTGTGTCACCAATCTGTATCTCATGAATCGTGATAGCTAGACAACTGAAATTTGTCACGCGGATGATGTATTTCTGTTTCCGTTATAACAACCAAACTATAAACTAAAAACAGAATAAAATAAATATTTATGAGGGGCTCCCATACAACAATCGTGATTTTTTAATAGTTAATGGTACGGAACCCTCAGTGCGTGAGGCCGACTCGCACTTGGCTGGTTACTTTTTTTATTCTGTGGCTTACATTGTCAGATTTTCGGTTTCTAAAAGGTAACAGAAAAGTCACAGGAAAGCGAAATGTTTCCGTGGATGACATACCTTCCTGTTTTTCCAGCAGTGTTCTGACATAATCTATAAGAAACAAGTTTATTTGCTAAGCAACTTAAAAAAAAACCCCGATTTCCCCCGTCATAAAATATCGCAACTCCATCGAGTTTGTGCTTATTTTATTTGTCTTGGTAACTACTTTGGCCTCATAATAAAAGTGTGCACAAAAATAAAATTTTGTCAAAATACTTATTTTCTGTTATGCGTTGGAAATTGAGTTGCGTTTTACGTATAGAGACTTCTTCGACGCGTGCGACGGCTTCTTCACGAACTACTCGTGGAAGGAGGAGGACGTGGCCTCCAGCTCGGAGCTGGCGGGCGAGCGGGTCACCGACCTCTACATCGGCATCGACGTCTGGGGACGCAACTTCTACGGCGGCGGCCAGTTCAACACCGCAGCGGTCAGTGCGCAACCTTCTGAGCGGGCGAAAGAGAGATCGAACGTCGAATGTTTTTTTATCATCATCATTACAGGCGCATAAAGTCTACTGCTGGACATAATCCTCTCCCAAAGATTTCCAAAATGACCTATCAAGAGCGGCCTGCATCCAGTGCTTTCTAGCGATCCTGGTCAGGTCATCTGACCACCTATGCTTTTAAACCGACTTAAAAAAAAGAAGGAGGCTATCGTTCCCTTGGAATCTTTTTTTTTAAGGATATTCACTAATTACTCGAAGACGCGTGAACCGATTTGATTTTTTTTTGTCTGAAAGTGTGTACTTGTCATTTCTCGTAGAAATTTTTACCAAAACCAGTTAAGTAGTTCGGTGTTAATGAGGCGCGAGGCGATCCTCGTACGAGCGGCCGCTGTTGCAGGCGGTGGAGCTGGCGCACGGCTACGGCTGCTCGCTGGCGCTGTTCGCGCCGGCGTGGACGTACGAGGCGGCGGAGCGGCGCGACGCCGACATCGCGCTGGCGGACGGCGCGGACCGCCTCAGCGCGCTGCTGCTGCGCGAGCGCGCGCTGTGGGGCTCGCTGTGGGCCTTCCTGCACACGCGCCTGCCCTGCGCGCTGCCCTTCCAGACCTCCTTCTGCCGCGGCCACGGCGTCAAGCGCCGCCTCTACGGGGAGGTCAGCTGCGCCACTTCTTTGCTCTTGTGTGAAATACGAAAGGGTCACGTCGTGCTTTATTGAAGTCAAATAGCGCTATAAAGTTTGGCTTTATATTCAAAGAAGCACTCTCGCTTTAAAAATATTACGTTTTCCCCTTGTATCACAATTTACTATATTGCACTTCATATAAATCATATTTCATTAAGTAGAGTAAAACTTTTTAATTATTACCTATAGCGCCATCTAGTGACTATTGAGGGAAGAGAAATAATTTTGTTTATAAGGCACAGGTAGGCATGCTACTGTAAACGTTTCAAGTTCGTCTCCCAAATGCGTACTATCCGCAGGTGATATGCCCGGGGCCGTGGTACAACCTGCGGCACCAGCAGTACCAGCCCAACTCGACGTACGGCCCGCACGGGTACCTGCTGTCCACGCCGGAGGAGATCGCGCAAGTTTGTGTTCTATTTCAATCTGTCAAATTGTTCATCTTCATATCAATCACAGTATTGTCACGAGAGTGGGTTGGGGATGGGAAAGGAAACGACAATCCTATGGAATAGTGTCTTTATTTACAACTCAAGTGGGTACTCACAATTGACAGCGTACTAGTCATCTTTCTACGCGTAACACTGCACTGGTACGTACGCGAAAATGTCACTTCATTGTCACGCGCGCCGAAACGTCACTACACTATCACGCGCGGAAACGTCACTTTACTGTTACGCGTATTTTTACTGCACTGAACACTTCACTTCTTCTCACTACTTCGCTTCACTTTTACTTTTTTTAAGCTATTGTATAGCTTCTATCGCGGGCCTTGAGCGCGGGGACCGAATCCAGAAATTCCGTAACGAATAAACCTCACGCTCTCCACTCCGCCTACCATGTAGGTTGCCGCTTCGTCTCCGTTGTCCGTTTGCGACGTTGCCGTCCTTCCTTGTAAAAATTCACCGACCGAACGGAACCACCTTAATGCAATAGCTTTACCGCGGCAGTCCCCGAGTGCCACACGTCTTTTTTTTCTTTCTTCGAGCCGCGCCTTGTACTGCTTATATACTCCCGAATTCGAATATTGTGCTGACGTAATTGATGAAATTTTCCTTTAGGTGAATTCCTTTTAGTTTGAATTCGTGACGTCGACATTGTCATTCATCATCCTACGCGACAGTGCTGGACATAGGCCTCCGCCGAGGTTTTCCAAAATTGTAATATTGTAAGAGCACTGTAGACGATGAGTTTGGAGTGAGGGTATTTTGAAATATGGGACACTAGATGGCAGCAAATATATGAAAGTTGTTTACTATTACAGACCGAATTCACACTTAAAATTGTTTCATTTGTTATCTTACGTTACCTTATACTTCGGCAGGTGGCGCGCAACGCGGTGGTCCGCGACAAGACAGGCATCATCAAGTACAACTCTGCGTTCGAGGCGAGCCGGCAGGAGCTGCTGACGGTGCACAGCGCGCGCGAGCTGGAGACGCTGCAGCGCGAGCACCACGACAGCCTGGTGGTGCTGGCCGACGCGCCCGCGCCCGCCGAGCCCGCCGAAGCCGCCGAGCCCGCGCCCGCGCGCCGCGACAGCGACAAGCACGGCATGCGCAACACGTTCAAACACATGTTCAGGTAACATGCGGGCAAGGGCCACGTGGAGTCTAGGGGAAATTGACTCTAGTGGACTTTATAATATAACATTGGTGTAGTTTTAAGTTATAGACGCTCATTCTCGTGGACAATATTAGGTATGTGAAATGTTTAAAGTAGACAGTCATAGTCTGGCGGCAGTTTAGGCGTCTGTAGGCGCCGTCTGCCACTTAATCAGCTGAAAACCAGTGGAATCTTATAGATTTGTTGCCAGATGCCCCTTGTAGTAATCAAAGGACTTGCACCAACCTTTAATTGTATGATTAGGATATGAGTTGAGAATTTTAGAAATAAAGTAATAAAAAAGTTTACTTGGGCTGAAAGGATAAGTGTCTAAACCCGTAAAATAATTAATAAAAATATCGGGACTTGCAAATATGCGGACATGATTACTAAGAGCATGATGTGCGCGCACGCAGTAGACATTTTAAAAACATTATAATAATAATTCCGCGCCAACTGTATCAGAGTGATTACTATGACAATTAGCAAGTGCTCAACACGAGCGACATTTCGCTGAGCTGTAGCCGTTGTGTGCTTCTGTATCTATACACATGATGAAAGTTACGTTAAGTTAGTGTTAAAATTTTATTGTTATAATTTTACCCTTGCATAATTTGTGTTATAGAAAAACAAAATAAATCTTTCATCTATACAGGGTCTAACAAAATATACAAATGTTATTTTAAGAGTGCATTCAGTCCATGATATTGAACAACTTTCCCCCGGAACATATATCAACAACTTGTATGGGAAGCCAAAAAATAATTTTGGGCCTCCCATACAAGTTGACCGATCAATGATCCGAGTTTGTATGGTAAGAATAAAATATTGTTCATACTTCGATATATGTTACTTGGGGAAAGTTGATCAGTATCATGGACTGAATTGATCTTTAAAATAGTTTCAGTATATTTTTTTAGACGTTATATATCGACATAAACTGAAGTATTAGTTATATATGGAGTATAAAGTGTAATGCGAACAGGCTGAAGTCCCGGCGGCGGACGAGTTCCCTGGACCGCGAGCGCATCCGCGAGCTGGCGAACGAGAACGAGCCCGAGCATGAGCACGAACATGAGCACGAGCACGAGCACGCGACGCACTCGCATCACGACCTGAAGAGCGGCTGGTCGCTGCGCGAGATGTCCGTCAACCTGCAGTTGGGGCAGCACGCCAGCAAGCAGCAGCGCTTCGCGCTGGCCTGCGTGCCCGGCGAGCGCGCCTGCCTGGAGCCCTACTTCGAGGACAGCTACCTAGGTACTCTTCAGTAAGCTAGTCAGAAAAGGTCGGAGGCGGTCACTGATTTGAGAAGAAACACAGCTAAGGAGGCACCCGGACGCGCTCAGATGAGAGCTTTTTGTGTTGTGTTAAGCTGTTCTAGCTCTTTTAGATGTACTTTCTAGGCGTATTTTAAAGCCGGAGGAAGGGCTATGATTTTAGCAGTCTTTGTATGAATGTAGGTATGTGGAAATTTCTGTCTGTTCTACCGTCGCGGCCGAACCGCTTATTCAATTTTGACAAATGAAATGCCAATCGATTTGTGATTATTGTCCGGGTGACATAGACTACAACTTGAATTCAATAAATGTATTATAACGAATGATACATACAAAAAAGTACGTGTTGAAAAAAAAAGACTTGTTTCAATATCTAGTTGGGTATCAAATAAATAGTCTTAATCAGCATGTTAAGCAAGCGCAGCGTAGGACACCCACCTGCTAGATGGTCGACCTGTGCAATGTTGCAGGAAGGCGCTGGATGCAGGCCGCTTCCGATCGGTCGTTTTGGAAATCCTTGGGGGAGGCCTATGTCCAGCAGTGGACTTCCTGTGGCTGATATGATGATGATGATGATGAATCAGCATGTTTCAAAAATATTTACATTGTTAGCCGTGAATGGCTCCTGTAGTCGGGTACTAGTTTTTTTTATCTACTCTCATGATACCTTACATAATTAGGTATTAGAACACTCGTGTGATAAACTCACATTCGTGTTTTAATGTCCCTTATTATACAACCGTTGCATAAAAACTATATGTTATAAAGTCAAAACAAGGGTTGCATGTCGACCTCTTCATTCGAGAAGGAATTCGAAAGATCGAATGTCAGTAACGGTCGCCATCTAATGAAGCGTTGAGTAACTAAACGAACGGCTGTTTTGTGGAGAAAGCATTAGTTGAGCTGGCCTGCCCGCAGGCGGCAGCTGCCTGTGCGTGCACCCGTCGGACGCGCTGTCGGGCGAGCACCGCTGGTCGCGGCTGCTGCACTGCGACTTCGCGTGCCAGGAGGAGCTCGTCGTCTGCGTCGTCACCAAGACGCTGTTCCCCTACCACCACCAGTACCTGGACGTCAAGGTGACTCATACGCCAAGGAAGCGCCACTGCTTCCTGCTGGTGATTGCCAACATTATTATGTAGATTATTATATTTGTACCGTGTGGCTTCCGGCAGAGTAGAATAGAGCTACTACAAGTCCTTCCGTGGATGTCGTAGAAGGCGACTTAGGAAATACAAGCTAAACAAAGCTTATAAACACCAATGAATCCTCACCAACCCGTCTGGCCAGCGTGGAGAGTGTAGGCAAAGTCGTCTGGCTGCTCTGGCCAAGTATGGCTCTGGTAGTACAGAGAGGATCGTGCTCCTGCAGTGGAGACAAAAAGACCTGATGATGATGAAATTTGACAAAAATGTGGCCCTTCCACCATTGCAGCGCCCGTCAGGGTCCTTAATTGCGCCCTATTTTTTTAATAAAGACCTGTATGATACATTAAGGAAGCAATAAATGATTTGACTAGCTGCGCCCCGCAGTTTTACCCGCGCCTAAAGTATTAGCTATGTTAATCCAGGGTGTCAGCTGCTTGCGTGCCAAATTTTATCAATATTGGTCCAGTCGTTTGTGCGTGAAAGAGTTACAAACATCCATCCATTCTTACAAATTTTTGCGTTAATAATATTAGTAGGATTATTACATTTGTGATTAACTTCTAAAATTATTTCTTGTGTTTTGGTTTTACTGTACACTTCGATGCCGCGGAATCCAGAAATGAGCTAAGTCTTACTGCTACACCAAACTCAATTCAATAATTTCTTATTGCCTTCTTTCCGTCCCGTATTTTCTTTTCCTTTTAGTCTAGATTTATCTAGAAACTTCTTTTAAAACTTCAAAAACACTATCTCGGTCTCTTGATTCACAGCCCAACGTCAAGACCAATAGGCCAATCTTGCTCTGACGTAAGTGCTGAAATTTCCTTTTAGATGAATTCTTTTAAGTTTAAATTTGTGACGTTGACATTGTTATTTATCGTCCTACGCGATCCTCAACCTTGACATTGGCCAAATCATCGTTTTGGCTGAACGATGGAGCCATAACGGGTCCATCGTTCAGCCAAAACGCACGGGTCGGCCCGGCCGACTTTTTCAACCGCCAACAAACAAACATACAAACAAACCTACGCAGTTCTGCTACCACCCTAGATAAGGTCTAGGGAACCTTCTAAACTAATTATAACCTAAACTTAAAATATATAAAATAATTAACTTTAATTACAATAGAGGAATTTAGCTATGTTAACACTTACAGTTCATACTGCAGTCGGACGGCCTCGTCCAGCTTGATCTCGAAGTCCTTTTCGGGGTTTGGCAACGGCCTTGGGTCCCTTCACGGGCCGCAAGACAGTGGTGAAGAAATTGGGTCCCTAAGCCACCTACCCTAAGCTCATTTCTGTCGCCCCAAACGAATATGACGAGAAGTATCACCACACTTCACAATAGGTTTCACCGCCGTAATTTTATTTCACTTAGGTACATATAACCAAATACGCGAGTTATGACGTAACACCATATTACGTCTTTCATAAAGATTTATAGGTATTTATCACAATTTACAGGATATCGGTTTACAAAATGTCACAAGCACGTTTTGTTTCTGATTTAGACCAAACTAACATCCGTTACGAACGGGCAACACGTTATAACAATGAGTCTGTGGTTATGCAACAACACGTTATTCAATTTACCAAACACTCGACAAATACACTGTCTTTACGTATACAAATTAACTAATTTTTGGCGCCATGCCTTACAAACGATAAACAAACGAATGGGACGTTCAAACAAACTTTAATTAGTTAATCAGCGATAAGTCACCATGACTTCCCATACGCTTCGTACAAACGACAAATATGGCGTTGGCATCGATCGCCAAGTGACACGCCCGCGCGCGATTGAGTAATTCCGAGACTGCCAATGGCGCCTGCCTTGAGCGGGCGCAAGCAAGCCGTATTCGGCCGCGCCCGGCCAAGTCCGAAGCGCTCCGAGCTCCGATAAGAGATCTCATTGGCAAGGACAAACACAAAATTGGCCAATGGATTTTCTCGACACAACGGTGTTACCGACAGTGTCCATGAAGTAGCTCGAACAAGATTTAGCAAGTACTTTTATTCAAAACACTGGATGTTAACAAATAATGGACGGCGCTGCCGTCCGTAGTTCCGTCACTTTTCACTAGATGGTGTCGTCGGGGGTTTTTAATTTGCCTAGCAAATAAACTTGTTGTTGTTTGTGTCCGATGGGCCACATTGTTCAACACGTTGATGCTGTTGCAGCTGTTCGCGGCGGACAGCGCGGGGCGCGAGGCGCGCGTGACGTGCGTGGGGCGCGCGCTGCCGAGCGCGGGCGCCAGCGCGGGCGCGCTGGCCGCTGCCAGCCAAAACCTGGCC
Organism: Acrobasis consociella; assembly: GCA_963555685.1. Classification (NCBI taxonomy): domain Eukaryota; kingdom Metazoa; phylum Arthropoda; class Insecta; order Lepidoptera; family Pyralidae; genus Acrobasis; species Acrobasis consociella. The sequence continues at coordinate 387,431 of OY743115.1, forward strand.
GCCGCGCGCACGCTGGCGCTGTACCCGCTCTCGGCCGGGCCCGCCTTCGCCGAGCTGCGCAAGTACCTGCTGCTCAGCCAGCCCGCCTTCTACATGTCCGTCGAGAACTCCTTCGGCTGGTCCGTCAGGTGCGTCTCGTCTGTTCGCGACCCGAACGCACTTGTGACGTCACACTTTCGAGTGAGGTGCACATTTTTAACCGACTTCCATAAAAAGGAGGTTATCAATTCGTTGCGATCTTTTTTTTCGTATGTTCATCGATTATTCAAATACGCTTGGACCAATTTAAAAAGAAATATTGTAGAATACACTTGTGACGTGGTCCCATAGAAATTTTATCAAAATCGGTTGTATAGTTCAGGCCTAATTTAGTTTTTAGTTTTGAAAAATTATACAAAAGCTGAATCCGCGCTCGACAAACTCCGGAAGCGACGTCGCGCCTTGACTTTATCTTGTAAAAAAATTTACTTTTTGTTATACACGCTGACTTTTCATTGGTTTTGGAAAAAAAATGTCGCATAGTAAATAAATTCCTCTATCCATATACGTAATACAAATTTTTGTATGTCATAAGATAAAAAAGTTGCATAAATGATTTTCGATCGAGACAACGTAGTTATACGCCGGCCGCCTACTGCGTAATGTCGATGACCCCGGCCGGCCGGCGGGCGTTGTATGACGGCGGTACTACTAATTGACCTCACAATTTTACTTTCGAGATTTGGTCAACATTTTTCGTTTCTGAATTTTTATTTTGACCAGCTAATAAGGTCTCACTAACGATGCCTATGAAGTGGCCTTCGGCTTCAGAACCAATAAAAAATCACCGTGTATTTATTTAATTTTAATACATGAAATTTTAGTGTACCCGCCAAATTTTAGTACATTGACAGCATTCACTTTATGTAAGCAGAAAGCTGAGATTACGGTATGTTGCACGAGTCCGGCAATCCCAACGGCAACAAACAAACACACAAACAAACCTACGCAGTCTGCTACCACCCTAGATAAGGTCCAGGGAACCTCCTAACCTAATTATAAACTAAACTTAAACTATATGAACGAATTTCAGTAAATTACAAACTGTTGCAAATTTAATATCTATGACTTACTGTGCTCCAAAGTGTTCGCAAGAGCTATTTCGGTTGGGCAAAGCCGATTGATGAAGCTGAAGACGGAGGACGGCGGCGTGGTGTCGACAAAGGAAGGGGTTCTGGCGGAGATCGAGAGGTTTTATGGACAGCTGTATACCTCAGTTTCACAACCCAGCGGACAAATGGCTGAAGACCCAAGAGCCAAGTTAACCCGACACTATACCGAAGATATCCCGGACATCAGCCTGTACGAGATTAGGATGGCCCTCAAACAGCTTAAAAACAACAAGGCGCCGGGCGAGGATGGAATCACAGCAGAGCTTCTGAAAGCGGGCGGAACGCCGGTACTGAAAGTCCTTCAGAGGCTCTTTAATTCCGTTCTGCTCGAGGGCGTAACGCCAGAAGCGTGGAGCAGGGGCGTGGTGGTCCTGTTCTTCAAAAAGGGAGATAGCACCCTATTGAAGAACTACAGGCCTATCACGCTTCTGAGTCATGTATATAAGTTGTTCTCGAGGGTCATTACGAATCGTCTCGCAAACAGGTTCGATGCCTTCCAGCCTCCCGAACAAGCCGGTTTCCGTAAAGGTTTTAGTACCATGGACCATATTCAAACGCTGCAGCAGGTTATAGAGAAGACGAGGGAGTATAACCGGCCGTTATGCTTGGGGTTCGTGGACTATGAAAAAGCCTTCGATTCGATCGAAACATGGGCCGTACTTCAGTCTCTCCAGCGATGCCGTATTGACTATCGGTATATCGAAGTGTTGAAGTGCTTATACAGTAATGCCACTATGTCAGTCCGAGTACAGGAGCAGTGCACGAGGGCAATTCCACTGCATAGAGGTGTAAGACAGGGAGACGTTATATCTCCGAAACTGTTCATCGTTGCACTGGAAGATGCCTTCAAGCTTCTGGAATGGGAAGGATTTGGCATCAACATCAATGGCGAGTATATCACTCACCTTCGATTTGCCGACGATATCGTTGTCATGGCAGAATCGATGGAAGACCTAAGTACTATGCTCGGAGATCTTAATCGAGTTTCCCAACAAGTGGGCCTTAAAATGAACATGGACAAAACGAAAGTAATGTCGAATGTCCATGTTGCGCCCCTACCTGTTTGTGTTGGGAGCTCCACCCTCGAAGTTGTAGACCAGTATATCTACCTGGGTCAATTGATCCAGGCAGGATGTTCCAGCTTCGAGGAAGAGGTCTCTAGACGAATCCGACTCGGCTGGGCAGCGTTCGGGAAGCTACGAAGTGTCTTCTCGTCAAATATACCTCAGTGTCTTAAGACTAAAGTTTACAACCAATGTGTGTTACCAGTGATGACTTATGGCTCTGAAACATGGTCCCTTACTATGGGTCTCATAAGAAGGCTCAAGGTCGTGCAACGCGCTATGGAGAGGGCTATGCTCGGTGTTTCTTTACGTGATCGAACGAATCAGAAATGAGGAGATTCGTAGGAGAACTAAAGTCACTGACATAGCCCAGCGGATTAGCTCGTTGAAATGGGAGTGGGCGGGACACATAGCGCGACGAACCGATGGCCGATGGGGCGAAAGGGTTCTCGAATGGCGACCACGTATAGGCAAGCGAAGCGTAGGACACCCACCCACAAGGTGGTCTGACGACCTAACCAAGGTCGCTGGAAGGCGCTGGATGCAAGCAGCTCAAGATCGGTCATTTTGGAAATCTTTGGGAGAGGCCTATGTCCAGCAGTGGACGCTATGCGGCTGAAATGATGACTGTACATATATTGGTCTGACGGCCTTCGGACGACCTGGTCCAGCTGGATCTCGAAGTCCTCTTCGGGGTTTGGCGACGGTTTTGGGTCCCTCCACGGGTTCCAAGCCAGTGGTGAATACAGTTGGGTCCCTGGGCCCCACCCTGAGCTCATATGTCGCCCCAGACGAATATGTCGAATATATCACTACTTCACTACCGATTTCAGCGTCTTAATTGTAGTTTCACTATTGAGTACACAATCTAACAAGCGAACTATGACGTGAGACCATGTGACGTTTTTCATTCCGATTTAAGCGTTTATCACTATTTATACATCTTGTTCTATTCACAACACCAACAAACAGTCTATTTTAGAATCAGTTCATATAAATACTTCCGCTCCACAACGGGCAAAGGTTAAAACAATAAGTCTATGGTTATGCAAGAACACGTTTTTCAAACACTTGACACATACGCTGTTTTTATGCATACAACGATTTATTTCTGGCACCATGGCTTTCAAACGATTAACAAACGAACTGGGCACTCGAACAAACGATAATTAGTTAATTAGCGATAAATCTCCGCGAAATACGCCTTTTTACAAACACGATCAAACAATCCAAGCGGCCGCCCGCTTTTTCGAGAACAGGAACTGACAGCTACATCGCGCGCCCCTAGTGATGTGACGCCGCGCGCTTACCAATCGATTTTCGATAAATCGATAAATCTTGCCCGTGTTTGTGGATATCGCACGCAGATGGCGCTAGTCTCCTAACAATAAGTATTTTTATTCAAAACACTTTATTTTTATTTTTTTCGTTTTTTTGTCCAATCGGTGTGTAGGTACTACGTGGCACCGCTGGGCGAGGCGCGCGTGACGTCGGTGAACCTGCACTGCGGCCACAGCGAGGGGCCCATCCTGCTCGGCCACATCGGCATCTGCCACAAATCCGAGGTACGCAACGCCGCAGACGTAGGGTTTACCGGCACAGGGAGCATCGGACAAACGTTACGTACGACCAGTAAAGTGTCGACCGATTAAAACGTACCAATAATTTACCGATACATCGTATTACGTACAGTGAAAATCGCATAACCATTTTTTGAAAAGAAATTGTGACCTCCGTGGCGTATTGGTCACCATGCTGGTCCGCCACCCAGAGGTCCCGGGTTCGATCCCCGGTCAGGGCAAGTTGGAAAATGGCCTTTTTCAAATTGTCCTGGGTATTGGATGTTTATCTATATATGTATTTGTTATAAAATATTGTATCGTTGAGTTAGTATCCCATAACACAAGTCTCGTACTTACTTTGGGGCTAGCTCAATCTGTGTAATTTGTCCCTATATATTTATTTAAATAGGGAACCCCGCTGGTAGGGTTGATCCTCTACACCGTATGGTTTAACACCATTACATTTCACTTCAACCGATTACTTTGACTACCCTTTACGTACCATTACTACCGTTTGAAAGGTTATCTCATAGAAATTTTATCAAAATCAGTTGTTAAGTTTGGGAGTGAAATCATTTTTTTAGTTTTGATATTTGATGATAAAATCTTGTCGGATGGCGTTCTCTATATAAAGTCACATTTTAGACTTCCAAAAAACCACTCATTCAGAATCTCCCACGAACTGAAAAAGATAAATGCTATTTCCGGCCGAAGAAGGGACCCTGGAGAAGCGCACGTCCTTCTCATGCGCCGGCGGCCACAGCCGCCGCATATTGCCGCCCCTACCCACCCTTTTCCAATCCTTCATGTGCAGCTTTTTTTTGTGGCGAAGAAGTGGAAATAGTTGGTACGAATCAGACTGATTACTTAAAATAAAACCTGGGAGCGCTTGATGATGCCGGCCCTATTCAAGGTAGTGCAGGGGTGTGCGGAAGGGGAGGGGTGGGAAATATTTAATATTACATTTAATGTATGTCAAGGATGGGATATGTCAAAAATGTCAGACGAACCCGGTCGCTTAGAATATGTATGAAATAAAAAACTAACGAATCTGCAGAGTGCTTTTACACTAAAATTAAATGCTACCTTGAATTTGTCACACACAATGTCAAAGTACAAGAAGTAGGTCGCAGCTAGGTGCTGCGTTTGTAAAATTTATTAACTATAAAAATGTCCGGCTTTGCCTGAACACCGCCCCTACGCGGCCTACGGCTACTCAGCCTGCTGGTAAATCCCCTGGGCCGCAGTGACGGTGCCTGTGTTCGCAGGACGAGGCCGACGAGCCGCAGCCGGCCGACAACAAGCCCGGCCTCGACAGCCGAGTGCCGCAGTCTCCAGTTAGTGCTACTACAGTAGTGTACACTAGAACGTAGACTAATTCAAATACTAGTGTGTTCTTAAATGTTTTGAAAATGGAACGCGCCTCCAGTTAGTTCTCACTACAGTAGTGTACACTAGAACATAGACTAATTCAAATACTAGTGTGTTTTTAAATGTTTTGAAAAAGGAACGCGCCTCCAGTTAGTTCTCACTACAGTAGTGTACCTAGAAGAATTGTTCCACTTAAATCACCTGTCGAAATTAAAAGCACTAAAAATACCCAGGTGATTTAAATCCACTACATAGACAACTTAAATCCCCTATGGGTATTGGACTGAAATCAACTAGATTTTTATTTATTTCTTGGTCTACTTACCTAAAATTATTTGTCACCGTTCCAATAAAATCCAATGCGAACTCAAACTTCCTTTGTAAATTGACATGATATGTTAGGTACTTTTTGTTCCAACCACAAAATCTCAGCATAAAAGTTTTTGAGTGAAATTAAAATAACCAAGTGCGAGTTGAACTCACGTGAAGAGGGTTTCGTACAATGCCAAAATCAATCACATTTGGTTTATTTATTTATTTATTTAACTTTATTACAAAAATGTGTTCTTATCTAGATCAAATTAAATGCTGTACATATACTATCACGTCTTTATCCTTAATGGGGTAGACAGAGGTTTTGAGTTGACTTTTTTGTGGAGTTAAATCACCCGAGATTTTAAGAGTGATTTAAGTGGAATAATTTCATCATAATTTAGACGTCGACTTAATTAGCCTGACCTCAGGTGATTTAAGTACTCTATTTTGTGGAGTTAATATACCTGGCAGTTTTTGACAGGTGATTTAAGTGGAACAATCCCACTAGAACATAGACTTGAATTCAAATACCAGTGTGGGCTTACATGTTTTGGAAATGGAACGCGGTGAAGTGCTGATTCGTTGCCATTTATATGCTTTTATTGACAGAGTTAATTCTTATTTATGAGATTAGATAAAGTAGTGTATGATACTGCATATGACAGGTTATTAAAATACTCGTTTGATATTTTTGAAAATCTCGTCTAGATCCCCGTCAGACGGCTACCCTCCAGTAGTTTTTACATGAGGTTTTTGTGCTTATTTTTTTAGTAGTCTCCTACGTCATCCGCAGTTATATCCTTCCGTCGTTGTTTCATATGTGATTGGAAGGTGACAGTAGACTCGAAAGTAAAGCATTCTCGTAGTCTGCTTGTGGTTTCGTGCTGCATGCGGCGGAGTAGCGGTAATGCCTCGACATATTTTCCACAAAGCAGCTGTTCTATGCAATCAAAGTCCGAAAAATAATCAATTAGGCTAGGCTAACATTGACAAGATGATATTCTGTGAAAAAATATACTTATTACGACGTTCGTAAAATTAATCGAGTAGCTTACTATCGTCTTCTTTCGCACGAGTTTTCTCGCGTCGTGTTCCTAGAGGGAATCCTTCGAATGAAATTTGTCATATTACGTGTTACAAGAAAGTGACTTTATTTGATAATTACTTTATATAGTTTGAAACGTTTCAGAACACGTCGCAGGATACGAGGCCGATGCGGGAGGCCAGCGACATTATGGATTCCGACGACAAGCGGTCGCTGCGGTCGTCGGGGCCCGGCGACAGCTACGACAGCACGACCTCGCGCTACTCGGGCGCGGCCGAGCGCGCGGCCAGCGAGCGCGCCGCAAGCGAGCGCACCGCAAGCGAGCGCGCCCCAAGCGAGCGCACCGCTAGCGAGCGCACTGCCAGCGAGCGGCGCGCGCGCCGGCCGCCGCGCAGCGTGCAGTACGACGGCGGGGCGCCCGCCAGCGTGGCCGGCGGGGCGCCGCTCGACCCCAAGTACAGACTGCAACCGCCTGTCGACTCCAAACCGTCTGACATTTCGGCAAGATCCAAATCGGACAAGGATTCTGTGCCGTCTGAAATTAGTGAGACACTCACTGACACCCTCCTTAACTTTCAAAACTCTTGAAATATGTCGCCGGACCGCTGCGCCGGACCCCGGTCGCCCATTTGACATTTCGAGCTCCATGTCACCGGCAAGGTTTACAGGGTACGCTACTTTCCGTGAGCTCGGAAGTGTCTACGTTGCCCGCGGACGCAGTCGCAGGCCGCCACACGCCACTCGCAAGAACTACTAGACATAAAACACGTACAAACACTTGACGATTGACATGTATATATTTATTGTACAGTAGGTGTACGTTATAGATGTATTAAGAAATGTTTACAATATTTGACTAGGTATACATATTGTATTATGAAATGTAATTAAATATATTTTTATAAAGGTTTTAATGGTTGTTTCAATTCATCGCCTACTAATTTACGGTAATAATATTAATTTGTAACGTGAACCTTATTCACGTTACAAATTAATATTTTTCTGATACCTTCTTTTAGCTTCTTGGCTTTAGCTATTTTGGCATAATAATACTTTGCCATAATTGTTTTTGGCGTACACTTTTGTTGTCTTAATTATCTTCTATGCATGGTATATAATTTAATTCGCATAATGTTACCAGGCATAATGAGTATTAGCCTATATATACATTGCCAAGAAAAATAGGTTAGATTATGTAGTGCTGTGACCATCACAGAAACGAGCGAGTATCTAATTAATGACTCGCTTTTTTGCAGTTTTAGAAAAAATCTTTAATGGTATAAAATGTTTGTTTATGCCATACGAATTGTCAAGGTCTACAGAACGCACTGTAAAAAATGTTTTCAAATGAACTTATCATTTACTCGTAATAAGCTTGGCCGCCAGCTTACGATATGAACTAAAGCGTCACATACTACACAGGCTGTGCTTAAGCAAGCGAGGATTTCGAGAGTCGTCCTGATCTGAATATAGTCACCAAAATTTTGAGGGTAGGTGTTTTTGATGGCGATAGGTATAGTGTAAGATTTTGTCGTAATATTTTAAATTGTGTAACGTTGATTCGTATTTTTTGTTTGAAACAAACGTGACCAATTTATAAGTACATTATGATGAAGTACGATGCACAAACCTAAAGAAGGAGGCACACATGCTTACGGCCCGCCTGATGGTATGTGGTCACAGTAGTCTAGAGACGCTTGCTCCACCTCTACCAGTGTGATACATACACGTAAACAAACAATTTTTCTTTCTTTCTTTCTTTATTTTATTTATTTATTTAAACTTGCATTGCACAATAAAAAAAGTACAAGTGGCGGACCTAATGCCGTATGGCATTCTCTCCCGGTCAACCATTTCACGTTGCTAACTCGAAAAAACTTTTTATACCATTGATGAAGCTTTCGCTGTAGTCTCTCCATTCTTCCCTGGATACTGGGAATTGAACCGACCTCTCCCGGACTTCTGACCGCTACTCCACTCAGGTGTCGGCACGCTATCTATTGTGGATGAGAGTGTTAGCTGCCTTATCAGCTGATAAACCTCAGATCACAGATTAGCGATGGAAGTATCAGTGATCCGACGCCAGTCGCCGGCAGCTCCACCCGTCCGTTGTGAAGTGGGCGTAGCTGTTCTGATTGTTGTGGACGACGAGGGAGGTTTGGTAAGTCGTGATATTGCTATTGTGAACACTTTGTTCAAAAAGGCATCTCAATTTTATGATATAGCACCGATCACATACTTTTGAGATACCTTGCTCCCTAAATCATTGCTATTAACTTAAAATACCAATAATAATAACCACGTACTTATAGGAAGGCAAAACAAGTGGGAGGCAAACCCGCAGTGGGACGGAAGCTGAGTACTTTTCATACCTAGACTAGAGCGCATCTAGATCGTGACCTCTGACGTAGCTCTATGAAATAGATACTCGTAACGTTACATACCATATTATATTACACTTTCATGTCTTTATCCCCATGAAGCTATAAGAGTTCTAACTTTATGTTTATCCCTAATAGGTCATTCAGAGCATTGGTATGGTCACCCAGCTAGGCTATAGATAAATAATTTCTATAACGTCATCAACAACAAGAAAAACGTAAGTCTTTAACTTGAGGGTAGTTACATAAATAATTTGTTCGTGCGGCGAACAAACCAGCATCGGTGACAGTGCAATGTAGTAATTATATCAGCAATCCATTTATTTTGACGCCGACTAGATCCTTTTTATTTTTTGCCTGCATCAATAGGTCCCGTTGTGACAAATTCATTTCATTAGCAGTTACGTATTACAGAGGGCACAACATAATTTTGTTGTTGTAGGTAGGTTGAGTTAAATAATGCAAAAATCTTTCGCATTTGATAAATCATTTTAATTTCTAAAACCCCTCCGGAATCATAGCTATGTAGACTAATTTGTGTTGTGTGAATTACTAATTATTGACTTGGTGAGTACCTAAGTTTTTTTTGTCAATGGTCATGTTTTTCATGTTATGTTGTCATATTCACATCAAATACTTACAAACTGTATGTGTTTCGATGTATTTTATTATAAAACGAATAACTTTAGTACCTGCTTAAAACATCTGTCCATTTAACAGGAGACCAGCCGCAATATGTCACCGTCTCTTACCTACTCACAGTCAACTTCATTTTGGTGATTAAGGTCTAGTCGAAATGAAATTCCCGTTAGAATTATGTTGTTATAGCAATTCCACTTTTTCTTTAAATGTAATACGCAGTCTATACTCAACTAAGGATGCTGAAAACCAAGCGTCTAAATGAGAAGATTTGGCTACAGTTTTATGGCTGGACACATTTTGGGAATGCATTTGTGCGAAAAGTTTAACAACCGGCCGCCGCCCGTCATCATTCTCCTTGGGAATGCAGTTCTAGCACAGATGTTTATGCATTCCTCTTACGATACTCATAGAAAAAGATGAAGTGCAGTAGTCCTATTCTTTACCCCTTTTATTATAATATTATTATTATTTTTAATCGATATCGTTGAAAAGGTCTTTTAAAAATATTCTGAGCTTGTGAATATAATTTTTCCATTGGAGATTTCATTAAAAAGAATCAAATTAAAAAGTAATAGGCGACTAACTTTTAAAAAAAACTCGGAAAAGGTAAATTTCATACAAATTCAGTAGAAAATTAGTTTTTAGACGTTTTTAGTGGCGTGAACTCAAAGTCGGCATTCGCATACGATACTTGGCCGATTATTAAATGCTACCTTTACTTATTCGTTTCTAGAAGTGGTAACTTAATTATTAATGGCTTAGTTTTATACTAATTATTGGTTGTTTGTTGTGGCTGTAAGTTTTTCGAAATAAATAAAATAAAGAGGCCGGAATTCACACGACCTTGCCGGTTGTACTCATTCGGTTGCAATCTGCGGGTTCAACGACTGCATATCAGCAGCAGCAAGCCTGACGAAGTTAGTGACGTCATTGACCTACAATTTGTATATCTATCGATGGGTGCTATACAACCTGCATAAAGGTGTCTATGTATAGGTACAGATAGGCAGGTACAAGAGGTTACAGTGACAGTGTACAGTCACAGATTACTAATAAGTTACTACGTAACAGATACATCACTTCCCTACAAACGCCAAATACCTACTCTTTATTTAACTAAACTTTCTAGCTGTCAAGCGACGCGAGGAAATATGAGCCTAACTGCTTTGACTCAACGGAGCGTTTTTAATGCACAGCGGGCGATGACGTCGGCCGTTGTGAGATTACCTTAGGGTTGACTCAATGTTGTAAAATACAAAAATGAACGTGACGCATATTTATGAAAAGAAATTTTATTAAAAAGGATCTATAGATGATTTGACTTTAAAAGTTGTGACGTAATAAGAGCGTGTGATTTTCATAGAAACTTCATTAACTGTGGATGTACCGTACATCGCAATGAGAAACATACGATATTGAGTAATTCTGTATAGCATACTTTCTTGTTCACGTAAATCGTTGTTATATACTTTACTAGAGGAGCTCGGTGGCCTGCACTAGCACTGTCGCATGTAAAGCGGCACCGGGCGTGGTCCGCACTTGGATGGGTGACCACAAGTGGCATAAAAATTGAGCTCCTCTGTGCTTCGGAAGGCACGTATAAGCCATTGGTCCCGGCTGTCATATTGTATGGCAGTCGTTAAGCTATGTCAGATGCCTTTAGGCAGCTTGAAAAATCTGAAACCAGTGTTGGCCACTTACACACACGAAAATCAACAACATATACTATCTGGATACAGTACATCGATGTTAAACTTTCGACGTTCAGTAGGACAATCAAACTTCATACCTACAAAATAATCTGACTGGATGAGACAGTACCAAATCCTATTCTATACGACTACCTACTTTTTAACGAAAAAAAAAAACACTTACTTTCCTCGTCTTTTGGCAATGCGAACAACGACAATTCTTTATTGGTTCTTTGATTTTGACATTGGAATACCGCACAATAATGTCTTGACATTGTTAAATATAACGCTTTTTTATATTGTAAATATAATATAAATATAAGAAGATATTGTAAACAAACAATACGCAGTAAGCAAGTCTCATGCACGCGACTACACAGGCCGGAGTGCGGCGCCCCTTTGCCACTTGGGCGTTAGAAAACACGGCTAGCCGGTAGGTACATTTTGAGCGATCTTGATCGAGTGACGGAGGCCTGGTACAGTGTAGTAGTTATAATCAATAGGTAGCCTCTTGTACCTGCCTATCTGTACCTATACATAGAGCGTTGTGGCTGAGGAGTGTGGGATTTATCTCTCCCACGGGTGTCGTGCGTGATTGATTTGTAAGTGAATCCTGATAGTAAGGAGGTGACAAGAACAGGCATCGGTCACTTAAGTATACGTTCTTTAACTGTGCAAAAAAGTTTAAATAAATAAATCAGGGTCTTCTGGTAAACGGCTCTTTACGTATACCACCCTGGCTTGCCTGACTATTTGGCGATAGCAGAACCTGGATGTGGGTAGTTCTACTATCGCCAAACCGCATGCGCAACCCAGTGATTATGGGAAAATCCATCCTATATGCAGCAGATGCCTTTAGTCCAGCTGAAACTATAAAATAATTAAGATTTAGACCAGACGTCATTTTCACTGGAATGAAGCTGGAAAGTAACTATCTCATACCTTTAAACGAGCAATTCTTGTATATTTATTTATTTATATATTTATAAATTTCTGTGATCTCGAAAACGGCTCTAACGATTTTGCTGAAAATTGGTATTGGTATATTTTTTGGGGGTAAACAATCGATCTAGATTAGTCTTATGTTTGGGAAAACGCGTGTTTTCGAGTTTTCATTTGTTTTCCTTTCCACGCAGAATATGGTCGCTAATTTAGTCGCGCCGGCCGCCATCCGCTTAGCTTAGCGGTTAAGGATGCTGACCGCTATAAAGAGTGTTATGGGTTCGAATCCCACTCGGTGACTTACTTTTGTTTTTTTTATGTTCAAGTTTATATATAATTTTTTATTTTGTACTGTTTTAGACAAGTTTAAAAAAATGTAGTTAATGTTGGAGATGTAACCGACCGAGCAAAGCTCGGTCACCCAGGTACTGTAGGTTAAAGCAGGGTATCTTATTCTAACAAGTATTAACTTTGGAAGGAACACTGAGCACTACGAAGATTTACTCAAAACAATAGTAAAATTATCCAATTGTTAATCATTATTTGCGCAGAGCGCGATGGTATCAGTCGGCGACCCGTCGACCTACATTGTCACGGCCGTCCTATTGTCAACCGGAGCCCCGACTGATCATCAGTTACCATTTACGTCACCATTGTATAAAAATACCTACTCACAACAATACAACAAGCCTAATGCCAGGATAATGGGGGGAGCAACCTTTTTGCTGTTATTCCTGCACTCGGTGCAGCAAGGGCGGATCCAGGATTTTTTACATAAAGTCATCTTTCATTTGCAAATGCGTGAAAGAGATGCAACGAATAAAATTTGCAATTCCAGCACGTGCCCCCGTGCCCGAACACCATTACAGTAATAAGTAACTTATATGTATAGGTATTATAATATGTGTATGCCAAATTCTTTGAACGGTTCCAGATTTTGTGCAGCAGCCAGATTGCATTGATCTCATTACTTTAAAAAATCTGAATGACCAATGTTGTAATACCTACATGCGAGTCTTGCAACTACGATAGTGAATATGTATTAACATGAAAATATTTATAATTGAAAATTAAATGTTTTATAATTATTGAAATAACTGCTTGACTTACCTGTGTTATTTTCCATTATTATTTTATTTTTGTAAAAATGCATGTTAGTATAGCTCCTTATTACCTGATAAATATAATACTTAGATGTGTCGTTTTATCACAATAAACAAAAAAAAAATTTATGTATGTGTTGTGTGGTTGTGTGAGCAGGCAGCATGTACTCGCTGGGGCTGTGCGCGGGCGGCGGCGGCGGCGGCGGCTCGGTGGCGAGCACGCTGGCCGCGGCGCTCAAGTTCTTCGCGGCGGCCCAGTGCGCGGTCTCGGAGCCCTGGCCGGCACACTCCTATATTGCTAGTACGTCTAAAGCAAATTATTTCATTGATCACACCACTTGTTACATTTTCTGGTTAAATACAGGCCCAACTAGGATTATTTTAAAATACGAGTACGAATACAAAATAGAATTAGACTTTCTTTGCAATGTTCTGGACATCGAGGTCGTGCAAGCCCAGTCATGCATATACTGTGTGATGGCACTTTGGTAGCCCTTTCAAAATAACGTCTTGCATGAAATTAAGGAGGCAAAGCTAGATTTATTTGAGAAAAAAAGATCTAGCATCTACATCCAGTATATGGTAATTAGAATAAACCCACTGCAGTGGTAACCATACACAATTTCCTCAATCTCAACTTTTACATCAGGTAGATTGATTTATTTTGAATTCGACCTCTTCATTAGTAAAATAAGTTGTTTGTGCATTTGTATCGTTCTGTTTACGCCGCGTTTGCTTCCAGACGGGTCCCGCTTCGACTTCATCATTGTCGGCGGCGGCACGGCGGGCTCCACGCTGGCGGCGCGCCTGGCGGAGCTGCCGGGCGCCAGCGTGCTGCTGGTGGAGGCGGGAGGCGACCCGCCGCAGGAAGCCGTCGTAAGTGGCGACTACATTGCCTTATGCGACCAGACTATGACACATCTCCTCTCCTGCCTATAGTGCGCTACCAGCTGCACTAAGCGTGACCTATATGAGGCCTCAGACAACGCCGTAAAAGTGGCAACCTTCTGGAGAGAAAAAAACTGATTTTATTTTGAACCTTCAACACGAGAAAAAGAAGAAGTGCTCCATGCGAGACAAAAATGTGGCCGTCTCGCGTTGCAATCTCAGTCAGATTTGACACCAAAATGTTCAAGAGATTGGCAATATTATTTATAGTTAAAAGCAGCCGACCAACTGCTTAATAAGCAGTTGGTCGGCTTTTAGCGATCGAAATATCAAAGTCGAAATTTTTTCACCTTCCAGATTCCAGGATTTCGCGATTTCCTCAAAGGTAGCGAATATGATTGGAACTTCGCAACCCAGGACGACAACTTCGCGAGCCAAAGCCTTCAGGACGGCAGTCAGCGGCAGCCGCGGGGCCGCATGCTGGGCGGCAGCGGCTCCCTCAACGACATGGTGTACGCGCGCGGCCACCCCGCGGACTACCGCGAGTGGGCCGCCCTCGCGGGCGACGAGTGGGCCTGGGACACCGTGCTGGAGTATTTTAAGAGGACTGAACATTTGACTGATGAAAATATCATAAACAACCCGCAACTGATGCAATATCACGGTCGAGGTGGAGCTATAGAGGTCGCCGGTTTGAACGAGTCAACCTTTGACACGGATCGCTTCTTAGACGCATTCAAAGAATTAGGTTTTAACATTGTAAATGATATGACCAATCCAGATGCAATAGGCGCTGGAAGATTCTCCCACACGATCCGCGGCGGGCAGCGAGACAGCTCGCTCACGGCTCTCCTCAATCCTGTTCGGAAAAATCCCAATTTGTACGTCATCAAAAATAAATTAGCATCAAAAGTACTTATCGAAAATGGTACAGCTTACGGAGTAGAAGTTTTCCACGGGATTTATGACATGCACTACTATGCAGAAAAGGAAGTCATAGTTTCAGCAGGAACGTTCAACACAGCTAAACTTCTTATGCTTTCAGGAATAGGCCCCAGGCAGCATTTAGTTGAGTTAGGAATCAAAGTCGAAAGTGATTTGCCTGTCGGACACAATTTGCATGACCACGTGATGGTGCTGACTTACTTAGCCGCGGAAAATGGAACGTGCTTCATGGATGAGAGCACTCACTACATGAACTTGATCAGATACATGTACGACAGGACGGGAACCTTCTCCTATTCCAACAGTATGGGAGCTTACGTTTCTTTAGGCGGAGAGCCTAACGTCCCCGATTTTGCTATTTATCCCGTGTGCATTCCAATCAATAGCCAATTCTATGCTGGTTGCTCGTCCGTATTAGGTTTCAAAGACAGCATTTGCCGTACTCTAGACGAGAAGAACCAAGATTATGAGCTGCTGTCCTTGGCGGTGGTGCTTCTTAAGCCGAAATCGCGTGGTATTGTGAGTTTGCAATCCACGGATCATAGAGATGCACCGCTAATATACTCGGGAACTTTCAACAATCCCGACGACCTCATCGGTTTCCCTGCCGTCATGGAGATCGCGCATTCAATCGCCAATACTTCGTATTTCAAACGGAAGAACGCTCACGTTGTGGATTTGGAAATCGATGGGTGTACCGAGTTGGGCGGGAGCGACGCGTTGGCGTGCAAAGCTAAGTCAATGGCGACTTCAGCGTGGCACTCGGTGGGCACGGCGGCCATGGGCAGCGTGGTGGACGCGCGGCTGCGGGTGCGCGGGGTGGCGCAGCTGCGGGTGGTGGACGCCAGCGTGATGCCGAGTGTGGTGCGCGGGAACACCAACGCGCCCGTCGTCATGCTCGCCGAGATGGCGGCCGACTTCATCAAGCAGGAGCACGGGCGCAGCTTCGGTTGACGTGTTCACAAGTGATGATCTACCTACCTTACTTAGCATGTAGGTACATAAGTATTCACATGATGACGTGCTCTTTATTTCGAATGATAATCTATTGAGTATAGAAATTACCTACTTGGTTGTAAGATTTCATTATAATTCTATTTTAAATTTGATTTGATTTCATTATTAATAATAAGACAAAATTATGATATTTCTTGCTATTAAATGACAAAAAAACATGTAATTTTTTTTTGTTAATTTCACTAAAAGGTGCGACCCCCTTATATCTCGGAGAGTTATAAAGATATGATACTTATTCAAATAACCGGCCAAGTGCAGATTCGCGCACTAAGGTTTCCGTACCATTATCTATAAAAAATCGCGTTTGTTGTATGGGAGCCCCCCTTAAATATTTATTTTATTTTGTTTTTAGTATTTGTTGTTATATCGGCAACAGAAATACATAATTTGTGAATATTTCTTTGCCTAGCTATTGGGGTTCTTGAGATACAGCCTGGTGAAGTCTTAGTAATAGGGTCCCGTTTTTACGCTTTGGGTACGGAACCCTAAAAAGACTCAAAAGACGAGTATTCACCAAAAAAAGTTAAGGAAATAGTGAAAAAAAAACATGTTTTTCAGAATTTATTGATTTTAGTTCCCGATATTTTGGACAATTTAGTCAGCTACAATTTGAGTCTAAGGTTTTAAGGCTTTGCCCCTTAGCCTAACCTTTTTAAAAAAAGTCAAAAAGTCAGAACGATTGCAATTCGTTGGTTCACACAGGCGTTATGTCGATCAAACTTATGTTAATCTAAAAATAAAATAAGTACCTATCATTTAACGTTTCGTTTTTTTTTGTAACCTTTTCCTTATCCCGACTTTCTTGTCTCTCAGCTAATTTTTTTTTACAAATTCTGTGGATTCGTTTCCAATGTGCTCGATATTTGTGTGAGGCACGAAATCTGAGTTTTTTTATTATTATACCACACAATAGATAAGATATTTGGGTATAACGTCACAGTGTCATGTGTCATCAAGCAGGTGCTCGCTGCGAAGGGACGCACGCGCACCCTGATGCTCCGGAAGTATCACTTGTATGGTGAAACGAAATAGGGAGGAGCAACGTATAAGTAAAATTAGTCGAGCGTGGTAAGACGTTTTTATGAAGGCACGGTACAGTACCTATTGTACTAATATTATAAACGCAAAAGTTTGTAAGTATGGATGGATGGATTTTTTACTCTTTCACGTAAAAACTACTTAATGGATTTTAATGAAATTTTACAAAACCTAATATAGCACATCAGAATAACACATAGGCTACAATTTATAAAGATATTGTGTCGCGGGCACCAGCTAGTAACTTATAACTAAAGCAACTTTTACAATCATTATGATATGATTATTCGTAAAAAGTTTCGCGCAACAACCATGGTTTTCATGTCAGTTCACTTATATCGCTTTGTTAGTTTTTTCCTTGTCATTCGTCATCATAATCATCAGGTCTTTTTGTCTCTTCTGCAGGCGCCTGACCTGTCTGTACTATCAGAGCCATACTTGGCCAGAGCAGCCAGAGGAGTTGTGTCATTGATGTTTATAAGCTTTGTCTAGCTAGTATTAATTCTTTGGCTTTGTTTAGCTTGTATTTCCTAACCTTCGCCTTCTACGACATCCACGGGTGGACTTGGAGTGGCCCTATTCAACTCTGACGGAAACCACACAACATTGTTGTCTATTATCATTACTCTTTCTATTTGGATTCGAATCGCCTGAGTGCAAGGTGTCCTGTTTCGGGTTGCCTTTCGAACAAGTTGAGACCTTGTTGTTTTCCTTGTTTAGTAAAATACTCTCCACTCACCTACATATCATTAACATAAGATGTCGCCGTCACCTGTCGATTATTTACGGTCACATTTGAATAGCGGCCGCGCCGGCCATTAGCGGAGCAGGCACGAGCTAGTAGGTACACATTGGGCGGGTTGAATGAAAGAAAGTACTTACTTGTACTCTCTTGTAAGTACTGAATGGTGGTACCTACTTACTTTCTAGTTAGGTATTAGTACCGACCGCCATTCAGTGCTTACAAGAGTTAACTATTATGAAAGAACAACAAATATTTTAGGCAAAAAAGCAAAATTATTTAGTAAAAGTCGCTTTTCTATTCGCTTTTCCCTTTTTAGGATTCCTTACCCAAAGGGTAAAAACGGGATCCTATCCTAAGACTCCGCTGTCCGTCTGTCCGTCCGTCTATTCGTCTGTCCGTCTGTCTGTCGCCAGGCTGTATCTCATGAATCGTGTTAGCTAGACAGTTGAATATTTTACAGATGATGTATTTTTGTTGCCGGTATAACATCAAATCCTAAAAACAAAACATAAATATCTGTGTGAGGCTCCCATACAATAACGTGTTTTTTATATTTTCCGACTCGCACTTGGCCGGTTATTCTAATACTACTAGACTCGATATTGAAAAAACATAAATAGCTATACGTAGTGTTAGTTTGTACTGTACACTGCTCAATTATCTAGTTCAAAATCAACGACCACAACATGATAAAATTGGCCGCCTGCCCTAAAGATTAAACATATAGCAGATGCACGTTATCTGGACAAGCGATATCATCGCTTACGGGTCACGCGTTGTCAAGATAACTAAATGTAAAATATCTCACGTTTCTTTTTTCGATCAAAATAATTATGCCTACTCACTCACTACTACTGGAACAATGTGAACTTGGCCCGTGGCTAGCGGAGAGAGTCCACAATATGGTGAACTATGGCCCGCGCCTAATTCTAGCCTGTTTGTCATCGCCTCGAAGGCCTTACAATTATGTTAACTCATCAAGCTTTGACACACTTTTTATTGCTGTCTTGAGGGTTAAACCCTCCTATGAATTAAAAAAGCGAGTTGTTAATACGTTTGTTTAGTTGCAATGATTTTTCAAATTTGTTTAGTTGCAATGATTTTTCAAATTTGTTTAGTTGCAATTTGATCAAGTACACTCGTTTTCATGATAATCGTTTTCCAGCCTGGGCTCACAACCTTGCTAAGCATGGCCTCTGAGTTTGCGAATGTGTCGACTCCGTAACTCCGTAAGGGTTAAAACAAAGTCATAGAATATGTACCTACTCAGTATGTTATTTAAAACGTACGTGGTTAAAACAGCAACCTGAAAGTAAGCGTTTCGTATGGTGATCTCAGGCTTTTAGCTATATCGACGGAGATGATTTTAGTTTCGCTCTTTTCCCCACAGCGCAGCGCCGAATCATCCAAAAGCTGGAAAGTAACAGTGACGCAATCACAAATTGAAGTTTATTGACATCGCGAATCCTAAATCCTAATCCTACAAGAAATGAGAAACCAAACGTGCGATTATAGCACAACTTTCACCCACAGGTGCGCGCCGTCAGTTCCACCACGCGGGCCGTGCGAGTCGAGCGTGCGATGCCGCCATGGCCGACAACGCGGAATCCGCCGCGCCAGGCTTTACAACCGTGTCCAGTCTCAAGTCGGACCACTCCACCGAGCAGTTGATATGCAAGACTCCGCAGAACAAAGTTAAAAACCCTAAACAGAGTGTCAGTTCTAAAAGTGTCGAGGCGGGAAGTGAGAATGAGGGCGCGCGGCGCAGGAGACTGGTTGTGTTCCTGGGGCTGGGGCAGGTGGTGCTGGGCGCGCTGCTGCTGGGCGCCGGCGCCACCGCCGTGGTGAAGGGCGCCGCGCTGGCGCGCGTGGGCGCCGGGCTGTGGGCCGGCTGCGCCGCCGTCGGCACCGGCGTCGTGGGGGTGCTGGCCGGCATCAACGACTGCTACGGCCTGAACGGGGGACCTGCTGGGTAAGTCTACCTAGGCGGTCTACCTTTGATTAGGGATTGGTGCTGTCTACTGTTTGGTTGGCTAGACTACGAATAAAAAAACAAAACTATTTTATTGAAAAAAAAAAAGAAATAAGAACAAAGATAAAGATAAATAAAACTAAACTATATAAACTAAGCTATAAAATAAACTTATACTAAATTATGCTAAATTTAAAAAAGTCTACACTAGGTCATTAACTGACTTTACAAAATAATATTCTGTGTTTTGTTTTCCTACAAGTCGGTTTGTTTACTACTGTAAACTGGTTTACGCACAAGACCGGCAAATCTTTGTAATACTAGTGGCTCGGTGAGCTGTAGACCTCGCGCGTCTCCCTCGACTCGACCCTTAGAAGTTCATCGGATATATTTTTTTAGAACTAAAAACCGAGCTTGATATAATTACTACGGGACTATCTGACTTGCCCTTTAAAACAAAAAATAATTTTCCATGTTGGTCTAGGTAACTTCGAGTAATTGGTAAACATACTTAAAATAATTGGCCAAGTGCGTGTCGGGCCACGCGCAGTGTAGGGTTCCGTAGGTAGACGTTTTTAGTGGCAGTTTAGGGTGCCACTAAAAACGTCCAAAACGTATAAATATACGTATCTATTAAATTATTATGAAATTTTCCTTTTTGAGCCTAAGCTAATAAGCTTAGGCTCGAAAAGGAAAATTTCATAATAATTGCTTAAAACGGCCACTTCTAACAGTTTTGCAATTTGTAAATATAGGGAAATATAATTTAATAATTTATTATGTTTAAAATAACTTCAGATCCAGAACTTTAATCTCATAGAACAGATTTTTTGCTAATTTGTGTTTTTAGTGAATAATGTTTTTTAACTGATGGTGGCGCTAGTGTCACCAATGTATCGTCTTAATAGGGTAACTATTTTAGATGCCAAACAAAGATTTAGAATATATATAACCCGATCTAAAAGAATTCATAGTTATATACTTAGTACCCATTTAAAAATCTCAGAAAATTAAAAAATATTAAAGTAAGTACATGCTGACCCTTTGAAGTTTAGGGTATAAAAAAGATGTTCAGACAAAAAAATTGTTTGAAATGGCTGATATATTATTTTTTTAAAGGTTTTTAACCCCCACATTTTCACCATTTTCAAAAATTTAAAAAAACTTAATCGACAAATAAATTCTATATCTTTTTCGGAAAATTTCACAAGAATCGGTTAAGAAATGCGATCTGTAGGCGAGAACAGATAGACTGACAACCGGACAAAAGCATTTTTGGCAAATCTTGAAACCGAGTCGCTTCGCTCGCTCGATCAATTATCTGGTTTTGATAAGTAATTAACTGATTTAGCATTGAAATTAAAAATGTAATTAAATGTGCTTAAAACATGTCAATTCAGTTACCGTACAGAGAATATTATTTTTATGAAAAGAATTATATAAATAGTTATTTAAGTGATATACATTTTGGCAATTTGTATACAGCTATACGTAACCAACGTAAGTGTTGTGCTGATTACCCATTTGCATATAAAACCAACATCTGCAACTGAAATAAGATAAAATCATAACGTAACTGAAAACTGTGGCTGCAAAATAATAATTCCCTTTATTTTGGATACATACTAAAACTTTTTTTCTCTTTTTATAAAAGCTATAATTATTTGCAAAATAGAAAACAGTTGAATTAATTTTACAGTCGCTATAAAAACGATAAGTCGTGCACTATGCAGTTTGGACAGAGCCCATCCTATAGGTCACTCGATCTATCTATGTATGTCGTAGAGACGTCTGATATCATGTTGTTATTGAAAACTCTAGTAAAGCCGTAGAAAGCAGCGGTCTCCACTTTCTTCAGGTTCCGATGAAGGAAATCATCGTGAAATCTGCGCAGTGTTGACTATACTGTAATTAAGTGGGTTTGCAACGCGGGCGATGGCCAGCCGACCATTATACTGACGAAAGTCAGGAGGTACCAATGACTAGATAACTATACAACGTGGAAGGGCATAATTTAGAAATCGAACCACGGGCTATACTAGATCACTATAGTATAATAAAATTAAAGTAACAACCAAAATTTTACCATTTCCATACAAAATGTATAGTCGCCCGGGCAATTTGTATGGGAATGTCGTTTTTTCGATGTATTTTGTTTTTTTTTTGTCTAGTATACCCGTGATTCTATTTATTACGGGTAGTTCCTCCCACGTTGTATAACTTATTATAAGGTTGAGTTTAATTCTAATCATTTATTTATTTCCCGTAACAATTAGTAAGTAGTTCACTCCGGCAACCCTTTAACCGATTTGATTTAAATACCATTTTAAAGATTCTATTGGTCATCGATCAAAGATACTACCATATATCGACCAAAGATACTACCTAGAGTTACCATCGCTGATAAACAAATAAAAGTAAAGTACAACAAACAAACATCGAATTTTCTGTCATGCAATATACCGGAGATCTTTGCACTCTTCGTTCGCTCTTTCATTAAGGAAAAAGTAGTATACATTAACACTACTTATAACCAGAAACGGGAAGAAAAGAACAAGTAAGTAATTTTAAATATTTTGTAAAATCAAATTTTGTCTATAACAATGGCCTTAAAAGGTTAAAGGAGCACTTTAACCTTTCAAGACGAATTAATCGAGCCTAAAATCGGTGGGGTTATTTTGTTTTATCACCGGTCATGACCGCCTTCCAGCTCCATTATCATATCAGCTCTATGTCATCATAATATTGCATCAGCACGCGATATACGCATGCGTGAGAAATTCCAGCTCCATTTATGACATTTATGTATCGTTGCGAGGCGCGTCAACTGTTGGTCAAGATGTACCGAATCTAACTGAATATATATCACGACACACGCTGTCTATGAATATAATAAGTTACAAGTATTTTTTTATGTTAATGTAAGGAAAACGCTACCCTAGAGTGCCTTAAAAGTCTTAAGACCAGCCAAATCAATTAAATTATTCCGAGGGTTTCTTTTGTAAAACATGCCAAAGAATAGCAAAGTCCACAGGCAATACAACAATCTTTAGCTGTAAGACCAAAACCAAAACGATCAACCAGAACAACTAAGAAAAAGCTAAAATGAAAGAGCATGTAAGCATAACGACGCCATAACATGTACCTGGTGGGTTACTCTAACAGCGGTACGCAAGACGGACGTTACTGCGTATCCGCGACTCAGTGTCAAGCAACATTGAGCACTAACATATGATTATAAAGTCTAATTTGGTTTGATATAAAAATAGGACGTCGCTATCGTACGACTAACGTATTATTTTATGAAGTAACTATCTGGTTTGGGTGCAGCTACCAAGTCGATCATAATTACGTTACCACCAGCCTGAGGACCCTAAAGTGGCATAAGTCTCTGCTGGAGACAGTCCGCTTATTTCTTTACACAATTAAGTAGACAAAGAGACATACAGCTCCAGCCCACTAGGTGTTATGCAAATGCCCGCAATGGTACAAACTCAGTCGTTACACTGATGACTGAGGCAGCTCGATGCGCAGGCGCACAATCGGCGTGTCATCGCGCGAATTAGCTCATCTCGGTCTCCGTCCGACAAACACTTATGTAATGTCTCAGGCAGCAATAGGCTTACAGCGAATTTCGAATAAACAATTATGATATACCGGTGACCTGTAATACAAGTATATATTTGGTACCGTGGCTAAACTTGCTATAGAACCGTGGTATCCGTACGAAACGCGTAATAGGCGTGTCATTGATCGAATTAGCTAATTCGTCGCCGGCGATTGACAGGCGTTATATAACTTGCAGTTCGCAGGGCGACTGATGCAAACGCTCTGACTCTCTGACCGAAGGTTGAGTAAACAGTAAGAGACGTCTGGTTCTATACCTACGGTAGCTTGATTATTGGATTACTGGTGCATTAGCTGCATTAAGACATTGTAGTCTGAAATATATAAAAATTTCTAGAATAATTTAGGTACACTGTGTTTTTTTTTCATTGATTCATGGAAAGTTATATAGTTACACATTGCCTCACTGACTGTTGAGCTAAAAGTTTTTTCATTTAACCAACTTGCTTTTTGGGGTTTAAGGTTTTCGTTATATAATCATGATTAATTAGAACACTAAGTATAGATCAGTAGATATTATCATTCTTTGGTTTAGACGTGAAATGGTTAAATGACAGACAAAGAGAAATAGAGAAAAATAACATACTGTGCCTACCCCCCACCTTATTTAAATTAGGATATAAGATAGGAGGAAAGAAAAAAAACCCGTTGATTGTTATAAATTTATAATGCAAGTCACTATTTACTTCTTAGAAATGCCAATGTATAATGCCTCATGTGCCGTGCCGCTGTGTCCATTTTCGCATCGTTCGGCGCGGATGGCTGGTGGACTGTCCATCCGACCATCAGATGAAAGTCGTGCTTTCTCTGCGGCGCGAACACTCGCAGCACCCGCCGCGCGCGCTAAGCGCCGGCACCGGCTGCGGTACTGAGAGGAAAACTACAGATCGCGTATGGTGCGGGCGCATCGTCCATTCCATATCCATAACCTATACGTTCTTCCGAAGTAGGAATGTATGTCGCAGACTCGCAGTCGCTGTTGTACGGTGGCTAGTGGTCAAAGGTCAATTATTTGACAGATATCGATCGTACTGTCGGAAGAACAGTTTGTCGGAGTGTGGTTCGCTCTTGGGTTTGGTGGAGACATTAATGTCGAAAATCGCCTTATACTTCTACGTTTTCAGTTTACTCGAAAAATGTCTTAGTTTTTCTTAGTTTCTTAAAAATAGAAGTGGTTTCGATTAAATGTACGTTTGCGCCGCGGTATTGTGTTCAATGTTGTTATTCAAGTGCTCGTTCAAATAAACAGGTGAAAATCAATTAATTTAATTAGCATAACTATATTATTTACGATTCCACTACAAAACTCTTTTTTCTTCTCATATTAGCGCATTTGTTGCATTCTTCGGTCTTTGCTGTGCCTTTTCGAAGCCTGGGCATTGTTGGTATCTTTTCTGGTATTTTCTTCATTTAGTAGTTAGTATATACAACATTTTTAGATAGTGGTTTTCTTTCTGTATCCAACACATATTATGTAATAAAATACAAAAATGTCATATTTTTTTATTACTACTATAAAAACGTTACCTCTTTTTACAAAACCTGTGACTGTGATCATATGATTACCGCACCCGACACCTGACTCCCATCACGTCGCCGTGGCCGGTGCAGTGCCGGTGCGCCGCGATGACAGCAATTGCAGCCGAGTGCGTGCGCGCATTTACTTCCGCGCGCCCGAGCGCGGCGCGTTTACGGCGCTGCACTCGCTCAAAGCGCCACGGACTGAGCACAATCACACACAATGGAGTTTTCACAGATACCGAAAATATTACTGAATTGATTCTAAAGATAAATAAAAAAATACATACTGTTCCTGCAGCATAGCCTGTGTGGTATTTTTTTTTAATTGGCATTAGTACCTCTAAGAGAATATAGATGTAGACTGGGTAAAAAATATTTTTTTTATTTGATCCATCAACTAGATTATCCAAAAAAAAGGACCCATATTTTTTCGTTTTGCAAAATAGTAAAAATTCACAAAGACAGCGCTTCGAAGTGATTTACTTCACTTTTGGTTAAAAATCGTAGCTGATCGTGACGTTACGCGAAATTTTATTGTAAAGAAATGAAAACTAATGAGGCAAAAGCAAAAAATAGTCCACATGATCCCTATTCAAATAGCTTTGAGTTGTGTGTCTAAGCATTACTTATTTAGACAATGTTCAGCTGACCCGTCCTGTAAAATAGTTCGTTTTTCGTCACCCAGGCCAACCTTCAAATATTTTCAGAGTTAAAAATTATAAATCTACGTAATAAGCCATTTTTGCGTATGTATTGATAAATTAGAAGATTTAGTTATATAGGAGTATAGGAGGTAGGTACTTAGATTCTAAGTCGGCAAGCTCTATTTGTTTGTCAGCTCAACAGCAGATCAGCTTTATGCCCATTGCCCGCGCTCACACGCGCGTGTGTCTCCTTCCCTCGCATGCTTTCTTTGAAAGTCATCGCCTCCATAATGAACGAGCAAAGTAGATCACAAATGTTTTGTATTTTTATATAACCTTATATGAACTGGTACCCTAGCAACACTGCAGGTTAAATATTTAAAGTTAATTCCAAAGGACAATGACTATTTTGTATGGAGGATTGGTACCTTATACAAAAAAATACAAGAAGCAATATTTGTTAAGGAATGATATTTGTAAACTCAGTCGGGACGGAGTTATATCGGCTCGAAGATAAAGAAACAATATTTTTAATTAATTGACAACATTTCAAAAATTTAATGTGCCTATTTAATTTTTTTTCCTTAAAGTACTTAAAAAAATAGGATATACGTATTTTTTCTTTTTTAATTCTTTTCACTTTTTCCCCTAAAAATAAATTATTTAAAATCTTTCCATTCTAAAAGAGCTTAAGTACAAGAGTTAGGACGTTCCGAGTTCACATCTTTGCCATACTTTATAATTAAAAAAATAAAACTTATTCTGACATGTATAGAGTCGTGTTTCGTAGCAGTAAGATATCGATATCGATAATATGATCAATTACAAAAAGTTTAATTAAAAAGTAGATATAATCTTAGTATTTTTATCTAGCCATTAAACTAACCAAAAACTCACGTGGGTGCCTACCGTAAAATGGGATTTTCTTTAGTTAATTTAAATCTCAGCTGTTTTTAAAAAATATGTTTGAAAATACTATTTTTTTTTACGATGACTTGGTACTTATCTATACATATAATAAAACAGTAAAAAAAGTGTGTCTGTACATTAAATATATTTCCAAAAAAAATATTGGGGGCGATGGAGACGTAGTAATAGAGTAAGAATTTAAAAAAAAATGTGTGTCTGTTTGTCTGTTTGTCTGTATGTCTGTATGTCTGTTTGTCTGTTTGTCTGTTTGTCTGTTTGTCTGTTTGTACACGATAATCTCCGGAAATACTGGACGTATTCGAATGAAACTTTTTTTGTTATATAGCTATTAAGCCTGGGCAACATATAGGGTATACATGATTTTGGAAAATGGAACGCCTGATGCAGAACCATAATGGTCCAGCTAAACTATAAGAGATATAAAAATGTCGCCTTAGTAAAAGTTGTTCAGCCTGATGAGCATTTTCCAGAGACATAACGTCCACGCGAACGAAGTCGCGGGTTTCAGCTAGTATAAAATAAAATAGCATAAAAGGAAGGCTTGTAATATTCGACAAAACCTATATACTATATACTGAAAGAACTATCGATATTAGATGGTCTTTCTATCGAACTGATACTTCGATAGAAAAACACTACCATTATCCTCTCACTTATGATGTCAGTTGTCAGATATGGACAAACAAAACAAACAAAAAACTTAAACAAAATAAATAAATTTAGTACCGTTCGTCTCGTCTGTGCTTTTTAAAGTTTGTATTGTAAAATCGACCATCACTACTTGTACTATTATGTATTCTGTGCCATCACTGAAACTAGATCCCCTGGTTTCGTGTTCTGTTCCAGTATGCAAAAACAGAGTATTATTGTGACCAGGAAAACATTTCTTTCACGTACCAAAATCACTACTAATCGAATGGTGTTCTGCAGTTAATAAAAAACAGTTCCCAAAAGTGTGGTTTACATATACGAAGATCACTTAAACTTAAGTTTATTAGATAATATGATTGTGATAGGTTATGTATCTACTGTAAGTAGCTATTGTTATAAACCAAGAATGATAAAAACTAATATTTATATGTACTTATTGGGTAGGGTTACACAGAGGAAATAAAAATTGCTGATTTGCCAATCTATAACATTGTTTTATTAATAATTTTTACAAGTAATTCTGTCTATTCACTTTACATATCCAACTGAAGTTTCCACACAGGAATCTCTCGATTACATCATCAGCTTAGCTCCTCGAATTTCTGCTACATTGAAGCTGTCGTT
This sequence comes from Acrobasis consociella, assembly GCA_963555685.1. NCBI lineage: Eukaryota > Metazoa > Arthropoda > Insecta > Lepidoptera > Pyralidae > Acrobasis > Acrobasis consociella. Next base: position 415,300 of record OY743115.1, read on the forward strand.
TTTCCGCAAATATTGCAGTAGCATCATGAGGTAAACTTTAAATTCATCAAACAACAACCAAAACAACACCATCTTACTCAGTGTAACCAACCCATATAAAAATTTACCCCCAAATTATCTTCTGAATGCTTTTACAATCCCTAAATATAGGATTTATATGTAGGTATGTATTATAGTGCGTAAATTGTTTCGTTACTCATAAAATAAAATGTTATTTACATATTACGATAAGCACTAATTAAATTATTTGATTAAAGCGGACGTGAGACTATATATTTTCTATAAAACATGGTTTTACTCATAGATAGGAATAAGTACGTACTGGTTTTACTCGTAGTGTAGTCCGAATGTGATTTGAAACGTTGATTCACCTAAAATAATGGGTTTTTTCATACAAAAACCGTTCGTTTATTGATGCCGCGTTTGAAAAATCGCGTTTCGTGCCCTCCTCTCATTTCATACCCTACCTACGTCCTATTCTCTGCAGAAAAAATAAATAAATAATAATAAAAATTGAAGTCCCTAAAAATTCCAGCCCTTAAAAAATTCCCTTTTAATACTTATAGCTCCTAAATTTGAGGGCAAAAGTCCTAAGTTGGCAACGTACGCACGCAACGTCTAAAAAGTCAAATTGACAGCTGAGAACGTGTACGTATTTTTTTCACTTTTAGATATGCAGCAAAGGCGTAACATGTTAAATGCCTATATCCTTGTAATTTTCAGATTTTTTCATTCATCTCTAAGAATATAATGCAAAAAAATCTAAAAAAATATTTTACGTATTCAGAATCGCCAAATCTCGAAATGAAATTCGAATTTTCATACCTTTTAAAAAATGAAATGTTGTCAATTGAATTACATATGTACACCATATATTTTCCTGAGATATTGATGCCATGCTGTCTATTATATTAGATGATTACTGTATTGACACACACAGGAAGTTCGAGCTTATCTGTGTCTTAATTGTATCCTCCCTGTATTAGCTGTGATCTGATGTTCTTGAATATCGTTGATGCCCATCTCTCTGCATACTTCAATTAGGTATTGTCCATGGCGTTTTATGTAATAATATAGTGTAATAATATGTTATACTAATTTAATAATAATTTTTATTTGCAATAACTTTTTCTGCTTTTTCTATTCAAAATTCATCGACCGTGCTTCAAAGAAAGGAAGGGAACACACATCACACTTTACAAAACTATAGATGGGAAAAAATATTTGTAATCGTGACTTAATTATTACAATAATCATCTTATATAATAGATAGCATAGCATCAATAGCTCAGAAAAATATATGGTGTAATTCAATTAATTAAAAATATTTTTTCTTTATCTTCGAGCCGATATAACTCCGTCCCGACTGAGTTTACAAAAATCATGTATTTTTCTGTACAAGAGTACAAAAAATGGTTGACCGCCGCGCTAAAAAGAAAAAAGGCACCAATTTTTTGCAATGGTATCTAGCTTTTCCTACCTACAGACATTTCTACACTTTTATTGAAATAAACTCCCATATTTGATAAAAGATATGTACCCAATTCTAAAATTGCCAACCATAATCTAGAATTGTTATGCGATGCGTCAGCATATGGTAATATTTAAGTAGTTACACAGCGAGAAACAGCTGCATCAGCATATTAGGTTTTATTAAGCAGCTTATTTTAAATTCGCTAAATCTGAGAGAAAGAAACACAACCGTTAAAATCAAAAACGGCCGGAATGAGGCTTCCACCGCGGCCCGATCTTCTAATATTTTTATATGTTTTGTTTTCGCCGTGTTTCGCCGTGTTTCGCCGTTCATCGACCTACTGAACTGCGGCGCAGCATTAGTCTTACTTATAATTATGTGTTACGGCGGACCACCTCGGACAGAATAACTGTTTAATAATAACCCCAAACCATATGCTTACCGCTGCCAACATATCAATTTATTTAAGCGGGTTTAACTCGATAACTGCGATAATAAGCCGAAGTAAGTACATGTCGGAGCTCCACTCATGTCTGCTGCTAAACTCGTGATATACATAATTATTGGCATGAACTTCTAATGACGACCTTCGCGGCGTAGTGGCCACCATGCTAGTCCGCCACACAGAGGTTCCGGGTTCTATCCACGGTCTTGTTAAGTCGGAAAATAGCCTTGAATTGAATTGACAATTTATTAAGTGATGCAAATATCCAAAGATAAATAAATGGTGTTTGACTTTTGTCCTTTTTCAAATTGTCTTGGATGTTTATCTAAATATGTTATAATTATAAAATATAGTATCGTTGAGTTGATATCTCATATTAACACAAGTCTCGAACTTACTTTGGGGTTAGCTCAATCTGTGTGGTGTGATTTTTCCGTATATATTTATTTTTTAGTTTCTACTTATAGTAAAGAAATATCTTCACATTATTCACCTGAGAAAAAATCTGAAAAGAAAATATATCGGCTTATTCCGATCTGCTCCGCATTCTGTTCTTGCGAACATACATAAAGCCATGGTCACAGAATAAGTACTACTACTCACGTTATCTCGTGCGTGGTCTAGCAACATGTTATTATTTTGTCTTGTATTGATAGATAAATCGTTTATTTGTAAAACTGCACACTCTCGTCTCACACACATGGAAGACACGTACTCCTAATCCTGTCTTTGCTTACGTGTCCGTTAATTTCATGTAGCCAAAAGTCCCTGTTGCTTTTGACTATTTGTCGCTATGATATCGTAAAGATGATCGTAAAATTTTCTGCATAATCAATTGTAATAATATAATAACACGGCCAAGTTCATCAGCAAGTCAGCGGCGCGCATCGAGCCCGGTTATGGTAAGCAGAAATGCTCCATGTGAGTGCGCGCGCGCACTTCCGCGCGCTCTCTCAGCTGGAACCGCGTAGTGGGCCGGCGGTGCACTGCACACTGCACTGCGCCGCCTGCGCAGCGAAGGATGTCGCAGTTACACCTGCACCACATGACGACTACGAACAACTTTTGTAATTTTTGGAATCGATATTTTATGGATTTGTTTAAACAATAATAACTCGTTTCGACGACCTCCGTGGCGTAGTGGTCACCATGCTAGTCCGCCACCCAGAAGTCCCGGGTTCGAACCCCGGTCAGGGCAAGTTGGAAAATGGCCTTTTTCAAATTGTCCTGGGTCTTGGATGTTTATCTACATATGTTATAAAATATAGTATCGTTGAGTTCCATTACACAAGTCTCGAACTTACTTTGGGGATAGCTCAAGCAGTGTAATTTTTCTCTATATATTTATTTAACTCGGGTACCTTTGATCAGCACTTACGATACGATACAAGTGGTAGTTTTAATACCAAGATAAAAATTCATTTTGGTTGTCTGTTAGAATATGACCAGCGATTATTATTATAATATAAGATGGCGGTCGTCGGGTCCAGTCAGACAGATCCATTTAGGCTACTGGAATATGACATCTGTTTTAATTAATTTACACACACTCACACACTATAAACTAAGTACATAAAACTCGCTGGTAGTTTTGCATTTCAAAGCATAATGTATCGTTTCCATTTCTTCGTCCAACAAGTAGCTACCTAGGTATATTGACTTTTTTATAGTTTAGTGCGTTATTTTTTGTGATTTTGCAATATCGCATAAACCAACTATGTACCTACCTACTTACATGGTTAGGCTATTTACATAAGTAAATATCTTGTTTGCTGCATTACCACTACTTATTTGCAAAGCTACAGTGACCAGCTAGATCTCTCCTAATAAAAATAGTCTCCGGGAAACACCGTCCATAGGGCTGCCTGCCTCCGAACAGCGCAAGTAGTCCGGCTTTCTCCGTCTGCTCCGCCGCTACGCGACAATGACCCTTGTTACGATCGCAGCTAAGTTGCATCTTCCGCGCTGCGCCGAGATAATGATTGGCGGATGGCGCGCGAGTGCCACAATTAAAATTGTATAAATGCTCGACGCTTTATTAGTTTTTCTTGTGTTTACGTTTTCTTTGCGGGAAAGTTGCGTGTAAGTACGATGACAGCCAGTGACGGCTTTTTGAACCGCGAATCCGAATGAATGCCTAAACTCTGGCCTAAACATCCTTACGTTGCCAAAGTATAGGGATGAAATGCAGATTGATTATTACGTCTTTAACCCTGACGGGATAGACAGAGCTCAGGGCAGTAAGATCCAAAGGTCACACTTAGCATAATGGTTGGCGTTTTTTGATATTGGGTTAAGATAATTTCTATATTTATTACTTACAAAATTAAACATGTACAATGCTTTATGTGGCTTTATCCCTGTCGAGGAGCGAGCCAAAAGTCAAAAGACCCAATACGATCTAGCCATGAAAATTGGTGAACTTTACAATAATCACTCACAAACATGCACCTACGAGCTTTTGAATCACTGCTGCAATTTGACCAGTATTTACCTACAAAACCTTGCACCCGCAATCATATCTATTACTATGAAAAGCGAAACAATCCCAGAAGTATCTTTTGATTGGCTCGGCCGGCCGTGACCGCGCAGGCGCCCGGGGCCGCCCAGGGCGTCTGCGCGGGCGCCGCTGTATTGTAATATCGTAATCTACGAGATAGCATCGCACGTCAACACGTTCGCTTTCTCCGTCGCCTTCACGTCGAAAACGCCGCAATTATGTCCAGAGAAAGAGCCTCATCTCATCACAGGCAAATGATGAATAGATCTATCGATATATATGCTAAATAATGACCGATGTAGATTACGTGAACCTATAATGTCTTGTCATCAGTCATTGGTTTTATGCCTAATAATCAAATGTTTTTGCCGACAATGTATATTTCTTTTCTTTTCTTTTCTTTCTTTTCTTTTATCTAAACTAAAGTTTCCCTGTTACGTTTGCTGTAAGTAAATGATTAAAACTCCAGCTCTTCAAGCTAGTTCGATTTGTTCTGGATCACTTGCTAAATACTTTAAGTGATAAATTACTGAACCACAGACTAAACTACATCACTATGGTATAGTGACAAAAAAATATTTCCATACAAATTGCCAGGGCGGCTGCAGACTTTCGTATGGAAATGCTATTATTTTTATGACTGTTATTTTAATTTCATTATACTATAGTGTTCTACTTAGCTCGTGGTTTATGGTCCGATTTATTACGGGTATGTCCCTTCCAAATTGTATAATTTCAAATATTTCCGATTTATTTTTTTCACACAGGAGTTAGTATGGTTAATATTAGCTAATTTTGTGGCTCAACTTAATGTTATATGTTACATTTGAAATTGACTAGCGTCACATTTACCTGTAAGAAGTTACTCTCGCGGGCGTGGCCGGGACCTGTCGCAATAAAAGTGCACTTAGATCTGGCGCGACTACCGCCGCAGGTGCCAGAGCGACGCCTGCGCAACACGTCAATTTAGCATTGCACACGTCGCAGTACAATATTAGATTTATGTTGTCTGAGAAAATAGACGAACACTACTACAAACTGTTAATTCTAAGAAAGGGAAATTGTTAGGATACCTTATTAGACATGATGGAATTTTAAAAGTAATATTGGTGGAAAAATAGAACGAAGAAGAGGCAAAGGAAGACCTGGAGATAGTTTATAAAGCAACTAAAATATCAAATCAATGTTTAAACTTATAAAACTTTACATCCTTAATAACATTGATTTGATCTTCTTCAGAGTTGACTTTGGGACACAGAGATGTGAAAGGTATTGGTTGCTACACAGACAAGATAGCTCTTTAATAATATAAGAATAAGGGAGAAAAGACATTTTTACAAATCCTTTACATTTAAAATACTTTAATATTAGATTGCATGCGGAAAAGCAATCTGATGACGAAAACCCACTTAACCTATATACAACAGCTCTTAGTTATGTCATCTTGATAATTCTGACTCTTGACAGTGTTGACACCAGCGGGGTCACTCCAGAAATCGGTACACAACACAAGACGGACATAACTGCGTATCCGTGTTTCAGTGTCAAGCAACATTGAGTCTAATTCGGTTTCACATAGAAATAGGACGTCACAATCGTACGACCAACGTTTTATTTTACAGAGAACCCCCTGTATGATTTACATACTTCAAACGATAATAGGAGAGTAATAACGAGTATAATTTCCAGGGGCGGCCCCCTGCTGACGGCGTTCCTGGCGCTGTCGCTGCTGTGCCTGGCGTGCGGCAACAGCGCGGCCGTGCTGGCCGCCACAGGGCTGCAGCGCGACACCGCGCGCCAGCCGCCGCCCGTCACCAGCTTCCAGGTGAGGACCTCCACACAGCTTCAGTCTCCATCGCGTTCAACTCGAACCATTCACTAATTTCAATCCAAAGGTTGGGAAGTAATACTCATGGACAACTTTGTTTCCTGTACAGGGAAATAGGGGCATTCGTGACGTTGAACAAAGCACTTAGATATGCTAATTTCATCATCATCAGGTCTTTTTGTCTCCGCTGCAGGACCATGACGTGACCCTTCTGTACTACCAGAGCAATACTTGGCCATAGCAGCCAGAGGGTTTTGGCCTACACTCTCCACGCTGGCCAGACGGGTTGGGGAGGTCCCATTGATGTTTATAAGCTTTGTTTAGCTTGTATTTCCTAAGTCGCTTTCTACGACATTCAATGGAAGACTTGATGTGGTCCTATACTCTACCGGAAATCACACAGTGAGTAGGCTCAAAGAAAAATATCGATATGCTAATTTAAGCTTGACTTATAAATACAGTAAGTAAGTAGTACAAAATCCACTAGTTCTATAAATTACTTGCTGCTCTGGTTATTACATACACAAATTGTAAACTCTGCACTCATTCTTCCGTTTAGTGTGACAACACAACAATACAGTTCAAAGCAGAGCAGAGAAGCGAACTAGGCTAATTGCTGACATAACCCGCGCTTTGTGTCTGTCGGCCGGCGGCGGCAACACCGCGGCCAAAGCGATTTGTCACTGAATTGTGTGCGCTGCCGGTTCAGCTGTGACACACCTCTGAAGCACGGAGATTCATATTTGTCAAAAATTTCACAATCTTGTTCCTGGCTGCCCCTTCCTTGTCGTTACAAAGCCCTTGCGTGTCTTTTGATCTTCATCAGCTTTTGCTTCATCAAGACTTTTACTCTGCTCCAGGGAGAGGCGTATAGATTATGACTTACTCATCATCGTCATCATTTCAGTCGCATAACGTTCACTGCTGGACAGACCTCTTGCAAGGATTTTCCAAATGACCGCTCTAGAGTGGCCTGCAGACAGCGCCTTCCAGTGTCCTTGGTTAGGTCGTCAGACTACCTTGTGGGTGAGTGGCATGTCCTACGCTTCGCTTGCCAGCAATTAGCCAGCGAGAACCTTTTTACCCCATCGCCATTTCAACGAGCTAATCCGCTGACGTACCTACTGGGAAAAAATAAATAAAATTGTATCACATGAAGAATCCCTTTAAATTAAACAAAGGGCGTAGATTCCAATTACCTACTTACAAATTTTGTAACAAAATCTGATCTAACTTTTGTTACAAAGTTATTGTTGTGTCCTTTAATAAAAAACTTCTAATATTAAAGATGAAAAGTTTAAGTAAAAACGATTTACCGTTCTGTTGCAGTCAGCCCGCTTCGTCGATAAGTAAATCTGTACATTATTTGAATATCACGGCCAATTTCAGCTCGATCAATCTTTTACACGCATTTAGTAACATCTATAAGCGAAGCACTTTTTGCCACCCTTCGGGTGATCGCTCAACGTTACAAATATTCCAATTCATTACAAAAACTGATCTAAATCGCAAATATAAATTGCAATATTGCTGTGTCGGCACTGGTATCGAATTTATAATGGGCGGTGAGCGGCTGTTAGGAAACCTACACTTGCATAAATATCACTGCAATTAGTGCAGCAATAGAGGAAAATGTGTCGGCGGCTGCGCCTGCCTTAAATGTTTAATATCCTGCGTATCGGATCAGGTACATGAATACTGGCTCACTATGAAGGCTGTCATAGCAGAGACAAACGGGCAATTGTTGTAACGGGCATTTGCTTAGAAGGAATTGTTAACATTATTAAATAATGTGGATAAGGTGGATTGACAGTTAAAAATATCGGTAGAATAATGATCTGCGTTACCAAAACGTCCGCATGTGCACTTTCTTTACTAGGTATCTGGTAATTTAAATAACATACCCATACTACGTGACCTATGGGAGGAAGGGAGTCTTTAAATTTCCACACTTGGTCAGAAAGGGGTTAGATCTTCGTCATGTAGTCAATATCCTCTATGGATTGGAAATCTTACGCATTTTTTGAGCTATACCTATATTTAATAGCGCACAGCGTTTAGCATTTTTAAAACTTACAGGCACATGCACCTAATGAAGATTTTTGCATTATCAAACATTTCAGATAATGTTTTTTTAACGCGGCAAGTATACTAATTATAAAAATCAAAAATTGGATTGAATTGTTACGTGAAATCTGTGATATAGTTGATACAAAAATGTAGGTAGAAATGTTTTTACTCAAACGGCCTCAGTCGTCAAATAAACGAATAGCGTGCAGACGTACATGTTTAATTTCTCTCCCATATACCTTAATGGCGACGAGATTCGAACAATAAACGCGTGGAAAATGTCTATCGGGAAGATCGCGGAGTTCAGGGTGCAGCAGGATGATTGGAGGCTGTACGTGGAGCGGCTGGAGCAATATTTTTTGGTCAACAAGATTGCTGCCGATGTTCAAGTTCCTACGTTAATAACGGTCATGGGGGCAGAAGCATACGAACTTCTTGTTAATTTATGCACCCCGGAGAAGCCGAAGACAAAAACTTTTGCGCAGCTAACCAGTATCATGGAAAAGCATCTACAACCGAAGCCCAGTGAACTTGCCGAACGTTACAAATTCCGACATCGCAAACAAAGGACTGGCGAGAATATTTCTGAGTACGTGGCGGTATTAAAAAAAATGTCTATTTCTTGCGAATTCGGAAGCGGCTTAGAAGAAAGTTTGCGAGATCAGCTGGTTTGTGGGATCACGAGTGAAACGATACGGCAACGGTTATTTGCGGAGAGTAAATTAGATTTTGGCAAAGCATACAAGATGGCGGTGAACATGGAAACCGCTGAGAGGGATGCGGCTATCGTAGAGGGAAAAGAAAGTGCGAAGGAGGTGACCAGTGCGGATTGTCAGGCGGTGAAGGTCAAGTGGCAACAGCGGTCGGCCGAGCGAGGCAGAGGGAGGACGGTGCAGGCGCAGCGGTGGAGGCAGCGCGCCGGGCAGCCGAGCACTCGCCGCGCGGCGGAGGCCACGTCACGCCGGGCGTGTCAAGCATGCGGGGCGGCCCATTCTGCTGATGGGTGTAAATTTGCTCGTTACGTGTGCCGAGTGTGCAATCAACAGGGACATCTACAACGAGTGTGTCCTAAAATGATGGATCACCATCAGATTTTCGGCGATCAGCAAGACGGTGAAAGCACGGACAGTTCCGAGGTAATTGTTACTGATGTTAGACGAGTGTCTATAGAAAATTGTAAGCCAATTTATATTCAATTAAATGTACACGGTAAAGATATAAAAATGGAATGTGACACAGGCAGTGCTGTGTCGTGTATAAGCTATCAATGTTATAAAAGTTTGTTTAAAGATCTTTGTTTAAATCCGTGTGAATTAAACTTGAGATATTACACAGGGGAAACTATTAAGCCGATAGGTATTATACGACCTTACGTACGTTATAAGGATAAACGTGAACAATTAGACTTGTTGGTTGTAAACAATGGCAAAACTAGTCTATTAGGTCGACAGTGGATTGCAGCTTTACAGATTCAGTTGCCCACCTTAAGCTATGACGTTATGAGCTTGTCAAATGACGATTTTAATTTAAACAATTTCAGGTCGAAATATTGTAAGGTGTTTGAGGAAGGTTTGGGCCGTTTCACCGGTGGTGCCGTAAGCGTTGTTCTGCGGGAGGGAGCGCAGCCGGTGTTTATGCGCGCGCGGCCGCTCGCCTACGCGCTGCGCGAGCCGGTGGAGCGCGCGCTGGATCAGCTGGTGCGCGACGGCATCCTGACCCCCGTCGAGCGCTCGGACTGGGCCACGCCAATAGTGCCAGTCGTAAAAAAGGACGGTAACATTAGAATTTGTGCTGATTACAAACTCACTCTTAATAAACTCATTGAGATTGACCGTTATCCCTTACCACGAGTGGAGGACCTGTTATTGCGTTTAAGAGGGGGTGAACGTTTTAGCAAAATTGATTTGTCGCAAGCGTATGCACAATTTGAACTAGATCATACTAAGAAATATACAGTTATTAATACCCACAAAGGATTATATATGTATAATAGGCTGGTGTATGGGTTGGCATCGAGTCCAGGTATTTTCCAAAGACGTTTGGAACAGCTGTTCGCGGATATACCACAGGTAGGAGTATTTCTCGATGACGTGGTCATAACTGGACGTACCCAGTTAGAACACATCAATAACTTACATAAAGTTTTTGGTCGTTTACAAAAATTTGGGTTGAAAGTGAGAAACGATAAGTGTGTATTTTTTGCCCAGTCTATAAATTACTTGGGCCATACTATTAGCAAGGACGGAATCCACACTAGCATAGATAAGGTAAAGGCTATAGTCAATACACCCGCGCCGACCAACATTTCACAACTGAGAGCATTTATAGGTATGGTAATGTACTATGGAAAATTTGTACAGAACGTAAGCACAGTGTTAGCACCTATGTATAGTTTGTTAAAAGCAGGTACACAGTATTTATGGACGGCGGAATGTGAGGAGGCTTTTATAAAAATTAAAAATCTTTTATCAAGTAGCAAGGTATTGGCTCACTATTCGCCCGATTTACCGTTAGTATTGACAACGGACGCGAGCAGTGTCGGCGTAGGCGCGGTCATATCGCATCTGACGGAGGAAGGCGAGCGCCCTATCGCGTATGCGTCTCGATCACTCACTGCCGCAGAGAAGGGGTACTCTCAAATAGATAAGGAAGCCTTAGCGATAATATTTGGCGTGCGTAAATTTCACCAATACCTGTATGGCAGAAAATTTACATTAAGGACTGATCACAAGCCACTAACACACATTTTTGGTCCAAAGATTGGCATACCCGTGATGGCCACATCGCGTTTGCAGCGTTGGGCGGTGACGCTGTCTGGTTATAGTTATACTATAGAATACGTAACGTCAAGTAAGAACTGTGCGGACGCGTTGTCTCGGTTGCCCCACACTGAGCGAAAATCAGAAAGAAAAGACGACAAAACTTACATCAATTTTGTTGAAAAGTTTTTACCTCTCTCATGTAACGACGTTAGGAAACATACAGCTAGGGACAGAACGTTAAGTAGACTTACAGTGTACATACAAGCGGGTTGGCCTGCCGTTTGTCCGGATGAGGAAATAAGACCGTACTTCGGAAGACGTAACGAATTATATATAGAATATGGATGTGTTATGTGGGGTTATCGAATGATTATTCCTACAACATTACAAAAACACATATTGCAAGAATTAAATAGTAGTCATTTCGGTGTAGTAAAGATGAAAAGTATGGCTCGTAGTTACGTTTGGTGGCCGAACATCGACGCGGATATAGAAGTCATGTGTCGTCATTGCGAGACTTGTGCGGTGGAGAAGGACGCGCCACCACGGGCACAAATTAAACCATGGCAGTACCACGACCGGCCTTGGGTTAGGATACATGTCGATTTTCTTGGACCTTTTAAGGGATTAACCTTCCTAATTTTGATCGATTCATCTTCAAAGTGGATAGAGGCGTTTGAGATGAAATCCACTAATGCTTTTAACGTTGTTAAAGTTTTACGGCAAACATTCGCAAGATTTGGATTACCAGAACAGATAGTATCTGACCAGGGCCCTCCCTTCACTAGTTCCGAGTTCAAACAATTTTTAGTAGCAAACGGTATACAACAATTTTTTTCTCCCATTTATCATCCATCTTCCAACGGGGCTGCTGAGAATGCAGTGAAACTATGTAAAAATGCAATTAAAAAAGCCATTAGAGATCACGTGGATATAGATGCGGCATTACAAACGTTCCTCTTATCATATAGGAACATGATACACGCTACCACAGGTGAAACGCCAGCAAAATTATTGCAAAAACGCAACTTACGTAGCAGACTGGACTTACTACGACCGGAGCGTGCTGTAGGAGACAGGGTTGTTAGGGCTCAGCAACGCCAGGTTGAGAGCGCTGGTGGTGCAGAGCGTAGCTTTGAGGAAGGCGACACAGTCTGGGCCCGTGGGTACGGCAAGAGGGACAAGTGGGTGAAAGGTCAGGTCCAAAGAAGGGAAGGATCTCGTAGGTACTCAGTGGTAGGGAATGACGGTCAACTATTGAAAAGACACGTAGATCAAATGAGGCGTAGATCTCAATTTTCTGATGTTACTTGTCCTGATGAAGGAGAAGCTTATGGTGATCCGGAGATGCAGACAACACCATCCTGCAATGATGCAGAACCGGAGATAACTACAGAATTTCCCGTAGATCCGATCGCTAATGACAACAATCCCTCTGTAATACCGGATATACAGGTAGAAACAACAACGCATACGGCACCAGCGGCAGCGACTCCAGCCAAACGTGTACGTAAGCCGGTAGAACGGCTAGGTATAGACAAGTAAACCTAATTACCTTAATTTTAGTTATTTACTTGTAATCTTTTGTTTTTATTTCATATTAATCGGACTTACATTGATTTATATTGTAGTACTTTAGCTACAGCTACCTACTTTTAACTATTGCGTTGCATCATTACTAGTATTGTGTAGTATCTTGTGTAAAATAAGTCATGTCATGAACGAATAGGTAATCTTAATTAGATATAAGTGATTGAATAGATTATGTCAATGTATAAGTGTGGAGGTGTGATATAGTTGATACAAAAATGTAGGTAGAAATGTTTTTACTCAAACGGCCTCAGTCGTCAAATAAACGAATAGCGTGCAGACGTACATGTTTAATTTCTCTCCCATATACCTTATATTAAATTGCTAACTAACCTAGAGGCGGAGGAAGGGGTCTTGGCATATACTACGGATGGTCACGTGGAATGATGGAAGTGTGGGGGGGGGTAAAAAAGTAAAAAAATGTGTCACTTTTTTATTGATATGTTTCCTAGGCAAATACTTGATTATATTATAATCAAAGCATTTGGCAATGAAAAGTGTCTATAATATAAAATTCTAAAGAGAACGTGATCTATCTATAATACGTTTCGCATTAATTAACACGTGCAAATAAATAATATTAGATACTTATTTGAGTTAATCAAGAGCGTCAGAATCCATAATCCATAGCCTCATCACAACTATCAAATTGACCCAACTGTCTACGACACTATAACCGAATTTGAATCGATAGATTTTATTACATAGCAGGGTCTCGCGGCAACACACGCAAACAGACATGTATTCGGTAATGTTTATTCGCACTTGTCGGCGCCGCGTCGACTCGAACAATCGACAGGGTCAAGTCGTGCTGGCACCTTCCAATGTGTAATTACTTAGAAGACTTGCGTCAACACGCACTGAGCGCTTGTTAGATCATGTTACAAAAATAAAAACCAACTTCTCCCGCTGACTACGCTACTTATTTTGATAAAATTTCCGTATTACCACCTGACAAGTACGCTATTTTAAACAAAAAAGAAGTTTTCCAAATTGATTCAGACGTCTTCAAATAATCGGTGAATGCAAATAAAAAAAGGTCGCGACGAATTCATAACGGAAGTCGGTTAAAAATAAAAGAATGAAATTGAATTTCAACACTAAACTACGAGATTACCTGTTTCATTCATTTGATGATAGCAAAAATGCGAATCATATTAACAAGCGATGCGGCTAGCAACCTATCACTGTATTGATTGCTTTTCCATCTTCTCGCTCACCATGACGCTAAAAGTGGCGTTTGGATCTTGCGGCCCTGGGCTCTGCATAGAGCCGCAAGACCCAAAACGCTCTGTCTGCCCCATTAGGGATAAAGACGTGATAGTATGTACGTATGATTCACTTGATGAAAGAAATTTATTTAATTGAGAACGTTCGACACGAGAAGACGAATAACGCAAGCCATGTACAGGGTTACGAGGATCTCGATAAAATTTTCCGGGAAATCCCGGGACTTCATATGGAGATCTTTGAGACTTCCGAAATCTAGGGCTGTTTGCAAATGTTGATTCTTCATGGTTTTTAAGTATTTTAATCTTGCATTAAACATTTTTTCTATTATGAATTTAGAATGATTTAATTATATCGCAAAAACAGCGCTGCTACGGATAAATGTAACCAGAAGCACAAAATAAATACTAGCCAGAACTGACCAGAAGATGAGAGACGGGCGATAAAACTTTTAGTGATGTTGTTCAGTTTCAATAAAGATCAGTAACGTAGCTGCGAGCAAACAGTTGGCGTCAATCGCTTACCTCCTTACGTCGGCAATTGCAAGCGAACAATAAAGATTTTATTTAAAAATAAAATATTCTTTACTTTTATACTTTCTAAAGAAAGCTATTATACCATCAATTGTGAAATACACAAATAACAATGATATACGAATCGTTTGTCTAGTCCATCTTTATCACAAGGCCGACCGTGCGCACGCGCCTCACGGTGAGGGAGGCGGGCTGTGGAGGGAGGAGACCGTGAACTGAGTGTTACCGTGGTTACGGCAAGTTGTATGCTTTAAATTGTAGGTACTAGATACAACGAGCTTCATATATTGAAGTAAAAGTTAATAACCGGCCAAGTGCGAGTCGGACTCACGCACAAAGAAATTCGTACCGTTATCTATAAAAAAATAACGTTTGTTGTATGGGAACCACACTTAAACATTTATTTTATTCTGTTTTTAGTATATGTTGTTATAGCGGCAACAGAAATACACCATCTGTGAAAATTTTAATTGTCTAGCTATCGCGGTTCATGCGATGCAGCCTGGTAATACACAGACGGAAAGCTAAGTCTTAGTAATACCCTAAAATCATAGCCTGGCTAGTTCATCTTATAAAAGGTCAATAGATCAACTGGCCAGCATAGCGCCTGTAACAGGGAGGAAGGCAGTGGCGGAGGGAGGGGAATGATACTGATTGAAAAAGTGCCTGTAAAGGTGTAATTACTGAATAAACATTTGAATTTTGAATAGAATTTCTCTAACTGATATTGCAGTAGGCAAGTTGTATGCTTCGGCGGCACCAGATATTGCCATGCTTCATTTAAATGGTGAAACGAAACCGCATGGTACTCGGCGTCGTGCGGTTTCGTTTTCATTTTAATAGTTGCAAAATATTAAAGTTGGATGAAATCCACCATGTAATTATAGATCTTCAATGACTTTACGGGTGTTTGTTCGTATTGTCTTTGTAGAGATCATTTCGGAACTCCTTGCATTTTATATATTTAAATGCAATCCGCTCACGGAATCCGCTAGACTACAAGTGAAATCAGATAGGTTTTTAAATTGTCAAAACAAACATTTTTTTTAAAATTTGTATGACATATAAAAGTGTGATCTAGATCGGTCATTTTGGAAATCCTTTGGAGAGGCCCGTATCCAGCAGTGGACGTTGTGCGGCTCAAATGATAAAAGCGAGACGTGATTCTTTTTTTTGTCATAGTTATTCTGCATATAAATTAATAGTTAATAATAACAACATAGAAAATAGATATGATCAATGAAAAGTGACACTATTTTCTGTCGTTTTATTCTATGAACTGTACCAAATAATAATTTTTTTAACCCAGTCATCTATCCAATTGGAGAAGATAAAAGTGTCTCGTCGTAAAAGACATCCTTTTATATTGAGCGTGGGAAAAGTTGGCACTTACCCGCTTACCTTTTATCGCTCTGCTATAGCATTTTTAAATTAAAAACGAGCTACTTGTGCGAACTTTTATAGGTGTAACAATAAAAACTAATGACATTTTTTATTTGCAGTACCTATTTAATATGTCTTTCTTTGACAACCCATGAAGCGGCCCGCGCGGCAAGTCGATTAACAATTTCCCTTTCGTATGAGTTCGCACTTGTCCCCGATACCTTCGAACCAACGCGTGCTTTTAATATAAATAATGGTAAACTTTTGAATTGGCCAAGTCAAAGCAAAGCCTACTTTCTCAGGAACTCGCAGAGATGCGGCTTTGTGCGCTCTATTCATATTGACTATATGCTAACGGACGGGCCGTAAGTATGCCCTCCCGCGGGCCCGCTTTCTAGATTGTTATATTGTTGTAAAAGCCGAATATTTTACCATATGTTTACATCTGCAGCTATTTAGTTATCACATTAAACCAGTGGCCTGATTACATTACTTCTTACATAAAAATGTAAGTATTTAATGTCTTCAATTGTCGACCGTTGGGCCTCATGGTCAACATGCCACTACGAAAGTCCCGGGTTCGATCCCCGGTCAGGTCAAGATGAAAAATGATCTATTTTAGAATGACCTGTGTCTTGGATGTTTATCCATATATGTATTTGTTATAAAATATAGTATCGTTACTAAGTATCCCATAACACAAGTCTCGAACTTACTTTGGGACTAGCTCAATCTGTATGATTTGTCTGTATATATTCATTTATTTATTTAAATATGCTCTTTGAGAAATAGATACAATAGTCTCAGTAAATCACAGATATATCTGTCTTTAAGATTTGAATCTCCGTTGATAGCGGTAGATTGTAGAATGGTTCAATTTGTTTGGATAAAACTTAGTTGAAGTACCAATATCTAATGGTAAGGAGTACCGTAACTCACGCTACTGATTCAAATCGACCGTCAGTTTTAAAAATTTAATAATGAAATTATTATTTTTTTATCCTTCTTATTTCCTTAAATAAAGATTTGCTAAAGAAATTAACATAATGAAATTAGGAAACCAAATGTTGACATGCGTAGATTGCTCAATACTAGTTTTTGTTAATCTTTATACAGACTCATTCAAAACATCACGCGCAGAATGATTGATTTATTATATCAGTAATTATAGTCAAAGTTATATGAATATATACTATGTGTAATTATATTCAAATGTAGCCATCATTATTTGAGATATTTCGCCATACGTGTGATTACTGCGACGACGTACCTACGTGACCGAGGGACTTGCAAGTCGTGAGCGATGAACATGACATGACATCACGCTGTATCATTCAACGGCAGGTTTTTAACAGGAGATTTATTGTCGTTTCCGTCTATTGTTCGCCTGATATTAGACGTTGGTACATACTCAATCGATATACATAGAAATTCAAGCGACAAACATTGTTGAGAATTTTACCAGTGTATCTAATAGGTCTTTAGGTTTAGAGCAAGCTAATAACGATAAATACGTACAAATAAACATATGAGCAATTGCTGACTGGTCACGACGTTTCGGAGTCACTGTCAACCCTAATAAATGTCAAGCTATCATAGTAGGTAGCTCACATCTCACAGGCCGGCTTGACAGCAATTCACTTCCTCCAGTTCGATTTAATAATATCCCAATCCAATTTTGCTCCAGCGTCAAAGACCTCGGGCTCCACATTGACACAAACCTCCGTTGGGATGTTCACATTGCAGAGGTAGCTGGAAAGGTAACGGGGGCTCTCCGCTCCTTGTACAGATTAAAGAACTTTCTCCCTATTAATATTAAGACTATGTTGGTGTACTCTCTTATTTTTCCTATTATAGATAACGCGGATGTATGTTACTCGGATCTGAATTGTAACTTCCTTAACAAACTAGATAGACTCTAGAATAATTGTCTGAGATTTATATTCGGACTACGTAAGTATGACCATGTGTCGGCTTACCGGTCTAAACTCAAATGGTTTACCTATCCGTCAACGTCGCAATTTGCATGTTCTCACGACTCTATTCTCTATACTCTTCGACCCAAAAACTCCTATGTATCTTAAAAACAAGTTCACTTTTCTGGCTGATACTCATCTCAGAGTTCTTCGTTCTTCCAACAATCTTCTTCTTGATGTGCCTCGCAGCCGGAGTGGGTTCTTCGATCATTCATTCACCAAACAAGCCGTGATGCTATGGAACGCCCTTCTCGTTGATATCCTGAAAGCCCCTAGTCGCCAAGCGTTTAAGAGTGCTGTGCGCGCTCATTATCTTCACCAACTGTCATAGAGTATTATAAATATTTATGTAGTTTATGCAGGTTTTATGTTTTATGCCAAATTTGTGTATTATTTATATGTATGTTTATAAATACTTATAGATATATAAATAAAATTATACTTAGTTAAATAGATTTAATTAGAATGTGTCTTGTCGTCCAAAATTAGCTTTTTTCGGCATCACCTGTAGGTTGACTGGTAGAAAAGGCCCTGTGCCTTAAGTCCGCCTGTTACAATTTTTGTAATAAAGTTAAATAAATAAAATAAAATGAGTAAAAATCACAATGTACCTATTATATAATTTATTATATAGGACGCAATTATTTTCATCTACAGATTGATCCGACTTTTCAATCTATCAGAAAAAAGACATACTACGAGTAGACAAGTTCATGATAAATAGTCAAATATTGTTTGTGTCATACTACTTATAATAAACATTACATTTTAGGAATCTGCTTTAGAAGAAGTCCCTTATGATGAAAGTCACTGTATGCTCTTAATTTTTTAATTATTTGACGATTGTCAGTACACTATACAAGTGTCAGACTCTTATACAATGAGGCTACTGACTTTAAAATCGTAATCAAATCATTAAACTTTGTACGAAAAACAGATAACTATTAAGAAAAACGGGATTCTCTGTCAATACTTTCTTTCAAAATAACAGAAAAACCACTATCGAATTCGATACCTACTTGTAATATCTAAGGCGACATGATCGCTGGAGCGTGCGCACTTTTTGCGGCGGAATAAGAAGGAAAGTGTTGTCTAAAGTAGTGGCCGTAGCACACAGTAAACGTTATGAGAGGATAAGCTTTGTAAACTCACTATTCACGTGCAAAACAATGTTTTGAAAGGGTGAAAGAATTTCTTTATAACGTGCGTCGTATGTAGTAAGGTCGTCGTACCCAAGGTATTTTGAGGTGTTGTAGTTTCCAAAGTTACTTTATAAGTCTGTCTAAGCCTGTTGTTGGCATGAATCATCTTAATGGCCCAGATATTTAGTGTATGTTTATTTATTTAAGCTTTATTGTTGATCAAATACAAATTGCAGAACAATAGGCGAACTTGACGCTAAAAGCGTTGTCTACCAGTCAATCTTTGGGTTACAAAGTAACTTACTTATTAGTAATTGTGCTTTGAGTTATACAGAGAATTTATTTGTGGGTCGCGAGATAAAGGATTATTGTACAAACATAAAATACTTTTGTTTACACAAATACTTCAATATTTTTACTGTGTATATTCATACACTACATTTATATACTATGACATCATCATTATCATCAAATAAGTGTTATTAATGATATATGTTGTTGTCGTCGTGACGGATTGTATAAGTTGAGATGGAGGAGTTCCTAGTTCGAAGGGACCCATTAATGTTACATCAGGGTATTATAGGTAGAATGCATGGCTTCGTCTCTTTGTCCACCTTCTCCATAGTGCCATCACGTCAAAGCATTACATGGCCCACCTCCTGTCAAGCCCAAACTGCCCAACCTCTTCTACATAGTATGATTTAAACTCGACAAATGACGGGGAGTAAGTGTGGCCACGCATTAGTCCACAACCTTACGAAGAAGCCATTCCGACTCGCTACGAAGAAGATAGTGGCATCACATAGACAAGAGAGTGGCGCTCTGGTGCCTATGGTCGTATATTTCGGCGAGGTTACCGTTGGCTGCGACGACCCACTTCATAAGCGGGGCACGCGGTGCTCATCTCGTGTTATCTCACGATGTTACACCGTGTTCAAACCTACATATAACCTACTTTTTAGAAATAGACCTATGGCAAATCTGACCTCAACTGAGCCGCACTTATTCAGATTCTGGCCTAAAACTCAACTGAATTAATAAGGATATGTCATGGCCTGTCATGGCTCACCTAGAGGCTTTGTAGTTTTGTTATTTGAAGAAACTTTTGATCTAAGTTTTATGTTAAACTTATTATATGGTTACTCAGCGTGTATTAGCTCTTTTCAGTGAGTTACCGATAGTCCACTTTCGATAGCCTATCGATAGACTATCGATAATTTAAATAAAACCAAAACTATCGATAGTGTCCTGACGACTAACGATATCGATTATCTATCGGTCGATAGTATTGCTTTACATTCTATTGATAGTTGATATACTATCGATAGTATCAGTAGTTTGCTTGTCGTCATCGATCGATACTATCGATACTATTGTTGTAAATAGTATTGCTCTTATGATAGTTTTGCAGTTTCGGCAACACTACTTAGGTAGGTATAGAAACCTAGTTTGATCTAATTCACGAATCGTTTATTTCTTTGGTGTGATGATCCATGGGAAATGGTTGATCTATGATTAAATTATAGCAACCCTACCATCTCTTTGCAATGACATAAAGTTACATCAGATGCGAGGCCTCAGCACGTCCGGTGCGAACTTCGCACGAACGTCATTACAGCTGATCATCTCAGGCCGCCTATGACACCGTTTCGCAACGCCGCAATTACAGAGACGACCTTAACCCGTCGTGGAACAACATCACCATGGATTAAGGCCTAATTGATGTCTTCATCTCTCTGTAGATCCCATCTTAATTAGGATCGTGTTTATCATGTACTCATTTGGATCACATAACAGCGAAACAAGATTTTAATTTCATTTTCAAGATACGAAATACGTTACTTACTCGTATAAGAATATTAAAATTATACTTACCTAATCCAACTATAACTAGTTGCCCCAAAATTACGTATGATTTTTTTTAATAATAAACTTTTATTGAAATATTCATCAACATTAAACTCACGCATCTTTAATATCTAACCAACACTATACGTGTAAACAAATGATACGTCACGTCATTATTTGATTGTAATCCATAAACGTACACCTTCACCTTTCACACCATTACATAACGTTCGTCGGTCATTTATCTTCAATAAGGAAACAATGGTCATGCATCCATCACCTGCTGGGCGCGGGCGTCACCGGCGGCGGGTGTGCGCCGCGGGTGACGACTGAAGAGCTATTTTTGAAACGCGGAGTCACCTAAACGAATGGTTTTCCATACAAAAAACCGTTCGTTTAGTGACTCCGCGTTTGAAAAATAGCACCTCTGCTCAGTGTCGTTTGTCGGCGGCGCGCCGGTGTGAGCGTGGGAAATGTGAATCACAGCGCTTTGTGAAGCAGACCGCCGGCAGACGCTGGGAACCTAATGAGGTGGAAGACTAGATTTCTTTAGGGTTCCGTACACAAAGGGTAAAAACGGGACCTGTGACTCCGCTGTCCGTCCGTCTTTGTCTGTCCGTCTGTCATCAGGCTGTATCTCATAAACCGTGATGTTGCCGCTATAACAAAAAATACTAAAAACAGAATAAAAAATGTTTTTTTTTCCGTTTTTGCTTAATATTATTAACAGCAAGAGGAAGACGCTTGAAATATTTACGGATTCAGTTGTATATTCACTTTAAAAATAAATATTTCAATTATAATTTTACAAAACTAAAAAACACCTTTACCACCAAACTAAATAAACGAATTTAATAAAATTTCTATGGACCACCTCGGAAGTTTTTCAAACACAAAAATAATTTTCTAAATCGGTTCAGGCGTCTTTGAATAACCGGTTAGCATACATTAAAAAAAAATCGCGACGAAGTGATAACCTCCACCTTTTTTGGAATCACTTAAATATTTAAGGGGGCTCCTATACAAGAAACGTGATTTTTTATATATAATGGTACAGACAGAACCCTCGTGCTCAAATCCAACTCGCACTTGACCGGTTATTCAATCCTAGATTACTTACTTTGAAATGTATAGCGCGGAAATAGACACACATTGGAACCAAAACTTTTTCTTATACTTATCTGTCGACTTGCGTACCTGACAGGTTGCAAGTCTATCATGAGTTCATGAGAGATGACGAGATACTTATCTGACCAGTTGCGTTTACGACGAACACCGACGAATCCGCCCTGCCCACTGACACCAGATAAAAATGTCAGTTCGCGTGCTTAGCACACTGCATCAAAAGCCAGGACGAGTCGCTAGTCTAGTGCATTGTATTGCAATGAATTGTAATAGTTCTCCAGATGAGTCAGGCCGCGCCCGGCCGTCCGCGGCATTTACCGAACCTTCACCTTTTGCTCCGAGCTGTTGCTTAACCACGCCGCCGTTTGATGACCGCAACATGGGAACTGCAGAAGTCCATAATGGCCGTGAGATTAGATGAGAATGCATGCATATGCCTTGCATAAGTGGCGGTTTCCTCTGACTGTTATTGCACGTGCCATATAGCTTTTGGCATTTGAGTAATATATCTATAATTGATTTGCTTATCTTTTCAAATCCGCCATATGGTTTCCGGCAGAATAGAATAGCACCACTCCAAGTCTTTCCGTGGATGTCGTAGAAGGCGACATAGGAAATACAAGCTTTCGTTTTTGGGTCAAGACTTTGAAAGCGTTTTTTCTTAATGTGTGATTTATTTGAAAGTTTCTTTTGATTAGAAGTTTTGTGAAGTTTAACTTTATTTACTAATTGGAGTCAATATTCCCCCAGGATGAGATGGAAGCGTGGACCCCAGTGCTGGCCAACATCGCTGTGCTCATCATCGCGGCGGCGCACTGCGTGCTGTGCGTGGTGAGCATCTACCACGCGGCGCGGCGCGTGTGCCCCTGCTTCCGCGCCAAGCAGCCCTTCGACCACAACCAGTTCGACCCCGGCAAGCCCTTCATCGTCCAGCTGGACAGCGAGAAGGTCGGAGACCTTTGTAAGGATCTGGAGGGGAAACTGCAGGGGGAGGCCCCTGTAAAGAAGAAGAAGGTTAGTTACATTTAAATGTTTTGTTGTAAAGAAGAAAATAAAAAACTTAGAATGTAGCAGCTGCTTCTCTTCCCGCGTAAATCGTAGAAGCCGTTCGAGGGACTTAGCAAAAATGCATTTTTATCGGCGATGTGGCTAGCATCCACTATCTTGATATCTATTTTGATATATATTATATATATATTATATTCTTTTTTCCGCCTTCTCGCCCACCATCACGGTAACAATGGCTTATGAGTCTTGCGGCCCTGGGTCCTGTCTGCTTAAAGCTGTAAGACCAAAGAGCTGTGTCTGTCCCGTTAGGGATAAAGACGTAATAGTAACGTATGATGCGAACAGCTTACGCAGCGCATTCGGCAAACACATTATTGAGTGGCCGTAGAGAGCGAAGTCATCCTAATCTGCTTGGACAATCCGGCATTTTTATGACTTAATAATAGTCACTTTGTTTTTACAACTGTTGATGTTAGGTAAGGTAAAAATGTATTTTATTTCTCCAATTACAGTACATGGTATAGCTTAACTTAACATGGTATAGCTTAACTTAATACCTTAAAATAACTTAACTTAATTGGGCATTTACCAAGTCTGTAAGGAGACTGGAGCCTGTATTAGGCAGGGCCTGTATCACAGGGCTCCAGGGCTCTCACGCCTGGTTGTATGTTAAATCGTTACTAACGGCTAAGTTTAGTGCCGCTTCCATGTAGAGCTAGTAATGGTGCCTTTAGACAGCTTGAAAAATCTGCTTTGTTGGTCACTACTCACATTAGAAAAACACAACAATACATGCCGCAGACATGCATACAAAACGACTTAGTGATTGATAAAAAAGGACAAATGCCTATTGAGCGTATCGGTCCCCATCACAGTCTCCCAGCCTCCATCGCATGATCGCACCGCATCACAATGCTCATTGTCGCGTCGTGATCGTGGCGCCTCTCTGTCAATGGCCATTGTAAATCGTAAACGGCGCGGTATTATGTTGCGGTAGATGCCAGTGTGTGTGGCCGCTTCCTTACGAGGTGATGCAATGCCGATGTTTATGAAGTATCTATAGAAGTATATCAGTAGAAATGACCTTGCAGTGTTGTTACTGTAGGTACCTACAAATCTAAGAATTAATTAGACCCCGGCTGCGAGAAAACGCAGATCTTATTTGTTTTCCATGCTGAAAATAGAAAAAACTAGAACGAAAGCTGTTTTCCCCCAACTGAATATCTTAAGAGTCAATGAAAGGAATGAGTGGTAATTAAAGAATCTTTCTAAATAGGCAAGCCCAGATACCTAATCTTAGGGCCATCATCTTTTATTAATTATCTAAAGAAAATAGTACCGTGTCGTGAAAACTTTACCTTTAAATTGTTTCAGTATACTTTGTTAGATCTTATAGTAATTGAACTGGTGTTTATAGCTTTTATAATTCCCTATCTATATTTAATTTAAGTGTTTTTAGGGTTCCGTACCCAAAGGGTAAAACGAGACCCTATTACTAAGACTCCGCCTTGCGTCATTCCGTCTGTCACCAGGCTGTATCTCATGAACCGTGATAGCTAGCCAGTTGAAAGAAATTTTCACAGATGATGTATTTCTGTTACCGCTATAAAAACTAATACTAAAAACAGAATTAAATAAATATTTGAGTGGGGATCCCATACAAAAAACGTGATTTTTTTATAGGTAATAGTACGGAACCCTTCATGCGCGAGTTCGACTTGCACTTGGCCGGTTTTTTTACAGTGTAATAAAGACTTTGTCATTTATTCATTCATTTTATCCCCACTAGGAGGGCACAGGCGAGCCCACCGAGTTGGGCAGCGCGAACAGCAAGGAGAAGCTGGTGTCGCACTGGCTGGGCCGGCAGCCGGGCGCGCCCGCGCAGGCCGGCGTCGGCGCCGCGCCCGCCGCACGCCGCCCCGCCGGCGTGCGCAAGCCCAGGAAGCCGCCGCCGCTCGTGCTGCTGCCGGCGCATCACGCCACCACGGTGAGCTAGCCTTTATTTGTCACTCAGAAGCTAAGATACGATATGGAAACGATAGGGTACTAGTATTAGATTTAAATTTTAACATGTAAAATATTATAGAGACGTCTGTTAGACTCCATGCGGCTAAAATGTGGGAAACGAAAGAAACCGAGTTTCTGAAATAAAATCTTTTTTTATTATGATAGGCTTGTATCTTGTATCATCGTCCGTTTTATAAAATTAAATCTTTTCATGTAATTTTTTACATTGAGTCTTGCCAGATGATTGAATTGTAATTTTTAGCGATAGTTACATCGAAACTGATACAAATCTTTCCTAATATAATACAAATACTTAGGTATGTAACTAATAATTCTTTCTTCTTCATTGCCCTCACCTTTTCTTGTTGTCCGACATTGGGTCGCATCTCCGAATATGGCTACATATCCTTGTGTGTACCCTGACTTTTGGAACACTTACCTGATTATTCAGTTCATTTAAATGCAAAGTCTCACAATGGTTTAGGTTTCTAGATTTTTGGAATTCAGTCTGTCAACCCGAGTGTGTCAGTGTGACGCCATTACTCTTGTGGCATCAGATATGGCAGTCACGTGTGGGGCCAATCCGGACGGCAGATCGCGGGTCAGGGTCTCATGGCCGACCGATGACTAGGGCACACGTCTTTATTTCACAGGGTAGACGGAGCCTAAGGCTATAAAACTTACAGGTCAAGTTCGACATAATAGTGAAATCAAGCTAAAGATTATGTAGTAGCTGCCTATTAACCTGATTCCTCAATTTTAGCAGGGTATCAACTGATAGGATTTGATTTTTGATTTGGTTTTTATTTAATAAGGAACAACAAACAGTTACATTAATAAAATCTTATAACTATCTTACAGATGTACAAGTTACATTACATATATGAAGTTGTTATGTTTAAGTAACAAAAATGTGCGATAAACGATAATTAATGGACTGTATGAATTTTGAGTCTCTTCATACACCGAACGAGACTGCTGAATATTTCGAGAAGGTTATTACTCTGACAAAGAATTGCGATGTGACTTACCTCTGGAGATCTTCTTGGACGAAGTTCTGTTCCCTCTTGAGCAGATCAATCAGCGCTGTACATTGCTGGGCCCAGATATACTTTACCAATTTTCTACTGCTGTTCTTGGAAACATACACAGATTATCTTGTCACTTCGCAATCGTTCGTTACAACTGAATTTATAAACTTATAGTATCTTGCTACACTGCCTTGTGCACGAAAAGTAGGTATTTAACACGACAATTGGAGATTTAACGACTATTTTATCTCTATTTCGATAAAAGCATGGTTTGACCATGCCGCGATGCCAGCTTAACGAAAAGTGTTCAATTCGAACTTGAAACGGAAGGAATGAAACACTGAGTTGCCATACTACAAACATGACAAAATGACAACTAGTGTTGTCTATTGATAAATTAAATAACTACTAATGGCAATATCCAACATTCCGCCCACCTAAATACGACGACAAGCGCAAGAATGCCGTGATATTTACCCATTAACGATAAAGAAATTCGAAAATACGAAAAGATGCTGTTGAGAAACAGCTAAAATAAACGATAACTACTACTAGAACGAAAATTTGCACATAGCTTGGTGTTAGTCAGGGCTATGTGATCGATACAAAAATAAAAACTAAGCGTCATTTGCCAATGGCAAAGGACAAATTTTTACAACCGGTCTCTTGTACTGCCCAGTGGCAGTCCTAACCGTGACGACACGACAGATGCCATCTGTACCTGGGTGCAGGGCAACGATACGACCTAGTGGCCATTTAAATGGATCTAAATTTTCATTAACTATGAGCACCATTGCTCCTACTTTGATATTACAATTGGTTTTGTCCCACTTTGCTCTCTGCTGTAGTGTATGTATGTACTCACTTTGCCATCGGTACCAGAAGGACTGATGGATTTGTTGGATAAGTTTCCACCGTTGCTGAACGCTAATGTTTAAGTCTACGAGATTTTCTTCGGGCAAAATCGAAAGAGGTTCCAAAGTTAGGAAATGTCCCGGAGTTAATGCTACGATATCATTAGCGTCCGAACTAAGAGGCGTCAATGGTCGCGAATTTAACATCGACTCTACCTGTGTCAACACTGTATAAAATTCCTCGAAAGTCAAACGCTGTGTGCCGATAGCGCGAGCAATATGTGTCTTGACCGATTTGATTCCGGCTTCAGCCAATCCATTAAGGTGCGGACTTCCAGGAGCACTGAACGAGAATTTAAGCTGCTGAGACTCAGCAGCATTTTGCATAAGGGTCCCCAGATAGTTGCTTGCACCGATGAAGTTTCGGCCTTGATCGGAAACAAGACGGTTGCATCGACCACGGCGAGCGATAAAACGTCGCAAAGCGGCGAGAAAGGCCTCAGTTGTCAATTCGGATGCAAGTTCGATGTGGATAGCTTTCGTAGCGGTGCACACGAAAACACAAATATAACCTTTAAAGGTCTTAGCACCACGACCACGTCCGAGAGCTATGTTATAAGGACCACCGTAATCGACAACAGAGCTCGAAAAACATTTAATTTGATTAACACGATACGATGGATAATTTCCCATTAGAGGAGCAGGGGCAAGTTGAGGACGAACACGAAAGCATTTAATACAGCCTGAGATTACCGATCGAATGGCGCGTTTACACGACAATATCCAGAAATTTTGTGCAAGGAGATTCTGAAGAGTTTGCGCACCAGGATGCATAAAGCGAGTATGATACTCTTGAATGATCAAGGTAGTAAGACGATGGCTGCGGGGTAATAGAAGCGGGTGCTTGGCTTCAAAACAAATTTTAGCATTAGCCAGGCGACCGCCCACCCTGAGAAGACCCGCCTCATCAACGAAAGGACATAATTTGCGAAAACTCTTAGGAAGTGAATTGGGAGAACCCTTTTTTAAATACTCCAACTCTGACGAAAATTCCTTCTCTTGTACAAACTTGACTAGAAACTTGAGCGCTTTGTCAATCTCAAATGGTTGTAATGAACTAACGACACGATTTTCGATAAGATTTTGTTTGCAATTTTCTGTAAACCGAAAACAATAAGCTAAGACACTTTGAAGTGTCTTTAGAGATGAAAACCTCTCTAAAAGGTTTCCTACTAAATTATCATTATTGGACGTTACGAGAACAGTTATCTTTTGTTCATCATTAACAATATCTCTATCTAAAGATAGCGCTGACCTAGGCCACTGTTCAATAGGGTGCTTGAGCCACGTTGGTCCGTTCCACCAACAACTAAGGTTCACCAAATCGTTAGGTAGAAGCCCACGAGAACCACAATCTGCTGGATTGTCAGTAGTTCGGACATGATGCCAGCAGTCGGGAGGAATTATATCCTGAATATGGCTTACGCGATTGGCAACGAATGTCTTCCATTTGGATGGACACGATTTGATCCAAGTCAACGCGACACTGGAATCCGACCAAGCGAAAATCTCGCCTATTGCATAAAAAGGTTTTAAAGCCTCTACCACTGATGCCATCAAGTCCGACAATAGAGATGATGCGACTAATTCTAGACGTGGAATTGACAACCTGCGTAACGGCGCAGCTCTAGATTTAGCGCAAACCAAGTGTATAGCAATATCATTATTTTTACTCAATGTGCGACAGTAGATAACTGCACAATAGCCACGTTCAGATGCGTCACAAAATCCGTGAAGCTGGAGTTGCTTGAACTCTCCGACAATACGACGTGGAACATTCACTGAACTCAATGACGACATCTGAGCCTTAAACTTTTGCCATTCAAGCCTAATATTTTCCGGAACATCGTCATCCCAAGAGACACCGGAAATCCAAAGCAACTGCATTAGGTACTTGGCAAGAAAGGTTACTGGCGAAAGAAAGCCTAACGGGTCGTAAATCCGGGCTATCTCCGAAAGAATGGTGCGTTTCGTCCAACGACCTTGATGAGTGTCTACGACACGAAAACGAAACGAATCTAATTGAGGTTGCCACCGCAATCCTAGTATTTTAAGCGAAATGTCAGACATTTCTTCGAAATTTATAAAATCCTGTGAATAGAGATCAGAGGATGGAAGGCTTGCTAAGAATTCACGGCTGTTGGAGGTCCACTTCCTCAGATGAAAACCACCCGACGACAAAATGGTAGTGAGTTCCGTCTGAAGTGAGCGAGCCTGTTCGATAGAGTCTGCCCCCGTGACGACGTCATCGACATAGATATCGCGAGCGAGAACAGCTGCACCATCTGGGTAGGTGTGTGTGGCATCAACGGCAAGTTGAGCCATGGTGCGAAGAGCCTGGAACGGTGCAGCAGAGACACCATATGTCACTGTTTTAAGACGATAATCACGTACGGGACCGGAAGCGGAGGGTCGCCAAAGAATTCGCTGATAATCAGCATCCTCTCCAAACACCAATATCTGCCTATACATTTGCATTACATCGCCTGTGAAGACGACAGCATGCCAGCGAAAACGAACGAGAAGGTCAAAAATATTAGTTTGGAGCTTAGGACCAGATAAGAGGGTGGAATTTAACGAAAATCCTCTGGTGTCTTTGGCGCTAGCGTCGAAGACAACGCGCAGAGGTGTTGTGACGGAGTCGCGCAGTATACCATGATGTGGAATGTAATAGAACTGGCCCTCACTAGTAGCAGGAGGATCGACCTCTTCTAGATGACCACGAGTCTCATAATCTTCCATAAATTCGAAATACGATCTTTTAAACTCTGGATTAATATTGAACTTGCGTTCCAATGATAAAAAACGTTTCAAAGCGATTTCGCGTGAGTTGAAGAAATTAGGTCTGTTTGTTGGATCGACAAAAGGTAGGGGGACAACAAACCTGCCTTCCTTATTACGACAATATTTTTTGGCGAACCAATCCTCGCAGAGTTGGTCCTCCTTCGACAAAATAGGTTTGCTCGGAGAGCTTACATTTTCTAATTCCCAGAACTTCTTCAAGGAATTGTCGAGATTCGATACGAAAAGACAATGTTTATTATTATTACGATGATTCGACTTGAGCTGACTCCTGTCACACTCGCCCATGATAATCCACCCGAACACGGTATTTAATGCGGTGGGTTGTCCAGGCTTTCCTCGCCGAAGGCCAGGTAACAATGACGAAGCGAAAATGTCTGCACTAAGCAGTATGTCCACTGGCCCTGGACGGGAGAAATCAGGATCAGCAAGTGATAAGTTGTTGATGTGTGACCACCTCGACGGATCGACAAGTTGAATCGGCTGGTCAGCACATATTGATGGTAAGACAAGAGCCTCGAATCTGACATTCGACGAAAAGGTTTGTTTGCCAAGAGGCCTAATCTCACACACGAGTGAGCCGAGTGGCTTAGCGACAGAGTTGCCAATGCCGGACACAGCATGTTGGCCACGACGAAAATCCAATCCTAATGCATTAGCACAGGATTCCGAAATAAAATTGCACGCGCTAGCGCAATCGAGAAGTGCACGCACTGGACGGAAGTTACCAAAACTATCCTTAATTAAAATTTTTATAGTCGAAAATAAAATGGTATTTTCCCCAGTTAGTGAAGTTAGAACCGTATTACTACTGCAGCTACTGCCAGCCAACGCATTACCAGTATCTGTAGGAACGGGTGTTTCTGTATTTTTAGTGAAATGTAATAAAGTATGATGTGAGCGACTACACACACCACAACGAGAGGCACGACAAACTTTCACTCGATGATTATTCGAAAAACATAAAATACAAAGACCCTTTTCCTTTACAAAATTAAAACGTTTGTTATTGTCCATTTTTAGAAAATCACTACAACTGCTAAGACTGTGTTGGCCAGTACAAAAGACACAGGTCGGCTTCGAAACGATAAATGCTGCTTTATTTTTAGTCACTGGTTTAACATTTGACAGCTTAATATTTGAATTTTCTAAAGCTTTACTTCTTTTTTCAATAAATTTTTTCAAATCATCAAACATCGGAACGTCAACATTAGAAGTAAGTTGTAATTCATATGCTTCACGAGTAGCGATATCCAATTTTGACCATAATAAATAATACAGCATGAAATTCTGATCAGGAAGATTAAATTTTGACAAAATATTTAAGTTTTCGTTAAATGTTCTAAAAACTCTTTCTAAATCATGTTTGTTTTTAGCTGCTTCGCAGTTCAACATCTTTTCATAATATAAAACCGCAATTTGTCTCTTCCGATCATAATAATTAGACAGAGTCTCATAAGCAATGACATAATTATCATTCGACAAGGGAAAGCCTTTAATTAATTCATAAGCAGAACCCTGGACACTCGACAATAAATAATGTAATTTTTCAACATCAGAAATATTGGTTCGCTGATGAATTAACGAATCGAAAAGTTGTTTGAAAGATACCCAGTTCTCCAGTTTCGAATCAAAAGGCTTAAGGGAGATCTTTGGCAGTCTAGCTATATTATTTTGCACCACAACAGGCTTAGTATCACTGACACTTTGACGATTCTGTCTTAATCTAGATTTTACCGACCT
Organism: Acrobasis consociella; assembly: GCA_963555685.1. Taxonomy (NCBI): domain Eukaryota; kingdom Metazoa; phylum Arthropoda; class Insecta; order Lepidoptera; family Pyralidae; genus Acrobasis; species Acrobasis consociella. Next base: position 446,711 of record OY743115.1, read on the forward strand.
TAGTCTATCCTCAAATTCCATTGTAACTGTATATTCCGCTTTTCTTTGCTCTTGCGAAAGCGGCCGCAAAATACGCAGCTGGGCACTGTGGAAGTCCTTTTCGATGTCCACAAAATCAGCCTCATTATAACCTTGCAGGTCCGATAACTCAATGTGTTCTAACCGCATTACGCAATAATCCCGGGCAACGCGGAACGCATCTATTGCAACTGACACTTCCAAATCGCTATCGTGTTCACTCATGTTTATATAAAAAACCGAAACTAAATTAATAATAAAATAAACACGATAACAAGGTTATGTTTACTAAACGTCACTTGATAGCCGAATTGACGCTTCAATGACTTTGACAGTCAAATTGACGTTTCAATGACTTTGACAGTTGATAGACAACAAGCAAAAACGAAAAAGAACGAATGAAATTTTTGCTGGCAACATACGAAAACGAACGATAATGAAGTTGGTGTAAGTTGTACTGCCAACCTAGCGAAAACGACAACGAGAAAAGATGGCGTACAACAAACGTCACGAATGACAAAATACCTGTTAATGTTTTTAAGCTTTGTTTAGCTTGTATTTCCTAAGTCGCCTTCTACGACATCCACGGGAGGACTTGGAGTGGTCCTATTCTACTCTGCCGGAAACCACACGGCTAACGACAAAAACACAAGGCAATTTAGCAAGTACCTTCAAAAATAAAGTTAAATTCATGCAAAATTACGCTCGATCATGCAAAGACTCACGACAAAGGTACTAATACAATAAAATCCGGCTGGAAGGACCAAAAATGTGCGATAAACGATAATTAATGGACTGTATGAATTTTGAGTCTCTTCATACACCGAACGAGACTGCTGAATATTTCGAGAAGGTTATTACTCTGACAAAGAATTGCGATGTGACTTACCTCTGGAGATCTTCTTGGACGAAGTTCTGTTCCCTCTTGAGCAGATCAATCAGCGCTGTACATTGCTGGGCCCAGATATACTTTACCAATTTTCTACTGCTGTTCTTGGAAACATACACAGATTATCTTGTCACTTCGCAATCGTTCGTTACAACTGAATTTATAAACTTATAGTATCTTGCTACACTGCCTTGTGCACGAAAAGTAGGTATTTAACACGACAATTGGAGATTTAACGACTATTTTATCTCTATTTCGATAAAAGCATGGTTTGACCATGCCGCGATGCCAGCTTAACGAAAAGTGTTCAATTCGAACTTGAAACGGAAGGAATGAAACACTGAGTTGCCATACTACAAACATGACAAAATGACAACTAGTGTTGTCTATTGATAAATTAAATAACTACTAATGGCAATATCCAACACCCTACGTTATTCACAGATTGCCTTGATAAGCATATCTATAGACGTAGAGGCTTAGCAACATGCCAATAGGAATGTGGACAAAAATTTTTTTTTGTATTATATACATTATTAAAAACTTACTGAACGTATACTTATTTTTTTAAATTAGAAAATAATGGCAAATATACAGCGCATTTAAATTTCTCGTGATTTTTAAACAGTGGTGACGTAAATCACCGTCCACTCCGAAACTTGCAAGAGCTGTATCTTTATGAATTTTTACTATTATGCTAAACGAAAAAATATGGCTCCTGAATTTTTGTATAATTTAGTTGACGGAGTAAATAAAATAATATTTTTTTTACCCACTGCACAACCCTATTAAATGTTTTACGTTCTTCTTAAAAATATTTTAAATTCGTAAAAATGTTTTATATTTGTGTGCACCCAACCAGCCTGGTACTTAGCAGTCACCTCACACTGACTTCGAGTCCGTCCTTGCAATGACGCGGGTGAAGCAGCTGAGCTTCATTGCAAACCAAATTACAGAAACAGCACAATTTCTCTTGGGCGTGTTGGTTTGGTTACATATTGTTCCGTGTTGCGACTCTGTTTAAATTCAAAGGACTTTTGGGGAGATGACTGGGTCAACAAAACATTCTGTTTATCCCGAAGGTTGATAGGTAGAGGATGCTACGAGCATTAAGTCCGCCTTTTGTACCATTTATTATTGGTAAATAAAGTTTTTGAATAAATAATATTTTTTATTTTATTTTGTTTTTTGGTACAATAAAGTTATTACAAACAAACAAACAAATAAATATTACTCACGAAGTTTGACTTCAGTATGTTTTGTTAGACCTTATACTTACAACTTTATAATGATGGCCACTAAATAAATAACTGACAAAGTTCAACCAGGAAGCACCAAGTGTCGTTAGCTACACACTGCAGCGCACGAACACAACCGCCTGAAAGCGCTAATGGCGGCCGCGTAATAAAGCTAATATTGATCGAGCTGCGCGAGCTTTCTGCCGACCATCGGCTGCAGGAAGGCGCGCAATGCGGAACAGGCGATACCATCACACACACACACACACACTCTGCGCGATATTTGCTAATGATAATGATGCAGCCGCGGCCGAAAGCTTTATGTTACCAGGATATTGCATTATCGACGTACCGACTGCTAACGTACGGTTAACACATACAGGGGATCGCATCGTCAATTTGAACAACTTTTTTTACAGAAAGAATCACCAATATTGGTTTTAGTAAAATGTTTGACATTTCTATAGGAATTAGTAGGTCAATTGAACGCTTTATTTATTTACTAGTTGTGCCCGTGGGCTTCGCTCCCCGTGAGAATTTCGGGATAGAAACTATCCTATCTCCTTCCCTGGGTATCAAACTATATTCTTTTTAAATTTCATCTAAATAGGTTCAGTGGTTGAAGCGTGAAGTGGTAACAAACAAATATACAAACTCACTTTCGCATTATTATTAGTAAGAAAGTAAGGATTTAACTTTATTAAATAAAATTGTAATTGGCGGACTAAAGGTTGCTTAAAACATAAGTGCAGGCAAATCTGGCAGCGCAGCGTCTGCTTACAAAAGACATCAACGCGCCGAGCGGCGCGTGTTGAATAATTCTACTTACACTTTTAAAAACAAGCATTTATTTACAAATTATTTCTTTCGAGAGCTTTCTTAGTAACTACAAAATCTAAATAACAGCACAGTAGACGATCTATAAAAATGTATGGAAAGACTTGCGTTCTTACATTAAGAATCTGAAATGAATCAAAACCCTACTCATCTACACGTTCTGAAAAAAAAGTTGGCCAAGTGCGTGTCAGGCCACGCGCTGTGTAGGGTTCCGTAGTTGCGAATACCAACTTTGGGTTCATGCCACTAAAAACGTCTAAAAACTAACTATATATTGAATTTGTATGGAATTTTCTTTGTCCGAGTACATTTATAAGTTGATCGCCTATAACTTTTTAATTTGTATACCCTACTTAGCTCTGATAGTTTTCCTTTAAACAACATTATATATACTATAGCTGTGAATTTTTTGACGTGGCCATATATAACTGTTTAGCCGTTTTAGAGGGGGGGGGGGGACGACGACACTTGCCTCCAACAAAAATTTGCTAATATGCAAAATCGCAAAATGGTGTTCACAAGCTCACAATATTTTTGAAAGACCTATTCAATGTATTTGTAGAGAAAAAAAATATTGACTACCTCTGTACTTGCATGGCAGCTACCCTAAAAAAAATATTTTACAGATTTTGTTTTACCACTTTTCGCCATGATTAATATACATATCCATGCCAAATTACAGCTTTCTAGTACTTATAGCTTCTGAGTAGGACCGCGGACGGACAGACAGGCAGACAGACATGGCGAAACTATAAGGTTTCCTTGTTTACTACGGAACCCTAAAAACAGAACGTTATGAAAAAATTGAGCCTCTGAATATTCCGGATATCGACAGAGGCCAATCTGTATGGGATTCCGTGCGTCCGGAATCTGAATCTTAAAGTTAGAATCTGGTCGCTGGTGTTTATGAGTTTTGTGATGCCTGTTCGTACCTATTTTTATAAAGTGTATTAATTACGAATAGACTCACATTAGAATACCTATGTAATTCTTGTAAGTAAATAAATCAATCCTTTAAACCTAAACCCAGAATCTACGTTCGTCCAATAAGCACAAGCTAAGCGCGGTGCGCACGCGACGGCCCGTGTTGATAACAGCGGAACGTGTGCGCTAACGGTGCTGTGTTTGATAAATAGATAATACTTCGTGCTTAGTGTAGTGTTCGGTTCATCGGCAGGACATTCATTAGCACGCTGACACAGAATTAATTAATGTACTCGTATTGCATACAGAATGGAAACTCCTAGGGTCCTAGGGTTCCCGTTCCCCGTCTCCCCACCTCTTCCCGTCCTCGCCTTGCAGAGGCGGTTGCAGGCGTCTGCAGCCGCCCGCTTCCTAAGCAGACCTTAGGAAATTCCGTTCTGTACATCTTATATACTTATATTATCTCTAATACTTATATTAATATTGTGCCGCTATTAAGTATTTATTTATTTATTTAAAAACTTTATTGGTCTTAAAATAACACACATTAAACACATATTATTATAACAGCGGTACAAACGGTGGACTTATCCCAGTAGGGATCTCTTGCAGTCGACCAGAGAAACAGAGGACAGTTATTATTAATAGGAAGGCAGAAGTACATAACAAAATACAGTTTAGATAAGGCTTATACACTACAACTACTACAAGTATATAAATATCAATAAAATCTTACACATATAAAATATCTATATCTATATATATAATAAAATAGTAAAAAAAGTGTGTCTGTAAAAAAAAAATATTGGGGGCGATGGAGACGTAGTAATAGAGTAAGAATTAAAAAAAAATGTCTGTTTGTCTGTTTGTCTGTTTGTACACGCTAATCTCCGGAAATACTGGACGGATTCGAATAAAACCTTTTTTTATATATAGCTGTTAAGCCTGGGCAACATATAGGGTATAAATGATTTTGGAAAATGGAACGCCTGATGCAGAACCCTAATGGTCCAGCTAAACTATAAGAGATATAAAAATGCCGCCTTAGTAAAAGTTGTTCAGCCTGATGAGCATTTTCCAGAGACATAAAGTCCACGCGAACGAAGTCGCGGGCTTCGGCTAGTATAGAAATAAAATATTAAGTTTGAGTAATCTATCTTTTGTTTTGTCAAATAAAATATCTCGAGTAGTACCGATCAAATGTTATGTCGGTCATCATAGGTCTGCCGGGCAACGGATTGTCGCACAACTGTGGCACTTTCATCTATTATCTTCGAATGAACTCATATCTTCCCATTTTAATTATCCCTGCCTTCGCTCATCTCTCTAAAACGTGATCAAATAATTGTAAAACATCGCTCGTGCGATCTCGGGTTATTTTTACCTGATTGAGTCAGAAGGAGGATTATTTCAGTGTAGCTGCCAAGTAAAGACGTAGTCAATATTTTTTTTTCTCGACAAACACATTGAGCGGGGTATCGTTGAATAGGTCTTTCAAAAATATTGTTAGCTTGTGAACACCATTTTTCGATTTAGGGATCCATTCCTGAAATATTTGGGTTTAAAGTTCAAATTTTAGTTCGAGTCAAGTGTCCCCTCCCTCTATCTGCTAAACGGTTATATATGGCCACGTGAAAAAATCACAATTATAGTATATATAATGTAGTTTGAAGGAAAACTATCAGAGCCAAGTAGGGTATACAAATTAAAAAGTTATAGGCGATCAACTTATAAAATGTACTTAAAAAACGACATTTTCATACAAATTCAATAAATATTAGTTTTTAGACGTTTTTAGTGGCAAGAACTCAAAGTTGGCATTCGCAACTACGGAACCCTACACTGCGCGTGGCCCGACACGCACTTGGCCAATTATTGAGATGTATGTATGTATTTATCCGTTCCTTTACCGCCAATACCAGACACAATAGTAAGACAATGGACATGGACATTTATGAATGTCGTCCGGGTCTTGACCGGTTAAATTTCTGTAGGACGCTCTGCAGCGTAAACAGCTTGATGGATTTAAGAATGAGAGTGACATTAGATTCGTCTCAATTCAGAGAGTTACATTGGGTATATAAAAAAATAACAATAGCAAAATTTTGGAAATATTTCAAGCAGTAGGATTTTTTGTTTTTTAATAAAAAAATACTTTTATTGATTGTATAATATGATGTCTTGTTTTCGATTTAAATGTGAGATAAATCACTGTAAGCTTTGTCTTTCGTCTCTCGTCGTTTATTGAGATTGACGCAAATTGAAAATAGTTGTTTTGTTAACTTCTAAATCCAGTTTTATTTTTCGCTAAATCCGTGGGTTCTAATCTAAAGCCGGACGAGCGGGACTTTGCAACAAGAGGAGTTGATCCGCTCGCTCGGTTGTGGTGCTTTTTGTGGAGAAATGGTTAATTGTTAACGATCGAGTGGATGCCGACTGCTTGCTCGGACGACCACGTCGCGGTGACTTATTGCTGTACCCGTTTGTCAGTCTTCTATAGAAACCATTTAAATCACAAATGGTGCTGAGGTTACAACATTTACAGAAAAGTTATCATGAATTCCAAGAGATACTCCTTCAATGATTTGTATGATGTTTTGAAGTGATTACTATCAATAAACATGTGATATCTCATTTTTAGCCTTCGATGAAAAAAAGGGTTCTGTAATTTAAATCTGTTTCGTCGTCGAAGCGCCTAACTGAATAGGTGATTTTGATGCGGTTTTTTTGAAGGCTGTCTTGGTCGAGATGTTTCTATTCTAACTATGTTTGATGGAAATCGGTTCAGCGGTTTTAAAGTTATGGAGGTGCACGCTTGAAAGTCGGGGTCTTTCTTTAGTTTGCCTAGCAAATAAATCTTTTAGTAACGAGATGCGTTATGGGTGCTCGTAGAATTCGAGTCGTTATGAGAGCGGAACGCGGCGCAAAAACGCGGGCGCAGTCGCCGGCGACGAGCATGCGCGTTTTCACTCGTTTCGTATAGTTCCGGCATATTCACCATATATGAAAATTTAACGTACGCTTACAGTTTCTTGGGCGATTCTTGAAAGTTGTTTGTTGCAGGCTCTCTGGCTGACTTCTACATTCTTATGGCGTGATGACGGCATAATAGAATACATAATTTGTCATCTTCTATTTGCCTCTCGTAGGAGTATCGTATTCCCTTTTTTTAATGGAGTCAAAAAAAAGGAATATCGTAAGAGACGGTCAAGGGGGTAACAGAGTACAGACAGTAGTCGTCTGTGCGACTGTACTTAGACCCGCGCCATACATGAAAAGTTGATGCTTGCTTGATGACGTTATGGAGACACAAGACCTCGTCACGTAGTATCTGATTTATTGTCGATATATTTGTAAATTACAATAAAGAGTTGGGTGTGACGGGTCCTTTCTTGATCGCCGCTCGATAGTATCTCGATTGTTAATTGTATTTTATTCCAAATGTAGAGTTAAAACAGCTGACACGCGACCTACGTAGTAAATGTGGCCGCATGCAGCCCAAATGTGCGAGCATTGCTCGAATAGCGACCATGAACCTAATTCCTTAGAATAGTGATTATTGGAAGATTTAATACTTTAATTTTTCCACTGCATGATGAGATGCGAAGTACCCAGGCAGATTAACTACATATACGAGTATACAGGCTGCAGCCCAACTGATGGTACCATAGTGATTATCCTACAATAACCACTAAGGTACCCCATTAGTCGCCTGAAACACCAGGACATGTGCTAGTTCGGACGTTGCCGACCCTTGCTCATAGCATATGATCCTTTTATATTTGTGATATTTTGCAAGATATGTAAAGGTTCAGTTTGAAACAAATGCTCGTTTACCGCGGTGCGGTGAAGCACGGAATCGCGGCCGCTTTAGTACAATGCTCGCGTGAGTTTACACCACATCGCTCAAATATTAATTGTACTGTTGTTTAGCCACAGCTCGCAGCGAACACGCCTTTCACGCACTTTTGACTGGCATTTTTGTTTGTCTTTTGGAGCGTGCGAAGTCGGTTGTTTCTTTTTGTATAGTTATCTCAATTTGACATAATGCATCTTGTATCGATGTGTCACATCTGCATTTCCACTTCCTTATTCCGAGTCACTGCCAGGGCCGTCCCTGGTCTTTGGTTAGGGTGATACAGAAATGCTTAAACGGAGGTAATGCACCTTAGCATCCGATACAGACATACATTTCTCAGACTTATACTTATATACGTACACAAACTGCTAAAATCATTACCCTGCCTTTTGGCATTGCCATAGTCGGATAAAAAACCAAGAAGACTTGTTCGATTTTCATAAACTAAACCAAAGAATTACATCTCTTCGGTTTCATGATTTTTTTTTGTGAGTTTAAAATTGGAATAGTCGCCATTATTCCGCGGTATTGTGATGGAATTGATCGGAATACCATTGCGATATAAATAGAATTAGAAAGTGGTGACACTGCAGGAGGGAGGCTGCGGCGATGGTGGCGGACGTCCGCCGACCGTCTCGTCAACGTCATCTGTATAGCGCATTTCTTTAAGTAATCTGTGATTTGTACCTTACTTCACTCCGGTTCGTGATTGAGTCATAGAAAATTATCTATATTATCATCGTTGGATCACGTCTTAGGAAAAAAAGATGAATTTGCCAATTTGGGGGGAAAATAGATAAATTTCAAAAAATAGGTTTACAAACCAAAGAACATTATATTATCATCGCAATAAATTGGTTTTAGAAATTTTTATACGTGCTAATAAGTGATAAAGGAAAGGAATAAAAGTGTGAAAAATATTTGACTTAGCGTAAAATTACGACATCACAACAGCGTATAAAAACAGTTGTTTCTTAGAAATACCGTAGAAAAGATTTTTAAAGTTTACAAAGATGAGCCGTTAATATACTAGTCCATTGTGCTAACAAGTCGCGTGAAACACGCTGCTATTTACTTTGTTAAAGGCCACATCGAGCTTTGTCTTATACATTACTGGACATCAAGTCACACTCAGGTATGATTCAATAAAAACGTTCATAATTAGGCGCATCTACTAGTTTTTAGAGTTATTCTCTTCATACTCAAAGAGTAAAAACCTATTTCTAAGACGCCGTCTGTCTGTCACCGTGATGGCTAGACAGTTAAACTTTTCACAGATGATGTATTTCTGTTTTCGCTATAAAAACAAATACTAAAAACAGAAAATAAATATCAAAGTGGGGCTCCCATACAACAAACATGATTTTTTATAGATAATGGTACGGAATTATACGCGCGCGAGTTTGACTCGCACTTGATCGGTTTTTATTTAATAATGTAAGTTGCTGTAATTGAATTTCAAAAGTATTGCATTTTCAACCGAAGTCAAAAAAGACGGAGGTTATCAATTCAAATGTAAGTTATGTTATTTTTATTTATGTTCTGTTTTATAGGTTTTTTTTTTTATTGAAAGGGAACTATTATGACTGTTACTTGCTGTTTATTTGTTGTGTACTGAAAAAAATATTATATGATTTCCTAACTAGCAAATGTATTTGCAAACAAAGCGCCCGCGCCGCACGAGGATAGGCGCGCGCGCGCCGCTTTGAGCCGCGGCTAATTGCGCGTTTTCCCGCGGATCTGCGGATCGCGCCATTAGCGGGGAATCTGGCAGACGGCTGTCAGCTATCGACAATCAAAGCCAGCCATTGCATTAAGCAAAAACCTATGAAAGGTGCACTCTAAGACTGTTGGTGAACGAACCCGCCTAGACCCACCGCACTGCATCGGAAATAACTTACGACTATCAATATGATTCATTTTTTACTGAAGTGGCATAGTCAAGTCTTTATAAAAACTTGGCTTTTTTCCTGATGTTTGGACCAAAGAAATTACAGAGTTTATTTCAAATTTTACTTTTTTTTGATCAGAAATATTTTCTCAAAATACATAGACATATATGAGAACGGTTTCTGCCGCAAAACCTATATATCCCCAAGCAATCGAAATATATGCCAAATCTACATACTATATAATGTATACGAAGGGTAATTCATCCCCCGAAACATACATTCGTAGTGGTTACAAACAAATCGGCCATTTTAGAACAGCTCTTTTACAACGTTCCTTTTGTAACCCTTTGAATACATATTTTCTTCTCCCAGGTAGCCGCACTTCCCAATTACCACCAGCCTGTACACGCAGGCATATTTGTGGTTCCGGTGTCGGTATTGTCGTCTCCGGCAATCAATTAGATTCGTAACAGCGGTATCGGTTCTGGGCGGTGTCGGCAGTTGCGCAAGCTTCCGTGCTTTCTCGACCGGCCGCTGCCGCGCCGCCGGAAGGGCTCGTTCTGTTATGTCATTCGATTATACACCATCGCGAATTCACTTAAGAGGATTGATAAAGGCCTTTTAGATATGATAAACATATATAAAGCAACAAAATATACTGAAACTATTTTAAGGGTGAATTCAGTCCATGATACTAAACTTTGCCCAAGGACCACGTATCGAAATATGAAAGTGATTTGGATGTTTAAAAATAAATTATTCGGTACAGTTCATAAAATAAAACATCACAAAATTGTGTCACTTTACATTTTTTTTTAATTTTGGCTCGACGCTGTTGCGTATTTAGCCAGGCTCAAGTTAATAAAACGTGGGAACAATCGATGTGAAGTAAATATATATACAATCAAAGGTTGGTATAGGTCCTTTGATTGCTTTAAGGGAGCTTTTGGCGACAAATCTATACAAGTCCACTGGTCTTCATCCGATTGAGTGGCGGACGGCGCCTACAGACGCCCACCGCAATCCGCAAATTAATATCACTACAGCCGCACTATGACTGTTCACTTTAAACATTTCACATATTGTCCATGAGAATGAGCATTTATAACACCAAACTACACCAATTTCATATTATAAAGTCCACTAGAATCAATTTGCAAAACAATTTAAAGCAAACTCCAACTGAACCCCTTGACTTCCCGCCAAAAACTCTCACTTTACATTGATCATATCTATTTTCAACAATTTTTTTTAATGTATAAATGCAGAAAATGCCAGCTACAGAATATATTCATAAATTCTTTCCATTCATTACGTCTAGGCTGCTCATACTTCCGCGTACAGAATTCACTGACAGCTGTCACTGCAGTAACCGAGTGAGACGTCACGTCGGCCGGTGAAACGTGGAGGTGGCGGTGGCAGCTTTATGGCACATCCTTATGGATGAGGCATCGTGAATAGGTTATGATTGAATTTCATGATGCTCCGAAGTTATATCTCTCATTTTCCACTATACAGTATTGTAGACTATGTGACTCAAACCCAAAGAATACATACATACATTATCACGTCTTTATCCCTAATGGGGCAGACAGAGCATTTTGGGTCTTGCGGTTCTATGCAGAGCCCAGGGCCGCAAGACCGAAAAGCCACTTTTAGCGTCATGGTAGGCGAGAAGATGGAAAAGCAATCAATACAGTGATGGGTTGCTAGCCGCATCGCCTGTTAACATGATTTGCATTTTTGCCCATTCCCTCGATTGGCTTTTACGATCTGCGTGGGAAGAGAAGCAGCTGGTACATTCTTAGTGTTTTTTATTGCTCCCAGACCCGCAAAGAATACAATAGCTGATATATCGCAGTAACTTCTTTCTTGCTTGTCCAGTGAGTTTTTACAACAAGACATAATTAATATTGACACTGTGCTATCATATCCTTTTTAACCAAAACCCAAATTTTTAAAGCAAGTCCAGTTTATCAAAATATAGTCAACCAGTAGTCTTTAGGCATTCGGATTTTAGTACCTAACATACATAAATTTAATAAACATACTTCCCCGTAGTTAGATCTTATCATACGGTGTAACAATAACGGGACCCAGTTTCGTGTAGAGAGGCTTAATTCTCCTCAGCAGTGTAGGGGAAGGGCTAAACCTTTATCTTCATCATTATCTCAATGAGGTATTGATGACGATAACGGATTCAGTTGTCACTTAATGGGAATTCTAAAAATAAAACCAAGTGGTTGCTCCATGGCATTGACGACCTTTGTGGCGTAGTGGTCACCATGCTAGTCCGCCACCCAGAGGTTCCGGGTTCGATACCCAATTGTCCTGGGTCTGTTTATCTATATATGTATTTGTTATAAAATATAGTATCGTTAAGTTGGTATTCTATAACACAAGTCTCGAACTTACTTTGGGCTATATGTATTTATCTATATATATGAAAGGAGAAGTTCCCACTGACTGACTGACTGACATACGACGCACGCACAGCCGTAACCTCTTATGATAGAAACGTAAAATTTGGACAGTTGTTTTAATTTAAAATGCGGAGGCACACTAAGAAGGGATTTTTAAAAATTTTAACCCTAAAGGGGTGAAATAGGGGTTAACTCTTTAAACGTGCATCGATTCGATACATACTTTTAAAAACATTTCATTGAACACGTGTTTCGTAGTTTATTAGAATTCACCCCCTAAGGGTGCAAAAAAGGGGTTGAAAGTTTGTATGGAAAATTCTTTTATTCGAAACTTTGCAGGAGTTCTTTAGCGGTCAATGAGTACCTAATAGTGTTTACAAAATTCAATCTTATTACAACCACTTTCGACTTCTACGCGGACGAAGACGCGGGTTACTGCTAGTTTCTTTATAATTGCATAGTACGACGTTGAGACATACCTACCTCCTTAGGTCGAGAAAATAAGTCAACATCGTGCCTAGCGAGTGCTGTAGACACGTTCAGCACCATATTGTAAAGTTGTCTGTAAATCATATTTGCCTGAACATTGCCTCAGTGACCGCGTGGCTGCAATATCAGCTTTCATAACAACTCATTTAATTAAACGAAAGTTTTAATTTCCATAAAGTTAATCGACATTATTATACGTTAATGTCGTGTGGTTTTCGGCAGAGTAGAATAGGGCCACGGGCCACCTCAAGTCCTCCCGTGGATGTCGTAGAAGGTGACTTAGGTAATACAAGCTAAACAAAGCTTATAAACATCCATGTGACCTCTCCAACCCGTCTGGCCGAGGAGAGTGTAGGCCAAGTTCTCTGGCTGCTCTGACCAAGTATGGCTCTAGTAGTACAAAGAGGATCGTGCTCCTGCAGTGAAGACTAAAATACCTGATGATGATGATTCTACGTTAATACCTAGTATTGTGGCTTTTTATCAATATCTTTATCCCTATAATCTATTGAACCAACGGGTAGATAGGTTTAATAATCTTGGGTAAATAGAAGATTTTCTTATTTGTTGTTATAGATGTCCATGTGCGTGTGACAGTGGTTTGATTTTATTTCATTTTATGTCGAAGACTCGAATGAACTGACATCAAATCATAAAAGCCGGGACCAACATCTTGACATACCTCCCAAAGCTCGGTGCAACCTTATCTACACTTTTATTTTAAAAAGGTAGCTATCTATCTATACTATAACAGTCGCAGCCTTAAATCAACCGAATAACAAATGTTTACATCGATCTGGAACAAAACAAGGCCGGTGTAAACGGTTGACTTTCTCGGCCGGCGGCGAGATCACGACGATAACGATACGATATCGTTATGCAATCGATAACTTACTCGACGCAAGTGATCGTTAAGCAACACACGGTGCAACGTGATCATTGACCTTTGACTGCAGTAAAAGTACACTTCTTTTATACACTTTTACTACAGAATACAAAAGTTTATCATCACGTTACGTATAAGTGTATGTATTCAGTATTAAGTAAAAGTGTAAGGAAGCAAAGATTATATTGACCTGACCTGACCACAAAAAGAGAATGTACCAATGTTTATGTATTCACTGCTGCGCAGATTGCCACATCGGTCAACGGCATAATAATGAGCAATAATATTTAGTCTATAAAGTGCATCATTAGTGTGCTAATTCTGCCCTTCTGTCTTATAAGAAAGATACTAACGTAAACCTCTAACAAACGCACTAACGACGTAGATACCGGTACATATAACTGTCAAAGTAATTCAATATGTTGACAGCGTTTATTCTTTGATTGCTGTGTTTATCGAGTGATTAGAAAGCCGTTTTGTTTATGTTTGTGTTGTTGTTACATAACACGCGGGACGTTACGCACGAGCTCCGGTCGGAACTTGCACGTTGACTTTTTAATTTACCCGACTTCCAAAAAAGGAGGAGGATATAAATTCGTCGTGATCTTTTTTCATGTATGTGCACCGATTATTCGAAGACGCCTGGACCGATTTGGAAAATTCTTTTTTCTTTGAAAGGATATACTTGCGAGGTAGATTGAATGGTTTAGGGGTAAAGTCGACTTTTAGCTTTGAAAAATTATGTCAATTTAGTAGATGACTGGGTTAAATTATTCAGTATAGTTCATAAAATAAAACGTGACAAAATGATGTCACTTTTATTAATCATATCGATTTTCAGCATGATTTTAGATTTATTTTTCCTCTGGCTACTCTGGCTAAGTATGGTTCTAGTAGTACAGAGAGGATTGTACTCTTGCAGTGGAGACTAAAATACCTGATGATGATGACGATGAATGAAGAAAAACTGATATTAAGGGGATGCATGAATTTTCCGAGGTCCAGTGTCGCCCCCGTTTGAAATAAATCATTTAAAAGGAAACTGAGATATCATTTAAAATTGTGTCTTGACTAAGCCCTAGACAACCCTTCAATCAATTTTATGAACTACTGTTTATAGTTTAAAGTGAAGCTTTTCTACGCACAAAAGCCAAAAGTGGCGGTATTTTGCAGCTGACTGAAATGATTGTGATAAATTCATCTCTATTGTATTTGTAGGCCTTTGTTTTATTGCTTTTCTTGTTAAGGTTCTATCATTACCACGATTCGACCACAAGTCTTCGCTTCGCCATCGCACGTACCGCGAGTCAATTATGTCAGATTCCGATCAGTCAACCTCGCTCGGATCAAGTCACAGGATGCGGTTTTGATGTGCAGCGGTGCATGGGTGCAGTCTGCTTGACTTGATTGTTGTTTCAACAAAAACGCTCTGGGTGATTATTCGTCAAATTGCTGCTGAAGAATCTTGGTTCAAAGCTTGAAAATAACGCATCAAAAGGAAATAACTATGCTAATTCGTTTAGTTTTGTCTCTTGCTCTTAACGTCACTGCTATTAGGTTAGTGATGTCCCCACCACCATATTTTTGAAATGCTATTGCTTATTAATTATTATTAATTTAACAATTATCTTGTTTTAAAAAATCTTGTCAGTGGTATTTTTTGTTTTATAAAAAAATATTAGCCAAAGATCTACAAAGTGAAATAGCCTATTTCGTCTCATTTCGTAATCGAATACGAAGGATGCATACTGCGGTTCATGCGGTCACACTCACACCTCAGTATGCAGTGGTACAGGGATGCAAACAGGGGTGCGCGACAGTGCAGGGCAGTCTCCGGCGCAGCCAAGTGGGCAAATAAGATAATGACGACAAAGGCGGGAAACGACCGCTGCCGCCTGCTTGGGAAAGATGCTTAGCAACTCCACGTCTGCGGTTTTGACGGATATCAAAACTTCTAGTATAAGTATTCCACAGCTGGACTAAGCCCCTCTCCTAATAAAATATAGGTGGTATTATAATCACCAGGCTGGTCTGACTGGCGGGTTGGTGATCGCAGTGGATGGTATAGTTCTTAGTCGCCTCTTACGATACTCGTGGTTCGGAAAGGGGTGGCGTCAAATCCTTTTCTAATCTACCGTCATCGCACGGCATATTTGGGTATACCTCACAGAAATGTCGATTGTTGTCTACTACTCGCACTTGGTCGTACCATTCCGCTCCTAAAGTAGGAGAATGGGACAGAAGTACAAGGAAACACTCGTCTCCACGTGGTCACCCTACAGGTTCTGAAACTTCTCGCAAAAACTGAAGGCGTGTAGTCATGTGTAGCGCAAGTTGCGGTGGCGCGGCTCCCAGCATTGTTGCACTTTTGCGGCCAGAACAATAACTAACGTAAAAAGGGCGCGCTTGGCCGTGAGCATGGGTTTGTATGTATGTGTAATTTGTATATGTTTCGGGGATACTTCAATTTTTCGGGGTCCAGTGCTGAAGCGGAGATATCATTTATTTAAATTTTTGTCTTGACAAGCCCTAGTTACCCCTTTGGCGGTTTCCTTTCAAACAATTTATTTTAAATGGGGGCTATTTCCCCTAAAAGTTCGAGTTAATGGAAAATTTAATTTTTAATACATCTGACTGTTCCTCTTCCTCGAGTGTACAAGTACAATTTTGGTCACAATTACATTACTAGCAACTATCCCTGTACCACCTATCATTATATACTAAATTTGCAAAAAATAGATTGGTCAAAAATGAGATCTCCAAACGTACACGCATCAGCTTAATAATCTGCTAGTGTGGTCTAGAACAAATTATAATTATAATCATAAAAAATTGATAATAGTTAGGTCTAATGTAGACGCATTAGAGTTGTCTTTGATTTGATTTATATAAGTTATTTTACTGTGAAAGTTTTTGATTCATATTTTATATAAAACAAAAAATACTACACTGAAAAGAAATATTTTTTTGAAAACGGCTAGAAAATTAGTTAATTAATATCAGTCACTGTACGTGCATCCTTTGTTTGTTACTTGATAGTTTCCCTTTCTATCAGATTTTAAAAACATTTATCCTACTTATTTTTGGGCAGGTTCAAAAACTTCACTTTTTTTTGGTTTCGCATTGTTACTTGATATAAATAATAAAAATAATTAAAATACTATGTAGTTCGACTGCGACTCACACACCACACAAACACTTTGCGGCCACTTAGTGACATAACAAAAACAATAGTCGGAATGCGTTACGTAAGGCTCGGCTATTTAGTCTGTGCACGACATTATGTCAATTCGAACGTATGAATATTCACCGCTATATTGGTTTTTGTTATTTAAATTTCAATAGCGAAACTATTATTCCATTTGCATAAAAAATCAATAATGTTATAAATATTAATGGAATACTGCGAATATTAG
This sequence comes from Acrobasis consociella, assembly GCA_963555685.1. NCBI lineage: Eukaryota > Metazoa > Arthropoda > Insecta > Lepidoptera > Pyralidae > Acrobasis > Acrobasis consociella. Next base: position 463,582 of record OY743115.1, read on the forward strand.
AAACGCCATTAAATTCATGTATCAAACTAATTAAATAAAAAAATAAGACTTGGTGAAAAGATACTCTTAATTTATTTCGAGTACTTAATCTCGAATGTTTAGAAACTTATACAACGTGGAAGGGACATACCTATAATAAATCGAACCACGGGCTATACTAAATCCCTTTAGTATAATGAAAATATAATAACAGTGAAAAACATATTGCCCGGGCAGCTGCACACTTTTGTACAAAAATGCCGATTTTTTTTTGTTTTGATTTTTATTTTATTTATAGCCCGTGGTTCGATGTATTACGGGTATATCCCTTCCACGTTTAGTTGCATAAAAAACGTACCCTTTATTTCTCTACAAAGGTACATGGTCAATATTCTAGTTTACATAATTTCCACCTTGGAGATAGGCACAAGTCTAGCTAGTAAGATATAACACAAGTTTTATGTAACAATCATTATAACAATCATACGATCCGCTTCCTTACGACTAGAGAGCTAATAGCAATTACAGTTACAATAAAACCAAAGTGTTCTTTACTCCTAAGTAAACGCAATAAAATCTCAAATGGAATACAATTACAAAGATGCTGCGTGTAGGCATATTACATAACAGCTGAATACATATACGGAATGCAAATACCAGCTCGTGCAAATGCAAATTGCTGGTTGTGCACAAATTAGAGTAATGGTGTGGAACGTACTGTAGAGTACATTTTTTGACGAGTGAATTACAAAAATGGGCAACAATTTTTTGGTAGTGTGTAATTTAGTGGTTACGGAGGAAACAATGAACTCTTCCTAATTTTCTTTAATAGTATTGATATAGTAGTTTATGATACAAGTGTGGTAATTTGTCCATTACATTCGAGGCGGGTTGACAAACAAGGGGAAACCCGCGCCTTTTCTATGAAGCAGATATTATTTTATAAGCAGATATTGTTCCTATTATAGAACTATAGAACAGTCTGATTCTGATTTCTATAACAAGTTTTTTTGCTAATCTAATTTAAATACATAGCAACATCTACTATGTGTTATAGAAAGCCCTGATTCTCTAACGTTAGTCCCAATAAATTTTAAACGACTCAACCGATTTTCATTAAACATAGTTAAGAACCACCGCAAGGGAACTTACTTTCGCGTAAAAATCACATCAAAATCGGTCCATCCGTTTGAGCGCTACTATTACATAGACAGACAGAGAAGCACCCCTCTTTCTTGTTGAGGTTAAAAATCCGTGTTAATGGATTGATGTAGTTTTTTTTCTTGACCGCATCCTACCTTATTTCGTCTCAACTTTGCCTTTCCAATTCAAATGCTATTGGTAATATTCTAGTGCAGTGATTAGCGACATCCTCGTGACGTACCAGTGCTTACGTCGCCCCTTTCCAATGAGTTGACCCCGGCCCAGGGCCGCTTTCTCCGGCGCATCGTGACCCCAGCCCTCGGACTGCGAGACTCGCCAATTGCCAACTTAATAATAGAGTGTGCAAATCGTGATTTAGTAGTTACTACCGAGGAATGGGATGCCGATCAGGTTTCCCATAGTTCTGGTAAAGCGGAATGGATTGTTGATGTGAAAGTGCTTTCAAATGAGATACAACTTCGTTTCGAATACCATTAAGAACAACTTAATTATAAGCAGGTACAAAGGTTAACTCTTGAAAAAATTAGGGGTTGGTGCATGTTCAATTTAGTAGGTATATACTACTATGCAAATGAGAATATTATTCACTATTATTTACCGCATGTATATATTTTAGTATGCTGAAAGCGTTCAAAATACTCGGCTCGCAAAATACGCGGTAGACGGATAGCCTTATTCATTTACTTTACGACATTTATTTCTTAGAATGCATAAAGCTTAAACCGTCTTATTATACAACGTAGACTACCTTTGCTACAGGTTTAAACCCTTAAACGACCAAATCAAGTTGACATCTAGTAATATGTCAGTGTCTCATCTGGAAATGTCAACTTGATTTGGTCGGATAATGGTTTAAACCTAGTAACAAAGTTTAGTCTGCGTTTCATAATAAGATGGAAAATGTTTAAGTTGTACATTTTCGCCAAAACAGATTTCTTCCACTATGATAGGAAGAGTTTGCAGGACTACCTGCTTTTCTTAAGAATTAACTAACTCTCTTAAAATTCAAAACTTCAGTATTTTTGTAGTAACGTAAACGATGTTTGTTCCAGGTAAGTGCAACTATTCGCTGCCCCAGTCACGTAAGTACCGCAGAGGTCACTCATTCGTGTTGCAGCTTATTGCTGCAACGCTCTCGGGTTTCAAACGGACATAATCAAATCACAGAAGTGAAGTGTTCTGAGATTTACTTTTTTCCTTTTTCAAAAAATTTATGATTGGACGTAACATTGATGGTACAATTACAATATTATTTATTTAAAAAAAATACATTGAGATTTAGAGAGATTTAGAAAAAAAAAATTTGTTCTATTTAATGTTTAGAAAATGCTTCTTCTGTGTTCACTAGCAGGCTGATAAACATCACTACATAATAATTAAAGCCAAAAAATTCAAGAAATATGTAGGCATTGTTGGTACCTCCAAAAATTAGTATAGTTTAGAACCAAACTTCTTTTTAAAATCATGTGTAAACTGTTTGTGCTGGGCTGGGGTACCTAATACTTGTATGATGTAATGTCATGAATATAAAAAGCCTTTCACACGTCGGTTTCCCGTTTGTTAGAGTTACCTAACGTTTACTCTATAAATAAGTACGGGTTATCTTTGCGGCTTTTGTATTTTCAGAATTTTATTTATTTAACACTCAAATACAACTAGATTATGGATATCCTCAATAACAGGAGAGCCACAAGCGCGTTGCTGATCCTGAAAAAATCTCTAACAAAAATACCTACAGTCTTAGACAAAATGATGTCCTAATTAGAAGCACTGTGCATGCAGCTGTTGCTCATTCCGTTTGTAATTGGCCATCGGCAGTGCGGGCACGTCCGCTGAGATTGGTGGCTCGTCTGACAGCGCGCGGCGGCACTCCCAACGGCGGGCCAGCTGGTGACTCATCTTGTTTACGATGCTTGCATTGCTGCAAGTCTGAAATGCCGACAAATTGGTATAAAAATTGGCTAAAACTTGGGCCATTGCCAAAAAAATATTATCGTAACAGTCATAGAAACTATTGGAAGGAAAACTTTGATTGCGGCGTATGTAATGTTTTCTTAGTAAAAGGACAACACTTTATCACTTTCTCAGCACATGTGAGGTGCGGGTGTAATTCTAAATATATCGAATTACTTTCTGGGCCTTAAAGTGGCAGTGGCAGTTTAACTTGACTATAAAGGCAGAAAAGAGAAGAGAATCCAATAGTCATCAAGCTAGTCAAGTGACTTGGAGATAGCAGTAAATGATGAAAAGTCGTTGCTGGCTGCTTTTAACCTTAGTAACTTATTACCACTTAGGAAAGGGGTGCTATTTTACTCTGCCTTTACCCACAGTCACAGGCTTGTCGTGTCATTTCGAGGAAGTTAGAGAAAACAGAACTCTTTTAAACCGATTTCCAAAAGTGAGAAGTTATCAATTCGTCGCGATTTTTTGTTTTATGTGTTTGTTAACCGATTATTCGAAGTCGTCTGGACTGATTTGGTACATTCTTTTTTGTTTGAAAGGGAATACTTGTCAGGTGTACCCATAGAAACTTTATCAAAATCGGTAGTGTAGTTTGGGGGTGAAGTCAATTTTTAGTTTTGAAAAATTATTACAATGCAGCGATTGGTGTATGTATAGGTAGTTAAGTACGTGCGAGTAGAAAACATTAAGATAAAAACTTAATGAGTAGGAAATGTTGGTGCAACAGCGTGCAGTAAAGCTAGGGTTGCGTCACGTCTGCGGTGGATCTGCAAGCAATCTGCGTCTGCGGTCGCTTGCGGGGACGCGGTCATATCTCACATGTTTGCTATGAAGTTTATCTTATTACTAAGTTATGTTACAAGATAACTTAGTAACAAGACGTTAGGTCAAACGTATTTTATATTTTTAACTCCCGACAAAAAAGCGGGGTGTTATAAGTTTGCTGTAAGTGTGTCAGTCTGTCTATCTCTGTGTTCACCGTTTTGTTTGAAAGATCATACTTGTTCCATAGAAACTTTATCAAAATCGGTTGTGCAGTTTGGGGCTGAAGTCATATTTAAATTTTGATAAATTATTAAACATTACACTTGACTGTAGCTATATACTATTTAGCTATATACTATTACAATCAGTTGTTTCATCATATCTATCCTACGTGGTGTAGCCGTGTCACGCAACACCGCACAGAAAGTATGTGACAAAAAGTTGTGAACTTGTGTGTAGTTGGCACATGAAGCTGGGTTGCGTTAGGTACGTGAATGCGGTTCTGTTGGCCAATGGGGTCGTGTGCCGTATGCGAGAGAACATTGCAAAATAACAGTTTTTAGCTATTCCAAGAAGTAAAGTTTCAATGTAATCTAATAATCAAGAAGTAACATTTGTTCAGACACTAGACCATAAAGTCAAGAAGTACCTTTTTATCTTTACAGCATAATGTAAAGCTGAGAAAAGATCCCATGCTGGTCTGGGAGAAATAAAAAAAAACTTAGAATGTACCAGCTGCTTCTCTTCCCACGCAGATCGTAAAATCCGATCGAGGGAATGGGCAAAAATGCAAATCATGTTAACAGGCGATGCGGCTAGCAACCCATCACTGTATTGATTGCTTTTCCATCTTCTCGCCGACCATGACGCTAAAAGTGGCTTTTGGGTCTTGCGGCCCTGGGCTCTGCATAGAACCGCAAGACCTAAAATGCTTTGTCTGCCCCATTAGGGATAAAGACGTGATAGTATGTATGTATGTATGAAAAGCTGAGGTATAACCCGTGGTCCCACCGGCTAGACCCACTGGTGGGTCCACAGGTATTTTTTGTTCCCCGTACACCCACTGTACTACAGTGGGTGTACGGGCAATTGAAACAAAACCACCTTTAACCGCGGCCCCACCGCACAGCTTTTATTACGGGGCATCTTGAATTTTAAAAACTATTTATGAACTACTGTATTGAAGCTTTTCTACACATATTTTAAATAATATCTCTGTTTCCTTTCAAATAATTTATTTCAAATGGGGGCAGCACTGAAGCCCGAAAAATTCAAGCATCCCCACTTTTTCAGTTGAACACTTTTTCTGTACTAAAGGCTAAGGCAACCATAAATCAAATTAAGCTGATACTCCTTATACTTCGAGAGCCCAATTAAGGGAGGATGTTTTTAATTTGATTTATTCAATGATTAGGCTTCTCCCAAAGATTTCCAAAATGACCGATCTAGAGCGGCTTGCATCCAGCAGTGGACGTTGTGCGGCTGAAATGATGATTCAATGATTAACAACAACCGCGGAACATACAACATTTAAATAACACGTTAAACTTTTACTTCAAACGATTAAATGTCTCAAATGATCAAACTACACCTTCAAACCCGCTCTATTCTCGAAGAAATGACCAAACCATGGAGTACCAGGTACAGTTAGTGACATGGCATTATTTCGCTATTCCGTTGTGGCGTCCATTGACAGAACTGCCGACTCTCAATGACTGTACATAATACCACAATATGCCTCCCTCACTGTTACGCGGGCTCGTATATAATTATCGGCGATTGAATATTTTTTATCAGATTTCTAACGGCGCCTCTCGATGGCGGGGAAAAGGTAGAAGTTATGATTTACGGTTTTATTCCGAAACGAATTACGGTGTGAGAGTTTCCATAAATTGATTATTAGATTTTTTGTAATCGAAGTTCTAAAATATATAGCTTCGCAAAGTATAATTCACTCTAAGATACGGAGGTTTTAATAAAAGTACAGTAATTGTAGTAGTTTGCCGTGTGGTTTCCGGCAGAGTAGAATAGGACCACTCCAAGACCTCCCGTGGATGTCGTAGAAGGCGACTTAGGAAATAGGGAATACGAGCTAAACAAAGCTTATAAACATCAATGAGACCTCTCCAACCCGTCTGGCCAGCGTGGAGAGTGTAGGCCAAGACCTCTGGCAACTATGGCCATGTTTGGCTCGAGTAGTACAGAGAGGGTCGTGCTGCTGCAGTGGAGAAAAAAGACCTGATGATGAATTGTAGTAGTCTTCTTCGAAATGGTTCAAATTAAATATTATTAGACCAGACCGACCTGTCATTGGCCACATTCAGATCTGCCTAAGTGTAGTCGGGCAGTTGGGACATGGCAAAAAATGGTCTATGCATTGCCACTCGTGGTCACCCATCCAAGTGCGGACCACGCCCGATGTCGCTTTACTTTCGAAATAGCTAGTAATGCGCACTCCCGCCGGGACACCAAACTCCTCGCAACAATGTCACAGAATAAATACTAGTGCTTGACGATGGTAACTCTGTCTGCAGTGTAGTTACATTTCGTGCCTTGCGTGTGTGGGTAAACTGCGGGATGCGCAAGCGCGGTCATCGGTCGCGCGGGGTCGCACGCACCGCGAACATCTGCGGTTGTTGCTTTGGATACACATCCATCTTTGTTTCTGACGGGGTTAGATAGAGTAAATATCTATCCGCACAATGGCATTTGGTAAAAAACGGGAATCAAAAATTATTACTTTATCTTTTGCTTAAATTTAAGAATCTCTAGCTTCGAGATGTCTCTTGCTAAATGTTGTGGATGTTTATCTTTAAACGTATTATAAAATATAGTATCGTTGAGTTAGTATCCCATAACACAAGTCTCGAACTTACTTCGGAGCTAGCTCAATCTGTATGATTTGTCCGTATTTATTTGTTCACGAGTATTTATAGATTTATTGCTTATTCACAAAAAAATACGTTCTAATTTTTCTTTAAATTTTATTATTTTCGTGTACGAGGTAAACTTTAATATCACTGGGACTGACTAGAACAATGTGTTTTAAACCCGAAAAGTTCAAGATAAAACGTTGACGTTTATATCAGCGACCGCTTGCGCAAGCGCGGACCAGTACAGTACAGAGGTCGCGGCTTGCATGCGCCCGCGCCGCGCTGTGTGATTACCGAAACGTTTGTACACGGCGCGCCGCACTGCAAACTATTGCTAACCAATAAAGCCTTTCACTTTATAAAGCTTAAGTGCTTCAAGTGAAAATAATATTGAAAGACAATTATAATTATTGAAAGTTTTTGCATAATAAATAGGTGCACTTGCAACCCCACTATTTTTTTTTTATCTTACCGAAGTTTTTAGCTATTTCGATCTTTAGCTTCTTCTTTCCAATCCTTGCCAAACGCAAACAGGTCGTTACTCCATCTCCTTCGCCGTTTCCTCGTGGTCATACTTTAGGCCTTTCCCTAGATCGTTTCCCGTCTCCTGGAATCCACGTGGTTGTTATGTGAGTATCTATCCGGCACCATTCGGAAAACTGGAAACAAGGCCTTTGCCCGACTATGGGACCTAAACGGCTGAGTAAAAAAATTAAAAAACATCTTAGCGAGGTACACTGAGCCGAAGGTCACAAGATCCAAAGGTCACCCGTAACAAATTAATGGACGTAAACATGATAAACAGACAATAAACAAACTTTCTAGACGTCCTGCGTCGTCCTTTGCTGACGCTCCACACCACAGTCTAGAATTTGTTTTTCGCTCCATACAAAAGACATCAACGAGTGAGTGCGGTCGGTATAGAATTTTTCCATGATTTTCTAATTACATGGTGTATTAACACTAGTGCCAGAGTTTTTAAACCGTCTTAAAGGCCTCTGTCCTGGTTTTAGGTAACGACCAATGTCAAAGACAGTGACCGGGACCGACGGCTTAACGTGCCCTCCGAAGCACGGATCATCTTACTTATCAGACAATCAGGTGATAAGCCTGCAATGTCCTAACCAAACTAGGACAACAACACAAAGTCGTTGCCCTCGCCGGGAATTGAACCCGCAACCTCCGGGAGTGAGCCGAGCGCTATAACCACTACACCACGGAGGCAGTTAATAGTGTGTAGTTAATGGTGTTAATAGAAATAATACTTTTAGTCATCTTTTTTATTATACCAATATTATCAGAGAGGATCATATATCCTATGAGGATTGTGCCTGTCTTTTTGACCTATATTTCATATGATGATTGATGCAAGGCTTACTATAATTCTAAATAATAGATTTGTTTATTTTTCTGTATGTGAATTGTCCAATTTGTCCATTCGCCGAGGTGCGCTAGCGGCCGGAGTAAACGGCGTGAACTTTAGTTTGCGCAAGCAGTGACCGGCACCGGCGCAGTTTATCTATGGATTTCATGATAGAAGGGATCGTTAGGATCTGGTGTTTGTTATAGCTTCGAAAAGCTTTTCAAATTCATCAGTATTTATAAATTGAACATACCTACTAAGCATATTGAATGACAAAACATCTTTTTTTTACGTATAAATGACCGTAGAGATATTCCTAATTCAACTGCGTAAATGGCTGTAAAGATTTTACGCAGTTTTTATCAGTCTTAACTAATCAAATCATCATATTTTCTATAAAACTGTTTATGATGCGATTGCAACGTCCTGCCTTCGTTCTAATGCACTCGCGATATCGGAGCTGCAGGTTGCTACGTCGGTCGCTGCCTGTGGTTGCTACACCGACATTTGTGAAACAGCGCAAGCCCGCGCCCGTTTCTCGCCGCCTTCAAGAAAATGCATTTGCATTCTAATAGAACATAAGAAAACATCGTTTTCTTTTAGAAACATGCTGCTCGTTTACATTTAGAACTATCTTTGCCCGTGGGCTTCGCTACCCATGGGAATTTCGGGATAAAATCTATCCTATGTCCTTCCCTGGGTATCAAACTATATCCATACCAATTTCATCTAAATAGGTTCAGTGGTTGAAGCGTGAAGAGGTAACAAACAAACACTTTCGCATTTATAATATTAGTAGGGATAGTAGGGATTCGTTTGCCAGATGTCTCTGTTTTGTCTAAGAGCGTTTACATACAATACAACGCTGCAGCGGCAGCGAGTTTCACCGCTGCGGCGTCGCGAGCTTGGATTTTTTAAGCATTTGTTAGTAATTTAAGCAAGTTCGTTGGAGCCTTGACAGTGGTTTTCGCCGGCTTTCTCGGCGCTGTGTGTAAGGGTTAATACGAGCATCTTTTATCTACCAACCAAAACCACTCGATTATTAATTGCGCTGGTATTTGATTTAAGATCCAGTTTTTAGGATTTATGTAAACATGAAAATAATCTCACCTCGAATCTGTTTCGAGCCCGGAGCTAAATCACGTTAAGATCATTCCGGTTGACATTACGTCCACTTTACGGCCATCTGCAAGGCTTATCGTTTTCAAAACTAGTCCGGAGTTGCGCAACTCCTGACACTAGCGTGACATTTCAGATTTATGGCCATTTTAAATTTATTTATTTATCCACTAGTTGTTGCCCGCGGCGTTGCCCGTGAGGCTCAAGGGTATTTGACATTCCCATGGAAACTTTATTTATTTAATTACCAATTTGTGTACAAGGAAAATGTATATACAGAGAATACATAAAATAAATTTGTACAAAGGCACTACTTATCTAAAAAGAGTTCCAGTGGAATGAGTGTTCTAGATTCTCTTGTGAGAGGAGATGTTTATGTAAGAGAGACATACAGGCTTCAAAACTTCTCATTTTTTGGCGAAAGTTTCTTTTGTAATAATACGGATAATAAATTATCTACATACTAAATGTCATTAAAATCTGTTCAGCTTTTTTGACGTAAAAGCGGAACAAAAAGCATCAGATACATCTTTCCATTCAAATTTTCGCATTTATATATGTTAGAAGCTATTTAAGTGTTTAGATAGTTGGAAAAATTGATGCACATTTTCTTCGGTTCTGCACCATAATAAATAAATTAATGCTTTATTCGAGACACACAAAATACAGATAACATAAAAAAGGTAAACCTATTGTGACAATAAAGCCCGCATATACTGAATTGGTCCCTTTTTGGCGTTCTCAAAAAGGGACCAACACAGCACAGCTGGCTGTCTGAGGACTAGCGCTGGTCTTCCGTTGATGCCTGATTCACGTTGACAAGGATTCCGAAGTTGGTTTTAATCTTCGTCTACATATGATTATTGTTATAAAAGTTGATCTCTCAGTGCTCGGCAGTACTCGAGTACAGTACGGCGTGCGCTATAGGGCCGGCCCTTTCACCTGCCGACTCTGGAACGTTCGCAGGTCTGTGCCGACCGCCGCACTTGTCCACCGGCCTTGGTGCACTCACTGCTGCGATAGGAGTTTCATTCTAATCATGGACTAGAAATAGATTCGATGATTGGTGGTCAGACAGAACATTACGGAATGACCGGATGCACATATCCGATGTAAATATTGGGTGTCACGTCGTAAGTGGTGAACGAACGGACTGTTTATAACCGGTAGCAATGATACTGATCTGAAAAAGTCAAAAATCTTTTATTTATATTTGAATATATGTATTACTTGATAATGGTCCATTATATTTCCTCATTGCGTCAGATCATTTACTTACAGCTAAGTTTATTGCCGCTTCCTAAGCAACATGACATGTTAGGGCTCTTACAGACCCAAGACAGTATGCCCGCGACACAGGTCAGCAACGGTCACTCACTGTCGCAAGCGGTCGCGTGACACATGTCAAACTATCACAATGGCCGCGCGACGGTCACCGATAATCAGCGTCTGCGACCGTCGTCGGCGACAGTCGCCGACAGGTGTCGCGGGAATACCGTCACTGGTCTGTAAGAGCGCTCAGACACTCAATTAATACGAACATTGCTACGAACTCTTATACACGCACGCGTCGTATTTCACATAAACCTCTATTCTTCTTATTTTCGTGTCGTTGGGTCAAAGAATTAAATTTTTTCCCTCCAGAAAGATGCCACTCTTACAGCGTTGTCCGAAGCCTCATAAAGGTCACGTTTGGTGCAGCTGGTGGGGCACGATGGGCAAGAAAGGAGGTGTGACATAGTCTGGTCGCTATGCCCACACTGACACTGTGTTGCGGATTCATCTATGTAACATCGGGCCAAGTTAGGCCTGTATCTGCCTATCTCAGTTCGAAGGCGGTATTAGAATGTAGTTATGCAAACACTAGACTCTGTACACCTGCAGAACACTTTATTCGACATTCTCATACACGATTAATGAACCCAAGCCAATTATATCGGCCAATGGCCGCTAAACTACAAGTTTGCGTAACTCTTCATTAGCTTGATTGATTTTACTAAGCGTGTACATTACACAACACACTTCAACTACTGATAAATGAGCTACAATTTTAATTACTGTATCCTTACTAATAAATAAATTGTTGAAATATTTTTTTTATGATATATTCGTAATAAATCCAACCACGGGTTATACGAGATCACTTTAGTATAATGAAATTTAAAAAATAGTCAGAAAACAAAAAAATATCGAGTTTCCCATACAAATTGCTCGGGCAGCTGCACACTTATGGATGTGCCAATTTTTTTGACTGTTATTTCAATTGATAAACTAGTATGGCTTGTAGTATGATTAATTACGGGTATGTCCGTTTCACGTTGTATATTTAAATAAATAGTTTTACATACTTTTAAAAGTCATTTTTCGCCTCGTCTTTCCTACTCGTAGATAGTAGCATAACTGTTTTAGATAGAAATAAATGGATCAATGATCGATGTTATAATTTTTTAGTTTTTTACATGTAAATTATAAGTGCAAAAACCTGTGTGTTAGTTATTTATATGACTGAATGTAGAGCAGGTAGGATCGTGCTAATATCAAAGTTAATAGGGTTTAGGACTATACTCATATGTCTCAGATTTAATGACTCGCGACCCGTTTACAACTCTATTTACTCAGAAACCCTTGGATTGCTGCCTTATTTCATTTCCGAACTGTTTTATTATTAGAGCTTACACATTATGCCACCCGCTACGATAGCAGTTTGCCAGTTTCTGTCGCTGCGGCTTTACGTGCTTTGATTTTTTACTGACTTCCAAAAAGAAGGAGATTATTAATTCGTGGGAATATTATTTATTAACTGAGTTATAGAAGAGCAGCTTTAAGCTGATATGTCTATTTCAGGCACTATTTATTTTTATTTTATTAGTCACTTCACATATTTATATTCATTTCGTCAGTATAAGTTTCATCGCCATTCAAATTTATTTGCTCTTTAAATGTTCTCATTTATTACCCAATAAATGTCATGTTATGCAGATCCGATCCAAGATACTCGAGTTATTGTCAAACATCTTACTTATACGCTCGAAAAAACGTACTCGTTTCGCTTGTCCTTTTAAATACATATTGAGAAGTGGTCTCTTGAAAAATTAAACTTGTAGATTTGGCGTTTCTCTTGTGTAAGAATGCAGAATGTTGTTATCTCGTCAAAAGTGCGGTTATTGCCAATCCAGCTCGTGAAAAGTTGGCTACCAGCCTGAGCCCGCGACAGCCCAAGTAATTGAGCAGAGCGACGGTTTCCGCCGGCCGCCGCCGACACACCGACAGGACACTTTGCATAGCTGAATGTTAATCGAGATCGGTATCGGATCGACAAGGCCGGCCTCGTAAATATTATCTGGCTATCGAAGTGACACGCCTTTGGGAAAGACATGAATAATCAAGCTACGCAAAACTGTAGCAGAGGCTTTCTCGTCAATTTCGTTATTTATAAAACCAGTAGTGTGCCGGAAACTGTAAACTCGTAATCTTTATTTCCCAACCCTTTGATTGGATTGGCTCATGTTATTTTATTTTGCACTCATCTATTCAACTAAATTGAAGTTTACATCAAAAATACTCGAGTTATCAGATTGTCGAAGAAAACTTCGCTTACTTGTAACTAATGCCAAATATCAATTATTTTATTTATGGATTACTAGCTGTGCCCGCGAGCTTCGCTCCCCTTGGAAATTTCGGCATAAAAACTATTATATGTCCTTCCCTGGTTATCAAACTATATCCATATCAAATTTCATGTAAATAGGTTCAGTTTTTAAAGCGTGAAGTGGTAACAAACAAACAAATATTCAAACTCACTTATTAGGATTCATATCTTTAAGTCCCATATCTCTGATTTATATCTTTTATGTATTTTTTCTTTATCGAATAGATCATTTGTCAAATCTGAAGTTGAAATTCAAATCAAAGCAGAACATGATTACAGTTCATCTATCAAAGCGAGGTCGGCGATCCAGTTGCGATATCTCACATAACAACATTAATAATAACTATTAGTAAATACAGAGCAGGGGACTATGACCTTAATGCAAAGCAGTAATAAGGCCGGTGTAGGGTGTAGCTGCTGCGGCGCTCTGCAGCGCGGCAGCGACCGCCCGCGGCGCGCGGCGACTCTCGCGCCGCGACTAAACTAAACACTGCAAATCAAATCGGAATGTATTGCTTGGACGAAATGTTACGATATACCAGTGTATAAGATAAAAAGGATGTAAAAATCTCGGGAAAAGACCGAAACAATTTTCGTTCTAATTTTTTAAAAGATTGGGAGATAAAGGTGGAACTAATTTTGTCTAGTCTAGGTAGTATTAAACGTCTCATTATGGCATCACGAGGACCTGCACAAGGTTTTATTGTTCACGAGGAAAAGATATGAAAAGAAGGTTTTTTTATTTGGTCTGAGAAGAAGAGGGAAAAAAAGATGTAATGACTGTCGCATAATTTATAATTCTGACAAAATTATGGCGCAATTAGTCAGATCAGTTATGTTTTCTGAACTATAAACGATTATCATGGAAAATATTTATCCATTTTATAAGTAGTAGAAACTACTTTCTCTGCAGAATACAATAAAATGAATGAAAAAGAAGTGACCTGTGAATGGGATGCGAATTATACGACGACGCTATCGTTGGCGCAGCGGGCGACGCTGGAAGTGCAAGCGAGGTAATGCGGAGTCAGGTTTCAGATTCAATTACAATCATGTTTTACTTGTTTCTTTATTTTTGTGAGTATTAGTAGCCATTAGCCAATTCAAGCATTTAGCAGAAAATAGGGAGACATGGAAAATACTCCACCGACGAGAACCTAGTTCTTAAATTTATAGATGATGATAGTAGCCAATAATCTTTTTGGATTAGTTTAGTTTAGCTAAATGATGACAACAAGAACCTACTGCGACGTAGCTTATATGCAGAATTCGAGATTTTAATGACATTTATAGTCAGCATACTATGGCCCAAACCCGATATTTGCTAAGTAGGTACTCTTTCAAGTGACAATATTAATAAAAACCCAGCACTTGGCTGGTTTCTGCTAAAATGACGAAAGGATGTCTAGAGGCGCGGAAAGCGCGGACGTATATGGGAGCTGACGAAAGTTGCAGCCGCGATCGACGCTATACTCGGCGGGCATCCATCTCCATTGGCACTGGAAAGATCAGCGGCGACACAATGCCTTTAGAGGTACCAGGTGCAAATTGATGTCAACTATATAATAGTATAAAAGTAGTCGTCCGAATTGTGAAATTATAATGTTCATCACCATCACATATCACAACAAGCCCTGGAACCTAGTTGCATTTATTTATAATGCATGCCTGAAGCTTCAATAATAAAATACTCAAGTCATCGCCAAAAAACATAGTAACCTGTAACACCGGTTTATAGATAGGTTTCATACCGGCTCCCTAGTATTGTATAGCTGAATGTCTTTTATTTGTCGCACAAGTTGCCCAATTGCACATTTAGTCTTCTCACTTAATCCATAATTAGATTAAGCATCAGTATCAATTTACCAAAGAATAGCTGCTTTGTGCCTGTTAAACAAAGAATGTTTTGTTTCGCTGGTCAAGCTCGAAAACATAATTAGGCACGAGACCTTTCAGCCGATAGATATCGAGTATAGATAATGTTTGCTGGCACATTGCGGGTCCAGAGCGGCGCGGCCTTCGGGCGTGTGTTTGGTATTTCAGAAACAAGACTCTCAAATTGGCTTGCGCAATCATCACCGGCATTTTTACGATGCTTTTATAATATTTGTATTTGTATAGGTGTTGCGAAACAGAATGTTTGTTCGGCCGCAACAAAGTATGGTTCGGATCGCCATTACTGCAGGCATCATGATCGGATCAGGTATTTAGCTTTTGATTTCAAGTTAGAGAGTCGTAGTTCGCGTGAGAATTATATTTGGTTTCATTTCGCACGCGATTTGACTTTGTATAGAACTGCGTTTTAAATTTACGCGATCGATTCAAATTATCTTAATGGTTCAATAATTTAGATAAATTTTAGTGACGAGCACTAAAAACTACAACGTTAAACAAACTATTTTTGAACTTACTAGCCCGCGGAATTACATACGGAAAAAGTAGCCTATGTATTAATCCAATGTATCAGCTTCTTGCATACCAAATTTTATCAAAATTGGTCCAGCCGTTTCTACGTGAAGAAGTAACAAATATACACACACAATCACAAACTTTAGCCTTTATACTTAATTAGCCTTTATACTTAACTAGAGGCAGCGCGCGGCTTTGCCCGCGTTAATGACTCAAGGGAAGTCGCGAGCGTGATGCAATATAGCCTATAGCCTTCCTCGATAAACGACCTATCTAATACCGAAAGAATTTTTCAAATCGGACCAGTGGTTCCTGAGTTTAGCGTGTTCAAACAAACAAACAAACAAACAAACAAACAAACTCTTTAGCTTTCTAAATAAGTATGGATGTTAGTGTAATTCTTCAAAGCCATTTTATAACAATAATGAATTATTACCCCGGAGATATCGACTTGAGGGCTAATAATGATGCAATAGTAGGGGCAATTGAATAAGACTGACTTTAAAAGAACGGTCAATTAAATTAGAATGAGCGGCAAAACATAGAGTTACAGCATCGCGCCACGAGCCAGCAAATGAGTTGATAACGAGAGTGACATAACCGGGCTTTCTCCGCAAAAACAATCAGCGCGAGAAAGTACGGCCATCGCAGCCTCCCAACAAAAACACCGACCGCCGGCCGACACGCGGCGACATCACACGGATCGCAAGTAAAATACCTACATAAACTCCTATACCTAGATTACACCTCTTTCTTAGTTTTACACAACTACCTGTCTTCTTCATCAAGTTGTAGAGGTATCGTCTCATGTTATCACCTCTCTCGGTGACAGATTACATATATGCTGTCTCTGTGCAGGACTCTTATTGTCATTGTTTTTCTGGGCCTCTGGATGTAGCCAGTCCAATCAGTCATTTTGGAAATCTTTGTATCATCAGAAACTTTCGGCATCAAATGATAACGCCTCCCTCTCAGCAACGTACGAATTTCGTGTTACATAACTACTTAGTTGCGAACCTAAACTGTAGTTGTTGTACAATCTTAGCACCATACCTACAGTATTTGATATGTCAGCATTTGCACAGTTTAGCGTCATTAGTATAAAATTGTCAGTTCGCAACCTACGGCCAACAAGCGCGCCACGCGGTTCACTCATTATTTTTCATCGACTTATTTTATGGTTAGTTTATCAGAGAGTTTTGTTTGATCAGAACTCTTATTTCGGTTCAAACCCGAAAAGTTGCATACCTAAATAGATATTCAGTTTGTGGGACTGTTAGTACTGCATCTTGAATGCTTAGAAACTTATATAGAATTGACTTTATACCACACGACCAAGTCTAGAAAGTTGAAATAAGTTACTTCTATTGACGGTCTGTCCTCATAAGGTATATACTTACTTTGAAGTACAAGTAAAGGGTCAGCCAGTATGTAATTATGAAGTCAGTACCATAAATTGTCAGTTGAAGCAAGTGTGTTTCTTAGAATCTATAAGGTGGCAAAGGTCATGTCATCTTTCTGTGTTTTAATCATAGACATAGATTTTTTTACTGCGTGTTTTAATACACATTTAGGTTTGCTTTAAGTAATGTCTACGTCAACGATGATTTATTTACGTAAAATAGCTATCAAGGCATTTAATTGACCGAGCGAGCGAAGCGAGCGAAGCGTCTCAGTTTCGAGATTAGCCAAAAATTCTTTTGTCCGTCTGTCTGTCTGTCTGTCTGTCTATCTGTTCTCGCCTACAGGTCGCATTTCTTAACCGATTCTCATGAAATTTTGTAAGCAGGTTCAGCAACTTTATAGAATTTTTTTGTCGAGCCAGTTTTTCTAAATTTTTCAAAATGGCGGAAATATGGGGGTTTAAATTTTTAAAACTGTCATATATCTGCCATTTTAAAATATTTTCAAAAATGTCATAAGACTTTTTTGTTGCCATTATGAAAACAACTTTTTTTTATTTGAACAACTTTTTTGCTGAACTACTTTTTTATACGTTATACTTAAACGGGTTTAGGGTGACTCGCGGAGTCTAGCTGACTAAGCCGTGACGGATATACAATACAAATCTTCTTACAAAATATACTGAAACTATTTAAGGGTGAATTCAGTCCGGGTTACTGAACAACTTTCTTAAAAATACATATCTCCCCTGGGGTCCACGAAGTAATTTCTGTGAATAAATATAATGGTTATTATTTTGAGTTTCATAAGTAGTTCTATAAATTTTATCATATTTAACCGACTTTAAAATAAAAGGGTTTTGCTTATTTTACGATTAGTTCTTTTTTACAGTTTTTGCTTAATTTGATTGATTGTTGGCTTGTTTATTAAATTTAGCAATTTTGTTAAGCGAACTTTTGTTCAATCGCTATCGCTGCTTGTCTGTGCTTCTGTAGTAGTATTAGTAATTATGCCACGAACTAACAAGAGATCAACGGTAACCAAAGCCCGCAAAATACCTTTACGAAGAGAGTAAGAAGCCAATGAGCAGCGGCATAGAGCCATGGCAATACAAATAAACATTTAAATGAAAACCATTAATATAATAGTTTTCTGGTTTTTTCAACAACGAGCTGACTTTGTCATTTGAATAATGATGGGTCATTTATGGGTGAAAGACTACTGGTACAGAACTGAATTTCAGCATCACGGTAGACCTCATATCCATGTGATGTATGGTAGGAAGTTGCTTCTGACATTTCAGAGCTAGATAGAAAGTCATTTGAAGAAAGGGCTGTGATTGCCAACTATTTTGGAAATTGGGTCACAACCATGAATCCTCATATCGGTAAACCTGCACCGATAATTCATCCAAGTCAGGTACATTTTTCTGAAATAATAATCGCGAGGTCTAAGTTCGTGGCGAACTACTAGTATTATTAATACACAGGTAACTAAAGCACATATCAAACGTATGTACGTACTTTCTATCCATGAGAGTATTAAACTTGCTGTGTATGTTTTCTTTTGTAGTAAATTATTCATATGTATAGTTGTAATTGAAACCTAGCAACACAAATGGCTTTATGACGCGAAATGATTGTGTACATTTAAATCTAATGACGGCTGTAAAGACGGACGTTTTGCAGTGAAAGTCGCTTGTTAGGGCGGTGCAAACTAACAGACAGACGCGTCTTATGGCGCTGTAAAACATGGGTGTTTTATAGTTGACCCCATCGCTTCCATTCGTCATGGGAGAGAGAATATAGCACTTCGCGGATTGTCGACAAGTGCCATTCAGTATTCAATTTGGCATGGTTTCACCAACCAATAGACTCGTAAACGCTACCTTGGAGGGAAAATGGTGAATATGGTGTATTATTAGCCTGTTTGCCGTTACAAAAACAAATCCAAACTATTCTTCATACTTTAGCTCGGTTATGGTACTTAAAATGCCATCCTAAAATCTGTGGACAAAATTGTTTTTATACAAAAAGCTCCATCTGGCGCAGTGTTTCAAGTAAAATTCAAGAATATGATTTAATGTTTAAAGATTTTTTTCAAAAATGATTTTTGTCCATAAATCAGAATTACATTTGTCGTCGTAATCGATATACATACCCATGCCAAATTACAGCTTTCTAGGACTAATAGTCCCTAAGTAAAACGCGGACAGACAGTCAGACACGGCGAAACTATATGGGTTCCGTATTAACTAAAAACCCTTAAAAAGAAATACAAAATGAAGGTGAAAATATAGCAAGAATTGTTTTGCCAATTTTGCCATAGTGCACCGCTGCGCTGGCGTGTCGTCCGTTGCACCACACACCGGTTGTGTCCGGCACTGCCCCGTCCCATCATCGCTACTTTCTTCCACGAGGAACAGGTCCAGCAAGAAAGTGAATCGAAAAGTCAATGGACTCGTAATTTATTTGATAGTTTATGTGGACACATGTAAATAGAATCGTCTGACTCATTCTACTACCATGCAGACCGCTGTAGGGATCTACACGTCACAACTGTCGCGCGGTCGTGCTCATTGAGTTAAAAATCTACTGCTTTAGAGGAATTGTTCTCCTGCCTAAAAGCCAACACATTTGATTGGTACGGACCAATACTGAACTAGGTTTCTTTCGGCGTAATCTTCCCAGCAGTGGTCGTTCCGAAACGCTAGTAGTTTTTAGCTTTTGCAATAAAATAATATTTTAAAAATTGACCTTCTATAAGAGATAAATTTGACTTTGACTTGACTTTGTATGTGCAATGATGCAAGTGTATTAAGTGCAAATTTTGCACGCAGTTCACACCACGGCCAAACTATACCAGTGTCTGATAAATAGTTGTGAGTTATGAACTATGACTAGTAGTACTACTAGTACTACTAGTACTAATCATTATTAGCAGTAGTACTACTACTAGCATATGAAAAATAATTTTAATAGATTTTTTTGACTTTGACTTTGCATCGACATCGTCCCTCTACTATTCCGCCGCATATTTTGTATTTTTCATGTCATTTCACCAGGAAGCTTAACATGTACAATACTCATACCGGCATGCGAAAAATACAATAAAATAACTACAAAACCACTGTTAATGCTAACGGTGTAAGAGAGCTATAGTTTACGAGTTTCCGACGCCTCACAATACTCCCTAACAATCTGGAACAGAGTGCCGAAGGTGAAGCGGAAAAAGGTTGACACGCCTGTGGAAACGCTATTTTAGTATTTAGTATTATTTATGAAAGAGAAAATGAATTAAGACGATTATTACGCTCATAATGGTGCAGAACCACCCACGACTTCTAGGGCCCTATGTTAACCATAGGGCCCTAGAAGTCATTGCAGAATTGATATTCCTGCAGAAAATTATCATTATTAACTTCTTTCTTTTGTTCTCAATCTTTTAGAATAATCTATACAACCGCATCAAAAGAAGATAGCGGACAAATAGACAGAGAGACAAACTAATTAAAAGGTATGTCGTATTTCAACGTTGTCGTTTAAACAATAGTACGCGTAGCCAACAGGGCTGAATCACGCAAGGGAAACACCGCAGACGAGATATCTCCTAAATGGCGTGGGAAAGCGCTCGGATTCAAGCCAATTCTAAGCGGCCGGTGCCAACTACAGCGACTTACATTCTGTTGCCTTGCGCAAACGCAGTGTAAGAAATTACAGCCTGTCACCAATTATTATTACATTCTAGGAGAGTTTTAGGGTGTAGGTGACTCTTGTTCTCAAAGAATAACATTTAAAGTAAGTCCATAACTAAGCTCTGCTTGTAGACTTCAAATATTGGCAACAATCAATTATTTGTTAATCTGTATTATGTTCGCGTATAGTGAGATGACATGACATAGTTAGTTTATCATTTATAGAAATATTTTGCAGTTTATGAATAATTTTTAGACTACTATGAAACTCAAGCATTTTGATCTAATTGAAAAATAAACACATGCAAAAATGCTTTTTAAAATAGTTAACTATATCTAGAAGGTATAAGGAATATTTGCAGCATGCCCTCCTTGAACAGCCATAGATACAAACTTTGATCAGTGGTTATGAAATGTCACCTCTTATTTGCCATGGATACTCAACATTTGGCATTGTTAGATCCTTGCGCAAACCGGCGACACCTCGCGTAATATTTGTGGTAGCGAGTTAGCGACTGCTGAGGTGCTGGGTGTATGCGATTTCTCACGGTTGGCCAACTACAGGTAAATAAATCTTGCACAGGCAGGCCGGACACGGTAGCTCGGTGGGCCGATGGTTTGCCTAACAATGTTTACAAAGTAATGTAAGTGTTAGTATATTTGTACAGAATCAAGTCAAAGTCAATTCATATCTTTGTAATGTGTGTTAATAAAAAGAATTAATATCTGAAAATGGTTCGTGCACGGACTGAATGTAGTTACAACGAATTATATATTTATTAGTTATCTGCGTTTGCTACGTATGACAGCATCCGTATAGTCGTACGTGATGTGAACTGCTATATATGTAATAAATAAGCAAATATTTTATTTTGTCAATTTGGCACATCTCGTACTAATTGGACGTGTAGATTCAATATAACACTGTACCTATACACTGTTTTAGTATAATCAAATAAATTATCTATTATCTCGTTGCGACTCCTAGCCTATAGACGGTGAGGGATCCAATGGGTTTCATTAGTACCTTAGTAGTCGCTATACTACGATAAACAAGTCCAGCGATATGATCCGTCTTACCCCCTCGAGTAAAACTGCTTGAAATCTGTTTACGTACCCGTAAATAAGTTAGAAGAGCGAAAGTGTCAGACACAAGACCGGTCCAGTCGTAATCTTTATGTAAATTGTCTGCGCGGCTTCCGTAGCGCTATACTATACGTACATATAGTAGGTGAGATGTGCAGTTTATGACGGACACACACGGAACACGGCTATTTGCAATCTTAATGTTTTTGATGTTAGCAATGTTCGCAACATGTTTGGGGTCGTGCGTGAGAGCGTGACTTGTTTAATTGGACGAAATGTGTCGCGGCTTGATTGTTATATTACTAGTAATAATAACCGGCCAACTGCGAATCGCATTCGCGCAATAAGGGTTTCGTACTATTATCTATAAAAGATCGCGTTTGTTGTATGGGAGCCCCCCTTAAATATTTATTTTTGTTTATAGTATTTGTTGTTATAGCGGCAACAGAAATACATTTTTTTGTGAAAATTTCAACTGTCTAGCTATCGCGGTTCTTGAGACAGCCTGGTGACAAACATCCGAACAAACGGACGGACAGACAGCGGAGTCTTAGTAATAGAGTCCCGTTTTTACCCTTTGGGTACGGAACCCTAAAAACGTAGATTTTTTTGCATACATACATAATATTACGTCTTTATCTCTAATGGGGCAGACCGACCACTTAGGACTTGCGGCTCTAAAAGACTCAAAGGCCCACTTTTAACGTAGCCACTTCTTTTTAATTTTTGTAAATAGTAATAAAATGCTTTGTATATCGCTTTGCTACATTAGAAACAAACACGTAATAGTCAATTTACGTATAAATAAGTATGTTACAAATACCTTTATATAGTTTATTACTTACAATTAGATACAAATATGCACAGTAAATAAGCAATAAGAGAGTAATTGTACATCTGTACCACTCGAAAGCTACCGCTTCACATAAAGTCATAAAACGAAACAATAAACCATTAGAAGTCCCAATAAAGTTTATAGAGCATCACGCGATGACTGCCGACGGTAAGCATGGCCGTTCTCAACGCTTTTTCCGGGTAAATGAAAGGAACGAACGGTTTATGAAAAGGTTTATGTCGCCAATTCGGATTCCAATTGATTACATATACGTGCGCCCGCCTCGCTTCCTCTTTGCTTTAAACCCCATTAGATGACAAGATGCTCCCATGCTGGTCTGGGAGGAACGAAAAAACTTAGAATGTACCAGCTGCTTCTCTTCCCGCGCAGATCGTAAAAGCCGATCGAGGGAATGGGCAAAAATGCGAATCATTTTAACAGGCGATGCGGCTAGCAACCCGTCACTGTATTGATTGCTTTTCCATCTTCTCGCCCACCATGACGCTAAAAGTGGCTTTTGAGTCTTGCGGCCCTGGGCTCTGCATAGAGCCGCAAGACCCAAAATGCTCTGTCTGCCCTATTAGGGATAAAGACATGATAGTATGTATGTATGTATGTAGATTACAAGAGTAACATTAAAACTAATAGTTTCAAAGCTAGTTCCGCTTATGGCGTATGCCGGCCGGAGGTTATATTGACTGTTATAAAGAGAATACCACCACAATCTGCTGAAATCCCTAAGCCTCCGCCAATGTACGCCAATGCAATATTATTAAAACTAACGTGAGATGACTTCGTGCTAGGTAGAAACGGTTTTACTCACGTAGTGCAGTCGGAAAAGGACGACTAGTTTCGGTCTATTTAGATGATCATGATCAGGGCGAGTGTTGGAGCAGCGACCTGACGATGACGGTTGCACTGTGCCCAAGGCACTGAACCCCGTGATGATGACACGCCCTGTTACTGATCGTCTAAACCAACCGAAACCAGTCGCCATTTTCCAACTATGCGAGTAAAACCGTGTTAACCTAATTGGGTATTTTCCTAAGCCAAAAATAAATTATTTTGTACTGATAACAAAATAAAACGTCGCAAAATAATGTCACTTGACGTTGAACATATCCATTTTAGCGTGATTTTAAATTTATTAATGAAGAAAAACTTATAATAAGAGCGCAATTTGACTCCAAAAAACTATGACGTCATCTGCCTGTATTTCATACAACATTTTATTTGGTCTGAGACAAAATCCCATAGAGATTTAGAAAAAAGTATCTGATTTGACTTGTTGGAAAATAGCGGATTATTACTCCAATGTATTTCAAAATAACCAATTAGAAACAAATATTTCATAAATTAGATCGTCTGAGATAGAAAGACTGGACTCCTCGGTTTTCCGCGAAAAGATTTACAGTTACAAACTCAACACTGATAGGACTTCCCCGTTCCTTAGCTAAACTTTAGCGGGCATCGAACCCCATAACTCTCGGTGGCGATGTCGGCTGTTATTACGGCCGCGCTATTGAATACGATCTGAGTTACTGCGCCCGCGCCGCCCAGCGCCGCCCGCCGCGCTGTAGGAATGCGGCTGATGCACTTCACAGATACTGCACACGTACAGCTACACTATACTAGAAAATTCTCGGGAAAATTCACTTATTCACATCATAATCTTTAATTTATTGAGAAAAAAGAAATAAGAACAAATACAACTAAACTAAACTAAGCTATAAAATAAACTTATGCTAAATTTTAAAAAAAAATCTTGTTCATGCGGCATGGTTGCAAGAAAGCGGGCTGCATTTCCTCGCTGGATAGCAATGCTGATCCGTTATTATTTATAACTAGGGGGTTACTCCAACAGCAGTACGCAAGACGGACGTTACTGCGTATCCGCGTTTCAGTGTCAAGCAACTTGAGCACTAACGTATGATGATAAAGTTTAATTTGGGTTGACATAGATATAGGACGTCACTATCGTAAAACTAACGAACAAACTAAAACTGCCTCCGAAGTGTAGTGGTTAGAGCGTTCGGCTCATACCCGGAGGTCGCGGGTTCGATTCCCGGCGGAGGCAACGATTTTGTGTAGTTGTCCTAGTTTGGTTAGGACATTGCAGGCTGATGACCTGATTGTCTGATAAGTAAGATGATCCGTGCTTCGGAGGGCACGTTAAGCCGTCGGTCCCGGTCACTGTCTTTGACATTGGTCGTTACCTAAAACCATGTCAGAGGCCTTAAAGGCGGTTTAAGAACTCTGACACTAGTGTTAGCCACTAACACCGTGTGTGTCATATATGTCATAAGAAGAAGAACGTAAAACGAACGTATTATTTTATGAAGTAATCCAGAGAATGCTTTAGCATTAAGTCCACGTATTGTAGCTTTTAGCTCTATAAAGTTTATAAATAAAATAAAATAATAACCAGCTGTGTCTTGTCGGGCAGGTTGTACACGTCAAATAGGAAATGTACACAATCGCAACATCTTTTCTAAATTAGCGACGGGCTGGCAACTGGTCACTGTTTATACTTATTAGCTTAATGTAGCTTCCGTGTTGGTCTGGGAAAAAAATAATAAACTTAGAATATACCAGCTGCTTCTCTTTCCGGGCAGATCGTAATAGCCGATCGAGGGACTGTTCAAAAAAGACTGGGCAAAAATTCGATTCGTGTTAATAGGCGATGCGGCTAGCAACCTACGTATATCACTATTCAGATTTTTTCGTCCACCTTCTTTCCAACATCAAGCTAAAAGTGGCTTTTGAGTCTTGCAGCAATAGGCTCTATCTGCTTAGAGCCGCAAGATTCAAAATACTCTGTCTACCCCATTATTGATAAAGACGTGATAGTAATAGTACAATAGGCAAGACGAATGGAAAAATATTTTTGGTCCATCGGTTAAATTATTAAAAAATATTGTACACGTATTTTTTCTTATCTCTGAAAAACCAAAAATGATAAAGATACAGCGCATATAAATTTCGCGTGACGTGACGGCTGGGTACGATTTTTTCTTATTGGTGACGTCGCAAGCCCCCACTCCGGAACTTTGACGCTCCGTATCTTTGTGAATTTTTACTTTTTTGGTAAACTGAAAAATACGGGTCCATTATTTTTGGATAATCTAAAAGACGGACTAATTATAATCATACTTTTCGGACCCTGTCGTCTCCCCTATTAGTACATACATACGTATGTATCATGTTGAAAATCATAACGGCGCAAAGATCCATGGAACGTGCCATGCTTGGCATCAGGGTACAGGATCACGTTCCCACCACCGTCATCCGACAACGTACTTAAGCACGAGATATTGGTGCAACAGTCATGCACTTAAATTATAACTGGGCAGGTAGGGCATACAAAAACTCCTGGCTCGACGCAGTGATGGCAGGTGGAGCAGAGCTTTTACCGAATGGTGGTCAGAGCAGGTTAAAGAAGAAGAAGGCATTTTAAGGGTGAATTCAGTCTGTGATACTATACAACTTTCCCCAAGGAACACGTGTCGAAATATGAAAAGCAATTTGTTGCCTTTCACACAAGTTGACCGATCAGCTGATGCATACTAGTATGAAACTGACAACAAACAACAAAATGTGCTCGTTGAACTCTTTTGTACTGCAATGATTTTGACATGTTATAACGTTTAAAGCTCCCATGCTGGTCTGGGAGAAATAAAAAAAACTAAGAATGAACCAGCTGCTTCTCTTCCCACGCAGATCGTAAAAGCCGATCGAGGGAATGGGCAAAAATGCAAATCATGTTAACAGGCGATGCGGCTAGCAACCCATCACTGTATTGATTGCTTTTCCATCTTCTCGCCCACCATGGCGCTAAAAGTGGCTTTTGGGTCTTGCGACCTTGGGCTCTGCATAGAACCGCAAGACCCAAAATGCTCTGTCTGCCCCATTAGGGATAAAGACGTGATAGTATGTATGTATGTATGTATAACGTTTAAATGCACTTATCTCATACTCTAACGTTTCAGATAAACAATATTTTTAGAAAGCAAACAATATTTTTAAACAATATTTTTAGAAGGAATCATTTTATGAATATACTCAGACTTTCTTTATTTTGTAAGTATACAATAACAACTGTATTGAAAAAAAACTATTAAACTAATATAAAAATAACTAAACAAAATATATTCTTAAAATAACTTATATATTAAATTGTATAAAAACATGAGGCTAAATCGCTGCCGTCACAGGGTAAAGGAACCAAGAGGGTGCCGGCATTTCCGCGTTGAAATCGATTCGTTTCACACTTTTATAATCAAAATCTCTACATTTGGTAAAAATGCGTTAGTTAATGTTTAGATGCCAACAATGTTTCTCAAACTTATTATCTCTTTAACCAAAAACATCATCATCATCATCATAAGGTCTTTTTGTCTCCACTGCAGGAGTACGACCCTCTCTGTGCTACTAGAGCCATACTTGGCCAGAGCAGCCAGAGGACTTGGCCTACACTCTCGACGCTGACCAGACGGGTTGGAGAGGTCTCATTGATGTTTATAAGCTTTTTTTAGCTTGTATTTCTTAATTAGCCTTCTACGACATCCATGGGAAGACTTGGAGTGGTCTTATTCTACTCTGCCGGATACCACACACCAATAACATTGCAAAAACTTTCGTTGTATTTATCTAATTCAACATTTGATAAACTTTTAAGCATTGTCGACTTTCGCAGAATAACAATCGGCCACAGGTCGCTGTAATTATGCGTAATTACCTCCAAATGAACCAGTTCCGAGTAATTCCGACCACATCTGATTTCACGACTTCCCATGGAGGAAAGTTTTAGAGGCGATTGTTTAAAAATGCAAGTTACAAGGTCAGGGCCGGGGCTTAGACAATTAGACATGAATGGAGATCTTTGAATCTTGTTTATTTGTTTTTTTAATTAACAAGTTTATTTGCTAGCAAATTAATTTTTTTGTCAAGAACACATCTCATTACTAGATGGATATCCGTAGTAACAGCTATTATTTGCTAGAGAAAACCCTTTCTTTCAAGCGTTAATCCCCAATAAATTTTAATGACTCAACCGCTTTTCATCAAACATAGCTAAGAACCAAAGCATCTGATTTCACCTAAAAAACGCATCGAAATCGGTTCATCCATTCGAGCGCTATCGTGCCACAGACAGACATCAGCGTCAAACTTATAATATAGCACCCCCCTTTTTTGTTAGGGGTTAAAAACTCAACACAAATATCGTAAGAAGTATCACATGTGTATATGGTCCGTCTTTATCTTGTCTTCGTGTCAATTTTACATGGAGTCGGTACAGCATGTTAGTCAATCGTGTAATCAAATAAAATGTCACAAAATAGTGTCACTATTGATCATATCCATTTGCAACATGAAATGAAACGAAATGAAATGAAATGAAATTTATTTGACTCCTTAATGTACACAAAAGTTACACTGTTGGCCCCACACTAGGCAACATGCCTGTCCTGTGGTGGCCAGTTTGAAATTCCAATTTTGTTAAAATGTGCCGACGATTAGGTTTAGAAGAATTGCAGATAATAATGACTTACACTGAAACTAATAGCCAATTCCTTTTTATAACTAATTAGGAACACGTGAGATGCTTCACATAACTGGTACACTCAATAAATATAGGTACTTAATGTAAATGTTTTAAATTAATAGTTAAGCTTACTTTACACTTTTTAAAAATTGCTCTGTGTCGAAGTAATCCCACGAAAGCAGAAGGGATCTAACTATGTGTTTACATTTTCCTGGGCTTGCCTGCACAACATGATTTATTAATGCAGAAAAACTGATATTAAGGGCGCTATTTGACTTCAAAAAAGCTTAATGTCACAGTTTTGTATTTCATACAAATCCTATAGAAAATGTTTGATGAGTTTTGTCGTTTAGAAAAACTGTCTGATTTACTTGTTGTCCATTAAGATTCCATTACTCTATTTGAAGACAGTTCCGGTTTATATAAAAACACTTTCTTGACATAAACTGGTCCTTTCAAATTTCTTAGGAAATATAAATATAGCTATATACGTTACGTATATCTACAATGCTATTCGCAACAATTCCTAATATTCTTTTAATATTCATAAGTAGAATAGGAGTTTAAGTATCGTTTGTATTGAACACAAAATCTCCATATAAGCGCGTTTGTAGGTGTAGCTTTAGAAGTGTGGCATGTGACGTCATACTCTCACGACCATGGCTAATGTGGTCTCTAGGCCATTGAGTGACCCCTCGGAAGCATATTCACCACATTGTTACACATGACGCGGGACCTGTTTGGTGTGCTTTTACTTTTTAGTCACTTTTTATGGCCATGCGAGCCCTTTCACGCGGTTTTATAGCTTTCGGGATCAAGATAATAAAGTCTATGTTACTGTTTCATGTCAGTATGTTACATTGAGTTTATTCGATTAAATTGGATCTGAAATTATCAAATTTCAATTAATTATTCGTTTGATTATCATCATTGAATACCAAATATTCAACCGATTATTACATGTCGCAGTGACATGCAAATGTTTTGACAATAGGCACTAATCTTATTTCATTTCATCTTACCTGAATTACGAAAACGGCTGCACATCAAATACATTTTCCGCTAGTATCCGATATTATATAAGGGTGGCTCAGGGTACACAAATTCTGTCTGTAATGCACGCTACTGACATATCGAACTATTCGGCGACAGGACACATCGTCGGATATGTCGCACGGTTGCACCCATGTCTTTCGCGTGCACCATACTCAGTGAGTTAGTGGTTCATCGTATAATTAATTGCACTACTCATGTTCCGCGTGTCCGCGCTGCGTGCGTACCGCACCGCTGCGCGCTCACCGCGCTTTCTTTGGAAAGGAAGTCGCATGCGTATATCTCTCTAATTGGTCGCAATGGTGCAGTTCTACGGTAAAGAAGGCAATTGATATGGGTAATTTAAGACGTGCTTCTGTAAGTTTTATGTGTGTAATCAAGTTGTCATAAACTTGATACAAATTCTCTAGTTTTGCATCTTGAGTTTATGTCAAACTAGCTGCTCCCCGTGGTGTTACCCGCGCCTAAAGTAGCTTATATATTAGTCTAGGGTGGCAGCTTCCTGCATACCAAATTATATCAAAATTGGCTTAGCCGTTTGCTCGTGAAGAAGTTACAAACATATACAATACACACTCACAAACTTTCGCCTTTATTGACCGAGCGAGCGAAGCGAGAGGTCTCCGTTTTAGCTTGGCCAAAAATGCTTTCGTATGTCTGTGTGTTCTCCTCTAGAGGACGAACATTATCGAGATTTTAATATTTTATGAAAAACATATGGTGTAAAAAGTTTCTTCGCTCTGCAATCTCTTTAAGCTTGCGAGGTCTTCAGCTCACAGAGCCACTAGTAATCTTTATGTGATAGTGTGATGTGCTGTGATTAGCCCGATTAAATTACAGATTTCCTACAGATTCATAATGCAGAATTATTAATTGAGCAAAAGCTCTTCCGCCATTTGTTCAAAATATAATTGTACTTTGGAACAATTCAAGTCAAGAACACACCAACACCTTGGCGCAAAACGTCTATTTGTAGTTACTGTGAAATATTTGATATTGATTCAAACATTACACAATCCGTTTAACAAGCACCTGTCGCCCGCAATAGACGGCGCTCGCGCACGCAGCATGCAAATACCCTGCGACAGGTTCACCGACGACATTTCACAACGGTTGAGTGGCGGGCGCTCAATCGTTGGCTCGCTGATTGAAATCGGCACTAGGGTTGGCAATGTGCAAGCTCTATCTTCAAAAAGTATCAACGCAAATAGAGACCTTCGTCCCAGCAGTTTGCTCGTATGTTTCAACTTGACTCGCATCAATGAGGATCGGAGTCACGAACGATTTCTCTCCTTCGAAGTCACCATGAGTTCAATTAGGTAGTGACGACGAGGTAAGATGATAATGCCAGCTAGCTATGCAGGCCTCTCTTAATTGGTCATTTTAGAAATCATTGGGAGAGGCCTATGTTTATCAGTGAACGTTATGCGGTAAATGATGATGATGATGATGAGCTAGGAACGTGTTACTATATGTGATTCTTCAATAATCTCATGCGGCCTTCGGGTCTTGCGATCTTTGATCTTCTCTGAAGTATACGCAATACATACATAATATGAACTTGCTTACTGGCATTGTGGATCTTGGCCTTTGACATCAGAAGACACTGTCCCCTATTCTGCACCATCTGCAGATCTTTTTAAATAGGCTTTGACGTTTTTGCAGGCTTGGTCTCTCCAGCGGTACCTAAGGGCGACCCACCGGCCTTTACCTGGTTGGTTTACCCGTGTACGGCTTACATATGTGCAGGAGGAATACTTCTGGGAAATAATGGTACCTAGTTTAAGCTAATAAAATGTTGGGATGCAACCCTACGTGACGTAGAGAAGGCGACCTCACAGGGGCGTCTCCTGCCGCACCTCGCCGTTTGTCTCGGTTATTGTTTGCGAGACAGTGCAGGCTTATGAGAGCCAGCGGTCCCAATACTTCAACTACCTCGTATAACTTCTAGACAAATAACTCACATCAAGTAAGGTCAAATTTTCTCATATATATTATTTATTATGTCTTTTCAAGGGAGCCTAGGCCTTTGCCAAAAGGCCTCTACTTCGTCTACTTTTACAGTTCCATTGGCGTTGTTTCCTCTCATTCGTTATTAAAGGTATCTAATTCATCGCGCCATAATCTATTATTTGAGACGTTTTTTTATTGCAATAACAAGAAATTCAATATCACTATCATAATAATCATCTTCTGAAAGATACACTTTGACATTATCAAAACTAATGTAAACTCGCCCTAAGGATGATCATCTAAACCAATCGAAACTACGACTACACCACGAGAGATGCACTTTGCGTTGTCTGTATGATGCTCTGCTATGCTCAGCTCGTCTCAGCAGTGGTCGTTGTGAAGTGCTGGTATCGGTAGCTTTTCTTTACAACAATAATTAAATTTTAATATAGTTACGCGCCTGTAAAGGTCTAGTTACTAAATAAACAATTGAATCATTAAATTTTGAAAATTTGAGTTTCTGTGGTCCAGATTACATCCTCGAGTGTCTCGGAGCTATCACAAATCCGCTTCAGTCGCTGGCACGCAGCCAAAGTTTAGCGAACAGGTTGGAGCGCTAACGAATGGTCTGTAAATGTATCAAGGCAGGCCGGTCCGCATTAGACGGGCGCGGTACCGGTTCGGATCTCTGCACCTGCTGACATGTACTATGGCTGTTATCTCCTCTCTGAACTGATTTATAAAGGTTCAATCTTCATCACAAGCTTTGATTAGTTCAGATGCCAGTCTCTCACAATCTTCTTCTAACCATGTACCTATGTCGATAATATTAATATTATATATAAATATATATAAATAAAGAATTTTTGATTTTTTTGTGTCTCACTTTGTTTCTGTCATTAACTGGCAAAGACACCGTAGGGAACAATTTTTCTGAATGTTAGTGTCTGATTAGGAACTGATAGATATGAAAATTAAATCAATAACAATGAATAAGTAACTTATAAAATCACCATCACGAATTGCCAAAAATAACGCGTTACACTTTCCAGCACGACGCGAAGTTTTATAAATCATTCACGCCTATTGTTTTGTTATGATTTTGAACTAAGTACTATCGCTTCTTCATTTTGTATTTTTAGTTCTGGATTAATATCCAAGTGTAATGAAAGAATGTTTATTATCATACTGTCTCAGTGTGCATTGAATGATTTGCTCCTAATGAGAAAAAAATTACATAATTTGAATTTGTAGCTTGAAAGCTTCATGTTTTGTTACTTTTGTCCAATTAAAATGATAAATTACATTTCGCATTGATTTCTAGTCGTATTCTTCATAAAATCTGACACTATTGTTAGCTGTATGGAAAATATGAATAACCTAATATTTAAAGGAACCGTTGGGTAATTAATTAACTACTTATAATTATTGAAAGAAATGTTTGGGAGCCTAGAAGGCAACACACCTTGGGTTTGCACAAGACAGGTGTACATTCGGTATCTTTATCGCGACATGATGGATAATCGATTGTGTATCTCGACTCTGCGATTGCATCTATTCTTATAACTCGGCAATCTCCAAAGATACAATGCAATACACTCGCCTGATCTCATTCCAGGCTGCAAAGGTGAGCGACATTCCGCCGCGCACCGCGGTTATGTCAGCCACTTCAGTAATGTCCTGATGAATTAGAATGTCCTCTAATGGCCAATAATTTGTGGACATTTTGTGTAATTGCGGACGCTGGTTTATTGATTTAATCAACTACCTTGTTATAGACTAATAGATATTTAACTACTGGTTATTAAAATATCTGGTGGCGAAAGAAAATGATTTTAGATTTGCAAATAAACTAGACTGAACTACGATAATTTCCATATTTAAATATTTCTTCAAGATTACATTCCAATGCAAGAAAGTATTGAATATATTAGCGAATTTGGAAACATTTATAGCTATTTTATGAACCTCCAGCATCCGTTTCTCAGTTACATAATATGCAAGAAGTAAAAGATACTGCTGACTGTATTACTAGAAGCTTGCCAAATAATAGATAAAATGATTCTACTTTCGATCAATGTCGTCTAGTTTAGTGTGTACCTAAGTCAGGAGCTCCATTAACAAAATGAAGACAAAGGAACGGTACCAAAATACCATTCAGCTTCGACAGTAAATAAATCAGTCATTGAAAATAGAACAGCACAAAGTGAGTTTTGAAATTTCTTTGACTATGACATACTTCTCAACTTTGACCACAAACCGCATGTGTGGGTTATGTGTCGAGAAACTAGTTCACGCATCATCACTACAATGTTCAAAATGTTTTGTATGCTCGGAGCGGCTCTCAGCGAGATAAAGTGATGCGTGATATGAATATTGGGTTGAGGGCTAAAAATTGCAGATATCACGACTTTCGTAAATGTGGAGTAGGCCAATCTGTACTTAAGGCTTGGCTGAACGAAGAGGACTATAGCAAAAGGTAGCATTTCAATTTACCTATATAGGTGAATATACCTACGTATATAGGATGATCAATACTTTTTGCTACTAATTTAGCATGCCAAATCTTATCACTTGGTACCTCGGAAGTCCCAGCGGCATGATGTAAAAGCAGATCATTACCGTATGTTGAGTGGTGTCATTCGGTGTAAAACTAGTTTCAATTATTAAGTAACTATTGTAAATTTTAAATGCAGTAAATAAATTATTTTTCTTTCTTTTTTCATGCTTTAAATTTGTCAGTCTCCCCCAATCCAGTCATTAACATAGCATAATAATGTGTTATGTGCACTCGCTTAATATCTGCACTTATTTAATGTAAGATTGAATGGAGAGAAATAAATATAATTTTATCTTTTTTTTTAAACACACAAATTATTAGATATAGCTTGAACTTTAATTATTTGTTGGGTCTATCAGAGTGACGACATGACATGACATGAAAATGATTAATTAGCCACACGTATCTAGAGAACCAAACATTTGTTTTCGAACAGTGATTTGTCCGTAGAACTAACAGAATCACAAATCATTACACAATTTAAAGCTCATGAAGACAAGCTTCCGCGGCGCACCAGGAAGAGGTGTGTACCCACGGCCTTCGAGTCGTAAAGGGGCTTGGGAGAATGCGATATCTATATGTGCCGCTTAGTACCAAATCATTTGATATACATTCTTAGATAGCTCAAAGTAAATAATACCACTTATGAGACATACTTATTTGTATATTTCCTCCTTTTTCCCTCAATCTATATGCTTTTAATGAAATCCTTTATATGATTTCCTCGGAGAAAATTGTTCAGTATCATAGGCTTATACTTAAATGCAGTTTGACATTTCCTTTATGCGTTCCATTCTGAGATAAGGCATATTTCTTTGGTTCCATTAGTATAGATCTGTGGTATAGATACAAAACTTACCTTCCTGCTCTAAGGTTTGAAACCAACGTTGACTATATCTTCGGCTTCCCATTTCTTCAGATTTTCTTTTTAACAGATTTCAGTGTCAGGTACTTTGATCGTTTAATGTGGGTTAAATTGATGAATAATCAGTATTAATGAGTGTGTTTGTCCACAGCTGGGCCGCATGCCGGTGGGCGTGATGATGCCGCCCGCGCCGCGCTACGCCACGCTGCCGCTGCCGCCCGCGCACTACGCGCACGCGCCGGCGCACGCTCCGCTATACTACCCAGTACATGATACTGTAAGTAAAGACAATCTGTCTTACTCCTTTGTGTTGTGTCGTGTAATAACCTTATGATAATAAAAGTATAGTTTCAGAAGTAGCGCCGTATACCTCCTGATCAGGTCGTGGATCTAAATTGTGCTTCTGGGCTTTTTACTTGATGATGTCAAGAGGTCTTCCTAAGGCCCGTCTCCCTAAGAAAGAATCAGGGTAAAATGTGGAAATAAATAATTTACTCTGCCGTCCCTACACGGCACAAAGATATTTTTTCTGACTGAATGATGTTATAAGAATATATACTTTCTTCCTGTATCTTAAGTGTGAACAATAGGCTCGGCTCGGAGGAAAGTTCAAGACTTAGAATTTCACCAGTCTTCTCCTTTTATCGTGTCGATTGGCTCAAATTACGCTATAGTTTGTCTCTCCAGTGAGTTGCCACTCTTATGCCTCTCCGTCGCCAAGAACAGGTCGTATTTTGTACAGCTGGTTGGACACGATGGATGGATATGCACTTCACCAGTGGAATATATTTATGGGTGCACGTGTAACCCTCGTATTGTATATGTATTCATCATTAAATTCTTGTGTTTCCAGCGCATCCGACGGCGTCGCTCGCCGCGCTCGCCCCGGCACGAGCGGCGGCGCTCCAACGCTCGCGGCCGCGAGCGCGAGTCGCAGCTCACCCGCTCGCTCGAGCGTATCCACCGCAAGCGGCGAGCGGAGCGCGAGCGCATGACCGACGCGGACCTCAAGCGGACCTACACTGGCCTCGACAGGTGAGCGGTACCTACTATTAGCGATACGCTCGCTCAAGAAGTCTTGTAGTTAAACCTAGGCTGCATCTTTCGTATATTCCTGTTGTACCCATCGTCGCACGTGTTCCAGGAAATTAATAAAATAATTAATATAACTTCCCGCTGTCCCCATTGCGTTAAAATTTTAAATGAGAGTAATTGTACAGGGAGTTAACATTAACTTTAAGCCGAAAGCAGATCACACAGCAAACTAGATCTCTAGCTGGCTTGCATTTCAGTTCTATGCTGTGCTATGTTTAAGATTAAATTCCCTTGCAGGGCATACGCCGAGCAGTTCATCGCCGTCATCGACGAGACGCGGCACGCCGCCGAGCACCACGACTCGCTCACCACCGACAGCAGCGACTCTGCGCCGCACTCCCACCACGACCTCTAGAATCTTCGCTCCGCTTTATTAGGGAAATAATCTCAGTTTAGATTGGGGCGAACGCTTGAGTCCAGTTGGAGATGCAAAAAGTAGTTAACTATTTAACCACTAATGTCAAGACGCTACGTAACCGATTGGAGGAAGTGATGAGATTAATGAATATAAAACACACAAGTCATCACACAAGTTTTCTTTTACTGCCACCTAGGAGACGCTTAGTCTCCAATTAAACGTAAAAGTTTTAAATTTCATAGCAGTCAAACTATTGTATAAACTATACCCCACCTCTGCCATTCGCCCTGATAGTTGTTTTAATCTGCCGAGACTAATGACTTTACAAGAGCAAATCCGTGTCATTGATTTGAATAGAGGTACAGTTCGTCTGGTGCTAAACAACCTGCCAGGTTAGTGTGTGTGAAAGACATCACAGAATTAATATAAGTATTACATACAGAACGGAAACTTCTAGAGACCCGCGCAATATGCCCCGTTTCCCATTCACCGTTCCCGCATTTCTCCTCCCTTCTCGCCTTGTGCAAAGTGTTGAGCTGAAGGCGTCTCGCAGCCGCCTCTAGAAGGCGAGAACAGGAGAGAAGTGCGAGGGCGGGGAACGTGGACGCGTATTTTTTAGGACCCTATACAGGAGTTTCCGTTCTGGTTGTAATACCTATATTGATTCTGTGGCTGTTTGGTGTGTGTGACGCTGCGTACTGCCTTCACAATTGCCACGTCGTGATGACTTGTGCTTGTTGTCTTTACATTCCGTAACGCTCAGCCGTTCGCCCAATTATAACAGAACTTATGTTATAATTGGTTGACATTGTAGGTACTTATTTGTGCTAGTTCTATATACTCTAGAGATGTTACCGACGCAGCGCATGCGTGTCGTTCTTAGTCGAGATAAAATTTAATGCAGCCTGAGTTCTACGGGAGTAGACACTATAT
Source organism: Acrobasis consociella (assembly GCA_963555685.1). Classification (NCBI taxonomy): domain Eukaryota; kingdom Metazoa; phylum Arthropoda; class Insecta; order Lepidoptera; family Pyralidae; genus Acrobasis; species Acrobasis consociella. The sequence continues at coordinate 500,246 of OY743115.1, forward strand.
TCATCATCAGTATTAAGTACCTACTTAATGTTCACTCAAAATGTAGTGAAGTGAGCTAGATACGTTCATAAACGTTCTTAGGAATAAGTTTATGTTTAGAAATTGATACATTTGAAATAAAACAGTTTTTATCGGAACGAAGTTCCTTTCGAAGGAGGAGAAAAAATTAAGATTTTTATACTTTTTTTGTCACGAATTAAAGTGGTATTTCCACAAATTTGAATATCACGTCGTCAGCTCAATTGGTAAAGCGTATGCCTGAGATGGCCGATGTTCCCGGTTCAAACTCAGCACAAAAGTGTAAGATTTTTCCATCACGAATTAAGTAATAATGTACTACGAAAGTAACTTCGTTCCAACAGAGTGTTCCACGACACCCACGTTCTTTTTGTTCTGATCGGACTCAGGCTGTATAAGTAGATACGTAGTAAGTACCTACTAGTTCGATTTAAAGTCAATTGACAGTGATGCTGTGGTGCAATCTATTTATTTTACAGAAAATGTGTCACAATAATATATTATTATTCTTAACTTTTATAGACTTAACTTGTGTAATACTCGTAGGTAGGACTAACTGTAAACATATCATACCAAACTAAACCAATAGCTTTACGGACTCGTTGTATTGTAGATAACTTACTATTACGGTACTAACCCGCACACTCTAATGAACTAACTGAACGCACACAGGATTTCAAGTTTATCTCATAATCTCACAATTAGGCATACAACTGGTCTCATCCATGTTTGCCGCAAATAAGAACAAGCAGCGCTTACGACATCCACCGGAGGGAGTCTACGCCAGGATAGTAAGCTGGTGTGAAAGCATAAAGTTTTAATATTATTCGTTTACATCACGTGGTAAACTAGCGTCAGTTAGATGGCAAAGCTAGTTTCTTCTTAACTAAAGGAAAAAACACACAGGCTCCGTTTGACGTTCGTTTCTAAAAGAAGTCAACCATCTGGAAACCATAATGTAAGAAGTGGGAATAAAGAGCCCCACTAGTTCGACTATTTTATATCATAGGATAGGACCAGTGAAAAAACACCATAGTTTCTAACATGTAATTGTTCAATAGAACAGGTGGAATACTCAAGGAGACGTAGGTGTTCATAGATGAGACAAGTTGTACATTTACATTGTAAGTGTCTTGTCTTGCAAGCAATGGAAAGGATATCATTTTTCAAAACTAAAAACCGACTTCTTCTCAAATTACAACAAATGATTTTGATAAAATATACCTGAACAATATGTCCTTTCAAACAAAAAAATAATTATCCAAATCAGTCGGTTTTTGCTGCGAGACGGTGTTTATTACAATTGGTTGGCAATATACATAATACACACGACTAAATTGACTAACCTCACTTTACTAACCGAAACGTTGTATACTCATGTTTATCGTCAAGTATCTGTGTTATACCGTACTGTACTCTTAGGTTTAGCTTAGTGCTAGTTGTAGGCTGGATGCGAGTATTTTTCATTTAAGCTACAATTCCTACTTTTTAAATATGAATCTTATATTCAAGTCATTAAAGTGGTTTTTCATAAGACGATAAAAGAACGGGCGTTTAGTTTATTGACATTTAGGTAGCAGATATCTATATAGTGGACCCATTTTTTAAACATGGAGGCACTAAATGAACGGTTTTCTGTATAGAAAAACCATCCGTTTAGTGAAGCAGCGTTTCAAAATAGCACTCCAGTATTTATCACAATTGGATTGCCGGTACCTACACTTAGTAAGGGAAAAGCTTGAATGAAAAATATTTAAATCTAAACATTAGCTATAAATACTATTTGTATGTTTGTACATATGAAACGAAGTCCTATGTACCTAAACGGTGCCAAATTGTATGCCAGCGACGGCGTCATCGACGATGTATCGGAATTTGCTCAAAGTTGTCTTGTTAATTCTCTAGATTTTATATTTATACTAATTTATTGGTATTAAGTTTATTGTTGTTTTAACAAGTTGCTATTGTGTGTAGATGTAGATATGGCCCACAGCTCTATCGTTGGTTTGAGATATGGCCCCATTAGTCTGGATTTTAAAAGATAAAACGTGAAAGTTACGCAGAACTTTGTATTATTATATAAATTCAGCTATATGCATAAAATCAAGTTTTCTGTCTATTACGACGGTATATCGGTGTATCGGTGGTATATCGGTATATGCTCCTTAGGGAAAGTTGTTCATTACCATGGACTAAATTCACCTTTAAAATATTTTCAGTATATTTTGTTAGACCCTGTGTAGTACTCTGTACCAATACGTTCCCCGAAAAAGTGTGAGATAAATTGTTAAAACAAAATGAATGTATAACTCAGATTTTATCGAGCAGGCCGAAGGTATTAAAAATAGTTTAGAGGAAAAACCAGGTTTTTTCTTATTAAGTACTTACCTAACACGGTGGTTAAGTTTAATTCAGTTAGAATCTGACTAGAATTTATATTTCATAATTTTATACTGTACATAAACTATAAGTTATTTTACCTTTTGTACATAATATAGATTATATCAAATCTTGGACAGCTGTAATATATTATTTCCAAGTCGCGTATATGCTAGATTCTATTTTCATTGGACTATACTTAGGTATGTGACACATTGAAGATGTATTTATTTACATACATTTTATTGAAATAAGATACCACAGCTCGTGGGGGTGTGAATAAATATTTTGATAATTAATTGACTTTTATTTATATATACAACACATAATATTTAAAAAAGAACCAAAGTATCTCGGCCATATTGCCTGGAAAACACCTCTAACTACATAATAATTTCAACTACACGACGACCACCGCAGATTTACAAAACATTAAAAATCACCTGACAACGTGCAAGGTAAACTTTCACCAAGGCATTTATACACACACATATACATACATACTATGACATTTTGCCTAATGGGGCAGACAGACAAGACATATAAACAATTTATTTACTTACTATGTATGTATTAGCGTTGCATAACTATCGATAGTTGACCTCGAAAAACAGAGTCACAATATACGATTGTCAATATTATGCAATACTAATGATGAAAGTAAAAACTATCGATAGCTAAATTTGCTATCGATATTACAATTATATCGATATTAGATAATACTATCGATAATTCTTTGTACAAATAGTACCTTAACTATCGATACTATAGATAACATTATTTAAAAACTTCCGATACTATTGATAGTCCTATAGACATTGTAACTGTTTTCCGAGATAGACTATCGATATTTTATACAATTGCTTGCAACACTAGTAAGTATCAATGTTTAATCAGAATAGAAGTACATACAAGAGCAGCTCCCCAGCCGAGCTAGAACTCGTTGTCGCTGAGCGCGGAGACGCGGCCGTGCGGCGCGGCGGGGCGCGCGCTCGTCAGCCGCAGCTCGCTCTCCGACGAGCTGCCCAGCGAGTCGCCGGAGCCCGGGGCGCCGCCGCCCGTCGCGCCCAGGTCTGTTCCTGGGGAAATATAGGGGCTTTCCTAGACTTCAAAACAGCAGCAGCAAACGTATTTACTGCTTATCTTTTGAAGTTAAATTAACCGGCTTTCAAAAAAATTTATATCAGGAAGATCAAAGAATGTTGGGAAAATCTGGTAAAGCAAAAGTTATTGTAAGACGTTACTATAATTCTAATAGTTGGCTGGAAAAAATTGCTTAGTGATTTAATAAGCCTGCTTTTGTACCTATTACATTTTAGTGAATATAAGATAGGAGAAGACTGTTGATGTATTAGAGATGTGCATGTTTTGATTATAGTCATACTTGGTGCAGTAAATAAATGTTATCTTATAATTTAATATAATTAAACTAATTTCAAAAAATATAATTAAATTGTTATTGCATTTATTTTAAAACTATCTAACTAAATAATTTAATATCACTGAATCGCACGAGCTGAACTTACAAATAAGGATAAAGCCCATCGGATAGTATCCGAATATACTCCTCGATGTGTCCAACTGGATACTTATGATATTATCTTTGCTGTGGACGACTTCTGCTGGTAGACACAAAAACGAGACTGGTGACTTCCTACCTTCGATAAGATCAGCAAATTCGTCATCGTCAGCGGCGGCCAGCGTGCGGGTGGAGGGGCGCGGGCGGGCGCGGGACCAGCGGGACGGCATCTCCGTCGCTCCTGCAAATGGGAGGCGAATGAAATGTTGGACTAATAGACATACTTCTCAGCTTAACATGTGGTTGGTTGCATTCTTAGTTGCGCTGCTTCGGAGGCGGGGTGCGAGTGACCATACTTAGTGGAGAAGTAAAGGTATAGCCAAATAGGTACATACCATCAGACAGATTTATCACAGATGTAGAAACGTAGAGTCAAATTTATATCTTAGTTAGAGGTTCTTTAAAAAAAGTGAGAAAAATTGCACTGTTTTCTAACTGAGATTGCACATACAACCTTGCGGAGGAAAATATGCGGAGTATCCGCTGCAGCCTTCATGATGGTTATGTCACCATAACAGACAAACAGCAAGAAAGTCGCCTGCGGTGGTACGGTTTCGTCTTGTGGAAACCGGCAAGTTACGTGGGAAACAAATGTATAGCAATGCCATCGCCACTGGGGCCCAGCAGGTGTGGTAGACCCAAGAAGAGCTGGCTTGACATCATCAAGAAAGATATGCGTGCCAATCGCCTTACAAACAAGGATGCTCCAGACCGTGTGAAGTGGGGAAGAAAAAGCCGGAAAGCGGACCCCGGGCTTCGCAGCATTACAGCTGAGGATGCAACTGGGAATACGCTGAGATGAGAGAGAGAGAGACAGAGAGCTAGCCCCTACACCCACCAAAGATCTGTGCGTCCGAGAGGTCGGAGTCGGAGCGCGAGTCGTCCTCGTCGCGGATCTCGTCCAGCGAGTCGCGCGCCGCCGCCGCCATGCTGCCGAACGCGCGCCGCGCCTCCGCCGCGCCGCCTGCGGGCAGGCAAGTCTTCACTACCATATCACTCATTTATTTGAAATGGGTTACACAGAGCCTAGGGCCGAATTGCTGTTCAATGTTAGCCTATAGCCTGATATCTTTTGGTTAACCCCATTATGTGTCTACAAGAATATTATGAACAAAATACATTAGGTTACACTATGGTTATTAGAAAGCCTCTACGAGAGACAATTTTATAAAAAAAAAAAATTTAATCAATGATTATGTCTAACCAACCTAAGCCAATAAACCCAAAAGAACCATTATTACAATATTAACATTATGTGAAACAATGAGTAATGATTATGATATAAAAAGTTATGACAAACTTCATGGCAAACCTCATATGATTTATGGAGATATCCTTAGGAGAAAAAAGAGGATCCCAAATAAAGTCGCAAATGGTTCACTCCACTCGCACTCGCACAATTTCCGTAAGTACAACACTTTACCAGCGGTTTTGATCCTGAGCCTGGTCTTGGGTCTGGTGGCGGGGCGCGGCTGGCGCACCTCGCTCAGGTCTTTGTCCTCGTCACTTGAGTCACTGTCGTCTGCAAAGTTACATTACAACTGAAAATTCATCAGCCTCTCCGACGAGACAGCTGTTCGTGGTAATCGAACAGCGATATTATCCAGTCAGCATTTACAGTTGGTTAGGCAATGTATTTAAATACGCAATAACCAACCGCTCAGCGTGTACCATTTTAACCCGTCAAATGTCCTTGTGGCATAACGTGTGAGACTAAGGCTTTTTTTTTTTTTTTAATTGTCGTGTATAGGTTGCCTCAGACGGCATTTCCTACTTCACCGGACAAGGTTTGAGGAGCCAGAGGCCCGGCTTCCTATATTTATAAATTAATAGCAGCAGCACAAAGGGCTCCCAAGGAGAAACCTCAGCGGCAAAACATGGTTGTTGCAACACCCATGTTTTGCCGGAAAGGCCGAAACTACGGTAAGATAAGGCGAAGAAAGCACACGTTATATTATATCCTAGGTCCACTCCGTATGACTGGAGCAATCTATGGTATTTGTCATTTATTTCCCTCAATTGGAAAAGCCGGGAAAAATTCCAATGTATGGTGACATTTCTAAAATGGCGGGTCAAGGGCATGGTCATGGACATGTGACGGATTATAAACCATTAAGATTTAACCATTAAATATTTCACCAAATACTTCAGTAACCATTTAATGTAGAGCATATCTCTGCTCTGAAACGTTATTGTGAACTCCTACAACGGCCCGCAACCTGAATGAAGTGTGTTCGTTACCGGAGTCGCTGAGCTTGCCGAGCACGTCCTCCGCCTCGTACTTGTGTATCAGCTGCATGATGGCCGCCTGCTGCTCCTCAGCTGCCTGAAACACAAAATACAAAATCTTTGTATTTATTACTATCCCTTTAGGTCACTGGTATAGGTATGGCACTTCATAGAAGCAGAGTATTATTTATGCCTACTACTACAAATGGAACTATACATCCGTGTACACGACAATGTGTGTGTTCGCCCGCTGAACATCCTCGACATGGCGAGAAGGTGGGAGAGGTGCGGGGACGGCGGGAACGGGGACGCACATTGAGCGTGACCTTAGGAAATTTCATTCTATATGTAATACTTATATTTTGATTCGGTGTTACTGGCCCACTAGGTTACTTGTTTTAAGTACTATGTTGTATCATGTAATTCTACTTTTCAGAAATCAGCTCACTGGAGCTAGGACTTACCTTAACCTAAAAAAATATAGATACTTAGAAAGATTAACATGTCATGACTTCATTTTTTAAACAATGCTCATTTTTTAATTGAGTTTAATGAAAAAAACGGAACTGTCTCTCATCTTTGCGACCATTACCTCTGCCTGTGCGCTCTCCAGCAAGCTGAGCTGGTGTTTGAGCGCCTCCACGCAGCGGTACCGCAGCACGTACTGCTCCCACAGCTGCTCCAGCTCCGCCTCCAGAGCCGTCAGCTCGCCCTGGTAAGCCGGCCTGAAAACGTAAGTAATAAGTTTTTTTTTTATCTGTCATCACTTTTTCAGGCCAGGTTTACTCTCCTTTTTTAACTTTCCAAAAAAGGAGGAGGTTATCAATTCGTCGCGTTTTTTTATGTATGTTTGCCGATTATTCGAAGACGTCTGGGCGCATTGAATTAAAACCCATGGGCCGTTACATGTACGAATAAAAAAATAAGTAAGACATGTAATATTCTATTATTTAAAGTGCTGTGACGACATAAAGTTATTAATAGTAAAAATATATACAAAATTTAATTCGAGTAATAGTTAAGTAATTTTGAATTTTGCTGGTGATGTATTTATAATTATACAATGGACGAAGAAAGTCCCAAATTATTATTATTTTTTATTAGAAGTATTCCTCACTTGATCTTCTGCACGGTATGCAGCCGCTTTTCCGCCCGCTGCAGCTCCGCGCGGCGCCGCTCCAGCTTGGCGTCGAGCGCGGCCTCGCTGGCCGCCACGCTGTCGATCTGCTCGCGGCCCGCCGCCAGCTGCGCCGCCGCCGCCGCCAGCGCGCGCCGCACGCACGCCTCCATCGCCGACATGTCCAGCGGACGGCCCAGCGCTTGCTCGCGCAACTCCTGCGCACACATTGTAGGTGCTAACATCAATGCTAAATACCGCGCGACACGCCTCTATCGCAGACATATCCAGGGGAAGGCTTGCTCGCGCAACTCCTGCGCAGACATTGTAGGTGCTAACATCAATGCTAAATACCGCGCGACACGCCTCTATCGCAGACATATCCAGGGGAAGGCTTGCTCGCGCAACTCCTGCGCAGACATTGTAGGTGCTACCATCAAGCTAAAGGCGGAGACAAGTTTCTATTGCAGACATGTCCAGACGATGGGCGAGGGCTTGCTTGCGCAACTCCTGCGCAGACATTGTAGGTGCTGCCATCAAAGCTAAAGGCGGAGACACGTCTCTATTGCAGACGTCCAGGGGACGGGCGAGCACTTGCTCCCACAACTCCTACGCGGTCATTCTTCAGTGCTACCATCAACGCTAAAGGCGGACCGGAGACACGTCTCTATTGCAGACATGTCCTGGTGAAGGGCGAGGGCTTGCCCCCACAACTCCTGCGCAGACATTGTAGGCATGCTACGCTACCATCAGCTCTAAATGCTGATTATAGCAGCTTCATGAGCTGCCTATGATTTTATTGCCAAAAGCGTATTTAATTTAAGCTCACCTTGTTTTCAGCCTCTTTGGCTAGCAAGTCGTACAGAAAAGCTCCCTGAGCAGTGATATCAGTTGCCAGAGCTCGCGCTTGCTTGATTTCAGCCAACTGCAACATAGTTTCACATAAATAAAACTTTGTTTTTTTTATTCAATGCTTGTGGAAATGATGTGCCAGTACCTACCCTCGTGCTGACGTCATAGTTAAGCGCACCGGAGTCGCCCTGCTGGTCGTCCGGCGGCGGCGCCTCCAGCGCGGCGCGGAGCAGCGAGGCCACCTTCAGCAGCTCGCGCACCGCCCAGCCGTCGGCGCCGTACATCTTCTTGCCATTCAGCTTCAGATTTGCTTTTGAATGCTAGAAAAATTGTATGGAAATGCAGTTTATTAAACAGATTTAGAGATCTTCAGACTTACTATTAAAGGTAGCAGAGTAGGCAGTTGCATAGTAAGTAAGATACAGAATCAGCAACGTTTTAATTTAAAGTCCTACCTGGGTGACCCGAAATTCATCATTCATCCATCCCTGACACAAAAAAATACGGTGAAAACAAACTTTTTGCGAAATCTTTTGAGTGGTCTCCGAAATCCTCACAAAAGAATTAAAGTGGATACCTACTTGAAACGATTTTACAATAAACTCTATCCTTTATGTTCCTACTCACCTTCCTTATCCATAATTTCACTATCTTGAAATCTAAAATTTCATGTTTCTAATTTAATTCTTATTTTTTTTAATTCTTTACTCTTTCCTTCCTCATCATTCTGACTCATTCCTCTACCACCTCTCATACTGATAACAATTACTTCATCATTCAGTATTATCATCATTTTAGCCGCATAACGTCCACTGCTAGACACAGCCTCTCCCATTAATTTCTAAAATGACCGATTTAGAGCAGCCTGCATCCAGCAACAACAGCTAACTAAGTATAATTCTTTAATTATATAATATAACTTTATTAGTTCAGTTTGTTATAAAAATATAATAAATAATAACCCTTGTCTTTTCTCCCTTATTTCGATCTCTTGCTCTACGTACGACTACTTGCACGTTTCATGCGGGAGCACTCCTACTGAGCTGGGGCAGGTGGAGTTCCCCATACTCAATTAAATCGTCAAAGTGAAAAGTGGGCCCAACGCAGACGACAGACTATCTGTGCCGCACTTTTTAGTTTGTGAAAATAGAACCCATGCAATCATATGCTGTAACGCACGCACAAGACGCGCGCCGGACTTTTTGCGCGTTTTGTGCGTTACACAAACACAAAAACTGAACTGCCTCCGTGGTGTAGTGGTTAGAGCGTTCGGCTCATACCCGGAGGTCGCCGGTTCCCGGCGGAGGCAATGACTTTGTGTTGTTGTCCTAGTTTGGTTAGGACATTGTAGGCTGATCACCTGATTGTCTGATAAGTAAGATGATCCGTGCTTCGGAGGGCACGTTAAGCAGCGGTCCCGGTCACTGTCTTTGACATTGATCGTTACCTAAAAACCATGTCAGAGGCCTTTAAGGCGGTTTAAAAACTCTGACACTAGTGTTAGTCACCAACACAAAAATAAATCTCACAAAAAGCGAGATGGCGTGCGTGATGAGCGTGACGCGCTGCTCCACGGAGTGGCGGCCGCCCGCCAGCGCCGCGTCGGGCTCCAGCCGCGCCGCCAGCCAGCGGAGACACTCCTCCACCAGCTCCCAGTTGGGCGTGCGGAAGCTCTCGAGGGATATAGGCCGAGGGAAGCCCAGGGCGCGCATGGCTTCACTGAAATCTTACAATAATTTACACAGATTGAGCTAGCCACAAAAAAAAGTTCGAGACTTGTGTTATGGGATACTACTCGTAACTCTACGATATTATATTTTGTAACATATATAGATAAACATCCAAGACCCAGGACAATTTGAAAAAGGCCATTTTCCATCTTGCCCTGACCGGGGATCGAACACGGGAAGTCTGGGTGGCGGACTAGCATGGTTACCACTACGCCACTGAGGTCGTCAAATAATCGGTCATTAAAGAACCCTTTTAACACTTTAAGCGCCAAGTGATACACAATGACTGGTTTAAGAAGTAATAAAGATTATGTTTGCCCACCATCACGTCAAAACTGGCATACAAGTCTTGCGGCCCTAGACTCTGTCTGCTTGAAGCCGCAAGACCCAAAGTGCTTTGTCTGCCCCGTTATGGATATAGACGTGATAGTATAAATGAAAATTGTTTACTTCTTCATGTCCTGCGACCACGCGATTTGACTCTAGAAAGAAATTGAAGATTCTACTAACAGAAATAGATAATCTTCTTTTTCTTCTCCAGTCGATGTTTTTTGTGTGTGTAAGTGGCCAACATTGGCATCCGTACCTAAAGGCAACTTGCTACAATTCCTGCAAACCCCTTTCACTTCGTGAACACTCATTAGGTATTATTCTATACATACATGTACAGCAACATAGATATAGTATATAGCTTATAGTTAAGTACATAATTGGTATACAATACATGCTCTCCGGTTTTGGGTATCTATCTATACCTACTCCTTACTTATTCACCTTTCCTGCAATTTGATCACAGAACGTTTTACGCGGTCGACCCGGCCAGGTTTTAAGGAAAAACCAAAAATATTTTAGCATATGAGCAGTAATTTTACCGGGTAGGTAGTCATAAATATTATGATGTAGGTACTTACTTCTTAAATCCCTATACGACATTTTCAGTTTATACGACAATTTCTACTTTAAATGACTTTTGAAAACATTTTTACTTCATTTTTTAATTTTCAGGCTCCGTATAAACGCGACAGCCATCAACACTACGACGCAATTTGCAAAGAGAACATAAATCTGACATAAATAATCACTACGTTTTATTTTTTATTGTTTGCAATTTGTTTGACAAATGTTTCCATGGTTACACGCGTGGTGGTTGGGTTGCCTATATAGAAAAACATGAAACATGACGTTGGTGTGTTCGTCGTCAGTCAGCCTTGCTTCTAGATGCTGCTTACAGAGGCAAGCTAAATATCTTGCCCCGGGCGGCCAGTGCAGAGGGGCGGCACCATCGACATTACATTTCGCAAACTCTTTCGCCCACTTCCACTTTACCGCTACGCAAAGTCTAATATTATTATTTATTTAGGCAGCATTTTGTGAATTAGGTGACGGCAAAAACAAACTGAAATACCGTGTGGTATCCGGCAGAGTAGAAAAAGACCACTCCAAGTCTTTCTGTGGATGTCGTAGAAGGCGACTTAGGAATTACAAATAAACAAAGCTTATAAACAGCAGTTATTCCTTTCCTATACGTCTGGCCAGCATGGAGAGAATAGGCCAAATTCTCTGGCTGCTTTGGCCAAGCATGGCTCTGGTAGTACACAGAGGGTCGTGCTTCTGCAGAGGAGACTAAATAAGACCAGATGATGAAAAACGAACGTTTTTCTTTGATTTTGCTGTTGCTCATGTAGATAAAATTAAAGACAAATTTTGTACTTTTAACTATTTATTTCTGAGACCTAAATCTAAACGCCTAATCAATTATTCTACGCAAGTTACCAAAACTCTTTTTTACAACTTTATTCACTAAGGTATATAGAAAGAGCAAATAACATTAGGTAAATATATTTTTATATCTACCACTATTTATTAAAAAAAACTACTAAACTATCATTATTAAAAGCGATTAAGTTGAAATACCTATATAATTCTACACATAACGAATTTCTTTCCATGTTAAATTGGGCATAACAACTCAACAGTATCAATATTGATCAACGCCAATTATTATTACTGTTGAACCATATGATGTCGTGTTAGACTCTGTTGTTGCAAGCCTTATACTTATAATAACTTTATACTAGCTTTATATTTAAAGTACCTAAATAATCGTTCAGCCAAATTCAAAGAAAAGTTTTAGACAAAAACGCCTGCTAAATTATAACTGCAAATATATATATTTGAAGATCAAAACAAAATATTGGCTGCCTGACCGAAACGAGCAGTAATATTTTGTTTTGCAGCAGTATGTAGATGAAATCATTATATGATTATTAGATTTATGACATGACGCCTGACTCAGGTCGTGTCTTCTCTTCCACTTTCATCTAGCATCCGAAATCAAAGGCTTAAGATAATTATAAGTACGGAGAAGCTCGGGTATGATTTATTCCACTTGTGGTAACGAATTTCAACGTGAACCACTCCTGGTCACATCACACCATGATATTAATTACCAGCAAATCAGGGTTGGACTACGTGTGTCAGAACGGGACAGCACTTTTCTATGCTGCTGTCCTTATCCGTCGCTCAGTGCCGTCATTTGCTAGAGCAAGAGACAGCGACGGAATGCTTTAGCACTGGCCGTGCTGAAGCATTCCGTCGCTCTCTCTAAGAGCATAGAAAAGTGCTGTCCCCTGCTGACAGATGTACCCCCACCCTCATGCACCAAGCTAGCTTCGACATGATGACTTAGGTACTATAAAAAAATAAATTAAAATACATCTAATTTATTCGCTTGCAACAATCAACAGAGTCAAACACAGCACCGTCCGAAGCACACAGTCCTACTTCAGTGTGCTCAGACGTTTATGCCCAATTTAATGGAAAAATCATAAGTCCAGCACGGGCGGCTGCCGCATGGCTCGCTTCAGGGACTCCTCTCGCTTGACGGCCACGCGCAGGCGGGCCGCCTTCAGGTGCCTGGGGACAAGGTTTCATCTTTTAATCAAGGTCCCACCACAAGAAGGTTCCTAGAACACCCGGGAACCATGGCGAAAGCGTGCAGGGCGCCAGCGTCTTAAACCCTGCAGGAGCTGGGTTGGTTCAAGAACTGAGGCCGGCGTCAGCTCCCCACGCAAAACAGGCCTAATTGCGGAAAACTTTTCTCGAGGGAAATAAGAAGTAAATCCCATCACAGAGTAAAATCTTAAGCAAGTTAAGCCTTGTTTTGGGTTCCATACAAAAAATTAAAAAAACTAAAGCCTTATAGGATTATTCATGCGTCTGTCTGTCTGTCCCTCTGTCACAACCAATTTGCCCGAATCTACTGGACCGGGAGAAATTTGGTAGGATGGTGTAATCTTATGACCCAGACACAAATATGCAAAGTAAATAATTTTTATTTTTAAAATAAGGGTAATTTTCGGTGGAGTTAGTTTTGATTTTATTCATGAAAGAAGACGAAAATTGACCATAAATAGTGGGACAAGGATAAGGCAGAAGAAGAAGAATGTTATGTAGGTAATACAAGTGTTTACCTTTGTCTAATCCTCTCTTGCGTCTCCGGAGAAGGTTCCTTCTTGGTGACCGTGGCGTCCCGGATCAGCTCCCGCAGCTTCCGCATGCAGTCGGCCAGGTTGAGCTGCTGCGAGCGAGTCGCGTCTGAGCGGATGATCAGGTAGCCGTCTCGAGTTAGCTTCTTGCCGTTCTGAAATTAATATTTAGCATTTATGGCTTAATCATAATTTGACGTCATAATCAAAGTCGCGGGTCACACCTGGATGAGAGCAGCACAGGACCGAGATGGGTGGAGTCAACGAAGAGAGGCCTATGCTCAGCTGTGGGCGGAAGAAGGGCTGGGATGATGATGATTTATGGCAGTCGTGAAACTATGTCAGCTTGAAAAAATGTGGCACCAGTGTTGGCCACAAACACGATAAACAAACAACAACACATTACATTTGATGTCCTTAGATCATTTTATTGAGTAGTAGCTCCACCCCACGGTGTTATCCGCACCTAAAGTAGCCTATGTTTATCCAGGGTGTCAGCTACCTGCATACCAAATGTTATGGAAATTGATCCAGCTGTTTGAAAGAAGTAACAAACATACACAAACATACACACACAATCTTTCGCCTTTATCATATTAGTGTGATTTGGTCCCTTAAACACCAAAATGTTTGCACTATGGCACAGGTATGGCACTTCATACAAACGGAGCAGCATATATACCTAGTACTACTACAAACGAAACAATCCGTCCGTGCACACGTCAAATGTGTGAGTTAAACAATCAGGGTTGCCACCGCAGAACTTGTTGCTTTGCTTACCTGTTTTCATCACTCGGAAATCTATAAAATTTTCGTTATGTATTGCTTTTCGTGGATAAACAATGATAATGTGCGCAGTTTCTCACCATTATAATTCAATAATCCTAAGTGACTCGCGTAATGTCAACGTGCGACTACCAATAACCCTGTTTTATTGTTTATTGTTTATTGTTTATTGTTTATTAAAATATAACATACAGACTAACAGTTTTACACCAAGACATCTGCATGCTAAATGCTTTTACTGCCGCTTACACCTCACAATAAGGGGGAAGGGTTGCGGGGACACCAGATTGCGGGGGACGGTGCAAGTTTCCGTTCTGTATGTAATACTATTATTAATTCTGTGACTATGGTCTGACTCATAGACCAACACTTTTTGAATTGGTCAGCCTAATTTTATATTGGTCCAGGCCAAAAGGAATCCTCAGTAACATTTCACCTTGGTGCATATCTAGGGTAGCATGCACAAGTCACGGGTAAAGATAGGAAGCATGCAGACAATTATAATGAATCTGGTAATGTACTTACAAGTTCTAACATTTTCTCTCTTATGTCTGGATGCAGCCAATCCGCATCACTTAGTCTAAATCTAAGATCCACTTTAGTATGAACCTGTAATGAATCGAACCAATTTTAATAATGCTCATATGGAGCCAGAAAATGCATGAAATTAAATAAAAATGAAATAGGAGCAGGTCTCACCTTGTTGACATTCTGTCCACCAGGGCCAGAGCTGGCGCTGTATGTAATGTCTAATTTCTCTATTGGAATGAATCCGGAAAACTTTTCTTTGGGATCTGGGGACTGTAAACCGATATTTTAATTTTATTTTATATAATGACACTACTCTTCTGTTTTACCAAGGTACAAGTCTTATGCGCCTTAAATGACACTAGGCAGTCATTTACAGTTTGTAGGTAGATTATTAAATAAATAACACAATCGCAACTTACAAAGGAAGGTGTAGTGAGCTTCAATGAGCTGTTGGGGTACAGGTTTTCCAGAGAAATAGAACTTTTGTAGGCCATCGGTCGAGACAGCAAGGTACTGTAATTTTGTATCGCCTTATGGAGAAAACCTAGTCTGAGAGGAGTAAGCGCCATTTTAGTGTTTAATTGTATCTCAATACTTTTTTACAAATACAATCTCAATTTATAACATTTTTTTATTATAATTTTATGATAAAAATAACATATCACATAACCTCACACAAATGATATACCAAACTGTCAAAGTCAATGTCAAAATGTAAAACTGTCATTGTCAAAGTCAAAGTTATTTTTTTTCCTAATGCTTCTAAAAAATACCTAGATAATATTTATACACAGCATACATACAGCATTTACCAAATTAATCGAAAAACTAGATGTTTATATGTAATTACGTCCACGGTATTGATCCATTGATTTGAAGCAAATGGTCAATTGTATTTGAGCAGTTCAGAGTAGTCGTCTTTTTGTGTTGAAATAATTGCTAGTAGTTTTAAATTTTAAATTCACTAAGAGAAAAAACACGAACATCAATGCGCGCGCGCATGTCACGCTCCAGATAATTTAATTAGGATCCCGTTCCAGTCGACGAATCTCTCTGATCTCACGTTTCTACAAGAATATTTAAAATAACTCGTACTTTTTGACAGTTTTAGTGTTTTAATCTCTTTTATCATGTATAAGGTACAAAGTATAACCACAGGTATAACATAGAGTTAGATACTGTATTTGGCTAGGTACCTCTTTTCATCTAAGATGTGAACTTCTCCAAGCATGAGCCGTATCGCCGTAACGTAAGTATGTGAATGAACCATGCTATACAAAATCCAAGTACGTAAGTACTTAGGTACTACCGTGGTCGGTAGGTACGCTGCTACGGCATATTGCGGCATGCGCATACTGTGTTCAAAAACCTGCACTTTAAATATATTTATCCGTCGGTTGCTCTAAGACAAGTTTAGACAGCTGGTAAGGTCATAATCATAAGTTATCATCAGGTCAGGAAGAATGACAGAATCTTACCAAATATACAGTTACACGGCCTGTGACTGCTATCTCTGTAAAACATATTCAATTACTAACAGCTACGTTGGTACGGTCTGGGAGAAAAGAAAAAACTTAGAATGTACCAGCTTCTTCTGTTCCCGCGCAGATCGTAAAAGCCGATCGAGGGAATGGGCGAAAATGCGAATCATGTTAACAGGCGATGCAGCTAGCAACCCATCACTGTATTAATTGCTTTTCCATCTTCTAGCCCCCCATGACGCTAAAAGTGGCTTTTGGGTCTTGCGGCCCTGGGCTCTGCATAGAGCAGCAAGACCCAAATTGCTCTGTGTGCCCCATTAGGGATAATGACGTGATAGTATGTATGTATGTACGTTGGTACTTAAAAGTATAATTTCATCCGAACAAGTTGCACCGCACCTCGATAAATAGACCACGCACCAGGCCTACAACAATGCAAAGTATACTTGTTATTTTAGTACTCTGCATTGTTTTAGGCCTGGCAGTGACATTGAAGAAGTGGCAGTGAACGAGAAACCCACCTCAAATACCTACCGGCGCAATATGCAGAAAATCACTTATAAAAAGAAATTATGATTCACGCATTCCTTTCAGCTTATCTATTCTTCATATTTTCAAGTAAGTAATTTTTCATGTTTCAATTTGCATCGCATGCTAGAAATCGGTTATACTACTAAGATATAATAATCTACTTATCTATGTAGGTACATAAATACATGCTATACAATTGAATATTTTGAGGAAATCCGTTTTGGATGGCTACAAATTACTGATCAAAATAATCTCAAAAATAAAAATTCTAAAGGAGATCAACGCAACGTCGGAAAATGAGCACAGTGGAACTTTGAAAATATATTTTTTTATTTACTTTAATAAGTACAAATTCTTGATTGGTTTGATCATGGCAGTCAATGCGAAAAACGGTGGAGTGGTGCAGTGGTTTGTCGTACATTTTGTTTGAGTGAACATCAAAGTTTTGTGCAACCTATAATTCGGGAGAATCAGGTGTGGAAACGGGCGTGACGAGTCTCCCCGCGCCGAGTCGCTAACAGTCGTTCGACTGCCATTAGTGTTACATCGACTGCTTGCAAGTCTTTCAGGCACGGCATGCAGTACGGCTAAAAAACTTACAGTATACTATTGGGTAAACGTGAGGGTAGAAGTAATATGACCGCTTAAGAACAGAGAGAAGAGAGGCTGCAGAGTTCGGAGCCAAACCAGCACTGCATTATTATTAGCATTCGGAGTTACAATTGACATTTCCTCAACGGTGCGTGATTTTGGCTTTCTCAGTCATGAACATTATGGACCACCAAATACATCGGCTGACAAAGCTTGAGGGTTGTCATGCATTGATGATGATGACAGCCGGGACCAAATCTTTAAAGTGCATTAAAAAGCCCATTTTTTTAAAAATTACCTCTTATGGTCACCCATCCAAGTGGGTACGCAGACGCACCCCGACTGGAATGCGCTAGAAATGCCTACCTACTTATTGGGCCATCGAACACCTCAAATTTGCAGCTAAGATAACGCTGTTCATAAAGTTTGCAATATGAAATCATGAGGTATACCTATCCTGAATTCTAGATCTATAAAATTCTACAATGCTCGTGCAGGTTCTTTCGCTCATGGAGCCAGGCGAAAAGAATTTTATCTAACTATCAAGACCAACTTTAATTTATGAGTTTTATAACAGCTGCTTAGAGAAGAGAAATTTCTATGTCAATGTTGTTGCGAAAAGATTAGGTGATCAGAAGTCACGTCCTGTGAAATAAATAATTTTCCCTGAATAAGCTAACACTAATTCAACTTAACTCTTTAGGGTACCGTACCCAAACGATAAAAACGTAACCCATTACTTATAAAACTCTACTGTCTGTCTGTATTTCTGTCATCAGGCTGTATCTATTGAACCGTGATAGCTAGACAGCTGAAATTTTTACAGATGATTTGATTATAGCGGCAAGTGAAATACCACTTGCCGCTATAACAACAAATACTAAAACAAAATAAAATAATGAACGGGTTTTTTATAGATCATTGTACGGAACCTTTAGTGCGCGAGACTGACTCGCACTTGCCCGGTTATTATATCAAGCAAAATATTTTACTCTGAATTTCAACGCTATACTAGCCGGCGCAGATCGGCAATGCTTTCATCAATTATGAAAATGGTGCAGAGGTGCGGCGCGCGCGCACGCGAGGCTTTCCGAATTCCACGCATAGGAACAGATGCTCTGCTCGTAAATTCGATGTTCTTATTGCCATCATTACTGCGGACGTTTCTCCGCCAGCCGTGTACACACTGGCGGTAATCGGTACGGCCTGTCAGCGTGTCAACTGCTAGAGAACCAATGACCAGCAAACACGCGAAGTCAACAACTTATGTTGCTAAAAATGGTGACAATAAGTGTAAATGTCTTTGAAGACACGAACGCTGAATACCGGTTTAGTAGATCAGTGATCAAGAATGCTGAATGAGATATCTAGCTATAGATTCAACGACAGCCGCCACCGCACTTCACACCTTGACCTCCAACAATCGACAGGGAAGGTAGGTACCTGAAAGCAAAGAGCGCCTTGCGTGGATGTCATTTATATACTTAGATGTGGAGTAGAGCGAGTTTTCAATTGTGCTTTTCCTGACGTTGCGAAGAAAGGGTTGTTTAATATCATGTAGGGCTTAAGCATGTCTAATAGTGCAAGGTTTTTAAATTCCGCCCTTATGTGTTATGGTGACATTTCAACCGATAATAAAAGTGATAATTTCGTGTAACATGTGAATTGTTCCTTGGTAGCGAAGACAAGTTTTTGTTGTTAATTAGGCTGTAAACCATAAACATTCGAAAGTGGAGTTACTTCTAATTTGTGCTTCGAGAATGAAGCTATTGTGAATGTACCTAACGTAACTAATTGGATATTGAATTATATGCTAATGCTTGAAAACAAGGCAATTGAATTTGATTAGCGTGAAGCCGACGGCTGTTCCTATAAAAATGAAAGTAAAGCTGTATTGTAAATTAAAGTATCTATTAATAAATTCTTTTCATATTTGAAACAATTTCGTGTGTGAATGAAGATACCTAGCCTAGGTAATGTTGTTTATAATGAAGATGTAATTTTTAATTTCAAAAAAACAGATTTATTAAGAACCTTTTCCTGGGCTGACCTTACTATTTGAATACCTAGCCATCGAACTTGGGAATTATAATACTGGGTAATTTAATTTTGTTAATGGAAAGTTAGTTAGTACACTCACAGACACGGTCAAAGTAAAACAGAGATGAGAGATAGCAGCGAAGAGGGACCGCAGCCGGCCGCGGCGCCAGCACCCTTGCGCGGCCACCGTGCAGCATATCCATTCTCATTTCCACGAACGCGGCAAAAGACCGCAATTAAAAATTAAGACCGTGAACACTAAACATTCATAATTAAATCGCGCACATACCGAAATTGCCGCGGCCGAGACGCTCGCGCCTTCACGCTCTTCTACGCTGGCCTACAATAGCCAGGCTGCTCTAAGCGGATCCCCATTCATTGACGGATTTGGTGCATTTCCATCAAGTTTTACTTTAAGCCGGAGGCGGCAGCGGGCCCGGCTACGCTGGTGACGAGATTATGGCTATATTTCACATTATTAACGGGAGCCGAGGTTATAGCCCGCTAATTGGTGCTTGATGAAGACGTTCTACTCATGAGGAATCTAGATAAAATATCATAAATAAGCAGATGCATACCTTCCTTCCTATAGAGATCTATCTATTTTTGTAGTGGTTATACGATTCCATTTTTTTTCTTTTTAAAAATCACAGCAACGAGAAAAACAACAGAGGCAGAATAGATTTAAGAACTTGAAATTTAATCCCTAGCCACTTGCAACATGCCCTGGTGGCTGTATTTGCGGATATTCGTACATGTAAGTATATAACTAGATGTGCCTTCTCCTTTCAAATTATCTTCGGACCAATAGAATTCAAGCGAGAATTTTAGCTGGAAAAATATATTTCAAATAAACGCGTTTGTTGCTTGTTGGCTATCGTTGAAGTTTTGAACCTCTTTTGAACAAATCTTTAAATTTCACTACATGGCTGATGTAAGTTTACAAACTCTTGCTAAGCAGCTACTACGTACAATTCTAGTTTTATGAGTACTACAAAGTATCAAGATATTGCAAATGGATCTTCCATTTGCAATATCTTGACGAGCACCATCGTCAATTTACTGGCACTGAAACCGATACCGCAGTCGCTCTTTTCCGATTCAAGCGTACGATATAAGCGTACATTCAGTTTGGTATGCTAACCAAGTTGAATACCTAGGTGTTATTTTTGTAGTTGCTATTTTCCTACTCAAATACCCTGCAGGCTGCAGGGCTCAACCGCCGGTGTCGGCCTGGCCGAAACGCTGTGGAGTTTGGAGTGGGAGTTTCAAGTTCAACTACAAAGTGGCCGAAATCAACAGGCATTTTTAATATCGCATGCTGCTCATAGTCCTGGATGGATAAGTGTAATATATTTGTAAGCAAACAATTATGACGAGTTACAAGCCACTTATGCGTCCAGCAATCCCTGATGCAATGGCAGATTCTCACGCGCTGTCTGCATCGCATGCATAATTTTAACATTTATGGTCCCAGCACGCCAGTACGTGCTTACAAGAGCCACACAGTCAATTCCCAGCGTTGGGCAAACGACGAACAATGGCGGAAAAAAGCCGGAGGCACGTTTGCTGCTTAATGAGACAGAGTCATTAAAATTATCGGCGACAAATCTTGCTTTTTTTTTTACTTTTACAGCCAGTGCAAGTATAATATTAAATCATATAATTAGTATGTCTAGATCTGCGTATAGTTCCTTCGTATTCATTCAGTCTATGTTTTGAGAAAAGTTTTGCATTTTTTTCAGAATAGCTCGTTTAACTATTAAACATTGTCGTTAGTTCCCAACTAGCAAAATAGTCCTATAAAATGAAGCCTAAATAACATCTGGTCATGTAGAGGTCATAAAGTTGTAATTCAAATTTTTATTAATCGTGTTACAATGTCGTATACGAACGATTAGTCATATAATATTGTAATTGTTTAATTTAGTCCTGTAAACGTTTTCACGACCTATTTATATGACAATCTTATAAAGATCTTCTTTACGACCACTTTACGACTTCTTGATGTAGTGTAAAAGTAATTTATATGACCATTATAAGCTGGTTATAATGACGACCATAACACAACTTTTTATCAGCAATAAGATTTCTACATGACAATCATATAAAGTTCATATATTTAACTCCTATAAAACGTACAGCTATAAACACGTTTTTTATAGGATTTTTTGACTATATTTACATAACTTTTATATAATCATTAAAAGGCCAATATTCAGATTTATATGCTTTAAATACTTATGAGTTTGAAATGCTTATATATGTTACTGTTATAAACGTTTTGATTGTATGATGATTTCACGTGATACTCTTTTACGAACTAAACTGGTATATCTCCGGTTGTTGTGACTTTAATTATACATGCTTTTTGTTCAATAACTTTATATTTCTCAGTTTCTATTAATCTCGGCTTTAATCATCAAAGCAGCTGTGATGGATTTAAAACAGTGGAAGAAATTTAAATCAAGCGGTAATTTCAGACGCAAAGTAAGAAAAGCCTACTTAGAACTCAACAAAAGTTTTAGACAAGGTAGTGTCCGAGAATCGAAAGATGGTTCCGTAGTAAGAAATAGTTATTCTGAAATAGGTTGCTCTTGTAAGTACTATTTTTATGGTTTGTACTTATACCAATTAAACTCATTAAAAATACATTTACATATAATAACTAACACCTGTCAATTAATATGTTTTTTTTCTGTTTACATTTAGCAAGTTCAAGAAGTAATACACATATAATTGAGGGTAAAATTGATGAACATTTGTTTGAAAGGCAAAACAATGATGATAATGATACTTCGATCGAAAGCGAAGACGATGAAAACAGTAATAAAAATGAGAATTTTGCAACAAGAAAATACGAGTTTCTTGGCAAATTAAGGAAATGGGCTCTAGAATTAAATATGTCTCATACAGCTTTAAACAAACTATTGACTATAATTAATGAACTCTTACCTGCTTTATTACCAAAAGATACTAGAACACTTCTCCGGACGAATGATGTTGAGAATACTATTAATCCAATAGAAAATGGAAGTTATTGGCATAACGGGCTTAGAAAGTCATTAAAAATAATGTTAGTAATGATCTGCAACATATTTCCTTGAACGTGAACATTGATGGACTTCCCATCTATAAAAGTTCAAGACATCAATTATGGCCCATTTTATGTAACATTTCTGAGATTCCTACAATACCACCAATGGTAGTTGGTATTTTTGAAGGTCAAAGAAAACCGGCCAATTTAGATTCTTTTTTACGGCCATTTGTGACAGCAATGAAAGATCTGATGGAAAATGGATTACATCATAACAAAAGAGAACGAAGAAAAATATATTAAAGTGAATTTCCGGGCTTTTATATGTGACTCGCCAGCTAGAGCTCTAATAAAAGGCAGGTATATCTATTACTCACTTAATATAATATAATTATATATAATATAAATAGAGCTATATATATATATATATATAGTTATAGTTGCAGTACAATCTATAATGGAAGTCAATAATGAAGTTAAGCTTGTTGGCAAACCTTTGCAAAATGTAATCGCCGCATTTGACATCCCAATTAAATTGACATATTTAAATATATATAAATGCTATGAAACATATTTAATTATTCTGAATCAACATTATACACTATTAGAGATGTAAAATGTAAACTAGTGGCGACTTCTTACAAATCATACATATATTTTGTACCTCTTATACATACTTTGTAAAGAATTAAATAAAACAGAACTTTAAATAAATTTGTTTTATTAAAGCAAACATTTTTTATCATTAAAAACTAACGTGAGATATCGGCATTCTATCTATATATATAAACACGGGTTTACTCACGTATTTAGTTAGGTACAGGCCAACATGTTTCGATCTCGTCCGGAGATCTTCTACGAGAAGATCTCCGAACGAGATCGAAACATGTTGGTGAGTAAACCCGTGTTTATATATATAGATAGTAAAACAAACATTCTTCAAAGAGTCATAGGTACATAAAATGTTTTCAATGTAATATCAATCAACTCGGAGGAGGTACTACCGAAAAGTCACATACCTGGTCCCAAAAATGTCAATTCCATGTATTATTAATTCTATCTTAAAACGTTGGCGGTTATAGAAAACCATATGCCAAAAACTGAGTAGTTAATGTAGATCTAGTCTACTTATTTATCTACTCCGTTTTTGGCACGTTATTCACATACTCTAGTAGGAAACTGAATAATTGTAAATTGTTCTTAAGACGTGACAGCAGCGAAACCCGTAATTTTATTCTTTAACTCCTAAATCAGATCAAATTAAAAAATCTAAAACTGCCATTTACTAGTAAATAACTTGTTGTATTTTTGGTATTACTTTTCATTATTTTTCCTTTGGTTGTTTACTAGTAAATGGCTGTCTTAGATTTTTTAATTTGATCTGATTTGGGAGTTAAAGAATAAAATGACGGGTGGCGCTAGTTTCGCTGCTGTCAATAATTATATTAAATATCACACACTTTTAAAAGTGATAAAATACTTTAAAATTAAATTATTGTTACAAAAAAATTAAATTGTAATTATTTTCTTTTGTTTTACTTTTCATTAATTTTATCACAAATAGGTAATTTAAAACTTCTACACGCAGAATTTTTATTCGTTATGGACCCGTTGATTCTATTCAGGAAACTGTCAACTTTTTCCAAGGAACATGGGTCGAAATATGAAGAAAAAAAATGACTTTCCATACTTGGTGAGATCAAGTGATCAGGCGATTTCTATGGGAGGTTTAAAAATAGTTTTCATATTTCGACACATGTTCCTTAGAAATAGTTGTTCAGTTTCATGAATAGAATCACTGGACAACGGGTCCATAACCAATAAAAATTCTGCGTGTATAAAAAGGATAATCATTTGGCATGACATAACTGATAAAATTCTTATTCAAACAGCTATAACAAAAAAAAAACTATAATTTGCACTATCTACCTTATATCTTCGATACAGTGGTCACTTAAGCTTCTATAAAAAGGAACTATAATTTGAAATTATCTATCATATATCACTGATACATTGCCAATTCAGACTTCTATAAAAAGGAACTACTTATATTATTTGTACTATCTATCTTACATCTCTGATACAGTGGTTATTCAGACTTCTACATATACTTATGAAAGGAACAATCATTAGTAAATATCTATCTTGTGTTGATTATTTTGAAGTTCATAAGCTATTTTCGTTAAATTATCGATTTTCTGTGAAAGAATTTCGTTATGTGTGTGCGAGTCTTTACTAAAGTCTGTGGCAGTAGTATCAGTAACAAAATATACACTTCAACAATCAACAATAAAGTATTAACAATCGATTTTATTGATTTAATAATATATATATATATATATATATATATATATATATATATATATATATATATATATATAATATTAAAAATAGATCGAAGAGCGATGGCCTGTTGGATGTAGCGAACTACAACCCTGGGTGTGGTTCCTACTTGGGTAACTCAAGTATAGTCTAATATCTTAATTTCATTCCATTAGACGGCAGTCATTAAGCTATCTCAGATGATTTTTCGCAAAATAAAAATTTGGCACAAGTGTCTGTCGCGTTTTTTAGTTAAAAATTTGTCTATATCGGCCATTATCACCATATTTTGATTTCAATAAAAGGTTTATCCAACGGGTTTTCCCTCTTTACGGTACCCTGAAAATGGTGGATAACCAAAGAAATTAAATTGTGGTATATGACTTTTAGTAATTCAATGTCATATAATAGGTATCATCACTACCTAAAATCGTATAATTGCAAAAGTACTAGAAATCTTAAATAAAATGGAATAAATTAATATTATTTTGTAATAATTCGACGGGGGCATGAAAAATTTGTGAAAAATTATATATACAATCGTCGAGAAATTTAATTTCCCTTAGAAAAGTAGATACTTATCCCTACTAACACCAACTACCTATATTATATTCAATAACATTCAGTAATAAATATGGCAGACTTACCTGATGGTGATAATTATAAACAGATCTTGTTTTTTGTTGTTCTCTGATTCTCACTTCCATTAAACGGCGCTATCATAACAAGCATCCACGTAAAGGCTTTGCTAATGACTACTTTATAATCTTTATTAAATTATACGACACCTATTGGATCACTAAATGACAAATATTAATCGCTTTCACGATAACAATATGACTGTTACGTTCCTAGTTGCCACTTATACAACCTTGACACGATCACTTTACGAATTAAAGTTTTATATTTTGCGCCTATTTCGCGTTATATATACGTAAATACGACAGCTATATAACCAAAACGGCTCGACCATAAGTTGTAACGGAAACGTTGTCCCAAAAACTATACGACCAAATTTTGTTAGTTGGGTTATTCTTAGGTTTTACATTATTTTCTTGACTAGCTTACTGCAAAAAAGCTTTTTCAAAATAATACGTCTTTAAAGTGATTTATCTCTTTTCGTAAAAAACTTACTAAAATTCGAGCCAAGGAGAGAAAGAACATTGTTTGTACAACAGAAAAAGAACCGTTTTGATAATATTAAATGTGTGTTGCTATACTAGGTATTCATAAAATTTTAAAGTTCGTTAGGCATCAAAATCGGTTCAGCCGTTTTGTCGTAATCAAATTGTAACCATTGATTGCCATAATTATGTTGATCTCTTAAAATATAATAAACATAATCTTTCACTTTGCGGTGCATATAAAAATCTGCAAATTAATAATACAAATCTTTCAGCTATAATGTCATAGTAGGCTGAATATTTGATTAGACAGACATTAAGATAATTTGCATCGTTCCTTAGAACATAGAGGTACTTAATCAGTTTTTGTGCAAAGCTATAGAAACTCAGTTTCTACATGGAAAAGTGAGCAAAACACAGCCTTAGATCTCGATAAGCCTAAGCTGTGGCAGTGCCACGGTCCAGTGGCTCCCTAATATAATCAATTAGCTGGATGCCAGCATTCTGCTATCGCGTCATTATTCTTAGCTGGATATTTTCTTGCAGTGAAATGTAAGGTAATCTCGTTGGACACTGCACCAAGCATTACCAGAGATAAGTGTTCTAATGCTGACGCCACTTTGAACGATGTAAAAAGATACATAGGTACATATTTTCACGCCTGTTTTCCATGGGGGTAGGCAGAGGCTATGGATTTCCACATTTTCCACTTACTTTGACCGATGTAAATATATAATATAATCGGCCAAGCGCGAGTCAGACTGGCGCACGTAGGGTTCCGGACCATTATCTATAAAATCACGTTTGTTGTATGAGAGCCCCTATAAATATTAATTTTATTTTCATTATTTGTTTTAAAAGTGAATATTTCAAGCGTCTACCTGTTGCAGTTATTAATATCGAGCTAAAAATGGCAAAATATCATGTTTGTTGTATGGGAGCCCCCTTAAATATTGATTTTATTATACTTTTAGTATTTGTTGTTATGGCTGCAACTGATATACATCATCTGTAAAAATTGGTGACAGCAGACGGACTGACGGACAGACAGTCGGACAGCGGAGTCTTATTAATAGGTAGGTAATAACGTTTTTACCCTTTGGGTACGGAACCTAAAACCTTTTAGTTTTGGGATAGCCAAAAACTATTTATTTATGTAAGTTATAATAAAGAATATGCCCGGTAATTCTATGTACGTATTCATTAGTTGATTTACCCTTGAAAGAAATAACCGTCAACCGAAAGCACAGTTTGCCAATAGATTTACGCCATAATATACCACAAGACACCCACCTATGCTATTTCTTGTTGTTGTTGTAATTTTTTATGTTTATCATGGTGCAATAAAGTTAATTTGTATTGTATTGTATTGTATGCTAGGTGAATAGACCACTTTGAGCAAGGTTGCAGAAAAACGCTGGTTGCAGGCCGCAGGCCGCTTCCGATCGGTCGTTTTGAAAATCCTTGGGGGAGGTCTATGTCCAGCAGTGGACTTCCTGAGGCTGATATGAGGATGATGATAATACTTACAAATTGTAATGCAATATTTATAAAACTGATGAAATTCTGCCGTGTGGTTTCCGGCTGAGTAGAATAGGGCCACTCCAAGTCGTCCCATGGATGTCGTAGAAGACGACTTAGGAAATAGAAACTAAACAAAGCTTATAAACATCAGTGAGACCTCTCTAACCCATCTGGCTATCGAGGAGAGTGTAGTCCTCTGGCTGCTTTGGCCAAGTTTGGCTCCAGAGCCATACTTGTCTAAAGCAGCCAGAGGACTTACTCTCTGGACTACCAGTAGTACAGAGAGGGTCGTGCTCCTGCAGGGGAGACAAAATGACCTGATGATAATGATGATGTAGCCAGGACAACAAAAGAAGTAAAGCTGAAAGGTCCAAATACTATGGATTATGACTATCTTTTAATTATTGACCGAGCGAGCGAAGCGAGCGAAGCGAGCGAAGCGTCTCAGTTTCGAGACTAGCCAAAAATTCTTTTGTCCGTCTGTCTGTCTGTCTGTCTGTCTGTCTGTCTGTTCTCGCCTACAGGTCGCATTTCTTAACCGATTCTCATGAAATTTTGTAAGCAGGTTCAGCAACTAAATAGAATTTTTTTGTCGAGCCAGTTTTCCGAAATTTTTCAAAATGGCGGAAATATGGGGGTTTTAAATTTAAAAACTGTCATATATCCGCCATTTCAAAATATTTTCAAAAATGTCATTAGACTTTTTTGTTGCCATTATGAAAACGATATTTTTTTATTTGAACAACTTTTTTGTCTGAACAACTTTTTACTTGTACGTTATACTTGTAATTTCTCTGAATAGCTATTATGGTTATTATTTTGAGTTTCATAAGTGGTTCTATAAATTTTATCATATTTAACCGACTTAAAATAAAATGGTTTTGCTTATTTTACGATTAGTTTTTTTTCTTCAGTTTTTGCTTATTTTGATTGATTGTTGGTTTGTTTATTAAATTTAGCAATTTTGTTGAGCGAACTTTCGTTTAATCGCTATCGCTGCTTGTCTGTGCTTCTGTAGTAGTTTAAGTAATTATGCTACGAACTTACAAGAGATCAACAGCAATCAAAGCCCGCGAAGTAGCTTTACTAAGAAAGTAAGAAACCAATGAGCAGCGGCATAGAGCCATGGCAATAAAAATAAACATTTAAACCCGGTTTTTCCAAAAACGAGCTGACTTTGTCATTTGAAAAATGATAGGTCATTTTTCGGTGAAAGACTTCTGGTACAGATCTGAATTTCTGCATCACGGTAGACCTCATATCCATGGAATTGTATGGTTGGAAGGTGCTCCTGACATTTCAGAGCTAGATCGAAAGTCATTTGAAGAAAGGGCTGTGATTGGCAACTATTTTGGAAATTTGGTCTCAACCATGAATTTGCATATCGGTAAACCTGCACCGATAGTAAAATTCATCCAAATCATGTACATTATTCTGAAATAATAATCGCGAGGTCTAAGTTCGTGGCGAACTACTAGTTATAATAATTCCTAACTTAATGTACATACTTACCTACATAAGTATTTACAAATTGTTTATGTAATGTTTCACTTTTGCGTCGAAAGTGAGTTGAAAAGCTAGGTCATAAGATTTCCCGAGTTTATTGAACAAATACACAATGCACTCTCGCCACTTCCACTGCATCTCGTTGTTTTGCAGATGCAAATTGCTAGCCAACACTTTCCAACTCGAGATTTTCGAGAAAGCGCCCCACGAATATGAGCGCATAATGTTGTGAAATATATTTATATTTTAATGACTTTAAATCAGTTCGTCATTTATGGCGCCGAATTTGTGGTTTCACTTTTTGATTGATTCATGGCTAACTATATAGATTTATTTTAAGTCCTAGATGTTGCTTAAGTTGCTTTAGCTCTTGTAATATTTAAAAAAATAGACAATCAAGTCAACAAAGCGTTTATTTAAAAAAAAAACGACGGGTTGCTCTTTGGGAGTGCCGGCAGAAGTGAAAACTTGAATATTAACGTTGTGCATTTTTGATATACGAAACAGCAGGCGCAGGCATACATTTTCGCCGCGCCGTAGAAAGAAAGGGAGATGCTCCCTCTCCTACGCCGCGCCAGCTGTCAACTCTCCATCCGTCTTACGAATTTTCGATCAGGTCACGTGTCCTGACGCGAGCGTGTCCTGACGCGAGTTTAACATTTTTTACCCATTCCAAAAAAAGTGCACAACGCCGCTAAAGAAGTTTTCACTTCAAAAACATATTCTAATTTTATTTTAAATTAATCATTTTTGTTACATATGTATGTATTTTACTTTCGTTTATTGAAAATATATTTATTTTTAACTGTGGGCTAATCTGAGCTGTGGGCACGGTAGTGCCTCCGCCAAGACAAGACAACAAGCGCAGGACAATACCTTGTGGGCCACTACCTACCTTTTCTTGAAGCATTTTGTCGTATTTTTTCTCTCTTTATTCTGTATCCTTAAGATTGAGAATTAACTTACATGCTAATTTAAATGTAAGTACATAGAAATTTCATACACTTTCATTTTATTAGGCGAAAATAAACTGAAAGTTCAGACTGTTTTCATCTGTATTTAACACAAAAGAACGAAAATGATAATACCACTATTTTAACGTCCGTGTATTGACCTCAAGTAACCGTTAATATCTTCATTAACTTGCACCGAGCTTAATTATAATTTTATCACAATAAAATCGCAAGATGAGCGGTTTGAACTTTCACGCAGAATAACTTGAGAAAAACACGCTCCCTCTATTGGCGGATAGAGATCTTTCCCTGCACTCATTGGTGGATTCGGTAACGGGGCTTCTGCGGCTGCATTCACGCGCGTCATCCCGAGCGCACGCATAGCGCCATCTTCAACTCTGTCAGTCCGCCGCGAGCCGTCGTGGGGGTAGTGTTGCCGCGTGATATATTTCTGATACTAATCCGCACCGGTCCCTATTGAGCCGGCACACGCAATTTAAAGGATAAAATAATTGTATCACTCAAATTCAGTGCCAAGTTAATTCATGTTTGTGTAGACTTATTGATCTAATTAGATTTTTTCGTAGTGCAACAGTGGTTTGCGATCTACGTGACTGCATTTCTTTGGTGTGTGAGCTCGCTGAGGTGTGAAAAGGTGAGTTTTTCCTAAGTTTCGCGAGAATATGGTGGTGTTCCGGCGGCGCGTAGGGGAGCGCTGGCTGGATCGATCACGGCCGGTATACCGCGGGTCGGCCGGGATAGCAGTAACGTACTGCCTAGTTGTACTGGGCCGGGCTGGCCACCCTCGCTCTCTCGTGCCTGCGGGTGAGGCATCTATCCTTCGCAGTCGCCGGTTGCTGGTGATCTTGAACTACGAGCTGTTGTCATATGAATAATTTATAAATATTGTATGCAACTCGCATGGATGGCTGCGATGGGATTCAGCAAAGAATAGCCTGTTTACCATATAATTGTTGTAACTAATTGAAGCACGCTCTTTCTTTGACTACCCTCGCGCTTGTCAGACATGATTTATTCATTATTTTTTTTTTTGCATAGAATAGGTACGTACCTACCTATACCTAGTTATAATGAAAATGTCGCAGTGATAAATTATAACAGTAGGTTTATAGTATAATAAATAAATAGTTTCATAATCAATCTGGAATGTAAAATTATTTAATAACATTTTTTTTAGTTTTTATTATTTTTTACCCTGAGTGCATCAAATCACAATAGCGTCTTTAAAAGTGAAAAAAATAGCGTGGTTATATTTAAGTGTATTACGTAAAAAAAAAAAACAGCTGTAATGACATCAACTCATCACATTAGGTTGCCGTTGTCTGCCGGGCTAATTGTCGTCGACTTTTCTGCGTATTCCCGGCCGCATCCCTACCGTGCTGCTTCAGAGATCAGAGCACTGCTGTTTCGGGCCTACATATCCATTTCCAAATTTATATGATATGCATGATGACCGTGAAATCAAGCAAAAGGTTTTATAGCATTAAGGATGAAAAATATTTAGAAAAGTCATCGAGACGTTAGACCTCAAAACACGGTCACCCCATCATCACCCGCAGTTAAATGGCGATCTGAAACGGTTTCAGCGAGCGGTCCCCGCACGGCTGTAACGGCCGTCTACCAGATTATACGGTCTAAAAGTGCTCCATCGATTTTCTAAACCTGTCTGCAGTCGGTAACTAAATTAACTGAAACTATTTTAACTGCGGGTTAACTCTATGGTATTGAACTTTCTCCAATAGCTATAAAAAAGTGTTAAGAGTGGCTGTGCCAGGAGACTCCACTTTTTTTTATTTATAATTATAACCTACTTTTAAGACCCCTTTATGATTATTAAAATACTAGGTATAAATAGGCACGACAAATGCATGATAAACTTGTCGAAAAAAATAATTGCCTAATAAACATCAGATCAAGTAGGAACTCTATTCGCTAGCCAGATTATCCGGTTTAAGGTGCTCTGTCGATAGTCAAAAATCGATTAGTCCTGATGACCTAACGAAAGTAAAACTTGTAAGGAAAACTAATGCAGAAATAAAATTAAAAATAAAGTGTCAGAGTAAATTATTTAAATGAAAGTCTAAGATAAATTCCGATATCCCAACTAACAGAAAGACATTATACTTGCAATCAGCAGGATAAAGCTGTGGTAGAATTACATTCGTAAAGAATTTTGATATAGGTATAGAATGACTTGATAATACTTATGACGACAGTAAAAACCACGTTAAAGCTGTAAAGGAAACTATAGTCAAGATCATTGTATAATAACTGATAAACCAGCTTCCAATTTTGTATCGAGTAAAGCGAGATCGAGTATCGAGAAAGAGTTTTTTGAAGAATAACATGTACATATGTATTTATGCTCATTAGAGATAGAAACGTGAAGAATTTGACGATTATAAGTACCTCAGTACCTCGAAGAATTGTCAAGAGAAAAACACGTAACGGATAAATTTGATGTGATAAGATATATTGATTGACGCAAGAAAGTCACATTCAATCGAGACGATGGGCAAGTACCTATGATCATACTTCAATTATTAAATAAATATATAACTTGTGTTATGTTATGATACTAACTCAACGAAGAATTGACGAAACCTAATGCGAAAGTAAAAGTAGAAAAAAAGGTAAACTATGTTCCAAAATGACTACACAAGACGACAATCAAAGCCAGAAATCTCTCACTACAGAAATGGTTAGTTGTATCCTGATAACAAAATATTATTGGCAGCTAATGCGACAAGTAATGACGCGAGAAAGTGATGTCCAGCCGAGATGATGAATATTAATGAGTCCAGACCAGCTTCAATTTATTATCATACTTTCGATTTTGAGTTATACGCGTGTTGCTCGTTGTCAACTGGTTATTAGAGTGGTTGTGGTCACTGCTTCAAATAATTAGCTAGATCGGTTGCCTTAATATAAACATCCATGCAACAAGTTTCATGACATGAACTGCTATTTATCATTCAGCGATTTCAATTGAAATGTCAAAATTACGAGTGTTAGAGATTACAAAAATCCGTTCCTTTATAGTTGTCGTGAAGTTGCAGATTCCAGCTGGCTATGGTTTAACTAGTTTTCGGACAGTTTAGTAATTTATATCATGTTTACATCTGTGTAGTTAATGCCAGACAGGTTATGACCATATTGTTTTAGAATGTTGTATATGTAATCAAAATAGTTGCCGTACCTACAGGTGAAAAATTACCTTCGCCGCGATTTAGAAAATTATTAAAATTGTGGTAGTACTTAAAGCTTCTGATACTATGTGATGAGATGAGTTGGATTCTGCATATATACCTTGTACTGTGATGAAGTTGTCAGCAAAAGCGGACTCTGCGAGAGTTTGCGATGCGCTCTCTGTAAACCTCTGACCCGTTATGCGTATTTTATTTAAATGCAAACGATATAAATAAAACTAGAAAATATAAATTTGCATGCGGGTGCCATTAAAGCGTCGTGTGCGGTGTGATGTCTATTAGAGAAAGATCTACAACTACAACAGACAATTTACAGTTTCACCCTTTGAACAAAGAATGATCTTAAAAATGACCTCCTTTTTATGCAAAAACTTCAAATCTCGAAAATGTTTTCTTCCATCCTACGATGAGAAAATAAATTCAAATGATGTATTCGGATCTGATCTGAAGGCGTTTTGGAAAAGGAGCTTGAGTTTTGGAGCCTTCCTGAAAACAAGTCTCCATAAACTTGAATCCAGTAAAATCATCTTTATGTACAAATGGAGTAGGGTGTGGATGCGTGCGCAGCTCCAATTACTGCAGGAGATCGGATCGACGACGCGCTTGTTAATTCTGATCTATTTATTGCGGCCGCATTATCAGGCACCGGCTGCTTACCATCGAGAAAGTAGACACAATTTTTGAATTCTTTTCAAAGCGGTGGAAACCTGTTGTGATAGTGTGTAATAGCTATGGGGAAGTTACATCCTCAAATTTGAGAAAATTCGGCCACTGCAATGGCGAAAACTAAAAATCAAGTTATCTTCGGTAACAACCGGCTAACCAACACATGTTGCTAGTGGTGCTTGGCATTTGGTTTGCCTAAACTAAACAACTGGTGCAGTTCATGCACTGAATATTTCCAAATAATGAACTGCTTTCAAGATCTAAGAACCCTATGGTAGTCATAAATTAGAAAGGATTTCATAACTTGATTAGCGTGGATCACACGAAGCAATCAGAAATGTTAGCAACAAAGTTGCGGTGACAGGAATGTCATCTCACTAGCTGGATAAGCAGTACGGTTGCTGATTTCCACATTTGTCGCCGGCGATCACGCGAGCCGAGCCTAATGAAGTGTGAAGTAGACGGGCACGCGCTGCAGCGACTGACAGCTGCGATATTGATACTGAACACTGCGACATTAGGCTGAACGATGAGTTTATGGAGTTTGACAAATAAACTATAGACTGATCTTGATTAAAAAGAATGTTAAAAGATTTATTCAAACATAGCAACGTGCGTGTAGCGACTTCACGAATGATTACGCCAGATTTTAATTATTTTTATGATCCCAACCTTGTATTAAATTTTACGGCAATTCTTATAAGTCCAGGCTTATCATCATTACTAAAGCCTCCCAGGTAACAATCGCTGGCGTGAGTCAGCAGGCAAACAGACACAACACAATGCCCGGATGCGATGCGACACAAGCTGGGTATTACATGATGCCAGTGAATGTCATCCCATACCATACGAGATCAAACTAATGTTAAATATAAATCGATTGAACTTAGCAAAACTGTAAATTCTTGATTTGTGGCCGTTTTTTGCACCTGCAGTTAGAAAGTAGCACTAAACGTAGATGTAAGTAAATACATTTGTAAGAAGTGATAGTGAAAATAAATCTTATGATAAATAAGCATTTAAAATTTTAAAGGAAATGAAATATATAAAAGCGCTTGAAAATGACTATCGTAAAAACTGCACGATTCGAACTGATAGTGGAAAGTCATGATCACGACCGGCAAAAAGTTTTGATATTTTGCCGTTGACACAAAAAGAGAGCAGCAAACGATAAAACTTTTTCTTTTACTAAGTTTGAAGAAAGTCTGTGATAAAGCTTTTGAAAGTAAACCCAACAATCATAGTTATCAACATGTACTTTCAAGGATGTGTTAGACATAACAAATGCTTATTGATTGTATTATTTTTGCATCTCAAGATTCAAATAGGAAAATGTTCGTGGGACATACGGAAAATACCCTCAAAGTTGGGTTAATCATCCCACTCGAATCAACAACCTTATCAGCTTAAAGTGCCTCGTTAAACTGTATAGATAAGCACATAATATATAACCCGTGAAAGCTCATGCTAATATTGAGATATGGTATCCGACATATCGACAAATATACACAGATAATTCGATAAATTGCGCGATACGTCCATCAGCCATGAGCTAGGCGACGAGTGAATTGGTTGGCAAACTCATAAATGTAATGGAATCGCTAATTTTCTGGTGTTACAAGTAAAACTATTTATACCGCCGAACTTAAACCTTGTTAATTTTACAAGCTTTTCAACATTTATAACATTTTAATTGCACTTGAGATCTCTAGTAGCCTATATAATTGAAATATTAAAATTATTAAGTTTCTTTAAGTCATCATTCAAAAGCCGTTTTTAAAATGTTTTGCATTTTACGAGTGCGCTGGCGCCGTTGGCTTCTCGTCTTACTCATTTAAAATTTAATGTTTATTTAACAGTCAGTAAGTCATAAATAATATATGTTTTTATGTATAAAAACTATGCTTTTAATTCATGATTATTTTCATGATATCGATTTATAGATTATTGTTACGCGTAGTATAAAAAGTAAAAAAAACACTTGGTCTATGATAAAAAGTACCGTAGTGTCGAGCCGGAAACTTTATTTCTTTGATTGACATATCTCTTACTGCGCCTGCGATCACGCTTGGATCACCAGCGGTACGCAAGACTTACGTAACTGCATATCCGTCTTTCAGTGTCAAGAAACATTGAACGTAAACATATGGCAATAAACTCTAATTTGGTTTAACATTTAAATAGACGTCAAAATCGGACGACTGTCGTTTTATTTTTAAGTGTTGGAATGTAAATTGAGCCACACGATGACTGATCTTTACGGCCGTAGCTATTTATCATCATCAGGTCTTTGTCTCCACTGCAGGAGCACGACCCTCTATGTACTACCAGAGCCATACTGGGCCAGAGCAGCCAGAGGACTTGGCCTACACTCTTCACGCTGGCTGGCTAGACAGTTTGGAGAGGCCTCATTTTGTTTAGCTTGTATTTCCTAAGTCGCCTTCTAAGACATCCACGGGAGGACTTGGCCCTATTCTACTCTGCCGGAAACCACACGGCAACACGGCAAGTTATTTATTTACTAGAATAGAATCACTATTTTAACCCCCAACAAAAAAAGGGTTGATATAAGGTTACTATTATTAGTACTACGGGACTTACCGCGATTAATATCGTTAATTTAAAGTGCGAACGTGAAGCTTTTCTACGCACATTTGCGAAAAACGGCCACTTTTAGCTAATGTGCGTAGAAAAGCTTCACGTTCGCACTTTAAATTATGAACAGTAGTTTATAAAATAGTTAAAAGGGTTATTTAGGGTTCAAGTCGAAATTTTAAATGATATCACCGTTTCCTTTCAAATGATTTATTTTAAATGAGGGCGCCACTGGACCCCGGAAAATTTAGGTAGCCCCTTAGCGCTTGAAACTCTTGAAAGTCTGGGCTTTCCCCAGCAAATAATAGATGGCGCTACATATACTAAGTGGTTTAATTTGCCTAGCAACTAAACTTGTTGATACATAATCGTGTTATATTCAACTGTTGTCTGCTACAAATACAAACGTAGAACGAGTGTTCATTCATAACATAAAATGTGAAAGCACTGAAATTGCCGATAAATTTAACCCGCCAGTATAATTTATCAAACAACCGTAGGTAGTACAATCCCTTCTATCTAGCTTCTTCTTCTTCTTATCGAGTGTGTTAGTGACTAACACTAGTGTCAGAGTTTTTAAACCGCCTTAAAGGCCTCTGACATGGTTTTAGGTAACGACCAATGTCAAAGACAGTGACCGGGACCGACGGCTTAACGTGCCCTCCGAAGCACGGATCATCTTACTTATCGGACAATCAGGTGATCAGCCTACAATGTCCTAACCAAACTAGGACAACAACACAAAGTCGTTGCCCCCGCCGGGAATCGAACCCGCGACCTCCGGGTATGAGCCGAACGCTCTAACCACTACACCACGGAGGCAGTTAGGCATTTCTATCTAGCATACTGATGTAACTCACGCTACTCAACTTTTGTGTGTTTTGGTCCAGTCGCCTGCCCGTGGTTACGGTTCCGGCTTTTGCGTCGGAACAATTAGATTTTATTACAATCTCAAGTATTCCAAAGCGCACTTAATTACTCGAATGTGTTTCGCCAGATAAAGCAGCTCGCTTCATTCAGATAGCATCTTTCTCGTGGAAAGTGCGCCGTACCGCAGCCCGCAGCCCGTACCGCGGTTTGGGAAAGTAAACCGTCTCAATGAACGTATAGCTTTGTTATTAATATTTTAGATTTTACTGTTATTAGCTCTCTTCATCATTATCAGCACGACGTTTCATGGATTTGGGAAAGTAAACAAACTCAATGAAGTAATAGCTTTGTTATTATTATTTTGGACTAGCCAAAGCCCGCGAATTCGTTCGCGTGGACTTTATGTCTCTGGAATATGCTCATCAGGCTGAACAACTTTTACTAAGGCGGCATTTTTATATCTCTTATAGTTCAGCTGGACCATTATGGTGCTGCATCAGGCGTTCCAATTTAAAATTATTTATACCCTATATGTTGCCCAGGCTTAATAGCTATATAACAAAAAAAGTTCATTCGAATCCGGCCAGTATTTCCGGAGATTAGCGTGTACAAACAGACATACAGACAAACAGACAGACATTTTTTTTTAAATTCTTACTTTATTACTACGTCTCCATCGCCCCCAATATTATTTTTGGAAATAAGTACCTATATTTAATGTACAGACACACTTGTTTTACTGTTTTATTATATGTATAGATTTACCTGTTATTAGCTCTCTTCGTCTTTCTCGCTGAAGTGCAGCACGACGTCACACGACGTTTCATGGATTTGGGAAAGTGAACCAGCTCAATGAGCGTATTGATATCTCTATTTGTATTTATTGCCCGGCTGTAGTGTTATTATGTTGCGAAGGTATATTCTGTGTTTGATGACGATGGCTTCTTCCTGCACATAACCACAGAATTAATGTATAAGTATTAAATACAAAACGGAATTTACTAAGGTCTCGCGCAATATGCGTCCCCGTTCCTCGTCCCTGCACTTCTCCCCCGTTCTCGCTTTGTAGAGGCGGCTGCAGGCGCCTGCAACCGTCCGCTCAACACCTTCCACAAGGCGAGATCGGGGGAGAGGTGCGGGGTCGGAGAACGGGGACGCATATTATGCGGGACTTATATTAATTCTGTGGCATAACGCGGATTTTGGAAAGTAAACAGCATCAATGATAACATTTATATGTGGTGTCTCCTTTGAGAATCACGGGTCTTTTTTACTCCGGTCCTTTGAGAGGATACAGATCCAACACGCAGAGGCCCTTTGGAGAAGTTGTTATCATGTTTGTACATGATAACAACTTCTCTCTCTTCTAAGGTATATCCAGGAATGGGTACATACATGTACCCATTCCTGGATATACCTATGAAAGGTGCGACAATCAAGCGTCAGCGGTGTCGAAAGGGGTGTCGCGCTTTCTCCGAAGTTACCCACTCCTCGCTGCACAGCCTATTAAGGCAATGCAGAGCTGAGAGCCCTATGATGAAGACACGTCGGGGACGAGGGCTACGACCGGATCTCTGGAGCACTCGGGTCCGTGGTGTCGTTACTGACCAACAGCTCGCCACAAGCTGTCCTGCGCGCATTTATATCTTTATTGTTATTGTTGGCTTCAACTCAAATAATAATAGTCGGATCGACTTACATATTTTTCTTCTTTAATAAATTAATGAATTATGTGAGTAAATAATTATTTGAAAGTAAAAATACCTCACTCCGCGCTCTCAAGTTCTGATTTGTGCCGGCACCCAGTTGCAATATAAATTGATTTCTCTCTCCGGCTGTCACTCCGCTCCATCAAGCATTTACATAAATCAATGGACCATTACATTCACAGATATCAACTGTACATTCTCTGTCGAAAGCATTGGATGTTAATCAAAGTGTAATATTGTTTGTATGTCAAGAAAAAGCAATTTTAAAAGTGTATACTTAATTTTAATGGCAAACGAGCGAGAGCAGGATATTATGTTTAAGAGTGGTTTGTTGTATTGTAAGTTTGACGCTAATATCGGTCTCTCTGTCTGTCTGCCAATGTGATTTTTTAGGTGAAAGCAACTTCCCTTGCAGTATTTGTTCGCCATGTTTGAAAAAAATTGGTTTAGTTGTTTCAAAGTTATTAGATGCCTAGAAATTGGTATTTATAATTTACCTGGCAAATAATGACGCTACGAATATCAATTCCACATAGTCCCGCCACTTATCACTAAATGGTTTGGTCGCAGGTTTTTTTAATTTGCCTAGCAAATAAACTTTTCAAAAAGAAGATTTCTTATTAAATTCTAAAATATTTAATGTCTTCGTAAGGTACGTTGCCTAAATACATTACAGCATGCCTTCACTGTAGATTCTGTAGCTAAGCTGTAGTAAACACCATAGATACATTAGCGATCTGTATCAATATGCATCTAGCCATCTATACATATAGACATCCAATGTTCTGTAGTGCAGCTTGTAAACACCATACATTACGGAATAATTATCGCCCCATCCCATGACGTGAACAGACAGACAGACCGATCGCATCCTCCATTACCGGCGGCCGCCGTAGTCTGTCTGTATTTACACAAGTGCGCACAATGCGGCGCCGGCTGTACGCGGCTGTATGAAG
The DNA here is from genome assembly GCA_963555685.1 of Acrobasis consociella. Classification (NCBI taxonomy): domain Eukaryota; kingdom Metazoa; phylum Arthropoda; class Insecta; order Lepidoptera; family Pyralidae; genus Acrobasis; species Acrobasis consociella. The sequence continues at coordinate 540,090 of OY743115.1, forward strand.
TTCTGAACAGACGATATTGTGCATTGTCGTGTCATAGGTTTGAACAGCAAAACTTGGGATTTTGCGTAGAGAAGAGCAATAAATTAATTTTTAAAAGCTAAAAACCAACTTTACCGCCAATCTACAAAACCGATTATAATAAAAAAAATAAGGGACCACCTGAACAGTATGCCCTTTTAAATAAGAAAACAATATCCCAAATCAGCCCTGGCGTCTTCGAGTAACAAAAAAAAATAAAAGATTCTGACTAATTGATAACCTCTTCCTTTTTTACAGTTAGGGTGGACGTACCTAATGTCAGCCTTTTGGTACAAATTTCACCTTTAAAAAATTGTACTGCTTTAAGTATAGGCTGAAATCAATTGTTTATTTTTTAGGTTGATAGGTTATGTATTTGAAAATCATGATTAACATCTGAATTGACCATAAATGTAACTTTTTGAAACAAAAAAATATAGAAAAGTACCCTTTGGCTCTAATTACAGCCTCTCGGTATCTAATACCACCCTTTCACGTACCGAATATCAGCCTAGTGTGATACCAGCCTCAGGTGGCTGGAATTAGGTACTCCGTTAAACCTAATACCAGCCTAATAGGGTGGCTGAAATTAGGTACTCCATTTAACCTAATACCAGCCTAGGGTGGCTGGAATTAGGTACTCCATATAACCTAATACCAGCCTAGAGCGGCCTAGAGTGGCTGAAATTACATACTCCATACATTTGATGTATCTAACTACAGCCCCATTAATTTCAGCTGATATGAGAGACAAAACCTAAATTATTATTTAGAAATCGATTCACAACTTTATCATAATATAAAATAAACCAAATCAAGAACAGTAGAGCTGAAGAAATAAGAGAAATACCTTGTTTTAGTGACTCCGGAACTTATCATTTTTTTAGCAAAATGGCCGCCGTCCGTAGTCGCCTAGCTTTAATTGACGATTGACGTCGAAGTACTCAGTCCAGTGTCACCATATTTAACAAATATTGTGGACCAAATGGTTTATATTTTTTTAAAAAAGTTCTTGCCACGTTATATTTACAGAAACCTTATTATCTAAAAAAACGTTGAAAGGCTGGTATTAGGTACGGGGCTGGTATTAGGTACGTCCACCCTACTCGTAGATGAGATTCTTTAGTTCAAAGTCTTAAACACCTGAGACCTTTATATCGAAGGTTCGACAAAAAAGTTTGAAGACCTGAAATGATGGCGCTATGTTATGTTATCATGACACTCTTTTGGTATAGAAATCCTTCTGTAATACTTACTAATAAGATCTACGAAAATTCCTTGATCAATAAAAATGCCTAATGAAAAGCCAATCCAAAAGGAAAGACATCAAATAACACGAGTATATACACATGAAGATAAAATAGAGTCTGATTGAGACGTGCATTACCCACTTAAAGAATGGATTGATTGCTGCTCGGAGCCGTGGAAAGCTCCAACAGTTGGGCCTGGGAAAGGCGCAGTGGCAGCCGAACAATGCCCGATTGACTAACGAGGCAAACAAGGCGTGTTTGCCCGCGTGTGTCTCACGGCTACCGGTTTGATTGCATACCATATTTATATTTGATCTTGATTGGAAGCCCGAACGGACAATACAGGACCGTTATTTTTTAATCTACAGGCTGACTGGTAAATCACGTCTCTTACAAGGACATAATAAATCATAATCACACTAAATAACCGTCAGGGTACTATAGGTCTTATGTGTATACGTTGTAAGAGACAAAACCGTGATTACGGGATCGTAGAAAGATGATATTTCGTAAATAAGATAGGAATCCTGTTCAGAAAACTCACTGCTACACCATACAACTGCTCCTCTCTCCAGGCCGTCGTCTAAATTTAGCAACAATCTGTGTTGAGCGGCCAGTGCGGCCCGCCACAAAACTTGTCTACCTTTTTCCAATCATGCACTTTGCTTAGGACGTCCACCTTGAAGATAAAATCCACAACTTATGGTACATGGCTTGTACTTAAACGTCTATCTATTATAACTAACTGGATGCCATTTTGTACAGCAATACTCTAAATTAATGTAAAATCTCTTGTTTCAGGTAATACCCTGGGGTTATTTATCTTCTCTAAAGAAGGAAACTGAAGCTGCAGCACAGGTATTTACCATTTTATTAAGTGCTAATGTCATTATTCGTGTACTTAGATAATACTTAGAATTCCTACTAAGTTTGATCTACCATTTAAGGGTACAGATATTTCAGACTAACTTTTTCAGATGGAACGAGATTGTTCTTTCGCTTCTTTCTGTCTTCATCTCGTCTCATAAGCTCAGCATCATCATCATCATCAGGTCTTTTAGTCTCCACTGCAGGAGCACGACTCTCTCTTTACTAGCCATACTTGGCCAAAGCAGCCAGAGGTTTTGGCCTACACTCCCTCCAAAATAAAATCTTTTCGCTTCTTTGTGGAGGAATGCTCCTTATCCCAGCTATCTCAAGCACCGAGTTATGCGGCGACATTACATTCACCACAATGCAGTTACCCTCAATGCAGCTATAAATAGTGCCGCTTGGTTCTTGGATAAAATATTCAGACAGGATTATTCGTATTTTTAGTGAAGGATGGTTCTGACTTTAGTGTAGGTAAATCCATACCATATATAACTGCCTCCGTGGTGTAGTGGTTAGAGCATTCGGCTCATACTCGGAGGTCGCGGGTTCGATTCCCGGCGGGACAACGACTTTGTGTTGTTGTCCTAGTTTGGTTAGGACATTGTAGGCTGATCACCTGATTGTCTGATAAGTAAGATGATCCGTGCTTCGGAGGGCACGTTAAGCCGTCGGTCCCGGTCACTGTCTTTGACATTGGTCGTTACCTAAAACCATGTCAGAAGCCTTAAAGGCGGTTTAAAAACTCTGACACTAGTGTTAGTTACTAACACACACGATAAGAAGAAGAACCATATATTAATATCAAAATATCTACGAATAATAATTCAAAATATACATTGAATTGTAAAAATAAATACTTAGGAAAAAATGTGCCTTAAATGTTTTCCATGGGAATTCATATGTATGTACCAGTTTTCGACTAACTTTTTAACGTTTATTCTAATTCTAATTACTTTCCTGTTAATACACTGTGACAAGTTATTTTGAACACAGCCTACTTTATACATTATTACATTTTCCTTCCTCATTGACGAGATTAGGAACATTTAACATACAATTATTTTTATGTTGAATATTACACTGTAACCAATGTATTTCAATTGCGAATGCTGGAAAACACTTTCCAAGTGCAAAATATTTACTTAAAACAATTTTAATTTATTGAGTTATTTTTATTTAGTTAATCTATTTTGGTTCCTACTCGTGCCATTAAAATTATTGCAAACACCTAGGCTACAATTGCGAGCCGCTCCCTTGTCTAGTCAGTTTAGTTCAGTATGTTATTTTCTACAGTTGACATAAAAATAATATAACTTTCAAGGTCTATCGTGTACAGAAAAACTTAGGGAGGTTATATCTACTGCCTACACTAGTTAAGTTATGCCCATGAGGAATGATGTCGACAATGGTACATCATCAAAGACGATTATTTGTCCTCAACAATCTGATTCTTTTTCTCCCCTCGATCTCCGCCCTTGGTTCACTGATGAATTTAAGTTCTTATTGATCATATCTAAATACATATATTGAACATCAGTAGAAGTACGCCATGCGGCTCACGTCGCGCCCTACAGCCGGTTGCATAGTCCTGCACACGTACAGACATACGATACCAGCATATAATGTCGCGTCGCGTCAGATATGTAAATGTTTGTCTGGTTGCTATCCTACGACGCGGGGCTTTGTTCGTCGTAATTTATCAATCGGTGTCGTTTCTTCCTCTCCCTTCATGAGAAGGCACGCTACAATCATTTTTTTAAACTTAAATCCGACTTTAACTTTAAACTATACAACCGATTTTGATGAAATATCTATGGGACCACCTGACAAGTATACCATTGTAAAAAAAATCAAATAGGTCCAGGCTTTTTTGAATAATTGGTACACATACATAAAAAAATAAGAAAAGATCGCGACGAATTAATAACCCTACGAAGCATTGACAAACTTTTTGGAAATCGGTTAAAAAGACTATGAGTGAATGGGTTAAAAGTTTCAAGGTAGTCAAAAATTTTAAGCTCTGTATAAGATCAAAAAATATCGTGTACTCACGATTTTTCACAGTTAGTTAGGCATATGATTTGCAGAATTAGGCACCTACCTAACTAAGTACCTTGTTACCCCATTTTTATAAAACACGATTTTATGTCACGGAAACAACTGTTTAGTTAGAAATTTATGAAATAAGTAATAAAATGTGTGAACAAATTAACATGCACACGCTACGTTTGTTTATATGAGTGGTCGTTTCTCCGTAACCCGCTGGACGAGGCATTGCACTTTACGATATGCAGCGCATGTACTTGTGTCTACTTAGGTACTGCATATTGTCTCTGTCACAGATACTGTCATTGCCTTTATAAGTAATAAGTTCTCTCTGTCTAGTCGAAGCAACAACGTAATCTGCGGTCTCCTCATTTAGATAAAAAAATATAATCCTATTTTTAAGAAATAAGAAAGAAATTATTCGGTACCTACTCATACGAATCACACAGAAATTAAAATGAAAACCCAACATACCATTATTTTTGATGAAGTATCAACATGTAAAAAAAATTGTTACTGGCATTTTTACACGGTGCAAGTGCCTATTGCATACAATTTAATTAAACCAATAAATAATTGACATGTTTGACGTCATCTATTGCTTCTAATGCTATTAGAGGCGGCAAATGGCAATAATAAAATTGAAGCAATGACAAATAAGTACAATTAAAATTGTGCCCGAAAAATATAATTATCATCAGTTGGTTTCTGTATTCCTCGTCATTATTTTTGTTTTGTGAATTGCGGTAATTATAATTACCGAGCGGGCTGTAATGTATAATTTGACAATAACGCCGAGAAAGCAACATGCATTATTCAAAGCCTTTCTAATGCCGTCTCCGCGAGGTTTGCCTGATTCATATTAATGCTAATCTAATTACATTCATATTTTACAGAAAAATATTTTCAAAAATGTTGCTTTTTGAAATGTTTTACTTCAATGATAATAGATGCAATCCCGAATTCAGGGAGCCTCGACTAACATTGAGAATAATAAATGAGACTTCTGTTCGTGGCTACAGCAATTTTTTGCATGATATTATAGCCAACGAGCAGATAAGTTAAAATTAATTCCATAAGTGTCATAATTAATTTCATTAATATCTGTTCAAAATAAGTAATTCTAAAAATAATCGTATGACACACATGCTAAAATAAATTGTGTGATCTCCAGAAGAGCAAGAGCGACATCATGAATCTTCCCTTGCCGAATGCATTCCGAAGTGCAGTTATTTTTGTCACTGGTGCAGTGAGATGGCACGCAGGCATCTGGAGCGACACTGCACAAAAATGCTGTTCAACAATATATTCTTTCGATTCTAATAAAACCTATATATTTTTTAATTCGACGTACAAGTTAGCGGGCCTGAAATAATGGCGCCACTAGTTGTTCTTAATCTGTGTTAAGGGCGGTTATGTTAGTTCACTAACTTATTTGTTGACCTTTAATTTAATAAGAGAGTAGCACAGGTGTAAGTAAGTATTTACTTTAAATTATAGAATTCAATCTACCTAAACTACCTATGTAACGTAAATTCAAAACAAAAATTTATGTATGCTTGAGATATATTATTAAGACTCTAACATACAAATAATATATTCAAAAGTAATTATTGAATTTATTGAAAGTTAGTAAATAATCTGAGAAAAACATATGTACCTACAGATATTCAACACACCATACCACTTCCTGATTATAATAATCTATCACTTTAGGCTTTAAAAATTCACTTTAAATACAATAATTTAGTGAATTTAACACATGTGGGGGTCGACGAACGTCGCCATGGCGACGGGCGACCATCGACCGTCAGTGTCAAGGTCACTCGCGCATGCGTCGCCTGCAAAGCAGCCGACTGTCCCCCTTTGCTTTATTTTTAGTACACTCCCTTTAAAGAAACACACTAAATAATATTTTGTTTTTGAAATGGCATTTACAATGAACAAGAATAAATAATTCTGGTTCATTAAAATAACGTGCGGTAAAATTTTACCATAAAATAATTTATAGGGTAATTATGATAAATACTATACTTATTAGGTTTTACGTAATTAATTTTACAAACCTTGTTACATATTGAAATTCGAAAAAAAAAAACATCAACAGTTATTTTATATATGTATAATTAAATAGATAATAAGCTTATTAATTTTAACCTAGTATATTTAATTATGGAAATAAATATTACCGTCGCGAACGACAAATTTTTACTATCATACAAATTTTATGTTCGTTTATGTATTCCTTTTACAATATTTATAGTTAATAACTTTATTTACTTAACGATCAATTTAATCGGCTTTGCAAATTAAAATTTAGAGTATTAATACCCACTAGAGGAAAATTTTGGTAAAAAGTTGTTCAAGATTTGCTTTTTAGTTAAAAAAAATCTGTACCGATGCCAGTCAATGACTGAATCCTTAACAAACAACATTATTGAATACGTCTCTATCGTATTTTTTTTTAATTTTCACTTATTTTCTCGTAAGGAAAGTATCATGGCCTGATCTTGCGGACAAAATTTGCATATCGAAATATGTACCTGTTTTTAGGGTTCCGTAGCCAAATGGCAAAAACGGAACCCTTATAGATTCGTCATGTCTGTCTGTCTGTCTGTCCGTCCGTATGTCACAGCCACTTTTTTCCGAAACTATAAGACCTATACTGTTGAAACTTGGTAAGTAGATGTATTGTGTAAACCGCATTAAGGTTTTGACACAAAAATAGAAAAAAAACAGTAAATTTTGGGGGTTTCCCATACTTAGAACTAAAACTCAAAAATTTATTTTTCATCAAACCCATACGTGTGGGGTATCTATGGATAGGTCTTCAAAAATGATATTGAGGTTTCTAATAGCATTTTTTTCTAAACCGAATACTTTGCGCGAGAGACACTTTCAAAGTGGAAAAAAGTGTGTCCCCCCCCCCGTAACTTCTAAAATAAGAGAATGATAAAACTAAAAAAAATATATGATATTCATTACCATGAAAACTACCAGCGAAAATTGGTTTGAACGAGATCTAGTAAGTAGTTTTTTTTAATACGTCATCATCATAAACGGCAATTTACCTTTCATTCAATCAACTGAAATATAAAAAATTTAAAAAAACATACTACAGACTTTTATATTATGTTATTTGCTACTACGGAACCCTTCATGGGCGAGTCCGACTCGCACTTGGCCGCTTATTATACATCTGTTAGCAGCTGATCTTAGGAACGTTTCTTCGACCTGCCTCAATACGCCACAAATAGACAAGTGGGCTACAACTCACAAGGCAGCTCTCGTAAAATGAGTATAAGTGCCGTCATGCGATGATGCAACGATAGCTATGCACTGAGAATAGTAATACTCTCATGGAAATGCAGGACATTGCTGTGATAGCATCTTACAAAGACATTGCGTACGTTACAAATTGCGACAAATATAGGTACTAAACTCTATTTTAATTCTAAAACGTCGATTCGATTTTCTCGTCTTGCAAAAGATAAATGTTAATAACTTCTCGATGATGTCTTATGTTAACAATTTAGACGTAAAACAGGAGCAATCCCATTATGTACAGCTATTGCACGCAGTAGATCCTTGTCAGCTCCCGCCTAGTTGAAATTAATTCGACGACAAACAAACGAGGCAATTAAGCGGCGAGATTAGTAATTATAGTTAACACCGCCTCCTTTTAGTTTTGTTGCTGTGTTAGATGGGACTCATTTGCTGCTCTAGCTTCAATCTGCTGTTAATTATTGGTGTTGACATTCGTGAACCTTTTGGATGAGTGGTGAAGATGGTGTTGTGACTGCTGACGGAAACGGGCTTTGTGTTCCTATTTAAAGAATAGGAACTGTACTACTGACGAAATTGATGACAAGAATAAAGTTTATAACGTTTAAAATATGGGATAAAATGGAGAATACCTGCACACTGCGATATATAGACAGATTATATAGTATACCTGTGTACTGCATTGATACTGGATGTAAAGGTGGGATATAGCGTATACTTAGATAGGGTATTGCCTGTTATGTTGCTCAGTTTTTGTCGGTCTGTGCCCTCTGATGCGAGACTAGCAGCTGTCACGCGTCGTCGCCTGTCTTTTGTTGCAAGATCTTCCAATGTGGATACTGTGGCTTGGTTAAAGCCATTGTCAGAAACCTGTTTTTTAAAAATATTAATAAATTACTGGTACATCTAAACCTTCTATGAGGACAACCATCGTTACAGCTACAGTAGGGCCCATCTTGGTAGGTCTGTTGGTATAACTTAATTTATCTTTTTGTTAGTTTATTTATTTTTGCAATAAATAAAATATGTTAATTCATAAATTTTTTTAGCATTAAAACTTTTCTTGACTTTTAATTTGAAATTCAGTTTATTTATTTATTTTTTAAAGGTAGTAATGTTAAAACAGCTTTAAATGATTTAATGATTATCGATTGAATCTGACTAAAATTGGTCTAGCTGTGGTAACAATTACCAAATATACTTGTACCGTTACTGAGTTAGCTCTCATATCAATATTTTAAAAAAAAACAGATTTGTCTATGATAGAAATTTAAATCTGTAGCATTATGGTAAAGAGCTCGTTTTCCGGGCGCGTGTTTTGGAGAATCCTTCAATAAACATGACAGCCTTGCAAAAGCAACAGCTCTGACCAGTTTCCAGAAATGCAGCGAATACAATCCAATCTCACAAAAACATTTTACAGCTTATTCTTCCATCAAACCGACCTCAACACTGGACATTGCAAATCCATCGTTACTGCAAAGATATCCAGTGCATTTCACATTCAAGACGTTCAAGAATTCTTGCCTCATTAGATTTTCAACGCTGCAGCATAGGATCTAAAGTAGGTATTAAGATTTTCGGGTGTTCTGTTGGCAGATTTTGCACGGGTAGCGGACCAGCGCTGGGTAATTGATGTAGACCGAACGCGGCCGTTGACCCCGCGGGTAACGGATCGGCTTCGCGTGAGGCATGAAGGCTAACGTCGGATTAAAGTATGGGTGCAAACACGTTCAAGTGAACTGCATTCTTAGAGAAAGCTGAGATAGGCTCAAATTGGTCTAGGAGTCTTATCTTCGATATTTTTTAAACAAGATGTAAAAAAATTAGGATAAGTCTTTAGTTTATGGTCTTACAGTTACAGTATTATTTTTAATTGTGTAATGTAGGTATGTACCATAGCATAATAAGCCTTTAGGAACGGAATTAAGGAAAATTATGTTAGTAAACTTACTTACAATGTTTTTCTAATTTAGCTTTTATAGTTATCTAATTAGTGCCCAAAGCGTAGTTGGATTTCAATAAAATCCATGCAATAGTTTCATACACTTTGTATCTTTTTTGCAATTGTAAAAAAATGTAATCGTCTAAAAGAATGTATAGATACTTGAATGTACATATGAACTTACTTGTTCATCGATACCTTACCAAATAAATATTAAGAAATACTCATGAGTTACAATATTTAAGAACACTACGTCTCAGTAAATGTAACAGAGGGCCACTTCTATCGCAATCGTTAACTCTGTGTCAGGTCACGGGTCGCGCTATACAAGGCGTGACACCGGGACGCACGTGTGCGGCGCGCGCGTACTATGACACGTGGGATGGACTTTTTATTGCCAGACGAATTTATAGGCGTTACAGAGGTGGGGTGATACGCGTGCTTACATCAGTAAAATTGACATAAGTTTTATTGATTTAACAGCATCATCAATCACTGGGTTGACTTTGAATTTATGACTCGTAATTTTTTTTTAAATGTAATATAACCTATATATTACAATACAAATTAACTTTATTGCACCATAATAAACACACAAAAATTCCAAAAACAACAGTAAATTATATAGGCACAAAGGCGAGCTTATCACTATAAATGCAATCTCTTCCAGTCAACCTTTGGGTGGAGGAAAAGTTAATTTGAAACAGGGTGGGCGCAGCAATTATACCTATAGTTAATATTACCTAAAGTTACGAAGGCAGACCAAATGCTTACTCTGGAATCGTCAGCAATGAATCATAAATAAACAAATACGATTAAACTAGAAACTAACCCGAAAGCTAATTAATTCAAATATTACAGGTTATCTGCAGAATAAAGTATGAGTTGTAAAGTTGTTACTGCTGTAGGAACTCAAACTTAGCAGGTTCTAGTTAAGTTAGTGGCAGGCAGTTGATTTCCCTGGAGTCAGCTATATTGCACTATGTTCCCTGTCACACCCAACTGTTGCCTACTTGCTTCAATACTTACTAAACAAGAGAGGCGCGCTTTTTGCAAATTCTTTGAAAAAAGAACTGTTTAATGTGAAAAGAGTCTGAGACAGACTCACATTTGTACTCTTTTTTTAGCGTTCCCAGTCCCTAGCTGAGCTCCGGAATCCGCTATTTGGCTCTTCATTCTTCACTTCGCATGGTCTTTATTGTGTCAACAGTCTATTATAGTAGTACAATTATTACTTCGTCAATGAAAATATATAACAAACTTCGTTTATACGAATGTTGTGTGAACTACATGGAGCACTGCTTTTATTGTAAAAGAATAATCTGAACCATCAGATACAATTTAATATTTAGATATGCAATGAATTCATTTGCAAGCAAACACGGTAGAAATGCTTTTATGCCGAAAGGTAAACAGTAAGCTGCTTTGAATTTGAAATGCCAGAATGTGTCCGTGTCATTAGCCTAGATTCCTAGATAGCCGGCGTATCATAAAATGTGTTTTAGATTCGTTTGGATTACCGTTAACTTCGCAGATTGTGCGAAGAGGAACTTGATGCGTTTTTGTTACTGCGTTTAAAGCGTTATAAAGAATTTATACATATATATTTGGTACGTATTTATTGGTACTTTATATCCTAAAATTTAATGTAAAACAGAAAATAAAGTGCTCTTAAAACCTTGTGGCACTCCGTATTTATTTTGTTTATATTCTGTTTAATACAGAATAAATACACAAACACAATTAATATTCTTCAGTTAACTGGAATATTTGAGAAGATTTAGAAGGTAACTTAAAAATTAATTTCAAACTGGTCTTCGAAAACCTTTCTACTTAAGGCTATGAGTTACCTGTTGCCACTTGTATCCTAAAATAATTCTGTACTGTGCATATTCTTGCATAAGTAGTCTCTCTCACAATCACAACGTTCTTCCATCAAGGTTTGCAATGTTTACCATATACCATAACCACAGACAAGCAGAAGGTCATGGCTGGCGCTGACATCGACCACCGGTCCCTGCGGCCCACGGACACGGCAACCGGTCCGACGGGTCCGTCATACAAACTCGCACAGAATGCACCTAGAGCATTTGCCTTGCCTTATATAGGAAAACCGGCCTACGTATTAGTACTATGTTCAGATAATAGGACCACCAGACTAAGTATAGAACTGTACATATATAGATATATATGTACAGTTGATTTAACATGATCGTCATCGTCAGAAGTTTTTAAAATCGCGTCACGAAATAAATCCTTCGACACATCAAAGGAACAACTTGGCCCTTTTTGTCGACCCGCGAATTGTCTTTAGAAACCAATACTGCGATCACGAAAGAAAATCCATGTCATGTAGTTTAGAGCTGATAGACTTGCGCGTAACTTGTAATTATAATAAGTAGGTACTTATTATAATTTCTATGCGGTATAGTAATATGTTCGTAAAGTAAATCTGCATTTTATGTTTGTAACTTACAGTCTTGCTATAAAAGCTCAAGTAGGACCCCTGCGGCGTAAAATTAATAATCATATATACAGCTGATGTTTATCTTATACCTTTAAACAAGCAATTCTTGTATGTATATATATATGTATATATATTTATTTATACATTTCTGTTATCTCGAAAACGGCTCTAACGATTTCGCTGAAAATTTGTATATGGGGGTTTTCGGGGATAAACTATCGATCTAGATTAGTTTTATGTTTGGGAAAACGCGTGTTTTCGAGTTTTCATGCGTTTTTCTTTCCACGCAGAATATGGTCGCTAATTTCAACGCGCCGGCCGCCATCGGCTTAGCTCAGTGGTGGTGGATGCTAACCGCTAGAAAGAGTGTTACGGGTTCGAATCCCACTCGGTGACTTACTTTTGTTTTTTTTTATGTTCAAGTTTATATATAATTTTTTATTTTGTACTGTTTTTAGACAAGTTTTAAAAAAAATAGTTAATGTTTGAGATGTAACCGACCGAGCAAAGCTCGGTCACCCAGGTACTAATTATAATACTTCGTAATGAATATACAACAATGATGTCTATTACATTTATGTGTATTGTATTCAACATGTCTATTGTAGTAAAAAATGTTCAGCCCATAACAACTGCTCAATAACTCGAGAAAGTGTGCTTCTTAGGGCTGTCAGTTATTTTATAATCAAAAGGCTCCATCACAAATCAAATAGTTTATTTATCATGGTTTGCAAGTCTGGCTCTATTTTGGCAAGATCTTTATTTATATAGCTTATATTCTAAGAAACAGAGATTTAATTTGCTTTATTCGTGGAAGTATGATAAAAAGTTATAATTTGTCAACCCTGTTCCACCCACTGCGCCAGCGCATCCCTGTTTATTTATTATGGCCGATACACCCCGAGCGAGGGCAGGGACCTCATCGACATCGATAAAACTATTTATAGTGCCTGCAGCGTGACTCATCCACAATCGACATGTATCACTGATTGTATGTTGTAAGAAGAATGCACTTGTCATGCTGCCCTATGTATGTAATGTCAATCAACTACCTATACACTTATACAAGACGTCTTGGGTTTAAAAGGTGTAATAGGCGCTATTACTACTTCAGCAGGTGGGGCTGTCAAAGGACTAGCTTCTTTTTTAACAGATGTATAATTTACATTGAAATTTAGTCTCTATTCTTGGTCCATGATTATCGACTTTCCTGAGTTAGATGTTTGTTAACTTGTTAGTCTCTGTAAGGAACTTTTAAGTTATCATATTTTAAGTTATCATTGCGCAGGTATTTTTCTTTACTTATATTTTGTTTTATTTCTTCTACTAGTTAAACTTTCTATATATTTTTATCAAGTTCGACAGGAATGTGGCCAAATCAAACTATCGATTGTTTGCCTCAATGAGAACTTTACTTTGGCCCGTTCGACAATGATGAAGACCTTTTGCAGACATGGGGTGAATTGACCTGGTCAGCTGAACTCTGACATGGTAATTTAACGGACCTCATGAATCATATTAACGAGCAGTTTGTTTACGCGATCCACTCCAAGCATGTGTAGCACGCAAAGTTCAAGCTAGTCAAACAAATGTTTATGTAGATCGCCCCCCGCGGCTCCGGCTGAACGTTAATGTTCTTTAAATAACTGACAATGGCTGGTCATTAGATAGCACTTATTTGTTGGTTATGGTAATGATGAAAGTACTCAACGAAAGATATCTAGCAAACAGTTTGTGTTGATGTCGGTAGTTAACAAAGAAACGGAGCTTTGTTGGGTTTCATCTTCACTTATAGAAGTTTTCTAAGTGCCAACAAGGTGGTCAAGGCTCAAAGACGATAGGAAAGATGCAATTTTAGCTGGACGGTCGAACAGCTTATGTTGAATAACAACCACGTTCCCAAAGTTTTGGTATGGGTGATGTGCACCGCTCTTAAAAAGAAATTAGAAGTTATAAATGAGTTTATGGTTTAAATGAAAAAATATATGAAATTTTGTTGGGCTACTGGTCAAGCGTGCTTTTTCCAATGGTTTTGATAATTATGATGTCAGTTGAACCGGTCCATGAGTCGGTGACTCACGGATCAGTTACAGTTACAGCTTGCAGGATATGCGATGCCACTGCGGTCGGCAGAAGGCCGCTCAAACGTTAAATACTTACTTGAAATTAGACACTTTGCATAATGATAATTTACTTGAAATGGTAGATTGTTTCTTGTTAGTGCAAGAGAAAAACTTATACCTACATGTTGATTCAGTCAAATAATGAATTTCACTTTAGGTTTTTGTTGATAAAATAGATTTTTGGACGCCTTATCTTTTTTACAGTGAACAAAATTTTACATTATGTCACATTATTCCAAAAAAATATGAATCCCGAAATTAGCTCATCGATGGATCAAAACAGCACTTTAAACCACAGACCATAAACTAATGATATATGCATTTAACAACCCAGTAAAACATATGAATTCATTACCAAAATGGAACACGGAAAAGATCAGATAACTTTAAACAATGCGCAGTCACAAACAATGACGATAATTTGAGTAACAACCGAGACAATTATTTGGAATGGCTTCATCGACAAGATTTACGACGTGATAATGATAACAAACGTTGTGTCTGGTATAGATGGCTGTCTCACGGAGGTCCGGAGGTCGTTGGTCGCTGACCCCGCGCCCGCGGGTCAACTCTAATGGTGGCTTGACACGAAGCTCCAAAAGTTCACTTCATGGCCGTGATTTACTGTGATTTCTGAAACAAAAAGTGACACACTTTTATATTTTTTTAAACTGGCAAATATGCTTAACGTCTTCGTTTGTCTTGCCAATTTTTACTTGTTTCGCTTTTTAAAAGTCAAGCTAAAGTAAATGATAAAGTATACTTCATTCAAAATCCTCAATATTCATGAAGTACTTAAAAGTACAGGAATTATCAACTTATGCGCAGACTACTCTGACAAAAAATAAGAAGAGACCCCGAGTCTAGATCAACTATGAAGCGGTAAGCAAAAAAGAATAAAGTACATTTAGTTAAATGCTTGTCTCCGCTCCTAGAAACTGAAAGCCGCAAGGATGTGTTGTCTGCTAGCTTATTAAAACTAACTCATTAGTTGTAATGGATACTGAAGTGATAGCATTCTAGGTAACTAAAGTATACTGCCAGCAGCACAGAGATAATAGAATAAATGTGACATGACGCAATAAATTACTTAGGTACACAATACGTATAATACATTACATCTCAGAGAATCCCGCCGTTTGTGTTAAGTTTACAAACAACACTTACCAGTAGTATTCAGGATCAGGATCAATATGTAGAGTAAACAAGTTCATTGTTCGTAAACATGTACATGATCTAGCTGGTAATGAAAACATAGACGCAGTTCCAATGCTTAACATCACAAATGATAGTTTACCAGA
Source organism: Acrobasis consociella (assembly GCA_963555685.1). Taxonomy (NCBI): domain Eukaryota; kingdom Metazoa; phylum Arthropoda; class Insecta; order Lepidoptera; family Pyralidae; genus Acrobasis; species Acrobasis consociella. The sequence continues at coordinate 555,398 of OY743115.1, forward strand.
AACAATATAAAACAAATAACATGACGCCCTAGACAAAAGAAATTCTATGTGTATTTCATAAATAGCTGTGTTCAAATCACAATCAGTAATAGACTTACCTATGTCATTTAGAACGGTGACTTATGTATTGATAGTCTGGGAGACTAGGCGGGAGGTTGTCAAGCCAAATCGAATGTACCATATCGGGAATCAATGGAGGGCGCGGCCTTATCTGGAGAATGACTAGCCACCTGAGAATGTACCTCCATACACCTACTAGCCTTATTGGTACTAAATAGGTGCTTAAATAGAAAAAACGATTCTAGCAAAAGAGAGGTTTTTACTTTTTACATTACATTACATGTACAGTCAATCTATATTGTTTAAAGTCAATTCAATCATGGTAAATTCTGTGACTGTCAATCTCATGAAAAACTTTGAACTTGGATCCGTCTTCTCTAGTTGACATATACTTATGTTAAATACTCGTTCTTAATATAGATAACAAAATACTAACCTTCAATTCACATATTTACTATTCTATTCGTAGAATAATAAAAAAAATTACTATCCCGAAGGTTGACTGGTATAGATCAATTCACATTGAAATCTCATTAGAAATCAGACCACCGTTAGAATCTTCTAAATAGACCTCATTAATCCAGCTGGCTTTATTATCTTGACAAAGCCGTGTCTCGGGGTACTTCCTGCCGCTTCCGCGCCCATTGTGGCCGGCTTGAAGCCACTCCTGGGATGACGCAACTTCACCTTTGTTCCATTTTAAGCTACGATTCATAGAGTTAAGTTCAATAGGTTTTGAGAAAAGGAAGAACAAAACTTAATATTGTTTATTTATTTATAGGAACACTGTTTTTAGAGAATTCTTAGTTGATAGTCGAGTCTTCGCCGATTCCTCATTATTGCTTGTTTGCTATATTTAAAATCTTGTTATAGCGGAGATAGCTAGCGGATAGGAGCTTTCCTTGCTTACTCATAAATTGTTAGGTTTGCAAATCACATATCTCACTACACTTTAACCGAAGATATTTCGCTATCACATCAGGTCAGGTTAGCATCATTAAATAAACTGTTCTGATTCAAACGAAATGGTCAGTCACTGAGACAGTCCCATTGAACCCAAATTCCCACGAAACAGAGATACTATCAAGCGACCTTCAGCGAATGCATGTGCAGAACGCTACTACCAGTGTGGTGAGGACAAGCGACACGGTCGCTGGCGGCCCTGGACCACTGGGTCAGAGGCACCCATCCATCATTGTGATGGTCCTGACGTACTTAGATCGATAGTCGATGTTCTAACATTTTACATAAATTCCTCTCATACCACGCGCTACTTATTAGTAGCCAACTTCATATAGGATCTTTTGATTGTATCTTCATTCCAATGAGTTTTACTTAATGTGTAGGTGTCTTACATACATCAAGTAAAATAAAACGGTAGCGTAATTGCCAGCTACAAATTATCCCTAACGGCGGGTGTTACCATCAATCTCTCGAGCAAGAACCGGTCTGCGCTCTAATCGGCCGGCTATCTGTCTGGAGCCGTTACCCGGGCCAACTTACGAACCCGGAAGGACGTAGACGTTTTGTCCAAAGGTTTTGATAACGATGATGGTGATAAAGGACACGTGAACTAATTAGAAAGACAACACAATAATGAGACTAGTGTTTATTGCCTAAACATGCGTTATTAAGTATGTCAATACACTGCAAATAATATGTTTGAAATCTTTGAAATACTTCAATCTTTTTGTTTGAATTAAGGAAACAAGATAAATATAAATAAAAACTGTCATGAAGACGGAGACGAACTCGCTCATTCGGCAATGATTTGTATGTCGTTTCTTCTATTGTAGGCGAGCAAAGCGAGCGTATTATTAAATAAGATACATCATGAATCACTGTGGCAAAACATTGGTAGTTGGGTAGCCTTTTCTCTCTCGAGAAGAAGACTAAATAAAAGTTAAGAAAATACAATTTAGTAACTTTTATATCCTCGAACATAATTTACGCGAAAGTGATAGACAATACAGTTAGTACAGTGACCTAGTCGCCAGCAGTCTTGCGTTCGATTAAATCAAGATATGATAAATTATAGTTCGTCGATGTATGTTCACATGATGATTACAACACTGCAATTTCTTCGACGATTTGTTAGATTCCCACATCGTGATAGTAGTAACGTTTTTCTTGAGTGCATGAAGTGTTATTTGTATGCAAATTATGGAGATAAACACAATGTGGCAACCAGACCTCAGCAAGCACTGGAGAAATCTAATGGCAGAGTCGGAAACACTAGAAAGACAAGTTTGGCTTATCGTAGATTTATGCGAATGTCTTTTAGCATTCATCAGTTATATTTCTGGTTTGTAATCTACCGCCATTATTTTGACCAAGCATAAATGAATATCTAATAAAAGAGAGTTAAAAAATTACGGTTAAATTATTTTAAATTTTACCCTACTTGTCCTTAGCGCAAAACTCGTGATGGCCGATGTGATTGTGATCCGAAAATGTCCACGTTTTATTTCAATTATGTGCCTTTGTTTACGTTCTTAATAATGCTCATAATACCATATGATTTCAATTACAGCCACGGCAGAAATAACTTTATCGACTGCATTTTCCTCATTGTTGGTTTAAGCAAAACAAGCCACGGAATACAATGCTCCCGTCATTCACCCGCATCACAAAAGGATGTACTTACCTACTTATTTTGACACCTCCGAATATATTGTTCGGTATTTCGATAACAGGTGTCTGCTTTTTATGGTAGTGTTATACTCATTAGAGCATATGTTTTTAAACATGAAGTGAAAGCTATTGCTTTATTTTCAAGCTTTCATCTCGGTCAAACTAACTGTTCCGCTTGATTCAAAATCCAGACAATACTTACTCATCTCGTCTAGGCTTTTTGCGGTGAAATTTGAGCCTTTTAAAAGTAAACAAAGGATTATTTTGGAAACAAAACCTAGAGTTTGACAATTCGCGTTGGCTCTCGGCAAATGAGGCGTGCTTCCACGGCTGGCGTGTCTTTGTCTTGCGTTGGCTGAGCGTGACTGATTGCAGAACTTGAAATCTGAATCGGGAGCAGTGGGTCGGTTCATTGACGAATACTGTTATTAAGATGCTATTTAGTTTTTGTAGCATCGTTTTTGGTGATCTGGAACAACTCTTTTCGTTGTAAATCATTATCATTTTAGTAATTGTTATACTGCAGCTTTTATTTACAACAGAGGCTATTTAGTTTAATTCGTGAAAGTGGTTTTAAAGCTAAAACTTCCCACGGAACAGAACTGGATGAAATGTCGTGAACCCGTAGCCCTTAACCTCTCGCTGCTGGGAATGAATGCTATTCCCTGTCAGTGAATGTTATTTGCCACGTAACCACGTTCCCATCGTAATTTCATCCATGTTGGATTTGTAATCTTTCTGCTGCCGTCAGGGCCATCTTTCCAATGGAACTAGATTACATAACATCAGTATTATCATTCTCACTTTATCCCGTACTAATTTTGTTAGCTTTTTACAAGCTTGCTATAATTAACCTTGTCTTTTTCCCAGAACACACAATGAACGGTCTGAACGGTCACAGCAACGGCGAGGTAAATGGAGCCGGCGACATCATCACGCAGAACCAGCAGCGCGGCTGGTGGACCATCGGGCTGATCAACTCGCGGTACCGGTACCTCACCGCGGAGACCTTCGGCTTCAAGATCAACGCCAACGGCACTAGCCTCAAGAAGAAGCAGATCTGGACACTGGAGCCGGCTTCAGGGAATGCCAACGACAGTAAGTAGTTTTCATTTTGATATTTTAATTGATTTTTTTCTAATGGTCCAGCGACATCATAGCAACAGCTTAGTTTCTGAATAAGTAAATACTTATTCAAAAAACATTCTGATGAAACTAGATCATACAAGTCCTATGACAGGGAGAGGATTCTAAATTCGCTATCGGCAGAAATCTACAACCAAGCAATTTTGCATTTAGAGCATTTGCATATTTTGGAGTCGTCAATTTACTGCGCCATTTATAGCTCGTCATTTCAGCCATTTGCCTCTCAAATGTCCTAATAACGCGGTAATGGGTTCAGGATATGACTTATAATGTCCACGACAATTTTGACTATGTCTTAAATTCTTTATGCGTGTTCTGGGTGCCCATTCCGTTAATTCATTTTCTGCAGCATATTTTATGTGATCAGTGAAAAATTTAAGCAGTACATTTTATTAAACTTTACTTCTATTAAATAGAAACCCATAAACTAATGTGATGAAAGTCGAAGTAACTACAAGCTATACTATAAATTAAAACTATTACTATAAATAAAACATTAATTTATATACAAAATCGTTTCCAAGTCGCCACCGTCAACAGGCAAAGTCCCCAAGAGGCTGGCAGCATTTCCGTGTTGTATGACAAGGCTAAGTAGAATTGACTTAACTTTTTGATTTCAATTTATATCTGTACTAGTTCCCACCATTTTGTAAAAAAGGGTTTTAAGTTCCGTGATGAAGATGTCAATGGCCTTCGTATTACCCTTCACAATAATAAACGCGAATTGCTTCCGTTCTTTCATGCTAACCAGACATTTCGCATAAATTCCTTACTAATTGACATTCACAAAAACGGTATAACGACATTAAACCCATTAAACATCTGATTGGAACAGGTTCAGGCCCCCTGCCCCTGCCAGTTGTCAAAACGACCCCATATGTGCGCTGGTTGGGGGTCGCGAGTCCGCGAGCTCATGTAGCACGTGCCCACAATTTGAAATGGATGTAAGGAATTCCTTACATACAATTTAACATTAATTTTGTGGCACGGTATGTTGAATATTGGCCAAGAAAGTTTTGTGCTATGTAGATTATCATTATAAATCGTAAAAATAATTATCTGCATAAAGGAAACGTTAAGTCATTTACAAATCTACACTTATAGCAAAAACATAAAAAAATACAAACAATCCGTTGAAGATCATCTAAATTTCATGGGCATTACTTATACGATTCCGCGATATCATTGATCTAATTGAATTAAATGCATGAGTGAAAATGTGAAAAGATTTATTATATTATTAAACCATCGAGCAATTCTACACAGTAATTAATTACCAATAAATTATTCTGATTGATTACTTCCTGCATTTTATTCTAAATGTAATTGCTTTCTTTGAGATGTGAAGCGACTAAACAAGTTTTACCTGATGATTGGAAGCAAGCCGTAGGCCGTAGACCACATTTATTTATAGTTTGTTAGTAACAGAATGTTTCTTATTTTAATTTTATTGCATAATATTTGACTTTCATTACTAGTCAAGAGAAAAAGCCCGGTTATTAGTTGTCATGTCAGTCGGACTAACTCTCGAAAATTACTGACAATTGATTAGCAACCTGCCTAAATCTGACTCTCATCAATTCGAAGGGCTTATCGTCCCTTATTGGTAACAAAGTCATGCTACTGTATTGTATCTGCTTATTTAAACACCGCTTCAAAAGTATTAGAAACTCTACGGTACTAATACATTTTGAGGTTTCACTTCAATTCAGCAAAAGTAGTAAAGTTGGGACTTGGCAGAAATGTTCCTTTCAGACTGTGGTTGGAATTTCCTCTACTGTTTAGTAACCGAAAGTGCATATTGTAAGTGCAATCTACAATCCACAATCCACATCAACACAATTGCTATTTCAAAATTCTTCATTCAGCGAGAGTTGGACAACCATACATATATCAGTGTCGTTTTGCACTGCGACATTTACTTCCGAGGATTCGTACCACATTCGTACTGTTAGTGAAACAACTTAGTCCTTAGCAGCGGTCGGCGACCCCGCCGGGCGCCAGGGCCAAGGTCCCGTCTCCCGTCGCCCGGCAACCACGGATCGATATGCTTCCTGTTAGCGGAGCCCGGCTTTTGGAAAGCGAAACGTTTGACGCTCACTTCAACTTCAAAACAAGCCAATTACTCCCTCTACATTTGAGGGACTACACAATTATTGATTTCAATAGAAATGTAACTAAACAAGCGTGGATATAGTGCAAAATTTATTGCCAATAATACAATGCAAACTTATAAATCTTCATGAAGATTTATTTTAAATTCGGACGGGAAGCTTAGGTACCTTTAAAAAGAACTAAATAGCTACCTAAGAAACTGCTGTTGATTTATTTTTGATACCATATTTGATAGGCGAGTTATATCTAAGCATTTATCTCAGATGCAGTTAAATTCTAATTAATCAAAAACCTCGTTAAATCTCCCATCATAGTCTGTTACGATTTCTACTCCATTATAATTTAACTGATCACGAAAAACAAATGGCTGATCCAGATTAGTTAAGAATTTAGATTTATGAACACCGGTGTCTTCAGTAATGGTCAGTAACAGTAACCACTAGATGCACCGATTAACCATAAAATAGCAGCTATAATGATTAAGACAATCTGCCGCTTTAGAAACCGCGGCAATTTCAAAATGATGCATAACGTTAACCATGGGATAAATTTCGATAGCTAACTGATGATTTGTAACGCAATTTAAAAACTAGAGCATGTCAAAATGATCGCCCACAGCAGGACAGGAACGTGAATGAAGATGCGATGGGCGATGAAAACGAAAGTGGAAGGGCCGCTTACTGTTTTTCCATTCCGAGATGTTTTGTAACTAATTGTATAATGACGTGGAAGGAAAGTGACTTTAGTTAGCTTCTGGTGTTTGTTATGCTTTTAGTGCTTTTATTTCTTTATGTTTTAGTTACGTACTCTCTTATACAATATGTTATAATTATAATAATAGTCTTTTTTTACAAATTTATTGCCGTAAAAGTCCTGTACAAGTAGATAGGGTATATACTAATAATTTTCATCCTTTTCCCACAAACAGAATATATTCATATCAAGACTAAAATATCTAATATCTACTTAACTGTTCTCGACCGTACTTTTTGCTTGATGTTCTATTCGTATTACTCCTGACACCGGTAGATCGGGAAATGTTACAACCATTCCCACAAACTTAATTTTCGGTGTACCTTGTTTAAAGTAATCGTTTAAAATGTCACATGACATGACAAGAAGACATACATTTATTTGCTGATCTAAACTTCAATTGTTGCACGATTACGTAATAATGTTCTGTTTTCCTCTAGGTATGATCTACCTGCGGTCACACCTAGACAAGTACCTGGCCGTCGACTCGTTCGGCAACGTCACCTGCGAGTCTGACGAGAAGGAGGCCGGCAGCAAGTTCCAGATCAGGTAACCCATCACTAATATGCTTGTAGATTACTTTGAAGAAACAACAAATTTCAGTTTTTCTGATTCCCCGTTCTTCAGTTCAGTAGCTTCATTTGTGGTCAATGATTTTCTCAGCTAAGTCAATGAAACAGTTTCTTAATTTTTGATAGAAGAAGAAGTTCGTTTAGGTCCTCGTCCGTAATAAGTAGCCTTGTCTCAAGTAGTTCTCATGCGTAAAATTTAGAACATTCATCTTCTACGGCATTGCATACTAGTGTACTTTTAACCAGAGTTTGGGTTATTCGCTATTATAATCTTTAAAAACCATTGACATTAGAAGAGGAAAGACTATTGGTCATCTTATACGACAAGATCAATTTATTAAAAACAAAACAAGGCAAAGTCGAAGCAAGAAGAGGGGAGGAAAAGGAAAGACCAAAAAGGGCATTTATGGATCGAATAAAGGAGAAAGTTGACGCCGTGTCGTATAGTGAGGTCAAGGGGATGGCTCAGTAGAGAGAGACATGGAAACTAATCCACCGACAAGAACATAGTTCCTAAATTATACATAGATAGTTATATGCTCTTTTCTATCATGTCTTTTTGTTCAAGCAACATAACCTCAGACCAAAAGTGAATAAAGGAGACATAACTGCAATAACAATAAAATAATGAATTTCTTCCATATCAGTTCAAAAAGCCATTATCTCCATGTTTGCGATCGGCTGCAGGCGGCGGCGGCGCGTGCGTTATTTTTTGCGAGGTCCTGTCCGCGCCGTCCGCATACTAATCCGGTGCAGCTGTGAATCACCGGAAGCTCGATGCTTGTTCGATGTTTTATCGTCAAGACATGACTTTGGTAAAAGATCAGTGAATGAGAAAAGCTCTTTGTTTATTGAAGTGTTATTGCTTGTTTACTCGCAAACATTTGTTTTCGTAATAAGGAAGAATTAGATTTACATTAGATCTCTTGCAACATAGAATAGCTAAGCTCCTCTATTCGTTTATCAGTGGGGAATTATGTAATATTTATGCATTGGACATTTGAAAAGTCTGACGCAAGATTCACAAACTTTGAAATTAAAACAAACGGAATAGCAAGTTGAATGTTGTTGTTCAAAGTCAGATTAATATGTTCTAACTGACTATTTATGTTGTGACCCAGTGATGTTACAGGCTTTTATTTACCTTGCAATGTATCTTGTATGTTCGTTTGTTTAGGTCAAATCTTGCAACTTAATTTTCAACCAGTTATCCTTAGTGGATTGAGCTAAAATTTTGCATACTTGTGTAAGTCGGATGACAATACAATATTATGGTGTCAATCAGGAGGATCAATCAGCTGTTCTGGTTCTGATGATGGAGCCGGGAGATATAAAAGAACATAACTTGACTGATCACGGAGAAAGAAGGTGCTCGATGGAACTCAGTATTTAAACGACTACATCGAGTTCGGGCTTATTTAATTTGTCTTAATAAGTACTCACTATAAAAGCTTGAACGAAAAATGTAACTATCATAAAACTTATTTATTTATAGTCTCAATCCTTCAAGTTAGTAAGTTCTGCGGCTCTGTTTATCAAAAAAACTTCTTTTTGCCTAAACCTGACATTCATTAAAGAGTGTCATCTAGCGATAACTACCGAGATCAATATCTTCGCTTGAAGACGATGAATCGTCTACCTCACACCATTTCCATTCCAGTATTCACGTAGCGATGAGTCAGGCCATTTCTCTTCCTGAAGACGAAAGCTCAGATCGTGACTCACTGCTGAATCACTACTTTCAGTAAACAAGCTGACATTCAGTGATGCATTGCGGGGTCGTGTAAACAAACTGGATTTAGATTCTCACAGGATGCCTTCATAACTGTTTGTCAAAAAACATACTGGTAAGACGCTTCTACAAAGCGTACAACCAATCAGGTACCTCATTCTTTCTGATCATGCTGCCTAGTAGGAATCAAAACGTCTATTCTGTTAAATTTATACGAAACCATGCCTATTTCTAACTGAAAATATAAATGAGTAAAATCAGACTGAAAAGCCATCGTTTCGGTCACGTCATTGGAATAAAAGATATTTGACTTTTCACGTTCACAACTATTATAATTTATAATACCAATGATGATTGGGAGGGTTTGGGTATATTGAGTGCCTAGTATTATTAAATTTTGTGCTTGTGTTACTCCATTCTTCGTTGATTTATTTATCCAACCCGCTTCGGTTTCATATTTAAGTCCTAGTCTAACATACTTACTACTTACCCACACCGTTATTTGCATACGCTTAGAACCATATCGTATAATTTGGTGAGGTATCATAACAAAAGGCTCGAAAGCACGCAATCTATTTGTTATCTGTGTTCTGTGTTACAAATTTTCATTTCATTCTTTCGAGATTTACATTTGCATTTCAGCTTCCAGCCATACTTAACCAAAACACAGTGTGGTAGTGTTGTAGTGTTATTCATTATCATTATGATGTATTTTTATAACTTATAAGTCGGTAACATCGATTAAATAGAAAGAAACATGAATAAAAGTAATGTTGTCATGATAAAAGTATGATATAAATATGAAATATGATGGTCCACTTTATCTTGAATGATCTAAACAGAGGAAGCATAAGTATACTCACATATATCGAAATGAAGTTTATATGGAGAATACGAAATATGCAGCAAGGACATATTTGTTTTGTTTTTAATCCAATCGTCCATGACAAAAGCCAGTAAAAGCAAAAAGCGAAAACAAACCAACACCTCTCAACAACGCACCGAATCGAATGAGTCCCAAATTATTGATCCTACTCAAATACCTAAATATACACCCCAGCTAGGGGGAGTCCTGTAGCGGGGTAGCAAGCTCATATGCAAATCTAGACTGTTTCCCTAAAACAATACGTTCCCATTTCCTGAATCAATGTATTTATAAGCCAAACTGAAAGAGGGTGTAGAATTTTAATGACCGTTTGACGAAATTATGCCCCTCAAATTGTTTAAAAATCCCCTTGTGTACACTAATATTTGTTATTCAGTGTATGCCAATAAATTCACCGACTTGATTTCTCTTATGACACCTCCGTTTATATAACACATACTTTACTTAATTAAAAAGAAGTTTGAGCTAGGATCATAAATACAAAATTTATTAGAGTTGTGATGAATTATTCATGTAATTATGAATAATATGAAACTAATTCTACTGCGTGTAGCAAATTTACTAGACCATGCGTGTCATTTCCTGGAAAAAGCTCATCTTTAATAATTAGCTCGTTTACATCTCGATCTCCTCAAACAAAATAAAACTTATAAACTACATCTTAAATGCCTAAACTGATAATAATTATAACGTGTTATTGATTAATTGGTTTTTACAGATTGGTTGAATGAGAGTTACGGTTTATTTTGACGAAAGCAAACTGCTATTTTTGTTTATAGATACTTGTTTAAGGTGCCATACAAATAAGTTCCGTTTGAAGATACGCTTTCTCTACACTATCTTTCTCAAAAAAATCATTACAGATATTTCAATCAGGCACAGTTTCTTATTCGCTCCCTTTTTCGGCCGATGTATCCAAATAAAACTCATCGCCTTCCACCGTCTCCATTGTCGTTATAACCTCCTTTTTGCCTTCCCACCCTGCGATTATCTCTCTGGCTTTACAATTCATATTTGGCTAGTCAGTTTGCTGAGTCAGGTGACGAGTTGGTGAAAATGTATAAAAAGGATCACTTCTTCTTGCTTATGACAGAAATACACAAGCCACTTGGCATTATTTGGCTGGGGTATCTAAACTGCAAAACTTTACACATGTAGTGAAAACCAGCCTTTGTGCCTAAAAAGGTCAAAGAGAGTAGTTGATAGTTTTGATTTTTTACTACTACCTTACCAGGCTTTTGTATAATTTTCCTTATTCTGTAGTTTTACGAAAATTGACAGCAATGCCATTTTGACCAATGTGAACCTCGCGCCCCTGTGGCATTTTGCCGGAGCCCTAATGCCATCTTGAACAATCTCGTTGTAAACTCGACGTTTTAACATTTAAATCAACGCGCTGAATGCTAATGACTTCGCTTGCTTTTTATGTTCTTTCTCGATATATATAGCTATTCCATAACATTATCTTTATCTTTACATTATTTTTTTTACGAGAAGAGTAGTGTCATTTAAGTCATAAGTCATAACATAATCCGCAATATGTAGTTAGATCCATCGCAACTGCTACTGAGGGTAATTTAAGTCGACGTACCCTGAAGTCGACGTAAACGTATTGCGACCTTATTGGCAGGTATACTCAAGAAAGGTATATTATATTATACACATAAATACTTCTTTTAGTAAAGCACTGAGTCTACTACCATCTTCTCACATACCTTATCAGCATTTTCGTCCATGCCAATCACATCCACGGATCATATCACTAAACTTTAGACATTTCGATAACCAAAGCCGGAAAGCAAATGTTTTCGTAGGCTTAAGGAACCATCTCTCTGCCGACGTCACCCCCAGGGACCCAGTCTCCTGGCCCCCTGTTCAAACAACCCTCCTCACCGCGTTAATTAACCCCTTGCTGCTCTTGTCTATTGTCAACACATATGATTTGTGGTACGAGGACTTAAATTTGTTTAGGTTTTTTCAATAGGTGGATTCCATATTTTCAGTTATCTGTATTTTTTATCAAAAGTTCTACAGCATTGAATTTGACTACCTTTTCTGTGAAATTGCATATCTACGGTGAAATGTAATGACATTCAGTACTATAACCACAAGCAACGGTTCTTTACTCGATGATAAATGGAATAGATACTAAGTACAGAAGTAGTTTGATCTTTGGCACCGTTGCGTTGCGTTATCAATTCTAACTCAAACTTTCCCTTGCACCGACCAAAGGGTTCGAATTAGAATAGTTGCAGGCTGTTCGCTTTCACCGTGTACATAGGTAAACACGCTCAAATAAACAAGCGATGGAGTAACGACCTAAAAATATGTTTTAATCCAGATGTTTGTTATAGCTTGTAACTCATAGTAGTAACTAGTGATAGCTGTTTATCTGTGTACATTAACTGTATTGTATGTACATTAATAGCTCTTCTATAGATTAGTGTTTTTAAAGTTATTGAAGAAAATGTGTAAATTATTACCATTTCCCCAGAAATTATGTTAGTAGTATTTCTATTTACATACTCCTACAGAACTTCATTGAGTATACTGTGTACTGAGAAGTTTTCATAAAATAAAATGCAAAATATGCAGTTTCAGAATCTAGGCAAGAGACATCCGGCACTTTCGTTTCTCGTCATCCTCAAATTATTTCAACGCAAATAATTTGCATCCGACGTGCATTACGATTGATTTTCATTTTCTAGTTCTTGTGTCTATACTTTAGACTCATGCCCAGTCACGGAGAAAATACCAATGACTCGGCTGATTATAAAAAGGCCTATGAAAGCGGGCCTTCGTATCTGACGTCATTTAGTAAAAAGTCAGCTTTCAGGGTTAAGTGTTTTTATTTCCGTTATTTTGTTGATGAATTTGTGATAATTTTGTCATTGACGGACCTGTGAATAAGATTTGCACTTATCCATAAACTTTTAAAAGAAATCAATATTTTCAAAGCACGTAATTAATGTAATTTTGCGGCCTTTAGTTACATAGCACTACTGCTATGTAGCACTACTGCTTTGTAACTAAAGGCCGCGGAACCGATGACAGGACACATTCAGAAGTCATTATATAGTAACAAAGGAATTATTAGGAGCCAAAGATTCAAGATTCAAAGATTGAAATGCGCCCAGGAACATCAATGAGTAGAAGTGTAATTCAAAATGTACATATGCTATGGTCATAATGTGCTTGCGGTCTAAACGTGCCTATGACAGAATACGATAATGCCAAAATGTGCAATGGACTTAACGACTAATGGTCATGTATAGACCTTTACAGGCACTTTTACACGTCAATAAGCCCTATTTTAAAGTTGGCTATAGCAATCAAGGTACTTGTTTATTTAGAATCGTTTTTATTTCGGTCGTCGACAGAGTCCGATTATTTCTTCTAATGAAATAATCGCTGGCCATAATTGAAGAATCCGAGGTATCTCCCATCCCGTCCTCCGCCCTGTGGGTGGCCGCTGGTTTTGTGGCCGCAGCTGCCTTCGCGGTCAATTGGCGCAGATTCCATGCATTCCCTAAATTGCAGCTTAACTGGCGAGCTGATGTCTTTTGATGAATCTGATTGTTTTGTTGGTTGTGCTTGTTACTAGTGAAATGATGTGTCATCACTACTTACAGAGATTGCAACTAGATGCTAAGTGGAGGTTTCGAATATAAAGTTAGAGATTTCTGACCTTGTTTGCTTTTTACAAACTGTCTGGGAACTTTCATAACTGTATTTTTATAAGTAAAAATAAAATAACCTCGGCGAGTAATGATAGTAATAAAATCACACTAATATTATATAGGCGAAAGTTTGTGAGTGTTACTTATTCATGCGCAAACGTGTTGGCGAATTTTGATAAAATTTGGTATGCAGGAAGCTGACGACCGTAAAATCTGGTATGCAGCATTAACACATAGGCTACTTTAGGCGCGCTAGTCTATACATATAATAAAACAGTAAAAAAAATGTGTCTGTACATTAAATATATTTCCAAAAAAATATTGGGGGCGATGGAGACGTAGTAATAGAGTAAGAATTAAAAAAAAAAATGACTGTCTCTTTGTCTGTATGTCTGTTTGTCTGTTTGTCTGTTTGTACACGCTAATCTCCGGAAATACTGGACGGATTCGAATGAAACTTTTTTTATTATATAGCTATTAAGCCTGGGCAACATATAGGGTATACATGATTTTGGAAAATGGAACACCTGATGCAGAACCATAATGGTCCAGCTAAACTATAAGAGATATAAAAATGCCGCCTTAGTAAAAGTTGTTCAGCCTGATGAGCATTTTCCAGAGACATAAAGTCCACGCGAACGAAGTCGCGGGCTTCGGCTAGTAATAAATAAAATAACGTTTATATGTTCAAAGAGTTTGTACATATTACAACAAATTATTTTGTATGTGATAAAGCCGAAAATAAAGTATCAAAGTAAGCAGATCAAAAAACAAAACTGCATTTTTAGAATATCTAAGTCATTGTCATGATTCTAGAAAAGTTTAACGTTTCATCTTTCTATTGTCCCCAGTGTGTCCGACGACCACAGCGGGCGGTGGGCGCTGCGCAACGTGGAGAGGGGCTACTTCCTGGGCTCCAGCCAGGACAAGCTGACCTGCACCGCCAAGGTGCCTGGCGACGCGGAGCTCTGGCACGTGCACCTGGCCGCCAGGCCGCAAGTAAGTGCCAGATAACTTCTCCACAACCTGGTGCATTCCTAGTTACAACCTTGCCGCAGAATTTAATAAATATTACATACAAAACGGAATCCCTAAGGTCCCGCGCAATATGCGCCTCCGTCCCCCGTCCCCGCACCTCTCCCCCGTTCTCGCCGTGTGGGGGTGTTGAGTGGTCGGCTGCGAGCGTGTGTAATACTCATATAAATTCTGTGACCTTGCGGTGCTGCCTTGGGCCAGTGATCCCCTTGCCGCCTTTTACTCCCCAAAGATGATGCATGTCAAAAGCTATATTGGTTACTCAAGGATACCTAAGACCGTCTGTGGGAGAACAAGTAGTATTAATGTGTGTGTGGGTGTGTGTGTGTTAAAGTGTATAAAGTTTTACAAACAAATAAGCCAGGACCGCACTACGCAACGGGCGCGGTGTAGTGTGTTAATCGCCTAAGGTGGTAACATATCATGATACTCGCAGAAATACATGCTAACATTTGTCACGAGAACACGCCCTAATAGTACATATTCCTTTACACGCACGCTGGTCATCTAATGTCCATAATACCGCCGTCCAAGTGAACAACCGCGCTGCTACATTTCCGGCCGTCAACACAGTTATCTTTCCCACGGCTACTCACGTCAAAGTACACCATCCACGGATATTATACTTCTGCAAATGTTTTGTAATTTTACACAACTAACACAACAATATACTAAGGGCTAAGGACTGTTACACATGATGTTACTAATTATATTATCTTTGACATGAGCAACCGACGAATTGTGACTTTTACATGCAGACATTATTTTTAATAGTGTTATTCTTTAAAGTATTTAAGAAAGTATGGGCTGATGGACAAGAGAATGTAAAACAGTAGACTTATTTCTTTGGATGTTTATTTCCCTATATGAATTTGTTATAAAATATAGTATCGTTGAGTTAGTATCCCATAACACAAGTCTCGAACATATTTTGGGGTCTTAATCGGTGTGATTTGTCGGTATATATTTATGTACATGCAATTTATCGTAAAATAGAACAAGATAAGCCCAGTATCTTAACTTTCTTCGCTGTTGTGTATCATGGCATAACTTTTGATATAAGTACTTATCTTGACATACGTCAATACGACATGACATGGGTTCAGTGGACTGAGGCTGGATCTGATACAAACTTACTGACCATTGGGAATGTTGTTAGGTGTAGATTCTGCCATTTCTGCCCAGCATTACTGCTATAAAAACCTATTTACATACCCTTCAGTGTACGTAGAGTCAACAGCAGGGTGAATTATTAACAATACCAAAATCTTTATTGCACCAAAACACATTTACGATTCCGTTATACTTAAAAAAGCGGCCAAGTGCGAGTCGGACTCGCCCATGAAGGGTTCCGTAGTAGCAAATAACATAATATAAAAGTCTTGTAGTATGTTTTTTTAAAATTTTATATTTGAGTTGATTTAATGAAAGGTAAATTGCCGTTTATGATTTATGACGTATTAAAAAAAAAAACTACTTACTAGATATCGTTCAAACCAATTTTCGCTGGTAGTTTTTATGGTAATGAACATCATGAATTTTTTTTAGTTTTTTAATTCCCTTATTTTAGAAGTTACGGGGGGGGGGCGGACACACACTTTTTTCCACTTTGGAAGTGTCTCCCGCGCAAAGTATTCGGTTTAGAAAAAAATTATATTAGAAACCTCAATATCATTTTTTAAAGACCTATCCATAGATACCCCACACGTATGGGTTTGATGAAAAATAAATTTTTGAGTTTCAGTTCTAAGTATGGGGAACCCCCAAAATTTATTGTTTTTTTCTATTTTTGTGTCAAAACCTGAATGCGGTTCACACAATACATCTACTTACCAAGTTTCAACAGTATAGGTCTTATAGTTTCTGAAAAAAGTGGCTGTGACATACGGACGGACGGACAGACAGACAGACAGACATGACGAATCTATAAGGGTTCCGTTTTTGCCATTTGGCTACGGAACCCTAAAAATAAGGACAACATATAATGAGGTACAAGAGGCGGCCTCATCGCCAAAGCAATCTTCAGGCAACCAACAATATACGTTCTTCACAAATCTTGCAGCGGGGACGTTAAATTGTTTTTTGGTAGTTAGATGTTGTGTTAACTGCCATTCCTCTTCTTCTTGAATCAATGATTAATTTATTTTAAGTTGATTAAAAAAATATTACAGATAATTTTCTTCATACTTACCAGAATTACGCCACGATGACGATGTAAAAAATCATATGACAAACATCTCTTTAAAACAACCTTATAGCCTTTGATTATTTTATAGAATTTTTGCTGGAAATCTTAAGCACTGGACACAAAGGACGTAAAACGCGGACGGGGCGCGGACATGACGAGACGGGTGCCCCGTCCTTGCCCCGCCCTTTCAGTGTGGTCTGCAATGCGACGTCTCTATACATTTTATATGAAACCATCGACGATAGCCGTCGCAGAAGAGATATATGTCTGCGCCCCGTCTGCGTCTTACGTCTTTTCAGTGTGAACTAACTTAATTTTCTCCCGCAGGTGAACCTGCGCTCGATCGGGCGCAAGCGGTTCGCGCACCTGTCGGAGTCGCTGGACGAGATCCACGTGGACGCCAACGTGCCCTGGGGCGAGGACACGCTGTTCACGCTGGAGTTCCGCGCAGACGAGGGCGGCAAGTACGCGCTGCACACCTGCAACAACAAGTATTTGAGCGCGGGCGGGAAGGTCAGTAACAGCGAGATGTGACTCTCAATCTCAACCTACATTGCCTGATAAACTGAAACGTTATGTCAACGCAATAAGGTCGGTTCGTCTGCTTTGACTGGACCCATGGGGCCAGTTCGAGAATTAAAATACCTCTAAAGAATCAAAAGTCAAAGTCTAAAATCATTTACTTTGGATATTTGTATCACTTTATAATTGTCAATTTTTCTTTCGATTTCAAAATAGTTAGTTGTTGACGTCAGATCATTTACTTACTGCTAACAGAACATACTTATAAAGTTTAGAACAGGCAGAGAAGGGATATCTGATTGGATCGTGACATTCGACAAGATTGCCAATGTTTTGTTTTGCTGAACACATCTGTCTGCGATGTATATTTGTAATCACCGGCGCCGGCGTGTTGTTGCCATATCTCGTATCGTATCATATCGAAGCTATACAAGAGACAAGTCACTTGCGTTGTGGTTCGAAACAGAAAAGTTGTTTATTTACTTTTCGTTTCGATGATTTTGGTTATAGAGATGTTCTTATTTATTTTGAATGTCCAATAATAAACTACCATGATGGCTTTTGTCTGAACCTGCCCTGTATACGAATTATCTTCATCAGAATATTGTATACGTATTTTTCTTTCCACAGCATGTTCAAAGTACAATGCATTTAAATTTCGATTGACGTTACGGTCTCGTAAGATTTATAAAGGCGATGACGTTACAAGTCTCCACTGTATAACTTCGATACATCTTTGTGAATTTTTAGTAATTTGATAAACTGAAACATGCGAGTCTATTTTTGAACAAACTGATGAACTAAACTGAATAATATATTTTTGACCCAGTCTAAATGCCTACATATTTCAAAATGTGAATTCCACTTGTGCCGTGTGGTTTCCGGCAAGAAACGGCAGAATAAGGCCACTCCAAGACCTCCCGTGGAGGTCGTAGAACCTGACTTAGGAAACACACGCTGAACAAAGCGTATAAAACATCAATAACACCTCTCCAACCCGTCTGGCCAGCAAGGAGAGTGTAGGCTAAGTCCTCTGGCATCTCCGGCCAAGTATGGCTGTAGTAATGTGGTTGGCGTGCTTCTGTCGTCATCATCATCAGGTCTCCCGGTTTCCACTGCAGCAGCACGACCCTCTCTACACCACCAGAGCCACACTTGGCTAGAGCAGCCTCCTCCTGTAATGGTTACAAAAAGACCCGATGATGATACAGATACAGATACATTTTCAAGTCTATATCCCTGACGAGGCAGACAGAGCCCGGGGCCTTAGCGTGATGGGGGCGTTAAGATGGAAAAGGAATCAAATAAAAGTTAACCAAGGTCAACAAAGAATCCACACGTCCAAGATCGATAATAGTTAAGCTGTCAAGCCCTCTAGTTCGTGACTCTTTCATAGCTGCTGTTAAAACATTTAACAGGACCCATCAAAACGACAAACTAAATTCCGCTCACTTGGGAATAGCCACTAAGGAAAAACAGCCGATCTACGTCTGCGAGCATCTGACCCCAGCTAACAAACAACTCCACGCGGCTGCCCGGAAAGTTGCTAAAGAAAAGAAATTTGACTTTGTCTGGGTGCGGAACGGCAAGATTTTTATGAGGAAGGACGTTAACTCTAAAAGTTTTGTTATTAGTGACTTGGAGTGCCTAAGTTCAATTTAAGTATATTTCCCTTTGATGGGCTCTTTGTTTAATAACAATTGTAATTTAAATATTATCTATCAAAATGTTAGGGGTCTCAAAACCAAAACTCAGGTTATTCTGGCCAATTCACTGAAGCAAAATGCTGATATAATCCTACTTACTGAGACATGGCTTAACGACACTGTGTACGACCACGAGGTAATTGATAGTAGATATAATGTATTCCGACGAGACCGTAGCACGACTGATAGTGCTAAATTGGACGGAGGTGGAGTCCACATTGCGGTATTGAAAAAATACGCACCTATTCGGAAATTGCAATGGGAGTCCGTTGATGAAGACTTATGGATATCAATTAAACTTAAACAAGGAAATTCTGTTAGGCACCTTTGCATAGGTACTATTTATTTACCATCTCCAGTAGTTTTTGATCAACTTAAGCGTGTTACAGCCAACATAACTGATGTTTTGCAGCACAAAATTCCCCAAAATTCAGTGTTGCTGTTAGTTGGTGATTTCAATTTCCCTAAAATATCCTGGCACAAGAACCCAAACTCTAACTCTTTTCTCCCATTTGGCAACCATTCATCTGAGGAAAATCTCTTTGTGGACACTCTCACTTTTAACAATCTACATCAGCTAAATCCAGTAACGAATAATTCTAAGGATCGATCGTTGGATTTGGTTTTCTCAAATGAGCTTAATTTATTCCATGTTTCTGGGCACCCAGCGCCATTGGTCAAAATAGATAATCATCATCCTACTTTACAAATCAGAATGACAAGTCGACTACACAAAAGAATAGGTTTTAATAGGGCTCCTTTTCCTAATTTCTATAAGGCAAACTATTCTCAAATTAAGGAGGAACTGGGAAAAATCATTTGGACTGACCACTTTAAGCCTCATGATACTGTAGATGACATGGTTGAGAAGTTCTATGAACTTATCACACCTATTATTCAAACTCATACTCCTAACACTATAAGTCGAGATAAAACTTTTCCCTGTTGGTTCAGTGTACAACTGATTAAGGCCCTGAAGGAGAAAGCTAAAGTTCACAAGCGGTTTAAGAAGTATGGAAATCCTAGAGACCAACTTACCTACAGAATGTTACGAAATCGGTGTGATAAAATGATTGACGACTGTCTTTCGAACTTTAAGTCTCAAGCTAAAGCGAATATAAAGGATAATCCAAAATATTTCTGGACATTTATAAAATCATTGAAATCCAATAGTACTGATATCCCCGATGAAATGTATTTCGAAAACCAGAAAGCTCAAGGTGGACAACAAATAAGTGACCTATTTTCTGAGTACTTTCATTCAACCTACGTGAGTAATTCGTCATCTCCATTTACAGTTGACAGAGATGAAACTGTTCATGCTTCTCTTGCTTCGTGTCACTTGTCCAGGTCAGAAATTTTTAAGGCTCTGGAATCTTCTAATACCAACAAAGGTCCGGGTCCTGATTCGTTACCACCTGTATTTTTTAAAAACTGTGCTGAGCAATTGGTCGAGCCTCTGTATCTGATTTTCAATAAATCACTTTCGGTGGGTGTGTTCCCCACAAAATGGAAAACAGCGTACATTACTCCCGTTCATAAAAAAGGAGATCTAACAAATATCGCCAATTTTCGACCAATTTCAATATTGTCTTTTATATGCATGCTCTTTGAATCATTGGTACAGAAACATCTGTTTTTCCATCTTAAATCGTTATTCAATGAACAGCAGCACGGATTTCTGCCTGGTCGATCATCAGTGTCTAATCTTTTGGGTTATGTGAATGATATAACAGCAGCATTGGAAGACAATAATGAGGTCCACTCAATAAACACAGACTATTCTAAAGCATTTGATGTGGTTGACCATAACATACTTCTACAGAGGCTTGCCCATGCTGGAATCTGTGGTTCGTTGCTGAGATGGTGTGAATCATATTTAAGAAATCGCTCCCAACTGGTTGTAGTTCGAGGTTTCAAGTCCCAGGCAAAACCTGTTCCTTCTGGTGTTCCGCAGGGCTCTCACCTTGGACCCCTTTTTTTCTTAATATTTGTCAACGAACTTACTGCGGACTTGCAATCAGAATATAGGATGTTTGCTGACGATCTCAAAGTCTATCGAGAAATAAAATCTGACCGGGATGTAGCAATATTACAGAACGATTTGGACAGAATCAGCCAATGGAGTAATGACAATCGTATGATCATCAATCCGACCAAATGCTTTTTTATGAAATTCTCACGTAAACGTATTTCGCAGAATCAGAATTACACAATAAATGGAACATATCTTCAAGAAGTCGAAAATATTCGTGACCTCGGTGTCATTATGGATCGGAAGCTAGATTTTATAGACCATATTGACAATATAGTTAAAAAAGCTTCAAAATTGGCTGGCTTTGTTATACGACAAACCAAAATTTTTAAAGAGCCCGAAATTTCTAAATTGCTTTTTAATTGCTACGTCCATAGTTTGTTGGAATATTTGTTTTTGTTTTTGTTTAATGTTTTTTTTTTTCTTGTTAAATAGGTGTCTAAAATATTGTTACTGAGAGCCATTTATTTTGTGTGCATGCTGTGTTCGCTCCTAGAAGGTTGTTCAGTTTATGTTATACTTTGGGACTTACTTTAGAATATTTCTTTATATTGTAACAACCAGTTTGCGAACCAAATAAAAAAAAAAAAATTGTGATGGGTTGCTAGTTGCTAGCCGCATTGCCTAATACCATGATTCAAATCTCGCCCGATGATGATGATAATAAATTCTTCTTCGCAGCTCCTGGACACTTGCACGCCGGCGTGCCTGTTCAGCGCCGAGTACCACGCGGGAGCCCTGGCGCTGCGCGACAGCTCGGGCGCCTACCTCGCGCCCATCGGCTCCAAGGCCGTGCTGAAGACGCGCTCCACCGCCGTCACGCGGGACGAGCTGTTCTCGCTGGAGGACAGCCTGCCGCAGGCCGCCTTCGTCGCCGCCTTGAACGAGAAATACGTCTCCGTCAAACAAGGTTAGTGGACACCTTTAATATAAGTAGGTGTGTTTCTATCTTCCTCCCCTTTTCCCTATTTGAGGTCGGCTCTGTACATCTTTACTCGTACTCTAGTATTTTACTGTTACACATGATGTTACAGATTTCTACTTACTAACTACTACAAGCCGCATGTGTCAAAGAGAGTCGTAAAATGGATGATAACTGGAATGCTTAATTTCGGCGCCTACAGACCATCTACTGCCAAAACAGAGTGCGCCACTCGGACTATCCATCGGGCAGGACTAGTACTTATTCTGTACCTAGGGCCGGCCCTGTCAAGTCTAGTTATGGTATGGTTGTTGGTGTTCCCCAGTGTTCCCCATAAAGCTAATCTCACGGAAATCATAATACCAGGATAAAGATCTGTGTATGAAACGTTTAAAAAGATTTGAATTTTTTGAAGAAGTATACTTAAAGGACAAATTATATGCCTACATAAAATTGATCGATGATTAGAACAATTCACAGTGGGGCGAAAAAACATTGATGGACAGATTTCGGTGGTTCCTAGCTATTGTTTGTTTGTTTTTCGTGTGTGTAAGTGGCCAACACTGGTGTCAGATTTTTCAAGCTGCCTAAAGGCATTTGACATGGCTTGACGACTGCCATACAATGACAGCCGGGACCAACAGCTTATACGTGCCTTTCGAAGCACGGAGGAGCTCAAGAATATTTATATGCCACTTCTGGTCACCCATCTAAGTGCGGACCACGCCTGGTGTTGCTTTTCTTGCGAAAGCGCTAGTAATGCGCACTTCCGCCGAGCCACTGAGCTCCTCAAATCTATGTTTAATGAAAATCGGTTCAGTCGTTTAAAAGTTATTGGGTGTTAACGCTTCAAAGTTGGGTTTTGTAATTTACCTGGCAAATAATAAATATCGCTACGGATATCAATTCCACTTTTGGTTGGTTGAAAGGTTGGAATATTATGTAGTTCCGCCACTCATCACTTGATGGCGTCGTCGGGGGTTATTTAATTTGCCTAGCAAATAGACCTCTGTAATAATAATCAACGAATCACTAATACAATAATTAACGTATGAGTACAAATTACAATGGATTATATCTGTAACCGTGGTGACATAATTGATTGGTGCATTGCGTGTCTGCTTGCATGTTTGCAGCTATCTCATCAACAATACACCGGTGCAATTTGTCTACAGTGTCACAAAGTCGTCACTACGTCGCACGCTTAGAACATGATCTTTTATAAATTGCAATGTAACTAACTTAATAACTACTAATTAACTATTGAAATTATTATTATATATTACATACAAACATTACATTATTATCACTCCTGTTTTTGCAGAGACTATGGATGGTATTTAATTAAATACCATTAATTTGAATTGAAATACACAAATGCATATTTGTCTTTTTTCTCAACATTATAAGTATATTTCTTACATGCTGGTCTGGGTGAAAAGAAAAAACTTAGAATGTTGCTCCAGCTGCTTATCTTCCCGCGTAGATCGTTAAAGCCGGTCGAGGGAATGGGCGAAAATGCGAATCATGTTAACAGGCGATGCGGCTAGCAACCCATCACTGTATTGATTGCTTTTTCATCTTGTCGCCCACCGTGACGCTAAAAGTGGCTTTTGGGTCTTGCGGCCCTGGGCTCTGCATAGAGCCGCAAGACCCAAAATGCTCTGTCTGCCCCATTAGGTATATAGACGTGATAGTATGTATGTCTAAGTATAATTTTTCAAAACTAAAAACGGACTTCACCCCCAAACTACACAATCGATTTTGATAAATTTTCTATCGGACCACCTGACAAATATGCCCTTTGAAACGAAAAAGAATTTTCCAAATCGGTCCAAGCGATACATAAAAAAATATCGCGACGAAATGATAACCTCCTCCTTTTTTAGAAGTCGGTTAAAAGGTCTACTTATTCATAACTTACTCATAAAATGCATCTATATGCCACAGCGTAACCGCAGAATGGTTTCCGTGAAAGTGTTAATTGGCAGATGTACCAGGCAATCAGAAACACAATCAGTTCCTCATCATCCATAACTTCCATAAGGAAGGCTAGCGAAGATAATATACGCTTCATGGAACTCACTTCCGACAAGGGATGGTAGAAAAGGACTCAAGATTTCAACCGACTCTTCACTCTGCAAGCATAATAAATCATCAATCTATATTACCAGAAGCAGATATTCTACTAATATTATCTAGTCTAGAGGCAATTTATCGTTTGTATGTACAGTAACCATCTTTAGTTATATCTCCTAAAAGCATAAATTGACTTTTTCCCAGATTAGGGTCAGGTTTCTCGTTGTGTGATTGACGTGCACGATTCCATTGCAAAGCTATTTATTTATCTTGCCTTACCTTACCTAACATTTTTACCACTTCATCATCATATCAGCTGCAGGAAGTCCACTACTGGACATAGATTGCTTTTTTCGTTCTTTCTTTAAAATTGAAATTATTGCTTGACTTATCAGTGTAACTTAATCAGCTATTATTACTTTATTTTTGTAAAAAAGCTCGTTATTGTCATAATAAACAATTAAACTATAAGCCTTGCCCAACGTTTGATAATTGTAATTCTTGTTGTTGATTTTTTAATAAGTGTTGTGTTGTACGAACACCATATACTTATGACGATATCTTTAATAGCATTCCGCGTCGTCGGCGCAACACTGAGACAATAAAAAGTGCAATCAGCACATGCACTGGTTTGCATACATTGTGACGTTCGCGGAATGGAACCCGGGCCCGTCGGTCGCCGACCCGCATCACTGAACCTCTATTGTGTTGTCCCCGATTGCTGATCTGGCGACTTTATTAACCTCTTTGATATGAAACAAAAGTCACTATTCCAAAAGTAATTAAGTTTTACACGATCTATAAACTCGCAATCTCTTACCTAGACTGTCTAGGAATTTCGCTTTCGTTTAATAAAGAGCAACAACTAAGCTGATTTAAAGTGGCACCGTAAACGAAAAATGTGTGTTATCGGATCGATAATAATTAGTAATATCAGCACAAAAGTTTTCGAGAATTGGGTACACATCAAGTCTTAGTCTTAAATAACATAATTGCTGAGATAGGCAGCACGTATAACATTTTTAAAAATTCCGTTTCTTGGGATCTGCTTTAAATCTTGGTGATGGTGGGCAGTGAAAGAAAACACTCCGACTAGCAATAGCAACCCATCCCATTAGACTTAGACAGCTAGTCTTAGCAGCTGCCCTGCCTGTTTTATTTTTAAATGTGTTATAGTATCAAAGCCATGCTTTATTAAACAAGTACCTAATAAAGCATAAGCTAAAAGTTTTCTGTAGAAAAGAGCAGAAAATCTAATCCCATCCGCTCAGTGAACCGCTTTCCGGGTCAGGGCGTGGTAGGGCTTCGCCCCGGCGCCCGGCTATCGACCCTCAACGGACATAGAGGCTTAACATCTGCCCTGTTACCAGCTGGTTTATAGATAATTATATGTAGCAGTTTTCTAATCGATTTCAAAGCAAATAAAAAAAACGCTACCAATGTAGGTAGGTAAGTTTTCCTAGTGATAAATCCTTTTGGCCACATGATGCGCCTACAGTTCTACATTGGATGGTCATATTTCACGCTATAAGTATGTTTGCTTCATCATCATCATCATCATTTCAGCCGCAACGTCCACTGCTGCACATAGGCCTCTTCCAAGGATTTCCAAAATGACCAAAACATACATACATACATAATATCACGCCTGTTTTCCTCAGAGGTAGGCAGAGCCTATAAAATAAAAATAAATAAATAAATATATAGGGACAAATTAAACTGATTGAGCTAGCCCCAAAGTAAGTTCGAGACTTGTGTTATGGGATACTAACTGAACGATACTATATTTTATAATAAATACATATATATAAAATGACCGAACATAAGATCTATTGATCGGTTGAGAAGATGCTAGATCTATATCAAAGTTCCCTGTCGACACCGTTTCACATAATACGACGTCCCAGCAAAAAAATATATTTTGCATTATTCTCTTTCCCACTTTTACCCATTGTAGCTAAAACAACATGTTGATAGAAATAGTTACTGCCCACAGTATACTGTTATCTGACTTAGGTAACGACCGGATATCACCTTCGTCACCTCTCACGTGGAGGTCTAGAGAAGCGTACAAGGGATGCGAACTATGCGAAGTCACGTACGCGGACGATAAGGCTTAGGCCTTACTAGAAGCGTTTTAATTTCAGAGAAAAGTAGACAATTATTTTTTTTATATCTAGAGAACAATCCCTTAGAAGTACACTTGCAAATAAGTTTATCAAACACGTTATTCACTTGCTCTTGAATGTATTACTGAGCAGCACTGGTAAATGATTTCAAACAGCCCAAAGATAACGATATCTGCCGGGACCAACGTCTGTAAGTGCCTGCATACAAGAGTTCAATTCATCCACGATGCGAAGCTGCGGTTTATCGCTGATCGCCACATAGCGGCAGTGCAGCCGCTTTAAATCCCAGGTCACGAGCACTTGAAATATGCTCTGAGAAAGCACGACCTAGCTTCAATACTATATTCTTCTAAGTTAGATAAATATTGCTTTGTATAAAACTAAAGTTTTAAGTTTTGTAAGTAGATTGCATATGTATGTATGTGTATTTAAATTAGAGTAGTTTAACTCTAGTTCTAATTGCTATCTTTTTTCCAAAGTCTGTAGAAATCTCGGAGGTGATACGGGCAATTTATTTGGTCCCCCGTAAAGATGAGATTTATTATAAAGTTTTAGCATATTATTCTCATTAACAGCAGACAATTAACTGAACTTATCACTGGAACGAGCAACCGTTCCTAGGGGTGGCTCAACTTATTAAAGTCATTTTCTTAAATAACAATATAAAGTTGTGTAAAATTTGTGATAAATTTAAATTCCATAAAAGTAAACGTGGGTATGGCTGTTCTGGCATGTGAGGCTAATTGTTTGAAGAAGATAGCAAACTCGAAACGCCCCTTTGGTCTCACTTCGGTCACTATTTGTCTTGACCTGGTTGCAAATATTCATTAAAATATCCATCATCGTATTCTGCCACTATTATTTAAACGTAAACTAAGACCTTAAACATTTTCTTCATCTTCTTGTAGTCACTTTTCCACAACTTGCCAGCTATTTTTCTTATATCAGTTTCAGGTTTTCGATTTTCCATTTTGGACATTGCATCGCAAAAACGTATATCTAAATATAATTAACTTCTACTCTTGCAAAGTAAAGCCTGACAGAAACCATTGCTGCATCTATATCTGTACAATCTTAAGTCGTGACGTTGATATGAATAGTTATCATTTGGAGCGCATTCTTACGCAATTCCTTCCACTCGACAGATCTTCTCGACAGCTATTCGGCAAAAAACGCGGCGCGCGCTTAGCGACTGCTTTCTAGCGTTTCTTAGTTTCTCGGCACGGATGCTTGCGCGCGCGCCGGAATTTTATGTGTGAGTCGCTGCGATGTCGCTGATTAGGCGTAATTAGGAAGCAATCGAATAAAGATTGTATGAAGCGAAATTATTTCATGAAAGTGGGTATTGAGAGGAAATGAATCGGGTAGTTCATAATTGTCAATGGGCCTGCATAGTCTATCCAAATTGACTCAAAGGGCAACGATGAATTTTGAGTTTTTACGTATTGTATAATCCCAAAAACTGTTTCTACGTATGGTTAGTTAATTTACCACCAAGTACCTAGGTGTCTATATTTAGAAAATATTCTAATTAAAAATGCGATTCAACAAATATAGAAAAAGCAGTGAGTCGGCAATGTTCGTATCTGCTTTGATATGAAAATCTCCAAGATGATTGACATTTCAGCAATTGCGTGTTGATCATCCAGGCTTCTATGCATTCTACTTCCGATAAACCGAATAAAGTGATTTCTCGTGATGATCGCAATCACACGTGAAACTTGTTCTTCGCACCTCCTCCGTTTATTATAATTAAACGCTTGCAATTTTATTACCAATTAAAGTTGACTTTCGCGGCAAGAATGGTTTTCTTCAGTGATAAACGGAGCTGATAAACTTAATAATAATGTTGTTGCTCGTGTTTGAGCAGCTGCGACGGCACGGAGCACCAGCATGTTTTCGATGGAATACAAATTGGCCAGAAGTTGGCAAATATCATTGAGAACAACGCTCAATTAGTGCTGTTTTTAATAACTCTAACGATTATTGTAAAACTATGTCTTAGTAGATACTTTTTTATGAACTATTTTAAGTAAAAAAAGAAGATACATAAGCTAACTGACTGTTAAACATAATGTACTTTGAAATTAAGATCATATTTGAAGTATATTTTATTATCTAAGAAGGAAGAATTATTTTATTATCTACAAAACTAAAATGTAACATCACTGGATCAGTTTACAAAAGAAACTTTAAGATGAGCTGATCATAGACATAGAGATATTGTTCAAATTAAGACATGTGATGAATTTTGTCACGAGTGAGATTTGAACCCTCTACCTCACGTTAACGCCGCAAGTGCACTACCAATCGAGCATTGTAATGCTATTCAAATTCAATAATAGAGATACTATCCAGACAGAAAATTATTGGAGAGTAGGTACACAAACCGCCCCATTGTTGTCTAATCAGAACGCATGACAAAAACCACGCAGACGATACCGTTCCTCTCGAAGTCATGCGTTTATCATTGATCATGATACGATCGCCTAATTAGCGATGAAGCTCCGAATCAATGAAGTATGTCTAACGAGCATGCAGCTGGCATGCAAATGCGCGATCAATAGGTTCTGCTTGAGAGCTTGGCGCCGCAAAGATGGCTGCCGGAGGTTGGATCAACATTTGGTAATATACGGCAGTTTACAATAAGTAAACTCATCATCATAATAATAATTCCCGGTTGCATCCTCAGTGGTAACGCTTCAGAGTCCGGGGTCTGCAACCTAACCTAGGTGATTTGACGAGGTTACTTGGTTTTTACACGAAGCGATTGTCGTCTGACCTCCGCAACCCAAAGGGTAGACCAGAACCAATCCTTGGGTAGGTAAAAACGCTAGATGGCGCTCGGGACCCACAGATTATTCGTGCCTTCCGAAACACGAAATCATCTTTCTTTTCGGAGAATCAGGTGATTCAAGTCTGAAATATCCTAACCACAACAACTTTTGAAAGTATGCTTCCAGTGGGATTCCAACCCACGACCTCCGGATCACTAGGTGAACGACTTCTCCACTGGACTACGAAATCAGTCAATAAGTAAACTCATGTCATTACTCAATCGATCACCCGGATCACCATCAGGGTGGATGTTTGAAGCGGCGACCCAACAGGTTCACTGCAATCTTTGCATCTGATTGCTAAATCTATTTCAGACTGTGACTAATTGTTATTGTAATTTTGCTACAGTGGATTTTAATGATTATGTGATTAGAATTGTACTCAATAATTACAGGAATTAGAGTTTATTATGCGTTACGGTTGTCAGCAGTTTTTCACCACATATGCGTGTTTAGCGTTAATCGTTCAAAGTTACATATTGCTGTTATTTATATCTCTAATTTGCATATCTATTGATAGATCTTTGTTAATTCATAGCATAGTTTAACTTGTTTTTATTGATTTATAACTGGCTATTTCAGATTAACATAAAAAGAATAATTAATGTTGACAAAGTGAAAGAGATTTGCAAGGATATACTGATTTGTACGGCAATAAGTTTTATCTCCCGATTGGATCAAATCTAGCGTATCTATGGTCCAGCTTAGATCACGACCATAAAGTTAGAGCTCTATCTTCATGATCACGACGGGCGCTCGGCCGCTGAGTGCATAAAATTTAAATGTGGCAGGGTTATTTACTCCATTCAGAAGCATTATTTATGGAGTTATGACGAAATAATAATGCCAGATGACGTTCAACCTAAAACTTTAAAAATATACGCAAAAAAATCTCAAATTTCTTGTTGTTGAAATGGAAATTGGGAGAATAAACTTCGATGTTATGTATATTCGTCGTCAACTTGTGTAGGTATGTTTGATCAAAACTTTAATAAGTTTAGGTAGGCAAGTAAACACCAAAAGAAATATAAGTTCAAATTATAAACTAGGTACAGTGAATCAGTACAATAACTGTGGCAAAACTTACTTGCGATCGCTTCGGCGGTCTCAAACAGTTTCGCATCGTGACAGCATTTCATTCGACTCCAGATTATTGAGAGAAAATGAGATAAATTTTGCCGCAGACAATGCCGCTTTGTCATAGGATTTATCATTTATCTATGTACACAGTTTGTGGGTAAATTCTAAAGTTATTGAACTTGGAGCGTAGATGTTTCTGTAAAAAACAGATCGGTGTGAAAGATAATAAGTATTTTATTTAAAACGCAATTGTGATTCTAACGAATTTTGCCTAACCAGCTAAACTCGACTTGATTTTCATGGTAAAAGAGAAACTCCATCAACAAGTCCAACAAAAACCAAACTTTGTTTAAGATTTATATCGAGCTATCATCAGAATTTCTTAGTTCTTTTAAACCGACTTTCAAAAAGGAAAAAAAATTGTCGAAGACTCCTGGACTGATTTGGAAAATTCTTTTTTTGTTTGAAAGGGCAATAAAATTTCTATGTGTACACCTGACAAATATTTTTAGGTTTACCCATAGAAATTTTATTAAAATCGGTTGTGTAGTTTGGGGGTGAAGTTGATTTTAGTTTTGAAAAATTATAGAAGCTATAAAATGTATTAGACACACAATCCTAGGTTAGTACCTAAACCACAGAATTAATATGAGTATTACAGAACTCCCATGCTGGTCTAGGAGAAATAAACTGTTTCTCTTTCCACGCAGATCGTAAAAGCCGATCGAGGGAATGGGCAAAAATGCAAATCATGTTAACAGGCGATGCGGCTAGCAACCCATCACTGTATTGATTGCTTTTCCATCTTCTCGCCCACCATGACGCTAAAAGTAGCTTTTGGGTCTTGCGGCCCTGGGCTCTGCATAGAACCGCAAGACCCAAAATGCACTGTCTGCCCCATTAGGGATAAAGACGTGATAGTATGTATGTATTACAGAACGGAATCATATTGCGCGGGACTTTAGGAGATACCGTTCTATATGTAATTCTTTGCCTAAACGCCTATGACGTCCGTCGCCTCATCTCGTAGCAATCAGTGCTAACGGTGTGTTCTCGAGAGGCACTACTGTTAGGCGATCTGCAAACACTTACGGTGTATAACCGTGTATCGGCGGCGTGGGCAACTGCGCGAACCAACTGTACACGAAGGATAATGATGAGACATTATTTTACGTGTTGGCACAGTATTAATAATAGTATTACATACTGTTGGCCTGGATACTTTAAAAAAGAGGAGTTTGATAATTAGAATGTGTATAGAATATTCTGCTGTTTTCTCGTGGTCCCAGGATTTTTGTCCCATTGATGGGAATGGGACCACGAGGGAGAACTGTTTCTTGTAGTCCCATTGTCCTAATTGTCTGCAGGCGTCTTCTGGAAATCAGAAACAGACATAAAAAAACCGACAAATTAGGGTAACTACTAGTTTAAATACCCTTCACCCTCAAATACCCTTCTTATTTTTGGAAATAGGTCAAAAAGAGGGATCTGAAAGAACTAATGACTATAGCTCCATATAAATCTCAAACAAAGTTTTGGTTTTATTAAGCCTTATGCCTGCGGACCAATTAGGAACACTTATTCTTCTTTTTGTTTTTGATAGAGAATAGGTAATTGTCAGGTTGTCAGGTGGTTCCAAAGAAATTTTATAATCGATTGTTCCTATAGTTTGGTTACAGGTTTAGTGTTGGTGTAGGTTTTAATTAAGTTTTAAAAATTATTTCTTTTTCCTTTGTCCCACTCTAGGGGTCGAAACTGCATGTTTTTCATTTCCATTTTGTTCTATCTTTTGTCATTTCAACTCTTAAATTTTACCTATTAGCCATATCGTTGTGTAAACTTAACGACAAAAAAACTCAAAATAAAAAACATAATTTGTTGTTCACCCAGAACCAGGAACCACGACCCCTTTTCAAACCCCATACTTCGGGAAATCTCTTCTTCTGCTTGATCATCAAATATAAACATATTGTAGCGTTTTACCTGAAGTCCTGGTACTGATACTCGGGGTACCTATACAATAATTGTATAACCTAACTTAAGGGTCCCCCGACCCTAGACCAAAATACAACTTTCCATACAAACGTAGTCTACGTTTTATTTCAAAACGACATGTCCGATTTGGGCAAAATTTTGTAATTTCAAAGATATTGCAATTATCTAGGTTTATATTTAGTTTCCGACAGTAAAAATATGAACTTGAAATAGAATATAGTGTTTTATATCATTTTTGACCACTAGTATGGGAAACTTCTAAATCGTTATATTTTCTTTCCAGTTCATAATTTTACTATAGGAAACCCAATATAACCCTAGATAATTGCAATTTCTTTACAATTACCAATTTTTACCGGAATCTGACATGTGGTTTCAAAATTAAACGTGTACTACGTTTGTATGGAGAAGTCTAGGGTCGCCGGACTCTTAACCTTTCTTTCTTATCATATGTGTTAGTATCTAACACTAGTGTCAGAGTTTTTAAACCGTCTTAAAGGCCTCTGACGTGGTTTTAGGTAACGACCAATGTCAAAGACAGTGACCGGGACCGACGGCTTAACGTGCTCTCCGAAGCACGGATCATCTTACTTATCAGACAATCAGGTGATCAGCCTACAATGTCCTAACCAAACTAGGACAACAACACAAAGTCGTTGCCCCCGCCGGGAATCGAATCCGCGACCTCCGGGTATGAGCCGAACGCTCTTACCACTACACCACGGAGGCAGTTAACCAAACGTAGTATAGTAGTAGCGAATTCTGTGTATTCAGCCATTAAGTGGCAACTACACAGAATTCGCTACTATTATACTACGTTCGGTTAGGTATTTAAATAAATGTAAACAATCTTGACATGTCTTTTATTGAAATATACACTTCATAAATCAATACGTTTGCAAATTACAAAGTGATCATGTAATTTATAATTTATAACTTAATTAATTTTTAAGTTGCAAAGATATTGATTTATAAAATGTACATTTCAATAAAAATACATGTCAAGATCGTTTACATTTATTTATATACCTAACCAAACGGAGTATAAGTATTAAATACTACTCGAGCCTATATCTTTCATTGTTTGAGAAAGAAACAAAGATGTGATCCGTATCAAAATCAACAAAAATAGAAAAGAAACATGATTGATGAGTATCTAACTTACTTAAAACTTAATTTTTTTATTATAATTATATTATCTGTAGCTAGACTGTGAATAAATTAAAGTGCTCGCATAAAGAGCGTTAGTGTTCACGGTACGTGGCTGCCAATTAGCGGGGTTGGGTCCGATAGACTGACTGTGACGGTTTATTGTGCTTAATATAATTTGTTTAAACCCAAGGCCATGTTGTGTAGCAAAAAGCTGATTCGCCATGCAGCAAGCAATGCGGAAAATAAAGAAGCCACAGTTTAGAATAATCGGCCAAGTGCGTGTTGGACCACGCGCAGTGATGGGACTGAGTTGCGAATGGAGACTAGGTAAAAACGCAACTAAAAACGAATTTTCTACTTTAATTTTTATAAAATTTTCCTTTTCAATGTAAATCTTATAAATAAATCGCCTGTAACTTTTTAATTTGTAAACCCTATACTTAGCTCTGATAGTTTTCTTCTAAACTTCGTACATTTACTAGGTACTGCTGTGAATTTTCGGACGGACTTAGACAAGATTCCACACTATTAAACCAAATATTTCACAAGCTCACAATATTCTTGAGAGATCTAGTCAGCGATAGCCCAAACGATGGGTTATTCGGAAAAAAAAGTTCAATGATTTTATTTTATGTCTTATACTTATATACTTAGTTTATTCATCTTGTACTGTTATATCATTTTTTTTTCTGTGTAAGTTGTATGTATTTAAGTAATATGTATATGTATGTTTATTATACTAACCCCCGCACTACCTAATTTCCCATCACTGTTTTTTTCTATATAGGTTGCCTGGAAGAAATTGCTTAGCGATAAGGCCGCCTTTTGCGCATTTTCTAGTTTTTAAGATAGTTATATACTGTATTTTATTATGTGCAATAAAGGGTATTGTATTGTATACCCAAGCCAAAATACAGCTTTCTAGTACTTATAGCTGAGGAGGATCGCGGACAGACAGATAGACGCGGCGAAACTATACGGGTTTCTTTTTTTTTTAGGAACCCTAAAAACGTACACACAACAACAGACCAGGAAAAGCCTGCGGGTCGTCATGACCATAATAGATAGGAACATATCGCCGTTTCCAAATACAGGCTAATAACAACAGGCAATCTAAGTTTCTAACAGCAATTTCCTTTGTCCACAGGTGTGGACGTGACCGCCAACCAGGACGAGATCTCCTCGCACGAGACGTTCCAGCTGGAATTCGACTGGGCCACGCGGCGCTGGTACATCCGCACCATGCAGGACCGCTACTGGACGCTGGAGACCGGCGGCGGGATACAGGCCAGCGGGGACAACAAGTCAGTGCACATTCTAAATATTACCTTTAGTTTTTGTACCTGTTGAGATCCACGAATACTAGACACGAAAGTAAAACAAGACCCGCCCGGGATAGAGGCCAGCGGGGACAACAAGTCAGTGGGCATTCTAATTAACACCTTTAAATATATTAAGATCCGACAATATCATCATCATCAGGTATTTATGTCCACTGCAGGAGCACGACCCTCTCTGTACTACCAGAGCCATAATTAGTCAGAGCAGCCAGAGGACTTGGCCTTAACTCTCCTCGCTGGCCAGGCGGGTTGGAGAGGTCCTATTGATGTGTTAATGCTTTGTTTAGCTTGTATCCGCCAATAGGCACCAGACAATAGTAAAACAATGGAAGCCGGCATCATAGGATGCAGTGCGGGTCTTGACCGGTTCAGTGTAGTAATTCATAACCGTGGATGCATGAGGAGTGTTTTGAGTGCAGATGAAGCGTAAGAGGTCTATCAGGATCTTAGCAACGAAGTCCATAGTCTCTGCCTACCCCTGTGGGATACAGGCGTGAAAATTCGTATGTATAGTATACCTGAAATTGTTCAGTGTGTAAGTGGCCGATGCTGGTGTCAGATTTTTCAAGCTGTCTAAAGGCATCTGACATAGCTGGACAACTGCCATACAATGGTGACAGTGGAGACCGACGGTTTAACGTGCCTTCGACGTAAGTACGATCAACAGCGTCACCTAGTGATCCGCCTATAGTCCATTGGTGAACTCAAATAAGCTGGTTAGGAAAGAAAAGAAGAAGCAACAGTTACACCTTGTTAACCGACTTCCAAAAAGGAGGAGGGTATCAATTTGCCGAAACCTTTTATTTTTTTATTTACATTCACCGATTATTCAAAGACCGATTTGGATAATTCTTTTTTTCTTACTTGTTAGTTTAACAAAATTAGTTGTGTATTTCGGGATAAAGTCGGTTTTTAGTTCTAAAAATTGTTTGTATGTTTCCAGATCTTCAAACGCGCTGTTCGAGCTGGAGTGGCAGGGCGACGGCGCGGTGGCCTTCCGCGCCAACAACGGCAAGTACCTAAACACCAAGCGCTCGGGCCACCTGTACGCCAACGCTGACGGCATCGACGACAACTGCAAATACTACTTCTACCTTATCAACAGGTAATCTTATTATTAAACTTAGTTAACGGTTTACTCACGTACAGAGTCAGCTACTGCCGACATGTTTCGACCTCATCCGGAGGTCTTCATCAGGGGGAATTTGACAAGAGGCCCGTACACCGCACCGTAACTAATTGTAACCCGTAATCTTATTATTGCTTCTTGATATTAGTAGTTATATATTAACTTTGTTGCTTCTTGTGGTTTGACAGAAACTACAAAATTTTCTCTGCTAAAAGTGAAGCAAAGAATTCTGTCGTGATATCGTTTGAAGCCAATGAAGGCAATAAAAGCATTGGGCACTGAATCTTCACGAATTTTCACAGACGTAGATGTTTGTATGTTTTCTATAAATAACTAGCCAAGTGCGAGGCGGACTCGCATACGAAGGGTTTTGTACCATTATCTATAAAAATCACGTTTGTTGTATGGCCCTTAATTATTTATTTTATTCTGTTTTTAGTATTTGTTGTTATAGCGGCAACAGAAATACACCATCTGTGATTTGAACTGTCTAGCTATCACGGTTCATGGATCTAGCCTGGTGACAGACAGACTGACAGCGGAGTTTTAGTGATGGGGTTCCGTTTTTAATATTGGTTACGGAACCATAAAAAAGAGAAAGATAACTCCGAACTGTTAATTTCAATGTTAGTTATAAACTTATAAATTATTTATAATTTCAGGCCCATCCTAGTGCTGAAGTGCGAACAAGGCTTCGTGGGACCCAAAGGCGTCAAACTGGAGTGCAATAAGGCCAACTACGAGACCATCCAGGTGGTGCGCGGCCCCAAGGGAGCTGTTTACTTCAAAGGTAAGGCGTTAATCAATGCGACATGAAGAGCAGTGGCCCAAATACTGATCCTTGTGGCACACCCGGCAATTATATCATCATCTGAGATCCTTAAAAAACACATAATAACTAAATTAAACGAGACTGGATAAAATAATTCAGTTAAACGCGGGTCATACAATTAAGAAAGCCGGAAACATACAGCTGTTTTTCCAAACGGCAAGCTGACGATCAATAATCATAACAACTTAATTTAAAAAAACGACGGGTTGCACTCGGGGAGTGCCGGCAGAAGTGAAAACTTGAATATTAACGTTGTGCATTTTTGATATTTTGGAATGGTTAGGGAATAATTTTGCACGAATTTTGCTTTAATTATCAAATATTTCAAATCTTTTCTGAACCACAGTCTGTCACAAATGTCACAAGCATGACCAAATTCATTTTCAACAAAATCATTTTCAAATACACAGCAGTATGGCCACTACACAGACGGTCGAGCCATCAGCTGTCACCATCCATGGATGCGCGTAGCACGCTGTAACATAAACACACACGAACATTCGCGCAAGCGCCCTGCGCCGTCTTACGAATTTTCGATCAGGTCACGTGTCCTGACGCGAGTTTAACATTTTTTACCCATTCCAAAAAAAGTGCACAACGCCGCTAAAGAAGTTTTCACTTCAAAAATTACAAATCTTTCTTTCGAGTTTAATCATCCTTTTTTCCATTTAGA
This sequence comes from Acrobasis consociella, assembly GCA_963555685.1. NCBI lineage: Eukaryota > Metazoa > Arthropoda > Insecta > Lepidoptera > Pyralidae > Acrobasis > Acrobasis consociella. Next base: position 592,630 of record OY743115.1, read on the forward strand.
AACGTTACTTCTAGCATGAGTTCTTGCCTTGCTAAACCGAACAATTTATTGACTTTTTCATGTCTTGACAGTTGCATGGGTTTAGGTCATTCATTGCACACATCCATTTCTGCCAAACGTAAATATCCATTTCTACATGTACATAACCAAGTGATCTGACCTCCTTCGCAGGACAAAACGGCAAGTACTGGCACGCGGACAGCGAGAGCGTGACGTGCGACGCGGAGTCCCCGCAGGGCTTCCACCTCGAGCTGCGCGAGCCCACGCGCCTCGCCATCCGCGCCGCCGCCTCGCGCGAGTACCTTGCCGCCGCCAAGAACGGCAACTTCCGCCTCGTCGGCACCGACCTCAGCAGCGCCACGCACTGGGAGTACTAGACACGACATGCCAATGGCCCGCGCTTGCACACGCCGAGAACCTCAGGCGAATCAGATTTTAAATTTAAAAATTAAAATGACTGAGTACACTTTTGTATCGAACAAAAAAAAAAGAAAACTTGCCAGTTTCTCAGTGTGTTCGAGCGCTACAAATGAATCTCTAAGTCCTGTTCACAATACTCTTCCAATAGTACCAGAGCTCCTGTATTGGCGTGCGACTTAATTCTAATATCGACGATTTCAGAGCGGGCCGTGCAGCGCGTGACGCCATTTTGAATTTTCTAGCCGCCAATTTATGTTGTATTACAAAATGGCGGCGTCCGAACGACCCAATCAGCTGATTCTGCGGGGAATCCGCTGCCAATGGATATAATAATAGAAAAAGAGGAATGTTAGTCAATGAACTGAAGCATTGTCGATGTACATTCTGCAGAAAAAAAAATGGTTGTCAGAATGACGTCACGCGAGGCACGCCGTTTTTGCATTTAGTACGGTTAAGGTGTATATCGCGCGAGGGCGCGAATGTGATCATATGAAAATATCGCTTCTCCTTAATATTATTATAATCATAGATTATTTTCTTATTGGTAGATCTGCCGTCATTATTGCTTTTTTCCAATTATATTTTTTAATATTTTGTGACGTCACTCGTAATGCTTGAAATTATTTATTTTTAGATTTACGGTATCGATATAAATTAATGATCGAGGACATTATTGGATTTTTGAGAATATTTATTGGATATTGTAGTGTCTAGTCGATGGGTTTTATACATTTTTACCAACTGAGCGCTGCGTGGGTTAGAGCGGGGGTCGATGTACTGAGCGCAGCGTGACACTGAGTGAATTCAGGTAAGTTAAGTTAGCAGGGACGCCGCAATACCAGACCCGCCTCGTTGCTCAAGTCTGGCCTACACTAGGGTAAGCTAGTTTAGTTGTAAGTATCGTATAGGATAAGCCAGAGACTCAGCTTCCGATCGTCCAGTCCGTGCTTTTATATGTGGACATTTTGTAACGTTTTTACATACCTCCTGGTGCGTATATCTTGTATATAAGTCACTTCTGTCGGATTCGCGAAGGAAGCGTTTCTCAACGCGTTTTACGATGAACAAAATGTGTATTAAGTATTTGTACTTCAATGCTGAACCCGGAAATTAATATTTGTACGATAATGTCTTTGTAAACTATTAATGAATAAATTATAATCATATTGTACGTCGATGATGTTTTATTTACAGCACTTTTCATCGAATACTTAACCTTGTAAAGTTGCCTGACTTTTTAATGCTACCGAACTGTTTCAGAAATGCAAAATAATATTTAAAGGGCATGCTAAGTCCTTGACATTGTATAGATTATCTAAGAAATAGACTTAGAAATAATAGAAAAATACCGACACAATAGAGTTTCTAAAAAGTAAAAAAATATTTCTATTCTTTGTAACTTGTTTACTATCACGGACAGAGCATGCACTCAAAAATATTTTTTCGCCTTTCTAAAATACCCTGTACGTATGTATTTATACCTTTAGTTCGCATTACATAAATTTTTAACATACATATTATTTAAATTTCATAACAAATTTTAGGATAAAAATAACCAAAAAAAAAGAGTAAATTGTATTGAAAAACTTATATATTTTAATTAAATAGTTACATTAATCTTTACAGTTCTCCCTAGCTAATGACACAATGGATTAGCATCGATGCATTTTATTGGTCAAAATTAATATATTAAAAATAATTTATCTACATAACGGATAAACAAAGTCAATAAACATTATTTCAATTGAACATCTAGATAATAATAAGCGAAAAAACAAATGTCTGTGTTGCCAGCAGAAACGTGTGGGGGATTGTAAATGTGAGTGGTAAAAGCTTTTCTTACTGGCAACACTTTAAAGTGATCTAACAAGGGGATGGTGTTGCATGAAATTTGACAGTTTACTTATCGATAAAATTTTAATAAATTAATCATGCTGGAATTTTATTAAGAATATAAAAAAAGAGAACATAATTTTCGACTGAGGGGCGCGGGGCGTATGTAATTCTTCCCCCCTTTTTTATAAAACTGTTCATGTCCCACTGCTGGGCAAGAATGAAGTCTTTTGCAGAAAATTATCGATATCCCACCAAACCGCATGCAACACCACCCGAATACAAAGTAGCTTAAATCGATAATACGTCAATATTGAGGGTTGTAAAATATATTAATAACATACACATATCAAATGGAATAGTTTGTACGCAACATACACACACACAATGCAAAGCGCGGGTTGATCTCTTGTGATTAGCGCCTGGTTTACATGGAATTAGTAGCTAATGTCCTAAACAAGAAGCGGACACGAGAAACATGATTTTCTTAATACGTTGCTTTGCTCTACACATTTTTTATTGACAGTGCAATGAATAGTGAGCTGTGAAACGCAAACGCTGGATATACGAGCATTTAAAACTAATATCTTTTTAGCATTGAAGAATTATTACTCCAACAGCTTGCTTCTCTTGTAACTCAAGATGTTGTAAACGCTTTTAGCTGTTTTTCGAAATTATTTCAACGCTAAAATGAAATAAAAATAGACTGACTTCTTCATTTAGGCTAGGCTAGCATTGTGCGGCAAACTGATTAAAGAAAATATTTGCAGAATTACCGCGAGCAATCTATATCTACTAAGGCAGAAGCTACTAATTCCGTGTAAAGAAGGTCTTAATATGAACTCGCCTTGGCTCCACATCGCTCAAACGTTCAGAGAAATTATATTAATTGACTCTGCATTAAATAATTGACTACAAATTGTAACAAGCTGCCAATCAAATTATTCAATTAAAAGAAAAAAATAAAAAACACTGAAAAGAAATTTTCTAATGATTTGTAAATTTATTCTTCATTTAGTCACCATAAAGTCACTCTTAGTTTATTTTCGAATAGCAATTATTAGATTTCGAGATAATGTAGTTAAGAAATTAAATAATTATTTCATTATCTAATAATTTATTAAAATCAGACCACAAAATCTTATTTTACTTATTATAAGTAGATACACACCTTAATTTCTTAATTGCATGAAAAGTCATACTCAGACGTGTTTAGTCGTTTTAATATCACACCTGTGACGTCAAAGGCGAGTTCATCTCATGTCGATTACGATATCGACAAATCGACTCTATCGTGACATGTCGATGGTTGCTTTATCGATAAAATAATCGGCGCGGTGACGATCGCATTCGGTTTCGTGGCTAAGGCGGACGCGACCAAGATATAGCAGACATTGAGATAAGGTAATCTGTGAAAATATACTTAAGACACCTATCGATATTAATTTATGTATCAACTTATCAATATGATAAGTATCTATGACCAGATATGTCTAAGGACAGCCTTCGGGTAAGGCGTTCCTAGGTTTGTCTGGAAATTCAAAACAGACACCAGTCAGGAATATGCCAAGAAAATCGAGACTAAAGGCATTATGATAAAAATCTATAAAAACCACCTATCACGTCCTAACTCGATTTGTTTATAACTATTGATCAGGCGTTTATAATGGCCAAAACCGAATTTAATCTTCGCCAGTAACTGAGTAAATGATTTAGTATAACCCAACAAAAACAAGAATGTTTGCCAAAATGGCCGCATCCGCCGCAGAGCGACACACATTAATTACAAAACTGGTATCTAAGGCACGTTAACAACTTGACACCTTAAACCGTAGTCGCCGAACTATGGACGCCATGTTGGATTGTCGCAGTGCACTGACTTTCGCTTCATATCTGGATATTATTCCGTTTGAATATACTAATAAAAGGTATAAAAAGGTTAACTAATTTAAATAAGGTACATTTATTCAACTTTTATTTCGTTTTGGCTCTAAATCGTAGACTTATAAAAGTTTAGACATCCTCAGTTATGTTTTTACCATTTATCGTTCCACTGCGACAATCCGTTGAAGTTTACACAAATTTATATTAGTAGCGTTTTCGGGGCCTGACTCATATCTCTACATATTTGAAGTACCATCGATAACAAACTGAATATTAGCCGATTAACATCAGATACGATTCTTCATATTTAACTTATTTTAGCTTAAAATATTCCTAAGTTTATACCTTTCCTGGCTTTAATCAGCTAATACCAAGTTTTTCAGTCTAAGATTAGGTCTTATAAAGATTTAGATATTCGTAATGGGCCCCGAAGTATCATTAAGGGTTGCTACGTGACTATGTGCTACTCTATGGCCGATACGCCACGACTTGCAGACAGCGAATTACGATGAGCCCCTCCTATATAATACTCCCTGATACGTCCAGCGTATTTTAGGCAAAACAAAATAAATCGTAATGCGTTAACTGATACTAGAAATATGTATGTGTCCATCACAGAAACATTGTCACATCATTATACAATCATTAATTTCCATCGAATATTTACTTGTTCACGTCACTTTTTGCCTGACAGTCGTGTCGCGTCGGTTACGAAGTGGCGAGCGCGGCCGATTTCACGTTTGTGTAAATGTTATGTACTGTGTAGACTCGTTGTAGGGAATAAATTCGATCAGTGCTTTGCTTTGGTGTGATAGAACATAGCTTTTCTATAGGAAAAAAGTATAAACTTTACAAAACGCTTGGTATAAAATAAATCTATATCAAAACGTTTAAATTCATTAACTGACTAAATTTAAAAAGGATACTTTTTAAGATGACCGAGGAATAAAAAAAAAAATTAAATGTTTAATAATTTCGTGACGTGTCTGTGTGTTTACTACTACTGTTAGAATTATATGAATCCCAAAATAGAATCATTCATTTTTTTGTTTTTGTTTGTATGTTTGTTTAGACGCCCCGACCGCGCTTCCCACGACGAATGACGTCACAGCTTCTCCAGTCTATATAAATTTATTTGTATACCATCTAACTGCCTTATTTAATTTGTTAACCTACACCACATAGTTTACTCTCCACCACTCAATTTTATAAGGTCGAAGCGAAAATATATTGCCCTTCGAATTTCAACTTTACGTGTATATAAATAAAACTGATTCTAGGACAGCGCCGACGCTAAACCAACACTCTTCCAAGCTCATTTTGCCATGTTCTATATGTATACCTATATATATAAAATATATATGATTGAGGGATGAAATAGTACTAAAAGCAAAAGCAACTTTTAACTCGTGGGATTTTTCAAGCTATATATTTGCAGCCGTGTAAGATTTATGAATTAATAATCTTTCACATAAAGCTGTATGAATAAAAAGTATATTACAGTGATGTTTTCTTATTCGATTCTAGAGCTTCTTATTCACATACAGTTTTATAGCAATTGATGTTCTAATATGTTGAAATTATATTTTTGTACACTGGCCACAAATAGCTATTAGCTGTTATAGAAGAACTGAGAAATTAAAACATTTTACTGTTTGTTTTGTATTTTACCTGTAATTTTGCAGTTTTTCTTAAAGATTTTATTTCAAGCTTGGATACCAATAATATTGTTGTACAATGACCGAAAATTATTATTATATTAACTGCAGTTGAAACTAAACTTGATTTTAAAATGCAGCGTGAAATGCAATGCGAAAAATGATTGAACCAAATTAAATTTTGCAAGTTTCAAAGATTGCAAGTTTTGGTAGCACTAAATTGTAAAAATGTGTATGTTACCCACTTTGAAGGCGTATATCTTCCAGAAGAGATGCTGAGGAAACCAAAACCTGCTTCTCTTATTATAAGAGGTCGCCTTATGTTTTCGCATATCGCTACAAATTTCGTTTGTCATCCCATCCCTTTATTCTTCAGTCACACACTCTGTGAATGAATGTATTTCGGCTGCTCACCCGTGGTACTACCAGTAGCCCTACTAGTAGTACCATAGTACTACGGGCAATTAATTTGACCCCCATTTATAAAGAATGTATCAATAAATGTAATCGGTAGTGATAGTTACGGTGTGTCGGCGAGTGTCGTGGGCGCGGTCTGCGAGGCGCGGCTAGCAACGTGTTACCTCTACCTGCGACAAACAACAAAATACTGTTAAAAAATATTTTCAAATTATTTATTGCATTTTATAATGAACATCAGTTCTAACTACTAAAAGTCACTGTCTTATAATAGGTGCACTATGAACCCTGTCGGGTATTGCAAGCAAAAAGTGCATTATTTCTTTAATTATCTAAAGAAGTGCCGAGTAGTCAGCGACTAGGTGGTAAAGCCGACTATTCGGCCAATTTCGTAGTCGGCGATTATTCAGCAAAGTGACCGATTATCCGGCTACTATCACTATAATCGGCGAATAATCGGCAGAGTGCCGACTATCCGGCTACTTAATGTGTATATATTTCTTAATAATATGTACATAATAACATGTAGGAGTAATGAGGTACATTAAGTAAAAACCTTGATTATTTAAAATACACAAAAGCACCGCTCTGTCCTTACGAAAGCAAAAATCAAGAAACAATGCGAAGTAAAGAAAACAAGTCCGACAATCAGCTGTAAACGAAGCGTTACAGAAATCCCCGAAACCGTAATCGGCTTGGCCGAATAGACGTCGACTAGTCAGCCTCTTCACAACCGACCAAACGGGTAGTCGGCCAAAGTCATAATCGGCACAACTCTATATTTTCTTACATTTATTGAAAAAATAAGTCCGGCAATCCCATTCGCGCCGAGGCATGTATGTATAGTGTATACAGACGAGAATTGGATTGCCGGACTCGTTATTATTATTCCTTACTAGCTAACCCGGCAGACTTCGTACTGCCAAATATAGCCTGTCAAAATGTACGTTTGTATGGAAAAAAGAAAAGGGCTGTTTTTAGGGTTTTTCCGGCAATTATTAGAATTTTTCTCGCCGTAAAAACCATCTTTGAATTTCAACGAACATTTTAAAAAAAGAATTTGCCAAATTGGTCCAGGCGTTGTTGAGTTATGCGCTTACCAACACATTTTGCGATTCACTTTTATATTATAGATTATTATTAAAACTACTCGTTCGACAATGCCATACTTTCCGGCCTCTACACCAATATACTATTCCAGTCCATGTCCATTACAAAATGTGACGTGGCACGCTTACCCGGTAGAGTTACGGCTAGGACAGGAAGGGGTTGGGCGTGTGCCGCTGCGGCGACCACGGCGACGCCGCGCGCGCCGGCGCCGGCGCCCACGGGTCCGACAGCGGCGCGCTGCCCGCCCTGGACACAAACATGTAAAAACTCTCAGATGCTAGTGAGAGCTGTAGACTTCACACAACCATATAAAAAACTGGGGCTCTGTGAGCTGTAGACCTCGCGTGTCACCCTCGATTCGTTGAAGTAAAAAGTAAGTAAGTTGGGTAAAAAGTTGTAGTAAGGGTAGGTAACAAAAAAGATATATGATATTTTGGAAAAATTTACTAAAATATGATATAATCGCGCCTATTACCGCCATTTTAAAAGCAATTTTTGACCAATCTCGAAAATGAGACGCTTTGCTCGCTCGGTCAATAATATAAAAGAAGAAACTAGGTACTTTACATTTCAGTTTTATAACCCCCGTTTGTATAATGCATCTGATGCTAGTGAGAGCTGTAGACTTCACACAACCATATAAAAAACTGGGGCTCTGTGAGCTGTAGACCTCGCGTGTCACCCTCGATTCGTTGAAGTAAAAAGTAAGTAAGTTGGGTAAAAAGTTGTAGTAAGGGTAGGTAACAAAAAAGATATATGATATTTTGGAAAAATTTACTAAAATATGATATAATCGCGCCTATTACCGCCATTTTAAAAGCAATTTTTGACCAATCTCGAAAATGAGACGCTTTGCTCGCTCGGTCAATAATATAAAAGAAGAAACTAGGTACTTTACATTTCAGTTTTATAACCCCCGTTTGTATAATGCATCTGTGTATGGCATCGTAACTGGACCGATACGAAGGCGGTTTTTTTTGCGGTGATTGATATTTGATGGAAATCAGTTCAGTGGTTCAAAAGTTATGGTGGGAGGTGAACGCTTGAAAATCTGAGATTTTTTTCAAATGTGCCTGGCAAATAAACCTAATGCAATCTAGAATACGATCAACCAAACTAGATGATCACTATTATTGAAACATACATGTGCATATTCGTCGCCATATTGTTCGTCATATTGTTCATGTTGGGCGGCATGTTGACGGGCATGTTGGGCGCGGCCGGCGCGCCGAACGCCGGCGACGCGGAGGGGAAGTTGACGCCGGTGAGACCCATCTGTTGCTGCTTCAGCTCGTTGATTGTAAGCCGCGCCTGTGGTACAATTAAGCAAGATTACATTTTAATCTTAAAATATAGACTAACACGGGAAAGAGATAAGTGGAAGAGAACGGGAAAGACAAATCCAACAATAGGACCAAATAGGTAGCAAAAAAAACATTGATCTGGTGTTGGGGTTATTTACTTATTTGAACCACAAATCGCTTTTTATAAATATAATTTGGTGTCTACATAGTAGAAACAAGTAAACAGGTATTGTAAGTTAATTAGCACAGAGTTCTAGCCCATGAATATTAAACCTTTGACAGAGAATACTTTTACTATGCGGTACAATGTAAACAAAGAAAAAAAGCTATATTTGACAATCTAAATTTACTTTTAAAGCTATTATAAGGACTTAAGTTTTACATTGATATGTAAAGGGCTGCAACGCAAAGGAGTAAACAATAAAAAAGGAGACTGGTATTGGCATATATCAGGCACTATACGTTGATCATGTTGTCACAAGTCTATTGTGGAATGGAGACTCTTTAAAATAGACAGATTTTCTTTTCTTTTATTATCCTTTATTGTCCCACTGCTTCGCACAGGTCTCCCCATATCCTTGTACTTATTATTTTGTGCAACAGACAGATTTATTTAAAGAAATGTATACACTCACCGGCTGTGGCGGCACAAACATCTGCCGGGGGGGCTCAACAGCGAAGGGGTTGGGGGCGGGGGGCGACTGTGGCGGGGGCTGCAACAGGCGCTCCAAGTTGACGAGCGCCGAGTTCTCGCCGAGGAAAGCAGAGGGCGACTTTTTGATGGCGCCCGTGCTGGCTGGCGGTGGGGATTTGCTGTTTAAGTTGTCACCTGAAAATATAGATTATTTGATTGTTATACACGTAAACAATGTTTTCTTTTTAAATTTAAAGATGAACGATGGAAATCTCTAATAGCAAAGGTAAAATTGTTATAATTAGTAACGTAACAGATACCGTACGCCATAGGAACTATTGGGGGCCGTAAGTAGGCAAAACTGGAGTTGCGAGTAGGCTCAAAGAGATGGCAGCACACACGACTACACGACTAGCAAAAAGTAACAAAGTGTTGAATATGCTTTAAAAATATAAGTATATAAGTCATTTTTAATTATAAGGGTACACTTTATTAAAATAATAATAATAAAAAAATTAATTACTACCTATAACGCCATCTAGTGACAAGGAAGAGAAAAAAAATGTTTATAAGACGATGGGTAGGCATGGCAAAGGACAAAACAAAAGTAATCAATTAAATATCGCAGCTTTTTTTGGGCTCAAAGGATCTTATACTGTTATAAGGTGAAAGGGCAAAAAAGTCAAAAATCATTTATTAGCCTTGATAATAACACTTGATAATTGTATTTTTTCTTTCGATTTCTTAAAAGGTAAATGTAAACGAAAGAAGACTAGAACGAAGTGGAAAGGTTACGAGATCAGTTTTGCATACCTAGTGTAGTAAGGTCGAAGGGGTCGGGCTCCGAATTGTTGTTGCTGGCGCGCGGCCGCTGCGAGAGCGCGTCGAACTGCTCCAGCTCGGACGACGACGGCGACGATATCGACGCTTGCGACTTGCTCTGCAACGAACACACGCTTGTCAGCACAAAGTTCTAGCCTAGGAATGGTTAAATATTCGACGGTGCCACTTGCACCCTGCTGCGCTTCCACAATCTTATATAAAAAGAAATACTAGATGTACATACATAACGTGATTAAGCAGGCGACTAGAATACGCTATTTTAGTCCATGTGAGAAAATATATAAAAAATATTCGGAAAATGTTAGTTTTAGTTTATAAAATGCCAAAATGAATTTTTAAATTCAATTCAAAATTTTCTGTATTTAAAGCACAAAATAGTAACGCCATTGATGTTATTATGTCATACGCCAGTGTAAACTAAAAGTGTAAACTGTCAAATGCATTCATGGGTGCTTTTGTTTATATACATATCTGACGTCATGATCTTTAGACATTAACTTCACGTTTTCGGCAAAGTACGCGCAAAATTTGAAAATGTAAAATTGAAATGCATTTTTATGGCACTTATCGATTAAATGAAAATGTGTATTTTTTAAGTGTTTTACCACCGTTTAAGCACTATGGATCTAATAGAGAATATGCACGTATTTTTTTGTTTGCTTAATAAAATACTTTTAAACCACAGTAAACAAATATGAAAGAATTTATAAAATAACTTAATCAGCGAAAGTGTGACACTTTAAAGTTTCAATTACAAAGAGAAGTCCGACTTTAAGGACTGGTGACGTCAACGTCCATGGTCATACCGTTTTAGCGAGTGAGATAGACATATATTCGTAAAATCGCTATATTTCGTTCGTTTTTCAACTAATTTTATTATGTTTTCACCGTTAGTACTTCACTTTTGAATATTTATATATTAACTGATTAAATAACACATATTTTTTCCATGCATATTCCCTATTTAGACACATTTAATTGGTGCCGTGTGGTTTACTGGCAGAATAGGGTCACTCTAAGTCCTCCTGTGGATATCGTAGAAGGCGACTAAGGAATATAAGCTAAACAAAGCTTATGAACATCGGTGAGACCTCTCCAACCCGTCTGGCCAGCGAGCTGCTTTGGCCAACTATGGTTCTAGTTAGTAGTACAGAGAGGGTCGTGCTCCTGCAATGGAGACAAAAAGACCTGATGGATGGATGGATGAAGACATATTAAAAAAATGGGTGTAGTACCATATGATGTCCGTTCGTCACCTGTGCGAGCGGCGCCCAGGGGTCGGCGGGGGTGGCGGCGGCGCCGGCGGGCGCCCACGGGTCCCGCGCCGGGCTGCCCACCGCCGACCACGCGTCCGACGACGTCTCCTGGAAATACCAACCGCGGGGTCACAGGGGAACTATATTGAACAGACTTCCATGTTGATTGGCTCTGAATATCGAAGTCTGTATACATATTTTACTATTCAAAATATAAAACAATTCATAGATCCGAATCCACCTTTACAGAATTGAAAAAAATAAAAAAACTCTGGCAATACTTTTAACTAGCATTCACTATCACACATATCTTACCATAGATTCAGCAAATGCATCAAAATCCAAATGCATTGGCTAAACAAAATAACAAATAATAGAAATAAAATTAACGTTAATATCATACTTTTAAACAAAATGTACCATAACTTATTTAATGAGATCAGTTTAAAACTTTTAATTTCACTGATTATAATGTATTTGCAACTTGATATTATTAGACACTGCGTGTCAATTTGTATTAAACAAGTTTATTTGCCAGGCGCATAAAAAAGGCCCCGACTTTCAAGTGATCCCCCATAACTTTTGAAACGCTGAATCGATATCCATCAAACACAACTAAGAATCACCGCAAGGAAACTTTATTCATTTAAAAATAGTTCAAGAGAAAGGATGCCACAAACAGACAGACTTTAGCGTCAAACTTACCATTTCCGACAGAGAAGAATGGGACCACTCCAAGTCCTCCCGTGGATGCCGTAAAAGGCGACTTAGGAAATGCAAGCTAAACAAAGCTTGTAAACATCAATGAGACCTCTCCGACCTATCTGGTCAGCGTGTAGGGCAAACTCCTGCTTGCCTTGGCCAAGTAAGGCTTTGGTAGTACAGAGAGTCGCGCTCCTGCAGTGGAGACAGAAACACCTGATGATGATGTATAGATACACATCCAAAACCCAAAAAAAGTAGGAAACAGTATGTGGAGCTACCTGTCTCGGCGCGTGGTTGTGGTTGCCCCAGGCGTCGGCGGGCGCGCCGGGGGACAGGTTCACGTCCAGCAGGTCCAGCAAGTGAGACTGCTGCTCGGGCTTCTTCTCAGGCAGCGCGCCCGTTGTCCTGCAAACAGCACATGTTCATTAAACAACACATTCCGTTTATTCCCAGTAGTTCCTTTTGACAGTTCCTTTAAAGGGACTAATAAATAAATAAATAAATTTATTTCAGATGTCAGAGATCCATATATGATACACTTATTAGAAATTCACAAAATATACAATTAAATAGCAATAAAAAAAATGTCACACAATACTTGAATTAAAATTGAAATAATAATTAAATACAAATGTCACAAATCACTACTATCTACTAAATACTAATGAGACTTTTGTTCATTGTAAAGACGAAAAAGTCTTAGTAGTCCCTTTAAAGGAACTGTCAAAAGGAACTACTTCTATTTTATCGACCGATAACCACCGAAGCGGCCCGATAGGGCAGCTCGCCAGGGCCGAATCTCAACCTTATCACATTGACATAAGGTGCATTTTATCAGGCCCGGTCTCTACAGGCCCTACATTTTAAAGGTTAACCATAAACAAAACTCAATTAACAATAATTAAACACTTCCTACAGGTACATCACGCTCGTGTTCCTAAGGTCGCAATAGGGTGTTTAAAAGTTTGACGCTAATGTCTGTCTGTGGCATTGTAGCTCTTGAAGCGATGGACCGATTTCGATAAGTTATTTCACGTGAAAGTTTCCTTGCGGTGGTTCTTAGCTGTTTGATGAAACTTGGTACATTTGAAAGTTATTGGGGGTTAACGCTTAAAAGTCAATGTTTTTAATCTGTGGGAAGCAAGCCGCATACAAGGAACCTTTTGATGTCATCCATACTAACACATCTGCGTGTTATAATAATGTATCTGAAGGATCTAATATAACAATAATAAATTAGAATTCGTAATCATTTTGACGTATCTATCTATCTAAGATATACAAAAAAGTTTTATACCATAATTTTATTGTAAAACGAACTATACTGCAACTGATAAAATGTGACATCTACATGTCATACCTACATAGTTAGAGTCAATAGATACTCGTACTGTAATGATATCAATAAGAGAAATCAACGAATACTTCAAATTACATGTAACATACTTTTAAACGAACGCTTTAAATTATAAAATGTTTTATACGGTAATTACACGAAACGTACCTTTTTTATTAATCCCCGACAAAAGAGGGGTGTTATAAGTTTGACGCCAATATTTGTCTGTTTGTGACATCGTAGCTTTCAAACGGATTTCGATGAGGTTTTTACGTGATGGCAAGCTCCTTTGCTTAGCTATGTGTTTGGGGTTTAACGCTTGAAAGTCGGAGTTTGTTAATTTGCCTGGTAAATAAAAGATGGCGCGATATCAATTACACTTAACATCGGTTGAAATATGTAGTTCCGCCACTCATTTGCCTGGCAAATAAATGTGTTTATTTGCAATCGCGTTGCAACTCAGTATGACGTGAACAAAACATTGTCGTCGACAACGTGCTCAATGCTGCGACCACGGTCGGTGCAATCCGATTGAAACATCATCAAATAAATAAGGTACGCTCCGCGTCAACTCCCGCGCATATAACATTTAACATCGCTAACTAGTGGTAGTGCAGTACATCAAGTACATGAGCAATATTTGTAACAACGGCACCGAACCACTGACTGTGTAACGCCCGGGCAGCGCTCCACGCACTTGAACAGCAGGTACTGCGGCGGGCACGACGCGCAGCGGAGCAACTGCTCCAACCTGGGGCACACTCCAGCTGTGAGAGCTTTCGATTTGCTACTATTTACTCGAATTAATATAAGTCTTCTTCTTAACGAGTCTGAATGGCTTTTTCATAAGGTAAGGTCATTTAGACCAATGTGTGGCCACACTTAAACCCCTGTCATTAGCCGAGTAACTTATGTATTTTAAATACAGAACGGAATCTTCGTCCTGCGCAATATACGTCCCCATATCCCGTTCCCGCACCTCTCCCCCGTTTTCGCCTTATAGAAGCGGCTGCAGGCGCCCGCTGAACATCCCGCCAAAGCGAGAGGGCGACGGAACGCTACAGCACAGCCTGTGTATGATGCTCTTTCTCGCCCTAACTAATGACGATTCTGAGCGACAGAAAAGGATAGCAGCATGCGAAACAGGGCGACAGAACGCTATAGGGTTGTGACGCGGTTCCTCACTTTCGCAAATGGTCATCGCTAAAAATTTGGTCACTTTTGCAGAATGTCATTTTCGCATGTTGTGCTATAGCGTACCGTCGCTTTCTTTCGCCGTAGCTAGGAATCCGTCGCTGGAAGGCGCTGGATGAATTCCGCTCTAGATCAGTCATTTTGGAAATCTTAGGGAGAGGGCTATGCCTAGCAGTGGACGTTGTGCGGCTGAAATTAATGAATGAATGACCGCCACCGGGCTAAATTATTCTTGCACTAGCCTTCCTCAGTTCGGAGTCGGTTTAAGCTTTTCCATGTGGCCCGTGGTAGCTCATGACTCAGGTAGTTCCTCCGACGGTGGAAATCAGGCCGGTTCTATAGCGTGCCGGCGCTTTCCCCCCCCCCTAGCTAACGATTCTGAGCGACAGAAAAGAATAGCAGCAGTTTGTAAGAAGACAGTAAGGTTGGTGCACTGACTGGAAGTCGTTCTGCGACTGGCTGATGGCGAGCTGCAGGCGCACGTCGTCGGAGCGCCGGCGCCGCTCCTCGCGCTCGGCCTCCTCGCGCGACATGGCCAGCGCCAGCTGCAGCTGCAGCTCCTCCTCGCCCGCCGTCAGCGGCCGCGCCAGCTCCGCGTCGCGCCCGCCCGTCCACTCCGCTGACTCGCCGCTGTTCAGCTGCAAAGCGAATGACAAGCATGTTAACTGCGCCTGCGCCATAAGGTTAAAGCAAGAAGTAGCCCGTGAGATTTCTGCATACCAAATTGTATCAAAATTGGTTCAGCCGTTTGTTGCTGCTGAATAGTTTACTAGCGATAGCCTTTCTATAGAACATCGATATTTTATATAAAACCGATACTATCGATTGTATAGATAGATCGAGCAAATTATCAATAGTATTGCGTTTCATAAACTAACGTTAAAGTATTATTAAAAACAATACTATCAATAGTACGTAAACTATCGATACTTTCGTTAGTTTATTAAACGCAATACTATCTATAGTAACGATAGTGCTGCGTTTCATAATTATATATGGATAGTTCATGTATTATTATAAAAAACAATACTGTCGATAATTAGTTCGTCGTCAGGATATAGTATTGGTTACCGATACTATCTATAGTCTATCGATAGAGGACATCATGAATGTATACTATACATATAGTCAGTTACCGCTGGGAAAGTGGGGCTGGTGGGAGTGTCGAGCGCGCCGTCGCTGCCGAACGCGCTGGCGCTCTGCGCGAACCGCTGCTTCGCCTTCAGCGCGCGCGCACGCTCGTTCTTCAAGCGCTCCTCGTCTTTCAATAGGTTCACTAGCTGCTTCGCCTTCTCTCTCACATTGAGACCTGAACAGATAAATTAGGACTGATTAGACATTTTTAATTGTCTTCCAAGAAAAGAGGAGGTTATCAATTCATCACGATCGTTTTTTTGATGTATGTTCGACCGATTATTCGAAAACGCCTGGAGGGCCTGGACCAATTTGAAAAATTCTATTTTTACTTTTTTTTTAAATTTGAAATGTATACTTGTGAGGTTATCACATACAAATCTTATTAAAATCGGTCGTGTAGTTTGAAAGTGAAGTCGAAGAAAAATAATTTCCACTCATTTCTGAACTAAAAGTTGTTCTTTATAAAGTCTACAACAATTTCAACTGGTCTTTAAAAATGACAGACATCACAACTATTTTTTAATTTCCTTTCTTCCTTCCTGAACTTGTCACTTGTTAATATGTAAATTAGGCTTAAGTTGATAACTTACTAAGCACCGAAGGAAAACTTGCGTGCAAAACACGCCAGTGAAGGATTCAGTTACATTACAATAAGTTATGCAGCAATAAAATAATAACAATAGAAATAAACAGTCAAATTGCATTTCCACAAACGGTGTCAAGGCATATCGTTTAAGAAGCAAATAAAAAAAGAGTACAAACAATTAAAGTGACTAGATGGACGTGTCATGGCTTAAAACCTCTTTACTTATACTAGCATTTTTAATAATATTAGAAATTTGGTTTTAAAGAGTTATGACATCGACATTAGTTAGGGCGAGAGAGCGACGGCACGATATAGCACCGGCCGTGCTATAACGTTCCGTCGCTCTCTCTCGCTTTGGCAAATGACGGTTCTGAGCGTCAGAAAAGGATAACAGCATGCGAAAGTGCTGATCCGTGCTGACAGGTGCAGCCCAACCCTAAGACATCTTCAAAAGATGCTGCATGTTATTTATCCTTAGCACTTTGTTTTGTGATAAGAATAACATAGACCTTCTAAGTCTTCTTATTCTCGGCATGACCAATAAAATATAATTCAAAGTTGCAAAATATAACTACTTTGGTATACACTGTACTTAGTAGCTCTGTGGACAGTCGCCACGTCAACTGTTTAGCATAGCGACGACATGTGGCATAACTGGCATGTGTTTAGGCTCATTTGCAGGTGGCTTTGGTATTAGGGCATGTTTTGGAAGTTCCTTTTAGGACGGTACCGACTTGGCGGATGGTGTGCTAGGTAAAAAAAAAGTGTAAGATTTTCCGTCACGAACTGTTTCAGGGGCTGGAATTTTTTTTTTTCAGGGCTTCAAGTTTTGTAACTCCTTTCGAACCGAGTCTTCCAAGACACTCTGTTTCTTATGGCCCACCTGACACTAAACCTGAGCGTCTAAAAAACGTCACAGGATAAACTCTTAACACCCTGATCTAAGAACTAGGGCCGGCGTTGCCTCCCAATGTTAGCCCTTAGCACCTAGGGGACGTCTTTTATTTCCGTGATGATTTTTTCTATTTCCCACTTTTATTTTTATATTACCTAACTTTTTGGTAATGATATGTGGTGAGGTAAGTTTTATGTGTATTTCCGACTTCAAATAGGTCGCGGTAAGTGTATAAGTAAGACGCTATTCTCTGTCCCGTCGTGGGAACGTGTCCGACCTTGACACGATGCATTCGCACAGATATCCACGACGGGACACAATGGGACATTCACTGCGCGCGAGTCAATGCTTGGGGATATAGTGGTCTTTATGGATTACATCGACAGAAAATTGCATGTCATACATACAAAATGTTACACTCAAGAAGCTGTTTTTTTTTGTGGAATAAGACTATAACGCACCAACCTTGATCTTTTCCCTCCTCCATATACTGGAAGTCTTTAAGCGTGTGTATCGCGTAGATATTCTCCTTGCACTGCATCGCAACCTTCTCGCTGCCAGTCTTGATGAGGTACTCCATCAGCACCAGCGCCTTGTACACGTGCCGCCAGTTCTTGCCGTGGTCGTTGAGCCGCTTCCAGATCATCTGCATGATCTCCGTGAACGCCATCACGTTGTACGTGAGGTCCGCGATCTCCGCCATGAGGGTGCTGGACGGACCCCATGGGTCGTTGGAGGTCGCCTCGCGCACTTTGACCTGCAGAGAGGCAAGTTTCGCCATTATGTAACGGAAGAATTTGGCAACTTATCGTTTTAAGGTTTAGTAGCACCTTAAACTAATAGGATTGGAGTTGTCGAAGATTAAACAATACTTTAAAAATATATGTATATATATATTTTCTAAAACAATGAATCGGAAAGTGGGTCATTAACTTGCAAGATTTGATTACTAACAGACAGACAGACAGATGGGACAGGTGAAACTTATTTTTCAAAACTAAAAACCGATTTCACCGCCAATCTGCACAACCAATTTTGACAAAATTTCTAATTTATAATAGCTAAAAATTATGCTAAGTGGTGCAATTTTGAGGTAAATCTAGTTTCAAATGTCAAGTTACTAGCTGCATTGCGGTGTTACCCATGCCTAAAGTAGCCAATGTGTTAGTCCAGGGTGTCAGCTTAATGTATACCCAATTTTATCTAAATTGGTCTAGCCGTTTGAGCGTGAAGTAACATACGCACACATACCCCCTCTCTCTCTCACACACACACACACACACACACACACACACACACACACTCACAAACTTTCGCGTTTTTATAATATTAGTGTGATGTTACTTCTGTAAAGCACAAAATAAAGTATTTTTTTTTCTTTTCTTTTAAAACTTAAGAGATTGTGGTGCGACTCTGACTCTGCAGTAATCTAATCTGTCAAATACGTTAAGAAGTTTTTGCCGTGTCATCTGTCTCACGGCAAAAACTTCTCGTATCAAATAGAGTATTGCTCAAGATTATACAACCAACTGCACCGGCAAGCGCAGCGTGGGACACCCACCAGGCGACCTGTGCAAGATTACAGGAAGGCGCTAGATACAGGCGGCTTCCGATCGGTCATTTTGGAAATCCTTGTGGGAGACTACCTGTGGCTGATATGATGATGATAATGATACAACCAACTGACCTGGGCATCGGAGTAGTTGTGCGCGAGGTTCTTGATGTTCCGCCGCAATCCCGACACGTTCACCTGCATCTCGTCCCGACCGCGGGGCATCTGGAACACCAAACACCTCCGTTATTATCACTGACATGTTATACAAGAAAATTAAAAAGCTCTGCTTCTGGAAAGTGGTGTCAAAAGTAAAAACTCATTTATTTATTTTTGGATATTTGTATCACTTGATAATTGCTATTTTTTCTTTCGATTATTTACATAAAGCTAAGTTTACTGCCGCCTCCTATACGCAAGTACAGAATAAGCGGCAACAAACTGTACTGCAGCATTTTCTCCACAAACGTCAACTTACAATTATAGTGATATTAAAATTAGATATGTGGACTGAGAATACATTGTTATGTCATAATTATTATTGGTAAGGGTTGGGCTACATGTGGCAGCACTGAAAAGCACTTTACTATGCTTGTCGGTGTTAAAGCGTTCTTTCACTCTCTCTCGCTTTAGCTAATGACAGTTCTGAGCGACAGACAAAGATAGAAGCATAGAAAAGTGCTGGTGCATGCCGCCAGATGTAGCTCAACCCTTGAGGTGATCGAAATGAAATGTATAGATTACATGATAAAACTAAAATTTGCAATAAGCTTCAGTATTTATAACGAAACATAGATTAGATACTTAATGCATTTAAACGGTGTAAGTTATTTGCCTGTTGCATACCATTTTACTTAAACAATAAATGTATGGCGGACGGTTCGTATAGAGTATAGACCATGCAAATTATCTATTGCTTCAATAAAATTGTATGCAATAGGCAAGAAACTTCCATCATCTAAATGGGCCATTACTTTATAAAATAAATTTATTTAAAAAATACTTTGTGATAAAAATAATGTTGCGAATAATAAGCAATGAAAAAACAGGGCAACAGTCAAAATGTGAGGTATGCAAGGCTGAAATAAAAATGCTGCAATGCAGAACTTATACAGTTACAGTGTTTTGACGTAAAAATTAAGGTAACTCAAAATGTGCATATAAATAAATTGTTAGTTGTACTGCATTGTTAGAATTGGTAAAATTAAATTAGTCACATAATGGCTAGGTCTATTCAAACATTGTTGTCAATATTTTAGATAGAGGGTCGTCTGAAAGGAGAAGAAAAAAGAAATGCACCAGCTGCTTCTCTTTCTGTGCAGATCGTAAATGCCGCTCAAGATAATTGGGGAAAATTTGCCGTTACGTTTGAATCTTTATAACCTTCAAACCCACGATAATATGCTAACCATGGCCTTAGGGTCTTAACTTAAGGCCTAAACGTAATCTGTGGATAGTCAGATGTTGAGGGGCTACCTCAATTTTTCGTGGTGCAGTGCTGCCCCAATTTGAAATAAATTATTTGAAAGGAAACGGAGATTTTATGGCTAGTGTGCGAAGAGTTAGCCTTCCTTTCAAATGATTTTTTCAAACTAGCCGAAGCCCGCGACTTCGTTTGCGTGGACTTTATGTCTCTGAAAAATGCTCATCTGGCTGAACAACTTTTACTAAGGCGGCATTTGTATATCTCTAATAGTTTAGCTGGACCATTATGGTTCTGCATCAGGCGTTCCATTTTCCAAAATCATTTATACCCTATATGTTGCCCAGGCTTAATAGCTATATAACAAAAAAGTTTCTTTCGAATCCGTCCATTATTTCCGGAGATTAGCGTGTACAAACAGACAGACATTTTTTTTAAATTCTTACTCTATTACTACGTCTCCATCGCCCCCAATATTTTTTTTGGAAATATGTTTAATGTACAGACACACTTTTTTTTACTGTTTTATTATTATGTATAGATGGGGGCAGCACTGGACCCCGAAAAGTTTAAAGCATCAGGCCTATAGGTCAAACAAAGCAGTGTTAACAATAAATATCAACTAAGCTGCGATTAGTACCGTCTAGACGACATTATACTAATAGGAACGCATGGCCCCGTGTGAAGTAATGTCATTAGAGTTAATTAAAGTGATTAAGAGGGCGAGTAGTGCTGTAGTACTCGACAATAGCCAGAAATGGTGCGCTTTCTTTGAGAAACGCTCGCGCATCGGCGTGAACAATTAAACAATGCAAACAATCGTACTGGTGTAAGTGTTGTTTGACAAGGCAAATTAAGTAGCTACTTTACTTAAACACTTGATTTTTTAATTATTGTGATTTTTAGGGTTCCGTACACAAAGGGTAAGAACGGGACCCTATTACTTAGTCTGTCACCAGGCTGTATCTCAAGAACCGCGATAAGTAGACAGTTGAAATTTTTACAAATTATGTATTTCTGTTGCCGCTATAACAACAAAAACTAAAAACAAAACAAAATAAATATTTAAGGGGGGCACAAACAAACGCGTTTTTTTATAGATAATGGCACGGAACCCTTAGTGCGCGAATCCGATTCGCACTTGGCCGGTTATTGACGTTTTATGTTATTCAGAACCTATTATTTTTTGAAGATTCATAAAACGGAACATTGTATGATTACTTATCGCAAGTGAGTGATGCTCATGCAATTGTAGATATAGATGTTATCATGCATTATCGTCGTAAGTAACAACTTTTGACTACTTATCGGATGATCAGTCGTTCATAAATAACCGGCCAAGTGCGAGTCGGATTCACGTAAGAAGGGTTCCGTAGCGTTATCTATAAAAAATCACGTTTTTTGTATGGGAGCCCCATTTATTTTACCTGTTTTTAGTATTTATTGTTATAGCAGTAACAGAAATACATCATTGTAAAAATTGCCTAGCTATCAGGGTTCATAAGATACAGCCTAGTGACAGACGGAGAGCGGATTCTTAGTAATAGGGCCCCGTTTTAATACTTTGGGTACGGAACCCTAAAAAATGCGAAAAAGGAAGGTGAAAAAAAGAATCAAAGTAGCTAAACACAATTCGCGGTTTCACCCATACCCTCGAACGGCTTTTACGATCGCGGAAAGAGAAGCAGCTGATACATTGTAAGTTTTATTTTTGTCCCAGACAAGTATGGAATCTTCTTTATTTGGAGAGATAGTGGCATGGCGGTGGGAGAAATCTTACTGTACATAACCTTGCTGTCACTGACATACGAATATGTCCGACAAGGAAGACTATGAGACCTCAGGATGAGACGAGGAAACTCCTAACTCATAATATTTACCAACCGTTACATTAATGCCTCCAATCGTAGCAAATTCGAAGGGACATTGTCAGTGGCCGACCAGATATTATTAAAATTTTAATTGTTACTATTTGAGCGAGCGAGCGAAGAGTCTGTTACGAGATTGGCCAATAATGTTTCTGTCCGCCTATCAGTTTGTCCCTTCCTTAGGTTTGTCAAGCTACAGGTCGGATTTCTCAACCGATTCTCGTGAAATTTTGTTTAAAAGATTAAGAACTAAATAGTTTTTTTGTGTATATTCAGTTTTTCAAAAATGTCATATGAAATTTTTGTTACAATCATAAAGAAGAAACTTTTTGTTTGAAACACTTTTATAAGCTCCAACGTGTCGGGGTAACTCGCGAGGTCTACAGCTCACAAATCCCCTAGTATATATTTAAATGTGCAATAAAGAGTTACATTACAACAAACAAACCATTTACGCATTGTTTGAAAGCTTACAACCAACAAAGGAGTTGGCAATAATTTGCGGAATATTTTGGTCTCTATACAAAGAGTGCTGTACAAAGACTGGTGTGTTATTATTGTCTCAGTGTTGATGACCTGCATCTGCCAAGCGGACCGGTGGAAGTAACCGAAATATGCTCGTTTAAGCCGAAAAAGTTTTTATTTAATTTACTGATTATCATAGAATATGAATTTTAGAAATATGGAGTAGAACTAAGTTGCCGAAATACTCAAAGTAACAGTATGACGAAGGCGGAGTCAGAATGATTATGTTATCATCTGGTTAGCATGTTTTTAACAAGATGCAATTCATATTTGCTGTGGTTCACGTTTGCTACAACTTAGTAACTAAGTCAGTTTGTTATCAAATGAGCCAGCAATATAAATGGTTATTCTACTTATTCTCTAAAACATGTTACCAGTCTATTTTTAAATGAAAATGCTATGCTTAAGGAAAAACTTGTATTTAGGTACTTGTTATAAATAAATTAAGTTAACATACGATAAGTCACACCTACGGTTGGCCTGCGAATAGCTGTAGGCAGGTAAACCACAACAAAATCAACGTAATACAAACCGCAAGTAATATTAGTGAATTGAGTACACAAGTTGGAAAAAATATATATTATAAAACAACAGAAAAACAAGGTCATGCTCTCGAATGAATTAAAAACAAAAGAAACCTGGCAGCAAAAATAACTAAAAGTTGAACTCACTACTAGTAAATAAAAGACGAAATCCATGTTATATATTAATTTTATGTCTTTGACTGTCTTTAGAACTTGAAACTTGGACTAAGCTCGTATCATATAGCGTAGTGACATATGGGAAAATCATAGAGCAATTTAAATAATACATGACATAAATGACGAAAGGGATCTCTCTCAATTTTCTTTCAAACAAATGAGCCAGTAGAAAATAAGGCAAACCCAAAAATCAAGGATACACGGCGACTAAATGAGTAAAAAAATCACGTGGCATTAGCGAAAAAAATCGGATGGCGTTGTGGGGTTTCGCACTTACTTTGCCGTGCTAAAAGGTGTTATTATTCAAAAACCAGCCAAGTGCGTATGCGGTGCGCCTTCTGTTGACAACACACGCAAATCTGTTAAAAATTCCCATGCAAGACGTAAAGTATGTAAAGACATCCAAGTATACAAGAATATTAAAGCATTATGCACTTAGTAATCACACGTTATGCTACGTTCACACAAACTAAGGCGCTATAACTACTAGCATTACATTACAAAACAAGCCGTAACAATAAAGATTTTTTTGACATGAAAAAAGAGAGGAATTCGACTGCAGTAATGTCTCCTGTTTTCCTCTCTCTCGGAATGTCAATTTCCTTGCTGTCACTGTTAAACTACGAAAAAGGAAAAATTAATAAAAAGAGCCCATAACATTATTCGTTTTTTGTTGAAAACTGCGGAGAGACACATTTGACGTGGTATAAAACTTAAAATAACTTAATTTAATAGAACCAGAAAACTAGTTAGGTACGGACGTTTTTTTAGGCGCATGGCTACGTAATTCATGTAAACAAGGCATATGCTTCACAATAACTACAGCCTAAGAACAAATGCAGATAATAACTATCTACATAATTATATCTAATCTAAAATGCTAATTACGATGTCTTTGAATTAATGTAATGGCATTGTAAATAAGTACATATATAGTTTATATTTATCCCGAAGGTTGACTGGTAGAGAATGCTACGAGTATTAAGTCTGCCTTTTGTACCATTTATTATTAGTAAATAAAGTTTTTAAATAAAATTAAATACATATAATTAAATATCATTAATAATAATATAATTTAATATTTATCAAGATGGGTTGAAGACATCAGAAACTTCGTGGGTCGAACGTCGATGAGAGTAGCTCAGGACCGTGGCACAGAATAAGTACAGAAGTTTTACTCAGCAAAGGTATTTAAAGAAATATCTACTCAATGTGGTTATGCATGAGTAAAAACATTAAAATCCCTTTGAGACTTCTCGGCAAATGGAGACGATCTATCATACTCGTACGCTACATGACACTTTCTGAGGGACGTGGTATGTAAGCAAGACCATTATGATCTAGTGAGTATTTTACTTAGGATACTAGAAGCGCAAAAATGGCCGAAAACAGAGAATACCCAATAAGAGGCTGCGCCGCTTGACGGAATAATAGACAGCAAACTTCTTTGAGTGAGTATCTGTGGTAAGACCAATTTTTTATTAATTTAGAAAAACGAAATCAAATTAATGTTCACTTTGCTAATTTGTATCGAGGTGCGCTTTTTCGAAATTATTTGTGCACGTCTATCCCTGCTCTAGTAAATGACAGTTTGCTGTTCACACGGCGGAGGAAGAAATGATACATGACGGTTAAACTATCATTGTATTAGATAGCATCTTTAGATGCTATCTAATACAATGATATTTTTATCTGATCACTTGGATAAGCAGGCTGCGTTTGCCGCCACTTTCAATATAAATGTTTATGATATATTATGTAAATAAATAATAAAAAAAATTACATCATTATAAATCTTTAGACACTCACACTTTTACATTTTCACTTTAAAGTAAGTGTAAAAGTAACATTATTAAATTACAAAACCACAATATGAAAATACATAACTATTAAAAATCCTAATCACAGATTGCATCGATTGACCTAATGTCGGTCGAATCAAGCTGCAAAATTTCCTCTCTACTCAAGTTCGCCGTAAAAAAACACTGAAACTACTAAAACCACCTGAAAAGCCTTGTGACACAACAATACCCGTACTTGCCGCGTACGTCTGGCTGCTTATGGATTAAGAGGGGGAGGAAGCTCTACAAAGGACGCCTGTCTGCGACGTGAGGGATGGCTCATGTAATGGCCTGTATCTATGTTTATTTGTGTGTGAACAGGTATTTTGATATAGCTCTGCTACTTTTGTTTGCTTTTTCATTTACGAAGAAGGAATTATATCTTACAAGCTGTGCCCGTGAGCTTCGCACTTCATGGGAATTCAGGGATAAAAACCATCTTATGGCCTTCCCTGGAACTATATTCATATCAAACATCTAAATAGGTTCAGTGGTTGAAGCGTGGAGTGGTAACAAACAAATATTCAAACTCACTTTGGCATTTATAATATTAGTAGGAAGTAGGATAGGATTTATTAAAGGATCAAGATTCAATTAAATGCCATACTTATAAGACAGAAGTCGTGTCTGAAAGGAAGGACAAACAAACAAATAGCTAAAAATATAAAGATATAGAAACCTCACTTACAAGGACTTAGTTTTTAAGTTTAATAATGATTATTACATTAAGTACCTATTTAAATTAAAGATTAAAATTTAAAAGCCAAGATAATTTTTCATTTTATGAAATATCGATTACGGATCCTCATCCGTAATCGAATCGGAACAGCCGAAAGAATTACATTTATAGTAATACATACATACGTAGCATACATTTTGATGGTAACAATCTTTGTAGTAGCTAAATAGAAAAGCATAGATAAAAATGCGCTGTGTAATATATGAAGCAAAACTTAGCAGATTTGTAATTAGTAATTGTAATTTTTACGTGTAACATTTTATTTCCCGAACGTGCATTTGTCAAACTGTTTCAATGACTATTAGCAAAAATTGTGAATTCAACAACTGAGAATTTATTGGTTTGCGTGCTGTTGTTTTTTAACTACAGTAATTCTATTCAAGGCCCACAATCCTACATACACGTTTGGGAATTCATACTAAGTATTTTTTAATATCATATTAGGCTTATTACAATATTAATTGCTTAAAATACACGGATTAATATTAAATTTACGAATTGCAAATAACTTTCTGCAATGTTAGGCTAAGTGTCAGTTTATTTCTTTTCTCCAATTATTTCGCCTTAATCATGTTACGGGATTTTCTCAAATTATGCTATTCTTGTATGGATATCAATACTTGGTGAGTTCAGCTAAATTAACCCCTTGTATGCCGGAATATCCACACAATAGTTAAACAATGCATTTTCGCGCAGATCTGCGCAATAGCATACGAGAGATTAAATAAAAATAAATAGTTATATTTATATATGGATGATACACAACAGAACTGAAATCCATGAAAAACACTAACACCGGGGTCATCGTTCCTATCATAATGCTCGATTCCGCACACCTATTACATCAAGCTAACTACAACTGTCGCATTTCAATTGTAGACTTTATTGGCTCGTGTTAGAGGTGGAGTTAGCGTGACGACACTAATGGAGTCTGGTACAGTTATGATCGCGCAGCTTCAGCTATCTGATGTTGTGATGCCAAACTCAGTTTTGCGCTAGAACGGTATCTCGGATCGTTTGCTCATTTGAACACCCATTAAACCCATTCCGATATTTGAGTACTCTGTACAATAGGCTGTATGTGCAATGAACACACGACCAGGGATTAGTGACTATCAGTCAGAATTTTCATTCGGATAAAGTATGAATTGTGATTAAAGTTATGTATGACAGTCAGCAGTGTTCTAGAAGAAAAAACGAAAGCTAAATTTCGGCAATAATAATCTACACTAATATTATAAAGAGGAAAGATTTGTTTGTTTGATTGTATTGAATAGGCTCCGAAACTACTGGATCGATTTTAAAAATTCTTTCACTGTTGGATAGGTATGTTATCCCTGAGTGACATAGGCTATGTATGTACCACGGGCGAAGCCGGGATGAACTGCTAGTTGAACATAATTGAAAGTAATAGTCGTGTGAATTAACTACAAAACAGACACATGAGAATTCGATGACTACGTAATAGCATCATAAATAAGATACGAATTACAACCAAATAGCTTTTCTTTGAAAATAAGCAATCTTAAATAGTATCTTGCACTTTGAAACAACTAACTTGATCGCATCTACACTATCTTGTTTACATTATAAACGAAAACCTTGTGAAAATTTAAATGTTCAGATTAATGATAATAACAGATGACTTATATCCGTGGACTCTGCGTGCCGATTCATAATGAAAGATTTACGATACAATAAAATCATCCGTGCTATCGCGAAGACTGTCATACGCGATGACGTCATTGGCCAAAGTCAAATCTACGAAGCGTCATGCAAACATAACATTTATGAAAAACAATCAATTGAAGTGACCGTAGGACAAATAACATGTGTGAAGCACTAAATAATTGTAAAGTTAATGTCACTGGAAATGAAAAAGCGCCATTGACAGACAAATTGAGTAGGAAATGTCATGAGAAAAGCGAGAGGAGAGTTATATTCCAACAGATAGTTATAGAAAGAAAAGATTGGATATTCCAATTCTATTTTCAGTCTATGCTGTCCCACAGCAGGGCAAAGGCCTACTACTCCACATCGAGAAACAACCCACACGGGAAGTATTGATAATGTACATACGTACGGACGTAGCGTTAGTTAACGCATTCATTAGCGATGGTTTATCAGCCATTACTGCCATGAGACAGCAATCAGTGTACGTGTGCTTAGTGGATGTGCTGAGGTCAGGCCAGGGACGCCTGGTTACGCTGAAGTAAGGAACATGTATCAATTTGGTTAGTAAGGCGAGTTTATTAGCTGATAGAGCCAACCCATTATTCATAATGAAGTAACAAAATTCTTCCAGTAGATTAGTAACAAAGGGATAAATAGATACAGTCAAACGCAAACAGTGACTCCAATATCATTATCACTCGTCAGTGATTGTTAATTCTATAAAACTTGACACTAGTTCAGTTGTTTGATCTAAGGTTGATGGTCATACACTTCAGTATTATGGTTCACCTTGCCTTGAAGAGGTAAAGATTCGATTTTTAAACCATTTATTAGACTTGTTTAAAATTGTAACTGTCAACCTAATGCATACCGAGATAAATAAAGACTGTTATTCAACCAGGCCTATGTCCAGCAGTGACTGCATTCAGTGAGTTCCTGTGGCTGATATGACGATGATGATTGAAAGACGCAGCGAAAATTGACAAAGTGTACGTACGTCTACGAAATTATTATTCGTAGACGTACGTGGACAAACCGGTGTTTCTTGTTGTAGTTTGACAATAGTATTTTTAAGTTCGAACATCATCTAAACCGGTCAAGGAGTCGCAACATATGGGATCGTGAGTACGCTACTGGTTTTATCAAATCCATCAATTGATTGAGTATACCCCGCGTGTGCAATGGGTCAGTGCTGGCCAATGACATCGTATGACTGTATGCGCTTCCGGTTAGTTACAGTAAATCTCGTGCATTGGGTGTTGCTTCGATGAAGGTCGTTGGACAATTAGTATATCACATTGACATACCATAGCGTCAAAGGGTTACTTATATCTATATTTTAATTAAAATTGTACCTTTTAATATAGACTCAACTTTAAAATCACGAATAATTTAAATTAATCCTTGTTCATTTTAAAATTGTTGAGAATTAATCCCACAAAAAATACTTGACTACCCTTGACTTACTTAAAATTGATGAATTGCTTTAACTAAAAAGTCTATCTTATATCGAAAATCAGGCCAGATCTTCGATAACCAGTTTAGCCGTCTTCATACCAGATCTAAGTTACTGACTGGTTCTTTATGTCAGATCATTTGAACCTGGTTAAGACAATTATAATTGGTGTTCCGCAAGGTAGTAAGCTTAGACCGGTATGCATAATAATATCATACACATCTAGCTCTATCAGTTCCAAAACCAGCCAGTGCTATGCTGCAGTCAATGACATTTTTCCAGCAGGTAGGTCACACTCCCGGCCGTCGACCCCGACGTAACATATGTTTCCGTTCTGCTCTGTTATCTACCATTAAGTTGAACGTATCAATCGTCCATGCTCGCCGTAATGATTCATTATGGCCCGATGCGGATGGGATGCAACCGTGGAATTAATAAATCATTTTTGTTTGAGCTTCTTTTCTTTATTTTATGTCAACAGCGTGAAGTTGATTCTTGAAATGAGGTTAATAGTGTATATTTTTAGTTTAACTACTGAAGAGATTTCATATTTTTAACTTTTATTGTGGAACTGCAGTTGAACAGAATCCATCTAAATTTTAGAAATTTTAAGTCAATTTCGACAGGAAAAGAAGAACAGAACAACGTTTATATTTTCAGATAAGATAGTACTACAAATAATGTTTTTGTGACTACATTGAGTTTGTTGTTTCTTTGCAAGGATGCAGATAGACAAGCCTCCAATTTTACATTAGGTATTGTTGTTACAGTAGGTAGTACAAAGGGTCGTCCTCCTGCAGTAAAGGCTAAAAAAAACCTGATGATGATGATTGTTACAAGAGTGAACGAAGAAGAGACAGCGACGACCAAACAAGTAACTGGGAAGAACAGGACAGAAAGGAGGTTATTTTTCGAAAACTGATGATGACCATATGTCCAAGCAACTAAAGTAATTGTAAGAAATAAAAGTATAATGTAGTTCAATATTCACGGACTTCCTACTTTGAAACACAAGTTAATAGCATATCTCACCGCAGTTTTATCTCGCAGTTATGCAAATGCATTGGAACAGTTGGCTGCACGCTACGCTTGCTTCGTACTTAACAGCGATTACGTAAGTTAAGGCTTCCGCTCATACGGCCCAATTCCATAGTCCGTGCAGGGTCATAATCATAAAGATGCGAAAAACTGCATGATTTTGTTATTGTTTAATGACATGCCATGTGAATGAGAAGAGAGCTATGTCAGTAGAGATGTGAAACATGAACGCACAGACACGGTGGCAGGACGGATATAAGATGGATGGGGAGCGAGAGGTAGCTGTTAAAAAAGACTGTGACAAATAAGGTGACAGTGATAGAGAGTATGGAATAGACTAACATGTCGTCCCGACTCCTTATGCAGTAGGATAAGATGAGAAAGAAGATTTAGAAGGCCACATAAAATTCAATAAGGTGAATGTGTTCGTAATTGGCTTGTCAAGTAATTTTCAAAAAGATCTGATTCGCAATCCTTTTCGAGGAATAGCCTCTAGGAGAAGATTTATCAAATCAGATTTTAAAATAAGGTCTTACCTATTTAGATATTTGCAAAAAACCCATTGACCTTTATTTTCAAGCAAGGTCAAGCTTATTTGAGGAAGTGATGTCACGATGAAGATTTTTTGAGTAAAGTTGGCAATTTCCACTTTCAGTACTGTACTGAAGTGCCATTTTTGAAACGCGATGTCACCTAAATTACTGGTTTTTTCCATACAAAAACCGTTCGTTTAGTGACTCCACGTTTAAAAAATGGCACCCCTGTATTATATGTCACTGTCACTGTCATCTACCAACATAACAATTTGACAAAATATAACTTCTGATCATTTTGGTCAGTTCGTGAAATTTGCCAACAACGCAGCAGAAGTAGAATTACCTGAAATAACCTACAGAGCTATTACTAAAGATAAAATTAAAAAATTTAGGGATACAGTTTCGAAAAAATTACCGTTAATTGAAGAAACTCGGGATGATCCGGATATTTTGTATAATAAAATGTTCGGTGTGATTGAATCAGAATTTAATAATAATTTTCCACTTAAAAAGGGAAAGAAACGTAATCGGAAAAAGTTTAGCGAATGGGCTACCACAGGGATTCATATTAGTAGGAATAGGCTATATGAATTATTAGCTATGAAAGCTTATAACCAAACACCTAATTTCATTAATTACGTTAGAACTTACTCAAAGCTTTTTAAAAAAGTATGTTTATGCGCGAAATCATTATACACCAGGAAAGCTATTCTAGATTCTAAAGATAAAATAAAGACAACCTGGAATATTATTAACACTGAAACCGGGAAAAACAAGCAACGAGTAAAAAAAATTGAGTTAAACATTAACAATAAGGTTCTAGACACTAGTGAATATGTCGCACAATACTTTGAGAACTTTTTCACAAACATTCCCCTAAATACAACTGCCCCACTAATGTCCTCATCTAGGAAATCAAAAAAGCTATTAACCAATTGCGTACCTAAATGTAAAGATAGGCTAATATTCAAATACGTCACACCTAAAAATATCATTGATACTTTTAAAAGCTTGAATAATAAAAAAACTGGTGATTTGTGGGACATTTCTGTCTCCGTTATTAGTAATATTATAGATGTAATTGCGCCTTACTTAGCTTCCATATTTAATAAATGTGTAGACGCGGGATCTTTCTCTGACATGATGAAGTTAAGTAAAGTTATCCCTCTATTTAAGACTGGTGACAGAAATGATCCAACAAATTACCGTCCCATTTCTATTCTGCCAGCATTGAGCTAAATATTCGAAAAGATAATTTTTGACCAATTATTAGATTTTTTCAACAAAAATAGTCTGTTCCATGGTGATCAGTATGGATTTACTAAGGGTCGATCAACAACGGATGCAGGTGTTGCACTTTTACAAAACATCTATGATGCTTGGGAGTGTTGTCAGAATGCAATTGGTGTCTTTTGTGACCTCTCCAAAGCCTTTGATTGTGTAGACCACAAAACCCTTCTATCCAAACTTGAGCACTACGGAATAAAAGGGAAGGCTCTTGAATTGATTAAATCTTATTTGAGTAGCCGAATTCAAAAAGTTAGTGTAAATCAAGTAAAATCTGAAGGATCAACCGTAGTGATGGGTGTGCCCCAGGGTTCTATCTTGGGTCCTTTGTTGTTCCTGATCTATATTAATGATTTACCATATTATGTAAAAGATTGTAAGGCTGTACTTTTTGCTGATGACACTTCCCTTGTTTTCAGCGTAGATAGGAAAACTGACACCTCTGATGAGATGAATAATATATTGTCGCAAGTGTTGGATTGGTTTACAGCAAATAATTTAGTATTAAATGCAAAAAAAACGAAATGTGTAAAGTTCTGCTTACCGAATGTTACAAAAGTTCCAACACGATTATTTATTGATAAGGAAGCAGTAGATATGGTTGATAACACAACATTTTTGGGAATAACGCTTGATTCAGGGTTGCAATGGGGTGCCCATATTAAAAAATTAGCTGGAAAACTTAGCTCTGCGGCCTATGCGGTTAGAAGAATTAGGCAAATGACTGACGTTGATACAGCGCGTTTGGTATATTTTGGGTACTTCCACAGTGTTATGTCCTATGGAATATTGCTATGGGGTAACGCTGCAGATATAAATACCATATTTGTTTTACAAAAACGCGCTATCAGATTTATATATAAATTAGGTGCTAGAGAGTCTTTGAGGGAACTATTTAAAGACATAAATATTTTGACCCTCCCTTCGCAATTCATCTATGCGAACATTATGTACGTGCGTCAGAATATACACTCATTTAAGAGAAATTGTGACATTCATAGTATTAACACGAGAAATAAAAATAAATTAGCCATCACAGCTTTGCGGTTAGAGAAAACAAAAAAATCTTTTGTGGGTCTCGGCTTGCGCCTCTATAATGAAATTCCAGATGATATAGTAGCATTACCATTAACTAAGTTTAAGACAGCCGTTAAAAATCATTTATTACAAAATGCGTATTATCATGTAAATGACTACTTATCATCATCTGAGAAAAATTCTTGGAAATAGTTGTCTGCAAATTGTAATTGTATAATTTAAATGTATAGCTTAAGTGTAAATCTGTATTGTAATTGTAACATAGCCCATCAGGCTGGGTAGGGACCAATACTGAACTGGGTTTCTTTCGGCGTAATCTTCCCAGCAGTGGTCGTTTCGAAACGCTAGTAGTTTTTAGCTTTTGCACTAAAATAATATTTAAAAAAATGACCTTCAATAAGAGATAAATTTATCCTACATTGAATAAAAATTTTTGACTTTGACTTTGACTTTGACAACAACCAACATACAGACGGTAATTTAAACAGTAGACATTGACAGTTGACAGATGTCATTGTTTTATTAGCGCTAAATTTAAACTTCGATTGCAGTGTGTCGTCACTTCCGGTGTTTTGTTTAAAATTATATAAAAAAATCCTGATAAAACGTAGAATTTTTATAATCAAATTACTTTCTTAAAATTGTCTATATTTTCGATTAAAGGCACTTTTAACACTTTCATATTTCTTAGTTGACAAGCTAATTATATTTTTTAATAAACTATATGCATGCATACATGGGACGACAAAATATATGGATCATCTTTAGCCACCATTAACAGTCAAATATTCTACTTACAAAAACATTGCATCTAATGAGCAAAAAAGGCTGTAGGATTTTGATGTAAACTATGTAGATGTACGTAACATAGAATAATCATTGGAAGGCCTATATTTAATATTTTAAATGCTATGAATATGATATTCCATTAATTAATAAGATAAAAACGTTCCTTAGCCAAAGTATGTCAGAGAAAGCATTTCACTTTTGAACCACGGTTACTTTCGCCGTCCATATGGTAATGTTTTAATTAATTAGTATTTTCTTATAATTAAATACGTTTCGTAGTTAAAATGTGTGAGTCGTGAGAAGTGTATATTTTAGTGATAATTTACGTATTTTTTGTTCAAAATTGTAATAAGTGTGCCTACTAACTACAACAGTTTTACTAAATAATATAGGTAGTACCTAGTTCCGTCGTTCTATATCGAATATGAGTGCATTTGCTAATATCGAAATAATCGTTATTACTTTAGAATTACTATATCATTTGACTATTTTTACCTTAAATTAAACCGTTATATTTTTTTATTGGAATCCATCTTGAATTGAGAATTTACTTCGAATACTTTTTTAATCTTATCAAAAGAATCTTGCAATTTCCGAATACAAAGCTGACCACTCAGGATCCCAGTCTAAGTCATTCTTTTCACAGAATCGAACCGCAGTCATGACCATGACTCATGACTATAAGGCTACATACCTACTTCTCACGATGCCACGTGGACTCACACCATAGTAACGACCTTAGATAATTATCATGATATGTTGATTACCTCTATTATCGCTTTAGGGTTCTTTATATCAGGGCGGACGGAGCCAAAGACCATTTTGGTGGATGTTTAGTTTGAAAAGGATTAAAAATAGTGTCAGGTTGGTGCTGTTGCCTTGTATAATGACAGAAACTCCCGACTCTCGTCCATGCCCTCCATAGATTTTTAGTTTTTACGTTCTGTGCGGGAAAAGAAGCAG
Organism: Acrobasis consociella; assembly: GCA_963555685.1. Taxonomy (NCBI): domain Eukaryota; kingdom Metazoa; phylum Arthropoda; class Insecta; order Lepidoptera; family Pyralidae; genus Acrobasis; species Acrobasis consociella. The sequence goes on from OY743115.1 coordinate 627,272, forward strand.
GGAACTTGCTCTTTTTCCCAGTCTCCTACTTTCTGGGTTTATTTCTCTTGGAATACAATGAAAGGATATAGGTATTGACGTTATGAATCAATTGACAAACATATCAGGAGAAACGGTGTAATTGTGACAACCCAATTAAGTTGTAAAACTTGACATAATATTGTTTAAGTTGTCAAAGCATTTTTAATAGCGGTGACAATAGGGTCAGTATGAATGTAATTAGTCCATCTTTTAGATTATCCAAAAATAATAACCCATATTTTTCAGTTTACCAAAAAAGTAAAAATTCACAAAGTTCCGAAGTGGGGGCTTGCGTCGTCACCGCTAAGTAAAAATCGTACCTAGCCGTGACTTCACGCGAAATTTAATTGCGCTGTACCTTTGTTATTTTTAGTTTTTCAGAGAAAAGAAAAAATACGTGTACCATATTTTTTTAATATCTAACCGATAAGCCATAAATATCCGAATCGTCCCACAGGGGCAAAGACCTCACAAGAACGAAATTGATTCCAAAAATATCAATGTAATAAAAACGGTAAATGAAAAACAAAGAATGCTACAAGCTATAGAAACACACGAGCCCGACAGTCATCAAACAAATTAAGCCTGTGACTCTACACACACAATATACAACCGTTATCAAGCAATCGTACCATAAACTCTGACCTAGAACTTTATGGAGGGTGTTCCATAAATAGTGGTGGTGTCGACGAATCGATACCCATGTATTAGGAAACACTCCAGCCATCAAGGTGGACGCTTCACCTTCGACAACACGGTGAACTAAAGGTCAATATTCAATAGATGTTTGCCGTACGAGGAAAGAAGCGACGAAATTCGTCCAAATACGGAATTTCCCGGGTCAAAAATAAATTGTTCGGTACTGTTAACAGACAAAATAATGTCACTAGTCTTGATCATATCAATTGTCAACGTAATTTCAGATTTATTATTGCGGAAACTGATATTTAGAGCGCCACGACGTCAATAGTCTTCATTTCATACAAATCCCATTGTAATTGTTTTGCTGTTAAGAAAAAAGTATCTGATCTGAGTTTGGTAACTTCCATATTTGTAAAACCTTTGGATGTTTCCGGCTGTGTTTGACTGTTTTAATCGACCTCCAAAAAAGTTAGAGGCCTGGACTGATATGGATTGTTTTTGTTTGAAAGGGCATATTTGTCAGTTGGTCCCATAGAAATTTTATCAAGATCGGTTGTGTAAATTAAGCCTCCCAGTGACAGCGGAAAGGTTATTGTTGACTGATTCGATGAAGCTGACACGCGATGATCAGAAATGGGATACACAGAAAGAACAGTTGCCTATCTTGGCTCTTTCTATTGTTTTTAGCTAGGATCTATATTAATTAGCACACAACATTAATGAAATAATTGTTTCAAAGTGTTTAATTAATGACTGCATTAATTCACAGAACCCATAAACAATATTGCCAACAGGAATTCCCCATAAGAATTACCACGACAAAAGAGCCATATATCATTATTCTTAGAAATTTATTGTTTAACGTCATTCATATTATCACACATTTATTGTTAATGTTTGTTATTGATTGAGGAAATTATGCATTCGTACACCAAGAATATCCGGTACATTTCAAGATAAAGCATAATCTACAATATTTTATTTGCCTATGAACTTTTTTTGTGTGTTCGATACGGAAAACTTACATATTACTAGTCTTAACTGCTACTTGTCCTGTCATAAAAACTATTTATTCAAGGACTCATTTTCTTGATTTAGATGGAAGGTGAAAATTACAATTTCATCCACCTCACATATCACACTCTAGTGGAAATAGGGCTAATAAAAAAATTAAATAAACCACACCAGAGTGCAGAAGTAACTATTGTTATAATATAGTTAGTTAGGTCAGTAAAATATATTTCTAATTCTTGCTTTCATGTGAGCTTGTCATGACTTTAGGAATAGATGTTCTAGACGAACACACCAAAACGACAAAATTTGCACATTTTCTCTCACAGAACTTATATTTTACAAGACATGACTCTGATGCAAAGAACATTTTCTGCAAATTGATATCGAGCGTAACAATGAAGTCTGAAATTTCGATATATTTGGCAAGTGCGATTAACCTGCAAATTGGGCGGCAGTAGCCGCGACCTTGCGCAATCGGCCAAGGCGAGCTGGTTCTACACTCCACCTCTGCTCCTGCACTTGGGCCGTTAGATGAAATTTAAAATTCAAATGCAATAAGTAGAATTTACATTTCGTGTAATGTATATTAAAATATAATTTATTTTTAACCCTTAACCGCGAACGTCGGACTTATCCGACTAACATTGTCGGGCTTGGGCCCATTCCGCGAACGTCGGATATTTCCGACAAAAAAGAAATGCTCGTATGGCACATAGCTTACGTATCCATACCCGTATTTGGTTGTAAGGTAATTTACCATGCCTCGCCTTGGGGGCACGACAACTGATATAAAGTCTCGCGGTGGAAGGGAAGAAAAGCTACCGATACCAGCGCTTCGCAACGACCACTACCGAGAAGAAATGACGTTTGTGTGCAGGGCATTTGCTCCGTGAAGGAAGACGACTGTCGTCCGATACTATAGTAGCGATACAATGCCAAATAAGCAACATCGAAAACGACAGAACGCTTCAGCACCGGCCAGTGCTGAAGCGTTCTGTCTCTCTCGCTCTAGTAAATGACGGTTTTGAGCGACGGAAAAGAAAAGCAGCATAGAAAAGTCCTTTTCCGTACTGTCATATGAGTCCCAACCCTCAAGCCCCAGACCAGGCGCCTGGGCAGTCAGTCAGATGATCATATTGCACCGTAAAAGGAAGATATCATCATCATCAGGTCTTTTCGTTCCCCTACAGGAGCACGACACACACACTCTCTGTACTACCAGAGCCATAATAGGTCAGAGCAGCCAGAGGACTTGGCCTACACTCTTCACGCTGGTCACCAGACGGGTTGGACAGGTCTCATTGATGTTTATAAGCTTCTTTAGCTTGTATTTCCTAAGTCGCCTTCTACGACATCCACGGGAAGACTTGGAGTGGCCCTATTCTACTCTGCGGGAAACCACACGGCTTATAAAAGGAAGATACATAATCATTTATTGTGCTTTATTGGCGCTGTTCGCCTTATACCTACCTACATCGTTACACCCATTATCACTCTGAAGTGGCTTTTAGTTCTTACGGCCCTAATCAATATTGTAATATTGCAATAAGGATCAATATTATAATATTGCCGCGGAGAGTAAAACAAATCGTGACCTGCTAATGATTACACGCCACAATCTGTTTACGAATTGTTTCCGCCAAAACAACAATGTAATGTTGCGACGTTTTACACTTTATCTGTGAACTAAGTGATAACAAGTTATTTTGTCCCCAAATGAGTAGTCACGGCGGGTTCATTATCACATTAATCTGACACCGAAACTTATCACCAAATAAATGTTATTCACCTTCTATTTATATTTCAATGTACGTACTTTATCGCTATGCTTGTACTTCTTTGGAAATAAGGTCATTTTTTTATTGCCTTTTCCGCATTTCGTCATCATCACTTCAGAAGGAAGTCCTCGGCGACGTTAGCCTCCACAAGCATTCGAAAATGACCGATTGGATGCGACCAGCGTTTTCCAACCTTGCTCAGGTCGTCTGACCACCAGATGGGTATCCTGAGCCCGTGCTTGAGTAGTCGCTGTTTGATTCGCTATTCCGCAATTTCCTTGTATGAGAATGGATCACATTTTATGCACTTCAGACAACTTTCAATAGCTATTGATCTTAGCACGAATCAATTTGTAACTAATCTCGTTGGTTTTAAGTAACTTTTACCTGACTTCCAAACCAGTGTAAAAAAACCCATTCTATCTGAATGATGATCACAATGAGGTTCAGAAAGACCTAAAAAGAGACCTACCAGTATGTAAACCTACTGAAAGCAGGGGTCAATGTATGGATAAAGATAATATAATTACTAACCTTTTATTAACACAACAGATACCCAATGCCATAAAAACTATATGTAAGCAAAACTAGCAGGTGCGTATAGACACACATGACCCGTACGATACACAAAATCCTTTGACAGGGCACATTTTGAATTTGTGACCGTGAATAATGTCGGGGTGGTAATGAAACTTGAGTGAAAGCCCGTAAAGCAGTAAAAGCTATGCTCTCGTCAATTTTAATAGAGCTCGGTTTATTATGGTCATAATCTTGTTTGTCACTCTTCATCGGCCTGTCAAGAGGAATTCTAATCTTTATTTTGCATTTTGCAACTTCAGAAATGTACCTATACAATTAGTTAATATTTTTGAAATACGCAGCGTGCGTGAGTTTGGTATAAGTTTTTGGTTTATGACAAATACAATAGGGATGTAGTTTAGAAATTAGAAAGATTATTAAAAATATTGTGTACGTATTTTTTCTTTTCGCATGACGTCATGACTAGCTACGATTTTTAACTAACGGTGAGAAAAATCACCCTCACTCAACTTCGAAGCGTGAAGAATTTTGACTAAGTTATTTTTGGATAATCTAGTTGACGGACTAAATAAAATATTTTTGACCCAGTCCACATCACTATTATATTATTTACCATGCCTATGGCTACAAAACAAACATCGTGTAGTCATAAAATCTACCTACAAGGAAATAATAACCATTTAAGGCCCTTCGCGTTTCCTCCTCGCTACACTACCGCCGTTGAGGTGAGGTCGCCGAGCAATGTCAACTTGGAACAATGCGAAAACATTGTCGTGAAATCATATGATAAGGATGAAGAGCGAGACGTGTCGACTTTTTGTTGCGACGCGATGTGAGACACAAGTCTTATTCCACTTACGGAGTTACACTGCACTTTGAGATTAAGACCAAAGGCTGATAGCAATCAGCCATAGAGTTAGTTCATTCATTTTTTGAGTAGTAAAAGAAACATGAGGATTTTTTCGCTTCCAGAATATTTAGAATTGGTAATTTTCTTCTCAGCAGTGGTCGTTGCGAAGCGCTGGTATAGGTAACATTACTTTAAAAATAAAATAAATTTTAATATACACTACATATATACTGTAAATCATACTTTGACGAGTAAAAGTGCCTGTAAAGGTCTAATTTTTGAATAAACATTTGAATCTTTGAAACTTTGAATATACTATGTAAAGCGAAACACACTCTTTGAAAATACCTATTAACCCCAACAAATTGATAACAGGTTGTCAGTTATAAAATGGCAACATAACAATATCAAACAAGTTTTTTGTTTTGTAATTAACCTATAAAAATAATCAGATGTTATCAAGTCTTACAAGCGTCATATATGTACAGTGAGGTAAACAAATACTTACTACAGTTTATAAATTATTATTGAATTAAAATTTTAATGCCTATTTGAATTATTTTTAGTCAAGCCATAAACTAGTTAAATTATTTTTAGCAATAGCAACTAATTTCTCTTGAGTAGGTACATACCAACTGCATTCCCAAGGAAAGTTGATGCCCTGGTTGATGTCTAACAACCGTTTGTTTATGCCCTTCATACCTAGCTTTTCAGTGACTATGCCTGTTTGTGTTTGTATATTAGTGTTTAATGCAGTTATATCAAATGTTATATTATTTTTTTTCTTCTAAATTAATGAGTGTGTAATGTTGATCCCAATTCTATGTCTTAATCTAATCTAATTTAATTGAAATATGTAATTTAATTGAATATATATTTGAGTTTAATTCTAATCAACTATTTTCAGTTTAATTATTGTGTTTCTGGCCAGTACTATTCTAACTAATATTTTTTGTATGTTAAATTTTTATAATGCGTTAGAATTGTAAATTTATTTGTTTGTAATTGGAATCTTGTTCGCGCATTCTCAAGGGCGCCAGCTGAAAATCAGCTGTTACTCCTAGGGGGTAGCGTTTAGCTGAGCTGTAGCCCTTTTGTGCACTGTGCCACACAAATGCATGCTCAGCTGTAAGTATTAAAATTTGTAATTACCTTACCTCATAATAATTATGTATATTGTGTGTTACAGAGATCAAATAAATCATTTATCTATCTATCTATCTATCTTGTATAACTTTTCACACAAATTCATTCCAAAGAGACCCAAAACCATGGACCAAATGTATTAGTTATGGACTCTTTCACGTTTTATGGACTCACTATACAGTGATTTGAACTTGGAAGTCACGTCGCCGCGTCATCACGGTACAGGCGTGAGAGGTGGTGGGTTCGAACTACTCCTAACCCTACCCGTGATTCTATTCATCACATATTTCCAATACAGATATTGCTCCGAGTTATGTATAAATCAATGCATATTGCATACCTACACGTAACATGTGCAGTAATTGATATGATAAGGTGCAATACCACCCGATATCCCAATAACCGGCCGCGGGCCGCCCTTGCCGTAACGCAAATAACTACGTTGGAGCACTAATGAACTGGCTAATGGCTTTGTGGCAAGCCCATTTGTGGCTCACTTAGTTTGCTTAGACATACATCCTTCCTTAGTAAGGATGTTAAATGATAGTATTATAAATGCGAAAATGAGTTTATATATTTGCTTGTTTATTACCACTGCACGTTGATTAAATGATAAAATTTGATATGGATATATAGTTTGATACCCAGGGAAGAAAATAGGATAGTTTTTATCCCTAAATTCCCATAGGGAGCGAAGCCCATGGGCACCATTTTATTTAGTTAATTGGTACTACATAGCTACTGTTCCTCGCGTTTCTTGGTCAATACTGTTTTGGTTAAAATTATATTCAGTCATTGCCTAGGTATTTAGAAGGATACATAGAAATCCTAACACCCATATCTATATACTGTAAAATACAGTTTCTTTCCACATTTCTTCTCAGCAGAGGTCATTATGAAGAGCTTTTTTTTGAAAAGAAATTACGTTTTATTATACTTACACTACACTACTGTAAGATCTAATTATTTTTTGAATGTGATTTTTTTACACTTTACAATTTTTTAAAATCTTTACAGAAGGAGAAACACCTATTTATTCTTGCTTTCTTACCTTTAAGTTATATAAGCTGGTGTAAAAAACAGAATATAAAAAAAAAACAATAATATCTTGGTGGAAAATGCAAACTTACTGGGAAATTATGCATGATTTTCACTTTCCAGTTCCACAGAACGACACAACACAGCACTATTGAATGCACTGATAAAAGACAACACAATGATATCGCTGATGTAAAACTACAGCCAGGGTCATTGTTTTTTAGCAGTGCTAAGTCCTTCACGGTTGTAGGCCTGATGTTATAAAAAGATTGTCACATCCAGATGGAGTGGATCAATGGCAAACATGTCAGACGATATTGACGACCTCCAGTAGTGGTCACCATGCTAGTTCTCCTCCCAGAGTTTGGGGTTCGATCCCCAGTCAGGGCAAGTTGGAAAATGGCCTTTTTCAAATAAAATATAGTATTGTTGAGTTAGTATCCCATAACACCAGTCTCTAACTTACTTTGGGGCTAGCCTAATTAGTGTAATTTGTCCGTATATATTTATTCATTCATGTCAGATAGGAACAGGCTACTTGAAGGATTTGTTTCTGTGACTAGCCAGCTTTTTGTCAAATGGTTAAAAATTATTTATTTTCTTCCGTGCTACAACCCTTTATAGTTACTTTGTAGATAGAAGATAGTGTAACAAACTTTCATAGGTCTAATTTATTTATTTATTTAAACTTTATTGCACTATAAAAGAAAATATAAGTGCTTGGCAGACCTAATGCCATATGAGATTCTTATCTGGGCAATTGGACCATACAGAAAATGTGTGTGGCTGGCATGATAAAATTTTGACTAAATATAAGTTAGGTATATAAACCCAAAATTAGACATAAGAAGAACCTATCAAACATATATATTTTCATAGGTACATAAAATGCAATATATAATTAAAATTAAAACTTATACCTTGGTGTCATAAGAAAAACATTGAAGAGTTGATTGGAAGAGATCCCTAAATGGGATAAGTCCGCCCTTGTATGTTTACTTTTCTATCTGTGTTCTTTCTTATGTACAATAAAGTTTTATAAACAAACGAAACTCCAACAGAGATACTTCTTTAGAATCTAGATTTATGTATTAATTCCTGTTAATAATTTACAAAGTAAAATTGTAAATAATAATTAGGTACAAGATAAATAACTGAAACAGCAGTAATATTGTGTTTTAAAATAATTTTCCTAATCAATTCTAAATATAGGTATCAGAAATATCTTCCATTGGTTAAATGAAAATGTAACAGGTATTCTGGATGTCTGCTAAGGGGTGTCTTGAGGTGCAAAATGTGATTCTAAACTAATATTTAACAGAATCTTACAAGTATAACTTGTTGTTAAGTTTGACATGTGAATTGTTGATTGGCATTCCATATTCAGCAATACTACTGATAATTATCTACGGTGACAACAGTAGGTAGCTTCTTACTGGAATAAATTAAAGCTGGACTTACTCAATATGAACAAAACTAGAATCTTGTGGCACTAGCACACTAAACACTGCACTGTTTCAGGCACTTTATGAATAATGCTTTCAAAGCAGGCACTGATAGCATTATCAAACTAGATAATATTTATCATATCAGGCTACATTAGCACAAAGAATCTCGAACTTGTACACACTTGACGTCACAAAACAACCATCCAGAGCGCGAATAAACACACAACTAAGCGGTCGGCAGGCCTCAGAGGCAATTCACATGCAAAACTGCTACGTCAAACTTCATGGCACTCAGTGTTTACTACGCGAGCCAGGTATTCAAGATTCAAAGGCTCTATTGAATGGGGGTTAAGGTCTACGAATGTAGACATAGCGCATGAACTGCCTCGGTCCAATTACTACATAGAAAGTTATAGTGACAGGCAAATTTTGATGCAACCAAAAACTTACCAAATGACAACGAGACAACGATTTGATGTTTCTTTTTGCAGACTTATTTACGTAAATATAAATCACACATTATATTGTTATCGCGCCACACAGTATGTAATCACTAGGTAACTGTAAAATTTTGTATAATTCCTGTCTAAACAAAACAGTTTTTGACGAATTGACAAATTTGTGACTGCAATCAACATGTCCTCCAACAACTCATCCGGTTATAAATTAATTATTTCTATATCAAGCAAATTTAAAGTTAAATGTGAAAAATATAAAAAACAATAAATTAATAAATTTATCTACCTAAATAACGTTTAATTGAAAGCAATTTATGTTATAATTATTAAAAAAGTACGTAAACAGTGGCCGTAGAACGTAAACTGACACGAATGATTTTTATACTAAAGTTGGCAGCCCTGTCCTTTTTTTAATCGATTCTATTCTATTCGATTTATCGATGTAGGAGAGTAACGCGTGCGTGTATAACCTCTTCTTGAAGTATTTGCCTTGCCTGTTGAAAAAAAAAGTGTCAAACAGTGTCAAAAGTCAAAAATCGAAATCCCGGCCCGAAATGCGCGACGACCGTTTTAATAATAATTGGAAGTGATTTTTATGTAGAAACCAACAGAATTTAAAATAATTTTCAACATGAATACCTCAAGTTCTTCGTATATGAATCGTTCCAGTAGTTTGGAAAGTAAATACGTTAAGACTTTTGTAAGTTTCACTTCTGGCTTTATTGTTTGAAGGTTATTTTTGTACATCGCTAAGGTAACTAACTATCATTGTTTTTACAGGTTTTACCGGATAAATGCTTCGAAAAAAGAGTCGCTTGTACATGGAGAAGCGGAAATAAGTTTACAATTTACCCTCGGAGCCAAACTGTTAGCAAAACCCCCACAGAAGTTAGCGGCGACAAGATAGTCAATATTCGTCAAGAAGTCTTATTATTTACGCCAATTTTGAGGAAACTCGTCAACGAATCCAACGGCACATACCTGTCGCTACAAAAAGCTGCAGAAAATGCTAAATTTGCCGACAACCAAGTTGAATTCTTGAAGCTTTCCCGCCAATACCGCTCTATCATTCGAGTTTGCATTGAGAGCCTTCAGGAAGCCGCTGAGAAAGCAGAAGGCGTAGAAAAGAATTCACTACTATCCTATATTACTATATTTTACTCTGTTGAGTGTATCTGGCACTTGTGCGAGATCTTGTATGTGGATAATATTCCGGGTGACGTAGTTTTGCCTTTTCTGTTGGAATGGGTTCGCTTCCACTTCCCGTGCCACGAGCAGGTTGCTGCGCAGCTGCTGGAGGCTTGCGAGCGGGGGTCGGAGGAGCACCCGGAGTATTGGGACACGGTCGTCGGTATGGTGGTGCAGGGGAGGGTAGATGTAGCAAGAGCTTTGTTGAAATTACATTCAGCCACAGATACTAGTGAGTTCAAGCTGTTGGATAGCTTACTGAGGACTATGCCTGTGTATAGTGTAAGTATATTTTAATAACTACCACAGGGAAAGGGTTCAAAAATTTATTCTCAAATTAAATTTCCACCTAAATGTATAGCACCACGTCTTGGCAATTCACTGTCAAAATGTATGCTGCATTGCACCCCAAAATAATATTATTTTGAGTTGAGAAAAAAATTAAGATATAGATACAGAACTGACCAAGATATCTTGTTGGCCCACTGAAAAATGAAAGAAACTTGAATTTGAAATAAGCAAATCTTGCTTTATTTTTATCAGTTCATCTAAAATGATTGATTTCTTTTATTGAGCCAAAAAGAGGACTTCGCTTTTCAGGCTAGTTGTAAGCTATGTTATGAGACATCACATTTGGAGAATCAGAATTTACTGCAAATCACTGTTTAACAATGTGTTACATTATATTACATGTTATTTCAATAACAACCACAATTTTGACTAAATGCATATTTCAGGTGTATGGAGGTGTATCCACAGGAGAGTTCACAATATCCTGGAAGCACTGGCAGGCCGAGTGTCGCTCCAAGCTCAGCAGCAGAGCACTGACTGCACAGTCCAAGTTGGAGTTGATAATGAGGGTAGGATCAAAAGTATTTTGTCCTGCACCCGCTCGCACAATATGCGTCTCCATTCTCCGTCCCCGCACCTCTCCGACTACTCAACACTTCCTACAAGGTGAGAATGGGGGAGAGGTGCAAGGATGGGATGGGGATGCATATTGTGCAGGGGCTAAGGAGATTTATACCATAGTGATTCTAAACTTCGACAGCTAGCATTATTTTACCAGTATTGATAATTATTCATCAACATCTATATGTATTTGTTATAAAGCATAGTATTGGCACTGAATAAGTACTAGTAGTCACATACAGAAAAGGAAATTCAGCAAAGGAATATAAAGAAATATTTACTCAATGACGTTGGCGATATGGTTTAATTTAGCGCGCGTCAGAACTCGACACCTCTTCGTTTAGATACCTAGAAGAGCATTGCAAGCCAATTTCATTCTTATAATTCTAGACATACGATTCACATCTCTGAATTTGCCACTTCATCTCTGAATTTGCCACTTCGTAGTGGTCGCCGCGCGCATAGTGGTAATGTAGGTATATTTATTACTTTGGGGTTAGCTAGCTCAATCAATGTAATTTATCCCTGCATATTTATTTATGTACAGTTAATAATCGGCGACTACAGCGCGTTCGAGTCGATCCGTCCGAAGTACAGCTCGTGGTTCGACCTGCTGGGCGGCTGGCTGCTGTACACGGCGCCGGGCGCGCGCCGCCGCTCGCTGGCCGCCGCCGCCGCCGCCTGCGCCGGCATGCGCGCGCCCAGCGCCGCGCGCACGCATCTTGACGTCATGGTGCGGGCGCTGCTCGACGGGGACTTGCATCAGGTGGGTTGCTATTTCACCGCCTTATTCATAAAAATTCGCCGTGTGGTATCCGGCAGAGTAAAATAGGACCACTCAAAGTCTTTCTGTGGATGTCGTAGAAAGCGATTTAGGCAAGCTAAACAAAGCTAATAAACATCAATGAAACCTCTCAAACCCATCTGGCCAGTGATGAGAGTGTAGGCCAAGTCCTCTGTCTACTTTGGCCACGTATGGTTCTGGTAGTACAGAGAGGGTCGTGCTCCTGCAGTGGAGACAAAAGGACCTGATGATGATGATGATGATGATGTAACATCCATTTCAGCCGCACAACGTCCACAAATTTGACACCAGTGTTGGCAAAAAAAATTTCCAATCTAAAATAAAACCCGACTTCACCCTCAAACTACACAAGCAATTTTGATAAAATTTCTATGGGACCACCTCGGAAGTTTACCCTTACAAACAAAAAAGATTTTTTCAAATCTGTCCTGAAGTGCCATGATTTTTCATACAAAAAAAACATTTGTTTAGTGATACAGCAGTCTTCGAATAATCGGTGAACATACCAAAAAAAAGATTATGACAAATTGATTTTGTTTGTTTTTAGCCAACTTTTAAAATAGGAGGACCTATTTTAAAAGTTGGCTAAAAACAAACAAACATTGATGTGTTGAATTAGCACCAAACCTTTATTGTTCCAGGTGATCAGTGAAATCCAGCAGATATCAGACAACGGCTGGTTCGCCACTCATCTCACAGACATGCTGTTTCAGTGCGGCAAACTGAACATACTGGACAAGCACCAAACAAAGTGAGCAATTGTTTTTTATTATTTTTTACCATGTGGCTCCGACAGAGTAGAATAGGACCATTCCAAGTCCTGTTATGGATGTCGTAGAAGGCGACTTAGGAAATACATGCTAAATAAAATTTAGAAACATCAATGAGACCCCTCTGACCCGTCTGGCCAGCATGGAAGGTGTAGGCCAAGTCCTCTGCTTTGGCCAAGTATAGCTCTGGTAGTACAGAGAGGGTCGTGCTCCTGCAGTGGAGACAAAAAGACCTGATGATGATGATAATGACGTAAACCGTTTTGTTATCTTCCGCAGCGTCACAGCCCGCCTCCGGGACAGTCTAGTCCTAGAATACGGCTGTCTTCTCATGGAGCACCCCTCACTGTGGTCGGTAGGGCTGTCGTACCTCGCGGGGTGCCCGCCCGAGGGCCCGCGCCGGGCGGAGCTCATGCTCGAGCGGCTGCCGGTGCTCACTGAGGCGAAGGCCATGAGAGTGGTGGCCGAGGCCAAGAAGTATGGTCTGCTGGGAGTTGGTAAGTTGATTTTAAAATGGTAATTTATACAAGCTTGTAACAAGTTTATTATGTAGGTAAAGCGAATTAAAAAAGCAAATTAAAAAAAACTCTGACTGTTAAAAACGCCATCTGGTTATGAATAGCGGAATTACCGATACGAATTGATATACTTAGTGCCATCTATTTTTTGCTAGCGAAAGCTGACTTTTAAGTGTTATCTCCTTTTAAAGGCTGTCCCAATTTTCATCAAACATAGCTACCGCAAGGAAACTTGCTTCCACGTTCAAAATCCATCCGTTCAGCCGTCGGCGTCAAACTTATAAAAAAAAAACCAATCATTTATTTGATAAGTTTGCCGCTGACACTGGCTTATAACACTCCTTTTTTTTGTCGAAGGTTAAAAAGGCCTCCAGTTGATTCCAATAACTTGTTTTCCAGCTCAATCGGTGTGCACCTGCGTGGGCGCTCGGCACCTGTCGCGCGGGCGCACGGGCGCGGCGCTGGGCTGGGCGCTGCGCGCGCGCTGCCCCGCGCTGTGCGGGCGGGCCGCCGCCGCCGCGCTGCGGGCCTACACCGACACGGGTATGTTTGCTTTATACTGCTCGCCCTGTATTGTTAATAGTACATTGCTGCAGAGGCCGGTGAGTAAGGCATTGCCGGACGAGAAGTAAGCGAGACCTTGATAATACTTACGAGTCCGGCAATCCTATTCCCGCCGAGGTATGTATTGTGCTTTTTTCAATAAATATGAAGAATTAAAGAAATAACCACCTATGCAAATATTTGCCTGCCAGTCGTTTGAGTAGGTTTCAAAGTCGTCACGCCATCTACGCCTAGATTTTTCAGGACGCCGACGTCCACAAAGTTAGAATTTTGGCCCATAGTTCGATAGGCATGCGGCTGACGTGACCAGCCCAGGCCCAATTTTATTTAGCGGCTTTGACGATCATCTGCAAGTTTCTTGATGGATCGCAGGGTTGTGTTGCGGGCTCTATCTATTCTCTTAATATTAAGCATACTGCGCCACATGGCACATAGGCAAACCTCGAGCCCAGACGTCTCATCATCATCGGGTCTTTCTGTCTCCACTACAGGAGCACGACCCTCTGTACTACCAGAGCCATACTTGGCCAAGGCAGCCAGAGGACTTGGCCTACACTCTCCACGTTGGCCTGACGGGTTGGAGAGGTCTCATTGATGTTCATAAGCTTTGTTTAGCTTGTATTTTCTAAGTCGCCTTCTACGACATCCACGAGAGGACTTGGAGTGGCGCTATTCTACTCTGCCGGAAACCACACGACACCCGGACCTCTGACCTTTGTTAATGATCAGCTCACCTGACCATCTGAGCCTCTGATGATGATGATATTTGAATTGAATTAAAATTTAAAGATAAATCGTTTGCCAGCTGGCATGGCAGCGCTGCCGGCGCCCGACCTGCTGCTGACGGCCGGCGCGGCCATGCTGCTGGCGGACGACCTGCTCTTCCTGGGCAAGTACTGCGACTTCCACCGGCTTTACAAGGGCAGGGAGTTCAAGAAGGCCGCCAGGTTGCTCGTCTCTTTGATCACGTCCAAGATCGCGCCCGATTAGTAAGTTTGCATTTGTATTTTTCTGAGACATGTGTACCCATCGCCTTATAAATATAATTATTTCTCTTCCTTGTCACTAGATGGCGCTATAATAATAATAAAGCCTTTTATTTCTGAGCTTTTTCAATCGTTTTTGTATCTGTTATGTTAGGTGTAATGTTTTATAATAATGTCCTGCAGCTCAGTGTGCCTTTTGGCAGAGGTCTCCTCCAGCTCCAGATGGCGCTATAGGTAATGATTAAAACTGGGTCCAGTCGAAGCAGACAAACCTCAACCTTATTGCATTGACATAAAGTATCAATTTTTGACCTTGACAATTGAATAGTAATTTAAATAAAGTACTATTCTAATTCATTAAATATGACCTAATAGAAATGTAAAAAATATTTTTATACCATTTCAACACTTTCTTTGTCGCTATTTTGATATTCATGTGTGCTGCCATCTCCGTGAGCCTGCCTCGCAACTACTAGTTATGCCTACTTACTGGCCGTATAATAGTTTCTAAGGCGTTGAGTTGGGTATTTGTTAGGTTAGTAATGATATCTGTAGTCTGAGAAAAGAAAAATAGAAATAGAAAACTGCTCTGTTCTGCCCACTTAGGTTAGGGAAGATTTGGCTGTTGTTCTGTCTTTGACCCTGCTTAGGTATTGTGCAAAGAGGTGGCAAAAAGTTTACATTCAACAATCGCTCGACGTCAACTCCTAAGGAATCAAGCAACTCGCAAGTTGATGCTCGTTCGAGTTCAGTCCTTATTCACTTCTTAGGAAGTGGGTATATTGTAAACATTTCTATAACGAAGAGATAAAGTGGGTAAATTCGAGGCCAGAAACCACAATTTTAATTCATCAATTATTATGTACCTTCTAGAGCGGTCATTTTGGAAATATTTGGGACAGGCCTATGTCCAGCTGTGGATGTTACGCAGCTAAATTTGCTACCATTAATTTATTGATCATTCCCTCACAGCTTCTGGGAGACCCTTCTCCTCGACTCTCTCCCCCTGCTGGAGTCAGACGAGCCAATCTTCTCATCCTCCGACACCTTTGAGATCATGCAGTGCCTTGAGCTCAAGTCCAAAGACCTTGCGGGCGAGAAAGCGGACCTTCTGAGGCTGGCGTTATCGAGGAACCTCGCTAGGACGTTGCTGGAAGACGTCGAGCCTGAAGGAGAATAGCATAAGCTAATTTGAACGAGCTAAAGTCCGGGTGATAAATTTATTAAAAAGGAACTGAAAAATTTCCTGGGATAAGATGTGGCTTATGTGTGTCAGGAAATAAGCTATCTACGTGCCACATTTCATTCCAATCCGTTCGACTGTTTGAACAAACATCCATACAAACTTTCGCATGTATAAGACTGGGACACTTTGTGCAGTAATTCATTGGTTATTTCTATTTTGTTTGGCTGAGTGTCCCGAAACTAGATAATAAGTATGAGGATAATTGTGGAGTAGGATAATAGGGGTGACGACAGGGTCAGAAAAGTATTATAATAAATATACTCCATTTTGTTAGGTATTTAAATAAATGTAAACAATCTTGATATGTCTTTTTATTGAAATATACACTTTATAAATCATCATCAAGTAATTATGTTATAAATTATAAATTACATAATTACTTTGTAATTTGCAAAGATATTGATTTATAAAGTGTATATTTCAATAAAAAGACATGTCAAGATTGTTAACATTTATTTAAATACCTAACCAAATGGAGTATAGTTTGTCTTTAAGACAATCCAAAGAGGGCCCCATATTTTTCAGTTTGCCAAAAAAGTTGAATTACACAAAGATACTGGGAGTTCCAGAGTAGGGGCTTGCGTGATGATTGATAGGTGTTTCCGTGATATCATGAAAAAATATTAAAGCGCTGTATTTTTCAATGAAAAAAAAAAATACGTGTACAATATTTTTTTAATGATGTAACCGATGGGCCAATTATATTTTTCCAGTCGTCATGCCTATTATTGGTGGTTATTCGACTTTCTCAATTTTTTCTGCAATTTCTTGGCACTCGAATTATATTAGATATTTCTTGGTTCCAGCTTTTTTTCACTACAAACGTAAATCGTTATATCAAAACTATGTATCTAAACTTAAAAATTAAATTAGTTAAAATAAATCTAAACGAACAGCCAGTAAAGACTCCGAAAACAGAGAAAAACATGTACCGTCTTATTATAAAAACAGGATTAGCTTACTTATTAGGTTTAAGGGTCCCCCGACCCTAGACCAAAATACAACTTTCCATACAAACGTAGTCTACGTTTTATTTCAAAACGACATGTCCGATTTGGGCAAAATTTTGTAATTTCAAAGATATTGCAATTATCTAGGTTTATATTTAGTTTCCGACAGTAAAAATATGAACTTGAAATAGAATATAGTGTTTTATATCATTTTTGACCATTAGTATGGGAAACTTCTAAATCGTTATATTTTCTTTCCAGTTCATAATTTTAATATAGGAAACCCAATATAACCCTAGATAATTGCAATTTCTTTACAATTACCAATTTTTACCGGAATCTGACATGTGGTTTCAAAATTAAACGTGTACTACGTTTGTATGGAGAAGTCTAGGGTCGCCGGACTCTTAAACCATCCACCCAAATCAATTTGACATTGACAGATGAGTTATTTTCACTTTTCTAAATGACAATTTGATTTGGGCAGATAAGTTTAAACCTAGTAACAAAGTTAGTCCTATTTTTATAATAAGACGGGAAAAAATTCATGTTGTGATAGCTATATCACTGCCTTATGTTATGAAATTGTATAGGCATTGGGGAATTAAATTTCCTTAGATCGATTGCTAAATCCAAAATATTTTTAATTAAGTACAAGCTAAAATAAATGTCTCATAATTGAAGAAAAAAGTAGAAGTAAGTTTGTATGTGATAACAAAAAAATTGTAAAAATGTTATGTTTTTTGTCGAAAATAATAACTTTCTTTGGTAGTTTAAAATCTTGTTCAAGTTAATTTTACTAACCCTTTGTAGAACATTTAAAATGACATTGAAAGTTCTAAAAAGTTACTTAATCATAATAATTCATTTTCATTCCACCTCACGTAACTAAATGTAAGTAAGATAATTCCAGTTTTAATGCAATTTGAGCCAGTATACATCTGTAACCAAAAATCAGTATCAATATACAAAAAATATTGTTCAGTTTTAAAATACCTATTATGTGAAATGGGTGTTCAATGTGTCAAATTTATAATTTGTTTTTCTGTTAAGCTCTTTAAAAGATCCTATATAAAATGTAAGATTTAAATAAGAAAAATAAACTAACATATTTTTTCCTAACACTTGGAAAGTAGGAGAAAAACCACTTTTGTATCACTTTGTAATTTTGTGATAAATGAGTGTGGATGTTGAACTTGGTTCTTGTTTATAATTTGTATACGAGTGAATGAAATGGTTGGTTAACAAGAATGGCTGTTGTGAAATCAAATAAAATCTTATTTTTAATCTGTTTTTGTATTTATTTTCAATCATTACACACAAAGGGTGTACGCTGTGCTAGCAGGTACCAAGTGACATGTGACGCGCGAAATACGAAGATAGCAGAATCCGTTGCGTGATGCGGTATCTACATGTGACTGCCTATGTGGTCTAGTGATCTTGTGATCTGGAGTTCGTGGGTTCGAATCCCACTGAGAAGCATTCTTTGTGAAAAGTTGTTGACTCTGTAGGCTTGAATCACCTGATTAGAAGATTCTGATGCATTATCTCTGAGGATGCAACCAGGAATATTTTCAGATGAGGATCTTATTGTGTGTTAGTGACTAACACTAGTGTCAGTTTTTAAACCGCCTTAAAGTCCTCTGACATGGTTTTATGTAACGACCAATGTCAAAGACAGTGACTGGGACCGACGGCTTAACGTGCCCTCCAAAGCACGGATCATCTTACTTATCAGACAATCAGGTGATCAGCCTACAATGTCCTAACCAAACTAAGACAACAACAAGTCGTTGCCCCCATCGGGAATCGAACCTGCGACCTCCGGGTATGAGCCGAACGCTCTAACCACTACACCACGGAGGCAGTTGATTATAGACTGAACTATAGTTGTAAAACAGCGGTTGTTATCGGGTAGTTATCCAAAGCAGCGGATAATAACGTATGAACAGCGGTTGACAACCGGCTGCTTATCCGACTCAGTACCAAAAGGTCTTACAATTTTTACAGTTCCTAAGTCGAAATCTATCTATACATATAATAAAACAGTAAAAAAAGTGTGTCTGTACATTAAATATATTTCCAAAAAAAATATTGGGGGCGATGGAGACATATTAATAGAGTAAGAATTTTAAAAAAAATGTCTGTCTGTTTGTCTGTATGTCTGTTTGTCTGTTTGTCTGTTTGTCTGTTTGTACACGCTAATCTCCGGAAATACTGGACGGATTCGAATGAAACTTTTTTTGTTATATAGCTATTAAGCCTGGGCAACATATAGGGTATAAATGATTTTGGAAAATGGAACGCCTGATGCAGAACCATAATGGTTCAGCTAAACTATAAGAGATATAAAAATGCCGCCTTAGTAAAAGTTGTTCAGCCTGATGAGCATTTTCCAGAGACATAAAGTCCACGCGAACGAAGTCGCGGGCTTCGGCTAGTTGTTATAATATACGAGCCGATGTATACAAATAGGTACTTTTACTAAATTAATTACCTACTCTGTCATACTTTAAAATATAAAATGTTCAATATTATGAATTATTTTGGAATGTTCTTCAACACGACAGATAATACACTATTTTTTGTCAACTAAACCTACTTATTTATACCGTACATAATAGGTATTTAATCTGTAGGTATAAAACTCCGATTCACCACTTTTATTACTATACAAACGTAATAAGTAGAATAATGCTAAGCTTGGCGTTCCGTCCTCTCGGCCTACCTCAAGAGATAGGTTATCTTTCTTACTCATATCCTGCATGATCTTCGTCTCCGCTCGAGCGCTATTAGGGTAGGTAGGTATTATACCGAAATAAACAGCACCGCGCTGCGCAAAAAAATGTTTTAAATGGCTGAAAACGGCTTTCTTCTCTTTGCCAAAAACACAAAACTGACGTCGTAGGTACGTGAAACTACTACTACGACGTCCGTTTTGTGTTTCGTGTTTTTGGTATTATGTTATCAACCCGAGTAAGATGAAACAAGTTAAATATTTCAAAATAACATCGACACAACTATGAAATAAGAAAGAACGCTTACTTGAAATATTAATTCTGAATTTACATATAAAGTAAGTAGGCCAATAAACAAAAAAAATCACTTAGGATTTAAAACGGATTTAATAAAAACATTATGATATGTCAACCGTAGACAGCCGCTGTTTATGGTTGTTATCCATTGTTAGCGAAAAAAGCGGCTGGTTACCGGCTGGCCAACTACGATAACAACCGCCTTCACATCTATAGACTGAACACATCACAATTACTTCGTTATATTACACTTTCATGCCTTTACTAAATCATTTAAAGAAAGATTTAGCTTGGTATTTTAGGAATTGAAGAAACTGTACACCAAAATCTAAGTTGAGAGTTATCCAACTAGATTTTGTCTAGATGGGAAGTGCTCGCTGCAGACAAAGATGACTAAAGTAAATAGAGGACGTGTTATGGCTTAGGACGTAATCAAATTGTTATTTCTAGTGTCTGGCCGAGTGTCCTGCAAAGTGTTAAGGGAAATGCATTTGCCCAGCTGTGGATTATAACACAATACAAGCAGATAATAAACAAAACTAACACTAATTAATTTTTTATTTTGATCACAAAATAAAATCACATTTTGATGAAAAGAAAACCAGAGATTCTTTACTGTTTTCAGTAAATTTTTGTATATTCTCACAACACAAAAATTTACTGGTATACTGGTCATAATACTCATAATATTTTGTAGTTTATGTCCCCTCCATGCTACGGCGTTTTAAGGTCGCGCACTATATTTAAGTCACATATCTTGATATTTGTCATTAATGAATGTTCCATAAAACAAGATATTAATACTGATATGTCTTACATAAAAATCTATACTAATCACAGCTCCAAAAATTAATTAGACAAAGACAAATATCTAGTACTTGATTGGAAATTGTCCCCAGGCCTTAAGTGGTGGAGGAAGATGGAAAATTGTTACACCTCTTACAATGATAAAGAAAGATATAACAGTAAAAACTTATCTAAAACAATAGAAAACTTAACGGTGGCCCACAGGACTATTTCTTATCGTCATAAAATGCCTCCATAGAGTCCAGCTCTTCAATCTTATAGTCTAAAATCTTGTCGAAACTCTCATAGTGGAATTTGCCATAAAATAGCTTTCCCTTCAACATGTAAGGAAACCACATTCTATCATCCAGCCACATATCATCATAGGGTATTTCTTGAATACAGAACCACTTGGGACGCATTTCCTCAGATTCTTTAGGGTCCCCGACAAAGTTACTGGTCGCGAACACTCGGACGTCCATTAAAGTTGGTTGTCCTTCAAAAGTGAACTCCAAATGCCCGATATTCTTCAAATCACAAGTCTTTACGTCAAGACTACATTCTTCTTTCAGTTCTCGAGCAGCAGCGTCTATTATACTCTCGCTAGGTTCCACTTTGCCACCGAATCCGTTCCATTTGTTTACGCCGAAACCGCGCTTCTTCAATCCCAATAGAATTTGATTTTCTTTCCTTACAAATACTAAAGTATACAATTTTCTTAGTAGCATAGTTACTTTTGTAAAGTTTTAAATGAAATATATCTATGTTTTATTTAAAAAAATGTCAGAACAGATCTCATAATCAGAATGATGCAAGTTAGTTCGGTTGTGATTTTAAGGTTATGTTGTGGTTAAGTTATTTTTACTTTGTTTACGTTTAATCTGCCACTGTCATAAATCGCGCGAAAATTTGACATTTGATAACTTTTTTATTTTTGACAGCGAGAATCAGATGTACATATAAATACTCTTTACTCTTTACATTCGTTGTTTTTATTTTTTTAAGACGTATAAATACAAGACTAGCTTTTCGGGGGCTGCGCGGGCTGCAAGCAGCCCGCGGTCTTTCGTGGACCTGTTGAAGTAGGTTAAAATATGTTTCCAGTTCAAAAAATGGGTATGTTTGTATGGGGAGAAATTGTCCTTGTATGGCGGCCATCTTGGATTTTGAAAAAAATAAAAAACAAATGACGGTCGTCAAATTGCTTACAACCCCCTACATTTTGGAAAAAAAATCACACCCCGAACTCCAACCGTTTTTGCAGGCCGTACCCCTTCCACATCAGGTTTCTGCAGATCTTCAAATGTCAGATTTTTCTCGTACTCACTGGAGCACCCTCTACACGACCACACATCAACCTAAACCCCACCAACCCCGCAACAGGGCAAACAACTCTCTCAGTGAGTGAGTGAGTGAGTGAGTGGTAATGTAGGTTTATATATTTACAAGATACAAGATTTGTTTTCATATCTAGCTCTGAACCATAGAGTACTTTATATATTGCTCTGAATTTCGAAACATCAAAATAAAACTGTATAAGTAATTGAGCTTCTGCAGAGTTAGTAAATAAATATAATGCGAATACAACTAATGGATGACTCACACTTACACATCACACAGACTCACACTTTTTGCAGAACATAATGACTACACTGACTCTGACTGTTGCTCCTGGCCTGAAACCCCAGGCCATGATACACATGCCTGTAAATGGCATCCTAGATGTTAGTAAACCAACATGCCGGGTACTGGCATTCCGTGAAGTAGGTAGCGATACACCTGCTAGGTACCACATGCCACATGCCTGCGCGTGGCATACCAGTTTTTAGAATCAAGCTTCTTTGTGCCAGTTACGTGCCACAAAATGAATAATGACTCAACTACATGACTACAGCGGAGAAGATACATTTCACAAACACACTTGTTAACGATTATTATACTGTGACTGATGATTGATAAATAATAATTTATTTTCCGTATTTCGATGTACATTTTTTGGGAAAAGTTATTCAGAATGATGGATTGAATCACCCCTTAAAATATTTTAATAATTAAAAAGGATTCATGTATAAAAAAGTACCTAATTGCTACTCGATGAGGTAAATTACCTACATCCGAAAAAAAATATCCCTTTTTTGCTGACTATACAAAATGCTCGTAGGCCCAGGCAACTTTTTAAAAACTTTTTTAAAATGCAACACCCTACATTTTATGTCACATTTTGCTACTCGATGAGGTAGGGTAGGGTCGTTGCATGCGACCCCTCTTAGTCGCTAGTAGATATAAAGTCGCTCAATATTGAAATAAATTTTAAAGAAAAGTGTTATAATGCTACTGTGACGGGGCGGCCTCAGTCTCCTTGTGGTCATCATGCTAGGCTGTCACACCGGAGGTCCCGGGTTCGATCCCTGGTCAGGTCATGATGGCAAATTATGTTATTATTAATTGACCTGGGTCTTGGATGTTTGTTTATCTACGTACTTATTTGTTATAAAATATAGCATCGATGAGTATCCTATCTAACAAAAGTCTCAAACTTACTTTGGGGCAAGCTCAGTCTGTGATTTGTCCCTATCCGTCTTATTATAAAAAACAGACTAACTTTGTTACTAGGTTAAAACCATTATCCGACCGAATCAAGTTGAGATTTAGTAATAGGCCATTGTCTCATTTGAAAATGTCAACTTGATTTGGTATAAACCTAGTAAGTGATAAACCTAGTAAGAAAGTTAGTCTGCGTTTTACAATAAGACGGTTTATATTTAGTAGACCTACTATTTAATTAGAAACGTAGCACTTTCTTATTATCTTTAAAGTCGGTATCCAACCACAGCTATGTACCTCTAGAGGGCAATTTCATATTCCTTTAGGTCATAACTAAGTAGCTCTCAGGGCTTAAGTCTAATCTAGTTGACTAAAAGCTTATGCCTAGTCTAGTGAGAATCAAGAAGTTCTGCTTCTATTCAGAAACTAAGTGTACCTAACCAACTATGCCAAAGATAATCTGCAATGTACCTACCTAAGTGATACTGTGATAGTTAAGTGGCTATATTATGCTTTTAGCCAAAATTGGATTAGAATAATTAAGGTATAAGTACTAGTCTGGGACTCTTGTATGCTAGTCTGGGAGAATAGACAGATCGTTGAAGCCAATCGTGGGCGAGAATGGGAAATCTGAATCGTATCAATCGGCAATGTACCTAGCAACCCATGATCTATATTGATTTTCCTTTTCCATCTTTACGCCCACTATTGGGTAAACTTGACTTTTGGAGTAGGTACATACGGCACTGAGCCCCGTCTACCCCGTAAAGTCAAAGTCAAAGTCAAAATCATTTATTTATCTTTGGATATTTGTATCACTTGATAATTGTCACTTTTTTTTCTTTCGATTTCTTATAAGGTAAATGTTGACGTCAGATCATTTACTTATAGCTAAGTTTACTGCCGCTTCCTAAGCGCAAGTACAGAAGAAACGGTAACAAACTGTACCTACTGCAGCATTTTCTCCAATAACGTCGTTAGGGATTTTGACGTGATAGTGTATCTAGATTGTATAATTTTTGAAAACTAAAAACAGACTTCACTATCCCAAACACCCAACTGATTTTGAATTCGTCGTGATAATTTTTTTATGTTTTGCCCTATTTGGACTTTTTATTTATTTAAAAGAGCATACTTGTCAGGTCGTCCGGTCGTCCCATAGAAATTTTATTAAAACCTAAAATAAAATAAAAAATATATACAGTCGATTTTACAAATGAATATATACTAAATTAAACTATAAATAAACGTTAGACTAAAACATAATAATTATATATAAATAATAATAATAATTGTATAATAATTTGGGAAGCTGTAGGTTTTAAGTTAAAAAATTACTAGCTGGTGCCCGTTTCTTCGTCTGCGCAGTATCTTAATAAATTGTAGCCTATGTGTTATTTTGATGTGTATGCCATATTATTGTAATGTTTCATTAAAATCCATTCAGAAGTTTTTACCTGAAAGAGTAACAAACATCCATCCATAACTACTTATAAACTTTCACGTTTATAATATTTGTAGGATGTAGAATAAATAGATCTTACTTCTTCGTTTGTCTTTATCTCTATCCAACTTAAGTATGAAAGAAATAATAGTCATATTTATTTTACTACTTGTACATTTGTACATACAAACAATTAGGTTATATAGTATTTCACTTGTGCAAAACGACATTTTCTATTTTTATAGCAAATCACGTCGAGTAGGATAGGAACGTTATTCCACTTGTAGGAAAGAAAATGAATGGGCCTGCAATATTTCTTTCACGCGGGATATGAACGCAATATTTTCTTTTCTTTTATGTCTGAGGTACAAAGCGTTTTCTTGAATAGGAACGGTACCGTACAACGTTCGTACATATGCAGGTTTTTATTTTTAACCGCGACTTGTCCGCCGAATTCCTTGAAAGGGACATTATGAAATTAAAACAGCCGTAAAAGAACAATAAAAAATTTGGCATTTCCAAACTAAAGTGTGCGGCTGTCCGGACAATTTCTATGGGAATGTCGACATGTTTTTGGTTTATTGACTGTTATTTTAATTATAAGTAATATGCTAAAGTGATCTAGCTTGTGGTTCGATTTATTACGGGTACGTCTCTTCTACGTTGTAGGTATAATAACATAGAGGAATTCGGCGGACCAAGTCGCGGTAGAAATAAGAAACTTTTATTGATATGAATAATTAAAATAATTGATTAAAATACAATGGTCGCTCGCATCGCTTATTCGCGCGATGATCGTGCGCTTGTATCAGGGAGGCAGGACAACGCCTTGAGTTTGAAATTCAAATTTACATTTTCTTATAATTTTCGTGCGTCTTCCTGTAAATTATTGCTGCAAAATTATATTTTTTAAATAAGTATGATTTATAGTCTCAGGGATAAAGCAGAGGAAATGCAAGATGATTTAAGAACATTTTACTGTTGGAAAATCGAGTGCTGAGGGCCAATCGCTGGTTTATGTATGAGATGATATGAAAATTTGCGGAGCATTTTTAAGGAATGCATTACATACATACTAATCATGCCTATTTTGAGGCAGGCAGAGCCCAGGGCCATAAGATTCAAAGATGACTTTCACCCGGACGATAGGCGTGTTCGTAGAAAACAAAATAAATAATTATGATGGGTAGTAGCCATTGCGCTTATTGTTATTATACACATTCTTGCCCATTTCCTTGCTCGGCTTTTACCATCTACGCGGGAAGATAGTGAGCTGGTATGTTCTGTTTTTTTCTTTTCTCCCAGACCAACTTCTTCTTCTGCCTTATCCTTGTCCCACTTTTTATGTGGGGTCGGCACTGCATGTGAGTTCCTTCCACTTTGATCTACCTCCAGTCAACCCGTCCGTCACCCCCTTCCTACTCATATCCTCCTTTACACAGTCCATCCAACGTTTTTTTGGTCTCCCTCTGTTTCGATGTCCTATGACATGTATTTTCAAAACCTGCCTGGTTATATGGCTTTCCTCTCTTCTCTTAACATGTCCATACCAGCCCAACCTATTACTTCTTAATTTTTCTGTTTATAGGGGCCACTTTTACAGTTCCTCTTATATAATCATTCCTGATCTTGTCCCTACGTGTTACACCACACATCCATCTCAACATCCGCATCTCCGCAACGTGCAACCTGCTCCCAGACCAACACACGAGGAAATTTGACGAAGTTTTGGTGTTAGACGTTCGAATGGCAATTGCATACGAGACGCAGGGCACAGAATTAATATAAATATTACATACAGAACGAAATCTTCTAAGGTCCCGCGCAATATGTGTCCCCGTTTCCCGTCCTCGAACTTCTCCCCCTTTTTCGCCTTGTAGAGGCGGCTGAAGGCGTCTGCAGCTCAACATCGTTCACAAGGCGAGAACGGGGGAGAGAAGTGGTGCTATTTTTCAAACGCGGAGTCACTAAACGAACGATTTTTTGTATGGAAAAACCATTCGTTTACGTGACTCCGCGTTTCAATGGTGCTATTTTTCAAACGCGGAGTCACTAAACGAACGATTTTTTGTATGGAAAAACCATTCGTTTAGGTGACTCCGCGTTTCAAAAATAGCTCTTAAAGACGGACACTGTGCAGGACCCTAAGAGTGTCTGTTCTGTATGTAATACAGGGGCAAGTCATAGCTCTTCGCGAGGTGAGCGTCACAAACTATAGGTATACCTACCTACCATACTGATATCAAAGTGCTATCAGGCGTCGTAATTTGTTAGCTGGGAGATAATTGTTCAATTCGAGTCGACGTATCTATTCCGTCCAGTGATTGTGTGTGCACAGCACGTCGGCCGGATTGCCTCGATAAAGGTAGGTATTATTATACATTAAGTACCCCTTTAAATAAATAAATAAATTAATATATAGGGACAAATTACACTGATTGAGTTAGCCCCAAAGTAAGTTCGAGACTTGTGTTATGGGATACTAACTCAACGATACTATATTTTATAACAAATACATATATAGATAAACATCCAAGACCCAGGAAAATATGAAAAAGGCCATTTTCCAACTTGCCCTGACCGGGAATCGAACCCTGGACCTCTGGGTAGCGGACTAGCATGGTGACCACTACGCCACGGAGGTACTTACTTTACACTTTACTTCATACAACGCGCGTGTAGCTATTTTGGTCCGCCAATACATATGATGCCATGCGGGTCTTTCACCGGTTCATACCATCTCTAATCTAACACACACGGGAAATAAAAATAAATTAGCTACCAGATTAAATTTATTCTTCTCTAGATTAAATTTATTCTTCGTGTAAATGTAAATTGTGAAAACGTGTAAATATTAGAGTAAGTGGGCATGCTTTCTGTATGGGATTAGACACCACTAAATAGTACAATATGAAATGTAATTAATTATGCATTTATTATAAGACATTCCTGACAGTTATTTGCCTATTGACTGCTACTAGAGAATTTGGTAAAATAAATAAAAAGCGATTTACGAATTACATTTTATTATTTAAGATTCTAACAACTAGACTAATGTCATACTAAGTTTATGCTAACTATTTGTATGTCATACGTATAGAATTGCAGTACCATACGTATCTGCTATAAAGTACATTCGTACCTATTTAGGATCTACCTTTAACTATATAAAAATAAATGTAAAATTTTTAATTATATTTGGGGGAGAGTTATGTCCAGCTGTGGACTTCCTATGGCTGATATGATGATGATATAATTATTATATTTTTCCTTTTCTTTTACTTCATCCATAAACGAACTTTTTGTCTTCCTTTTCCTCTCTTGGCTTCCACTTTCCCTTCTATTGGGTGTTTCTTCAGAGAGCCTTTTTTTACTGTCACACGGTCTTTATTCCTAACTTAACCAATGTACGGTTTAAAAACCGATTGCAGGAGTTACTTTGGTTATACCCCTATACAAAATCATAATTAAATAAGACATATAATGTACAGTAATTTTTTAAATAATATTTGAATGCCAAAATCGGGAGCAAATTTGCTGTTCTCCGCGTGTCACACTTGCGCGGGCGCTTTTGTTTTCTCGTATGACTTTTTTGTCTATCACCCAGTAAGTAAATTTTGTATTTCTAACTATTTATGATTAAACAACGCATACTTGTACAAAAAATTGTAATTGTATCTCTTAAATAAAAAAAGTTACGAAGCATTTAGTCTCTGTCACACGATTTTGCTAGTTTTCGAAAAACGATACAAAACAGCTCATAACTTCAGAACGAGTTGAATCATAGCTTCAAATTTTTGTTGCGCGGATAAACAGTAGCGAACCTTCATCGGTGGGAAACGCACACGCTGCTCATCGGTTGACTGCAAATAAATACACGTGTGTGGCGCAGACTTCGTGGCGATTTCGTGTCATGCTCCATAACTTCGACACGAAAGTTATGGAGCATGACACGAAAGTTACGTATCTTTATTAATTCTTACTTAATAACCAATTATATATATTTCATTACATATATTATATCATAGCTACCCACCTCTACTATGTTCGTAACAACAAAATGCTAAAAACATGTTTATTTCGTGTTTTTTATTACGACAAACTTTTTTGTGATGTTCCTTTTAGCTTTTCTAATATACGAGCTATCTAATACTCGTACAATGAAAAATCTATTAAAATGTTCTTAAACTATGTTTGCTTGTGTCGGTATATTATGGTAAAGTCAAAGTCAAAGTCAAAAAAAATTATTCAATGTAGGATAAATTTATCTCTTACTAGCTATTACCCGAGACTTCGTCCGCGTAGAAGTCGAAAATGGTTCTAATAGGATTTTTAATTGTTGAGCGATGGAACGCTTCAGAATGGCCTAGGTAGTAGTTCACCCCATTGTATCTCTCTAGGGGTTGAATTTTGTAAATCTTGAAACACGTTTACAAATACTCATTTACCGCCAGAGTACTCCTGCAAAGTTTCAAGTAAAATGGTCTAACTAGATCTTGTTTTTCCATACAAACTTTGGACCCCCGTTTCACTCCCTGGGGGGTGAGTTTTGAAAAATCCTTTCTTAGTACACCCTAAGACCTTGTAAGAAACCTTTATGCCAAATTTGGAGTCTCTAGCCTCAGCGGTTTGGGCTGTGCGTAGATATGTCAGTTAGTCATTCAGTTTCTTCTTTTACATACTCGTATATAGATATCATGAGCCTTGAGCATTACTTAGTGTTATAAAAAACTCTGGGAGTCTTAATATACTGACTCGACTGTAAATCACGAGACTCGACTCATAAATAGCGACTCCACTGCTCGATGAGTCAGTGATACTCAAGCTCCCGTAATAGACTCGAGTTCAGTTTATGTGCTCGACTCTGTTGTGTGCTGGAGTCTGATTATGGACTGAGTCGCGCTCATAAAATCATACTTGTTTTTTTAAAGTTAATAACAAATATTGTTATTTGTAGTAATCATTAATATTAAAAAGTTTTGAATGGTTGTAATGCTTTGTATAACTTGTTGTAACAGTTTTGTGTGAGTTGAAGTTGCTTCGAGTTCTAACTATTCTAACTATTCGAACTCGACTCGGAGTTTTTATCAGACTTGAGTTTTTATTCGACTCCGAGTCTGAGCTCCGACGACTCGTGCTTGACTTGACTCGTGACTTGTTAATGCCTTAGTCTAGCAAGCATGCAAAATTAAGTCAAGTTTGCAAATGTAGACTCTTGGATTCGAGTTTTGTACAACACTAGCATTACTGCAGATAATAAATGCTTAAAATGCCTTAAAAGATCTATTCCTTTTACTTAATTTCATGAGAAAAATTAGGCCTATACGGGTATTTATAGGTAAATTAGGCTAGGTATAGTTGGTGTACTGCTTTACTACTTTTGTTTTTAACTATTAGGACAGTTATAGAAATATACGGATTATGTGTTTATTTCCCATAATTCCCATAAAGGTTACGCAAATACTTTAGTTAATTTGTATGACTTTAATAACCCTCTTTCGGATTGATATACTGATGAACCTATAGTTAATTTTTATCTAGAGATAAAAAAAGTGATAGTTTAATGAAACTGACCAACATAATAAGAATGACATCCAAAAATTTGTCATAACTGCCAAAACGTCGTATGAGTTAATAATTTATATGTCAAACCATTTTTCAATTATTTTGTTTCGCACATATTCTTTAACTATTAAGAGAAAAAATAAATAATGTTTGTATTTGTGATTAAAGAATGTTGTTTAGAAAACTGCTTTGTTTAATTTGACACTAACTATCAAATTATCTAGATTAAATTCATAAAAAAATAGAAAAGCGATGCTTATGCAACATTTAAACATTGAACGCTTGTGCAAAGCGTGTGCTTGTCTTAAATGATTGTTATTTAAAGCATAAATAGGTAGTAAGAGTAGTATTTTTTACTTGCGTAACTTTCGTGGTATCAATAGTAACTTTCGTGGGCAGTTTTTTTTCGGAATTTTATACCTTTATCAATTATTCGTCAATTTGAAAGTTTCAAACAGTATATTATTTGCTTTTAAACCATCTATAGCGTAGTATTTTTTTTCAATAGATTATTGGTAATTTCAATTTCGCCACGAAGGTTACGCGGAGAACGAAATTTGAAGAAATGACCTATTATGTTTTTTTATGAAGTTGTTATGTCGCATAAGGCGGCTAAACATCCTTCCTTGTCTTATCTCTATTGTATGCATTATCGTTCTGTTCTTATTGACAAGTTCCAGCACTTCCATGTTTTTTTTTGTAGAAAATAGAAGAGGGAAAATGTTTGGCCATCTAATACGTCACGATGCGTTTGTCAAAACATTAATGCAAGGAAAAATAGAAGGAAAAAGAGGAGTAGGTAAACCCAGAAGAAAATTTATCGACCAAATAAAAGAAATATTAAACGTGAAAACATATAAGGAGGTTAAGAACTTTAGCGTAAGAAAGAGAGACATGGAAAGCTCTTAAATATAAGAATATTGGAAAAACCAATAATTTAGTAGGTATTACAAATCTATGTCTCGAAAAGGTCTCGGGAAGAAAATGTATATCCTGGCAGTCCTTGGAACTGTTTGATTTATAGCTTTCATTTTATGAAAATATCGTACGTTCCCACGTTGACATTTTCATTATACATCATTCCTTTGAGAATATTTTAAAGACGAAGTATTAATGTGATTCAAAAGCAAAAATACATACCTAATTCAATCATTTCCTGAAAAAATATATTTTAATTGCAATAGTGGAAAATTATTTTTCATATTTTTCCACTTTTACAATTATTTTTAACCCCTTATAAAAAAGAGGGGTGTTATAAGTTTGATGGTAATGCCTGTCTTTCTGTCAGTGTGTCTGTTTGTGGCATCGCAGCTCTCGAACGGATGGACCGATTTTGATAAGGTTTTTTCACGTGAAAGCAAACCCTTGCGGTGGTTTTTAGCTCCGCTTGATGAAAATCGGTTCAGTCGTTTAAAACTTATTGGTAGTTAAAGCTCGAAAGTCGGAGTTTTTAATTTACCTGGCATATAATAGATGGCGCTATGGATATCAATTCCACTAAACATCGGTTGAAATATTTGTAGTTCCTCTACAAATCACTAGATGGTGTCGAAGGGGTTTTTTTTTTAATTTGCTTTTAAAATAACCTTGTACTGTAAGAATTATAGCTGAATAATGTTCTTGTAGACGCTCGGCACCATTCTAAATGTTTTAACTGTGTATCTATTTGTTAGTTTCCCGGATTGGCAACTAAATTGTCGTTAAACTGAAGCAAATTGTTCATTAGAAAGCCTTCGCAGCAGCGCAATGCAATTGTCCCAGATATACCGCACACCTGGGCTCCACAATACCTCTGTTTAAACCCAAATTACGAAGAGGAAAGTTAGACGATTTATTTCTCCGTGCTTTTTATTTTAATTGTAATATTAAATGTATCTATTTATTGTAATCGTAAGCTTACGGTGTAATTTGTCATTCGTTTCCTATCTATAATATTTACTATTGCATAGCTGAAAGGGTAAACCGTTGATACTTTAATATAATAATATATACAATTAAGGATTTTTACATTGAAAATCGGACATCTACCTAAAAATCTCTTACAACAATTTTAGTCTGGTATAGTGACTTGCTGCTCATTGGCTATACTGCCTGTAGCCACCGTAACTAGCCGCAAAAATGCGGCCAGGGCGCAACACAATGTGAGTAACTGAGGATGTCAATAGATGCGGCTCCGGTTTCACCATCACGGGGCTTACCCCCGAGAGCGGGTTTCCCCGTTATTACGCCATTACGTGCAATACACTTTCCACCCCGGAGCGTATGTTCTGCTCTTGCGACTCTACTCTGACCTACTGACTCTACTGAGTAAAGGTGATAATATGAGTGTATTAGAAGCTATATATTTTCTGATTAAAACTAACGTGAGATACAATCATTATTATATTTAGTAAACGGGTTACTCACGTATAGAGTCAGCTACTATATATTTTCTCCTTAAGATCCCTTTCTTGTTCGTAAGTAATAGTTTCAGTAACTTTCTTATTTATTTCTATTACGTCCATGCTTATAAATTAATTTGTGTTACTGTGCGTCTTCTCACTGAAACTTGGATAAATCTCCACATTATTTATTCAGATACCCTTATTTCACTGTAGCAGTCCCTTTAAAACGTGCGCCCGCTGAAAGAAACATAAATTGTAGAAAGGATTCGGTAACATAAACTATGGACAGTAGAGAAGTTTAACTAAGAAATGATACACGTTGATAGTGCTTAGTTTGGACCATTGAGTGCTATCCATTTGAGGGCCGTATCACAGAATGAATATCAGTATTACATACAGAACGCAAACTAGGCGAGGTAGGTTAAGGTTATTTTTTTTATGACCACCCGAAAAGATTGTTAGAGCAGTCAATAAGGTGGGTTAAGGTTTTTTTTATGACCACAAGAAAAGACTCTTAGGGCAGATAAATATATAGGTTGATGTATTTTTTTTATGAAAATCCGGGAAAACTGTGACCACCTGAAGATACTGTTAGGGCAGACAAATAAAAAAGAACCAAAAACTGATTTGGCGTAAAAAATGATTAGGCGTAACAATATTGTGCGTTTTCGTGTTTTGCGAAATATAAATTATTCATTGAGAATAAGTATTAGACGTAATGAATATTTTTAGAAACGAGTATACAGCGTAAAAAAATTAAGCGTAAAATTATTAGACTATATTAAATTAGAATTAATGTAAAGGTTCTTAAAATGTGCGAAAAGTTTGTGCGCTAATCGGAACAAATATAGACCGTCTGTAAGCCAACCCCGCAACTTTAGTTTCGCCTACTTACGGGCCCTCCGACAGCTTTGACATTGTGTACGTTTTCTGTACCTTGCCCTTTTGTACGGTCCCTTCCACCATAATTCAGCAGCACCAATCTAATCAGGAAAGGATTCAACGTGCTATATTTGTCACATGCACCGGCCCTGAAAACTGTATTTGTCACTTACTTAAATAAATTGCTCTGGGCGTATTTTCGGGTGTATTCAATTTGTTTATATTAGGTATGTTTGGTGAAGGGCGAACCTTTTCCCGGCTTTGTCCGGATGAAAGTCCCTAGAATATTATTATTTATGGCCATAATAGTCGATCAAAATGATTTGTGAATGATAAAAAAGTAAGATTTGCATCAGCTTATTGAAAATGTTACCTTTTTGGCGACTAAGGGCCATTAGGGAAAATTACTTGATGTAAAAACGACTACTATTGACTGCCTTCGTGGTCTAGTCGTCAAGGCGTTGGTCTTGTGATCGTAGGTTTGAATCCCACTGGGCAGCATACTTTGTCAAAAGTTGTTTCCAGTCTGGTAAGAATACTGCAGCTGCTCAGCTGATTATCTGAAAAGAAAAATGATTCCGTGTTTCGGAAGGCACGTTAAAACTGTGGATCCGTAACGCCATCTAGCGATTGCCCAAACCTATCCAAGGATTGGTTCTGGTCTACTCTTTGGGTTGGGAAGGTAAAACGGCAGCTCTGTGTAAAAACCAGTAACCTCGTTATATCACCTAGGTTAGGTAGCGGACCCCGGGCTCTGAAGCGTTACCGCTGAGGATGCAACTGGAAATAAGCTCGGATTATGATGATGATAAAAATGACTACTACTACAACAACGTGACATTGTCAAGTTAGAAAATTAGAGTGATATAAAATTGTTAATTGTATGTAAGTCGTTCCTCCACACATACAAATTTTTGGTATCGCCAGTGGCGCATTGATGACATAGAATGATGACAGCCGGAACCAACGGCTCTACGTGCCTTGTGAAGCACGGTGTAAGCTCAAGCATATTAGAAAAAAAACAGCAATTTTTGGCTAATGTGCGTAGAAAAGCTTCACGTTCTCACTTTAAACTGTTAACAGTAGTTCATAAAATAGTTTGAAGGGCTCGATCGCTCGGTAAGGACACAATTTTAAATGATATCTCCGTTTCCTTTCAAATGATTAATTTCAAATGGGGACAGCACTGGACCCCGGGAAATTCAGGTAGCCCCTTTATGGAATATGTAGTTCCGTCACTCATCACTAGATGGTGTCGTCGGGGTTTTTTTGAATTTGCTGGGCAAATAATCTTGTTGGCTTATTTGTCATCATCATAACCAGGTCTTTTTGTCTTCACGCACGATCCTCTCTGTACTACCAGAGCCATACTTGGCCAGAGCAGCCAGAGGACTTTAGCCCACACCCTCCTCGCTGTTGTTGTTCCAGGAAGCATGACGTGTCTGGACAGCCCGTGCCCGGCGTACAGCGGGGGCGTGGCCGGCGTCACCTTCGCCAACGCGCTGCAGCAGGTCTTCGCAGCGCAGTGCCTGGTCTCCGAGAACTGGCCGACCGACAGCCTACATAGGGTCAACGGTGAGGCAGTTTACGTCAACAACCTTAGATTGGCTACTGATAACCGACTGGCTGCTGTTTTTATAGATATTAACAGTGCGATACGGTTTAGTGCGATTGCCAAGTTAATCTATTTATTCAAAATACGAGTATAAAATATTTTTAATATTCATATGTTAAGACAATATAGAATGTTGTTAGGTTAGGTTAGCTAATTACGTAATAACTTAATACTGAAGGTCCCTTACTAAGAGACTGAATAAATTAACAATAAACTGACTGCAACTGAAAATAGACCCTTAAACGGTGGAAGAACTGAGGTGTAAGACTTGGTTTTAGTTATTTTTTTGATGGCATTATAGATTGACAGTTTTTACCTTCAATAATCGAGTCAAGAAGGCAAATAAGCTACATGGAATATTTTTTTTAACAAGTGTGTGTTGGTAACACAGGTCTCAGATCTTATATCTATAGGCACCTGACTATCATCTAAAGACAACACTCATCAAGTTTTCTCACAAAGTTATCCTTCACCAAAGGCAAGTGTTGAAAATAACCATATATAAAACTCAGAGCAGATGCATACGCCAGTTTCTAAAATGCTGTAATGTTAACCACTGCAGCATTTTTAGTAATTGGCATTAACAAAAATCTATCCTTTTCAGATGGCGAAAGTTTTGACTTCATTGTAGTAGGCGCCGGTACCGCTGGATCAGTTGTCGTTAACAGGCTGACTCAGGTTGACAATTGGAGGGTTCTGCTGATTGAAGCCGGGGGAGATCCTCCCATAGAGGCCATTGTAAGTGCTCTCACTGATACAGAGTATGTTGTTCTTCAATTAGATAAAGCGAATGTTGGTGACATTTGATATAATAATCTTATCACTAGGATTTAAACAAAAATTAAAATTATAAGAAGATAAAATGTATGTAGTTTATGTTATATTTATATTACACAGCCATAATCTCTATCTGTTTATAATATTCGCTTTTGATGAATTTCAGATACCTAACTTTTCTGGGGCTACCCACCACAGCGACCAAGTATGGGAATATTACACAGAATTAGATGAAACGACGAATAGAGGTTGTCGTGATGGCAAATCGTTCTGGCCTCGAGGGAGAATGATTGGTGGAACAGGCTCCATCAACGGAATGCTGCACATGACTGGAGTCCCTGGGGACTATGAGCCATGGCACTTGGAAGAAGGCGACGGCTGGGACTGGGCCTCGGTCAAGAAGTATCTGAAAAAGAGTGAGAAAGTCCTGGATCCCTACATCCTCGATAACCCACAGCTGCTGCAATATTATGGTACTGATGGTGAATTCATCGTAGAACAGCTGAACTACACACATATGGAGATCGTAGACAAATTAGTTGGAGGTTACAAAGATATGGGATTGAAAATTGTTGACAATTTCAATGGCCTGAATCTCATGGGGGTTGGTAAAATCAGAGGAGGTCACCACAAGGGTCATAGAGTCAGCACGGCCACCACATTTTTGAATCCAATAGGTGATCGCAAAAATCTGTATGTGTTAAGAAACACTTTTGCCAACAAAATTGTTATTGAAAACAAGAAAGCCGTAGGTGTTCAAGTAACGTTGAGCAATGGTAAAGAGGCAACTTTCTACGCTTTGAAGGAGGTCGTTGTTAGTGCAGGTGCTGTTAATACTCCTGCCTTGCTTATGTTGTCTGGTATTGGACCTAAAGAGC
Organism: Acrobasis consociella; assembly: GCA_963555685.1. Classification (NCBI taxonomy): domain Eukaryota; kingdom Metazoa; phylum Arthropoda; class Insecta; order Lepidoptera; family Pyralidae; genus Acrobasis; species Acrobasis consociella. The sequence continues at coordinate 664,056 of OY743115.1, forward strand.
ATCTTGACGAAATGGGAATAGAAGTGTTATCAGATTTGAGAGTAGGAGAAAATCTGCTAGATCACGTCAGAATATCCTTCCCAGTGACAGTCGAAACGGGAGCTGGACCTAAACCAGACGACTTCTGGGTGAAGGCTGCAGTTCAATATTTGATGGACAAAACTGGTCCCCACTCTCACAACTACAACCAGCCCAACGTTAACGCCTTCTTAGCAGCTGATCCTAGCAAAAATATGCCTGATGTCCAGATCGATCACAACTACTTCGTACCAAAAACTCCTTACATCTACGAAATGTGTTACGAGACCATGAACTACCAAGATAGCATTTGCAAGCAAATGGAAGAGTTCAACAAGAAAGAAATGATTCTATTCTTCGTGTCACTATGCAGGCCTTACTCCACAGGCAAAATTCTGTTACGCAGTACGAACCCTCGAGATTTCCCCAAGATTTACTCCAAATACTTCTCCGACCAACGCGATGTGGAGACTTACCTGAATGCTTTGAAGAGGGTGACAGAGATTGTAGACACTCCTACATTCCAAGCAATTAATGCAGAACTGAAGCGAATTAACTTTAAGGACTGCGATGATTTCAAGTTTGCTGGTGATGATTACTGGCTGTGCATGATGAGGACGTTGACCTACAATGTGTATCACCCTAGTGGTACTGCCAAAATGGGCAAGAAAGACGACCCCACGGCCGTTGTTGATAGCAGGCTTAGAGTGTTCGGTATTGAGGGTCTTAGAGTAGTGGATGCCAGTGTGATGCCCACCATGCCCAGTGTGAACATCAATGCTGCCGTGATGATGATTGCCGAGCGAGCATCCGACTTCATCAAAGAAGACCACGGCGAGCTCAAGCTGAGAGACGAATTATGAGAAATAAAGTTCATAAAGTGATATATCTCATAATTCGTTCTTATAGTGATTATACTCCTAAATGTGATATTGTATATACCTTAAATCTTAAATTTTTTTGTTATAGTTTTATCTTCGTTTAAGAAATCGAATGAGCCAGATAAAAATTTGTCTATTTTATAAGTATCAAAATACTTAATATTTTAAATACATATCGACCCTGACATCAGAGTTTGAAAAAATGAAGTAATTTATTGAATACTTATCTCGCGTATGCTCTAGAAGTCTTATTGATATTATTGTTAGCTACATGCAATAATCAACCTCAATGTTATTAATATGTTACAGACATATTAATAACATAAACTATTAAGTATATTACTATATAACTATTTCTGACCCCCGTTTCTAATCATAAGCCTAACTATGCTGCCGTACTATCTTTGATTTTGTCAACCCTACAAGATATAACAATATAATGTACTTTAGTGTACACAAAAACTGTATTCTGTATGTATTATCATTAGATTTGCATAGCATCTTTCACAAATGAGATTCCGCGACGGTGGCGCCGCTGAAGCGCAAACTGAATTTCCCGCGTTTTGCCGATAACCCGGGAAATTGGCGGGAACGAGGTTTGTGTCTCGCCTTGCTTTAAATATAATTACCGACCAGTTTATCGAGCTAAGTATGTAGGTAAACTAAAGTTCACAGCTGGTAAATAGAAGACAGTCCACTACAGGTACCTACCAGAGATATGGGACTTAAGTCCCATATCCTACCTACTTGAACGGGTGACCCGGTCCGTCAATCGAGATTTTCAGTTCATCGTATGTTTCTAAGAGAAATCAAATGTTTATTTCATATTTTGCATATGTACAAAGTTGCCTTGTGTAATGGAATCAACCCGAAATGCATTGGATATCATTGAATTATTATACAGTTCAATGTTGGTCATACAAAATCTGTGGAAGAAAAAGCTTTTTATTTTGTAAAAATCTAGAAAAAAATCGTCAATGTTATCAAACCTATTTGTACTTTTTCATTGACGTTTTGTAGAAATATCCTTGGAATGGGTTGTTTTTACGTTTTTACTACATTATCGGAACGTAGGACGGATTGAACCGAAGCGGCTGTATGAAAATTTTCTCAAAAAGTAAAATCTTAATAGAATATTCTATGCCGTAAGGTTTTGGCTGGGTTTTGGCTATTCGAAAACTTTTAACTTCGATTAAAATCTCCATGAAGGTTTCAAATAGGGCTTTGGAGTTTATGTGCAATATAGAGAAAATAAAAGAAAAAAATATGAGTCTTACTGTCAATGTCATAACAATCACAATGCAAGTGACAACGAGAGATGTGCGCATATTTATTATTGTTATCAATAGTCATATCTAAGTTCGTTACAAGAAACGCTCACGCCCCTATAAGTATTATTGATAAAGGAATCCTGCCACTAGAGAAGGATTCCGTTGCCATTCAACTTTTCCTAGACATCGAAAACCGCGATTCTGCCAGAGCCTGCAAGGTCGTATCTAATCCAATCCACTGCTGTTTGAACAACCCAAAAGAAGCTGAGTGCAGTTCAGCCGATGTTTACGGTACCTACAAAGGCTTGGTCAGAGCAAAAGACCGCGAAACTATACTTTATGTCCTCCCTTCACTATACCAACACGACCAATTGGGTTATTGCAGTTTCAATCTTGGTTATCAATGCGAAAGAGGCAAAAGATTCAGAAGGCAAACTGTTGAGATAGTATTAGATACTAGATTAAGAAATAAGAAGTCTGATTTACTTATTGAGTATATTGCTGATAGAAACCCGATAAATTGTGATAGCATAGATCAAAATTCACTAGATGATTGCGATTCTGATTGTGATTTAAAATATCTTGGAGCAAAAACTTTTTATGATAACAATGTAAATAAATGTACAAAAGTGGCAGATTGCGAAGGTGATATAACGAAGGAATTGCCAGATGTAGTGTACATAGCTGATACTAACATGTGTCGAGATTATGAGCATCCTTTAACACTAGCGGACATTTACGCTATAACTACTAGGATGGGCGTTGTTACTGAACTACCGACATTCCAACAAGGAGATTTCATAGAATTGAAATCAAATTGCTCGACAATATCTCAAAATTTGTTATTACTTCGAGACATGTTGAACGGCAAACTTTGCAGCATGACAGGTGGAAGTAATTATGGAAAATGTTGCAAAGCTGCTATCATATCTATCTTGAAATGTATAGGAATAATTTGCATGCTACTATTGGGATCTGTTTTTCTGTTTGGTGTTGTAATGAGGCTGTGGAAAAAATGGTCAGATGGAGATTTCGAAAACTTCTTCAGCAATTTTTCATGTAAATTTCAAAAACCAAAACCTCCGAAAACGGCAGTCTCTCCTAGTAGATTCGTAAATACCAAAGTTAGGAATGATCTTCTAAAAGATGTGATAGTAAAAGACGTACCGATTGAGTTGAGGGATAGCATTGTTAATATTTGTGATAGGATTGGGGATGATGTCAGGCGGAAGAGAAGGTACAGAAGGTCGGACTTGGGGAGTCAGGTGAGCCTCGATAAAGGGGACGGAGGAACGACTGATGTCTCGCCAGACAGTACCAGGCACAGTGGTGATGAGAAGAGACGTTCAGTCAAAAAGAGATTGAAGAAGGACAGAAAAAGAAACAAGAAATAAAATCTAGACTGATTTGTCTCGCTGTACAATATTAAACTGTAAAATAAATATAAGAATATCTGCTGATATTTTTTGTGTTCATGCTGTGTGTTGGTGTTTAAGATTAATTAAGTATTTCATGCTCTTTCATTGATGGATTCCACTTAATTTATTTAAGTCATTTTAAGCAAGCTAAAAAAGTATGACAAGGCGAACATTCTATTCATTCTCATATCATTTAGGGAAGCCTTTTATTAGTGAAATCAATGGATATCTATTTGTTAAAACAAGTTTGCGTACACACGTATCTTCCAGGAACCTGAGTTCAGAATAAAACGTAAGTTAATTCAATCCCCTGTGTATGGAATATCCGCAAGCGAAAGTTCTCATCAATCATCGATCCTTTGCTATGTTTTAACTCGAATAACTAACACAATCAATTTGTCATTTATATGGATACTTAAAATTTTTGTTTTTCATTAAATACACTTGAATTCCGAGTTGCGTTACAACAGAATGGAATACAATTTGACACCTGACTTTCCTTTTCCATGGGTGTCGTGAGACGACTAAGGATTGGGCTGTGCTTTGTATGCTTTATATTCCTAATTTGTCGCTCAGAACCGTCATTTGCTAGAGCGAGAGAGAACGACGGAACGCTGCAAGACCCCGGGGCTTTAGCACCATGCTAAACAATGGCGGTTCTGAGAGACAGAATAGGATAACAGCATAGAACCTAAAGAGTAGGTAACAAAGAACAGCATCGTCCCTCGCAACTCTTCTACAAGGGTTTTAAGACAACTACTGCCATCATTACCAACTCATCTGCCCAACTTGGTGATAATAGGCAAGTCCTTCTTTTGGTCCGATTCATTGGACTGTGAAATCACCATCGTGTCTTTTTTTATCTTCACTGCAAGAGCACGACCCTCTCTGTACTACTAGAGCCATACTTGGCCAGAGCAGCCACAGAACTTTGGCCTACACTCTCCTCGCTGGCCAGACGTTAGGAGAGGTCTCATTGATGTTTTGAAGCTTTGTTTAGCTTGTATTTCCTAAGTCGCCTTCTTTAACACCACGGGAGGACACCCTGTTCTTCTCTGCCGGAAACCACACGACAAATACTATAAACTGTGATATAGACTGTAGTAAATTTATACATCTAAACCAGTAGGTATATAACTATCAAAATGCTTACAAATCTTGTGAGGAACCAGCAGATATATTGTCCAATCCTAAAGAGGTTGTTAGATAACCGCACCGCCTGGGCGGAACGCAGTATTTCGTATGCCACACACGCCCAGCTTCACTTAGGCTCCTCGCCAAACGGGAGAACTGATTACCATACTATTCTAGAAGTTTCACGTATGTTCAAACTTGGCGGATTGAAGTCAAAGTAAAAGGAAGAATTCGTTAAGGTCTCTAAATTTTTATCGCTTCCGAAGTTCGTTTGTGTTCGTAAGTGACAAAATATCAAAATACTTAGAAAACTTAGACTCCAGCCGGATGTGGATTGACACATATGTGCGTAGTGTGGTGTGTAGGTTTAGAACCCTTTGGTACCATAGTTGTTTTATGATTCAACCTATGCTAAAACTTTTTCTTTTTCTTTGAAAAAGCTGTCACGTTTGAAATATTTTTTACAACATTGCGTTGCTTTAATAATATACAATAGGAGTTACGAGTAAGTAGATCGTGTAGGTATAATTCAAAGCTTACGTAAAGAAAGTACTTTGTCATGCTCATAACTAAACCGATGATTACCTTAAAGACAAAATGTCTGGAATGAGCATGGCACGGGTCCCTCTGAAGTTTAAAACGAATGTCACAATTTGAGTACATTTATACTCCATTTGGTTAGGTATTTAAATAAATGTAAACAATCATGACATGTCTTTTTATTGAAAAATACACTTTATAAATAAATAATTTTGCTAATTGCAAAGTAATTATAACATAATTATTAAAACATAATAACTAATAATATAAAACATAATAATATAATAATAATTTAAAACATAATAATTATGTTTTAAATTACATAATTACTTTGTAATTTGCAAAGGTATTGATTTATCAAGTGTATATTTCAATAAAAAGCCATGTCATGATTGTTTACATTTAGTTAAATACCTAATCAAATGGAGTATAGTAGAGTTAGTCTCAAATGGTCTTAAATGCAAATAGTCTTTGTAGAAACTCGTCTAAATGGCAACTCGAAACTCTTTTAAACAGCAACTCCTCGGTTGTAATTAGTATAACATAACAATGTTCTCTGTCCATATCTAATTTTAATATTAGTGACGTTTTTATTTAGAGATAATGCTGCAGTTGCAATTGCAGTTGAAACTGGAAACGGCAATAAACTTGGCTTAGGAAGCGGCAAAAATCTAGCTATTATTTTTAAAATTTTAATATTTTTTATTTATTTATATGTATTATAATGAAAACAAATAACAATTCATGATCAAAATAAAATATACACATACAAAATAAAGTTACGTTTCATAAAAACGTTTAATAAAATTGTTATTAAACTTCTAACCCGTTTGGCCAACGTGGAGAGTGAAAGCCAAATCCTCTGGCTGCTCTGGCCCAGTATGGCAATAGTAAATACAGAGAGAGCCGTGTTCCTGTAGTGAAGACTAAAAGACCTAATGATCGAATAATCAGTGAACATAATTAAAAAAATTATTGCGACGAACCGTAGCCTCTTCTTTTTGGAAGTCAGTTGAAAATAAAATGAGGTCTTTATTCCGCTCCGTGATGCTTTCGTTTCATTACCCGCGAGTACAGTGCGACTTTTAAAAAGAAAAGCCCTGCAAAGCCTTCTTCATAATTCGTTTAAAATGTCCTACGAACCTCATTATTTTAATGGGATTTGCCATTTTTCCCCATTTCGTTGAAGTTGCCTCGCGAAAACAACTTATTCTTATTTAGAAGCTGTTTGTCCAACTTACTTAAATAAAAATAAAATGCCATCTTTGAAACAACGTCCATCCGTAACCTAGGGATGTAATATCTTAGTGCCACGCACTTTTAGCGTGATATTCAGCGTGGAAGTGGAGAAAAAATAATCAAATAACCAGCCAAGTGCGTGTCAGGCCATGCGCACTGTAGGGTTCCGTAGTTGCAAATGCCAACTTTAAGTTTACGCCTTTACATGTATGGGAGCTATCCTAAAAAATATTTTTTCAAGATTTTATTTTACCACTTTGTCGGCGTGATTGATATACATACTCATGCCAAAACTAGGGTTACTTGTTTACTACGGAACCCTAAAAGATGAGTTGGTAATCGTGTCGCCTATTCACATGAATCAGATTTTGGCTCATTCCCATAATTGGCCAATAAGATCTCTTCGGGAAGAGAAATAAAATAACAAAATTAGTTGCCATAAAAAGCTACAAAACCATTGGTTAGGTTTCCATTCCACTGCATATCTCGCCATTACGACATTCAGATGTCGACATGATTTTACAACCGGGTACAAAGATATTTCACGTTATACATCGGGTGATCTGACTGTAAACATGAAATGTCATCGGCTTTTACGAATCAACGCCTTCGGGTGATCTTTGTCATAAAATATATTTTTCTTTTGGATTGGTAAGAGCCTTGTAATACCTATGTTTCAACGACGTAATATTTTCTTAAGATACGCCGAAAAATATCAGATTTTTCATAACAATATTATATTAACATAGGTATATGTAATATTTCTGAAAGCAAGATGAAAACAAGTATAATTACCTACTCAGAAAATTTTTAAGACAAGCTTTTATCTAAAGCTGAATCAAATGAGCCTAAACTCGATGGAATTGCGTCGTTTCATTACAAAGTTTCTATGGCCATCTTCTCTACCATCGGTTCAGCTCCATGTCATTAAGTATATAGCATTGTCACGCGATATACATCAGTGTGCAAAATTTCAGCTCAATTGACTTGTCAACTAAAAAATATAAAAGTGTTATAGATGCCTTAATCGAAAATATAGTCAATTTTAAGAAAGTAATTTGAATTAAAAAATTCTACAAGTAAATAGGATTTTTTATGTAATTTTAAACATTACACCGGAAGTGACGGACGACACATAGCAATCGATGTTAACATTTTTCCTATGCCTGCACTAAAAAAACAATGACATCTGACAACTGTCAATGTCTCCTGTTTAAATTACCGTCGTGATAGTGATAATACAATACTATGGTGCCATGTTTGAAATACGAAGTAACTAAACGAACAGTTTTTGTATGGAAAAACCATTTGGTTAGGTGATACCGCATTTCAAAAATGGCACTTGAGTACAGTAATGAAAGTGGAAATTGCCAACTTTACCCAAAAATCTTCATCGTGACGTCCTTTCCTTAAATAAGCTTTACCTTGCTTGAAAATAAAGATCATTTGGATTTTTTCAAATATCTAATTACGTAGGACTTTATTTTAAAATCTGATTAGAGAAAGCTATATCCTAGAGGCTATTCTTCGAATTGGTTTGCAAATCAGATTTTTTTAAATTACTTGACAAGCCAATTGGAAACCGGGACGTGGGTTAAATTTATCTCGCATGATTTGATTCGGATTGATTTCAGAACGGAAAATAACAATGTCAGTATGTCAAATGATTTATTTTTTATCAACCAATTTTCCTGTGTGGAGTTTGCACACAAAGAGAATCATTACTCATTCAGTTAGTAGAACCACGGACAAATAAAGTTGCCCATAGTCCTATCGATAGGACTTCGGAAAATTAAATTTTCCCGTAGTTCGATTGAACGGACCACGGGCAAAAAAAATTTGCCCATGGATCGACCAGTAGAACTCCGTGATAGGACCACGGGCAATAAACGGATAGAAGGACAGACAACGAGACAGGTGAATCTAAATGTGAATCGAAAAAGGCTTGTAAAAAAATTGAGTACCACAGCATTGACTATGCCATAATAGTAAACCTTTGACATTACTGAAGACCTTTGATGAAGTGAAATCATTACAATTCCATTTAACTGCCTCCATGGTGAAGTGGTTAGAGCGTTCGGCTCATACCCGGAGGTCGCGGGTTCGATTCCGGGCGGGGGCAACGACTTTGTGTTGGTGTCCTAGTTTGGTTAGGACATTGTAGGCTCACCTGATTGTCTGATAAGTAAGATGATCCGTGCTTCGGATGGCACGTTAAGCCGTCGGTCCCGGTTATTGTCATTGACATTGGTCGTTACCTAAAACCATGTCAGAGGTCTTTAAGGCGGTTTAGAAACTCTGACACTAGTGTTAGTCACTAACACACACGATAAGAAGAAGAACACTGGTCTCAGGTCAAACTTTAGTACACCTACACAACGTGGAAGGGACATACATACATACATACTATCACGTCTTTATCCCTAATGGGGCAGACAGAGCATTTTGGGTCTTGCGGTTCTATGCAGAGCCCAGGGCCGCAAGACCCAAAAGCCACTTTTAGCGTCATGGTGGGCGAGAAGATGGAAAAGCAATCAATACAGTGATGGGTTGCTAGCCGCATCGCCCGTTAAGATGATTTGCATTTTTGCCCATTCCCTCGATCGGCTTTTACGATCTGCGTGGGAAGAGAAGCAGCTGGTACATTCTAAGTGTTTTTATTTCTCCCAGACCAGCATGGGATAAGGGTGGAAGGGACATAGCCGTAATAAATCGAGCTACGGGCTATAATACTTTGATTATAGTATATTGTAAGTTAAGAAAGAGTAGGTGTGTCTGGCACAAGCATTATTTGCTTAATAGGCAGTCAATAAAATTATGTTTGTAAACACAATTTTTCTGTTAATGTAATAAATTGCTATGCGATTGCTATGCGATAAGTCCGCCTTTGTATCATAATTCTGTCTTAATTTTTTTTCTGTTTTGTCCTTTTGCTTATTGTGCAATAAAGAGTATTTGTATTGTATTGTAAACATATTTTTATTATTTCATTTAATAAAAGAACAAAATTTCAATTCACTTCGAGGAAAAGAATTCTCTGGCATGTATTGCTGTGTCACTGCGCTCTGCGACATCTAAAGATTTACCCATCAAAGGCACATCTATAAAACTTGTTATAATAATAAATCATTGACAGCTCCATTATCCAGTTCCATGTATGTGTATGGAAATGGAAATAAATTTAATGCATTTTATGCGTTTTGTTTCACAATATTTCACGGATGTTGTTAACGCTGATCCGGTATAAAGCATCTATTGTGGTGTGGGGTCAGATTATATGTAAATCATTGTGGTTTTGCGTTCGTGAAACGTAACTCCGTAACACACAATTGCACTGAACTGAATACAGGTGTTTCATATGTTTGACACTTAAGTCTGTCTGTCTGTCTGTGGCATGTCTGTTTTTTTACGTGAAAGCAAGTTATGATTCTTAGATATGTGTGATGAATACGCTGTTTCCTCGTGGTCATACTAGTTTGTCATACCAGTATGACTACGAGGATGTACATGTCCCCGTAGTCATACTGTGACTTTATCTTATTACTTAAATAGTTTTACATCCTCCTGTATACATACTAGTAGTTCGCCACGAACTTAGACCTCGCGATTATTATTTCAGAATTATGTACCTGATTTGGATGAATTATCGGTGCGATATGCGGATTCATGGTTGTGACCAAATTTCCAAATTAGTTGCCAATCACAGCCCTTTCTTTAAATGACTTTCGATTTAGCTCTAAAATGTCAGGAGCACCTTCCAACCATACAATCCCATGGATATGAGGTCTATCGTGATGCTTAAATTCAGTTCTGTACCAGAAGTCTTTCACCGAAAAATGACCCATCATTTTTCAAATGACAAAGTCAGCTCGTTGTTGGAAAAACCAGATAACTATTGATGGGTTTTCGTTTAAATGTTTATTTGTATCGCCATGGCTCTATATCGCTGCTCATTGGTTTCTTATTCTCTTCGTAAAGCTACTTCGCGGGCTTTGGTTGCTGTTGATCTCTTGTTAGTTCGTAGCATAATTACTAATACTACTACAAAAGCACAGACAAGCAGCGATAGCGATTGAACGAAAGTTCGCTCAACAAAATTGCTAAATTTAACTAACAAGCCAACAATCAATCAAAATAAGCAAAAACTGAAAAAAAACTAATTGTAAAATAAGCAAAACCCTTTTTTTAAGTCGGTTAAATATGATAAAAATTTATAGAACTACTTATGAAACTCAAAATAATAACCATAATAGTTATTCAGAGAAATTACTTCGTGGACCCCAGGGTGTATGTATTTGTAAGAAAGTTGTTCAGTAACCCGGACTGAATTTACCCTTAAATAGTTTTAGTATATGTTGTAAGAAGATTTGTATTGTATATCCGTCACGGCTTAGTCAGCTAGACTTCGCGAGGCACCCTAAACCCGTTTAAGTACCTATAACGTATAAAAAAGTTGTTCAAACAAAAAAGTTGTTCAAATAAAAAAACATCGTTTTTATAACGGCAACAAAAAAGTCTTATGACATTTTTGAAAATATTATGAAATGGCGAATATATGACAGTTTTAAAATTATAAACCCCCATATTTCCGCCATTTTGAAAAATTTCGAAAAACTGGCTCGACAAAAAAATTTTATGTAGTTGCTGAACCTGCTTACAAAATTTCATGAGAATCGGTTAAGAAATGCGACCTGTAGGCGAGAACAGACAGACAGACAGACAGACAGACAGACGGACAAAAGAATTTTTGGCTAGTCTCGAAACTGAGACGCTTCGCTCGCTTCGCTCGCTCGGTCAATAAATAATTTACTCCATTTATATACATACATACTTTCCCGCGAATCTAACAGAATAAATAGACAATATTTAGACGATGTAAATACATATCCGTTCGGCCGTTTAAAAGTGGAAGTGGGAGGCGAAAGTTTGTGAGTGTGTTTGTTTGTTACTTCACGCGTAAACGGCTGGACCAATTTTGATAAAATTTGGTATGCAAGACGCTGACGCTGACTATCATATCGGCTTCTTTCAACTTCTATCTAATATCGCGGCCCAGCTAGTAAGAAATAAGAAATATGTTCCAGCTAAGTACGTCGTAGCAAGGCTGTACACAGGCTACACATTTCGTAGCATTCAAACCGAGCATTTGCTACGATATGTGCTCGTAGGCTACAAAACTCGTAGGCTCGTAGCATTTATGCATTTGGAAGTGAGCTACGCTTTCGCTAGGTATCGTTCACCGATTAACATAAAGGTACATACATAGGTATTATAATGTCTGTTTCGCAGAGCGGTGGGCAGACACTATAAATCTGCAGTTGCTACGTCCTGACAGAGCTCTTTCGCTTCATCTAATTTCGATACATAACCTTTCCTTTTTTCCAGAACGTCTGAAATCAAGTCGCTGAGAGCGTATCTTTCAAGCTCTTTTTAACCGAGGTTTTTTTTAAAAAGAGGTTTTCAATTCGTCACAAATGTTTTTTATATATACGTTATATCCTTTGCCGATTAGGAAATTTTTTTTTTTGAAGAGGTATGCATTATATAAATGTCAGGTCCCATAGAAATTTTATCAAAAGTTTGTTTAGTTTGAGGGAGAAGTCGGTTTTTAGTATAAAAAGTTATACATTAATCTTTTTTTTACCTTCTTTTATGTGAATAGATTTATTAAAAAAAATAAAATTATAAAATACATTTGCTTAAAAATAAAATATTTCTTTCAACATTTTAAATATACATTTTTGCCATTGTAATAACTGTAAACAGGAACCACGGTTCGCCATAAGCAATGAAATCGTCATAGCGACTAGTTGCTCGCCCCGAACTGTGAACTCGCAACCCTCTAAATCGGCAACCCTTGACCGCTTTAGCTTATATTTTAAGTTACCGACGAACACAAAAAATGGGTTGATCGGCAAATTAACTGGCGTCGCTAGCTCTTTCATTATTTATTATTATATCCTTTTCGGATGGTACTACCTATATCTTGAATTTTCCCTTAATCTTAATATTAACATGACAATGTATATTCAGAGAGATGGTAATGAAGTCTTTGTAAATAAACATTTTCATGTTATTAACAATTTCAGTTTAAACGAAAATTCAAGATATAGGAAGAAGGCATAGGTATCTCCATAGAAGTAGAATTTTTTTACTGCGTAAAAAGAACACACTAGCCGAGTGCGACAGATAATATGATAAGTGTCATCTTTATTAGAGCAAAAGAGATAGCATCAATTTGACAATGAGACAAGTTTTCATACAAAACATGTCAGCCTTTGTCACCCTGGCTCGAACATCGTTACACGAAAATTTGATTTTCCAAATTGTAAACTGTGTTAATTTATAAGTTATCTTATACTGGAAAGATGGTATCGTACTGCTTTACCCATAGTTTGTGTAGTAGGTACAAATACAACCCATAAAAAGTTACACAGAAATATTTCGTTTCTGGTCACATTTTACAAAGCTCTATATCCATCTTATACCTTCTAAATCTATGGGTATCTCGTTAGTCGACGGGGGCTAGATGAAAAAAGCGTAACATTTTTTTGTCACTTTTTTTCCGAGCAAATGCTCTTAGTTTGCGTTGTATTGTGTTTGATTACTGGCTGTACCGGCAGATGGCGCTAACTATGAACTGTCGCTTCATTGATGTAAAGTGTGAAAATATAGATCGTGATTCCGACAGGCGATATTCTGCTGTGTTTTCCTTCACTCCTTCGACGACCTCCATCACCCAGAAGTTCCGGGTTCGGTCCCTGGTCAGGACAAATTGGAAAATGGCCTTTTTTAAATTGTCCTGTGTCTCGAATGTCTATCTATTTATATATTTGCTATAAAATATAGTATCGTTGAGTTAGTATCCCACAACACAAGTCTCGAACTAACTTTGAGGCTAGCTCAATCTGTGTAATTTGTCCCTATAGATTTATTTATTATTTATTCATTTATTTACTTCTCCCCAGCTTAAAGATTCTCCAGGACACAGAAACAGCGTATAATAATAATTAACATCGTTTCAAACAAATGTACTACGAAGCTCACAATTTATTTTTATAAATTGCTTTTGAATGCCTTACCAGGAAGCTAAGTACATTACCGTTCTCCGTCGGCCGACTACACAAATTGCATTAAAAGTGCATTACTGATATTGCGACCGTATCGTTAGAGTTTTTGTGTTGTTCTACTTTTGGCTGGGAAATACTGCTCCGAAGTGCTCTGAAATATTGATACTAGTAGTTCGCCACGAACTTAGACCTCGCGATTATTATTTCAGAATTATGTACCTGATTTGGATGAATTATCGGTGCAGGTTTACCGATATGCGGATTCATGGTTGTGACCAAATTTCCAAAATAGTTGCCAATCACAGCCCTTTCTTTAAATGACTTTCGATTTAGCTCTAAAATGTCAGGAGCACCTTCCAACCATACTATCCCATGGATATGAGGTCTACCGGCGTGATGCTAAAATTCAGTTCTGTACCAGAAGTCTTACACCGAAAAATGACCCATCATTTTTCAAATGACAAAGTCAGCTCGTTGTTGGAAAAACCAGATAACTATTAATGGGTTTTCGTTTAAATGTTTATTTGTATTGCCATGGCTCTATATCGCTGCTCATTGGTTTCTTATTCTCTTCGTAAAGCTACTTCGCGGGCTTTGGTTGCTGTTGATCTCTTTTTAGTTCGTAACATAATTACTAATACTACTAGAAAAGCACAGACAAGCAGCGATAGCGATTGAACGAAAGTTCGCTCAACAAAATAAGCAATAACTGAAAAAAAACTAATTGTAAAATAAGCAAAACCCTTTTTTTAAGTCGGTTAAATATGATCAAAATTTATAGAACTACTTATGAAACTCAAAATAATAACCATAATAGTTCTTTCTTTCTCCTCACCTTATCCCACTTTACGTGGGGTCGGGACAGCATGTGAGTCTTTTCCATTTTCCTCTATCCTTTGTCAAGGCACTTGTTACATTCTTTTTGTCCATGTCGTCCTTAACGCATTCCATCCACCGTTTCTTAGGCCGTCCTCTGTTTCTATATCCATTAATCTTTAAATTTAACATCTTTTTCGTAACGTGGCTCTCCTCTCTCCTCATTACATGTCCATACCATCCTAGTCTATTGCTTCTTAGCTTTTCCGTTATTGGAGCCACCTTCGTACTTCCTCTAATGTATTCGTTTTTAATTCTATCTTTTCTTGTCACTCCACTCATCCATCTTAACATTCTCATCTCCGCTACATGAAGTCGTCTTTCCTCTGTCACTTTAGTAGCCCAACATTCTGAACCGTATAGAACGACTGGTCTGACTACGTTTTTATAGACTTTTCCTTTAAGTTTAAGGGGCATTCTCGCATCACAAATAACCCCTGACACTTGCCGCCATTTCGCCCAAGCTGCGTTTATGCGATTTTTTACGTCACGGTCTATATTGCCGTCGTTTTGCAAGAGAGAACCGAGGTATCGAAAATCGGAGCAGACTGGTAGGGACACGCCATCTAACGAAACCGAAGTAAAGCTGGAAGCACCACCAAAATCAAAAAAGAGCTGTTCAGTTTTTGATCTACTTATTTTAAATCCAAAGTTCTCCAGTTTCTGTTGCCACTTTACCAGTCTGCTCTGAACCTCAAGTCCCTGTTCACCGACGAGAACTATGTCGTCCGCGAATAACATGCACCAGGGTGCTTCCTCTTGAATGTCTGACGTCAATGCGTCCATTACAAGAAGAAACAGATAAGGGCTTAAAGCCGATCCCTGGTGCAAGCCTACCGCAACACCGAACTCGCCGGTAACGCCAGCCTCGGACCGAACGGATGTACTGGTTTTACTGTACATGCTTTGTATGAGCCGCAGGTATTTTTCTGGTACTCTTTTCTTCCTCAAAGCCCACCACAAAACTTTCCGCGGAACCCTATCATATGCCTTCTCTAAATCGACAAACACCATATGTAAGTTTTTGTTTGCAAGTCTGTACTTTTCACAAAGTTGGCGAAGAGAAAATATGGCATCCGTCGTTCCACGCCCGGGCATAAACCCAAACTGATTTTGACTAACTTCACATTCGTTTCTCATCCTCTTTTCTATGACTCTTTCCCATAATTTCATGGTATGTGACATTAACTTTATTCCCCGATAGTTGTTGCAGTCCTGTACATCACCCTTATTCTTGAATACAGGGACCAGATAGCTGGCACTCCATTCGTCAGGGATCGCCTCTTCCTGCAACAACTTATTGAAGAATAAAGTCATAACCATAATAGTTATTCAGAGAAATTACTTCGTGGACCCCAGGGTGTATGTATTTATAAGAAAGTTGTTCAGTAACCCGGACTGAATTTACCCTTAAATAGTTTTAGTATATGTTGTAAGAAGATTTGTATTGTATATCCGTCACGGCTTAGACTTCGCGAGGCACCCTAAACCCGTTTAAGTACCTATAACGTATAAAAAAGTTGTTCAAACAAAAAAGTTGTTCAAATAAAAAAACATCGTTTTTATGCCGGCAACAAAAAAGTCTTATGACATTTTTGAAAATATTTTGAAATGGCGAATATATGACAGTTTTAAAATTTTAAATCCTCATATTTCCGCCATTTTGAAAAATTTCGAAAAACTGGCTCGACTAAAAAATTCTATGTAGTTGCTGAACCTGCTTACAAAATTTCATGAGAATCGGTTAAGAAATGCGACCTGTAGGCGAGAACAGACAGACAGACAGACAGACAGACAGACGGACAAAAGAATTTTTGGCTAGTCTCGAAACTGAGACGCTTCGCTCGCTTCGCTCGCTCGGTCAATTAAATAACATAGACTCATAATCATCATCAGGTCTGTTCAGTTTAGGAGCATGACCCTCTCTGTGTTACCAGAGCCATACTTAGCCAGAGCAGCCAGAAGACTTAGCCTACACTCTCCTCGCTGGCCAGACGGGTTGGAGAGGTCTCACTGATGTTTATAAGCTTTGTTTAGCTAGTACATATTCCTAAGTCGCCTTTTTTGATATCCACGGGAGGACTTGGAGAACTGATGGAACACGTCTTCATCCCTGACAGGTCAGATGAAGCTTTTCTGATATCTCATACCGTAAGCAGAGTTTTTAACCTCCGAAAAAAGAGGTGTTATAAGTTTGACGCTAGTGTCTGTCTGTCTGTCTGCAGCATCGTAGCATCTATTTTTCGTAAAGGTATCATATCAAGTCGTATCGGTAGTTCCGCTTCTCATCACTCGAGGGCGATCCTGACAGTCGGGGTATTTTTTAATTTGCCTAGCAAATAAACTTGTACAGAACTTTGTTTTAAAAGCAAACATTTAACTGAGTGTAAATACTCAGTTAAATGTTTGCTTAAGGATAAGGATTTTATCATAATTAAAAACAATATTGACATAAACATAAATATAAATATATTTTACGAAAAAAATATAAATAAAGATCTATAAATAAAATATACTAATCCTCTGTCTTGAGACTAAAAAACATAAAATAAAATTTGTTTTGTATCGACACAAGTTTTTTAAACGTGTGCAAAGGGGTTTTTATACCGTCTGCTTCTGGTTTGCACTTAAGGGGAATCAATACATGAATTTTCTAGGGTCCAGTACTGAGCAGTAAAAAAAATATTGAAAAAAAAAAAAACGGAGATATCATTAAAAAATTTGGTTTCATTATGCCCATGATTACCCTTTAAACTATTTTATGAACTACTGTTTACAGATTAAAGTGAGAATGTGAAGCTTTCCTTAGCACATTTTCCTAAATTGTCCGTTTTTCGCAAATATGCTTAAGAAAATCTTTACGTTCTCACTTTAAACTGTACTAAATAACAATAGTTTATAAATCTGTTTAAAGGTTATCTAAGGCATGATGAAATCAAAATTAAAAAAAATATTTTATTTCAAATGGCATCACTGGACCCGGAAAATGTAATGTATCCCCTTTAAGCGCGATAACGCGGATTATGAGTGCGTGGTCAGCGCGTTGTAAATACATCGTGTGCACACGCTCTTAGAGTCTTCGAATTTAAGCCCCTTAAGGCCTCCTATGCACTGCTTGACCGCACGGCGAACATCTCAGGTTAGACGAGCTCAGTATCTCTTGCGGTACACTCTTAAAGGTGGTCTTGCTCGGCTCCGATGACTCGGAGGTTAAGGGTAGAGGTACTGTGGGCGGGTCGTAGGATCTGAAAAAGTTGAGATTTTCAATCTGGAGCAAAGTAGAAGACGATGGCTGGCAAGCGGGGAAGGAATCGGTTGCTTTTATAGTTAAGTTACCAGCCATATTTAATGTAAATTTGAATGAAAAAAAAAATACAAAAAAAGGTCGGCTTATTGTTTCTTTGTTTTTCTTTTAAATTGTATTTATTTTTTATATTTTGTATTGGTGCAATAAATGGTTTTTTATTCATTCATTAATTTATGATTTTGTATTCTATTAGTGATTATGATTCCAAGATAGTCAGCCAAGTCAACCAGAATTATAATTGAAAGGTAAACTATTAGGAACCTCGCGCATTAGAAGGCCAAGAACGTCGATCACTTGGCCACTCATATGGTTTCTGTAGTTGAATGTGATCGTTGCAGCCACAAGTTTGGTTCCTGGCCATCTAGTGTGTTATGGGCCTTACTTGGGATGGAACTTATCCCATGCTTCCAGTTCCGAGCACATATCCTTGAGGAAGCCCGGCGAAGTTTTCTTGCCGGTAGTTTCGATGGAGGGGAGCTTAGCTTGCAACTTGTCTTTAGAAGCTTTCTCTGAAAAAGAAAACAGGGTTGACAAAGCCTGGAGGCGTAAGATTCAAAGGCCACTTTTTAAATAATGGTGGGCATGTAAGTAAGTGGAATAAGGAAAACAGAACATTAATAGGTGTATAGGCGCATTGTCTATTAACATGATTCGTCTTTGCTGTGTGTGCGGGAAGAAATACAGGTGGTATATTTAAAGCTTTTTTCTCACTCTCCAGCATGGATCATCATATATTCTAGCGTGATGGTGGGCGAGTAGGTAATAATTGGGCAAGTGCGTGTCGGGCCACGCGCAGTGTAGGGTCCCGTAGTTGCGAATGCCAACTTTGAGTTCTTGCCACTAAAAACGTCTAAAAACTAATATCTATTGAATTTGTATAAAAATGTCTTTTTTCAAGTACATTTTATAAGTTGATCGCCTATAACTTTTTAATTTGTATACCCTACTTGGCTCTGATAGTTTTCCTTCAAACTACATTATATATGCTATAATTGTGATTTTTTTCACGTGGCCATATATAACCGTTTAGCAGATAGAGGGGGGGGGGGGGGGACACTTGACTCGAATAAAAATTTGAACTTTAAACCCAAATATTTCAGAAACGGATCCCTAAATCGAAAAATGGTGTTCACAAGCTAACAATATTTTTGAAAGATCTATTCAACGATACCCCACTCAATGTGTTTGTCGAGAAAAAAATATTGATTACGTCTTTACTTGTATGGCAGCTACACTGAAAAAAAAAATTTTTCCATATTTTATTTTACGACTTTTTCGCCATAATTAATATACATATTCATGCCAAATTACAGCTTTCTAGTACTTATAGTTTCTCTGTAGGACCGTGGACAGACAGACAGACAGACAGACATGGCGAAACTATAAGGGTTCCTTGTTTACTACGGAACCCTAAAAAAGCAATTAAAATAGTGATAGCTTACTAGTCCAGTTGCTTATCGGCACGAGAGAGATTCTTGCCTATTCCCTAGCTTGATCGGCCAAATCCATTTGCGCGGGACAAAAGCAGCCGGTGCACTATCACCATCCTCCCGTATTCCCGGTTGTATCTTCAGCGGTAACGCTTCTTCTTCTTCTTATCGTGTGTGTTAGTGACTAACACTAGTGTCAGAGTTTTTAAACCGCCTTAAAGGCCTCTGACATGGTTTTAGGTAACGACCAATGTCAAAGACCGTGACCGGGACCGACGGCTTAACGTGCCCTCCGAAGCACGGATCATCTTACTTATCAGACAAT
Source organism: Acrobasis consociella (assembly GCA_963555685.1). Lineage (NCBI taxonomy): Eukaryota > Metazoa > Arthropoda > Insecta > Lepidoptera > Pyralidae > Acrobasis > Acrobasis consociella. The sequence continues at coordinate 683,565 of OY743115.1, forward strand.
AAGGTGATCAGCCTACAATGCCCTAACCAAACTAGGACAACAACACAAAGTCGTTGCCCTCACCGGGAATTGAACCCGCGACCTCCGGGTATGAGCCGAACGCTCTAACCACTACACCACGGAGGCAGTTTAAGCGGCTTTTAAGCGGTAACGCTTAAAAGCCTGGGGTCCGCTACCTAAACTTGTGATTTGAGGAGGATTGTGGTAAATGCAGCTTGTGAATTCTATATTATTTCGTTTTTCTAGACCAGCATGTACAGATGAAGGACTTCATCATCATCATCAGGTTTTTTGTCTCCACTGCAGGAGCATGCACCTCTCTGTACTACTAGAGCCATACTTGACCAGAGTCAGAGGACTTGGCCTACACTCTCCTCGCCGGTTGGAAATGTCTCAGAGATGTTTTAAGCTTTGTTTAGCTTTTATTTCCTAAGTCGCCTTCTACAACATCCACGGGAAGACTTGGAGTGGCCCTATTCTACTTTGGCAGAAACCACACGGCAAAGGACTTGAAGCTATTTAATAGTTTTTATGGGTCCTTGCTACACTAGCAGATATTTCCATCTCTATCAATGTTTCACAGACCGCAGTTTAGTGGAGTGGCCAGCTACGATGTATTTTTGTGGTCGGCTGATCGACGCCCTCCCTACAATGTTAATTACACCGGGACTCTGAATAATCTCTGTTGGTTGAGCGTTTGTCCGGCTCGGAGTCGAGGCCGAAACCGCTAGTTCCCAACAAGTAAAATCAGATATTTCGTCAAAACGAACCTTTTGTTATGGGATTTGTATGAACTATTAAACTGTGACTAATATTATTTCTGTGTCGTGATATCAGAATAGCGCTCTTGATATCAGATTAATATGGATATGATCAAGAACCAAGTGACATTATTTTGTGACGTTTTGTTTTCTGAACAGTACAAAATATTTATTTTTGACCCAGTATACTTCTTTAGAAGAAGGTTTTTATGCCCATTTGAAGAATCGTTAGCTGTAGTCTCTAGAAGAAATCCTAGCATGAAACTGGTTCTACAACTGGTAACAATATATATGTAACATAGCTTCAACCTCTGGAGTGTGGAATAAAATGACGTTATATTCAGCAACCTGATTAGAGACCTAAGTAGAGGGCGGTGTTGTGCGTGATAGACGCAACCACGCCTTTGTTATGTAGAACAGTACTGGATGTGAATAAAATGAAGTAATGTTAAGGCATCTGATTAGAGATCCGAGTGAAGAGCGGTGTCATGCGTGATAGATGCTACTATTTATGCAGGGATGCCTTAGCTTTGGCCGTATGGTTTCCGGCAGAGTAGAATAGGGCTACTGTAAGTCCTCCCGTGAATATCAGAGAAGGCGACTTAGGAAACACAAGCTAAATAAAGCTTATAAACATCAATCAGACCTCTCCAACAGGTCTGGCAGAATACACTGACTGTGTACAAAGTGTAGGCCAAATCCTCTAGCTGCTCTGGCCAAGTATGGCTCTGGTAGTACAGAGAGAGTCGTGCTCTTGCAGTGGAGACAAAAAGACCTGAGGCCTTAGCTGCGCCACGGATTACTATGTAGAACAGTACTGGTTATAAAATATAGTTATGTTCAGGCATCTGATTAGAGATCCGAGTGGGGAGCGGTGTCGTGCGCGATAGATGCCGCCATTTATGCAGGGATGCCTTCGCTGCGTCACGGATTGCTATGTAGAACTACAACGCTGGATGGGACCGCAAAATATGAAGCATTTCTTTACTATATCGAAATTAAACTGAATGAGACGTAAGGAGGTGGAGGAACATGGTAAGTTAAAGATATGTGTTCGAAAAGCTCGCCAGGGTATATTTTCCAGATGAAGAATCTCCAGCGGAGTGCGGTGGTTTGGTAGGAGTACTTATAACTAGCGCTTTCGCAAGTTAAGGAACACCGAGCATGGTTCACCTTTGGATGGGTTACAACATGTGGCTCGAATATATTTCAACTGGACTGTGTCTGCAACACCCAAAATGCTCCGTCTCGTTAATAATGAATGTACATATATGTAAAATTTATGTAAAATACGTATGTATGTAAAATTTCATTTATTTGAACATGTGCATGAAAGTATAAACTCTTCTCTAGCAAACTTGTATATCACTCATTTACTATTATTTCTATTTGCCAATCCTGTCACCCAAAGGTAGCCTGTAAGAGATTGCCTTGGCAATAAGGCCGCCTATTGTTAATTTTATTTAAATGTTATTTTCATGTGTTTTGGTGCAATAAAGTGTTTTTACTTACTTATTTATAATCTACCTATGCCGATCAAACGTGTATATAAGTATTTAGAAAGGGTGACAGTTTGTTGCGTTTAAAAAAACTTTCTATTCTTACCTTCTGACCAAAGTGCAATATTGAGTAAAATAAAGGTCTCCCGTATACTATTCCTCATCAATTGGCCGCACATCTTTGCAGATGCACTCGCTTGGAGATGAGCTTTGCATATTTTAAACACCGTTAACCTGCACCGTTCACGGAAATGCATTCGACGAGTTGCCACTCCAAACTAGACTTTACTGCTGCATGAATAAAGTATTAAGTTTGTTCCGAATGGATATAAACGTGGTAGAGTTTAATGGTTATCATCATGGTTATCACTTAGGATTATTCCCTCCAATGCAGTTGTCGGGTCTTTAGAGACATGTATGAGTCAGATTGTCTTGAAGTTGAAATGATTGAGGAAATTGTTACTTCGGCCACAGGTATAGCGCTACATACAGGCGGAGAAACTTTTTAATATATACATACATACTATCACGTCTTTATCCCTAATGGGGCAGACAGAGCATTCTGGGTCTTGCGGTTCTATGCAGAGCCCAGGGCCGCAAGACCCAAAAGCCACTTTTAGCGTCATGGTGGGCGAGAAGATGGAAAAGCAATCAATACAGTGATGGGTTGCTAGCCGCATCGCCTCTTAACATGATTTGCATTTTTTCCCATTCCCTCGATCGGCTTTTACGATCTGCGTGGGAAGAGAAGCAGCTGGTACATTCTAAGTTTTATTTTATTTCTCCCAGACCAGCATGGGAGGCGGGCTACATACAGGCGGAGAAACTTTTTAATAATACTGTTTAATATGGAAATAGGACGTAACTTTCGTACGACTCACGTAGTATTTTATCCCCTGGTCGGTGACGTCGCTTTACATATCGCCGTGCCGGCCAGCCCCGACTTTTGCCGATCGAGCCCATACTGTTAGATCTTCGAGCCCTTAAATGAATGTATATTAAGTCTGAGCAACGATGTGTTTGCCAACCAACCTGCAGCTAGCTTCAGCTTGGCCCTCCTCTCCTGGCCCAGCCGGTGGGTGGAGCCGTGGACGTAGCTACGGTAATCTTTGTCGCGGCACAACGTCGGCTGCTTGGTGCACAGCGCGTGGGGCAGTGTTCCTGGACAGTACCATAAAAAATTACACAAATTACGACTAACGTTGAGGATCCGGCGAATAAAGTAGAAAAATAACTAGTATATCAACGTTTCTAGTACTACTAATCCTACTTCCTACTATCCCATCCTACTATCCTACTAATATTATAAATGCGAAAGTGATTTTGTATATTTGTTTGTTTGTTTATTTGTTACCACTTCACGCTTCAACCACACAACCCATTAAGATGAAATTTGATATGGATATAGTTTGATACCCAAGAAAGGACATAGGATAATTTTTATCCCGAAATTCCCACAGGGAGCGAAGCCCGCGGGCACAGCTAGTTGAAAATATAATCGAAGATATTTTAGAGTGTTGTTTTTAAGGAATATCTAGGTACTAACATTTTTCATATTTGACATAATATTAACATAACATAATAATTTAATGACAACATAACTAATACATGAATTTTCCGGGGACCAGTGCTGTTTCCATTCGAAATAAATTATTTTTAGGGTAACGCAGATATCAGCTTTGCTAAGCACATTAGCCAAAAGTGACCGTTTTCCGCAAATGTGCGTTGAAAAGCTTCACGTACTCACTTTAACTGTAAATAGTAGTTCATTAAATAGTTTGAAGGGTTATGTAGGACATGGACATGACAAAAATGTTAATTGATGTCTCTATTTCCTTTCAAATAATTTATTTCAACTAGGAGAGCACTGGATCCCGGAAAATTCAGCCCCTTAAATTAAAAAAACTAAAAGTGAAATTTAAATTTAAAGTTTTAGGGGTGGCAGTATCGGATGACTGTTAAAATCGATCCCAAGAGTCTATCTGCAATTATGCAGGGCCGCTTACACACATATGGTCAGTAGCTATCTTTGTTGTTTCAAAATTGATCGGAATTTCCGCAGAAATAATGGACGAGGCGTAGTGGTCACCATGCTAGTCCGCCACCCAGAGGTTCCGGGTTCTATCCCAGGTTAGGCAAGTTGGAAAATGGCTTTTCAAATTCTCCTGGGTCTTGGATGTTTATCTATATATGTATTTGTTATAAAATATAGTATCCCATAACACAAATCTCGAAATTATTTTGGGGCTAGCTCAATCTGTGTGACTTTAAAAAAAAATCTTGTAGCTTTAGTCCTAATTTGCGTGCTTTAGAAAATCTATTCCCATTGAAGTCTATTGAATCCCAAGAGGCTTCAATTATGCAAGATCGCTCGCACGCATATTAATGCGTTCGTGGGAATTCTGCAGCAATTGAATGTCTGACCTCTCGGCTTGCTCTGCAATTCAATACAGGAACGCAATTCGCATATTCTAATAAGGAAGTTTCCTGGGTCAAAAATAAATTATCTGGTACTGTTAATAGAATAAAATATTACAATATAATGTCACTTGTCATGCAATCCAAAAACATATCCATTTTCAACGTGGTTTTAGGTTATTGCGAAAAAACTGATGTTGAGTGCGCTATTAGGCTGCGTTTCTTTTGTTGCTCTCCGTTCTGCTCCGCTTCAGTGGAACCGCAGCCTTCAACTCCAAGAAGCTATGACGTCAATAGTCTTAATTTCATACAAATCAAATGGAATTTTTTTTTGGAAAAATCAAATGTTTAAGAACAAGTATCTGATTTGAGTTGTTGGAAACTTCCTTATCAACGTCGCGATGATGTCACCCGTAGTAACTATACCTTCATATTTTTTTACAAATTCAACAGCTGTGTCCCTGGGGATGGACACAGGTGGAGGCGAGGGATTTGGAGGTGAAGGGCTTTCTTCTGACGTCTCCTTATCTTCGACAGGCTCCTGTAAAAGATTTCAATCTGATATGTTTTCCAAGTTTTTGAACCAGTTTATTGAGGAATGTCACTATGAGGAAAATATAGCACAGAAGTGAATATGCAGAAAACCTATACAAGTATGAACTCCAACTTATATTAAGTTGGAGTTCTGACGTAACTAGTATCAAACATGATCAAATCAAATAATTTGTACTACTAATCCTACTATCCTACTAATATTATAAATGCGAAAGTGAGTTTTTATATTTGTTTCTTCGTTTGTTACCTCTTCACGCTTCAACTACTAAACCGATTTGGATGAAATTTGGTATGGATATAGTTTGAGACTCGGGGAAGGACATAGGGTACTATTTATCCCAAAATTCCCACGGCGAGCGAAGCCCGCGGGCACAGCTGGTTTCAGTATAAAACAAAAAAGATATCTAGATTTGTATGAAGTTTAAAATGAGTATTATTTTATATAGCTCTCGAGGAAGTGCGAATAGAAGACAGATTATGAAAGAATATTATCAATGGAAAATGATAATCTTATTTCTCATTTTCTTCTTTATCTTATTAGACTCACCAGTGAGTCTTTTCCATTTCCTTCTATCCTTTTTCATGTTACTTATTAAATTCCTAAAACGACCTACCATCAACGAGGCAAATATAATACATAAATTGTAAACTTACAGGAATCACCATCATATCTTTCATTTGAGGCAAGCTATAAATAAAGCTCCAGAAATCAAAGCATTTCTGCTGTACAAACTCCGTGTCTTCCTTCGACGGAGTAAAGTCAAAAGTGAGGTGCTGGGGCTCCAGAGATTCTCCACACTCCACTTCCCCAAAATCACTAGATTGACTCGAATCACTGTATCGACGCGAATTAGCTTGGTAAGGGGAAGCAGCACCATAGTCGCGCATCAGACACGTGTCTCCAGTATTCACACTGTAATAACTGATTTTTGTGACATCATCATCTTTGTCTAATTCACTAGGAACTAAAATATCTTCAACTGCTGAAGAAAATTTTTGTGAACCTTCTTTTTGAAAATTTACTGGTAAATTTTCGTCGTTTCCTTGAATGGACGGGATGGTACTGAGTTTGTGACATCTCAAGCTATTCATATGGGAGTACATGTTTTTTATTCCAACAAATAGATATAGTGAATATTTTATGTAGGTAATTAAAACACTTTTGTAGAAGGTAATCAATGTAATTGTTTATTGTTGTGTTACTTTTAGCAATGACATAACGAATGGCAAAATATTATGACCAAAATCAAAAAGAATATATAGCATGAAGTTAAACTTCATGTCCATGATCGTAATAGTTTTTTTTTTAGAAAATTTTATTTCACTGTAACATTAGAAACTCCTTAAGTTGCCGCAATGAGGAACCTTGTTTTTTTTGTATGCTATAGTGACACTCATAGATCTACCATACTAATTCTATGTCTATGGTGACACTGACCTTGTATATATGGAGGTCAGTGTATAGTGACCATGAAGTTACAGGGTAAAATATAGTGACCTATTTCCTACGATCTGGCTACGATAAATGTTTTCCTTTGACTATTTGTGACATCAATGCAGATCAATGTGACACCATAGATAATGTTTTTGGATACCTATCAAAGAAAAAATCACAGGAAGACATTTGCAAACAGCTGTTTTTCTTGTTTTTGTTGTAGTTTCGTTCTCCTCTTTAGTTATGCCTTTTGTTTATAAATCTGCGCTGAATGTTCCCAGAAAAGAAGTCAGACGAAGCTTCAACCGAATTGAAGGGTCTTCGATTAGTTCAGACGTCTCTCATCTATACACCGACTTGCCGGGCGAATCAGGCACTGATGGCTTGTCTACCGAAACAACTAAGGTTAGTGCATTTTTAATCAAAATATTTCGCTTCTAACCCATTATTTCTCTTCTTCGTTTGACTCTTAATCTATTAATGAGTCATATTGTATTTTTTTGAAATATAACAATATAAATTAATAATTTGTCATATTTTTGTATGTAATACGTTTATTAATTCTGTGGTACCGTTTCTATACATTTTCCTGCTTTTTTAGTGTCCCTTAGTTTTTATTTTGTCGCGTTAAAGTTTCCCACGTTTTATTTATTTGTGGACTAGCACACTACTGTCAAAGAAGGAATAATATTGTTTCCAATTTGTGTCATGTTTGTTTGATGCAAAATCTATATCCTGATGTATTAAAAAATAAATTTAAAAGGAAATACTTAAATTTATATAAATATTATTTGGAACAACTTAGTCTACCTCACAAATGGTAGCAGAGCGTAGTTATACAGAATACATAACACGTTTGAAGAAAGTACGTACTTACCTAGGTGCAAAGAATTTGTCAGTAAGTTACAAATGCAACTATGACACCTGGTGTCTACAGGCCCAGGCTGTGCTAATAAAAAATTACTTGTGGGACATAGCGGAAATAAAAAACTGAAACCCAGCGCAGAAATGAGTGAAGTGGATTCTTTTAAAAAAAGGAAGATGCTAAGGCCCGCTCAGAAATTGTACCTATTTTTATTAGCACTATCAGAGCTCAAAAAAATAAAAAACTGCATGTCATCCAAAGAAATTTGGGAAGAATAAAACCGAACTTCAGAATAGAAATAGGATCTAGAGACACACTTCTAGACCCCGAATTTTTTAAAATAAAAATAATTGAAGATTATGTGGAGTGGAGGAATTAAAAACTCTGAAGCTTTTTACTGAAATAAAAATAAAACAAAACCGTATTGCAAAAAATACCGAAAAAGAGGTCACACCACAGAAGCTTGTTGGAAAAAGGACAACAAGAAAGATGAAAAAAAAAAGACAGTGAACAACAAAGTTTTCATACATGTCTAAGCACAAAATTCAGACACTGACAAAAATGTTTGGTGCGGTTGCTCATCACATATGCGGTGACAAATCTATGTTTTCGACAATAAATTCTTAAAGTGGCAGCATAAAATTAGCTTTGGAAAAATTTAAGGAAATTAAAGGAATAGGAAAAGTAGCCGTCAATAAAGATAAAGTCAATTATGACATATAATGAAACTGTTTATTTCTGACATACACACGTTGCCCATTAATAATTTCAAAAGTGGCTAGGCCAAACACCATCTGGAAATCATTTACACGTCTCTTTCAGGCAGAAAGACTTTTGTACTGATTAAAAATTTATGAAGCAAACAGAATCAAAATGCCAAAGAAGGCTTATTTATAGGATATACTCGTTAAAAGTAAAAGGGTTTAGAGTATAAATTCCTAAAGATGATAATGTGGTTACAAGTGGAGACATAAAAGTCATACACAAAATGTATTTCTAAGAAAATAGTACAAATTATGAAAATGTTGGATGTCGAAAAGCAAAGGAGCGTTCAACTGCAGAAGCAGAAAATGTTGCACTAACTGAAGCAGCAGAAGAAGCTATTCATTCAAGAGCTCTCTTCAAAGATTTAGGAGCTGACTAAGAAAGTGACAAACATTCTGGACAACAATGTCCAGAATGTCAGTTAAGCAGCTATTAAACTAGTAGTTCGCCACGAACTTAGACCTCGCGATTATATCTTCTACTACCAAGCAAAGCAAGCAAGCAATCCAATACACGACAGTTGAACACAATAAACCGACTAAACAAACTAAACAAAACTTTAAACAAGCAAGACAACAAAAAGTCATACGTTTGTAGAAAAAATCAAGTCAATCTTGTAAACTTATTAAGAAAAAAAAACCATAGCGAGTTCTAAGAGTTTTAAAATTTTTGTTGGACATCTACTTATCTTTAAAATAGTGGTGACATTGGCCTTGCAACTCTGAAGTCGCGGGTTTAATTCCCACGGGAGACATGCATTTTTAAGAAAGTTGTTCAGTAACCCGGACTGAATTCACCCACAAATAGTTTCAGTATATTTTGTAATATCGGCTCAGTCAGCTAGACTTCGCGAGTCACCCTAAACTCGTTCAAGTATAACGTATAAAAAAGTTGTCCAGACAAAAAAGTTGTTAAAATAAAAAAAATGCGCTTTTATAATGGCAACAAAAAAGTCTTATGACATTTTTGAAAATATTTTAAAATGGCGGATATACATATGACAGTTTTAAAATTTTAAACACCCATATTTCCGCCATTTTGAAAAATTTCGAAAATCTGGCTCGACAAAAAAATTTTATTTAGTTGCTGAACCGGCTTACAAAATTTCATAAGAATCGGTTAAGAAATGCGACCTGTAGGCGAGAACAGACAGACAGACAGACGGACAAAAGAATTTTTGGCTAATCTCGAAACTGAGACGCTTCGCTCGCTCGGTCAAATGCGAAGGTAACTTCAAAGTCTAAGTGAAAGTCATTTGACTTGAAGATGTACTTCATCAAGAATTGCATTCAAGAGGGAGTGCTGGAAATGTAATTAAATATCTGCTAACCGAAGAGATGGAAGCAGATCTATTAACCAAAGATTTGGCTAGTCCTAGATTATTCAAATTGAGGATCAACCTAGGAATTTCATGAAAGCCACGTACGAGATAGCATTGTGAAGAGGAGTATAGGACTGACACACTGTCAAAGAAAGAATAATATTGTTTCGAATTTGTGTCAGGCCTATCTTGTGAAGAATCCATACCCTAAACTTAGCATTGAAAAGTGGTTGAAAGGAAATACTTAAATTTTATACCTTTCATATCTCACAGTCGAGCCAAAATAAAAACAAGAAGGTTAGTGCCTACCACTATATACAATTACACACCGTACCTTTACATCCTTAATTCTATTGCTGGACTTAACCAATAGATATATAGATTTGACCATATCATTTCGCTGTTTTATGGAGTTGTATGGAGGATTCTTTACTTCATATAATTTATTGGAATTGGGGACAGCACTGGACAGCGAAAAATTCATACACACAAATTTTCACGTCTTTTTCCCATTGATGTAGGCAGAGACTATGGATATCCCTCTATGTGCAACGATCCTTGCGAACCCTATTTTCGTCACCACTTATTAGTCGCTTATGTATTCCCTTAAAACCAAGTGAATAAATTAATGAAAAGCTCTTTATTTTACACCAAATTTATTAAAAAAAGATGTACGATTCAAGAAAAATTTACGCGTCTTCAGTGTATGGATATAATAAATACTTTAAATACGAGTCTACTTTCAAATCAAACTCCTCTCGCACAGATCTCCTTGGATTCCGAGGCCTCCTTCAGCATGTTCGGAGAGAGTGCATGCGGGGTGCCGCAGACTGCGCAGCACCTGGTGCTTGACTTCACCCACAACGAGCTGGACAATGAGTTTGTGCAGAAGAAGTGCTCCGACTTCTGGGAGTTCATTGACAGCCATCCGGAGATACATCACATGATGGTTATACCGGTAGGTATAGTAGCACTGACGTCATCTAGTCGCACTGACGTCACTTTGTAGGGATTGAAACTTTATTTTATAGACTATCGAAATGACGATAGTATTATTCTTGAGATATGACACTGACGATGAAGTCAAGAATTGCGTTAGTAACGAAATTAAACATAATAAGAAAGGATGAGATAATTATAAGTCGTAGGTGTTTGTCAGATATCTCATAGTTAGATATTTCCTACAATATGAATTAAAAATGCTTCTCTTATTTTAAAGTCATTAAAAATAGAGAAGCCTTCTCATTCACTTGTTTTTGTATGGTTGTAAAAATATTGCAGGAATCTCAAAACTACCCCAGCCCTACAATCTCCGAAAGCTCTGAGGAGACCACGGAACGTTCTCCATCTAAGGAGGAAAGTGTGATCAAAGAACACACCGCCGTGTCCATGCTTGACTTCGTTAGTAGAGAAGGTAATGTATACTATTGTTTCATTTGTTATAACTTCTTCCTTCCCTTATCGCCTATATAATGACATGAGATGCAGTTTCATTCATACCCACGATCTGCCTGAGAAGAGAAGCAGACAGAACTTTCTTTTATTGTCAAAAGCTAGCGTAGGAAAATTCTGTATTCCATGTCGAGATCAAACATTTTCCATAACCGATAACTTTGTTATTGTTCGCTTTTCTCTTGAAGGACTAATCGACAAATCTTTCGAGGCGAAGATTCCTCAAAGGTTCTGTCCCCTTGGCTCCAGGGAGTACATCGAGAACCAAACTACTAGAAGTTTGCTAAAAAAGAAGAAGAAGGCAAAGCAGCCCGGTAAGATATTTTATTTCTAAATAATAAACCAATGCTTGGTGGCTTTACTTACATTATATTGCTGATATAGATTGAAGACAACCATACGATGCTAACAAGCTTGGGGAAGCCTTCGGTACCTTTGTGTTTTGAAAGCCTCGTAGAGCCCTTGGTCCATTGAGAGACAAACTTCTTTACGTGGCTTCCGAAGCATGGAGAAGCTCAAGATTTTTTTATGACACACATACATCCATGTGTTTACTTATACTCCCACTAAGTTAATTAGCTCTTCGCAAGCAACTTAAGGGTTGGAGACATTTTAATCCCGTTCCCGTTCTACACGTGTAGAAAATCCTTTTGACCAGGGGTGACGCAGATCTGCCATTTATTCGTTACTTTCACGAGGAAAGCGACACCAATAAAGGAAGAACTCGATTCTTGTGCTTTGAATAATTATTTTTAGTATAAATGAAGACTTCTTCCTAAGTTGCCTCTCCAACTAGTGAAGTTAGCGATCACCTTTGTATATTCCTCTTTGCCCTTGTATTATCGTTATGTTACTCAAATATAGTGATGATTGTGTTTTAATCCGATTCGATTTCGTTTCAAAAGTTTGCAGATGTGGCGGTAGATGCAACACCTGCAGCAAGATCCAGCCAGCAGAGAAAGTGCCGCACTCTACGCACGAAGTCAGGAATATGTGCGAAAACATGAAGAAGTGGGACCTGAAACATCCGAAGTATATCCTGAAACTTGTTTTAGCTTATTATTTCTGTATTTATTGTTATCTATGTAGGTACATAGGAATAGCTGTTGGTCTTACCAATGGTAAAATCTCTGTGCAGTGTGACTTGGCCTAGATTAGAGTCACCCCATTTTCTAATGGATTACCCAATTGACCATGAACAGGGTTATGCTCGGTGTTTCTCTACGTGATCGAATCAGAAATGAGGAGATTAGTAGAAGAATGAAGGTCACTGACATAAGATTAGCTCATTAAAATGGCAATGGGCCGGGCACAGTGTGCAGAACCGGTGGCCCATTTGTCCATCGGGAGAAAGGTTCTTCAATGGAGACCACGTATCGTAACTCGCAGTGTAGGACCTCTACTTACAAGGTAGTTGAACGACCTGAACAGGCTTGCAAGAAAACAGTGGATGCATAGGTCGCTTTCAATCGGTCGTTTTGGTTATCATTGGGGGAGGCTTATGTCCTGCTTGACAAAGGACATAGGCTTCCCCCAAGTATCGTCAGTCACATACAGTTTATCGCCGACCAGTGTCGCGAGCTTTCGGTGGAATGCTGTAGCTTGTCTGTCTGAGCCATACATTTAAGAAGTTACTTCTATGTCTGTCTGAGCCCTAACATATATTCCCCAGGTCAATGGAGCCGCCGGGTCCCGCCATCCCCCTGATCCACTGCACCCTGCAGCGCAAGGTCACCTGCACCCAAATAGACTCGCCCGTTGAATCGCCTGGACACACGATATAAGGGACATTGTAGCAGTATTAAATGTTATCTTTAACAATTATCGATGCTGTTAATTCTCAATTATACTTAGTTTTTAATTCGTTTATTTAGCTTTAATAAATTTATTTTAAATTTTATCGTTTATTTTTAACCCCCGACCTAAAAGAAGGGTGTTGTAAGTTGGCCTCTTACGTCTGTCGGACTGTCTGTCTGTGTGCCGGTAGCTTTAACGGATAGACCAATTTTGATGCGATTTTTAACGAAAAAAACAAAAAAAAAAAAACAAGGTCCACAAAGTTTTTATAGAGAAAAAAGAAATAAGAACAAATATAAATAAAACTAAACTAAAGTAAGCTATAAAATATATGTGGTACAATTTTTTAATAAGCATACATGGATACGTTATCAGCATGAAGTTAGAGGATCAGAGTCCGGACGATGTCAATTGTCAATGTTATAGGCAGACATCCGCGCAAATATATAGCATTACCTGTATATTCTAAATCTTTGAGATACAGAGTAATTTTTTTTTCTATCTTTGAGTCGGCGTTTTCGAAGTTCATTACATATTTCATCCTGAGATAAGGGACAAAGAAAGGGTACCGGGGATACCATGAAGGGATACCTATATGAATGTCATTTTATCAATCGTTCCATAGATTTATCTAGCAATCTCTCGTGTATTTTTTATATTGAATCTTAGAAATACAGTAAAAATAATCTAGGTCTATGGTGATGACTAACTTTATGGTAATACGGTAATGATGTAATGATGACCAGAGTAATGACGTTGTCTGCAGTCAAATTGACATCGAATACGAGTAAAAATACTGTGCGGAAGTTAACTATATAAATTATAAATCTTTTTTATTTATAAAATGGACAATACCTTACAATAATAACCTTTTTCGATTAAATTTTAATTTCCCTAATGATACAACTACCAAAAGCCAATCTAAACTCAAAAAAAGCCGAAGGAAAATGCAAGTAAGTATTTACCGTATTGTTTGGGAATAAAAAGCAGAATGGTAGCTGCTTCTCCTCAAACAGATGTTCGTCAATCTGTGAAGTTGAAGCTTGAACCTGAGTCACAGAATTATAATATAAGTATTACATACAGAACGGAATCTCCTAAGGAACCGTGCATTTTGCGTGCCCGTCCCCCCGTCCCCCCGTCGAGGGGAGCAAGCGACTGCAGCCGCCTTTACAAGGCGAGAACGGATAGAGAAGCGGGGACGGGAAACCGGAATTAGGATATTCCATTCTGTATGCAATACTTATATATTTATTCTGTGCCTGCGTATCTAAATTGAGATTGGTCTTGAAACTATTAGTGTTATACATTTCCGTTTATCGAATAATGTTACTAAGTTAACTAAGACCCAAAGGCCTTGCTTAGTAACTTTGGATCTTGTCACTTTTGACTTTGTCTTGGTAATAGCGAATGCAGCGGCGCATATAAATAGGTATTTAGGATAATACAAATAAACAAATCCAAGAATCTAAGGGAATATCATAAAGTTATGTTGAGCGTTTTAGTCTAAAACTAGCGACCTAGGAAGTCTGCAGATTATCTAATTATTGTAAGAACTCAATAATTTTTTTCCATATTAACTGACTCACCCAGATAATCTGCAGAATACCTCGTTAATCTGCATTCTAACTGATTTACGCAAATTAACGGTAACATATATATACATACTCTTCCATGCTGGTCTAGGCGAAAAGAAAAAAGAATGTACCACCTGCTTTTTTCCCGCGCAGATTGTAAAAACTGATAAAAGGAATGTGCGAGATTTGAATCATGTTAATAGGCGATTGACAACCCATCACTATTTTGACTACTTTTTCCATCTTAACACCCACCATCACGCTAAGCGTGGCCTTTGGCTCTTACTACCCCATTAGGGATAAAGAAGTGAAAATGTTTCCGTATCTGTATATACAGGTGTCGCCCCATCTGCAAAAGCCGCCGCCGCGAGTGGAAAGGCCAGATCCAGGACACGTCTGCTGAACTGCTTCTAGACCGGAAACCTAAACCGCCTTGTTTCCGCAGATGTCCCACAGTAAGGAAACTTAATAAAAACTTTCTTATCATGTAAGGAAACTTGATAAATACTTTCTCGTCATCATCGACATCGCCAAAGATCTCTTCCATTTTCTTTCACGTGTCTTTATCCATTGCCTTCGCTCGTTGAGTAAGGCTTAATGTGATTGCAGAAAGTGTTCCCGAACAGCCCTTGTCCGCTGTTCGGCCGCACCAAGCAAGTCCTGATCAACGAACGAAACGCTGAGATTCCACCCCCCAACGTTGTGAGGGTTTGCCAGGCGCCCATAGACGACCAAGTCGATACGCCCTACTTGAAATATGTAGAAATTGCTAAAAAGAATGGTGAGTTATTATTCTTATGACGTGGCGTGTGGTTTCCGGCAGAGTAGGACAGGATCACTCCAATTCTTCCCGTAGATTTCGTAGAAGTTGACTTAGGAAATACGCTGAACAAAGCCACATAATTAATATGAGTATTGCGTGCGGAACGGAGTCTCTTCGGGTCCTGCGCAGTGTGCTCTCCGTCCCCTGTCCTCGCATCTCTCCCCCGTTCTCGCTTTGTGAAGGGTGCTGAGCGGTCGGCTGCGGGCGCCTGGCCACCTAGACAGGGTGAGAGCAAGGAAGGGGTGCGAGGGCGGAGAACGGGGTTCTAGGAGATTCCGTTCTGTGTGTAATTTTTGTGTAGCAAAGATTATAAACATCATGAGATCTCTTTAACCCGTCTGGCCAGCGTGGAGAGTGTAGGCCAAATAAAAAAAGACTGCTCTGACCAAATATGGGTCTGGCAGTACAGAAGGGGTTTCGCTCCTGCAGTGGAGACTAAAAGGTGATGATATATTCTTATAAAGATTATTAGTATTGAGATCGACAGAAAGAGTTGGAAAAGATGGGTTGCTTCGCAGACAAGAGCTCTCTTTAATAAGACCATGAAGGATTGGCTCAAGTTTTCTTTGCATTGGCTAGAAAATCTTGTGTCCTTCCCAATCGTCTAATCTTACTCATCAAAAAGAAGTACCCACAAGTTAATCATTGAGTGGCTATAAATAGAGAAAGGTGAAACAGTTAACTGACGCAGAGCACTCTTATTACTCACAGACTTTATACGGGTTACTCACGTATAGAGTCAGCTACTGGCCGACATGTTTCGCGTGTGACAAGTGTGTCGCGAGCCGGTGTGGTGTACAGGCCTTTAGTCAAATTCACCCTAATGGAGGATGATGAGGTCGAAACATGGGCCAGTAGCTGACTCTTCTTCTTCTTATCGTGTGTGTCTGTGACTAACACTAGTGTCAGAGTTTTTAAACCGCCTTAAAAGCCTCTGAAATGGTTTTAGGTATCGACCAATGTCAAAGACAGTGACCGGGACCGACGGCTTAACGTGCCCTCCGAAGCACGGATCATCTTACTTATCAGACAATCAGGTGATCAGCCAATGTCCTAACCAAACTAAGACAACAACACAAAGTCGTTGCCCCCGCTGGGAATCAAACTAACCACTACACCACGGAGGTAGCTGACTCTATACGTGGGTAACTTGTTAATTCATTCTAATAACGCTAAGTTGAAGTTACTTTTCCTATGTGTAAGGTGCCTGGGACATGGTGACCAACTGCTGCGCCCACTGCAAGTGTGGCCCGTGCTGCCCCTGCAACGCGGGGACCTACTTGCATGACGAGGAGCCGGTGGGGGGCCGCAGCCGCGACATGAACAGGTTCGACGCCCGCGTCAGAACCAACTACCAGGAGATGAGGATTATGTATGGCAAGCCGTGAAACTTGAGGCTGGTTTTACAGTGTCGCTTACCAATCGCTCGGGTGGTAAAGACAAGCAAAAAAAATGCGGTTAGTTAAATAAATGTTAGTTCATGACCTGACTCAAAGTTCACTGACCTGACTGAAGCAGCACTGTAAAACCAGCCTTAGCTTTAACACTCCGAATGCAAAAACACAGTTTATGTTACCGTATTCGCAAAACACCCGGTGTGTTTGGAGATAAGGATTATGTATGACAAGCCGTGACACTTGAGGCTGGTTTTACATTGACGCTTAGCAACCGCTCGGGTGGTAAAGACAAGCAAAAAAAATGCGGTTAGTTAAATTAATGTTAGTTCATGACCTGACTCAAAGTTCCTGACCTGACTGAAGCAGCACTGTAAAACCAGCCTTAGCTTTAACACTCCGAATGCAAAAACACACAGTTTATGTTATCGTCTTCGCAAAACACCCGGTGTGTTTGGAGATAAGGATTATGTATGACAAGCCGTGACACTTGAGGCTGGTTTTACAGTGACGCTTAACAACCGCTCAGGTGGTAAAGACATGCAAATAATAAATTTGAGGTTAATTATGTAACGAAGCATAAAGCTCAAAAATCGTGACCTGACCTGACTGAAGCGGCACTGTAAAACCAGCCTCAGCTGTAACATTTCTAATGCTAAAAACACAGTATATGTTTATATTTTCGCAAAACACACACAGTGTGTTTTTCAGCGGTCGAAGTGTATGTCAATAAACGAAGCCTATTCACCCGTCAACGAATCATAAAATGATTTTAACAATAAAATAACAAACGAAGTTCTATTTGTTCTTTTATTTGAAGTAAAAAAAAAAGCAAATACAAAATATAAACATTAAAAAACAACTTTCAGCTATGTTTCGTAACCGAAATTCTGGAATTTGTTATTTGAGGTTTTGAGGCGCCATCTGAAAGTTTAATTTCAAATTATAAATGAAAAGTATTCTGTAAAAGTTTAATGAGCTCGATGTCACGGACAGTGACAACAATCGTTTTAAAACAAAAGTGAACTTTGTACCGTTTATGTCACATTTAGTGGTGGTTTTTGGGGGAAAGTCAAGGGGTTCAGTACAGGCACAGTTTGGGGTTTGCTTTAAATGTTTTGCAAAGTCTAGCGGACTTTATAATATGTAATTGGTGTATGTAGTTTGGTGTTATTAATACTCATTATCATGAACAATATGTGAAATGTTTAGTAGACTGTGACTATTATATATGCGGCTGTAGTGATATTTATTTGCGGACTGGGGTGGCGCCTTCAGGCGCCGTCCGCCACTCAATCGGCTATGAAAACCAGTGGACTCTTATAGATTTGTCGCCAGAGGTCCATTGAAGCAATCAATGGACTTGCACCAACCCTTTGATTGATTCGGATTAAGCAGATAGGAATAAAGAAACGAAGAAATAAAGATATATAGGCTCTAAAGGAGTCGTATTAAAAGCCTTATGATAATTATAAAAAAGGCACATATTGAGGATACAGCTCTTTAATATTTAATAGATTCAGGTGTTACTTTGCGGACGTCAAGGTTACATACTGATTTGAATTACTTTGTGTGATTCCGCCACCAGTTAGTTCATGCAAACTATTGCCGGCCGGCGCCCACCCACTACTGTTAGTCCCAGCTCCCAGCATACCTGCCACCAGCAGCCCGTGTGCACCCACCACCAACATACAGCTCTTGCCTTACATACGTACTTAAACCACTAAACTTGGACATCTTTGCTTCAAGAATAACTTATAGTCTTCATAAAATAGCAAACATACTTATGTAATAGGTTTGTTTTATTTTGGTTTGTATTTTTACACTCAAAAAATGACATAATTTGAGTACATTCGGTACATGTTTATGTACTAAATTTACGAATTGACATTAATTACATTGACATCATTCTTAATTAATTATGACATAACAATATATTCTCAGTCCCCATATTATCTTATTTTAATACTAGCCGAAGCCCGCGACTTCGTTCGCGTGGACTTTATGTCTCTGGAAAATGCTCATCAGGCTGAACAAGTTTTACTAAGGCGACATTTTTATATCTCTTATAGTCTAGCTGGACCATTATGGTTCTGCATCAGGCGTTCTATTTTCCAAAATCATTTATACCCTATATGTCGCCCAGGCTTAATAGCTATATAACAAAAAAAGTTTTATTCGAATCCGTCCAGTACTTTTGGAGATTAGCGTGTACAAACAGACAAACAGACAGACATTTTATTTTTTATTTTTACTCTATTACTATGTCTCCATCGCCCCCAATATTTATTTTTGGAAATATATTTAATGTACAGACACACTTTTTTTACTGTTTTATTATATGTATATATTATATTAGTCGCTAATTTCCGCTACCGCTTCCGGCAATCGGTGATCAAGAGATTTCCTTTGACTGAGTTGATCCTTATGATTCAAACATGGATTTAAGAAGTGGAGCCATCTTAATTTTGGATTTATCATCTTCTTCACGACTTCATTTTTTTGCATGGAAAAATAAGAATCAATATAGTGATTCCGTTGCTAGCCGTATCGCCTATTGAGTTTACTCAAATTTTCGCCGGTTCCCTTGATCTGCTTACAATCAGCCCGGGAGGAGAAGCATAGCAGAAAGATAACTTACTTTTATTTACAAGTTTATTGTGAACCGCTGGTAGTGCGTTCCCCTGGCTTATCATGTTGTGGCGGGAAGTCGTCGCGACTTGATCCATGAGATATGTTTCATTAACCGGGTTGTCCTGACAAAAATAGATAATTTGATAAGTAGATGTCTCGAGTCTTATCACTGTATTAACTGTAGCCCGAGTCTTCAAGGATTTTGTACCAGAAGTGCTCGCACATTCGGCTTCACGCGGCCACATACCTACTACGAGTATGTACTTTGCGTGTTAGCTGTTTTTCACATTTTTAATACAATCCTTCATTATTCCCGGTTGCATTCTCAGCGGTAACATTTCAGAGTCCGGGGTCCGCTACCTAACCTATGTGATTTGACGAGGTTGCTGGTTTTCACACAGAGCGACTGCCACCTAACCTCCGCAACCCAAAGGGTAGACCAGATCCAAACCTTGGATAGGTTTGAGCAAAAGGATTCGAACCCACGACCCCTGGATCATAATTCAAACGCCTTGACCACGGGATTACAAAGGCAGTCAATATATTTAAAATAGAGAAAGGACCCGAACCGCCAAATCTCTCAACCATGTAAATACATACCATCAATAAACAGTTTCTACGTGACGAGGTCTGTGTCTCCATACAAACATCAACAACCTCAACATTAATTAACGTCTTAATCTATTGCGTGGGCCTAGATGACAACGGAAGCCTGCGCCGTACAGGTGTGTATGAAAACACAACAGGGATGTGTACTGGGTCCAAAAATATTTTTTTATTAAGTCCGAAAATTAGATTATTCACAAATAATGGACCCAGCAAATTAATAGAAACTCACAAAGATACAGCGCATCCTTAATTATCGCTGTGGTGGAACTCGACATCGGATCGACGTGATGGAACTCGACATACTGAGAACAACTCAGTTTCGGAGTGGGGCGAATTATAATAACACCGTCAAGTGAAAATCGTATTCGATCCTGACGTCACGCGAAATTTAAATGCGCAGTACGACTTGATAATCTTCTCCTTTTTGAAAATCAGTTAAAAACATTTTTAGATAAGAACATTATTTTTCATCTAGGTACTAGGACTACCGACGACCTGAGCAAGGTTGCAAAAAAACACTAGATGCAGGCTGTTTCCAATCAGTCGTTTAGGTAATCCTTTAGTTCAGCGGTGAACTTCCTATTGCTTGTTTTGTTTCTTTTTTGTATGTGTAAGTGGCCAACACTGCGTTGTCAGATTTTTTAGGATGTTTAAAGCCGTCTGCCATAGCCTGACGACTGCCATACAATGATGACAGTCGAGACCAACGGCTTATACGAAGCACGGAGGAGCTCGAGAAAATTATATGCCACTTGTGCCCACCCATCCAAGTACGTATCATGCCCGGTGTCGCTTTACTTACTCTAGTAATTACTTTTAATTCCCTCGAGGACAATTTTCCGCAATTAGGCCCGAATTGGCCGGTCCCGTTTTGCGTGAGGAGCTGACGCTGGCCTCAGTTCTCGAACCAGCCCAGCTCCTGCAGGAAGCCCAGAACGCCTGATGGCGCCCTACACGCTTCTGCCTCTAGTAATTCCCATGGCTGATATATATGAAAACCAGAGATCGGAATCTCGGGTGCTATTGCTATCAAAAGTATGGATATGACTAAAAGTCCATAACATTATTACTTTAAAGAGAAAGATTGTGTATACTAAAAAACGGTAGAATAATCTTCATTCGAAAACTTAGAAGTATTCACATCAGTTACTAAGGTACCGATTCTAGAGAAATCCTGGAAAATTTTGTCATATCCATACTTTTGATAGCAATAGCAACCGTGATTCCGATCTCTGATGAAAACTCACAGGATTATTCGAAGCCATCAGCTTCGGATCGCTGTTAACCATCTTCCAGAACTGGATGCATTTCTCCTGCACTTCCTCCGTATCTTCCTTGTACCCGATGAACAGGTTCTGCTGCTCTAGCGGGTCCCCGCCAGCCTTCTTGGCGTCTATTAGATGTTGGGGCAAGAACTGAAATTACAAAGATTTCAAAAATTACGATATATTTACGATAGATAATGGTGTAGTTTACCATTGCCTACTTAATAACGACAGGGTCACAAAAGCATGATAAAAAGACAAACCAATTATCATAATTTATGATATCATTATGATAATTATTATATAATTATGATAATTGGTCCGTCTTATTAACCGACTTCCAAAAAAGGAGAAGGTTATCAATTCGTCGCTATCTTTTTTTATGTACGTTCACCAAATATTCGGAAACGTCTAAACCGATTTGGAAAATTCTTTATTTATTTCAATGGGTATACCCATAGAAATTTTATATATGTTAAGTAGTTTAGGGGTGAAGTCGGTTTTTAATATTGAAAAATTATAGATTACCCAAAGTAATGGACCCATATTTTTCAGTTCTTATGTCATTTATGGAACGTGTGCAGAAGGTCAAGACTTTAGACCCCGCGGTTTCAGCTGTGCGATGATTGATCAATCAGTCAGCCACTCAGTTATTTCTTTTTACCCCCGACATAAAAGAGAGATGTTTTAAGTTTGACGCTCATGTCTGTTAGTCTGTTTATCTGTCTGTGGCATCGTATTGTCGAATGGATCGATTTCGATAAAGCTTTTTACATAAAATCAAGTTCTCTTACGGTGGTTTGGAACTATGTTTGATGAAAATTGGTTCAGCCGTTTAAAAGTTTTTGGGGATTAACCCTTGAAAGTCAGGGCTTTTTTGGCAAGTAATAGATGGCGCTACGGATATCAAATAATATATGACAAAACTTAACAATATTTCGTTCTATATGTAAACAATACAGATATACCTATTGCGAGGTTTGCGAACCAGCCACTTAGCTGTTGTAGAACACGCAGTAGGCTCACAGGCTTTGGCCACAGAATTAATAATAGTATTACATACAGAACGGAAACTCGCGCCGTCCCCCGCAAGCTGGTGTCCCCGCAACCCTTCCCCCGTTATTGTGAGGTGTAGGTGGCAGTAAAACAGGGTTATTGGTAGTCGCACGTTGGCATTACGCGAGTCACTTAGGATTATTGAATTATAATGGTGAGAAACTGCGCACATTATCATTGTTTATCCACGGAAAACAATAAATAACGAAAATTTTATAGACTTCCGAGTGATGAAAACAGGTAAGCAAAGCAACAAATTCTGTGGTGGCGACCCTGATTGTTCAACTCACACATTTGACATGTGCACGGACGGATTGTTTCGTTTGTAGTAGTACTAGGTATATATGCTGCTCCATTTGTATGAAGTGCCATACCTGTGCTTTGGCCTATTAATATATATTCCCAAACAGATGGCTATAAATTTCGTTAGTAAATGCCCTGTGATTGAAGCACTTTAGCTTTTAGCCGTAATCCTTTGTCGGCAAACAAAGCTTTCAGCCCAACTTTTGTGTGCATTTCATCGAAAATTCAATAGCTTACCTTGAGGATCATATTGTTGATATTTACTGTTACATCAGGTTTTATAAACGTAATTACAACAAGAATAAACCAGTAGTCATAAAGTAGATTACTTCAACTCGGTAGACTAATTCAATTCAATAAACACAAGGACAAATTACACTGATTTATTTAGCCCCAAAGTAAGTTTGAGACTTGTGTGATGGGATACTAACTCAACGATGCTATTATTTTATAACAAATACAGATTATTAACAAAATATAACAAATTACACCGATTGAGCTAGCCCCAAAGTAAGTTCGAAGCCTGTGTTATGGTATACTAACTCAACAATACTATTATTTCATCACAAATACATAATAGATAAACATCCAAGACCCAGGACAATTTGAAAGAGGCCATTTTCAACTTGGCCTGACCGGGGATCGAACCCGGAACCTCTGGGTGGCGGACTAGCATGGTGACCACTACGCCACGGAGGTCGACACTGAGTCACACACTAGCACAGCTCTAGGTAATCCTGTGATCTCACCAGCACTCCTTGAGAAGACTTCTGGTCCGCGTCCATGGGGTTTTCGGGCAACATTGCCCAGCACTGGCAGCACAGCATGGAGCAAGCAAACGTCAGGCAATCCGACACCACCTGAACTTGCCGGTATAGCCTCACAAACCTCCTCAGAATGTAGTGGAGGTCGTAGATCGAGATTGACAATATTGGACTCATAGGTTGCAATAATTGAGCATATTTGAACAAAGAAAGCAGTCGGTAAGTGTAAAACTAAACAGCTTAACTCAAAGCAAACAATGTATTAGTTAAATTGTAAACAGAAATAAATAAACAACTTGTATTCTCTTTGTAAAGAAATTGCGGATGATAATTGGCAGATGGCAAGTGATGGACAGATGATTGAAGTTTTGAATTTGTACAGTCGGCTTACGAGATGTCTGGGCCGGTTCGCTACCTATATTTAGATTTTTCTTAAACTCAAAATAATGTTCACATGAAAATGTATATTCAGAAACAGAATTAAGTATTTTGAGTTTAGGAAAAAGATCCAAGAAATATAAAATATATCAAGTATTCCTTGTTAAATATAATATTTAGGGCCGGCAGTTAAACATGGAAAATAATGTCAGATATGTCCACCTCTAGCAGCATCACAGATGTGAACCCTTTTTATCGCGTTTTTCATCACATTTTCACACATTTCCTACGTTATCTCAGTGACTGTGTCTCGAATATTTTGATTTAATTGCTGAAGGTTCATTGGCCTGATAGCATAGACACGTCCCTTTAGATAGCCCCACAGAAAAAAGTCAGGAGCTGTTAAATCAGGCGATTTTGGGGACCAATCAATGTCACCGTTTCTCGAAATTAATCGACCGGGAAACATTCTTTTTAATGTTTCGTTAAACGTTTTAATAATTAAAACACGTTGTTCCGTCGTAAAACGCTCCATAATAAATTTGCCGTATCTACACAAAGTAATATTCATGCAACAACTGTCATATTTACCGCCAAAATAAATTGGCGGCAAAAAAAAAGTTGTATACCTCCAAGTTGGCCACCTTGTATATATTTTATCTATATAGATATAGGACCGACCCAGGTATCTCGTTAGACGACTGTACAACATCAAAGATGTAAAAAATCCTATATCTATGGTACACATGCTTAGAATCATAGATTACATTAAAAAAATATATACTTAAACTTCAGACCATGGATGTACCATTTAAACTGATTTATGAAAATTCATAGATCAAGTACACCCACCACACGTTTGTCCACTCCTAGCGCTTTAGCAAGTAAAGCGACACGGGGCGTGGTCCGCGCTTGGATGGGTGACCACAAGTGGCATACAAATTTATTGAGCTCTCGTACTTGACAACTCTGACAACGGTGTTGGCCACTTGCACACACAAAAAACAAACAATAGTTTTATAGTTGTACTAGCTGTCTCCGTGGGAATTTCGGGAAAAAAACTATTCTATATCCTTTCCTGGGCATCAAACTATATCCATATCAAATTTCATCTAAATAGGTTTAGTGGTTGAAGCGTGATGTGGTATGAAAAAGAAAAAAACGAATAAACAAATATACGAACTCACTTTCGCATTTATAATATAAGTGGGATAGCAGGGCTAGCCCAAATTCTCACCCAACGCCACTGGCGTCTATTTATTGCTGGCTCGCTGTACTACTTCTACCAACTCAAACACATTTGCGAAAGTCCACTGACGTCTCGAGAACACGGGCACTCCGGCTCGAGACGAGAGCATTCACTTTACAGTCAGAAGCTACGAACCATTTCAAGCATGCAATAATTAGATATATAGATAAAACGTTTATTTGTTGTAATAGTCACACATATACAGAAGAAAAATACAAAAATTACAAAACAATACATGTAAAACCAACGTCTGAGGACATATATCAACAACTTTGTATCTGTTTGCTACAGCAATCCAAAAAGGTCATAGCTCAGTGCTTCGTGCTGCTCAAAGAGTAGCTCACTGATTTTCAGCTACGGCCTGTCAAGTGCGAGTGCGCATCTACGGAATTTTATCATAAGAAGACAAGAGAGATTGAAATATTATGAATTTCGTCTGTGTAGGGTTCCGTTGTAAACAATAGAACTTAGCGAAAGAAAGAGAGACATGGAAAACACTCCACCGACAAGAGCCCAGCTCTTAAATATAAGAAGAAGAAAAGAAAACATAATATTATACTCAATATTTTATTGCAAACCATAAAGTAAATGTTAACATTTAAGATCATTAACCGAAGAAGAAGATAGTTCGAAGACGCTTGGACCGATTTGGAAAATTCTTGTTTTGTTAAAAATTTATATGGGACATATAAATTTTGACAAAATTGGTTGTTAATTGGTGGTGAAGTCGGTTTTCAGTTTTAAAAACTATTGTAGGTATTTTATTTATGGACATTGTAATGTTAGAGTAGTAGAACATATTTTGCCACATCTCTCTGTCTGTCTGTGGTTTTACTTAGAAACTAAAAGTACTTGAAAACTGTAATTTAGTATGGGTATGACTTTTAATCACACCGATAAAGAGTGTACACACAAAAGGGTAAAATAAAACATTACAATTTTTTTTTAGAAAATCTCTCATACATATAAAGTGGGATTTTTTCAATTAACCCACGATGTGGGATATCGTTTAATAGGTCTTTTTAAAAAATCATATGACATACATATATTCAGTATCGCATTTTCAACTCGCAGCGTAGAAAATCGCAACTTGAGTATGTTTGCACCTTCTTGACATTCTCTGAACGAACTCGAGCAATGAAAAGCGTTTATGGCATGTGAATATTGAATGACCGGCTGCAGTCACGTCCATCACGTCTACTTTGCCAAAGCAGCTTCTCTCTATGTGTGCTAAGCTGCCAAGTTAACGTATACAGTTTTACGCCTCCGTGGTGTAGTGGTTAGAGCGTTCGGCTTATACCCAGAGGTCGCGGGTTTGATTACGACTTCGTGTTGTTGTCCTAGTTTGGTTAGGACATTGTAGGCTGATCACCTGATTGTCTGGTAAGTAAGATGATCCGTGCTTCGGAGGGCATGTTAAGCCGTCGGTCCCGGTCCCTGTCTTTGACATTGGTCGTTACCTAAGGCGGTTTAAAACTCTGACACTAACACACACAATAATAATAATAAGAAGAAGAAGTTTTACGCCCGCCAACGTGTGATCTCTTCCATGCTAGTATGTATGTACGTAAATTCTTTATTGTACAAAAAGGACACTACATAAATACAGTAGATAACAATACAAACGCGGACTTATCCCTTTAAGGGACCTCATCCAGTCAACTAGTATGAGAGAAAAGAAAAAAACTTAGAACGTATCAGTTGCTTCTCTTTTTGCGCAGATCGCAGAAGCTGATCGAGGGACTGGGTGAAAATGCTAATCATTTTAATAGGCGATGCTCCTAGCAATAACCCATCACTATTTATCACTATCTATTTATTTTATTGAGACCTTTTTTACTACCTTCTCGCCCAAAAAAGTGGCCTAGAAGTCTTGCGGTCCTGAAGTGCTATTTTTGCAACGCGGAGTCACCTAAACGAATGGTTTTTCCATACAAAAAACCGTTCGTTTATTGACTCCGCGTTTGAAAAATAGCACTTCTGGGCTCTATCTGCTTAGTGCCGCAAGACCCAGTGTCCATCCATCTGCCCTATTAGGGATAAAAACGTGACAGTATGTTACATGTTTTACACATGAATTGGCCAAAGGGACAAGTTAAATTTTGTAAATACATACTACGAGCAAGAATAAATAACCGCGAACTACTGAAATCTTTGTCGTTAGATATTTTAGAACGATTATACTCTTGTTTGATTGGAAGCAAAAAGGGGAGGCTTTTGCCCAAGTATGGGACCTAAACGGCTAAAAAAAAAATACTCTTGTAGTGTAGACTCACCTAAGGATGATCGTCAAAACCGATTTTTTGGGATTTGTTCGATTTGTATGAAATACAAAAGTGTGACGTCATACATTTTGGAGGTAAACAAAGCTCTTAATATTAGTTATCCTGCATTAATAAATCTAAAACCATGTTGATATTGGATATGATTAATTAAAAGTGACACTATTTTTTGCCGTTTTGTTCTATGAACTGTACGAATAATTTATTTTTGACCCAGTCTTCTACCCAAATACGCCGGTCCTCAGTTCACAGTTGTCCTTGTTTGGCTTGATGACAAATACGAGGTAAAAATATGACATTAAGTTAATCAAAACCCATTTATTTTGGCACCAGCTGAAAATCAGCGCTGTGGCAAACCGCCATATCACATAGCTGAGCTGGTCGCCTTTTCGGCAATTCGTATTTGTATGTTTTATTGTATTTACCTATATGTAAGCTGTAATGGTTTTGATTGCCGAATAAAGCTTTTCTTTCTTTCTTTCTTTCTTTCAAAACAAAAACTAAAAAAAGAATATTTATTTTGTTATGACATATCTTAATTTGCAATTAATACATCGTTCTCAGCACTCACAGCGCGCATTATCAGTGATGCTTTTGGTACATAAACACAAAATTCCCCCTTATCGATACTTGGAAAGACAGGGTAAACTAAATGTGTCACACAAACAACACACTCACTTGAAACCGAACCTAAAGCTGAAGTAGTTAGGTTCATTCTGGAATGAGTCCTCCAACGTAGCTAGGACTTTATCGTTCACTAACCTAGGGGCGTCTATAGCCCACAAGTAATCCAAATGATTGAATTCAGGATATGGCACGAGGTAGCTCTTTGTTCGTGGCAGTTGTTCTTGGAGCTTCTTAACATCACTCTCGCTGGATAATAAATCGTTTTTAGACCAGAACAGTGTAATTGGAAGCGTCACTTTACTCAGATCGTACTCCGGAACAGTTTCTGTACCGTACACTTTCATGTTATAGTAAGATCCATAGTCGAAATACTGATACTTGCCTCCTGAGACTATTTCTTGGGCGAAATGCACTAGTGTCTTCCAAGAAGTGCCTGTTCCGAAATGCGCAAGAAACACTGGTAGTAAAGTCTTGTTGAATTGGGATTCGTCGTATCCACAGAGGTAGAATACTATATGATTACAGACCAACGTGTCTATATGCTCGGCTTCGCAGGATCTCGTCATGTCTCCCAAAGTCGATGCCTTGGGTATGAACTCGTGAGACCCGTAAATCATTTCCATATACGCCACATTACTAGCTATAGGTGCTAGAGATTTTAAAGGAGACTTGATATCAGACATGAAAACGACAGGTGCTAAAGCTATGCCCGCGTTGAGGATATCATTGTATTCCGGTCGTACAGTAAGCATAGTAAACAAGATTGTCGTTCCCATGGAATGTCCTATATAATTAATTTTCGTATCACCACCTTTAAGTTTCATAATGTAGTCTATGACAGCCGGGATGTCATGCATGGCGATATCATGCCACGAGAAGTTCCAGTACTCCTTTGAATCAGATTTCCAATATGTGTGTTCTTTGGAATATCTGTTGCCTCGTATGTTTGACATCCACACGTCGTATCCTGCATCTGCTAAAACGTATGCTAAGCCTTTTTTAGGTCCATTGAAGATCCAGTCCGCGGAACTGGCGAAGATGCCATGCTGAAGGAGAACGGTTTTAGAAGACACTATTTCACTATTTTTAGATCTTGGGATTCTGTGAATATTGAGCACATATCCTTGAGAAATCACAGTATGCGTCTCGCAAACGTAACCATTTCTTGAGACAATGGCTGGTACTGTTAACATTGCATCTGTAAATTCAGCCTGTCCGTCTTTTAGTCTTTTTGTTTCGACAACTTCATTAGGAACGTAAGACCAGGTATCAGCGACTTGTCTTCCTTTTTCTTTTACACTTTTAACATAACTGTCCACTTCGTCATTGATAGTCTTCATTTGTTCATTCATATAGTTGTTGACACTTTCCTGGAAATTGACGGTTTCTTCGTAAGTAGAATAAACAGCTGATTCAAGCTTAGATTTTTGTTCATCGAAGAAGCCAGAAACTTTGTTCGTTTGTTCTGCTAAGAAATTTACAAAAGTCCTTTCCTGGCTTTCAGGATACGCAGATGCGATCGCGAATAAAAATAAGATGTAGACGTTCATCTTGTCAAGTTGATACTGGCGTGTTTGAGAGCCGCTTGGTTTAATATTGCGAAGTATGGCGTATTACTCATTGACCCAGGGATCAACTTGGCGCGTCATCCAGATAGCGAGAACATTTTTAATTAAAACAATAGGAAGTTCATTATCAATGTTTTTGTTTTAAAAATTCATGTGAATTACATGAAATAGATCCGGGTCACAATATATAGGGTACGACGAGTTTGACCATTTTATTTCCACTGACAGTTCATGACTATCCATATTGAATCGCGTTGCAAAAATGGGTGGCCTGCAGTCGTGTCGGTACATTTTTTATGACGAGCGTTTCGGAGATATCGCTATAAATAAAATCGACATTTCCGTAACTCCAGCGTACGCTGCTGAGTTATATCGACTGTTAAATGTTTCTACAAAAATCTTTTTCAGTATACCTAATGAGTTTATCGATGAATGTTTGTAGTATTCTACTAAAAGAGTACAAATATCATGTTGTGTTTGTTAGTACATTTATTAACACTTAAAATTAATATATGATGCTCGTTTATGACATTTATTTTTATTTATCTGTAATATGGAGCTAAGCTGCCTGAAATAAATGATTTTATATTTATTTTATTTATTCTGTATATATGTAACGAGTTCTGTATGCAGGAGTGACATTACAAGAGCATGTATTGAATTATTTTGTGATACTGTATATACATACATACATACTATCACGTCTTTATCCCTAATGGGGCAGACAGAGCATTTTGGGTCTTGCGGTTCTATGCAGAGCCCAGGGCCGCAAGACCCAAAAGCCACTTTTAGCGTCATGGTGGGCGAGAAGATGGAAAAGCAATCAATACAGTGATGGGTTGCTAGCCGCATCGCCTGTTAACATGATTTGCATTTTTGCCCATTCCCTCGATCGGCTTTTACGATCTGCGTGGGAAGAGAAGCAGCTGGTACATTCTAAGTTTTTTTTATTTCTCCCAGACCAGCATGGGAGTATACTGTATATATATATATATATATATTACAATATATATATAATGTATATATACCGTATATAGCTCTACCTATATACTTTTGTAGGTATACGGGTGTTTATACTCAATTGTTAAAAAAGTTGAGGTCCTAACTACGGAATTCAAAAACAAAATTAACAACTTTATTATTATTTCCATACAACATAGAGTCTCGAATAATTTACATTGCAAAAGGGAGGGAATGCCAATTAAAATTATTGTCTAACTTTAAACTGTTAACAAAGCAATTCCTCGGTTAAGCACTTCAGACCTGTTTTTAAAAGGTAACTAATTCCTTAGATTAATATTTGAATTCCTTCAAAACTTTCGCATAATTTTTGACCATCAAAAGTTATAATTGATGCTTTTAAAGGCGAAGTTGACCGGGCCTCTTAATTACACGCAATTTGGAAGTTGATACAAAAATGTTGGGATGCCAGAAGTAACTTTAAATTACCTTATATATACAAACGGCTGACTTTAAAAAAACTTTGCCGAATTTTCGTAAGTTCAGTCCAATATCTTGAACAACAATTTATACATCTCATCATGATCATTAGCAGGTCTTTTTGTCTTCACTGCAGGAGCACGACCCTGTCTGTACTACTAGAGCCATACTTGGCCAGAGCAGCCAGATGACTTGGCCTACACTCTTCTTGCTAGCCAAACGTGTTGGAGAGGTGTCATTGATAAGCTTTGTTTGGCTTGCATTTCCTAAGTTGCCTTCTACGACATCCACGGGAAGACTTGAAGTGGCCCTATTCTACTATTATACGGAACCTATTTTTAATTAAAAACATTCTTACGTGTCGCCGTACGACGAATTCATTTTTTATGGTATAACGTTTTGTTTTATGTCAGTATCATACAGAATCGAAAATGTTACTATGGTAGTGAAATTGTAAAATAAGGGCAAAACGAACCTAACAACTTTCGAATAAGGCTGACTTGCTCGAATTTCAAATGTGTCTAAGTTTAAGTTTATAAACGAACACTTTAACATTTAACTTGGTACGGCCATGTCAAGAGGCGAGATGCCGAACATCTGGCAAATAAAATGGTTAGCTTACAGGTAAATGGCCACAGAGATAGAGGACGACCTAGAAAGACGTAAGGGGAATGTGTAAGGCGGGACATGGAGGAGAGGGGAGTTAGTACAAATTTAGTAAATGATATAAAACTGTGGAGGGAGCTGACATACAGAGCCGACCCCAAATAGGGATAAGGCGAGGAAGATGATGATGATGAATAATAAACGAGCACCTTGCATTTAAGTGTCGAGGGTTCAAAAAATGCAAAAACGCCCAGTAATTCATAAGTTATAGGGCAAAGAAAGAGGATATATCAGGAAATCGCAATTTTATGCCAGGATTATCTGCAAAACGAGCCTCTCAGCTGATATCGGAACACATAAAATTTTTATACGGGCTAAAACCCTTTTGGATCTAATCGGGTGATAAACTGACAGCCTTCTATCTCGATTTTTATATGGTTTCCATCTCTTGTATTTTCAAACTTGCTGAAAAAAATATATCAGGTACCTACAAGACCGATGTCCAGTGGTGGACGTTAAGATTACATGATTTAATTATTTCACTATTTATCTATTTCCCTATATACCTAGTTTCCTATTTCTCTACATACCTAGTTTCCTATTTCCCTAATTCTCTACGTCTTTACTTCTCTGCTTTTCTATTTTTATATTTCTTTATTAGTCACATATAAACGACGTCCGTGGCGCAGTGGTCACCATGCTAGTCCGTCACCCAGAGGTCCCGGGTTCGATTCCCGGTTAGGGCGAGTTGGAAAATGGCCTTTTTCAAATTGTCCTGGGTCTTGGATGTGTATCTATATATGTATTTGTTATAAAATATAGTATCGTTGAGTTAGTATCCCATAACACAAGTCTCGAACTTACTTTGGGGCTAGCTTAATCAGTGTAATTTGTCCCTATATATTTATTTATTTATAAACATAAAATAAAACTACTTAACTTGGGTTCTTTAAGCGTAATCTTCCCAGCAGTGGTCGTTCCGAAACGCTAGTAGTTTTTAGCTTTTGCACTAAAATAACATTTAAAAAAATGCCCTTCAATAAGAGATAAACTTATCCTACATTAAATAAGAATGTTTAAATTTGACTTTGACTTTTAAAATGGGTACCTAACCTGAGTATATAAAATTGTATTGTCCACTATACAGTGTGTTCGGACATAAACTAGCGATAATTTAAAGACATGTTATCGTCATCTTTACGAACAACATACATTTTTATGCGATAGGTTTGTAATTACTATGGAGCAGCGAATATTTTTTCGCGATTTCGTAATTTTTCCCTCAGTAAAAGTTTTTCGTATAGGTGGCGACAGCATGTTCTTAAATTATCGCTAGTTAATGTCAGAACTCACTGTATATCATCTATCTATCAAGCCGTCAACTGTCTATAGCAGTGTACCTAAATGATTATGACGATTTGTCCGTAAAATACCTCTCCAAAGTGCGTACAGATAAGTATCAGAGGGGCTTGTAAAATAAAGCTCTCGTAAATAGTGAGCCGATATTGGAATTCGGGATAAATGTGGAATTTAGTCTGTAATTGGATCGGGCGCGTTCTTACCGTTCAAAGGACTTCCTGCGCAATACTCTGCCATTATATGTTTGAGGTACTTTATAAGGAAAAGTGATCAAAGAGTCACAATATTGCTTTCTAAACTATTAATGTATATAAACGGGGCTTAGCACGAACCTTACTTATTTCGTCTAACGTTTCGAAAACGTTCTCGCCGTGTGGTTTCCGGCAGAGTAGAATAGCGTCACTCCAAGTCTTTCGTGGATGTCGTAGAAGGCGATTAAGGAAAGACCTCTCCTACCCGTTTGGCCAGCGAGGAGAGTGTAGGCCAAAGTCCTCTGGCTGCTCTGGCCAGGTATGGTTCTGAGAGTACAGAGAGGCTCGTGCTCCTGCAGTGGAGACAAAAAGACCTGATGTCATCATCAGGTCTTTTTGTCTCCACTGCAGGAGCACGATGATGATGATAACGTTTCGAAAAGGAGTTATATCGTTCGTGGTCGCAGACAGACTGGCTGGGGTGCAGCGGTGTTACCTTGTTGATAGTGAATAAGGAAAAACTGCACAGATTTTGATATTTCTTTTGTAATCACTGGGTTCCATGCAGATGCAGATGATAATTTCAATCCGTCTTTTCTGTTGAAAGTCTTGTGCTTCTTAATTTCAACAGCTCCACGCACTTCTTATAATAGTGACGATCGGATGACAATATTTGAAAATACATTTAAAAAAAACTAAAAGATTCCGACGAATGGATAAACTTCTCCGTTTTTAAAGTCGGTTAAAACAGCTGAGCTCTATTTACCCTGTGAACATAAATTAAAAAAAAAACAAAAGATTTCGACGAATTGATCTACCCTGTCAGGAATAAAGAC
This sequence comes from Acrobasis consociella, assembly GCA_963555685.1. Lineage (NCBI taxonomy): Eukaryota > Metazoa > Arthropoda > Insecta > Lepidoptera > Pyralidae > Acrobasis > Acrobasis consociella. Next base: position 717,394 of record OY743115.1, read on the forward strand.
GTGAAATTGTATAAAACCTACTTACATGTACAATATAGTCGATATTTGATAATACAGCTGTTGTACAAAATTGATGGCGTCTTAAACGAAACGGAGGAGTTCCTGTAGTAATAGATACTTCACCGGGATAGGTGCTTTGGGGAACCATCGAATTGCTAATAAAATAACAGTAAAAAGGTCATAACTCTCGGTAAATACCTGACAAGGGGAGGTTCGAAAGTTTTACTTCTTTACGAGTTCCCTTATCCTAGACAGTAGACAGACTTTTCCATACAAACGTAGTCTAGCTTTTATTTTAAAACGACTGACTCCGGCGTAAAATTGAGATGTAAGCTATTTTATCTTTCAAGTTAGATCAAATTGCACACTGAGTGCAAATCAAATTTAAAATCGGTTCAGTAATTTAGGAGTCCATTTTTCGACACGTATTTTTAATTAAGTAAAAATATTTTAAGGGTAGTCCAGTCCATCATTTTTAATAAATTTTCCTAATAAATGTATATCTAAGTACGAAAAAAATTTTTAGGTTCTCATACAAATCGAAGTAGTCACGTGATATCATTACTATGGAAGATGAAAATTTTTTTTCGTATTGCGATATACATTTTTTGGGAATAGTTGTTAGGAATGATGGATTGAATCACCTCTAAAAATATTTGTACTTAATTAAAAAGTACATTATATACATACATACATACATACTATCACGTCTTTATCCCTAATGGGGCAGACAGAGCATTTTGGGTCTTGCGATTCTATGCAAAGCCCAGGGCCGCAAGACCCAAAAGCCACTTTTAGCGTCATGGTGGGCGAGAAGATGGAAAAGCAATCAATACAGTGATGGGTTGCTAGCCGCATCGCCTGTTAACTTGATTTGCATTTTTGCCCATTCCCTCGATCGGCTTTTACGATCTGCGTGGGAAGAGAAGCAGCTGGTACATTCTATGTTTTTTTATTTCCCCCAGACCAGCATGGGAGCATTATATACATTATATATAAAGATTTATGTTTAATATACAAGCTTTTTGTTTGTATTTTAGATTGTAAATATTGTAAAGTGTTGGGTTGGCTGGCAGAGATCCTTTAAAGGGATAAGTCCGCCTTTGTTTTGTTATCTACTGTATTTTTGTGGTTTCCTTTTTTGTTCAATAAAGAATTTACATACATACATACATGAAAGCTAGACTACGTTTGTATGAAGATGTGTCATGGTGAAGGGACTCTTAAGGAAGCAATTGGAAATATAGGCACGATACGCGCGCAGAGCTCGGTGGCAGAATACGTATGGCAAGCGCTTGCGCAAGTTGAGCAACCACGGGTGTGGTCCGCACTTAGGACCATAAGTGGACAAAAACTTCTCGAGCTCCTCCCTGCCTCGGAAGGTACGTAAGTCATTGATCCCGGTTGTCATCATTGTATGGCAGTCGTCAAGCTATGTCAGATGCGTTAAGGCAGCTTAAATAATCTGAGACCTGCGTAGACCACTTACACACATGAAAATTCCTTGTCAGAAGAAGACGTAAAAGTGCGTGATAGTTGGTTAGATCCTAAGTTTCTGAAAGTTGAAACGTTCGGTTCTTTATTTCACCATTACTTTGAGCTTATTTTTACAAGTTTTTATTTAGTTTTACCTGTCTGTCTGTCTGTTAAATATCCCACTTCCCGGTTTTTGATTGAGCTGAAATTTTACACGCATACGTATATCGCGTGACAATGCAATATTATGATGGCATGCAGCTGATCTGATGATGGAGCTGGAAGGTGGTCATGGCATCTCTGTGATAAAACAATCTCACCTAGTCTGGGCTCGACTGATTCGTTTTGAGTACTTTTACCCTTTTAGGTCATTGTTATAGATAAAAAGATTGCTTTAATTTTTTTTTAATAATTACATCATTTCTTATTCTTTACTCTAGTTTTAAAAAACAAATACCAGACCCCATGGCGCTTGGCAATGTGTGTTATTTATTAAATACGAAGTATTGTTATTTATTGAATAAACATATAGTTCCGTTTATTTGATTCTTATTTGACCCATCTTTATTTTTATGGAATTGAAAGCTGTCAACAAACGCAGGAATTGATGTAAATAAACTGTATAGATTATGATGTTAATGCCAAACAGCTGCGGAACTGTGAAAAGCCGCTCAGATTGGTGATGTATCCAGCAAAGAATAAAAACAAAGGCGATTAATCTATCTTAGTGTACAGTCAACGTCGCAGTTTAAATTGGAAAGCGGCGGGTGAAAAATGGACCATAATGTTGATTTTTGTTTTGTGAAGCTAAATATAGTGCGATAAACGTTCAAACGTCTACTATTTACAGCATTTGCAGATTTCTTTCTTCTCGTTTGTTTTGTTGGGAAGGCAGGTTGCTTGCTGTTTATCATAATCCAAACAGATAGATACTAGATAATATATAGAGCTCGGTGGCCTGGCGAAAGTGCGCATTACTAGTGCTTTCGCAAGCGAAGCGACTTGGCTGGGTGACCACTGACCATAAGTGGCATAAAATTTTTCTTGAGCTCCGTGCTTCGGAAGGTACGTAAGTCGTTAGTCCCGGCTGTCATCATTGTGTGTCAGTCGACAAGCTATGTCAAATGTCTTTAGGCAGCTAGAAAAATCTGACACCAGTGTTGGCCACTTAAACACTCGAAAAACAAACAAAGGCTATAAGAAAAAGTATTGCCATTAACTGTACGTGAGAAATTAACAGGATTTCCGGATAAGCTCCCAAACCGGAAGTCAGTCACAAGCCCGGGATGAGCGCACAATATTTTAAATTCAGTCCTCGCTTGTTTTTATAAACTGTGTCGCAAACTTTATAAATCTTTATTTCCATAATAAACTGGTTATGACCATGCATTTATTTATTTAAATTTTATGGCACATACATACATACCTCAATCACGCCTGTTTCCCACAGGGGTAGGCAGAGACTATGGACCTCCACTTGCTTCGATCCCGACAAACCTCTTTTGCTTCATCTAAGCTCATCAATCTCTTCATACATGCCCTTCGGTTACGGGTACTTTTTACCTCTCTTTTTTGTAGAACATCTGCAATTTTGTCGCAGAATGTTCGCCGAGGCCGACCCTTTCCTAGTGTTCCTGTCACATGTGTCATTTTTCATTTTATTGCACACTTAAAAAAAGTACAAGTGGCGGCATCTATCTCTGTTCATCCTATCAGCTGGTCTGGTAGGACAGAAGCTGCTTCTCTTCCCGCGCAAGTATTAAAGTCGATCATAAAAATTAATGATGTTAATGAGGTATATTTATATATATTTTGGGTCTAATGCTACCCCTATTTGAAAAAAACTATTTGAAGGGAAACTGTGGTATTATTTTAAAATTTTGTCTGGAATACGCCTTAGTTTGCAGTTTAAAGAGATGTGCAAAGAAAAGCTTCACGTTCTCACTTTAAACAGTAACTGCATCGTCAAGACAATTTTTTTTATGATATCTCCGTTTTCTTTCAAATAATTTATTTCAAATGGGGGTAGCACTAGACCCCGAAAAAATCATGTATCCCCTTAACCTGATTCAGATTCTCGATCATTATTTAAGACCTCAAAAATTCAAGTTTCCCCTTATCAGACGATGCGGCTAGGAACCCCATGGTGTTGATTCCCTTTGTCTCTTCACCCCCATTATAATAACGCTAAGTGGCCTTTGGGTCTTAAGTCATTTGGTCTTTGCCTTTGGTCTTTTCCATAAAAAAGCCGTAATTATATGAGTACGTAATACCTTTTAAGTCCTAATGACGAGGGCGTGCTGAATCATTAAAATGTTATTTTAGGTCCACTTTATTTCAGTTCTAGGGTGCAAAGTGTTTGGGTTGTCCTAAACACACAGTTTCGTGTAAAAGAGTTGTTTTAGACTCTTTACCATGTGTTATTCTTGCTAATTGAACGGCGACCTTTAAGTACCTCCACGCTTGTTGTGTGGAACACTCACTAAGTACAATGAGTATTTACTACTTGTATTATATAAATAAATACTAAAAATACTAAAATATATACTATCTATAATGTAAATCTCTAAGTACTTTATACTAATTATATCTATGGAAAAAGTGTATTAATGAAAATATTATTTGTACAAGCTTTTATTGTGAGGCCAAAGTACTTCTTCTTCTTCTTATCGTGTGTGTTAGTGACTAACACTAGTGTCAGAGTTTTCACAAAGGCCTCTGACATGGTTTTAGGTAACGACCAATGTCAAAGATAGTGACCGGTACCAACGGTAAACGTAACGGGGCCAAAGTACTTATGAAGACAAGTGAATTTAGCCCAAACTCGATTGAGTTTCGTCTTTTTATTACTGAGTTCCTAACCGTCTACTATAAAGTGCTAGTCAATACAAATCAAACAAGTTCTACTCAGTGAGGTTATTTTGTTTTTAACAGTTTTTTCGAATATATCCCGGCTCCATCATCCCACTTATAAAAGTCTGCCAAATTTCAGCTCAATCGGTTAAGGATAACTTGTTGAAAATTGAATTGCAAGATTTGACATAAACAAACATACATGCAAGATATATTGCAAGTTCATTATCTCGTCTCTTCACAGACCGGAATCCGGTCGACGTGCATTGTTTTACTATTATGTCTGGTGTTTTGCACTGACAACATGTTCAAAGCTTTAAAAAAAGGCTTGTAAGTATTGTTTACAGTGTTCCACCCTACTTAATGCCATTCTCTCCTCTGGCGTTGGGTTGACTGGAAGAGCGATCCCTTGAAGGGTTAAGTCCGCCTTTGTATGTTATCTACTGTATTTTTGTGATGTCCTTTTGTGCAATAAAATATTTACATACATACAAAAAAGGCTTTTTCTGTATCTCATTTTTGCGTGTTCCCGGTTTTATCTAGAACTCTTACAGTTTAAGTACTTCTTACGTGCGTTTTCTTACTTTTCTTCTCCAAACTTAATATGCATGTCAGTGGTCAAAGATGCTGAAGATCTTGCGAAGAGAAGAAGGTATAGCCGAAACAGTTTCAATGAATATCAATATTTTACAACCGGCCGTCTGCGTCAACCTTCCTTAGAATATAAATATAGCTCGAGATTCTTTACGTTATTTTAGTCGCCTTTTACGACATTCACAGAAGATGCAGTGATCCTATTCTACATCACGCCAGCATTCCTTATTTCAAGGCTCTGCAGAAGTGCCAGACATTTCAATGCAATCAATTTAATTTTCCTATATTTAACTTGCAATTTTAAGTTCCCGGCACTTCTAAATATAAGTTTGAAAGTTCGTGTCATGAGACTTGACATCCTGATGCACAAACTAAAAGGATAGTCTCATGCAAAATGTATCAAATAGGTGAAAATACTCGTAAGTATATTTATTTGAAACTACATAAGCTTGTTCTGTCATTTTTCGTATTGGTAATTTTTCGTTATGGACGTTTATAATTTATGTCATTGGTAGTGTAAATCTTATTTATTATTTTGTATCTCCTTTTAGATTACATTATAATGTTTCCCTGATCCCGGATCAACCAGTGTTTTGAATTCTATAATCGAAACGAACAACATCCAAATCCATTTCCTCGGTCCCGACTTAAACCTTGTTCCTTACAAATAGTTTTTCTCAGGTGGTTCCATCTGTATGACTAGGTCATATAAATGTTATTATTATTATTTAAAAACTTTATTGTACTTAATAAGAAACATTAATTACAATTAATAATTTTGAACACAGATGGTACAAATGGTAGAGTTATGCCAGAAGAGATCTCTTTCAGTCGATAAAGAAACAAAGATGTTTATGATCATATTCATCAAAGATCTCGATGGCGGCCCGGCGGCAAGAGTACCTATTACTAGCGCTTTCGCAAGTTAAGTAGAACCGGACGTGATCCGCATTTGGATGGGTGACCAAGCGGCATAAAGCTACTCCGTGCTTTGAATGGCACGTGAGGTCCTGGCTATCATTATCCCGGTGAGAAAGAGCAGTAATAAAATGTATAATGAAAATATTTTTGGGATTTTCAGTTATTACATAAAGCCGTCCTTCCCAAATTGCATTTCGTTTCCATATTCAAGTTAGTTCCGGATGTTGTATTATTCAAATGCGATATGAATTTTCATGAAACGCCATTTTTGGCATCCGCGTGACTGACATGAGGATGTTCCCAACGAATTATAAAGTTGGCACGGGCTTCGGAACCGTACGTGTATTCAAAGGCACAGAAATAAGTGAAACTTTATGCGGAGGGAAGAAAAATTCTGAATTTGCTAGCAAATTTTTTTGCGACGCAAATACACATGACTTTGAATGTTTTATTGATGAACTCCAAGGCGTAGGGTTCTGCGTGAAATTCATAGCTGGGGCAAGTTAGAACATGGCCTTTTTCAAGTGTTTATCTGTTTAATGTATTTACATACATACATACATACTATCACGTCTTTATCCCTAATGGGGCAGACAGAGCATTTTGGGTCTTGCGGTTCTATGCAGAGCCCAAATACATTAATGTATTTATTATAAAATATAGGAATATTATTTAGAATTAGTATCCCATAATACTAGTTTTCTTTTAAATTCCTTGGGGGAGGCCTATGTCCAGCAGTGGACGTTATGCGACTAAAATGAATACAGTATATATACTTATATCATTTGTCTTAGTAAGTACTTTGGCCGCACAAAAAAAGATTGTAAAAAAAATTTTTTTTTTTAAACTTCTTAAACATCGCTATTGCTCTTTATCTTTTTTCGTGTTATGAACTATTTGAATATCGTCACTCTATTTTGTCTATTGTCGTACATGTAACATACGTCACCAAACACGTTTAGCCCGGCGGCATATTATTAGATTGTTTCAGTCATAATAGATTAGATTTTCGTCCCACATACATACAATCACGTCTTTTATATGGCAGGCAGAGCAAATAGGGTTTGCGCTTAGCAGATAGAGCCCAAGGCCGCAAGCTAAAGGCCACTTTTAGCGTAATAGAGGGCGAGAAGGTGGAAAAGGAATCAAAGTAGTAATGAGGTGCTAGCCGCGTTTCCTACTAAAATTCTTAATACACATTTCTGCCCATTCCCTCGATCGGCTTTAACGATATGCGCAAGAAGAGAAGCAGCTGGTACATTTTAAGTTTTTGGGATGGGAGCAAGAAATAAAATTAGAAATAGCTCAACAAATGTAAAGGCGGCTTGTGAATGCTGGGTTGACGCGAAAACAATTAAAACACGGGTTGAATAATAATATGAAAACGTAAAGCCCGTAAGTGTGGATTTGTATGCGGCGCATGCGTTCATCCGCTAATCGCTCTTTTTTAGACTGAGGTCAGAAGTTCTATTTTTCAAACGCGGAGTCACTAAACAAACGATTTTTTGTATGAAAAAACCATTCGTTTAGGTGACTCCGCGTTTCAAAACTAGCACTTCAGGGGTCGCACCGCGTTAACGCGGGTAAAAAATGTATGACAGCATCTTTATAAGCATACGTGATGAGCACAAGGATACAACATGATAGGGACATACCCGTAATAAATCAAACCACAGGCTATACAGATCACTATAGTGTAATGGAATTAAAACAACAGTAAAACCACAAAAAATATTGGCCTTTTCATACTAAAGTGTGCAGTCACCCGGTTAAGGGCATTTCTTCAAATTTCGTTCTCCGCGTAACCTTCGTGGCGAAATTGAAATTACCAATAATCTTTTGAAAAAAAATACTACGCTATAGATGGTTTAAAAGCAAATAATATACTGTTTAAAACTTTCAAATTGACTAATTAATGATAAAGATATAAAATTCCGAAAAAAATCTGCCCACGAAAGTTACTATTGATACCACGAAAGTTACGCCAGTAAAAAATACAACTCAGTTGTAGCGAAAACTTTAGTTTTTGCTACAACTAAATATATTTTTGCATTAAATAACAATCAATCAAGACAAGCATATGCATTGCACCAGCGTTCAATGTTTAAATGTTGCATTAGCATCACTTTTCTATTTTTTTATGAATTAAAACTGCATAAATTGATAGGTAGTGTAAAATGAAACAAAGCAGTTTTCAAAACAACATTTTTTAATCACAAATTCGAACATTATTTATTTTTTCTATTAATGGCTAAAGAATATGTGCGAAACAAAATAATTAAAAAATGGTTTGACATAAAAATTATTAACTTATAGGACGTTTTAGGCTTTTTATGACTAATTTTAAGATGTAATTTTTATTATGTTGGTCAATTGCAATTAATATAATTTACAGACAGGTAGTATTTCTTTTTTTTTGCTTTTGTAGTAAATTTCTCTCGGCTTTGCTTTTACAATATTGTGTAATTCGGTATCTTTTTTTATTTTTTTCTCTTCTTCTTATTTCGGCTAATCGCTTTTTTCCCAGATGTAATTTTTTACGGCGGCATTTTTTATTTAAATACGATAAACCATTAAATTCGTTAAGTTATGGTAATTTTTTAAAAAAAATTACACACTTACAAATATGCATACAAAGTCACAAACGTGGATATAAACCTGTATACAAACTTGTCATAAACAAAAATACAGAACCAAATTCAAACTCTCATATAAAGTAACATACAAACGAATACTTTATTAAAGCTTAACAAATCCAAAAACAAACTCATATGGAAACTCACACATAAACTCACATTCTTACTATCATACTAACAAACCAAATATATAAAACCAAACACAAGAAACTAATTATACTTCTACTCGCGAGAATATTCTTCGGCCGGCTCATCGTTACTTACTCATACTAACACTTACCAAGAAATACCAATACCTTCCAACACTGAAATACATATATTACAGTCAACGAATAATTGTGGATGGAAATGTCGAAAGCAGAAATTTTGACTCGGCATCTTTGTTAGGACTAGCTAAGACATAAACATACTAAAAGTCCTTACCCCTCCGAGGTGAGCCCGCGAGGGGAGGGCACAAAGAAGGTACCGTTTTTTGATTTTTTGCTTACATCTCAAAAACGGTGCGTTGTACGAAATTTTTTTGGACTACATTATGAAAGCTAAAAAATTCTCTAGAACTATGGCTTTCATTTTTTTATCTATCACCAATTTTTACCTAGATATGACGTACGAAAATTTTTCGAATTTTTTAAAATGTGTTCTACACTATGGGCGTATTCGGACGAAAATCGCACGCCAAGCCCACGTCCAATGTATGCCTTTCATTGCGTTTCTATCCCCATAATTCAGGAAAAAGGTGTCCAAGCTAGTCCTAACAAAGTTGCCGAGTCAAAATTTCTGCTTTCGACTTTTCCATCCACTTTTGAGCACTCATTGACCGAAGTAATACCAACCCAGAGCAACACTTACATATACCATAACATACCGACACAAGCAAACATTGTTTGAGAACATTTTAATAGATTTTTCATTGTATTAGATTACTCGTATATTAGAAACAGCTATAAGGAATATCACAAAAAAGTTTGTCGTATAAAAAAAACGAAATAAACATGTTTTAAGTATTTTCTTGTTACGAACATAGTAAGGTATGATATAATATATGTAAAGAAATTAATATAATTGGTAATTTAGTGAGAATTAATAAAGATACGTAACTTTCGTGGCATGCTTTATAACTTTCGTGGCAAAATCGCCACGAAGTCCGCACCACGAAAGTTACGAAAATTTAACATTTTTTAAAATTACGGAAATAGTTACGTATAAATTTAAAAACAAAATACTCTAAAATATACTCGAAGGCATATTACATTTAAGGAGTGAATCGTTTAATGCGGAATAATTACTATTATTTTTAGAAAAGTGACCACAAAGGTCACTTGGGTTAGAGAATTTGAAAAAACTTAAAGAAATACACATCTGTATTTATTTGCAGACAACCGGTGAGCAGCGCATGAGTTCCCCACCAATGACAGGTCGCTACTGTTTATCCGTGCAACTAAAATTTGTACCTATGATTCAACTCGTTCTGAAGTTATGAGCTGTTTTGTATCGTTTTTCGAAAACTAGCAAAATCGTGTGACAGAGACTAAATGCTTCATAACTTTTTTTATTTAAGAGATACAATTACCAATTTTTTGTACAACTATGCATTGTTTAATCATAAATAGTTAGAAATACAAAATTTACTTATTGGGTAATAAACAAAAAAGTTATACGAGAAGGCAAAAGCGCGCGCGTAAGTGTGACACGCGGAGAACAGCAAATTTGCTCCCGATTTTGGCATTCAAATATTATTTAAAAAATTACTGTACATTATGTATCTTATTTAATTATGATTTTGTATAGGGGTATAACCAAAGTAACTCCTGCAATCGGTTTTAAAACCGTACATTGGTTAAGTTATGAATAAAGACCGTGTGACAGTAAAAAAAGGCACTCTGAAGAAACACCCTTAATTTGTATGGGAATGTTGTTTTTTTTTGGTTTTATTACTATTATTTTAATTTTACTATATTATTATTCTATAATAATTTTAGTATTCTAGTATAGCTCGTGGTTTACATAATTACGGGTGTGTCCTTTCCATCAATAAGCAAATAATGTATTAATTTAGCGCATCACGTGCTATTAATTGAACGTGTAGATTCAATATAACACTGTACAATGTTTTAGTATAAAATATAGTATTAAGACTATACAATAATCAAATAAATTATGGGAACGGAGCCCGTAGGCACAATACAGTTTAATTCAAATATCTATTTATTATTGTTATAGGATAATTATAATATCTCATTGTTTTGTTGCACATTTGTTGACGTCAAATGGTTACTTACGTACAGCTAAGTTTACTACCGCTTACTAAGCGCTAGTGCAGAAGAAGCGGTAACAAACTGCACTACAGCTAGTACATTATATATTCTTTAATCTCAGTTTTTTGCAAAATTCATAAATCATGTGAAGATGACTTCGATTGAACACTCACGCACTACCGGAAAGTTTTGAGGGCCTTTATCATATCTTGATATTTGATTAACATACCTTCCTGAAGTCGGGTAATCTTATCTGGCTCTCGTATAGACAACTTAGTGCAATAGACACTTACCCTCATGTTTTTAAAAAATTACCTTACTTATAACCGCTAGCTAAACTTATTTTTAGTTAAAACAGTGTTTTGTCCGTTTACCTCATTTCAATATTTGACAGTAAAAGAACGAGACAAAACATATTTTAACAAAAATAATGTTAAAACATTTTTTTTATTTTGTTTGTTGTTATTATTTTTATTTTTACGAAATGACTTCTTTAAATACAAGAAATACGTAAGATAATTATTAATTTGTATTGTATTGTATAAGCCCTTTATCCTGAACTCTTGGTTGTATTGGTGTTTCTCATAGGATGTCTCTGAGTTCAGTGTGCCTTTTGGCAAAGGCCTCCTCCAACCACTTCCATTGCCTCCTGTCTCTGGCGATCCTTCTCAAAATGCTCAAAATGCTAATTTATTCATACGTCATACATGTGGTCATGTATTTCAAAATTTAACCTATGTAAGCAATAATAAATATTCATTACGTAAAATTATAAAAAAAAATATATATGTACATAATAATATATATATATTCAGAAATTAGGAATTTATGATAATAATTCATTTAAAATAAAAGTTATTTAATATTAAATCAATTTACTGTCTATGAATTCCCCGACTGTAATGAATGCTTTTCCTGCTAGCCACCGCTTTAGCCGGGTTTTGTAGGATGCTAGGCTAGGCGCGAGGGTAATTTCTTTAGGCAGTCTATTATAGACCGCTGGGCCCATCTCCAGTTAGGACCTGCAGTAAGTTTTAGCTCGACCTCCCATCTTATGTGTTGTCTTTCCCTGTTTTTTTTTCCGTCCCTTGGAGTTACTGGGAGTAAGGGTTTTGCTCCACTTTTCCTGGTTACTACGCAACGTATGGCCAGCCCATCTCCACTTTAGTTGGTCTATCTTAGTATTTCTACTACTCCTGTTTTTCTCCTTATTGTTGTGTTGCGTATTCTTTCTTTTTTCTTTATGATTAACATGCTCCTCTCCATAGCTCTCTGGCAGTGCTCTAGCACATCTTTGTGATATTTTGTGAGTGCCCATGTTTCACAACCATATGTCGGGCAGGGTAGGATGCAGGTGTTGAAGACTCTACGTTTTATTCCTTTCCGTTATATACTTAGGTCTGAGAATTTCATAACTTCTTTGTGCGCCCAGTAACTTTTCCAGCCATTTGTTATTCGTCTTTCTATCTCTTTTGTGTTCATGTCTTTATGTGAAATTATCTGGCCCAAATATACATATTCTTCTACATATTCCAGAGGCTGGTCATTTATCTTAATTTCGTAGTTTTCTGAGTTTGTTAAGAGCTTTGTCTTATGTGTGTTAATAGTGAGTCCCAGTTTTTCACTTTCTTTTTTAAAGTTCATGAATCATCTTTTCTAAATTTTGTGGGTTTTCGTCAAATAGCACAATGTCGTCTGCAAACCTAAGATGGTTTAATCTTTTCCCATTGATGTTAAGTCCAAATTGTTCCCAGTTCAGCTTACGAAAAATATTTTCCAAAAGTGCGGAGAACAGCTTGGGGATAGAGGGTCACCTTGTCGAACTCCTCTCTCTATTTTGAAGACTTCCCCTTTTGTTTCTAGTTGTATTCTAAATTAATTTACTTATTTACAAATAATAAAGTTAAATACTTGCTTCTAATAATTTTTATAAAGGTACCTATATGGGGGCTAGGTAATGTAAGTACCTGCTTAGTTTGTTTCAATCAGTATTATATTCAACTGCGAGTCAGTCTAGCGGCCGCAAGACCCACAAGCCTCACGGCTCTTGAATCTTGGCCTTAACATCTGAGAAATTTCTACCTCATCCTCTGTTTAAAAAATATTTTAGATTAATAGAAATAAACTAACTAGTATATGAAATAATAAGTACTTGTTTCTAAGTATATTCATGACTGATTATTGTCAAAGCTCTTGAGAATCTTATCACACCTGATTAGCTACTGGCATAAAAGGTTTCCTACCGTATGATCTAGGTATTTGTTTAACATGGAGTTTAAAGTAGTGCTGTTAGTGCCGTGCGTGCTGACCATAGTTCAGGGAGAGCTGCTGCGGACAACCGAGCAACAGAAACAAGAACTGGTGGATTATATCCAAAACAAGAAAGCAGAAATTAACCCAAGGTACTGGCTACACTACCACGTCGCTCCACCAGTCGGCTGGATGAACGATCCTAACGGCTTCTCATACTACAAGGGAGAGTACCACATCTTCTATCAATACTACCCTTATGACAGCAAATGGGGTCCTATGCACTGGGGCCATTCTTCGGGCCCCAATTTAGTGATTTGGGAAGAACAACCTACTGCTTTGCTTCCTGATAACGAACAGATCTTCTCAGGCAGTGCTGTCACCGTTGAAAACACAATGGTTTTGATGTATACCGGCCATGTAGAAACAGCCTCTGGTAATAACGAAAGCCAGTATCTAGCGTATAGCAATGATGGAATAAACTTCGAGAAATATGAAGGAAATCCAGTATTAACTTTAAATACATCGCCTGACTTTCGAGACCCTAAGGTTTGGAAATATGGTGACTACTGGTACGTAGTTCTTGGAACAAAAACAGCAGATCAGCAACATGGAAAAGTAGTTTTATATCGATCTAGTAATCTAACATCTTGGGAACTATTGTCAGTGATAGGAGAATCCAATGGCACTATGGGCTACATGTGGGAATGTCCAGACTTTTTCGAGTTGGATGGGAGATACGTTCTGCTGATGTCACCTCAAGGAATGCAGGCGCAAGGAGACCGGTACAAGAACACATACCAAACAGGTTTTATTCTTGGAAACTTTAGTTACGAGACTTTTGAGTTTGTACCAGAAACAGAATTTCAAGAAATTGACTACGGACATGACTTCTACGCGACACAGACAATGGAGAAAGATGGGAGACGATATGTTATAGGCTGGTTTGGTATGTGGGAAGTACCACATCCGGAGGCTGAAGATGGATGGGCGGGAGCACTGACTATCGTCAGAGAGCTGAAGTTGTTTGGGGATCGCGTTTTAATGCAGCCTTTGGAAGCTATGATGAGTCTTAGAGATAAAACAGTACTTGTTGGATACTTTAATCAATCTCAAGTTCTGGAATTTGATACTACGGCAGAAATTATAGTTGAAGGCAACATGAATCTAACAATTGAATTGTTACTGGAAGGGCGTAATGGTGGTAATTATAACCAAACTCGGGTGTCATGGAACCCAGTGGATGGTAAAGTAGCTGTAAAAAGGGGAGCAGAAGATGTGAGACAAGTAGAATGGGTTCCTTTGGGGTCGAAGCAAATGAGGCTTTTCTTGGATACTAGTTCTTTGGAGCTGTTCTGTGGAGAAGGGGAAGTAGTGTTTAGTAGCAGGTTATTCGTCGATGGTCCTTGGAAAGTTACTAATGTTAGTCCTCAAGCGTTGAAGATAGAATCATATCATTTGAAAAGAAGTGTGCCTGCAACTATTAATAAAGGAATAAATTCTATTGTACCAGCTAAAATAGTATTATGTCTTGTATTTAGTTCTATTTTAAACATGTTATTAAAAATATGAGACATTATAATGATTTATATTATAAATGTAAACTTCATATTCAGCAGGTATTTTTAGTTTTTCAAAAGACTGTGATATATAGTACCTAGTTATTTGTTAAAATTATATTATTTTCTTATTTATGCAATATCATTAATAATAAACATTTATATGAAGTTGCGTTTTTATTTTATTTATTGGTATTAGTTGCATTAACTTTCAGTGATCTACAATAAAATGAAAATTATTAAATTTGATTTGAATCATTTTTAACCCCCAACAAAAAGAGGGGTTTGTAAGTTGGACGTTAAAAATGTCTAAGACATCGTAACTCTCGAACAGGCTACCTGGATTAGCTAGACAGATAATATGAGTTTGTCAAAAAATTATGACAATAATATTAAAGCAAGATTACGAGTACTTATATTCAACCGTATGTGGCTTTGCTGTGTTAATTAATAAAATAACCAAGAGATACATATTTTTAGATTCTTTTAAACCAAGCTTTCTCTAAACACATAGATAGTAAACAAGAATTTTTTTGCAATTAAAAAGAATTTTAATTAAAAAAAAAAAGTAGGACTTTTAAATATTTAAAGTCAAAGTAACATATAATTAATATAAAGTCACATTTAGCGTTTATATGAAATAGCTTTATAAATGATAATGCTTCGATTGCCAGTACGTGGTCGCCATTCGAGAACTTTTTTGCCCCATCGGCCATTGGGTCATCGCGCTGTGTCCCGCCCACTATCATTTCAACGAGCTAACCCGCCTGGCTATGTCAGTGACTGACTTAAAGGCACTGGATGCAAGCCGCTCTAAATCGGTCATTTAGGAAATCCTTGGGAGAAATTATGATCAGCAGTGAACGTTATGCGGCTGAAATGATGATAATGATGATGATGATGATGATGATAATGCATGTTTAAGTTTTTTTTAGTGGTAAGTAAAATATGCCAGCTATCAAAGAAAGTCCGGACAGTTTTATTAATGATTTGGAGTGATTTGAGCCGTGCTCTGAGGCATGTTTACAAATAAATAAACCGGACAAGTGCGAGTTGAACTCGCGTGGAGAGGGTTCCGGTCAATGCCAAAAATTAATCACATTTAAAATTCTACTAGCGCTATCTAGTGGTGTTTTAGTGAACTATTTTCAGTAAATGGACATAAGTAGGTATGTTGAGTTTATCACTTTATTTTCAATTGATTTTTTACAGGTTTTCCTGTAATCTACAATTTTATTTTGTATTTTTTTTTATTGTAAGCTCAGTAATTTCTGAGATCAGGGGGAAATGGTCAATTTCTGTCTTCTTTCATGAATAAAATAAAAAAAAAAAAAACTATTTTCATTACCAAGGACGATTCGTGCGGCCGGGGCGGCTGCCGATTGGGCGGCCACCCAGAAACATATCAAAAACGCGCCCCTTACGTCAGCATATATTTTTGTCCCCTGCGCTGTGGAGGTTAGCGGAGCTTGGTGTGCGGAAGCGAAGATGTTTGTGCGGCAGCTGGGAAGGCGCTTAAGGAGCAGTGGTGCTGACCCTCGCGCCGAGTCATACCTGACGCCACGCATATCTCTCGCGATACAGCGGGGGAATGCTGCAAGTGTTATGGGCATATTTGCGTCAGGTATGATTCGGGGCGGACTTTTTTACTAAATTACGCTAATTTTGATATGTATTTTTTTTTGATTATTTTACTTTGACATCTCTGAAGATTTTTATAAATTGATATTTAGTTTCACATTTTGAATAAAATTAGGAGTTATTTAGAAAATGTTCTCTCGCCACCATCAATATCCCGGCGGCCCTAGAACCCAATGGTCTGGCCAGGGATGATGGCAAGAGGCCGGACGGAATGACCTTGGTGCCTTGGAGATTAGGACGGCCCTTGGGATGGGATGCTACTTGTGTGGACACCCTCGCACCGTCCCATCTTCAGGTCACTAGGCGCAAATATGTAGACATCGGAGAAAACTACATATTTGAGCCTTTTGGGGTAGAGACTTTTGGTCCGTGGGGTCCTTCCGCCCATAGTTTATTTCATATTATTTCTAAACGTTTATTCGAGGTATCCCATGACCAAAGGGCTGGTAACTATCTGGCTCAAAGAATCAGCATTGCCATACAACGTGGCAATGCTGCCAGCCTTTTGGCTACGTTGCCGAGGGGTAATATTTTAGTGGGACTACATAATTTGTAATTTTTAGTTTTAATTTTAGTTTTAATTTAAATTTTAATAAGTTTGTATAGTTTGAATTTAAGTTATTTTTTTTTTTTGCCAATAAATTTCTTAAATTGAAAATGTTAATATTAAATTTAATATATGCTTAATTTTCCTTCAAGTATGTCAATATTTGTTAATTTTTAGGATTTAAATAAAATAAACATTAATTTAAAAAAAAAATTTTCTTCTTTACACTATGATAATACCTAATTCAGATCCTCATAACGAGACCTTTCATTAGATATATATGACACAGTAAGGTTTGCAAAACTTTATTTTTTATTTCCGAATTTATCACCCGAAAAAGAATAAAATATTTATTTACTTTGCACAGTTTGTGTTTTGGTTATTGGATTTCACCATCTTATCAAATTTCCCCAGATTTGGTCCTGTAGATTCGGAGCAAATTGAAGAGCAATCAAAGCACCAGTGATCCTATAAGGTTTTCATTTTTTTCATTTTTTGTACGGACCCCTATAAACACACATAAATAAGAATTAATAATAGAAATATTTGCATTTTTAAGGATAAGATGTGGAATTTCAATAACTGATAAGATTCAAAATACACTTTTAGTTGCATAATAAAGATACAAACAAACAAACAAACATCTATCGTGTTGCGAGTGTTGCGACTAGCCGTTTTAAGTGGGAACAAACCACAAAACAAAACCCTCGAGATAACTTATCGCGCATTTTTTATTGTATATATTCTTATAAATACAATAAACATAAAATATATACGGTGTGTTATAATCTTCACATTTCCTTTAATAGCATAATAAACTTTAGAATTCCCGGCAGTAAACCTGAAGTACCTTCGCTCTTCAAAGTCTATCATGATAAGTGGTCAAGATTTCAACGTGCACAGAATTCCGAATGTCGAGAGGCACTCATGTACTACCTACCTGCGAGGAATACGGCTTGAAAATTGCATGTAAATGCATTGCTTGTACATTATTTTATACTTTACTAGCCGAAGCCCACGACTTCGTTCGCGTGGACTTTATGACTCCGAAAAATACTCATCGGGCTGAACAAGTTTTGCTTAGGCGTCGTTTTTATATTTCTTATAGCTGGACCAGTATGGTTCAGCATTAGGTGTTTTATTTTCCAAAATCAATTATCCCCTTTTTTGTTTCCCAAGCTTAACAGCTATACTGTATGTTAAAAAAACCCTGTCCGATCCGTTAAGGTAATGTTGGGTAGCTTGTGTAGGTTCTATTTATCGGTTTCTCTAATTATTGAAAGCGCAAAAAAAAAATCTGCGGCTCCATACAAAATTAAAAATCTACCGTTTTAAAATGTATGAAGCTGCAGATTTTTTTTGTGATTTCTGGAATGGGAGAAACCGATAAATGGAACCTTCACGAGCTATCCAACATTACCTTAAAGGTTCGGACAGGGATTTTTTAACCGACTTCAAAAAAGGAGGAGGTGATCAATTCGATTGTATGTTTTTTTTTGTATGTATGTGACGCGATATCTTCGGCAACCGTGGACCGATTTTGATGATTCTTTTTTTATTTGAAAGCCCTTAGTAGTGATATTTATGGGCAAGCTGGCTCATCACATATCGTGATGAAACGTTACGTTTCACTCCACTTTTCATCACAATATGTGATGAGTCAGCTTGCCCATAAATATCACTAAAATTGGTTATTCATATCGACAATAACAAAAACTTACAATGAAATCCTTGTCGTTGGCATCTTCATTACACTTTCACATCACTAATTACTTTCAAAAGATTGTTTTAAAGTATTCATGAGAGCAAAAGGAATATTTACGGGTTAGATCACCTAGCTAACGCTCAGTCTAGTGTAACAGCGTGTAACGATGTAGGAATAGCTTTGTTCTAGATCAACTAGACGAAGATTACTTGAGCATAGAATATATAAGCTACAGGTACTTTCGCAAACATCAATTACGCTGTATAATGATCACCACGGCATCTTCCCAAGTTCCGGGACCAGCCGGACGCTGTGATAAATCACCATGGAAAGCATCTGTTTCGTTTTATATTTAACGATACAGAAATAGACGTGTCCTATTCCAGATAGGTAAAGATAATTTTGAGCATAAAATATGTTAGCTACAGGTCCTTGCGCAAACATCAATTACGCTGTATAATGATCACCACGGCATCTTCCCAAGTTCCGGGACCAGCCGGACGCTGTGATAAATCACCATGGAAAGCATCTGTTTCGTTTTATATTTAACGATACAGAAATAGACGTGTCCTATTCCAGATAGGTAAAGATAATTTTGAGCATAAAATATGTTAGCTACAGGTCCTTGCGCAAACATTAATTACGCTGTATAAAGATCACCACGACATCTTCCCAAGTTCCGGAACCAGCCGGACGCTGTGATAAATCATCATAGAAAGCTTCTGTTTCGTTATTTATTTAACGATACAGAAATAGACGTGTCCTATTCCAGATAGGTAAAGATAATTTTAAGCATAAAATATGTAAGCTAAAGGTCCTTCTGCAAACAATTCCACACTATCATATAATCACCACAGAAAGATTCCACATCATTAAAACAGTTACCGAACTCTATAAAAAAGACAAGTAAAAAAATTGTGACTTATCTAAAAATGTATATAGGTAGGTATTATTTACTATTTAATTCCTTTTACTTTCATTTAAGAAATCGTTTCACAAATACACATAAAAAAGGGACACAACACTTCAAAGATATGTTTTAAAATACGACTAGTTGGTACTAGGGCGGAGAAAAGGTTAATCGATTATCGATTGCATGACTCGATAGCTAATCAATGAAAATAAATTACATAGATCTTATACAAATATGTATGATATGAAAGATCTCCTGACCCTGCTGGAAAAAAAAAATATTATTAATACATTTAAAAAAATAAAAAGATAAGTTCAAAGATCTGTATTAATATAGTAAGTAGGTTTCTAATTTAAGCTAGAAAAACAGTAATTATAATGACAAAAATTATAAATATAATTACCTAAAAATATCATTTTATTAAGTTATGTTATAATAAATATCATTAGGTAGATCGAGCAATCGAGTTTTTATCGAGTTGACACTCGATCATTCACGTTGTAACATGCAATGCACTACACTATGGTATCGCAAATTCCTGCATCAGCAAAGATATGTTCCCACACTTTGCTTTGACGTCATGTAGAATATCGGATATCTGCTTGCAAATGGTTAACATACAATTTATGATATAACAAAATCATACGACTTTGCTCGCGTTATTTTTTTGAAGTTAGGTAAGTATATAGAAAGGCCATTATTTGTCATCACCTGCAATATTTATATATAAATGTAATCGTAAATTTTGATCAAAATATCAAAAGTCGGTGTGGGCTAATGGTTAATTAGTACATCTGCTATGCGATAGATTACGGGTTCGAATCCCGTACAGGATATTATTAATTTCATAGGTAATTACTAAATATGTAAGAATATACTTAATATATAAGAATGAATGGATAATCTCTTATTTTCTAAGTATGAAATATTATTTATTAAATAATTTAGGAGCTCTTAATAATTAAACTATTAAAAAAAATCACCAACACAACTTTTTTGATCAAATGTGAACAGACATTCTTACATATATAAGAATGTTCTTACATATATAAGGTCTAAAAATTATATACTGATTTTTTGTTAGGATGAATTCAGTCTGTGATAGTGAACAACTTTCCCCAAGGAGCATATGTCGAAATATAAAAAATAATTTTTGGCTTCCCATACAAACTCGGATCAGCTGATCGTTCAACTTGTATGGAAGGCAAAAAATTACTTTCATATTTCGATGCGTGTTCCTTAAGAAAAGTTGTTCAGTATCATGGACTGAATTCACCCTTAAAATAGTTGCAGTATATTTGGTTAGACCTTATATACGTACGAAACGAATATGTAACCTCTTTTAATGAACTTGGTTAAAAGCGGTTCAAAATAAAGATAGCACAGAAGTAGCGACATGTGACAAATTCTCCTAGCTAATTAGTCTCCTTCAGTTACATTTGTATATAAATACTAAACTTACAAAAAATAATAAATTTAAAGCAAAAAATAAAGAACAAAACTAAAATAATCAACTATTTACCTAGGTACTATATTTTAAATGTACTTTTAGTTATTGTCATACTTGATGCAATAAAGAAATTTTGTCTAACCTTAGCTACTAATAAAAGAAAAAAATAAAAGAATTCCAAATTCTTACGTACATGAGTGCTAAAGTTCGTTTATTTACAAAATAGATGAATATAACATGCTAACATTGGTAGTGAATACCTATTCAGTCACAAAGCTCCACATTTATAATGATTTTATTTGTTGTTTCATTTATATGAAATTAAAATATGATCCTCAAACGATTTTACCGTCAAACGACTTTACCGACAGAGGTTGTGAGACACTTTTTAATGCTGACTACACAATTTACTGATGTGTGTTTTTGTGTGTTGTAAAGCTATGTGTGTGTGTGTGTGTGTTTTAAGTATATAAATCAAAAATTAACGCGAGTAAATTCATTATTTCTTATTCACGCGCTAACCTACATTAGTAGGAGTACTTCTCTTACGTCACTCTACAATTACTCTTCAATCACGAGAAGAATCAAGTGTATAGCTATAATGTACGTAAGTATTTTTTTTCTTTTAACTTTTAACTTCTTGTAACGAAATAACCTATTTTTTACAATACACACTTTATTTTATTTACAAGTAATTGTTTTAGAACAGGTTAAATTATAGGTGATTTTACCACAAGTCGCGGTAATAAATGCTTCTGTTTTTTCAGGTCTGAATCTGACTATTACGCAGAGAAGGAGTCGCAGAGGCTAAAAAAACATAAAAGAACTGCTGCCGAGGCACTGTCTGATGATAGCGAAGAGGAAATCACTAGGTAATTACACGTTGGGAATTAACTTGAGGTTCTGTCTATCTCGTAAGGGATATAACTATTACAGAGTGAGTAGGATGGGTTCATTTTTAAAAATTCATTACTAATTGGTATTATTATCATTATTCCACAGCGTACCTAAGAAATCTGCAGTATCGAAATCTGTAGCGGGGGCATCAAGTCGTAAAACTCAGAAAAAAGGCAAGAAACTGCAGGGTGCTTCAAGGTGAGCTTATTCTATTTTATTTTACTTTTAACTTACTTGTTTATTTATCATACTTTTTATTATTTATGATAAATATATTTAATATTGACAAAACTTATTAATGAAACATAAGCTGTAACTTTTACTTATTAACTAAGTATTTCTGTATCTACGAGAATCTTGAGCCAACCTATCCCGAATCTCTGATCAATATATTTCTATCAGTAAGACATCGATGTGTTATACCTGTTTTCACACATTTACATGAAATATAAATTAATGCAAAGCAAATGAACATACTTGTACATGGTGCTGTGTTGAATTTGTATTATTATCTAACTCTATTATTATCCAACTCTAAGTGATTTTGTGTCACGGTGTTTCGTAACAATGCTGTTTATATTTTAAACGTTAAATTTTATGGTTTATCAAGGAAATAGATTAGCAGTGATTTCTAGACGTGATGTCTGTCTGTCTGAGTATTATAGATGATAATGATGAGCTTACGGTCTATACTTTTTTACTAACAAGATATTTTTCTATTCCAGCACGGGAGCGTCTAAGCGGAATTCAGTGGTAGGCGAACTTTTTGGCGAAGAGTGGGAGGAGGTGCCGCAGCAGCCGACGCAGCAGCCGTTGTATTCAAGTCTCTCGCGTTATCTCCCAACAGGGACTCTGCGGACGTCTCAGGTCTTAGAAGGAGAGTTTTTTATAGAGTTGAGGGTGTTTGATGCGGCAGCAATTAAAGAGTTGCCGTATAATAAACGGTTTGAGGAGGTGCAGGCTGTGCTGCGCCTTCAACTCTGTGCTACCGACCCTCAATGGACTCTAGTTAAAAAAATATTTAAAGAAGGGGAAAAGAAGTTTGAAAAGGAACCTGTTTATTATGTAAAAGAAAAAAAGTAGGTTCTTTAGTGAAACCTTTTTTTCTTTTTTTCTTTTCAAACATCTTTTTTTCTTAAATTTCATATTAGGTTATAATGCTGTATCATAAAGTTAACGATGATACCTAATTATATTTTATCACTTTTTTAATGGCTGTATTATTTTTCAATACTTAATGAAATAACGTTTCCTTAGATGTATGTGTGCTCTTGAAACACACATTATTATTTTGTTTTTTCGGATTTTATAACTCAATACCTATTAGTCAGCGTATTATTTTTTAATATTTGTTGAAATAACTTATCCTTAGATTTGTTTTTTCGAACGTTATAACTCAGACATATTTGTTAACCTTGATTATTTATTAATATGGAGAACAAAACTATTTATTGTTCTGTTTGCAATAAATCAGTACCAAGTAGATCATTTTCAGGTCACTTACGTAGTATTTTACACAAAAATAATACTTCTATACATTTAGATGATAATATTGAAGAAATAAATAGTGCTTTTGGAAAACGCATTATTTCGTATCGTATTAAATGTAATCAAAATGAAGTCAGCAACGATGCTTGCTTCACATCAGCTTCAAAGTATTTGACTAGGGCTACACCACATCTGCAAAAACTAATACAGTCTGCTCTTCAGAAGCATATAAATATAAAAGTTAACTTTGAATTATTTACTAAAGTAATGTTACCTAAGGACGATACTGTTGAAATTAAATCATTTGCTACTCAAAATATGACACTACATCAGTCGTACAGTTTTCACGATTTGCTGCAAAACCTTACTGAAATATTTTCTAATAAAATTGAGGAATTTCAGGAAAGAGGCAGTGGATGGTCTTTATTAGATAATATTTACTTAGAAATTAACATAAATAAATATAGTCCATTACAAGTCTCTAGTTACATTAAGTTACCAAGTAAAATACAATTTAAAAAAGCATGTTTGAATATCAAAAACAATGATGAATATTGTTTTGCGTGGTCTATAGTTGCTGCTTTATTTCCAGTACAAAAAAATGCAAATCGTACATCATCTTATCCGCATTTCAGCACAATGTTAAATTTAGAAAATATGAGTTTTCCAGTGACTTTATTGGACATAAAAAATTTTGAAAAAAATAATGAGACTATTAGCGTTAATGTGTATGGTATAGAACGAAATAAAATTACAGGACCTCTGTACAAAACACTTCACAGGAAAAAGTTTCATGTTAACTTATTATTATTGCAGAACAGTTCCCATTCCCACTTTTGTTTAATCAAAGATTTACCTAAATTAGTCAGAAGTCAAATAACAAAACATCATGGAAAACTAAATTTTTGTGATAATTGTTTGCTATTTTTCAAGACGGAAAACCACGTTTGTGGCGGTGTAGCTACTATTTTACCGGAGGAAGGTAGTGTACTTCAATTTAAAAATTTTCAACGTATGCAAAGTTTGCCTTTTATTATTTATGCAGATTTTGAAACCCTTCTGAGCCCACGTTCTGAAAAACAGGGTAATAATACTTCGAATATACAACAGCATATTCCGTCAGCTTTCGCGTACTACATTGTTTGTAATTATGATAGTTCACTAAATAAGTTAGTTACATACAGGGGAAAGGATTGTTCTAAGAAATTTGTTAAAATGCTTCAAAGTGATGTTAAAACAATCCATTATTTAATTGAACAAAAGTCATCTAATCCTGTCCCTATAAAATTCTATGATAGCGATAAATTAAATTTTGATAAAGCAGAATATTGTTATCTGTGTGCAAAATTATTGATTGATGACAAAGTACGTGACCACTGTCATTTTACAGGTAAATATAGGGGCGCGGCACATTCTTCATGTAACATTAACTTTCAAGTGCCTAAGTTTGTACCGGTATTCTTTCACAACCTTTCTGGTTACGACTGTCATTTATTTATACGCGAGCTGAGTTCATCTCCCGGTATGATTAAAGTAATTCCGAAAACTAAAGAAAATTATATTTCTTTTACTAAATTTATACCAATTAAAAAAAACAAATTTGCGGTTGTTCGCTTTGTAGATTCCTTTAAGTTTTTAAGTACAAGTTTAGATCAGTTAGTAAAAAACCTAAATGCAGAAGATTTTACTCACTTAAAAAACAATTGTAAAAATGATAAGCAGTTTACTCTTTTACGTAGGAAGGGAGTGTATCCATATGATCATATGATTAGTTGGTCTTCATACAAAGAACGTAATTTACCTCCACGGAATGGTTTTTATAATAAACTCACAAATGAATCAATAACACAATCTGATTATGATCATGCTGTAGAAGTTTGGAATTATTTTAAAATTAGCAATATGGGTGAATACACTGACTTGTATATGAAATCGGATGTATTATTGCTAGCCGATATTTTTGAGAACTTTCGAAAAACTTGTATGCTTAATTATAATTTAGATCCTGCATTTTACTTAACTGCTCCAAGTCTTAGCTTTGATGCTATGCTTTTATCTACAAATGTGAAATTAGAACTTTTAACTAACTTAGAAATGATTCGCATGATACAAAAAGGTATTCGTGGAGGTATTTGCTTATGTTCTTTAAGATATGTCAAATCCAACAATAAATATCAAACCGACTTTAATCCATCTCAGGACAGTAATTTTTTGGTATATATAGATTGTAACAATTTGTACGGATTTGCAATGTGTAGTTATTTACCCCATTCAAATTTTTGTTGGTTAAGTAGTGAAGAAATAATGCAACTAAATATATCGAATATCCCTGATACTGGAAAATATGGCTATATTTTAGAAGTAGACCTTGAATATCCTGAGGATTTACATGATTTGCATAACGATTTACCATTTTGTGCGGAAAATTTTTCTCCTTCAGGTTCTAAGTGCAAAAAATTGATTCCAAATTTATACAATAAATATTATTATGTAATTCACTACATACACTTAAAAACTTGTCTTAAAAATGGTCTTATTTTGAAAAAAATTCACAGAGTGATAAAATTTAAACAAAGTCCGTATCTAAAATCTTATATTGATTTAAATACTAAATTAAGGCAAACAGCGAAGTCAGTATTTGAACAAGATTTTTTTAAAATGTTAAACAATAGTTTATTCGGGAAGACGTTAGAGAATACTGAGCGACGACTTGACGTAAAATTAGTTAACATATGGAATGACAAGAGAAATACAACAAAAAAATATTTTGGTGCTAACCAGCTAATAGCACGACCTAATTTTCATAGTGCGACTATTTTTAACGAAAATTTAGTTGCAATACAACTAAACAGGGAAAAAGTAATTCTAGATAAACCAATTTACATAGGGTTTTCAGTTTTAGAATTATCTAAAAGTCACATGTATAACTTTCATTATAGAGTCATGAAGAAGCATTACAATGATAAAATATCATTATGTTACACTGACACTGACAGTTTATTGTATTCAATAAAAACCAATGATTTTTATGCTGATTTAAAAACTCATTTCACTCAGTATTTTGACACTAGCAATTATCCATTAAATAATGAATACAATATAAAACAGTTGAATAATAAAATCCCAGGTCTGTTTAAGGACGAACTCTGTGGAAATATTCTGTTGGAATTTGTTGGTTTGAGATCAAAATTATACTGTTTTAAAACCTCTGCGACTGAGATAAAAAAAGCAAAGGGGATAAAAAAATCAGTAGCCAAAAAAATGAAATTTTCAGACTATACCAACGTTTTGAATACTGGAAGAAAAATACGAAAAACAAACCTTCTATTTAAGTCCGTGAAACATGAAATTTTTACTCAAGAGCAGAGTAAAGTAGCGCTCTCCCGAAATGATGACAAACGATTTGTTCTTAAGGATAATATAACTACAAAATCTTGGGGTCATTACTCGATAACTGTATGAACAGATTTGAAAAGGTAGCAAATATGTCTGTGTTAGTAATGTTTCGTTTTAAACAATAAAATGTAAGTAAGTGCTTAAATTCTAAACAGGAAAAATTTACTAGGTACCTACAGCAATTTGACAGTTTGTACTTTGTTATATTTATTAGACTTTAAATGTATTAATTTGTGACTTATAACCATTTTTGTTAATAGATACCTATTAATAAAATACTCTTATTAATAATTCCGTTTTTTATTCATTACTTGCAATATATATTTATATACAAACAACATAGAATGTACCAGCTGCTTTTCTTCCCGTGCAGATCGTAAAAGCGAATCGAGGGAAAGGACTAGATTTGAATCATATATGTTAATAAGCAATGCTAGCAACCCATCACTATTTTGATTCCGTTCTCCATCTTAACGCTCATCTCATCATCACTCTTAATGGTTTGTGAAACCTATTGTTCTAAGCTCTGTCTACCCGTCAGAGATAAAGACGTGCAAATGTATCGGTATTCAACAATGAGTAGGTCAGTACCCTATATTTTCACCGGGTTACAATGTGTCATCTGATTCCGCACACAAGTACTCAAAGCAAAAACAAGTCTTAACACGAATCTACTGATGAAGCAGTTTACATCATTGTATCATGTTTATTATTTATATTAGACAATGTAATTTAAAACCTGCACTTAATGAAATACAGAATAAAATCCTGTGCTGTCTTATACATACACGATGGCGTACTTGATCAATTTATTATACTTTCATACTCATTATCGCATTGACATCTGTTGAGTACAAACTTCTTCTAGTTACCAAACCGACGCTACACTTATTTTTGATTAAACGTAAGTAATTATAATCATTTCTGATTTATTTCGGTTTCAATTGTTAATTTTGTAGCCGAATGTTATTAATTGTTTTGTTTTTTACAGATCATGTCGGACTCTCAGGATACTCGTATACTTTTTTCGCAATATGCACAAGATCCACCGTACGATTTCAGTGACTGTGAGAACATATCAGCAAGTCGTTCGAAAAAACGAGATGATAGAAGAAAACATGAAGTGTCATCGTCATCTTATGTGATTTCAAAACAAAGGGGAAAGGCAAGAAAATTAATAAAAATTAAAGTCTATAATTTAGATGACAATCAATCAGCATGCTCTGACGAGAAGGTGACAATAACCTCCGCGCAATACGTAGTGCAAGAACAAACGGATGAAATCATGAACCTAACAGAACATGTTATCAATAGGATTGCAAGAAAACTTGTTGGTGATTATTGGTGAAAGAGTTTTTAATTTTGAAGTGTAATTAGTGAATATTTTTCTTTGATATTTATTTAAGTAGACCAATATCGAAAAATAAATTACTTACATAAAAGTGTACCATTTGTAGCACTGTGTTTAAAATTAAGTATAATGTTTGTTATTAAGTACAATAAAGTTTTTAAATAAAAAATAAAAAATGATGGTAATAGATATGTATGAAATTCGATATAAATACGAAAAAATAATATATTTAAATTTATTAAAGATTAAAGATTAAGTGTGTTTTTGTTAGTCATGTAAGTAAACTTATCTCGATAATTTTATATATTAAATAAATTAATTATATAAAAATAATGATAATAAAATATGCATGAAATTAATAATAAATACGAAATAAACGTGTGAATATATATGTTTTCTTTCTTTTTTAACTAATTAAAGGTTAACAAACAACTAAGTAAGCCTCACCGTATAGAGGAAAAAAATAATAATATTGATTAAAATTCAACCGGCGTTTGCATCATTTTAGACCGCCTAACTTAGTTGTTAACCTTTACGTTCTGTAAGGGTAAACTAGTAAAGAATATGAATAAATAAAGAGAATATATTAATTTGTTCTAATAATATTTATTGTAAATAAGTACTGAACTAATTATTTTCTAAATACCATTTCTTGATACAAATAACATTTTTTAGTGCACAAAAGTTCTTATGACTAAAACAATTAAAGTCACATTCATTTATACAATAAGTTTTATATAAAGTATTAAAATTAGGACTTCCTTTGTCTTCTATGTTTATTAAAACACAATTATCGCAGAGTTCCTTTATCCATTTCTGTTTCTCGAGACCTTTCATTACAATAGTTTTATTTTCTAGGATTGGTTCAATAATTCTTTTAAATTGTATAAAATTTACATGTCCACTACTCCAGGATATCCCCCTCTGTCGCTCCAGGTAACGTATGGTCTTCTTTTCTTTTGGAGATAATGAAGTATATGCATATGGAGGTTTAATTAAAAATACTTGAGTGAACTCCTTAGTAGATAATGCAAACTCTTTGATTATAAATTTATTATAACAATCCTTGAATCCTTGAACATCAACAAAAATAATCGTGTTCATGATATTTTACGAACAATGTTGCTCAAAGGTTTATATTCGACTATACAATCGTTCAGAATTAGACAATAAGCTGATGTCTGATCAGGGATTTCTTTATCACTTTCTAATTCCAAGCAAATATTAATTACCGGTCCTGATTTAATGTTATCGTTCTGTCTAGAGCAATCGATCACGTATAAAGGAGCTATATTTTTAAACTCTTGAGCGCTTAACAAGGAGTTGCATGGGCGGTTATAATAAGACTGTTGAAAATTTACGTATTGTTCGTATATTAATGCATAGTTATGTTTTGCAAAGTTGGTATTATAGCTTTCATAGGGATAGTATGTAGAGTTTAAAAAAACTTTGACATCTCGAATATTACAGTGATCAAACTGAGACATATCTTTATGAGCGTTATTTTTTCTGTTTGTCTGCAAACCTAATATAACGTATCTGGGTTTTTCAATTTGCGATGATGTCTTAATTGACCAGGTATGTTTTGTGGTCTTTGGTAGCATAGGGTACTCATAAAGATCCCAGTTTCTAAACACTAATTGAATAGGTCTGTCTTTTTCGAGTATTTTTAGTAAATTAATTCTTTCTCTGTCTGAAACTTTAACATGAGGCATACGCCATACAATCTTTTTGATATCGATACTTTCAACCTCCTCGCCTGTGTTTAGTTTTAACGCGTTCAGGTTAGTATTACTTCGTAACAAAACAAGCTCATGTTTGCAATTAACAATAATTTTTTTATAATCTTCTGCAAATCCTAATATGTTGCTGAGTGGAACTGATGCAGCAAAATGACCTCCAATTTCATTTTTGATCCCGTGTATATCCCATCCCCATACTTTCGATACCTTTGACTCAGCCTCATTCATTGATATCAGTGCTTTCATAGTAGTCGTAATACCGGCATTTTTTACTTTGTCTATTTCAACTCCATTCAATTCATATCGTATATCTTGAAAAAGGTACAAAAGTGGATTGTTTGTAAACTGTATAACCTGAACTGGTTCTTTCTTATCACTTTTGACAACGTTGACTACAGCTTCAACATACAAGGTACTTGCACTCGGGAGTACATATAAGTCTTGTTGATTTATGGGTATCCGAATTTCATCATTTCTATTAAAAGTAGTTATATACGGCTTATACGAATGTGTTTCTATACCGTCAATGGAGTTGTCATAAACAGGTGGATTAGTTATGTTTAAAAAATTCATTTTAGAAGTCCAATCGATTTTAGAAAATATTTATTAGCAGCTGTTAATTTCTTTATTTTCTTCTTATTTACACGAGTGTGTGCTATCTTCTTGATGGTTTGATTGGTACTAAACTTTTGATTTGTTGAAGTTGTGTATTTATTGTAGTCAATCATATTTTTTTCAAATGTAAATACAATTGCACTTCTTCTCCGCGAAAATTTATTAAATTGTTTCTTATATCCAGTATTCTAATATTTATACTATTGACAGTGCTTCTATTCACCGGAAAGTAAATATTATTTTTTGGGATTTCTATTATTCTATAGCCAGGAGGTACATTTAAAGCAAATTCGTGAATTATATGACTTGATTTTCCGTTAATATAAGAACCTCCAGTAATGTCACATTCAACCCGCAGCACGGTTGTAGATAAAATGTTAACTGGCAGTGGAGATTTGTGCCATTTGCCTTTTATAAGAAAATTTTTACCATACCCTAGTAAAGGTCCAATAGAATTTGGTTTTTCAAAATGAATATCTTTTGAACAGAAGATCGAGAGGTTCAGTGTGTTATTGTTGCAGAATAACTTAAAAACACAGTTATTCACTTTTGATTGTAAGAATTCGCAAAGGTCTTGGAGTTCATAAGCCCCTTCAGGAATTTCAACCACTTCGTCAATACCATAATAGAATTTATTATTCGTTGTAGTAATATTTGGTATAGAGTTAAAAGTAGAAAAATGCAACAGTGATAACTCGTATTCGCCATTGAGTTCTAACGGAGGCGAATAGTTTGTTGATAGTACTGAACTGTTTCCAGTTATTGACAGAGTGAAAGACATTATGGGAATGATGTTTTATTCAAACTTAATAATTATTATATAGCATTTTTACACCAAAAGTCCTGCAAAAATTCTAAACACAAGTGTCCGCAATTTACAGTATTAAAGTTTTGGAATCTAGTGTAATTATATTGTAAATCACTTACATTTAAATATTTCACCAATTCTTTGGGTGGCTTCAAGTTACCAAAACTATCGAAATATTCGCAGTAGTCGTTTATTTTTGCGAAGGCTACCCAGTGAGTTCCGTTATTATTATGACTGTCTAAGTTAATTATACCACACTCAATAGGACTCGATTTACGCGGCAATCTA
Source organism: Acrobasis consociella (assembly GCA_963555685.1). Taxonomy (NCBI): domain Eukaryota; kingdom Metazoa; phylum Arthropoda; class Insecta; order Lepidoptera; family Pyralidae; genus Acrobasis; species Acrobasis consociella. The sequence continues at coordinate 748,779 of OY743115.1, forward strand.
TCTCTCATATAGACACCTCGGAAGTATGGAATATTTTTAGAGTTTTTAATAATATCGATATTCGTAAGAGCGCGCTTGGGTAGCCTGCTTGTTAGTTTTTTGTAGATTTCAAAAATAAACCATTTCCTTTTTTATATGGCTTAAGATAAAAACCTTTTCCAATCGCAATAGCCTCCATGGTTTTGTTATGACGTTCAGATTCATGTAAATTCTTTTGTGCAGTTTTGTAATCATTTATTGTCTTCGCTATACCAGCAGCACCTCCTGCTAAAGCTCCTAGTGCTGATAATCCCGCAAAAATTGGTATCAAAGGTAAAATTCCTCCTGTTTTAGGAATTGGTATAACTCTTGGTAAACGAACATGACATACTTTAGGAAACAATTTTTTTGCTGCTTTATAAGCATATTTAATAGCAGTTTTGTTATTTTTTGATTTCAGTTTTTTTACTTGTGTTCGTATTTTTGACACGAAGGTTTTAAATTGTTTGATCCCCGCACCAGATTTTAATTTTGCCTTCATTACCTTGCCAACTATCCACGACGCTATCTTTTCACCTTTGCTAGCACCTTTGGAATGTAATCGCGTCTTTGCCATTTTCATCAGTTGTAAATCTGCTTTGTGACGTTCAGTTAGGTTAGGATTAGTGTATGCAATATCGTGATATTTACAAGCTTCGTCTAATTTATTAACACCCTTATCACCTTTAATTAGTCTTTCTTGTAATCTCGTGCCAGGTCCGCAATAGTTGTAACCGGGTAAGTGAAGCTCAAACGGAATGTTGTTTATCAAACTGTTAACAAGTCCACCTCCTTTCATTGCCTATCATATAATGAGCAAAATGTGAAAAGTTAGCACATATATTGAAAAACTTACTGTGTTATTTATCCGTATATATAATTTTTTTTTTATTATGATACAATAGAACTTTTATCTACCCAACTGTTTTCCTCGTTAGGAAATCCTAACCATTTGACAAACAACTTGTTTCCTTTTTTTCTTATAATTTTTTCAATTAAATATATATTTGGATATTTAGTTTTTTGTAATTCTTCTTGATAGAATGAGCCCAGTATATTTTGTTTTTTTTGATCTTGTATATGATACGTAGTCGGGCTTGTATTATTGACTGTCTTAATCGTGAAAATTTCAGTTGACCAGTTAGGTGTGTAACCTTTCGCAAAACTACTCTTATATTTACTTATTCGAACGGGGTCACCTATTTTAAATTTATTTTTGAATGTTTTAGTTCGACTCTCTTGGATTTTCTTAATATTGTTTTTTACTAGGTTTTCATTTTCTGTATTTACGTCTACGGGTTTAAATTTGGTTACACTATGTTTATGATTGTTGTATGAAAATACTATATCGTTTAATTTTTTCCCAATCCATTTATAATTACCTTGATAACTAAATAATTTATACAATTTAATCTTCAATGTTTTGATTAGCCTTTCTACAATTGAAGCTTTTTTTGTTGAGTACGACGAATAGTGATTAATTTTCATTAATTTCATATATCTTTTAAAAATATCATTGTAAAATTCTGTCCCTCTATCAGTTTGTAGGTTTTTAGGGCTACGTCCACTTTCTTTTACAATTTTAGCAAATGCTACAAGAACTTCTTTTTTTGATTTGGTTTTTAAAGGAACTACCCATGCGTATTTTGAGAAACCATCAATGATTATTAAAATGTATGCGAATCCACTATTATATTTCTTTAATGATTGAAAATCAATCAGATCTGCCTGCCATAGGTCGTCTATTCCTTTTAATATCACACAACGACGATCGAAATTTCTGCGTGCTGATCTATGAATTTCATTTACCACTTGTAGCTTTACCATTTTGAAGTTCCTTAATTATTTTATCAATATGCTCTCGAGTGTAAGTCTTTTTTTCAAACTGATTAATTTTATTTAAAACATCTGCATTTTTGACAGCAATGATTTCATCAGCTATCTTTTTATCTACATATTTTTTATTCACTGCATCATCATGAGCCACAGGTTCTTGTATTCCTCTCAGTCGAGTGGAATGTAAATCAAAATCTCCAGTTTCCGATCTAATTAGGTGATTTGTCGAACAATCTAGTATTTCTGACAAACGTAGTCTTTTATGAACATGGTGTCCGAATTTATCTACGTTCATTTTGAATCGAAGTCGGTCACTGAGGAGTAATAAATGATCTGAATTGAAGGTGGTGTTATTAATTTATAGTCCCGCTTTCACGCAGTTCTTCTATGATTGAAATTATTTCGTTATCAAGACCAGTGTTGCCAGCATCTTTAGATGCTATTAATAATTTCAGTCTTTCAACTAATTCATTAGGATCGTCCCAGTAAATGTAATCAGTATTTTTTTTAAATTTCTTTCTTAGAATCAGGCCTTCTCCTTCAGCGATATCCTCAGTATTACTGACTGAAGATGTAGAAGGCTTACGCAATTTAAAAAGTGGTTTAATAACGTGTAAATACTTTCGTCCTTTGTTAGATTTAATTGGTTTACTAGGGTCAAAATCTCGTCGATGTGCGTTTGTAGTAATTAACATTGCTTTGTATTCTTGTCTATCATGTTCAGTAACTAGTTCTAAATTAGGAACTTTTTTGAACAACAGCTCCTTAATTCCAGGCGTTATTTCATAATCACAACCTGCTATATTTATATTTTGATCATTTATATCTACTCGTGATGTACCCAGCATTAGTTTACCTCGTTCTCTTCTAACTCCGAAAGGAACATCATCAAATATTTCAGAGGAAAGTGACCAAGATGATGTATTTTGGCTAGGACTCGGCATTGACTCAATAGTTTTAAATGATGTGTTGCTGTTATTAATATTATTCTCTACCGAGTCTCCTGAATTATCAAAATCGATATCTTCGTCAGAATCGTTTTCAGGATAATCTTCTTGTGTAATATTGTTTGAAAGGTTCATCTTAAGAGTTTTGTTGAAATTTGATTCGGGTGATACAGTTTTAGTAAAGATGTTATCTTCAGACTGTTTTGATAGAATTTTATTGTTTTTATCTTTTATCAACTCATGTAATGGATCAGATACAGGTTTAAGAATTGTATTGAAAACATTGTCATTGTAAGATTCCATAGTTCTCATATCTTTAATTTTCTTTTTAACAGCTTCTGCAACTTTAACTATTTCGGCTTTTAACTCTTTTTCCATTTTGAATGAGTACGTTATACGTCTGATACGGTAATAGTTAGACTGAATTAGTTTCTTAATAAAACCTTCTTATATGATTATATGTGCTCATCAAATAACACAAAAGTATCGAAATTCTTTCGGTAACCGCCTCCGTTCTTTGCACAATCCTTATTTATTACCACAAAGTTATAGGGTTCGCTCCATATTTTTGTACACATTTCTCGAAATTGAGACCATGACATATCGGTATTCACATGTTCGTTATATACATGCCGGAGGTTCACATCATCCTGTTTAAATAATATCAAAAGATTTGCATTGTCTCTTATGAGTTGTTTAGGAATCTTACTGTATGTTTGATTCAAGTAAAAACAATCGATAAATTTATGTCTTCCCATTGCGAAGTAATCCCTTATATTAGATTGATTCTCACATGCAACGTCATCAAAAATAATAATGGAGTACGGTTTTGCATCATGAGGGCTTAGAATAAGTTCATTGTCTTGATATTTAGCAAATGATACATCCGGCACTAAATTAAGAATATTTTCTAAATACATATATTTAGGTTGATATAATGTTTTTGAATAAAGATAAATGTTTTTAAAACGTAATCCATTTTCATGTAAAAGAAGACCTATGATTACATTAGTTTTTCCACAATTCGAAGGACCACAAATAATACAACGGATAGTATTAGGTAGCAGGTCTCCATGACGGGAAATAACTACCTCTTTATCTGGACATGCTCTGCTAAAATGTAAAGTTTGCGATTGTTTAATGAATTTCATTGTTTTAATTGCGAAGGCTGTTAACGAGTGAATGCTATTCATTCGTAATGTTACGATTTATATACATGGATGGAACGAACAGCGGAGTGAAACGGAGCGTTTTGTTATTGTCGATATGAATAACAAATTTAAGTGATATTTATGGGCAAGCTGACTCATCACATATTGTGATGAAAAGTGGAGTGAAACGTAACGTTTCATCACGATATGTGATGAGCCAGCTTGCCCATAAATATCACTACTGCCCTTACTCCCAAGTTGGTTCCATATTAATTTGGTGAAGACACGATGAAGAACTTTGGAGATATGGAAAACTCCTGAAAAAAATTGAAGTCGGTTGTTTTTTTTTGTTAAAATTTAATTATTTACATACTGTATAAGAAAAAAGTTTATTTTAATATTTCCAAAAATTAACGTGTATGTCTCCTTCACACCAAATTTTTTTTTTTGGAAATATATTCAATATACAGACACATTTTTTTACTGTTTTATAATATGTATAGAAATTACTTTTCATCTGACAAGGATAGGTATTAACAGGGTGCTAACCCATCGCCTTTTAGGATTCTAAAGTTAGCATCCTCACTTGATCGTTCTTCTCCACGGTTCTATTCTATTTCTTTTTTAGGGAAGGCTGTCCCACAGATCAAAATCGGCTTCAGGGTAAAGATGAGACCGCCTTTAATTTCTCAATATTTCCAAACTGCATGTCATATAACTCGCTTATCATTCAACCTTTTGGTTGCGATACCCGGCAGGGTTCATAGTGTACCTAATATAATACAGTAAATTGTGAACTGATGTACATTATGAAATGCAATAAATGATTTGAATTAAATTGAGTAGCCTTTTGTCCAACGTCTACCATCTGTGTACAAATAAATATTAAATTTTCTTAAAAACTAAAATACAGATAAAAAACTGTGGCGCTCACTTTCCAACGTTGGAAATCTGGCTTCTTAAATACTGCGCTTCTTACTCGTGGACTTTCTCGTTGACAAACCCTGAGTTTGTCTACTACTGTTAAAAAGTTGATTGATTTAAAACAGGAGACATAAGATGGCGTTCTAAACTGCTTCCATTTTTTTTGCGTTTAGTGCTTGTAAACATATAATGCTGTTTATATAAAACAATAAGTACTTGTTTTTAATTATAAGTACTTTGTATGTAAATGATTGATTAATTGTCAAAGCTCTTGAGAATGTTATCACACATAATCAACTTCTGGTATAAAAGGTTTTCTATGTATGATCTAGTAACTATTTGTCTAACATGGCGTTTAAAGTAGTGTTGTTAGTGCTGTGCGTGCTGACCATAGTTCGTGGGGAACTGCTGCGGACAACCGAGCAACAGAAACAAGACCTGGCGGATTATATCCAAAAGAAGAAGGCAGAAATTAACCCAAGGTACCGACTACACTACCACGTCGTCCCACCTGTCGGCTGGATGAACGATCCTAACGGCTTTTCATATTACAAGGGAGAGTACCACATCTTCTATCAATACTACCCTTATGACAGCCAGTGGGGACCTATGCACTGGGGCCACTCTTCAGGCCCCGATTTAGTTACCTGGTACGAACAACCTACTGCATTGCTTCCTGATAACGAACAGGCCTTCTCAGGCAGTGCTGTCACCGTTGAAAACACAATGGTTTTGATGTATACCGGCCATGTAGAAACAGCCTCTGGTAATAACGAAAGCCAGTATCTAGCGTATAGTGATGATGGAATAAACTTCGAGAAATATGAAGGAAATCCAGTGTTAACTTTAAATACATCGCCTGACTTTCGAGACCCTAAGGTTTGGAAATATGGTGACTACTGGTACGTAGTTCTTGGGACAAAAACAGCAGATCAGCAACATGGAAAAGTAGTTTTATACCGATCTAGTAATCTAACATCTTGGGAACTATTGTCAGTGATAGGAGAATCCAATGGTACTATGGGCTACATGTGGGAATGTCCAGACTTTTTCGAATTGGATGGGAGATACGTTCTGCTGATGTCACCTCAAGGAATGGCGGCGCAAGGAGACAGGTATAAGAACACATACCAAACAGGTTTTATTCTTGGGAATTTTAGTTACGAGACTTTTGAGTTTGTACCTGAAACAGAATTTCAAGAAATTGACTACGGACATGACTTCTACGCGACACAGACAATGGAGAAAGATGGGAGACGATATGTGATAGGCTGGTTTGGTATGTGGGAAGTACCGCATCCGGAGGCTGAAGATGGATGGGCGGGAGCACTGACTATCGTCAGAGAGCTGAAGTTGGTTGGGGATCGCGTTTTAATGCAGCCTTTGGAAGCTATGATGAGTCTTAGAGACGAAACAGTACTTGTTGGATACTTTAATCAATCTCAAGTTCTGGTATTTTGATACCACGGCAGAAATTATAGTTGAAGGTAACATGAACCTAACAATTGAATTGTTACTGGAAGGGCGTAATGGTGGTAATTATAACCAAACTCGGGTGTCATGGAACCCAGTGGATGGTAAAGTAGCTGTTAAAAGGGGAGCAGAGGATGTGAGACAAGTAGAATGGGTTCCTTTGGGGTCGAAGCAAATGAGGCTTTTCTTGGATACTAGTTCTTTGGAGCTGTTCTGTGGAGAAGGGGAGGTGGTGTTTAGTAGCAGGTTATTTGTCGATGGTCCTTGGAAGGTTACTAATGTTAGTCCTCAAGCGTTGAAGATAGAATCATATCATTTGAAAAGAAGTGTGCCTGCAACTATTAATAAAGGAATAAATTCTATTGTACCAGCTAAAATAGTATTATGTCTTATATTTATTTCTATTTTAAACATGTTATTAAAAATATGAGACATTATAATGATTTATATTACAAATGTAAACTTCATATTCAGCAGGTATTTTTAGTTTTTCAAAAGACTGTGATATATAGTACCTAGTTATTTGTTAAAATTGTATTATTTATTTATTTATGCAATACCATTGATAATAAACATTTATATGAAGTTGCGTTTTTACTTTATTTTTTTGTTGTATTTACTTTGTTTTTACTTAATTTTATGTTCAGTGATCGACAGTAAAATCAAAATTATAAAAATTGATTTGAATCGTTTTTAACCCCCAACAAAAAAGAGGGGTTTATAAGTTGAATGCTCAAATTGTCCAAGGCATCGTAACTTTCGAACAGGCCACCTGGATTAGCTAGAAAGATAATAAGAGTTTGTCAAAAAATTATGACAAAGATATTCTGTAAACACATACGTAGTAAACAGGAAATTTTTTGCAATAAAAAATAATTTTAATTTAAAAAAAAACGTAGGTCTCCTAAATATCTTAAGTCATAGTAACATAAATAACTAATATAAAGTCACATTTAGCGTTTATATGAAATAGCTTTATCTATGATAATGCTTCGATTACCAGCACGTGGTCGCCATTCGAGAACTTTTTTGCCCCATCGGCCATTGGGTCATCGCGCTGTGTCCCGCCCACTATCATTTCAACGAGCTAACCCGCCTGGCTATGTCAGTGACTGACTTAAAGGCACTGGATGCAAGCCGCTCTAAATTGGTCATTTAGGAAATCCTTGGGAGAAATTATGATCAGCAGTGAACGTTATGCGGCTGAAATAATGATGATGATGATAATGCATGTTTAAATTTGTATTAGTGGTAAGTAAAATATATCAGCAATCGTAGAAAGACCGGACAGTTTTATTAATGATTTGGAGTTATTTAAGTCGTGTTATGAGGCATGTTTACAAATAAATAAACCGGACAAGTGCGAGTTGAACTCGCGTGGAGAGGGTTCCGGTCAATGCCAAAAATTAATCACATTTAAAATTCTACTAGCGCTATCTAGTGGTGTTCCAGTGAACTATTTTCAGTAAATGGACATAATGTTGAGTTTATCACTTTATTTTCAATTGATAGATCTTTTACAGGTTTTCCTGTAATCTACAAGCAATGGACTTAATTTTGTATTTTTTATTTATTGTAAGCTTAGTAATTTCGGTGATCAGGGTTAAATGATCAAATTTTGTCTTTTTTTATGAATATAATGAAAAAAAATATTTTCTTTACGATAATAATTCAGATCCTCATAACGAGCCCTTTCATTAGATATATACGATACAGTAAGGTTTGCAACTGAGGATGCAACTGGGAAAACGCTCAGATGAGAGAGAGAGAGAGTAAGGTTTGCAAAACTTAATTTTTTATTTCCTAATTTATCCTCCGAAAATGAATGAAATATTTATTTACTTTGCACATTTTGTGTTTGGATCATTGGATTACACCATCCTACCAAATTTCTTCAGATTTGGTCCTGTAGATTCGGAGCAAATTGACGAGCAATCGAAGCACCAGTGATCCTATAAGGGTTTCATATTGTTACATTTTTTGTACGTACCCCTTTAAAAACTCATAAATAAGAATTAATATATAAATATTTGCATTTTCAAGAATAAGATGATACAATTTTAGTTGCATAATAAAGATATATACAAACAAAAAAACAAACATCTATCGTGTTGCGACAAACCACAAAACAAAACCCTCGAGATAACTTATCGCGCATTTCTTATTCTATATATTCTTATAAATATAATAAACATAAAATATATACGGTGTGTTATAATCTTCACATTTCCTTTAATAGCATAATAAACTTTAGAATTCCCGGCAGTAAACCTGAAGTACCTTCGCTCTTCAAAGTCTATCATGATAAGTGGTCAAGATTTCAACGTGCACAGAATTCCGAATGTCGAGAGGCACTCATGTACTACCTGCGAGGAATATAGCTTGGAAATTGCATGTAAATGCATTGCTTGTACATTATTTTATACTTTACTAGCCGAAGTCCACGACTTCGTTCGCGTGGACTTTATGACTCCGAAAAATACTCATCGGGCTGAACAAGTTTTGCTTAGGCGTCGTTTTTATATTTCTTATAGCTGGACCAGTATGGTTCAGCATCAGAAGTTATATTTTCCAAAATCAATTATACCCTATATGTTGCCCAGGCGTAACAGCTATACAGTATGTTAAAACTAAAACTGCCTCCGTGGTGTAGTGGTTAGAGCGTTCGGCTCATACCCGGAGGTCGCGGGTTCGATTCCCGGCGGGGGCAACGACTTTGTGTTGTTGTCCTAGTTTGGTTAGGACATTGTAGGCTGATCACCTGATTGTCTAATAAGTAAGATGATCCATGCTTCGGAGGGCACGTTAAGCCGTCGGACCGGTCACTGTCTTTGACATTGGTCGTTACCTAAAACCATGTCAGAGGCCTTTAAGGCGGTTTAACAACTCTGACACTAGTGTTAGTCACTAACACACACGATAAGAAGAAGTTGCGATTTCTGAAATGGGAGAAACCGATAAATGGAACCTTCACAAGCTATCCAACATTACCTTAAAGGTTCGGACAGGGTTTTTTTAACCGACTTCAAAAAAGGAGGAGGTTATTAATTCGATTGTATGTTTTTTTTTGTATGTATGTGACGCGATATCTTCGGCAACCGTGGACCGATTTTGATGATTCTTTTTTTATTTGAAAGCCCTTTCTCCCAAGTTGGCCCATATTAATTTGGTGAAGACAAGATGAATTACTTTGGAGATATGGAAGAAACTCATGAAAAAAATTGAAGTCGGTTGTTTTTTTTTTTGTTAAAAATTTAATTATTTACATACTGTATAAGAAAAAAAGTTTATTTTAATATTTCCAAAGATTAGCGTGTATATCTCTTTCGCCGCAAATATTTTTTTTTGGAAATATATTTAATATACAGACACATTTTTTACTGTTTTATAATATGTATAGAAATTACTATTCATCTGACAAGGATAGGTATTAACAGGGTGCTAACCCAACGCCTTTTAGGATTCTAAAGTGTGCATCCTCACTTGATCGTTCTATTCTATTTCTTTTTTTAGGAAAGGCTGTCCCACAGATCAAAATCGACTTCAGGGTAAAGATGAGACCGCCTTTAATTTCTCAATATTTCCAAACTGCATGTCGTATAACTCGCTTACCATTCAACTTATTGGTTGCGATACCCGGCAGGGTCATAGTGTACCTAATATAGACAGTAACTTGTGAACTGATGTACATTATGAAATGCAATAAATGATTTGAATTAAATTGAGTAGCCTTTTGTCCAACGTCTACCATCTGTGTATAAATAAATATTAAATTTTCTTATAAACTAAAATAAAGATAAAAAACGGTGGAGCTCACATTCCAACGTTGGAAATCTGGCTTCAGAAATACTGCGCTTCTCACTCGTAGACTCGATGACAAATCCTGAGTTTGGACTTCTGTCAAAAAGTTGATTGATTTAAAACAGGAGACATAAGATGGCGTTCTAAACTGCTTCCATTTTTTTTGCGTTTAGTGCTTGTAAACATATTATGCTGTTTATATAAAACAATAAGTACTTGTTTTTAATTATAAGTACTTTGTATGTAAATGATTGATTAATTGTCAAAGCTCTTGAGAATGTTATCACACATAATCAACTTCTGGTATAAAAGGTTTTCTATGTATGATCTAGTAACTATTTGTCTAACATGGCGTTTAAAGTAGTGTTGTTAGTGCTGTGCGTGCTGACCATAGTTCGTGGGGAACTGCTGCGGACAACCGAGCAACAGAAACAAGACCTGGCGGATTATATCCAAAAGAAGAAGGCGGAAATTAACCCAAGGTACCGGCTACACTACCACGTCGTCCCACCTGTCGGCTGGATGAACGATCCTAACGGCTTTTCATACTATAAGGGAGAGTACCACATCTTCTATCAATACTACCCTTATGACAGCCAGTGGGGACCTATGCACTGGGGCCATTCTTCAGGCCCCGATTTAGTCACCTGGTACGAACAACCTACTGCACTGCTTCCTGACAACGAACAGGCCTTCTCAGGTAGTGCTGTCACCGTTGAAAACACAATGGTTTTGATGTATACCGGCCATGTAGAAACACCCTCTGGAAATAACGAAAGCCAGTATCTAGCGTATAGCAATGATGGAATAAACTTCGAGAAATATAAAGGAAATCCAGTATTAACTTTAGATACATCGCCTGACTTTCGAGACCCTAAGGTTTGGAAATATGGTGACTACTGGTACGTAGTTCTTGGAACAAAAACAGCAGACCAGCAATATGGAAAAGTAGTTTTATACCGATCTAATAATCTAACATCTTGGGAACTGGTATCAGTGATAGGAGAATCCAATGGTAATATGGGTTACATGTGGGAATGTCCAGACTTTTTCGAATTGGATGGGAGATACGTTCTGCTGATGTCACCTCAAGGAATACAGGCGCAAGGAGACCGGTACAAGAATACATATCAAACAGGTTTTATTCTTGGGAAATTTAATTACGAGAATTTTGAGTTTGTACCTGAAACAGAATTTCAAGAAATTGACTACGGACATGACTTCTACGCGACACAGACAATGGAGAAGGATGGTAGACGATATGTGATAGGCTGGTTTGGTATGTGGGAAGTACCACATCCGGAAGCTGAAGATGGATGGGCGGGAGCACTGACTATCGTCAGAGAGCTGAAGTTGGCTGGGGATCGCATCTTAATGCAGCCTTTGGAAGCTATGATAAGTCTTAGAGATGAAACAGTACTAGTAGGATACTTCAATCAATTTCAAGTTTTGGAATTTGATACCACTGCAGAAATTATAGTTGAAGGCGACATGAATCTACAAATTGAATTGTTACTGGAGGGGCGTAATGGTGGTAATTATAATCAAACACGCGTGTCGTGGAACCCAGAGGACGGTAAAGTAGCTGTGAAGAGGGAAACAGAAAATGTGAGACAAGTAGAATGGGTTCCTTTGGGGTCGAAGCAAATGAGGCTTTTCTTGGATACTAGTTCTTTGGAGCTGTTCTGTGGAGAAGGGGAAGTAGTGTTTAGTAGCAGGTTATTCGTCGATGGTCCTTGGAAGGTTACTAATGTTAGTCCTCAAGCGTTGAAGATAGAATCATATCATTTGAAAAGAAGTGTGCCCAACTACTGATTGAGGAAGTTCAATTGTTTCAGCTGAAATAGTTTTATCTGTTGTATTTTGTTCTATTTTAAACATAAAATTAAAACAATGAAAAATTATACCTATTGATTAACAAACAAAAAAACACATTTCGACGTATTTATATAGGTATTTTTATGTATTAACTTTGTGATAAATATTATCTAGTTATTTGTTTCTTTTCTTAATAATAATAAACATTTAAATGAAGTTGTGTTTGTATTTTATTATGTTGGTACGCTTTTCAGGTCAGGTCCATAGGGTCCCGGTCCTTTAAGGCGTTCATGGGGCCAAAGCCAACATGAAAAGGCCTTTAGTAACTTTTTATCTAAAAAGTGAGATGGCTACATCTACGGAGGTTTTTATTTATTAGTATTATTTCTATTTCTTTCGAATTACTAAATTATTTTATTGATATATATAGTATCGTTATATACAATTAGAATTAATATCTAAATTACAATCTAAATTAAAAAACTAAATTAAAAATCTAAATCTTGATCATGTGGCATGGTGCCACATGATCAAGATTAAGATCTATTTAATATGTTTCCTATTTGACATTTAAATAAAAATAATATAAATTGATATTAATCATTTAATACAAATTGCCTGAGTGGTGTAATATCTGTTAATCTTTTATCTAGTTTTGCATTTGATCGAAATTTGTCACCCAATGATTTGTATAAGTTGATAATGTCATTGCACGACGTGCGGGCATTCAAGATAAAGTTACACATTTTAAAAAACACCTGGATTCTACACAAGGTTACGAGTTAATATTGACTTATAAACTTAATATAATAACTTACCTGTATCTAAGACATACATACTTGTATCCTTTGAACCAACCTTTGTTTAAACGCGTAGTTAATAAATTGCACATTTTTAGCTATAAAACATATAGTTCTTTTTAAATTGTTTAAAAAGGTATCACACTTGCAGTCAAAATAACATAATATAACCAATATAAAGTCAGACTTAGCGTTGGTATGAAAAAGCTTAAACTATGATAATGCATGTTTAAAGTTTGTAAGTAGTGGTAAGTATATACACCAGCAATCATAGAAAAGCTGGACACTGAACAATTAGAGTGATTTGAGTCGTGCTGTGTTTACAAAAAGTATAAGAAATAATGGAAATATTTGCAACTACCAAAGATAAGATGTTGAATCTCAATATCTAATAAGATTAAAAAAACTCGATTTAGTTGCATAATAAAGATACATTTTTCGCGTTCCGACTAGCCGCTTCATGTGGGACAAAACAAAACCCTCGAGATACCTTATCGCAACGAGATTACAGCATTTTGATGAATTCCATATAAAAAGACCTACCTTTTGTGAACTTCGTATTTGAGAAAAATGGCTCTCACAAGGATTTTAGTAGCTCTTTGCTTAGTGACGATAGTTAACGCGAAGTTGTTCCGACAGTCGCAAGATGCCAAATTGGAATTGGAGGAGTACATTCAGAACAAGAAAGCTGAAATCAATCCAAGGTACAGACTTCATTACCATGTTATCCCACCAGTAGGATGGATGAACGATCCTAATGGATTCTCATTTTACAAGGGAGAATATCACATGTTCTTCCAATATTATCCGTATGACAGTGTATGGGGGCCTATGCACTGGGGCCATTCATCAAGCCCTGATTTAGTCACCTGGAATGAACTGCCAACTGCGCTGCTCCCTGAGGAAGAAATGTGCTTCTCTGGCAGTGCGATTGTTGAGGAAGAAACCCTTATCTTGATATACACTGGACGAATCAACTACGATGATGGAAACTTTAATGAGAGTCAGTACCTTGCCTTCAGTGATGATGGAATTAACTTTGAAAAACACATCGGGAACCCAGTCCTAGCTTTACCCACTGGTGGGCCATCCGATTTCAGAGATCCAAAAGTTTGGAAGCATGGAGACTATTACTACGCTGTAATCGGTACTACAACAGATGACGGAGAAAGAGGAAAAGTAGTATTGTATCGCACACTCGATCTTATATCTTGGGAATTTTTATCAGTGATTGGAGAATCTGGCGACGACATGGGATACATGTGGGAATGCCCTGATTTTTTCGAGTTGGATGGCAAATTCGTCCTTCTGATGTCTCCACAAGGTTTGGAACCCCAGGGAGATAGATTCAAAAATGTTTACCAAACTGGTTATATAATTGGCAGTTTTAATTATGACACGTTCGAATTTGTTCCGGAAGTTGACTTCCAGGAGCTTGATTATGGACATGACTTCTACGCATCACAAACATTGGAGAACGATGGAAAAAGATACGTGGTTGGCTGGTTTTCTATGTGGGAGGGGCCACATCCTGAAGATGTGGATGGATGGGCTGGAGCATTAACTCTAGTCAGGGAAATAACATTGAATGACAACAGAATTCTAATGAAGCCTGTTGCAGCAATGGAGAGTCTCAGAGATGATATAGTATTAGTTGGTGATTTCACTGAAGCACAAGTCCTAGAATTTGACAACACAGCTGAAATTATTGTCGAAGGTGATTTAGAGCAAGAAATTGAGTTGTTGATTGAAGGACGTAACGGTGGCCAAGAGTTATTGGTCCGATGGGACCCAGTAGTTGGAAAAATAGGAGTGGAGAGAGGACCAGATGATGTTAGGCAAGTGGAATGGTCCCCAATTGGTTCGAAATCTCTTAGATTATTCTTGGACGCAAGTTCTTTGGAGTTGTTTTGTGGTGAAGGAGAAGTAGTGTTCAGCACTAGGGCGTACGTCGATGGTCCTTGGAAGGTGACGAACTTGAGCCCTCAGTCGCTGAATGTGCAATCATGGCACTTGAAGAGAAGCGTTCCATCGCCCTAAATTATTTTTAAGTACCTAGCTGAATTTTGTAAATACTGTTTGTTACTTATGTAAGTGTAATTTATTTGTAAATAAATCTGTTGAAGCCAGACACCTTATTTTTTATTTTTTCTCCCTCTTCATCAACTTGGTGACGAGATGGCTAAGTGTCGCTGTCTCTTTCGGCGAGTATGCATGGAATGGTCTGGAGAGACCTCAACGTCGTCGGCTTCTTAAAAAACAGTCTTGTTCCATACGTCATTGTGACAGCGCGCATGCGAATTTGCGCCTCCGTGGCCGCCGCGCCGAATTTTAATAATCATCCACCGCTAATCTCCGGAACCTCGTCTCTGCTCTGCTATTGAGAAGAAGAGGACTGGTGCACCAGGGAAGTCTGCAGCTCGTCAACGAGGTAAGCGATTACTTAGTTGTTAAATCACCAAGTTGTAGAATTTCTTCCTACCCCATAGGCCGTTTGATCTAAGTCTTATCCGAGACATTAGATGTAACCTTAGGTCCTCAAACCGCTTCATCCCCAGGAGACGACCTATTTACACGGTCGCCTCTTCATAAATTTGGTCCAACGAGCCTGGATTTGTCCAGCTAATTAAAATATTTAACTACCTCCCGCTTCGGCGTTCGTGCGTATTCATTTGCATGAGCCCATCTTGTTCATTTCGTTTTCTGTAGACTCATTCTTCTTCTACTCTTACTTACTGTATTTAAAATGGCTAGCAAACTCGAAGTTAAATTAAAGCAACTTATTGCTAAAAAAGAGGCTATGTACGAACGAATAAATCGTATATGCAATGTAAGCAAAAATATATCTAATTACGATTCTCGTTCAAATGAATCATTTCTAGCCCAATCTGAGACTATCAGCGAACTTAATGACAAATTTGAATTGATCATCGAGCAAATTAATGAATTGGACTTTGAACTTAATAACACCCCGCCAGATTATGCTGCATTAAGCTCTTTCGAAGAATTATATTCAGCTATTAAATATAAACGTAACCTTATTCTAGCGAGAAATAAGACCAACGTATGTGAGACCTCAAAGAAAGGGCCCATAAAACTACCACCGATCCAATTACCGTCCTTTGATGGGAAAATTGAAAATTGGCCGATTTTTTACGAAATATTTCGTAGTAATATTCACTTAAACGCCGATCTGACGGACTCGCAGCGTGTCCAGTATCTCATGGGTAAACTTACCCACAGTGCTTTAAAATTAACCGCAGGTATTGTCCCCACGGGAAATACATACAATATAATTTGGGATACTCTCGTTAAGAAATATCAGGATAATCGTAGTTTAGGCATTCATTATTTAAATAACATTCTGGACATTAAAAATTGTGTCAGCAATGCCGCTAGCCTAAACAACTTTATAGAAAAATATTCAGCTTCTATTGCAGCGCTAAAACAACTAGAAATACCTAACTTATTGGATTTTATTCTATTACACTGTGGCTTACGAAAGATCGATTCTCAAACAGCGCAGCTTTTCGAAACTCATATTAGTGGGAAGGAATTGCCTTCTTATACAGAATTTATATCGTTTATACAGGATCATATAAAAGCTTGCGAAAGATCGCATAATAATACTTCACGATTTGAGCCGCGAGTAACGAATTCCACTAACACTTCGAAAACTTTTATATCGAATAGTACACCACGGAGTGAAATAGAAACGCCCTGTCCACTGTGTACAGGTGAAAAACATCCTTTGTTTAGGTGTGTGCAATTCAAAAATATGGACACCCCGCAAACTCGTTTCGATTTTATTAAATCAAAGCGTGCATGTATTAATTGTTTAAGCTTAACCCATACATTAAATAAATGTAGGTCACGTACGACGTGCAAGTATTGTAAGAAACAGCACCATTCATTGCTACATTTCTCTGAGAATAACAAACTAGGCTCGCCGCTACTCCCAGACGATAGCAAACCGGTTTGTTATCATACGGACACCGCGCGCGCTCAGTCGTCGTCGCCCGTAGAAAATGCAACTTCTGTCACATTGAACAATACGCAAAACACAAATTATATTTTATTATCTACGGCGCAAGCCTATGCGACGCATAATAATGGTCGTGATAGAATCGTGGTCAGATGTCTGATAGATAGCGCGTCCCAGAATAATTTAATAACTTTGGATTGTTGTAAGCGTTTGAACATACCTATAGTTAAACTATGTAACTCGTCACTGCAAGGTGTTGGAATGACTACGCAGTCAGTGCATGGCTACATTTACGTCACAATAGAATCGCGCGTTAACCCCAAGAATAAATATTATATTCATGCATTAGTGGTAGACTGTATTACGGGTAAATTACCATCGAGTTATATTGAATTAAATGACGACATGTCGTATATAAATAAATTACCACTAGCCGATTTAACGTGGAATATGCCGGGAGAAATTGACATTATTCTCGGTGTGCAACTTTTTCCGTATATTTACTTAGGGAATAGGGTTGAGTCGGGTGGCCGCGCGCCGCCAGCAATTTTGACTAGCTTCGGGTACGTGCTAATGGGCAGTGCGGCAGGTCATTGCGACTTATCTTCTCATTCTTCCTCGTTCACCGCGCTAGCTAATACTGACATTGAGTCAGGTTTGCAGAAATTTTTTGAATTAGAGGAAGTTCCATCTTTACGGCTCATCAGTCCGGATGAAAAAGAATGTGAAGATAATTTTATTTCTTCAGTCACGTTCAAAGACGATAGGTATTTTGTTAATCTACCTTTTTCGCGAAATCCCTCTAAGCTAGGCAATTCTCGCGCAGTCGCTTACCGACGGCTGTTAGCCCTCGAGCGTAAATTTGCGCACGTGCCAACCCTACGCGAAAACTATAATAAAACCATCACCGACTATATATCTCAGGGCTATCTATTGGAAGTACCCGATACGGAATTAACAGAAGAGGGCTACTACATACCGCATCACGCTGTTGTTAGGCCAGACAAAGATAATATTCGAGTGGTTCTGGACGCTAGCGCCAAAACCCACTCAGGGTTGTCACTCAACGATATTTTGCATGTCGGCCCTAATTTACAGGCAGACTTATTTTTGTTATTGCTTGATTTTCGTACGTTTCCCGTAGCTATGACAGCAGATGTTAAACAAATGTTTCTAAGAATCGGTGTTAATCCGCATCACCGCAAATACCTTCGAATTCTGTTCCGCTTCAATAAGAATGAGCCTATTCGCACCTTCAATTTTAACCGCGTGCCATTTGGGCTGGCGTCTAGTCCTTATTTAGCCATGCGCACACTACGCCATCTGGCGTGTGAGCATAGTGACCGCTTTCCTGATGCATCTAAATTGGTAGAAAGTCAGTTTTATATGGACGACTATGTCCATTCAGTTCCTGATGAACAAGCCGCAATAAAATTATCTCGCGACTTAATTAATTTATTTAAATTAGGTTCCTTTGACCTTGTCAAATGGGCCAGTAATTCATCCGCCTTATTAGAGACCCTCCCTGAGTCACACCGCTTACCAGTTAGTTTTTCTGGCATGGATAACAATATTCATGATTTTAAAATCCTTGGTTTAACCTGGGAACCCGCTGAAGATACTTTTTCTTTGACAACCATACCAGTGGACAGTAAATGTACCAAACGCACTATTTTATCATTAGTTGCTCGCATATTTGACGTGCTTGGCCTTGTGGCCCCGGTCGTTTTATACGCTAAAATACTTATTAAAGAACTTTGGTTAGCCAAAATAGATTGGGACGAAGTACCTCCACAGCCAATCATAGATCGCTTCGTCGCTTTAGCAAGGGATTTCCCCGCACTCTCTTCTCTCAAAATTCCACGTCACGTCGGGGTCTTTGCAGAATCTGTCGTGAACATTGTAGCTTTTTGTGATGCTAGTTTTAGTGGTTATGGCTGCTGTGTATATTTACACATTACCGATCCTCATGGTTATGTAACCGTCCGTCTTCTATGCGCGAAATCCAAAGTCTCCCCCGCTAAAGTTACAACGCTAGCTAGGCTAGAACTTGTTGCCGCTTTGTTGCTGTCTAAGCTTGTCCGGGTTGTCAGAGAGAAGCTTTCTGCTCGCATACCTATTGCAGGTACTTACGCCTTTTCAGATTCTACTATAGCCCTCTCGTGGATCCATTCCGCTCCTCATAGATGGTCTATATTTGTTAGCAACCGTATTGCAAAAATCCAGGAAAATTTACCTGCCGCTTGTTTTAGTCACGTGTCTGGGAAGGAGAATCCAAGTGATTGCCTTTCACGTGGCATGTTGCCTTCTGATTTAATCGCTCATTCATTATGGTATAACGGACCTTCTTGGCTCTGTCAGCCTATTGATGAATGGCCTCTGAAATTTATTCCGACGGAATGTGAGACATTGCCGGAACTAAAATCAAAGACCTTTGTTGCTGAGGTTTCCAGTACAGAACCACATATTCTGGATACTGTAGCCAGCCGCGTGTGTTCATGGAATAAATTATTACACGTAGTTCTATATATCCTTAAATTCGCTAAAAGATTAAGTGGTCGTAACTCTGTTGAAAATATTCAAACCGCTGAGAATTTCATTATCAGAATCGTACAAAATATTCATTTTTCAACAGAGTTAAGTTTAATTGAAACTGGCGGACTTCCATCTAAACGGTTGCGCAGTTTGTCCATTTTTGTTGATGACCATGGAATCTTGCGCATCGGAGGTAGACTTTCCAAATCTGACTTACCCTATGAGGCAAAGCATCCCGCGCTATTGCCTAAACGCGATCGTATAGTTGATTTGATCATTGATCACTATCATAACACTTATTGCCATACGGGGCCCGGCTTATTGATGTCCATTATAAGGCAGCGGTTTTGGATACTGGATGGTAGGACAGTCATTCGCTCTCGCTGTCGCCAATGTAATACTTGCTTCCGTCTAAATCCTACTCACCTGACACCCAAAATGGCTGATCTGCCTAGATATCGCGTGCGCGATGCTAAGGCTTTCGTACACACTGGAGTCGATTTGGCCGGACCTATTGCATATATACCTATGTGTCCGGGCGTCCAGCCTCTTTGCTGACTGACTGAGACTGACATAGACTCGCACGACACATGACAGAAGAGAAAAAAAAAAGACGACTGGAGACGTGACTGAATTTTTTCCTTGAATGCAAGGGTTTTATTTATAACTGGACAAAATCCCTTTTAAGACCGTTCAAGGTGGTCCTTCATCGCCATTTACAACCAGACCTATGAAGTTACGGTCGGGCGCAATGACAACGCCCGCGACCGCGCCTGTTGCTGCCGCCGACCTGACCGCGCCGGGCCGACAGCCCGCCAGAGGCAGCCGCGCGTCGTCGCCAGCGCTATCTGCTCGTTCGGACTCCAGCGACCTAACAGTGCTAACAACACGTCGACAGCAAATACTGCGACTACAAATAGAAGCCGCTGAGGAACGCGCTCGGATTTTAGAGCTAAAATCTCAACTTTTGGAAGAGGAAGACCATGCCGCCGGCATGTCCCGAGCGCCATCGCAAGCATCCGTAAAACAGGCTTGTGACACAGCCGCTACTGAGACGAAAGAATGTAAGTCACTGCACTGCAGTTTAACCGTGTCTAAATTACTATCGAGACAGACATCGGCGAAGGAATTGCCGCCTTTCGCAGGTGACCCAGAAGATTGGCCGCTCTTTTATAGCCAGTTTGTATCCTCTACTAAGCTGTGCGGATTCACTGATGAAGAAAACATAGCCCGTTTATCACGATGTCTCAAGGGCCGAGCAAAAGACTCTGTATCTGCTCTCCTAGTAAGTGCTACAAACCTGAAAAGCATCATAGACACATTGAAATTACGTTTTGGAAGAACAGATCATATTATAGAAATTCTATTGAACAAAATTAGACAGATGCGCGACATACGACATGATGATGTCAACCAGCTAATCGAATTTGCGACGTCGGTTCAAAATGTGACAGCTACAATGAAAATGACTGAAGAGGTAGGACATCTCACAAACCCTACACTCATACAAGAGATTGTTGGTAAATTACCATCAACATTGCGACTTCAATGGGGAATGCACGCTTTTAAACTCTGCGTGAAAACAACCACACTCTCGCATTTATCAGATTGGTTAATGAATATAGCGAATGGCGCTGCTTATGTCGCTCCTGTTACTAAAAGCACTTGTACATCAAAGCAACATCCACAGACAAGGCCAGATATTAGATGGAAATCCGTGATGACTACAACCGCATCTACTCGTACGTGTTTACTCTGTGGTGCTGCGCACACTCTCGAACGTTGTGAGGAATTTAAGAGAATGACGACCGATGATCGTTGGACTCTCGTCAGTGACAAGAAACTCTGTTTCTCCTGCCTTTCTGAACGACACCAGTTGAAAACTTGTAAGCGTAGGGCAAGATGCTCAGCACCTGATTGTACCCGAGTCCATCATAGATTGCTACACGCTCCTCCACGCACGGCGATAGATGAGAATGAGACGGCACATGATAACAGTTTGGTCAACACCTGTACACTTAAAGAATCTCATGTTTTATTGAAAGTGGTTCCAGTCGTAGTGTCAGGTACAAAAGGTAACATAATCACATATGGCTTATTAGACGAGGGTTCAGCTTTGACGTTGGTGAGCTCTTCATTGCTGGAGAGAGCTGGTATTGACGGACCGACGGCCAGCCTCCGCATCCGTGGTGCCTCCGGCATGATGACTACAGAGCCAGACTCGAAGACAGTGACCTTTCCTATACGTGGAGTGAACGAAGATAGAACCTTTATTGTCAATAATGCGCGCTCTGTACGCAATTTAAATTTATCAGTGAACAGTTTTTGTTATAAAAAGATTGTAAATAAATATCCATACTTGACTGACTATGTGACTAATGACTTTGACATAAGACAAGAAAAAATTGAGATTTTACTAGGACAAGACAACATAGACCTTATTGTTACTAGACAAGTTATACAGAGACACAAGACTGGACCGATAATTTCTAAAACTAACTTAGGTTATGTCTTTCACGGCAACGTAGGACTGGGTGGAACTTCTGACGACAACACTGTTCTCCACCTCTGTGAATGTGAAGGACTACATGACCTGGTCAAGCTTTCTTTTTCTACGGACTCGTTTGGCGTCAAACAAACAAATAACTTTCCTCTCTCTCGGGAGGATCAGCTGGCGCTGAAAATTATGGAGCAGACGACAAAGCTTTTGCCTGAAGGTAGATGGGAGACTGGCCTGCTCTGGAAGTCTGAAAGTATGGTGCTTCCAGACAGCCTTCCACAGGCAAAGAGCCGCCTGACTGCTATCAATAAAAAGATGGTAAGAAATCCTGACTTTGCTTTACAGTACAGGGCGAAGATTGAAGAGAATTTAGACAAGGGATATATTTCTAAGATCGGACCAGAATATGAAGCGGCTCAGACAAGAATTTGGTATCTCCCACATTTTGCGGTGTTCAACCCAAATAAACCAAATAAGCTACGGATAGTTCTGGATTGTGCAGCCAAGACCAAAGGTAAATCATTAAATGACTTTTTATTACGTGGTCCTGATTTTTTGAAGCCTTTGCCAGCAGTTTTATTAGGGTTCCGGACAGGTAAATATTCGGTGATGGCCGATATCCAAGAGATGTTCCACAGGGTCCTGATTAGAGAAGAAGATCGTAACGCCCAGAGGATGCTTTGGGACAACAGCACCTACGTGATGAACGTGATGACTTTTGGAGCCGTATGCTCGCCGTCATCAGCGCAATATGTAAAAAATCTAAATGCCCGCAGGTATGAAACGGTACACCCCGAAGCTTTTAAAGCGATCATTGACCACCACTATGTCGACGATTACATTCATTCGCTTGACAATGAAGATGACTTGCTCAAATTGGTAATGGATGTAGTCCAGATTCATGCCTCCGGTGGATTCAATTTGCGGAATTTTGTGACCAACTCCAAACGGCTGCTGCAAGAGCTACCTACAGACAAATTGGCTCCGAATAGTCTTAAGGTCATCACTGAAAGCAAGGACAACCACACAGAAAAGGTTCTTGGTGTGCATTGGGACCAAGAAACAGATTCCTTTAGCTTCCTGCTAAAGTTCCCAAAGGTAACTGAGGAGGTAAGGACAGGAGTCAAGCGGCCCACCAAGCGAGAGGTTTTAAGACTAACCATGTCCATTTTTGACCCAATGGGCTTCCTGCTTTACGTGACAGTAAAGGGGCGGATTTTGTTACAATCGGTGTGGAAGTCCAAAGTGGGCTGGGACGACGAGATTGAGTCCGGCCATTACGACAGGTGGCAGGACTGGCTGGCCCAACTTCAAAGTGTGAGTAACTTACGAGTTCGCCGCTGGCTGTTCACTGAGACGTGGGACAAGCAAAGCCCACCAGAGCTTCACGTTTTTTGTGATGCAAGCAGTAAGGCTTTTGCGTGTGTGGCTTATTTAAGAGTCAAGACTACAACTGAACAATGGCATGTAGCCCTTGTCATGGCACGCGCTCGTGTGGCCCCGCTCAAAGTTCTGAGCATCCCTCGTTTGGAACTTCAGGCCGCGTTGATGGGTGCAAGGCTGTCTGACACCTTACGTAAATATATTAATGTGGCTAGGTGTTTCATGTGGTCTGACTCAAAAACTATACTTAGCTGGATTCGTTCTGACAGTGGTCGCTTTAAGCCCTTCGTTGCCCATCGCATCAGTGAAATTTCCGAGTTAACGGACGTCTGTCAATGGAGGTGGGTACCATCGGGCTTAAATGCGGCAGACGATGCCACACGTGAGACCGCAATTGACGATAATTCACGGTGGCTGCATGGTCCGTCTTTCTTACAAGAGGCGGAACAGTCCTGGCCATCTGAGAGCCCTGAAACGATGCTCGAAACGGACGATGATGAGCTTAAGGTATGCAATCTCACTTTAGTAAACAACGACTTTCTTGATGCAAATCGCTTCTCCAAATATTGGAGGTTTATCAGGAGTACTGCCTGGGTTCTTCGGGCAGTCCATATTTGGACCCACGGGAGCGGTGAGCGACAAGGTGAACTGACAGCAGAGGAAATCATGGCTGCAGAGTTGGTGTGTATCCGGCAGAGCCAAATACGGATGTTTTCGGCAGACATCGAGAGCGTCAAAAAAACGGGCCACGTTGACAAAACTGCTACACTGCGGCAGCTGACACCATTTTTGGACAAAGACGGCATTCTGCGTGTTCGGGGGAGGATCTGCGGTGCAGATGGTGGTCAAGATTTTAGGCATCCCATCATTTTGCACCCAAAAGATATGTATACAAAACTTCTTCTAATGCAGTACCACGTGGATTCTGCGCATAACGGCAGGGAACGCGTGGTATTAGAAGTCAGAAAACGGTTTTGGATAATACAAGGACGTAATGCTGTCAAGGCCACGTGGAATGACTGCCAGTATTGCAAAAACCAAAGAGCAAAGCCCTCGCCACCTCTTATGGCTGATCTTCCGGTCATCAGATTAAAAGAAGTAAGCAGAGCCTTCACCTATAGTGGACTTGACTACTTTGGCCCAGTAACCGTGAAGGTTGGACGTCGACAGGAAAAGAGGTGGGTGGCCCTTTACACGTGTTTGACAGTACGCGCCATCCACCTTGAAGTCGTTCACGACTTGACGACTAGCTCAGTCCTGATGAGCCTTAGAAGATTAATCGCACGACGAGGCTGTCCGAAATTAATTTTTAGCGACAATGCCACAACGTTCCGTGGCGCTGATCGTGAACTTAAACAGGCCGTTCAAGCGATCGACAAGGACGAACTAATCAAATTTGGCAGCATTCGTCAGATGGAATGGCGTTTTATAGCTCCCAATGCGCCACACATGGGGGGATGTTGGGAACGTCTAGTAAGATCTGTAAAGACAAGTCTAAAAGTCACGTTAAAGACCAGAGCCCCTAGTGATCAAACGCTTCAAACATTGTTAGCCGAGGCAGAGTTTATGATAAACTCACGACCTCTGACATATGTACCTATTGACTCTGAAGACGATTTACCTTTAACTCCAAATGACTTTCTATTGACAAAAACTGATTTTGTTGACCATCCTTTTGGAACCTTTACCGACAGAGACTTCCTAAGACGGACATGGCGGGAATCCCAACGTCTAGCAGATCTGACATGGAAACGCTGGATCAGGGAATACCTGCCGACTTTAACACGACGAGACAAATGGTACCGCGACGTAGACAGACCACTGGCTGTAGGAGACGTGGTGGTGATAGCTGACGACCAGCTGCCCCGCAACCAGTGGCCACTTGGCAAGGTCGACCAGGTCTTCCCTGGCAAGGATGGCCTGGTCCGAATTGCTCAAGTTAAAACAGGACGAGGACTCTATACTAGACCAGTGACGAAACTGTGCCGGCTGGACGTCCGCTCCTCAACTTAAGTACCAGCCTTCTGGTACTGGAGGTGGGGATGTCCGGGCGTCCAGCCTCTTTGCTGACTGACTGAGACTGACATAGACTCGCACGACACATGACAGAAGAGAAAAAAAAAAAGACGACTGGAGACGTGACTGATATTTTTTCCTTGAATGCGAGGGTTTTTATTTTTAACAAGACAAAATCCCTTTTAAGACCGTTCACTATGCGTCGCAGAGGCCAACATTCACAAAAGATTTATATATGTCTATTCGTTTGTTTAGTCACTAAGGCTATACACATCGAACTTGTTTCGGATCTTACATCCGAAGCTTTTCTTTCTGCTTTCAAGAGATTTATTTCTCGCCGCGGTCCAGTGTCTGTCATGTACTCGGACAATGGCACCAATTTCGTTGGTGCTAAGGCCCAGTTGAATGAAATATACGCTTTCTTGCTAAAGTCAAGTACTCAATCTGATATTAAACAAGAGCTTCTCAAAAGCCGCATTGAGTGGAATATGATCCCCCCCCGCGCCCCGCATTTCGGAGGGCTCTGGGAGTCCAACGTTAAAAGTGTCAAAACGCACTTGTATAGAGTAATTGGGAAGCAGCTTCTTACTTATGAAGAACTCTTGACCGTCCTAGTACAGGTAGAATGTCTCCTAAACTCACGGCCCCTTAGTGTTTTGTCATCTGACCCGCATCCTGACGTTCTCGCGCCGGCACATTTTTTAATGTCCAGTCCGCTCACATATTTGCCATCCTCTGAATTGACAGAGGAAAGCATGAATTTGACAAATCGTAAGAGACTATTGGATCAACTCGTGTTATCATACTGGAAAAAATGGCGTATTGAATACTTGCACACGCTGCAAGTTCGTCAGAAATGGTGCACTCCCGGACAATCTATAGAGATTGGCACTGTCGTTCTTTTAGGTCAAGATAACGTGCCCCCCTTGACCTGGCCCTTAGGTATCATAACAGAGGTATTTCCTGGATCGGATGGTATAATTCGGGTAGCTTTAATTAAGACAGTTTCAGGTACTTACAAACGTCCTGTCACTAAGCTGTATCCCTTGCCTACCCAGTAATTAAACCGCATTTTTTGTCAAAACCGCATTTTTTGTCAATCCGCTTTATTTTATAAACCGCATTAATTTTATAAAACCGCAATTTAATCAAACCACAGATGTCTATTCGTTGATATTCTCAGACCGCTATTTTCTCAACTCTCTCTTAAATTTATCCGCATAGCTCTCTAACAGCGTTAGACTTAGAATTTTGAAAGCTCAGGACCTTTCAAGGCGGGGAGCTATGTTGAAGCCAGACGCCTTATTTTTTATTTTTTCTCCCTCTTCATCAACTTGGTGACGAGATGGCTAAGTGTCGCTGTCTCTTTCGGCGAGTATGCATGGAATGGTCTGGAGAGACCTCAACGTCGTCGGCTTCTTAAAAAACAGTCTTGTTCCATACGTCATTGTGACAGCGCGCATGCGAATTTGCGCCTCCGTGGCCGCCGCGCCGAATTTTAATAATCATCCACCGCTAATCTCCGGAACCTCGTCTCTGCTCTGCTATTGAGAAGAAGAGGACTGGTGCACCAGGGAAGTCTGCAGCTCGTCAACGAGGTAAGCGATTACTTAGTTGTTAAATCACCAAGTTGTAGAATTTCTTCCTACCCCATAGGCCGTTTGATCTAAGTCTTATCCGAGACATTAGATGTAACCTTAGGTCCTCAAACCGCTTCATCCCCAGGAGACGACCTATTTACACGGTCGCCTCTTCAAAATCAATAATTATTTATAATTTTTACAAGCTTTTATTTAATTACAATGTATCTTGTATGTATGAATGTTTGTTAAGGTCAAATCTTGCAACTTAATTTTCAACCAGTTATTCCCGACAGATTGAGCGGAAATTTAAATACTTGTGCAAATTGGATGACAATAAAGATTTTATGCAGATAGTAAATGAGCTGTTCTGAAGATGGAGCCGGATTATATTTGACAAAACTCAGTTATAAAACAACATAACCTCATTGAGTAGGATTCGGTTGGATTAGTTTTGACAAGCATTATTTATAGTAGACGATGCCTAGCCATCGTAAATACACGTCTTTCAGATCCTAGGGTGGATTGAACTCAGTAATTAAACCAGTAAAAGCTTGTTTTTAGGGTTCCGTAGCCAAATGGCAAAAAACGGAACCCTTATAGATTCGTCAAGTCTGTCTGTCTGTCTGTCCGTCCGTATGTCACAGACACTTTTTTCCGAAACTATAAGACCTATACTGTTGAAACTTGGTAAGTAGATGTATTCTGTGAACCGCATTAAGGTTTTGACACAAAAATAGAAAAAAAACAATAAATTTTGGGGGTCCCCATACTTAGAACTGAAACTAAAAAAAATATTTTGCATCTAACCCATACGTGTGGGGTATTTATGGATAGGTCTTCAAAAATAATATTGAGGTTTCCAATATCATTTTTTTCAAAACTTTGCGCGAGAGACACTTTTAAAGTGGACAAAAGTGTGTCCCCCCCGTAACTTCTAAAATAAGAGAATGATATAACTAAAAAAATATATGATGTTCATTACCATGAAAACTACCAGCGAAAATTGGTTTGAACGAGATCTAGTAAGTAGTTTTTTTTTTATACTTCATAAATCATAAACCGCAATTTACCTTTCATTTAATCAAATCAAACATAAAAAAAACATACAAGCAAGCAAGACTTTTATATTATGTTACTTGCTGTTACGGAACCCTTCATGGGTGAGTCCGAATCGCACTTGGCCGCTTTTTTTTTTGCAAAAATCATTATTTGAAATAAGATTTTGACTTTTCATACAGTTTCATACAGTTGATTTAAAAAAAAAATTTTTTTTTGTAAAAT
The DNA here is from genome assembly GCA_963555685.1 of Acrobasis consociella. Taxonomy (NCBI): domain Eukaryota; kingdom Metazoa; phylum Arthropoda; class Insecta; order Lepidoptera; family Pyralidae; genus Acrobasis; species Acrobasis consociella. The sequence continues at coordinate 776,830 of OY743115.1, forward strand.
CGTATTTTGCTTTGCGAAACAATATTACTAGATATGGAGAAAAAAGAAACACGACGAATGTGCCTTCTGATTCAGATTATACTCAAAAGCCAATGAAAGGAAATTATGAAAATCATGTTTTACATAGTTTCTTCTTTAAACATCTACTTCTCTAACATAGCGTAGTGTAGCTGGTGGCCATAATCCCTTTAAACGTGTTAGTGGCTCCGTCCTCAGGATTAGTGGCCGTGTTTAACATAAACAGGTCGACCTTGCACAATAACTGCTGATCCTTACTAGCGAACTTATATAGATAATGAGAGCATTATCAAGCGAAATAAATCTATCCATATACATAATATAATAAAACACTAAAAAAAGTGTCTGTACATTAAATATATTTCCAAAAAAACATAGTAATAGAGTAAGAATTAAAAAAAATGTCTGTCTGTTTGTCTGTTAGTACACGCTAATATCCGGAAATACTGACCTGAATTTGTGACCTCCAACATAATTTGACCGATCAGCTGATCCAAGTTTGTATAAAAAGCCAACAATTATTTTTCATGTATTGACTTAAGTTCCTAGGATAGTTGTTCACTATTACGGACTGAATTCACCCTTGAAATTGTTTCTGTATATAATATTAGAACTTAATGTATATTATAATATTTATATATATATATTATTTGATATAATTTAAATAGTTATTTAATTGTTATCTTATTTCTTAAATATTCACTTCTCCCACTATCCAAAGGTTGACTGGAAGACATTGCTATGCGATAAGTCCGGCTTTGTATCATAATTCTGTCTTATTCATTTTTTCTGTTATTTGTATTTCCTTTGTTTATGGTAAATAAAAAGTGTTTGTATTGTATTGTAATTGACTTTAGTGCCAAGCATTGGATGACATTTTGTGAAAGTAGGGCAGAGGTAGGGAGGCCTAGTTAGAGCTGGCTCGAGAACCGCCCATGTGGTTCCCATCTTGTCGCGATGGGGGTGACGACGACCTCCCTACCATCACAGCCGTGGTAGGGGTCGCGGGGGAAGAGGAGTGTCGGTGTGTCGTTGCCGCTCGCCCTGGAGCATGAAGAAGCACACGGTCCCGGCCGATAGCGGCTGAGAGGTGACACCGCGGAGTTTTTAGTGGTAACACCACATAACCTTACCGGTGTCACGTAACCGGTAAGGTATCCGAAGGGATTTTCCCAGTGTCAAAAAAAAAGGCTCCGAGAACCGCGAGGCATTATTGCGTTGGACGCCAGGCTGTAAACTAAGTCTAAAGGAATTTATGTCACGCCTAATTCTAAGTTAGTTTAAGTATACTTAGGTGTTTGTATCGTTAAGTTGAAGTTAAGTAAGTAAAATAATCAAATAACGTCACTTCTTTCAATTAAAGCCCCGCTTCAGAAATAACGGCTGTAGTCCACAGAGGTGATAAAATACGTCACAAAAGAATCTGCTGGCCGTTCTCTTTTTGCGCAGAAATATCCGCAGTTTCGTTTAACAGAAATAGGTACAGCGCCCATAATATTTCTACTTTTCCACTACGAGCCCTGCGACAGATTACATTCATCATCATCATTTCAGCCGTATAGCGTCCTCTGCTGGACATAGGCCTCTCCCAAGGATTTCAAAAATGACCGATCTAGAGCGGTGTGCATCTAGCGCCTTTCAGCGAGTTTTGTCAGGTCGTCAGACCACCTTGTGGGTCGGTGTCCTACGCTTCGCTTGCCAGTACGTGGTCGCCATTTGAGTACCCTTTTTCCCCCATCGGCCATCGGTTCGTCACGCTATATGTTCAGCCCACTGCCATTTCAACGAGCTAATCCGCTGGGCTATGTAAGCGACTTTAGTTCTACGAATTTCCTCATTTCTGATTAGATCGCGTAGAGAAACCCCGAGCTTCTCCATAGCGCGTTGAGCGACTTTGAGCCTTCATATGAGACCCATAGTAAGGGACCACGGTTTAGAGCCATAAATCATCACTGGTAATGGCAACACACATAGGTCGTAGACTTTAGTCTTGAGACAGTGATTGCATTGCCCCACACAATACTTTTAAACAAGTTTATTTGCTAAGAAAATAAAAAATCCATAGTCTCTGCCTACCCCTACGGGAAACAGGCGTGATATTATGTATGTATGTATAAAAAACCCCGTCTGTCAAGAACGCCATCTATAGTTGGCGGAACTACCGATACGACGCAATATCCGTAGCGCTATCAATTTTTTAGAGAAAGCTCTGACTTTCAAACGTTACCCCCAATAACTTATAAACACCTGAACTGATTTTCAAAAAACATAGCTAAGATCCATCGCAAGAGAACTGCTTTCTATGAAAAAAACCGCTTCGAAATCGGTTCGTTGATTTTCCTAAGTCTTGTCCGCAGCAATTGACGTTATGCGGCTGATATGATGATGATGATTCAAGCGCTACCATGCCACAAACAGACAGATAGACCCATGGTATAATAAAATAAGGTATTCTCTTCCCGTGACAGCTGATGACGTGCGTGGAACTTGACTACGTCATCAGTTTGATATGTTGCCACTGTGTGAAATTGAATTACCCGAGCGTAATGCATTTTTGAACATTATATACCAATTTCGAATTAATAATCCATTATATCAATTTATAAAATATTGAATTGATGAATCACGCGAGAATCGCAAGATACTAAATAGCTAAGTTACCTACTTAATATTTTATTTAATATTCATGAACTAATTGAGAAAGTCCTTAAATTTACTGAAAAGAACAATCAGTGGCAACACTTTGTGACGTAGTCAAGTTCCATCTCGGGAAGAGAATACCTGTTTTATTATACCATGGATAGACCGATGAAACACCCTTCTTTTTATTGGGGGTTAAAACTATAATACACTTAGTACAATGCAAACTAAGTTGATCATTTTAATAATGAATTCTACTCGTGGCACGTTTTAATTATTTTCGTAAAATAAATCAAATGCTGCGGAGTGCATCCGGAATTTGCATTTTATTACTTACTTCCTTCTCGTGCACTTTTCAAACAAATTTGCACCGTATGTTAAAGCACTAACAGTTTAGTTTGTATAAGCTGAATTTTTACGTCTAAAGTAGACGAGAATTGGAGAACGTACTCTATCACAAGGCCACAGGGGCGTTTTTTCTTCATTAAACAATAAAGTTAATTAAGCAGTTAGATCAATATTTGACGTAGAAAACTTACTTAATTTTGAAATCTATCTAAATTTTATTATACAGGGTCAATTCAGTCCATGATACGAACTATATACCATAAAACTATCGAAAAACGAAAAAAAAAACGGTTTCCCAAATCGGCGTGCAGCCAAAAGGAAATTGATGGGCAGACGAACTTTTTCATAGATTTTTAATATATTTTTTATAGAAAAAAGGTGTTTGAAAAGTAATTTAACCCTGTGTATCAAAATATGATACCCAAATATTTTTTGACCTCCGATCAAGTTGTCCTTTCAGCTGATCAAAGTTTGTATGGAAAGCAAAAAAATTTCATGTTTCTTGGGGAAAGTTGTTCAGTATCCGGACTGAATTCACTCTTAATATATAGGTAGTTTCATTATATTTTGTCAGACGTTATAAATAAATATATAGGTAGTAAGTTCGAGACTTGTGTTATGGGATACTAACTCAACGATACTATACTTTATAACAAATACATATATAGATAAACATCCAAGGCCCAGGACAATTTGAAAAAGGCCATTTTTCTAACTTGCCCTGACCGGGAATCGAACCCGGGACCTCTGGGTGGCGGACGTTATATAAAAAGAGTCTACCTTTTGCCTTGCCTTGTTCGCAATGTGGAAAGGACATACCCGTAATAAATCGAACCACGGACTGTACTAGATCAACAAAATTAAAATAACAGTCAAAAAACAAAAACGGCATTTCCATACAAAAGTGTACAGCCGCCCGGGCAATTTGTATGGGAATGTCGAATTTCTTTTGGAACGAAGTTCCTTATCTCGCGTTGCGAAAGGAGGCTAGACGGAAAAAATTAAGACCAAAAGTTGTAACGACACTTTTTGCTATAGTTTTAATCCGTGCGGCGTGCGCGTGTTTCTCTGTCGTCTCTCTCTCTCCTAATTAATCGAAAAGGAACTTCGTTCCATCCGGGTGTCCATTGACACCTCTCAAGGTTTTTGTTTTTTGACTGGTATTTTATCGTCATTATAAGTACTATAGTGATCTAGTATAGCCCGCGGTTCAATTTATTACGGGTATGTCCCTTTTACGTTGTGTACAAGAACAATGTCGCGAGTAAAATACTGATAACCTTATCACGATGTTTCAAGTATCTGCACTTTAATACCAGTGTTGGCCACTCACACACATTTAAAACAGACAGATACTCAACCCCATAGAAACTATTTTAGGGCCCGTATAGGCAAAACTGGAGTTGCGGGGCAGGCACACAGAGATGGCAGCACACACGACTAGCAAAAAAGTAACAAAAAAGTGTTGAATATACTCGTATTTATTTTTAAATTATTTATTGCATTTTATATAAGTCATATTGAATTAACTGAGTACTATTTTATTTAAATATTAGTAATAAAAGATTTTAATGTTTTAACTATGTAAAAAAAAATGTTTATTAGGCGATGGCTAGGCTAGGCATGGCCACACTTTATTAGGGTAAGGTCAGCGTTGTCACACTTACCTGGACGGGGGTGACGTAACAAAAGAGTTCAGGAGAGAAGATTGAGAGTGGGGATCTGGAACATGGGAACAACGACAGGAAAAGGAGGAAAAGGTGGGGGTAATGTGTAAAGTAGGACATGGAGGAGAGCCCCCTCTCCTCCATGTCCTACTTACAGTTAGTACAAATATGGTAAACTAGCTGTGCCCGTGGGCTTCGCTCCTCGTGGGAACTTTGGGATAAAAACTATCCTATGTCCTTTCCTGGGTTCAGTGGTTGAAGCGTGACGTGGTACCAAACAAACAAATATACAAACTCACTTTCGCATTTATAATATAATTAGTAGAAAAGTAGGAATAGTAGGAAAAGTAGGAAAAGTAGAAATTATAGGAATAGTAGGAATAAAAACTGGAGAGAGTTGACATACAGAGCCGTCCCCAAATAGGGATAAGGTGTCGAAGATGATGATGATGATGATGATGGTCACACTATATTAGATACCCTGGCCACCTACTGATGTTATCATTGTCGTGGTCATTTGTCAGCCCGCAGTGACTAATGACACGGCCACTTATTAATGATGCGGGTAGTGAGACTAATGACTGTGATTCCAATCTGACATTGTGGCTTTGCGGACAAGTCGATTTAAGGTGACGGGTAGGGTCTAGTGGCGCCCTTTTATCGTACACATGGAAACAATTAAAATTCTGCGACCTGTAAAGATTTTTAGGTGTAAGTATCGGTATTTTTTTTTTTATTAATTTAGTCTTTTTACGTGTTTCGTGCTTAAAGGGTAAAAACGAAACCCTATTACTGTCCACCTGTCTGTCACCAGGCTGTGCTCATGAACTACACTAGACAGACAAAATTTTCACAGATTCTGTTGCCACAATAACAACAAATACTAAGACATTAAAATCGAAAGAATAAAAATGGACATTGTATTTTTTTATTCCTAATATTTAAAAAAAAAAAACGACGTGTTGCACTCTGGGAGTGCCGGCAGAAGTGAAAACTTGAATATTAACGTTGTGCATTTTTGATATTTTGGAATGGTTAGGGAATAATTTTGCACGAATTGCTTTAATTATCAGTATAAAAGTACTCTCATTTATGTGGTAAAATACAATATTTATTTATTGGGCTATCGTACACAAACATGACATTTTATTAGCACGCTGTAACATAAACACACACGAACATTCGCGCAAGCGCCCTGCGCCGTCTTACGAATTTTCGATCAGGGTCACTACGTGTCCTGAAGCGAGTTTAAAATTTTTTACCCATTCCAAAAAAAGTGCACAACGCCGCTAAAGAAGTTTTTACTTCAATTACTTAAAATAACTAATCATTCAATCAACAAGTATAATAATAGGCAAGACGAATCAAAAATATTTTATTTTGAAAAAAAAAAACGCTCTAGCGGTCACGTTGCAAACTGTACGTATGTTTGTGATTTTTTACTTTTTTGAGAAATTAAAAAATATCGGCCCATTATTTTTAAACAATCTAAAAGAGATACTAATTCCAATCATACTTTTCTGACCCTGTCGTCACTATTGTTAAAAACTTTGTTATTCTTTGCTATAAAGGTTGTTTGTACAATAGTTATCTAGTGAAGTAAGTATAGTTAGTAAGTTGTACAAAAACAAAGCACTTCTCGGGAACTGCTGTACGCGAAGTTGTTTAGTGTAAGCCATTTAGCCAGCGATTGCGAGATTGCTTGTGTAGAGAAACAATTTGTTTGGATTGGGGTTCTAGAACTAGCGCTATTTGGGAACGTAGTTTATTTCTAGGAAGGTTACCTTTGGAACTGATGATATTGCGAAAATTCTCTCTTTTTACAACTGTACCTAATAATGCAGGATATTATGGTCTAACAAAATAATAATATACCAAAACTATTTGAAGGGTGAATTCAGACGGGTGAAGTGTCAGAGTTTTTAAACCACCTTAAAATATTAAACATAGTATAACATTATTCGCTGATGATAGTACAGTAACAGTTAAATGCACGGACAAAAAATCATATAAATTCGACGTTAACTCAACATTAGCCTCAATAATAACTTGGCTCGATAATAATAATTTAAAAATAAACCTTGATAAAACTAACATTATGCATTTTACTCAAAGACCTAAAAAGGCGAACAATTTTAACTTAGAATACCAGGGCAATATTGTATCTAATGTTCCATCTACTCGATTTCTGGGAATAATAATCGACTGTAGGTTAAAATGGAAAGAACAAATTGAAAGTCTTTGTAAACGGATTAGTAGTTCATCTTATGCCCTATATAGGTTATCTAATGAAGTAAATACTGATACACTAATAACTGCATACTATGGCCTTGTTGAATCAGTCCTTAGATACGGTATAATTTTTTGGGGAAATTCCACCGATAAAGATATAGTATTTAAAATGCAAAAGCGCTGTAAGTTGTGAACCGTTTTTTAAAAAACATAAGATTCTAACATTTCCGTCATTATATATAATAGAAACAGCTATATTTGTAAAAAGTAATCCTCACCTGTTTCCTAAGTTATCTGATAGAGTAGAAAGAAACCGACGTGAAGACAAATTGTGCATACATCCATCCAAAACTGCTTTATTACATGATAGTGTATTAGGTATGGCACCGATAATATATAATAAAATACCAAAACAATATAAAGAATTAAATGTTACTTTGTTTAAGAAAAAATTTAAGTCATTTTTGATAGACAAATGTTATTATAGTATTAAGGATTTCTTATCTGATAAATTGTGAATTGATTTTAGTTTATATATAAGGTCCATAGGTAGCATAGGTATAGATGATAGCCTTTCTGACCACATTTGCACACCGGTGATGGTAAACATGATTGGACGAAATTGAATGTACTAATATCTTGTAACACATGTTTGGCAAATAAATTATCTTTATCTTTATCTTTATCTTTAGGCCTCTGCCATGGTTTTAGGTAACGACCAATTTCAAAGACAGTAACCGGGACCGACGGCTTAACGTGCCCTCCGAAGCACGGATCATTTTACTTATCGGACAATCAGGTGATCAGCCTGCAATGTCCTAACCAAACTAGGACAACAACACAAAGTCGTTGCCCCCGCCAGGAATCGAACCCGCGACCTCCGGGTATGAGCCGAACGCTCTAACCACTACACCACGGAGGCAGTAACGAACGATTCAGTCCAAGGAACGTATGTCTTATATGAGAAGTAATTTTTGGCCTCATCTGACATGTTTAACGACTACCATACATGATAACAGCCGGGACCAACAGCTTAATACCTACCTTGAGCACTTTTTATGCCACTTGTGGTCACCCATCCAAGTGTGGACTACGCCTTTGCATTTTTCTTGAGCATTAATTAAACTCCGAACCTATTGAGACTCGTATGATTGCTCGACAAATTAAAACACACAAAAATGGAGTCCCTATTAAAGTGATTGGTGAAATTCTATTAATAAGACTGGAAACGACTGTCAAAGGAAATGATACCTGAGGGAAATCAGATCGGGCGGAGCCGGTGTAAGTGGCGCATTCAAGTCGAGCTGATTGATACGGAGCTTTGAACAACTTGTACAATGGTAATAACTGTACAGAGCGAAATGTGAAGTCACTATGGAAATCACTTGAAAAAAATCTTTTTTAAAGGTCAAACATAACAAAAAAAGTACTTGTCATACAAATAAATAAATAAATAAATAAATAAATAAATATATAGGGACAAATTACACTGATTGAGCTAGCCCCAAAGTAAGTTCGAGACTTGTGTTATGGGATACTAACTCAACGATACTATATTTTATAACAAATACATATATAGATAAACATCCAAGACCCAGGACAATTTGAAAAAGGCCATTTTCCAACTTGCCCTGACCGGGAATCGAACCCGGGACCTCTGGGTGGCGGACTAGCATGGTGACCACTACGCCACGGAGGTCGTCAAAATGTGTGCAGCCAGCAGGGCAATTTGTATGGGAAAGTCATTTTTTTTACTTTTTGGTTTTTTGACTGTTATTTTAACTCCATTATACTAAAGAGGTCTTGTATTAGCCTGTGGTTCGATTTATTACGGGTATGCCCCTTCCATGTTGTACGGCTACTTAATATTTAATACAATAATTTTTCAAAACTAAAAACTGACTTCACCCGCAAGCTAAACAACTGATTTTGACCACCTGACAATTATACATTTTCAAACAAAAAAATATTTTCCACGTTGGTCCAGGCGTCTTTTTTTTTTAGGGACAAATTACACTGATTGAGTTAGCCCCAAAGTAAGTTCGAGACTTGTGTTATGGGATACTAACTCAACGATACTATATTTTATAACAAATACATATATAGATAAACATCCAAGACCCAGGACAATTTGAAAAAGGCCATTTTCCACCGGCCATGCCATTTTCAGACCGGGAATCGAACCCGGGACCTATGGGTGGCGGACTAGCATGGTAACCACTACGCCACAGAGGTCGTCTTTGAGTAGCCGGTGAAGTATCCAAATAGCTTTTGTAGTTAAAAATTAATGTTTTCCAGAAAAAAAAGCATATATAGTGAAACGATCGTATTGCAGTATATAGATACTATTTTACCAAAATGAGCCATCGGTACTATCGATAGTATTGATAGGCCTGTGGCGACCTCTACGCCAGTATACAACCTCCGACGATACACTGTCGGAGGTTGTATGCTTATATAGTCAGTTGCAACCAGAACTCTGAGATCGAGATGTAGAATCTGCTGGCGCCATCTTGTATGATTCTTGTGAACTATTTATCGCTTGGTTCAATGATGCTGTTTTTGGTTTCTAGTTCTTCGTAGTGGCGTAGAGGTCGCCACAGGTATCGATATTATAGATGATTTCCGAGGTCAACTATCGATAGTCCGGATATGCATCATCCCAAAATACACATACATACGTACTATCACGTGTTTATCCTTAACGGGGCAGACATAACATTTTGAGTGTTACGGCTTATTTTTTTATTGGTTCATGTACACTTGAAAAATGTAGAAATAAACCTTATAAAAGTAAATATAATACATATGTGCTACTTATTTCTAAAGAAATTTCTTCCACCCGCCAGAGGAAATGGCTTAGCAGATAGAGCCCAGGGCCGCTAGACTCAAAGGCCACTTTTAGCGTAATGGTGAGTGGAAAAGGTATAGAAAAGAACCATGTTATGTAGTAATGGGTTTATAGCCGAATCGCCTTTTAAATGATTCGCATTTTCGCCCATTTTGCCGTGTGGTTTCCAGCAGAGTAGAATAGGGCCACTCCAAGACCTCCCGTGGATGTCGTAGAAGGCGACTTGGGGAATACAAGCTAAACAAAGGTTATAAACATCAATGAGAACTCTCCAACCCGTCTGGCCAGCGTGGAGAGTGTAGGCAGGCCAAGACCTCTGGCAGCTCTGGCCAAGTTTGGCTCTGGTAGTACAGAGAGGGCCGTGCTCCTGCAGTGGAGAAAAGACCTGATGATGATGATGATTTTAGCCCATTACCTCAATCGGCTTCTACAAAAGAGAAGCAGCCGGTGAATTCAAAGTTTTTTCTTTTATCCCACACAAGCATGGAAGCTTAAATATGCGCGATATATGCAAAATAATCGGCAAAAATTGCATAAGCATTGTAAATATGCACTTGCATATAATTTGGTCTCTACTTACGGACTAGTGAGAAACCATATCGTTGACACTCCAATATTTGCCTAGGTTAAATTATCTGAGTTTCAGATTAGCAGATCTTAATTAGGTTATCCCGATCTCCTCGAATTGATGATTAATTGCGACATGATTTGATTAAATGCCGCTTGCGATGCTAACCATCTGTGAATTAGTCAAATTATCAGGGTAATTTAAATTAATAGGTATATACAGTTTAGGAATATTAGCCATGATACTTCAGCAACCTTATGACCGGCTTGACATATATTCGAATATTATTATAATTGTTTCGTTTACTCATATATACAATAAACATTATGGAGAAGGGATGATGATTTTTTTTTTAATTTACACTCCTATTTATCGTAAATAAATATACAATTTTTCTTTTTATGAACGACTGTTCATAAAAAGAAAATTGCCTTTATAATATTTTTTTACCCTTGTGATTTGCACCATTTCACTAAAATTATTTTTAGCAATTACTTGCGGATTCTGGCACATTAAAAATTCAACTATTCTGACCAAATTTAAAATATTCGAATCAAAGATAAACTAAAAATCACAAAATAACAGTGTACTTAGTTCAAAACAGTTTTGTTTCATTTAACTGCCAGTAAAATATAAAGCTTTAAACATTGTATAGTCGATTTGCGCCCGTGGTTTGCACTATTACTCTCAAATGACTCGTTTATGGCCATCATTTGTGGATTCTGGCACATTAAAAATTCCACTATGCCGGTAAATCTGGTCACGTTGAGCGCAGCTTCCGGTGGAAATTAAAAAGGTAGCAGAAGCGAGAGATAGACCTACACTTGTTAATTAAAGCAAGATATCGATACTGAGAAGGCCACTTCTTTTAATAATTTTACACAATCTATTAACATAATAAAAAAGTAAAATAAGTGTGTCTGAACATTAAATATATTTCGATCAAAAAAAAATATTGGGGGCGATGGAGACATAGTAAAAGAGTAAGAATTTAAAAAAATGTCTGTCTGTTTGTCTCTTTGTCTGTCTGTGTGTCTGTTTCTCTGTTTGTACACCGCTAATCTCCGGAAATACTAGACGGATTCGAATGAAACTTTTTTTATTATATAGCTGTTAAGCCTGGGCCACATATAGGGTATAAATGATATTGGAAAATGAAACATCTGATGCAGAATTATAATGGAAATGGTCCAGCTAAACTATAAGAAATATAAAAATAACGGCTTTGCAAAAGTTGTTCAGCCTGATGAGCATTTTCCAGAGATATAAAGTCTACTGAACGAAGTCGCGGGCTTCGGCTTGTCAATAACTATTTTGATTCCTTTTGCCACCTTCTCGTCCATAAAACCTTGTTGATTTTAGCCAGGAAACACACAGGCTTTTGTAGTTCAAATTTGCACTCCCTGTGGCCCGGTCCAAAAGATATGAGGTTTGGTCTACAAATGAATGTCGATTTCGGCCTCCTGGCTGCATTTGTAATTTCACTTGATTGATATTTACATACTCCAATAGACGTCGGACTGGCTGAAACGCTCTGGGGTTTGGAGTGCGAATTTTAACTGAAAACGCCTTTGTGCTTCCTGACCTAAATAAAGGCTTATGGAATGACGCATTTGCATGCTTAAAGACGTGGCCTTTGAGTATTGCGGCCTTAATCTTTCGCAAGTAAAGCGGCCCCGGGCGTGGTCCCCACTTGGATGGGTAACCACAAGTGGCATACAAATTTCTTTCATGAGCTCCTCTGTGCTTCGGAAGGCACATATAAGTCCTTGGTCCCGTGTCGTCATTGCATGGTAGTCGTTAAGCTATGTCAGATGCCATCAGGCAGCTTGAAAAATCTGACACCAAGTGTTGGCCATTTACACACACGAAAAACAAACAAACAAACATTTGTGGGTTCTTTCTGCTAAGTATATATGTCGGTTTATTTATTTATAAAAACTTTATTGATCCACAATATACAATTGTTTACAATTGGCGGACTTCACGCTAAAAGCGTTCTCTCCCAGTCAACCATAGGGATAAACAGAGATTTGGTAGCGGCGCAAAATTACTTAAATAAAACAACACATATTACCCAATAAATATGCCTACGTAGGTACAAATACCTATACTTATAACCTACATACACATATACATATTCATATATTCTATAATATACAAACAATGAATGATGATGGTGAAACTGAACAGGGATTCATTATTAAAAAAGGAGAGAGTGTACTTTTCTCTTGAAAGAAAATTTAGTGGAAATGTCCTTGATGTCAACGGGTAAAGCATTCCAGAGCCGTGAAGTTTGTAAGGTAAGAGTTTTTTAAAAAGCAAGTGCGATGTAGAGGAATAGAGAGAAGACAAGTGTCGGCAGAGCGAAGTTGCCGATCATGATGAGATCAGAAAGAAATTGAAACGGTTTCTTTTTTTCCGTGGGAGGGCTGTCATCTATTAAGTATACATGGTGGGTAATAAAATAACAATTGAGTTGCGTGTTATATCCTTTTGCTACCTTATTTTTTTCCGTTTATGTCAGATTTACTGCACCAGACGACTTTTAATGGCCCTTGCAGAATTTAAACGGCAGTTTAAAAAGAGTGATAACAGAGGCATTTTCGTAGCTCTTGACTCACCTGGGTTTTAAGTAATTGAGCTTTTACGACGGATAGGTTTCCTATGTAAATTTCTGTAGTTTTAACCAATTTGACGCACTTATGATAAGATTATTCTAAACATATTTTTTTTACTAAACCCCGTTTAAAAGTAGCACATACACAATTTTTCAATACTAAAATTTAAAGTTAGTATGCGAAGATGTCACAGTAGGCTCAATCCTTCATGTCTTACTTACTATTCTCCAGCATTGATTTCTGCAGCCTTTTTGAAAATTCATTTTTAAATGTATTTTTTAGTACCTACTTCACACATTCCTTACTCATCATTCTTACTGATTCTTCTACCACCTCTCATACTTATAACACTGTAAAATTTTATTAGTTCTGTTATAAATATAATACATAAAATTAAAAAGAAAAAAAAAATGTGTCTGTACATTCTGTACATTGAATATATTTCCAAATAAATATTTGGGTCTGACCGCTCCACGTTTGGATTGAACCCGGAACTTCTGGGTGGCGGACTAGCGTGGTAAAGTAATATAGTCGATTATTACGACAGCTAAAGGAAGAGACGGAGTTCTATTTTACGCCTAAATGATTCTCTAGTTTGTTCTATATATGCGAAATATATATTCTTAATCCTTAATCCTACCAATATTATAAATGCGAAAGTGAGATTGTATATTTGTTTGTTTGTTACCACTTTACGCTTCTACCACAGAACCTATTTAGGTAAAATTTGATATAGATGTAGTTTAATACCCAGGGTAGGACATAGGATAGTTTTTATCCCGAAATTCCCACGGGGAGCGAAGCGCACGGACACAGCTAGTATGTATATAAGTTTTATACGCTCGGGGTTATATGTGTTAATTTAAGGCGCCAACTTGTCCAAATGTGTCAGCATCTGACAGGCCGGTGGTCTGACAAATGACAACTGTCAGCAGAACCCTGCATTGACACGTCTATGTGACGAAGGGTGACACTGATTGATAGTGGGGCCTTGCAGTGATAGGGCAACAGTTTCTGCTTTATCTACATAACATGCTTCTTTGTATATTCTTGTCATAATATATCCTTTATAGTAAGGCCGCGGACGACCAAGTTCACAAGTGGCAGAAATTTTTTAGAGACGTGCATTGTACGACACTTTAATTTTCCTGGTTGCCATCAGTAATCATTGCATGTCAGTCGTCAAGCTATGTCAGATGCCATAAGGCAGCTTGAAAAATATGATACCAGTGTAGGGAACATAAAAAACGAAACAATATCTGACATGTGATGGCTACATATACAACCGAAAATCAAAACTAAAGAAAAATTGTGAAACAATAACATAGATATTTAACTCAACCTCGACCCAATAAATCAAAAGGCACAAAAACGAAGTTTAGGTCTAAAGCCTATTTTCATCAATTAGAAAGTCCTTTGGGTTTGATTTTATTACCGGCTCCATCTTCAAAGCGGCCATATTTCGTGGGCACATTAGTGACCGCTCCCGCTTGATGCCTTCGATAGCCTAGAGTCTAGTGGGAGTATAGTGCAGGGGACAAGGCAGTAAATAAAACTTGCAAAAATAAAGAGTAAAAACTTAGTAAATATTTGTATGTGTGGTTTTATAACTATGCTTATTCTTTGTTTTATTGTAAGTATCCAACGCAATTACAATTTTTAAGCTGCCTAAAGGCATCTGCTAAAGCTTATTGACTGCCATCTTCAGATAGTAAAGACTGAGCTCTTCATAACTATAAATAGTGACACACGTTTATGTATCACCGATACCGAAATTGCCATTTTTAAAAAGCGAGTCGACATAAATATGTAAAACTGTAAAACGGAGTAAAACAATTGTATCAAACTAATGTAATAGTATTGCATACTAATGCTAGTATTAGTACTGTTTTGTTTGATAGATAAGACACTAATTTATTATAAGAAACTCGTGTAGACAAAACAATACTATTAATAGATCGGAATTGTTTACCCAGTTGTGTAATTTGCCATTGAACTTGTGTGGTGATATTGTTGGAAACTTAATGATCAACTAGCCGGATTCATTGGCTAATTACAGTTATAATAGTAAACATTAGGTCAGCATTATCATCGTGAAGTTTATTATGCAACTGCAGTCACAAGACGGTTGATAAGAGTAGTTATCTAACGCAAAATCTTCATGTTGTTTATCATTGTATTGAGTTAGTCGACGATTTTTTTGTATCATTTTAAATTTTATTCAGAATCTTTCTTCAAATGGCTTTTATTTTAATTTTGACCTTGCAGGTAACGTCTACCTCCTACTCAAGCGAAGCTGTGGGCAGAACCAATAAATGAAGCAGTAAAATTCCAACAGAACCCATCCCACGGTACATTCCAACAAATTGCAGCAGTTCAGAGCAAATTGAATGCAAATGGCGCCGTCAGCGTAATGCCACGTGCGATGAGCATTGATAGGTTTCCA
This sequence comes from Acrobasis consociella, assembly GCA_963555685.1. Taxonomy (NCBI): domain Eukaryota; kingdom Metazoa; phylum Arthropoda; class Insecta; order Lepidoptera; family Pyralidae; genus Acrobasis; species Acrobasis consociella. Next base: position 792,221 of record OY743115.1, read on the forward strand.
CAATGGCTTTACAATAACGATATTAGGAAATCGAGGTTTGAAGCCTTCGCGTTTACTGCTATCATTAACGATCGCGTGGGATTTGTGTTAATTCCAGTCGCAGCTTTTTTAAATGCGCGGCCTTTGTGGCATTTCAACAAATGAAATATAAATAAACTATCATGTCTTTATCCCTAACGAAGTAAAGAAAGCCTAGAACCATAAGACCCAAAGGCTACGTTCAGCATGACGGTGGCCATGTAGGAGGAAAAAGGGATGGAATTTTTTTTTATAGGTTGCTAGCAGTACCACTTTTTATATGATTCGGATTCTCTTCTATTCCCATGATCATCATCATCATTAGCTTTAACATTATTAACTGTGCTGCTTCGGAGCTCGCAATGCGATTCCCAACTCCAAAGAAGATATGCATGGCCAGTATACAGGGTAACATTTTATCCACCAGCCAAATTTTTGAAGCAAGTTCAGTCTATGATACTGAATTACTTTTTATAAAAAAGATATTAAAAATCCAATCAAATTTTTGTTCAGTGAAAGGTTCTCCCATATAAAACCCCTTTGGCCGAGCGCTGATTTCCGTGGAAAGCCAAAATTTCTTTATTGTTTTTCTTTAATAGTTTTCCTCCAAAAATTGATTAATGCTTCAAAACTTTGCCTGGTGGTTTTAAAAGTCACCTTATATAGCTGTCAATCTACAAATAAACACTGTCCCTTGGAGTATTCGCCAAACATTCTCCAAAAAGGGCCGTCCTAAACCAACAGAGTAAGGGCTATTATAACGCCTCTATACCAGTCATTTGATACCCATTCGCATTTGAAAATAATCCTTATTGTTTGCAAAATAAGAGCGGGTTACTCTAGAGTGAAGTTACGTACAATTTAGGATTGTTTCTGACGGATTTGCTGGTGTCAGATGATCGGTAAACAACTGTTGGTTATCGCAACAGTTCTGAAAGTTTAGCAGTTTCTCGGTTATGACGAGACTATTCAATTGTACAAATATTTGCGGCTGCTCCAAATATCAACTCAGTTACGTCTATATAGCCGGCTGTCAGAGGAAAGACAAGACATTTTAGAAATTTTAGTAACGATCATGAGATGAACGTAAAACGGAGATAATTTCAAAGCGATTTGATAAGTATCAGACGAAGCCAAATTGAGTCTAGCGAACAAACAAAGACACGGTTGTCAAGAATTGGATCACTGAGGTGATTATAGCTGAACTCATTTTAAGCTTGGACGTAAGTACATACGTCGTTCTCACAGATTCGGTAAAACCTAAGTAAAATAAACATCGATTTGTTAGGAAATTCTTTAAAACGCAGCGTTTTGCGCGCTAAAAATGATTACCATTAATGATTTGACCCCAGAATCACAATAATGTTACACGTGCTTATACGTCTCAAAAAGGTTCAGATTGAATAATGTGGTCAATTTGTTAGCGGTCCAGCGAAGATAAAACGGAACACGCTTTAAAAATCCTTTTAAAATGAATTGGCGGTCGTTATCCTTTTGCTGGGCCGCCGTCGACGTAATTAGATAACGAAAGGTCGTAATTGCCGTATGGAAATGTGAAAGGTAAATACTTTTTAAAAGAGTGAAACATGTGCCTTGCTTGTGGTTTTGGCTTAGAACCATTCCATATTCTGCTCTGGTAGTCGTAAGGGGTGAGTAAAGAATTGAACTAAGAGCGTTTACATAGTACCACAGTAATGGCACTTCATAGAACCGGAGTAACATTTATGTCCACTACTAACGAAACTATACATCTATGTACACGTCAATGTGTGTGTGTTCGTCCGCTCAACCCCGCTCCCGTTTGTGAAAAATAAGAATTTATATGTCTTGGTAGACCAAATTTGTGTTGTAAAAATTAATTAGTCGTGTATTATGGATTACTTATGTTTGACCAACATTTGATTGACAAATGATCATTTGACAAACAACGTCTTACCAAATGTTCATTTGGCAAACGATACATTTGACAAAAGTATCATCTTACAAAAACTCACTTAGCAAATGATGAATTAGCAAACTCTACACTTGTTAAATGTGTTAAATAATAAAATGTCAATTGGCTTTTTATCATTTCACCAAATACCTAATATGTTTCGCAAATTAAGTATTTGGCTGATATTCGCTGAGAAATAAGGAATAGAAAAGGCCTATTTTCACGATGCGTCTCTTAAAAGCATATAACTTTGACTTTCGCAAAGTTATACTGATTGCTTAATAAAACTCAAATCGTTGTTGATTTAGCGTATCCACACCACAAAGTTCACAAACTTTGACTTCCGCAAAACACTTACTACAATAAAACTCAAATTGTTGACTTTGCGTATCAACAAGACCAAAACTTGGTGATCAATTGTTCAAGTTTAACAAAGTCGTCGTAAATGCAGTAATTCGTGTAGGCCGACGGATTTTATGGGATTGTCGGCTCGGGCTGTAAACCGCGCTTATGTTATATTCATACAATTTTGTTTACGAGTTGCTTCGAATCGCCACTTTTGCTTTCGTAGCGTGAAAGAAACAAGCGGATTCTCTTATTGATAGAGAAAGTGAAGTTATTCCAAGTTTACTAAGTAAATCTGATGGTTGTACTTATGTCGGTGACGAATACTGTAAGAAAAGTTTCTTTAGGTGGTCTTTCTCAGCAGTTGTCACTGCGAAGCGGTGATATCCGTAGCTTTTCTTTAAAAAATTAATTACATTTTAATATACACTACACTTAATGCAAATTATACTTAGTGACGTGTAAAGTGCCTTGAAAGGTCTTATTACCGAATATATAATACATTTGAGTTTAAGTAGATAAAATTTTTAAGATATTACATGAGCCAAATCGGCCAAGAGTTTGGGGATTTCCTCGCACAGTTTGCTAGGTATTAATTTGATAAAGGTATGAGACTCGAACCAGTGACCTTTTCTTTACGGTACGTGGATTAGCTGCCTAGCCCAACTTTACTTTTTCTCCTGCTATAAGCTGTATAAGTCCACTGCCAATCTAAAGAGTTCACTTAATAATTACCACGTGGGGCATGTATAAGTTGGAGATATAACAATGTATGCATACAAAATGTAGCTTATGTCACCCGGCTTTAAAAATTGGGCAAGATGTTTGGATGATACGGTGAAACAGATATAAATATCCACATACATACATACAAAGACTGTAGTCACTAGAACTTATTTATGAAAGATGATGATTGTCTTACGTAATCGTAGAAAATAAGAAATGAAGAATTCGCTATTTTCCAACAAATCTTCTCTTTCCAAACTTACTTTTTTTTAAACATCAAAACCAAAATTTTCCATGGGATTTGCATGAAATATATGCAAATGACGCCATAGTTTCTTGGAATCAAATAGTTCTCTTTAATTCAAATAAATATTAAATCACACTGAAAATGTATTTGTCATTTGTAACGTTTTATTTATTTTCTTAACAGTACCAAACAGTTTATTTTGACCCAGGAAAACCCGATTGTTCATAACTTAAACCACACGCAATAAAAATCTTATTATGACCAAGACTTAGCGCAACGGTCGCTGATTTCTCCAAAGACTATTTCACACTCTATGCATTGGCAATAAAGACGATCGTTCCGCGCTTTCCTGATGGCGCGAAAACCGAATGGACCTTGAAATAGTTGGCGACATAAAACAGAAACTATAAATGCTGATGCGGGTACTTTGAGGGTTTGTCATGGAAAACATAATAGTAGAACCAAGAGCTTTGAAAGAAGAAAATTATTATAGATCACTGTTCTTATTTCCGAAGTCGAGTTAGCTGAATATGCCGTGGGGTTTCCGGCAGAGTAGAAAAGGACAACTCCAAGTTTTCCCGTAGATGTCGTAGAAGGCGACTTAGGAAATACAAGCTAAACAAAGCTTATAAACATCATGAGAGCTCTCCAACCCGTCTGGCCCGCGAGGAGAGTGTTGGCCAAATCCTGTCGCTGCTCTAGCCAATTATGGTTCTAAGTAGTAAAGTAAAAAGTACGTATTCCATACTTTTTAATAATCTATCTAATGAGATTTTTTTTGTATAAATACATCAACATTTTATGTTCCACGGGCCAAAAAGTGGAATTTTTAGGCTGTAAATGGGTCGCTTTGCTACTCGTGTACTAAATAATGTCGGAGGCGGGCGACGGCCATTAATTATGATTTACTCGCGCTACTTCGTGACGCTTAGTATTTATTGCATGTTGATAGGCGATAACAGGCCAGACTAATAAATATAAGACCAAAACCAAGTTGCTTATTTTGTTTTTCGTGTTTATTTGACAACACTGGTGTCAGATTTTTCAAGCTGCCTAAAAGCATTTGACTATTATACTCTTGATCGGTTATTTTGGAAATCTTTGGAAGAGGCCTATGTCCAGCAGTGGACGTTATGCAGCTGAAATGATAATGATGAATTATACTCCAATTGAGATTGTAAGTAATGGAGTAGAGACCTCACATACATGTTGAAAGTATGTGTGATGGATGAAAAACTTTTAGGTTCATCTCATTTATTTAGACAGACTAGTTTTTAGTAGATTTTGACAAAATAAATCTTTAGACCACCTGATTTTTAGATAAGATTACCTAGTAACCTAGACTACTTCCTATTGTAACGACATGCGATTTAGACAATGAGCGTCTTTCGACGAGTTAACTTTGCGACCAATCGTTAATAGCTCTAAATTAGTTTGCTTAAGAAGTCTACATTACTTATTCGCGTTGAGAGTAATTTGGTGAGACCGGTTTTTCTGTTTTTGGTTCGGCTCTTGCACATAGGTAAGGCATTATAGTACCAAGATGACTAAATAAAAGCTTTTCGAAGCAAGCAAAAGCTCGTTACATTATATGCGCCTCTTGGTCACCAGCCAAGTTAAAACCACGCCCAAGGTTGCTTAACTTGCTCAACATCGCTCTTCAGAAATTGAAAACTCGGGACCATTTCCCCCTAGAGGGCGATTACTACAAATTGTGTAAGTTTGTTTTGCGGAAGCCTCGGGCAAGTTTTAAATGTTTTAAATGATCCCAAGGGAATATCTGAATTTGTGACATCCGGGATACAAGTTACTGCGTCAAAATGTAAATAATAACGCGCTAAATATTAGTTCTTCTTTGTTTTTAGGGTTCTGTCCCTTAAAAGGTAATATTGGAGCCATATTCCTTTGTTGTTTTTTAAAAGCGAGTTGTTAGTCATGTCTTTCGGTCAAAATTAGACCACATCTCTTCCTGTGGATGTCGATAAAAGTTCAAAAATAATTTATTTATCTTTGGATATTTGTATCACTTGATAGTTATCAATTATCATAAGAGACGACTACAGGACTAAGCGCAAACATCTGCTACAACTGCATTCCTAAGGAAGATTGTCGTCGAGCGGCGGCTGCTTGTAAAACTTTTCGCACAAATGTAATTCCATGTTATATCTAATAAAACAAGGTATTCTCTTCCCGTGATAGCTGATGACGAAGGTGGAACTTGACTACGTTATCAGTTTGATGTGTTGCCACTGTGTGAAATTGAATTACCTGAGTGTAATGCATTTTTGAACTTTATATACCAATTTCGAATGAATAATCCATTATATCAATTAATAAAATATTGAATTGATGAATTATGCGAGAATTGCGCGATACTAAATAGCTAAGTTACTTAATATTTTATTTAATATTCATGAACTAATTGAGAAAGTCCTTAAATTTATTGAAAAGTACAATCAGTCGCAACACTTTCGTGACGTAGTCAAGTTCCATCTCAGGAAGAGAATACCTTGTTTTATTGTACCATATGTAATTCCAAAGAGGGTTTCGTTGACGTCAGCCGGAACTGTAGCTATACCGTTTAAACTGTTCCAGCCTTTCATGATTTTGCGTGGTCTTCATCGTCCTTAGATGATTATTGACACGCATATTATGTTTGGGAAAAAAAGAAAAGGGAAAGCGCTCCGGGCTCCGGAGCAGCACAGCTGAGGATACAACCGCGAAAGCACTAAGATGAAGAATATGACACAGCGAGTTATTAAATAAATAATAAATAAATATATAGGGACTGATTGAGCTAGCCCCAAAGTAAGTTCGAGACTTGTGTTATGGGATACTAACTCAACAATACTATATTTTACAACAAATATATATATAGATAAACATGCAAGACCCAGGACAATTTGAGAAAGGCCATTTTCCAACATGCCCTGACCGATTATCGAACCGGGAACCTTAGAGTGGCGGATTAGCATGGTAAACACTACGCCACGGAGGTTGACGCTAAAATTGAAAACTTGCGGCCCTTGTCCCTGAACATTACTCTGCACATTAAGTAAGTTTGTTTTCCTCGAACAAGGAAGAATGTTTAAAGTGATCCTCTGAGAATGTCTTGTTTAGGATTCGTGGGGCGTGGAATGAGAATAACTGCGACAAACGAACTGAACACTGACATGCTAAGAATGAGTTAGTCTAGAATGGTCTTAAACGAAAACCGTTTTATTTTAAAACGCAGACTAACTTTGTTACTAGATTTAAAACATTATTCGACCAAATCATGTTGACATCTAGTAATATGTCATTGTCTCATCTGAAAATATCAACTTGATTTGGTCGGATAATGGTTTCAATCTAGTAACAAAATTAGTCTGCGTTTTATAGACGGAAATAGTGTATGTAGCAACTCGTCTAAAACACTTAATGCCTATAATACCCCGATAATGCGAGCCGCTTCGCTTGTCTAAATGATTCCTCGATATTTTCGCCCTCTCTCGATTGGTTGGGCTACTGATGCGCAATAGGAAGCATCTGGAACATTTTGAATTACGCTTTTCATTTTCTTTCAGGTCAGCAAGTAAATGAAGAAATGTTTGTTATAAGGTTCATCAGAGAGTGCTTTAGGAATCTGGAGTTTGTTTATTTTCGTGTAAGTAACGGCCGCTCTAGATCTGTCATTATGGAAATCCTTGCGAGAGGCCTATGTCCAGCAGTGGACGCTGAAATGATGATGATGATGAAGTGACCTGGGAGTATGAGATACTAATTCAACGATACTATATTTTATAACAATTACATATATACATAGGACAACAAGACCCAATTTGTCGCTTTGACCTGACTAGGGATCGAACCCGGGACCTCCGTTATTTATGACAGCTTTACGTTAGAAAAAGCATTGCATGAAAAAGCATAACAGCATATTACTATATTATACAAGAAACGATTTGAAAATAATCACAATTTTGTATTTTGCTTAATGCGATTACACTTTTTGTTCTCTAGGTGATTTACAGCTTAGGAAATATTTTGCCTTATGACATTAATTTTAGGCATTTTCCTTATAGACGAAATTAAAAGTTAGACACTCGGAGCAGATCGTCGAAGCCGTTCTAAAAGTACTTAGGAAGTCTGCCCGGCCTGGTTATGACAAGAAAACTTGTCAGCCTTAGTTGGAAGGCCGAATCGCCCCTGGGGCGGCTCGACCCGCCGATTACGGCGGAATGTCTGCGTTATCCTGGAGTTATTGTTACAGAAATGTACGATAAAACTGTCCAGAGATGTCAGGCAATGTGTAATGGGCCAATAGGTTGCTGACGGGAAAATATCTTTCGATTAATGCTGGCATTTCATGAATTAAATTATTTTTACGGAAAATCTAAGAAAAGTAAGAAAGTACCAGCTGCTTCTCTTTCCGCGCAGATCGTAAAAAGCCGATCGAAGGACTGGGCACTAACTATGTTGCAATAAGCTTCATCTTTCATATTCTTGCCCACCTCCTTTCTAAAATTTCATTATCTTCAAATTTTATACCTAAATTAAATTTTTAAATTCCTGACGCATTTCTTCCTCATCATTCTTACTCATTCCTTTTACAATTGAGTATTGATTGTTTATCTACAAATGTATTTTTATTCCAAAAGAAAAATAACATTGTTTATTTCTCGATTTATTACAATATTTACAACTGCGTTCTACCTAGAAAAACCCGTCAAAGGGACTAATTTATTTACATAAATGACTCGAAAGAATATTATTTGTGTATTATTTTTGTTGAGGAAAGCATTCACAATTACATTTATTCCTTTTGTAAATAGAAATACGTTTTTTGTACTAAGAGGAAAATATCACGAAATCAGCACCGGCAACTTAGGCTTCACTCACACCGGAACGGTAGCGTATGGACTACTTTACTATCAAACCATAGTCACCAAGTAGATGCTGAGCAATTATCAATAAATAATAATAAAAAAGCCTTTATTCTAACAAAAAAAAAATTGTTATTCAAATTTCTATTTACATTAATGTATTTCGGAAGTCGCCTTTGCGTTGTTTTGTTCAAGCAAAATTGTACATTTCGCTAACAGTAATAGAGGTGAATACGGTTCTGGCACATAAATAATATAAGGATTACATACGCCTTGTGACTTATGAGTAGTTAAAAAATATATAAATAAAATCAGTCGAATTACACACCAGACAAAACCAATTTTTATTTGACACAAAGAAAGAACTAACAATCAAATAGGTGTATTTCAAAATTCATATCATAGCTATACATTTGCAAAGAGTTTGCAACATCCTGCGGCTGCAGCCGCTTGTTCTACATACTTCACAAGGCGAGAACGGGGTAGAGGTGCGAGGACGAGGGGCGGGGACGCATATTGCGCGGGACCTTAGGAGATTACCTTCAGTATGTACTACTTACCTATACAACGTGGAAGGAACATACCCGTAATAAATCAAACCATGGGCTATACTAGATCACTTTACTAAAATAACAGTCAATAAGCAAACAAATCAGTCCGACATTCCCATACAAACTGCATGGCTGCACGCTTGAGTATGGAAATGCCCAAAAAATTTCTTAGTTATTTTACTGTTATTTTAATTCCATTGTACTATAGTGATCTAGTCAAGCCTGTAGTTTGATTTATTAGTAGTATGTCCTTTCTACGTACCTAGTATATTAATTCTGTTGTTGCGGTGTGAGTTACGCTTTACGTATAATATTGTGTCGGGCCTCGGCGTGGGTAGTGTCAGTGGACGCGACTAGAGATTTCTTGTAGTCGACCTTTTTTGTCCAAACACTATAATGCATGATCAGCTGCCCCCGTAGCATGGCGCCGTAGATAAATGCAAATAAAGTGTATATCGCGCAACCGATTAAATAGTTTTTTTTTGGTATTAGTTATAACGAAGAGTGAGACAATTATTGATATGATAACGCTCGATAAACGCTGACGCCAATTATACCATGCTACCGGCTGGTCAAGTAACGTATAGGTGGTCCAGGAGTGACTTTATGTCATTTAAAATTATGTCATTTATTGTTTGAAAACTCAACGAAGACTACAAAAACAAAATACAGTTTGACTTGCTTGGCCGGGTTTAAGTTAATGCACTAAAAAGGTATAATTTAAAAAAAAATCATAAACATGATCTGTGATGAAGTGTGACAATGTAATGCTGATCTTAATATCTTCAATTCAAGTTTGTCACAATTTAAAAGATTACTTATGCCTTCATTGGATATGTAAACTTTCTCACAATTACCTACCTGTTTTGATGACTTACCTGCGCTACCTATATAGTAAAAATTATATCGTTATATCTTACTTGCTTTCAGGTACTTGGCCATGCTGTGTACACTATATTGGATTACTGACGAGTTCTGTTTCTTTAAGGCTTACAAAATTCTCTTGCTCTTTATTATCTATAATCTGTTTGTTTGTCTTATAATAAAGTCAAAAAAAAATGGGCATAGTGGTTACCATGCCAGGCCGGGTGCGATCCCCGGCGGTCTTGGGTGTTTATCTATACACGGTGATTTTTCATTGGTTTTGAAGCCACTTCATAGGCATCGTTAGTAAGACCTAAATTAGCTAGTCAAAATAAAAATTTAGAAACAAAAAATGTTGTCTAAAAGTCTAAAGTAAAATTGTGAGATCAATTAGTAGTACCGCCGCCATACATCACCCGCCGGCCGGCCGGGGTCATCGACATTACGCAGCTTTTTGGCCGGCGTATAACTACGTGGTCTCGATCGAAAATCATTTATATTACGCAACTTTTTTATCTTATGACCAGAGATCGGAATCCGGGTGCTATTGCTATCAAAAGTATGGATATGACTTAATGTCCCAGGATTTCTCGAGAATCGGTACCTTAGTAACTGATGTGAATACATTACTAAGATTTCGAATTAAGATTATTCTACTGTTTGTAGTATACACAATCTTTCTATTTAAATGAATAATGTTATGGACTTTTAGTCATATCAATACTTTTGATAGTAATAGCACCCGGATTCCGATCTCTGCTTATGACATACACAAATTTGGATTACGTATATGGATAGAGGAATTTATTTACTATACGACCTTTTTTTTTCAATACCAATGAAAAGTCAGCGTTTATAGGTATGTATTTTTTAGCCAATAACACAAGTGTCGAACTCACTTTAGGGCTAGCTCAATCTGGGTGATTTGTCCGTAAATATTTTTATTTTATTTATTTATTATCAAGCTAAGTCAGGGAAATCTTAGTCAAGTCTCTCACATAACAAGAAACCTAGGCTACATTAGCAACATTGCAGGAACTTGCCTCCTATCTCGGAAGCCGTACTGCCGCAGATAATGAAGGAATCCCCAGGAGTGCTGCGCTTATTGAGGCTGCGTTCAATGTTGTGGTAATTTTATATTTCTCTAAACAATCAACAAGGGTCATACATTTAATGAAACGGTAGAAATTGCGTGTCAGTACCTTTATCAAAGTGTATATGTGATAAAAGAAGAGGTAACTGAACGTAACTTTTTTTTGTCTGTGTATATGTTTGTGTCTGTATGTTTACGCGGTTTATCCTAAGTATTTACGCGGTTCTTAAAGTGCAGTAAAATTCACATAAAAATCCGTTGTCAAAATAAAGTAACCGTCATAGATATTAAGTTGACTGATTTGTTAAAAGTGCGTAAAACAGACTTCCAATTTGTGGGCATCAGCTGCTTGGTAAAAAAAATTGTGTTTATTTAATTTATTGCACTTAATATCTTAAGATTATAGTACAAAAGGTACAACTTAGTGCTTCTTCTTCTTATCGTGTGTGTTAGTGACTAACACTAGTGTCAGAGTTTTTAAACCGCCTTAAAGGCCTCTGACATGGTTTTACGTAACGACCAATGTCAAAGACAGTGACCGGGACCGACGGCTTAACGTGCCCTCCGAAGCACGGATCATCTTACTTATTGGACAATCAGGTGATCAGTCTACAATGTCCTAACCAAACTAGAACAACCGTCGGGAATCGAACCCGCGACCTCCGGGTATGAGCCGAACGCTAACCATTACACCACGGAGGCAGTTAAACTTAGTGCTAAGAATTTTACTATCACATTTATATATTTATTCTCACATTTTATCTAAGTTTACAGTTCAATGGTTTTTAATGCGATACAGCGTACTTAACACATTAATTTGTTGTTGAATTGATAAAACAATGTATCTTAAATGCAATTAGTTAACTTATCTAACATACACGATGTTACATAAAGACAAAATATTCCTTGAAGAAATATGCTCATGGAACAAGAAACAGCTTTCCCGGGGAAAAACTTTTCATAGTATATAATATTGAATACTAGCCGAAGCCCGCGACTTCGTTCGCGTGGACTTTATGTGTCCGGAAAATACTCATCAGGCTGAACTACTTTTACTAAGGCGTCATTTTGTATTTACTAGTTTAGCTGAACCATTACGGTTCTGCATCAGGTGTTCCATTTTACAAAATGAATTATACCATACATGTTGCCCAGGCTTAACAGCTAAATAACAAAAAAGTTTCATTTGAATACGTTCCGGAGATTAGCGTGTACAAACAGGCAGACATTGTTTTAAAATTCTTACTATGTCTCTATCGCCTCAAATATTTTTTTTGGAAATATTCAATGTTCAGGCACATTTTTTTACTGTTTTTATTATATGTATAAATAGATTTTTTCTTCGATGCCAGTCTGCAAAAAAAAAATGTAACTACGTTGGTACATTTTTGTTTCTTTCTTGCCTCTTCACCCCGCACAGACTGTAAATTCCGATCGAGGGAACGGGTGAAAATGCGAATACGCAATGCGGCAAGCTTTTTCCACCTTCTCGCCCATCATCTAAAATTGGCCTCTGAGTCTTGCGGCCCTGGGCTCATCATCATCATCATCATCAGGTCTTTTTGTCTCCACTGCAGGAGCACGACCCTCTCTTTACTACCCGAGCCAAACATGGCCAGAGCTGCCAGAGGTCTTGGCCTACACTCTCCACGCTGGCCAGACGGGTTGGAGAGGTCTCATTAATGTTTATAAGCTTGGTTTAGCTTTTATTTCCTAAGTCGCCTTCTACGACATCCACGGGAGGTCTTGGAGTGGCCCTATTCTACTCTGCCGGAAACCACACGGCAAGGCCCTGGGCTCTGTCCATATCCTACTAATATTATAAATGCGAAATTGAGTTTTTATATTTGTTTGTTACTACTTCATCCTTCAACCACTCAACCGATTTAGATGTAATTTGATATGGATATTGTTTGATACCCAGGGAAGGACATGGGATAGTTTTTATCCCGAAATTCCCACGGGGAGCGAAGCCCACGGACACAACTAGTAGTTATATAAGGTCTAACAAAATATACTGAAACTATTTTAAGGGTGAATTCAGTCCATGTTACTGAACAACTTTCCCCAAGGAACAAGTATCGAGATATAAAAAGTAATTTTTGGCCTCCCATACAAGTTGACAGATCAGCTGATCCAAGTTTGTATTATAATAAAGAATAACCGGCCAAGTGCGAGTCGGACATGTACACAAAGGGTTCCGTATCATATTCTACAAAAAATCAGGTTTGTTGTATGGGATCCCCACTTCAATGTTTATTCTTTTTTAAACATTGAAGTGGGGAAGTGGGGATCTCTTTTATTCTGTTTTTAGTACTTGTTGTTACAGCGATAATAGAAATACTTCATCTGTAAAAATTTCTACTGTCTAGCTACCACGGTTCACAAAACAGCTTGGTGACAGACTGACGGACAGACGGTCAGCCAAGTCTTATTAATAGGATCTCGTTTGTGCCCTTTGGGTATAAAACCCTAAAAACTAAAAATGTGAACAAAAATATAAAAATTAAGACATGCCAAGGGCAAAAGCTAGACTGTAATGACATCAGTGCCCCAAGACAGATTTCTTGGACAATTTGGACATGTCTTATAACGTTGTTCATGTGACTGGAAATATAAATTTATTCCCTCAAATAATACACGCGCCGAACTCAAATTACCTTGTGGAGAAAAATGGTTTTCCACATCACGAGTAAAGCGTTTTATATGTAGATTTATTGAAATTAACTTGAAATTGATCGCTTCTGCAATTTTTTCTACTTCAACTAAATAATATAGATTAACTAAAAGTGCACCGAAATAGATAACTAACTGGATTAATTAAAATGAAAAGGTAATTACTATTTAACGTTTGAAATAAATTAGATAAAGTAAAAATAAAGCTATTTGCTGGGAATAATGGAAAACATATAAATAGAGTTAATTTAGAAATAAAAAGTCATACAATGGGTAACATTCATTAGAGTGCTACATTGTTTTAATTTGTTTACTCATTACTATTAGAAGAGCAGTGGAGTAAGTTACTTGTATATATTTTTTAATTTCTTAGGGTTCCGTAACTAAAAGATAAAAACGGGACCCAATTATTAAGATTACACTGTCTGTCTGTCACATATCTCATGAACCGTGATAGCTAGACAGTTGAAATTTTCACTGATGGTGTATTTCTGTTGCCGCTATTCATATACAAATACTAAAAACAGAATAAAATAATATTTAAGTGGGGCTCCCATTAAATAAACGTGATTTTATATACATTGTGGTACGGAACCCTTAGTGCGCGTGTCCGACTTGCCGCTAAAAGACCAGCCCTTCTTTTGATATTAATATTATTTCCTCTTTAGGAGAATATATTATTACTTTTTCCCAGAAAAAGTACCTACATTCTTAAACGATTTACTTTCTTACATCACAGTTAAATTTATATTTTGCGTATGTCCTTTAAACATCCCTTTAATATATAATATACATAAAAATAAATACATACATACATACTATCACGTCTTTATCCCTAATGGGGCAGACAGAGCATTTTGGGTCTTGCGGTTCTATGCAGAGCCCAGGGCCGCAAGACCCAAAAGCCACTTTTAGCGTCATGGTGGGCGAGAAGATGGAAAAGCAATCAATACAGTGATGGGTTGCTAGCCGCATCGTCTGTTAACATGATTTGCATTATTGCCCATTCCCTCGATCGGCTTTTACGATCTGCGTGGGAAGAGAAGCAGCTGGTACATTCTAAGTTTTTTTTTTATTTCTCCCAGACCAGCATGGGAGCAAAATAAATACTTTTTTTAATTATGTCGTTCGGTGCATATACATAGAAAGGTAATTAAATGCAGTTTTTAATAACATGGAAAGTAAGTAGTATGTTCTTCGTGCATGTATAAAATAAACGGCCAAGTGCGAGTCGGACTCGCACACGAGGGGTTCCATACCATTATTTATAAAAAATCTAATTTCTTGTATCGCCCTACTTAAATATTTGTTTTATTCTGTTGTTAGTATTTGTTGTTAAAGCGGCAATAAAAATACATCATCTGTGAAAATTTCCACGTTTCATGAGAAACATTCTGGTGACAGACAGCGTAGTCTTAGCAATAGGGTCCCATTTTTACTCTTTGGGGACGGAATTCTAAAAACATACAATCTATTCGTTGGTAAATATTTGATTATTATTTTTACAGAATTTTGAATTTTGACAATATTTATAGGTTTTGGCACAATGCCGTCGTCATCAGAGGCTCTGGCCAGCATCAGTAAGGTCCAAAGTGCGTACCGCATCCTGGCCACCTACCTGCAGCTCACTGCTCACCTGTTCATGCAGCAACAGCAGCCAATCCAAGGTACGTCCTGGAAACAGCTAAGTATTGTTTTATGAAAGCACTAGCTGGTGCCCGCGACTTCGTCTGCGTAGGATTATCACACAATATCTTTATAAATTGTAGCTTATGTGTTATTTTAATGTTTAAGCTATATTATTGTAAAGATTAGGGAGTTTTTACGTGAAAGAGTAACAAACATCCATCCATTCATACTTGCAAACTTCCGCGTTTATAATATTAGTAGGAAGTAGGACAATCAAGCTCAAAATTACCCCATGAAAAGTACAATTATGACGGTTTTTACGAACCACACCTATTTTCCCGTTAATGCCGCCACTGACAATCAGTGGCTGATAGTAGATTTACTCCATATTTTGATAATACTTCCGTGTGGTTTTTACTAAGGTTTTCGGCAGAGTAGAATAGGGCCACTCCAAGTCCTCCCGTAGGACACCCACCTAAATGGTGGTTTGACGACCTGACTATGGTCACTGGAAAGCGCTGGATGCAGGCAGCTCTAGATCGGTCATTTCAGAGAGGGTCGAGCTCCTGCAGTGAATGGCATAATAACTTGATGACGTGATGACTATAATAATTCTCTAATAATTCATTATTCTGAAGGGAAACATTTAATTGTTTGAACCCACGAAACGAAGAAATACTGGAAAATATTGTTCTTTCTTCTTGATATTGAAGACATTGCTCTTGTGTAAAGATGCCTCTAATCCTCTTTTCTGCCTGCCATCCGTTTACTGTTCTGGTAGCTCATTCTTTTCTGGGATAAAAGAAAAACGTAGAAGTAACTATTTTTTTTTCTGCACAGATCGATATTGTATATTTACTTTTTAATTTGTATTACAGACAAACTATCAGTAGATTATATAGTGGTGGGAGCCGGGTCCTCGGGCGCCGTGATCGCTAACCGGCTAACTGAGGACGGGAAGACCACTGTGCTACTACTGGAAGCTGGCGGCGATCCCCCCGTTGAATCTGTGGTACGTCAACTGTCAGCTTTTTTGAAAATACGATGAGAAAGATCAATTACTTACATTAAAAAAATACTACACATTTACTCTAAAAATGGTGTCTAATGTGGCATGTTAGTGCCAAGAACGGTGGCCACATTTCCACGTGGGATCGCTTTCATCATCAGGTCTTTTTGTCACCACTGCAGGAACACGTTACGACCCTCTCTGTACTATTAGAGCCATACTTGGCCAGAAAAGCCAGAGGCCTTGGCCTATACTCTGCTCGCTGGCCAGATGGGTTGGAGAGGTCTCAATAATGTTTCTTATAAGCTTTGTTTAGCTTGTATTTCCTAAGTCGCCTACGACATGCACGGGAGGACATGGATCGCTATACTGATACCTTTTAAAAAATCAACCAGCCCTCTTGTCAACGACGTTAAAAACTATATATTTCGAGGTGTTTGGGCAGAATGGACCCAGACTCTATTTACCCCAACACAAAACGACATGATAATTATATGTTGGTATATTTTTTTAATTTATAGCTTCCTGGACTGGCGCTTTATTTGAAAGAGACACCCTATGATTGGAATTTCATTTCTCAAAAGGAAGGTAAGAACTTTTTAAAAAACAATGTGGCCCATATCCTTCAAGGGAAAATGTTGGGAGGCACTACCAGTCTCAATTACATGAGCTACATAAGAGGAACTCCGAGTGACTACGATGCTTGGGCGGAGCTGGTCGATGATGATTCTTGGAAGTACGAAAATCTGCTAAGATATTTTAAAAGATCAGAAGATCTTAGTGATATAGAAGATTATAGCTCAGAAAATAGAAAATATCACGGTAGCAGAGGATATATCGGTGTGACGAAAGAAAATTTTAATGCAAGTTATCTGTACTTGAAAGCCTTCCAAGAATTAGGTAACAACATCATAGAAGACATCAATGGAGCTACTATACTGGGCTATACGCAGCCTATGAGTATTATTGACAATGGTTATCGTCAAAGCACTGGTAAATACTTATCCCATAAAATTAACCGTGACAATCTTATACTCTATAGAAATACAATGGTTACTAAAATTCTCTTCGATGACAATAAAACCGCAGTAGGAGTTACAGCGATTAACGGCAAAAAATCTTTAACGTTTTATGCAAAGAAAGAGGTAATTGTTGCTGCTGGAGTCTTTAACTCTCCAAAATTACTTATGCTATCGGAAATCGGTCCGAAGGAAGAACTAAAAAAGGCGAAAATTGGCTGTATATCTGATTTACCAGTAGGAAAAAACCTACAATTACACCATATAGTTACAACTGTTTTCAAAATGGGAAATATAAAATATGAAGAAAAAATGGATCCTCGTAAATTCCCATCGCCTTTAGTTGTGGGCACTGTAGCTTTAAACTCTAATTCTACATCTCGAGACTACGCCTCCTTAAGCTATATCCTCGGATCAGAATTATTTTTGTCATATTGCGCATTTTCACAGGGGTACAAAAATGAAATTTGTGATAAATTTGTCAAAGACGCTCAAGGCAGTGAGATACTTTACGGTGCAGTGGCCCTATTGCATCCCAACTCTCGAGGATCAGTCTCCTTAAAAAGTGCAGATTATTCAGTTCCACCGGTTATCCACCTTGGAATGTTATCTGATCGCGATGATTTAGAAAAATTGGCGCAATATGTTCAGCATTATACACAAGTAGCCAAAACAAGTACTTTCAAATCAGTAGAAGGTGAACTATTGTATTTAGACTTACCTGGCAGTAAGGCAGAGAAAGGAAGTTTAGATTATTGGAAAAGTTACGTATCGAATATGGTGACTCCTTTCCAAACTTATGCTGGTACGTGTAGTATGGGAAAAGTAGTAGACACTAGTTTGCGTGTCTTTGGTGTACAAAACTTGAGAGTAGCGGATGCAAGTGTAATTCCTTTAATTCCTAGTGGAACTATGGATACTCCTACTGTAATGATCGGAGAAAAAGCAGCTGATTTGATCAAAGGAATTAATTTAACGTCAGAACCTACTTATGGTAGCGAAAACGGTAGTAATGAAAGCGACAAAAATAGTAGTTCGAACAACGGTGAAAGTAATGAAGATAGTGACAATGAATCTAGTAGCTCAGAAGATAATGACAACTCTGGTGAAACAAGTTCGGCGACTATTGCTAGGCGAGAAATAATGCAATACATTCAAGAGATCATGTCTGAGTTACGTGAAAGGGCGGAGTCAATAAAATCTAAACTTGAAGAGAATGCTACTGTGGGAGCAAAATACATTAAAGAAAATATTGATTCGGCAGTAAGAAAAGTCGAAGAAAGTATCAAAAGCTTCCTGGATGAGACTGAAGAAAATGGCACATATAAAATAAGTGACATAGATTTGTTTGTCCAGAATGTCGTTAAGATATTCAAAGAGTTTCAAGCTGTAATATTTGAAAAAATTTACAGTAACAAGATCGATGGATGTACTACTGATGCCGATAAAGAAGCACTCAAAAATAGTATTTCAGATTACACCAAAACTGTTGTCAAATGTATTGAACAAAAAGCAAAAGAAATTAAAGAACGCTTGGCGTAAAGCGGAAGTCTGTATAAGCGTTGAAAAATAAAATGGGTGTATTTTACTAACAGCTCTTTTAAGTTTTAATATTGTGAAAATTTACTTCTGTTTACATGTTTATTGTTTAGGTACACGTGTTTGATATATTTATTAATAATGTTTAAGTATTTTTTTTTTGTAATTATTTTGCATAAGTGTTGTCGAAAATGTCCCTGCATTTAAAAAAATAAATGTTTGAAGCATATTTGATTTTATCTATACAAATATTTGACTACTCTCCTGTAGTAAAACTTTGACACAAAACGTATGAGAAGGACTGAGACCATGCTAGTCTGGGAGAAAAGAAAAAGCTTAGAATGTACCGCGCAGATCGTAGAAATCAATCGAGGGAATGGGCTAAAATGCAAATCATGTTAAAAGCCATATAAACCCATCACTACTTTGATTCCTTTTAAACCTTCTAGCCTACCATCACCAATGGCCTTTTCCAAATTGTCCTGGGTCTTTGATGTCTGATGTATTTGTTATAAAATATAGTATCGTTGAGTTAGTATAGTATCCCATAACACAAGTCTCGAATTTACTTTGGGGCTAGCTTAATCAGTGTAATTTGTCCCTATATATTTATTATTTATTACGCGAAAAGTGGCCATTGAGTCCTTTGACCCTAGGCTCTGTCTGCTTATAACCGTATGACCCAAAATGCCCTGTTTACGGATAAAAACATGATAGTATGTATGTACGAGACGGACGAGATAATATTTTAAAGTTTATGGATTACACATGTTATAATAACTACGTACGAACAAATACTCATAGATTTTAACTAGCTGCTGCCCGCAACTTCGTCAGCGTGGACTTTTCGAGAATTCATCATCATCATCATCATCTAGCCCTCCTTCTGCTAACTGCTGAGCATAGATCTGTGCTGCTCACATCCAGGTATTGTAACAATCCTAAACTACCTATTTTAAATATCTATATGTCCTAAGAAATAAAAGATAAACATTATCTATCTAAGTATAATATATTATCTTAAACCCGCTGTTTGTCCTGTACATGTGAATTGGCTATGATCATCTTAGTGGCGAACCCAAGTTGTATAGAGCAGTAACTCAGACTCTGGCGCAGCACGTCCCGTTCTACTATCTCTTAGTATATATCTATAACAAATAATAACAAATTTAGTGAATTACGGAGATGAGATCTTATGGTAAGTCTAATACTGTATGACAGTCGGTATATATACATATATAGATATAAGAACGTTCATTATTTTGTATCGGTTAAAAAGCATGCTCCTCCCCGCATGTCTTTGTAGCTTCGACTCCTGACGGGATAACTCCCACCGATGGGACAGCAATGCTCAGAAACGTTCTAAATATTTTACGTTAATAGGCCTTTTCAGGCAGGAGACGTGTCTGTCTGGAGGGAAGCAAGAAAAGTCTTGCGCAAGCGGATACAGAGGCTTCGGAATCTGAAGTTATTCAGAGACCGGATCTGAGCAGCAAATATTATTTTACAATCAACTGTATCCTAAACGCTTGAAAGCATACTACAAAAATATGTCCTGGCACGTCCTGTCAGTCGTCTGTCTGTACAATTCTATCACAATAGGATAGACAAAGTTAGGTGAAGCGATGATGTCTAGAAATAAGATGAGTAAATGATTAATAAATCAATTATAAGGTTTCAAAAACATAAATAAGTAGAATCATTTCAGAGAGCAATAGCAGTTTAAATACTCAAGTTACGTTACTATAGCCTCAACTCATGGTTGAATAAGTTAATGATGTAATCGGGATCCTTTCCCATTTAAACAATATATTGTTGTTTAAGTAATACCTCTTTGCCAGAAGGTAACAGTTCCACATGACTTCTCCATGTTTATAGAACATTGTAGATACACAAGACTTAGCTTGTTTAGCAGGCATGACATCAAAGTCAATGGATCAGCTTTAACCAGAATAGGTTTAGTTATTCCATTCATTGAAGTAAAATAACCCCATGGTGAAGAGGTTAGATTCCAGGCTCAACTTCTCTAAGCCCAAAGGGAATCGTACGACGAATAAAGCGTCTCCAGACGAGCGTGACATAACACTTAACGTAGACGGAGGGCCTTCCTTTGCATTGCAGTAGAGGAATGTACCCTATGAGCGAGAACTCAATAAAGTGCTGCCACAACCCATCCAGATAGCCCAAATGTAGTAAGTATGTAGATAGGTAATAGAATACCAAACCATCCTCATAGTCTCGACTTCTCCAAGACAAATAATCAATTCCACTGAACAAGCCAGTCAAGTCAACCAGAGTAGGCCAACACACAATTGAAGCTATTGCTTTCTGAAGTTAATTCAGTTTTCAGCACTCCAGCTTTAAAAGCTATATTCGAGGAAGAATAAATATTCATGAGGTAACATGATATAAAATAATCAGTACATCAATAGTACATGAGTAACCGTAGAGTAGAAGAATCTCCAGATCAATGGCACAGCATGAGTAAAAATAATATTTCCAGGATAATTCTTATCCAAGTTCCATCCGAACACACAAAGATATAGAAAGTCAAATAGTCAACATCTAGTCATGATGTGTAAATAATGTTTGTTGATAAATAAGTATTATAACTTACAGATTGGAAGAAGAATACATGACTCATGTATTTACTCGTTGTAACCCGTTGTGAAGTTTTTATTTACAAAGCTATATTAGGGTTTATATTAGAGGAAACACATTAAAATGATATATGTAAATCAGGGCAAAGGCTATCTTCTTATGTCTCTCCCATCTTAGAAGATAGTAACATGTATACATACATACACCAGTATATGATACACTTCATTTAAAAATAATCTTATGTAGAGCAAAGGCTTGGAGAAATGATCTTCCTCTCTCTTCTTAGAAGATTTGCTTCTGAACAAACATACATACGTTTAGAAGAACATATTTCCATGTTCTTTAGTACATAATAAATTAAACATCTCACCAAGTTTCCAGTTAGGTATTATAATCATGATTTCCCTGTTATCAAAATGTATTATACCATTTCTCCAGACAAACGACCCCCGATTAAGTGAATCCTATTCACTTATATCTTGAAAGGTAAAATTTAAGATTTTCCAAGGAAAACTATTCCTGAGACCTCCATCCGCATTCTCAATCCAAAAACAATCCTCCTCTCAACTGTCACAAAAAATAATCAAACAAGTAGATTAAAGAGTTTTTATTACTATGTCCAGCAGAGGATTACTACTACGATTTTAACCGACTACGAAAGGATAAAAATACGTATAGATAAGTTTAAATATATTTGAGAATGTAAACAACGATCGCACACATGCGGATGGTTACAACTCGACCCCAAAATTTTATACAGCGTTCTTTTAAAATAAGGACCGAAATTAAAATTTTACTTTCTTTACATTCTCAAATATTAACGAAACGCAGTTAGTTAGTTAATTAGTTGTAACCATCCGCATGTGTGCGATCGTTGTTTACATTCTCAAATATATTTAAACTTATATATACGTATTTTTATCCTTTCGTAGTCGGTTAAAATCGTAGTAGCAATCCTCTGCTGGATATAGTAATGGAAACTCTTTAATCGACTTGTTTGTTGATTTTTTGTGACAGTTGAGAGGAAGAATTAATTTTGTTTTGGATTGGGAATGCGGATGGAGATCTCAGGAATAGTTTTCCTTGGAAAATCTTAAATTTTACCTTTCAAGATATAAGTGAATAGAATTCACACTCGTTTGTCTGGAGAAATGGTATAATACATTTTGATAACAGGAAAATCTTAATTATAATATCTAACTGGAAATTTGGTGAGATCTTTATTTTACTATGAGCAACACTGCGCTGGAAGATATGACTTCTTGTATAAAATAAGATACGTATGTATAAAATAAAGTATGTATGTTTGCTCAGAAGCAAATCTTCTAAGAAGAGAGAGGAAGATCATTTTTCCAAGCCTTCGCTCTACATAAGATTATTATTAAATGAAGTGTATCATATACTGGTG
Organism: Acrobasis consociella; assembly: GCA_963555685.1. Lineage (NCBI taxonomy): Eukaryota > Metazoa > Arthropoda > Insecta > Lepidoptera > Pyralidae > Acrobasis > Acrobasis consociella. The sequence continues at coordinate 814,744 of OY743115.1, forward strand.
TATGTATGTATACATGTTACTATCTTCTAAGATGGGAGAGATATAAGAAGATAGTCTTTGCCCTGATTTACATACCTATGTTATTTTAATGTGTTTCTCTAATATAATTCCTAATATAGCTTTGTAAATAAAAACTACACAACGGGTTACAACGAGTAAATACATGAGTCATGTATTCTTCTTCTAATCTGTAAGTTATAATACTTATTTATCATCAAACATTATTTACACATCATGACTAAATGTTGACTATTTGACTATCTATATCTTCGTGTGTTCCGATGGAACTTGGATAACAATTATCCTGGAAATATTATTTTTACTCATGCTGTGCCATTGATTTGGAGATTCTTCTACTCTACGGTTACTCATGTACTATTGATGTACTGAATATTTTACATCTGTTAAACATGTTACCTCATGAATATTTATTTTTCCTCGAATATAGTTTTTAAAGCTGAAGTGCTGAAAACTGAATTAACTTCAGAAAGCAATAGCTTCAATTATGTGTTGGCCTACTCTGGTTGACTTAACTGGCTTGTTCAGTGGAATTGATTATTTGTCTTGGAAAAGTCGAGACTATGAAGATGGTTTGGTATTCTATTACCTATCTACATACTTACTACATTTGGGCTATCTGGATGGGTTGTGACAGCACTTTATTGAGTTCTCGCTCATAGGGTACATTCCTCTACTGCAATGCAAAGGAAGGCCCTCCGTCTACGTTAAGTGTTATGTCACGCTCTTCTGGAGACGCTTTATTCGTCGTACGATTCCCTTTGGACTTAGAGAAGTTGAGTCTGGAATCTAACCTCTTCACCATGGGGTTATTTTACTTCCAATGAATGGAATTACTAAACCTATTCTGGTTAAAGCTGATCCATTGACTTTGATGTCATGCCTGCTAAACAAGCTAAGTCTTGAGTATCTACGATGTTCTATAAACATGGAGAAGTCATGTGGAACTGTTACCTTCTGGCAAAGAGGTATTACTTAAACAACAATATATTGTTTAAATGGGAAAGGATCCCGATTACATCATTAACTTATTCAACCATGAGTTGAGGCTATAGTAACGTAACTTGTGTATTTAAACTGCTATTGCTCTCTGAAATGATTCTACTTATTTATGCTTTTGAAACCATATAATTCTTTTATTAATAAATTAATCATCTTTACATTTTAATGCCACTCTAAAATGATTCTACTAATTTATGCTTTTGAAACTATGTAATTGTTTTATTAATCATCTTATTTCTGGATATCATCTCCTCACCTAACTTTACATCGCTTCACCTAACTTTATCTATCCTATTGTGATAGATTTGTACAGACAGACGACTGACAGGACGTGCCAGGACATATTTTTGTAGTATGCTTTCAAGCGTTTAGGATACAGTTGATTGTAAAATAATATTTGCTGCTCAGATCCGGTCTCTGAATAACTTCAGATTCCGAAGCCTCTGTATCCGCTTGCGCAAGACTTTTCTTGCTTCCCTCCAGACAGACACGTCTCCTGCCTGAAAAGGCCTATTAACGTAAGATATTTAGAACGTTTCTGAGCATTGCTGCCCCATCGGTGGGAGTTACCCCGTCAGGAGTCGAAGCTACAAAGACATGCGGGGAGGAGCATGCTTTTTAACCGATACAAAATAATGAACGTTCTTATATCTATATATGTATATATACCGACTGTCATACAGTATTAGACTTACCATAAGATCTCATCTCCGTAATTCACTAAATTTGTTTATTATTTGTTATAGATATATACTAAGAGATAGTAGAACAGGACGTGCTGCGCCAGAGTCTGAGTTACTGCTCTATACAACTTGGGTTCTCTACTAAGATGATCATAGCCAATTCACATGTTCAAGACACGCAGCGGGTTTAAGATAATATATTTTACTTAGATAGATTATATTTATTTTTTATTTCTTAGGACATATAGATATTTAAAATAGGTAGTTTAGGATTGTTACATTTTAACCCAAGTTGTATAGAGCAGTAACTCAGACTCTGGCGCAGCACGTCCCGCTCAACTATCTCTTAGTATATATCTATAACAAATAATAACAAATTTAGTGAATAACGGAGATGAGATCTTATGGTAAGTCTAATACTGTATGGCAGTCGGTATATATACATATATAGATATAGAACGTTCATTATTTTGTATCGGTTAAAAAGCATGCTCCTCCCCGCATGTCTTTGTAGCTTCGACTCCTGACGGGATAACTCCCACCGATGGGGCAGCAATGCTCAGAAACGTTCTAAATATTTTACGTTAATAAGCCTTTTCAGGCAGGAGACGTGTCTGTCTGGAGGGAAGCAAGAAAAGTCTTGCGCAAGCGGATACAGAGGCTTCGGAATCTGAAGTTATTCAGAGACCGGATCTGAGCAGCAAATATTATTTTACAATCAACTGTATCCTAAACGCTTGAAAGCATACTACAAAAATATGTCCTGGCACGTCCTGTCAGTCGTCTGTCTGTACAAATCTATCACAATAGGATAGACAAAGTTAGGTGAAGCGATGATGTCTAGAAATAAGATGAGTAAATGATTAATAAATCAATTATAAGGTTTCAAAAACATAAATAAGTAGAATCATTTCAGAGAGGCATCAAAACGTAAAGATGATTAAATTAATAATAAAGAATTATGTGGTTTCAAGAGCATAAATAAGTAGAATCATTTCAGAGAGCAATAGCAGTTTAAATACACAAGTTACGTTACTATAGCCTCAACTCATGGTTGAATAAGTTAATGATGTAATCGGGATCCTTTCCCATTTAAAAAATATATTGTTATTTAAGTAATACCTCTTTGCCAGAAGGTAACAGTTCCACATGACTTCTCCATGTTTATAGAACATTGTAGATACACAAGACTTAGCTTGTTTAGCAGGCATGACATCAAAGTCAATGGATCAGCTTTAACCAGAATAGGTTTAGTTATTCCATTCATTGAAGTAAAATAACCCCATGGTGAAGAGGTTAGATTCCAGGCTCAACTTCTCTAAGCCCAAAGGGAATCGTACGACGAATAAAGCGTCTCCAGACGAGCGTGACATAACACTTAACGTAGACGGAGGGCCTTCCTTTGCATTGCAGTAGAGGAATGTACCCTATGAGCGAGAACTCAATAAAGTGCTGCCACAATCCATCCAGATAGCCCAAATGTAGTAAGTATGTAGATAGGTAATAGAATACCAAACCATCTTCATAGTCTCGACTTCTCCAAGACAAATAATCAATTCCACTGAACAAGCCAGTCAAGTCAACCAGAGTAGGCCAACACATAAATGAAGCTATTGCTTTCTGAAGTTAATTCAGTTTTCTGCACTCCAGCTTTAAAAACTATATTCGAGGAAGAATAAATATTCATGAGGTAACATGATATAAAATAATTAGTACATCAATGGTACATGAGTAACCGTAGAGTAGAAGTATCTTCAAATCAATGGCACAGCATGAGTAAATATAATATTTCCAGGATAATTGTTATCCAAGTTCCATCGGAACACACGAAGATATAGATAGTCAAATGGTCAACATCAAGTCATGATGTGTAAATAATGTTTGTTGATAAATAAGTATTATAACTTACAGATTAGAAGAAGGGCACATGACTCATGTATTTACTCGTTGTAACCCGTTGTGAAGTTTTTATTTACAAAGCTATATTAGGATTTATATTAGAGGAAACACATTAAAATAATATAGGTATGTAAATCAGGGCAAAGGCTATCTTCTTATGTCTCTCCCATCTTAGAAGATAGTAACATGTATACATACATACACCAGTATATGATACACTTCATTTAATAATAATCTTATGTAGAGCAAAGGCCTGCAGAAATGATCTGCCTCTCTCTTCTTAGAAGATTTGCTTCTGAACAAACATACATACTTTATTTCGTACATACGTATCTTATTTTATACAAGAAGTCATATCTTCCAGCGCAGTGTTGCTCATAGTAAAATAAAGATCTCACCAAGTTTCCAGTTAGGTATTATAAATATGATTTTCCTGTTATCAAAATGTATTATACCATTTCTTCAGACAACCGACCCCCTCTCTAGTGAATTCTATTCACTTATATCTTGAAAGGTAAAATTTAAGATTTTCCAAGGAAAACTATTCCTGAGATCTCCATCCGCATTCCCAATCCAAAACAAAATTATTTTCCTCCTCTCAACTGTCACAAAAAATAATCAAACAAGTAGATTAAAGAGTTTTTATTACTATGTCCAGCAGAGGATTACTACTACGATTTTTACCGACTACGAAAGGATAAAAATACGTATATATAAGTTTAAATATATTTGAGAATGTAAACAACGATCGCACACATGCGGATGGTTACAACTCGACCCCAAAATTTTATACAGCGTTCTTTTAAAATAAGGACCGAAATTAAAATTTTACTTTCTTTACATTCTCAAATATTAACGAAACGCAGTTAGTTAGTTAATTCGACCCCTAAAATTTTATACAGTGTCCTTTTAAAATAACAATTAAAGATAAAATTTTATATTCATTTAATAATATTATTCTCCCAAATCACAGAATGTGTGTAAAATGTGTGTGCCTAATGTAGGTGCATACGAGTGTAGAGTGTGTTTAAACCAAGAGAGCATCTTCCATCATCAAGACCTCAGGTTTGGCTCAAAACTTCGTTCTATGAACAGGAATCAACTTTCACCTGAACGGACTGTGTTCTCGTAGAGCATGGGTTGTGAGGCCACAGATCCTAGTAATCTCTGCTGAAGTACATCCGTCCTCATTCAACATTACAATCAAGATCGCAAAATAATTCAACATCCCCCGGAAAACAAAGTTCTTCATTAAAGGCTAATTATTCATTGCCGCGCATGTCCAGAAGCCATACCAAAACTTCAATCAAAACAAGTTCCAACACTGTCTTGGTGCATGTGAAGTTGCCGAAATGCATCATATAGGCATAAGCCTAGCTTCTTGTCCAGTCTAGAGCATTTTACAGGTGTATTACACTTGAGAACATTCCAATGGCATACAATGTTATGTATCCACGGAATAAAATTAAACCTAACATCTGTTCCCCCTATATAATGCTCCTTTGTTGAGTGTATCTTCTATTCTTTGGGTCAATAATATCAAGTAGTAATCTGGTTTCACATAAGATATGAACCGGGGCCCTCCATTAGCTAAACATAACTTCTTCGCTCACGCTTCTTCTCTCAAAATCACCAGCCTACGCGAAATCAAAAACTCACAGTCCCTTCTCATCTTTCTCTGGGGTTCCACGCCACCCAAATCCACATCAAAGTTCTTCCAGATTACCAGAAAAATTGATAACTTTTTTATTTACAAAGTCATTATAATTACTTTTTTTTTATAAAGTACTTTAGCATAAGTCGAAGATTTCAAAGACGAAGATTCTAAACTGACGAAAGAGCTTCAACTCATATTCTTTATTTTCGATCAATAGTCTATAAAAGGAAAGGTTTTTCTTTAAAATTGGGGTCGAGTTGTAACGATCCGCATGTGTGTGATCGTTGTTTACATTCTCAAATAAATTTAAACTTATATATACGTATTTTTATCCTTTCGTAGTCGGTTAAAATCGTAGTAGCAATCCTCTGCTGGATATAGTAATGGAAACTCTTTAATCGACTTGTTTGTTGATTTTTTGTGACAGTTGAGAGGAAGAATTAATTTTGTTTTGGATTGGGAATGCGGATGGAGATCTCAGGAATAGTTTTCCTTGAAAAATCTTAAATTTTACCTTTCAAGATACAAGTGAATAGGATTCACTTAATCGGGGGTCGTTTGTCTGGAGAAATGGTATAATACATTTTGATAACAGGGAAATCATGATTATAATACCTAACTGGAAACTTGGTGAGATGTTTAATTTATTATGTACTAAAGAACATGGAAATATGTTCTTCTAAACGTATGTATGTTTGCTCAGAAGCAAATCTTCTAAGAGGAGAGAGGAAGATCATTTCTCCAAGCCTTCGCTCTACATAAGATTATTATTAAATGAAGTGTATCATATACTGGTGTATGTATGTATACATGTTACTATCTTCTAAGATGGGAGAGACATAAGAAGATAGCCTTTGCCCTGATTTACATACCTATATTATTTTAATGAGTTTCCTCTAATATAAATCCCAATATAGCTTTGTTAATAAAAACTTCACAACGGGTTACAACGAGTAAATACATGAGACATGTGCTCTTCTTCTAATCTGTAAGTTATAATACTTATTTATCATCAAACATTATTTACACATCATGACTAGATGTTGACCATTTGACTATCTATATCTTCGTGTGTTCCGATGGAACTTGAATAACAATTATCCTGGAAATATTATATTTACTCTTGCTGTGCCATTGATTTGGAGATTCTTCTACTCTACGGTTACTCATGTACTATTGATGTACTGATTATTTTACATCTGTTAAACATGTTACCTCATGAATATTTATTCTTCCTCGAATATAGTTTTTAAAGCTGGAGTGCTGAAAACTGAATTAACTTCAGAAAGCAATAACTTCAATTGCGTGTTGGCCTACTCTGGTTGACTTGACTGGCTTGTTCAGTGGAATTGATTATTTGTCTTGGAGAAGTCGAGACTATGAAGATGGTTTGGTATTCTATTACCTATCTACATACTTATTACATTTTGGTGCCGCGACCAGGATTTTTGGTGCCTTTGCCAGGATCTTTGGTGGGCTGCGAACAGGATTTTTGTGGCTTGCGTCAGGATTTTTTGGGGCTACTGTCAGGATTTTAGGTACTTTAGTCAGAACTTTTGGTACCATCATTAGCATATTATTGGTACTAGGCTATTACATTCTGATAGGCTAGATTTGATCTACTTACTTGATTGAGTTTACAGTTTTACTTATCTTGGGCTTGCTGTTGTCTTGATGTGAGTTGGTGGTCGGTTTACAGAGATTTCGCGATTCTTGTTCACTGGCCATTAAAATTTTGTCAATATTTGTAGCCTACATCTACATTTAACTACTTAACTACCAACGATTTATTACGTTACCTAATAGCGTAAATAAGCATTCAATAAACATAAACAAAATATTTAAGAATACCGGACACGTATCCAGTCACTCAATGTTATCCTAAATAACCTTTTCATAGACAAAAATTAATCTGTAAATAGATTACGTAATAACTTTTCGAAATCTGTAAAACAAATAAATATCCGCTTCATAAATCATTCAGAAAAATAACTTTATTTAGTATTTGATTATAAAATGCAATCGATTACGATATCGATTATACATTATTAAAAAGATTGGGTAATCTATGATAATGAATGAAACGTCAATGTCGACTGTCAAAGTCATCTCAACTTCGCCTGGCCGGTAAACTTTTTGGAAAACACAAACAGTAAATAAATTAAAATAGAAAGATTAAACGGTACTGTAATATTTCCCTCATGTACTGATTAATGTACGTAATAAGTTTTACCAATAGACATACGTACATACATATATAAAGAAAAGTCTGGTAAGTGTATACTTCTGACTGTCGTATAACTTTTATCTAATTTATAACCCCGTACAACTTATTTCATCCTCAACTTCTTGTCTATTTTCAAATCATTAGTATCAGAATATCTCTACTAAATTCAAAGGAAGTGTTTTACCCACAAAATGTTTATGAAGGAAAATTAGTAATCTATCTTTTGACTTAACCATAACTAAAATATTCCGCCTCCTTACTATCCATCTAGGTTTTCCAGTCCACACAAAGAACAACTCTATTTATACCTCAAAGTAAACATAATATGTTTTCTTTTCCAGGTTGTATGAAACCGTATGATTTTTAAAGAATTTGCTTGAAGAATCGATAGAAAATGTTGCCTAACATAAACACTCCACTTCTCAAACGAACCTGATGACCATTCTGTTTGAATGAAAATATTGAAGATCCTGTATCTTAAAATTGATATGTAATCAACAGCGGAATGTCAACAATAAAAATAAAATATGTAATTCATTTGTAAAAGTGTATATCTATTGTTTAACGATGGTGAATTGTGTGTGTAAAATCATTCCATTCTTTTACTTGCTATACATGACCTTTTAACCAATAACTGTTCTCATTTTAATTTCTTCGACCCCACGTAGCGATGACTAAGTAACAAATTTCATTCCCCTTACAAGGCTATCACTTTATTTTAAGAAAGACAATACCAATAACACCATATGTATTCCAACCTATGTAGACAGATGAACAACTTGAAATAAATATCTACATAGCTTCCGTCGACCCCATCATTTTACTTATTAATTTTAATTAATTAGTTTTTTATTTTATCAACAAGAGCATTGACAATCTAATTCTATTCTAAGACCTCTTTATTATCCCCGAATATTTCTTCATCATCATCATTATCATCATATCAGCCATATGAAGTCCACTCTCTGAACACATATAATAGGTACTTATAACTTATGTCAACGTTATTGAAGATTGACTAAGGGTTTTAGTCTAAGCCGAATGTTTCTACACATTCATATGACATTGTTGATAGACGGACAGCTTTCATGAAAATTATTTGTAAAATACCTAGTAGATACAATATTCAGTTGACTTCTTACTTAAACTTCTTAATAGTGACAACCCGTGGTCATAATAACTTCAACCTAGTATCAATGATCATCATACTTATTTTAAGGAATAGATATTTATCCCTTTCACTGCAAATATTCCTAGTAAAAGGTATTCCATGTTATAGCATTGTCAACTACTAGTTGTTGCTGCTTGTATGGTAAGGGAGACTTGAAAAATTATCCATTTCTGTGTTTCTATAGGTACACAAAACTCGTATAAATTATAAAGTAAATTCTATTCTTTCGAACATCTATCACTTACTTACTTAGTAGATAATCTAAACTTCTATCTATATGCTGCAACAGAAAACATAAGTACTCACTCTCTTGTCAATGTCGGATAAATTCATATAATTTATTCTTAAGTACTTGTAAATAGTTGTCCCACCAAACCACATACATACTATGTTTGTAAGTAGAAATGACCAAGGTATGTTACTCTTTCACATAAATAAAACTACCGAAACATCCTGCCCTTGTATAAATATTTCTTGTACATGAACATACTTTTGTCAAATATCCATAAACGCAACGCAAATAACCGCAATAATTTGTGTAAGTACACATTCCTTCATTTTGTAAACATTTGTATTCAATACTCCTCACTTCTGCAGTCGGTTAATACTAAGGCTGTATAACTTGACGCCTTTGTCACGCTATTTAGAGAAAATGAAACGTCAAACGGGACATTATCAGCAAAATGTCAAACGTCATAGCAAACTTGTAAACAAACATGAAATGGACATACAATACTCTATTTTATTATGTAAATTACCAATATTTCGCCCATTTTAGAAAACTAAAAGCAAGAAAACGTAAGGAGCCGACGTAAAAAGACCGACCCCAGCACTATACAAATGCCGTCAGCGAGTTTATTTAAGTGTAAACAAGTGATAAAATAAAACTTCCAAATATCCCATTAGAAAACTAGTTTTTACATATAACTAAACATTTTTCAATAAGTAAATAACAATTCTGAGTGAAAAAGCTGAGTGAATGCGACCCTGTGTAGTTTAAGTGTTTTGTAATAATAAAAAGATGATGTCTAGTAACCTCAAACATAGTGTTTTTATTTCTATCAAGCAAAAGTATTCTCTGTGAATTTGTGTAATAAAACATAGTAGAACTAGACGTGAATGCGCTATCCTTTTTCAATTCGGCAACAAAATGTGGCCAGTGAACAAGAATCGCGAAATCCCTGTAAACCGACCACTAACTCACATCAAGACAACAGCAAGCCCAAGATAAGTAAAACTGTAAACTCAATCAACTAGGTAGATCAAATCTAGCCTATCAGAATGTAACAGCCTAGCAGTAGTACCAATAATATGCTAATTGTGGTACCAAAAGTTCTGACTGAAGTACCAAAAATCCTGACAGTAGCTTCAAAAATCCTGTTCGCAGCCCACCAAAGATCCTGGCAAAGGCACCAAAATGTAATAAGGTGATAAAATGATTAATAAATCAATTATAAGGTTTCAAAAACATAAATAAGTAGAATCATTTCAGAGAGCAATAGCAGTTTAAATACTCAAGTTACGTTACTATAGCCTCAACTCATGGTTGAATAAGTTAATGATGTAATCGGGATCCTTTCCCATTTAAACAATATATTGTTGTTTAAGTAATACCTCTTTGCCAGAAGGTAACAGTTCCACATGACTTCTCCATGTTTATAGAACATTGTAGATACACAAGACTTAGCTTGTTTAGCAGGCATGACATCAAAGTCAATGGATCAGCTTTAACCAGAATAGGTTTAGTTATTCCATTCATTGAAGTAAAATAACCCCATGGTGAAGAGGTTAGATTCCAGGCTCAACTTCTCTAAGCCCAAAGGGAATCGTACGACGAATAAAGCGTCTCCAGACGAGCGTGACATAACACTTAACGTAGACGGAGGGCCTTCCTTTGCATTGCAGTAGAGGAATGTACCCTATGAGCGAGAACTCAATAAAGTGCTGCCACAACCCATCCAGATAGCCCAAATGTAGTAAGTATGTAGATAGGTAATAGAATACCAAACCATCCTCATAGTCTCGACTTCTCCAAGACAAATAATCAATTCCACTGAACAAGCCAGTCAAGTCAACCAGAGTAGGCCAACACACAATTGAAGCTATTGCTTTCTGAAGTTAATTCAGTTTTCAGCACTCCAGCTTTAAAAGCTATATTCGAGGAAGAATAAATATTCATGAGGTAACATGATATAAAATAATCAGTACATCAATAGTACATGAGTAACCGTAGAGTAGAAGAATCTCCAGATCAATGGCACAGCATGAGTAAAAATAATATTTCCAGGATAATTCTTATCCAAGTTCCATCCGAACACACAAAGATATAGAAAGTCAAATAGTCAACATCTAGTCATGATGTGTAAATAATGTTTGTTGATAAATAAGTATTATAACTTACAGATTGGAAGAAGAATACATGACTCATGTATTTACTCGTTGTAACCCGTTGTGAAGTTTTTATTTACAAAGCTATATTAGGGTTTATATTAGAGGAAACACATTAAAATGATATATGTAAATCAGGGCAAAGGCTATCTTCTTATGTCTCTCCCATCTTAGAAGATAGTAACATGTATACATACATACACCAGTATATGATACACTTCATTTAAAAATAATCTTATGTAGAGCAAAGGCTTGGAGAAATGATCTTCCTCTCTCTTCTTAGAAGATTTGCTTCTGAACAAACATACATACGTTTAGAAGAACATATTTCCATGTTCTTTAGTACATAATAAATTAAACATCTCACCAAGTTTCCAGTTAGGTATTATAATCATGATTTCCCTGTTATCAAAATGTATTATACCATTTCTCCAGACAAACGACCCCCGATTAAGTGAATCCTATTCACTTATATCTTGAAAGGTAAAATTTAAGATTTTCCAAGGAAAACTATTCCTGAGACCTCCATCCGCATTCTCAATCCAAAAACAATCCTCCTCTCAACTGTCACAAAAAATAATCAAACAAGTAGATTAAAGAGTTTTTATTACTATGTCCAGCAGAGGATTACTACTACGATTTTAACCGACTACGAAAGGATAAAAATACGTATAGATAAGTTTAAATATATTTGAGAATGTAAACAACGATCGCACACATGCGGATGGTTACAGTGTGACTCGCGACTTAATTCGTCTAATCATCGCATAGGCGGACGCCTGACGCTTTTGTCACACCGTTGTGCCAGGTGCCAATCTCTTTAGGTACCTATTATTTTTAAAACTTAAATTAGGTTTTTTTAAAATATATTAAAAAGTAAAATGAAAATATAGTACAAAATGTAAACATATTAGACATAAAAACTTAACCTAGGTCAAGGTACAGGAAATTATAATTATTAAAATATAATTGAGTAAGTAAGTATAACTTTTACAATATTTTATAAAAAGTAAAATATCTTAACAAAGTACAAACATATTATAAAAACCCTAACCTCGTTGACTGCTGGCGACATGGCAAGGCTTAAGCACAGATAATATAAGGGCGAACGCTAAAACTCACGCGGGCACGCGGCGGGTTCAGTCTATCTCTGTCACAAAATCTAAATGCGAAAGAGATAGCAAAATCCGTCGCGGGTCACCTGTCTCTGTCGCACGTTGCGTTTGTGACAGAGATAGACTGAACCCGCCGCGTGCCCGCGCGACTTTTAGCGTTCGCTTTAAGATCAAGCTATCGGCGGTTAGGGTCGCAGAGCAGAGAAAGAATCTTAACTTTACACACGCGAAAGAATCAATTATAACTATTATTACATTTAAACGAAAAGTGGTCAAGTAAACTATTAAAAAAAACTATATTACTATTTGCGCCTGTTATTATTTTAACCGTTGCCTCAGTGCCAGCTATGGCGATTTAAATCAATTAAACCACCATTCTGCCCCCGATAGTAAAAAGGGCGCATATAACATTTTTTCATAAATTGAGTTATATATATTGCCGGAATCAGGAAAAAAAGGCGCATCTGACAATATTTTTTTTATTTTTGTATCTTGCTTCGTTACGATTTTACCGTAATAAAAAAAGGCGCTTCTACTCTCTTGACTGGACCCGATTGAAGAAGAAAAGACGCATAATTCTTAAACTTAATTGAAAAGTCACATTTACGCAGATATGCCCATATGGGCATATCTGCGCTTTGCTTTTTTTTCGATTTTTGGAAATTGAAAAGGCGTTAATTTGATTATTTTTTGAAGAGGAAATTGTTATGACTTTTCAATTTATGAGTTTGAATACGGTGGGGCAGGTCGGAATCAGGAAAAAAAGGCGCATCTGACAATATTTTTTTTATTTTTGTATCTTGCTTCGTTACGATTTTACCGTAATAAAAAAAGGCGCTTCTACTCTCTTGACTGGACCCGATTGAAGAAGAAAAGACGCATAATTCTTAAACTTAATTGAAAAGTCACATTTACGCAGATATGCCCATATGGGCATATCTGCGCTTTGCTTTTTTTTCGATTTTTGGAAATTGAAAAGGCGTTAATTTGATTATTTTTTGAAGAGGAAATTGTTATGACTTTTCAATTTATGAGTTTGAATACGGTGGGGCAGCTATTTGCATCACTCGTCAGTTGTGCCCAAGTGACTGAAGAAGGAAAGACGTGTTGATGTGTGTGTTCTATTTTCCTAGAATTCAATTGAAAAATAGCTTTAATAATGAATTTATGATTTCAGAGCTTGCTTCTTACGGTGTAGCGTCGTCCATTTTAGAACGATGTACCAGCTGTACTGAGTTGTGGTACTAATAAAACTGGTGCAATTCTCATTCTGCCCTATCTAAGTTTTAATTTATTATACAAATAATATGGCTGGCAACTCTGCATCACTCCAAATATTAGTGCAGTACATTCAAAGATTCGTCTGTTATTCATGTTCATTAAATTGACCGAGCGAACGAAGCGAGAGAGGTCTCTGATTTACCTTGGCCAAAAATGCTTTCATATGTCTGTGTGTTCTCCTGAAGAGGTGGCATTTCTCAACCCTGAAATTTTGGGAGCAGGTTGGATAAACATATGAAAATCGATAGCAGAGCCATTTTTTTGAAATTTTTGAAAATGACGGAGTTGGCACAATGGCCCTAAGCGCCTTTAGATTATATGGCTCTTACGTCCATTTTGTGTTTGTCGTGACAACGCGATAACAAAGGAATTTCATTTTCTATTATGACAAGCAATAGACGGATTTTTTCACCAGCAATGTCAAAGGATAAGTAGTCCAATTTGTTTTTATATAGATCTGATTGGCTTGAGCGTCTAGATTTCAAATCTCTCCCGAAGGGGTTCTCTTTTTAGTGCGATGTATTTATTTTTATTTTACGACCGGTACATATTTTGAAGTTTACAAGTTTTTTTTAAAAAGTATATGTACTTGTTTGTATTTTTGGGAATTATGTAACTACACGAAACATTCGTTTAGGTGCTTACAGTAGTAATAGTCTACTTTATATAAAAACATATGGAGAAAAAAGGTTATTTGCTTTTTGCGAGGTCTACAGCTCACAGAGCCACTAGTTTATTTAGGTTTAAAATGGTGTGATATGTGAGCGACGGGGAATCGGGAAACGAAATCTTGCACATGCATTTTGAATGCGTTGTACAAGTTTCATCGTACGTGAAAGCAGGCAATGACCAAAAACGGAGTCTGCGTAATTCAATTTTAACAAAACTAGGGTTTCACATAATCTGATGTGCATATCAACGCATTCGCGAATCCGACAAAGTAAAATGAGTCGATAAAAGAAGTTACGCATTAGTTGTAAAACGTTTTCCTCAAACTGCCTTCCATCTATTAAAAAACCTAAATAATATATATCTGAATAAACACCAGACAAAGAACAAGTGAAAGAATTAGAATTTTACAGTCAATTTTGTTCTTGATTTAAAATTATAGGCATCAAATTCTTTTACAGTTGAGTTTAACTCTGGTGTATGTTAGTAAAGAATAGACTAAACTGGACGAGCGCCTGGCATCTCAAGTGTTATAAATAATGCCATTTTCTTATTTTGATTTAGAACTATGATCGATATTTTTTTACTAAACACAAACTAAGCTAAAAGTTCAAAGTATAAAACCTTTTATTTATATACTCGTATGTCTCAAAATTTCAACCTTTTTGAGGTATGATACTAAAAATATGTCTGCACTTATCTAAGCGAAAGATGAACAATCATTTCAAAAAACGTAGGTAGCCAAATATACCCGTTTTTCATAGTAATACAGTATAAAACGCATAACCGATACTTTGCAGTAATAGTAATGTGGTAAGCATTCTAAATTGAAAGGACGCATCTGGCTTTTTAAGTCTATTCTACTTAAAAGACAGTATTTTTCCCATATTTTTTTACTAAGATGAAACATTTTTTTAATTTTTTTATAAACTAGTAATAAAATAAAATAAAAATCATTATATAGAATTGATAGCTAATTATTGTTGCTATCATTTCCAATCTTTGACATTTAATTATTTTAACTTATCCAAGGACAGCAAACGATTTCCCGATTCATTCATTAAAACATTTTTTTCTCTGTTTCGTCTTCTTGTTAGATGCGGCTTTTTAACTATCGGGGGCAGCATTAGCGAGTAAACAAAAGGAATGATTTATTTATTAAAATACTAACTTATATGCTAAGGAATTTACATGTAAAGAAGTTGGGAAGGTTGCTGAGCGACCTTAGGAGTACGAGCGTGACGTACGTGTATTGCTAAATTAACAATATTTAAACACTTCTTACAGGTACATCACGCTCTTACTCCTAAGGTCGCAATACCAGTTATTGACAACATATGTTGATAAAATTAAGTGGTGTTACGAATATCTACTGATTGACAATAACAAAGCAAGTTAATAATTTAGCTTGACTTGAATACAATCATTTAAAAAAAAAACTGTCAGAAAAAGAAACACCTACCTAAGGATACTTGGATTTTTAAAACGAATCTAACGATACCCTTTCGCAAATCCATCCAGCTTTTTGAAAGATAAATAATAAATAAATAAATATATAGGGACAAATTACAAATATTGAGCTAGCCCCAAAGTAAGTTTGAGACTTGTGTTATGGGATACTAACTCAACGATACTATATTTTATAACAAATACATATATAGATAAACATCTAAGACCCAGGATAATTTGAAAAAGGCCATTTTCCAACTTGCGCTGACCGGGGATCGAACCCGGGACCTCTGGGTGGCGGACTAGCATGGTGACCACTGCGCCACGGAGGTCAACAGATATAAAGCAACAATCAAATTTATAAACAAACATGCAAGATACGCGCGACACACACAACCTTTCTTGGCAGTCGGGTAAAACATAAGTGAATTAAATTTAAACTTAAGTAAAAAGTAGCTACTCAAACTAAATATTGAAATGAGAAATGGTGAAAAATAATACCACATGAGTCAATTGATCTAATTTCATTATTTAGTTTTAGTACTTTTGTACTGCATTTAGAATACCTAAAAACCATCTCACAAACTCACTAAAAACTCTTTCAAAGAAGTGTTAATAATTTTTGTTAAGTGTTAAGTATAAGTTTATTACGTAGGTAACTATGCTAAATGTCTATATATAACTGCAGCTATCTCAATATTTATTCTCATAATTTTGGTGGAATGCAATAATTATAAATTTACCCGTACTGTTAGCAGAACAAGTCTTGTAATAATTCCTAATTTTGTAGGTAGTACAAAAAAAAACTTGATATCCGTATTTTGTATTGTACAAAACTAGGGTTTCACATAATCTGATGTGCATATCAACGCATTCGCGAATCCGACAAAGTAAAATGAGTCGATAAAAGAAGTTACGCATTAGTTGTAAAACGTTTTCCTCAAACTGCCTTCCATCTATTAAAAAACCTAAATAATATATATCTGAATAAACACCAGACAAAGAACAAGTGAAAGAATTAGAATTTTACAGTCAATTTTGTTCTTGATTTAAAATTATAGGCATCAAATTCTTTTACAGTTGAGTTTAACTCTGGTGTATGTTAGTAAAGAATAGACTAAACTGGACGAGCGCCTGGCATCTCAAGTGTTATAAATAATGCCATTTTCTTATTTTGATTTAGAACTATGATCGATATTTTTTTACTAAACACAAACTAAGCTAAAAGTTCAAAGTATAAAACCTTTTATTTATATACTCGTATGTCTCAAAATTTCAACCTTTTTGAGGTATGATACTAAAAATATGTCTGCACTTATCTAAGCGAAAGATGAACAATCATTTCAAAAAACGTAGGTAGCCAAATATACCCGTTTTTCATAGTAATACAGTATAAAACGCATAACCGATACTTTGCAGTAATAGTAATGTGGTAAGCATTCTAAATTGAAAGGACGCATCTGGCTTTTTAAGTCTATTCTACTTAAAAGACAGTATTTTTCCCATATTTTTTTACTAAGATGAAACATTTTTTTAATTTTTTTATAAACTAGTAATAAAATAAAATAAAAATCATTATATAGAATTGATAGCTAATTATTGTTGCTATCATTTCCAATCTTTGACATTTAATTATTTTAACTTATCCAAGGACAGCAAACGATTTCCCGATTCATTCATTAAAACATTTTTTTCTCTGTTTCGTCTTCTTGTTAGATGCGGCTTTTTAACTATCGGGGGCAGCATTAGCGAGTAAACAAAAGGAATGATTTATTTATTAAAATACTAACTTATATGCTAAGGAATTTACATGTAAAGAAGTTGGGAAGGTTGCTGAGCGACCTTAGGAGTACGAGCGTGACGTACGTGTATTGCTAAATTAACAATATTTAAACACTTCTTACAGGTACATCACGCTCTTACTCCTAAGGTCGCAATACCAGTTATTGACAACATATGTTGATAAAATTAAGTGGTGTTACGAATATCTACTGATTGACAATAACAAAGCAAGTTAATAATTTAGCTTGACTTGAATACAATCATTTAAAAAAAAAACTGTCAGAAAAAGAAACACCTACCTAAGGATACTTGGATTTTTAAAACGAATCTAACGATACCCTTTCGCAAATCCATCCAGCTTTTTGAAAGATAAATAATAAATAAATAAATATATAGGGACAAATTACAAATATTGAGCTAGCCCCAAAGTAAGTTTGAGACTTGTGTTATGGGATACTAACTCAACGATACTATATTTTATAACAAATACATATATAGATAAACATCTAAGACCCAGGATAATTTGAAAAAGGCCATTTTCCAACTTGCGCTGACCGGGGATCGAACCCGGGACCTCTGGGTGGCGGACTAGCATGGTGACCACTGCGCCACGGAGGTCAACAGATATAAAGCAACAATCAAATTTATAAACAAACATGCAAGATACGCGCGACACACACAACCTTTCTTGGCAGTCGGGTAAAACATAAGTGAATTAAATTTAAACTTAAGTAAAAAGTAGCTACTCAAACTAAATATTGAAATGAGAAATGGTGAAAAATAATACCACATGAGTCAATTGATCTAATTTCATTATTTAGTTTTAGTACTTTTGTACTGCATTTAGAATACCTAAAAACCATCTCACAAACTCACTAAAAACTCTTTCAAAGAAGTGTTAATAATTTTTGTTAAGTGTTAAGTATAAGTTTATTACGTAGGTAACTATGCTAAATGTCTATATATAACTGCAGCTATCTCAATATTTATTCTCATAATTTTGGTGGAATGCAATAATTATAAATTTACCCGTACTGTTAGCAGAACAAGTCTTGTAATAATTCCTAATTTTGTAGGTAGTACAAAAAAAAACTTGATATCCGTATTTAGCCAATATAAATTATAATAAAAGCCAATATAAAGTTTATTTTATCTCTCATTTGCAACATTATGAGACTCAAAATTGACATTTTTTTAGGTACCTAAATGAAGATCATGACTACAAAAACATTATGATAAAGAATATTATGTCAAAATATGTCCCTCCTGGGATAAGTTCATAATTTATGCCACTGGGTTTGAAATTTTGTGTAATCAATGTTTGTTATTAAGTGCAATTAAGTTTTTAGAATAAAATAAATAAATATGGATTAGAGAAAAACATATGACTAAGTTAATATGACAAACAATATTATGAATAAAAAAATTGGGAAAACCCTGCGGTTCTAAAAAATATACATTTCACGTCTATATCCCTAACGGGGCAGACAGAGCCCAGGGCCGTAAGACCCAAAGGCCACCAGAAGAAATATATTTTGGTATTTTTGAAATGTCTTTCATGGTAAGCAAGATGAGCGTGCTTTTAAAGATTTTTTTTAAACAAACACACAGAGGTCGTTCTGCAAAAATTATAACGTATTGGCACCTTGGTAAATAGGTATTAGAAGAACATTTACACGGCTACACAAACGATTAAGACAAAATTTCTATGGAACCACCTGACTATTAGGTATGACTATTAGGTATGCCTGACTATTAGGTATGCCCTTTCAAACAAAAATGTATTTTCCAGATTGGGCCAGGCATCTTCGAGTAAGTTATAGAGTAACTATATAAAAAATTCGTAATAAATACAGATTCATTTTTTTAAAGTCGGTTAAAGATTTAAAATATTTTCCAACGACACGACAAGGAATAGATGCCAACCTTACTCTAGATTTGCATATTAATTATTTTGTTTAACAATACGTTTATGGTATTATATTTATTTTATCTGAAATAATAAAGCACACAAGTGAATTTTTTCTTCATAAAGATATTATTTATTCATATGTACAATACAAAAAGACAATATTCGTAAAACAGACAAATGTCTAGACATATGTACACAGTTTTAAGTCTTTCCTCGTCATTGCCAAAATGGAGGTGGCATCGGCGCTGTCTACTGTTCAGACAATTCAAAATGTCTTCCAAGCTTTGGCGACCACACTGCATATGACTTCTTATCTGTTTCCACCAGATGCTCAGCTGAATGGTAAGTAATTACTTGGTTTTTTAAACGACTAAAGTGTTTTATGTTTTTGGGGTTATTCCTTATGGGACTAAAGCAGACACAGTAAGACCCATGGAATTGTATAGACCCAAAGGCCACTTTTACTTTGACGTTTACTTTGACGGTACGCAAAAAGGTAAATAATTGTTTGAAAGCTAAAATCCGGAGTGCCCTTTTAATTCTATCATCGGAGGTCCATTGGTCAAACTTACAAAACTCCTCTCATTTTTGGACGCGGGTAAAATTAATAGATTTAAATCGTTTAATTAAACCAATTGCTTTCAGAAAAGTAGGTAAGGTTAGGTTAGAAGGGTGACTCTAACAGCGCGAGAGCCTAGCGAGCGAAGCAAGTGAGCCGTGATAGCGGCCGGCGAAGCGCCAGAAACCATGGTACAATAAAATAAGGTATTCTCTTCCAGTGACAGCTGATGACGTAGGTGAAACTTGACTACGTCATCAGTTTGATATGTTGCCACTGTGTGAAATTAAATTACCCGAGTGTAATGCATTCTTGAACTTTACATACCAATTTCGAATTAATAATCTATTATATCAATTTATAAAATATTGAATTGATGAATCACGCGAGAATCACGAGATACTAAATAGCTAAGTTACTCAATATTTTATTTAATATTCATGAACTAATTGAAAAAGTCCTGAAATTTACTGAAAAGAACAATCAGTGGCAACACTTTGTGACGTAGTCAAGTTCCATCTCGGGAAGAGAATACCTGTTTTATTATACCATGCCAGGAACAAATTTGTGATTGTAAAGTAGACAGATACACCGATAGATACGTCAAACTTATAACACCCCTCTCATTTTTGATCGGGGGTGAAAAGAAATAGATTTAATTCGTTTAATTAAACCGATTGTTGCCAAAAAAGAAGGTTAGATTAGGTTAAAACTGTGACCACAATATCGCGCTAGGGTTCCATAGTTGCGAATGCCGACTTTGAGTTCAAGCTACTAATAACGTCTCTAATGCTCTACATACATACATACATACTATCACGTCTTTATCCCTAATGGGGCAGACAGAGCATTTTGGGTCTTGCGGCTGAATGCAGAGCCCAGGGCCGCAAGACTCAAAAGCCACTTTTAGCGTCATGGTGGGCGAGAAGATGGAAAAGCAATTAATACAGTGATGGGTTGCTAGCCGCATCGCCTGTTAACATGATTCGCATTTTTGCCCATTCCCTCGATCGGCTTTTACGATCTGCGCGGGAAGAGAAGCAGCTGGTACATTCTAAGTTTTTTCTTTCTCCCAGACCAGCATGGGAGCTAATGCTCTATTGAATTTGTTTTTATTATTTTTGATTTAACATCAGTACAATCCAGATCAATATGTACAATATTTATAACATTGTTACTTCGAAACATGTATTGGTTGTAATCTGTTTGTGTTTCTAATAAACAAATAAAATAAATAAAGTATGAATTTTTTCTTTTCCGAGTACATTTTACAGGTTGGTCGCCTATAACTTTTAAATTTGTTAACTCAACTTAGCTCTTATAGTTTTCCTTTAAACTTAGTTATTTAAACATAGCAGATAGAGGAGGAGGACACTTGAGTCCTAATAAATATTTGTACTATAAAACTAAAATTTCAAAATCAAAAATATTTTAGGCACCATTTTTCAACTAGAATCCTAGTTGAAAAATGGTGCCTAAAATATTTTTTCAAGTGTTAGTCAAGGATTTTTTTTGTCAAGATTATATTTTACCAATTTTGTCATGATTAATATACATACCCATGCCAAATTACAGCTTTCTAGAACAGTCTGAGTTAAACCGCGGACGGACAGACAGACAGACATGGCAAAACTATAAGGGTTCCTTGTTTACTCCGGAACCCTAAAAAGATTCCGACGAATTTGCTCATCCTTTTTTTGCAAAAAAAAAAAGTGTTTTTATTGTTACTCCTTTAAGGCGGTTTAAAAACTCTGACACTAGTGTTAGTCACTAACACACACGATAAGAAGATTGTTACTCCGCCAGCGTAGACACTGGGATGGTGGTATGATATCAGATTTTTAAAGTCCAAAGAATGTATAAAAGATAATAAAAAGAAAAAACAAATAACTTACTATTTTTACAGGCACAGATACATTTGACTACATCATAGTCGGCGCTGGGTCGGCGGGCAGCGTGCTCGCGAACAGACTGAGCGAGGATGGCAGCGTATCCGTGCTGTTGGTGGAGGCTGGTGATGACCCTCCTCTGCAGTCAGTTGTAAGTGTATCCTAATCACGGACAGCGGAGTCTAAGTAATAGCGTCCTATTTTTACCGTTTGGGTACGGAACCCTAATAAAAAACTACATGATATACCCGTATCACAAAATAAATCTTATACCTTTAAACGAGCAATTCTTGTATGTATATATATATATTTATTTATAAATTTCTGTGATCTCGAAAACGGCTCTAACGATTTCGCCGAAAATTGGTATATAGGGGTTTTCGGGGGTAAACAATCGATCTAGATTAGTTTTATGTTTGGGAAAACGCGTGTTTTCGAGTTTTCATGCGTTTTTCTTTCCACGCAGAATATGGTCGCTAATTTCGTCGCGCCGCGACCGCCTTGAATTAGCTCAGTGGTTAAGGATAGCGACCGCTAGAAAGAGTGTTACGGGTTCGAATCCCACTCGGTGACTTACTTTTGTTTTTTTTTATATTTAAGTTTATATATTTTTTTTTTATTTTGCATTGTTTTTAGATAAGTTTAAAAAAAATTAGTTAATGTTTGAGATGTAACCGAGCGAAGCTCGGTCGCCCAGGTACTACTAGTATCACGTACAGAAGTCTTCAAATTCAAAGAAATATCTCAATATTGTTAACGATGTGGTATAATTTACTTCGTGTCCGAACTAGACACCTTCTCGTTTAGATGCCTAGAATTTCAGTTGCAGCGCTCCGCCTCGGCAGTACCACTTGGTCCAAAGAATGTTACTTTATACTTCAACTTTATAAATATTTAGATTCAATATCCATGCTGGTGGCCCATGCTGGTCTGGGAGAAATAAAAAAACTTAGAATGTACCAGCTGCTTCTCTTCCCACGCAGATCGTAAAAGCCGATCGAGAGAATGGGCAAAAATGCAAATCATGTTAACAGGCGATGCGGCTAGCAACCCATCACTGTATTGATTGCTTTTCCATCTTCTCGCCCACCATGACGCTAAAAGTGGCTTTTGGGTCTTGTGACCCTGGGCTCTGCATAGAACCGCAAGACCCAAAATGCTCCATCTGCCCCATTAGGGAGGGATAAAGACGTGATAGTATGTATGTATGTATGTATAGATTCAATACAGTGTAATGTGTCTTTTATTTCGTAAATGTTGTACGTAAAAAGAACGACTACGACGACGACAGACTTGAATTAACTTAATTCTCAGGTATGACACTTCATAGAGTAACTGGGTAGTAGATTTATACCTGTAACTATGATAATGTCACGATTCTCACGATAAAGTAGACCTTACCAAAAAAAAGTTGAATTTGGATAACAATAATTAATTGCTTAAATGCAGCAATTAAACGCCATATAATATAGTACCAGAGTAATATATGGAGTATCCAATGTGAGGAGTCTTAGGACTTAGACTAACTAAGACAACCTTGCTTTTCAGCATCAGAGGAACCTATTTCTAATGTCTTAGTCTTTGGATTGAATTTTTATATTTGGGTTATTTGTATTCTTTCCTCTAAATAAGATTTTATTAATTCCAATGTATTACCTTTGATTATAATCAAAGTGTATTACCTCTAAGCTGTATTTATAAAGTTTATTCAGTAGGATCATATTAATACATAATCCAATGCTTTTGTTAGATCCATGTACGTAAATTGCTGCACTTGGTTTGGTTTCATCCATGTTTATATGTATTCTTTCAAGGAAGTTTTATATACCTGTTGTAATTATTGATTTTTACTCCCTGAAGTCCGTTTGTTCTTTACAGAAAATGTAATTTTTTTCAAAGTGTTCGTAAAGATTATTAGATTACTACTTTAAATATTTTTGAGAAAACAGGTGGTAATATTCGAGATAACAGGTGGTAATGGTCTGTGGTAAAAACTTCTTTCCTATCATCTTTTTTACAGACCGATTTTATTAAACATATTTTTAGCTTTTTAGGGAATATTCCGTACGTTATACTATTTATTATATAGCTTAGTATTGAGGCTACATTTGTTGCAAATCTTTTAATGATCTTTGTATTCATATCATCATTTTGTATTTTTTAGATTTATTATTGTCATTATGTCATCGGGAATTGTTGGTTTAATAAATATTGATTTGGGCGAGTTATTTGTGCATCCGTTTTTTGCTTTTGTCAAGCTCATTTTCCATCTTGCTCTGACGGGGGATCGAACCCGGGACCACCTGAGTAGCTGATAGGCGTGTTAACAATTAAGCCATGGAGGTTGTAATAGTTAAACATCGAGCATAATTCTGAATATGAATTTTAATACCATAAACAATTATATTTCAGCTCCCAGGCTACACGGCTTATCTGAAGAAATCAAAATGGGATTGGAATCACACCTCCGTTGTAGATGGCTCTCAGCAATGCAATAAAAATGGATATACAGACATGACGCGGGGTAGGATGTTAGGGGGCTGCAGTAGCAACAACTACATGGACTACGTCACGGGCAATCCTCGAGACTACGACACCTGGGCAGACATAGTCAACGATCCCTCTTGGAACTATGAAAATATCCTTCCAATCATTAAGAGAAGTGAAAATCTTCATGATAACGAGATCTTTAATTCACGAACGGGCATGTATCATGGAACTGAGGGCAATTTGGGTGTTACCAGACAAAACTATACTATCAATCAAAAGTATTTACATTCCTTTGGAGAATTAGGACACGATATTGTTTTAGACACAAATGGTGAAAATGACTTAGGATTTAGTCAGATGATGTTTACTATTGCCGATGGCGTTCGTCAAAGTACTGCATACTCGTTTTTGTCACCAGCTAAATACCGCTCAAATTTATTTGTCGTAAAGAATACTTTGGTAACTAAAATATTGTTTGATGAAAATAACATCGCAGTTGGTGTACAAGCTATCGATGAAAATGAAGAGGAAAGAGTATTTAAAGCCAATAAAGAAGTTATTGTATCAGCAGGAACTATAAACACTCCACAGCTTCTTATGTTGTCTGGAATCGGCCCTAGGGAACATCTGGAATCGATGGGAATCTCTGTAGTAGCTGATCTTCCTGTCGGAGAGAACCTTCAAGATCATTCGCCAGTATTACAACTTTACCCCACTGTAACGACAAGCATCTCACCAAATCCAACAAATCCTCACATGGCTCCATTTCCATCCATAGTCGGTTACGTTGCCTTGAACAAATCTCAGGCGTATCCTGACTATCAAGTTGTTGGAGAACTCGTTGATCAAACTACGTTATTAAAAATGTGCACTTTTTCTGTCGGATACAAAAATGAGATTTGTAATAAATTTTATGCGAAAAGTCAAGGAAAAGAATCAATTATCTTATACACGTCGAAACTCCATCCAAAATCCAGAGGAAAAATTCTATTACGCAGTATAAACCCAAAGGATTCTCCTTTGATACACCTTGGTATCTTTTCGAATAAAACCGACTTGGATGATGCTATAGCCTATGCCAAAGATGTCAGTCGTGTTGCTGGAACTACTTTTTTCAAAAGCGTGAATTCTACACTTGTGACTCCACCTAGTTGTGAAAACCTAGAGCCCGATAGTATGGAGTTCTGGTCTTGCTACGTCCAATGTATGGTGAGCACTATATACCATTACGTTGGGACGTGCGCCATGGGGTCGGTAGTGGACTCTAAGCTACGGGTGTACGGGATCGGCAAACTGCGCGTGGTCGACGGCAGCGTGATGCCCACCATCACTAGTGGGAACACGAATGCACCAATCATTATGATTGCTCAGAAGGCTGCTGATATGATATTGGACGATCTTGAAAAATTTAAAATCTTTACTCGGTTTTATTTGCTATTATTGCCTTAGTAAGACAAATTAAATAAGCCCAAACTCGACGAAATTTTATTACTAAGTTCCATCGAACACTTTCTGTCTCCATGATCAGACCCTAGGTATATTCTACTATAAAGTGCCCGTCAAGACAAATCAAATGAGTACTACTCAATGGCGTTATCTTGTTTTGTAACTGAGTTCCGTCGAATATCTCCCGGCTTATCAGAACTCCTTATCAGAACAGCTCATTGACTTCTTAGTATCGTATTGTCATCCGACTTACACAAGTATACAAAATTTCAGCTTAATCTGTTCAGGATAGTTGGTTGTAAGATTAAACAAACATTCACACATACAAGATACATTGCAAGTTAAATGAAAGCTTGTAAAATGTACGTAAGTACGTATTTATTGAATGTCACCATGACCAAATGAGTGTTTTTTTATGTTTTTAAATCGTAAGATGTCAAACTGTGTCTATTGATCTTTTAAATAAATTTTTATCTCATTTTATTTCTTTGAATGCGCTAGCGAGCGTAGCAAGCGAAGTTATCCATGTCTACTAAACTTGAACAATCCGGCGTTTGTATGTATGTTTGTTTGTTCCACGATAACTTGACTATCTTTGATCGGAGCTTTATGAAGTAGTACGTGTGTACATGAGCCAAATCAGTCCGTAAGTTCACAATTCAAATAAAACTACTACTTTTGAAAAGTTAAAATAAAATCTTACGAATCATCTCTGTTGGATAAGACTTACTGAAAGTCGTACATATGCAGGAGGACTTTACTGTGTGATAGTTTATACTTAAGTCTATTTAAAAAAAAAACACGAATTGTCCTCGTATTTCAGTAACATTTGGAGTTCTACACAAACGGACCGACCGAGCTAACTTATGAATATGCAAGTTAAGTGAAACAAGGCGAGTTGGATAATTGTATGCAATCCTATTTCAGTTGCTTGGATACCTCACTGGTTAGGATGCCTTAGTGCAGTAATAAATATGTCCCGTAGTTTTGAAGATTGGTGACAAACACACATACAGACAGAAAAATGTATTTTTTCTCTTTTTTTGTTCAGTTATTCTTTCATCATTTTTTCATTAAATTTTTTTAAGTTCAAACACTCGATTTTTCCTCTTTTATAATATAACTTTAGTCTAACAAATTCAGTCGGTGATTTGGAACAACTTTTCTCAAGGAAAATCTATTGGATCATGAAAAATATTTTTTTGCCTCCCATACAAGTAGATCGATCAGTATCCGATTTGTATGGAAAGCCAAAAAATAATGTCCCTTGTGGAACTTTTCAATAGATATACATATACATAGTATTTAAAACAATAAAATAAAGAAGGAAATTAACGAAAACTAAACTAATAACTTAAATTACTTAGTAAAAAGGTAAAAGTCTCTTAGGTAAAAGTTGTTCAGTATCATGTACTCAATTCACCCTTAAAATAGTTTAGTTGGTTAGATCTTATATGTATCGTGGTGTGGTTTCGGGCAAAGTAGAAAAGGACCACTCCAAGTGTTCCCGTGGATGGCGACTTGGAAAATAGAAGCCGAACAAAGCATATAAACAACAAACTTCCCAACACATCTGGCAAGCGTATGGAGAGTGTAGGCCAAGTCCTCTGTCTGCTCTGACCAAGTATAGCTCTAGTAGTACAGAGACTCCACTCAGGAGCACTACCCGCTCCTGCAGTGGAGACTAAAAAGATCTGATGATGATGATGATGATATATAAGGTCTATCAAATTATACTGAAACTATTTTAAGGGTGGAACAACTTTCCCCAAGAAACATCTCGAAACATAAAAAAATATTTTTGGCTCTTCATACAAACTCGGATCAGCTGATCGATCAACTTGCATGGGAGGCCAAAAATTACTTTTCAAATTTCAATACGTGTTCCTCGGGCACAGTTGTTCAATATCATGGACTGAATTCACCCTAAAATTGTTTCAGTATATTTTGTTAGACCTTATATGTATAATTTAAAATAAAAAAACGAATGTACCAGCTGCTTCTCTTCCCACGCAGATCGGAAAAGCCGATCGAGGGAATGGGCAAAAATGCAAATCATGTTAACAGGCGATGCGGCTAGCAACCCATCACTGTATTGATTGCTTTTCCACCTTCTCGCCCACCATGACGCTAAAAGTGGCTTTTGGATCTTGCGGCCCTGGGCTCTGCATAGAACCGCAAGACCCAAAATGCTCTGTCTGCCCCATTAGGCATAAAGACGTGATAGTATGTATGTATGTATATGTATTGATATTGATGATAATTTATATCACGAATAATGATGTTTCATTAATGCACAGCCTCGTAGATACAAACACGATTAAATTCGCCAAAGCAAACAGGCCGGCCGCACACACCCCGACTTATTTGTGTGCCCACAATCTGACAATCCGATGTGTTATTAGATTGTTCGCCGGTAATGGAACTGCGATAGAACATTACGTATCGATTAGTTGCCGTTGACGGCTGTCAGTGCACCTGATTTTGATATTTTGAAACTACGCCTACGCTTTATTGGTAATTTACATATAACAACATAAATACAATTATTATAACAGTACTTGGTTTATTATTTGCCCCAGCAAATGGAAAAAGTCCCCGATGACCCCATCTAGTGATGAGTGGTGGAACTAAATATTCCAACCGATGTTAAGTGGAGTTAATATCCGTAGCGCCATCTAGTATTTGCCAGGTTAATTAAAAAACCCGGACTTTCAAACGTAAACCCCCAATTACTTTTTACCAATCGATTTTCATTAAACGTAGCTTGGAACCACCGCAATGGAACTGGCTTTCACTTAAAAATAACGTTATCGAAATCGGTCCCTCCGTTCGAAAGCTATGATGCCACAGACAGACATTATGACACAAATAACACCCCTCTTTTTTGTCAGGAGTTGATAAAATGGTATACCTACAACATTCAAGAAACTTGCACCGTCTAAATGAGCCCTAAGTATTGAAAACAGGTAGGTAATCATAAATAGGTCCCTCATGCAATAAAGGTTGTTGGCACAGCGGTGATAATGACGCTCAGACGTTGATTGATCGCGTTAATTTAAACGTCGCGTTGTGCACGTCTGCTGAAATTTGCTTGAGATTAATTGTCTGTGACTACATTTTATAATTATCAATTTATTTTAAAGTAGCTTGTGCTAGGATCTTTGCCTTTAATTATTTCTTCACAGCTTTTATTACTACCCTTGGACTTAGACTAAGACGACACGTGGACGCCAAGCTCACGCTCAGCACATGCCTAGGTCAACACACCAATGTGCAGGTCACGCTTCTGAAATTTTTGAAATTTGTAGCTTATAATTTGAGTCTTTTCACATAGCAATACAGCTCAAATTGCATTAACCGAAGTCAATACGCACAAGCCTCGCCTACGCCACGCGTTCGCCTTGCCTCCGCCCTGCTTCCGCCTTGCCTCCGCCTTGCGCCCGACAGGCGCTTGTCCCAACTGGACTTTGGTAAATGCAATTTAAGTTGTATTAATGTGTGATAGGACTCAAATTAAACAAATTCAAACCGCGCCCGTCGTGCACTTGTCATGCGCTAAACGTGGGCTTGGCGTGGGAGCAACGCGCCCTAAAGATTTTCCCGATATAGGTAGTATTTGCCCATAATCACCACGCTGGGAAGATTGGTTGTTGATCGCAGTAGACGGTATGTATGTATATTTGTCTGTACGGAGGATGCTGCTGCCCCATTTCCTGTTTTATATGCATACTATAAAGTCTGATTTTTAATTCCGTAGAATTCTGACAGCTGTCATTTTTTGACATATCAGAGATCATAAACCTTTTAGGCCGGGCACATTTTTTAATTAAATTTCAGATTTTAATAAGAGTGTGAACATCTGAGTCTACACATTTTATTTGTTAGTGAATGTAACCATTTAATAAGTTGGGTGGTCCAAATCAAAAGGGGATTTACAGCGAGTGATATTTTCATCACGAACAGTTGAATAACCGATATAAAATACGAACAACTGTAAAAACTATTTGATTAAACAAACATACAGATAGACAGACAAACAAAGGAAAACAATAGTTTTGATTCTATTTTTTATAGAGACTTCTTTTAAATAACTCCAATTAGCTTTCCACCGAGGTAAATTTATGGGTGAATGGCTTATACGTCCTTTCCAGGTTCTTAAACTATCTCCATATCAAATTTAATCTAAATCAGTTCAGAAAAAAGTTTTTTTTTTAACAAGAAAAAACTTATCAGAACCATAACAAATATAACAATCAATGTAACAGTCGCGACGTTTGCGACAGCTGATGGCCGTATAATTTATTTTTTAATTTTTGTGCTTGATGGATTACGAAAAAAAATATTTAATAAGCCTTTGGCTAAAAAGGTTGATGATACATGAATAAGTAGGGAGTGATGCCAGGGAAAGAAAAATAACCTGCTGACTTAAAATTATTTAAAAATATAACTTTAATAATTCGGTATTAAAAAATGTTATAACATTTTATATATACCAGAAAGTTTAAAGTTTATCATTATCTTGGTAAAACATTAAAATTAATCAAGAATTTATTTTTTTATCGCCCTTATACGCGTTCCCTTTTTAGTTGGAGAACTTTTTTAGTAGCAACACTTATGAAATGTCAGAATTCTACGGAATAAAAAATTAGACTTTAGTCGCCTCTTACGACC
Source organism: Acrobasis consociella (assembly GCA_963555685.1). NCBI lineage: Eukaryota > Metazoa > Arthropoda > Insecta > Lepidoptera > Pyralidae > Acrobasis > Acrobasis consociella. Next base: position 845,055 of record OY743115.1, read on the forward strand.
GAACGACAGTATACGATGCCTACCTCCCACGCGCCACGTCACGCGACGGTCGCCGAATGTCACTGCGTGACACATGTCCATCACAAGCGATTGTCATTTTCATCAGGTCTTTAAAGTCTCAACTGCTGGAGCACCACTCTCTGTACTACTAGAGCATCTCTGGTCAGAGCAGATAGAGGATTTGGCTAAGGCGATTCTCACATTGCTCCGCACTACGCAGCGTAGCGCTTGAATGCGTGTTCTAACGTTGCTTGTAAGTATCTCCGTTTGTATAGAAAACACGCACAGTCCAACACACTGACACCGCGTCCCCGCGCATCGTTTTTGTATGGCGGCCCGCACTATGCAGCGGGGCGCGGTGCAGTGTGTTAATCGCCTTACACTCTCTACGCTGGCCAGACGGGTTGGAGAGGTCTCAAGATGTTTATAGGCTTGGTTTAGTTTGTTTTTTATTTATTTATTAAAACTTTATTGATCCACAATTAAAGTTGTTTATAATTGGCGGACTTAACGCTAAGAGCGTTCTCTCCCAGTCAACCATAGGGATAAACAGATAAATTGTTGCGGCGCAAAAAATATTAATTAAATATAAAAATATTATTATATATTACATAATATATCTTATAATATATACCTTAGTTTATAATATGACATAAACATAGACATATATAATACATACAATATACACACATATATACCTACATTATAAATACATTACACTATTACGATGATGACGATGGTGATATAACCTATTAGATAATAACCAATTTATAAGATGAGAATGTACTCTTCTTTTAAAAGAAAATTTTGTGGAAATTTCTTTAATTTAGCTTGTATTTCCTAAGTCGCCTTCTACGAAATCCACGGGAAGACTTGGAGTGATCCTCTTCTACTCTGCCGAAAACCACACAGCGATCATCACCGAAAAGAACGGCGATAATCGCCGATAATCGGCGACTTTTTTCAATCGATCTCTTCGACTATATAAATTTAGTTGTATCCATACTTTCGATATTTTACCTTTCATCAAATAGTAAAAAACGCGAATCATGTTAACAGGCGATGCAGCTAGGAACCCATCACTGTATTGATTGCTTTTCCATCTTCTCGCCCACTATAACGCTAAAAGTGGCTTTTTGGTCTTGCGGCCCTGGGCTCTGCATAGAACCGCAAGACCCAAAATGCTCTGTCTGCCCCATTAGGGATAAAGACGTGATAGTATGTATGTATGTATGTATCAAATAGTATTGCCAACTTTTGACTATCGATAGTCCTGTTTTTCAAGTTCAACTATCGATACTTATGCAACGATAGTACCAAAATCGCATAAAAAGAGTATCCAATCCACGATAAGTAAGTACATAAGAGTTTTAAGCCCCATCTATTGGATTTGCTGTAATCGGGTAAAAATAAAGTTGAGTCATGCTTTCAGACGCTGTCATGGCCGGTCGGGGACTCATTGAGTTTTCAAAGTGCATTTTCTGCTGGATGTTGACGTAAATGGGATTCCTTCGAGATGCTCGGCTTTTGCGTTAGTTTAATCTGGTTTTGCTTTTAAAAATGTGTAAAGTTTGCGAAGATTTTTACATACCTACCATCTTTTGTGGTCACCAACCCAGTCAAAATATTGCCGTGTGCTTTCCGGCTAAGTAGAATAGGACCACTCCAAGTCAGAAAATACAAGCTGATCAAAGCATATAAACATTAATAAGACCTCTCCAACCCGTCGAGCCAGCATGGAGAGTGTAGGCCAAGTCCTCTGGCTGCTCTGGTCAAGTATATCTCTGGTAGTATAGAGAGGGTCGTGCTCCGGCAGTGGAGACAAAAAGACCTGATGATGATGAACCCAGTCAAATCGTCCATTTATTTGGAGAATTCTTTAATCCACTAGTAGACTGATGCAATATATAAAAATTCATTTATTTTCTGTTATAAAACACATAGGTACAAAAAATATATTAAAAACATCAGACAAAAAAATAAAATTTCTTAGGGAAAGTTGTTCAGTATTATGGACTGTATTTACCCTTCTTTTTAGATAAATAAATAAATAAATATTATTATATAGGGACAAATTACACTGATTGAGTTAGCCCCAAAGTAAGATCTGATATATGTATGTATTATCTACCTGCATAAATTTATGTGTGTTACAGCTTGGTCTGAGGTTACAGCCTCAGGTTACAGCTATATAAAAAGGACGCAGCTCAGTGGTAATATATAGCGGCGAAACACATAACCCTCGTTTTGAAAAAAATAGATGAATATTTTGTATCTCCACAAAATGCACCTACGAGCACCTTAGCCCTTTGAAAAGAACCCTTTATCGGAGATAATTTCCCAAAAACATTCCATGACCAGTGGAGCCATTTCCAAACGCGGAGTCACTAAACGAACGGATTTTCGTATGAAAAAATATTCGCTTAGATGACTCCTAGTTTCAAAAATGGCACTTCAGTTCACGCACGACAGACTTATCGCCGGGTATTCAGCGTGGGAGTTTCCCAATCGCAATCGGCCCCCTTTATTTGAGCTCCTTTGAAGTCTCTCAAATAGCGAATTTATATATATCACGATGTAATCTGCGATTCTGATCAATTTTGCAAGATTTATCGGCAGAACGAGCGAAGTATAATAATTTATAAATGCGAAAGTGAGTTTATATATTTGTTTGTTTGTTTGTTTGTTTGTTTGTTCGTTCGTTCGTTCGTTCGTTCGTTTGTTCGTTCGTTCGTTCGTTCGTTCGTTTGTTTGTTTGTTTGTGACCTCTTCACGCTTAAACTACTGAACCGATTTGGATGAAATTTGGCATAGATATAGTTTGAGACTCGGGGAAGAACATAGGCTACTCTTTATCCCGGAATTTCCACGTGGAGCGAAGCCCGCGGGTACAGCTAGTATTATATAACGTGGAAGAGACATAAACGTTATAAATTATAAGAAAAAAACGTTACAGGCAGAATTCTTTCCTCCTTAGAGCATGTGAATATTATAATAAGCTCACGACCGAAATCGATGTCGATATCCTCGGATTAAAATTAGCGCTATTGAAGAAAGCAATTAATAGCAGATTTTTTCTTGCTTGAACAAGTTTAGTGCACCTTATTATTATATTATTATTCTATTAATTTCTGATAAAATGTGTATTTTCTCAGCTTCACTCTCTTTTCTTACTAACAAAATTAATGTAAAATAATCAACATTTAGTTGTAGTAGTTATCGATGTATCTAGCGTGTTTACCATTTATCTTAGTAGTCATATTGTTGCTAACTTATCGGTTCTATTATTGCTTATTATAATACTATAAGTGAAGATTTGTAAATGACTTCTTGTTTTATAGATTGTATCTACATAAATTGTTAAATGTCGATAATCTTCCAAAAAAATAAAATAAAATAAAATAAAAATAAAAATAAAATCTTATACCTTTAAACGAGCAATTCTTTTATATTTATTTATATGTATATTTCTGTGATCTCGGAAACGGCTCTAACGATTTCGCAGAAAATTGGTGTAGGGGCGTTTTCGGGGGTAAACAATCGATCTAGATTAGTCTTATGTTTAGTGAAACGCGTATTTTCGAGTTTTCATGCGTTTTTCTTTCCACGGAGAATATGGTCGCTAATTTCGTATAGCTGGGCGCTATCCGTCTGGCTCAGCGATTAAAGATGCAGACTGCTAGAAAGAGTGTTACGGGTTTGAATCCTACTCGGTGACTTACTTTTGTTTTTTTTATGTTCAAGTTTATATATTTTTTTAATTTTTATTGTCTTTAGACAAGTTTAAAAAATGTAGTTAATGTTTGAGATGTAACCGAGCAAAGCTCGGTCGCCTTGGTACTATTTCTTTATATTTCGACATAATTTTCTTGGCGAAAGTTCTACAGTATCATGGACTGAATTCACCCTTAAAATAGTTTTAGTATATTTTGTTAGACCTTATTATACAACGTGGAAGGGACATACCCGTTATAAATCGAACCACGGCCTACACTATATCACTACAGTATAATGATAATAGTACAACAGTCAAAAACAAAAGAAAACTTCGACATTCTCATACAAATTGTGCGCGCTGGCGGTCGCAAACTTTTGTAATGAAATGCAGATTTTTTTTTAAATTTTGGCTTTTATTTTATTTTTATTATACTATATTGACCTAGTTTAGTCCGTGGTTTGATTTGTTACCGGTATGGCCCTTCCACGTTGTATACCTACGTCAAAAATAACTCAATAGCTTTGGTCGGGTAATTTATTTATTTTATACATTCGGATGACCAACAGCTATACTTACAATAAAAGATACACAAAAGTGAACAAAAATATAACAATACAATCAACTAGTTTCCAACAAATCAAATAGTTTTTCAACAAACTAACACACTCTCCCACGGGCTTAAGGTATATAAAACAGAAAAGTATTATTCAATTTCGTGTACAAACAGACAAATAAATAGATATTATCTCTATAGTCTTTGTATATATTACATAAGTGTATTTATTGATTGTACCTAGAATATTAACTGTAGGTACTACCTACAGTTATTATTTTTCTTCTCCCTTTATCTATATCTTTATATATATCGCCTATAACTTTGCTATGGCGTACAAACTGCCAAACTAAAATGGAGCTGGGCGGGACATGTCAGTTGAATGCGACCGGAAAGGTGGGCAAAATTAACAACATTTTGGTTACCAGAGGGCCGCCGGGGCAGAGGTAGACCCAGAACCAGGTGGCGAAACGATCTGGATAGGTTTTTGCGTGGATGGGAAGAGCTTGCTGCAGACAGAGATAAGTGGAGAGACAAGGGGGAGGCCTTTGCCCAGCAGTGCCGGACATAATAAGCGGCCAAGTGCGAGTCGGATTCACCCATGAAGGGTTCCTAAAAGTCTCGTAGTATGTTTTTTTTATATTTTTATATTTGAGTTGATTGAATGAAAGGTAAATTGCCGTTTATGATTTATGACGTATTAAAAAAAAACTGCTTACTAAATCTTGTTCAAACCAATTTTCGCTGGTAGTTTTCATGATAATGAACATCATATATTTTTTTTTAGTTTTATCATTCTCTTATTTTAGAAGTTACGGGGGGGGGGGGGGGGGGAGCTCACTTTTTTCCACTTTGGTTTAGAAAAAAAATATATTAGAAACCTCAATATCATTTTTGAAGAGCCATCGACCTATAGGTATGATGAAAAATAAATTTTTGAGTTTCAGTTCTAAGTATGGGGAACCTCCAAAATTTATTGTTTTTTTCTTTCTATTTTTGTGTCAAAACCTTAATGCGGTTCACATCTACTTACCAAGTTTCAACTGTATAGGTCTTATAGTTTCGGAACCCGTACGCATAGGCGAAGACTTGGTCAAGCGTACGGACCAGTTCAAATACTTGGGATCTGTACTTCACGCATCCGGAGACATCGATGCCGACGTCAAGGCCCGTTTATCTGCTGCATGGGCTAAGTGGCGAGAGGTGACTGGTGTCATTTGTGACCCTAAAATGCCGGTTAGGCTGAAGGGACATCGTGTCGTGATCGTGTGAGAAACACCCGCATCCGCGGCAGCCGATGTCCGTGACATAGCAGACAAACTGCAAGAGAGTCGCCTTCGCTGGTACGGTCACGTCATGCGGAAGCCGGCAAGTTACGTGGGAAACAAATGTATAGCCATGCCGCCTCCGCCGGGGCCCGGCAAGCGTGGTAGACCCAAGAAGTGCTAGCTTGAAGTCGTCAAGGATGATATGCGTGCCAATCGTCTTACAACCAAGCATGCTCAAGACCGTGCGAAGTGGAAAAGAAAAAGTCGGAAAGCGGACCCCGGGCTTCTCAGCATTGCAACTGAGGATGCAACTGGGAAAAGGCTCAGATGAGAGAGAGAGGTCTTATAGTTTCGGAAAAAAGTGGCTGTGACATATGGACGGACGGACAGACAGACTTGACGAATCCATAAGGGTGTCGTTTTTGCCATTCGGCTACGGAACCCTTATAAAAGGCTAGTAAAAAAAAATAACTATGTACCTCACCTGTTTTCGTCAAATATCTCCAAATACCTCGGTTGCCTGGAAGAGATTGCAGTTGCGATAAGGCCGCCTTTTGACATCTGTTTTATGTATCTATTACTCTGTAACATTATGTTTAGGTACAATAAAGATTTTAATTAACTAAAAAGACTTTGACGGAACTCAAAATCCCTGTAGGCCGGCCGCGTTCATCAATGGTTAGCTAGAGCCGTATATTTGGCTTACTCAATTATTTTTCTGAACTAAGCAGGTTCAGAAATAAAGCCGATTCCCCCATTAAGCCCAACAGTTGGGACATTCACTTAATTACTGACGGCGCCAATTCAATTTAGATTTAGTTTATTTCGTTTTGTATACCTTAGGATAAGTTTTATCCTAATTTTATTTACGACTAGCTGGTGCCTGCGACTTTGGATGGACAAAAATGCTCATTAGGTACTAGTGGTCACCATGCTGGTCCGCCACCCAGAGGCCCCGGGTTCGATCCCCGGTCAGGGCAAGTTGGAAAATGGCCTTTTTCAAATTGTCCTGGGTCTTGGATGTTTATCTATATATGTATTTGTTATAAAATATAGTATCGTTGAGTTAGTATCCCATAACACAAGTCTCGAACTTACTTTGGGGCTAGCTCAATCTGTGTAATTTGTCCCTATATATTTATTTATTTATTTACTATTGTTCGACATCAATTTTGTTTCATCAACGTTTGACTAACATAACTTTTGATCGGCTCTAGCTTTTGATCAGTACTACTTTTGTTCGACATAAATTTCGTTTGACTAAGTTTGATGACATAACTTTTGATCGGCTCTACTATTGCTCGACATCAATCTTGTCCGACCAATGTTTAACTGACACAGCTTTTGATCAGTACTGCTATTGCTCGACATCAATGTTGTTCGACCAATGTGTGACTGACACAGCTTTTGATCAGTACTGCTATTTCTCGACATCAATGTTGTTCGACCAATGTTTGACTGACATAGCTTTTGATCAGTACTACTATAGCTCGACATCAATGTTGTTCGACAAATGTTTGACTGACACAGCTTTTGATCAGTACTGCTATTGCTCGACATCAATGTTGTTCGACCAATGTTTGACTGACACAGCTTTTGATCAGTACTGCTATTGCTCGACATCAATGTTGTTCGACCAAATGTTTGACTGACACAGCTTTTGATCAGTACTGCTATTGCTCGACATCAATGTTGTTCGACCAATGTTTGACTGACACAGCTTTTGATCAGTACTGCTATTGCTCGACATCAATGTTGTTCGACCAATGTTTGACTGACACAGCTTTTGATCAGTACTGCTATTGCTCTACATCAATGTTGTTCGACCAATGTTTGACTGACACAGCTTTTGATCAGTACTACTATTGCTCGACATCAATTTTGTTCGACCAATGTTTGACTGACACAGCTTTTGATCAGTACTGCTATTGCTCGACATCAATGTTGTTCGACCAATGTTTGACTGACACAGCTTTTGATCAGTACTACTTGACTGAGCCTAACCCTACGAGGTAATCCTGTGGGATTTTAAGGCGATAAATAAAAGGTGGACTGTAATAGGTTATGTTAATATTGGTTTACAAGCAAAATAAAATATCTACACGTGCGCGCGTAATGCCAGTCCTTTGGCCGAGTGATGACGATGACCGCTGACCGGCGGTCCTGTCAATCACCCCGTGCCCCGCGCCTCCCGTGATGACGTAGTCGCTCAGCGACACTACTATTGTTCGGCATCAATTTTGTTTGAACAATGTTTGACTGACATAACTTTTAATCGGCTCTAGCTCAGTACTACTATTGCTCGGAATCAATCTCGTCCGACCAATGTTTGACTGACATAACTTTTGATCCATACTACTGTTGCTCGACATAAATTTGAACAAGTACCTTAAATCATCAAAAAAAGAAGCTTCCATACGCTGTTTTTGAAATATTATACAAAATAAGAAAATATTGCAAAGTCGTATCAGATCCTTCCCCTGAGGTTAATGTATCATAATCCATTCCCAGTTGAAAGGCTGTATTGAAAAAAATACCATTTTCAACACTGAGGAATCTCACGGGAAATTTTATAACTGCACTCCGTAACTCCTTTTCACTGTTGTTAGAGATCTTCCACAGATAAAAACAGTTCTGTCGCTAGAGCTTGCGGAATTTTCAGTCTAGATAGACTGATCGACTCCAAAAATATATGTTTTTATATATTCAAGTCTTTGAAATATTTTTTTGTTTCATACACTTAATAATTTTTATTTATAACTAGCTGCGCCCCGTGGTGTTACCCGCGAAACATTAGCCTATAGTTATTGAGGGTGTCAGCTTCCTGCATACCAAATTTTATCAAAATTGGTCCAGCTTTCAACACACGAGCACACACACCGACACACGAACCTGCACAAATGTTCGCCTTTATAAAATTTGCGTGATTCAGTGACTTTTTTGTAGTTTTCCAAAGATATTCCAAAAAGTAAGTTGGTAAGACTGGACAGACTATGAGAAGAAAAACGACTTCTTTTTCTTCTTATCGTGTGTGTTAGTGACTAACACTAGTGTCAAAGTTTTTAAACCGCCTTAAAGGCCTCTGACATGGTTTTAGGTAACGACCAATGTCAAAGACAGTGACAGGGACCGACGGCTTAACGTGCCCTCCGAAGCATGGATCATCTTACTTATCAGACAATCAGGTGATCAGCCTACGATGTCCTAACCAAACTAGGACCACAACACAAAGTCGTTGTCCCCGCCGGGAATCGAACCCGCGACCTCCGGGGATGAGCCGAGCGCTCTAACCACTACACCACGGAGGTAGTTACTACGACTTCTTATAAACCTGCAACGTGATGTTTTCTATCACGTAAGTGCTCTTCCAGACGAGCGACAATATGCCCGCGGCTGCGTCACGCGATTGTCGCCGTTTGCAAATGTTCACGTGCCACATGTCAATCTGTCACAAACTATTAAAACTTTTTAACCGGGTCTGATCCCCGGTCAGGGCAAGTTGGAAAATGGCCTGTTTCAAATTGGATGTTTATCTTTAATGGAACAAATTTTTGGAACGAAGTTCCTTATCGCGCGTTGCGAAAGGGGGCAAGACGGAAAAAATTAAGACTAAAAGTTGTAACAACACTTTTTGCTAAAGTTGTAAGTGCGGCGTGCGCGTGTTTCTCTGTCTGTCTCTCTCTCTCACGAACTTCGTTCCATCCGGGTGTCCCTTGACACCTCTCAAGTTTTTTTATGTATGTGTTATAAAATATAGTATCGTTGATTTTGTCCCTATATATTTATTTATCAAAACTGTCACGCGATCGACGGCAAAAGATTTTGACAGTGTCTACACGCGGCCGCCGGACCATCTGTACCATTAATGGTACAAATTACACTGATTTATCTATGTATACTAGTACCATTACCATTGATTGTACAAGTGGTACTGATGTATCCCCGATAGTCGCCGACAGATATCGCCGGCATACCTTCGCTCGTGTGTAAGAGCGTTAACTCGAATAATATCATAAATGAATTCTCAGAAAAGGCGTAGAAGCTATCAGCTATTCATTCTCCCAACCCTCTCAAGTACTCTCCATTCAGAGGGCTCAGCAAATCTCAAGAGGTCTTCAAGACTCTACAGCTTACAGCGACAGCCACTCACAATTTTGACGAGCCTACACGCGTGAAAGTGTTGAAAATTAATTCTATCTATATTATTTAAGAGCTCTCGGTGGGGTATGGATTTTATTCCATTTGTCTCTCTTTCAATTCAAATTATTTATTGCATTTCATAATGTACATCAGTTCTAACTACTAAAAGTCACTGTCTTAAATTAGGTACACTATGAACCCTGTCGGGTATCGCAACCAAAAAGTGGAACGGCAAGCGAGTTTTATGACATGCAGTTAATTTATAAATTTAAACGATAAAATATCATTAAAAAGTATTTTTGTTTGTAGTTGTCAGCAGATTGTTAGTTATTTATTATTAGTAAATTATTGTCAACATATAAATATAAAAGTAGTGTCAATGTTTATTGGGTATACTTAGTATATAATGTCAATTTCAATTAAATTTTTTATCGTTAAAATACACGTCCAATCTGTAATACGTTTTACCAGATGTTTTACTTCGCTGTACGACACGACGTTCACCTTCTCTTTATCTGTTTCATGTAGGTATGCCTCGGTCTTCCTGGTGCTTATTTTCCTTCTATGATATTTTTTATGAAATCTTCGTGTCGTATCAGATGACCAAACATCTTTCTTCGTCTATGCTTTTCCTATGTCCAAAATACACCTACTCTCTCTTTTCAGGACCTTCACACTGGTATTTTTTTAGATAAAAATGTTTTTAGAGATTTTATTTCATTTTTTTTTTTTACTTTGTCATGATTAATACACATATTCATACCAAATTACAACTTTCTAGTACTAATAGTCTCTGAGAAAAATGCTGACGGACAGACAGACAGACGTGGCAAAACTATAAGAGTTCATTGTTTACTACGGAACCCGAATATTGGATTTCATTCTCCTAAAAAGCACAGCTAATGCGACTGCATTACCTAATATAAATAAGTGGCCAAGTGCGAGTCAGACTCGCCCATGAAGGGTTCCGTAGTAGCAAATAACATAATATAAAAGTCTTATAGTATGTTTTTTTTTTGTGTTTTTATATTTGAGTTGATTAAATGAAAGGTAAATTGCCGTTTATGATTTATGACGTATTAAAAAAAAACTACTTACTAGATATCGTTCAAACCAATTTTCGCTGGTAGTTTTTATGGTAATGAACATCATGTATTTTTTTTAGTTTTTTAATTCCCTTATTTTAGAAGTTACGGGGGGGGGGGGGGGACACACTTTTTTCCACTTTGGAAGTGTCTCCCGCGCAAAGTATTCGGTTTAAAAAAAAATGATATTAGAAACCTCAATATCATTTTTGAAGACCTATCCATAGATACCCCACACGTATGGGTTTGATGAAAAATATTTTTTTGAGTTTCAGTTCTAAGTATGGGGAACCCCCAAAATTTATTATTTTTTTTCTATTTTTGTGTCAAAACCTTAATGCGGTTCACATAATACATCTACTCACCAAGTTTCAACAGTATAGGTCTAATAGTTTCTGAAAAAAGTGGCTGTGACATACGGACGGACAGACAGACAGACAGACATGACGAATCTATAAGGGTTCCGTTTTTGCCATTTGGCTACGGAACCCTAAAAACCGGCCAAATGCAGACTCGCGCACCAAGGGTTCCGTACCATTATCTATAAAAATCAATTTATTTTATTTTAATCTATTTATTTATTATCAAAATAAATAGACAACTGAGTATTTTGTGAATATTTCAAGTGCCTACCTGATGCCATTATTGATATCGAGCAAAAAGGGCGAAAAAATCGCGTTTGTTGTATGGAAGCCCTTAAATATTTATTTTATTTTGTTTTTTAGTATTTGTTGTTATAGCGGCAACAAAAATACATACTTAATTTGTGAAAAATTCAACTGTCTAGCTATCGCGGTTCTTAAGATACAGCCTGGTGACAGACAGACGGACAGACGGACGGACAGACAGCGAAGTCTATATTAAGGCCATACCCAAATTTTTCGGGGTCCAGTGGCGCCGCCATTTAAAATAAATCATTTAAAAGGAAACGAAGATATCATTTAAAATTGTGTCTTGGTCAAGTTCTAGATACCCATTCAAAGTATTTTTTAAACTACTTTTTGTAGTTAAAAGTGAGAACGTGAAGCTTTTCGACGCACAATAGCGTAAAACGGCCACTTTTGGCTAATGTGAGTAGAAAAGCTTCACGTTCTCACTTTAAACTATAAACAGTACTTCATAAAATAGTTTTAAGGGTTATCTAGGGCTTGATCAAGACACAATTTTAAATGATATCTCCGTTTCCTTTCAAATGATTTATTTCAAATGGCGGCGCCACTGGACCCTGGAAAATTTGGGTATGGCCTTAATAGCGTCCCGTTTTTACCCTTTGGGTACGGAACCCTAAAAAGAAGGCTATTTATGAACCATCGTAAAGTAGATATCTAAATCTATTCCTGATCCTTGAATGTGGAATTAAGTGTCATCATTAATCAACGTCACTAGCTCGCAGTTAGTCAGTCAGTCACCGGCAGTGACTGACTACTATCACGGGATTCAACAGTTGACTCGAGGCTTGGGTCCATCCATCATTTAATCTAAGGTAGATAGTTAGCTACCTTTGTTTGTTTGTTTGTAATAACTTTATTGTACTATAAAAAAACACAATTACATTACCTTTATTTGTTAAACTTTGTTATCGTGCGTGTAAGTAGAAAATACTTGTCAGATTTTTCAACCTACTAAAAGGCATCAACATAACTTGACGATTGTGTTTGTATGTATATTTGTAAATTAGTTATTGTACAAATAGGACTTAACAAAAATACAAAATAAAATTTAAGGGATTTTTTCCAGTCATCTCAATTATCTAGGTAAAGTATGAGTACTTATGTTATATCTTATACCTTTAAACGAGCAATTCTTATTTATTTATATGTAAATAAATTTATTTTTGTGATCTCGGAAACGGCTCTAACGATTTCGCTGAAGTTTGGTTTATGGGGGTTTTCGGAGGACAACAATCGATCTAGATTAGTTTTATGTTTGGGAAAACGCGTGTTTTCGCGTTTTCATGCGTTTTTCTTTCCACGAAGAATATGGTTGCTAATTTCGTCCGGCCGGTCACTATCCGCCTGGTCCAGCAAGTTAAGACGCGGACGGCAAGAAACGAGTATTACGGGTTCGAATCCCGTTCGGATTAAACCTTAAGGCCCGCCAAACATACTTTTGTTTTTTTTATATGTCCATGTTTATCGTTTATACATCATTTTTTAATTTTTATTGCTTTTAGACAAGTTTAAAAAAATGTAGTAATGTAATATTTGATATCTCAAACATTACATAACTACATTTTTTTAAACTTCGGTTATATCTAACCCCAGTCGCCCAGGTAGTGTATCTAGTATAAGGTGTAGTTTGTAACGTAAGTTTGTAGCACTGCAGTCGCTAGTACAAGTTAGTCGTACGGTTGTGTTTAATTTAACACCTCAACTCATAGTTCTGGCGATCCTGCCAGGATATATCCTATTTACAACGTGGAAGGGTAATACCCATAGTAAATCAAACGGATCACTATCTATATGCATACAAATTTAAGCTATAATATCACATAGCATACTGGTTTAATGCACAATCGTTTTTAAGCATAACGTTCTTTCCTATAATGGAGTATGCATAATAATTTTAAGCATAATATACCTAAGCATAATCATTATTTAGCCCTAACATTTTAAAGCATAAAAGGATGTAAGCATAATGTCATCAAACCATAATTTATCAAGACATAACATTACTTTAAGCATAAAAATGATTAAGCATAACATTTTTATTCATTGTATATAAATTTTTTATTAATTGCTAATAAATTGAACCTAACTTCCTTTCTGGTCTCACAGTTGTTCCAGGTGATCATAAAAAAAAACTTAATCTTAACTTCCCTTTTGCCCTCACATATTTTGTTCTAGGTGGTCATATTTTTTTTTGCATGATAATTAAAAATAAACACTTAAATAACTTAATTTTGTTTCTGTTATTTTTAAAAATATTATGCCTAAATACTATTAGTCTTATAGTTATTAGGTACGCCTAAAGAGATTATGCGAATTAACATTATGCCGTAACAAATTAGCCTAAAATATAATTATGCCCAACTTACCAGTATGCCAAAAAACAACTTATGCCTAAAAACTTTTATGCCAAACGCAGTATGCCAAAGCATATTAGGACAAAAAAAATTATGCAAAAAAAAAGGGTCCCTAAATCAAACCACTGGCTGTATATGGATCACTAAAGTACAATAAAAATAAAATCAACAGTTAAAAATAAAAAATAAATAACCGGCCAAGTGCGAGTCGGACTCGAGGACGAAGGGTTCCGTACCATCATCTGTAAAAATCAAGGTATCATTGTATGGGATTATATTTATTTCATTTTAAATTTTTTATTTCTTAAAAAAAATACTTACATCTAAGTATTTTGTGAATATTTCAAGTGCCTACCTGTTGCTTTTATTGATATCGAGCAAAAAAGGGCAAAAAAGTCGCGTTTGTTGCATGGAAGCCCCCTTAAATATTTATTTTATTTTGAGTTTCGCATTTGTTTTTATAGCGGCAACAAAAATACATAATTTGTGATAATTTCAACTGTCTAGCTATCGAGGTTCTTGAGATAAAACCTGATGACAGACAGACAGACAGACGGACAGACAGCGAAGTCTTAGCACGTTAATGGACAGTAGGACTTCTATAGAAGTTATCAATTGTTTTTTTTTCTATTGTGTCTGGCTTAGTGTCCGTGAATGAGTTAATAATAGGGTCCCGTTTTTACCCTTTGGGTACGGAACCCTAAAAACGGTATTTACATACGATTATGTGACGTATTTAATCTTGTAATCGTACCGAAAGTCACGGCGTGGTGTATATTATAAGCAGAAAAAAGAATTAAAATAGAGACTATTATTGTTATACGGTCAGAAATTCAATTTATTATTCTAGGAAAGAACGCTTTTATGTTACACGCACCAAAAAATAATAACCTGAGAAATGAAACAACAAATAATTCCCTCGGGACTAAACCGTCGAATCATCGGCCTAACTCGGTCGAAAACTCCGAATACACGGCTGTCGGCCCGAACTTCTTTGCTTTCCATCCCTGAATTCAATTATCCAGCCACGGTTTTCACATAGAAAAATCGGGTTTTGTGAAAAATTTATGAAAACCAGTGGTTATTTTTACAAGCTTTTATTTACTTTGCACGTAAGGCTATAGGTCAGTAACCTGTGCTATAGATACAAGGTGGCAAGATGACCTGACCAGGGTCGCTGGAAAGCGCTGGATGCAGGATCTTGATCGGTCATTTTGGAAAACTTTGGGTGAGGTTCATGTCCAGCAGTGGACGCTATGCCGCTAAAATGATGATGATGATGATTTTACTTGCAATGTGTCTTGTAAGTGTGTATGTATTTATAAATGTATGTTTGTAGGGTGATCATTTTTTAAAATTTTAGATATCTTATACAGATGGGTATGGATTTGATGCCAAATAGGATAGTGATAACATAAAATATTTAAAAAAATATCAAATATTAGTAAATGCCTCCACAACGCTTCTAAAAACTAAAAAATAATATTTTTTTGTTACTTTTTATTTTAATTTTTTTAAATAATTTTAACACTCAAAATTTATTACAGTTATGGGAATATTAAAGAAAAAAGTGTGTTTTATACTAATAACATAAAATAACCCAAAATAAACGTAAACGAAAACTTCTGGAAAACTATTTAAAAAAATGAAAATGTACTAAATTTGCTGGAATTTAAATTATTTTTACTCTCAAGTTAAGGCATGATTTTCTCTATTTTTCATGCAATTTTTTATGAATCCATCCCTTCGTAGTGGTCCACACACTAAAACAGATGCTTTAGTTATCAATTTCACGCATCTTTAGATAGTTTGAATGTAGTATTCATATCATATATATCCAGGACCAATTTATCAATTTCAGTGAATCCAGAAGACAACGTGAGTTGACGATTGTTTTAAATAAATGATTAGCACCGTGGATACCTGATGATTTAGACTTAATAGTAAACAACATATACTGACAAAACGAACTTTACTAATATACTTAAAATCTTTATAAAGATTTTCTGGAAATATACAATCTAAGGATACGATTTGCAGTAGTAAGTCATTATTGTTTAGTATTCTACTAAATTTAAAAAATATATTGCTCTCTCTCTCGCTTCCGTCCGTGCGTGCCTTGACGCCTACACTGTGTCCGTGTTACTGCTTTATAATAAAATATATTAAACAGTGCTTTCGTTGTTAAAATTAGTGCAAAATAAACGTGGTGAACAATAAAAGTGCGTTTCAGTAAAGTGGTCACCTCTACACATCTAATTTATAACAATTATGAATGTACAATTTGCCCTCGATTACTTCTAGATAAATTTTTATCACAAAAACAGTTTCTGATCTGTACTTAAATCATTTGCATAAGAAATAACCGGTAAATTATATCTCACTGATGAAAATTGCAATACTGGAAGTGCTTTTCTGATTACTCCTGTAAAACTTTTTGGTCTTGTTGTAGTCCCGTCCAAATGATCGAACAAGTGGCGAAGTAAGAGCTCATTGTCGTGTAATTGGCACACTAACCACTGAAGAGTACGATCTCAGCACTTTAATCTCCAAATAATGCCAGTATACCGATTAGACAGCAATCAATACAGGTTTTATTGATCGCAGTCTAATCACAACCAACTTTTTCAAGTGAATTTGCTTTTGTTACAAAAATGAAAGTATTTTCAGTAAATTCTTGATTTCTTCATTCCGGAGTCGGTCAACTCTATTCCTGTCGATGATGTTGGATGTGTCTGTTTCGGTTATCATTCCCACAACAAATAAAACATAACAACTTTTACGTTGGCAAAACATTATGTGCATGTAATTAGCGTGCAATGCCGATTTAAGTACAATTGTATATTGGACAAGTAAATGAACTCTTCTTAATAAAACTTACTACTTATAAATAGTTAAACTTACAACTCACAAATTATGAACACATTAATTCAAAATTTTATACCACTGAGTCTTGGGACTAAAGTTAATATTTTGTAGCGTCAACGCAAAGTTTTAGAGATCTACCACTTTAATTTTTATCGCAACGTTACCAGTTTTTTTTCATCTTTAGTTCTAAAAAGTAAGAATAATATTTAAATTGTACTAATAATTGCTATTTATCACTATATATAATAATAAATAATAATCTATGATGTACCGTAATTCAATTTTTTTTTATAAATTCAATTGCTTTGTGGAGGCATTTACTGACATCAAATATTTTTTTCATTATTTTTCCCGGAAACCTCTTTATATATGGCATTAAAATTGGACCCATCGTTTTCAGAAACTTGGATTTTTTTCTTCCCCATACATTGAACGATCCACCCTAATGTTTAGGTCAAATCATGCAACTCCATTTTCAACCAGTTATCCTCAACCGATTTAGCTGAAATTGCTAAAAACGGTCATCTTTGGTAATGGTCATCGTATAGTATCATTGAGTAGTATCCCATAAATCAAGTCTCAAACTTACTTTGGCTCTACCTGTGTGATTTGTCTATTTATATCAATTTATTTACTTAGATATCGTATTTCTCCGTATGTATTTATTTATTTACTTAGTTTCAAACTGAAATATAATAACATGAACTTATTCTTATTTCCTTGTTAAATAATAAATAAATAACCAAATGAATTATATTATTTGTCTCAATACGTCAAAAACATAACTTAAACCCTTGCAAATGATAGAAAAAATTCGAATTTAGATCTCTAGAAATACAGAATCCCCGTAATTTTATGTGACTTTCTTTATTTCTTGTGATTCTGAAATTACTGTAATGATGATTGTATAATGAGAGTGTTCACGTGTTCATTATGTTTTGATAATAATTTAAAGATATCTAATTTTAATATTCAGTATAATTGTAAGTTGACGTTTTTGGAGATAATGCTGCTGTACAGTTTGTTACCGTACTTCTGTACTTGCGCTTAGGAAGCGGTAGTAAACTAGGCTTAGCTGTAAGTAAATGATCTGACGTAAACAACTACCTATTATGAAGTCGAAAGGAAAATTGAATAACTTTTAAATGGCTGGATCGATGTTCATCAAACATAGCTAATAACTACCGCAAGGGATCTTACTTTTACGTAAAAAAACTGCATCGAAATCGGTCCATCCGTTCGAGCGTTATGATGAAGCAGACAGACAGATAGACAGACACTACCGTCAAACTTATCATCGTCATCATTTCAGCCGCATTACGTCCACTGCTGGACATAGGCCTTACCCAAGGATTTCCAAAATGACACCGATCTAGAGCAGCTTGCATCCAGAGCAAACTTATAAAACCTCTCTTTTTGGTCGGGGGTTAAAACACGCGCGAGCATAGCAATTACTACCACTAGATTTCGAGTGATACTCTATACCCTCCGTGTCAGAAGTACTACCGAAAAGTACAACTGGTAATACAAATGCCTTGGCCTTGTCAAGAGATTCTCTCAGCCGACTCTCTTTTGGCTTTTTTCGTATCGATCACGTATCGTTTTCAAGTGTACTTATGTACATGGTATCCCTACTTTAATCTAATAACGTGGAACTTTGGGCCCAACTTCGGCTGTCCGTCGGAAGGTCCGCCCGTGGATGTCGTGATTACATACGATGTAATGGATGCGGTAGAACTATTTCAAGGCTGGGAACCCGCTATGCTGAATTTAGGTCTGGTTTTATATCAGTTTTAACAGAATATACTGACACTATTTTAAGGGTCTTATTCCCATGCTTATTCCCATGCTGGTCTGGGAGAAATAATAAACTTAGAATGTACCAGCTGCTTCTCTTCCCACGCAGATCGTAAAAGCCGATCGAGGGAATGGGAAAAAATGCAAATCATGTTAACAGGCGATGCGGCTAGCAACCCATCACTGTATTGATTGCTTTTCCACCTTCTCGCCCACCATGACGCTAAAAGTGGCTTTTGGGTCTTGCGGCCCTGGGCTCTGCATAGAACCGCAAGACCCAAAATTATCTGTCTGCCCCATTAGGGATAAAGACGTGATAGTGTGTGTGTATTTTAAGGGTGAATTCAGTCCATTATACTGAATAACCTTTCCCAAGGATCATATATCGAAATATGATAAGTAATTTTTGGCCTTCCGTGCAAGTTGACCGATCAGCTGATCCAAGTTTGTATGGGAAGCCAATTTTTTTTTCATATTTCGCTATGTGTTCCTTGGGGAAAGTTGTTCAGTATCATGCACTGTATTCACCCTTTATATAGTTTTAGATATTGTGTTAGACCTTATATATATGTTATATGTATTAAATTGATACAATGTTGACTGTTAGGCATGTATGAAATGGAATATAATTATTTGTCATCATTTTATACCCCGAATAAGTCACAAATTAGTCGAAGTCGAAGTCAAAGCCGCAATTTACTCGTAGGTATGTCTTCGTCTTTTCTGTATTAAGTAGTTTCGAGTTTCACATGACAATTTCTAATATTATGGCTCTTATTGGTATAATTTCTAGCCAGATATATCGACGACCCTACCGTCATAGTCGCTGGCAAAGTTTTATCATTATGTCAATCGCGGGTTACTGCGAACATATTACTAAAGTTATTTAGTTATATGTTAAAGATATCACATCCATTGTCGAAGCTGTAGGTACATTATTGGCAACAACTTGGTATTCAACTCAGCTGCGGCTCCGGCTTCATCCGTCTTAATCAATGGTCCTTCAGTACAGTCAATAGTTGTGTCGGTCAATAAAGGTTTGTATGTTTGTAATAATTTTATTATTTCTAAAACAAATGCTGGTCTGGGAGAAATAAAAAAAAACTTAGAATGTACCAGCTGCTTCTCTTCCCACGCAGATCGTAAAAGCCGATCGAGGGAATGGGCAAAAATGCAAATCATGTTAACAGGTGATGCGGCTAGCAACCCATCTTTTCGCCCACCATGACGCTAAAAGTGGCTTTTGGGTCTTGCGGCCCTGGGCTCTGCATAGAACCGCAAGACCTAAAATGCTCTGTCTGCCCCATTAGGGATAAAGACGTGATAGTATGTATGTATGTATGTAAAACAAATACATATACAAAGACAACGAAAGAGCTGTGGTATATCCTTCACTATTGTCGGCTCTTAGACGCGCGTGCCCTCTCACTCTCGCCGCTCACAGCTGACTGAGCCGTTTACGACCGCACGTGCGCTAGAGATGACATAATGCTTCCTTCTCTTTCACTCACATACACTACATCCCTTCCTTATTTTATTAGTTTTTTGTTTAATAAAACAATGTTCAGATTCTCCTTTACTTCATTAATTTATTATTACCACGACTTCTGATTACAAAATTAACAATCAACTTTAATTTTCTCATTTATTTATATTTTAAATTTTTTTTTCTTCTACGAGTAGTCTTCTTCGATTTCACTATCTTCTGAATTCGAATCTACTGCGATTTCTAAGTTCTGATCATCAATTTCTTTGTTGACCGATTTCCATTCTCCCTCAACTTTTTTTAAATGTAATATGTTGCGTCTTAACTGTTGTCCTGTTTCGTCGTTCTGTATTTCTACGTCTCCACCTTTTTTTGACTTGACAGTATGTGTAGCTGTATCAAAATTTAGACTAAGTTTATTTGATTTATTGGTATTCTTCACATATACTTTATCTCCCTCCTGTATATCAACTTCGCGAGCTCTTCGTCTTTTGTCTGTATATTCTCTCCCTTTTTCTTTTCGTTCCTTGTCTTTGTCTCTTACATCTATATCTCCAAAACTTTGTTCTGCAACATCTATCATGGGAATCTTGTCCCTAAATTTCCTTTGAAAAAATAGTTCCGCCGGTGTTTTTCCAGTCACACTATGCGGGGTGCTATTGTACATAGTCAAATACTCTGTCAATGCTTCTGTCCAGCTTTTTCTCTCTACTTGGCATATTTTAAGACGTTTAATGATGTCCCTATTCTGTCGCTCTACCTCTCCGTTCTGTTGCGGCCAGTAAGGTATTGAATTAAACAATTTTATATCATTTTCATGACAATATGTCTTGAACTCTGCACTAATGAATTGTTTACCATTATCAGAAGTTATGGAAACCGGATGTCCTAAACGGCTAAAAATCTCTTTAAGTAAGCAAATCATTTTCTTACTGCTTATGTCTCGACATGCTTTGATTTCTTTGTACCTTGAAAAGTAATCAATCACCACCAAAAGGTAATCGCCACTTGGTAATGGACCTAACAGATCTATTGCGATATCCACCCAAGATTGGGTAGGTAATTCTCTTCTCTTGAGTGGGTGTGGTGGATTTGGTGCCGATACCAGTGTACATCCTTTACAGGACCGAACTAAATTTTCCACGTCCTTATCATATTTAGGCCACCAAACCTTCGCTCTAAGTCTCAACTTCATCGCGACCATTCCAGGATGTCCTTCATGAGCAGCATCCAAAACAAGTCGTCTTAGTTGTGTCGGGATAACTATTCGAGTTCCTCTAAGTAATATGTCCCCATAAAAACATAGCTCATTCTCAAAAAGCTTGTAGGTCTTCACGGCATCATCCCACTTTCTGTTAAATATGCCCTGTTTCACTTTTTGTATATCCATGTCAGTCTTTGAATGTTCTTCAATATCTTTTAGCGATACGGCTATTGGTCTAGCGTGATCAATAATATCCTGAACATAATCTCTGTGTTGAGTCTTATCTTGGTTTAATGTACATAATCTAGACAAGGGATCGGCTATGTTATTTTTTCCAGGCCGGTAAATGACATTATATTTATAAGATTGAAGTCTCAATATCCAACGCTCAATTCGTGCACAGGGTTTGGACTTCGGGCCAAATATGACTTCAAGAGGTTTATGATCGGTAATTAAGTCAAATTCTTTACCGTAAAGAAACATGTGGAAGTGCTCCACAGCCCAGACCAGTGCCAAAGCCTCCTTTTCAGTTTGGCAGTACCGGCGTTCGCAAGCACTGAGAGTTTTGTTACCAAATCCAATAATTCGTGGACCACTTTCATTTGTCTGTACCAAGATTGCTCCAAGTCCGACTGAACTTGCATCTGCGAATACCATCGTTTTATCGTCTACATTATAGTACCCCAAATTTGGTATGTCACTCAAGGCAGCCTTTAGAGCACAAAAGGCTGTTTGTTGACTTTCCCCCCAAGAATCTCTAATATCAGCATTTCTGGCAGATTTTTTACGCAGCAATTGCTTCAATGGTTCTGTAAGGGTGGCCATATTAGGAATCCATTTCCCAATATAGTTTATAAGCCCTAAAAAGCTTTGTAGTTCCGAAATATTAATCGGGGTCCTAAAATCTTTTATAGCCGATAAATATTTGTCTAATGGTCGAATCCCATGATCAGACAACTCATGTCCTAGAAATTGAACTTTTGTTGTTCCGTAGATACATTTATCTTTTCTTAGCATGATGTTATTCTTTCTTAATGTTTCTATTACTTTTTGTAACCGTCTCTCATGTTCTTGCTTGTCCTTTCCGTATACTAAAATATCGTCAATAAAATTGACTACCCCTTCACATTCTATTAATACCCTTTCGAGTGTTTTCTGAAACATTTCCGGCGCACAGGTTATTCCGAACATTAATCTCTTGAAACGATATAATCCTTTACCGGAAATGAATGTTGTGATATGTCTTGAATCAGGTAGAAGCTCCAATTGATGGAATGCATCTTTGATATCTAATTTACTAAACATTTTAGCATTTTGAATCTTTGGTAGTAGCTGTTCCATCGTTGGTAGTGGATGATTTTCTCTTTTGATGGCCAAATTTGCGCGTCTCATATCAATACAGAGACGGATATCCCCATCTGGTTTCAAAATCGGTACTAGCGGAGATATCCATTCAGACGGCCCATCTACTTTTTCTATTATATCTTTTTGAAGTAGTTCTTCTATTTTCAAGTTGATTTTTTCTTCCAATGGGATGGGTATTCGTCTGTAAGGTTGTGCGACTGGTTTTACATCCGTATTTATTGGTATTTGTATTTGAACGTTTTTAAATTTCGGAAAAGGTGTCGTATCAACTTGATTTATGTATAATCCGAGTTTCAGTACGCCTAATGCTATTGCCGTTTCTTTACCTAATAAATTACGTGTCCCTTTGTCTATTACATAAAAGGTGGCATTTTGTGTTTTTCTTCCAACACGGATATCTGCATTAAAAGACGTCAATATCTTGAGAGGGATTTCACTTCCGTACGCGACAAATGTTTTTCCTGGATTCTTTACTTCTTTTACTGTCTTCAAAATTTTTTCTTTTATTTTTTCCCACGTTTTGTCTGTTATGAGGTTATGTTGACATCCCGAATCAATCAGCATATCTACTTGGGTTCCACCTACTAGACAAGCGAGTGTATCATTATGCAGAACATTAAAAACGTAATCAATTTTATCTTCTATCGCATTCGTCTGCCTTATATCTTCCACTTGGTTTGACTTCTTGTATCTTTTCGCATCTACGCTCCTTTCCGATTTGTTATCTTCATTGCTTCGTTTTTGCGTTCCTCTGCACTGAGCTTGAAAGTGACCCACCTTCTTACATTTATTACAAATTTTTCCTTTGGCTGGGCACTTCGCATCAAAAGCTAAATGATTCCAGTTACCACATCGAAAACACCCCTTTTTATTACTATTTATGTATTTCTTTTCTTTAACTTGCGTATCTATTTTATTTACAGTTTGTTCCTTTCCTTTTTGGCTAAAATCACCTAACTGACGCTCCACCACCTCTAAAGTATTAGCTTCGTTTATCACTTCAGATAAGGTAATTTTGTCTCCTGCACGAAGTACTTTCTTTCTGAGTTCTTCCGAGGCACACTTTTCAATTATTTGATCAATCAAATTGTCATCCATATCTGTGAATTGGCATTTCAACGCTTGTTGTCTTAGTCGAACTAAATATTTTTCAAATTTTTCGTTTTCTTCTTGTTTCATTTGCCTGAACAGGTGTCTTTCGTAACGTTTATTTTGTTTAGGTGTGAAATATTCATCCAGCTTTTGGATTGCTACTTCAAATACGTCTTTGTCTTGATCATCTCCTTCTACCACCTTGACGTAGCCACCCGGTATATTAAACAATATTTCTTGTAGTTCTTGCCCTCCCCAATGTAACAAACTTGCGCGTTTTTTAGGACCAGTATTGACATCCGCAGCTTCCAGGTAAATGTATAAACTTCTCTTCCAACGTTCCCATTTAGCTCCAACAGATCCAGCTTCACCATCGCACTCAAATTTTTCCAAGGTAAGGCTTGACATTATCTAATCTGTGGACAAAGAAACAAATAAAGAATGTCTCATTTAGGTCACCAATTAGGCATCATCCTTTTAATAACCCGATACATTCATTATTTATTTCTTTCAATCGCTTTTCAACTATCATACTTCGAATTAAAACTAAATTCTAGTAATTGTTATCAAACTTCAAGTAAACGGGCGTCACCCGAATAAAGCTTCAGATTACGGGCGTTACCCGTACAAACTTCTAAATGACGGGCGTCACCCGTATTGCTTACATGTATCACATACTTCAGTTAACGGGCATCACTCATATAAAACTTCATATTACGGGCGTTACCCATGAAAACTTCCATTTACGGGCGTCACCCGTATGACGTACATTTATAACACACTTCGGTAAACGGGCGCCACCCGTATAAAACTTTAGTTTACGGGCTTTACCCGTAAAAACTTTAATGTTACGGGCGTTACCCGTACAAATTTCCGATTACGGGCGTCACCCGTATGACTTACATATTATTTTATAGTCTAACATATCTACATTGCATCGCAACATGTACTTATACAGGCGTCACCTGTAAGACCTTTTGAATAAAAGTAAGTTATTGGTACAATAATAAACAATCTAGATTGGTCTAGTAGTATGTTTTAGATCCACCATGCAACTCGTAGAATGTGCGTACCTACCTATTTTATTTTCTATTTTTCAATTAGTCTGAAATAGACACATAATCATGAAACCGACCCGGAATTGAACCTGGGTCAGCGTAGTTTCAGTGTAAGATTTTAATTAAACGTTGTAAAAGTATTCGTTCATACTATGTCCTATTTTAACAATCGTGCATAGGCGGCATCATTAGTAAGTACTTATTACAAAAACGAATGTAAACAACCGTCGACCGTTCATGGAATATACTTCGCCTTGCCTTACCACCTATCGCTTAGGCAGTGAATAATAATACCCTACAGCATAAACAAAACAGATACGGTGTGGTCGTCCCCGATCATAGGTTAGTATCATTTTATTTTACCGTAGCTAAGTAGGGGAGTAATTTAGTACCTGCTTAGTGGTAACAGCATAACTAAAAACACTAACTATGTTTTAACTTGTACTACAGATTTTACTATTTTTTTTTCTTAGCACCCATTTACACACTTTCACTATCTTTTTTTTTTTCAATAATAATATATTAATTTACTCACAGTTGATCCTCGTCGCCAAAATGTGGTATATCCTTCACTATTGTCGGCTCTTAGACGCGCGTGCCCTCTCACTCTCGCCGCTCACAGCTGACTGAGCCGTTTACGACCGCACGTGCGCTAGAGATGACATAATGCTTCCTTCTCTTTCACTCACATACACTACAAGAGCAAATATACAAGGCGGACTTATCTCATGTAGGGAGCTCTTCACGTCAACCTGCGATAGATTGAGAGGATATTTACTCAATTAAAAGGTAGAATCAAGTACGTACAAATTTAACTATAAGATCATATTTACATTGCTAATTGAAGTATTGATGATAATCAGAGACGTGCACAAACATTTTGACAGGGTAGGCACTATCTTACTTAAATTACGAGTATGGCTACATATCAAGAAAAATACAATGCTCGCTGTAGCGGCACATGGTAGATGAATACTATGTCTGTATAAAATGCACGCTACTGATAATAATAAGTACAAGTGAATGGACTTGTCAGTGTGAACATGGTAAAACGAAAAACAAAAAAAAAAATGATATGATTTAGATTCTCGCCATTCTCTAGATCAGTATTAACGATCTAGGGATAAAGACGTGATAGTATGTATGTATGTATGTATGTAGGACAACTGCCGTACAATGATGACAGCGATGACCAACGGGTTATACGTATCTTCCGAAGCACGGAGGAGCTTGAAAAACTTCTTATGCTACTTGTGGTCACCCATCCGAGTGTGGACCACGCCCGGTATAGCTCCACTTGCGAAAGCGCTAGTAATGCGCACTCCCGCCGGCCCACTGAGCTCCTTACAAGGAGACAAAGCAGCAGACTAGATAACATCAAATAACTACGTGACATCAAATGTCCATTTCATTCTCAGATTTGACATAAACATACTATCACGTCTTTATCCCTAATGGGGCAGACAGAGCATTTTGGGTCTTGCGGCTCTATGCAGAGCCTAGGGCCGCAAGACTCAAAAGCCACTTTTAGCGTCATGGTGGGCGAGAAGATGAAAAAGCAATCAATACAGTGACGGGTTGCTAACCGCATCGCCTGTTAAAATGATTCGCATTTTTGCCCATTCCCTCGATCGGCTTTTACGATCTGCGCAAGAAGAGAAGCAGCTGGTACATTCTAAGTTTTTTTTGTTTCTCCCAGACCAGGAATGCCATAAATTCGATTCTTAGATTAAAAATCATAAAACTAAAAGGTTTCCTTAAAAATAAATTTTCATGATTTTTAATCTAAGAACCAGTTCCTTGTTTACTACAGAATCATAAAAAATGATGCCTTAGAAAAAGTTGTTCAGCCTGATGAGCATTTTCCGGAGACATAAAGTCATCGGGAACGAAGTCGTGGGCTCCGGCTAGTACGATATAAAGCAAATTACAAAATATGAAGTAATATAGGTTACTCCGATGCTGGTCTGGGAGAAATAAAAAAAAAACTTAGAATGTACCAGCTGCTTCTCTTCCCACGCAGATCGTAAAAGCCGATCGAGGGAATGGGCAAAAATGCAAATCATGTTAACAGGCGATGCGGCTAGCAACCCATCACTGTATTGATTGCTTTCCATCTTCTCGCCCACCATGACGCTAAAAGTGGCTTTTGGGTCTTGCGGCCCTGGGCTCTGCATAGAACCACAAGACCCAAAATGCTCTGTCTGCCCCATTAGGGATAAAGACGTGATAGTATGTATGTATGTATGTAGGTTACACGCGCCGGCCCGCTTGACGTCAAAGTGGTCAACGATAATACTGTATACGCTAGTTCGTACACTTTGGGTTGTTAAAAAGTGGCAGTAAGTACTATTTGTACTACTGCAAAGCATTG
Organism: Acrobasis consociella; assembly: GCA_963555685.1. Taxonomy (NCBI): domain Eukaryota; kingdom Metazoa; phylum Arthropoda; class Insecta; order Lepidoptera; family Pyralidae; genus Acrobasis; species Acrobasis consociella. The sequence goes on from OY743115.1 coordinate 872,088, forward strand.
ACCTGACTGTTCTGCAAAGCGACAGTTTCATAGGAATCCTAACGATTACTTTAATTTATTTATCCAAGCGTTCAAACTGTGCATCGTGTGACTCGTAGTTACATGCAATGGTTAGTGCAGTTAGCTCTAGTTTGGATGCAATTAGTGCAATTATTCAGTCGGAGAATGCATTGTTTGTTTGTGTTTGAACAAATTGTAAATACCGGAATAATTTTAGGTGTTCATATTAAACCAATATATCAAAGGGAGAATTTACACAAAATATTTAGTGTTGTAGTACCTTTGAGTTGCCATATGGTTTCCGGCAGAGTAGAATAGGACCACTCTAAGTTCTTTTATGGATGTCGTAGAAGGCGACTAAGGAAATACAAGCTAAACAAAGCAAATAAACATCAATAAAACCTTTTCAACCCGTATGGCCAGCGAGGAGAGTGTAGGTCAAAGTCCTCTGGCTGCTCTGGCCAAGTATGACTCTGGTAGTACAAAGAGGGTCGTGCTCCTGCAGTGGAGACAAGAGGATCTGACGTTGATTGACCTTCGTGTTAGTATCCGGTAACTTTATGCAAGTTTCAGTATTTCGCGTACACGTATTAACGGCAATCTTTCTAGCGGCACGCTTAAACTTGACATTCTCGTACTTCAAACTAGCTTCATGTCATGACCTACTCCTTCACTTCTCAAGAGCTATACATACGGCTTTCACAGTCGTTAACTCGATGACCAGGTATTTGCACCTTCTGTCTGTCCCATTAGGGTTATAGACGTACAAGTAGCTGCACGTAAATTTAGCGCCGAGTGAAATGTAAATAGAATACGAGCTGCGCATGGGTAAAGTACTAATTTTTGACTTCTGCGCAATACCGTGCCGCTACCGGTATTAGTGAATGTTCTTCTCTGTCCGCCATGTAAAAAATAAAGTGCGTATAAGAACATCAATTTTCACAGGACCTCTCGGGATGAATCTAAACGGCAATATCTTCCTCCGCACGAGGGTCCCGGAGGATATAAGTTTCCTATCGCTTCCTCCCCGCCAGGGAGCCGGGCGGCCGTAATGACTGGAGACAGTTTCAATCAGCCTGCTATCAATTTCCGATCTATTTTATTTACAACACAATTTATTAGATTTCTCGTAAGTTTAGACGATCGTATTGTATTTTATTGAACTTCGACCAAAAGAAGAGTGTTTTAAGTTTGAAACTAATGTCTCTTTGTGGCATCATAGCTCTCGAGCGGATGAACCAATTTCAATGCGAGTTTTTTTTCGTGATAGCAAGTCCCCTTGCAGAGTTTTTTTACTATGTTTGATGAAAATCAGTTCAGCCCTTTAGAAGTTTTTGGGGGTTAATGCTTGAAAGTCGCTTTTTTTTAATTTGTCTGGCAAATAATAAATGGGTCTACGGCTATCAATTGGAATATGTATGTAGTTCCACTACTCATCACTAGATGGAGATGCCTGGACAGAAATGCCTGGCAAATAAACTTGTAATATTTTATGTATGACGCTATATCTATATACGTATGACTCTCCCACTATAAGCCTCTAGACATCATTATTAGCATAAGTAATTATTTACTAATATTTTTTAAAACAAGCTTATATCTATAACAATAAACTAAAAAGGTTAAAATGTCACAGTCGTCCAGCCAAATCAAACGAGCCCACTCGGTGAGGTTATGTTGCTCACAGAGATGCCATGACTACCTGCCAGCTCCATCATCAGGTTACCTCCAAGTCATCATACTATTGCATTGTCACGCGATATACGTATACGTGCAAAATTTCAGCTCAATCTGAAACCTAGACGTGGTTCAAATTTTACTTATAAGATAATTTGATTACCAACAGATAGACAACGGGACAGGTGAAACTAAACAAAATCTTGTAATAAACAAAGCAAGTGCACAGATTATTTATTATTAAATCTAATACATAAAGGTTATAAAAGTCATTCAAGTTTCACTTCGGATAAATTTTAATAACAATGAACCAAGTAATCTGTCGTAGTTTCACCTTGTCAATATAGAACTTTCCGAATCCCTCCAATAGTCAATACAATACTATTGTATTGGAGGGTCTATTTCGGAAATCCATCCAGGAGCGTGTTCGGAATAACCACCAGAGGAATCGCGTGTTGATTACTTTACCGGCTTACGCGGCCGAGATGCGAGGAGATAGGGCGTTGCGTTGTTACAACGCAAAAACAACGCATTGCCGGCAACAAAACTATATCTCCTTTCCATTGTCCAAATCCCCGAATAAGTTTCCTGGGTCAAAATAAATTATTATAATTTAAACCTTATGTACTTACGAAATAGTTTTGACAGTGTTTATATGACATATTGTATTTTATTTGTGACATTGCCTTAATAAACAGTTCGAGAATTTAAACCGTTAATGGAATAATAAGTCACAAAATGTTATACCTTTAAACGAGCAAGTCTTGTATATTTATTTATATGTATATGAAACGGCTGTAACGATTTCGGTGAAAATTGGTATATGGGGGTTTTCGGGGGTAAACAATCGATCTAGATTAGTCTTATGTTTGGGAAAACGCGTGTTTTCGAGTTTTCATTCGTTTTTCTTTCCACGGAAAATATGGCCGCTAATTTCATCCCGCTGGGCGCCATCCGTCTGGTTCAGCGGTTAAAGACGCCAACTGCTAGAAAAAGTGTTACGGGTTCGAATCCCACTCGGTGATTTACTTATGTTTTTTTATGTTCAAGTTTATTTTTTTTTAACTTTTATTGTTTTTAGACAAGTTCAAAAAAGTTTAGTAAATGTCTGAGATGTAACCGAGCAAAGCTCGGTCGCCCAGGTGCTAATGTCACTTATGACAGATCATATACATTTTCAACGTGATTTTAGATTGATCATTGCAGAAAAACTGATTTTAAGAGCGCTATTTGACTTTAAGAAACTATGACGTCATTATTTCACACAAATCCCAAAAAACATGTTTGTTTTGACGTTTAGAAAAAAGTATCAGATTTGAGTTGTTGGAAAATTCCTTACTGCATCTGTGACGGTCCAGATTTAATATCAGGTGAGAGAGCCGGAATTCTCATCAGTATTTATTATTACCTTTTTGTGAGAACAGCAAGAACAGGTGCTGCTGAAGGGAAATATTTCATTTAGAAGTTTCCTCGGAATCTTGTATTGGAGTGTTAATACCATTTTAACCGACTTCAAAAAAAAGAAAGGTTACCAATTCGAATGTTTTTATGTTTATTCCCTGATTACTTGAAGACGCCTGGAAGAATTTAGGTAATTCTTTTTTAGGCATACTTGTCAGTTGGTCTCGTATAAATTTTATCAATATAGGTTGTATAGTTATGCGTTCAAGTCGTGTAGTATAGTAACATAGATGTAAGAGTATGTATGTGTAAGAACCTGTATATTTTATAAACGTATTCAATAAATGAGAAGTATCAAAGTAACATACGTTTATTCTTCTTCTTCTTATCGTGTGTTAGTGACTAACACTAGTGTCAGAGTTTTTAGACCGCCTTAAAGGCCTCTGACATGGTTTTTCGTAACGACTAATGTCAAAGACAGTGGGCGGGACCGACGGCTTAACGTGCCCTCCGAAGCACGAATCATCTTACTTATCAGACAATTAGGTGATCAGCCTACAATGTCCTAACCAAACTGTGACAACAACACAAAGTCGTTGCCCCCGCCGGGAATCGAACCCGCGACCTCCGGGTATGAGCCGAACGCTCTAACCACTACACCACGGAGGCAGTTACTCGTTTCATTAAGTCGCCTCATCTCTACAGTCGGATATTAGTTTAAAAATTTCTCGTACATTTAATTGTCAGTCTGCGTTATAAAATAGATTTAGATATTTACAACTCACACATACATCTCTTAATCCCTGTAGGAAATATTAGCTTTAGAAGACACATTATATTCCTTGACTTGCATCTTCTGCAACTAATGCTGATTAGTTTACGAATGCGAGAGAGCGGAAATTTTCATTAGTATATTTATTCTATCCTTTTTTGAAAGAACAGCAAGACTGCCCCTGGTACTCTGAAGGGAAATATTTCATTAAGGCATTTCCTTTAAAACCTGTATTTTAAGTATAGTTATTTTAAGAGTCCCCCGACCCTAGACTTCTCCATACAAACGTAGTCTACGTTCAATTTTGAAACCACATGTCAGATTCCGGTAAAAAAAGAAAATATAACGATTTAGAAGTTTCCCATACTAATAGTCAAAAATGATATAAAACACTTTATTCTATTTCAAGTTCATATTTTTACTGTCGGAAAGTAGTTATAAACCTAGATAATTACAATATCTTTGAAATAACAAAATTTTGCCCAAATCGGACATGTCGTTTTGAAATAAAACGTAGACTACGTTTGTATGGAGAGTTGTATTTTGGTCTAGGGTCGGGGGACCCTTAAGTACTTTTTTAGATTTTGCACATCTTATGGTTTAAGTTTTTTGGTCAGGGGTGCCATTCCTAAATTACCAGTCCGGTAGTTTAATGGATATGTCATACGGGTACGCGGACCCGGCCTCCCGAGCTGCTATGGACTCACTCCTTTTGTCTTCCGAGTCAGTAGTATCCCTTTACCTTTTTCCTATCCCAATCCCAATTAATCCTGTCCTTATATATTTATATCTCTTTATATGTTACTTTCTCCCTGCCTTCTTTTTCCATGCCAATCCAAGGTCTGCCGTGCCGAGGGATGCGTGGCTAGGGGCGAGCCTAGTCTCGAGCGTGCTGTTTTACCCTGGGGTCGGGCGCCCCCAGAACAAGGCTAGCCTTCGCCTGACAAGGGGCTCTGTCAGGTGCGACCGAATAGATCCCCATTACTCGTGGGAACGCAATGATCCAGAAACATTTAAGCAATCAGTATGGCGGCGACGCGGTTCGCAACCCGTCACGTCCCGTTTCCCGCAGGTGCGAAAAGCGGTCTTTGGACAGCCGCTTGGCTACTTTGAATATAAGAGGAGGAATGAATGGTAAAATAGATGAGGTATATCAGATGATGAGTGAAAGAAAGATTGATGTGCTGTGTGTAAATGAGACGAAACGGAAAGGATGCGGAACCACTGAGAGTGGTTCATTCACGGCATATTGGTCAGGAGTACCAGAAACCGCCAAAGGCTGTCAAGGAGTTGGCCTCATCCTTTCCAAAAGAATGACAGAGTGTGTGAGTGAGTATGAATTTGTAAGTTCAAGACTTGTCTGGATTAGAATGAAAGTTGGGTTGAATCGAATATTTATATTGGGAGCGTATGCGCCTACAGAAGGTAAGTCTAAAAGAAATAAAGAAGAAAGAAAGGAATTTTGGGATAGTGTGAATGATGTTTTGAATGGTTGCAAAGACAATGAGAAGATAGTTATGCTAGGTGATTTTAATGGATGGGTTGGTATTAAGCGAGATGGTTATGAAAAGGTATTGGGTTTGTTTGGCGATGAAAGGGAAAATGAAAATGGGAAAAGTTTGCTTGAGGTATGTCTGCAAAAGAATCTTTATGTGACAAACACTATGTTTGATCACAAAAAGATTCACATGTACACAAGGGAGGAAAACGGAGTGAAGAGTATGATTGATTTTATAATAGTGGACGAAAGAATGAAAAAGAATGTGATTGATACAAGGTCTTACCGTGGAGTAGGGATTTCTACAGATCATTATTTGGTAATCTGTAAAACTAGAAACATTTTTAAAAAATGGCGAAATTTTATATCTAACCCCTCCAACAGGTTGGAACGGATAAAAGTTGAGAAATTACAAGAGGAAGATGCAAAAAAGAAATATAAATCAATACTAATAGAAAAATTTAAAGGAATAGAGGATGAATGTGAGATAGAAAACGTGTGGACAGTATTAAAAGAGGGAATGATTGACACCGCTATTGATGTATGCGGTATGACAAAAAGAAGAAAAGGCAAGGATGTGGTAAATGTATGGTGGGACAAGGAAGTACAAGACGCTGTAAAAAAGAAGAAGAAAGCATGGAAGGATTGGTTGTCAGTACGAGCTGAATGAAGAAATCAGAATGCAAGGGATAGTGATGTATTTGCAGCAAAGCAAGAATATAAGAGGATGAATGTGATTGTGAAAGAGATAGTAAAAGAGAAGAAAAAAGAACAAAAGGATGATTTTGATATAAGGTTGTCTCAAGACTTTAAAAGTAATATTAAATATTTTTGGAAGAGCGTTAAAACAGCTAGAGGTAAAAATACGACCTCTGAGTTAAACAAGATCAGAGACAAGAATGGAAGATTATTAGTTGGGTTACAGAGTGTTGTAGATAGATGGAAGGAATATTTTGAAGGACTGTTTGAAAAAGATGAAATGAGAGTACCGGAGCCTGAAAATAACGCACAAGAGAGTGATATGCAAAATTATGATGAGGAAATAAGTATGGATGAAGTAGTGAAAGCATTAAATAGTATGAAAATGGGAAAAGCTGGAGGGTATGATAGGATTACTGTCGAAATGCTGAAGGCTGGACAGGGCATAGTAGCAAGTCAGTTGTGTCACCTTTTCAATCTTTGTTTTAAAAACTGTGTGGTGCCAAAAGATTGGTGCAATGCGGTAATTGTACCGCTGTATAAAGGAAAAGGTTCACAGCAAGACTGTAAAAACTACCGAGGCATTAGTCTTCTCAGCGTTGTCGGCAAATTGTATGCAAAGGTCTTGATAAAAAGGGTGGTGAAAAATACCGAAGAGAAGTTATGGGATGTACAAGCGGGATTTAGAAAGGGTATGGGATGCACGGATCAGGTCTTTTCTTTAAGATGCATTTTAGAGAAGATTTTGGCCAAAGGTCGAAAAGTCTATTGCATCTTCGTAGATTTAGAAAAGGCCTATGACAGAGTGGTGAGAAATGAATTGTGGTCAACATTGTCTGCGTATGGGCTGAGCAGCCATCTGATCCGAGCACTGAAATCTCTTTATAGGATTTCCAGTGCTTGTGTCAGAATTGACGGCGAATACACAGACTGGTTTAACATCGAAAAAGGTGTTAGACAGGGATGTGTAGCGTCGCCTTGGCTGTTCAACTTATTCATGGACAGTTGTTTGACAGATTTGAAAGATGATGAATGTGGTGTTAGAATGGATGAGTTATTAATCAAATGCCTTCTCTATGCCGATGACCAAGTAATACTTGCGGACTCAGAGGAGGAATTACAGAAGATGATAGCTGTTACGAATGATGCATTAGAGAAAAAGGGTATGAAAGTTAATGTCAGTAAAACCAAAGTTATGGTTTTTGAAAAGGACGATAGTGCAACAGAATGCAATATTTTAATAAATGGGGTGAAAGTTGAGCAAGTGAAAGAGTTTGTATACTTGGGATGTATGTTTACAAGGGATGGTAAGCACGAGGGTGATGTTGAAAAAAGAGTGAATGCGGGTAACCAAGTGAATGGAGCGTTGCATTCCTTTATGAGCAGTAGGAAGGTATCAGACAAGGCACGTCTCGCTGTTCATAAAGGAGTACTGATACCTACTTTAATGTACGGTAGTGAGAGTTGGGTATGGCAGAGAAAGCATGAAAGTAGAATAAATGCAGTTGAAATGCGAGCGCTGAGGAGTATGTGTGGTGTTACTTTGAAAGATCGAATACGGAATGATGCCATAAGGGAGCGGTGTGGAGTAAAAGAGGATGTTGTGACAAAAATAGAGAAAGGGATGTTAAGATGGTTTGGGCATATAGAAAGGATGGATGAAAAGAGATTGACGAAAAATATTTATATGACGAATGTGAAGGGAACAGTAGGAAAAGGTCGGCCTCGGCGAACTTTCTGCGACCAAATTGCAGACGTTCTAAAAAAAGGAGAGGTAAAAAGTACCCGTAACCGAAGGGCATGTATGAAGAGATTGATGAGTTTAGATGAAGCAAAAGAGGTTTGTCAGGATCGTAGCAAGTGGAAGTCCATAGTCTCTGCCTACCCCTGCGGGAAACAGGCGTGATATTATGTATGTATGTATGTATGGTTTAAGTAAAAACTTTTGTCCACGTTTTGTGAAATAACATCTTACGACTAACGTTAGAACTTAATGGAGAACTTTACCCACCAAAAACAAGTTGACATCGCCAAATATGACGACCTCCGTGGCGTAGTGGTCACCATGCTAGTCCGCCACCCAGAGGTCCCGGGTTCGATCCCCGGTCAGGGCAAATTGGAAAATGCGCTTTTTCAAATTGTTCTGGGTCTTGGATGTTTATCTATATATGTATTTGTAATAAAATATAGTATCGTTGAGTTAGTATCCCATAACACAAGTCTGGAACTTACTTTGGGGCTAGCTCAATCAGTGTGATTTGTCCCTATATATTTATTTAAATATGTCAAAATCTTATGACTAGATTTAAATCTAAAGTTAAACCAAGTACTAACGTTCTTTTGAGTTTGCATTTTTTTGCCCCGATAAAATAGGGGTGTTACAAATTTGACGCTAATATCTGTCTGTGTAATAAAATTAGTTGAGATAAAACTATTCGAAGTAAAACTATTAAAGTGTGTCACAGACAGGAATGTGACACTGTAGCTCTAGAATAGATGGACTGATTTAGATGCGGTTTTTTACGTGAAAGCAAGTTCTCTTGCGGTGGCTCTTAGCTATATTTGATGACAATCGGTTCAGCCGTTTAAAAGTTATCGCTTGAAAGTCGGGGCTTTTTAATTTGCCTGGCAAATAAACTTGTTAGATTTTGTACGCCGTGAGGTTTCCGGCAGAGTAGAATAGGGCCACTCAAAGTCCTCCCGTGGGTGTTGTAGAAGGCGACTTAGAAAATACAAGCTAAACAAAGCTTATAAACATCAATGAGACCTCTCTAACCCGTCTGGCTAGCGTGGAGGGTGTAGGCCAAGTCCTCTGGCTGCTCTGGCTAAGTATGCCTCTGGTAGTACAGAGAGGGTGGTTCTTCTGCCAGTAGAGACAAAAATACCTGATGATAATTAAGATTTTTCACATAACTATACGTAGCCTTAGGTTATCAGCCGTCAGTGCTGCCTTTATTGGTATGTCGACCCTTCTACTCGGAGAGTCTGCGACCTAAACAAACCCATTTCCATCCAAAGTGTCCTTGTCTAAACCTAAAACATGTACAGTAAACTTTAGTTTAGGTCAAACGGTAAAGCTTGATATATTCTGAGCAAAATTATTAAGAAACCACATAGACACATCATTCTTACACACCGGTGTGAGTCAGGCTATCGGTGTAAAGACTCATTTTATTATTATCGCATAATATTGGGTATATATATATATAAAGGTATAGCAGTTGTCAAACTATGTCAGATTTATGCCGTGAGGTTTCCGGCAGAGTAGAAAAGGGCCACTCCAAGTCTTCCCGTAGATATCGTTAAAGGCGACATATAAGCTAAACATCAATGAGACGTCTCCAACCAGTCTGACCAGCGTCGGCCAAGTCCTCTGGCTGCTCTGGCTAAGTATGGCTCTGGAGACAAAAAGACGATGATGACTGATGTTGATAATGGTGCGTTACCCACGTGGTGTAATTTTTGACAATCCCACATACTATTAAAGGATATATCCATGTTACTTATAACGATTTTCGGGAACATTTGGAAACTTCATCTTGCGGGACAGGCTGAGATTCCTTTTTGTACGTTAGTATATTAATTCGTATAATAATTCAAGATCCAAAATTTTTGTCACCGATAATAGTGCAAAAAAGGGACTCATATGTATACATGTGTTAGTCACTAACACACACGATAAGAAGAAGAAGAAGCGTGGAAGGTACCTGTAATAATTTGAACCACGAGCTATACCGGATCACTACAGTATTAAGAAATTAATAAAACAATAAAAAAAATCTGCATTTCCAGACGAAACTGTGCAGCCGCAATTGTATGAGAATGTCAATTTTTGTTTGCAGTGTTTTGACTGTTATTTTATTATCATTATACTATAGTGATCTAGCATAACCCGTGGTTCGATTTATTACGGGTATGTCCCTTCCACATTGTATAGCAAACATAATATCGGCGGCGCGGGCGATAATATCCGCCCACTATATTTCATGGCCCGACGAGATTTGTGGCCGTTTTATTGAGGGAAAATATTGACTTTCTTTTTAGCCACGGGCGATAAGCATATTGGGACACAAAAAAGATTAAAGCATAAAATTTATGTACGCTCCGGACTTTGGGGCTAGCTCAATCTGTGTGATTTGTCCTTTACCCTCTAACTTCAAGGATTTGTCCGTATATATTTATTTGTTCATATAAAAGACTATAGTTGAACAATAGTCTTAAATTATATTATGATACATGGGACAGAGAACAGTCTTTCAAAAGGGAGGTTATCCATTTGTCGGATTTTTTATGTGTATGTTCATCGATTATTCAAACACGCCTGGACCAATTCTGAAAGTTATTTTGTTTTAATTCATATAAAACAAATACTTGTCAGGTGGTCCCATAGAATTTTATCAAATCGGTTATTTAGTTTGGGACCCCGCGTGAGGACAAAGAAGAAGTAGAAGGTTAGTTAGTTTGGGAGTGAAGACGGATTTAAGTTTTGAAATGTATGTATAAATTATAAGTACCTGGGCGACCAAGCTTTGCTCGGTTACATCTCAAACATTTACTACATTTTTTTAAACTTGTCTAAAAACAACACAAAATAAAAAATGATATATAAAATTGAACATAAAAAAAGTAAGTCACCGAGTGGGATTCGAACCCGTAACACTCTTTCTAGCGGTCCGTATCCTTAACCGCTGAGCCAAACGGATAGCGGCAGGCGCGTCGAAATTAGCAACCATATTCTGCGTGGAAAGAAAAACGCATGAAAACTCGAAAACACGTTTTCCTAAACAAAAGACTAATCTAGATCGATTGTTTACCCCCGAAAACCCCCATATACCAATTTTCAGCGAAATCGTTAGAGTCGTTTTCGAGATCACAGAAATTCATAAATATATAAATATATAAGAATTGCTCGTTTTATAAAATTATAATATGATGTCCCACTCAGCATATAATACTCTACTCACGCTGCTAACTTGTCTAAGTTACGTGAACTCACTGTAGTATCTAATACAGGTACATTGGAACGGGTACGTGAAATATGAAATTAATTTCAGTCCCAAGTTCTACCTAACTAGAAGGGAAGGTAATTAAATCTGGCAGCAGGTGCCAGATACTGCTGTACCTGACTTGAAATCGTTTAAGTATACTGGAAATCTTCTTATTAGTAATTGCCAATACTTTTTAGGGTTCCGTACTTAAACGTAAGGGTCCAGCGTGTATGAAGTATTTGTGGTTAAGTAAAATATATTTCCTGTCTATAAACTACATTTAGCGGAATATATCTTTTTAGGGTTTCGTACCCAAAGGGTAAAAACGGGACCCTATTACTAAGACTCCGCTGTCCATCTGTCAGTCCGTCTGTCTGTCACCAGGCTGCATATCATGAACCGTGATAGCTAGACAGTTGAAATCATCACAGATGATGTATTACTGTTGCCGCTATAAGTATAAATGTTCACAGATGATGTATTTCTGTTGTCGCTATGTCAACAAATACTAAAAACAATAAAATAAGTATAGTGGAGTTCCCATAAAATGATGGGAAAATTTATAGAAATATATTTTTTATTATAACTAAGGTATAGAATAGATGAACTCTCTGCATTAAGTGTCGAGAGCGTTTTGAGCATTCTTAACACTCGCTCTGATGATGACCACCCAAATCGGTCCTATTTAGCTTTTCCGATAATTTTGATAATTTTGATTAATAATTTAAATTGATTGATGAAAGTATCTAATATTCCATCTTGCAAGTGAAGGGAACTTGTAAAATTTTGAGAAGTTTAGACGTAACTCAAGTAGTTTCTCTCGTAACAAACACCTGGGTCACTCCGGATTGGCAGACCTTCGCAATGGCACATTTTAAAACGCCTTCTCCTGAAAAGTTGACCCATTACAGTTTGCCTACAAACTGCCAAGTTTAAACCCACGTTTTTTATGTGGAAGTCTTTAAAAACATCGATATCGAAAGAAGTCTGAAGGGCGAAGATTTTTTTAACCGACTTTAAAAAGGAGTTGGTTAATGTAGAGGTCTTTGAGGCGTAAGCTCAGCTTTGCATTAGTGTGAGTGAGCGTCAAAAGAGTCTTTCAAGAAATTACATAAAAATAATATCAATGTTTTATTAAAAAGAAATGAACCATTTTGATTATATAATAAAAACAAAATATTATGTTAATTTTATTTATTATATGCTGCCGGCGTTTTGGGCACCTTTGCACGGGAAATGACAAAAGGCGACCTACATGAATGACTTTTAAAATGTAGATATATTGTAAGCTAGCTATAGTTTTTGACAATGTAAATGTGTCTTGATTGTGACATTTAATGAAACAATAATAAGTATTAAAAATATATTATTTACACAATGCCAAAGGTGAAGATAAAGGCGGTAAGTGCGTGGCAGGGAGATGACGCGGGAGGGTCGTATCTCGTCTCAGGCCGAGTTTCAAAAATTTGTGTAAACCGGTGCGGGCCGTGCCGTGCCTCAGGCTGATGTTTTACTTGCACTATCTGTCTGCAACACACAAATGCTAAACTGAGCTTACGTCTCGAGAGCTGAAGAACAAGTACAAAATGGTGGAACGACTTTGACCAATTTTTACAAGCTTTTATTTAACTTGCAATGTATGTTTGTTCGGGTGGACTCTTTGAACTCAATTTTCAACCAGTTATCCTCAACCGATTTAGCTGAAATTTTGTATACTTGTGTAAGTCGGATGACAATACAATATTTTGAAGTCAATGAGCTGTTCTGATGATGGAGCCGGGAGATATTCGACGGAACTCAGCTATAAAACAACATAACCTCATCGAGTAGGTCTCGTTTGATTTGTCGTGACGAGTACTTTATAGCAGACGATGCTTAGGGTCTGGTCACGCAGACGGATAGTGGTCGATAGAATTCAGTTATAAAATGATCCAACACCATCGAGTTTGGGCTTATTTCATTTGTACTGATAAGAACTTTGGCCACACAATAAAAGCTTGTATAAAAAATGTAATTTTTTCAAAAAATTTATTTAAATTCATATATTAGATACAGACTAGATGTCTAGTTCGGGGATGGACTTCGGGTGGAAATGGACTAAGGGGCCTTTAGTCAGTTTAAGGGTTCCACACACAAAGGGTATAAACGGGACCCTATTACTAAAACTCCGCTGTCCATCTGTCTATCACCAGGTTGTATCTCATGAATAGTGACAGTTGAAATTTTCACAAGCGATGTAAGATGTCTTTATGTTGCTGCTATAACAACAAATACTATAAAATAAATATTTAAGTGGGGCTCCCATACAACAAACGCGATTTCTTATACATAATAGTAGATAGGGATAAATTCATGCGCGAGTCCGACTCGCTCTTAGCCGGTTTTTTTTACTTTATCACAAAGTTGCAACATAGAGTACTTGCGTTTAAGACCATTCGAGACTAACTCTTTTAGCAGACTTAAAAGGTTTTAAAAGGTGATTGTACTCTCTTTAAAAGAATAATGGTGGTTAAATCGCATTGTTGCAGTACCTTGAGAGGATTTCACCGTTTCGTGGAAACCGTGGTATGCTAAGAAACAAGAGCTAAAAGGCTAGTACGGGAGGAAGAGGTTGATTTTATTTTTCATAAATTTTGTCGTAATATTTATGTCGAATCGCCGTGTGGTTGTCGGCAGAGTAGAATAGGATCACTCCAAGTCCTCCCGTGGATGCCGTAGAAGGAGACTTAGGAAATACAAGCTAAACAAAGCTTATAAACATCAATGAGAAATCTGCAACGCGTCTGGCCAGCGTGGAGAGTGCAGGCCAAATCCTCTGGCTGCTCGGACCAAGTATGGTTCTGGTAGTACCAAGAGGGTCGTGCTTCTGCAGTGGAGAGGCAAAAAAACCTGGTGATGATGACGATGATTAATTTTTTTGCGTTTTGTTTTGGTTATTTCTATACTAAATGATCGAACAAGTATCTGGTTGGTTTGTTTTTATAAAAGACATTTAAGGTGCTTCAATGTCAATCAATAAAAAATCTAATAAGTATTTATTGAGTTTTTGCAGCCAATCGAAGGACTGGGTGAAATGCAAATCATTTCAATAGGCAAAAAAAAAACAAATAAGACGTATTTATTAAGGTTTTGCAGCCAATTGAGGCGAAAGTGCTAATCATTTTAAAAGGCGATTCGGTTTGCAAACCATTACTATTTTGATTCCGATTTCCATCTTCTCGCTTATCATCACGTTAAAAGTGGCTTTTGAATCTTGCGGCCCTGGGATTTGTCTGCTTAGAGCCGCAATACCCAAAGTGCTTTATCTGACCCATTAAATATAAAGACGTATTAGTATGTATGTAAGTTTTTGCAGGCAGTTTATACACCAGTGGGCAAGTAACTTGAGTCCTACTTCGCTACCAGCGATGTGGCGTTCTTTATAAGATATTATGTATATGTAATAACTATTAAAAGAAAATGGATTTAGTAATACAAGCTAAACAAAGCTTATAAACTATAAACATCAGTGAGACCTCTCCAACCCGTCAGACCAGCGTGGAGTGTAGGCCAAGTCCTCTGGCTGCTCTGGCCAAGTATGGCTCTGGTAGTACAGCTCTCTGTATTTACGACTGCTCCTGCAGTGGAAACAAAAATACCTGATGATGATGGTGATGATGGATTTAATTAAGCGATTATTAATCAAAACATCCTAAACCTCATGACATTACAAAATGTATAATAATGGACGGGAAAAGTGCCTTAACATTATGAATAAATAGATATTTATATATGTTATTTTAATTCAGGTAAAATCACATTTACAATGGGATCTCAGCCTAAAGATCATGTAAGTAGATGTGATAATCCGGTCTCACATTGCAGGGTCATGCGTTCAAAGCTCGTTCAAAGCAAAGCTTACACCTACGTGGTAACAGTATTGAATGCTCGAATTCATAAATTTTATAAAGTATTTATTTCAAGAATGCTTTGAAAAATAATATATGTAAATATTTAAAATTTACTAAAAAATTTATAAAATCTTAATCTTATAAAAACTGTCTAGAACATATTACGTTTATTTTATAAAAAGAAACTTCAAAAAGATCATTGATATAAAAGAGTTGTAAGCATTTATTTAATCAAGTTATTTTCGACATCTGCGTTACAAAATATGGTCGATAGGGCAAAGAGGACGAAGTAAGTCACCTACTTACAAGGTGGTCAGACGACCTGACCATAGTCGCGTAAGTCACTTAAAAAAAAAGAGAGACATAATGTGGCTGGAATGATGTTTTAAACAGAAGGCATACAATACACCTCCCCTTCTTTATATAAAAAATAACTATTGTTTGCTAAACTACGTTATATATAACATTTTTTTTCCTTTCCCCTTTTTTAATATTTAATATTGAAAAAAAGAGACAAAACATATTTTAACTATAATTATTTTTTAACTTTTTTGTTCTTTTTAATAATCAGTGGTTACTTTATAACCACTTTAGCTGCGTTAGTTTGAAGCCCAAGATCGGGATTATGGATTCTAAGAAGAAACCAATAAAAGAAACCAATAACTTTTATCCCTTTGAAAATTCCTTTCTCAAATGAGGAACGCAAGAAAAGTTCAATTTTTGATACCCTTTAATCATCCCGTCCTTAAGCCGTTCCATTTCCTGCAACATCTAAAATTGCTTTGATACTTCATGCGAATGGCCCGGTATCAATAGTATAAAAGTTTAGTTATAATGAAAAACGTGAGCTGAATGTATTATAAATATGTAATCACTCCTCACTAACTTCCGGAGCATATTCACGTCAGCAGCAGCAAATCTGGTTGGTCCGAGCTGACTATAGACGTTTTTCAGTTCGGGCCAGGCCGTTCGAATTTAGACGTATAGGTACGACTCCTTCAGCCTGAAATTGAACAAAGCCTAGGTTTATAAAAATAAATATATAAGAGCCAAATCACACTGATTAGGTTAGCCCCAAAGTAAGTTAAAACTTGTAATAAATACATACATATTTTCGCGCCTGTTTCCCATGGGGGTAGGCAGAGGCTATGAAATTCCAATTACTACGATCCTTGCAAACCTCTTTTGCTTGAAATTTTTTTTATATAATAAATACATATGTAAATAAACACCCAAGATCCAGAAAAAACGCCTAGACATCTTTTACCATTGTCAACTTTAGGCGGGTTTAGAGGACGGGGCACATGACCCAAAGGACCGATGGCTGAAAAGAGAAAAGATTCTCGAATGGCGCCCCTCCTACAGCTAGTCAGATTACCTAACAAAGGTAAGCTTACAGGAAAGCGCTGGATGAAGGCCGCTTCAAATTGGTCTATTTAACTTTTATGGGAGAGGTCTATGTCCAGTCGAGAACTTCTTGTGGCTATACGAGGCATAAAATAGAAGTAATTAACAAAATGTATCTTATAAAAATTTCAGCGATCAATTCAGCTGAGAGAACGCGAGTACAAAAGTTAAATTTTCGGCACCCTTTCAACTGTAAACTACGCCGTACCTTTTCAAATTCCTTTGAAACTCGTGTGAATAGGCAGGTATCAATAGCCGGGGCTCAATAAGCCATTGAGGTGTAGTTTGCTAACTTGGCAAGGCATCCATCATTTCTATACGAGAGGTTAACTGCAAATTATTGTGGAAATAGGCTTGGAAATTTCGCCGAGCATACATGCTTGGTAATTTGTTTATCGCACAAAATATCGAATATATATAATTATATATATCTATATAATTCACGTCGTTATTCCGCAAGGGCTAGACAATTTTCAAGGTTATATAGATAAGAAAATAAATAAAAATTGTAACTAGCAGTTGGTGGCCCCATTTTTAATTGATATTATTTAAGAAGAAACGAAAATAGTTTCCTATGTGCGTTTAAAATTTTAATTTTTGCTCTACTTTGCATTAAACCAAATTATTCTCTTCATATGAAGTATTTCAATATCTAACACTGGTGTTAGATTTATTTGAGCTACCTAAGATATATGTCTTCTGACGTAGCTCAATGAATGTCATCTAGTAACCACAGTCAATTTTAAATAAATACATGAATAAATATGTTGCACAACAAATACATATATAGATAAACATCCAAGACCCAGGGTCATCTGATAAAGATTATTTTCCATCTTGATATGACCGGGGATCGAACCCTGGACCTCCAGTGTGACAGCCTGGCATGATGACCACTAAGCCACAGAGGTCGTCGAGCATGTTTCCTTATATTTTCCTTCACCGGAAGCCGTAGTGGTCGACGAAGATGACCTTACCTGAGTCAAATTGTACTATAAACTCAGGGGTACAAGTCGGTACTAATAGAATTAGCATGTTCGCCGTAATCCATCCCTGTATATTCCACAGATTAAAAGATTATTACTGGATCATTAAGTTGGAAAGACGTTCACAGCCGGGGTGATTTATTGACCATTGATCGAGGTGGGGGAGGGTGGAAGGGATGAGAGATCTATTCACACTTTGCTTTTGTTAACTATTCTGAATACATCTTAATATTGCTTCATTAGTTGTAAGATCGCGCGTGGTGAGTAACGTTAATTTGGGCGAGATTAAAGAGGTAAGTATTTTTAGCGATAAGGACCATGTGTTTTTAACCGACTTCCAAAAAAGGAGGGGTTATCAATTCGTCGCGATCCTTTTATTATGTATGTTTACGGATTATTCGAAGACGACTGGACCGATTTAGATATTCGAAATCTTTTCGAATTCTTTTTTTGTTTAAAAGGGCATACTTGTCAGGTAGGTAGTAGAAATTTTACTAAAATCATTTATGTAGTTTGGAAGCGAAGTCGATTTTTAGTTTTAATAAGTTATATCAATAATCAAAATTATATCTATGTTTACTAGATGAATTACATATAGACCTTCATAATTCTGAAAAAGGCTGTGGTATTTTTTGATGCGTGTCTGATCTCTTGCTTATGGCAATATCTCACTAAAAATAAATTAAAACAGTAACATTTTGTAAAAAGCTGTGTCTGATCAATGAATCTCAAAAACAAACAGATAAGCACAGAATATTTTTGAAAACTCCAACAAACCGCAATGGACACCTAATCAAAAGAGAATTTATTACAAATTGTTTTGCTCTCAGCGCGTTTATTATCTTTGGCCTTGTATTGTGCCTTTTGCACAAATTAAATAGAGTATAAATGTGGAATATTATACCTATGAGTTTTTGCCATGCTAGTCTTAGAGAAAACAAAAATGTACCAGCTGTTTCTCCTTCCAAGCGATAGGCGATGCGGCTAGCGACCTATTACTATCCTAATAAATCCCGACTAGTATCCTGGTATTCACGGAAGTGCTTTTTGAGTTTTGCGGCCCTGGGCTCTGTCTCCTTCATCATCATCATCAGGTCTTTTTGTCTCCACTACAGAGGCAACGAGCCAGACGATTTGACCTACACTCTCCTCGCTAGCCAGACGGGTTGGGGAGGTCTCATAATGTTTAAAAGCATTGTTTAGCTTATTTCCTAAGTCGCCTTAAGAGCTGCAAAATCCAAATTCTCTGACTTAGTAATGTATTATACCAATGTAATGTATGATCACAATTAAATAAACCCTATCACAACATTACACACAAATAAACCCTATTAAAACGAAAGCTCCTCTATGTGTGCATTTTGCCAATCCTATCGTATAGCTCACAGAACATTGTCTTTGACTGAAACTCAATAGTCCAAATTCAAGGTCTGCCAAAGAGCAATAGAACGCAGCATCCTTGGATTACATATCATAGACAAGGTTTAAAACACATCTACGTTCCCAGACTCAAGTTACAGTTTAAGGAATTAGGACTGCCAGTCTGAAGTGGAACTTCGCTTGGCACGTTCTATCGAATGGGCGGAACTAGCTACGTTCTGGCTGCCAGTACCTGCTAAATGTTTGCTTTATTAAATAAATAAATTATCAAAGGGAGACAAAACAAACCATTTCTGTGCTCTCGATAATTTGTGACGTTTTATCGGACTTTTAATTCACTTTTATGTGTTTTGCTTTGCAAATCCCAATTCGAGTGAAAGGCAACGTTGGCCTTTGAATAATTAATCTTTCACACAATACCCCTATCAGACCTGTTATCAACTTTTTTCCTGCATTTACGCTCTACTTTACATTTTGTCACTCAATTGGTCAGGGCAGAAATTCAATGCTTGATTTTATAAGTTAAAAATCAGTTCAAATGTTTGACAGTTTTCTTTTAAGTGTCTCATTTCATTTTAATTTTTTAGCTTCTGAGCTATTGTCTGTCAATACTTGAATCCCCGTGTTACCCTGTCAGGGCCCTTTCAGGCGACATGCGCAGTGCGCACGCCTAGCCCACGCCTAGCGCGCTTTAAAATTGGTTGCATATGATTTGGGTCCTATATTACACATCAAAACAACTCAAATTGCATTTGCCGAAGTCCAGTCGGGGAGCGCGCCGGGCGTGCGCAAGGCGGGCGCAGGGCGGAAGCAAGGCGAGCGCGTGGTGTAGGCTAGTAACTTCGTTATATGCGGTTTGTGTTATATTGATGTGTAGGACTCAAATTATATTAAGCAACAAATTTCCAACAATTTCCAAGCGCGGTGGTTGTGCTTTTAGACGTGCGCGTGTCGTCCAAACGCGCCCCAGGTGCTAAATCAGACAGTCTACCATGGCATGTGGGAAATATCAAGCAACATATTTTCATGCCGCTCGCTTCAAGTACCCTTCGTTGGAAATACGGGCTGATATCACGGACGATTTGGAATACCAGAGATAAAGTTTTTTGCTTTCCTTGTTTGGAAATAAAAATGAGACGCTCTTATGCTCGAAGCTTCTACAATAGACACGGCAAGGTGGAGTGTTGTGGTGAAAGGTCTTTTATTTAAGGTTTAAAGAACTTTTATTTCTCATAAAAAATAATTGACGGACTAATTAAATTATGAAGCTATTGAGTCCGTCAATTAAGAAGTATATTTTTAATAATTTACCTAATGAGTAAAATAAATTTAGTCTACATACCAGTTTCCTACTACACTACACACACTTTTATTTACACTTTTATTCAATTTTGTATTATTTTAACACCTACTGTCTATACTTACGGGGACTTGTTATAGAGCAACACCGTATCTGGTGAGTATAGATCTTCTCTTTATAGCGTTTGAGATCATTATGTCGCTCCTGCGATTGGCTTACAATTGAATCATCAAAAATGTAGTAGGCATTATGCCTAGTTGGATGTAGTGTTTACTGCTATAATCTAGACATTGTTATTCCCACTTCACGAAGATTTACAATAGGTACTTACAAGACCAGCGGCATAATATTAAGACAGATCATTGCCATAAGCTGAGTGGTGGCATTTTGGTGTAAAACTAGTTTTAATTAAGTTAAATGTAACTTCTGTAAATTTTCACGAAATAAAGGAGGTTTCTTTCTTTTTGTCTTTCTAAATATAAAATCTCAGCAGCGTTTTTTCATGCAATAGAAACCCGTATGTTTCCACATTGCAATGCCACAAATCACGCGGCAAACTGACTCCAATGCAGTGAAATATGCAGTTCAGGAACAGAGGTGCACCGTGTATGGTCGAGCTCTATACTCATAACTATGCAACGTGGAAGGGACATACCCGTAATAAATCAAACCACGGGCTATACTAGATCACTATAGTATAATGAAATGAAAAGAACAAAATTGGCATTTTCATACTAAATTGTGCCCAGGCAATTTGTAAGGGAATTTCAAATTTTAATGTTTCTTTTGAGGCCCAGATACGATTGATCCGGCCCTTATCAGAACCGTTATTTGCTGTCTTTCGTTTCGAGCCACAGAAAAGGAAAACAGCATTTATTCCAGATGAGTCCCAAACCTTAGGGCGTTCCCGGTTAAATCCTCAGCTGAGCTGCTTCGACATGCGCTTTCCCGAGTTTCCATCACTACATTAATATGCGTGTCAATGGGCAAAGGATGCCAAACGTGTACGCTTTGGGAAACTGTAAGTGCACGGGATAATTTTTGTTAATAATAAATAAATAAATAAAGAAGGCCATGCTTAATCGTGAAGAAATAACCGGAAATATTTAAACAATTTGACTATAGTGTCAAGACCTGCTGCCTGCCTTACGTCAACCCAGGCAAATTTCTTATCGCTATTCGTTGTTTTGTGGAATGTTATTCAGTATCATAGACTAAACTTGCTCTTATGTCTGGTGATTAAAATTCATTTATCATCATATTAGCCGCATCATATAAGTCCATTGCTGCATTAACTGCCTCCGTGGTGTAGTGGTTAGAGCATTCGGCTCATACCCGGAGGTCGCGGGTTCGATTCCCGGCGGGGGCAACGATCTTGTGTTGTTGTCTTAGTTTGGTAAGGACATTGTAGGCTGATCACCTGATTATCTGATAAGTAAGATGATCCGTACTTCCGAGGGCAGTTAAGCCGTCGGTCCCTGTCACTGTCTTTGACATTGGTCGTTACCTAAAGCCATGTCAGAGGCCTTTAAGGCGGTTTAAAAACTCTGACACTAGTGTTAGTCACTAACACACACGATAAGAAGAAGAAGTCCATTGCTGGACATAGGCCCCCCAAAAAAGACCGATCGGAAGCAGTCTACAGCCATTCTTTTCCTGCAACCTTTCTGCCCCATCGGCAATGCTTTGACCACCGACCGAATGAAGTAATCACGGAAGGTAGGGTAACAACCCTAAAAATCACTAAACATAGTGATCATCATAAAAGCGAGCGAGAGAAGCGAGCAAGCATCAACCTAGTGATGGAAACGGGCATCTTCCATTTCATGCTGGCTCGCTTGCTTGCACATTTAATCGAAGACACGCGTACACGTGGATGCACTAGCAGCAAGAATGTAGTCAAACGAATCGATTCCCGATACACATGCCGATGCTGTTGCTGGAATGCCTGCCGATGCCGTGCCACATTGCCAAGAACTCGTCGGGCGTTTTCAACCATGCAGAACGGAAAATTTGCTTGATTTTTTATAAAGCACTCCATTTCCAAAAAAAATCTAAATTAAATAGGTGTAGGTTTGTGAAATTTTATGATGATAACTTTATTTGATAGCAAATAAAAAAAAAACAGTTGTCAAAAACAGCATCGAGTGATGAGTAGCGGAACTTCCGAAATTGTATTCTTAGTTTCGCTACTCACTAAGAACCAACGTTAAAGAATTTGTTTTCGCTTCTGTCTGTCTGTGTCGGAAAGACCGATTTCGATGCGGTGTTTGACGTGATAGCTAGATATGTTGTTGTGGTTCTCAGATATGTTTGATGAAAATCGGTTCAGCCATTTAAAAGTTATTGGGGATTAAAGCTTGAAAGTCAGGGCTTTTCCTATCAAAACATAGATGGCGCTACGGTAGTTCTACCCTATCTACCTACCTAGCTACCCATCTCTAGATGGTATTCTTGAGAGTTGTGGTTTTTTTAAACTGCTTGGATAATAAATGTGTTAACATAATTCTTGTTCTTGTTCCCAAACTAGCATGGCAGCATCATACACAAATGAATTATCTATAAAGGTATTTAAAAACGTTTTGCATTTTTTTGTCTACGCAAAGCCTGAGCGACTCGTAAATAAAAAAATGTGATAAAGTTGTCTCCATTATAAACGGCCAGATGTGCCCTGCTGGCTGCGTGCCAGCGTCGTTAATCTACCCGATTTACTTAGAACTGTTGAATAAAAACAGATAGATACAGATACTCTATCTCGACTTCCTGACTACCGGTGTAGACATAGTCGGGCCGTTGGCTCTCCAGTGTAATCGGCCAGATGTGCCATGCTGGCTGTTTTTTGCTTGCATTATTCAGAACTATTCAATACAGGGCTCTTTATTATAAAGGGCAGTCAGATGAGGTGCGGGGCGATCTGTGGGGCACCCTGAACATACCTACATGTTGCGACTGACTGGGCAACG
The DNA here is from genome assembly GCA_963555685.1 of Acrobasis consociella. NCBI lineage: Eukaryota > Metazoa > Arthropoda > Insecta > Lepidoptera > Pyralidae > Acrobasis > Acrobasis consociella. The sequence continues at coordinate 895,049 of OY743115.1, forward strand.
GATATTAAGATTTAAAAAATGCTGTTTTTAGCGGCTTGTGAAAATAAAAGGTCCGGAGGTGTTAATGTATACGTGTATTCCGCCATTAAAGAACAGACAGAAGGAAAACCCATAGATTATACAGACGTGACACTGGATATATATACCACAGATTCAATAAAATGTTGTTATTATAAATATTTAGTACTTTTAATTTAGCACAAGAAATAAATGTAAAATATCAGTAGTTTAGTCATAGTCTTGAACTCTTGAAAAATATTACAAAAGTAGTATTTTTTAAAGCAACCGCTTTCATCAAGTAAATTTTGTTAAATCATGTAACTGCGAGCGAGTTAGACTAAACTACTACTACTGACTAGATCCTTATTTTTTCAGCGTTTAAAATACTATGTCTCACATGATTTAAAAAAGAAAGTAATAATAAAACTCAAAAACTCGGCCTACCTAGCCTTAAAGTAAATATTGTTATTGTTACTCATTAAGCAGGCTCCAATTTCTAAGGTAGCTTCTCTGCAATTAGTGTCTTTGAAATCCGATTTATGTGATAGCTAAAGTAATTTTGTTTTGTTTAAAGACCCCTATATTTACAATGGAAATTATAACATTTCTTGTTACTCAGACGTGATGTTAATAAGGAAATAATGAACTTTATTAGCACATAAACATATAAACAACCTTAATAACATTAACAAATATCCTTTCTCAAACTCGGAAATGTAGGCAATATTTGTACTAAAAAGAAGACGCGATGTTTATTGTTGGCCTAAACCAGGAATGTAAATATGGAAATTAATGCCTGGCCGCTGTTCCAAACTTTTCAAAAATAAATTACATACAATCTAAAATCTAGAATGACTACGAATAATAGTCCTAAAAAAGAACAACATTGGAAATTAAACCTAATGCCACGTTCTTAAAGTTTAAATTTTAATATGTTTAAATTTTAATTTTTTTTTTTTTTACTAGCCTATACTGTCCCACTGCTGGGCAAAGGCCTCCCCTCTAGTACACCACTGTTCTCTGTCATTTATTTTCGACTTCCAGGTCTTGTCAAAAAGCACCAGATCATCGCACCACCTTGTCCTTGGGCGACCTCTTTTTCGACGCCAGCCTGCCGGCACCCATTCTGTAGCGATCTTGGCCCACCTATCTGGGTGCATCCTACACACATGCCCAGCCCAGTCCCATTTGAGTTTGGCTGCTTTTCTCCCCACGTCTATTATTTTGGTTTTGGAACGAATGCTGGTGTTACGTACACGGTCTGTTAGCTTTATTCCTAGTATACTTCGTTCCATGGCTCGTTGGCAAACCCCGAGTTTGAACTTTTGAGACAAGGTCAATGACCAAGTCTGTGCTCCATAAGTCAGAACGGGCAGGATACACATGTCGACTAATTTACGTTTGTAAGTCAAAGGAAGTTTTCCCTTCATGACGTCGCCCATGGACCAGAAGCTTTTCCAGGCATTTTGGATCCTTCGTTCTACCTCCTTATCTTGCCTGTCTTTGAACGAAGCTATCTGGCCCAGGTAGAGGTAATCGTCGACATATTGTATATCCTGTCCGTCCACCTGGATTTTAATTTTGGACCTGTTGGTCATGACCTTTGTTTTGGACCTGTTCATCTTGAGTCCAACCTCGAGGCTTGCTGTGCTCAGGTCTTGTAACATTACTTGTAGTTCCGTGGGGGAAGAAGAAACAAGGACAATGTCATCGGCGAAGCGTAGGTTTGTTAGCCTCTCCTCGCCCAAGACAATGCCCTTGCCTTGCCATTTAACATCCAAACTCTTAAATACTTCTTCCAAGGTACACGTAAACAATTTAGGAGACAAAGGGTCGCCTTGTTTAACTCCTTTTTGTATAGGGAAAGATGTTCCAGTGGATTCCAGTTTCACGGCACCTGTACTGTTGCTATAGATGTGTTGGATTAATTGGATGTATGTCGATTCTACATTTTGTTGTTCTAAGGCGGAAAATATGGCTTGATGATTAAGACTGTCGAATGCTTTATTATAATCAACAAAACCTATATATAATGGTTGTTTGAATTCTGTAAATTTTTCTATTATTTGGTTTAACACTTGGAGATGGTCCGTGGTAGAAAAAAAGGGTCTAAATCCGGCTTGTTCGGGTGGCTGATGATTATCCAATTAAAAAAAATAAATACTTTGTATAAAATTGAGATTAAGCTTATGGGTCTATAATTATTGATATCACTATTATCGCCCTTTTTATGTAATAATATGATGTTCGAACTGCAGAATTGTTTAGGTAATTTACCAGATTGTAAAATTAAATTGAAAAGTTCGGAAAGGTAGGGTACTAAAACTTTATCTCCAAATTTCAGTATTTCTGAAGTAATTCCATCTTCACCTGGGCTCTTGTTAAATTTCAAACTTCGAATAGCTGATTGGATTTCATCGTCTGTGATTGGTGGGATAGTATCGGGACAGTGGTATTCTTTTCGTGTATCCAACGAGGATGATTGATTATTGGAATAGAGATTTTTGTAAAATTGAGTGCATAAATCTAATATTACATTTCGACTGTGTTGTTTCTTGCCTTTTGAGTCTTTGACGCTAGTAATCCATGATTTTCTTTTAGTGATTCCGTCTTTTAATACTCTCAAGGATTTGTTATTTTCGAGTGCTGATTGTACCTCATGCGTTTTAAGTCTTCTCAGATCCTTCCTAATGCTTCTTTTTACTTTTTTGTCAAGATTTCTATATTCCTGAGAACCTTCTTCTGCGATTGTCCTTTTATCTATTAATTTTTCCGAATGCTTGGATAGCTTATTTCTACTTCCCTTCAATGGTTTTATTTTATTGCTAGCTTTTTTTATTGCCTGAACTATTTTATTATACTTATGATCGACTTCTTCGCTTTTATGCGTTATATCCTTTTCATCTATTGTTGGTTCAATTTCTGTGTCTAAAATACTGAATGAATTTCGGAGCTCTAAATTAAAATCTTCAAATCTATTTATAAGTGTTTCTTTGCTAAGTTTATTGATTTTATTTTTAAATAGTGAATTTCTATATTGTTTGACATTAATTTTAAGTTTCATCCTAAGTGGTCTATGGTCAGAGTTAAATCTAATTTTGTTTATTACTCCAATGTCCCGAATAGTTAAGTTACTTGATGTTAAAGCGTAGTCAATCTCGTTTTTGTATCCACCAGGCGATATCCATGTCCAGCGGCGCTGGTTTTTCTTAGGGAAAAAACTGTTTAAAATTCGCAAGTTTAAATTGAGAGCAAACTGTATGAGTCGTTTTCCTCTTTCATTTCTTTCCCCTAATCCATAAGGTCCTAAAATGTTTTCATTATCTGTTACTTGCCGTGATCCAATCTTGGAGTTAAAATCTCCGACGATGACCTTCCAAGTGCTTTGATTCTCGTCATAAGCTTTAATGAGGAGATTGTAAAATTGTTCAATAGCTTCATCGCTGTGTTGGGTTGTAGGTGCGTATACTTGTATAACGGTAAGTGTTTTGTCATTTTTAATTTTGAATTTAAGGACTGCGATCCTATCTGAGTACGCTTTAAACTGGATAATGTTACTTTTCCATTTTTTGGCAACTAAAAATCCTACTCCATATAAATTTTCTGTTTCACCATAAGAATAGAATATACCATCTTCTCTTTCCTCTATATGTTCACCTGTTCTTCTTACTTCTCCTAATCCTATAATGTCCCATTTTATGGCTTTTAATGCATTTTCTAATTCTATAAGTCGTTCGTCGGTCTTTAATCTACATACATTATACGTTATAATATTTAGCATATCTGAGTCCGGTGTCACTATAGCCTGTGTCGTTTGACGGTTAGGAGATCTCACCCGGGGATTCTTAGCACCCCTGACTTCTGTGTTGGCCCGCTCTCCGTCCTGAGCGATACAACAACAGGAGCCGCCGGGCACTTGGGGCCGTTTTGACGTCTTGTTAATCATTTATTAGGAGGGGGTTTAGACCAATATCCCACCGCGCTGGTCCAGTGCGGGTTGGTGGGTCGCCAGAGCCTCGTTTGTTGATCAGCAGGATGTACCACGAGCAGGTGAGGTTGGCTTGGGATCCTAATACCCTAAGGTAGATGTTATTTGGATCCTGTTACATCCCTAAATTTTAATAACGTTAGCAAAAACAACCTAAAGTTATCTGAATCTTCTCGCAAACTGCCAGTGTAATAATTTGTAGAAAAAAAGACAGTAATAACTATAGGTAAGGTATGTTTTTCAGGAACTTCTAGGCCACTTCGTAAGCGTTCTATAAGTAATAAATATCTATACGTACATAATTTATTTGAATTAATGTTACTTGTTATTTTCCCTTGCTTTTCTTCTTAATTTATTTAGTGCAAAGGAAACAAAGCCCATTCAGCCTCGTCATATTACGCAAAAAATGATACTAAGACTCCGCTGTCCGTCAGTGTCCGTCTGTCTGTCTGTCTATAACTATTTAAGTCGGGCTCCATTCAACAAACGTGTTTTTTTATAGATAATGGTACGTAACCTTACGTGCGCGAGTCCGACTCACACTTGGCCGGTTATTTTTCTTTCGCTTGGCTTATTTTCGATGCGAGAGCAAAAAAAACTTCGCATAAAATATTACCAGGTTCTATGAGCCATGTTTTCTTTGCACATTGACAATTAAAAAGAAAAAATAATACGGGAAAATAAATGGGTAGGTAAACATCAATTGCTTTTAGTAAATATTTGCGCAGTTGATTATTTATTTAATTTTTTCCTCACATTTATTGAGAAAAGCACTATATATGCCTCGGCGGGAATGGGATTGCCAAACTCGTAATTATTGTAAAATTACTTCTCCGGCCATATCCTACTTTCCACCATCTGCAGTAATGCACTATTATTAAAAATATAATTAAATACATACATACATACTATCACGTCTTTATCCCTAATGGGGCAGACAGAGCATTTCGGGTCTTGCGGCTCTATGCAGAGCCTAGGGCCGCAAGACTCGAAAGCCACTTTTAGCGTCATGGTGGGCGAGAAGATGGAAAAGAAATCAATACAGTGACGGGTTGCTAGCCGCATCGCCTGTTTTTGCCCATTCCCTCGATCGGCTTTTACGATCTGCGCGGGAAGAGAAGCAGCTGGTACATTCTAAGTTTTTTCGTTTCTCCCAGACCAGCATGGGATATAATTAAATAATATAAAAAAATTACGTCAAATTACTGCGCTTGCACGGTAGGGCTAGGGAAATAATTATCAAATAATATTAAAAAATATATTATTGTTGGCGGTAAAATTTAATTTGAAAAAAAAGCACATGAATTCTGTTATTTCTTAAATTGATACGTGTACTTTTTAATCGAATAAAACCTTAAGCTTAGTGTAACCTACTTTTAGATAGAGATTATCGTGACAAACAGACAGACTGACTGGTATATATTTTTAAATTCTTACTCTATTCCTATGTCCCCATTGCCCCGAATTGTTTTTTTGGAAATATATTCAATGAACAGACACATTTTTTACTGTTTTTTCATATGTATAGATAGATTTTATTTAACAACTTTTTTGCGGCTAGCATCCCATTACTGTATTGATTGCTTTTCCATCTTCTCGCCCACCATGACGCTAAAAGTGGCTTTTGGGTCTTGCGGCCCTACACTGCATAGAGCCGCAAGACCCAAAATACTCTGTCTGCCCCATTAGGGATAAAGACGTGATAGTATGTATGTATTTTATTTAAGTATAACCCGTGCATACTTGCTCTTCCTTTTTTTTCTCTCATGATTGTCTTATAATGCCGGCGTCCCTTACCTTTTACCTTATCCCATACACCATTACCCTCAAGTACAAAAAACACTTTTCACTTAGCGGTCGCAGGTGCGCGTTTCCTTGAGTATATAAAACACATGGTCTCTAATTAATTTATGTTTACGGGAAGAAAGTGCCTTTTTCGTATCAAGTTTGAGAAAAAGCAGAGTTTGTGCGTTTTACTTTATATATCTATGTTGACATATTACCGCGACATGCCTTCACTCACTGCAACGTTGTGTTTGTTTTGTTGAATTAGTTATATTGGAATGAAGTTCCTTATCGCGCATTGCGAAAGGGGGCTAGACGGAAAAAATAAGACCAAAAGTTGTAACGACACTTTTTGCTATAGTTGTAAGCCGTGTGGCGTGCGTGTGTTTTTCTGTCTGTCTCTCTCTCTCTCTCTCTCTCTCAAGTTTCGTTCCATCCGGGTGTGCCTTGACACCTCTCAACTTTTTTATTGGTGTAAATTTTGTGTAATTATGTACCTAGTTTTTTTTAGGTTTCCATACCCAAAGGATAAAAACGGTACCCTAACAACGACTCCGTTGTCCGTCTTTTTTTCCATCTGTCTGTCACCAGGCTGTATCTCATGAACCGTGATAGCTAGACAGTTGAAATTTTCACAGATGATGTATTTCTATTGCCGCTATAACAAAAAATATTAAAAACAGAATAAAATTAATATTTAAGGGTGCCTCCTATACGAAGAACGTGATTTTTTTGCCATTTGTTGCTTGTTCTTAATAGCGGCAATAGGTAGACGCTTGAAATATTCACAGAATATTTTTTTATGTATATTCACTTTAAAAATAAATAATTAAATTAAAGTGAAATAAATATAGACGGAAGGCTCCCATACAACAAAAGTGATTTTGGAACGAAGTTCCTTATCGCGCGTTGTGAAAGGGGGCTAGACGGAAAAAAATAAGACCAAAAGTTGTAACGACACTTTTTGTTATGGTTGTAAGCCGTGCGGCGTGCGCGTGTTTCGCTGTCTGTCTCTCTCTCTCTCGAACTTCGTTCTATCCGGGTGTCCCTTGACACCTCTCAAGTTTCTTTATAGATAATGGTACAGATACCTTCGTGTTCGAGTATAACTTACACTTGACCGGTTTTATTTAATTATCTTCAACAATTTCATCCATCTGAAGGATGATGGATCTTTAAGAGTCCGGCGACCCTAGACTTCTCCATACAAACGTAGTACACGTTTAATTTTGAAACCACATGTCAAAATCCGGTAAAAATTGGTAATTGTAAAGAAATTGCAATTATCTAGGGTTATATTGGGTTTCCTATAGTAAAATTATGAACTGGAAAGAAAATATAACGATTTAGAAGTTTCCCATACTAATGGTCAAAAATGATATAAAACACTATATTCTATTTCAAGTTCATATTTTTACTGTCGGAAACTAAATATAAACCTAGATAATTGCAATATCTTTGAAATTACAAAATTTTGCCCGAATCGGACATGTCGTTTTGAAATAAAACGTAGACTACGTTTGTATGGAAAGTTGTATTTTGGTCTAGGGTCGGGGAACCCTTAACACTTATATTCAAGAACGCCAATAAACTCTGGAACCCTAAAGATACTTCAATATCCGTCATTATTGCTCTTCCCAGACCTGCATTTTAGGGGAAAAGAAAAACCTAGAATGTATCAGCTACTTCTCTTTGCACGTAGAACGTAAAAGCAGATCGAGGAAATAGGTGAAAAGCGATGAAATAACAAGATAGATATATGAAGGAGATATGAAATGTGAAAATAATAAAAAAGTACAAAAAATTTTCAAAGGCACGTTGTTAGCTAAACGAGAGCCTCATATCTAGTCATCTCAGTGTTTATGAGATACACACACGCCATCTTCCACTCAAGGCTGGAGAAATCTTTTTATCCCAGATCAAAAAAATGATATCACTCTTATTTCTCCATGTGTTTTACGTTAGGTAAATAGCTAACATCACATTGATACCCAACAGAAAGTATACATTTATTTCTGTTTTTCCTTTTACTGACCAACTTTCTTCAAAAAATTTGCATCGAATTAAGAAAAAAAATAACATATGCTTCCCAAAAACTCAAATCAACGGATCGGTCAACTTGTATGGGAGGCCAAAAAATGATTTTTTATTTTATTAAGTGTTCCTTTGGGAAAGTTGTTCAGTAGCATGGGCTGAATTTCCCATAGTTTCAGTATATTTTGTAAGTCACTGTATAATATAATAATAATAATATTTTTTATTTCAGATAATTAAAATCCATATTTACATACTTATGACGAATTGAGGGTATTAATTAATTATATAACAAAATTAAAAATTAAAACAAAAATTCAATTTAATTTAATAGTATATATCCATAATATAATATATTGACACTGACACGTGAAGACGCAGTAAAGTCCTGCGTACCGCTTTTGGAGTAACCCCTCTGAACTTGTCTTGAGCTTGTCTGAGGTTGTATAAGGTACCAACAAAAGTTTGCGCCGTAAATATTTTTTTTTTTATCTTTTTTAGATCTCTTTACAAGGAAAAAACTGTATGTATCTATCTCTTAGTGGAAGTATAAGTAAATGCATCCATGGTGTAGTGGTTAGAGCGTTCGGCTTATACCCGGAGGTCGCGGGTTCGATTCCCGGCGGTGGCAACGACTGGTTGTTGTCCTTGTTTGGTAAGGACATTGTAGGCTGATCACCTGATTGTCTGATAAGTAAGATGATCCGTGCTTCGGAGGGCACGTTAAGCCGTCGGTCCCGGTCACTGTCTTTGACGTTGGTCGTTATCTTAAACACCATGAGGCCTTTAAGGCGGTTTAAAAACTCTGACACTAGTGTTAGTTACTAACACACACGATAAGAAGAAGAAGTAGAAGTAATTACATTGGCTGAAGTAATTACACTTCAGCCAATGTAATTACTACTTCATACAAGGCAACTCAATTCGCTTTTAATATTTGATCTGTTTTGTTTACTCCATTTGCTTGATTAACTCACGTAAAGTTATCTTGATAGACGTCCATCATTCAGCACATCTTTTTGGTGGAAGAAGTGTAACATGGCAATATTTTACAATTATGTTCCTTTGGCTCGTTGGCTTTTTTATTATTTTTTTGAGTTTACCAATTTGCTGGTCTTAAAGATAAGAAAATATAGAACTGTAAAATAGGTGCCCGTAACAAAGAGGGAAATTTGGTATCTATCAATTTATTTCGAGGTGACTGCATAGAGCTAAGACGCATAGAAATAGAGAACGGAAATTCTACAAATTCGTTTAAATAGTCTGCGTACAATATGACATCTTGTGGCGGCTTTCGAACCAACTATTGAAATTATGCTTATAACATCAAGTATGATAGCACTAGGTACTTAATGCAATGCAAGCCACATAGATGGCGCTAGTGTTAATCAATATTATTTCTCCAAAGCAAACACTACGAAATGGTAACGTTTGCATGGAGCATTCTAGAAAGTCATTAGCTAATTGCTGCATCAATCAACGTCGCTGGCTTTTGTCCTCTAATTAGTTGTTTTTGATCAGCCCTGCCCAGTCACTAACGTTTCTGTAGCCAACTGCAGCCTGTAGCCAAATGTTCATTTTTACCAGATTACGGCGACTACAAAAGGCGGGTTATGAGTTTCGCCGCTATGTATTATAATACGTGTACAATACGAGGGAACAAATGAACATATATGTTTTGTATGTATGTTTATATTATAATACATACATACATAACACTGATATCCCTGGTACTTTAGTAAATGAGGTACCGCTGGAAATATCTTGGCAGTCCCATGGTTATAGGCTATGTGACGTTACTCAATTCAATATGGCAGGTACAGGGTAATAATTAATAAAGTAAAAAATATAATAAATAGAATCATACCGTGTCGGGTATGAAATGAATGGGCTTAATAAGCAAAATTCAAAAATATACAGGGCGGAATTGAATTTGTTAGCATCCTTTTTTTCATCTTTTTACTTAACACTTCATCATCATCATCAGCTTTCAAAAACCCACTGCTGGGCATGAGCCTCCCTTTGTCTGCGCCATCCCGTTCTGTCCGCGGCCGCTGCTATCCAGTTCTTACCAGCGACTTGCCACCGAGCCTCTGGACGTCCCACACATACGGACCGAAAATGGATTTTCAGTCGAAAATGTAAACACAAAAGAAACTTTGGTTCTAATGTTGTTTTCGGCCGAAAACGGAAACATAAACAAAAATAATTAACATTATAAAATATTTATATTTCCGCTGTACACTGAATTATTGTTCGTAGAGAAAAAAAGAAAACGTAAGTTTTAAAAGAAATAAAATAAAACATGGTAATTCCATTAGAAGATACCATTTTTTTATACATAAAAAATTGTTAAATAAGTTACTTTTCCTCTTTCATGTTTGTTCTGAGCCGTCAGATTACACAAATAAATCTTTATCAATTTAAAAGAAAATTACGAAGGCTGCATGACGCGTGATATTTCACGAGTTTCTGATTTTCGGCCGAAACCTCGGCTGGTTTTTTGACAGAAAACATGGCCGAATCGTGGCGAAAAACGAAAACAAATATTTGATCGGTCTTTATTTTTGATGCTTATCAGTTACTGAATTAATTGCACTATTTTCACCGTACAAAATAAAATTTAAGTGAGTATGTTAACAAGTTAAATGAGCCAGTGATTTTAATTGCTCCCTGTGAATGAATGCAAAAGATTTTAATAGAGTCGTTAATTCGTTCGCAAGCATTGTATTATTTATGTATCTATTAATTAAAAAGACAATTAAAATATTAAAGCCCTTCTGGCGAGTAGGCGACAATGAGTTTCTTTTGGCGTTTTTTCTCAGCAGTGGTAGTTGCAAGAGTATCGGTAGGTTTTCTTTATAAAATGAATTTTTAGTTAATGATACTTATTGATGTGTCAAAGTTTCAGTAAAGGTCTAATTACTGAATAAACAACAGAATTTTGATTTTTGAATTCTGTATACATTGCTAGACTTTCCCTGCTGTGTTTGCATTCACTGGATAAAAGTAATTCTCAAGCAAGAATCTTCCCCGTAGTCGATTGTGACTATTTGTTTTTATTGTCCCCCCTTGTCTTTTTTCCTTAGTTCTTTTTAGGGTTCCGTACCCAAAAAGGTAAAAACAGGACCCTATTACTTCGCTGTCTGTCCGTCTGTCTGTTACTAGGCTGTATCTCAAAAACCGCGATAGCTAGACGATTGAAATTTTCACAAATTATGTATTTCTGTTGCCACTATAACTCTTTAAGATGCGACAAAACCCAGACACAATATTAAGAAAATGGAAGCAGGGTGGAATTCCACCCAGCGACAGCGGAAAGGATAACAACAAATACTAAAAACATAATAAAATAAATATTTAAGGGGGCTCCCATACAACAAACTAGATTTTTATAGATAATGGTACGGAACCCTTCGTGCGGGAGTCCGACTCGCACTTGGCCGGTTTTTAATTGCACATTCCCCTACCTAGTCTTCTTTCCTTATCTCTTTTTTATTTTTTTATTTTATTTCTCAAAAAATCATATAAACAGGGTTACCTTTTAAACGCCGGCAACAATTTTAGAGCAAATTCAGTCCGTGAAACTGAAAACAAAAAAAAATCGGCTTACTGTACATATCAGCGTTCAGCCACATGTAAATTGTACGAGAAGATGATTTATTTAAAATCAATTTTCAGTATATTTTTTATGTAATATAGTTTAGTATTATGAGCTGAACTTGCTCCAAAAATGTTGCCGTTGTGTAAAAAATAAGCCTGTTTAGGTAACATAATATACTGAAACTATTTTAAAATCTATTTTCATTTGAGTCCAGAAATCTGAACAACTTTCCATAGTGAACATTTATAGCATTTTGCATCCTCGTTTGTAATAACTTAATGACCTTTGTTAGTTATACAATCTGAGTTATCTGACATCTAGACCAACCTTCTACGACTTCCCCAACTTTTTTATTTAGAGATTCTTTCAGACTTTCAGACTTCGCTTCATAAATTTTGAATTAAAAATGTTTGGTGTACTTTTCTTTGTCCGTTTGACCTTCCTCTGTTTTTGCTTTTGAATAAGGTATGTTTTCGTAAAAAAGATTCTAAAATTAAGACTTTCTTTCAAGGGTTTGTGCTATTTAGGGTTTAGAATTCTTTTAGATGAAACGATCTAACCTTAATTATATAGGTTACAGCAGATATTAACTCGTAAACGGATCGTAAACGTATCAACTCAAGCAGTTCAGTATTTTTTGTATGAAAGTCCCTACTGCAACGCGCAGTATTCGGATTTGTGAAGTAACCGCCTCGCCTCGGCACCAAAAAACGTCAAAAAAGTAAAATATCATTTATTTATCTTTGGATATTTGTATAAATTGGCATTGTCAATTTTTTTCTATTTCTTTTGATGAACTTGCGGTCGCAGCGCTTACGGCTCGTCGATCACACGTTTACGTCTCTCCGTACTCGAAACAAAAAGTAACGATAAAAAAGGAGAATATGATTGACCGGAGCGGTCGGCGAGCGGTAAGCGCGTCGCCTAGCCTTAGGCACGAGACACTGAAAAGACGCGGACGGGGCGCAGACATATGGCTGAGGGGTTACTTCAAAAGCGGTAAGTGAGACTTACGTTACTGCGTATCCGCGTTACAGTGTCAACCAACATTGAGCTTTAATGTATAATATAGAATCTAATTTGGTTTGACATAGAAGTAGGACGTCGGACTATCATAAGACTAACGTATTATTTAATGGAGTGAATCCCTGTTCCGCGACGGCAAGCGACGGTAAGCGACGGTTTTATACATTTTGTATGAACGCGATGTGTCCAGCGCTTTAGCAGAGTTGACGCTTCGTAGCTGATCCAGTGTTTCTACGTGCGTACGTCAGGCTGGCGCCTGGTGGACGCCGCGGCGAAAGGCGATACGGTGTCGATCCTTTTACGATAAGTCTGCTATGACCTTATGAAGATAAGATAAAGTCGCTTGTGCCAACGATCGCAGCTGATTTTCTTGAATCCGCTATTTTCAAACAAGTCAAATCAGATACTTTTTCTAAACGTCAAAACAAATATTTCTATGGGATTTGTATAAAATACGGGGGCAGATGACGTCATAGTTTCTTTGAGACAATAGCGCTCTTAATATCAAATTTTCTGTAATAATAAATCTAAAATCACATTAAAAATTGATATGATCATGACAAGTGACATTATTTTGTGACATTTTATTTCCATAACGGTACCAATTAATTTCTTTTTTGCCCAGGAAATACCCAATTATATTTACTACTAAAAAAATGTCTATTGACACAAACACGCCGATCAAACATTGTTACATAAATGCGTTAATATTTTTGGAATATAATTTTGAATTACATTGAGTTAGACATGCTGAGCGGGAAAATTATAACCAGATATATCATCCAATGCTAAGTCTTACTTAACCTCTCATACGCCGACGCATAGATCTATGCGAAAATGCATTATTTAACTATTGTGTCTGGTATTTCCAAATGGTTAATCTGAAGTGAAAACTTTTTTAGCAGCGTTGTGCACTTTTTTTGGAATGGGTAAAAAATCTAAAATTCGCGTCAGGACACGTGACCCTGATCGAAAATTCGTAAGACGGCGCAGGGCGCTTGCGCGAATGTTCGTGTGTGTTTATGTTACAGCGTGCTAATAAAATGTCATATTTGTGTACGATAGCCCAATAAATAAATATTGTATTCTACCACATAAATGAGAGTACTTTTATACTGATAATTAAAGCAATTCTTGCAAAATTATTTTCTAACCATTCCAAAATATCAAAAATGCACAACGTTAATATTTAAGTTTTCACATCTGCCGGCACTCCCAGAGTGCAACCCGTCGTTTTTTTTTAAAGTATTTTTTTCTACAATACATAACGGCTTTTTTGCTTTAGCAAAATTCCGTGGTTTTAACCACGAAAGAGAAAAGGTGACAGTTCCAAGTGGCGTAGCGCTCGTGTCATAATTAAGCGCAACTGCACTCAATCCTAACAATATATTTTAACTCAAATTTAGATCTTATGTAAATCATTCTGAAGTTTATAATTGTTTGTTTTGAAAATAATGTTATCTATGGTAAAGAACCGGTTTTTTTAGTAAAGTTATACTACAGATTGCTAAACATCGTAGGTAATTTTTCAATCGTAGCAGAATATATTTTATTAAGGCCCAACGCAGATGACAGACTATCCATGACGCACTTTTTAGAATGTGATAGTGCAGTAACGCAACACGACGCGCAAAAAGTGCGGCGTGCGTCGTGTGCGTTACTGGGTATGATTCCGTAGGTTCTATTTTCACAGACTAAAAAGTGTGGCACGGATTAGTCTGTCGTCTGCGTTGGCCCTAACGAGGCGTATTAATGTTATTAACTACTGTTGGGGACTGTATTGAAACACTGATTTTCTTCCTTCGATTTTTATTTCTTCTGATCACTATTAATTACAACTGAACTGAACTGAACAAAACTGAACTGTACAATGCTTTATTATATGCAATTTTTCTGTACATGATTAGTAGCAATAACGAATGACTACAACGGCCAATCAGATCGCTCGCTGCATCCCCTCCATTCGCCTATTGCTGTCTCGCTCCAACACTACGGTGACGTCGCGCTGTCCTTATCATCCTCCCCCCGGCGGAGACTCTGCGGAGCCCCAGCTACGGTGAGGACAGCAAGCTTCGACGTCGGTCTCCGGAACGTACCTCCTTTTGTTCTCACGTCGACGTTCCTTATTTCTCCGTCAGGTCCGGGGTATACTCGTTCGACGACTCCTCGGGGCCACGTATTTCTAGGCAGCGTCGGGTCGACGACGATTACTAGGTCGCCTTCTTTGATTTCTTGATTCTGTGTTTTCTTTGATTCTCCTCGTGGTACAAGCGTTGGCAAATATTCTTTTAGCCATCGTCGCCAGAATTCATCAGCGATGGCTTGGCTGGCTCTCCAGACTCGTCGATCCGCAACGTTACAGGGACCGGTGTATGGCAAGACCTGTGATGACCCCAGCAGAAAATGGTTGGGGGTTAATGCTTCTGGGTCATCAGGCTCGACAGACACGTGTGTCAAAGGTCGTGTGTTGATGCTATGTTCCGCTTCAACTAGGACAGTCTGTAGAACTTCTTCTTTAGGGTTCTTCTCTCGTAGAACTGCGCTCAGTGCAACTTTTACCGAACGCACCAAACGTTCCCAGGCCCCTCCTTGATTTGGAGCTCCCGGCGAAATGTAGCGCCAGGTCATGTGATGGTTCAGTCCATAGTCTTGGAGTGCTGGAACCCACTCGGCGTATGCAGCACGTAGCTCCGCGTCTGCTCCTTTAAAATTGGTAGCATTGTCGCTGTACATCACTGCAGGCCATCCACGACGCGCCGCCATTCTTCTTAAGGCCATAATTGCAGAATCGGTGGTCAAACTGTTGACTAACTCTAAGTGCACGGCCCTGGTTGTCAGACAGGTGTATAAGGCTCCCCATCTCTTTTCTCTGCGCCGTCCCACTGTAACCACCATTGGCCCGAAGTAATCGACTCCGCAGTTACTAAACGGGCGGTGAAATGGGTCAAGTCGAGCCGCCGGTAAGTCTCCACATATTGGCTTACTGGACTGAGACTTTCGCATTCGACAGTATGTACATTCGCGAGCCACAGTGCGCACAGTTGGTCGGAGCCGTAAAATCCAGTAGCGTTGACGAAGTTCATTCACTACACGTTCTCGACCGGCGTGGCCTGCGTTGGCATGCACATCCGCTCACCAAACTTATCATAATGCAAGAATGCATTATGATAAGTTTGGTGAGCGGATGTCGGCCGTCCAGGATTGCTGGCTTTTTGGTGTGGGTTGGAAGTTGAACCACACCTACACGTCCTCGTAGTCGTAGTAATCCGTCTTCGTCGATCTCTGGATCGAGCTTAATCAGTCGGCTTGCGCGATTGATTGATTTTCATGCGCGCAAACATGCTATCTCGTTCGGAAAGCTTTCTTTTTGAGCTTGGGCCAACCACAATGTTTCAGCACGTCTCATGTGTTCTGTGGTCAGATTCTTCTCTCGGCGTCGACATTTATCGATAAAGAGCAACATGGTTGCGGTCGCTCGTATCAGACGTAGGAAGCTGGAGAATCTTTCTATCTTTGGCAAGACGTGTTGTTGTTCCTCCACGCTGGTGTGGTTGATAACTTCGATATCGTTATCCTCAGTAGTGGTAAGTTCTTCGGGCCAATACTCCGGTTTATTTCGTAGGAATCTCGGTCCCGTGAACCACCAATCTTCGGCATCCACAGGCACATAATTATTTCGGGTGGCTGTGTCAGCTACATTTTCGTTCGTCGGAACCCATCTCCATTGGTGTATCTCGGTCCGTTCTGCAATCTCTCCCAGTCTGTGTGCGACGAATGGAGTGTGTCGTCGAGCGTCTTTGCGGATCCAGTGCAAGACTGTACGAGAGTCCGTCCAATAGGTGACTTCATCAGCAACCCAACGATGTCCCGTCTGTACTGCTTCAGCCAGTCTGGTGCCAATTAGAGCAGCTTGCAGTTCAAGACGTGGAATACTTTGGCTTTTGATCGGCGACACTTTCGACTTCGCTGCAGCGAGCACGACGTGGGCGGTTCCATCTTCTTTTTCCAGACGCCAATATATAGCTGTAGCGTATGCGTCCTGACTGGCGTCACAAAATACATGCAGCTGCTTTTTGCTGTAATTCTGTTTGTCGTCGTAACATCTTGGTAGACGTATCTTGGTGACAAATTCCAAATTTTCAAGCCAGCTCATCAGTGCTTCGGCATGTTCGTCAGGTAGTGACTCGTCCCAGTCGATCTGAATCCTCCATAATCTTTGTAGGTAAATCTTAGCCGTGATGGTGAAACAGCTAAGAAGTCCTAAGGGGTCATAAATGGACATCACCGCGCTCAGGGCTTCGCGTTTAGTTGGCGCGCGCTGTCTCATTCGCACCTCTGCAGGAACACGAGGCATGGTGGTATTGAATCCAAGCGTGTCCTCCTTGGGGTTCCAGACTAAGCCAAGTGTTTTGTTATCGTGTCCCAATTGTGTTGATGATCGGGCGTGCAACTCTTCAGGGACGTGGACCAATGCGCGATCTTTGTTCGAATTCCAGCTGCGTAATTTAAACCCAGCTTTGGCGTGCACCTCTATGACTTCTTTGATGACTGTGGCGGCTTCTTCCTCTGTTGAATAGCTGTTCACGTAGTCGTCCATATAATGGCTCTCTACGATGGCTTTGAGAGCAGCAGGGTGGGTGTGTGCGTGCGCATGTGCGTTATAATTACGCACGCTGTGAGCGATGAACGGTGAACATGACGCACCGAAAATCATCGACGTCATCTTCATCTCTCGAGGTGGTGCTTTTCTTTCGCTGCCTCGCCATAAAAACATTTGGGCTGCTTGGTCTTGTTTCTTTATTTTAATTCTCAGAAACATTTCTTCAATGTCTGCTGATACGGCGACTGGAAGTTCGCGGAATTTAAACAAGATTCCCAGCAAGGATTGAAGCAGATCCGGTCCTTCAAGCAACTTGTCGTTCAGACTTGTCCCATTCGTGACGGCAGCAGCATCAAATACTAGTCTCACTTTGCCGGGCTTGTTAGGGTTGGTTACGGCAAAGTGTGGGAGATACCATCGGTGTGGATATTCCCTTTCGGACCCGTCGCATTCCTCAGCGTAACCTTTCGCTATCAAATTTTCAATTTGAGCGCTGTATTGTTTCGCAAATTCCGGGTCTCTGTCCATTCTCTTCTCTATGTTCTTGAGTCTCTTGTATGCGTTCTCATAACTGGGTGGCATAGTAGGGACGTCTTCCTTCCATATCAGCCCGACTTCGTAGCGGCCATCCTTACACGTGACTGTTTTTTCGAATATGTCTAGTGCTCGTTTATTCTCTGGTGACATCTTAGTTGTGAGTCTCACGCCTAGCGCGTCGATCTTGAAGTGCTCGTTGACTTGATCATGTAGTCGTTGCTCTTCATCACTTTTCACGTGCAGATGGAGAATGGAAGCTTCGTTCTGGTATATTGCTCTTGGCGTGCTGCCGTGTATGACCCATCCCAACTGAGTCTTGGAAGCAGCAGGTTCAGATTTTCTGCCAGTTCTCAGTTCGCGGGTGACTATTAGCTCCCAATTATCGGCGCCGATGAGCAGTTGAGGTACAGCTAGATCGTAGCTTAGATGTTCCACCGGTAGATCTCGCAGGTGATCACAGTTTAGCAAGTGTGCCGGAACTGTTTGATTTGTCAAGGTGAGTCCTTCGACGGTCCACGCTTTAATCTCACTTGCATGAACTCCCGTCTTTAGGTGTATCTTGACACGACGACTATCAAGTTGGCGTGCTGCGTTGATTCCTCGGATGTGTAGTGGTGAGGTAGGTCCACGCGCATCTATTTTCCTCGCCAACTCAGCATTTATCAATGTAGCAGACGATCCCTCGTCCAACAGGGCGTACGTCCTCACTTCACCTCCTGGGCCGCTGACTGTTACTGGACACACCTTTAACAACACCGTTCGTTGATTCGTGCTCGTTCGTATTGTGAGCACAGTCCCATCATTCGCAGGTGCGGCATCGGTAACAGCTAATGCAGGCGTGGTAGGTGTCGATGCGTGTAGTAGTGAGTGGTGGGGGCGCGAGCATCCGCCGACTCCACAAGCCTTGGCTCTGCAATGGTTGCGTCGATGTGTCTTGTTAATACACTTGAAGCACACTTTTTTATCTTTCACCCATTGCCATCGTTCTTCAGTGTTGAGTGCTTTGAACTTTTCACACTGCGGGACTTTGTGATGTGCCCCACAGTACAAACACTGCTGTTCTTCGTTGTTGGCCGGTTCTGTAGCCACAGTGTATGCAGAAGCCTTGCGTATTGCATCTCGCTTTCGCGCTGTTGCTGCGTTGTCGGTCGCCTTAGTGACTCGTGATGACGTAGTGGTGCTCGGCGCGTATGCATGCTTTAACGCACGATCAGCTTCCTTCATTAGAAACTTCGATAGTGTAACTATCTGTGGTTCAGCTTGGTTCTGATTATCTTCTGCGTAGTCGCACCAACGAGATCGAAGATGTGGACTCAGCTTCTCAATTACTTCTCTAGATAACATGGGGTTATATAGGTACCCACGCTGGTCGAGACTGCTGAGCACTTGAACAATGTTTTGTAGCTTGACTGCCAAATTATTTAAATCTGTAGCACTGGTGCCCGGTCGTGGCAGCTTCTTGATGTCTTCTATGGCTTGGTCAATTATTATCTCGGGGCGTCCAAAACATTGCTCCAGAGTTTTCATTATTATTTCGGGATCTCGGCTGGTGTGTAGTAGAGCGCGTACAGCTTCACGTGCTTCACCCTTTAGACTATTTCGTAGTCTTGCCATGTTCTCCACGTCACTGAACTGATAGATGAGTGCTGAATCCTTCATAGCCGCTTTAAATGGAAGCCATTTACCAGGAGCGCCTGAGAAAGTAGGAAGCTCGATCACTTGCTTCGGTGGTACACGCACTCTTGCTATCTTTGTGATTGCCTCAGCGAGTTGCTCGATGCCTCTGCCTGTGCTGCGATTCCTTTGATTCGTTGGCGTCGGTGAACGCGGTCGTTGATATCGTCGCTGCCTCGGCGTGTTCTCCCATTCAATGTCTCCATGAATAGCCCGTGGTTCGTGGTGAATGCCTTCTCGCTCCCCCCGTATAGTGTGAGGGCGCGCAGCATTGTATGCAGGCGTATTCAGTTGAGCCACAGATTGGTGAGTCGTAGTGGCGGCTACAGCAGTAGGTGGCAGCTCTGTATGTGGCAGCTCTGTAGGTTGCAGTAGGCTCGTACATGTTGGTTCTTGATTAGATGAGGCAGGCTCCTGTTGGTTCAGCCAATTGTTGACTCGATCAATTTTTTCATGTGTACTGCCTGCTTCGCTTTCTTCGTCTTCAATGGTTGCGATCTCGAAAGCTAATTTCTTCTGAACGAGATCGGCCTCGAGGCGTAGTTCACGGCGCTTAATTTCGGCAAGCCTCTCCATAGCTGTCAACTCAGCCTGTCTGATGCGTGCAGTAGCGCTGGACGATGATATGCGAGAGCGGCCTGATCGTATTGATCGATCGGGTGAGCGCGTAGTAATAGGGCGCGCTGACGGATACGCGGTCGCGAGGTGTGCGGGTGTAGTAGTCAGTCCGCACATAGTAACGGGGTGCGCGGCGGCGGCACTCGGCCCGTACGCGAGAGTGGAGTGCACAGCGGCGGCAGTCGGCCCGTATACGGTAACGGGGTGCACGGCAGCGGCACTCGGCCCATACGCGGCTACGGTGTGCGCAGTGGCAGCACTAGGCCCGTACACGGTCGCGGGATGTGCGGTGGTGGGGGGCGCTACGCTCGATGCGTGCGCATACGCGGGGTGCGCGGCAGCGGGGGGTGCCGCGCTCGGTTGGTACACGGTCGCGGTTACTGACGGCGCGGTGGAGGGGGGCGCGATCGGCGCGCTACGCTCGTTCGACGCAGTATCAAGCGTAGGACTAGCGAGTTGCCTAGCGGCGGACGACGTCTCTGTGATACGACGCCCAGTGCGGATCCCTTGTTCTGTACTCGGCGACCTGGGTGGATCTTCAAAGACTCTTCCTCGCCGCTCTTCTTCACCGCTTTGGCTGCGCGTGACGACCATGACGAAAAATTAATTTCTTCACCGCTGATTTCTTCTTAATATCCGACGTCGATGGACCACACTGTTGGGGACTGTATTGAAACACTGATTTTCTTCCTTCGATTTTTATTTCTTCTGATCACTATTAATTACAACTGAACTGAACTGAACAAAACTGAACTGTACAATGCTTTATTATATGCAATTTTTCTGTACATGATTAGTAGCAATAACGAATGACTACAACGGCCAATCAGATCGCTCGCTGCATCCCCTCCATTCGCCTATTGCTGTCTCGCTATAACACTACGGTGACGTCGCGCTGTCCTTATCAACTACCAATTAAACAAATTGTTTATTTGTTATGCAAAATGTGATAAGGTTTTTAGTGAGTTTGGCTACATCAGTACCGATACTAATTTTGTCAAGTAGCACTTCCCCTAGTTTTTCTTTTCCGTGCCTAAATCACTTTCGCAGTAAATTAATTGTGACGTGACACCATAACCGTCGCGTTAAAATTTGGGACACCAGGGCAGAACAAACATGAGGGTTTTGATGGAAGAGCTTCAAGGTGACTTCCCTCCTGCGCTTCCAAAGTGGGTCATGTCTTGACGGAAATATTTTAAGATAAATTATAAATTACTGATGCGAAGGCCGGAGCAGGTATAAAGTCATGTTTTTTCAAATTAAAGAAAAAATATACTTGATATACTTACAAATGGATTAATCTATACATAAAGATGCAAGCAAATATCCTAAATAAAACTAAATATAACTATAAATAAAACTACACCTAAACTAAATATAAATACTTAAAAATAGAATTAAATAATATAAAAAATTTACCCCAAATCATTGCGCTTGCAGGGTAGGGTGCCCAAGAGGCTGGCGGCATTCCCCCCGTTGAATGGCCACACTCAACCTTTGGCCAAAATGCGCGTCAGCTCTTGATTATCCTGAGGTGTCGATGAGGCGTGCGGAAATCTCCTTGAACAGCTGACGGGCTTCCGCACCCCAAGGCCCCAAGGTCTCCACGGCTAATGGCGCAAATATACAATGTCCTTTTTAATTAAGTACAAATATTTTAAGGGATGATTCAGTCCATCATTTCGAACAAGTTTTCCCAATAAATGTATATCGAAATACGAAAAAATAATTTTCATTTTCCATAGTAATGTTATCACGTGATAACTTCGATTTCTATGAAAACCTAAAAATATTTTTTTTGTATTTCGATATACATTTATTGGGAAAAGTTGTTCAAAATGATGGTCTAAATCACCCCTTAAAATATTTGTACTTAATAAAAAAGGACTTTGTATACAGCTCTGCCAAAGTCATAAAATTTTGACGATTTATTTGATTTATTGCACTTAAAATCTTAAGATTTTAGTAATAAAGTTACAACTTAATGCTAAGCATCGTCTACCAGTTCACCTTTGGAAAGTATCAGAAAAGATGGTAGATGGGGTGTAAATAATATTAGATATGGAAAGAAATAAATTAAAAGTTTATACAAATTATTTAATACAAAATTCTGATTGTAAAATAGGAAAAATTTATGTTGTTTTGGAAATCCTTGGGGGAGGCCTATGTCCAGCAGTGGACTTCCTGTGGCTGATATGATGCTAATTGTAAAATAGGAAAAGATTATGTTATGATTAATTAATTAAATTGCAGACGTTCTAAAAAAAGGAGAGGTAAAAAGTACCCGTAACCGAAGGGCATGTATGAAGAGATTGATGAGTTTAGATGAAGCAAAAGAGGTTTGTCAGGATCGTAGCAAGTGAAGGTCCATAGTCTCTGCCTACCCCTGCGGGAAACAGGCGTGATATTATGTATGTATGTATGTATGATTAATTAGTGTATTAGTGTCTTCAGTTTTAACAAATATCCAAGTTTGGGGTTTATGTATTTATATTTCCAAATCATAATAACATTACCACATTACTGTAATATTTGCACCAAAAAATTTTTTCAACAGATTATGACACCACAGAAATGTGTTGTTGTTGTATGCGTACTTTCTTTTGTACAATAAAGCTTTATAAACAAACAAACAAACAAACAATGACTTCAGAAGGCAACCTTATTGCAACTGCAATATCTTTCAGGCAACCGAGGTAACTACGAGATTGTTTGACGAAAACAGAATTATACCAACATTTTGATGAAGTTTTAAGTAAACAAGCAGTTTTACTTCTAAAATTATATATTTGATCAACTCGTTACATAAGTGCCAACGTAGCCTTTGGAAGAATTATTAATTAAAGAGATTAAGAGGCTTTTCCGGACATTTTATCCAAATTACAAGAAAAAGAAGCCTTTCTTTGTGAATATTTAAACAGGAAGTAAGAACTTACTTTTTATTAAGTATCTTTAAGAGATGTTGGTTCGGATTTTTATCTTAATTGTTAAATATATTTTAGCAGAAAAAGAAAAAAAACAAAGCGTTGAATCCCTAATTAAAATATGATTGAATAATAGTAATTAGTCACCATTATAATTGAATAATAGTAGAATTAAAAAATTATTTATTTAATATTTAGATTAAGTGCATGTATAATAAACCTGTTGTTATATTATGTATTGGTGGCAAAACTGTAAATGTAATATGATAGAATCATAAATAAATAAAATTAAAACAAAATAATATTATTAAAGCCACGCGGCTTTTATATTGGATAAATTGAATAAATTGTATTGTTCTAATTTGAAACAGAAGTCACTTTACTAATTTTCAACTTAAAATATTTATTTCGAACGACATAATTAAAATAAAATATTTATAAGTGATAACAAAAAAGATGTCAGGTTGTGAGATCAAGTACACTTCGCTTTTTCTACAAATAATATATTCGAGACCTTCAGTTGTTTTACTGTAATTTAGTTATTGTCTTCAAGCGCGGGCCACTTCCTTCCCTTCCCCTTTTTTTCCTTTTTTAAATTATACGACTAAGAAGGATATAAGTTATGTCTTATAAGTACCTGGGTGACCGAGCTTTTCTCGTTTATATCTCAAACATTAACTAAATTTTTAAAACTTGTCTAATAGCAATAAAAAATAAAATATATATATATATATATAAACTTGCACATAAAAAAAACAAAAGTGAGTCACCGAGTGGGATTCGCACCCTAAACACTCTTTCTAGTAGTCCGCGTAACCGCTGGGCCAGACGGATAGCGCCCGACTAAGACTAATCTAGATCGATTGTTTACCCCCAAAAACCCCCGTATACCAAATTTCAGCGAAATCGTTAGAGCCGTTTCCGAGATTACAGAAATTTATATAAATAAATAAATATACAAGAATTGCTCGTTTAAATGTATAAGATAAGATGTAAGGGGCAAGCAATCTCCGATTTTCGGTCGCAACTCAAAACGTCTAACAATATATACTTAATATCTGACACAAGCCATAATCATTCTTTAAGCTAATTAGGTATAAAATGATGGGGCAAAAAAGTATTTTGGGTCTTGCAGCAGAAATAGCCCTGGCGGCTATTAGCGTAAGACTCAACGGCCACTTTTAACAAAAAGGTGGATAAAGGAATAAAAATAGTGTATATAGCTTTTCTCCCAAACCAACTAGGAAGGAAATATCAAGCTAATTATTACAAAATACACATTTGCTTCTCAAACAAAATGCCATTGTGGCTACAGAGCAGCCAGCTGTGAAATAGCTCGGCTGAGCTTATATCAGATTAGTGCCATTTCACCCAAACGGTAGAGATGGGAAGAATATATTCACTTATTTATTATTTTTTGACATGAAATACTTTTTTCATGTTATTTTCATGTGTTTTGGTGCAATAAAGTGTTTTTATTTACTTACTTACTTACTTTTCTTTACATCCTAAACATACATAGAGATTGTAAGTGAGTATGCTGCCAATTTAAGAAGAGCAGATATTTTTATGCAATTGACTGAAATAACAAGTGTTCCTTAAATCAGTAGCGTTATATTATACACCTGAATTAAGGAGTGGGTATTTTTTTTTTAGACACTACGTATATCATTCCTCTAAAGCATTCCTACTGTAGCCGTCTATCTCTAAGTAGACTATGCTCTTAACCATTAGTTTGACGTCCCTCCTCATTACTTAAGTACTAATTGAGCTAGCCCAAAGTGTATAAACTTATATTATGAGGGACCTACTAAACTAACTCAACTGTATCATGCCTACCTATTCCCATACAAATATAATTACTTCTCTTTATATTTTTTTTATGGTAATATTGAAAACATTAAAACCTTTTATTACTTTTATTTAAATAAAGTAGTACTCTAATAATTAAATATGACTTATACGAAATGCAATAAATATTTCTGAAGAATATTTAACAATTTTTTGCTAGCCGTGTGTGCTGCCATCTCTGTGTGCCTACCCCGCAACTCCTGTTTTGCCTACTTACGGGCCCTCCAATAGTTTCTATGGCGTTGAGTATTTATTACGTTAGTACTTAATTATTTTATCTTATACTATATTTTGTAATAAATACATAATGTATAACGTGGAAGGGACATACCCGTAATAAATCAAACCACAGGCAATACCAGATCACTATAGTAAAAATACATTAGAATAACAGTAAAAAAACAAAAGAAAATTCCGCACTTCCATACAAAAGTGTGCAGCAGGACTAGAAATTTGTACGGGAACGTCGATTATTTTTGTTTTTTAGACCGTTATTTCAATTTTATTATACTATACTGATCTAGTTAAGCCCTTAGTTCGATTTATTACGGGTATGTTCCTTTATATTTTCTTGATCTTGAGTTATACTCCATTTGGTTAGGTATTTTAATAAATGTAAACAATCTTGACATGTCTTTTTATTGAAATATACACTTTATAAATCAATAATTATGCTAATTACAAAGTAATTATGTTATAAATTATAAATTACATAAATACTTTGTAATTTGCAAAGGTATTGATTTATAAAGTGTATATTTCAATAAAAAGACATGTCAAGATTGTTTACATTTATTAAAATACCTAACTAAATGGAGTATAGATAAATATCTAACCCAAGATCCAGAAAATATTGGAAAAGGTTTATTTCCTAACTTGCCCTGGATGGGAATCGAACCCCTGAATAAGCCACTGATCACTCACTAAGCCTCTCAGTTTGAAAACACAACACTACACTCGTCAGCCACATCGCATTCAGGATAAGCACTCGTATTTAATGACGCTCGAAACTTGGGGGATGCATATTTGATTGTGCATTGCTGCCACCATTTTCTTCTACAATTTGTTATTAATGTTTAAACTTAGGATAATTTGGTTCTTCGTGTTACAACCACTAACGACTTTACTGATTGTACTTATTAAATAATGATTATGTCAAATGACAGTAGGTCAAATAGGGGTGACGAAAGGGTCCGAAAAGTATGATTGTAATTAGTCCATCTTTTAGATTATTCAAAAATAATGGACCAGTATTTTTCAGTTTATCAAAATAATAAAAATTCACAAAGATACAGAGCGTCGAATTTCCGGAGTGGGGCTTTGCGATGTCGTCACGCGAAATTTATATGCGCTGTATCTTTGTCATTTTTGGTTTCCCAGAGAAAAGAAAAAATACGTGTACAATTTTTTTAACAATGTAATCGATGAACCAAAAATATTCTTCCATTCGTTCTGCCTATTGTATTATGACAGATGATACATGTTCACGTGTGTATGTGTATAGTACAATGAAATGTTTACGAAAAATCGATTCTTTTAAAATATTAAATTTTATTTTTACAGAATTAAATTTTTTACTACGTTCATAAACTATTATTTTGATTGAACAAGCATATAGTTAGTTTTTTTTTCAAAAGTAAAAACCGACATCATCGCCCAACTTAACCGATTTTGATAAAAATTCAATGGGACCACCTAACAAGTATACCCTTTCAAAAAAGAAAAAAAACCAAATTGGTCCAGGCGTCTTCGAGTAATCAGTGAACATCATAAAAAAGTAAAAGATTCCGGCGAAATAATATCCTTTTTTTGAAGTCGGTTAAAAATATCGTGAAACCTGCAAATTAGTGACTAATTCTGTTTCTATGTATACCACGGACTTCTGTTACCGACGGAAACCAGTGCGGTATTTTCTCCGAGTTCCTTTGCTCAGCTGGTACGGTGGACTGCAGGTCATGCACAATGAAACACTTTTCTCTCTTCACTTGTTTATTCCACTAGGCTCACAATGACACTGAAGTATACAAAATGCCCTGTCTGCCTCATTAGGGATAAAGACGGGATGGTATGTATACGTACATCAAGGACGATGAAACGACATGAACCGAAAACGAAGGAGCTTTATCTGTAATCTGTGACTTCCTTCATCAATGTCGGAGAAGTGTACACTTACAAATGTATGTTTAATATAACCCTACAATACAGACAAGTGTTCAACATATGATAATTTTTCAAAACTAAAAACTGATTGCACCCGTAATTGCCTCAGTGGTGTAGTGGTTAGAGCGTTCGGCTCATACCCGGAGGTCGCGGGTTCGATTCCCGGCGGGGGCAACGACTTTGCGTTGTTGTCCTAGTTTGGTTAGGACATTGCAGGCTGATCACCTGATTGTCTGATAAGTAAGATGATCCGTGCTTCGGAGGGCACGTTAAGCCGTCGGCCCCGGTCACTGTCTTAACTTCCTCCTCCTAAGTCGGTTTAAAAGAGAAGGCAATGGCAAATTGCCCCATTATCCTTACCAAGAATGTTGATATACATACATGCATACAAAGACACCGACGAGAACTTGTTAATAGTAAGTTCTTTTTATAAAAAAAGTGTATTACTTTGTTTTCCCGGCATAAAGTTGTGTTATAGTCAGTCATAGCTATTGTTAATGTGGGAAATTTCCCACTTCAGCCTCGAGGGAAAATGCGGAATGAAAGTTCTTTACGAAAAATTATGCCGCGAAAATTCGGTGAAGTGAATAAATATGTAAGGGATTTAGGAGGACGAATGGCTGAGAGTTATTTCGGCGTTTTATCAAAAAAAGCTAAGAAATTGTTGCTTAAACGAATGTACTGCTAACTATTTGTTCCAGTTTCAAAGAAGCTAAAGGTAAACTTTGGATAATTCGAATTTTTGATTATTCGAATAAATTGTATAATTCGAATTTCTAAACTCTAAATAAATAAATTTCTAAACTTTAAATAAATTCGAATAAGCTTAGAAGCTTATTGAATTTATTTATTGGACCGAGATTGCAGCTGCAACGAGGTAGCTCAGCAACATTTATTCGAATTATCATATTTGATTGACTGTTTAACACAAATTCGTTCGTTATTCGTCGGTTCGACTAGTTAACTAGTTAATTATACATCAACGACTAACGTTAAATCGACAACGCCGTTTTTCTTTTTACGGTTGTGTAAACTTTTCTTCACCGACCATTTGTAATTTTAATAAAAACTTGGTGTTTTTACGCTCCTTCAGAATTGAACAAGGATAATTATAATAAATAATGTGTAGGTATATTGTATAAGAAGATATTATTTCTGATATTCATACAACGTGTAAAGGATATACCCGAAATAAATCAAACCACGGGCTATACTAGATCACTATAGTATAATAATAATAAAATAATAGTCAATAAAACAAAAACATCGACATTTTCATTGAAATTGCCAGGGCGGCTGCTCACTTTCATATGGAAATGTCGATCTTTTTTTTTAGTATTTGTCTGTTAATTTATATCTTTATACTAAAGTGATCTAATATAGCTCGTGGTTTGATTTTATACGGGTATGTCTCTTCCACGTTGTACAGGTATATATATACCTGGGCAATTACTTATTATATAAGTAAGTATTATGTAAGTAAGTTTTAAATTTCCCGCTCAGTTACTTAAAATGCATAATTTTCATAATCACTACTTACTGCCTTCAACTGAAGTAGGCCACTGTCAAGCGTCATATAGTTTATTTTTGACTGCCATTAAAAGCAACCTCTTGAATTTTATTAATATTATTGGAGAAAACTGAATTTTATGTGCTGACTAAGCATTATTTTTTGCACAAAAATTCCATCACCAAAACCAAGCAAAGGCATGAAAAATACTAGGGTGAACGGCGAACGTACAGGTCACCCGAAAGAGGTCGTCACGCCAGAAATTGTCGATAAAATCCATGGAATGATATTGGACGATCGGAAAATAAAAATGCGTGAGATGGCTAAAGCCGTAGGTATCTCAACTGAGCACTACATTACTTTGTACATGATATTTGGATATGAAAAAGCTATCCGCGCGATGGGAGCCGCCAATACTCACACTCCAACAAAAGCGCAACCGTGTGACCACTCAAAAGGATTTTAAAACGATGTTCAGCCGTAACCAGAATAAGTTATTGCACCTTTTTGTTTTTGCTGAAGATACATGAATACATCACAATAAACAAAACACCAAGGAACAACAATCAAAACAGTGAATTTCTCGAAGTGAATGCGCACCAAAGAAAGCCAAATTAAGTTTGTCGGCCAACGAAGTTATGGTCATGGTTTTTGGGTGAAAGCAGTGTCATTCATATCGATTACCTTAAGAAGGGTAAACTGATCACCGACAAATATTATTCATAGCTTTAGGAGATAGATACTGATTTGCAGCAAGGAGTAACGGAGTCGACAGAAGCTTATCTAGAAAATGATATATATTTTTTTGGATTTATTTGTACTTTGAAACATTAAAGTTTGTTAAATAATGATTGAGATAGCAATGGTGATGAGTTGATCCCTTTTTACACCTGTTTGCTATGTTGTAATGTTTGAAATTCTAAACCATTCTTAGCCGTATGAGTATAGTGTAAATGAACAATTCATTTACTCATACAGAATACCTTTCACCCAAGGAAAAGGTTTCCGTTAGAATGTCAAATATTGAATACGTGGGCAACGCCGCTGGCATCAACTATATAAGCAGGTATATAAAGTATTAATTAAATTAAAAATGGCAGTCAAAAACAAACTATGTGACGCTAAAAGTGGCTTTTGAGTCTTGCGGCCCTAGACTCTGCATAGAGCCGCAAGACCCAAAATGCTCTGTCTGCCCCACTAGGGATAAAGACGTGATAGTATGTATGTATGTATGTATTAAATTACTATCCCATCCAATGAAAGGAGAAGTTAACAATTTAATTTAGGTTAGCTCAATCTGTTTAATTCGTCAATATATCTAAAGTCTATATAACTAGTCACGGAAATTCGTTTCCCTGATTCGTTTGACCTAATTCAGGAATTTGCTAATAAAACTCAGCGGCACAATTAGACAGATCGCCTTGGGGATCAACAATTTAATTTTGTTCTTCCGAAAAACATTGGTAAATGGTCGCCTAAATTAGATTTAGAGAATGTACGGTGCTGGTGACACCAATATAACTTCTTTATCCGTTTACAGATAAACACCTTTGAGTCTAAATTAATTAAATACTATATTAAGCGTAAATTAAAAAAGAAAAAAAATATTAATAAAAGAGTGAATTCTGTAAAGGACTACCTTATTTTGATAGTTCCATGGGAATTCCGCCTGTCCCAGCTCAGTATAGGGGTAACCTATCATTGTTACGAAACTTTACTGTTCGAATTTCAGATGATCGAAAACGGTATATCGAAATTTTAAATAGCAAACTAATTATTTTACATAATTTTTCTCATCAATAAACTCATTTCACCTGTGATTCATTTTCCAGAATAACACATAGCCGAATATTTAAAGTATTTTTTTTTCGTTCGACATATGCCTTGTTCACTAGTACTAAAGGTCGAAGACACTGTTTTACTATTATTACTTAGCTACTGTTTCGTATTCTAAACAAATATGTTCCATAAATTTCATAAAAAAACACGTTTAATAAGAATCAAGCCAAGTAGGTACATATTTCATAAAAAAAAACAACCAACGTATTTTTATACTCAAACTTAGGGCGAAAATAACAAAGACAACAAAAACTGGTTATGCCAAAACTATAGGTTAGGTTGCGTTAGAACTGCGACTACCCCACGGTACGAGCCGAGCGGGCGAAACGAGCGTGCCGCGGCAGCGGCCGGCGAGTGCCAAGGTAGAGAGCCTTTAGTAACTACATATATATATTTTTTCTACTCCTGTACTGTTATCTGTCTTTTAAATGGTTCTGAACACTATTATAAGAACATTGATAATATGATTGCAGAAAAAAGTCTATGCTCTATGCCTCATAATAGCACATGTGTCGTTATTTCACTAAAACGATACGGCTAGCCATAGACGTAGAACTTTTTTTTCTATACATTTACCATACTGCCAACGTAAGAAAAAAATGTTTTTTTCACATAGTCACTAAAAAGACGTCAACTAAAAAAAAGTTTACCATAGATACCATATAGATCAGAACTTGTATATTCTAAATCTGATTTACCAAACATACGTCAAACATTTTCATATTTTCTTTGTTTGTTTTTGTATTTTATTTAGTAAATATAGTCGTAGAAAAAGTATTGTATGCAACGTTGTATAAGTACGTCAAAAAATGCTCGATGGCGTCTAATTACGATGCTCGCCAAGGCTCGCATCGTAACCTGCGCCACTCGCATTTTTAGACCGTTATTATACAACTGTTGCATAAAATACTATTATATGTTAGGCGTCAACCAACGTATTTTTATACTTAAACTTAGGGCGAAAATAAAAAGACACCAAAACATGGATATGCCAAAACTATAGGTTAGGTTATGTTAGAACTGCAACCACCCAGGTAGAGAGCCTTTAGTAACTATAGTAACTTAACAAATAATATAAAAAATATAAATAACATTTTATGTTAGCCGTTTTGCGTGTTGAAAAGAGATGATAGATTTCTATAAGATGTCATTTAAAAAAAAAAATCTTTTGATAATTTGGAAAATATGTTTATGACGTCTAAATCATCTTACATTAGTAACTTCACACAAAAATCAAGTAAGGATTTCAAAACATTTAGATATTGAAAACAATTTTAATTGAAAATCGGTTTCTCAATAAGTTTTCAAATGAAATTTCGGTTAAATGAGAATATGGCAAATAAAAAATAAAAAAAAACGTTTTCGGACAAATAACATTCGTATGACAAAATTTAGTCTTTAAGATAGGTAACCAAATTTATTTATTATACAATAGAACTGATTAAGTATTATCATCATCAGGTCTTTATGTCTTCACTGCAGGAGCACGACCCTCTCTGTACTACCAGAGCCATACTTGGCCAGAGCAGCCAGAGGACTTGGCCTCTCTTTGCTGGCCAGACTGGTTGGAGAGGTCTCTTTGATATTTACAGCTTTGTTTAACTTGTGTTTCCTAAGTCGCCTTCTACGACATCGACGGGAAGACTTGGAGTGGCCTATCTACTCTGCCGCGGATACCACACGGCAACGGCACAAGAAATTACAAGTACACTGATGTTATTAGCCGTGGTTTTTAGTATCAGATCCCATGCTGCTCTGGGAGAAATAAAAAAAAACTTAGAATGTACCAGCTGCTTCTCTTCCCACGCAGATCTTAAAAGCCGATCGAGGGAATGGGCAAAAATGCAAATCATGTTAACAGGCGATGCGGCTAGCAACCCATCACTGTATTGATTGCTTTTCCATCTTCTCGCCCACCATGACGCTAAAAGTGGCTTTTGGGTCTTGCGGCCCTGGGCTCTGCATAGAACCGCAAGACCCAAAATGCTCTGTCTGCCCCATTAGGGACAAAGACGTGATAGTATGTATGTATGTCTTAGTATCAGAAAGGAAAGTCTGAAATTTTAAAATTTAATTTTAAAATGAAATTTGAAGATAATGAAATCACAGAAAGGAGGTGGGCAAGAATATAAAGGATGGAGCTTATTGCAACATCGTTACAGTTCTAAACAAGATGATTTTATGATAAGTACTATTGTAGGTGCAGTATTCGTGCAGGTTCTATTCTCAAGAGCTTCAAGGCATGGCAGTTGAAAAAGAGGACCTCTGTGACGTAGTGGTCACCATGCTAGTCCGCCAGCCAGAGGTTCCGCGTTCCCGTACCGGTCAGGGCAAATTGGAAAATGGTCTTTTCTAAACTGTCCTGGGTATTTGATGTTTATCTATATATGTGTTTGTTATAAGATATAGTATTGTTGAGTTAGTTTCCCATAACACAAGTCTCGTACTTATTTTAGGGCTAGCACAATCAGTGTAATTTATCCGTATATTTTTATTTATTTACTTAGTTTCTTCAACACTAAAAAATAAACATTTCTCTTTCAGCTAAGGGCTTAACATATTTTTTCTTTATGTTAATTAAGGTTGTCCATTTTTAATTGTGAATGCTGACAAGCTCAAGGGACTAAATTTGATTCCACGTTGAAAAGCCATCGATCAAATTCTCCACAAACTCAATATTTAATGAAATTCCACGACTAATTACATTCCGGAGAGTTCCTACGTTTTATCAATCACAAACTGCCGAACGGGAATAATAAATAAACAAAATTGGAGAAATTGCTTCAATGTCATTCGTTGACTTTAATTTATTTTTGTCAGGCTAGACAAATCACTGTCGTAACCAGTTTCTGCCTTCATCAGCATCATCATCTTCATCATCAGGTCGTTATAGTCTCCACTGCAGGAGCACGACCTGTACAGAGCCATATTTGGTTAGAGTAGCCAGAGGATTTGGCCTACACTCTCCACTCCAGCCAGACGGGTTGGAAATACATACGAGTATACAATGGCGACATCAATATGTCAGATGTCCTGATATCACTTGCATTGAATGGGAAGTAGAGCATTTTATGTGAGGATGACTGCAGCATTTACTTAGAAATGGTTTTAAAAATAATCCGATTTCTTTGTTTTGCACAAGAAGACTACTATAGGGCCTTAATTTAATATTGACCGCGTAAATATCTGTCCTTTAGTTCCGTAGATTAGCGTGGACATACATACAGACAGACAACAACTTTTTTTTCTTTTTTGTGTTTTGTTATTCTTTTATGATCGCCAACACAATTTTTTTACCGAGTCGTAAAAATAGAGGAGGTTATCAATTCGTAGCGATCTCTTTTTTAATGTATTTTCATCAATTATTTGAAGAAGCCTGGGTCTATTCGGAAAAATCTTTTTTTTTTAATACTTCCGAGGTGATCTTATAGAAATTTTATCAACATCGGTTGTGTAGTTTGGGCGTGATCGGTTTTTATTTTAGAATTATTGTTTTTTAGTTATATATATAATATACCTCTTAAAGAGTCATAGCAACTTCTTATTTAAAATCAAAACAGAACTAACTTTGTTCCTAGGTTTAAAACATTATCTATCCAAATCAAGTTGACGTTGGGGGATAAGATAGTGGTTTCACTTTACTAAATGTTAACTTGATTAGGACGGATAATGGTTTAAACCTAGAAACAAAATTAGTCCTCGTTTTATAATAAGACGGTTAATGTTTAATTTATCTTTACCCGTGTATACACGGGTACTTTATTTATGTACAGGCTAAGTAAAACACATACAAAATAAATAAAGATAATAAAAGAAAAGTATTTTATTGGATAAATAAGAGACTTTCCGCCCAAAACTGGTACAAAAATAAAAAAGGTAATTAATCAAACTCAATCAACAATCCAGATATAAAAGTCTCTGCGGTCGCTCAATCATTTTAATTGTGTAAAAGCGAGCCCTGTCAATCCGTCCATCGCTAATTAGTTCAAAATATAACTCAGGGAAACTGCTCTGAATAATGTATAGATTTCTAGCGAAAGCCCGTGAATTTTGGCAGGTTGGAGCAACGATCGGGGTGTGTGGGAAATTACGTTATCTTGGACAAGGTTAGTATTTTGTGGTAATAATTAGTGGTAATAATTTGGAAGGAAATAAACATGTACATTTAAAGCCATGGCTTCGAACCTAGAATAGAACCACTCCATCTTTTCCTGCGGATGTCGTGAGAGGTATTATAGAGCATCCTTTAAACTCAAAGGCCTACTGAGTACAGTGGTTGAGCTGAAATGAATTACCAGTGTGATGTTAGAACGAGTAAAAGTGAAACGAACAAGTAATGGTAACAATGCTTTATTTCAACAGTTACTCTTTTTAAATACTAGGTGTTTACATATGTGTATTTTTGTAATTTATTATTAGAATAATAGATAAGCTCCCATTACAAAAAGACGCCGCTTGCATATAGGCTTTAAATACAAAGGGATGTCGCCTTAAAAATATGTGTAATTCTATACTTTTAAAGAGTTTAATATTACATCTTTCTTAATAGGAAATACTTTACCTATGTACTTTGATAACTTTTTTGTTTGCTACCTATTAAGGTACTTACTATATCTACTATATTAGAATAAGATATATATACCGGTTGCTTAGTTATCGCCTAGTTAGTAGGTTTGTCAATAGATACTTACCTAGTTTACAAGATTGCAATCAATAAACATAAAATGTAGCATTGTAAAAAGAGTGAGGATAAATATCCATTTATTGGAAGTTTTGTAAAGATTCTTAAGCCACTGGATGACAGGTCACAAGAGGTAGCGGATAAAAGCTTCTGTCGATTTTTTAAGAATATTGCGATCCTCATGCTAGCACGTCTTTATGATCCTGACAGACCTCTTTCGCTTCACTACACTCATCAATCTTTTCATGAATAAACTGCCCATTCCTTTTTTTATGATAAGTGCAGGAGAAAAAGCCGAAAATTTCATTTATACAACAGCATGATAATACCTTACATATACTTATACTTTCCTCCTTGATGACAAAATTGACAAATAACGTCGGATAAGAAACAAATGTTCATAAGGCAGCCTCATCGCTGTTTCTTTTATCAAACTAGCTGTGCCACTAGGAATTTCGGGATAAAGAGTACCCTATGTCCTTCCCCGAGTCTCAAATTATATCCATACCAAATTTTATCCAAATCGGTTCAGTAGTTTAAGCGTGAAGAGGTAACAAACAAACAAATAAATATACAAACTCACTTTCGCATTTATAATATTAGTAGGATAGGATAGTAGGATAAGACAAAAAATAGATTGAACTATGTTATAAATCATCTCACTCTCTCTCATCTTAACGTATTTCCAGTTGCATCCTCAGCTGCCTGAACGCAGCCCGGGGTCCGCTGTCTAGCTTTTTCTTCTTCACTTCGCACGGTATTGAGCATTCTTGTTTGTAAGACCATTGATTATCTACACTATATAATAGAAAATCTTAGTTGTATACATAAAAAAAGGTTAAAAAGTTAAAAAGTACCCGTAACCGAAGGGCATGCATGAAGAGATTTATGAGTTTAGATGAAAAGCAAAAGAGGTCTGTTAGGATCGTAGCAAGTGGAGGTCTATAGTTTCTGCCTACCCCTGTGGGAAACAGGCGTGATATTATGTATGTATGCATTTTAAGAAATATTAAACTGGTGTCCCTTGTAACTTGCACCACCCACATGAGATAAGGCACGCCGTTTCATCGTTGGCGGATTGGCGACGTAAAATTTTATGCCATCCCTCCGGGAAGCATTACCTCCGCTGATGGTCAGGATGGCTGCCAGTTGTATGAGTACGAGCATATTGAAGTATTTTACTAGAATATATTAAGAGACTGTTCAAAATATTCTTTATTTATGAGTTGTGAAGCTGGGTGAACTTAGAATATGAGGGGAAAATTTTTTAAAAGTTATATTTTGAACATTATGTAAAATGTAGTCCTATCCCATCGGAAGCATTACCTCTACGATAGTCAAAATGGCTGACAGTTGTATGAGTACGAGCATATTGAAGTATTTTACTAGAATATACTGAGACGCTGTTCAAAATATTCTTTATTTATGAGTTGTAAAGCTGGGTGAACTTAGGGTATGAGGGGAAAATCTTTTAAAAGTTATATTTTGAACATAGTGAAGACCAACATCACGCTGAGGGTCGTGAAGCTGGAGTCGCGCCACAGTGTCAACTTCACGTCCTTCGTGGTGCGAGTCCCGACGGAGAAGCTAGCGACCTTCATGGAAGCTGACTTCTGGCCGAAGGGTGTTCTGTATCGTCGCTTTCGCGGAACGCTATCCGACACTCCGATCACGCGCAACACGTCGCAGTCTCAACGAGTGCCATAGTTTAAGTTATATAATAATATATATTTTAGGTTAAGGTATATATTGATATGGGCCTAGATTATTTTTGTAAACTCTTTTATTGCCTGAAATAAAACAATAAATAAAAAATAAAAATAATGTGAAATGTAGTGCTATCCCATCAGAAGCATTACCTCTGCGATGGTCAGAATGGCTGCCAGTTATACGAGTTGAAGTAATTGGGGTATTTTGCGTTTAACCTGCTAATATAATATGAGTACGAGGAAAGTGAGTCGACTCGTCTATACAGATAATAAAACAGCAAAAAAATGTATTAAAAAAAAAGATTTGGAGCGATGGAGACATAGTAATAGAGTAAGATTTCTTTTTAACAAATGTCTGTTTGTACACGCTAATCTCCGGAAATACGGATTTTTAGCCTGGGCAACATATAGGGTATAATTGATTTTGGAAAATGGAACACCTGATGCGGAACCATAATGGTCCAGCTAAACTATAAGGAATATAAAAATGACGCTTTAGCAATGATGAGCATTTTCCGGAACCATATAGTCCACGCGAATGAAGTCGTGGGCTTCGGCTTGAATGTAATAAATAAATTTTAACTCATTCATATCAGTAGTTATGACACTTGCACCAAAACGATATTAAAATTTGTATTATATTTAGTTATAAATTCCAACATTCTCTAAATACTGTTATTGGTGAAAACCGTTGTATTAGTTTTATAACAAATAAAGAAATACATTTTACAAGAATTTGCTAAGACCCTGTCACAATAATGCTGTACAAATTCTTACTTTACTTTTGGGACTGCAAATAAATGTAAAAACAAGTTTGTTTGTGTCTATTTTCTTTATACCCTTTGGAGCAATGCTATTGTAAGGGCTAATAATTGTTAATCTAGCCATTTTAAATAATGATTATGCCTTTCACTTGCAATGATGATATTAAAACAGTGATAATTGGATAATGGACCTATTTTCAAACAGTTCATTTGAATTTTAAAACCCTTTGAAGTCCCAAAACTGCTATTGAAGTCCGTTAAAATTAATGATTGCAAAAATAAATGTATATTATGCAATTAGTGAATAAAAGACGGATAAATATAAAGCTAGGGGTCGATAGATGAATCAAGAACAAGTGAAGGAATCACGAACGTAAGGAGTAATTTATAATTCAAATGTTAGAATCCTGAGCGATGTGAGTGATTCATCGTCCCTCCCTTCGTTATAAATCCACTTAATTCAAGAATTGATACCATGACTACGAGAAAAAGAAATACTTAAGTGAAAATAGACAATTAATGAAGAATCAGGAAGGTTAAATTAATTAAAATGCATATAACAGTTGGAATAATAACAAAAATTAAGAGTAATTGTTCCAAATTCCAACATCAAAATACGTATTATAAGTGTTACATATGTACAAGAAAGAGTAAATTTTTTATTTTGTTTTGATATCGATTCGGGGTATCAAATGACAGATCTTAAATAGCATATTCAAAAACTTATTTCAGGCTTGGATATTTTTTATTTCTTTTCATATTATGATGTATCTCCTTTACATTTATGCATGGGTCTTTTCACCTCGTCCTTTGAGAGGCTTACGTGTTGATACAGATCCAAGTTGATGTTATATAGCGCTCCCGCCAATCCCATTCCTGGATTTACCTATGATAAGTGTACCCTTAAATAGGTTTCGATAAAAAGATCTATTGCCAGAATAAGGAAAAGGTCTATGGGTTATGGAATGAGATAAGGATGGACTGATGCTGGGATATTGCTATATAAACGTCACCTGCCATAATCTTAATTACTGACTATTTCCCTAAGCCAAAAAATAAATTATTTTGTACCGATAACAAAATAAAACGTCACAAAATGATATCACTTGTTTTTGAACATATCCATTTTACCGTAATCTTAAATTAATTATTGCAGGAAAACTGATAATAAGAGCGCTATTTGACTCCAAAAAACTATGTCGCCATCTGCCTATATTTCATACAAAATCCCATAGAAACTGTTTGTTTTGACGTTTAGAAAAAAGTATCTGATTTGACTTGTTGGAAAATAGCGTATTATAGCATGGTGGCTTGCCGAACACTAGAGGGGCCACTCAAATGCGCCGTCAATAGTTGCCGGCAAAGGAGCAACACTGGTGCAAGCGACTCATCAGGGGTGTCGAGAGGTGTGCTGCGCTTTCTTTATAGTTATGTCTTCTAACACTTCCACCCCTGGAACAACAGCTCTAACAATTGGGTACTTTCCTAAGTCAAAAATAAATTATTTTGTAATAATAGAAAAATAAAGCGTCGCAAAATAATGTCACTTGTCTTTGAACATATCCATTTTAACGTTATTTTA
Organism: Acrobasis consociella; assembly: GCA_963555685.1. Lineage (NCBI taxonomy): Eukaryota > Metazoa > Arthropoda > Insecta > Lepidoptera > Pyralidae > Acrobasis > Acrobasis consociella. The sequence goes on from OY743115.1 coordinate 933,935, forward strand.
AAAATATAATTGTAGAAAAACTAATAATAAGAGCGCTATTTGACTCCAAAAATCTATGACGTCATCTGCCTGTATTTCATACAAAATCCCATAGAAACTGTTTGTTTTGACGTTTAGAAAAAAGTTGCTGATTTGACTTGTTGGAAAATAGCGTATTCCTCCCTGCACAGCCAATTAAGGCAATGCAGAGCTGAGAGCCTGTTGGGTCTCCACCCCGAACAATGAAGGCGCGTCGGGGACGAGGGCTCTGACCGGCTCTCTGGAGCACTCGGGTCCGTGGTGTCATCACTCACCAAATATTTATAGATAATAGTATGGAAACCTTCATGCGCGAGTCCGGTTCGCACTTGGCCGGTTATTATTCGTTATAAAAATAATAATACCCACTGGATTCCCAGTGCAGTCAGTCAACGCAGGGCAGCTGCCTTGCGTTGACTTACGTGGCGAGTTGATGGAGAGTGGGGACACCACGTACCCTATCTCCAGGGGTACCATACACACATGCGCTTACACACTCACGTAGACAGTTACAATTAGGTAATTCATACTTTTCAATAAAAAATGTATTGGTTTTTGGAACGGAGTTCCTTATCGCGCGTTGCGAAAGGAGGCTAGACGGAAAAAATTAAGACCAAAAGTTGTAACGACACTTTTTGCTATAGTTGTAAGCCATGCGGCGGCGTGCGCGTGTTTCTCTGTCTGTCTCTCTCTCTCTCTCGAACTTCGTTCCATCTGGGTGTCCTTTGACACCTCTCAAGTATTTTTTTTAAACATAAGTAGGTATACCTTTGTTATATAACGGTGAGGTTTCCAACCATTCTCCGCAATCAAAATCGGGTAACACATGAAATGTGTGTTACATCCCCGGGCGTAATTTCACCCGCCATTGGAATGTCAAAAAGCTCGGGCGGAGCTTTGAAGCTGCCCTTTGATCTCATAAGTTTCTCCGAATCTTATTAGAGTGAACGGCTCCTTTTTTATGTTCTGCTAACTCTTAATGAGGAAACATAACTGCGGAAATGTTATGAGAACTGTTCAAGTAGATTGAGAGTTTGTAGCTTTTAAATGACAAATTATAATATGAATAGCGTTTTAAAGAAAGATTCATTACACACCAAAATATATAGGTACGTAGTTCTAGTTGCAGTTCCAGTTTGAAATAGCATTTGACCAACGCACTTGCAGTAATTATAATACTTATATTTCTTTAAAAACCTATTACCCAAAGGTTGGCTGGAAGAGATTGCATTTATAGCGATAAGTCCGCCTTTGTGCCTATATTGTTTGTTGTTGTTGTAATTTTTTATGTTTATCATGGTGCAATAAAGTTAATTTGTATTGTATTGTATTGTATGACGTAGAACAAATTTATAAATCTGATTTCTATATAACATTTATATTTATAATTTTTTTTTGTTTGTAGCTTAAATTTCATTAATACATGAATTTTCCGAAGTCAAGTTCTGCCCCCATTTGAAATAAATCATATTTTAAAAGAAAAAAGAGATATCATTTGTACGCCTGAATTTATTATTAAATGTTTTCATGTGTTTTGGTGCTATAAAGTGTTTTTATTTACTTACTCACTTACATTTAAAATGTGAAGCTTTTCCTCGCACTTTAGCCAAAGTGGCCGTTTTTCGCAAATGTGCTTAAGAGCTTCACGTTTTCACTTTAAACTTTAAGGCTCCTCCCCGCGCTAACGACCTTGAAAACACAAAAAAATTAATTTCTCTTTCTGTAAGTGATATAATTAGAAACCCTCGTACAACTTTTTAGCTAGTATCCTGAAGTTTCATTAGAACCTCGAAAGTCATTGAAATACTATCCGGTTTAGAAACCTTTACAAAAAGAGTCAAAAATGGCCGTTTTTAGTATTTTTTGCAAAGGAAAATTTAGGGTATTTTATTTCAATGATTTTCGAGGTTCTAATGAAACTTAAGGATACTAGCTAAAAAGTTGTACGAGGGTTTCTGACAATCTCACATACAGAAAGAGAAATTAATTTTTTTGTGTTTTCAAGGTCGTTAGCGCGGGGAGGACCCTTAAACAGTAGTTCATAAAATAGTTTGAAGAATTATCTAGGGTACAGCTTTTGGATTTTAACTTAGAACAATACTTATTATGTTTGAATATTGATCATCTATTTCATTGTTATCTGTTGTGTGTTAACAATAAATATAATCAAATATAATCAAAAAAAAAACGAGAAAACGGAATACGTGCTAAACGAGAAACGCATAAAAAATGGGTTCACTGACTTCAACCCTGTTTGAGAACATTTTGCATACACTATATCTAACCTACCTACTTACAAAATTAATCCTTGTGACCTTACTTAGCCCCACTGTATTAAACGTAATCTGCTAAGGGCTTGCCTATTCTCCCGTTACTGTAAATAAATTAGATGCCTCGTGAATAACACAATTTAAATTAGTAAAGGTTATTGACTGGTATTCACCTTGAAGTATGATCTAGCGAACTTTCTTATCCCTTATCTGTTTAATACAGTGCATAGCCAGTACCTATATCTGATAACAGAGTTAGCTATTAACTCCTTGTATAGCGAAATATTTTCCTTGTTTGCCTTGTGGTTTCCGGCAGAGTAGAATAGGGCCACTCCAAGACCTTCCGTGGTCGTAGAAGGCGACTTAGGGAATACAAGCTAAACAAAGCTTATAAACATCAATGAGACCTCTCCAACCCGTCTGGCCAGCGTGGAGAGTGTAGGCCAAGACCCCTGGCAGCTCTGGTCAAGTTTGACTCGGGTAGTACAGAGAGGGTAGTGCTCTTGCAGTGGAGACAAAATGACCTGATGATGATAATGATGCCAAAATATCAGACACAATAGTAAAACAATGCATTCTCGCTTAGACCTACGCAACGGCATACGAAAGATAGGTAGTGTTGGGGATCCTTCGTTGTGGTTGAATGAAAGGCGGATTGTATTGTTTAATGCTGGTTGTAATGACTTTGAGATAATAAGGTACAAGATCAGACGTATATACACCACATACAGAACATGCGCACAGGCCGATGGTCCTATATGGGAAGTGAGGTCTGTGGACCGCGCGGCCTTCGGCAGCGTTCGGACGCTTTCGGAAGTCTTCGGTGTAGGTCCTCGTTCGCGAATAGTATGGGCGCGAACAGGCAGCACTAGCTAAGAAAAAAGTCATTTCTGAAATATTTTTTCTCAAAGCTTTGATTTTAAGACCTAAGATTTTTTTAAAAGCTAATTTAATTAGGATCTGGTAATTCAGATCTGTGCTCCACCGCCGTCTAGACTGAAAACGCATTAAATCTTAAATTATGGCTGCACATCGTCTTTGGGATCCGATGTCGGCGGCGAATTCTAATGAAGTTGCGAATATTTAATATGCATAGGTATAGTTTCAAGAATGTGGTCTCTTTAATGGAAAAGAAAATCCGGTAAGCCCAAGAAAAGATGGCGGGAAGACATTGTCACTTTTTGAAATGTCTGGACCCTTGACCGTAAGAGTTGGGAGGAAGCGAGGGCTTTGCCCTGCATAGGCTAAACATTACTTAGTTATTGCCTTACTTTAATTATTTTCTAGTAGGTACTAGGGATAGATGCTTAAATTGATCTACTATTAAAATTTCGATGGTATTAATTTGTTATCATCATCATCAGGTCTTTTTTTCTCCACTGCAGGAGCACGACTCTCTCTGTGCTACCAGAGCCATACTTAGCCAGAGCAGCCAGAGGACTTGGCCTACACTCTCCTCGCTCATTTAATTGTACACGATTTTTTTTATATGTTACTGACAATGAGTCAACGATAGTCACTACTAACTGATAAAAATGTGATAAAAATAATAGGATAAATAGTCCGTCACGCGTATAATATTTTTTTTAAATAAATTCGTTACTTATTATGATTTATAATAATTTTCCTACAATAATTACAAAGTACTTATACAATATAATTTAGGTAGGTTATTATTTTTTATGTGTACCTATGTTAATATTTATTTTGTGCTATAAATAAACCTTTTTTAAGTATACATTTCTACATTGTGCGTGTAACTAACGGATGTTTGTGGGTTTTGGTATGTATAAGAAAACGATATCTTGTTTGTTGTTTAATCCCTGTTAAAATGCTTTAATCTCTATAAAAATATGACGTCTGAGCGGCAAAATAACGGAGCATAGTGATAATGTATGTGAGTTACCCCTTACGATATCTACAGGAAGAGATGAAGTGGTCCTATTGTTGGCCCAAAACCGCACATGACAAAAATAATCCCAAATGAAATATCCCATCTTTGTAACCCGACGACATGCGAAATTCGTTCCTTCCGCAAGATAAGGTACATTTTTCCATCAGCCAGATATGATGGCCTTACAGCTGCCATTAAAGTAATGCGCCTATTATTCCGTAAGGGAACATTTTTAGAACGCACTTACGAGATTACTTCCGTCTTCTTGGGAGGAAGTGATTGGTAATAAAATGCATATGTCACCGGAAAATAACAAGACTCGTAAGTTGATCAATTTTCAAGGTAGTTGATCAACTCCCGGAAAATAATAAACAGGAGTTAAAATGTATTATTTAACGTATGTATTTTAGTAAATTGATTAATTTACGGCACCTTGTCGTAAGATCATCCGACGAAGGCGAGGTGTACGTTGATTGGTTAAATAAGTGAAATACGAATAAGTACAAATAATAGATAATCAGACTGATTGTACTTACTGATTAAACTAACTATAATACTTATTAGGTTAATAAGTGATAATTAATATCTGAGCTCAAGTATCTTTTGTTATTTAAAATATTTTTCCTTTTATTATACTAAGTCATAAAACTGTATGGCTAAATAAGAATAAATAAAAAAAAAATATACATGATCTTTCACATCTCAACATCGGTATTAAAATAACATATCTAAGTGTTTGTTAACTCTATGAATAAACAATAGCTAAATGCTTATAAAATGCCCTCGACCAATGAGATAACAGTGTATTATGTGACGGGTAATAGTATACCGTTAAATAGTACACTGAGCAACGATTGGCCCGTTAGTGGATGATTTTACTTGTGGCACAATCGTAAATTATTAAATTACTGCCAGGTACTGTAAGTTGACCAATTATCTAAAATGCACTGCGTTAAATAATACATTTCTACTAACGTTTGTTATTTTTCGTCAGTTAATCAACTAACTAGAAAATTGATCAACTTACGATTCTTGCTATTTATCGGTGACACATACAAGTAAACATAATGATTACGGTGATGCCTTTATGAGGTAGAATTATAACTTAAAAGCCACTATCAACTATCGTTAATGTATAAATGATTTACGTATTATAGTTGCGGGAAAGATTATAAAATTACTTCTTCTTCTTCTTATCGTGTGTGTTAGTGACTAACACTGCCAGAGTTTTTAAACCGCCTTAAAGGCCTCTGACATGGTTTTAGGTAACGGCCAATGTCAAAGACAGTAACCGGGACCGACGGCTTAACGTGCCCTCCGAAGCATAGATCATCTTACTTATCAGACAATCAGGTGATCAGCCCACAATGTCCTAACCAAACTAGGACAACAACACAAAGTCGTTGCCCCCGCTGGGAATCGAACCCGCGACCTCCGGGTATGAGCCAAACGCTCCAACCAACTAATTACTACTATATATATTTACTAACTATATAACTATATAATTACTAACGTAACAGATACCCAATGCCACAGAAATTGTTGTTTTGGAAATATATTAAATGTACAAACTGATTTTTTACTGTTTTATTATATGTATAGTTAAGCTAAACTTACTAAGATTTCTGCTAATAAGTAATCACCTCACGTTTGTTTGTCTCTAACTTTCTGACGACGAGAAGAAAAATTAGGAAGCATGATTGCCTCATTACTTCGTATTATCTGAAGCGGATATATTCCCTCCGTATTTCCTAACTCTATTATAGGATATCGTTTTCCGGAGATCGGACGTCAGCGAGCATACAGATGGAAGAATAATCCATCAGCGATGTATAGATTCACATGGGAGATAACATTTTTCTGATATATTCCTCTATCCTGGGTAAACCAGTCGCTTATATTTGTTTTTTCTAAAAGTATGGGCTCAGAGAGACAAACAACACATTTGGCGACCTGATTCGTGAATTGTCGCGCGACTGTTGGTGATAAACTGTCGTTTACATCGCAAACAGATGTAAGAGTACTTTGTGACCAAATCAACATTTTTTATCTCGAGACTTAAACACGAATATCAAACGCAATGACCGTATCCCACATTACTTACCCCTGTACCTGAAAAGCATGACAGGTGGACGAAATCTAGGAACCCTATTTTTCAACGCGGGAGTCAACGAAATAATAATAAACATATAGGGACAAATTACACTGATTAAGCTAGCCTTAAAGTAATTTAGAGACTTTTGTTATAGGATACTGACTCAAAGATACTATATTTTATAACAAATATATATATATATATATATATATATATAGATAAACATCCCAGATCCAAGACAATTTGAAAAAGGCCATTTTCCAACTCCCCTCGAACCCGGGACCCCTGGATGGTGAACCAGCAATCACTACACCACGGAGGTCGACTAATACAAAATGTTTTCTAAGTTTGTTCGCGTACCAAGTCACGAATTACCATTACTACCTCGTTTTAGCTGCGTCAACCAAAAATTCTTTTACGCAGAAAACTTAATGTAAATGTTTTAACAATAATCTGAAGGTGATTAAAATAACCGGAAAAGTGCAAGTCTTAATCAAGCACTAAGGGTTCCTTGCCATAATCTTAAAAAAAAAACACGTTTGTTGTATTAAGAGCCCCACTTTAATATTTACTTTACTCTATTTTAAGTGTTTGTTAAGTATCATAGCGGGAACGGAAATGAATCATGTAAGAAAATTTTAACTGTCTAGCTGTCACGGTTCATGAGATAGAGCCTAGTGATAGACAGACGAACAGCGGAGTCTTAGTAATAGGGTCCTGTTTTTACCCTTTGGGTATACAACCCTAAAAAGCAGCGTGACACGGAACGGATTCGCCATGACAATTAACACTAAGGTTTCTTCGTTTCGACATCTGTAGCAGAAACGAGTGTTCAAGACCACTTATGTGCACAAAAAATGCACCACAATGGTAATGCTCGCGCAAAACTTTCGTTGTACCTACGACTTCGAAACGTGAAGACGTTCAAAAATGTGTCTCCAGAAAATAGGCGAGCCTGCAGTGAGTAGGTATAACAGCTTTTGTGCTCTGCGGAGAGGAGATAAGGCTTCGCCGCGGTGTCGTGATAGTAGGCTTATTTTCATTCTGTTTGGAGAAAAGTGCTACAATAGTGACTTAACCCCTAAATTTTCTTACACAGCAGGATTTAGGTACTTGGGCTTAGGTGAACTACAGCGTTTTCTCAATTCGGTAAATTTTTAGACTTACATCAGATTTTGTAATCTCAAGTAATGACAAATAAAAAACACATTTTATTTAAGTATTAGTTTTTTACCAATAACAAACACATTTTTTATCGCGGGCTTTGAGCGCGGCGACCGAATCAAGAAATTCCGTAACGAAAAAACCTAACACCCTCCCACTCCGCCTAGCATGCAGGATTACAAGCCAATTCATCACAAATCGTCGTGGACACTAGAATCTTTATCATTCTGTGCAAAAATGTACCAGAAAAATCTGACATTTGAAGATCTGCGGAAACCTGATGTGGAAGTGGTACGGCCTGCAAAAACGGTTGTGGTTAGGGGCGTGATTTTTTGCAGAATATCAGGGGGTTGTGAGCAATTTGACGACCGTCATTCGCTTTTTATTTATTTTAAATCGAAGATGGCCGCATACAAGGACAATTCCCCCCATACCAATTTCATACAAACGGTAACTAAGTAACTTGGCGCAGCCTGAGGCCGAAGGCCGAGCCCTTCCTTGAATCCAAGATGGCCACACATATTTTGATGTTTCCTTTACTGACTGCAGTTTTTACCTATTTTCTAAACTGTAAACATGTCTTAGCCTACCTCAACAGCCGCGCGAAAAACCGCGGGCTGCATAAGTTGATAAAAACTGCTATGCAATAGCTTTACCGCGGCAGTCAACGAGTGCCATACGTTTATCTTGTTTTTTAAATTTCAATTTGGAGAGGCCTATGTCCAGCAGTGGACGTTATGCGGCTAAAATTATGATGATAATAAGTGGCACACCCACCCAAGTAGGATACTGTAGGCTTAAATCATCTAATTATCTGAAAATTAATTGATTCCTTGTTTCGAAATGCACGTATAAACAGTGGGTCACGACGGTATGAACACAACACATATCATATTTAATATTTTACATTTAAATACATTTAATTGGCAAAATTCGTCAAATGAGTATGGATGGCATTATGCGTATAATATCACTTGAGTAAATAGCGCGAACGCTGTGTAAAACATCGTAAATTCTGCGCCTGTTTACCGAGCACACAGTACAGAGCCTACCGGTGAAGCTGGCTTGTCACGGGAATGGCACGTACACTACATTGTTTATATAACTGCCCTGAATGCATATTTTTCATTACTAAAATAGGTTAAGGTCTTAAAGTTTTATCATAATTAGTCCGTCTTTAAAATCATTCAAAAACAATAATTTCTTTAATAATTTTCTCAAAATAATAAACCGACTTGATTTCCAAACTACACAACTGATTTTGATAAAATTTCTATGACACAATTTCGAATGTATACTCTCTTCAATAAAAAAATATTATAATCCTCCTAAATATAATAAAAACAACTAAAATATTATAATCCTCTCTGATCTCAGAAAGAGGTAATGTAGCTGCAACAAGTTCAAAAACCATTTATCTACTTCTCACCGCGTTTACGGATAAATTCCATGCCATCAGCGACCAGTGTCTCGAATTGTCGCGCGACAACAGTGAGAGTCGGCAACTAGGGTCGCGGGCATAAGTCGCGTCAGTTCTTACAGACACAAATACAGACAGAGCTCATATGTGTACAAAATTTTGTATATACTGGCTGGCAAAAATCTTCCTGCATTTGTACGACATTTTAATGTCTTATCCCAAAGAATGCAGAGAAAATTTTGATTTATCTTTCTTTAAAAAACAAATTATTAGAATATAAAAATTACATACAAACAAACATTAATTACATATAATTTCAAATACAGTGGTACAAATAGAATATAAAAATTACATAAAAACAAACATTAAATACATATAATTTCATCATCATCATCAATAATACATAAACAAATATTTATTACATACAATTTCAAATACAGTGGTAAAAATAATGGACTTATTCCAAAAGGAATCTCATTCCAGTCGACCAGAAAAACAAAGGACAGATAAATAAATTAAAAGGAAGAAAGGAAAATTCATGGCAAGAACGGAATATAATAAGTATAAATTTAGGCATATACATACACCCTAAGTTCAGGTACAATCAATTCATACTATACAACGAATAGGTAAACATGTATATTTATTAAAAACAAAATGAACAACTTAAAAATTTTCAAGATCGTCCAATATCATATCAGCAGCCTTCTGAGCAATCATAATGATTGGTACATTCGTGTTCCCACTAGTAATGGTGGGCATCACGCTGCCGTCGACCACGCGCAGTTTGCCGATCCCGTACACCCGTAGCTTAGAGTCCACTACCGACCCCATGGCGCACGTCCCAACGTAATGGTATATAGTGCTCACCATACATTGGACGTAGCAAGACCAGAACTCCGTACTATCTGGCTCTAGGTTTTCACAACTAGGTGGAGTCACAAGTGTAGAATTCACGCTTTTGAAAAAAGTAGTTCCAGCAACACGATTGACATCTTTGGCATAGGTTATAGCATCATCCAAGTCGGTTTTATTCGAAAAGATACCAAGGTGTATCAAAGGAGAATCCTTTGGGTTTATACTACGTAATAGAATTTTGCCTCTTGATTTCGGATGAAGTTTATACGGGAATAACATTATTGATTCTTTTCCTTGACTTTTCTCGTAAAATTTATGACAAATCTCATCTTTGTAGCCGAAACCAACAGTAGACAGTGTTAACAACGTAGTTTGGTCAGCAAGAACGCCAATAACTTGATAATCGGGATATGATTGAGATTTATTCATGGCGACAAAACCGATAATAGACGGAATTGGTCCTTCATGAGGATTTGTTGGATTTGGTGAAATGTTGGTGGTTTCAGTGGAATATACTTGTAGTACCGGTGAATGATCTTGAAGATTTTCTCCGACAGGAAGATCAGCTATTACAGAGATTCCCATCGATTCCAGATGTTTCCTAGGGCCGATTCCAGACAACATCAGAAGCTGTGGAGTGTTTATAGTTCCTCCTGATATAATAACTTCTTTAATGGCTTTAAATGTTCTTTCCTCTTTATTTTCATCGATAGCCTGCACACCAACAGCGTTATTGTTTTCATCAAATAATATTTTCGTAACCAAAGTATTTTTAACGACAAATAGATTTGAGCGGTCTTTAGCTGGCCTTAAAAACGCATATGCAGTACTTTGACGAACTCCATCATCGATAGTGTACATCATCTGAGCATATCCAAAGTCATTTTTACCATTAATGTCTAAAACGATATTGTGCCCTAATTCTTGAAAGGAATCTAAATACTTTTGAGTGGCATTCACTTGTTGTCTGGTAACGCCCAAGTTGCCATCAGTCCCGTGATATATTCCAGTAGGTGAATTGAGGACTTCTTTATCATGAAGATGTTCACTTCTTTTAATAATTGGAAGGATGTTTTCATAGTTCCAAGAAGAATCGTTGACTATCTCTGCCCAGGTGTTATAGTCGTGTGGGTTGCCTGTTACGTAGTTCATATAGTTGTTGCTGCTGCAGCCCCCCAACATTCTGCCTCGAGTCAGGTCTGTATATCCATTTTTATTGCATTGCTGAGAGCCGTCTACAACGGAGGTGTAATTCCAATCCCATTTTGATTTCTGCATATAAGCCATATAGCCTGGGAGCTGAAATATAATTGTTTATCGTATCAAAATTCATATTCAGATTTAGAATTATGCTCGATGTTTAACTATAACAACCTCCATGGCTTAATTGTTAACACACCTATCAACGACTCAGGAGGTCTCGAGTTCGATCCCCGGTCAGGTCAAGATGGAAATTGAGCTCTTTCTGATTGGCCTGGGTCTTGGAAGTTTATCTACCTATACAAACGTATTTGTTAAATATAGTATCGTTAAGTTAGTATCTTATAACACAAGTTTCGTCCTTACTTTGGAACTAGCGCAACCTGTGCGGTTTGTCCTTATATATAAATTTAAGTTTTTTTTCAATCATGGTTATTTATAGGAATTTTTAATTTACTTGCTCAACCTACACTACTTTGCAAGTTTCCTCACGATGTTGTGTTATGATTCATCGTGTTTTTACCAAGACGTTACCCGTGACTTTGCCCGCATGTGTGTACGGGTATATCCTGTATTTCTTTTTTAGGATTCCGTAACCAAAGATTAAAAACGGGACCATAATACTTAGCCATTTTGTGTAAAACAGCACAAAATAGAGAAGAATGGAAGAAGCTGGAGGAGGCCTATACCCTAACAGGGATTCCTATATAAAAATCAAACTATTTTTTTTTTAATTACTGTATATATATAACTGTACTTATAGGAAATAAAGAGGCTTTATTATTATTTTATTACTTAGCCTCCGCTGTCCGTGGTTAAGATACACTTACAACTGACTGCAGAGGAGGGTCACCGCCAGCCTCCACCAGCAGCACGGATACGCTGCCATCCTCGCTCAGTCTGTTCGCGAGCACGCTACCCGCCGACCCAGCGCCGACTATGATGTAGTCGAATGTATCTGTGCCTGTAAACGAAATAGCTAGTTAATCTTACCCGACTAGGGCAAAGTCAAACGGACAAGTATTTTAGTAGTCTATGTAGGACTTTTTGACTGCTTAGTATTTCTTTAATTTATGTTGATTAACTCTTTCGCAAGCATTAGGTACATGTTATAATTTATCAACATTGTATTTATTATGCCATTTCTGGCGAGGAGGCGACCAATAATTGTGAAAATTAGTTTGCTTGGGCGTTTTTTTCAGCAGTTGTCGTTGCGAAAAGCTGGAATAGGTAGTTTATCTTTTAAAAAAACATTAATATACACTACGCGTAATGTAAATTAAGTATACTTATTGACTTGTATTAGTGCCTGTTAAAGGTCTATAATTACTGAATAAACATTTAAATCTTTGAATATGTGTGTATGTGGGTATTTACATTTGTTCCACCATAGCATCTGATCCGAAAATCCGAAAACCGCTTTTCTAATTTTTACAAATCAGATTTCAATCGATTCGTCATTATTGTCTTTTCGTCATTATTCGTCATTATACTTCCATGCTGGTCTGGCAGAAAAGAAAAAACTTAGAATGTACCAGCTGCTTTTCTATCCGCGCAGATCGTAAGAGCCGATCGAGGGAATGGGCGAAATTTGAATCATGGTAATAGGCGATGCGGCTAGCAATCCATCACTATTTTGATTCCTTTTCCACCTTAACGCCCACCACCACGCTAAGCGTGGCCTTTGGGCCTAACGGCCCTGGGCTCTGTCTACCTCGTCAGGGATATAGACGTGAAAATGTATCTGTATCTGTATTATTGTCCGGGTGACATAGGCTACAATTTATATACTGTAAATGTATATACAGAATGTTACGTACACATTGGCCTAAGTGGTTGGTTTTCGCAAATGTGCGTAGAAAAGCTTTACGTTCTCACTTTAAACTGTAAACAGTAGTTCATAAAATAGTTTGTAGGGCTATCTAGGGCATGATCAAAACAAAATGTTAAATTATATCTCCGTTTGCTTTTAAATAATTAATTTGAAATGGGGAAAACACTAGCCCCCGAAAAACTAAGGGATTGAAAGGGTAGGTAATTGTAAGGGAAAATTACAAAGTTCTAAATTTACGGAGAAAAAAGAAGTCGCGGGTAAATGATAGCTCAAAATGCTATTCTCTATGATTTAAGGGAAAAAAACGTGATAGTGTAAAACACTGAAAACAAAACTCTTTTTTGGCAGTAGTGTAAAAAACAAAAGTTACATACCATTCAGCTGAGCATCTGGTGGAAACAGATAAGAAGTCATATGCAGTGTGGTCGCCAAAGCTTGGAAGATATTTTGAATTGTCTGAACAGTAGACAGCGCCGATGCCACCTCCATTTTGGAAATGACTCAAAAGTGTCGATATGGACATAAGCCTGTATTGTATTGTGTGCTTGTATTGTAGATGTGAATACATTATATTAATGAAAAGATCATAGTAGCGTATGTAAAGTAAGGTTGACATCTTATTATTATCGTTACGTGGATCAAATTTTAAATTTTGTTATTCCAATATGTTGCTACTAGAAAATTTGGAACTTCCCTCTGTCTAGGTTTACTTTGATGACCTCTGTGGCCTATTGCTAATACTAATGATACGCTGCGCTGCCATAACAGAGGTCCCGCGTTCAATCCCTGGATTGGTCAAGATGGAAAACGATCTTTTTCAGATTGACTTAGATCTTGGATGTTTATGAATACGTATATATGTATTTGTTATAAATATAGTATCGTTGAGGTAGTATCCCATAACACAAATCTTGAACTTATCTGTTTATCTGTGTGTTTGTCCGTATTTATTTAATTTAATACTGGAAAGTAAATAAAAGAACTGTAGTACATAGGACTGATAGATATAGACATATAGTTTGTTGCCGCTTCTTCTGTACTAGCGCTTAGGAAGCGGCAATAAGCTTAGCTGTAATAAAATGATCTGACGTCAACAACTATTATGAAATTTAAAGAAAAATTACAGTCATCAATCAAGTGATACAAATATTTAAAGGTAAATTAATGATTTTTTACTTTCATTGATAGATAAAAATAAATCACAATAATTGAAATTTAAATTTGTATTCATTATCATTCTCGCATGAATGATTTGTACTCATTCCCCCGGTCGGCTTTTACAAACCAGCAGGAAGAATACACCGACCAGCATGATTTTATACCTACTAAAGATGAAATTACTATAAATATATACGGATTATAAACGGATTTTAATTACATTGGTTTAAGAACTTAATTAGTAATTACAAGACTTGTTTTGCTATCAGTAGTACATTTACATAAGTTGATTGTTCACGTTGGTTTCCCTTCTTCCAAAATTTGGAGATCAAATATTAAGACAGCTGTTATAGGTAATTTTAACATAGTTGCCTACGTAACAGCTTCAACCAGTTTAATAATAAAAAAAATATTTACACCTTTGTGAAACAGTATTTTAACTGACTTCAAGGTAAGGCAGGTTATCAATTCGAACTGTAGGTATGGCCTTTTTATTTTTTTTCTTTGTATGTTTGTTACGCGATATCTTTGCCATTGGTGAACCGATTTAGATGATTCTTTTTTAAACTTCGACAAAAAAGGGCTGTTGTAAGATTGACGCTAAAGTCTGTCTGGCTGTGTGTCCGTTTGTGCTGTGAACCAATTTCAATGCAGTTTTTTTTTACGTGAAAGCAAGTTCTCTTGCGGTGGTTCTTAGCTGTTTGATGAAAACCGGTTTAGATGTTTGTTTTCTTAGGCAATTAATAGATGGCGCTACGGGTATCAATTGGTATATGTAGTTCCACTACTCATCACTAGATGGTGTTCTTGATGGACGGGACTTTTTTATTTGTCTAACAAATAAACTTCTACAATTAAAAGCCTTCAGTACCAAGTAGGTCCCATATAATTTTGTGAAGATATGATAAAGAACTCTGGAAATATGGAAGAAACTCCTGAAAGAAAATGAAGTTGAAACCTAAAAATAATTCTTGCTCCTAAATTTTCACTATAATAAGCTATTTTGATTTTCTCTCGTAAATAAGTTCCGAATTCGGCAATACTATTTCCATTTTAAATTCATTAACGTGCCCCGGTCGCTACGTGCTCGGAATAAGAGAGTGACCACTTAGATATTATAACTACCCGATTTGGCAGCAACTACCGACTTCGATCTAGACTTTAACAGCCTTATTTAAAACGCAGACTAACTTTGTTACCAGGTCTAAACCATTATCCGACAAAATCAAGTTGACATCTAGTAATAATCCTTTGTCTCAATTGAAAATGGCAAATATGTATCTTTATCTCAGCGGCTTTTCTATTACGGTCTAATTTTCAAAATAATAAATTTATTATTCTAAGTTCCAATCAAAAAAATATTATACAACGTGAAATGGTTAAACCCATTATAAATCGAACAACAGGCTGTATACAATGTCCCTTTTTATTAAGTACAAATATTTTAGGGGTGATTCAGACCATCATTTTGAACAACTTTTCCCAATAAATGTATATAAAAATAGGAAAAAAAAATTTAGGTTTTCATATAAATCGAAGTAGTTACTCGATATCATTACTATGGAAAATGAAAATTATTTTTAACTTTAATTGAAACTGTAAGTACAACCAACTTGGAGGTATACAACTTTTTTTTGCCGCCATTTTGTTTTGGCGGTAAATATGACAGTTGTTGCATGAATATTACTTTGTGTAGATACGGCAAATTTATTATGGAGCGTTTTACGACGGAACAACGTGTTTTAATTATTAAAACGTTTAACGAAACATTCAAAAGAATGTTTCCCGGTCGATTAATTTCGAGAAACGATGAAATTGATTGGTCCCCAAAATCGCCTGATTTAACAGCTCCTGACTTTTTTCTGTGGGGCTATCTAAAGGGACGTGTCTATGCTAACAGGCCAATGAACCTTCAGCAATTAAATCAAAATATTCGAGACACAGTCACTGAGATAACGTAGGAAATGTATGAAAATGTGATGAAAAACGCGATGAAAAGGGTTCACATCTGTGATGCTGCTAGAGGTGGACATGTCTGACATTATTTTCCATGTTTAACTGCCGGCCCTAAATATTATATTTAAAAAAAATACTTGATATATTTTATATTTCATAGAATAAAAATACAAAACTAAAGTGTATACCTGTTATTTGGCCACCCTGTATATGTACTGTAATTACTGTAATGTAAGTCATATTTTTTTATTAAAACTAACGTGAGAGACGGACGTTCAAGAGGGTTACTCACGTAGAGATCCCTAAGAGAGATTTACGTGAGTAACCCGTCTGAATTCATGCTAATAATTTATGTAAGTAATATACAATGTCCTTTTTAATTAAGTACAAATATTTTAAGGGGTGGTTCAGTCCATCATTTTGAACAAATTTTCCCAATGAATGTATATCGAAATACGAAAAAAATTTTTAGGTTCTCATACGAATCGAAGTAGTCACGTGATATCATTACTATGAAAAATGAAAAAAAATATTTCGTATTTCGATATACATTCATTGGGAATAGTTGTAAAGAATGATGGACTGAATCACCTCTTAAAATATTTGTACTTAATTAAAAAGGACATTGTATATTGTACAATATGAATATGAGTTCTTACTTGAAAATAAAGATTATTTATTTATTAAATTACGAATAAACTACTCGTTGTAGAAAAACACATTCCTACACATTGGCATGGTGGACGTTTCCGTCCACTTCTTAATGGGATTTGAAAATCAGTGGACTCTTTTAGATTTCACCAAAACCTTCCTTGAAGCATCAATCAAACTTCAACAACCTTTCTGGTCTAGTGGTCAAGGCGATCCTTGTGATCTGGAGGGTTCGAATCCCTGGGAAGCATACTTTGTTCAAAGTTGTTTCCAGTCTGGTTGCATACATACATACATACTATCACGTCTTTATCCCTAATGGGGCAGACAGAGCATTTTGGTTTTTGCGGTTCTATGCAGAGCCCAGGGCCGCAAGACCCAAAAGGCACTTTTAGCGTCATGGTGGGCGAGAAGATGGAAAAGCAATCAATACAGTGATGGGTTGCTAGCCGCATGGCCTGTTAACATGATTTGCATTTTTGCCCATTTCCTCGATCGGCTTTTACGATCTGCGTGGGACCTGAGACCGTGCGTTCTCCCAGACCAGCATGGGAGAGTCTGGTTGCAAGCATGAATTATCTGAAAAGTATAAACTGTGGGTCTCGAAAGCCATCTAGCGTTTGTTCAAACCTATCCAAGGACTGGTTCTGATCTACCCTTTGGGTTGCAGAGGTCAACCAGAGGTAAAAACCAGTAGCCTCGTCAAATCACTTATGTTAGGTAGTGGACCTCGGGCTCTGAAGCGTCAATGCTCAGGATAAAACCGGGAATAAGCTAGGATGACGATGAATCAAAAAACGAAAAACTAAATATACGTTCTTCAGGAATTGCCGAATAATAGAGGCCCAAAAAAAAAAAAGTTTAATTATAAAAGTTTTTTTATCTAACGTAATTCTACCCCCACCGGCGGTTCTCCATTAATTAATACAATTAGGCAACAGCTGGCAACACCGAACTACGCCATATTGCTAAATCGGACGTGATCGGAACTAACCAATGTGGCGTATTTTTAGTGAGGCGAAATAAAATTTCGTAAAACTAAAATTCCGTTAAATAAGGCTCGGCGAATATTCACAGTACATTTCGCAAATATAAAATACTTATTCGGTAAAATGCTTTACATGTTCGTGAATCAGTAAATAATGTGAAAAGCAATAAATAAATTGATATTAAAAATTGCTTAATACACACTTTCAGATAATTTCGTACAGATTAAAATCATCATCTTCAGGTTTTTATCTCTACTGCAGGAGCACGACCCTCTCTGTACTACCAGAGCCATACTTGGCCAAAGCAGCCAAAGGATTTGGCCTACACTCTCTTCGCTGGCCATAGACGGGCTGGAGAGGTCTCACTGCTGTTTATAAGCTTTGTTAAGCTTATATTACCTAAGTCGCCTTCTACGATATCTTGAAGTGGCCCTATTCTTCTCTGCCGGAAACTAAACAACAAATAGACCGAAATATAATATATCTTTTTAGAAGTATGTTAATATCAAGTATAACAAAATCAACACAATTAGAATGAATTTATGCTTACCCGTAGTTCCCCTAAAGCTTCCAATAGGGATGTGGAAAAAATATTTTTGCGTCATTAGATAAGTATAAAACGTAGACTATACCTTTGTTTCCTCTAATTAGCAAATAATAGCGGAGATACAGCGCATTTAAATTTCGCGTGCCATCACAATCAGTTACGATTTCCAAAGGTAACGTAAATCATCCCCACTCCGAAACTTCAAAGCGTCGTTTATTTGTGACTTTTTCTACTTGTCTGAACGACAACATTCGACTTAACTAATTGACAAAATACGGGTCCTTAATTTTAGGATAATCTAGTTGACGGACTAAATAAAATCATATATATTTTTTACCCAGTCCACATCCCTATTTTTAAATGGTAGTCTAGTTTCCGGGAACGGTTGGAGTAGCATTTTCCGGTACACGTACCTACTTGTCTTTAATCGGGATTACGACGATTATTGGAAATCAATTCCGATAAACATTTAATTTTAACAAATACACGATGAGCGGGATGAAAATCTGGAACGGTGATGAAAATAAACTGAACGACTTTTTAGGGTTCCGTAGCCAAATAGCAAAAAACGAACCCCTTATGGATTGATCATGTGTGTCTGTTCGTCCGTATGTTACAGCCACTTTTTTCCGAATCTATAAGAAGTATACTATTGAAACTTGGTAAGTAGATGTATTCTGCGAAGGTGGCATGCGTTAGGAGTGCTAAAGATTTTCGTGTGCGGGTAGCCGTTTTCACTAGTCGATGGAGTAATGTATAGTCGATATACGATATGCGGGGTATAACCGCAGTCGGCGTAACGACCACTGTGTCGAAGTCAAAGTCAAAGTCAAATTCATTTATTTATCTTTGGATATTTGTATCACTTGATAATTGTCACTTTTTTTCCTCTCGATTTCTATAAGGTAAATGTTGACGTCAGATCATTTACTTATAGCTAAGTTTACTGCCGCTTCCAAAGCGCAAGTACAGAAGAAACGGTAACAAACTGTACTGCAGCATTTTCTCCAATAACGTCAACTTACAATTATACTGGTATTAAAATTAGATATGTGGACTGAGAATACTGTGTCGACTTATGGCTTTCATTGGTCGTTAACCCGCGTAGTCCCCGCATGTTGTATTTCGATTAAGTTATCGACCAATGAAAATGAGCGATAAGCAAACGAGCGAAAGATAAGTGTTGATGAGTGCAAAGTTTGAAAAAGGAATCAAATATAGATGGGTTGCTAGCAATATGATTCATTCCACCCATTCCCTCGATCGACTTTTACGATCTGTACGAAAGGACAAGCAGCTAATACATTCAAAGTATTTAATTTTCTCCCACATCAACATGGAATTAATAAATAAGTTGATGATTTACATTTCGGCAGCATATTCTTTTTGTTTCAGTCTCAATAGTGGGTTAGGGCTCTAACAGAAAAGCGACAGTCTACGGTCGCCGACACATGTCGCGCGGCGTCACGCGACCGTCGCTGATGATCGCGCGACGTCGAGCAACAAAATACAAACTGTCGCGAACGTACTGTCCCTCATCTATAAGATTACAAACACATTTCGTAAAATAGAAATTACCATGATTGTATTATTGGAAAGCTATAGAGATAAATAACTCGTTTCAAACCGGCACATTAGGAGAAGGAAGAAAATTGACGTAGGAAATTGGGTGACTAAGATAAGAAGGCCATTCATACTTAGCGACCTCTTTGCATAAACGTGAGTACTTACCTTAGAAGATTCTGTCGGTTTTTACCTTTGGTAGTTAGATTTAACTCTCTATTAATAAAAAAATATTAAACTTTTGCTAAATCCATTTTTAGATAAACTGTGTTTGTCTCTCTCTATCTTCAATATTTGACTTGTGTAAGAACAAGACAAAATATATTTTTACTATTACTTTTCAAAACTGAAAACTGACTTCAACTGTAACACAACTGATTTTGGTAAAATTTGTATGTGACCACCTGACAAGTAATACCCTCGTCCGTCTGTCTGTCCACCTGTTTGTCTGTCACCAGGCTGTATCTCATGAACAGTTATAACTAGACAGTTGAAATTTTCACAACTAATGTATTTCTGTTGCCGCTATAACAACAAATACATACTAAGTTACAATATTTAAGTGGGGCTCCTATACAACAAACGAGATTCTTTGTAGCTAACCTTTCGTACACGAGTCCGACTAGCACTTGGCCGGTTATTTCCGTAATTTTAACAATCCCCTCCAAAGGCCACAGCCAAAAGTAACCCACGCGTATTAATTTTCTGCGAAAGGCTTCTCATTTATTATATTGAGGAAATACTTTGGAAGGGCTGAGGGTAAAGCCGGTAAGGTACGGATTATAGCCATTATGTACCATGGCTTCCTCTATCAAATTTCTTGTTTGGGTCAGTCAGGTTATATCTCATTTTCTTTAGTATCAACTTCGTATACAATATTATGTGGGGTGATAAAAATAAGACCCAAAGAATCACTTCAAATATCTGTATTTTTCAACGACCAAAAAAGGAGAGAGCTCAGACTATTGCTAATTTTACTTTTATAGACATCAATAAAACTACTCTGTTCTAACGGAAACTTGTTTACAGGAAATAGTGTTGCCCTGTTCACTATCAAATTAACTACTATAACTGAATACTAAATATATATTAGACAAGTTATATAAATATTTCTACAATAAGTAATTTCATACATTAAGATTACCAACGATTAATAGCGTTAAACACAAAGTAAGTATTTTTTATTACAACACATACAAATTAACAAACTAACTTATGTATGTTAATGAATAATATCCCCATTATTCATAAAAAATACAATTTTTTACTAAACCTATTTCAATTACAATATATTTTGTCTCGTTCTTTCTATGTCAAATAATGAAGAGAGGGTAAGGGACAAAAATCCTTTAACTAAAATAGGTTAAGCGAACGGTTGTTAATTTTTATGCATAAAATAAATAAATATTTCCGGACAAATCACACTCCTTGTCAGCCTCGTGATAATTTGTATTACGTAGAAATATCTAGATATAATATACTCATCATTTTAAACCATTTCAAAATCGTTGTACTAAATTCCATCGCATTGAATAATTAATTTCATTTGAAAGACCGCAGACCGCAAATCCAAAACAAAGGGTTTGAGTGACAATAATCAATGAATAATGAATTCCATTAGAGAATAGTTGGAATATAGCAGCATACAACAAATAAATAGATACATACTATCACGTCTTCATCTATAATGGGGTACACAGAGCATTTTGGGTCTTGCTCAAAATGCTCTGCCGGCCCCATTAGGGATAAAGACGTGATGGTATGTATGTATGTTTGGGTCTTGCGGCTCTAAGCAGATAGAGTCTAGGGCAGCAAGACTTAAAGACCACTTTTAGCGTGATGTAGGATGACGATGACGATGTAGAAGGTGGATGAAGGAATCAACATAGTGATGGTTTGCTACCCGTATTGCCTATTAACATGATTCGAATTTTGCAGACTAGCATGGAGGAATAGATAATTAAATAAATATATACGATACACCTATATTTTGACCTAATCTTTGTTCACTTTTTCTGGCTAGTTTGGTCACCGAGATTAGGGTTAGGACTTCACAAACATTCAATAACATTGAGTTTATGTCCCATAAATAAAAACGATTTCATAATTATTACTTTGGATTTGATTTTTACCTACTGGTGCAAGCTAAAAGGAGGTATGTTTATCTTTTCCCTCGTATATTCTGTGCGATTCATGGTACCTTAGCAAATGAGGTATCGTTGGAAGCGTCTTGACTGTGCGCTAGTTATTAGTTATGTGACGTCACAATAAATTCAATATGAAGCCCTCTATATAGGCCAACAAATAAACAGAAGTCTTTTTTAAGGGGCTACCTGAATTTTCCAGGATTCAATGATGCCCCCATTTGAAATAAATTATTTGAAAGGAAAGGGAGTTATAATTTATAATGTTGTCTTGATCAAGCCTTAAATAACCTTCGAACTATTTTACGATCTACTTTTTACAGTTTAAAGTGAGAACGTGAAGCTTATCTACGCACATTTTCGAAAAGCGGCCACTTTTGGCTAATTTGAGAAGACAGACAGAAATTGGCGTCAAATTTATTACACCCCTCTTTTTTCGGGAGTTGAAATATTTGTAGTCTCCGAGAAATAAATTGAATATCCAGCAATACGATCGTATGATGTGTCTTCAAATATTGGAACAGACTCAAAGGAACGTGTGTTGTGTGTAGAACGATGATACAACTTGCGTAACAGCCTCGTAACATATAAGTATAATCTCAACAGTCATCTACCGTGTGGTTTCTGGCAGAGTAGAATAGGGCCACTCCAAGTCCTCCCATGGATGTCGTAGAAGGTGACTTAGGGAATACAAGCTAAACAAAGCTTATAAACATCATGAGACCTCTTCAACTCGACTGGCCAGCGAGGAGAGTGTAGGCCAAGTCCTCTAGCTGCTCTGTAGAGGGCCAGGCTCATTGGATAAGTTGATGTCATGACGTTCCCACCAAAACCCATTTCTGGATATACCTTAAAAAGGTTTCGGCAGGTGAAAGATCTATTGCAAGAGAAAAGGACGACCTGGACGACCTCCGTGGCGTAGTGGTCACCATGCTGGTCCGCCACCCAGAGGTCCCGAGTTCGATCCCCGGTCAGGGCAAGTTGGAAAATGGCCTTTTTCAAATTGTCCTGGGTCTTGGATGTTTATCTATATATGTATTTATTATAAAATATAGTATCGTTGAGTTAGTATCCCATAACACAAGTCTCGAACTTACTTTGGGGCTAGCTCAATCTGTGTAATTTGTCCCTATATATTTATTTATTTATTAAAGGAATTGAAATTACTGCCTAAAGAAGAGCTACCGATTTAAAGACATGGTTAAAAAATCGACTCGAAAAGTGAAACAGAATATGAAACTTTCATCGAATCTTTTATCTTTTTAACTTATTTTTATTTGGTTGATCACTAAAGATAATTATAATACATACGAGTTCTTTTAATCCCAAAAACTTTTACGTTAAGTACAAGAAGCTTAAGTGCCAAATACTTTAAGAGCTTTACACCTCGACATCCGGACATTCTACCTACTTAACGCAACCTAATAAAGCTTTTAAGTATCGAAACTTGACGCCTGAAACTTTGTGCAAAGGTTGAAGCACAATGGCGATCGAGTTTGAAATAATTAACGCTAAATTGGCCGTTTGGTTTAATTTTAACTTAAAATCGTTTGTTGTGGCTATTTAATTACATTTTGCTGGCGCAGTTAGTACTAGTAGTAACCTAATCCTTTGCAAAGTTATTTCTATCCCTGAGAACATAAAAGAAGTTGATAGGACTACTGGGAATTTTTGTCCCATCAGACCTACCAGTAAGACAACTGGGAATTAAATTCCTAGTAGTACTGGTAGGTCTATTGGGACTAAAGTTCTCATCAGTCCTACTGGTTCAACAAACTTGGTAGGACTACTGGGACTAGCTTGTTTTTTAGTGTGTCAACACTGGTGTCAGAATTTTTAAGCTGCCTAAAGTCGAATGCCTTACTGTGGTGTAAGCTGGAACCAACGACTTATAAATGCCGGCACGGACCTCAATTTTTTTTTATGCCACTTGTGGTCACCCATCCAAGTGCGGTATGTCCGGTGTCGCTTTACTCGCGAAAGCGCTAGTAATGCGCACTCCCGCCGAGCCGCTGAGCTTCTCAACCTTTGATGAAATTTTGGTGGTACTATTTGCAGAAAAATATCTAATGCAAAGGGAAGCCCAACAATTCAACGATTAGTCTATGGAGTCACCACTTACAAACCTATGTGTACCAAATTTCAAATCATAATAGGTTCCGCAGTTTCGTGGCGAATTGGCTATGACAGACGAATAGACAGAGAAATGAGTGATAGGGGTTCCGTTTTTACCTTTTGAGGTATGGAATACTAACAAAGGTCGCAAACCGCTGGACACAAAAGCCTCGCGTTGTAAATCAGTTGAACAATAATAAAAAATAACCGTCCAAGCATGTCAGGCCACGCGCGTTGTAGGGTTCACTAGTTACAAATGCCGACTTTGAGTTCACGCGACTAAAAACGACAAAAAAAACTAAATATGCATTATTATAATTGAGAATATATATTGAAAAACGAGTAACAATGGAGTGTTCAAGCTAGCAATATCTATTCAATGGTACATTAATGGGTAGACCCAAATGGTTTAGTCAAGAAAAAAAATACTACCCATTTACATGTATGGGAGCTACAGCTACTACTTTTTTTGTCATGATTAATATACATCATCATCATCATTTCAGCCGCATAACGTCCACTGCTGGCAAAGGCCTCTCCCAAAGATTTCCAAAATGACCGAGCAAGAGCGGCCTGCATCCAGCGCATAATATACATACCCATACCAAATTGCAGCTTTCTAGTACCAAAACCGTCTTATTTTAAAACGCAGACTAACTTTGTTACCAGGTTTAAACCATTATCTATACATATAATAAAACAGTAAAAAAAGTGTGTCTGTACATTAAATATATTTCCAAAAAAAATATTGGGGGCGATGGAGTCGTAGTAATAGAGTAAGAATTTAAAAAAAATGTCTGTCTGTTTGTCTGTTTGTCTGTTTGTCTGTATGTCTGTATGTCTGTTTGTCTGTTTGTCTGTTTGTCTGTTTGTACACGCTAATCTCCGGAAATACTAGACGGATTCGAATGAAACTTTTTTTATTAGCTATTAAGCCTAGGCAACATATAGGGTATAAATGATTTTGGAAAATGGAACGCCTGATGCAGAACCATAATGGTCCAGCTAAACTATAAGAGATATAAAAATGCCGCCTTAGTAAAAGTTGTTCAGCCTGATGAGCATTTTCCAGAGACATAAAGTCCACGCGAACGAAGTCGCGGGCTTCGGCTAGTTCGAAATAATCAAGTTGACTAGTAATATGCAATTGTCGCATCTGAAAAATGTCAACTTCATTTGGTCAAATAATGGTTCAAACCTGGTAACAAAGTTAGTCTGCGTTTTAAAATGAGATGGATTGCCTCTGAGTAAAACCGCGGACAGACAGACATGTCGAAACTATAGGGGTTTCTCTTGTTTACTACGGAACCCTAAAAACTAAGTTTCACTACATTTAAGAGATCAACACGAAGGCACTCAATCATCAGCCTTTCCCTTTATGCTAATAGTGTTTTTCTCAGTCTTAATAGAAACTTGGAAAATACCGTAAGCGAGCTATTGGTATGAAAAATATTTCAAATTATAATTAATCTTGCTTCGCTCTGATTTATGGGTCTGGGACAGCGCGATAGCTTTCAGTTAACCGCTTTAAATATTCCATTATAACGGACCAAATTGGTCAAGGCTACCCTTTCCATTGATTTTGAAGGCGCGTTGTGTAGATAAGGATAAAGATAAAATTTGCCGAACGTGTTACAATGATCCAGTACGATATTCATTTAAGGCGCTAGCGACCTTGAAAATACAAAAAAAATAATTTCTCTTTCTGTAAGTGAGATTATCAGAAATTCTCGTACAACTTTTTAGCTAGTATCCTAAAGTTACATTAGAACCTCGAAAGTCATAGAAATACAATACGCTGTAGTTTCCTTTGCAAAAATTACAAAAAACGGCCACTTTTGCCTCTTTTTGTAAAGGTTTCTGAAGTGGATAGTATTTCAATGACTTTCGAGTAATGTAAAATAATGTAACTTAAGGATACTAGCTAGAAAGTTGTACGAGGATTTCTGATAATCTCACTTACAGAAAGAGATTTTTTTTTTTTATATTTTCAAGGTCGCTAGCGCGGGTAGCAGCCTTAACCCTTTTACCGAACGTCGGATTTATCCAGCCAACATTTTCGTACCCATTTCGCAAGCATCGTATATTTCCAAAGAAAAGCCACTGCTTGTATTGAACATAATATAACTTAGTATCCTTAGTATCGACGTCTCTGGGGACCCAAGACCTGGTGCGCATTTCGGCCAAAGGCTTAGCCTTGCAATACAACGCGGAAATGCCGCCAGCCTCTTGGGGACTCTGCCTGTTGACGGTGGCGATCTGGGAACGATTTTTTACATAAATTGATGTTTTTATTTTTAGTAATAGTTTTAATTTATAGAATAGCTTTTAGTTTAACATAATTTAATTATTATTAGATATTATTATGTCCTGTATTTGTTTATTTTGTGCAATAAAGATAAATTAAATAGTATCCACATCCCTATTTGACAACTAATATAAAGTCTCGGTCCAAACATGTGTAGGGACTATCACTCATTTGCAATGTTGTTAGAAAGACCACCTATGTACACCTGCTAGATGGTCAGATGACCTGTGCAAGGTTGTAGGCAGGCGCCGGATGCAGGCCGCTTTCGACCGGTAGTTTTGGAAACCCTTGGGGCAGGCATATGTCCAGCAGTGGATTTCTTGTGGCTGATATAATGATATTGCTAGAATAATGAAGTGGAGGTGGGAACGCATTTTTGAAATAGCCACGCCAGTCACTTTACGATAAATAATATGCGCGAGCGTTTCCAAACGGGCGCATTTTTGATCTGATCGTATCATGAAGCTAGAGGGTTTCCTGATGGTATGCAAAGGATTTGCACTGAGGTTTGTGTAGTGGTTTTCATTTTTTTTTTACTAGCCTGTAGGTTTTGTGTCCCACTGCTGGGCAAAGGCCACCCCCTTATCCTTCCACACGTCTCTATCTTCAGCGATCTTCGGCCAGTCGCTTAAGAATTTATCAAGGTCATCCCGCCATCTGGTCCTCGGTCTACCCCTACCCCTGCGTCCATCTGGAAGCCAGAATTTCATTCATTTTCAGAATTTTCATAGACATCGAATTTTTTTCTTAAATCTGTGGTGGTTTTGCATGACTGTATTTTTTATTTACCTTTCATGGAGATAACGTTCCATTCATAGTTGCTTCTTATTCAAGTTGAAATTTAAAAAAAAAAGACAAATCGAAGTTTTATATTCCATAGTTTTTTTATATGACACGACTGTTTCAAAAATGGCATTTTACGCTAGAGGTGAGTCGGCCAACTACAGTTATAATACTTATTATATAATGTAAAGTTGAAACTCACGGATCAACCATTAAACTCAGCCATATTAGAGGGATTTTCATCTTCACCCACATTTTTCCACCCCGTCACGCTTAATGCGATCCTCGATTCTTACTGCCCTATGCTCTACCTACCCCATCTGGGTAAAAGACATTGGCTGATACTTTTTTTACAAGGTGGTTTGACGATCTAACCAAGGTCGCTGGAAGGCGCTGGATGCAAGACGCTCTAGATCGGTCATTTTGGAAATCGTTGGGAGAGACCTATGTCGAGCTGTGGACGTTATGCGGCTGAAATGATGATGATACTTTTTTTGGAGAAATATTAATGAGTGTTCAAAATATAAAAACATTTTCTGAGATTAGGAAAAACCGCTCAGGCTATCAATAAATAATGAAGTGGGTACGAGACACAGAAGAGATAAAGCTACAGAGGTCAAGTATCTTCCAATCACGCATTGGATTAAACAAACGAATGATTCAAGCCAAGTTTCAGCGTCTACATGGATACTCTAGCGTTTGCTTGCTGAATGTAGGAACCTACCACAAATGTATGTTCGCGACGCACGACGGTAATTCAATAGTAATTTTGAGCAAAGATTTTTCAACGCTGGGAATCTTTAAATTCAAATATCGTAATCCGCATTAATTAAGGGGTTCCCGGGATATGCAGTTTACAGATCAGGGCAATTCAATAATTATTATAGGTATCATTCGACCATTTTTATCCCTTCTGGTTCAAAAAACATAAAATATAATTACTCTTTTACATACCTACATACGAAAATTAGAAATTAAATAAAAACTTGCAATTAAATTACTTACAAAATGTACTGTAACTATTTTAAGAGTGAATTCAGTCCGTGATAGTGAAAAACTTTCCCCAAGGAACATATATCGGAATATGAAAAATAATTTTTCGCTTTCTATACAAAATCAGATCGGCTGATCGGTTCACTTGTATGAGAGACTACAAATTACCTTTATCGAAATGTGACAAACATTTCGATAAGTATTCTAGAGGAAAGTTGTTTTTATATCATTAACTGAATTCACCCTTAAAATAGTTTAATTCAGTATAAGTATTTTTAGACCTTATATTAATATTCTGGTCTCCCATGCTCTGTCGGTCTGGTACTCCCATGCTGGTCTGGGAGAAATAAAAAAAACTTAGAATGTACCAGCTGCTTCTCTTCCCACGCAGATCGTAAAAGCCGATCGAGGGAATGGGCAAAAATGCAAATCATGTTAACAGGCGATGCGGCTAGCAACCCATCGCTGTATTGATTGCTTTTCCATCTTCTCGCCCACCATGACGCTAAAAGTGGCTTTTGGGTCTTGCGGCCCTGGGCTCTGCATAGAACCGCAAGACCCAAAATGCTCTGTCTGCCCCATTAGGGATAAAGACGTGATAGTATGTATGTATATTAATATTCAAACGAGTCAAGTCAAGTAAAGTCAAGTCAAATTCATTTATTTATCTTTGGATATTTGTATCACTTGATAATTGTCACTTTTTTTCCTTTCGATTTCTTATAAGGTAAATGTTGACGTCAGATCATTTACTTATAGCTAAGTTTACTGCCGCTTCCAAAGCGCAAGTACAGAAGAAACGGTAACAAACTGTACTGCAGCATTTTCTCCAATAACGTCAACTTACAATTATACTGGTATTAAAATTAGATATGTGGACTGAGAATACATTGTTATGTCATAATTATTAATTAAGCAAGATGTCAAGTTTAAAATTAATGTCAATTGTAAATTTTGTACTAAAACATGTACAGAATGTTCTTAAATTATGACATTTGTGAATGTACAAATACAAACTTTTAAGAGAGACCCGCGCCAAGCTCAAGCCAGACATTTTTGTCTCTAGGGTAATCATCGGTTCCGTAATAAGCTTTATCACAGAGTACTTTCTTAACATAAACTTTAAATTTTCTATCTGGCATACTAAGAACCGATTCTGGCAATTTATTATAAAACTTTATACAGTTTCCCATAAACGACTTACTAACTGTTTTCAGCCTATAGGACGGAGTAAATAAATCATTTATATTACGTAAGTTTCTATCCGTAAAATCACCCACTTTATTAAACAAGGCAATATTTTTCCTTACATACATTATATTTTCAAATATGTACTGGGATGGTACAGTAAGTATATCAATTTTCTAAAAAAAATCTCTTAGGGAGTCTCTTGATCCTAAACCGTAAATAAAACGAATTGCCCTTTTTTGCAAAATAAAAATAGTCTGTATATCAGCTGCACTCCCCCATAGAAGAATCCCATAAGACATCAGACTATGAAAGTAACTAAAGTAAACTAGTCTAGCAGTTGCCACATCTGTCAATTGTCTGATTCTCCTAATAGCGAAAACCGCTAAGCTAAGCCTATTAGCGAGTTTAGAGATATGGGCACCCCATTGAAGTTTTGAATCTATTGTGATTCCCAAGAAAGTAGTATTTTCAACGAGATCTAATTTTTGACCGTTCAGTAGCATATCAACATTGGCTTGCCTCACGTTAGGAAGACTAAATCTAATGCATTGGGTCTTGTTTGCATTCAACATAAGGTTATTGGCTGAAAACCAGTTAGAAATGGCGATCAAGGTGTTATTCACCAAAGTAGCATCTTCGCTATGACGGTCTATTTCAAAAATAAGAGACGTGTCATCGGCGAACAACACAATGCCAGCTTGTTTCTCAACCGCGTAAGGCAAATCATTGACGTACACTAAGAAGAGGAACGGTCACAGGATAGAACCTTGAGGTACTCCCATTTTAACAAGAGATCCGTTTGACTTTATGCCATTTATGTCAACAGTCTGAAGCCTATCCGTTAAATATGATTGAATGAGGTTTATTGATTTATCGTCAAAACCGTACTGACGGAATTTGAGCAAAAGTATTGGATGATCTACGCAGTCAAACGCTTTTGAGAGATCGCAAAAAGAACCGATTGCATCGTTCTTGTTTTCCCATGCGTTGTAAATTTGAGTAACGAGCGCTACCCCCGCATCAGTGGTCGATTTCCCTCCAGTAAAACCAAACTGCTGGCTATGAAAAAGGTTATGGGTGATAAAGTGATGTTGCATTTGATTAAGCATTATCTTTTCAAACACTTTGCTCAAAACTGGCAGAATCGATATAGGTCTATAATTGCCAGGATCTGTTCTTACCCCCTTTTTAAATAAAGGAATCAATTTACTGCATTTCATTAAATTTGGAAAAATACCTTCATCAATGCATTCTTTAAAAAAAAAGCTAGGTCTGCAGCAATGATATTTATAATGTGGCTTACTACACTAACGGACATATCCCAGTGACATACCCCATAAATGCATCAACTATATCTTTGGGGGTAATATGTTTAAATTGAAACTTATGATTACATTGAGCTACATTATCTTTAAGTAAGGCTCCAGCATGTTGAGGACTTGAATTGGTATTTTCAGTAAGTTCCAAGGGAATATTAGTGAAAAAATTATCGAATACATTTACTATATCATAAGGGTTGGTAATATTTTTACCGGCACATTTGATTTCACAAATATTTTCTCTCGCTCTAGTTTTACCGGTTTCTTTATTAATAACATTCCATGTCTCTTTAATTTTATTTGGTGCATTATTGATTTTTCTACTAATGTTAAAAAATGCTAAAGCTAGCTTTAGCATTTTTGCAGACTTTTTTAAATAATTTAGAATATTTTTTAACATACTCAACAAAGTTAGGGTTGAAATTAAATTGTTTTTGGGCATATAAATCAAATAATTTTCTTTTACTTATATAAATACCTTTAGTTGCCCATTCATTAAACTTTAACCTACCATTAACATTAACTTTTTTCTGTTCCAATGTTTCTGAATATTCTTTAGACACTGTACTAAATAATTTATTGTAGTGGTCATCAGGATTACTTCATTTCAGCATTATTTAGCATTATTTCAGCATTTCAGCATTAAGAACAAACAAGCGACAGTATGCCAGCGACGCGACGGTTTGCGACACTAATCGCGCGACCGTCGGCGACTGTTGCGAACTGTCGCCGACGATCGGTGACTATCATCAACTGTCGCAAAATTATTTTTTCGTGATTCTAAATAGATGTAGCCCGAATGGATCGGTCATTTTTGAAATCCTTGGGAAAAACCTATGTCTAGCATGCCACTGATTCTCTGCACACAAAGACAAACATACTTGTACTCTGTGTCTTCCTCCTCTGCAAGGAGGTTGGAAAACCTTCAACTAATTACCACAACTTATTCTCTGTATCTCTGACCTCTGTAATCCTAAACGGTGAAGGATGGTTCGCTTCATTTTAATAAAGTAATTACAATTATTAAGGTACGGACTTTTCTTAAAAACCTTTTTCCCACAATATGGAATTAAGCTTATGATTAATTAACTAAATTCTCTTGAATTTGTACTAACTTTTTTAAGCAAGTAATTAGCAGTTAGTCTAGGTAGTCCTACCAGTAGTTCTAATGTTTTTTTTTAATAAATCTATTAGTAACTGCTGGTAGCACGCTATTGTGCAAATAATATAAGCAAAGTGTTGTTATTTTTCTTTTATGCTGGACTGGAAAAAAGATAACGACCGGTGAAAAATTCCCAGTATTTTGATATAGTCCCGCGACTATGCTCTCAGATGTTATCGGGAAGGCATTCCAAAGTCGTTCAGCCGTGACGACAAAAGATATTGTTGGCTCTCTAGCTGTTATAATTTTTGCGCGATGGAATCCGATGATTTATCTATTCTTTTGTTCTTTCCCGATTAGGATTCCATTTTTTAGGGTTCCGTTCCCAAAAGGTAAAAGCTCCTTATTACTAAAGACTCCACTATCCGTCTGTCTATCTATCATCAGGCTATACTCACAAACCGTGATAACTAGACAGTAAATTTTTTATAAATAATGTATTTCTGTTGCCGCTATAACAACAAATACTAAAACCAGAATAAAATAAATATTTAAGTGCCCATACAACAAACGTGGTTTTTTATACATACGGAACCCTTCGTGCTTGAGTCCGACTCGCACTTGGCCGGTATTTTTTAGTTAGTCTCGAATGGTCTTAAACGCATGTAGTCTATGTAGCAACTCGTCTAAAACGCTCATTGTCTAAACCTTCTTCCCCATCAAGCTAAGAGTGGCCTTTGTGTCTTGCGGCCCTTTACGCTGTCTGCTAAAGGCCATAAATCCTAAAATGCTGTGTCTGTACTAAGCGATAATAATATGTTTGTCTGAGTGAAATTTTAACATCACTATTTCGTTACATTATCCTCGAAGCTTAATGAAAAACATTAATAATGTAAGACCTCACACCTTAAGACCCTATCTCGAGTGAATAATTGAAACGATCCAAATGCTTCTTAACTATATCGTATGTAAATGCACACTATATCTCTATAATATGCCCTATGTAAATGTAAGATCACTGCCCCTTTGTCTGTTGTCGCGTATCTTCAAAGAGCCGAACTAAAGCACTTAGTTCTGAATTGTAAACGAGGCCTGTGACAAACAACATCGAGATTACAGAAGAGAAACTGGGACATTTATTTTGGTTTGTCATCAGTCAAACTCATCAAGTGTCAGATTCATCAAATAGTGTTATATTTTTTACGTTTGTCTGAGTACTTGGGTATTTTTTACTGTAACAATAGAGGGATCTACGGGCGAGTTTATCGCGTGTCACTCGCCGTGTACTTACTAGTTCGGTCAATGAGTGCTCAAAAGGGGCATGTGGATGGACTTTTCCATCCACAATTATTCGTTGGCTGTGTGGTTTCCGGCCTAGAATAGAACCACTCCATTTCCTCCTGTGGATGTCGTAAAAGGCGACTAAAGCATTTTGTTCCCGTCACTAAACATGAACAGACTTCCGATGGGCAGCAGCGTCGGAAGTCCGATAGTGACCCCCATTGCGCTCGCCAACCCGCCTGCCAAGCGTGGCGAGTATGGCAATATCCCCTCATGGATATACAAAAAATGACCAGGCCCCCAGTACCCGGCAGCCCCGCTATTCCTGACTCCGGTAGCGGTCATGGTAACGGCGGGGCAGGGGGTGCTAAGAATCCCCGGATGGGATCCGGCTACCAACCCCGGCGAAAACTGGCCCTGGTAACACACAATGTCTGCACATTGAGGACTGACGAGAAACTGGCTGAGGTGGAGGAAGAATTGAGTAGGTTACGGTGGGACATTGTGGGGTTGTCTGAAGTCCGAAGAGAGGGCGAGGTCACGACAACCCTAGAGTCTGGTAACCTACTCTATCACCGGGAAGGAGACGAAAAGAAGTCCCAGCATGGTGTCGGGTTTCTCGTCCACAAGTCCCTCATTAACAACGTCACAACCATCGAGAGTGTTTCCAGCAGGGTAATATACCTGATACTCAGAGTATCTAAAAGATATTCGCTGAAGGTTATACAGGTATATATGCCAACTGGGGATCACTCCGATGAAGAGGTGGATGAAGTGTATGAGGACATCAGTAGGGCCATACATACTTCTGAAACCTATTTTACGGTTGTTATGGGGGATTTTAACGCAAAACTGGGTAAGCGAGGCATTGGAGAGTTTAGGCTGGGAAACTTTGGATACGGAGTGCGAAATAACAGGGGACGTAGGCTGGCTGATTTTTTGGAGCAAGAGGGACTCTATAATGAAGTACTATTCAAATATGGCGCCAAAACTAAATGTTAAATTTACAAAAGGTAGTGAGGGTAAGAGAATAATAAAAACCACTGGGTGGATAAAAATCGGCTGATCACTTTTGGGTGTGGCGTGAATTGTGTTCCACAAAGAAATTAATAGATTTATCGAAATATTCCCGAAACAGAGAAATTCAGTTGGTAATTTACCATAATAATATAGAACTGAGATTAATAAAAGTAGTTTGTGTGTGTGGTGAGCAGATAAGGGGTAAGTTACTGCTTTTCTTAAAGTCAAGATGAGTTGAAATTAAATATTCTAAATTAGGTCATGGAAAAGTATGTAACCACAAATTTCCGTTGTTTTAGCCTGTGGTAACGCCCTTTTATTGAGGATTTAATTAACAAAGAACAATTGATCAACTAAGGGATCAGTTAGCCGTGGCAGAAGGTTTTGGAAGGGTTCCAGTCAAATCAGAAAAACTCTCCTGGCGCCCGCTTTAATTTAGTATTAGGTTTAGGTTAAGATAGGCATAAGTCGGTGCAATAAATGTTGCATATTAATTACTGTATTTTAATTTCATCCGGAAACCCCGTAATAAATGACGCCCAACGTTAAAATATGAGGGTTTCTGAGATGAAATATAAATAACGGTCACCGGGCGTGGCACATAAAATTTTGTTACATTTGGTTTTTTTTTCTTTCTTAATATTGATAGTACTTATTTGTTTGTATGGTTTTATTTATTTATTTGTATATTATAGGTGTGAAATCTGTGTACATAATCATTGTGATAGCGGCATAAATTATTAAGTACATAAGTAGGTACACGGTAGTGTAACAGCCAAGTGCACTATTAGTAATTTAACTAGAGATTAAGTTACTTCCATGCTGGCCTGGGAGTGAAAAAAAAACGTAGAATGTGTCAGCTGCTTCTCTTCCCGGGCAGATCGTAAAAGGCGATTGAGGGAAAGGGCGCTTAAATAACTAGAGAGGTTTTTTCTTATTTAACTGTTACTCTTTCATTAGGGGGATATTATCATACGATTATTTGTAACGTTTTTAGTAATTGCAATTTTATTTTCTCTCCGGGAACTCATCACAATTTTTAAACAAAAATCACACAATATTGGAGATTTTTTTTGGTGGATTTCTAGTGTCATTCTTGTTTCGAAATGGATGTACAATTTTTACTCAAAGATGAAGTGGAATTTGAGCTTGCGTGTCGAGGCTATATTCAGCCCGGTGGTTTAGTCTCTGCCCTAAAAACAATACTAAAAAAAATGATGAAAGCTGAAAGTTCACAAGAGGTTTCATACAAATTAGTTACTCCGAAATCTTGTATGGAAAATCCAAGCCAGGAGCTGGATAATTGTGCGGCTAAATTGAATAGTATTTCAGGTTATATCTCAGAATTAAATGAAAAACCAGACAAGCAGCTTTTTAAGCGTTTAGTTTCGCGATTGTACCATGTTTTAAATAGATTAAAATTGACTACAGTTGCTGATGATATTGAGGAGAAGAAAAAGCAAGTCCTTATAGATAAAGCGTTATCGTTACTCAGTGAGCTAGAAGGTAAAGATGATTTAGAAGATAATGACATTATAACTTCTGAAATGAAAGAAGAATTACATAGGTCTTTAGGGGAAGATGGTAACAAAATTTTAAAAATAATTGATGACCACAATATTGAGGATGCCATATTGCCGTCGACATCTAAGTCAAATAAAGAAGATTTTAAGCCCATGCCGAATGGTGACAAACCAATCACAAATCAGCAAAGAGTAAGTTTTGCAAACCTCAATTTAGAAGAACCAATCTTTCGCGCTAATATTAGGCAACAACCACATAGTAAGATTTTTAATTCAACTATGTGTGAGGACACACAACAGTGTAATAAACGTAAGCTGGTACCAATTAGTCAATGGGGTGTTAACTTTTCAGGGGATAATAGTTTTAGTATTAATGCTTTTATTGAACGCGTAAATGAACTTAAAGATGCTCGTAATGCCACGGACGGCGATTTATGGCGTCATGCCATTGATTTTTTTAAAGGAGATGCTTTAATTTGGTTTAGAGCTAATAGAGAATATGTAAGAAATTGGGAAGAACTTGTATTGTTGCTGAAACGTACATTCCAATCACCTTACTATCAAGAAGAATTATTATCAGAGGCAAAATCTAGAACACAAGGTAAAAATGAGCCAGTACTTATATTTATTTCGGTCATGCAGAATATGTTTAATAGATTGCCTACTAAAATTTCCGAATCTGAAAAAATTATGATAATAATGAAAAATTTACAGCCATATTACCAAAGGGCAGTTTGCAGAGATATATTTACATCAATGGCTGATCTTATTAATGTCATGAGGATAGTAGAAAGAACTAAAATCAGTTGTGATAATTTTCAAGAACCAAAATCTGTTGTTAATTCTTTGGAACCAGACTTAGCGTATCGTTCTAACTCCTCATCAATGACAGATGGAAATAAAGAAATTTCGGAAATTAAAAGCTCTCACTCCAAAGATATTTTAATTAAAATGCGTTGTTGGAATTGTCGTGAGATAGGTCATGTATTCAGAGCATGCCAACTGCCAAAGCAAAGACTATTTTGCTTTAAGTGTGGTCGCTTTGGTGTTACGTCCAGAGACTGTAAAAATTGTAAGGGAAACGGGAACGGGGAGAGCCAGAAATCTGCCAAATGAGCTTTTCCCTAAGTAAACAAAGTAAAGAATGGCAGGATTGGTTAGACTATATACGTCAATTCATGTGTAAAAATAGTGTGCAACCTTTGATTTTACAGAAACAATTTGATAATAGGTCGTATGTGACTCTAAATATTTTAAATCTTAAATGCAATGGTTTATTGGACTCAGGAGCCACCCGCACGGTAGTCAATTCTAGCTTTGCCAAAAATTTAAAAGATATCGGTATAAAAAAACAAAAACTAAAGGCTATGCATGTTTCAACGGCAGATGGCACGGAACATTCCATAACAGAAGTCTTTGATGTTCCAGTACAATTTGATGATCAGTTTCACATTATTCCCATGCTACTTATGCCTAATTTGTCACAGCCATTGATTTTGGGTAAAGATTTCTTTGACATATTTGGTATTTCTTTTAGTTTTAAAGGAAATTTGCATGATGTAAGTGTAATTTGCGCTATAGATGATCGTTCAACTTCAATTATTAGTAAGGAAAACTTGAAGGAAGAGCAAAAACAAACTCTCCTTGTAACAATTAAGGAAATAAATGAGAACATAGGAAATGGGCTAGGTAGGACAAATATCATAAAACATACCATAGATACAGGAAATAGTAAACCCACATATCAAAAGCAGTATAATTTTTCTCCAGTTGTTAAAAGAGAAATTGAACGTGAGTTAGATGAGATGTTAAAGAAAGATGTGATAGAACCATCTAAAAGCCCGTGGTGTTCACCTATTGTACTAGTAAAAAAACCAAATGGGAAAAATAGGCTTTGTTTGGACAGTAGACAATTAAACAAAGTAACTAAAAGAGATACATACCCTTTGCCAAGAGTTGCTACTATTTTAGATAATTTGCGCAATGCTAAGTATCTGAGTACTATAGACCTTCAGTCTGCTTTTTGGCAAATTGAATTGGAAGAATCCAGCAAACAAAAGACGGCTTTTGCTGTACCTGGTAGGGGTTTATTCAATTTTAAGGTTATGCCATTTGGTTTAGTTAATGCGTCGCAAACCCAACAAAGACTGATGGATATTCTATTCCATAGCCTAGATTCTAAAGTTTGGGTATATTTAGATGACATTGTCGTGTGTACAGAAACATTTGAGGAGCATTTGGACACACTTAAACGTGTAATGAATATTCTAAAAGATGCAGGATTAACTATAAATGTAGAAAAATGCAATTTTGCTAGGCCTAGTTTACGGTTTTTGGGTTATATTGTGGATAAAGATGGATTGCGTACTGATCCAGATAAAGTTTCAGCCATTTTAAACTTTCCAAGGCCAAAAAATTTTACTGAGCTTAAGAGGTTTATAGGAATTGCGAGTTGGTATAGAAGATTTGTTAAAAATTTCGCTATTATAGCATCTCCACTTCATAATTTGACAAAAGGTAAAAGCAAAAAGAAATTTAATTGGAGTGATGAGGCAGAAAAAGCTTTTACAGATCTAAAAACTCTTCTAACATCAACTCCAGTAATGTCATGTCCAGATTTTAGCCAACCGTTCATAATTCAATGTGATGCTTCAAGTAAAGGTATAGGTGCTGTTTTAAGCCAAAAAATTAACAATGTGGAACAACCAGTGTCATACTTGAGTAGGAAATTAAATGACCGCGAGCAAGCATACTCAACATCGGAAAGAGAACTTCTTAGTATTGTTTATGCCATTGATAAATTTCGACCTTATATCGAGGGCACCAACTTTACAGTAGTTACCGACCATAGTGCTCTTAAGACACTTCATAAAATGAAAGATCCTCATGGGCGACTGGCCCGATGGGCAATGAAATTACAGCAATTTAGCTTTGACGTAATTCATCGACCGGGTAAATGCAATGTAGTTCCCGATGCCTTGTCTAGGTGCATTGATACTATTACAGTCAGTAATCGAAGTATTAATATAATGGATAAACACAAAGATGTCTGGTATAAAAATAAAGTGCTTAAAATTACTAACGGACAAGAACAATCACCAAATTGGCAGGTTAGGAATGGACTATTATATAGAAAAGTGCGAATGAAGCAATATCCAGACAAAAGTAATGACTGGAAACTTTTTATTCCAGAAGTTTTGCGTTCGGTGATCTTAGGGAAATGTCATGATGAGACTACGGCAGGTCATTTAGGGATTCGTAAGACCTTATTTAGAGTAAAACAGTATTACTTTTGGCCTGAAATATTGAAAGATGTAAAAGAATATGTAGGTAAATGTGAAATATGTGCTAAAGTTAAAGTATCACAGAAACTACCATTGGGGCAGATGGGACGGGATAGGACAGTAACTAGACCATGGCAGATAATTTCTCTTGATCTCATGGGACCATTCCCCAAAAGTAAGAATTGTAACACAATGTTATTAGTCATTACCTGTTTATTTAGTAAGTTTACTCTTCTTTTTCCATTGCGAACCGGAAAGGCAGATAAAATTTGTAATATCCTTGAGAGTCAGTTTTTGCTCTTTGGCAGCCCTCAAGCGATAGTGTGTGACAATGGTAAACAATTTGTATCACATTTATTTCAAGAATTAGCTAGTAATTACAACTGCCAGATTTGGTACACACCCAATTACCATCCTCAAAGTAATCCCACAGAAAGAGTAAATAGAGTGATAGGCACTATGATTTCGGCATACATAAACTCAAAGAAACACAACGAATGGGATGCGCACTTGCAAAAGTTTGCCCATGCAATTAGGACATCAGTGCATGAAACAACGGAATATACACCGTCACTTCTATTTTTTGGCAGAGAGACATCCATTCCAATTACCTGTAAGAACCATGAAAAACAAAATCTTTTAAAAGACACTAAAATTGAAGTTGATATAAATGATTATCTGGCTGAGGTAAAGGCAAGATCAGAGATTTACGGCACAGTCTCTCAAAGATTACAAGCTGCTCATGACAAAAGCATAAAATATTATAATGTTAAGCGTCGACTAACTAAATTCGAGATAGGCGATGTTGTGTGGCGAAAAACAAAATTACTATCAAATTCAGCAAATAAATTCACAGCTAAATTGGCACCAAAATTTGAAAAAGCAATTATAGTCAAAAAACTGTCAGATAATGTATTTCACTTGAACAATGTTTATGGTAAACCAATTGGGGTTTGGCATGCCAAGGACATGAAGCCATTGTGGAAGGAAGAAAAGGTTTAAAGAAATAAAATATTGGATATTTTCTTTCTTTCATTGGGTGAGGGAATATAATGAAGTACTATTCAAATATGGCGCCAAAACTAAATGTTAAATTTACAAAAGGTAGTGAGGGTAAGAGAATAATAAAAACCACTGGGTGGATAAAAATCGGCTGATCACTTTTGGGTGTGGCGTGAATTGTGTTCCACAAAGAAATTAATAGATTTATCGAAATATTCCCGAAACAGAGAAATTCAGTTGGTAATTTACCATACTAATATAGAACTGAGATTAATAAAAGTAGTTTGTGTGTGTGGTGAGCAGATAAGGAGTAAGTTACTGCTTTTCTTAAAGTCAAGATGAGTTGAAATTAAATATTCTAAATTAGGTCATGGAAAAGTATGTAACCACAAATTTCCGTTGTTTTAGCCTGTGGTAACGCCCTTTTATTGAGGATTTAATTAACAAAGAACAATTGATCAACTAAGGGATCAGTTAGCCGTGGCAGAAGGTTTTGGAAGGGTTCCAGTCAAATCAGAAAAACTCTCCTGGCGCCCGCTTTAATTTAGTATTAGGTTTAGGTTAAGATAGGCATAAGTCGGTGCAATAAATGTTGCATATTAATAACTGTATTTTAATTTCATCCGGAAACCCCGTAATAACTCTTTGCGATGAACTCTTTCTTTAAAAAGCCGCCGCAAAGAAAGTGGACCTGGTTGGGTCCAGCAAAAAAGAACCAGCCCCCTGTTAAGAACGAAATCGACTTCATCCTAACGACAAAGAGACGAATATTCAACGATGTCTCAGTGATCACTCGAGTCAAAACCGGGAGTGATCACCGAATATTAAGAGGCATCGTGAATATTGGTCTCAAAGTCGAAAGGTCACGACTGATGAAGTCGACGCTCCGACCGTCGCAAGTCCAAATTGAGAACTCCGAGGGCTTCCAGCTTGAACTGTCGAATCGCTTCGAAAGCCTTCAGGATTGCGTTACAGTGGACGAGATAAACCAAGGGTTTATACAAGCTGTCCAAGCGGTGGGATCAAAAGTATTCAGGTCCAGCCCCAAACGAAAGCCTCAAAAAATCTCTGCTCGGACCCTAGACTTAATGGCAGAGCGACGATCAAGGCCGCTGCATACCTCCAAAGATGCTGAATCATATCGGCAGCTCAACAGACGTATACAAAAGTCCTTGCGACACGACATCCGCTCCTTTAATACTGAGCGTATTAAGGAGACGATAGAGCAGAATAAAGGCTCCAAAGTGTTCGCAAGAGCTATGTCGGTTGGGCAAAGCCGATTGATGAAGCTGAAGACGGAGGACGGCGGCGTGGTGTCGACAAAGGAAGGGGTTCTGGCGGAGATCGAGAGGTTTTATGGACAGCTGTATACCTCAGTATCACAACCCAGTAAACAAATGGTTAAAGACCCAAGAGCCAAGCTAACCCGACACTATACCGAAGATATCCCGGACATCAGCCTGTACGAGATTAGGATGGCCCTCAAACAGCTTAAAAACAACAAGGCGCCGGGCGAGGATGGAATCACAGCAGAGCTTCTGAAAGCGGGCGGAACGCCGGTACTGAAAGTCCTTCAGAGGCTATTTAATTCCGTTCTGCTCGAGGGCGTAACGCCAGAAGCGTGGAACAGGGGCGTGGTGGTCTTGTTCTTCAAAAAGGGAGATAACACCCTATTGAAGAACTATAGGCCTATCACGCTTCTGAGTCATGTATATAAGTTGTTTTCGAGGGTCATCATGAATCGTCTCGCGAACAGGTTTGATGCCTTCCAACCTCCCGAACAAGCTGGTTTCCGTAAAGGCTTTAGCACCATGGACCACATTCATACGCTGCGGCAGGTTATAGAGAAGACGAGGGAGTATAACCGGCCGTTATGCTTGGGATTCGTGGACTATGAAAAAGCCTTCGATTCGATCGAAACATGGGCCGTGCTTCAGTCTCTCCAGCGATGCCGTATTGACTATCGGTATATCGAATATGGTATATGTCAGTCCGAGTACAGGAGCAGTGCACGAGGGCAATTCCACTGCATAGAGGTGTAAGACAGGGAGATGTTATATCTCCGAAACTGTTCACCGTTGCACTGGAAGATGCCTTCAAGCTTCTGGAATGGGAAGGATTTGGCATCAACATCAATGGCGAGTATATCACTCACCTTCGATTTGCCGACGATATTGTTGTCATGGCAGAATCGAACTATGCTCGGAGACCTAAATCGAGTTTCCCAACAAGTGGGCCTTAAAATGAACATGGACAAAACCAAAGTAATGTCGAATGTCCATGTTGCGCCCCTACCTGTTTGTGTTGGGAGCTCCACCCTCGAAGTTGTAGACCAGTATATCTACCTGGGTCAATTGATCCAGGCAGGAAGTTCCAGCTTCGAGGAAGAGGTCTTTCGACGAATCCGACTCGGCTGGGCAGCGTTCGGGAGGCTACGCAATGTCTTCTCGTCCAAAATACCTCTGTGCCTCAAGACTAAGGTTTACAACCAATGTGTGTTACCAGTGATGACTTATGGCTCCGAAACGTGGTCCCTTACTATGGGTCTCATAAGAAAGCTCAAGGTCGCTCAACGCGCTATGGAGAGGGCAATGCTCGGTTCGGTCCGGCTCGGTCGATTTCCTCATTTCTGATTCGATCACGTAGGGAAACCCCTACGTGATCGAATCAGAAATGAGGAAATCCGTAGGAGAACAAAAGTCACTGACATAGCCAAGCGGATTAGCTCGTTGAAGTGGCAGTGGGCGGGACACATAGCGCGACGAACTGATGGCCGATGGGGCAAAAAGGTTCTTGAATGGCGACCGCGTACTGGCAAGCGAAGCGTAGGGCACCCACCTACAAGGTGGTCAGATGACCTGACCAGGGTCGCTGGAAAGCGCTGGATGCAGGCCGCTCTTGATCGGTCATTTTGGAAATCTTTGGGGGAGGCCTATGTCCAGCAGTGGACGTTTTGCGGCTGAAATGATGATGATGATGACTATTACGTGTACTTATTTGTTGGTAATTTTATTGTAGCAAAAAACTTAAAAAAGTACATAAAATTTTAAAAAGCATGTTGGACTTATTTCGTATAATGATATCTTCCAGTCAACCTGCGATAAATTGAGTGGATATTTACTCATTTAAAAGGTAGGTAGGTAAAGTACGTACTGACTATGAGACTGTGTCTCCACGCGATAAGACGAGTGGCGTTCGACGAGCAAAACGTCAAGGACTCAACGGTACGCTGGCCGATGCATCGTCGTCTCAAACACATAAATAAAACCGCGCCGAAATCGGTTCATTCGCGTTCGTGCTCTACGATGCCACAGATAGACACACAGACAGACAGACAAATAGACAGACCGACAGACGTTAGCTACAAACTTATAACACTACTTTTTTGCATCGAGAGCTACACAATATAGATTTTAAACACGAGAAAAATTTGGGAGATCACTGCCAAATTGAACGGTCGGTTTCTGTTGCTGAAGCACAAACTGCCTGAAGCAATTTCTGTGTTTATATATTTTACTAGCTTTTCGGGCGCTGCGCGGGCTGCAAGCAGCCCGCGGTTCATCGTGGGGCTGTTGAGGTAAGCTAAGATATGTTTCCAGTTT
This sequence comes from Acrobasis consociella, assembly GCA_963555685.1. Taxonomy (NCBI): domain Eukaryota; kingdom Metazoa; phylum Arthropoda; class Insecta; order Lepidoptera; family Pyralidae; genus Acrobasis; species Acrobasis consociella. Next base: position 977,219 of record OY743115.1, read on the forward strand.
AAAAAATGGGTAAGTTTGTATGGAGGAAAATTGTCCTTGTATGGCGGCCATCTTGGATTTTGAAAAAAAATAAAAAACAAATGACGATCGTCAAATTGCTTACAACTCCCTACATTTTGGAAAAAAAATCACACCCCTAACCCTAACCGTTTTTGCAGGCCGTACCCCTTCCACATCAGGTTTCTGCAAATCCTCAAATGTCAGATTTTTCTGGTACTCACTGGAGCACCCTCTATACGACCGCACATCAACCTAAACCCCACCAACCCCGCAACAGGGCAAACAACCATGTCAATCAGTGAGTGAGTGAGTCAGTGGTAATGTAGGTTTATATATTATAACTAGCTTTTCGGGCGCTGCGCGGGCTGCAAGCAGCCCGCGGTCTCTCGTGCGGCTGTTGAGGTGGGCTAAAACATGTTTCCAGTTCAGAAAATGGTAATTTTGTATGGAGGAAAATTGTCCTTGTATGGCGGCCATCTTGAATTTTGAAAAAAGTCAAAAAACAAATGACGCTCGTCAAATTGCTCACAACCCCCTACATTTTGGAAAAAAAATCACGCCCCCAACCCCAACCATCTTCGCAGGCCGTACCCCTTCCACATCAGGTTTTCGCAGATCCTCAAATGTCAGATTTTTCTGGTACTCACTGGAGCACCCTCTATACGACCACACATCAACCTAAACCCCACCAACCCCGCAACAGGGCAAACAACCATGTCAATCAGTGAGTGAGTCAGTGAGTGGTATTTGTAGGTTTATATATTATAATATAACTAGCTTTTCGGGCGCTGCGCGGGCTGCAAGCAGCCCGCGGTCTTTGGTGAGCCTGTTGAAGTAGGTTTAAATATGTTTCCAGTTCAGAAAATGGGTATGTTTGTATGAAGAGAAATTGTCCATGTATGGCGGCCATCTTAAATTTCGAAAAAAAATAAAAAACAAATGACGGTCGTCAAATTGCTTATAATCTTCTACATTATGGAAAAAACATCACACCCCTAACCCCAACCGTTTTTGCAGGCCGTACCCCTTCTACATCAGGTTTCTGCAAATCCTCAAATGTCAGATTTTTCTGGTACTCACTGGAGCACCCTCTATACGACCACACATCAACCTAAACCCCACCAACCCCGCAACAGGGCAAACAACCATGTCAATCAGTGAGTGAGTGAGTGGTATTGTAGGTTTATATATTATAACTAGCTTTTCGGGCGCTGCGCGGGCTGCAAGCAGCCCGCGGTTCATCGTGGGGCTGTTGAGGTAGGCTAAGATATGTTTCCAGTTCAGAAAATGGGTTAGTTTGTATGGAGGAAAATTGTCCTTGTATGGCGGCCATCTTGGATTTTGAAAAAAATCAAAAAACAAATGACGGTCGTCAAATTGCTTATAATCTTCTACATTATGAAAAAAAAATCACACCCCTATCCCCAACCGTCTTCGCAGGCCGTACCCCTTCCACATCAGGTTTCCGCAAATCCTCAAATGTCAGATTTTTCTGGTACTCACTGAAGCACCCTCTATACGACCGCACATCAAACTAAACCCCAGCAACACCGCAACAGGGCAAACAACTATGTCAATCAGTCAGTGAGTCAGTGGTATTGTAGGTTTATATATTATAACTAGCTTTTCGGGCGCTGCGCGGGCTGCAAGCAGCCCGCGGTCTTTCGTGCGGCTGTTGAAGTAGGTTAAAATATGTTTCCAGTTCAAAAAATGGGTATGTTTGTATGGGGAGAAATTGTCCTTGTATGGCGGCCATCTTGGATATTGAAAAAAATTAAAAAACAAATGACAGTCGTCAAATTGCTTACAACCCCCTACATTTTGGAAAAAAAATCACGCCCCTAACCCTAACCGTTTTTGCAGGCCGTACCCCTTCCACATCAGGTTTCTGCAAATCTTCAAATGTCAGATTTTTCTGGTACTCACTGGAGCACCCTCTATACGACCACACATCAACCTAAACCCTACCGACCCGGCAACAGGGTAAACAACTCTGTCAGTGAGTCAGTGGTAATGTAGGTTTATATATTATAACTAGCTTTTCGGGCGCTGCGCGGGCTGCAAGCAGCCCGCGGTCTTTCGTGCGGCTGTTGAGGTAGGGTAAGACATGTTTCCAGTTCAGAAAATGGGTAAAAACTGCAGTCAGTATGGGAAACATCAAAATATGTGTGGGGGCGGCCATCTTGGATCTAAAATTTGATTCCAGTTCCGAGTACCGCGGGGTGCTTTACCCCCACATGCAAAATTTCAGACCCCTACGAAGTCCCAGTGAGACGTTATAAACGAAATAAGTTTAATTTTCTAAAATCCAGACGCCATCTTGGATTCCAAAAAAAATATTGAATTTAGGTTTTTGGGGTCAAATAACATATAAATATCGATTTTCAGCCAAATCGCAAGCAGTTGACTTTCGGCGGCCATCTTGGATTTCCAAAAAAAAAAAAAGACGCTGCGCTTTGTGATAGTGGCTCGGGCTTCGCCCTCGCCCGCAGCTCGCCCTTCGGGCTCGCGAAACTCGGCCTCTGGCCTCGTGAAATTACTTACGGGGAGGGGGGGGGGGGGGAAGGGGGGGGCTGTGGGAGTGGCTCGGGCTTCGCCCTCGCCCGCAGCTCGCCCTACGGGCTCGCATCGCTCGGCCTCCGGCCTCGTGAAGATTACTTAGGGGGGATCCAAGGGGGAGGGGGGAGTGGCTCGGGCTTCGCCCTCGCCCGCAGCTCGGCCTGCGGCCTCGCGGGGGTGGCCTTTGCTTTTGGTTTTTGGCCTCTGGCTGCGCCTAGTTACTTGGGGTGGCCGTTTGTATGAAATTTGTATGGAGGAAAATTGTCCTTGTATGGCGGCCATCTTGAATTTAAAAAAAAATAAAAAAACAAATGACAGTCGTCAAATTGCTTATAATCTTCTACATTATGGAAAAAAAATCACACCCCTACCCCCAACCGTTTTCGCAGGCCGTACCCCTTCCACATCAGGTTTCTGCAAATCCTCAAATGTCAGATTTTTCTGGTACTCACTGGAGCACCCTCTATACGACCGCACATCAACCTAAACCCCACCAACACCGCAACAGGGCAAACAACTATGTCAATCAGTCAGTGAGTCAGTGGTATTGTAGGTTTATATATTATAACTAGCTTTTCGGGCGCTGCGCGGGCTGCAAGCAGCCCGCGGTTCATCGTGGGGCTGTTGAGGTAGGCTAAGATATGTTTCCAGTTCAGAAAATGGGTAAGTTTGTATGGAGGAAAATTGTCCTTGTATGGCGGCCATCTTGAATTTTGAAAAAAAATAAAAAACAAATGACGGCCGTCAAATTGCTTACAACCCCCTACATTTTAGAAAAAAAATCACACCCCTAACCCTAACCGTTTTCGCAGGCCGTACCCCTTCCACATCAGGTTTCTGCAAATCCTCAAATGTCAGATTTTTCTGGTACTTACTGGAGCATCCTCTATACGACCACACATCAACCTAAACCCCACCAACCCCGCAACAGGGCAAACAACTATGTCAATCAGTCAGTCAGTGAGTGAGTGGTAATGTAGGTTTATATATTATAACTAGCTTTTCGGGCGCTGCGCGGGCTGCAAGCAGCCCGCGGTTCATCGTGGGGCTGTTCAGGTAGGCTAAGATATGTTTCCAGTTCAGAAAATGGGTTAGTTTGTATGGAGGAAAATTGTCCTTGTATGGCGGCCATCTTGGATTTTGAAAAAAATCAAAAAACAAATGACGGTCGTCAAATTGCTTATAATCTTCTACATTATGGAAAAAAAATAACACCCCTAACCCCAACCGTCTTCGCAGGCCGTACCCCTTCCACATCAGGTTTCCGCAAATCTTCAAATGTCAGATTTTTCTGGTACTCACTGGAGCACCCTCTATACGACCGTACATCAACCTAAACCCCACCAACACCGCAACAGGGCAAACAACTATGTCAATCAGTGAGTGAGTGGTATTGTAGGTTTATATATTATAACTAGCTTTTCGGGCGCTGCGCGGGCTGCAAGCAGCCCGCGGTCTTTCGTGCGGCTGTTGAGGCAGGGTATGACATGTTTCCAGTTCAGAAAATGGGTAAAAACTGCAGTCAGTATGGGAAACATCAAAATATGAGTGGGGGCGGCCATCTTGGATCTAAAATTTGATTCCAGTTCCAAGTACCGCGGGGTGCTTTACCCCCACATGCAAAATTTCAGACCCCTACGAAGTCCCAGTGAGACGTTATAAACGAAATAAGTTAAATTTTCTAAAATCCAGACGCCATCTTGGATCCCAAAAAAAATATTGAATTTGGGATTTTGGGGTCAAATTACATATAGATATTGATTTTCAGCCCAATCGCAAGCAGTTGACTTTCGGCGGCCATCTTGGATTTCCAAAATTTAAAAAAAAGCGGCACTTGTGGGAGTGGCTCGGGCTTCGCCCTCGCCCGAAGCTCGCCCTACGGGCTCGCATCACTCGGCCTGCGGCCTCGTGAAAATTGCTTGCAGGGGGGGGTCAAGGGGGAGGGGGGAGTGGCTCGGGCTTCGCCCTCGCCCGCAGCTCGGCCTGCGGCCTCGCGGTGGAGGGCTTTGCTTTTGGCCTTTGGCCTCTGGCTGCGCCAAGTTACTTGGGGGGCCGTTTGTATGAATTTTGTATGGAGGGGAATTGTCCATGTATGGCGGCCATCTTGGATTTTGAAAAAAATCAAAAAACAAATGACGCTCGTCAAATTGCTTACAACCCCCTACATTTTCGAAAAAAAATCACGCCCCTACCCCCAACCGTTTTTGCAGGCCGTACCCCTTCCACATCAGGTTTCTGCAAATCCTCAATTGTCAGATTTTTCTGGTACTCACTGGAGCACCCTCTATACGACTAAACATCAACCTAAACCCCACCAACCCCGCAACAGGGCAAACAACTATGTCAATCAGTCAGTGAGTGGTATTGTAGGTTTATATATTATAACTAGCTTTTCGGGCGCTGCGCGGGCTGCAAGCAGCCCGCGGTTCATCGTGGGGCTGTTGAGGTAGGCTAAGATATGTTTCCAGTTCAGAAAATGGGTAAGTTTGTATGGAGGACAATTGTCGTTGTATGGCGGCCATCTTGAATTTTGGAAAAAATAAAAAAACAAATGACGGTCGTCAAATTGCTTACAACCCCCTACATTTTGGAAAAAAATCACACCCCTAACCCTAACCGTTTTCGCAGGCCGTACCCCTTCCACATCAGGTTTCTGCAAATCCTCAAATGTCAGATTTTTCTGGTACTCACTGGAGCACCCTCTGTACGACCACACATCAACCTAAACCCCACCAACCCCGCAACAGGGCAAACAACTATGTCAATCAGTCAGTGAGTCAGTCAGTGGTAATGTAGGTTTATATATTATAATATTGATCTGTCGATGCTGCCTTTATGCTAATATCTCGTACGATCTGTTGGCGTTTTATTGGGGTTTGTCGCTGATTGATATTGTTCTGCCCCTGCAAGTTCTCCGGCAGGTCTCAGGGAAGTAAAATTATCATATTAAAAAATGCAATGTTTGGCAATAGGCTTAAATTGTATGTGTATGTTTTTGGTTAATATTTTACTTAACAGTTTCCCTTTACACAAGATTTCCATTGAACTTACTTGTTTTTGGGCAGATAAAATAAACATTTTGTTTTCGGTTTTGGATTATGTATGTTAGTCATTAATATAAATAATAATAAAAATGATTAAAATTAATACCATATTTACACCAGTTTGCATCAGAATTGCTATAATAAAAAAATATGTAATCCTATTCACACTAGTATAATAGTTTTATAACGTAGTAAAATTATATATGTTACAGATCTTTCGTTCTTGCATAATCTTAATTTCTGCCATGAGGTTACACTGAAGAATTCGTTAGCCTATTGGAAGTACACGTTTATTACGCTTTCGTAAGTCAAGCAACCACCAGAACGACTACAAGTGGAACAAAATTTCTCAATCTTCTCAGTGCTTCAGAAGGCACGTTTAAGCAGTTGGTCCCGGCTATCATCATTGTTTGGCAGTCAAGCTATGTCAGATAACTTTAGGCAGCTTGAAAATTTAGACACACAAAAAAACAATAAACAAAAATCTATAGAAAACTGACCTCGAACATCTTTAAGCCACAAATTGTTTTCCAATCATTTCCTTGTAGATATTTAAAAAGTTATCAGCCCTTTGCCGTTTTGACTTTCATGTTTTCCATTCATCATTCCCTTTTGGGCTTAAAAACAAAGTTCATTTCATCGTTATTAACACACAAAAGAACTGCCATCTCCCTTATTGCTGTAGATAATGGTTGAGGATATCCTGATATCGGCTATTGTGTTCCATCGTAGATAGTCATCGATGTTTTCAAGTTTTGGGCTTATCAAATTGCAGCCGTGAAAAGAAACTTAAGGAGAAATTATTATTATTATGAAATGTGGTCCTTTTTAGATAGTCATCATCGATGTTTTCAAGTTTTGGAAATATTTGTAGGCTTGTCAAATTGCAGCCGTGGAAAGAAACGTAGGAAGAAGTTATTTTATTATTCTTTTAAGTTGTTATTTAAATGCGAATGCGATGTGAAAGCAAGTTTCTTTGCGGTGGTTCTTGGCAATGTTTGATTAGTTCAGCGGTTCAAAATTTGGGTGTTGAACGCTTGAAAGTCGGGAATTTTTTCAATGCCTGGCGAACTAACTTGTGGAATAATATTCGCGAGGTCTAAGACAAATGACTTTTTGTACCGATTTTGCTAACATTTTCATCTTTTCTAAGTTTCTTTAAAGTTAGACAAAAGAAAACCCAAATTGGTAAACCATATCTCGATATAGCATAACCGGTAACCTTTTTTTTTTTGAATACGAATTAATGTGTACGAAAAATATTAGACTCGAACAAAAGCTTTCTGAGAGTCTCCAATTATGCGATGAATTAAGCGAGCAACTTAACCGATTGCATTTAGAAGTAGATTCTTTCCGCCAATGCGGTGATACGTATGAGCAAACGCTCAGACGTACCTCCGAGTTAGAAAAAGAGCTGGGAGAGGCATATAGACTCATAAGTAGTTACGAGCAAGATGCCCAGTCGCGTCAGTCAGCGGAGGTGTCCAGCCTCTTTGACGAGCTCATTGATAGTGTCCCTGTGCCTCCCTCAACAAATTCCTCAGTAATTGATCTCACTAGTGAGACATCATGCAGTAATAATTACTTAGATAATTCAAATGCCATGAATAGTCACAACAAAGTAAAAAAACATTTAAAAATTTGTAAAAAAATCAAGAAAACCAATAATAAATTAAAGATAAATCTCAGGAAATCATGTTTATTAAAATCCAGTTCATTAAATTGTAAATTACAAACAGAGCTAGACTTATGTAATGAAAAATTGGCGGAAAGTCAAGAGTTGTATGAGGTCAACAGGATTAGGCTTGAGTCTCATATTATTAAATTGCAGGAGGACTACTCCTCATTATTTTCTAAGTAATAATAATCAACAAAAACAAAATACTGAGCACATGCTGACTGTGGAGAAATTGATTAGCGACAGCAGGTACAATCAAGAAACCCTTGATTTATTAGCTAAGCAATGTACTTGCGGGCAGCTCAACCAGCCCACCATCAGTGTCCCCACACCAGAGCTCTCTCCTTGTGATAGTAATTTGTGCAATAATGTGTCTGATTGCGTTGACCTCATGGAACCTCCATGTAATACAATAGTTTTTTCTGATAGTATGGGTCGCAATATGGGTTGCATGCTTAACACACTTCTTGATAACAATTGTGTTAATTACTGCTTCCCGAATGCAACCTATACCCAAATTTTAGATAAAATTAAATTAACCAAACTTAATAGTAAATCTACTGTTGTATTACTGATAGGCAATAGTAATAGAATAGGAAAAAAAGAAATAATCAGCTAGGCAAAATAATTTTATGTGCATTTCCATATATAAGTTGCCAGTCTCCAACAAATAATAGAAACATTCACTATCTCAATACTTTGATACATAATATAACATGTCGTTATAGTGATAAATTAGTGTTTTTTGACACCAATAATTTCATAGGTGAATGTGATCTGACAAAAGATAATATTTATCTTTCAAAATATTCTAGACGTAAGATTGCTACGTTAGTAGCAAATAATATTAATTTTTGGACGAGTTTACATTGTAAACGAAAACCTAGTTTTAAGACGCCTACCGATTTACCAGGAATATGTGATGGTAAATCTGTAGACTTGACGGCAGTTTTAAACTGAACATTAAGACAACGGAAAGGCCTCATGAACTAAGAATAGTACATCAAAATTTAGAAGGTCTTTCCGGCAGAGAATTATTAGTTGAATTATTTCTTGAAGAATTGGATGTTGACATTTTATGCTTGACTGAACATTGGCTGTATGAGAGCGGACGGATATTGTCAGACTTTCTGTTGAGCGCGTTTGTGAGGTGACCTGTGCCGAGCTAGATCATCATATAATTATTTGTGTATACAGTCCTCCTAATAGTGATTTTAAAAGTTTTCTTAAAACAATGGACCAGGTACTTAAGTCCTGTTCATCTAGTAAAAAGAATTTAATTGTTTGCGGAGATTTTAATGTTGATATCTTAGTAGATAATCCAAAAAGTACACAATTTCTAAATCTTTTTAAATGTTATGAATTAGTAAACGTATTCTTTGAGCCAACACGAATCACTGCTACATCTGCTACTTGTCTAGACAATTTTTTAGTAATATTAAATATTCTGTTAAATCAGTTATTAATAAACTGCCTTCTGATCATTCAGGTGTATATGTAGTTTATGTCAAGGAGTCCAAAGGCAAGTCCTGCATTTTGAACAAAGATAAGACTTTTTGTAGGCCGATTACTTCTAAAAATATACAAAAACTAAAAAATAATTTAGATAACAAATTGTTGTCGGTCGTTTACACAGGAAAAAATCCTGACGACCATTACAGTAAACTATTTAACGTTATTACCTCAGAATATTCAAAAACTTTGAAACAAAAACAAGTTGTAGTGCATAGAAAAGTACAGTTTAGTGAGTGGGCTACTACCGGCATCTACATAAGTAGGAGCAGGCTTTATGACTTATATTCCCAAAAACAATATAATTTTAGTCCTTCCTTTCTAGAATATGTTAAAAATTATTCCAAAATATTTAAAAAAAGTTTGTAGACAAGCCAAGGCAAATCGTATAAGTAGAAAAATAAATAATGCTCCTAACTAAATAAAAGAAACTTGGAATGTTATAAATAAAGAAACGGGTAAAAATAAAGCCAAAGAAAATATCTGTCAAATCAAATCTTGTGGTAAGACTATAACTAAAACTGAAGAAATAGTAAATATTTTTGATGATTTCTTTACTAACATTCCTTTGGAACTTACTTCTAATGTGAATTCTAGCCCCCAGCGTGCTGAAGCCTTGCTTAAGAATAATGTTAGACCTTGTGATTCTAAATTTAAATTTAAGCATATTGGCCCCAAAGATATAATAGATGCATTTAAACAGTTAAATTTAAAAAAATCTGAAGACCATTGGGGCATGTCAGTTGCTGTAGTAAGCCATATCATAAATATCATAGCTGCTGATTTAGCTTTTATATTTAAGGGGCTACCTGAATTTTCCGGGGTCCAGTAGCGCCCTCATTTTAAATAAATCATTTGAAATGAAACGGTGATATAATTTAAAATTTTGTCTTGACCAAACCCTAGATAACTTTTTTGCCTATTTTATGAACTACTGTTTACAGTTTAAAGTGAGCACGTGAAGCTTTTCTACGCACATTAGCTAAAAGTGGCCGTTTTTCGCAAATGTGCGTAGAAAAGCTTCACGTTCTCGCTTTAAACTATAAACAGTAGCTCATAAAATAGTTTAAAGTGTTATGTAGGGTTTGGTCAAGACAACATTTTAAATTATATCACCGTTTTCTTTCAAATGATTTATTTAAAATGAGGGCGCCACTGGACCCCGGAAAATTCAGGTATGGCCTTAACGAATGTATTGATGAAGGCATATTTCCTAACCTAATGAAATGTAGTAAACTAATCCCCTTATTTAAAAAAGGAGAAAAAACAGATCCTGGCAACTACAGACCTATATCTATCCTGCCAGTTTTGAGTAAGGTGTTCGAAAAGATAATGCTCAATTAAATGCTTCTTCATTTTAAGACCTACAACCTTTTCCATTGCCAACAATTCGGCTTTACTGGCGGGAAATCAACCACCGATGCGGGAGTAGCACTTGTTACTCATATATACGACGCATGGGAGAACAAAAATGATGGAATTGGATCATTTTGTGATCTCTCCAAAGCATTTGATTGCGTAGATCATCCGACACTTTTGCTTAAATTTCGTCAATACGGTTTTGATGATAATTCAATAAAACTTATAGAATCTTATTTAACAGATAGGCATCAGACTGTTGATTTAAATGGCATAAAATCGCACGGATATAATGTTAAGATAGGCGTACCGCAAGGTTCAATTCTTGGACCTTTCCTTTTCTTGGTTTATGTCAATGACTTGCCTTACATGGTTGAGAAGCAGGCTGGCATAGTGCTGTTTGCTGATGACACCTCGCTTATATTCAAACTTGATCGACATAGCACAAACGCTAGCGCGGTGAACAGCACCTTGTCTTCCATTTCTGATTGGTTTTCTGCCAATAATTTCATGTTAAATGCGAAAAAGACTCAATGCGTTCGATTTTCTCTTCCCAATGTGAGACAGGGCTGCGTTGACATAATGATAGATGGTGAAAAACTTGATCTTGTTGAAAGTACTACCTTCTTAGGAATTACAATAGACTCGAAACTTCAATGGGGTGCTCATATAACGAAACTTTCAAATAGGCTTAGTTCTGCGGCTTATGCTGTTAGGAGAATAAGACAATTGACAGATGTAGCAACTGCTAGACTAGTGTACTTTAGTTACTTTCATAGTGTAATGTCTTACGGCATACTCCTGTGGGGGAATGCAGCCGATATTCAGACTATTTTTATTTTACAAAAACGGGCAATTCGTGCTATTTACGGGTTAGGATCTAGAGACTCACTCAGAGAATTATTCAAGAAAATAGATATACTTACCTTAGCATCACAGTATATATTTGAAAACATAATGTATGTAAGGAAAAATATTTCCTCATACAATAAAGTAAGCGATTTTACCGATAGAAACCTACGTAATAAGAATGACTTAGTTGCCCCGTTTTATAGGCTTAAAACAATTAATAAGACATTTATGGGGAACTGTATACTTTTTAATAATAAATTGCCAAAATCGATCCTTGATATGCCAGACAAAAGATTCAAAACTTATGTAAAGAAAGTACTTTGTGAGAAGGCTTATTATAGGACCGATGACTACCTTAAAGACAAAAAAGTCTGGCGTGAGCTTGACGCGGGTCCCTCTAAAAGTTTGTAATATAGGTACTCGAAAATGTCATAATTTGGTACATTTTGTACAAACTGAATCTACAACTTGACATTACTTTAAAATTTTGACATTCTAAAAATTAAATTTAAATTATGATATGACATAACAAACAAAACAATGTATTCTCTGTCCACATTAACTTTAAGTATTAATTTAATTGTGAGTTGACGTCCTTGGAGAAAAGGTGCAGTGCAGTTTGTTACCGCTTCTTCTGCACTAGCGCTTTGGAAGCGGTAGTAAACTTAGCTGTAAGTAACTATTTGACGTCAACAATTGTGCAACAAAATAATGACGATTATTAAGAGATATTATAAATATCCTATGATAATAAAGATATATTTGATTTGATTTGATTTGATTTGGTAAAGACCCGGACGACATTTATAAATGTCCACGTTCACTGTCTTACTATTGTGTCTGGTATAGGCGGTAATGGAACGGATAATAGACATTATTGTACAATAATGTCCTAATACCTATATAACATACAAAACGGAAACTCCTAGGCTCCCGCGCAATATGTACCCCTCCGCCGTCCCTGCACCTCTGCCCCGTTCTCGCCTTGTCGCATGTGTTTAGGGGCAAACACATACATTGCCGTGTGCTAGAATGTACCCATAGTTGTAGTAGGCATAAATTGTACTCCGCTTTTACGAAGTGCCATAGCGTAAGAACATCTTTAATATCACGAAAGCTGAACCTAAAGAAATGTTTTTAGGTACAATTTCTTTAAAAAATCCACTTTGTTATTATAAAAATCACTCCGCCTGTCACTTCCTCGTGTAGTGTCCGGCAGAGTAGAAAAAATCACTCCAAGTCTTTCCGTGGATGTCGTTGAAAGCAACTTAGGGAATACAGGCTAGCTCATAAACATCAATGAGATCTCTCCAACCCGTCTGGCCAGCGAGGAGAGTGTGTGTGAGTGAGGCCAAGCCCTCTGGCTGCTCTGGCCAAGTATGGCTCTAGTAGTACAGAGAGGCTCGTGCTCCTGAAGTGAAGACAAAAAGCCCTGATGTTAACGTACTTTTTAGCCAAAACTGATTACTTTTGAGTTATCGGCTAAAATATGAAGTAATGACACTACTTCATAAAACGTCATAAAACGTGACCTTCATAAGTTCATAACAAAACCACTTGTAAAAAGTGGCACAACAACTATTAATCTTGCGCACCATACACCCTCGCAAATGAAAGCCAAGCAAATTACCGATTGTGTTAAGACTCGTTCAACACGCGATATTTCATAACGGAAAATAAAGACACGCGTCCAGTATAAGATGTACTTTTTCATGAATTTCAAACACTAAAGAAACTGAAATTTATCTATGCACTTGACACTTGCTCTTGTCAATGTGTAAACCAGGCTAAAAACTCTGACAGTGACAAGTGATATCAATGTACTTGTCACTCGCTCTTGTCTCTTGTCAATGTGTAAACCAGGCTAAAAACTCTATAAGTGACAAGTGATATTAATGCACTGTCACTCGCTCTTGTCTCTTGTCAATGTGTAAACCAGGCTAAAAACTCTATAAGTGACAAGTGATATTAATGCACTTGTCACTCGCTCTTGTCTCTTGTCAATGTGTAAACCAGGCTAAAAACTCTATAAGTGACAAGTGATATTAATTCACTTGTCACTCGTTCTTGTCTCTTGTCAATGTGTAAACTAGGCTAAAAACTCTGAAAGTGACAAGTGATATCAATGCACTTGTCAGTGCCTGTTCACACGCTCACTTGTCACTCGCACTTGTAACATGTCAATATGTAAACCAGGCCGTAGTTTATTGAGATTTTCGTGTCTGAAAAAACTATCTAACTAGATTTTATTTTTACAAATCCTCGTTTTCTTGGTATTGTTATGTTTTCATTGAGCAAAGCAGCTTGGTCACTCACGCTGGCCGGTACGAATTAATAGCGTTTATGAATCTAAGTCATGAAAAGACCTTTTACATACATCTGTTTTCCACAGGGGTAAGCAGAGGCTATGGACCTCCACTTGCTTTACGATCCCATCAAACCTCTTTCGCTATATCAATTTCTTCATACCTTGCCCTTCGGTTACGGGTTATTTTACCCTCTCCTTTCTTTAAAGGCCTTTTAAACTTTCTAATAGCCAACTATTCTTTTCAAATATGTATAGTATCGTTAAGTTAGTATCTTATAACACAAGTCTCGAACTTACTTTGGGACTAGCTCAATCTGTGTGATTTGTCCCTATATATTTATTTATTTCTGCGTTTCGTGTAAATAGAACATTATGGCCCTATCCTCAGGCTGTGCATGAATAACGGAAAGAAATTAGAGACGGCAAACCGCCATTCAGAGTTATTATTTCTTGTGTAAGTACAAGGGCTTTGTACAAGTAATGTAGATCGCTGATAAGATTACATCAAAAGGTAATTTAAACGGGAAAGATTGATCAAAAGAAAGATGTCAAAAGTAACCTGAGTATTAAAACTAAACATGTGATGAGAAATTTCGCCACGAGGGGGATTCGAACCAACGATCCTCACGGTGACTATCAATTGTGATACCGTGACTTCGAATCACCTTAATGATTTTTCTCATCACATAGTACATACGCATGACACTCTGACGACCGCTCTAGATCAGTCATTTGGGCCTCTGCCTATGTCCAGCAGTAGACGTTATGCAGCTGAAATGATGATGATGAGTATAGAGATACATGAATTTTGAGAGGTCCAGTGCTGGCCAATCCCCTATTTGAAAGGTCCCTAAAAGTGATATCATTAAAAATATCTTAGTATGATCTAGATATTCCTTCAAACTATTTTTTGATCAGTTTACTGTGGGAGAACGTAAAGCTTTTCTTCGCACATTTGCAAAAAAAGGCCACTTTTGGCAAATGCGTACATCTGCCCATTCCCATACTCATATGTTTTTGTCTATTAGCTACTTAAGTTTTAGTTACTAACTAAAACTAAAGTAGCTAATAGACAAAAACTTAACTAATAGTTAGGTACTTCGGGATCAAACCCTGGTGTTAACTGTTGGAGACATAGTGATAAACTCTTTTAGATTCACGGGGTCTTTTCACCCCGGTCTTTTGAGAGGCTTGTGTGAAGATACAGATCCAACACGTAGAGGCCCTTTGAAGAAGTTGATGTCATGTGGCGCTCCCGCCAAAACATATTCCCGGATATATCTATGAAAGGTGTACCTTACTGTTAAGTATTTTCATGTGTCTACACCCAGCGGGATCACCTGTCTGGCAGACTGATGAGTGATGCAGATAATTAGATCTGGATATGTTCTACTAAATTATGCTAAAAACTGAATTTGTTCTGCATTAAAAACGGAAATATAAACTTTTTTTACTTACCAGCCAGCGGGATATTTACCAAAGTTACGTACTATGAACTTTAAATTGGTATTAACTTTTAGATCTGTTTATGTTATGTTCACCAAAACAAAAACTATTCTTCTAGCGTCCTTACTTCAGCCACAATCTAGAAGAATGTTTTTTATTTTGGTGGACATAACATAAACAGATCTAAAAGTTAATACCAATTTAAAGTTCATCGGACGTAACTTTGGTAAATATCCCGCTGGCTGGAGGTTAGTTAAAAAAGTTTATATTTCCGTTTTTAAAGCAGAACAAATTCAGTTTTCAGCATAATTTAGTAGAACATATCCAGATCTAATTATCCTGCTAGGTGTAGACACATATTATTTTCGGAACCGAACTATTCAAACTCCAGATCTCATCCGTTGATGCTTTGTAGGTAAGTACATATTTATTTAACTTTATAAAAAAAATGTAACAAGCGGACTTAAGGGCTACGACCTTTTCTACCAGTCAACCTACAAGTGATGCTAAAAATAATACACAAATATTGCATAAATTCATAAACCCTCCATAGACTACATAAATATTTATCTTATACCTTTAAACGAGCAATTCTTGTATGTATGTATATCTTATACCTTTAAACGAGCAATTCTTGTATGTATGTATATATATATATTTATAAATTTCTGTGATCTCGAAAACGGCTCTAACGATTTCGCTGAAAATTTGTATATGGGGGTTTTCGGGGGTAAATAATCGATCTAGATTAGTTTTATGTTTGGGAAAACGCGTGTTTTCGAGTTTTCATGCGTTTTTCTTTCCACGCAGAATATGGTCGCTAATTTCGTCGCGCCGACCGCCTGGTTTTTAGCTCAGTTGTTAAGGATACCGACCGCAAGAAAAAGTGTTACGGGTTCGAATCCCACTCGGTGACTTACTTTTTATTTTATTTTATGTTTAAGTTTATATATAATTTTTTATTTTGCATTGTTTTTAGACAAGTTTATAAAAATTAGTTAATGTTTGAGATATAACCGAGCAAAGGTCGGTCACCCAGGTACTAATACTTTATGACAGTCAATACATATTCAGTTAATTTACCTTAAGTCCGGAGTCACATATTAATGTATGGATGTTTTAAATAGTTTTATTACCTGTTTCAGTACATATCTATTATTAGATAATGTAAGCTTTTTATATTTTATACGTAAAGTAAAAAATAAAACAAGTCTTTAAAAAAACATTTACTTTATTTATTTTAAAGCATGATACATTAACTCCCATCTTTAACATACTTACAACTTAACATTTTATAAATTGTGACTACACTTGCTTTGTGCTAACCTAGTCTCAAATTTAAAATATTAAGTCTCTTTGAGACAAACCACAAAATCTACTTTTGAGAAAACATAATTTTTACAATAAAGCTCCATAACTTACCCATTTATATTACTATTTGATAGTTCGATGTATAACTAAGTTATAACTAAGTAATAACTAAGTAATTTATTTTTTAACATCAATAATAACACAGATTCATACATTAACTACTGATAAGTATAAACTGTTTCATACACGTAATTTAGACGATAATGCCAACTAGTTTCTACTTATTTAAAGTCGGCTAGAGTCAGCTGCTATCTAAGAGGGATTCTAAATAGGCAAAAACTAGTTGGAAATTACTACCTACATAAAATACGTCATTAAAAACCATTTTCTCCAGTAATAAACCTTATTTATTTTTTATACTGATGATTTACACATATAAAAAAACATATATACAATCGGAAATTTGTCACTCCTTTCTATATTTGGGCTCAAAATATAGAAATTAGTGAGAAATTACTCGAAAATAATATTTACATTTAATAAATACAATTTACCCGTTAAAAATCGCCTAGAAAACCTTATACTATAATTCTACAAGCGACTCAATATTTACACATTTATACTGTTACACAGAAATATTAATAATTATTATTATTAAGGTTTTATACTGTTGCTGACTGCGTATAATTAGCAGCAACACTAAAAAAAGCTTTCTATTAAAGGTATCTAAAAAGCTTTTTAAACCCCTAAAAAAGTTTGTGAGTTTTTTTTTATATATACAAGATTATTTGAAGGTTTTGTTCTGCAACAGTCTACTACATGTATATTTACATAAAACGTTATGTACACATATTAATTTTCGTATTTAGCACGAAATTTAAGGTACATATACTACAATTCGGCATTGTCATATAATTATGTACAGTCGAACACAAACAATAGATATACAACAGTATAAAACCAATAAGTATACTAAGCATTTCTTAAAGTATAGGTACATAAAAACATAGTTATGTCAATCAGATCGAAGTTTGGCAAGGCTTTTGACAAATATGGTCTACAGAAAGGTGAGCCTTGCCAAAAGTCTCATTTGACATAACAAGTATATCCCAGTCGACGCTCTTTGACATAATAAACCTTTGACATAAAACAGAAGGAACCATTAAGCAGTTGGTTTTATAAAATCCCGGGGTTGCTTTCGACAAACACCAAAACTGGGTCACTGAAGCATACTAAATAAATAGTTTTTGTATATTTATTTTCTGCTCACCTTTCTACGTTGGGATACATTTTTCAACTCATAATCGTAGTTTGCGTTGACAGTTCGAAATGCCGAAACATTTAATAATGTTGCCACAATTTAAAATTGAATTAAAATAAAATTTCGCTTATTTATCCCACCCATCCCTGTCATCATCATGATTTTAGCCGCATACCGTCCCCTGCAGGACGGCTGCTAATGATTTCCAAAATGATCGCTTCAAAGCGTCACTGTACTCAGTAGACGATTAATTAAAGCTGTCGGTAAAAAACTATTTGCCTATGATTTTAAATCCTAAGCGTCCGTGGAGTAAATACTCAGCGGCCAGAACGTCAAATGTGGTAATCTCCACCTGTCAAAAAATGTCAAAGGCGTCAAAAATAGTAAGGATTAAAGTAGCTAGAAGACAGTCATCCGCGCACCACATCTACACTACGGTTGCTTGGTCGACGGACAGGAAGCGCGAACGACTGCGGACCGACTCTCAGACGATGTCGTGACACGAGTTGCCGTTGCCGGTGCGTGTTGTCTTCGTCGGCTGCGGCCGGCCCGACATTCCGTCGTTGTACGGCGGCGGGCAGTACATCACCTGAGAACAATTAAGTTTTTTGTACAAAGTTTTATTTTTAGACAAAAGTTATTATTAGGACAAATTAAATAAGCCCAAAATCGAAGGAGTTGCATCATTTTATTACTGAGTTACATCGAATGCCTTTCGTCTTCGTGATTAGACTCTAGGCATAGTCTACCATAAAGTGCTCGTCAAGAATATTCAAACGAGTCTAACTCAATGAGGTTATGTTGTTTTTTAACTTAGTTCCGTCGAATACCTCCCGGCTCCATCATCAGAACAGCTTATCAACTTCATAATATTGTATAGTTATTCGACTTACATAATTATGCAAAATTTCTGCTAAATCGGTTGAGGATGACTGTTTGAAAATTGAGTTGCAAGATTTCACCTAAATAAACATTCAGACAAGTTTTATTTTATTTTTTCAATTTTCAAAGTAATTTTTAATTTGCATTGCTAATTAAATAATAATAAAAGAAAACTTGTAAAAAAAGATAATTACAAATATTTTCTTTCATGCTGAAAAAACTTAGAATGTACCAGCAGCTTCTCTTTCATCGCATTTCACAGCAGCTTCTCTTTTATCCAATCAAAGGAACGGGCAAAATTTATACTTTTATTACCTTGCAGCAATTTTTTGAGGATTAGCTGCTACGCACCTTTAAAATCAATTACGGACTTTGAAATTTCACCACTTTCTAACTGATGGATCTTAACAGATACGGAACCCCAACACACTTGCTCTAAAACATAAACAAGGCAACTTTCAACAACGCATTTTACCAACTCACTTTGATGTTGTGAGAGTAAACTCATAAATTATTGTTATCCGAAGTGGCGCGATCTTCTAGGAACAAAGTTCGCGTTCGCTCAAAGGGTTTTTGAACTACAAGTGGTTTATTAAACTAGCTTTGCAACTATAATATTCGCGTATTAGGCAGTTACGTAGAAAAAAGGGTGCTTTATTTATTTAAAAAGTATTTTAATGCCATATTCAGTACACATATTTACAAAAATTCATTAGCTTTGACAAAAAATTTATAAAAAACACTTGAGAGGTCTCAAGGGTCACCCGGATAGAACGAAGTTCGAGAGAGAGAGAGAGACAGACATAGAAACACGCGCACGTCGCGCAAAAAGTGTCGTTACAACTTTTGGTCTTAATTTTTTCCTTTCGCAACGCGCGATAAGGAACTTCGTTCCAATAATACACAATATGCTTCGTCATAAGATGTATTTAACTAGTTACAAATAAGTATCCGCAACATGCTTCGTCATTTATGTCATAAAATAATGTATATTTTGACCTAATTTTTATTTCTCATAATAATGATTAAACTTTATTGCCCTTTGGCCCAGTATTGGATTGATAAAGGCTACAAAGTAGAAAATACTAAACACAAGATAATTCTTGTATTTTTCTGCTTTCCTACATTCATTTATTTTGATTTTACGCATTATAGTTTCCCACTAACTTGTGTTTAGCTAAATACGTAGTTGCAAAGCCAAGGAATGGGACGCCAAACCACATTCAATCTATTCCGGATGAGCAGTTTTCGACAAATTCTTTGAAGAGCATGAAGCCGGAAAGTTCACCTTAGGCTTCAACAGAGATCGAAAACCACACGTGTTAGAGAAAATACAATAGGTATTACAAAGAATCCCTTTTCCGGACGAGTTATTTCTGTTCAGAGCAATTTTGATTGACACCATGACTATTTGTGTATATAATACTGGTCTTTGATTTACTTGCCATCGTATTCTTGATCGCTCAATGTTTATTTTTAATACAACATTTATTTGATTCATTTTATGCTTATTCTGTGATCCATTGATGAAACATGCTGCGGATGTGTTATTTGAGTGTAAAATTACTAATATTAAATGCCTTCTATGATTTATCTTTTCTTTTTATAGTACAGGAACAAGATTCATGTGATTGATCCAAGTTTTGTGAAAGACATAAAGGTGCGACACATTTCTCGTATTTTCATTGAGATCTGGGTGAGGAAAAAAATTGTTACTATTAACTGATTCACGCAGCTATATTTGTAAGTACGCTACGCATGTGTGCCATATTTCTTTGTTGTTTTTGTTTATGTAAAATAGTAGAAATTCAACGAATTTCAAAAGATTCTACATAATTATTATTATTATAATTTGACAAGATTCAAACAAAAAAAACTCAATAAAATTTAAAAAAGGAACGAAATATTCAAAGGATTCAAAAGGATTAAAAAATATTTGTAGGGATTCTAAAGAGAAATCACTTATCTGAAAGCGACTAAAAAGGAACAAAATATTCAAAGAATTCACAGGGATTCAAAGGGATTCAAAAAAAATTAAAGGGATTCTAAAGAATAATCACCTTTCTGAAAGCGACCCTGAAGTTCTCCGACAGGAAGGCGTACAGCAAAGGGTTCACGCAGCTGTTCATGTACGCCAACACGTGTGACACGATCTGGGCTGTCACCGTCGCGTACGTGATGTTGTATTTGTCCAGTGCCTTCACCAGTAAGATTATCTGAAACAATGGAGAAAGATTTCAGTGGATTGTAAGGTAATTAGGTAATCTATCGACAATATTATTTTAAAATTGAGAAGGAGTTTGTGCCGTCTGGTTTTCGTTGACTATATCAAAAATTAAAACTAGTAGTTCGCCACGAACTTAGACCTCGCAATTAATATTTCAGAATAATGTGAACCTGATTTGGATGAATTATCGGTGCAGGTTAACCGATATGCGGATTTATGGTTGTGACCAAATTTCCAAAATAGTTGCCAATCACGCCTTTCTTCAAATGACTTTCGATCTAGCTCTGAAATGTCAGGAGCACCTTCCAACCATACATACATGGATATGAGGTCTACCGTGATGCTGAAATTCAGTTTACTTGGATCGTAGTAGTCTTTTACCGAAAAATTACCCATTATTTTTCAAATGACAAAGTCAGGTCGTTATTGGAAAAACCAGAAAACTATAATGGGTTTTCGTTTAAATGTTTATTTGTATTGCCGTGGCTCTATGCCGCTGCTCATTGGTTTCTTACTCTCTTCGTAAAGCTACTTCGCGTGTTTTGGTTGCTGTTGATCTCTTGTTAGTTCGTAGCATAATTACTAATACTACTACAGAAGCACAGACAAGCAGCGATAGCCATTGAACGAAAGTTCGCTCAATAAAATTGCTAAATTTAATAAACAAGCCAACAATCAATCAAAATAAGCAAAAACTGAAAAAAAAAACTAATCGTAAAGTAAGCAAAACCCTTTTTTTAAGTCGGTTAAATATGATAAAATTTATAGGACCACTTATGAAACTCAAAATAATAACTATAATAGTTATTCAGAGAAATTACTTCGTGGACCCCAGGGTGTATGTAGTTTTAAGAAAGTTGTTCAGTAACCCGGACTGAATTCACCCTTAAATAGTTTCAGTATATTTTGTAAGAAGATTTGTATTGTAGATCCGTCACGGCTTAGTCAGCTAGACTTCACGAGTCACCCTAAACCCGTTTAAGTATAACGTATAAAAAAGTTGTTCAGACAAAAAAGTTGTGTAAATAAAAAAAAATCGTTTTTATAATGGCAACAAAAAAGTCTAATGACATTTTTTAAAATGTTTTGAAATGGCGGATATATGATAGTTTTAAAATTTTAAACCCCCATATTTCCGCCATTTTGAAAAATTTCGAAAAACTGGCTCGACAAAAAAATTCTATGTTGTTGCTGAACCTGCTTACAAAATTTCATGAGAATCGGTTAAGAAATGCGACCTGTAGGCGAGAACAGACAGACAGACAGACAGACAGACAGACAGACAGACAGACGGACAAAAGAATTTTTGGCTAATCTCGAAACTGAGACGCTTCGCTCGCTTCGCTCGCTCGGTCAATAAGATTTTTCAATTTTCAAAAATTATCAAAAATTGTTAAAAAAAGTTTGTCGAAGTTCAGTTTGAGTGGGACTCCCACCATAAACTTAAACATTATATACTTTGCTTATAATGCAACCGGGAACAAATATAAGCTTTCAAAGCATGGATGAAACACTAATTTACCTATACAAACCCTTCACCAGCTACAAGATATAAAAAAAATATTTTTAACTACAAGGTAAATGAAAATAGTGTTTGTAATTTTTTAATTAAAGTTAACGTTGAACGTACTTAGTAGACACGCACGACGAAACAAAGTTCTTTCTACTGGAAATGAAATATTGTTAGAACTACGAGTAGTTTTACAAAAGAAAACTGTATAAATAAATTACAATTTACAATACAATACAAATACTCTTTATTGCACCATAAACAAAAGGAACTACAAAACAGAAAAAAGAAGACCGAAATATTATAAAAGGCTATTTACTTCATTTTCAGAAATAATATTCGCTCATAATTCGATTTAAGCACTTCTAAAATAACTTCACTCATCGGATAAAATATTTTTAATTTTCCAGTGTGGATGAAAAGGATTAATTTTAATAATTAATCGCTCTTGAAACGATACCCGAAATTAAATCTGGCTCGTAACGCTTTTCACATTGGTCGAGTTCTTTAGGCCGCGTGGCTTTTGGACTACTCTATCTCTCTTCCTGTGTGTCGTAAGAGGCGACTATAAGATTAAACCGCAAATATCTCGTGCTCTTGTAGATAGAACATGTACATTTGCCAGGCAAATTAAAAAACCCCGACTTTCAAGCGTTCACTTTCTATAACTTTGAACCACTGAGTCGATTTCTATCCAATATTTGAAATTAGTAGCTGAACAATAATTATGAAAAACATATTTTAGTTTCATATGTAAACAGTACCTGGGCGACCGAGCTTTGCTCGGTTACATCTCAAACATTAACAATTTTTTTTTAAACTTGTCTAAAAACAGTGCAAAATAAAAAAAAAGATATAAACTTAAACATAAAAAAAAAATAAAGTAAGTCACCGAGTGGGATTCGAACCCGTAACACTCTTTCTAGCGGTCGCTATCCTTAACCACTGAGCTAAATCAAGGTGGTCGCGGCGCGACGAAATTAGCGACCATATTCTGCGTGTAAAAAAAAACGCATGAAAACTCGAAAACACGCGTTTTTCCAAACATAAAACTAATCTAGATCGATTGTTTACCCCCGAAAACCCCCATATACAAATTTTCTGCGAAATCGTTAGAGCCGTTTTCGAGATCACAGAAATTTATAAATAAATATATATATATACATACAAGAATTGCTCGTTTAAAGGTATAAGATAAAAACGCCAACTTATGATGAGTAGCTAAACTAGATAATCCAATTGATGTTAAATTTAATTGATATCCGATGAGATCCGAAAAACAGTAGTAACGGTATTAAGAGACGGACCAAACCGCGTATTTATTATCTTGTTACACATTCTTGCCTATTCTCTCGATTATTTACGATCTGCGGAAGATAGAAGCAGCTGTTTTTCGCACGGACCAACAAGAATAATTTTGGTTAAATTGTTTATTGTTGTTGTTTTTGTTAAATTGTTGGTAAATTTGTACTTTAATTTAAGATATCAAAATAACTCGCACCTCGCTGACTCTACTCGCCATATTTGAACGTAATCATAAGCACTCAATTCACAATTAGAAAAGTGGCGGCCCAGTCAAAATGATGAAACAGAATTAATTATTTAACGAAATGCTCGCCTCGAGTATTTTTATGTTATTTGCGTAAACAGACAACGTAATAAACTTCTAATTTCTTTTTACCAGAATGGCTGAAAAAAAATTACAAAGTCATAAGTCAAAAATCATTTATTTATCTTTAAATAATTGTATCATATATTTAGAAGTTTTCCTTCTAACTTCATGTTTAAAAGTAACAAAATTCTAGCTCTATAATTTGTATTAATGATTTATAACTTGGTGATTGTCAATTTGCCATTATTGTATAATTAATTATTGCAATAATTATTGTATACCTATGTAAATATTTATTTTGTGCAATAAAATATTTGCCATTTTTCTTTCCGTTTCATAATGCGGAGGGTATTGAGCAGGTGGGGCAGGCGCCTGCAGCCGCCTCTACGAGGCAAGAACGGGCCAGAGGTGCGAGGACAAGGGACGGGAAAGCATATTGCGCGGCGCCTTAGGAGATTGCTTTCTTTATGTAATCTTATACCTTTAAACGAGCAATTTTTGTATATTTATATATTTATAAATTTCTGTGATCTCGAAAACGCTGAAAATTGGTATATGGGGGTTTTCGGTGCTAAACAATCGATCTAGATTAGTCTTATGTTTGGGAAAACGCGTGTTTTCGAGTTTTCATGCGTTTTCCTTTCCACGCAGAATGTGGTCGCTAATTTCGTCGCGCCGGCCGCTATCAGTTTTGGCTTAGCAGTTTAGGATGCGGACCGCTAGAAAGAGTGTTATGGGTACGAATCCCATTTGGTGACCTACTTTTGTTTTTTTTTATGTTCAAGTTTTTATATAATTTTTTATTTTTTATTGTTTTCAGACAAATTTTAAAAAAAATTAGTTAATGTTTGAGATGTAACCGAGCAAGGCTCGGTCGCCCAGGTACTACTTATATTAATTCTGTGGAGCATGGAATAAAATTTGACAATATAAACCTTCATGAACTCTGTTAACAATGTATTTTTCGGTTGGGCCAATTGTTCGTCATCATTATCACCAGGTCTTTTTATCTCCATTGCAGGAGCACGACCCTCTCTGTGCTACCAGAGTCATTCTTGGCCATCAGAGCAGCCAGAGCATTTCGCCTACACTCTCCTCGCTGGCCAGACGGGTTGGAGAGATCTCATTAATGTTTATACGCTTTGTCTAGCTTGTATTTCCTAAGTCGACCTTCTACGACATCCACGGGAAGACTAGGAGTGGACTTTATTCGCCGAAAACCACACAGCGAATGATGGCTATTTTAATGAATGTCTGTCGAATATTCAAAACATTATATCCAATTCCGATATAAATGTTTCATCTCATGCAAATACTTCGTTCGGACTGTCTGGCAACAATCATTCTGACGTTTCTAAAGTGGATAGTTCTATTGTTTGTTTGTTAGTTGTGCTTAGTTGATTTATCTATTTGTTTTACGTAACCTGTATTCCGACGACTCACACACACATTTACATTTTGCAAACTTCACAACATTTTGTGATATTCGCAAAATGTAATGGTAATAGTGTTTAGGAATATAAATTGACCTGTAATGACCAGCAAAATTTGCTTTAATATTACATCCATACACAAAATAGCGTAAGAAATTAGTTATCGAAGTATCAACTTTACCCACAAACTTTGTCAATTGTCTTTGCTCAAGAAGGAGTGAAGTGGAGAAGAAAAAACCGAAAAGCAGACCCCAAGCTTCACAATACAACTGAAGATGCTTAATGGAATACGCTAAGATGAGAGAGAGAGCAATACATAAGAAGTTCCTTATTGCTAGTAGACAAACAAGTCAGAATTATGTAAGGTCTTACAAAATATACTGAAACTGCAATTTCTGGCTCTTTATACAAACTCGAATCACCTGATCGTTTGACTTGTATGGGAGGCCAAAAATTTCTTTTCATATTTCGATACATGTTCCTTGGGGAAAGTTGTTTAGTATAATGGACTGAATTCACCCTTAAAATAGTTTCAGTATATTTTGTTAGACCTTATGTATACCCGTTTTATAATAGTTTAAAATCGCACATACTATAAAGGCAAAAATTTGTTAGTGTGTATGTACTTCTTGACGCGCAAACAGCTGAACCAATTTTGATAAAATTTGGTATGCAGAGGCCGCAGGGCGCAGCTAGTCAATATATAAAACTCTACAATCAAAATAAAGTATCGGCGCAAACATCCGAATCAAAGTTAAACCGAAAATACGTTTCCTTAACTTTCCGATAGTGAAAAAACTCCGCGGATACACGTCGGATTGAATAAGATAAATGGTCTGAGAGTACATTTAAATATTATGTAGGGAGGTCAGTGAGATGATTTGCATAGAACTGACGAAAACAGTCAATTAACATAATGCTTAAAGCGACTTTTGCTTTTATAAATAGCAGTTTTCAGTCAAAAATAGGGAGACAAGATTTTTTCTACAAAGTACAATGCTCGTACTGTAGGTAATATGTATGTAAAACTTTTCAATTGTATGTGTCCACAAGGCATATATGAGTTACTAGCTGTATCGGTGGAATTTCGGGATAAAAACTATTCTATGTCCTATCCCGGGTATCAAACTATATCTATATCAAATTTCATCTAAATAGGTTGCAGCGTAAAGCAAACAAGCAAACAAATGTACAAACTCACTTTTATAATATTAGTAAGGATAAGGTTAAGGATAAAGATTATCGCGTACATGTAAGCATAATGTTAAAAATGTAGTGTGCAGATCAATATGCATATTCTCACAACCCTCTTTTCCATTCTTTTTGACCCCAAAACTCCATCATATCTCAAATCAAAATTCATTTTTCTTGGTGATACTCATTCAAAAAATCTTCGCTCTTCTAGCAATCTCCGTCTTGAGATACCATTTCACCGGAGTGGGTTCTTTGAACGTTCGTCTGCTGTTCAAGCGGTAAAGCTTTGGAACGCCCTTCCAATCAAGATCCAGAAGGCTCGCAATCGTGTAGCGTTTAAAAGTGCAGTGCGTGCACATTATCTTCAGGAACTGTCAGATAGAATACAAATAATATATATGTAGTATATGTATTGCTTATTATATCTATCTATGTATATTTTGAATGTAAGTTTATTGATATATATTATTTTATTTATTGAATATATGTTTTTATTTATATTACTAAATATTAGTAAATCTTTCAAAATTACGTATTTTGCACCTCCTTCTAAAGACTTCTTATTCTCGGCACCACCAGTGGGTTGACTGGTAGATAAAGCCTATGGCTTTAAGTCCGCCTATTACATTTGTAATAAAGTTAAATAAATAAAAAATAAATAAAATATGTACCCAGTTTTGTGCATGTAGATATAACATACACATCATCATTATTTCAGCCGCATAACGTCCACGACTGGACATAGGCACAACATACACGTAATTTAATTAAATAAATAATTTATTTTTACTTGGACGTTTATACGATTGAGGTAACACACACAACAAAAATATAATTTACGTACTAAACTTGTCGTTTAGGAATTTTTCTACAGAATTATAGGCCTTCGAGATCACTAATAATTTAAAACGTCATCTGCTTTTATATTTTCATGAATTTGCAACGTGGCATCAGGTAAATTCAAATTAAATTCAGTCAGTCAGTTCTATACGTTGGTTATCAACAGGGCTCCTGAATTTTGCGGCGAGGCAGCGGCATTTGTCTGTTTTTAGGTTCGTGTAACTAAAACATGGCCTCGATCCCTAAACCCTTGGAATGAGACGTTACCTGCCGTTCTTGCTTTTCTTTCTGCGGTGGTATTAGAGCTTTTAATGACAATCCTTTCTAATGGTAATGATGTTCTGAGGTTTTATTGTATTTATTGTATGATTTTATATTTAAGTAAGTAGATAATCATCATCATATTAGCCACAGGAAGTCCACTGCTGGACACAGGCCTACCCCAAGGATTTCCAAAACGACTGATCGGAAGCGGCCTGCATTCAGCGCCTTCCTGCAACCTTACGCAGGTCATTTGACCATCTAGCTAGCATGTGGGTGTCCTACGCTGCGCTTGCCGGTACGTGGCCGCCATTCGAGAACCTTTCTGCCCCATTGGCCATCTAACTAAGTAGATAAAACTAGTTAAGATTGCCTAATCGACGTTTCTGGGGACCTTAGAGCTGGTGCGCATTTTGACCAAAGATTAAGTCTGGCCATACAACGAGGCAATGCCGCCAGTCTCTTAGGCACCCTGCCTTGCGACCGTAGCGGTTGGGGTCTATTATTTTTAACTAGCAGAAGCCCGCGACTTCGTTCGCGTGGACTTTATGTCTCTGGAAAATGCTCATCAGGCTGAACAACTTTTACTAAGGCGGCATTTTTATATCTCCTAAAGTTTAGCTGGACCATTATGGTTCTGCATCAGGCGTTCCATTTCCCAAAATCATATATACCCTATATGTTGCCCAGGCTTAATAGCTATATAACAAAATAAGTTCCGTTCGAATCCGTCCAGTATTTCCGGAGATTAGCGTGTACAAACAGACAAACAGACATACAGACAAACAGACAAACAGACAAACAGACAAACAGACAAACAGACAGACATTTTTAAAAAAAATTCTTACTCTACTACAACGACTCCATCGCCCCCAATATTTTTTTTGGAAATATATTTAATGTACAGACACACTTTTTTTACTGTTTTATTATATGTATAGATAAGATTATTTTAGTTTATAGTTTTATTTTAATTTAGGTAGGTTATTTAGTTTTTAGTTGAAGTAATCATTTTATGATTTTTTATTAATTAAATATTGCGTGATTTTTATTTTGTTACTTATACTTTTCTTTTTAACATTAGTGTCAGATTTTTCAGGCTGCCTAAAGGCATTTGACATAGCTTGACGACTGCCATACAATGATGACAGCCGGGACCAACGGCTTATACGTGTCTTTCCGAAGCACGGATGAGCTCGAGAATCCGAGTGATCCGAGTTTTAGAACGTAAAACGCTAAATCCCGTTTATACGTGAGGAAGGGTCATACCCGTAATAAATCGAACTACGGGCTATACCTATTACTATAGTATAAAGACATTAAAATAACAGTCAAAAAACAACAAAAAAACTTCGTTATTTCCACACAGAAGTATCCAGCCGGCCGGGCAATTCGTATGTGAATGTTGTTTTTTTTTTGTTATTTTTTCTGTTTTAATTTAGTTTTAATTTTATTAAACTTTAGTCATCTAGTATACTCGTAGCCCATGGTTCGATTTATTACGAGTATGTCTCTTACACGTTGTATAGATAAATCATGTACTTATGATTATGAAGTACAAAGGTATATTCACCTGTATTGGACACCAGCACACGGCGAAGACCACGACGACCACGACGACCATCCTTGTGACCTTCTTCCTCCCCCTCCTGCTCTCCGCCGACACCCTCCCTCCCGGGGCACTCTTCCACAACCTCGTCAGCATACACATATACAGCACACTAATCAAAGCCAGTGGAATCACGTAGGAAGAGAGAAAAAACGACATCTGGAATCCTAGCTTGCTGTACCCCTGTTCCTCTAGAAACACGCACGAGGAATGATTCCTATGATAATACGCATATTCCCTCTCCCCGTGACAGATCCCTACAGGAATTGCTGTTGTTAAAATCACTACCCAAATACAAGCTATAGCTAATAACGCGTTCTTCTCTGTGCGTATCGACATCGACGCTATAGGATGCACCACTGCCATAAATCTATCTAAAGACATTAAAACTAACGTATACACAGACGCGTGAGCTGTTACTACTATGAAGTATTGCACTACTTTGCACCACCAATCCCCGAACGGCCATCTTGGCATTACATAGTCTGTAGCTGTGAACGGAACGCAGAATATAACAAAAAGAAGATCAGCAACTGCTAAGTTTATTATTAGCAAGTTGGTGGTGGATCTCATGCCAGGGTTGGCAGCGACGACGAGGACGACTAAAGCATTTCCAACTAAGCCTACTATCCCTATGAATCCGAAGAATATTGGCACAACCCTGGATACGACTTTCTCGAGTAATTCTCCATTTTCGTACTCGCTGCTGTAGTTGCAGCCTCCTAGACTAGCCTCCTCGCTGGTGAGGTTGAGGCATATGCTGTAGAGGTCGTCTTCGGCGTCCATCTTGTTATCTCATCGCTCGGCTACCTGCAACAATGGAGAGTAAAATGAGGATGTGTGGAACAGGCAACAATGCGAGATGAATTACTTTTGGTGGGAAGATGAAGGGTTGTTTTTACATACATTGTATTCTGAGCAAAGTAAAAATATTATTAATTTAAAACCTTTTCGCCTAATGTAAAACTTTTCGTAGAAATGCATTCTCAAATAAGATTGAAAGGCAGCCGGTGGCCGGCTGTAAAACTATGCAAAAAGTTTTGCACGGGCCAGGGCCCGACGTCAATACTCTTTGGGATTGCAATCAGCACCAGATTTTTATGTTTAGTCTTATATTCACCTCTTAGGACAAACACAGGTAGTGGCCCTTTTCTAGGCCATAACCCATACGGCCAGTAAAAAGTAAAAAAATCTATAGTACACTACTGCAGGGGCCGGGAAGTTAGGCAGTGCCAGACAAGCAGTTTTCAATTTGACAATATTTACGAGTCCGGCAAACATAAATGTGAGGAAATAATAAAAAGAAATAACGAACTATGCAAATTATTTACCAAAATAATAAATTTTTACTGCAAACAGTATATAATCACTGCGTGAAACGTGTGTTTTCCCGCGTTTTCAAGTACAAAGGAAACATATCCCATACAACCCAGTCATATTTTACGCAAAAATTAATACCGTAGATTATTCTCTCGAAACGAAAATAAAGCAATATTTTCGTATAATTTTATACCAATATTTTTATAAAATTGTTGTCATATTCATATAAATGCTGGAAGGGTGCATTTTTATTATGTTGTAGGAATTGCTGAATGACAAGTTACATAATTGGAAGCTTTCAGGTCAAAAATAAATTACACGTGTGTTAAGAAAAATATAACGTTACTAAATAATGTCACTTGTCATTGATCATATTATTATCCATCTTAAAAGTGATTTTAGATTAATGATTGCAGAAAAACTGATATATTAAGACCGCTATTACAATTTGTAAAATTGTAACTGTATACATATTTCGCTAATCAACCATATTATATTCTATTTGGTTACAAGAAACTATGACCTCATTAGTCTGGTGTTTGTTTTGAAGTTCAGAAAAAGTATCTGATTTGAATTATTCTATAAAATAGCAAATTGAATTAACAATAAATTCTTATGCTTACTTTCCTGGCCTAGGCTGATAAAGTAATGCATGCAAGAATTACAAACTTTATCATAATCATCATCAGATCTTTTTGTCTCCACTGCAGGAGCACGTCCCTCTCTGTACTACCAGAGCCATACTTGGCCAGAGCAGCCAGAGGACTTGGCATACACTCTCCTCGTTGGCCAGACGGGTTGGAGAGGTCTCACAGATGTTTACAAAATTTACAAATTGACATTAATTTTAAACTTGACATCATGCTAAATTAATAATTATGACATAACAATGTATTCTCAGTCCACACATCTATTTTTAATATCAGTATAATTGTAAGTTGACGTTTTTGAAGAAAATGCTGCAGTACAGTTTGTTACCGTTTCTTCTGTACTTGCGCTCAGGAAGCGGCAGTAAACTTAGCTATAAGTAAACGATCTGCCGTCAACATTTACCTTATAAGAAATCAAAAGAAAAAAAAGTGACAATTATCAAGTGATACAAATATCCAAAGATAAATAATAGTACATTATAGTACTAGTGTGTAACATTGGTGATTACCGCCGTGGCGCCATTGAGACCCGAGCCGCAGGCGAGGGTCTTAAGAGAGCCAAGGACGGTAATCATCAATACACACGTGTATCATACGACGTTTTTCAACACACTTGTGAATAAAATAACAATAAAAACTCATTTTATTTAGTAAATAAAAAGTTTATTTAGAGAAACAATTAGTAAATGTGCAGTTAATAAAATTATAATTAACTGTTTTTGATGGCATAGCGGTCTCATCGATAGATTATTTATTGAAATACTTTCATGTTCTATTGTAATTTGAGGTGGCTCATTATTCGTGTAGGTAGGTGAAATCCAGTCATTGGATGTACTTGGTGTTTCGTCAGTAGGAATCTTTTATAATTTTTTCAATATCGTCAGACGATAAAACCTTTGACTTCTTGCTTCTAAATCCATCGGTTAATTCGGATAGTCTCTTTAGATAAGCTGACAAATGAAAGTATTTTTTTTAAGTCCACTCCATTCTTTGTTCGGACTGTACTTTTTAACATTGAGTATAAACACCACAAAGAGCTAGGTTTGTACTTAGAAGATAATTATTTAAAGTACGCCATGAACACTTTTTTTATGAAAAAGAATGCGTATTCTTGCTGTTTTGCCATTTTATGAAATTTTGGTAAGCTAATAGATATTTTTCCTTGGAGTTTTCAGGTAGTAAACTTTCTGTAACGTTAAGGGCTTCACATCTTATATCGGGCGGTGTACAACATAAATCATTTTCTTCGTAACTAGTACTTGTAGACATTTTAATTAATAAATAACTATAATTTCAACAGTGAAAACGAGTTGTGAAAATGTTTCGCTATGGCGGTAAAAATTAATCAGTTTTCGTATGCGCGCGCATTTCGATCGGCCACAGACTAAAGAGATGAGGTTTTTTTTTTATTTTCCGCGCATAGGATTTGCGCCTATTCTGCCAAGTACAAAATGGGGAATTTAAAGTTTTCTTTTATTACAGAGAAAACAAAAGATATATTTGAGTAAAGTTTTACTTACTAAACACGTACGAGTTAAAATTATCTATTTAAATAAGAAGTTACATAAAATGAGCAAGCAAAAGGAACATTTATTTGTTTGTTCTATTGAACACGATCTTTTTTTTGAATAAAAACTTTTTTAATAAGAACAAAGCAACTCAACCAATAAAATTTAAAAAAAATCTATAACTCACTAGTGAGTTATAGCAATGAAAAAGTCACAGTTTAATTATGGGTGTCATTATGTGCCTAATTGCGGTGACCATAGAGCCACTTTATGAGCAAGTGTGTTGAAAATGATTTTGATTTTGACTTTGTTTAAACTTTGTTTAGCTTGTATTTCCTTCCTTTCCTTCTACGACATCCACGGGAGGACTTGGAGTAGCCCTATTCTACTCTGCCGGAAACCACACGGCGAATTAAAAACTTGGTGTACGCCTTATTTTTACTTCAATATTTCCTACATTTCCAAGCATGCTTGAGAAAATATCTATTACAGATTGCTACAAATACCTACACAGCACAAAGAAACAATATGTCATCTCCATATTTCTCAAACGACTCGGCGCGAGCTTGATTTCAATCACGTAAAAGCATTTCAATCTGGCAAACCAAATAGCGCCATCAAAGACAATGCAAATGCTACATTATGCAAGTGCCGATCAAAGGAGATGGTGCAATAAAAACGCAATTTGTGGCCAAATT
Organism: Acrobasis consociella; assembly: GCA_963555685.1. Classification (NCBI taxonomy): domain Eukaryota; kingdom Metazoa; phylum Arthropoda; class Insecta; order Lepidoptera; family Pyralidae; genus Acrobasis; species Acrobasis consociella. Next base: position 1,010,293 of record OY743115.1, read on the forward strand.
GAGACGACGTTTCTTTAGTGCTCAGTTACAAAATAACGATGGTACATAAAAATATGCGATGACTTGTAAATATTGCTGCTTACTAAAATAAAAATAGAAGAACAGATGGAAAGTCTTTCCATCTGTTCTTTAAATAAATATAAAAATATCCCTGTTTTATACTAATAAAAATATCTTTGTTTTTATATTGTTGTTTTGTTTGTGTTGTCTTTTAATAAACATAGAAGAACAGATTTAAAGGATACCCTTTCCATTTGTTCTTCTATTTTTATTTATGAAATGGTTTTAATTAAATAGTTTAAAACATCTAAAAGATCAAATCCATGTTTCAGCTAAATTAATAAAAGTACTACCTCCGTGGTGTAGTAGTTAGAGCGTTCGACTCATACCCGGAGGTCGCGGGTTCGATTCCCGGCGGGGGCAACGACTTTGTGTTGTTGTCCTAGTTTCTAGATTCTAGGCTGATCACCTAATTGTCTGATAAGTAAGATGATCCGTGCTTCGGAGGGCACGTTAAGCCATCGGTCCCGGTCACTGTATTTGACATTGGGCGTTACCTAAAGCCATGTCAGAGACCTTTAGGGCGGTTAAAAAACTCTGACACTTGTGTTAGTCACTAACACACACGATAAGAAGAAGAATAAAAGTATTTCTTACAGAACGGAATCTACTAAGGTCCCGCGCTATTTGCGTCCCTTTCCCCCGTCCTCGCCAAAGCATGTAAACATCAACGAGACCTCTCCAACCCTTCTGGTCAAGTATTTGGCTGCTCTGGCCAAGTATGGCTCTGTAGACAGAGGGGGTCATACTTCTGCAGTGGAGATAAAAAAGACCTAATGATGATGATGACACAATATCCGAAGTATGTGTTGAAGGTTATACCTCAGAAATAACCTTTCATATTTGTTTTACAATGACTCAACACGAAATATCATCATTGTATCAGCTACAAAGTATCCGAAGATGTCCAAAAAATAGGAGGTAGTTTTAGTGTGTATTATTTTCTTGTTGTATTTATATTTATAATAATGCACAATATAGTTTTTTTTTTTAAATTCAGATTGTACGTTAGAATTATTTATTATTTAGTTTATTCTTATTTGTAATTTCATATCTGTTGTTGGGTTATTAATTTGTGATAAATAATTGTGAACTCTCCGACATATGTATTAAATATCCTTCCATAAAAGAGGTATAACTATCTATGTTCTCGTCATTTTGTGCCCCTGATTTATGTAGTCATGAATATGTAAACATGTTCTTTGCCGTTTCTTATCACGGCGAACACTCGCGGTACTTATTATGGGAATTTGATTTAGGAAAATATGCTCTTACACTAAATCTTGCTTCGTATGTTAACTAATACTTATCGATATAAGATATTATCACTTTTCGAGACAACATGGTTAAATTTGTATTACATTAGAGTTATAAACTGGTACCCCCATTTTGTTGTTGGTCTCCCATGCTGGTCTGGGAGAAATAAAATAAAACTTGGAATGTACCAGCTGCTTCTCTTCCTACGCAGATCGTAAAAGCCGATCGAGAGAATGGGCAAAAATGCAAATCATGTTAACAGGCGATGCGGCTAGCAACCCATCACTGTATTGATTGCTTTTCCATCTTCTCGCCCACCATGACGCTAAAAGTGGCTTTTGGGTCTTGCGGCCCTGGGCTCTGCATAGCCGCAAGACCCAAAATGCTCTGTCTGCCCCATTAGGGATAAAGACGTGATAGTATGTATGTATGTATAAACTGGTACGTGTAATTAGTTTTTATTGCATTCCGTTTGCCCAAATGGTTTGCATACTTTATCGGCAGATAAATGCGGTTCTAGATGTACATATGACTTGGCCTCAGTGAACGAATTCCGTCCACTGAAAGCAAGTGTTTATATCATCAAGTTTCATATAAAAACTATTATGATAAGAGACCCTACTATTAAGGGCCAATTCACACTGAAACGGCAGCGGCTGGCAGCTATTTCTATCGATCTGGTAGTTATTTCTATCGATGAAATGAATAGAATAGCTTCAAGTCTTACTCAGCAAAGGAATTCAAAGAAATATTTACTCAATGACGTTAGCGATATGGTTTAATTTAGCTCGAATCAGAACTCGGCACCTTTTCGTTTAGCTACCTAGAAGTGCATTGCAAGCCAATGTCATTCTTACTAGCTGAGCCCCGCGGTGTTACCCGCGGAAAAGTAGTCTATGTGTTAATCCGGGGTCTCAGTTTTCTGCAAACCAAATTTTATCAAAATTAGTCCAGCCATTAGCGCACAAACAAACATAAACACTCACAAAGTTTCGCCTTTATAATATTTGTTTGATAGTGTTATTTAAATATTTATAAACTGTGCAACAATGCGTAATGTATACCAAACATACCTATTGATTGACGTTTAAAAGTGCCTGCATATTAAATAAACATTTAATTCTTTGATTTCCAAAAGTGTAAATATAAAGAAAACATAGCTTCAGTTTAAGTGGAGAACTGGCTTACAGTTTAACTTTACAACTCTCAAAGTGCAGTGCAAGTGGGTAACATTCTAGAGCCGTAACTCCGACCGTCGGAGCCTAACGTACACCAGCGATTGGCGAGGTTGTGATTATTCACTTGTAAAATATCGTTTCCTTAAACACCACTCATTTGAAATTCTAAGTTAAGTATGTTAGCTCTGTTTAGGGTTCCGTAGTAAACAAGGAACCCTTATAGTTTCGCCATGTCTGTCTGTCTGTCTGTCTGTCCACGGTCCTACAGAGAAACTATAAGTACTAGAAAGCTGTAATTTGGCATGGATATGTATATTAATTATGGCGAAAAAGTCGTAAAATAAAATATGGAAAAAATTTTTTTTTCAGTGTAGCTGCCATACAAATAAAGACGTAGTCAATATTTTTTTTTCTAGATAAACACATTGAGTGGGGTATCGTTGAATAGATCTTTCAAAAATATTGTTAGCTTGTGAACACCATTTTTCGATTTAGGGATCCGTTTCTGAAATATTTGGGTTTAAAGTTCAAATTTTTGTTCGAGTCAAGTTTCCCCCCCTCTATCTGCTAAACGGTTATATATGGCCACGTGAAAACAATTTTAGCATATATAATGTAGTTTGAAGGAAAACTATCAGAGCCAAGTAGGTTAAACAAATTAAAAAGTTATAGGCGATCAACTTATAAAATGTACTTGAAAAAAGACATTTTCATACAAATTTAATGTATGTCCAGCAGTGGACGTTATGCGGCTGAAATGATGATGATGATGATACAAATTTAATAGATACTAGCTGAAGCCCGCGACTTCGTTCGCGTGGACTTTATGTCTCTGGAAAATGCTCATCAGGCTGAGCAACTTTTACTAAGGCGGCATTTTTATATCTCTTATAGTTTAGCTGGACCATTATAGTTCTGCATCAGGCGTTCCATTTTCCAAAATCATTTATACCCTATATGTTGCCCAGGCTTAATAGCTTTATAACAAAAAAAGTTTCATTCGAATCCGTCCAGTATTTCCGGAGATTAGCGTGTACAAACAGACAAACAGACAAACAGACATACAGACAAACAGACAAACAGATAGACATTTTTTTTAAAATACTTACTCTATTACTACGTCTCCATCGCCCCCAATATTTTTTTTGGAAATATATTTAATGTACAGACACACTTCTTTTACTGTTTTATTATATGTATAGATTTCTCTAGATATACGATTTATATCACAGAACTTTCCACCCCGGAGCGTTGACGCGCGCTTATTAATAATGTAGGTATATTTTCTATACCTAAACGGGGAGTGACATGCCTGCCCGCGTCAATATCACTTAGCCTAGCTTCCTAAGTTAAGGCTCCCTTGGCCTTGCTCCAGAACGGCTGACGGACATAAATTGTCTTCAGGAAATTGACGGCTGCACGCAAGATGGCGGAAATTGCTGGCGAGAGCGGTCGTTAAAGAAATACCACTTAAGACTAAGATAGACTGGAACCAAATAATAATTATTTTTTTAACTAAAAAAAAAAAACAACCGACGGCCTAAAAGAAGAAATTGTTTCAGGAGTTTCTTCCATATCTCCAAAAAAAGAATCATCAAAATCGGTCCACGGCAAAAAATCATACAGTGGAATTGATAACCTCCTTCTTTTTTGAAGTCGGTTAAGAAAGCCAAAAATCGTTTTGGAAATCCTTGGGAGAGGCCTATGTCCAGCAGTGGACGTTATGCGGCTGAAATGATGATAATGATGGTGAAATAAAACCCGAAAGAACATCATCATCATCATCATCGTCAGGTAGTTTGTTTCCATTGCAGACCCGTAATAAATCAAACCACAGGCTATACTAGATCACTATATTCAAATCAAATCAAATCAAATATATCTTTATTATCATAGGATATTTAAAATATCTCTTAATAATCGTCATTATTTTGTTGCACTATTGTTGACGTCAAATAGTTACTTACAGCTAAGTTTACTACCGCTTCCAAAGCGCTAGTGCAGAAGAAGCGGTAACAAACTGCACTGCACCTCTTCTCCAAGGACGTCAACTCACAATTAAATTAATACTTAAAGTTAATGTGGACAGAGAATACATTGTTTTGTTTGTTATGTCATATCATAATTTAAATTTAATTTTTAGAATGTCAAAATTTTAAAGTAATGTCAAGTTGTAGATTCAGTTTGTGCAAAATGTACCAAATTATGACATTTTCGAGTACCTATATTACAAACTTTTAGAGGGACCCGCGTCAAGCTCAAGCCAGACTTTTTTGTCTTTAAGGTAGTCATCGGTCCTATAATAAGCCTTCTCACAAAGTACTTTTTTTACATAAGTTTTAAATCTTTTGTCTGGCATATCAAGGATCGATTTTGGCAATTTATTATAAAAAAGTATACAGTTCCCCATAAACGTCTTATTAATTGTTTTAAGCCTATAAAACGGGGCAACTAAGTCATTCTTATTACGTAAGTTTCTATCGGTAAAATCGCTTACTTTATTGTATGAGGAAATATTTTTCCTTACATACATTATGTTTTCAAATATATACTGTGATGCTAAGGTAAGTATATCTATTTCCTTGAATAATTCTCTGAGTGAGTCTCTAGATCCTAACCCGTAAATAGCACGAATTGCCCGTTTTTGTAAAATAAAAATAGTCTGAATATCGGCTGCATTCCCCCACAGGAGTATGCCGTAAGACATTACACTATGAAAGTAACTAAAGTACACTAGTCTAGCAGTTGCTACATCTGTCAATTGTCTTATTCTCCTAACAGCATAAGCCGCAGAACTAAGCCTATTTGAAAGTTTAGTTATATGAGCACCCCATTGAAGTTTCGAGTCTATTGTAATTCCTAAGAAGGTAGTACTATCAACAAGATCGAGTTTTTCACCATCTATCATTATGTCAACGCAGCCCTGTCTCACATTGGGAAGAGAAAATCGAACGCATTGAGTCTTTTTCGCATTTAACATGAGATTATTGGCAGAAAACCAATCAGAAATGGAAGACAAGGTGCTGTTCACCGCGCTAGCGTTTGTGCTATGTCGATCAAGTTTGAATATAAGCGAGGTGTCATCAGCAAACAGCACTATGCCAGCCTGCTTCTCAACCATGTAAGGCAAGTCATTGACATAAACCAAGAAAAGGAAAGGTCCAAGAATTGAACCTTGCGGTACGCCTATCTTAACATTAGATCCGTGCGATTTTATGCCATTTAAATCAACAGTCTGATGCCTATCTGTTAAATAAGATTCTATAAGTTTTATTGAATTATCATCAAAACCGTATTGACGAAATTTAAGCAAAAGTGTCGGATGTTCTACGCAATCAAATGCTTTGGAGAGATCACAAAATGATCCAATTCCATCATTTTTGTTCTCCCATGCGTCGTATATATGAGTAACAAGTGCTACTCCCGCATCGGTGGTCGATTTCCCGCCAGTAAAGCCGAATTGTTGGCTATGGAAAAGGTTGTAGGTCTTAAAATGAAGAAGCATTTGATTGAGCATTATCTTTTCGAACACCTTACTCAAAACTGGCAGGATAGATATAGGTCTGTAGTTGCCAGGATCTGTTTTTTCTCCTTTTTTAAATAAGGGGATTAGTTTACTACATTTCATTAGGTTAGGAAATATTATAATGATAATAGAATAACAGTCGCTCGTTTCGATTTATAACGGGTGTCCCTTCCACGTTGTATAGGACAAATCACACGAATTGAGCTAGCCCCAAAGTAAGTTCGAGACTTGTATTATGGGATACTAACTCAACGATACTAAGTATGCTTTATAACAAAAACATATATAGATAAACATTAAAGACCCAGATCAATCTGAAAAAGATGAAGATTCCATCTGAACCTGAACGGGGATCAAACTCGAGTCCTCCGCTGTGACAGTGTGGCATATTTACCACCATGCCACAGATGCCATGGGGGAATACAGTGGATTATTCCACTTTTTTTGTATTTATAATTCCAACTGCCGAGTGACTCCGACCTCACCGCATATTTCAGCGCATCTATTTCCAACAGACAAACATAAAGATCGTTATATTTATATTTACCAAACGGTACATACATCGATAGCTCGTAACTCAACCCGTGGGTGAGAGTGATATGTGTATGTTTGGGAATTTCCTGAGTCACTGGTTTGACGGTAACATATTGCTTTGCGTACTTGAGTATCATCATGAGACGCCTCAGAACATAGTTGTTAGATATCACATCTTTAGGCAATAAGTATATTTACTAGGCAAATAACTGGCCAAGTTCGAGTCGGACTCGCGCACGAATGGTTCCGTATCATTGTCTAAAAATAACGTTTGTTGTAATGGATTATTTTATTTTGTTTTTAGTATTTGTTGTTGTAGCAGCTACAGAAATATATTATTTGTAAAAATTTCATTTCTGGCTAAGTATAATTAGGGGTCACTCCAAGTCCTCCCGTGGATTTCGTAGAAGGTTACTTAGTAAATACAAGCTAAACAAAGCTTATAAACATCAACAAAACCTCTCCAACCCGTCTGGCCAGCGAGGAGAGTGTAGGCCAAGTCCTCCGGCTGCTCTGGCCTAGAATGGCTATAGTAGTACAGAAAGGATCGTCCTGCAGTGGAGACAAAAAGAACTTATGATGATGAGATATGTAAGTCACTTTGTAACAATATCTCGGTTGTACTAGAACTTAAGAAACCAGACAACAAAGTTTATTTTATTATTTTACCTTCTCTGTCACTGTCAACTTGATATGAGTGAATGATGGTTTAAACCAAATCATAGAGTTAATCCTCGTTTTATAATAAGACGGTGCGTGACTGAATGCTCCCACCCTTAACATCATTCCATAACAATATCTCGCAAACATTATTACGAACATTTTCCCCAAAATCGGAATTCGCATTAAGAGTTCACGCGATGAAATAAGATTTCCTTGTAACGTGTCAGATGTTACATAACAAATTGCTTTATGCTATATGCAGGTATAAATGTGACAGACAGACAGAGAGATATGAGTGGAAGCATTAAAGGTATATGCTTTTACCTTGTTGTGAGACGGGAAAAAATAATTCTATTTTTACATAAAACGACAACAATTATTGAAGTATTAGTTTACACTGTAAAGATAGATAAAAGCTTTTTTCATTTTCTTTCAGGAGTTAGTTCCGTAACTCCAAAGTTCTTCATTATATATATCTTTACCGAATTAATTAATAAATAGGCTTGGCTTAGCTTGGCCATTCAACGCGGAAATGCCGCCAGTCTCTTGGGCACTCTACCCTGCGAGTGCAGCGATTTAGGCTCAATTTTAATATAAATTGATGTTTTTTTTATTGTATTTATAGCTAGTTTAGTTTTTATCAATACTTAGTAATAAATAAATAAATAAAATAAAAATCTATTATTTCACGCTTAAGAACCCAAACTGTTAGTCACAAAGAAAACTTATAACTATGTTAGTATAATATTATCGCGAGTATAGCGAGTAATATGGGACCAACGAAGTTACTAGATAAATAGAGAAAGAATAAGCAAAATCGGTTCGCAAATGGCGTAGATATCGCGTAGCATACAAAAAATAAAAACATACGGCTCGAATATATAATCTCCTCCTTTTTTGAAGGCGATTGAATTGAATAAATGTTAGCAAGAAATAAAAAATTGGTGGAGTATCAAAAAATATTGACTTTACCTTTTTTAGGTTTACATATACCAAAAATCACATTAAAAAGTAAAACTATCATAATGTGGTAAAAGTCGATTTACCAATGGCGCTAAAAAGAATGATGCGGAAAACATATATAATAACATATAACGCAAAACCTCTCAGATGGTACTTCAGCCCATGAAACTAAACAACTTTTGTTCTACAACTTTCACAAAACCAAAAAAATATATATTTGAATTTTCATACAAACTGATCAGCTGATCGAGTCAATTTGTATGAAAATCTTAATTTTATTTCTGGCATTTTAGGAATATTGTAGAACAAAAGTTGTTCAGTTTCATGGACTGAGTTACAACCTGAGAGGTTTTGCGTTATTTTATTAACACGTTGTATATATATCTATCGCACATTGCCCAAAATATGTGGCCAGCTTTTGAAAAGTCAAAACGGGAAATTGGCACTGAAAGTGTAAAGTGCCCTTTTCTGACTTAAGAATTCATTTAATTTCATAATTCCCGAAATAACTACTCGTGCCAAAAATTCACAGAAACCGAAAGGCATCTAAGAAATTTCTTATTACTCCGGATCGCTCCCCGAATTTCCGGGAATTCCTGAAATTTAAACGATGTTTTACAAAACATTTTAATTTGTGTAAACAACATTTTTCAGACGAATTTATGAGTTACTTCAATTTTATTTATAAAGACAAGAACAATATATTTCTTTTCGTTAAAAAACAAAAATAATCGTATTTTATTTAAATTATAACATCCTACTTTGAAACGCCTGAAAATAAACAAATTTATTTAAACGGCTCTGGTCTTTATTGCTGTAGCTATAAAGTCGTATAAATGCGGGTTTTTCGACGTAATAATACAAACAATTCGAGATGAGTTAGTAGGAATTCTCAAAATAGTGCGTTGATTGATGGTTTGTAAACTGTGTAAGTATTCGTCGGTAATGTAGTTAGTGGCCACTAGCGTGCATTTCGTACAGACAGTGTGCCACCCTAATATCATGTCAGACTGAGGTTGAACATACATACATACATACTATCACGTATTTATCCCTAATGGGGCAGACAGAGCATTTTGGATCTTGCGGTTCTATGCAGAGCCCAGGGCCGCAAGACCCAAAATCCATTTTTAGCGTCATGGTGGGCGAGAAGATGGAAAAGCAATCAATACAGTGATGGGTTGCTAGCCGCATCGCCTGTTAACATGATTTGCATTTTTGCCCATTCCCTCGATCGGCTTTTACGATCTGCATGGGAAGAGAAGCAGCTGGTTCATTCTATTTTTTTTTTATTACATCCAGACCAGCATGGGAGCATGTCGAACACCAGTGGGAAATGTATTTAGCGCGACATGCAGCCGACCTGATAATTTAGTTAAGACAGTGTCTACCCTGTAACAAGATTTGTGCACGTCAATATACGATTTTAGAGTGTTGCGGTCACAATTACTATTATTTGTATTACGGAACTAACCGCGATTAATATCGTTTTTTGCCAGATATTTTGGCGGAGTCTTTTAATAAGTAGCTGCGCCCATGGGCTTCGTGGGAATTTTGAGACAAAAACTATCCTATGCCCTACCCTGGGTATCAAACTACATCCATATCAAATTTCATCTAAAAAGGTTCAGTGGTTCAAGCGTGACGTGTGGTTACAAACAAACAAATATACAAACTTACTTTCGCATTTATAATATTAGTAGTAAGTAGGATAGGATTAGTAAGATAGAATCCCGTTTTTACCATTTGGGTCGGGATCCTAAAACTGGTATCAAAACAGTAGAACAACTGTTCTTGCTTCGGCTTGCCGTGGACAAATCAAGAATTTAAGAGCTAAATGCCACTCTTCAGGAATAAAGCGGCACCTAAAGAAGAAGGGGATTTTTCCAGGAAGGTTAATATAAATGTTACAAGCTCGTACGAAGGTTAGCCTTAAGTAAAAAATTGGCCATTTTACTGTGTCTGTTTTCGGCAACCAAAATATACCACGAAAATAAATATTTTTTAGAAAAAAGCAAGAAAATTTGTTAATTAATGAAGTAGTAATTAGCATTTCAAGTATAAGAGTAGGAGAAGAACTATCTCTTTCGTACGCGCGAGACCTAATAGCAGTGACGTCAAGAGCGCTAATACGTGCGTCCTTTTTAGGGTTCCGTAGCCAAATGGCAAAAACGGAACCCTTATAGATTCGTCATGTCTGTCTGTCTGTCCGTCCGTATGTCACAGCCACTTATTTCCGAAACTATAAAACCTATACTGTTGAAACTTGGTAAGTAAATGTAATAAGTGAACCGCATTAAGGTTTTGATACAAAAATAGAAAAAAATCAATAAATTTTGGGGGTTCCCCATACTTAGAACTGAAACTCAATAATTTATTTTTCATCAACCCCATACGTGTGGGGTATCTATAAATAGGTCTTCAAAAATGATATTGAGGTTTCTAATATAATTTTTTTCTAAACCGAATACTTTGCGCGAGAGACACTTCCAAAGTCGAAAAAAGTGTGTCCCCCCCCCCCCGTAACTTCTAAAATAAGAGAATGATAAAACTAAAAAAAAATTATGATGTTCATTACCATGAAAACTACCAGCAAAAATTGGTTTGAACGAGATCTAGTCAGTAGTTTTTTTTTAATACGTCATAAATCATAAACGGCAATTTAACTTTCATTCAATCAACTCAAATATAAAAATTAAAAAACATACCACAAAACTTTTATATTATGTTATTTGCTACTACGGAACCCTTCATGGGCGAGTCCGACTCGCACTTGGCCGCTTATTCTATCACTTGACAGTTACACCTCCCATTAGATTTTAAAAGCTTATAACTTGCTTATTTTTGGAAGATTTAAAAAAGTCATTGTTTTCGGTTTAGGGTTATGTTACTTTACTAATATGAATAATAAGTATATCGTACTGTAACAAATAAATGACGTAAACAAAGTAAAAGAAACAAACAAGATTTCTTATATTTATGGGACTGTTTGAAACTGGAAATTTGAACAGTAACTCAGAAGTGTCAGGCAATCGGAAAAATATCAACAGAAAGTTTTCGTCGCCGATCGACTGCGAGAAACGGGTCAGATGTCAACTGCATGCTTGAACCGGAGTTATGTGTACGAACTTTATTATCTAGGGATCTATTGTCAACGCCCTTTGTATTCTTCATGACTGAAGATCGAAGAATATGTTATTCAAAGAATAACAAGCTGGCGCTTCTTCTTCTTATCGTGTGTGTAAGTGACTAACACTAGCGTCAGAGTTTTTTTAGACCGCCTTAAAGGCCTCTCAGCCATGTCAGACCTCTCTAAAACCATTTTTAGGTAACGCCCAAAGTCAAAGACAGTGACCGGGACCGACGCCGACGGCTTAACGTGCCCTCCGAAGCACGGATCATCTTACTTATCAGATAATCAGGTGATCAGCCTACAATGTCCTGACCAAACTAGGACAAAAACACAAAGTCGTTGCCCCCGCCGGGAATCGAACCCGCGGCCTTCAGGTATAAGCCGAACGCTCTAACCACTACACTACAGAGGCAGCTGCTAGCGCTACAATAGGCGCATAAAACTACGCAATTTACGCATTTATTCATGTTAAAACTATCGCTAAATAAATAAATAAAATATAGAAGGACAAATCACACCAATTGAGTTAGCCCCAAGCTTTGCTCTTTAGGAGTTGAATAGCGCTCTTAATATCAGTATTTCTTCATAAATAAATGAAAAATCATGTTGAAAATGGATATAATCAATGAAAAGTGGAAACTGTACCGAATAATTTATTATTGAGCAGTTAATCTACCCAATTCCAACATCTACGCATAAGAATAAGTCTATATAAGAAAAATAACAACTAAACCATTCAAGGATAACGAAACGCCTTCAAAGAATTTTTGTTTGACGTCAAAGAGAATAACTGATTAACCAGAAATATGTATACATCTTGCATTATTCATGACTTCTCCAGTAAAAATAATTTGTACGTGCTTTTGTATTAAAAAGGTTTTCGGAAGAAATTAAGAATAACGCTTAATAACTTTCTTGAAAAATTACATTTTTTGTATTTATAAGCTTTGTGAAGCCAAAGAATAAGCCCAAACTCGATAGAATTGCGTTGTTTTATTACTGGGTTCGACCACCTTCCGCCTCCATGCTCAGACTATAGACATCGTCTACCATAAAGTGCTTCAGTCTACCAGTCAAGACAAATCAAAGACTTACCTTATACCAGAACGAACTTCCCACAGATTTACCATACATGTACAAAGAAAATCCAAAAAAAATTGTAAGATTGATAATAGTATTTAAAGAAGAATAAGAGGGTTCAAAACATGCGAGTGGCGCAGGTTACGATGCGAGCTTTAGCGAGCATCGTAAGGAGGCGCCATCAAGCATTTTTTGACGTACTTATACAACGTTGCATACAATACTTTTTCTACGACTATATTTACTAAATAAAAAACAAAAATAAACAAAGAAAAATATGAAAATGTATGACATCATTTATGTTTGGTAGATAATAGGCATCTATGGTAAACTTTATTTTTTTAAATTGACGTCTTCCTAGTGAATATATCACGAATCAAATCACGAATATATTAATAAACGTTTTTCTTATGTTGGCAGTATGATAGATTCAAAGAAAAAAAAAGGTTATAATTCTATGGCTAGGACTAGGAGTATCGTTTTGGCGAAATAACGATACAAGTGCTGTTATGGGGAATAGACTATCCTGAAGTCATAAATAATCATGTCGTTTTGAAATAAAACGTAGACTACGTTTGTATGGAAAGTTGTATTTTGGTCTAGGGTCGGGGGACCCTTAAGAACCTATACAAATGTTTTTTTTTAAATTACGTAAGAAAAACCTATTTTCAATATCGAAAACGTCAAGTTTACCAAAGACACATCTGCTTTAGAATATGTTCTATATAATTTGATATCTGCAAAACATATGTGGAATCAACTTTAATCCTCACAACCTGTCTCATCGAGGCAAGTGGTGACCCGAAGGCTGGTTAGGTTAGGTTAGGTTAGGTAGTTTTTTCGCTAAACGAATAAGTCTCGCTACCCAGCGAATGCTGCCAGCATATTTGGTACATTGCCTGATGTGGTACGTTGGAAGAAATATTTCATTCATAAACAAATGTATTGTATAATTGGAATTTTTGTCTCGAAAAACGATTTTTTTACTTAAATTAATAACAAACATATACATATGTTGCTTTGTTTTTCATATTTTATTAAATACCTACCATAATAGTTCCTAGTACGTCGAAAAGTGCTTGTGGCGAATTTTATGAAATTCGATTTCGGCTCATCAAAACCCTCCCCACTCGCATATTTAGACCCCTCTTTTATTTACAACAGCAGAAAATACTACTCCATTTTATAAAGGTCCCAGGATGAGTAATATAAGAGCAGAACAACACGATGCACTTAGATAATGAACTAACAATAACGGTTAACTTAGTTTTTCATTTAAGAGAGTGAACCGACATTTACAGAGCTTCCTACATAACTACAGTTTCTACATATAGCACATTATCATCATCAGGTCTTTTTGTCTAGACTGCAGGAGCACGACCCTCTCTGTACTACCAGAGCCATACTTGGTCAGAGCAGCTAGAGGACTTGGCCTACACTCTTCTCGGTAGGTTGGAGAGGTCTCATTGATGCTAATAAGCTTTGTTTAGCTTGTATTTCCTAAGTCGCCTTCGACGACATCCACGGGAGGACTTGGAGTGGCGCTTTTCTACACCACCGGAAAGTACACGATTTGAATCACGGGTGCTATTGCTATCAAAAGTATGGATATGACTAAAATTGCCGGAATTTCTAGATAATCCATACCTTAGTAACCGATATGAATACATTACTAAGATTTCAAATGAAGATTATTCTACTGCTTGCGTAGTACCTATGCACAATCTTTCCCTTTAAATGCATAATGTTATGGACATATCCATACTTTTGATAGCAAAATCACCCGTGATTCCGATCTCTGATTATAGTACTAGCAATATCCCGCGACGTCGTCCGCGTAGAAGTCTAAAATGGTTCTAATAGGTGGTAGGTGGTGAAGTTTTATCAAAATCGGGTATGTAGATTGGGCTTTTAGTTTAAAAATATATATCCGATAAACTTCTAAGGGTGGAAGGTGACTCGCGAGGTCTACAGCTCACAGAATCAATAGTTTTATCGCAGGTTAAGAAATGAGTAGGATGAATATGTCTACTGTTGTCTATGTTAACCCCTGTACAAACATAAAGGTAGCCATTCTGGTGCTCTGAGATACAAGCTTCGCTTAATTCAGATACCAGTCTCTCACAATCTTCTGCTAACCATGTACCTCGATGTCTCATTGTCGATGATATCATTATGTTTGTTTTATGTAATACTAGCTGTACCCGCGGGCTTCGCTCCCTATGTCCTTCCTCGAGTCATATATATACATAACTATATCTATACCAAATTTCATTTAAATCGGTTCAGTACTTTAAGCGTGAAGAGGTTACAAACAAACAAATATACAAACTCACTTTCGCATTTATAATATTAGTAAGATAATGTAAGATTGTGGAGAAAAAATAAAGAATTATATAAAGTCCACTGCTGGGGCTGCCAGACATAGACCTCCCCGAAGGAGTTTTCAAACGACCGATTTTAAGCAGCCTGCATCCAGCATTTTGTATTGCTGTTTGATTTGGTGGTAGCGTCAGCCTCATGTCAGCCTCTATGATGACTTCAAACTGGAAATCTGCAAAAAATGCACGAAAAAAAATTATTTTAACGAAAATGTATGTTTTTTTAAGAAAGAAAGAAAATTATTTTATTTTGTGTATATTTAAAGGAGTTTTTTAATATTTTTTTTTTAAATTTTTGCTCTTTAAATGGTACAACTGAGGGTACAATTTAGAATTTTCTAATGACATTTTCAATTTAGACTTGACATTTTACAATTAATTTTGTCAAATATACATACGTCGAGATTTATAATTATACAAGTATTTTAATATAATCAGTATTTTATCAAAAAAATAATTTAAATAAATAAATATGTATAAATATAGCAGCTGTATACCAGAAATCAGCCCGTATGAAGACCGAGCGATTGACACCGTCATCTCTGTCATCAACAAAGCTAAGGAGACATTGGGAGACAGGCAAAACCTGTTACAATTGGCACGTGAGTACAGAATTCACCATCATCAGGTCTTTTTTGTCTCCACTGCAGGAGCACGACCCTCTCTGTACTACCAGAGACAAACTTGGCCAGAGCAGATAGAGGACTTAGCCTACACTCTCCTCGCTGGTCCGACGGGTTGGAGAGGTCCTATTGATGTTTATATGCTTTGTTTAACTTGCATTTCCTAAGTCTTATGTGACATCCACGGGAAGACTTGAAGTGGTCCTATTCTACTCTGCCGGAAACCACAGGGCCACAGAAATTAAGGAATTAAATTTCGCATGACGTCACAGCTGGGTACGATTTTTACTTAGCATCGCAAGCAAAAGATACGGAACGTCCACGTTCCGGAGTGGGGACTCCGGAACGTGGACGTTCCGTATCTTTTGCTTTTTTGGTAAACTGAAAAATATGGGTCCATTATCCGTTCCTTTACCGCCAATACCAGACACAATAGAAAGACAATGGACGTGGACATTTATGAATGTAGCCCGGGTCTCGACCGGTTTTGATAATTTAAAAGACGGACTAATTACAATCATACTTTTCGAACCCTGTCCTCACCCATATTATGTAAATTCTTTTTTCAGAAAGTCGTAACATCCTCCAGAGCCAAGGGAGAGTAAAGCTCAGTAAACTAAAGGACCCGCTCGCTGGCACCACCGGCGACTTCCTCCGCGAAACCATAGAGCGAATGTGGTACCTGACAGATACTTTCTCGTATATGCTTAAATATCTGGGGGCATCGCAGGATGAGTGCTCGCAGTATTACTACTTTGAAGTAAGTAATATATCGTCATTAACATCATCAGGTCTTTTAGTCTCCACTGCAGGAGCATGACCCTCTCTGTACTACCAGAGCCATACTTACCCAGAGAAGGCAGAGGACTTGGCTTACGGCTTACACTCTCCTCGCTGGTCAGACGGACGTTGACGTTGCAGAGGTCTCACTGATGTTTATAAGCTTTGTTTAGCTTGTATTTCCTAAGTCGCCTTCTACGACATCCACGGGAGGACTTGCGAGTGCTTGCTGCTTCGTGTGACAAGTGACCGAAGTCAGGAATCCGGCACCTTCTTTGGCACCATGACAACGCCAGAACGCATGATTTTTTTAACTCAGAAAATGTGTCTATCCTACCTCCCCCACCCTTCTTCCCTGACTTAGCACCATGCGACTTTTACTTGTTTCCCAAAATAAAAGAAAGATTTAAAGGCAAGAGTTTCGAGACCAAGGAAGAGGCCCTAGCTGCCTACAATTTCGAAATTTCCAAGGTATCTGGAAAAGAGTGGACAGAGGTGTTTTCCAAGTGGTTTAAACGCATGGAAAAGTGAATACATACATATTAAGGGTGAATACCCTGAAAAGATAGATATTAGTTATAAATATTATAATTTCCGAGTAAATATCTATTGTTTTTTGGCATACCCTTCGGAAGGCCATGGGTAGGCATGGTGAAGGGTTGCTAGTCACATCGCTTATGTGACATGATTTACATTTTCGCCCATTGCCTCCCACTAAATGATTTTCATGACAAATACTTGGCTATTTGATGCATAAAGGTATTTTAGTATATATTTTCCCTCAGGCCATCTTCAGCCAGCCCACAGCCAGCTACCCGATACCGCAAGCCACTGCCAGCGTCTTCTTCAGAGTCGAGGACAAGCACATTGAACCTTTGGAACTGAAGGGTGTACCAAGGGTGAGCAAACTTCATGCATTTCATTCATCTACATTCTTTGGCCTGCCTCTGTTTTGTATTCTATCATCATCATCAGGTCTTTTTGTCTCCACTGCAGGAACACGACCCCCTTTGTACTACCAGAGCCATACTTGGCCAGAGCAGCCAGAAGACTTGGCCTACACTCTCCTCACTGGCCAGACGGGTTTAAAAGGTCTCATGGATGTTTATAAGCCTTGTTTAGCTTGTATTCCTAAGTCGCCTTCTACGACATCCACGGGAGGACTTGTTGGAGTGGCCGTATTCTACTCTGCCGGAAACCACACGGCGCGTAATAATACACTCCATATTCTATATTATACATGAAATACATTGTAGTAAAAAGCGCAACAAATTTTAGTTCCAGTTGCCCCAGTAAATATAAATATATAGGGACAAATTACACAGATTGAGCTAGCCCCAAAGTAAGTTCGAGACTTGTGATAAGGGATACTAACTCAACGATACTATATTTTATAAAAAATACATGTATAGATAAACATTCAAGACCCAGGATAATTTGAAAAAGGCCATTTCCAACTTGTCCTGGCCGGGGATCGAACGCGGGACCTCTGGACCAGTAAAATGAAATGAAAATGAAATGAAAAATGTTTTATTTACGTAAACAGTAATGATCTTACATAACTATGTGTTGGAGTCTCCTTTTAAGCTATCAAAGATGCCTCTGCCAGGAGGCTCCGCTCTTCTTTAGTTTAGTTCTCTAGTTTCTAAGATTACATAATCCATACTTAATTTTGTAAGTCATAATGTTCTTGTATTATTTGGGACTGTAGGGCGAATTACTTATGGAGCGAAACCGTTCCGGCGTGTGAGGTACTATTACTGAAATGCCCTGTCTGTTCATAAGGTCTTTTTATTTGAAGTCCACTTCCTTGACAGTCCACTTTCCTAAACGTTTACTTCCTTGAATGTTAACTTGCCTGAATGTCTACCTCCCTGAAAGTCTACTTTCTTGAAATCTACTTCAACAACCAATCCATTATAAATTGAAGGAAACGAATACTCTTACCGCCGTGTGGTTTCCAGCAGAATAGAATGACTGGTACTAGTCTTTCCGTGGATGACGTAGAAGGCGACTTAGAAAATACAAGCTAAACGAAGCTCATAAACATCAATAGCACCTCTCCAACTAGTCTGGCCAGTGTGGAGAGTGCAGGCCAAATCCTCTGGCTGCTCTGACCAAGTAAGGCTCTGGTAGTACAGAGAGGGTTGAGCTCCTACAGTGGAGACAAAAAAGACCTGATGATGATGATGATGATGAATGCACTTACAATACGAAGTAAATAAAAAAAATTGGCTAAAATATAATTTTTTAGATGGTGTTCCGCATCGAGGGTATGCACACGGATCACGACATACGCTTCGTGACCCTCACCGCTGATTGGCTCCTGGCGGTCCTCAAGATGAAGATCAAGTTGTACCAGAGGATTGAGAACCTTTTGCTGTTCTAATTTCTTAATTTCGATGCTGATTTTATAATTATTTGCCTCTTTTTTATTATTTATTACAAGATTTTATTTAGTTTTTTACAAACATTTATTTAAAGAATAACATACATACATACTATCACGTCTTTATCCCTAATGGAGCAGACAGAGCATTTTGGGTTTGCGGTTCTATGCAGAGCCCAGGGCCGCAAGACCCAAAAGCCACTTTTAGCGTCATAGTGGGCGAGAAGATGGAAAAGCAATTAATACAGTGATGGGATGCTAGCCGCATCGCTTGTTAACATGATTTGCATTTTTGCCCATTCCCTCGATCGGCTTGGGAAGAGAAGCAGCTGGTACATTCTAAGTTTTTTTTATTTCTCTCAGATCAGCATGGGATTAAAAAATTAAACATGGATTTAAAAAATAAATATAAATATATAGGGACGAATTACACAGATTTAGCTAGCCCCAAAGTAAGTTCGAAACTTGTGTTATGGGATAGTAACTCAACCATACTATCATCATCAGCTTTCAAAAACCCACTGCTGGGCATAAGCCTTCCTTTGTCTGCGCCATCCCGTACTGTCCGCGGCCGCTGCTATCCAGTTCTTGCCAGCGACTTGCCTGATATCGTAGACCTGAGCCACAGGACGTCCCACACTGCGCTTACAATCGTCCTGGTGTTGTAACAAGCCAGGGTCAAGGTCATCGTGTGGCAGCCTATATTTTACTACAAATACATATACACATCCAAGACCCAGGACAATACACAATACGCTATTTTCCAACAAGTCAAATCAGCAACTTTTTTCTAAACGTCAAAACAAAGTTTCTATGGGATTTTGTATGAAATACAGGCAGATGACGTCATAGTTTTTTGGAGTCAAATAGCGCTCTTATTATCAGTTTTTCTACAATAATAAATTTAAAATAACGTTAAAATGGATATGTTCAAAGACAACTGACATTATTTTGCGACGTTTTATTTTTTTATTCGTACAAAATAATTTATTTTTGACTTAGGAAAGTACCCAATTGAATAGGTCATTTATCAACTTGCTCTGACCGTGTTCGAACCCGGGACCTCTGGGTGACGGACTAGCGTGGGATCACTAAGCTACGGAGATCGTCAATTTTTAGTTTCACCTGTCCCGTTCTGTTTGTAATAAAATCTTGCAAGTATTTAACCTACTTCGTGGTTTCCGATTGAGCTGAAATGTTGCACGTATAACCCCATTGAGTTTGGGCTCGTATTATTTGTATTTTGGAGTACATTGTCTGTACACACTCAAGCCACTGTATACACTCAAGCCAGACGTTTTTTAGTTCCAGACAAAATGAGGAGTGTTATAAGTTTGAAGCAATGTCTGTCTGTCTGTCTCTCGCTCGAACGGATGGACCAATTTCGATGCTGTTTTTTTTTCACGTAAAAGCAAGGTCCCTTGCGGTGATTCTTGGCTATGTTTGATGAAAATCGGTTCAGTCGTTTAAAGTTATTGGGGGTTAAATTGAAAATCTTCTTCTTCTTATCGTGTGTGTTAGTGACTAACACTAGTGTCAGAGTTTTTAAACCGCCTTAAAGGCCTCTGACATGGTTTTAGGTAACGACCAATGTCAAAGACAGTGACCGGGACCGACGGCTTAACGTGCCCTCCGAAGCACGGATCATCTCATTATCTTATGACAGTCAGGTGATCAGCCTACAATATCCTAACCAAACTAGGACAACAACACAAAGTCGTTGCCCCCGCCGGGAATCGAACCCGCGACCTTCGGGTATGAGCCAAAAGCTCTAACCACTACACCACGGAGGCAGTTGAAAATCGAGGCTTTTGTAGTTAATCTGCAAATAATAGATGAACCTGATATTAGTTCTACTACTAGTGGCTCTGTAAATTGCAGACCTCGTGAGTCACCCTCAACCCGTAAAAGTTTAGCGGATATAATATTTTAAAACTAAAAACCGACTTAAACACCAGATTACACAACCGATTTTGATAAAATTTCTATGGGACCACTAGACATGTTTGCCCTTTAAAACAAAAACAATTTTCCATGTTGGCCTAATAGTCCGGTTAATTTAGACATTTGAAGCTACATAAATTCCCACCAAGCTGAAATTCGGTAAGATTGTTTAAAATACAAAGAAAAATAAAATTTGAAAGTTCCCCATCATTCCCCTGTAAGGAAAAATTTTTATTCAAGGTCAAAGGTCAAACAAATTAGTTTTTCGCGATTTTTAGCAAAACGGTAAGTTTTATCATAGAAATACTTCAGACAAAAATTGTAGATCATAAAATTATCTACAAAAAATGTATCAATACTTTTTTTCCTACGAGCCACCGTTTTTGAGATATAACGATTCAAAAAGTTGTAAAAGTTGTAATCGTCATTATATGCACACCTTTTCACGCCACCTATGAGGTAGTGTACTTAGCGCGTTTTTTTTAACGTGGTTTCCCCAGTAGGCCTATTCCACAGGTCAGTTGTGATCCTGCTTAATTTGAAACTATTGGAAAATAATGGATATTAGCAGAGATTGAAAAAATAAAAGCAATTTAAGTTGAAAAAAAGTAGTGAACTTTAATCGTCCGAGTCGTAACTTTCGAATTCTTCTTCTTGATCTTCTTGTTCTTGTTCATCTTGTTCTTCATCTTCATCATCCTGAGTACATGTAAACTGTGTTAATAGCGATGTGTCGCATGTCGCCTCGTTGGAACCAAATGGATCCTCTACTGTTGGTGATTCGATATTAGAGCACGACCGGCCTTGACAATGTGTACATGCCAGAGAACAAAACAGTCCGACTTTTTTGCAACCACATTTAGCACTGCATCCCTTTTTGCAGTTGCAAAAAATCGTGTTTAGCAGTTTCTCCGGCGCAGTTGGAAGTAAAGTTTGCACTGGTTCTAATGCATTGTTGACCAACTTCCAACCCCAGTCTGTACGGTCCAGCGGATAGCCAAGCCACACTTGAACTTGGCAATATACCCGAAAAAGATGTTGATGAGCACCAACTGAGGTTGGAGGAAGACAAGCTAATTGTACTTGTTTTTTACTTTTGGTGTTTTTAACGAAACATGCGTATCTATACTTATCTTAGCAGGTAGTTTTTTTAGGAGCTCCGTACATAGAAAGAAGAAAGCGAATGACGTTAGCGATAATTTCTTGTCGAGTTGAATTACAATTTTTAAAAACTTCAGCACATTGAACTAAATTTTGTTTTTCAAACATTTTGAAAACTGTTATTTTACCCCTCCTGTAAAATGCAGATGTCGTATCACATCCAGTTATTGCATGTAAAAATAGTACATGATTTTGACACTTTGCAAAAGTAGATAAACTTTTTGATGAATATATTTTCGATTGATGTTGAGCTTTTCCTGGTTTTAAGAAGAAGATAGTTTTTTTAGTAGGAGTTCGAGCAGTGAGTAATACGAGTAAGTCTACATCTTCACCAACAACAATAGTTGTATTTGTCAAATTGAATTGCTCTATTGCTGTTTCAATTATCAATACAACATTATTAGCTTGTTTTACCAATATATTTTCAGCAGTAAATTTTTCTCTCCTAATCTAGTAGCCGGACAATGTCCTGCAGGGGCATTCTCCTACCATGACCTCCTTTCCTCTCATACAAGGTTTGTCCTCCTAAGCCTAAACCCAAAATTTTAATGAGGCGCAATTTTGGAGCCATTTACCTCGAAAAATTACAACAGCATGCTATAGCTGCAACTGGCCAGCTGTTCTTAATGCCAGTTCGGTGGACAATCAAGTCGATAATTTCAATCATATACTGATCGAGCTTTATGATAGGCATGCTCCTTTGCGACCTGTACGAATCAAGCATCTGCCCGCACCTTGGTTGACTGACGAAATTAAGAAGCTTCAGGGGGTTAAAAATAAAGCTAATGTCAAGTACAGAAATATTTTAACATATATTACAACTATAGAGATATATATACGTGGCGTACTCATGCATATTATGACGATTACAACTTTTACAACTTTTTGAATCGTTATATCTCAAAAACGGTGGTTCGTAGAAAAAAAGTATTGACACATTTTTGTAGATAATTTTATGATCTACAATTTTTGTCTGAGGTATTTTTATGATAAAACTTACCGTTTTGCTGAAAATCGCGAAAAACTAAATTTTTTGACCTTTGACCTTGAATAAAAAAATTTCCTTACAGGGGAATGATGGGGAACTTTCAAATTTTATTTTTCATTGTATTCTAAACAATCTTACCGATTTTCAGGTTGGTGGGAATTTATGTAGCTTCACTCTTATTTTTTGGTATAATTTGACCGGACTATAAGTAACTTTGAGTAATTGGTGAACATATTTAAAAAGATATTTCGACGAGTTGATAACCTTCTTCTTTTTTGTAGTAGGTAAAAAAGTTTTTTAGACAAAAAAAATGCGTTTTAATAAGGGTATATCTACTATAGGGACCAAACAAAGATTAAGAATACATTAAACCCAAACGGAAAGAATTCAAAGTCAACAAAAAAATACAAATTTCAGAAAATTTTAAAAATATTGAAGCATGCCCCACCCGTTAAGTTTTTCGGATGAAAAAGTTGTATAGACAAAAAAGTTTTATAACTTATAAAATATTTGAAAAGACTGAAATATTATTTTTTAAAGTTTTCAATCCCCATTTTTCGCCATTTTGAAAAATTTCTAAGAATTAAATAGGCAAAAAAAATATATATATATATATTATTTTTGAACCTATTCAGAAAATTTTGACAAGAATCGGTTAAGAAATACGACACCTTCAGGCGAGAACTGACAACCGGACAGCCGGACAAAAGCATTTTTGTCCAATCTCGAAACTGAACTGCTACTTGTAGGCGAGAACAGACAGATGGACAAAATAATTTTCGGCCAGTGAATACTGAGACGCTTGGCTCGGTTCGCTCGCTCAGTGAATAAAATATTATTGCATTTACATATATTATTGCAATTCTTTTACTTTTTTCTTTATCTACTACAAATTCGCCGCCACCAACAGTACAATAATTTAAAAGTCACTTCTACTCCCAACCAGCCCATATTTACGAAATGACCTCAGCCTCAAATCATAAAGGTTCATAAAACACATTTCCACCAAATGACCCTTATCTCTAGCGAGCTACGTCATAAATTCGGGTGGCAGTTTGCAAGATTTATTCTCACTTCCACAATTTTTGAAGTGCGCCCAAGGGTTTCCATATCGCAGTTGACGGTCGGAATTGTAATGGCTACATTTGGTTCCGTAGTGTTGGTAATATGTACATTATGCGACCACATTCGGTTTATTCCCGAATTTTCACGCGAAAACCTAGCACTGATAACATTTTTGCATTTATTTTGTGAACTTTGGACTAATGTTGGCCCCAATAGAATGAATGATATCGATATTTTTGGTTTAATATATTTATTTTTGTACAACTTTATTGGAACTAAGTTCCTTATCGCGTGTTGCGAAAGGAGGTTAGACGGAAAAAATTAAGACCAAAAGTTGTAACGACGTGTTTCTCTGTCTGTCTCTCTCTCTCTCCCGAACTTCGTTCCATCCGGGTGTCTCCTGACACCTCTCAAGTTTTTTTTTTATTTTAATTTCGTTTTCAAGTCTTTATTGTACATTTTTAACTGTACGTGCGTAACTGTTTTTTACCCAAAAAGTTACTCCTTGATAAAAAAAAAACTACATTTTAATACCAAAAAACGTTACTTACTTTTATATACTTTTTGAACAATTTTTATTTAATTTTATCGACATTTCACGTCCCTGATCCGCTTGGTTCTTTATTTCCATTTGAATTCAAGAATTATGTTTCGTTTCTTTATTTGAAATATCCTTTTACAGCTAATTTCTGACAAAGGTCTCAAGAGACGAAACACAATCTCGTCGGATTTTAATTTATTTCGACGAGATTCTGAAACGACTGAGTGTAACGATGACAGTTATGTAATGATCCTGTGTCTCTTATTTAGATTACCTATTTATTTTATTCTGATTAAGTCAAAAAGCCAATTAGATTGTGATAAATTATCCAATCTGCGTGTCTTAATATTTTATTTATTTAAACTTCAGAGAAGGCCTCCGCTGCCGGCGCCGGCTCCTAAAAATATCACTATTGGGCAACAGCGGTTATACTGCTAGCAGCCGAGATTTAATACAACCGTCTGCCGGCGCCATCACTCAAAATTTGCCGTGAAGTGTAGGTTAGGTTCGTTAGGTTTCCTGTGACCAAAACACGAGCGAGCGACTCAAGCACACAGATCGTGTTATACCAGCGCCGGCAGCACATTCGGCAACCAGCGCCGGCAGCGGAGGCACTCCCTTAATTTTATTGTTCTGATTAATTGTTACTTCGTTTGCGGAAAATTCTCGTCAAGCTAAACAACTTTCGCTAAGGCGTCATTTTATAGGTATTTCTTATACTTAATTTGGACGATTATGGTATTTATGGTACTGCATCAGGTGTTCCATTTTAAAAAATCAATTAAGTACACCCTATATGTTGCCCAACCGCTATTCAACGTAGAAGGAACATCCCCGTAATAAATCAAATCACAGCCTATACTAGATGACTGGTAATAAAACGAAATGAGAATAACAGTCAAATACAAAAAAAGTCAACATTTCTTTACGAAAGTGTGCTTTGTATAGGCATGTCTTTTTTTGTTTTTGACTGTTATTTTATTACCATTATACTATAATGATCTAGTATAGCCCGTGGTTAGAGTTATTAGGGGTATGTTCCTTCCACGTTGTATATTTGGAGAAAAATAAGCAGAAAAAGCGCATTCTGAGCTCTGAAGCAGCACAGCTGGGGATAAAACCGGGATACATTAAAAATATATGATTTTAGAGTTTCAGTAGGGTCGTCGAAATATCTGGTTAAAACATTATTTGAAAGAAAAGAAAGAAAGAAAGAAAAGGCTGATTATAAAGCTGACTGTCAAGAACGCTATCTGTGATGAGTATGTAATGAATAGCGGAATTACCAATGACGAACGACTTTAATCGATACCGATACGAAGAATCGATGGCGTTAACCTCCAATAACTTTTAAAGTGCTGAACTGATTTTAATCAAATAGAGCTAAGAACCACCGCAAGAAAACTTGCATTCTTGAAAAAAACCGCATTGAAATCGGTCCATCGATGCTACGATACCACAGAAAGACAGACAGACGCCTAGCGTCAAACTTATAACGCCCCTCATTTTTGATGTGGTTTAAAAATAAAATATTATTCGTGGTAAGTCCCGTAATACTAATAATAGATGGAAAATGTGTAGGTGTATGTGTGTGTGTGTGTGTATGGTGGGTGTGTGGGTGTGATTATATAGTATGTGTTAGTGACATAAAAATCTACAACATAGACGTAGATTGAAAGTTTTATAGCAAGATGGTCGTTGGGATGTTTTATTGTATTGTAAAACATTTTTCGCAATAAAATGTGACAGATATACAATTTGTTACGTTAATTTTGTAGGTTTCAAGCAATAAGTATCAGAAATGTCGTGAAGATGTCTCATTCTTTTCATAACTAAACTATAATTAACTAGGAAGTAGATCGTTTACATGGTTAGACAAAAATAAAGTGTTATATTTGAAGTGAATCATCACTATCCGGTATTTTTGTCTCTACTGGAGCACGACCCTCTCTGTACTATCAGATTCATACTTGGCCAGAGCAAACATCTACTCGCGACGCGTATCGGCACTACACAATCCTCTTAATCAAACTTTCAATAAAAACGAACTTTAGATTGATGGCTTCTATCTTTAAAAAATGTTTCAGTACATTTCTCGATGGGTTTCCATGAATCAGATATTGGTTTGTGATTGGAGGATTGTCTCTCCTCCGAATGGCTTGCATTTTGCATTTTTATGGTTCCGTAATGGAAGGTGCCAATGAGAATGTCAGAAAAAGTATTAAAATAACCGGTAGTTGCGAATGCTGATCTTAGTTCACGCCACTCCTTCTTCACGTGTCGAAGGCTCAAAATAAAATCTGTTGTTTTTCCTCCAGAAGGTTTCTACTGAAAACGTCTAAAGTTTTTAATTTGTATGAAATGTTCCTTTCAATTTTCTTTTGAATTTGTATGAAATGTTCCTTTTCCGAGTACATTTTACAAGTTGCCTATAACTTTTTAATTTGTAATCCCTACTTATCTCTAATAGTTTTCCTTTAATCTTCGTTATATACTTATTTTCTTTTCTCCAATGCTGGTCTGGGAGAAATAAAAAAAAAAACTTAGAATGTACCAGCTGCTTCTCTTCCCACGCAGATCGTAAAAGCCGATCGAGGGAATGGGCAAAAATGCAAATCATGTTAACAGGCGATGCGGCTAGCAACCCATCACTGTATTGATTGCTTTTCCATCTTCTCGCCCACCATGACGCTAAAAGTGGCTTTTGGGTCTTGCGGCCCTGGGCTCTGCATAGAACCGCAAGACCCAAAATGCTCTGTCTGCCCCATTAGGGATAAAGACGTGATAGTCTGATGTATGAATATACTTATACTATAGCTGTGAATATTTTCACGTGTCCATATATAACCGTTTAGCAACAAATTATACAAATTTATACATAATTTTTTATTATGTAAGTACTGTTTTTAGACAAGTTTAAAAAAATGTAGTTAATGTATGAGATGTAACCGACCGAGCTAAACTCGGTCACCCAGGTACTAATAAATATTTACGGACAAATTACACACATTGAGCTAGCCCCAAAGTAAGACTTGTGTTATGGGATACTAATTCAACAATACTATATTACATAAGAAATACATATATTAGTACATATCTAGGACCCAGGACAATTCGAATAAGGCCATTTTCCATGTTGCTCTGGGGATCGAACCCGGCAACTGTGGGTAGCCGCGGTAGTAGTGTCATACAATGATTGTATGTTTGACGTTTCATTTAAACCATGCTAGTTATCTATTGCTTCAATAAAATGGTATGCAACAGGCTGAGGTAACAGGCAAGAACTTCCACTGTCTAAATGGGTCATACAAATAACGCGATAGTAGGTACGGAACCCCTCCGTATGCGTACAATTCGCTCTTGGTCGGTGTATTTCGCCATCTCTTTGCTGAAAACGCGAAATTGCTACCGTAGTCATCCTTTTGGTTTTGCCTTTATGAAATGAAGTCGGGTTGGGAATGAATGACCTTTTTCTGTTATCGGTTTTCTGTGCTAAACAAATAAGCGGCCAAGTGCGAGTCGGAAAATAGTCTTTTCCAAATTTCCCTGGGTCTTGGATGTTCATACAACATATTTATTAATAAGTAGAGTATTGGTGATTTGAATGTTGCTTGCGAAAATTTGTTTTTGTTTTTCTTTTGTTGTTTTTATGGAATACCAAAACCCGCGACTTCGTTCGCGCGAACTTTGTGACTCCGCGGATAATGCTCATCAGGCTGAACTACTAGGCGTCATTTTTATATTTCTAAATGTTTGTACACGTTTCTGTTTGTCTGTTGACAAACAGATAGACAGACAAACAGACAAACATTATTTTTAGGGTTCTGTACCCAAAGGGTAAAAACGGGACCCTATTACTAAGACTTCGCTGTCTGTCCATCCGTCCGTCAGTCTGTCACCAGGCTGTATCTCAAGAACCGCGATAGCTAGGCAGGCTGAAATTTTTACAAAGTATGTATTTCTTTTGCCGCTATAACAACAAATATGTAATAAAAAAAAAACAATTTAAGGGGGCTCAGATACAACAAACGCGATTTTTTATAGATAACGGTACGGAACCCTCAGTGTGCGAATCCGATTTGCACTTGGCCGGTTATTTATATTCTTACTTTATTACTATGTCTCCATCACCCGAATATTTTTTTGTTGGAAATATACTAAAAGTACAGACACATTTTTTTATTGTTTTATGATATGTACCTATATGGATATAAAGATAAGTATCTTGAACAAGATTTCCTCAAAAAAAATTGCTGGTGGTTAAAAAGTCATAGGTATTTATTAACTCATTCACGGACACTAAGCCAGACACAATAGAAAAAACAATTGATGAATTCTATAGAAGTCCTACTGTCCATTAACGTGTTAAGGTTTCCACCCGCTCATCAGCTCCATCGCACTTCTACTCAAATAAATCATGTACAAAAACAATAATCGCCCGCTTCCTCTGTGCCCACCATCGATCATACACGGATTAGTGATATATTAAGGCTCTAAGAGATAAGCGGTAGCGGATCCATACCATTCTGTTTTTTCCCTGGTTTCAGACAGAAGTTCGGTAATTTAGTCCAAAACAAGACTTGCTATCTCAGCTGTAAACACATTCGTATTCTTCTTATAAGTATTTAAGAGCTGGGCTCTTGTCGGTGACGTGCTTTACATGTCTCTCTTTCCTCCGCTAAGTTCTTAACCTCCTTATAAATGTTTTCACGTTTAATTTTTCTTTTATTTGGTCGATAAATTTTCTTCTAGGTTTTCCTGCTCCTCTTTTTCCTTCTATTTTTTCTTTTATTATTATTTTAAAGAACGCATCGTGACTTAGTAGATGACCGAACATTTTCTCTCTTCTATTTTCTTTAATTTGTAGTATTTGTCTTTTCTCTCTCACATCCTCTAATACCTTTTAGATACATATACATTTTCACGTCTATATTCCTGACGGGGCAGACTGAGCCCAGGGCCGTAAGACCCAAAGGCCACGCTTAGCGTGATGGTGGGAGTTAAGATGGAAAAGGAATCAAAATAGTGATGGGTTGCTAGCCGCATCGCCTATTATCATGATTCAAATCTCGCCCATTCCCTCGATCGGCTTATATGATCTGCCCGGGAAGAATACTTCCTTTTCATTTGTAATTTTTTCTGTCCAATTTTTTTTCATTCTCCTCCAGCACCGAATTTCAAATGTTTCTAATCTATCTCTATCCTTTTTGGTCATTGTCCACATTCATTTTATTACGCCTGTTTCCCACAGCGGTAGGCAGAGACTATGGACCTCCACTTGCTACGATCCTGACAGACCTCTTTCGCTTGATCTACACTCATCACACTCTTTATGCATGCTCAAATAAATATTTTGCTACACAGCTATTCGGTGACGCAAAATAACCGTGCAAATAAGGCCTGAGTAATGTTATCCCTCCAAAACATTTTCATGTAAAGTAATGCCAAGGCGAATGGTTACATTTACATACATACATGTTATTACGCCTGTTTCCTATGGCTAGCAATCCATCAATATGTTGATAGCTTTTCCATCTTCTTGTGCCATAGTATGTATGTTAGTATGTTTCCCACGTGTCTATGTAGGCAGAGACTATGGATCTTCATTTGCTATGATTCTTGCAAAGTCCATTTGCTCCGTCAACACTCTTTATTCTTTTCATGCATTTCACTTATATTAAGAAATTCACTGCCATTTGCCCGCAGATTTAATTGCGTAGGCAAAATAAAATAAACCCCGACGACGCCATCTAGTGATAAGTGGCGAAACTACATAATATATTGATATCATAGCGCCATCTATTTTTGACATTACAAATCCCCGAATTTGAAGCGTTATCATCCAATAACTTTTGGACGACTAAAACGATTTTTTATCAAACATACCTAAGAACCACCGCAAGGGAAGTTGCTTTCATGTAAAACCGCATCAAAATTGGTCCATCCGTTCGAGCGCTACGATGCCACATACAGACAGACACTAGCATCCTTATAAGACCCCTCTTTTTATGTCGGGGTTTAAAATATTTGCTCTGAAAGAAACATCCTGTTCTAGAATAGAAAGCTTACTACTTGCCCCACCACCCAACGTTTCGAGAGAGCACAATTATCTTAAATCATGTAAGAATTTCAGTACAAAGTATTGCCTTTGATGTCTGGTAATATTTCACACATATTACTTAGAGGTTTATAAACGTTTCATCGCTTCATATAGTTCAAGTGAGAGATTTATGAGTCAAATAGGATTTTAAAGGAATTTCTACGCAGTTTTATTTTTAAACCCTGACGAAAAAGGGGTATTATGAGTTGGACGTCTCTATCATCATCATCATTATCAAGTCTTTTTGTCTCTGCATTAGTTAACTGCATTAGCACGTCCCTCTCTGTACTACCAGAGCCATGCTTGGCCAGAGCAGTCAGAGGACTAGGCCTACACTCTCCATGCCGGCCGGACTGGTTGGAGAGGTCTCATTGATGTTTATAAGCTTTGTTTAGCTTGTATTCCCTAAGTCGCCTTCTATAACATCTACGAGAGGACTTGACCCTATTCTACTCTGGCGGGAACCGCATATGACAGTATAACGGACGTGCCTATGTTTCTGTGTATCTGTGTTTTTGTCTGTGGCATTGTAGCACCTAAATGGACTGATGTTGGTGCGCTTCTACTTTGAATGCGGACTTTGTCGTGTTTAGCTATGTTTGATGGAAAAGTTATGAAGAGAGAAACCCTTGAAGGTCCGAAGTATTTTTAATTTGCCTGAGAAATAAAATGAACTTGTTGGGAAGTTAATTTTGTGAAAGAATGATGTGCAATGACTTAACGGACTGAGGATGCAACCAGGAATGCGCTAAGAGGAAGACGTATCTCTATATTATTCTTGCCAAAAGTAAGGCAAATTTACTCTAAACAATTAATACCATTTAAAATTTTAGACATGTTATCTCTTTATTTATTTTTAAACATATATTAGGTTTTTTCATTACATATCTATAAAAAGTAAAATATATAAAATACACTACAAAATATAAACACATTATAAAAAACCTAATATAGCTGCCCACTGGCAGCGGGGGTAAGCCCAAGCTACCGGTGGTCAGGGCCCCAGAGAGAGAAACCTCCTGACAATGCGTGTCGTGTCCAGGAGTACTGCCTTCTGAATCTGACCCTTGACCCAGCTATCTAGCGAGAGAGTCTTAAGATATTGGTCAAGACTCTTCGCTATTATACCGTTCGCCGATACGACTATCGGGACAATGATCGTCGAATCCACATCCCACATGGCGGTCACCTCGTGGGCCAAATCAAGGTACTTGCTAAGCTTGTCCTTCTCAGCTTTCACGAGGTTCTCGTCATACATGACATGTTATTATTATTATCTTTTTTAATAAAACTTTAATAAAACTTGACGCTTTTCAGCGTTGGTCAGCGATGACAATGGACAGAGACAGAAGAAAGGAAATGGGAGAGACCATGGAATTGTATTTACTGCGTACAAACAGAAACCTTTGCCCAGCAGTGGGATGAAACAGGTTAATTTTAAAAGCCTTAGACATATTTCTTTATATAAGGTAGATTTCATGAAAGTTTACTTATTTTCTAAAAACGTAGCAGATTGCATCTCTCTTCACTTATGTACTCACACTTGGCGCCATACAAAAAAATCTAGTTCTAGGCTGGGTTCTAACTTCTCTTATATGTTAAATGACGTCACAGAATGAGTTTTAGTAATTTTTTATTTCAAAAATGGACAACAAACTGTCTTATATTTTGGGATCTTCTTCTTCTTACCGTGTGTGTTACTGACTAACACTAGTGTCAGAGTTTTTAAACCGCCTTAAAGGCCTCTGACATGGTTTTAGGTAACGACCAATGTCAAAGACAGTGACCGGGACCGACGGCTTAACGTGCCCTCCGAAGCACGGATCATCTTACTTATCAGACAAACAGGTGATCAGCCTGCAATGTCCTAACCAAACTAGGACAACAACGCAAAGTCGTTGCCCCCGCCGGGAATCGAACTCGCGACCTCCGGGTATGAGCCGAACGCTCTAACCACTACACCACGGAGGCAGTTTAAGTTTTGGGATAAGGAAAGACAAATAAAGAAACAGTATTTTTAATTAAGGGCCTTACAAATTATGAAATGTCGTCAATTTGAATGCCCTTCTAGCCACGGAACCATAACGAAGTTTGCGACCCATGAACTATTCAGCTGCCCCGAACTTTACCCCAATTGCGGGCCATTTCAACGAAAATTGGGTTATAGCGTGTTGACCATAGATTCGCAAGTTTGGGGTCTTAATACTTGCTTGAGAGAAACTGTTGGGGCGCGGATGAAAACATCGGTAACTTTTGAGTTGAGCGTTGACAAGTATCATTATTTTTAAGTATTTTTTGATTAAAACTAATACGTGAAATTATTTTTTAGTTTTTAGTTTTGTTTGATACGATGACGACCTCCGTGGCGTAGTGGTTACCATACTAGTCCACCACCAACAGGTTCCGGGTTCGATTCCCGGCCAGGGCAAGTTGGAAATTGGCCTTTTTTAAATTGTCCTGGGTCATGGATGTTTATCTATGTATGTATTTGTTATAAAATATAGTATCGTTGAGTTAGTATCCCATAACACAAGTCTCAAACTTACTTTGGGGCTAGCTCAATCAGTGTAATTTGTCCCTATATATTTATATATTTATTTATTTATTTAAGTACTATCGTACTATAATAACAATTAGGTCAATACTTGTAAAAGCTTGTTTTAAAAAAGATTTTTTTATTTATTTTATTAGCCTGGTGCGTCACTCTCACCTCAAATCAGGTACTTTTTCTAAACGTCAAAACAAACATTTTCTATGGAATTTATATGAAATAAATTTAAGTATAAAACGTTATAATTTCTTGAAGTCGAGTACACGAGCCCTATTCGACTTCAAGAAACTAAACGTATTATCAGTTTTTCTGCAATAATCTAAAATCACGTTAAATAATTGGCCAAGTGCGTGTCGGGCCACGCGCAGTATAGGGTTCCGTAGTTGTAAATGCCAACTTGCAGTCTAAAACGGCTAAGTATTGAATTTGTATGAAATTTTCCTTTTCGAATACATTTTATAAGTTGATCACCTATAACTTTTTAATTTGATAACCCTTCTTAGCTCTGATAGTTTTCCTTTAAACTACATTATACATATATATACTATAACTGTGATTTTTTTCACGTGTCCATATATAACCGTTTAGCAGATAGATGGGGGGGTGACTTTAACAAAAAAAAAGAACCGCGGACGGACAGACAGACAGACAGACATGGCGAAACTATAAGGGTTCCTTGTTTACTACGGAACCCTAAAAACTATGTGATTGATGAAAAGTGACATTATTTTCTTACACAGTAACATAGATTGGTAATACCAAGGAAAGTAGTTTTTAGTTAAACAGAAAATAAGCAGTAGGTACAAAATCTTACCTAAGTCAAATATAACCAACCAGCGAGATGTACTCCTGCTTCGAGGGTTTCATACCTGAAAAAAAATACAAATATTTTAATTAAACATAGCATAATATATCTTATATCTTTAAACGAGCAATTCTTGTATATTTATTTATTTATATATTTATATGTTTATAAATTTCTGTGATCTCGAAAACGGGTCTAACGATTTCGCTAAAAATTGGTGTTTTCGGGAGTAA
Source organism: Acrobasis consociella (assembly GCA_963555685.1). Classification (NCBI taxonomy): domain Eukaryota; kingdom Metazoa; phylum Arthropoda; class Insecta; order Lepidoptera; family Pyralidae; genus Acrobasis; species Acrobasis consociella. The sequence goes on from OY743115.1 coordinate 1,044,248, forward strand.
AAAATCGATCTAGATTAGTCTTATGTTTGGGAAAACGCGTGTTTTCGAATTTTCATGCGTTTTTCTTTCCACGCAGAATATGATCGCTAATTTCGTCGCGCCGGCCGCCATCCATTTTGGCTCAGCGGTTTATGACCACTAGAAAGAGTGTTACGGGTTCAAATCCCACTCGGTGACTTACTTTAGTTTTTTTTATGATCAAATTTATGTATAATTTTTTATTTTGTATTGTTTTTAGACAAGTTTAAAAAAAATTAGTTATTGTTTGAGATGTAACCGAGCAAAGCTCGGTCGCCCAGGTACTATTTATGTTATACAACGTGAAAGGGACACATTATAATAAATCGAACCACGGGCTATACTAGATCACTATAGTATAATGGAATAAATATAACAGAATAAGAACAAAAAAAAATGGCATTTCCATACTAAAGTGTGCAGCCGCCCTGGCAATTCGTTGATTTTTTGTAGTTTTTTGACTGTTATTTTAATTTTATTGGAGCTGTAGTGACCTAGTATAGTAGCTGGTGGTTTGATTTATTACGGGTATATCCCTTTCACGTTGTATAATCTATTAATAGTGTATAGGTAAGGATGACAAGACCTCCTTTATATTTCTACCCTTTTTAAGGGTTCCGTAGTAAACAAGGAAATTATAAAATGTACTCGGACAAGGGAAAGTTTATACAAATACAATAGAAAATTAGTTTTATAGACGTGGATCGAGAAATCAGAGACGGCATTCGCAACTCCAGAACCCTATACTGCGCGTGGCCGACACGAACTTGGCTGGTTATTATGTTTTTCCTTTTAACAATAAAGAGTATTTGTAATGTATTGTATTGCAAAAAGTATTTAATTGTATTGTAAAAGCGTTTTATTCAGGCACCAAATTGTTCGTAACCAACAATCTTTTCATTACGTTAAACGTGTTTGTTTTCATTCTCGAATACCCACAACACAATACGGCGCCGGCGGATCGTTAACAACATTATTCTCTTATATCAATACCAGAACCATGTTATTTACACGCAATAATACATAGCGACACCCGCTATATTGAATTAAAGTCTTTTTTATAGACATAGGTGAGTTCAGGCAAACCGAGCTGACCACGCATAGGACCAGCACACGCATTAGGGTCAGCTCAGACTGAGGCGCGACACGACGAGACGTGGCGCGTTCTTTTGATGAAAAATAGAACTTGTTTACTGCACAAAACGATACCAATTTCATTGATAGTCCAATGCGCCGCGCCGCGCAGCGCGATGCAGCAGTTGTATCTTTTTGTGCAATAAACAAGTTCTATTTTTCTTTAAAGCGCGCACCACGTCGCGTTGCGTCGCGTCTCAATCTGAAATGACCCTTACTAATGCTCGATTTACACCAGTAGTTACTTTAATCTCGTTTTACATCAACTACTAAGATTTGTACGACACTAGCCAAACGCAGGATGGCGTGAGGCGGGCGAAAGGCGAGCTTGAGACGGGAGCGCGAAAAGCGAGTGGCGTATGCGAGGCGTGTGCGTGTGAACTACACATCTGTCTGTCCCATTACACAAAGGTAGACTTTACGAAGCGTGAATAAGGTTTAAAATCGAGTGGGGAAGGGCGGTGTCCCGCGACCACTTGACGGCAACGAACGTTAAGTAAAACGTAATACACGACGACGCGACGTATTTGATGGCAATAAGATTAATTTCTTGTTCATCAGTTCTTTGGCGAATAGTTTTTTTATTTATAGTTAAAGTATGGTGTCTATCAAAGAGTCTAACGAACGTTAAGATGAAAACGGCGACTTTTGACTGACGTTTTATTAATCTTAGAGTATCATGGGTATAGTAGTAGGAAAACTATGACTTGCAATAAAAATCTGAATCTAAATCTAAATCTAGTAGATACTTAAACGCCAACGGATTCAATTCTGCCCTGTATGTTTCTTAACATACCCATGACAAACCTATAATAATATGTTGCGACATTGTATCTACTCCCCATCAAAGCCTATACACGTACGTGGCTTGTGTAATTACGCCCTTATGTATTAATTTCCACCAAACCATTTGCGGCTTAAATCTCCCAGCACTAACTGAGAAAATGTGTTGACAATATGTTGAGTGAATCATGCAATATCATGCTTTAAATCAAAGTGATACGGTACCTATTGCTGTGATGGATAAATGAGATAGAATGTCTTGAGTTCTTAACAATACAGCGCGCTAAAATGTACTTTAAGTAGATACAAAAAGGTTTTAATTGCAGTGATGGATAATGGAAGCTTCAGTTAGACAAATACTTGGGTTGTCGCCATGAAATACTTGGTTGCGTTTACTTGAGACGTTCAATTCAAATATTTTTGATAGCACTCGAATTGGTGCCTTGGAATTGAGATATTATATTGTGTAAAAGTAATAGACATTGCTAAGTTACGAGTACCAATAGATTTTCTATACTTACGAAAATAAAAAATGTGGACAAACAAAATTGTCTACATCCCGTCGACAATTTTTTTGTGGTTCATTAGATACATTTAAAAAATATAATATACGTATATTTTCTTTCCTCTCATTAGCAAGTAATGACGAAGATACAGCGCTTTTTAATTTAGCGTGACGTCATGATTATCTATGACTAGCTGAAGCCCGCGACTTCGTTCGCGTGCACTGTCTCTGGAGAATGCTCATCAGGCTGAACAACTTTTACTAAGGCGACATTTTTATATCTCTTATAGTTTAGCTGGACCATTATGGTTCTGCATCAGGCGTTTCATTTTCCAAAATCATTTATACCCTATATGTTGCCCAGGCTTAATAGCTATATAACAAAAAAAGTTGCATTTGAATCCGTCCAGTATTTCCGGAGATTAGCGTGTACAAACAGACAAACAGACAAACAGACAAACAGACAAACAGACATACAGACAAACAGACAAACAGACAAACATACAAACAGACAAACAGACAAACAGACAGACATTTTTTTTTAAATTCTTACTCTATTACTATGTCTCCATCGCCCCCAATATTTTTTTTGGAAATATATTTAATGTACAGACACACTTTTTTTACTGTTTTATTATATGTATAGATTTGTAACCAACGGTGACGTAAATCACTCCCACTCCAAAAATTCGAAGCGCTGTATCTTCGTGAATTTTCACTACTTTTCTAAACAAAAACATATGGGTACTTTATTTTTAGATAATCTAGTTGACCACATTTTTGTGTAAAAGTCCAGTACTTATAGATTTTTACATACTACAATTGATATAAAACATATAAGTAGGTACTAATGCTCACAACTAAGTACGCATATTGGCTCTTATTAAGGCCAATGGGTAAACCTGCAAAGGCTTAGTTGCTAAATAAAGGATAATGGGCGGACCAGATCTAAGAGCTCTAAAAGGTCCCACACACACATACAATGCTCTTTATTGCTCAAAATAAATAAATACAGGACATAATTATCTTAAAAACTAACAATTTCTTTCAGGCAACACACTTCAAATGATTGGTCATAATCCGTCTTATTTTAAAACGCCGACTAACTTTGTTACTAGGTTTAAACCATTATCCGACTAAATCAAGATGACATTTTCAGATAAGACAGTGGCATATAACTAGATGTCAACATGATTTGGTCGGATAATCGTTTAAACCTAGTAACAAAGTTAGACTGCATTTTATAATAAGACTGAACAAGTCTATCTAATAACTTATCTCCATCAAGACATTTTCTCTTCGATCAAAGAGTAGACTAAAGCCTCTCATTTGATATGATATGTTAAATTCCTGCACACTTTTAGTTTCTTAAGAAAATGACCTATCATTTACAGCCATTTATCATTTTAAACCATGTCAGAGGGCTTTAAGGTGGTTTAAAAACTCTGACAATAGTGTTAGTCACTCACACACACGATAAGAAGAAGAAGATCATTTATAGCATAATGTGATCTGCAGAGCTCCTGGTCGCCAATAAACTACCTAATACATAATACCACATACTACATAATATATGAATATCATAGCGCCATTTGTTATTTAACAGGTAAATTATAAAACCCCGAATTCGAAGTGCTATCAGCCATTAACTTTAAAAGAACTGAACCTATTTTTATCAAACTTGGCTAAGAAATACCGCGAGGGAAGTTGCTTTCACGTAAAAGAAGACCTTCTGTTCAAGCGCTACGATATCACAGACAGACAGACACAAGTGTCAAACTTATGAAACCCCTCTTTTTTGTCAGGATTAAAAAGACTACTCCAGTTTCCATCACATATCCATTTAATAAACCCGCGACTGATCTGATGTCAGCAAAAACGCCCGGTCGATAAATGCCTGTGCTGCAGATCGTGGAAACCGATTGAACAAATATGTTTTCTATGAGATGAGCTTCATACGTACCACAAATATTTTATCTTATTTCAGTTAAAATAAAGTTGAAAGCCTCAAATATACTTGTTAATGAATGGAAATCTCGCAAAAGATCATAGTCTTTTCCACCGTAAAACGTTTTGAGATAGCAATCTACAAGAAAAACCAAGTCACTTAAAAAAATAATTACATAATTATAAGTTTATTAATGTAAGTGACATTATTAAGCTATGATCGTACCCATTTTTGAGGTGATTAAGATTTATAATTGCAAAAAAACTGATATTAAGAGCGCTATTTGCCGCCAATAAACTTTTATTAGACTATATTTCATACAAATACCATAGAGAATGTTTGTTTTGACGTTTAGAAGAAAGTATCATATACGAGTTGTTGAAAAGTTTATATAAAAATTTGAATGACGATTTTTTTTTACAATTAGCTTTAAGGTTACTTTAAGGTAAAATATTCATCTTGTCGAAGAATAGCGCAGGCACGTGCTTTCCATAGAGACTCAAAGGCATTGTCTACCCGGAGGTTCCCTAATATAAGCGCATTTTTTTATTTAAAAATAAATTATAATAGGCCCTATTTTCAAATAAACGCGCGCTTTTCTGTCCATCGCGCCATATGCTGGCTACGTACTCGCTTACTTAGGGTAGGTATACGTATATATATATATACGCAGTACTCTAGGCAGCTACCTAGAAGACAATTCTCCATAGTGTCTCGATTTACATACATTCACAGTGCACGGATAGGAATTTGCATCTGTAGTCTGATCGTCTACGTATTTCATCGACGCACACACACGCGAAATTTCCGCACACATAACCAAAATCTAAGACAACGGCTAATGCATGCCATTTTTAAAACGCATCAGTCATAAACAAAGCTAATTTTTGTATGGAAAAAACCATTAGGTTAGTGAAACGCTGACTTTCAAAAATGGTCCTTATCTTTAAGCTAGTTCTATCTCAATAATCAACGTTTTTTATCTCTTTTCACTTTTGACCAATAAGGAATGATATCGATTTCGAGTCTTTTCATTTGTTCCGTGATGAAATAAAGAAAGTTATTGGTCCTCGCTTGTGTTACGCTACCACTTTAAATACGCGGAGGATGTTCGAGGATAAAATGAAATTACGTAAACTTTTGTGTTAGTCGTATATATTTGATATTTTTTCTTGTCCAATGATAATTATTTGCATTGTTGCATTACAAATGATTACGATATAACTCTGAACTTTGTTTGCGATATCAATGAAATTAGGAGAAAAACTTTATTACCGCTTTAAAACAACGCTTTAATGCAATGGAAAGTTTTTCATGTAAAAGTTGTGCGCCAGGTGTTTGATTGCTAACTTTTGAGGATAAAAGAGCAATAATCATAAATGGCCGATGCCAGCCTATTTTGGATGTCATTCAAACAAGCGGTAAGTTAAAAAGAACATTTAATAGTATTAAACAATATGACGCGTATAAGTGGCTCTCGGGATGTAAACACACTTATAGGGTCAGTTCAGTCAGAGTTTTTTTTTGTCCCACTGCTGGGCAAAGGCCCCACAATTAGTCTATCCTGCAACAATCGGTAATGCACGTCCCTGGAATAGCGTGTACATGGAAACAGATTTTTTTTATACTATTGTATGTTCCGTTACAATTTTCTTAACAAGTGGTCACCTACTCTAATTTTTAATCATCGTCATCATCGTCAGGTCTTTTTGCCTCCACTGCAGGAGTACGACCCTCTCTGTATTACCAGAGCTATGCTGGGCCAGAGCAGCCATAGGACTTGGCCTACACTCTCCTCGCTGGCCAGATGGATTGGAGAGGTCTCATTGATGTTTATAAGCTTTGTTTAGCTTGTATCCTTAAGTCGCGTTCTACGACATCCACGGGAGGACTTGGAGTGGCCTATTCTACTCTGCCGGTAACCACACGGCTTAATATTTGATAGATCTATTAATTTAACATATATTTTTTACTGTTTTGTTGTTTTTTCTGGATTTCGTTCTTTTTGTATTATCAAATTCTCTAGATATTAGTTTTTATAGTAAAGATATTTTTATAAAAACAAATATAATATTTACTATCATCTATGACGTAATGAGTCAATTCATAACCAACCAATTATGCCATCAATCAATTGACTTTTATTAGTGAACGGGGGAGGAAGTACACCCGAAATTGTATCGTAAAACAAAAGAAACAGAGTACATTTTCACGTAATGAGAACCTTTTTATCGGGCTGTTAACGAGATGTCTGGCATTGTAGTTAATTTGTTCTTTACTTTCGATATTTTTTGCTAGTTTTCTTTTGGGTTTGTTCAAATTATTTTCTGAAAATACATTTTGAAGAACCTACTTACGTGCTGAAATTAAAGCTGATAAGGGCTTTAAATGCGTGTAGTATATGATGAGAAAATTGGGTATTTTCCTTAGCCAAAAATAAATTATTTAGCGAAATAATGTCACTTGTCTTTGAACATATTCACGTTATGTAATTTTGAATTTATTATTCTAAAAAAACTGATAATAAGAGCGCTATTTGACTTCAAAAAACTATGACGTCATCTGCCTGTATTTCATACAAAATCCCATAGAAGCTGTTTGTTTTAACGTTCAGAAAAAAGTATTTGATTTGTCTTGTTGGAAAATAGCGTTTTTGTCAGGTTGATTCGAAGTCACAACAGCACAATTGGTGGTGCACTCATGGCGTTAAGAGTCCCCTTTCCCTAGACTTCTCCATACAAACGTAGTCTACGTTTAATTTTGAAACCACATGTCAGATTCCGGTAAAAATTGGTAATTGTAAAGAAATTGCAATTATCTAGGGTTATAATTGGTTTCCTATTGTAAAATTATGAACTGGAAAGAAAATATAACGATTTAGAAGTTTTCCATACTAATGGTCAAAAATGATATAAAACACTATATTCTATTTCAAGTTCATATTTTTACAGTCGGAAACTAGTTATAAACCTAGATAATTGCAATATCTTTGAAATTACAAAATTTTGCCCAAATCGGACATGTCGTTTTGAAATAAAACGTAGACTACGTTTGTATGGAAAGTTGTATTTTGGTCTAGGGTCGGGGGACCCTTAACGTGAGGGGCGTGGGTTCGAATCCCAGTCGTGGCAAAATTTTTCATCACAAGTTCTAATTAAGATAGCTCAAGGTTAAGAAGTCTTTGTACCCTGTAAAGACCCTACTAAAACTCAGGCTGGGTGTGTTTTGACAACCAGAAGATTCTTTATCCTACCTTATAGGCCACCGGCATGCTAAAAGTGGCCTTTGGGTCCAGCGGCCCTGGGCTCTGCCTGTAAAAAACTGTGAAACCTAAAATGCTTTGTCTGCCCCATTAGAATAGAGATAAAGACGCCAAAGTGTATAGCATTGTAATGTAAACACATAGATATATTATCTCTTTCTCTTTCGATGTGTTATGGATGTTGAAACGAAAAAATGTCATGAAGCTGCAATGAAGTAAGTATCGATCTAAGGTATTGATTCTTTGGCCAATTATTTACATCAACGTAACTCGGCAAAACCTTTAAACTGATTTGACTGGCCGTCTTTAGATCGACCTTTTGTTTTTGGCAAGAAAGATTGTCTTTTCATACAGTGGTAGCCCTAATAGGAGACAAAAATTTACATTTCAACATCTTAAAATGAAAAACAGAACAAAATATCATTTCCGCGTAAGCTAGGCAGCTTATACAAAAAGAAAATTAGAAAGGAATTAAAAGGATCAGAAATACCCCTTCTGCGAAACGCTTCGAGTAAAGGTAGGTAATGCCCTGCGCTTACGATGGCTCTTCTTGACGCGTACAGACAGAATAACAATATTTTTTATTCTTCGGAAAATTCAAAATTCAACATTCAAATGTTTATTCAGTAATTAGACCTTTACAGACACTCCCATGCTGGTCTGGGAGAAATAAAAAAAAACTTAGAATGTACCAGCTGCTTCTCTTCTCACGCAGATCGTAAAAGCCGATCGAGGGAATGGGCAAAAATGCAAATCATGTTAACAGGCGATGCGGCTAGCAACCCATCACTGTATTGATTGCTTTTCCATCTTCTCGCCCACCATGACGCTAAAAGTGACTTTTGGGTCTTGCGGCCCTGGGCTCTGCATAGAACCGCAAGACCCAAAATGCTCTGTCTGCCCCATTAGGGATAAAGACGTGATAGTATGTATCATCATCATCATCATTTCAGCCGCACAGCGTCCACTGCTGGACATAGGCCTCTCCCAAAGATTTCCAAAATGACCGATCTAGAGCGGCTTGCATCCAGCGCCTTCCAGCGACCTTGGTTAGGTTAGCGAAGCGTAGAACACCCACCCACAAGGTGGTCTGACGATAGTATGTATGTATGTATGTAATTACACGTTAATAATAATATTAAAAGTCTTAATTAATTACCTTGTCAAAACTCTAGCTACATATAAAATGTCATTCATAAAAACCGCCTCTTATCGTTTCCCGTGCAAAGGAGCCCAAATTGCTGGCAACATTGCCACGCTGGATCGCAATGCTTGCGCATCGCAATGAGCGGAACTCACCAATCTTCTCTGAAATTCTGTGCCCTATCTCGCAGATCAGGCGCATAAATTCAGCAAATAAGTATAATTTACATTACGTGTGGTGTGTATCTCGTTCTTTAGTTCTAATGTAATCACCCATGTCCCTCGCAACGCTATCCTCCACTCGAGATACAGGTTTATTCCTAGTTCGATGCTGGGCTGCCGAGTGAGGGAACCTTCGATGTGATGTAACTGAATAACATGTATTGATAGATATGTAAGATGTAATTCACTTTGTATAACAATCTCTATGTAGTACTAGAACTTAAGAGACACAACAATAAAGTTTATTTTATTTTATTTTTATTATTTTAAAACTATATTAAATTACAGCACCCGTTCACGAGTTGACGCACATGACAGATCAGCCACCGTTAAACTCAACCATATTTAGAGGGAGGGATAAGATCATATTATTCCTTTAAGAAAGTTATTTACCATCATGATCTAATTCAATGCTAACTAGGTATAGTTTCACTTTAATTTGTTTGTTCTTACATAAAGTCTAACAAAATATACTGAAACTATTTTAAGAGTGAATTCAGTCCGTGACAGTGAACCACTTTTCCCAAGAAACATAAGTCAAAATATGAAAAATAATTTGTGACTTTCCATACAAACTCGGATCAGCGGATCGGTCAACGTGTATATACTCCTGTACATACAAGTTGACCGGCCAAATATTAATTTTCATATTTCGATACGTGTTCCTTGAGGAAAGTTGTTCAGTATCACGGACTGAATTCACCCTTAAAATAGTTGTATATTAAACCTTAAGAGTCCCCTTACCCTAGACCAAAATACAACTTTCCATACAAACGTAGTCTACGTTTTATTTCAAAACGACATGTCCGATTTGGGCAAAATTTTGTGATTTCAAAGATATTGCAATAATCTAGGTTTATAACTGGTTTCCGACTGCAAAAATATGAACTTGAAATAGAATCTAGTGTTTTATATCATTCTTGACCATTAGTATGGGAAACTTCTAAATCGTTATATTTTCTTTCCAGTTCATAATTTTTCTATAGGAAACCCTAGATAATTGCAATTTCTTTAAAATTACCAATTTTTACCGGAATCTGACATGTGGTTTCAAAATTAAACGTAGACTACGTTTGTATATAGAAGTCTAGGGTAAGGGGACTCTTAATAACTTAAACCTTATATAAGAGCAAATAAATTATGGTGAAAAAAGAATATAAATAATACGAGTAGCAAAGCATGTTTATAGGCACTTTTATCGTAATCTACTCACATCTAGCCATAACTATCTCTCACTAATCGTAAACCACTTTATTTACATCACAAATAGAGAAGCAGATTGAATCAAATATTCTTTTTATGGTGGTCGTATATCTCGGTGCGGTAATTCAGTTTTATATAAGCATCGCATTATAGTTAATGTACCACTTTTGTTTCAATATATCATTGTGAGTTACGTACCTACACGATATAAATGGATATTTAGTACATTTTTACCTTGAGTTTTTTGAAACGAAGTTTCTTATCGCGCGTTGCGAAAGGAGGCTAGAAGGAAAAAATTAAGACCAAAAGTTGTAACGACACTTTTTGCTATAGTTGTAAGCCGTGCGGCGTGCGCGTGTTTCTCTGTCTCTCTCTCTTCTAATTAATCGAAAGGAACTTCGTTCCATCCGGGTGTCCCTTGACACCTCTCAAGTTTTTTGAAGTGAAAACTTCTCTAGCGGCGTTGTGCACTTTTTTTGGAATGGGTAAAAAATGTTAAACTCGCGTCAGGACACGTGACCTGATCGAAAATTCGTAAGACGGCGCAGGGCGCTTGCGCCAAAGTTCGTGTGTGTTTATGTTACAGCGTGCTACGCGCCGTACGCGCATCCATGGATGGTGACAGCTGATGACTCGACCGTCTGTGTAGTGTCCATACTGCTGTGTATTTGAAAATGATTTTGTTGAAAATGAATTTGGTCATGCTTGTGACATTTGTGACAGACTGTGGTTCAGAAAAGATTTGAAATATTTTATACTGATAATTAAAGCAATTCGTGCAAAATTATTCCCTAACCATTCCAAAATATCAAAAATGCACAACGGTAATATTCAAGTTTTCACTTCTGCCGGCACTCCCAGAGTGCAATCCGTCGTTTTTTTATGTATGTTTACCGATTATTAAAAAACCCCCGAACCGGATTTTAATATCTTTTTGTTTAAAAGGGTATATACTTGCGACGTGGTCCCATACAAATTATCAAAATCTGTAGTGCATTTTAGGAGTGAAGTAAGTTTCGAAAAATTATCATTTTTCGTATAAAATTATCGTAATAGATTGATAGATTTATTATGCGTAGTATATTTTTCTAGTATTCTGTTATATGATAGCCTTTCTAAAATTTGCGAACCTGCGGTGGTAAAACATAAATAAATAAATACAAATAAATATATAGGGACAAATTACACAGATTGAGCTAGCCCCAAAGTAAGTTCGAGACTTGTGTTATGGGATACTAACTCAACGATACTATATTTTATAACAAATACATCCATACTTATATATAAAGCTGAAGAGTTTGTTTATTTGTTTGTTTGAACGCGCTAATCTCAGGAACCACTGATCCGATTTGAAAAATTCTTTCGGTGTTAGATAGGTCGTTTATCGAGGAAGGCTATAGGCTATTTTACATCACGCCCGCGACTTCACTCGCGTGGTAAACGCGGGCGAAGCCGCGCGCTGCCTCTAGTATATAGATAAACATCCAAGACATGATTGGAAGAAATGAAATATCTTACAAGCAAAATAAATTCATATTATCTTCAATTTCCCAGCTTTTTTCCCAACAAAAGGTACATGAACTTTCATATCCCATAAAGCTCAATTTAACTTTCTTCCACTTCTTAGATAAAGGAAGCCAAATTGTATTGTAAAGTTTTTGTTTCATGACTCCTTTGATAACTTTATATTAAGCACTCGTGTTTCTTTATAAAGAGAATATTTGTTTATAGGTCACAGATGTAAATAAAAATAGACAATCTTCTGCATGTACACGCTGACTTTTCATTGGTTTTGGAAAAGAAAATGTCGTATAGTAAATAAATTACTCTATCCATATACGTAATCCAAATTTGCGTATGACATAAAATAAAAAAGTAACAAAAATGATTTTCGATCGAGAGCACGTAGTAGTCGTCCAAAACTGTCGCATGAACTCGCGTGACCCCATGAACTTCGGGCGGCCAGCCGGCGACGACGCCTGGCGGTGGAACTACTCGATTTTACTTTCGAGTTTTGGTCAAAAGTTTTTGGTTCTGAATTTTTATTTTGACTAGCTAATTAGGTATTAATAACGATTCTTAAGAAGTGGCCTTCGGTTACAAAACCAATAAAAAATCACCGTGTATTTTTTATATTTTTTTATATTTAACTTCATACACAAATACAAGTGTAATGGCGGATTTAAAGCCTAAGGCCTTATCTACCAGTCAACCAAACGGGTGATGTGGAGAATGATAGGGGTAGTGCACAACTTGACAGGTATATGGTGAAAAAAAAAGAAAAGACTATGTAAAAATAATAATCAAAAATCTTATCGCGCGTGTTAGTGACAAACACTAGTGCCAGAGTTTTTAAACCGCTTTAAAGGCCTCTGACATGGTTTTAGGTAACGACCAATGTCAAAGACAGTGACCGGGACCGACGGCTTAACGTGCCCTCCAAAGCACGGATCATCTTACTTATCAGACAATCAGGTGATCAGCCTGCGGGCAACAACACGAAGTCGTTGCCCCCGCCGGGAATCGAACCCGCGACCTCGGGGTATGAGCCAAACGCTATAACCACTACACTACGGAGGCAGTTAATAGACAATCCATATCACAATAAGTTTTTTTTGGCGTTTTTTGTCAGCAGCTATCTTAACGCTAGTATTGGTCAGTTGTTTTTCTTAAAAAAATAATTTATAGATAAACTAGCTGTACCCGTGGGCTTCGCTCCCCGTAGGAATTTCAGGATAAAAACTATTCTATGTCCTTTCCTGAGTATCAAACTATACCCATATCAAATTTCATCTAAATAGGTTCAGTGGTTGAAGCGTGAAGTAGTACCAAACATACAAATATACAAACTTACTTTCGCATTTATAATAATTATTATGTTGGTACGCTTTTCAGCCACGGGTCCATGGGGACCCGGTCCTTTGAGGCGTTCATGAGGCCAAAGCCAACATCCTTTATCTAAAGAGTGAGATGGCTGCATCTACGGAGGTCTATCTCCTCTTATTATTATACATTATTATTATTAGTAGGATAGGATATAATAATAGTAGGATAATACATACATACTATCACGTCTTTATCCCTAATGGGGCAGACAGAGCATTTTGGGTCTTGCGGCTCTATGCAGAGCCCAGGGCCGCAACACCCAAAAGCCACTTTTAGCGTCATGGTGGGCGAGAAGATGAAAAAGCAATCAATACAGAGATGGGTTGCTAGCCGCATCGCCTGATAACATGATTCGCATTTTTGCCCATTCCCTCGATCGGCTTTTACGATCTGCGCAGGAAGAGAAGCAGCTGGTACATTCTAAGTTTTTTTCATTTCTCCCAGACCAGCATGGGATAATAGGAAGTAGGATAAACATAAGCACGTAGTAATTTACTAAAACCTAATTAATTTAGGGTTGCAGTATTTGGTATAAATTATTTTAAAGATAACGGAGATTACATTTAATTTTTGAAGTGAGAACTTCTTTAGCGGCGTTTTGCACTTTTTTTGGAATGGGTAAAAAATTTTAAACTCGCGTCAGGACACGTGGCCTGATCGAAAATTCGTAAGACGGCGCAGGGCGCTTGCGCGAATGTTCGTGTGTGTTTATGTTACAGCCTGCTACGCACATCCATGGATGGTGACAGCTGATGGCTCGACCGTCTGTGTAGTGGCCATACTGCTGTGTATTTGAAAATGAATTTGGTCATGTTTGTGACATTTGTGACAGACTGTGGTTCAGAAAAGATTTGAAATATTTTATACTGATAATTAAAGCAATTCGTGCAAAATTATTCCCTAACCATTCCTAAATATCAAAAATGCACAACGTTAATATTGAAGTTTTCACTTCTGCCGGCACTCCCAGAGTGCAACCCGTCGTTTTTTTTTTTCGTGACCAAACCCTAGATAACCATTCGAACTATTTTATGAACTACTGTTTACAGTTTAAAGTAAGAACGTAAAGCTTTTTTTCGCACATTTGCGAAAAATTGGCAAATGTCCAAATGTCTGATTAGGTACTGAATAAATATTTGATACTTGTTTGATTCTTGATTTAAGAGTGATAGTAGTAGTAAGATTTAAGAGGTAGCGCTGTCTATGTCAAATGTGATAATGAAATTACTATACTATTGTGACTTGCTTTTAAACCCCAGGTGTTATAAGTTTAAGGCCAATGTCTGTCTGTGGCATCGTAGCTCTCGTACGGATGGACCGATTTCGATGCAATTTTTTTTACGTGTAAAATAAATTTGCGGTTTTCCGCCGGGTTTTTTTCGTTACACATAGCGCGACGAACCGATGGCCGATGGGGCAAAAAGGTTCTTAAATAGCGACCGCGTATGGCAAGCGAAGCGTAGGGCACCCACCTACAAGGTGGTCAGATGACCTGACCAGGGTAGCTGGAAAACGCTGGATGCAGGCCGCTCTTGATCGGTCATTTTGGAATTCTTTGGGAGAGGCCTATGTCCAGCAGTGGACGTTATGCAGCTGAAATGATGATGATTACTTGTTTGATTCTTGATTGATTTATATAAGTGGTAGCGCTGTCTATGTCAAATGTGATAATTACTATCCTATTGTGACTTGCTTTTAAACCCCGGGTGTTAAAGTTTAACGCCAAAGTCTTTCTGTGGCATCGTAGCTCTCGAACGGATGGACCGATTTTGATGCAATGTTTTTTCACGTAAAAGCAAGTTTGAGTTGTACAGCCGTTCGAAAATTATTAGAAGTGAACCCTGAAAGCCGAGGTTTTTTTTGATTTGCCTGGCAAATAAACAAGTTTATACAGAGATATGAATAAATGTGAATGTCTGACAGTCCCCTTAAATGACTTTAAGCTCTTTTGCTCTTCTGTTCAGACAATACCTTAAAGTACCAAGTTTTCAGTCGCTCGCTGTATTGTTAGGAACCATAGCAACTTGATACTTTGTTGAAATTAGTTTTGGTTTGAATGAAAATATAGATTATCAACTAACTTTTCGTTTCGAAATTAAATCTTATATTATTTTTGAATGATCAATATTTGAATAAAGCTAATTTGTTAAGGTCAAGATCATGATTGGAATAAATTAATATAAGAATAACTTTAACAATAACAAAGCTTTCCAGGATTCCACAAAAAAAATCTCCCTATTTCCCAAAACACGTAAAATTTTATGCAAATTTTTCTTAGAGTCCGGTTACCTCTTTCTATCAGCTAAACTGTTGTATATGGACCCGTAAAAAAATCATAGCAACAGTATACCTATACAACGTGGAAGGGACCCGTAATAAATCGAACCACGGGCTATGCTATTGCAAACTATTGACAATCGATACTATCGATAGTACTAACGTAACTGATGTCAACGCCATATAAACTATTGTAGAGCCTGTAAATAGGCAGAACTAGAGTTGCGGGGTAGCCACACACAGATGGCAGCACCCACTACTAGCAAAAAAGTGACACAGAAAGTGTTGAATATACTTTAAAATTATTGCATTTCATATAAGTCTTATTTAATTAATTACAGTACATACTACTTTATATAAATATAAGTAACTAGCTGACCCGGCAGACTTCGTACTGCCAAATATAGCCTGTCAAAATGTACGTTTGTATGGGAAAAAGAAAAGGGCTGTTTTTAGGGTTTTTCCGGCAATTATTCGAATTTTTCTCGCCGTAAAAACCATCTTTGAATTTCAACGAACATTTTAAAAAAAGAATTGGCCAAATTGGTCCAGGCGTTGTTGAGTAATGCGCTTACCAACACATTTTGCGATTCATTTTTATATTATAGAAGATAGATAAAAGATTTGAATGTTCAAATTATTACCTTACAGCGCCATCTAGTGAAAAGGAAGTGAAATAATTATGTTTATAAGGCGATAGGTAGGCATGTCTATACCAAATAAAACCGAGAAAATGAAGGGCCTGCAAAATATTGCTGCTACAAACAACCATATCCTTTCAGAGAAACAATGTCGTTCGTAGATTGATTATTGTTTTCCTTTTGCGTTGCCAAGGAAAAGAATAATTTAATAAAACACACGGGTGTACGCTCTGATGGCTAATAGCTGAAGAAAAGGAAATGTTACTGATTTTTATAATAGCGATCTTTGTACCTTTTGAGTTTTTGAGGCATGACCAATTTCATGTTTTTACCCAAATGCGTCAGAAGAAAGGTTTATTTATTTACTTACAAAATTCATGTACACAAAATACAAACACAGAAACAAACAAAGTAAGAACATTGAGTACATAGGTACTGCTTATTTCATAAGAAATCTCTTCCAGCAGACCCAGGAGAGGAGAAGAGAAGAAAAAAGGTAGTAGTAGGCGTGTACAAAATAAACTAAACTTAAATACAAACACATGTAGGTACTTATTTAAAAAAAAATTAAACATATACACACATACATTATTATACAAAGGTTGTTTTAAACCAGACAAAAAGGGGGTGTTATAAGATTAACGTCAACACCAATGTCTGTCTGTCGGTCTGTCTGTCTGCCTGTCCGTCTGTCGCATCGTAGCGCTCGAACGAATGAACCGATGTCAATGCGGTTTTTATGTGAAAGCAAGTTTCTTTGTGGTGTTTCTTAGCTATGTTTAGTGAAAATCGGTACAGCTGTTATAAGTTATCGAGGGTAAACGCTTAAAGACAGAGCTTTCTGTAGCAAATAATTGATGGTGCTACGGATATCAAGTTGTATAGCTAGTTCCGCTGCTTATCACTAGATGGCGTTCTTGACAGTAAGGGTTTTTTTTTAATTTTAGCAAATAGACTTGTTTATGTGTATTAATTTATATTAATTATGTATAATTTTAGCACGCTTTGCTGCCTAAACGGCGTGATATTTAGCTCGAGGATTCGTCTTAATTTTTAAAGAGACAATGAGAAATGAGTAGTTATATCAAAAATTTAAAAAATAATTTTTAGTCTTTTAATTGGGTTAATATAGCTCTCTCTTGGTCTTTCTAGGGTTCCGTTTCCAAAGGGTAAAAACGAGACCTCGTAACTAAGACTGCACTGTCCGTCCATCTGTCTGTCTGTCTGTTTTTCTGTCACCAGGCCGTATCTCATGAACCGTGAAATCTAGACAGTTGAAATTTTCACACATGATGTATTTCTGTTGCCGCTACAAAAACAATAATAAAATACTAAAAACAGAATAAAATTAATATTTAAGTAGGGCTCCCATACAACAAACGAGTTTATTTTTATAGATAATAGAACGAAACACTTCTTACGCGAATCCGACTCGCACTTGGCCGGTTATTTAATGACTAAAAAGTTTGACGCATGCCTACTTCACCGAAAGGTTCAAGTAAGAAAACGACAGAGTTAGAAAAAAAATACATACATACATAATATCACGCCTGTTTCCCGCAGGGGTAGGCAGAGACTATGGACCTCCACTTGCTACGATCCTGACAAACCTCTTTTGCTTCATCTAAACTCATCAATCTCTTCATACATGCCCTTCGGTTACGGGTACTTTTTACCTCTCCTTTTTTTAGAACGTCTGCAATTTGGTCGCAGAATGTTCGCCGAGGCCGACCCTTTCCTAGAAGAAAAATTATTAGTTAAAAAAAAAATTACAAAGAAAACCTTTTTGTCTTCAGCAGTACATCAATCAGCGTTTACGGAAACGTCGTAAAAAGCCCTTATTTGCCATCAATACCTTTTTTATTTCTTTCATCAATTACACAGTCGTGAAATGCCTAATACAATTCATTCGCCTCATTAAAGCGGTAGGAAATAAAATTAGCATTTACGGACCGGCGTTAAATTCGAGATTTACGCCTCGTCGGTGTAATTGAACTGTTTTACTGCATTTTTACTACTTGTAAATCTTTCGTCGACAGTCAGTGATTTAGTTGCAAGTGTTTTTATACTAAAACTTAGTTAATCAATAAAACAAAGAGTAATTTTGTAACTAGGTTTAAACCATCGACATAATATATCGAGTCCAGCTGTCTTCCATGAGATTCAGAATATACAAGTAATCTAGATTTGCCTACAAGCGACCGGGGTAAGAGAAAGACATACTACGTATATTTTTAAGCTATTGCATAGCTTCTATCGCGGGCCTTGAGCGCGGGGACCGAATCCAGAAATTCCGTAACGAAAAAACCTCACGCTTCCCACTCCGCCTACCATGTAGGTTGCCGCTTCTTCTCCGTCGTCCGTTTGCGACGTTGCCGTCCTTCCTTGTAAAAATTCACCGACCGAACGGAACCACCATAATGCAATAGCTTTACCGCGGCCGTCCCCGAGTGCCACACGTCTTTTTTATGGTCAAGCTATAGGTACACTTCGAATATATTATGCAATTTGAAGTGTGTACCTATGTAACCCGACCATGAACAAATGTTCGGTCGGTGATAAGGACAAAACGCGCCACTTTATTCTTTTTCTTCTTTTAGACGTCGCAATAAGACTATCGTATCAGGCCCTTGATTACTCGTATATCCGCCCCATGGAAGTTATGATCCGCCCTAAACAAATAAATAAATAAATAGGGACAAATTACACTGATTGAGTTAGCCCCAAAGTAAGTTCGAGACTTGTGTTTTGGGATACTAACTCCACGATACTATATTTTATGACAAATACATATATAGATAAACATCCAAGACCCAGGACAATTTGAAAAAGGCCATTTTCCAACTTGCCCTGACCGGGGATCGAACCCGGGAACTCTGGGTGGCGGACTAGCATGGTGACCACTACGCCCCGGAGGTCGTTAAAACAAGTTGACATCTAGTAAAATGACACTATCTCATCTTACAACGTCAACTGAAACTGGCGCTATAAGTTTGACGTGTCTCTTGCCTCGCTGTTTGTCTGGGCTTCACCCTCGAACGAATAAAGCCATTTGGATGTAGTTAACTCCAGACAAAAAAGGGGGTGTTATTATTTGGATTCTTATGTCTGTCTGCCTGTCCGTGGGTTTTATTCGAAGCCCCTTACAAAAATTCACGAGAATCGGTAGGCGAAAACATTCGGAGTGACAAACTGGCGGACAGCCGGACAAAAGCATTTTTGGCCGATCTCGGTACTGAGACGCTACGCTCCTATCTAATAATATATGATTTTAGAGTTTCACGGTCACAATTACTGTTATTAGTATTACGGGACTTACCGCGATTAATATCGTTTTTTGCCAGATATTTCGACGGCCCTTCTGCTATCATGGTCGCTGGCCGACTGAGGAACTGCAATGAATGTACGGCTGTCAAGGGTAACCATATCAGTCTACCCTCTTTCTTCGTCGTTGTTGCATAAGTCCTTACACACAACACTGACGGTGTCCGTTCGAGAATTGTTTTTAGTTATTCGCACACTCTTTTTACAAAGCTTAATCACTGGATTCCACGTGCCAGACAAGTTGAAGCCATCTTCTCGATTAAAATTGGGATGCTTCTTAATTTCAATCACCTCTCTAACTAAGCGTGGTATGTAATAGCGTTCAGTCGCAAGTACTTTGGGTTGATGTAGCTCAATCCATTGATTGACTCCAGCTTGTGAATCTCCTATCTAATAACTTTTAACGGTTGAACCGATTTTGAACAAACGTAGCTAAGAACCACGACAAAGTCACTTCTTCTTCGAAAAAAACACATCGAAAACAGTCCATCTGTTCGAGCGCTACTCTTTTTTGTCGGGGTTTAAAAATAGATACGGCAATATTGCACCTACAGGCTTCAACTTTGTTCCCTCTTTGTTGATTTTCCTTTGAGTGAGAAAGAGGGACTTCTTTTATTTCTCAACGTATTTTCTTTGCATTCGACCCTGACCAGTATACATTTACAGGCGGAATGAGATAATAATGCCATCAATTTATTAAGGGGACGCACCGTGATAATGGGCATTATCTATTTCTTATTTCTCAGCGAATATCAGAAATTTAAAACTGATACTTGCTAATAGCATACTAGAACGCTTTTCTAGCATAATTGTGGTTGTGGATACACGATTATCTAATTTTTGTAACACAAACTTGCTCATCAAAAACACCTCTACCAAAACATATACGGTCTAATTTCTCACCAACGAGAGGGTCTTCAGCTATGAAACTTTTTATGCAGATTAGTGATTATGTAATCTTCAAAATTGTGGTACAAATTTTTTTTTGATGCTTTAGTTTTAATTTTAGAGCCATTTTTCTATAATTTATCAGTTTTGCGTGGCTTTAGATTTCAGTCATATAAGCCCTTTTGCCTTCCTGAAAAATATTGTACTTGCCGTCTCGCTTTTTCGTGAGTGTATTTAAATAAACTGTTCTTGTTGCACAGATTTTTGACAGTTATACATCAAATTGTCAGATGGCCGATGGGCCTCACGAAGCAAGGACGCGTCGCTCTTCACAAAAAAAATGACATTTGATTTCGTAAAATTATTGTCACAGTCTAGAATAATATCATGAATATATATGGGTCGAACAGTCTGTAAACAAACGTGCAAGTAACTTTTTTACACTGTGTCACTTGTCGTAATGTCAAAGGAAGTGTCAAAGCATAGCGTGGCATAGATTGATTACCTGACAGACATGGTCGGCATAGATTTTTTTTCATACAAGTAATGTACATCCAATATCGATTAATAATATTTTATTTTTATTTAATTACCAGTTTTGTGGCAATAAATGGTTTTATAATAGCCAAATAAACTTATCTATAAATAATACTCTTCGGATTTATTTACTTTTAGATTTCGAGAAATATACACGTGCATACTTTACCACTGACTGACTAGCTGACTGATTGATATGGTTGTTTGATCTGCACTGTAGTGATGGGCGTAAGGATGGAAGCTCACTTGCTTGGTGGGGGAGCAGAGAGGGGGGGGGGGGGGCTTTCTGCTTAACCCTCCAAACAAGCAACCAAGTGAAGCCTGAGGCCGAAGGCAGAGGTTACCTACGAGGCCGTAGACCGAGCCACTACCACCAAGGGCAATTTGGCATGGGGCATATTAATCATGCCAAAAAAAATAGTAAAATAAAATAGGGAAAAAATATTGTAGCTCCCATACAAGATTTTTTTTCTCGACTAACCCATCGTGTAGGGTATCGTTAAATAGGTCTTTCAAATCATTTTGAGCTTGTTAACAACATTTTTCGATTTAGGGATCCGTTTCTGATATATTTGGTTTTATTAAAAGTTAAAAGAAAACTATCAATCCTAATTACGGTTCATGAATTAAAATTAGTTTTTAGACTTTCTTATCGATATGGGTAGTTGTATCGATATTGTGAAGGTTTTTCGAGATCAATTATCGGTAGTCAAATTATACTGACAGTTATACTATACAACACTTGTAGAAATATTTTAATAGACACATCTTCCTAGGAAATGTATAGATTTCAACTGTCTGTCTATCACAGTTCTTGAAAAAAGGCCTGGTAACGCAGATAGACAGTGAAATCTAAGTAATAGGCTATCAATTTTACCATTTGGGCACGGAAGCCTAAAATGATAAAAGATCTAGTTTAACTTTCAAAGAGTGGGTAAAAAAAAATTGGTTGCCTGTAAAGTCGGTATACGGGCGAAAGTTTTACGTGACAACGCGATCATAGTTGAGTGGGAGAGAGACGCAAGGCATTCGGCGGGCCTCTCTCTCGTTCGGTGACTCATCGTAACGTTACCGAGCGTTACACTTTTTCATAAGTGACTCCCAGCCGCAACCTAATTTAAGACGTTGTCACGTCAATAAAGGCCTGAATTACCCTTTCTTGGCACTTGTTTTAAATTTTGCCCATTGTTTAATGTAGCATAACAGCAAAATAAACGTGTATTAAGCGACAAATCTGAATATATAATATTGCTCTCCTAGCATTTACAGTACATAGACGCTCCGCAAATTCGACGTCAGTTTAGAATAAATGTAGTACCTATAGTAGTGCCAATATACAACGTGGAAGGGGCATACTCGTAATAAATCGAACCACGGGCTACACAGTCTAGACCTCTTGATTATAATATAATGACAGTCAAAAACTTCGGCACTTCCTTACAAAAGTGTGCAGCCGCCCGGCCGAATATCGAATTTATTTTTGTTTTTTGAATGTTATTTTAATATCATTATAATATAGTGATCTAGTATAGCCTGTGGTTCGATTTATTACGGGTATGTCCCTTCCATGTTGTATATTAATTGTTTTTTCAACATACTTGCTCGTAAAGTGGATCTCATTGAATTACATCGGCTTTAGACATATATAAAGTAGCCCATAAAACACGCTTGCGTTACAAACGCAAATAGTGAAGTTATATTATGCAACAGCAATATTTTTTTTTTCTCAAATTCCGAACACGCCCACTGCCTTGTGGCACCAGTTAGTAATGTTTGGCTAGCCGCGCTGATTTTAATAAGTATTACGGTGGGAAAGCAGCCGCGTGCTTCACAGTTTTATGGTTGAGTTTATTTAACCGTTCCTTTACCGCTAATACCAGACACAATAGTAAGACAATGAACGTGGACATTTATTAATATCGTGCGGGTCTTTACCGGTTAAAATAAAAATCAGTTTAGATATACGTGTGTTGAAAAACGTGCGATATACGTGCGTATATTGGTTAAACACTCTCGGCTCTATCACACCCTCGCTTTCGGCTCGGGCATGCAAATTCCACCTCCTGTGTTATAACCACTATAACGCACTTAAATGGTAATATACACAACTATTTTTTAATTAAAAAAATATTACTTATTTTAATATAAAGAATTGAATAATGCAGCTTTTTTTTATATAGTTACGTATTTACCCCTTACTTATTTTGTACAACATGCTGACTTTTCATTGGTTTTCGAAAAAAATCCTATTGTGAATAAATTCCTCGATCCATATACGTAATCCAAATTTGGGTATGACATAAGATAAACAAATCGAGACCACGTAGTTATGTCTGACCAAAACTACCGCATGACCTCGATGAACTCCGGCCGGCCAGACGGAGGCGGTGCCTGGCGGTAGTACTAATTGATCTCACGATTTTACTTTGTTTTTGAATTTTTATTTTGACTAGCTAATTAAATTTTACTAACGCTCCTTATAAAGTGGCCCTTGGTCTAAAAAACAATGAGAAATTACTGTGTATATTTTAAAATTTAAATAAATTATTTCTGTTTTATCTAAAGGCTGACCGGTAAACAATGCGTTAGCATTAAGTCCACTTTTTGTACCATTATGGTCATTTAAGATTTAATAAATAAATAAATTTTCCCATTGCGATCTTTTTCTGCACGTGTCGTTGGCTCAAATTAATAAATATTTTATTATGAATTTCGAACATTCTAGACTTCCCTCCAGAATGTTAGCTATTGCTCAGATTTCTTATTGAAAGCCAATACCTGTGGTTCATTGATCTAGTAGGCTTGATAAGTCTCAGTTTCAAAAATATAACGTAACTATTACATTACATGACATGACCTTTTTAAATTTTTTACAAAAAAATAACATGTTACAAAAATGTAAACATACTAGAGGAGATACTTTTCATTACGTCATGTTTTTCATACTGTAACCTCTATATATTTTTAACTCTATTTGCATTGCGTTTAGACATTACTACAAACCTAGCGGAAAAGAACGGACAACTTTTGAATCAATTTTGACAGATTTTGAAAAATAAAAACGTAGAGCCAAGCCTTAAATGGAATTAGGAAATGGGAAGATAAAAGAGATAATGGGAAACGATGCGTACAAATTCTGCATCTGTATTTATCCGTGTATACCTACTAATTCGTCTTTAGTCTTATATTTATACAACGTGGAAGGGGGGCATTATTAATCAAACCACAGGCTATACTAGATCATTTTACTATAATAATATTAAAATAACAGTAAAAAAACAAAAAAATGACATTCCCATACAAAAACCCGGGCGGCTGCATACTTTCGTATAAAAATGCCGTATTTTTGTTTTTATTTTTGACTGTTATTTTTATTTCAATATACTTAATAAAGATCTAGTAAAACCCGTAGTTCGATTTATTACGATTATGTCCCTTTTACGTTGTATATCAATTATTATACATACATACATAATCACACGCCTGTTTCCCACAGGGGTAGGCAGAGACTATGGACCTCCACCTTTATCAATTTTAACTATTATTTTTTTCAAATATTTATTATTGGCGATACGAATATCAATTGGTATATGTAGTTCAGCTACTCTCGTTCTTGAGAGTCAGGGTTTTTTAATTTGCCTAGCAAATAAATTTGTTTGAATTAAGAAGATACAAAATGAATATAATGTCCTTTGCTCGAGGACATAAAAGTTCCCTATTACATCCACCTTTCAATGGTCCCATTCACTCAAAAGAAGTAATAAGAGGCACATAACTTTTTCAGCGTAAAAAGAAACGGAACGAACTGGGTCTTTCATCTGTACTCCAAAGACTTCAATGAGGAAGGCACTGGATGGTTTGAAAGGAATGTTATTACGTTATTTTTCTACCCCTGTACTATGTTAAAATAATCACGAACACTAATTTATGATATGAGAGAAGTCTATAGTTTATTCCCCATAACAGCACATGTGTCGTTATTTTGATATAACGACACATGTGATGTCAAATAAAGATACGCCCAGCCTAGACCTAGAACTTTTTTAGGACTATCCGAAGACCGCGACATCGTTCGCGTGGACTTTATGTCTTCAGAAAATGGTCATCAGACTGAAAAACTTTTTCTCAGGCGTCATTTTATAGTTTAACTGGACCATTATGGTTCATATCATGTGTTCTATTTTTCAAAATCAATTATATCATATATGTCGCCAAGGCTTAGCAGCTATATAAGAAAAAAGATTAATTCGAATTCGTTCAGTACTTCAGGAGATATGTATGTATTACTATGTCTGCATCGCCCCTAATTTTTGGAAATATATTCAATGTACAGACACGTTATTTTTACTGTTTTATTACATACTAGCCGAAGCCCGCGACTTCGTTCGCGTGGACTTTATGTCTCTGGAAAATGCTCATCAGGCTGAACAACTTTTACTAAGGCGGCATTTTTATATCTCTTATAGTTTAGCTGGACCATTATGGTTCCGCATCAGGCGTTCCATTTTCCAAAATTATTTATACCCTATATGTTGTCCAGGCTTAATAGCTATATAACAAAAAAGTTTCATTCGAATCCGTCCAGTATTTCCGGAGATTAGCGTGTACAAACAGACAAACAGACAAACTGACAAACAGACAAACAGACATACAGACAAAAAGACAAACAGACAGACATTTTTTTTTTAATTCTTACTCTATTACTACGTCTCCATCGCCCCCAATATTTTTTTTGGAAATATATTTAATGTACAGACACACTTTTTTTACTGTTTTATTATATGTTTAGATTTAGATATAGATTATATGAGAGCGCTAAGAAATTTGTTTAAACTATGTTGAGACTAGTCTAGTAATGTGAAGCATGATAGCAACCAACGGTAGTCCTATCTATTCACGAAGCATAGTAACTATTCAGTGGCGACCCTATAAAAAGCTCAGTTGGCGGTGGTTACGTTGAATGCGCTTTGGAAACTGTCCGCTTTATGTTTCTAAAGGATAGCGACAAAATTAAAAGTATTTGTAAAATTCCTTAAGCTCTAAATCATAGATTAAAGAACATCTAAATAATAGTTGATAATATTTTTATTTACTCCTTAGTAGGATATTATTATTTAGAGCTTAGGGAGTTTTACAAATAGTTTCCTAGAGACTAAATTCATTCCTTTCTCGATTGAGAATTTATAGGCGACATATTATTGGAACGTAGTTCCCTATCGCGCGTTGCGAAAGGAGGCTAGACGGGAAAAATTAAGACCAAAAGTTGTAACGATACTTTTTGCTGTAGTTGTAAGCCGTGCGGCGTGCGCGTGTTTCTCTGTCTGTCTTTCTCTCTCCTAATTAATCGAAAGGAATCCTTCCATGCGGGTGTCCCTCGACACCTCTTAAGTTTTTATTTCATACTTACTTAGATTTGATTGTTTTTTTAGGGTTATGTAGTAAACTTTATAGTTTCGCCACGTCTGTCTGTCCGTACCAGGAAGCTGGAAGTATGGTATGGTACTAGGCTGGTAGGAAGCATTTTAAGTTTTTTATTTTCTCCCAAACCGGCACGAAAGAGTAAAATTAACAATGGTTTTTATCAGTAAAGTGTCTAGAATTAGAAAATAATTAAAAGCAAAGAATAAGCAGAGCAGGGGCTTTTCCTGGAACCAGGTCAGTGCCGTCGCCTGGTGTTATCAGTATTTTCATTTTTCAACCATTATATTTTCCGCAAACGAACAAGCGTAAACAGCGCGTAGAAATTCGTGACAAGAGTTGACAAATGCAGGGTGATTTTTTTACCTAACTAGTAGTTCGCCGCGAACTTAGACCTCGCGATTATTTTTCGCAATTCAGTTTTCTAAATAACCCCTAGATGGCGGTATCCAAAGTTAGAACGCGCTATGGTTTCGTTTGCTACATAACCGCGGACATTTTTATTAATATTTCAAAAACTACTGAACCGATTTTGATGCCCAACGAACTTGAAAATTCTATTGATGTTTCCTACATGCCTACCAAGTTTCATCAAAATCAAACCATCGGTTCGGCTGCTATCGCGGTACAAACATACATACATACATACATACATACATACATACATACATACATACATACATACATACATACATACATACATACATACATACATAATGTGTTTTCGCCCCCAACTCGATTTAGAGACCTCACTCGCTTCGCTCGCTCGGTCAACTAGCCAAATTTTGAGCAAGTTGTGTATAAAATACTAAACTACTTTCCACTGTTGGTTTTTCGTGTGTGTAAGTGGCCAAAACTGGTGTTAGAATTTTCTAACTGCCTGAAGGCATCTGGTTTAGTTTGACGACTATCATAAAATGATGAAATTGTACACGAGTATGTTACTTTCTGGTAAATATTTTTTTCTTGTTTATTTCTATCTGTTAATACAATATAGTACAAAATTAATATAAGTACTACATATCGAACGGAAACTGTTACCGTTCTCGCCTTGTAGAAGCGGTTGCAGGCGCTTGCAGCCCGCTCAACACCCTCCACTAGACGAGACCGGGGGAGAGGTGGGAGGACGGGGAACGGGTACGCATACCCCGCGGAACCTTAGCAGTTTCCGTTCTGTATACATACATACATACTATCACGTCTTTATCCCTAATGGGGCAGACAGAGCATTTTGGGTCTTGCGGCTCTATGCAGAACCCAGGGCCGCAAGACCCAAAAGCCACTTTTAGCGTCATGGTGGGCGAGAAGATGGAAAAGCAATCAATACAGTGATGGGTTGCTAGCCGCATCGCCTTTTAACATGATTCGCATTTTTGCCCATTCCCTCGATCGGCTTTTACGATCTGCGCGGGAAGAGAATCAGCTGGTACATTTCTCCCAGACCAGCATGGGAGTTCTGTATGTAATACTTAAACAACGTGGAAGGGACAAACCCGTAGTAAATCGAACCACGGGCACCACTTTAGTACAGTGAAATGAAAATAACAGCCAAACTCCAAAATAATGTTGGCATTTCCATACAAGATTGTGCAGCCGCTCGGGTAATTTGTATGGGAATGTCGATTTTTTTTGACTATTCAATTATAAATATTATCACTATATTATAGTGATCTAGTTAACTGCCTCCGTGGTGTAGTGGTTAGAGCGTTCAGCTCATACCCGGAGGTCGCGGGTTCGATTCCCGGCGGGGACAACGACTTTGTGTTGTTCTAGTTTGGTTAGGACATTGCAGGCTGATCACCTGATTGTCTGATAAGTAAGATGATCCGTGCTTCGGAGGGCACGTTAAGCTGTCGGTTCCGGTCACTGTCCTTGACATTGGTCGTTACCTAAAAACCATGTCAGAGGCCTTTAAGGCGGTTTAAAAACTCTGACACTAGTGTTAGTCACTAACACACACGGTAAGAAGAAGTGATCTAGTACAGCCTGTGGTTCGATTTATAACGGGTATGTCCCTTTCACATTGTATTAATTCAGTTATACAATAGTATACTCCATGCACCGTGCTATAACTCGTTGGCACGGCCTGTTTACGTCAATTTCAGTGAATTAACATAATGCTATGTACGTGACTGTCGTGACAGATTACGTGGGCCTTTGGGGATCCAGATTAAGTCGCTATTAATAAGTCACGGTAGATATAATGGACACATATATATAGAGCGACGTGTAAATCACCGACTAACTGACGTTTATCTATACATATACTTAATAAAACAGTAAAAAAAGTGTGTCTGTACATTAAATATATTTCCAAAAAAAATATTTGGGGCGATGGAGACGTAGTAATAGAGTAAGAATTTAAAAAAAAATGTCTGTCTGTTTGTCTGTTTGTCTGTTTGTACACGCTAATCTCCAGAAATACTGGACGGATTCGAATGAAACTTTTTTTGTTATATAGCTCTATTAAGCCTGGACAACATATAGGGTATAAATGATTTTGGAAAATGGAACGCCTGATGCACGACCATAATGGTCCAGCTATACTATATATAAGAGATATAAAAATGCCGCCTTAGTAAAAGTTGTTCAGCCTGATGAGCATTTTCCAGAGACATAAAGTCCACGCGAACGAAGTCGCGGGCTTCGGCTAGTTAGGTAATATGTGTTGTTTTATTTAAGTAATTTTGCGCCGCTACCAAATCTCTGTTTATCCCTATGACTGACTGGAAAAGAACGCTTTTAGCGTTAAGTCCGCCAATTGTAAACAATTGTATATTGTGGATCAATAAAGTTTTTATAAATAAATCACGTTACATACTTAAAGAGGTGACTCGGCCCGCCAATATGAACTACTTTTTCTAAGAGACCAACGTTGAGAACTAAAAACATATTTACATCTCCATACAATTTAGCCGGCCGGCTGAGCACTTTTTTATGAAAAAGTAAGATCGAGTTACCAGCGTTGGACCCATTGGAAAAGTTGTTCATATTCGCGAGCTGAGTCACCTCTTTAAGTATGTAACGTGATTTACCAGTCGTCCTGTAGAAGCACTATCACGACGTGCTCTTTTTAAAGTAAAAACTTCTTTAGGTGCGTATTCTTTCATAAGAATAATAAGTTTTTTGAAAAAATTATATTTTTTTGTACAAGCTTTTATTGTGAGGCCAAAGTACTTACTATAAATAAGATGTAAGTAAGATGATCCGTGCTTCGTAGGGCACGTTAACACGTTAATGGACAGTAGGACTTCTATAGAATACATCAATTGTTTTTTCTATTGTGTCTGGCTTAGTGTCCGTGAAAGAGTTAGGCCGTCGGTCCCGGTCACTGTCATTGACATTGGTTACCTAAAACCATGTCAGAGGCCTTTAAGGCGGCTTAAAAGCTTTGACACCAGTGTTAGTCACTAACACACACGATAAGAAAGAAAGAAAGACTCACTATAAATGAAATAAGCCCAAACTCGTTGCGTCGTTTTATTACTGAGTTCCATCGACCTTCCGTTTCCGTGATCAGACCCTAAGCATCGTCTTCCAATAAGTGCTCGTCAAGACAAATCAAACGATGGCTCAAGGAGATTATGTTATTTTATAACTGAGTTCCGTCGAATATCTCCCTATTATCAGAACAGCTCATTGACATATATTGTATTGTCATCGGATTTACACAAGTGTACAAAATTTCAGCTAAATCGATTGAGGATAACTGGTTGAAAATTGAGTCGCAAGAGATTCGACCTAAACAAACTTTCATACACACATACATACAAGATACCTACATTGCAAGTGAAAATATAAATAGGTAATATTTATATTTATAGGTAAAAATCTGGTCGAGGTATCAGGTGACCAGGGGGCTGGTAATTACTTCGCTCAAAGAATAAGCATTTCCAAACATCGTGGCAATGCTGCCAGCCTTCTAAGCACTAATCCGCAGGTTAAGGATTTAAGGGATATTTTTTAAGTATAAGGGATATTTTAGTAATAAGTCATTTATTTTTAGTATTTAAGTTTATTTTAGTTTAATATTTATTGAAAATATTGTTAGTTTAATTTATATATAATATCTATTAATCAATAAAATTATATTTGATATTGCAAGTTAAATAAAAACATGTAAAAAATAAGATTTTACTTGGAAGTTGAAGCTGGATAAACTTCAATTTCTAAACGCAAATACTTTCACAGTAGAACTTTTCATCTACGACTTTGACAGAAATCTTAGTTTGCACCTGTGATTGAGGAGAACCATTATTTCTGGCCACACCCAGGTGAGTAATGAGAGGATTCCCGGGAACCAACACCTGGGTCCATTAACAGAATTGCCGAATTCAATCGCAAATGTGGCTCGTAAATTTAGACAGTCTCGCGTGCCTGACAGACCTACACTTTATACTATAGACTACGTAACAGTACTGATATAATACCTAGACTAGCCGAAGCTCGCGACCTTGTTCGCGTGGACTTTATGTATCTGGAAAATGCTCTTAAGGCTGAACAACTTTTGCTTAACCATTAAAAATAATAAATAAATATATAGGGACAAATTACACAGATTGAGCTACATACATACATACATACTATCACGTCTTTATCCCTAATGGGGCAGACAGAGCATTTTGGGTCTTGCGGTTCTATGCAGAGCCCAGGGCCGCAAGACCCAAAAGCCACCTTTAGCGTCATGGTGGGCGAGAAGATGGAAAAGCAATCAATACAGTGATGGGTTGCAAGCCGCATCGCCTGTTAACATGATTTGCATTTTTGCCCATTCCCTCGATCGGCTTTTACGATCTGCGTGGGAAGAGAAGCAGCTGGTACATTCTAAGTTTTTTTTATTTCTCCCAGACCAGCATGGGAGTAATAAAAAAAAAAAGAGATTGAGCTAGCCCCAAAGTAAGTTCGAAACTTGTGTTATGGAATACTAACTCAACGATACATATATAGATAAACATCCAATACCCAGGACAATTTGAAAATCGTCAATTTCCAACTTGCTCTGACCGGGGATTGAACCCGGGACCTCTGGGTGGCGGACTAGCATGGTGACCACTGCGCCACGGTGGTCGTCAAAGTTAAAGAGTGGTAACCTGGAAGTGTAAAAACACGTGTTGGATATCCGGCTGGGTAAGAAATCAGGCAAGTTACTAGAGAGAACTGCTTAGCGATGGTCAATGGCAGAACAGTATGGCACAGATCAAAGGAAGCTTAAGCCCAACAGTGGTCATTAAAAGCTATGATGATTTTCTAAGAAAAGCAGCAGCAGACAACGAGAAGCCGTCCCCGAGTAAGGATCTTCCCTAGGCGGTACATGGAGATGCCGAGAGAGCAAAGCCAAGAGGGTTTTACTCTGACAACAGTTTGTGTGACTGTGGGGTCTCTCAACCCATGGACCATCTTTTGTCATGTCCCAACTACCCGTCTGCTTGTACTAAGGCAGATCTGAATGTGACCAATGATAGGACAGTCGCCGTTGCTAGGTTCTGGTCTAATAATTTCTAATGTGAAGAATTTGGACTCTATAAGAAGTACAAGAAGATAAACAGACTAAGTATCTTAATCCAAAAGTCCTTCCTCCTCGTCTGACCCACTTCCGTAGCAGTTAAAAGGCAGTAAAAAATATTGTCAGCCGGATGGTTCGAATTGAATAAATTTGCATAAATGGACAGATTGTACTCGAGAATAATTTGGACAAAAATCGGCAGCTTTCTCATGGAAATGGAGTTAGACAGTAACCCAGTTTGCCCTGATGAATTAATATCCAGGCCTCTACTTATATATTGAATTTTCTCTTAAACTAAAAATAATATTTACATGAAAATGTATTCTCAGTAAAACTTAATTAAAATCTGCCTGAATATACGTTTTCATTTTAATATTATGTTTAGTTTAAGAGAAAATTAAGGATATAAGCAGAGGCTATCTTATCCTACTTCCTACTAATATTATAAATGTGAAAGTGAGTTTGTATATTTGTTTGTTTATTATCTCTTCAAGCTTAAACTACTGAACTGATTTGGATGAAATTTGGTATGGATATATTTTGAGACTTGGGGAAGGACATAGGGTACGTTTTTATCCCGAAATTCCTACGGGGAGCTAAGCCCGCGTGTACAGCTAGTATGTAACTAAATGTACTATATTTTTATTACAAATACTCATGTAGATAAACATCCAAGACCAAGGTCAATTTGAAAACATTTTCCATCTTGACCTGACTGGAATCGAACCCGGGACCTCTGGTGTGACTGCCTGGTATGATGATCCTAGGCCATAGAGGTCCCCATTGTGTAATAAACATACAAACTCACAAATATTTAAACATTTAGTCTGTTTACTACTTGGTTTGACCATCCTCTAGGTACATATTTTGGTCGGATAAAAGTTTTACTAAGTAAAAAAGTTAAACCACATGTTGTAGTAAGACGGATAAACATTTGTAATATACCTTTATATTTTGAGCGAAATAAATACGTTAAACTTTACGACAGTAATAAAATAAATGAAGACAATTGTCTCGAGAGACATATTTAAAAAAAAAACAATAGAGTTGCCGAAGAAACATGGCGACATAAAATGGAAACTTTTTAATAAAATAAAAAGGGAATCCGTAAAAGAGGGCTCTGGAATGAAGACAACAAATTAAAGTAGATATGTACTAGGGTTGTAGCAGATTTATACGGATAAGTTTTATTTTAAAAACTGTGCTTTTTTAGTGTTCCGTACCCAAAGAGTAAAAACGGGACCCTATTACTAAGACTTTGCTGTCTATCCATCTGTCCGTCTGTCCGTCTGTCTATCACCAGGCTGTATCTCAAGAACCGCGATAGCTAGACAGTTGAAATTTTCACAAATTATGTATTTCTGTTGCTACTGTAACAAAAAATACTAAAAACAAAATAAACTAAATATTTAAGGGGGGCTCCCATACAACAAACGCGATTTTTTATAGATTATGGTACAGAAATAAATTGGCTGAAACTGTGGAAATACCTAGGTATTTAGATAAAGTATTTAGGTATTATGTATTAAAAATGGCTAGGAAAGAAGAGTGAGCTACCAATTTTGCTGAACAGTGTACCTATATATCGATATATTGTGTTGTCGTGAGGTTCTATTCAAAGTTTCAAAATATTTCACGAAACATTTCACTGTTTGGCAAAAGGCCAAGGCACTTAACAGCTTAAACAAGAAATATTAACACTTTACAACACAGCATCTGAAAATTTAGACACTTATACGACTTTATAGAAGGGCATGAAGAGATGCTGGTCTGGGAGAAATAAAAAAAACTTAGAATGTACCAGCTGCTTCTCTTCCCACGCAGATCGTAAAAGCCGATCGAGGGAATGTACAAAAATGCAAATCATGTTAACAGGCGATGCGGCTAGAAACCCATCACTGTATTGATTGCTTTTCCATCTTCTCGCCCACCATGACGCTAAAAGTGGCTTTTGGGTCTTGCGGCCCTGGGCTCTGCATAGAACCGCAAGACCCAAAATGCTCTGTCTGCCCCATTAGGGATAAAGACGTGATAGTATGTATGTATGTATGTATGTATGAAGAGATTGATGAGTTTAGATGAAGCAAAAGCGGTTTGTCAGGATCGTAGCAAGTGGAGGTCCTTAGTCTCTGCCTACCCTTGCGGGAAACAGGCGTGATATTATGTATGTATGTTATACGACTTTATAAAATTTTAAAATTTAAACACGCAGTACATAGTATCACACGCGCCATTGCAATATGAATGTTTACATTTATACAAGCTTTTATTAACTTTAACAATTTGTATGTATTTAACAGCTAGATCAGAATATGATACTATAAATACGATAAATCATTTCGGTCTTTCATAGGCGATTAACACACTTCACCGCGCCCCGCTGCGTAGTACGGGGCCGCCATACAAAAACGACGCGCGTAGACGCGGTGTCAGTGTGTTGGACTGTGCGTGTTTTCTATACAAATGGAGATACTTACAAGCAACGCATTCACGCGCTACGAACGATGCGTAGTGCGGGGCAATGTGAGAATCGCCATACTAGATCAGCCGATCGGTCGTTTGTGAGTCGAGGTTTTTTGATCAAAAGAACTTTACCTATCTATTTTCTTGTCTCAATGTCTTCCGATTTTTAGCCATATCTTTGACATATAACACAAGATTTCAGTGTTTACCTTCACTTCATCCACGAACGCCATATAATTTTGGCTATTTCAACAGTACTCTTGAAATCTTATAAAAAAATAGTACATACATACATACATACCATACATACTATCACGCCTTTATCCCTAATGGGGCAGACAGAGCATTTTGGGTCTTGCGGCTCTATGCAGAGCCTAAGGCCGCAAGACTCAAAAGCCACTTTTAGCGTCATGGTGGGCGAGAAGATGGAAAAGCAATCAATACAGTGACGGGTTGCTAGCCGCATCGCCTGTTAAAATGATTCGCATTTTTGCCCAAATAAAAAAATAGTACATAATGTAATTTTTCAGTGTAATATTTTGGACTAAACTTTCTGTAAATTACTATCTACTTATCTATATTTAAGAGCTATGCTCTTGTCGGTGGGGTATGAATGTTCTTCCGTTTGTCTCTTGTCCACCAGTTGTTTTACTACGCTGTGAGTCACGACGTTCACCTTCTTTATCTGTTTCATGAAGCTATGCCTTGTTCTTCCTGGTTCTTTTTCATTTTCTACATATCTTTTCTTTTGATGATATGTGTAGTATCTGTTAAACACAATCCCTTTCTTTATGGCTTGCGTTGTATTATGTTCGAGCACTGTCATATTGATTGTTTAAAGCGTCTCTTTCAATAATGAAAACTGCATTGATTAATCGCCTTTAGGTGTCGTATTGTATGTATATTATTATTTTTTTTTGGATTTTCGTCCTCGGTTTCAATGCCTTTTAGCCAAAAAAGTATTTGTTACATCGAAATAAAACGATAAATATCAATATTCCTCTTCCTCCTTTATTTCAATCAAGCACCTATTTCTTTTAAATCTTTCTATACGTGTGTAAAATACCATGTCTTAAAACTTCTCTATGCTTCGGAAAGCACGTTACCTTTCAACAATATAAAATGTTTTATACAAGTATTGACGACTTACAAACACAAACACCAAACAAAGAGATAAAGAACTTTAAAAAGAACAATTTGAAGTAACATGAATAAATTTATTTAGAAGTAACAAAAACGATGCCTACGCCTGTTGACAAAAAGGATTTTTATAATTAAAGATCTGTTTTCAAAAGCGTCTTTGAGGAAAAATATCTGTGACCTTTTTTTGTTAAAAACGAGACAAAGAGAAGTCAAATATTAAGAAAGTATAATTTTATTCGGCAATAGATTGCCAAGAATCCTAATCCTAAAGAAAATGAAGATCACTTTTCTTTTTACTTTTTAAAATAGAACGAAAAATATTGAGCTAGCCTTAATCTTTATCCGCTTTAATTTAGCTTGTTTGTATGTATGAATGTTTGTTTAAGTCAAATCTTGCAATTAAATTTTCTACCAATTATCCTTACCCGATTTAGCTGAAATTTTGCATACTTGTGTAAGTCGTATAACAATACAATATTATGCAGTTATTGAGCTGTTCTGACGATGAAGCCGGGAGATATTTGAAGGAACTCATTTATACATACATACATACATACTATCACGTCTTTATCCCTAATGGGGCAGACAGAGCATTTTGGGTCTTGCGGCTCTATGCAGAGCCCAGGGCCGCAAGACCCAAAAGCCACTTTTAGCGTCACGGTGGGCGAGAAGATGGAAAAGCAATCAATACAGTGATGGGTTGCTAGCCGCATCGCCTGTTAACATGATTCGCATTTTTGCCCATTCCCTCGATCGGCTTTTACGATCTGCACGGGAAGAGAAGCAGCTGGTACATTCTAAGTTTTTTCATTTCTCCCAGACCAGCATGGGAAATTCTCTCATTTATAAAACTTTTAATTTATATAATTTATAAAACTCATTTTAAAACAACATAAACCTATGAAGAAGACTCGTTTGATTTATCTTGACGAACACTTTATGGCAGACGATGCCTAGGTTCTGATCACGGAGATGGCAGGTGGCCGATGGAACTTAGTAATAAAATGACGTAACTTTTCTCATTTGTCCTAATAAGTACTTCGGCCTCACAATAAATGTTTTAAGCATATAATTAAGACATATTCTTTTTAGATAAAACCCTCTTTGATAAACAAAGATTAAAAAAAAAGTATATCATTTTTTTGTAGTTAGCCGTTCATGTCCTATCATTCATCATCATCATTTCAGCCGCATAAGGTCCACTGCTCGACATAGGCCTCTCCCAAAGATTTCCAAAATTACCGATCTAGAGCGGCCTGCATCCAGCGCTTTCCAGCGACCCTGGTCAGGTCATCTGACCACCTTGTAGGTGGGTGCCCTACGCTTCGCTTGACAGTACGCGGTCGCCATTCAAGAACCTTTTTGCCCCATCGGCCATCGGTTCATGTCCCACTGCTGTGCAAAGGTTTTCCCTCTTTAGTTCCATAACTTTAAAACGGCGGTTTGAAAACTCTGAGACTAGTGTTAGTCACTAACACACACGATAAGAAGAAGTTCCATAACTCTCCGTCCCTAGGGTTAACTTTCCAATCCTGTACAAATGCTTTCAAGACGTCTGTTCATGTCGTTTGCGGTTTAACTCTTTTAATTTTTTTAATTATAATATTAAACTATAAAGCATTTTTAAAATATAGCGTTTTTAATACTCAATACTCAATCATTTATTGCTACCTTAATGTACATACAGGTCTTTGATTATAAAATAGGATCAATTAAGGGCCCTAAAGGGCGCTGCAATTATTTGAATATTAACATAGACTTCCATCTTCTCGCTAAAAGTGGCTATTGAGTCTTGCGGCCGTGTGCTCTACCTGCTTAGAGCCGCAAGATACAAAATGCTCTGACTGCCCCATTAGGGATAAAGACGTGATAGTATGTGTAAGTTAAGTTAAGTTAAGTAAGTTAAGTAATACTTTATTGTACACCAAATAAATAACAATTAATAAAATATACACAGAAAAAAACAAAAATGTACAATGGGTGGTCTTATCGCTAAAATATATGTATCTATATGAATTTAGAATACATAACAATACGGGTATGAATCCTAAAACTTTGTACTCCTTTTTGGGGCAGTCGTTTAACCAACTGGTCACCAGATGATTACTTTAAAACAATAAAATGCATCGCCAAAATGAAATAAAATTAAAATGTATGTCAGTTACACAGACATTTTTTTGGATAACAGACGTATAAATTGGCCGTGATCCAAGGTAAATAGATACTAGATGTATGATTTATTTAGAATCGAGTCAATAGTAGTCTGACTAGTGTTTCGGACTAAACTACGTAAGACCACAGAATAAGCACTAGTAGGAATTCAAAGTAATATCTACTCAATGTCGTTAGCGATATGGTTTAATTTAGCTTGCGTCAGAACTCGGCACCTTTTCGTTTAGATACCTAGAAGTTCATTGCAAGCTAATTTCATTTTTATTTCTTTAGACATACGATTCATGTCACTGAATTTACCACACTAGGTATATTTTCGATATCTAAACGGGGAGTGACACAGGCCTGGTGAGAGTTTGTGTAGCAAAAAATTATTTTTCATATTCCGATATATGTTCCCAATAAAAAGCTACTGCAAAAAAATTAAGAGTGTAATAAATATCTATACTTTGACTGGATATTTTTTTCTAACCTTTGTCATCCCACTGCTGGGCAAAGATTTTCCCCATTTCCTTCCAGGTCTCTCTACCCGACGTTTCATCAAACATAGCTAAGAACCACCGCAAGTGAACAACGGCATCGAAATCGGTCCTTCCGTTCGAGAGCTACGATGCCACATATACAGACAAACAGACAGACATTAGCGTCAAATTTATAACACCCCTTTTTTGTCAGGGGTAAAAAAAGAGAATGGGTGTTTAATAGGCGATGTGGCAACCCATTACTATATTGATTGTTTTTCCCATCTTAATACATACATGCATACATACTATCACGTCTTTATCCCTAATGGGGCAGACAGAGCATTTTAGGTCTTACGGTTCTATGCAGAGCCCAGGGCCGTAAGTTCCCATTTTAATGTCCAAAATCAAGCCAAGTGTGGCCTTTAGGTCTTACGATCTTGGGCTCTGTCTGCCCCGTCAGGAATAAAGACGTGACAAAATTTTCAACGCATGTCCTATACATACATACCTCTTCGCATTGTGGTAAAAAGTAAATTAACACACCTATGTACGCAAGACACACACCTATCTAAACATTAAAAATTTACATAAGTAACAACCGTTTTGGATCGAGATAGGTTACCAGACCAGTTGGCTAGTTCAAATGATGCGAGTTTAATTTATTAGTACCTGGGTGACCGAGCTCTGCTCGGTAACATCTCAAACATTAACTACATTTTTTTAAACTTGTCTATCAAACAATACAAAATAAAAAATTATATATAAATATGAACATAAAAATAAAAAAAAGTAAGTTACCGAGTGGGATTCGAACCCGTAACATTCTTTCTAGCGGTCCGCATCCTTAACCGCTGAGCCAAACGGATGGCAGCCGGCGCGACGAAATTAGCGACCATATTCTGCGTGGAAAGAAAAACGCATCAAAACTCGAAAACACGCGTTTTCCCAAACACAAGACTAATCTAGTTCGATTGTTTACCCCCGAAAACCCCAATATACCGATTTTCAGCGAAATCGTTATACCCGTTTTCGAGATCACAGAAATTTATAAATATACAAGAACCGTTCGTTTAAAGGTATAAGATAAGATAAGGGAGATTAGAAATTGAAACTCGGATATAAAACCAATGGTTTATGCTTTACTAGCTGTGCCCGCGGGCTTCGCTCCCGGAATTTCGGTATAAAAACTATCCTTTATCCTTCCCTGGGTTTCAAACTACATCCATATCAAATTTCATTTAAATAGGTTCAGTGATTGAAGCGTGAATTGGTACAAACAAATAACAAACTCACTTTCGCATTTGAAATATTAGTAGGATTACCTCGTTGACGAATAAAATTTTCAATATTAAATTGACCTGGACATACATCACTAAAACATACATTTTTAGGGTTCCGTACCCAAAAGGTAAATATAAGACTTCGCTGTCCGCCAGTCTGTTCGTCTGACTGTCACCAAACTGTATCTAATGAACCGTGATACCTAGACAGTTGAAACACCCATGTTATTGTTGATGTTTTTCTGTTGCCGCTGTAACAACAAATACTAAAACAGAATAAAATGATTATTTCCTTCCTGTTTACCTTCCTTTTTCAAATAAAGTGTCTTAGCACAATTCAGAAATGTATACATTATTAGCCGTAAATGGCAGGCGAGCTTGGATTAATTTAATGATATATTATTTTCAGTAAAAGAATTTCCTAGTCAGTTATTTTTTTAAAACGTAGGTACGCAACAAAACGAACGTATGCAAATGACATTTTAATTTGTTTACTTACTCGACCAATTTGAACTTAAACTGTGTCGTATCTGTTCTTAATTACCCGTGAAAGGTAGATAAGGAAAGTGACTTGGGTTTTTTTTTCTTTTAAAATTAAAATGGAGGCGGCGGCAGCAGTGTCAAGCATTCAGGCTGTTCAGGGCATATTCCAAGCCCTGACTGCGTTGTCTATGACAGCGTATCTGTTCCCACCAGATGCAACGCTTAATGGTAAGGGACCTTTACTTACATTATTACTATATCCTACTATCATATCCTATCCTACTAATATTATAAATGCGAAAGTAAGTTTGTATATTTGTTTGTATATTACCTCTTCACGCTTAAATTACTGAACCGATTTGGATGAAATTTGGTATGGATATAGTTTGAGACTCGGGGAAGGACATAGGGTACAATTTATCCCGAAATTCCCACGTGGAGCGAAGCCCGCAGGTACAGCTAGTAATATTATAAATGCGGAAGTGAGTTTGTCTATTGTTACCACTTCACGCTTCAACCACTGAACCTATTTAGATGAAATTTGATGTGCATAGTTTGATACCCAGGGAAGGACATAGGATAGTTTTTATTCCAAAATTACCACGGGGCGCGAAGCCTACGGACACCACTAGTAATTAAATAAAATAACAAGAAACATACTTTTCCTATGACGTAACGTTCGGGTTGCACCGAACGTGGTCTTAGCCATTTTCGTCACACGGAACAACTTTTCACGGTTTTACTCACGTTATTATCGGAAAAGCATGTTTTTCCATGCTAGTCTGGAACAAAAAACTTAGAATGTACCAGCTGTTCTCGTCCCGAGCAGATTGTAGCAGTCGATCGAATGGGCCGAAATGCTAATCATGTTAATAGGCGATGCGAGTGCTTCGATTTCTTTTTCCACCTTCTCGCCCACCATCTCGCTAAAAATGGCCTTTGAGTCTAGCGGTCTTAGGCTTCATCTGCTTAGAGCCGCAAGACTTAAAATGCTCTGTCTGCCATTTCCAGTACATACATACTATGTATGGAAATAGAAATGGCCGACTAAACGATGATGATGATCGTCTAGACCAATAATTCAGCCTTAAAAAAGCCTATTTTAAATAGTTACTACAAGATATAATCTTTATCTAATTAATATATGCCGTGTGATTTCAGGCAGAGTAAAATAGGGCTACTTCAAGTCTTCTCGTGGATGTCGTAAAAGGCGATTTAGGAAATACAAGCTGAACAAGGCTTATAAACCTCAGTGAGACCTCTCCAACCCGTCTGGCCAGCGAGCAGAGTGTAGGCCAATTTCTCTGCTCTGGCCAAGTAAGGCTCTGGTAGTACAGAGAGAGTCGTGCTCCTGTAGTTAAAACATATAGGCCGGATGATAGAAATAGTTACTACAATATATAATCTTTTATCTTAAAGATGGGGACGCATTTGACTACATCGTGGTGGGCGCTGGGACGGCTGGAAGCGTAGTAGCCAGTAGATTAACTGAGGATGAAGACGTCACTGTTCTGCTGGTCGAAGCTGGTGATGATGAACCTCTACAGTCACTGGTATGTGAGTTTACCATAAATAGTATTCATCTTTATCATTTCAGTCTCATAACGTACTGCTTGACATAGGCCACCAAAGATTTCCAAAATTACCGATCAAGAGCGACTGCATCCAGCGTTCTGACTCCAGTTGTCTGACTACCTTATGTTTGGGAGTCCTTCGCTTCGCTTTCTAGTACGCGGTCGCCGTTCAAGAACCTTTTTGCCCCATCGGCCATCCGATCGTCGCGCTATGTATATGATGATTAAGTCTATCTAAACAACTCAACGAATTTTATAATTTGAGTTAGAGTCGATTTATTTTTTCTTTTCTTCTTTGGTGACCATTATAGATGCATATCATCTTTAGGCTCCAAGGTTAGCGAAAGGTGCAAATGACAACTGCTGTTTCAGTCCCACTACGCTGGCACTGGGAGGAATTCCTCCCGACTTCCATTGTTTTGGTATTGTGTCTGGGTATTGGCGCATCTTAAAGAGGTATAAGTACTAGTAATAAAAGAAACATGTTTTATTAAACGAAATTTAAATATTTCAGCTTCCACTTTACATGGCGTATTTAAAATCTTCAAAATGGGACTGGAATTACACATCAACCCCGGACTATCCACAGCAATGCCACAAAGGTGGAGTGGCTGAAATGACTCGAGGCAAAATGCTTGGGGGCTGCAGCAGTATCAACTACATGGGTTACGTCCGAGGCAACCCACATGACTACAACACTTGGGCAGATTTAATTGATGATCAATCTTGGAACTACGACAATATCTTACGCTTTTTCAAAAAAAGTGAAAATCTTAATGACGATCTTGTTCGAAACTCTAAAACAGGAAAGTACCACGGTACCAACGGTTATATGGGAGTTATAAGACAGACAAATAAAGTGACTCATAAATATCTAGAAGCGCTTCAAGAAATTGGACACAGAATAGTGTTAGACACCAATGGCAGAGATACTTTAGGTTACAGTGAGCCTATGCATAATGTAGCTGACGGAATTCGTCAAAGTACTGCATATTCTTTCCTCGGTCCAGCTAAAGGTCGCACTAATCTATTTGTCGCTAAAACTACTTTTGTTACCAAAATTCTTTTTGACGAAAATAATAATGCAATCGGAATAGAAACAGTCAATAAAAACAACGAAAACAAGACATTCAAAGCAAATAAGGAGGTCATTGTATCAGCAGGGACAATAAATACTGCACAGCTGCTAATGCTATCAGGAATAGGTCCTAGAAAGCATTTGGTAGAAATGGGAATACCTATAAAAGCGGATCTTCCAGTTGGTGAAAATCTGCAGGACCACGCCCCTATTTTGTTTATGTATCCGACAGAAAACTTGACCGGACCAGAAAAACCTAAAAACCCTCATGATCTAGCGGCGCCTCAAGTCCATGGATATGTCGCAATAAACCAAACTCAAACGTACCCAGATTATCAAACTCTTAATCTAATAATTAACGCAGATACGGCTCTTCAACTTTGTGCTTTTGCTTTTACATTTAATGATGACATTTGTCAGAAATTTTACGAAGAAAGTGCTGGCAAAGAAGTATTATTTTCCTTCACTGTTCCTCTACATCCAAAATCAAGGGGAAGGATTCTTTTGCGTAGTCTCAACCCTCAAGATCAGCCGTTGCTTCATTTAAACACGTACGGAAATAAAAAAGATTTAGATGATGCTATTGCATTTATAAAAGACTTTAACCGAATTGGTAAATCTACGTATTTCAAGAGCATCAATGCTACGTTTTTGATTCCACCAGGATGTGAAGGTTTAGAGCCAGATAGTAATGAGTATTGGTTGTGCCATGCTCAGTGTATGGTGACATCGATTTTCCATTATGTTGGGACTTGCGCCATGGGTGCTGTGGTGGACTCAAGACTTCGGGTTTTCGGTGTGGGGAGGCTTCGGGTTGTAGACGGAAGCGTGGTGCCCACCATCACCAGTGGAAATACAGCAGTACCTATCATTATGATTGCAGAAAAAGCTGCAGAAATGATTAAAAACGATAAACTGTGTTAATTCAATAAATTTTGGGTCTATGGCTATTGTCGAAGTACAAACTTAATTGTTTTAGCACTTGTAGTTTTTAAGAGGATATTTTTTTATTAAATATGTGGTTTTGTCTCATCTTCTTCTTCTTCTTCTTATCGTGTGTGTTAGTGACTAACTGTTTTGTCTCATGTATTTTTTTTAGGGTTCCATACCCAAAGGGTAAAACGGGACCCAATCACTAAGACTCCGCTGTACGTATGTCTGACCGTGTGAATGTCACCAGGCTGTATCTTATCAACCGTGATACCTACACAGTGGAAATTGTCACATATATATTTAATATGTATTTCTCTTGCCGCTTTAACAAAAAATATTAAATTCACAAAAAAAAGGTGTGGCTCTGATAATGGAACACTTCGTACGCGAGTCCGACTCGCACTTGGCCGGTTATTTAATTCTATGTCAAGTCACAAAAATAGCGCGCCTTTACCCAGACTACCCATGTATATTTGTATATGTTTATTTAACTAAATTATTAGTTAGTGTGGGATGCCACATGCGTTGACACACTGGCACCCTTCCATCTCAGGGGATCAGTCTCGAGAGCCGGTTCGGCTGCTGAAAACGCTGAGATCGCCAAGCGGCGCAAATATAGTTCTTTAAATGATGACTATATTTTTGTGCCGTTTGGCGTGGAAACTTTCGGACCTTGGGGCCCCGGTGCTAGGGGTCTCCTTAAAGAGATCTCTCCAAGACTGATCTGCGCCGCTGGTGACAAGAGGGCTGGCTGTTTTTTCGCACAACGAATCAGTATTGCGATCCAACGCGGAAATGCGGCCAGCGTTCTTGGCACTATGCCACATGGGCAAGATTTTTTAGACTAAATTAGTAGTTAACTTTTTTCTGTATGTATATTTGTAAATATGTATTTTTTTTTTATCCTTCTTATTTCCTTAAATAAATTATGGAGTTATTATAATGGTGAGAAAAAAAAACTAAATTATTGTATTAATTTATGTATAATTGATTGGTGCAGTCTAGCTTAGAATATATTTAAAGTGCCTAATTGAACAACTTGGGTTCACTGAGCAAAAAGCTTTTACTGTAAATTGTTTAAAACACTTTACGCAGAACTCTACGCTTGATTACATTTTACTATATTACAATTAAAACAGAACAACTACTTTACTAACATAAACTTTAGTACGGTTAAAGTTAATATAACTATTAAATAAAATCTAAACTACATAAGTATAAATATGTACTATATAAATATTTATTTATTTATTTATTACAATAGATGTAAATGGCTGACGCCTTTTCTACCAGTCAACCAACATGTAATGCTGACAAAGAATATGTACTATATGTAGAATACAATATAATGTTCTATATGAAAGTATATACATGAGGAGAAATATGTACTATAATAAATAACTAGTGTTTTGTGAGCTCATTTGATATTATAGTTACC
The DNA here is from genome assembly GCA_963555685.1 of Acrobasis consociella. Lineage (NCBI taxonomy): Eukaryota > Metazoa > Arthropoda > Insecta > Lepidoptera > Pyralidae > Acrobasis > Acrobasis consociella. The sequence goes on from OY743115.1 coordinate 1,088,968, forward strand.
GCTTTAACAAGTTTAGTAAAAGTTACATAATAAAAAAAATTGAAATAAGTAGCAAAAGCATTATCTAATGATTTGAAATGTTTTTTTTTTTCTGGAGATATCACATGCAAGTAATTTATGGGTTACTAGCTATCCCCAGTCAGGGCATGTTGGAAAATCGCCTTTTTCAAATTGTCCTGGGTATTAGATGTTTATCGTTGAGTTAGTATCTCATAAGACTCATAACACAAGTCTCGAATTTACTTTGGGGCTAGCAATCAATGTAATTTGTCCCTATATATTTATTTATTTTTCCTTAAAATCCTGGATAAAGATATGGTTAAACATTCAGGTAAAAAACATTAAAAGGTTAGACTCATAACATGAATTGCCAAATAAATTCATTTATTTAGTCCATCCGATAGATTATTTAAAAATAATTACCATATAAATTTTATCAAAATCGCTTGTGTAGTTTGGGGTTGAAGTCGGTTTTTAGTTTTAAAATACTATGTAAAATATTTTAAAGTTTACAGGTGGCTTCTGCCTGACGACAACTTAAAAAGTGCAATCTTAGTCCATTAGTCGCTTCCTAAGCCATCCATATGAGGAGACGGACCGAAAGGCCAGCAAGACAGAACTCCTCACCATTACGTACTTTATCAAGACGTTCCCCGCAAGTAAACATAAACTTGCAACTCAATTCAAACTTAGGGTTCACAATTATAAAGTGGTTTCTATACTCATCACAATATCTTGCAACTTGGAAGTCAATTATTTACAATTAAGTTATTTTGAGGAGCTTGCACACTCTCCTCAAAATATATGATAATAATACATAAACATTTAACGTCAACAATAATAATAGAGATGTGGACAAGACAAAAATAATATGATTTTATTAAGTACGTCAATTGCCTAAAGATTATTCAAAAAAGGATCCATATTTTTTTCCTTTAGGAAAGTATATTAAAAATTTACGAAGATACAACGCTTCAAAGTTTTGTATTAGAGGTGATTTACGTCACCTTTGGTTAAAAATCGTAGCTGATCGTGACGTCTCGCGAAATTTAAATGCTTTGTATCTTAGTCATTATTTGCTAGTCAGAAAAAAATACACATACCATCCTTTTTAATAATCTACCTAGTGAGTCAAAAAAATTTTAGTCTCGTCACTATTGTTGAAATATCAATCAATAACAACACGAATGATGACTGGGTGAGAAAAGAATTATTTTATTTAGTCTACCAATTAGATAATATAAAATATTTTTTAGTAAAAATTTCTTTAGCTTGTGACGTCACCCCTCAGTTAAAATTAAACTAAGGCGTAACGTAGCGCGAACTTGAAATACACTGTATCTTCGTAAATTTTGGTTTGAGGAAGTAAAAAATAGTTCTACAATCTTTTTTAATAGTGCTGTATTATTAATGAGGTACCATGCATAAATGATGCCTTTATTTAAAATAAATTGTTAAATAATATTTTTTGAACAATCAGGTATTAGATAACTGTAATTAATTTTGGAAAACTGTTGAAAGTATCATCGGTAGTCTTTTTAACTTACGCTAAAAGTGTCCACTTTTCACAAAAACTCATTATGTTACTTGTACAATTTATGATAATTTTTTTTTACAAATTATGATAATTGTACATGCAACATTCTTCCTTGTCCTCTTTAAGTACAGTGTGAAAGTTCCATTGTAGAACACTTACTAGTTTCTAACAACATTAGACCGAGAGATATTTTTAATTCAATTAGTTCTGTCATGCCTACCCTTATAAACATAATTATTTTCCTCCCCATGTCACTAGATAGCGCTATCGGTATTTATTTAAAAATATTAAATCTTAAATTGCTATTATTAAAGTAAAACAACAAATTTAATAAGAGTATTACATACAGAATGGTATCTGCTAAGGTCCCGCGCAATATGCCTCCCCGTTCCCCGAACCTGCAACTCTACCCCGTTCAGGCCTGTCGAGGCGACCAGGAAGACCAGGAGACGTATTTTTGAAATCACTTGTCACATTACGAAGTGTTTGCGCGAGCGTTTCCAAACGGGCACATTTTTGAATCGGTTGTTTTAATCTAGTTTGCGAAGGATTTGCAACGAGTGGTCTTGACCACTCGTAATTTTGACATTTGTAGCGCAGATATGTCATCGAAACCAATCATGGGAAATCCGTTCCATTTCACGTTGCTTTTTTATTCATGTTCGAATTTTTTGAAAAGCATAGGAAAATTATCGATGTTTTCTGCGTAAAACAATATTGTTTTTCGCTGACACGACGATTCCAAAAACACGATTAATTTGTATTTTACGCGAGCGGTGAGTTGTAAACTACACGTTTTGTGTTTCGCTGAGTCTCTCAATGAAAAATAGCACTCCAGGCGCCCGCAGCCGACCACAATCTCGCTGTTGTTGACCCTCCACAAGGCGAGAACGGGGGAGAAATGCGAGGACGGGGGCGAGGACGCATATTGCGCAAGACCTTTGGAGATTTCGTTCTTTATGTAATACTTATAATAATTATGTAGTAGTACTCTTATATAAATATGACATATGAAATGCAATAAGTATTTTTAAACCATTTATAAAAAGGTGACAAAGACAGTGTTGATTTCTTTGTCACCTTTTTGCCAGTGAGTGCTGCCATCTCTGTGAGAGCTGCTGATACAAATTTCGCCTACTAGTTTTGCCTACTTAATAATTAAAACATTAAAATCCTTAAATACTATTATTTGTAAAGTAGTACTCTAACTAATTAAATATGACTTATATGATATGCAATAAATATTTTTAAAGCATATTAAACACTTTCTTTGTCACTTTTTTTGCTAGTCGTTTGTGCTGCCATCTCTGTGAGGCTATTCCGCAACTCCAGTTTTGCCTACTTATGGCCCTCCAATAATTTCTATGGTGTTGGGTATCTGTTACCTTAGTAATTACATTATCTTTGCTTCTGTTTAGGCAGTACTGGGGCTTTAATTAATTTTCTACCGGCGAAATATTATTAACTAACTGAACAATTATTAAATTGTTTGGTTCAGAATTCATGGAATGACGTCAACATTCGGGTTTTGATTTGGATCAGTTCTATTTAACTTTTGTTATCGGTTGAAATGTTTGAAATTAATTAATTATTAGTGAATGCTTTTTATTTTCTATTTTTAGGAGTACAGAGGTTGGAGTTGGTAAAAAAAAACTGGTATACTTCAATTTAATTATTTACTTATTTGAATTTTATGAAAAAGGCAAAAATGCGGCTAGCAACCCATCACTGATTGCTTTTCCATTTTCTCGCCCACCATGACGCTAAAGTGGCTTTTTGGTCTTGCGGCTCTGGGCTCTGCATAAAGCCGCAAGACCCAAAATGCTCTGTCTGACCCACTAGGAATAAAGACGTGATAGTATGTATGTCTGTATGTATGTAAAAAAGGCAAGTTTGCCGCATGCATCCTGATAGATGGGCCCTGACTCCCGAAGCCCCGGAAGCATTGGTGTGACGACTTGCGACAGTTTGAAAGGGAATAATTGGAAGTGGCACACGATCGAGATTTTTGGACGGAGATGGAGGAGACCTTTGCCCAGCAGTACCTAGGTTACCAAACAAAAAAGATGTGTGACTGGCATGTAAAATTCGTGAATACGTAAATTAAATATAAATATCTCAATGTAATATAGTTTCTGCCATATTACGTGTTATTTCATTATGGGTATTAAAATTATGGGTCTTAATATTGGGTAAGTAATATAAGATAGAACAACAAAATATATATTATTTTGAATAAATACCAACGAAACATATAATTTTGGTTGGTATAATTATCAATTAAGATAAAAATCGTAAATCATACTTTTCAAACCCATAAAATCGTTTAAATAATAATTATTCCATCTAACAAACCTTTCGTATACATTTAAAGTCGTATAAAGTTCTCGAAATCTATTGGTCGTTACGTATAATAAACTTTCCGTAGATATATTATTAAACATAATAATTATTACGTATATGAATCGATTAATAGAAGATTCTTAATATATAATTATCATTAGATATAACAAACTTTTGATATAGCGCCTGGCAGTATGTTGCGGATAATTTTATTACAATAAGCCGATGCAGGTGGGCTGAAAATAATACATTAATATGTCGCAATCACATAATGTACGTATTAACATTGATAGACGATTTCGTTCCTCAAATTTTCGTTTGTTATACGCACTTATTTTTTATATATGGCTAATATATAATAAGCGGCCAAGTGCGAGTCGGACTCGCCCATGAAGGGTTCCGTAGTAGCAAATAACATTATATAAAAGTCTTGTAGTATGTTTTTTTAATTTTTGTTGATTGAATGAAACGTAAATTGCCGTTTATGATGATAATACGTATTAAAAAAAAACTACTTACTACATCTCGTTCGAACCAATTTTCGCTGGTAGTTTTTATGGTAATGAACATCATATATTTTTTTTAGTTTTATCATTCTCTTATTTTAGAAGTTACGGGGGGGGGGGGACACACTTTTTTCCACTTTGGAAAAAAGTCTCTCGCGCAAAGTATTCGGTTTAGAAAAAAATGCTACTAGAAACCTCAATATCATTTTTGAAGACCTATCCATATATACCCCACACGTATGGGTTTGATGAAAAATAAATTTTTGAGTTTTAGTGTATGGGGAACCCCCAAAATTTACTGTTTTTTTTTATTTTTGTGTCAAATCCTTAATGCAGTTCACACAATACATCTACTTACCAAGTTTCAACAGTATAGGTCTTATAGTTTCGAAAAAAAGTGGTTGTGACATACGGACGGACAGACAGACAGACAGACAGACATGACGAATCTATAAGGGTTCCGTTTTTGCCATTTGGCTACGGAACCCTAAAAAATGGGTATCTATTAGAATACAGATTTTTTTGACATCGAATTTCATTTCCCAGAAAACTATTCCACGATTTTTAATACATTTTTTTCTTAATAAAACGAATAGTTTATCATCGCAGTTTCATATTATAATAACAACATTTAAAAAAATATATATTTTAAAATGGTTTCTTTTATAGAAAAACGGTATATCAAACTAACATTTCATATAAAATATTAAGTTATCGATAAAACTGTTCATAAAAACATGTTTCAATATGTAACGGTACACATAATAACTCGCTCGCGGCTCGTGCGTGTGTGGTCGCAGTTCTAACATAACCTAACCTATAGGATTGCCCTAACCTAGGAAAATGGATAGAAGTGTCTTAGCACCCGCCGGCCGCTGCCGCGGCACGCTCACTTCGCTCGCTGGGCTCGTGCATGTGTTGGTCGCAGTTCTAGCATAACCTAACCTATAGGATTGCCCTAACCTAGGAAAATGGATAGAAGTGTCTTAGCACTCGCTGGCCGCTACCGCGGCACGTCGCTTCGCTCGCTCGGCTCGTGCGTGTGTTGGTCGCAGTTCTAACAAAACCTAACCTATAGGATTGCCCTAACCTAGGAAAATGGATAGAAGTGTCTTAGCACTCGCCGGCCGCTGCCGCGGCAAGCTCGCTTCGCTCGCTCGGCTCGTGCGTGTGTTGGTCGCAGTTCTAACATAACCTAACCTATAGGATTGCCCTAACCTAGGAAAATGGAAAGAAGTGTCTTAGCACTCGCCGGCCGCTGCCGCGGCACGCTCGCTTCGCTCGCTCGGCTCGTGCGTGTGTTGGTCGCAGTTCTAACATAACCTAACCTTTAGGATTGCCCTAACCTAGGAAAATGGATAGAAGTGTCTTAGCACTCGCCGGCCGCTGCCGCGGCACGCTCACTTCGCTCGCTGGGCTCGTGCATGTGTTGGTCGCAGTTCTAGCATAACCTTACCTATAGGATTGCCCTAACCTAGGAAAATGGATAGAAGTGTCTTAGCACTCGCTGGCCGCTACCGCGGCACGTCGCTTCGCTCGCTCGGCTCGTGCGTGTGTTGGTCGCAGTTCTAACAAAACCTAACCTATAGGATTGCCCTAACCTAGGAAAATGGATAGAAGTGTCTTAGCACTCGCCGGCCGCTGCCGCGGCAAGCTCGCTTCGCTCGCTCGGCTCGTGCGTGTGTTGGTCGCAGTTCTAACATAACCTAACCTATAGGATTGCCCTAACCTAGGAAAATGGAAAGAAGTGTCTTAGCACTCGCCGGCCGCTGCCGCGGCACGCTCGCTTCGCTCGCTCGGCTCGTGCGTGTGTTGGTCGCAGTTCTAACATAACCTAACCTTTAGGATTGCCCTAACCTAGGAAAATGAATAGAAGTGTCTTAGCACTCGCCGGCCGCTGCCGCGGCACGGTCGCTTCGCTCGCTCGGCTCGTGCGTGTGTTGGTCGCAGTTCTAACATAACCTAACCTATAGGATTGCCCTAACCTAGGAAAATTGATAGAAGTGTCTTAGCACTCGCCGGCCGCTGCCGCGGCACGGTCGCTTTGCTCGCTCGGCTCGTGCGTGTGTTGGTCGCAGTTCTAACATAACCTAACCAATAGGATTGCCCTAACCTAGGAAAATAGATAGAAGTGTCTTAGCACTCGTTTTAAATGTTTCAACTATTTTGCAAACTAAAACTTACGTGGAAACAAAATTATGGGTAACAAAACTTTGATGTTACGTAATTTCGATAAAATACATAAAATATGAAAAGAAATAACGATAGACTGAGTTTGTCAATAACGAATAATCGAGTAAATGGTTTGGTTAAACGTTCAAAATGCGCGCATTTTGTACGTGTAACCAAATTTTGTTCTGTCTGCCTGTCTATACTTATTAGATGGTATGTTTTTTAAGTCGTATATCTTCTAAACAATATGATTTTGATAGGTATATGTTTTGAATGATATCTCTTTTTAACAATACAGTTTTTGAATGATATACTTTTTGGCCTGTATACCGCACAAGTTGTATAGCAGGTGATATTTAGTGTACATAAACGTTATAATAATTATTTTATGCTTTTTATAATAAAAAATTAATGAATATTATAGCTATTAAAAGTATATACCATAATGATCATGTCAAATTGACATTATATCTTATGAACGTTATTAAAATGTAAATATATAAAATGTAATTATATCAAGCAATACGCACCCCTTAATATTATGTGAAAGAAGAGTCAAAAAATACTTGTAACCGAAGGACATATTGATGAGTTTAGATGAAGCAAAAGAGGTTTGTCAGGATCCTAGCAAGTGGAGGTCCAAACTCTCTGTCTACCCCTGTGGGAAACAGGCGTGATATTTTGTTTGTATGTATGTAATTATGTCAAAACATTTATAACATAACTTTAGGACTTCATGGCTAAAAATAGCCTCGAAACCTCAGCTTGAAACATTACGAGAAATTATTATTACATTAGCCTTGGACAGTTAATTGGGGTAGGCCTATGTCCAGCAATGGACTCCTGTATCTGATATGACGATGATGATAAGAAAGAAAATTATGTTAAATTATGGTTATGACAAAAAATATGACTTAGTCGTTATGACAAACAATATTATGAATATCAAAGGAGAATCAAAGGGACCCTGTGTAATTAACCAACACTGGTGTCAAATTTTTCTAAAGTTCTTTTCTAAAGAAATCTAATAAAGACAGCCAACACCAATTGAAGTTAGAAACTTTACTAGTTCTGTGTAGAAATGATGAAATATCGTGTGGAATTTCAGTCGGTGTTGAACTGACTGACTTATTATCTCGGGAATATGGCTGGAATGTATGTAATTGCATTAGGGATTCATGTTATCTAACAGTGTTGTGTCGAACAAATTATTTGAATTTTACCCGAATTCCAAAAGTGAGGAGGTTATAAATTCAGGATTAAAAATTTATTTATTTATTTTATTTATTAAGCTATTGCATAGCTTCTATCGCGGGCCTTGAGCGCGGGGACCGAATCCAGAAATTCCGTAACGAAAAAACTTCACGCTCCCCACTCTGCCTACCATGTAGGTTGCCGCTTCGTCTCCGTCGTCCGTTTGTGACGTTGCCGTCCTTCCTAGGCTCCTAGCGGACCGAATCGAACCACCTTAATGCAATAGCTTTACCGCGGCAGTCCCCAAGTGCCACACGTCTTTTTTTTATTTAACTTTATTACAATACATGTAAATGGCGGACTTAAGGCCTGAGGCCTTTTCTACCAGTCAACCAACAGGTGATGCTGAGAAAGCAATCTTTTGGGCGTAAGTACAGCAAACAATAAAGAAAATATATTGTCATATCAAAATGTATACATACATATAATAAACCTACACAAAAATATACATATATAAATTATTCCCTAATCAACCGCATACATAAACTACATAAATACTTTTTATATAACTACTGACAGCTTTCGGAGATAGAGTGCACGCACTGCCTTTTTGAACGCAAAACGAGTTTGAGCTTTCCAAATACTGAGTGGGATTTAAATGTTTATTCAGTAATTAGATCTTTACAGGTATTTATACACATAAATAAGTATAATTTACATTACGTGTTGTGTATATTTTAATATTTTAAGGAAAGCTATCTTCTTAACAAATTTAATTTAATTTAATTTGTTAAGAAAGAAATTTATTTTTACAGTATCTGTCGCCTACTCGCCAGAAAGGCTTAACTCGTGGATAATAAATAAAACATACAGTTCGTGAAGTCATATCTTCTATGCGGGTTTGGTAGAAAAGAGAAGAATTCGAATGTACCAGCTACTTCTCTTCCCGCACAGCAAAAAAATGGCGAAAATGCTAATCATTTTAATAGGCGATGCGGCTAACAACCCATCACTTGATTCCCTTTTTCGTCAGCCTGTCTGTCTGTCACCAGGCTGTATCTCATGAACCGTGACAGCTAGACAATTGAATTTTACAGATGAAATAGATATTTATGTTAATTGCTGCTCTTTAAGAAGGGTTCTTACACAACAAACGTGTATTTTTATTGATAATGGTACAGAACCCTTCGTGCACGAGTCCGACTCGCACTTGGCTGTTTATTAATCTGTCTGTAAGGCCAATAATATTTTTCAGCCAACACGCTGGCACTGGTCAAACCATTCATTCACATAGCTAAGTCCAGGGCAGCTTTTTAAAGGCGCTAGTGAAGAATCCTAGGAAAAAATCGGCTTCGGCGAACAATCTGCGACCAAATTGCAGACGTCCTAAGAAAAGGAAAGGTACAAAGTACCCGTAACCGAAGGGCATCATACATATGAAGAGATTGATGAGTTTAGATGATGCAAAAGAGGTTTGTCAGGATCGTAGCAAGTGGAGGTCCATAGACTCTACATACCCCTGCGGGAAACAGACGTCATATTATGTATGTATGTGAATAATCCTTGTTGGCATTCGGTATGTTCTAAAGACGCCGGTAAAGTTTGCATTTCCACCCGTAAATCAAGTAATTCGTCTAGCTTTAGTTTCCCGGATTGCCTGAAGCAATGCCAGGCAAGCGCCCAATTTATCTGGGTCTAGATTTGCACTAACTTAGAACGACAAGCACAACGTCAACTTAGACTTAACACACACCGGATAGAAGCGGAAAGCGCATTTTCATTGTCAAACTATATTCACCTTTATTTCTATTTGCGCAATGCACAATATAGACTGAACAAAACAAATGCCTCGCGACTTCTCGCGATTGTCAGCGGCGAGAAACTGCTGATTTTTTTTCAAGTCACTTTATGCATTTCATAGATAGAAATAAAGATGACTATAGTTTGAAAGTAAAGTAGGCTGCCCGCTGCTTCTCTTCTGGTGTAAGTTAAGCCTTACCCAATCTAGTTTCCGAACGAAATTTCCTTATAGTTGGTTGGATAGAGATATTTCAGTTGAGTTGATTACTTTAGTTGATAGTTTTTATTGCTTAACTTTGCCTGCTGGCAGGGAAGAATTCAAAATATCTGTCATTTTTAACCGACTTCAAAAGGAGGAAGTTATCAAGGCGAATGTATATTTTTTTATGTATTTTCCCCAATTACTCAAACACGCCTGCCTGAAACAACTTGGAAAAGTTTCTTTGTTTTTATTTTTTATTTAAAAAGACAATACTAAAATCGGTAGTGTCCTTCGGTGTCGGAAAGTCGAGTTCAAAAAAGTTTAGTTTTGAAAAATTATTCAAAGTCAAAAATCAATTATATCTTTGGACATTTCTTCCGATTTCATTAAATGTAAATGATGACGTCAAAACATTTACTTACAGCTAAGTTTATTGCCGCTTCCTAAGCGCAAGTTCAGAAAAAGCGGTAACAAACTGTACTGCAGACTTTTTTCCAAAAACGTCAACTTAAAATTATACTGTTATTCAAACTGAGAATACGTTGATGTGTCATAATTATGAATTATGTCAAATTTGACATTAATGTAAATTTGCAAATTTAATACTTACCTACATTATATAGGTTGACTAGTAGATAAAGCCTATGGCTTTAAGTCCGCCTATTACATTTGTAATAAAGTTAAATAAATAATAAATAGGTACACATACCGAATGCATGCTGAACTTAAATTATGAGATTTATTAATGTACAAATACAAACCTTTAAAAGCAAGGGACCCACGCCAAGCTCAAGCCAAACTTTTTTGTCTCTAAGGTTTATTAGAAACCGAAAGTAAAGTGATGATGAACTGACTCTCTCTTTCGCGCATAAGCAAATGTAATAAAAAAACATACCTATTTTTCACTATTTGATTTTAATCTGATTTTACGACGCCATAAAAGTTTTAAAATAGTCACATAAAAGTTCAAATGCGCTTTCAGATCACTAAAATCCCATTTTAACGCCTTCAATTAGCTGTGACTGCCGTAAAAAGTGTGTTTACTCCCGCTAAGTGCGCACTGACGTCAGCCGTCCACTCGACGTGTTTACGAAACTTCGTATTCTAGGAGTCACAAAATCTTTGATTGCGATAATATTTACATTCCCAGAACGGCTGATTGAGCTAAGTTTTCCTTAATTGCCGTATGTGATCTAAATTAAGAGCGGGTGGGTATACTATACACTATAAATAAGTAAAACGACTCTTTTGATTAGAATGGGGAGCGTTTGGGAAACTGTAAGTCGTCCTCAAAGAGCATAGCAATAAACCTGAAGCTTAAAGTCAGCCACAACAGACTCAACTGCCTCCGTGGTGTAGTGGTTAGAGCGTTCGGCTCATACCCGGAGGTCGCGGGTTCGATTCCCGGCGGGGACAAAGACTTTGTGTTGTTGTCCTAGTTTAGTTAGGACATTGTAGGCTGATCACCTGATTGTCTGATAAGTAAGATGAGCCGTGCTTCGGATGGCACGTTAAGCCGTCGGTCCCGGTCACTGTCTTTGACATTGGTCGTTACCTAAAAGCATGTCAGAGGCCTTTAAGGTGGTTTAAAAACTCTGACACAAGTGTAAGTCACTAACACACACGATAAGAAGAAGAAGCCATAACAGAGGCACGACACTGTGTCGCGGGCGGGCATATACTGTCACTAGTTTGTGAGAGCCCTTACCTCGCCTAAAATTATTTTGTTTGTCGTTTTGCGTATCTACATCAATTTTGTAAATCAATAATATGTAAAATACATACAGAACATTTTATGTCTAATCCAGAGAATTACAAAGTAGTCTCTACTTACTTAAACATTATTTAGTTCATGTCAGTTAATTCAGTGGGCGTTAATAACACGAATTAATTCTAGCATAATAAATTTCGTGTTTCCACGTACCTTGCTGGTTTCATTGGAAAACTGTTAAATTGATTATTTGCAAAGTATTTATGGCACAAGCGTAGTAGAATGTATTTTTTTTTGTTACATGTCTAAAATAAATTACAGTATAAACTACCATGGATGAGATTTCATGCGGCAGAGGTTAGGTAAACTATTTTCTATAAGACATATATTTAAAAACTGATTACAAAAAAAGTCTTTCATACAATTTGGCTGAACGCTGATTTGTTTGGGAGCTGATCGGAGCTTGGCCAATGCCAAGTATGACTGTAATAGTACAGAGAGGGTCGTGCTCCTGCAGTGGAGACAAAAAGACCTGATAATGATGATGACGATGATTTTATTTTACCTCTTTGTCGCAATAATTAATACCTATATGTATACATGTAGGTATTAATTATTCTCCCATGCTGGTCTGGGAGAAATAAAAAAAATCTTAGAATGTACCAGCTGCTTCTCTTTCCACGCAGATCGTAAAAGCCGATCGAGGGAATGGGCAAAAATGCAAATCATGTTAACAGGCGATGCGGCTAGCAACCCATCACTGTATTGATTGCTTTTCCATCTTCTCGCCCACCATGACGCTAAAAGTGGCTTTTGGGTCTTGCGGCCCTGGGCTCTGCATAGAACCGCAAGACCCAAAATGCTCTGTCTGCCCCATTAGGGATAAAGATGTGATAGTATGTATATGTATACATATCCACACCAAATACAGCTTTCTAACACTTATAGTCTCTGAGTAGACCCACGGACAGATACAGACTTAGCGAAACTATAACGGCTCCTTATTTACTACGGAGCCCTAAAAACGAGTTTCAGGAACGGCACCAATTATACTCAAATTTAACTACTATGCTTCCCACACAGTTTCGCGTTCCAAACGAACAAGGACTAAAACAAAAACAAAAAAGCTAAAGTGTACTTTTTCATTGTTCCACGGTTTGATTTTAAATTTTTTACCCGCCAAGTTTGTTCGTTGTGCCGCAGCGAGAAAATGGCGGGAAAACAAAAAACGAGACAATAGAGGTCATTACGTGCTAATAAAAGAAAAAACAAGGAGGCGCTATCTGGAGTATTCAGAGCTAACGGCTTTCTCACGATACGATATAGCCATATTATTTTTTAGTAAGTACTTTTATGTAATAAAAAACCTCTAGGTCTGTGGTAGCGTATTATGAGGTTTATTTATAGTTGTTTACTCCCTAAGGTATTTACATATAATGGCGGCTTTCGACGCTTCGATGGCAATACTTAGAAACAATGTATAGTTATTTTACCAGTATAATGATACTAGTATTTAGTTTTAGTACCTAGTACTATAGATAATTTCCTTCAGTTGAAAGGTTTTCAATGTTCCAAGCTAAGCAATTATTCCTGCTAGTTGTTTATATTAGAAAATGTGGAATCTCTGTGAAGCTTGAAAAGATAGGTAGTCTTCTTAGGGTCCCGTACCCAAAGAGTAAAAACGGAACCCTTTTACTAAGACTCCGCTATCCGTCCGTTCATCCGTCTGTCTGTCTGACTGCCGGTCTGTTGGTCTACCTGTCACCGAGTATGTCTTTATGTGATATCTAAACATTTGACATTTTCACACATGATATTTTTCTATCGCCGCTATAACAAAAAATACTAAAAACAGAATAAAATAAATATTTAAGTGTGGCTCCCGTACAACAAACGTGATTTTTATAGATAATGGTACAGAACATTTCTCTCGCACTCGACTCGTACTTTTATTATTTTCTTTTACATTGATTTTTATAACGTCTTTTTAACAGTTTCAATCGTTAATTCGATATTAACTTTTATCAATCGTTGGAAAGAAGAGAATACATGAATCAGAACTTCAAAAATAAGTTTTAAAAGGGGAGCTTACCTGGCTGGCTGGTATGTCATACTAGTAATTCGACACTTGGTTCTAAAATCCATTCCTGATTCATACTTAATCTGACAACATCTAAATAGGTAAGTATATCTATAATTCTACAATCATCAGGTCCTTTTTGTCTCCACTGCAGGAGCACGACCCTCTCTGTATTGCCAGAACCATACTTGGCCAGAGCAGCCAGAGGACTTGGCGTACACCCTCAACGCCGGCCAGACGGGTTGGAAAGGTCTCATGATGTTTTTAAGCTTTGTTTGGCTTGTATTTCCTAAGTCGCCTTTTACGACATCCACGGGAAGACTTGGAGTGGTCCTATTCTACAATAGACTTAAGTATCTTTTAATTCTCAGATTTTACTGCTGAGTGAGAAATATGAATTGTTTGAATTTTAAGAATAAAATTGTAAAAGAAATAAAACCGAAATTGTTACTAAAAGTGTTTTAAATATTAAAGTATTCAATCTTTTTTATGAGTCGGACACTTAAATATTTTATATGTTTAAATCCAAATCGTTTCATCCATACTGTATCAACTCAAATGGATTCCCGTTTTATTTGCTGTCCCTACCATCTTTTAAGGTGAGGTTTGGATGACAGCGGAAGCAATATTTGGTATCGCTTTCGATGTATGTCTATCTGTTTTGTCTATATTTTACATAATTAAATTTTTTTCTTCCATATCTCCAAAGTTCTTCATCGTGTTTTCACCAAATTAATATGGGACCAACGTAAGAAGTAAGGGCTTTCAAATAAAAAAAGAAACATCAAAATCGGTCCACGGTTGCCGAAGATATCGCGTCACATACATACAAAAAAACATATAATCGAATTGATAACCTCATCCTTTTTTGAAGTCGGTTAAAAAAATCGGACAGTACATTTACTGGTAAAGGATTGTGTTTTAAAATTGCTTTTGCTTTTATTTAGAAATACGCGATAAAACGCTCTATAATTTCTGAAGTATGAACCGATTGTTAAAGTTCATTAATCGTTTCATCGATTTCATGGATTGGGTAAGACTATATATTCAGAAGTGTTAATTTATTAGTTACATTGCGTATACATACTTACAATAAGTAACCTGTCGTCTGTTCACAGACTGGCGTTAAGTCCGCCATTTATACACTTTTTCTTGTGCATTAAAGTTTAGTTATAAATAAATCCGGTCGATATGTATTGTTTGTTTCTATTGTGTCTGGTGTTTTGCACTGACAACAGGATAATGGCGAAGCCTTATACAAACTTTATATTTAATCAAAATATACGTAAATATCAAACCCTATCTACGCTATCGCTATATAATTTCATTCGCTTTGTGTTAAACTCTAGCCTTAGCTTCGAGAGTGCAAACAAAAAAATGGAGCCTCTCTTATGTACAATCAGGTCGCGTGTGACCTCTATTAGATTATGGCCTCCCGGACACAAGCAAAGGTTACGTGTCTTGTATTAGTAATCGCATATTTATGTTCGAGATTCGGATGGTGCGATATCAATCCCCTTTCTTGTACGCACGTGTGTGTTACGTAAGTTTCTGAGAGCAAGCATGTGCGTGTCACAGAATACATAATAGTACAAGTACAGAAGATTCACTCCGAAAAATCAATTAAAGGAATAATGACTCTCGCTACGATACAATTAAGTTCAATTCAGGTCGCACATTGCTAATAACCTACAGTTATATTCACATAAACGTTCCATCTCTTTCCGTTTCTTTCTATCGCGTAACGCTTACCTTTTCTGCCGCACTGATTAGCCAAGCCGACGAGGCCGCTGTACGTTCTTGCGTTTTTAATACCTACCGCGGAGTGAGACAGGCCTGTGCGAAAAGAATTCTTCAGTGTTCAGTGTTAGTTTTGGACGTTGTTACGTGGCAGTTGTCAAAGTTACATCCTATTTTATCTTCACTACTGGTGCTTGCGCATATTTCATGCAATATTGTCAGTCAGCGCCCAGAGCCGTGCATTCCATAGAAATATAAATAAATAAATATATAGAGACAAATTACACTGATTGAGCTAGCCCCAAAGTAAGTTCGAAACTTGTGTTATGGGATACTAACTCAACGACACTATATGTTATAACAAATACATAAATGTATAGATAAACATCCAAGTGCCAGGACAATTTGAAAAAGGCCATTTTCCAACTTGCTCTGACCGGGGATCGAACCCCGAACCTCTGGGTGGCGGACTAGCATCGTAACCACTACGCCACGGAGATCGTCGATCTAAATAAATAAATAAATAAATCTAAGAGAAACATTGAGACTTTGTCTACCCTGTAAAAAAAAACGATGGGTTGCACTCTGGGAGTGCCGGAAGAAGTGAAAACTTGAATATTAACGTTGTGAATTTTTGATATTTTGGAATGGTTAGGGAATAATTTTGCACGAATTGCTTTAATTATCAGTATAAAATATTTCAAATCTTTTCTGAACCACAGTCTGTCACAAATGTCACAAGCATGACCAAATTCATTTTCAACAAAATCATTTTCAAATACACAGCAGTATGGCCACTACACAGACGGTCGAGCCATCAGCTGTCACCATCCATGGATGCGCGTAGCACGCTGTAACATAAACACACACGAACATTCGCGCAAGCGCCCTGCGCCGTCTTACGAATTTTCGATCAGGTCACGTGTCCTGACGCGAGTTTAACATTTTTTACCCATTCCAAAAAAAGTGCACAACGCCGCTAAAGAAGTTTTCACTTCAAAAATATATAAAAAATGTTTATTTTTGTAAACACAACACAGTTCTAACAACTAACTAAGAATAAAAGAGTTCCCAGACTAGGCAAAAGCTTGTGTTTTGGGAACCAAATCAATTTAATCAATTACCAAACAACCTTAATCAGTGCATGTGGAGTTGCACTCCTCACTAGGATCCCCTGTGTCGTGGAGTACAACGTCATTAGCTATTTTATTAAAAAAGTTTCCCTTGTGAATGTTGTGTAACAAAATGATTGCTTGTTCAAACTGAATAGTGATTGTTTATTATCAAAACCAATAAGTAATCCTCACAAATGGCCACTGCTTTTGGAGGACGTGAAACCGAATAAGTTGTACGTTGTAACCTAGATTTTCTCTCGTTTTTATCTTCGGGCATTTTTCTAAACCTTGGTGTATGTATTGCTATATAAGTTATCATTTTCTTATGAGTATGCACAGCAAACTGCAAAGTTTTTTTTTGTCAATTGTTTCTAATGAAATTTAAATGGTTTATGAACTAAAATTGCTGTCAACCCATCACCTTATAGACTTAATTATTTCTCTTCTTTCTTACTAGATGACTCTATATAATTAAAACAATAAAATCCTTAAATACTATTATTTGTAAATTTGTACTCCAACTAATTAAATATGACTTATATGATATGCAATAAATATTTTTAAAGCATATTTAACACTTTCTTTGTCACCTTTTTTGCTAGTCGTGTGTGCTGCCATCTCTGTGAGCCTATTCCGCAACTCCAGTTTTGCCTACTTACGGGCCCTCCATTTATATGGCATTGCGTATCTGTTACTTTAGTAATTATATTATCTTTAGGTACACAAGACCAAAAATGTTTATCAATCTAATTTGTTCTCATATCTGTCATAATTATTACTAATCGCACTAATTACTTTCTTTGAATAGTTATAAATTTACAAATTTACTGCCTAATAGAATTTTCATATTCCAATGCTATCCCAATCATTAAATTTCTTCAAACGTAAACCCACTTCGTAGAAATTAACATTAACATGAGCTGAACTCGGAAAATTAACATCCCGAAAGTTTCCAAGTCAGGCATCAGGTTACTTTTTGCAATAACAAATCTGGTTTGATTGAAAGCAGGCAATCAATGGTGGAATTCAAATTACGCTTTATTCAATATTCGTTAAGCTTACAACGAGCTTTCAGAACAAAATGGTTGAAATGTAGATGGGCTTATTTGATTTTGCACACCCCATCAGCGGAGCGTTGAGGCTATGCATTACCATTACATTATGTAATACTATTATTAATTCTGTGGCATTACTCTGTATATATAATCTGTCTTTTTTGAAGTGAAAACTTCTTTAGCGGCGTTGTGCACTTTTTTTGGAATGGGTAAACAAATTTAAACTCGCGTCAGGACACGTGGCCTGATCGAAAATTCGTAAGACGGCGCAGGGCGCTTGCGCGAATGTTCGTGTGTGTTTATGTTACAGCGTGCTACGCGCATCCATGGATGGTGACAGCTGATGGCTCGACCGTCTGTGTAGTGGCCATACTGCTGTGTATTTGAAAATGATTTTGTTGAAAATGAATTTGGTCATGCTTGTGACATTTGTGACAGACTGTGGTTCAGAAAAGATTTGAAATATTTTATACTGATAATTAAAGCAATTCGTGCAAAATTATTCCCTAACCATTCCAAAATATCAAAAATGCACAACGTTAATATTCAAGTTTTCACTTCTGCCGGCACTCCCAGAGTGCAACCCGTCGTTCTTTTTTAAAACTATTAATACTAGTGCTTCTGTGAGCTATGGACCTCGCGTTTTACCCCCAACCTGAAGTTTATCGGATAAAAGAGTTGCTTAATAAGTGTATCAAAAGCGTGTTAAATATAAAACATTTTTGAAATAGCTGGAACATGATTTTTTTGGATTGAAAAATAAAACTTGTCGCTGTGACTCTTCCGTCTACGCTTTACAAAAGTTACTACGTATTCTCCATATTTTTTGCTTCTAGCTGTGAGGTTTGTTTTGCTGAAATTTACTCGCTTCTAGTATGAAATAAAATTTCACATTTTTCGTGAGCGAAATAAGATAAAGCATACTTCAATGTTTCGGTTCAAATTAAAAAAGTTGGACTGAGAGGTCCTCAGGACTTGGTTGATATCAGGAGATATCAACTACGTCTGTCAGTTTTGCCATCAAATTAATTAAAACACTTGTTTTTTTAAGATTTTGTGGTGTTTATTTTTGTGCAATAAAGGGTATTGTATTGTGTTGGTGTTTTTTTTTTGTCTCAACCTATCAAAGGTTGGAGAGGAATTTTCAGTCCTATCCTCATGCACAAAAATAGAGTCTGCCATAACTTTAGCTAGTATGCTAGTGGTGTGCATTACTGCTTGCTTTTGCATGATTGTTATGTCTTTATTAGGATATAATAGGTTACGGCGGGCGCTTTTGGCTATTAGTCCGGTGGCCCCGATAACTATGGGCATGGGCATGGCCTTTGTGATCTACAAACGGGCTATTTCTATTTTAAGCAAATGATATTTACTGAGTTTTCCTATTTCTTTTGCTCCTATAATACAGTCCGACGGTATTGTGACAAAGTCAAAGTCATTTTTTTTTATTCAATGTTGGATAAAATCTCTTATTAATACAATTTTTTTAGGAAATTATTTTAGTGCAAAAGCTAAAAACTATTAGCGTTTTTGGAACCATTACTGCTGAGAAGATTACGCCGAAAACAACTTAGTTCAGTACTGACCAATACTGAACTAAGTTGTTTTCGGTCTAACCAGGTTTATGTTACAATTACAATACAGATTCTCATATAAGCTATACATTATATTATACATTTAAATTAGACAATTAAAATTTGCAGTGAACTATTTCTAAGAATTTTTGGCAATTGGCCTAAAATTCGCCGCCACTCAAAATGTGCCGCCCTAGGCTTTAGCCTATTGGTAAATCCGCCACTGATAAAAGTTAAAAAAATATATTCTATACAGTGACGTGATTCTCATAAAATTTGAAAGATCAAGACAAGACCAACATTATCTTTCTCTGAAAACTTTCATCGTCGACCTTCAATTGCGGAGCTTTAGAACTTTAAGCTGCAAAGTTATGGCGCTGTTTGTGAATATAGAAGGCCCTGTCCCATCTAGAGAACTTTATTTAAAAGGTTTTTAGCTCCATTAGGCTTTGGAGCCAGAATAGAATATCATCGTCCGAGCATATGCCCTGTTGCATCCTCTGCGGTAACGCTTCAGAGCCCAGGTCCCGCTACCTAACCTAGGTGATTTGGAAATTACCTACTGGTTTTTATACAGAGCGATTGCCGTCTGAACCCCGCAACGAAAGGGTCTGCCTCCGTGGTGTAGTGGTTAGAGCGTTTGGCTCATACCCGGAGGTCGCGGGTTCGATTCCCGGCGGGGACAACGACTTTGTGTTGTTGTCCTAGTTTGGTTAGGACATTGTAGGCTGATCACCTAATTGTCTGATAAGTAAGATGATCCGTGCTTCGGAGGGCACGTTAAGCCGTCGGTCCCGGTCACTGTCGTTGACATTGGTCGCTACCTAAAACCATGTCAGAGGCCTTTAAGGCGGTTTAAAAACTCTGACACTAGTGTTAGTCACTAACACACACGATAAGAAGAACAAAAGGGTAGACCAGAACCAGTCCTTGGACAGGTTAAAGCAAACGTTAGCTGGCGTACAGGACAGTTTATACGTGCCTTCCGAAACACGGAATCATATTTCTTTTCGGATGATCAGGTGATTCAAGCCTGCAATATCTTAATAAGACTGGAAAAAACAAGTATGCTTCTCTATGGGATTCGAACCCACGACCTTCGTATCACAAGGCGAATGCCTTGACCACTGGTGAAAGGAGGCAGTCAAACAAGGCCTTGCAGAATTCATAGTATTCAACATGGTACAATAAAATAAGGTATTCTCTTCCCGTGACAGCTGATGACGTAGGTGGAACTTGACTACGTCATCAGTTTGATATGTTGCCGCTGTGTGAAATTGAATTACCCGAGCGTAATGCATTTTTGAACTTTATATACCAATTTCGAATTAATAATTCATTATATCAATTTATAAAATATTGAATTGATAAATCACGCGAGATACTAAATAGCTAAGTTACTTAATATTTTTTTAAATATTCAAGAACTAATTGAGAAAGTCCTTAAATTTACCGAAAAGAACAATCAGTGGCAACACTTTGTGACGTAGTCAAGTTCCATCTCGGGAATAGAATACCTGTTTTATTATACCATGGTATTCAAATTCTAATTTATTAGACATTATAATATCCTCGAGCTCTCTTCTTGCTTCCGAAGGCACGTTAGGTCGTTGGTCACCATTATATGGCAGTTGCAAATCTATGTTAAATGCCTTCAGGCAGCTTGAGGTTCTGACACCAGTGTTGGCCACTTACACGAATAACGAACAAACAATCATTGCATCAGGTTAGATCACCAAAAATGGCTGGCAAAAGCTGGTCATAAAATAACTTACAGTGCTCCAAAGACGAAAACTGGTACATACCTGAAAAAAGAGACAAATATTTAAAAGATAAATAAATTTAAATTAAATTAAAAAGCCTTCTGTCCACATTGCCGAGGGGTAATATTTTAGTGGGTCTACATAAATTGTATTTTTTATAGTTTTAGTTCTTAATATTAGGTTTTAATATAAATTTTAAAAAGTTTAGCTTAAAGTTAAGACTAAAATACATAATTTATTCTTTAAATTGAAATTTCTAGAGCTAGTATACACAAATGAATGACATTCCATAAAAACAATTAACAAACAAAAAAAATACATTGCCTTACAAATCAACTCTCAGCCAAACAGATTTTGTATGCGCAGCCAAAAAATAATTATATACTTTTTATAGAATGTATATCAGAATCATGGATTGCTCCAAAAACAAGCGTTAACCCTCAATAACTTTTAACGGCCAATTTTTAAGAAATATAGCTAAGAACCGCCGTAAGGGAACTTGCTTTTACATAAAAACCGCATCGAAATCAATCCACCTGCGTGTAATTAAACTGTAACTATGTAAAAAAGGCCGTTTTGTCGGGAGTTAAAAGGTGAATCTTTGATTTCGTGCATATCGCGCGGCGGGAGCTGAATAATACCTATATATCTATATCTATATACATATAATAAAACAGTAAAAAAAGTGTGTCATTAAATATATTTCCAAAAAAAATATTGGGGTCGATGGAGACATAGTAATAGAGTAAGAATTTAAAAAAAAATGTCTGTCTGTTTGTCTGTTTGTACACACTAATCTCCTTATTATTTATTTCCGAAACTTCGCATGTCAACACCACCTGTAGGTTGACTGGTAGAAAAGGCCTACGGCCTTAAGTCCGCCGAGTACATTTCATGTAATAAAGTTAAAAAAATAAAAAAATAATCTCCGGAAATACTGGACGAATTCGAATGCAACTTTTTTTGTTATATAGCTATTAAGCCTGGCAACATATAGGGTATTAATGATTTTGGAAAATAAAACGCCTGATGCAGAACCATAATGGTCCAGCTAAACTATAAGAGATATAAAAATGTCGCCTAAGTAAAAGTTGTTCAGCCTGATGAGCATTTTCCAGAGACAGAAAGTGCACACGAACGAAGTCACGGGCTTCAGCTAGTTAACTATAAATTTACTAGGTATGTATGTTTTTAGGTTTAAAAGATTCATATGAACGGCCATCGTATTTCGTAGAAGAAATAAAATGTATAGATCTGCTTATGTTCACATTTATACGCAGCCAAAATCTCATTTACCGGCGGTGTCCCATTTCCCTGATTTCAACATATTTTTTTAGTTTTTTATATATAAATAAATTTCTTTATTGCACCAACTAAGTATGACAATAATTGTTTAATCTTATGTCCTAGACTTATACATATGAATCCCTGCTCAGCTATGTGCTGCGGTCTTCTTCTTATCGTGTGTGTTAGTGACTAACACTAGTGTCAGAGTTTTTAAACCGCCTTAAAGGCCTCTGACATGGTTTTAGGTAACGACCAATGTCAAAGACAGTGACCGGGACCGACAGCTTAACGTGCCCTCCGAAGCACGGATCATCTTACTTATCAGACAATCAGGTGATCAGCCTGCAACGTCCTAACCAAACTAGGACAACAACGCAAAGTCGTTGCCCTCGCCGGGAATCGAACCCGCGACCTCCGGGTATGAGCCGAACGCTCTAACCACTACACCACGGACGCAGTTACACACGATAAGAAGAAGACTGTGCTGCGGTGTGAACCACAGAGCTGGTTTACAATTTGAAAACATAAAGTAAAACAAAGAAAGGTACAACTTAGTGCCAAGCATTGTCCACCAGCTCACCCTTGGGACGCAGCAGAAAATATGTATTAATGGATTATAATGTATCACCTTAGTTGTAGTTTTACATATTTTGTCAGAATAATTGTTTTTACCCTCCGTACTTGTTTGCACTGTATGACGGCAGGGCATTTAAGAAAGATACCCTAAGTCTAAATTTAATAACTAGACTACTATCCTTACCTACCATTGAAATACAACTGCACAAAGAAAAAAAATTAGCTAATTTTAAAGGCTTGGAAATGTCTTTGTGTCTAGTGATCATTACCATTCGAAGACTTGTTCATACTATTTTGTATAGTTCAAAACAAGGCCGATTTACTGCTACAGGGGCTCACTCATGTATTATTTATCTCCAGTGTAATATATACATAAATTATCACGTTTCTATCTCAGTAGACAGAGCCCAGAGCATCCAGTAAGTAATTACGACAGACTTTCTTATGAGTAACATCTCATGATTTTAACATCCTATCTCTCGTAAGATTCGGATTCTAACCGCATTCTAAGAATCCCGGTTCAACTTTGTGGTAATCCAGTTACTGCGGTATAGGTGTCATTAGCATCTCAATCGCAATTACCAAGTTCGAGCCCCGACCTGGGCGAAATATTAATTAGGTTGCTAACTTCAGGTAGAAGTCAGTATAAGTGATAGGTACATGGTAATAAGGTTTGTTTGTTTTCGTGTGTGTAAGTGGCTAACATTGGTGTCAAATTTTTCAAGCTGTCTTAAGCGCTATATTTTTTTACAATACGTCGCAACTTACATACATAGTAAGACGTTTATGGGAAACTGCATACTTAATTATTATAAATTTCTAAAATCGATCCTTGATTAGCGTTGAAAATTCCGAAAGAAACGAATTGTTTTTTTCAGTGAAAGAAACCATATCTCGTTTTTTACCGTTTTATTCGTTTGTTGCATTGAAATATTCCCGAAAAAAACCTTCGGAATTTTTCGAAAGATATCAGAATTTTTCAAAGGATATCAGAATTTTTGAAAAAAACGATTGAAATAAAATATTCTAAATATTTTTTTTTTAATATTATTAAAAAAAATATTCTGTGAAAAAAACATCAATACTCTTCCGTTTTTTTCCGTTTTATTGATAAAAAACATGAAAAATTCCTTAAATATTTTTCTTGAAACTTTCGAACAAAAGTTGAAATAAACGAAGGACTTTGAAAAAAACGGGGAATTTTCCCGCTTTTTTCAACGCTATCCTTGATATGCCAGTTTTTTTAAACTTATGTAAAGAAAATACTCTGTGAAAGGCTAATAGTACTAGCTTCGCCCCGTGATGTTACCCACGCCTAAAGTAACCTGTGTGTTAATCCATACGGTGTCCTATCAGCTTGCTGCATACCAAATTTTATCAAAATTCGTCCAGCCGTTTTCACTTGAAGAAGTCACAAACGTACACACACACTCACAAACTGTTGCCTATATCATATTAGTGTAAAGTGTGATAAAATCAATAAATACCTACCTTAAAGACAATAGAGTCTGGTTTGAGCTTGGCGCGGGTTCCTTAACGCTTGTATAAAATGTTATACAATCCAATCATCATTTAAATCTTATTATCACCTTTTCGCGACGAACCGATGGCCGATGGGGCAAAAAGGAATGGCGACAGCGTACTGGCAAGCGAAGCGTAGGGCACCCACCTACAAGGTGGTCAGATGACCTGACCAGGGTCGCTGGAAAGCTAGATGCAGGCCGCTCTAGATCGGTCATTTTGGAAATCTTTGGAAGAGGCCTATGTCCAGCAGTGGACGTTATGTGGCTGAAATGATGATCACCTTTTCGCCCATCGTCACGCTAAAAGTGGCCTTACAGCTTTGTGGCCCTGGATTCTGTCTGCTTAGGGCCACAAGTCCCACAATGCTTTGCCTGCTGATAGTGTATGTCAGACGAGAAAGTAGAAAAAAATACTTTAAGTAAATAAATTAGCGGTTCCACCGGCTTCGCACGGGTTTTAATTATACGTGTATTCCTTTCCAGAGTAACACTCTACATATTAATGAAAACCGCATTAAAATCAGTCTTGTTGTTTTAGAATATATTTCAAATAGCCACGCTGGAGGATATTTATTTTTCCAATATGTATGGAAGAATTCTCATCATTTCAGCCGCATAACGTCCACTGCTGCAGTGCGATTCTGAGCTATTAGTTTTATAAACTTTGACACAAAAGCATCTTGTCAGTTTCGAATTGGTATTCTGAGACGTTTTTTGGTCACACAAAACGACTTGAATCTGGTTGAATTAACTTGAATCGACTTGACTTACTGTCATATATGACAACATGTTAGCAGTTTTCCGCGGGTTTGCTTACGATTTGAACTGTCAACCCCGAATCGGTATTCTACGATTCGACATCTTTCGTGTTTTTGACGCTGTCAGAAGGCAATTGGTATTCCGGCAATTACAATGATCGTACTTTGGATAGTTTGAGCGCTGATTTTGTATCGAAACCGCTGTCAAAACTACGAACGAACCTCGAACGCGTGTTTTCTTTCGTGATATGAGCGGACTGGGACAAATATTTTTATTTTACCTTTTTACATAAATTTATGTTGTAGAAATGTTTTAAACATATACCAAATTCCAAATTGAAGATGTAAAAATATATGTCGAAGTCTAACAAAGTACTTTCTAGGGGTAGGACAACATCAATCCCATATCTATCGACAGAGGAGTACGGCAAGGGGTCACCATCTTAAAAAAGACATGTTAAAATAGGAATCTAGCAAGTTAAGCAACACCAGGCGTGGTCCGCATTTGGGTGGGACCACAAGTGGCATAAAATTTTCCCGAGCTACTCCGGGCTTTGGAAGGCACGTAAAGCCGTTGGCCCCGGCTGTCATCATTGTATGGCAGTCGTTAAGCAACCAGTGTTGGCCACTTACACACACGTTTGTGGCGAGAAGATACAAATAATGTAATACATACATACATACATACATACATACATAACATCACGCCTGTTTCCCACATGGGTAGGCAGAGACTATGGACCTCCACTTGCTACGATCCTGACAAACAAATAATCTAATGTAATTAAGTTAAGCAGTGGAGCTAAAAGGCCTAAATGCACTGTTTTTATAGTAAACTATCTGAAGTCCAGGCCTTTATACGCGTAAAATGAACTTTAGAATTAACCTAACCTCCGTCTTGCCTTCTTTGGTTGGGCTGGCGGAAAACTGGTAAGATGACAGAAACCCGTACGTGTGTATTGTCTTCACCTGCAGTACTGATAAGATCTCGGTTTTAACATATGTATTTGTTTTTCGTTTGTGTAACTGGCCAACACTGGTACTGGTCTATAGGTATCTGACATAGCTTGACGACAGCTATACCGTGGTGATTTCCAAGACTAACGGCTTGCATATCACGTAATAGATACATTATCACATTTTCATTCCTTACGGTATACACAGAGCCCAGAGCTGTAAGACCGAAAGGACAGGCTTAGCGTAATGGTGAGATCTAAATTATGTTCATAGGCGATGCGGCTAGAATCAATGATTACTGAATATTCATTAACAAAATTCATAATCCGTAGAAAATAATTACAAAGTTCAAGTTATAAATTATTTAAAAGCTCATAAAGGAATTTGTATTTCTGAAAAGGGATGTAGACTGGATAAAAAGATATTATATTATTTGGTCCGTCAACTAGATTATCCAAAAATAAAGGACCCATATTTTTTCGGTTAGCAAAGTAATATAAATTTACAAAGATACAGATACGCTTCCAAGTGTCGAAGTGGGGATGATTTAAGACACCTTTAGTTAAAAATCGTAGGTGATCTTGGGGTCATGTGAAATTTAAATGCGTATTATCTTTGTCATTATTTGTTAGTAATAGAAAAAATAATAATCTACCTACTCTGAGCCAAAAAATATTTTTAGTCAATATCCCTATTGTGCACACGATAGCAACTCGAAAGAAAGTACGAACCAAAACCCATACAAAGCCGACCTCGCCCCGCTTCGAAACAAACCCGATAGAAAGTAAGATGTCATTAGATTGGTATTCTGGTAATTTACAAAGTTCGATCGAAGCCGAGTGAGCAATTTTGGGGCCAGGAAACTTACCGATTCAAATTTAATCTCACCTGGGCAGTCACTAATACAGGCATGTGCACGAGCTAGAGCGCACGCGTGCGCGTATGCGTGTGCGTGTGCGTTTGCTTATGCTATGCTACGAATATTCGCGCTTTCGTCTTCGGAAAATTGCCGGTTTAGGTCTTATAATTTATAAAATAAATACAATTTGTTTTGATAAACAAATATATACGGACAAATCACACAGTTTGAGCTAATCCCAAAGTAAGTTCGCGACTTGTCTGATGGGATCTACTCAACGATTCTATATTTTTTTTTATATATATAATAAGAGCACATTGGTACACATTGCGCGTTTTAAAACGCGCTTTTTGAGAACCCCTAATTCAATAGAAATGTACACATGCAAGCGCGCGCTGCTGGTCAAGCGCGTGTCAAGCGCGCGTTTACATTTTTTCGTTTGAACGGGCGTCATCTGCGCGCTTTGAGATATATGAGCGGCCATTTTGTTGAACATTTGATCGCGCGCTTTCGTTTCACGATTCGTTTCTTTTCCATTTTTTTTCGCTTTTTTCGCACCTTACTATCGCGCGTAGAACGCCGTCCTAAGAGCGGTGTGTGTACGCGACCAACGCGACGCCGAGCGCCCAGTATGTATACTAGCTCTAACCGGCCAAGTACGAATCGGATTCGCGCACTAAGGGTTCCGTACCATTATCTATAAAAAATCGCGTTTGTTGTATGGCAGCCCCCTTAGATATTTATTTTATTTTGTTTTAAGTATTTATAGTTATAGTAGCAACAGAAATACATAATTTGTGAAAATTTCAACTATAAATACTATACATATATATATACTATGGTGGTTCTTGAGATACAGCCTGGTGACAGACAGACACACGGACAGAGGGACAGACAGCGAAGTCTTAGTAATAGGGTCCCGTTTTTACCTTTTGGGTACGGAACCCTAAAAAAGAATACAGGTACCTAACTTATTATCAAGATTTATGCCTAACTAGCAAAGGTACTTTTTAACCCGGGAAAATGTGTGGACCCTGGACTCATCCCAATGAGTAAGGCCTGTCGAGCTGTAGCCACGGTAAATAGTCTACCAAGCGCCGCCGTCACAGCGCCCGCATCGTTCGTGGCGACCAATATGTGAGCACATCGCTCACATATTGGTCGCAACGAACCAATATGAGCCAACGTCTACCAAGCAACTCTCACTCACCAATCCAGGTTTCGACCTCGGCTGGTTCCTTAACTTGTGAAAGCACGAGCGGTCACCCTCACATTACTAGATTTTTCAAAATTAATAAATGTGTATAGACAAATCCCACAGATGGAGCTAGCCCCGAAGTAAGTTCACGACTGGTGTAGATACTATATTTTATAACAAATAAATATATAGATAAAAATCCAAACCCACGTCAATATGAAAAAGGTCATTTTCCATCTTGACCTGACTGGAGATCGAACCCGGGACCTCTGCTGTGACAACCTAGTATGACGAACCCAAGACAGCAGAGGTCGTCGAAACTAGATACAAGTTAAAATCCAGTAAGACTGGCCTCCAGCTAGACAGCGTTCCAATAAATATACCTACATACCTACGTGGGTAATGAAAGAATCATACATACAAAAAAAAAACAGGTAAAGTCGAATTAATAACATCCTCCTTTTTTTTAAGTCGATTAAAAATATTCTATCTAGAGTAAAATGAAAACAAACCTCGGGTACAGTCAAAACCTGACCTGGCAACCTATCCAAAGACCAAAAAAAATGTTTAATGTTGTCTACCAGTGCTTGTCAAGACTAAGACTAATCAAACGAGTCTGACAGTTCAACGCAATGGGATTATGTTGTTTTATAACTGAGTTCTCGGCTCCATAAAAGTAAATTAAAAGTTGGTATGGTGGATGTTACTACAAACAAGACTCTCATTCTAGGCGTTAGCAAGAAAACGAGCGCGCTCGACAGACTTGATAGATGAATCGAGTAGGTTGCTACTCTGCAAAGCGGCTCGTCTCTCTCGACCGTAGGACCCTGGCGTGAGAAGACTTATGAGTTAGACTTTTTAACGACATTGCTCCGCGATGGAAAGCCGCCCCTGGTGATAAGAGAAATGATTATTTTTGCTATCTTTTGCTATCCAGCGAAGAAACTAGAAGATTTCATATAAGAGAGTATGAATCTGTAGATCCTCTTTTCAAAACCAATATGTTTTTCTAATCATTCTGGAGCATGTCAAGTTTAAAATGTCAGCTCATGTATAGTGCTCTAAAATTACATATTGTAAATTTTTAATAATGTAGATTTTTACAGGACTCATATTATGAATTTAATATACATTATTTTCACAAAACTCACTATTTTGGATGTTATGAATGGAACTCTTTGTGCCATAATATACAATACAAGTGTTAAGTGTTAGAGGATTCAAAGGAGTTTCGAAAAAACAGATTAGATTAAAATTATTGACTAAAGCTCAAGGACAACTACTGGAATACTGGAAATTATTGATTATTTCAAGATATTTTCATCTTGAAATGTTTTATTATAAGAAAAATAAATATTGCTTGTGTATATATATCGTATATTATTCTCACATTCTTGTCTATTTATTTATTTTTTATAAAATTCCACTGCTGGACGAATTGCCTCTTCCCTGCCTAATCAGTAATTACGATGGGCAAACGGAACGGACAGGACGATCACTGTAGATGGTATATTAGTAAAGCTATTACATAAATATATAACAGAGATTTTGGACTATACATATTTTCAATCTGGTAAACAGTTTTTGACATTTGTGTGTCTATGAAGTTTTACTATTCTTGACAGATTTGTAAGTTATTTGGTTTAAATAAATGTAATACTTACTTGATTATAATAGGGATGTGCAAACTGCTAGAAGAAAAGATTTATCGAATCGATATTTAAGTTGAACGAGCAAAGCAAATGTAGGATTGTTCGAAGATCTTCCCATTTCAGATCGTAAAAGCCGATCGAGGGAATGGGCAAAAATGCAAATCATGTTATCAGGCGATGCGGCTAGCAACCCATCACTATATTGATTGCTTTTCCATCTTCTCGCCCACCATGACACTAAAAGTGGCTTTTGGGTCTTGCGGCCCTGGGCTCTGCATAGAACCGCAAGACCCAAAATGCTCTGTCTGCCCCATTAGGGATAAAGACGTGATAGTATGTATGTATGTATGTAAACTACTCTGATTGAGCTAGCCCCAAAGTAAGTTTGAGACTTGTGTTATGGGATACTAACTCAACGATACTTACTATATTTTAGTACAAATACATTTATAGATAAACATCTAAAACCCAGGACAATTTGAAAAAGGCCATTTTCCAACTTGCCCTGACCGGGAATCGAACCCGGGACCTCTGGGTGGCGGACTAGCATGTTGACCACTACGCTACGGCGGTCGTCAAATGAAAAATGCATTATTTCTGGATTATGGCAGTGCCAACAATTTCCGGAGCACGACCTACCTCGCGTTTCATAGTTATTGTGACTTAGGAGGTTGGGGTTTCTTTTATGAATCTTTATTTTGATTATCATATTGGCGCTCAACATATTAAAAATTGTAAACGTTTCAAAGCTAAACTTTGCGTTGCATATATGACGGAAATAATCACAGGTAAGCCCATGGCCTGTTTATAAAGATCTATTCCTTTTATCGATATCTTAAATTTGCATGTCTACATCCACAGACAAAGCTAGAATTACTACAAAACCGATAAAAATCGTAGTTTTTCAATCCCTACTCCGCTCACCTTCGATTTGAAATGTCAGAAGAAAGTTTAACTGGTTTTGGTTCGAATCGAGGCGAGTTCGAAGCGTACTTTGTATCGTGAATTTGACAGTTAAAATGTAAAATACCAGAATTGCACTGCTGAGGCCTCTCAAGGATTTCCAAAATGACAGATCTAAAGCGGCCTGCATCCAGCGCCTTCCAGCGACCTTGGTTAGGTCGTCAGACCACCTTTTTGGATGACTATTCTACGCTTTGCTTGCCATTGATAGTATAATATATACAAAACAAAAGCAAAAGATTATCACCTAACTTATATATTTGTTTAAAACGTCCATAAAATACTGAAAGCTGCTTCATAACCTGGTTAAGGCTAACATGGCCATCGTCTGGGCTACTTATCGTAAAGTCTAGGCTGAGCTGAAAGCACTTTAAGTTATTGTGCATTATTCATAATATGGGCGACGGAGTTTAGAACCGATGGAGTTCGAACAAACAACATTTTATTGCAATTTCATAGGATTTCTTTTTCGTTATACCAAAGTTTTTAATTTTTTTGTTTTCATAGTAATCTTATCACGTTATTCTTATAGTGGCCATTTAAGGGCTTTGTACCCAAAGGGTAAAAACGGGACCCTATTACTGAGAATCCGCTGTCTGTCCATCTGTATGTCTGTCTGTCACCAGGCTGTATCTCATGAACCGTGATAGGTAGACAGTTAACATTTTCACATATGATGTATTTCTATTGCCGCTATAAAAAAATACTTAAAACAAAAAAATAAATATTTACAGGGGGCTCCCATACAACAAACGCGATTTATTTGCCGTTTTTTTTAAATATAAAAATTGTCAAGAAGTAGTCGCTTGAAATATACAGTTGTATCATTATTTCAGATAAGATTACTTTATTTAAATAAATATATATTAACTGTAAATTCACTTTAAAATAAAATGGCTCCCATACAACCCGTCGTGCGCGAGTCCGAGTCGCACTTGACTGGTTATTTTTAGTGGTACTTTCTGTAAATTAATAAGAAGAATTTCATAATATCTATTTATCTAATGAGTACTTTTGGGATAACCATTACACTTGTATTTGTGTATGAAGTTAAATAAATCAAAAAATAGTCGAATGAAACTTCTATTCACATCTCAGCGCCTGGACATAAGCATACGAGCGGCCATTAGCGCCATCTTACAATGTTAAAACGGCCTTTGTGCTGCATTTCTAAGGAAAAACTGCTTTTAGATGCTTTTTCCTTCCTTTCTGTGACTTCATTACTAACAAGATGTTTTTCTTTTTCAAGTTTTCCGGACTAAATGATCCACGAAAATAGTTTTCCTTTTAAGGTCATTATGTTATGTAAATTCTTTATGGACAACCCACCGCCAGATGAGAGAATGCTATAAATTAAAGTGTAAGTAATACATACAAGCTAAAATACAAACAAAAACCTTGTATCATCTATTAGAAAAAAGATCTAAAGGAAAGAAGAAGTAAGGGTCATTATTAATCTATTACAAAAAAGATGCTAAATTAGAAGATTATTGGATATAGGAACGCAGGACGGTCAAAGAAATGGTAGTTGGGGTACTTTAAGGACGATATGGATAAAAAGAATGTGACGAGTGCATTGACAAGGGATAGAGGAAAATGGTAACGCTGTTCTTACCCCACGTAAAGTGGGTTAAGGTGAGGAAGAAGAAGAAGAAGATTAATATGTTTCATGAGAAAGAAGGATGCAGCTAGCTTTGAAGCGTTTGTGATGAGGTGCTGGCGACGAATGGATGGCATTAGCTGTACAGAAAAGAAAACTAATGACGAGGTGTTGACACTTGTTGAAGAGAAACAAAAACTATAAATAAGTTTGGAAAATCCAAAAGAGCACGCCTCAAAGGGTCCATATTTTTTTTTTAAATCTTACGCATATAGAAAAATAAAGATATGTATATATATATATATATATATACTAAAACTATGAAGAACAGTCGATATTTTTTTTTGTTAATTTAATAACAATTGAACCACATCGAATCAAAGTCAAAGTCAAAGTCAAAGTCAAAAATTTTTATTCAATGTAGGATAAATTTATCTCTTATTGAAGGTCATTTTTTTTAAATATTTTTTTTTAATGCAGAAGCTAAAAACTACTAGCGTTTCGGAACGACCACTGCTGGGAAGATTACGCCGAAAGAAACCCAATCAGACCCTGAAAAATGAAAGGGTTCTATTCCTGAGCATACTCAAGCGTAAGAGAAAAAAAAAGACTCGTTTAGTAAAGTATTTCGATCGTTATCGTGTTAACAAAAAAAGCCTCCGCACATACAGATACACGGACGTCCAAGACAGAACTTTTTTAAACTGTTTTTTAACTAGTTTAATTAACAAAAATGACATCAAAAATGTCATGAGTGTTAAAAATAGTGTTTTTTTCTTAATATGTGTGTGTATATATTATCTTACAAGTGCAATGTATGATACATAAAGACATTTTAAGTTTGAAAAATCAGATGTTTTGCGCGAAGTGACAGTAGTACCCACCTCAACGCTTCGCTTATGAGGCGTGCAATTATATATAGCAGAGGGAAAATGTTACGAAGTATTAGATATGACGACCTCTTATAGCAGAGGGAAAATGTTACGAAGTATTAGATATGACGACCTCTTATAGCAGAGGGAAAATGTTACGAAGTATTAGATATGACGACCTCTTATAGCAGAGGGAAAATGTTACGAAGTATTAGATATGACGACCTCTTATAGCAGAGGGAAAATGTTACGACGTATTAGATATGACGACCTCTTAAAGCAGAGGGAAAATGTTACGACGTATTAGATATGACGACCTCTTATAGCAGAGAGAAAAATGTTACGACGTATTAGATATGACGACCTCTTATAGCAGAGGGAAAATGTTACGACGTATTAGATATGACGACCTCTTATAGCAGAGAGAAAAATGTTACGACGTATTAGATATGACGACCTCTTATAGCAGAGGGAAAATGTTACGAAGTATTAGATATGACGACCTCTTATAGCAGAGGGAAAATGTTACGACGTATTAGATATGACGACCTCTTATAGCAGAGGGAAAATGTTACGAAGTATTAGATATGACGACCTCTTATAGCAGAGGGAAAATGTTACGACGTATTAGATATGACGACCTCTTATAGCAGAGGGAAAATGTTACGACGTATTAGATATGACGACCTCTTATAGCAGAGGGAAAATGTTACGACGTATTAGATATGACGACCTCTTATAGCAGAGGGTAAATGTTACGAAGTATTAGATATGACGACCTCTTATAGCAGAGGGAAAATGTTACGACGTATTAGATATGACGACCTCTTATAGCAGAGGGTAAATGTTACGAAGTATTAGATATGACGACCTCTTATAGCAGAGGGAAAATGTTACGACGTATTAGATATGACGACCTCTTATAGCAGAGGGAAAATGTTACGACGTATTAGATATGACGACCTCTTATAGCAGAGGGAAAATGTTACGAAGTATTAGATATGACGACCTCTTATAGCAGAGGGAAAATGTTACGACGTATTAGATATGACGACCTCTTATAGCAGAGGGAAAATGTTACGACGTATTAGATATGACGACCTCTTATAGCAGAGGGAAAATGTTACGACGTATTAGATATGACGACCTCTTATAGCAGAGGGAAAATGTTACGAAGTATTAGATATGACGACCTCTTATAGCAGAGGGTAAATGTTACGAAGTATTAGATATGACGACCTCTTATAGCAGAGGGAAAATGTTACGACGTATTAGATATGACGACCTCTGTGGCCTACCGGTCATCACGCCACGTCTCACCGGAGGTCCCAGGTTCGATCCCTGGTCAGGATGGGGAAGCCGTGACAGTACATTATTCTCTATCAATCCAAATAATCCTTGTGACCCTGTTCTTTTTAGGTTCCGTAGTAAACAAGGAACCCTTATAGTTTCGCCATATCTGTCTGTCGGTCCGTCCGTACGTTTCGATTTAGGGATCCGTTTCTAAAATATTTGGTTTTATAGTGCATTTTTCTCCCCTCTATCTCCTAAACGGTTATGGACATGGACACGATAAAAAAATACAGTAGTAGTATATATAACAAAGTTTAAAAGAAAACTATCAGAGCTAAGTAGGGTTTAAAAATTAAAAATTATAGGTGACCAATTTATAAAATGAACTTTGAAAAGTTAAATTTTAATAAAAGATTAGTTTTTAGGGTTCCGTAGCCAAATGGCAAACACGGGACCCTTATAGATTCGTCATGTCTGTCTGTCTGTCTGTCCGTCTGTATGTCACAGCCACTTTTTTCCGAAACTATAAGAACTATACTGTTAAAACTTGGTAAGTAGATGTACTCTGTGAACCGCATTAAGATTTTCAAAATAGGAAAAAAAACATAAATGTTGGGGGTCCCCATACTTAGAACTGAAACTCAAAAATTTATTTTTTATTAAACCCATATATGTGGCGTATCTACGGATAGGTCTTCAAAAATTAGACTAAAGTTTCTTTTATCATTTTTTTCTAAACTAAATAGTTTGCGCGAGAGACACTTTCAAAGTGGAAAAATGTGCCCCCCCCCCCCCCTGTAACTTCTAAAATAAGAGAGTGATCAAACTAAAAAAAAATATATGATATTCATAACTATGCAAACTACCAGCGAAAATTAGTTTAAACGAGATCTAGCAAGTAGTTTTTTTTTAATAGGTCATAAATCGTAAACCGCAATTTAATTTTCGTTTAATCAACTCAAATATAAAAATAAAAAAACCTACTATAAGACTTTTATATTATGTTACTTGCTGCTACGAAACCCTTCATGGGCGAGTCCGACTCGCACTTGGCCGATTTATACGTTTTGAGTAGCGTGAACTCAATTTGGCATTCGCAACTACGGAACCCTACACTGCGCGTGGCCCGACACGCACTTGGCCGGTTATTTTTAATAACACTTGGCTGAGCTTTTTGTAAATATTTTTCCTAGATAAATTTCCACAAGGTCAAGTAAATAACCCTCAACATATTCTTTCACTTACCGTAGAGCTTCTCGTAAAGTTTATATTAAATCGACCGACTACGTGACTCGTCCCTCACAGCCTTCTCCCAACATGTGTGGGAGCCCTAAACTGTAACACGTGTTATGTAAAGTTGGTCAAAGATCTCTTTTTTCAAAGCGACTTCAAAAAAGAATGAAGTGATGTTTATTTTTTTTTTCTCTGACGGCCTACTATCTATTTGGTGAATAAATGATTAGGAACTTTGGAGATATGGAAGAATATTCTCTACAAAATAGTAATCAGTATTATATAAAAAAAAATGCTATTTGCGTCTAATTATGAAATAAAGTCTCTTGTCTCCCCTATAACCTGAATATCTGTCTGTTTGTAATCGATATAACAGAATCTTCTGGACTGATTTAAATCCAGTTTTGATTTAAACGTAGAACATTTTTCTGGGTAGGTTTACTTATATAAGGTCTAACAAAATATACTGAAACTATTTAAAGAGTGAATTCAGTTCATGATTCTGAACAATTTTCCCTAAGGAACACTTATCAAAATATGAAAAGTGATTTTTGGACTCCCATACAAGTTGACCGATCAGCTGATGCGAGTATGTATGGAAATCCAACAATAAAATTGTTCTTATTCCACTATACGTTTCTTGTTGAAAGTTGTTCACTATCACGGAATGAATTCACGCTTAAAATAGTTTCAGTATATTTTGTTAGAACATTACCGTGCAAAGCCGTAGCGGGCTGCTAATATGTTTCCAAAAAAACGTTGTTTTCTTACATTTCTATTAGATTGCTGTATTAAAAACCATATACATACATTCACTGTCACGTCTTTATCCCTAATGGGGCAAACAGAGCATTTAGGGTCTTGCCGCTCTAAAATATATAGCTCAGGGCCGCAAAAACCAAAGGGTTTTAGGTAATAAAAGAAACAATGTTGTGTGGTTTCTGGCAGAGTAGAATAGGGCCACTCCAAGTCCTCTCGTGGATGTCATAGAAGGTGACTTCGGAAATAAAAGCTAAAAAAAGCTTATAAACATCTGTGAGACCTCTCCAACCCATCTGGCCAGAGTGGAAAGTTTAGGCCACGTCCTCCGTCTGCTCTGAGAAAGCATGGCTCTGGTAGTACAGAGAGGGTCGTGCTCCTGCAGTGGAGACTAAAAGACGTTCGTAATCGGCAAAATACGCTAAACGGGTTATATTTCTATTCAAAAATTAGTAATGTGACTTTCACTGTACGTACCAAACACTAGTACGAAACAAACAGTTGTCTTTTCATTCCATTTCCATTTGAACATTCCCATCTACTCGTATTTGTTTTAGCAATACCTCTACACGACCGTTCCGAGAATACCTTTAAATGCTAAACTTAATACCTTGTGTGAGGCAGTAAAAGGAAGGCTTGTAAGGCAAACAAGGAAAGAAAGCAAACATAGGTTTTCGAGTACCTCCACTCGAAACCTAGATAAATGAGACAGCAAGTACATTGCAAACAAACCACACTTGTGTTAAATTTGTAAATTTTTAATGAGACTTTTCCAAACAATGGGACAGTGCGAGTTAAACTCGCATAGAGAGGGTTCCGTACAATGCCAAAGTCAAATACATTTGAAATCCTCACAGTTAGATGCGATTTAACTTTATTAGGTACTTGTGCTATCTAGTGGTGTTTTAGTGAAGTAATTGCAGTAAATTAACGTGTTTTTATATTATATTAAGTTTACCACATTATTTTTAATTGATAGAGTTCCTATAGCTCATTGCTTTATTTTTTAAATTTAAGGCTCTGTAGTTTCGGAGATTAGGGGAGGAATGGTCA
Source organism: Acrobasis consociella (assembly GCA_963555685.1). Classification (NCBI taxonomy): domain Eukaryota; kingdom Metazoa; phylum Arthropoda; class Insecta; order Lepidoptera; family Pyralidae; genus Acrobasis; species Acrobasis consociella. The sequence goes on from OY743115.1 coordinate 1,126,343, forward strand.
ATTTTCGTCTTCTTTTATGAATAAAATCAAAACTATTTATTTCACAAAAGTCTATTTGAGATCCACATAACGAACAGTAAGTATTGCCTAATTTGTCCCTTGAATGTCCCATAATTTAAATAAATATTTATTTACTTTGCACATCTGTATTTGGAATTATACCATCTTACCATTTCACCAGATTTGGTCCGTTAGAGTCGAAGCAAATTGGCTGTGACAGATGAATGGACAGGCAGACAGACGCACAAGTGAACCTATAAATAAAATTGTAACAACAGATCCCCGTTGTTCAATTTTTTGTATGGAACCCTAAAATTAAATTGAAATTTTCTTTTCACGCCTCACGAGTACTTTTTGTCGACTGTACTTTAAGTTTTATAAACTACGGAACCCTTGTCACGCTATAATAGTTTGAAATTCAATTTATTCTCGCCTCATTGTTGATACGAAATACCCCTTGGGACTTTAGGGTCCCGGATCCCGGATCCCGAAACCGATTATAAGTTTAAACTTTTCTACGAAATACCTACTCATGTCGTCATCATCTGAGCGTATTTTCCCGGTTGCATCCTCAGTTGCATTCTCAGCAGTAATGCTTCAGAGCCCGTCCGCTACCTAACTAAGGAGATTTGACGAGGCAGTAACCTCGTCAAATCTCCTCTGGAGGGCAGACGGCAGTCGCTCTATGTAAAAACCAGTAGGTTTTTACACAGAGCGACTGCCGTCTTACCTCCGCAACCCAAAAGGTAAACCAGGACCAATCCTTGGGTAGTTTGATAATCAGATGGCGTTCGGGACCAACAATGTATACGTGCCTTCTGAAACATCTTTCTTTTTCGGATTATCAGGTGATTCAAGCCTGCAATTTCCTAACCACACTGGAAAAAACTTTTTTTTTTTATGTTATAAGTCGGCAAACGAGCAAGCGAGCCTCCTGATGGTAAAAGGTCATCGCTGCCCATGGACACATACAACACCGGAGGTGCCGTCTATGCGTTGCCGGCCTTTTAGAGTCCTATTACCACACCTTTTGAAGAACCCCATGTTGTAGCGCAAAGGAAACACCTCAGCTGGAAGCTTATTCCACATCTGACACGTCCTGGGGAAAAATGAACGTGATGCCCTAGTGGTTTTTGGATACCAGGCGTCTAAGATATGGGGGTGAGCTCTCTCTCTGTGACGCGAGGTGCGGTGGTAAAATCGTGACGGTGGCACCAAATCGAAAAGTTCCTCAGAACACTCCCCGTTGTAGAGACGATAGAACATACATAAAGAGCCCACGTCTCTCCGGTTTCTTAGTGTTTCTAATCTGTCTGTAAGTTTCGGATCGTCGACAATACGAACAGCCCGACAAAGTATGCTTCCCAGTTGGATACCCATGACCTCAGGATCACAAGGCGAACGCCTTGACCACTGGAGCACGGAGGCAGTTAATAGACACCTACTTATGTCAGTAGATATAAATGATCATGGTATAATAAAACAGGTATTCTCTTTCCGAGATGGAACTTGACTACGTCACAAAGTGTTGCCACTGATTGTTCTTTTCAGTAAATTTAAGGACTTTCTCAATTAGTTCATGAATATTAAATAAAATATTAAGTAACTTTAGTATCTATTTAGTAGTACGCGATTCTCGCGTTATTCATCAATTCAATATTTTATAAATTGATATAATGGATTATTAATTCGAAATTGGTATATAAAGTTCAAAAATGCATTACGCTCGGGTAATTTAATTTCACACAGTGGCAACATATCAAACTGATGACGTAGTCAAGTTTCACCTACGTCATCAGCTGTCACGGGAAGAGAATACCTTATTTTATTGTACCATGTAAATGATTACACTCCAGGTACCACTACTTGTATATTCTAATTCTTTGCCGGGTACAAACTGCCAGCTTGCCAAAAAGTATGGGTAGTCTATGTAGAATGCCAAAAGTGTCAAAATGGCGACCAATACTGTAAAAAGCAGTTTCTTTCGGCGTTTCTTCTCAGCAGTGGTCGTTACGAAGCGTTGGTAGGTAGATTTATGTTTTAATATTACTCTACACGTAATATAAATTATACTTATAACATTGATACATACTATCACGTCTTTATCCCTAATGGGGCAGATAGAGCATTTTGGGTCTAGCGGCTCTATGCAGAGCCGAGGGCCGCAAGATCCAAAAGCCACTTTTATACTTATTGATGTGTAAAAGTTCCTGTAAAGGCCTAATAATAACTGAATAAACATTTAAATTATGAATTTAAATTCTGCTCTTTGCAAGCAACGCTGCCGGTGACAGACATTAATAAGGGATTATATAAATATCCTATGATAATAAAGATATATTTGAATTCGAATTTGAATTTATTATCCACGTTCCAGTTTCCAGCCCTGCTACTTACATCGCTCTAGTTCTGTTAAAATAAATTAATATAAAATTACAAACAGGAAATCTCAAAATAGCTGCTGTGCTATATCTTTTATTTAATTACATGGCCACCCTTTCGTCTTATACAACAAGGCTCTTAAACAATTTGGAGCTGTCATAGTGAGTTTACTCAAACGCTGTCACTCTTGACCTCCTTTGCGAGTTAATTAAAACATTTAGGTGTTTAATTAAAACAGGAATAATGGACTTTGTTTGCATCAAAATGGGCCCCGCTCACTTCGGGGTACGGCCATCGATTTTATTTACTAAGCCATCAAATATGTTGTCTCATTGTTGCAAAAAGTGGGTATAGCTACTAAATGTTTATATTTAATTCGAAATTGTCACATAAAAGAAAAGACTCATCAAAACATACGTTTGGTGTATTGCACTTTACGGTTAAGAGACATGAAGTACTATTTTTTAAACAAGGGGTTTTGGATAAATTAAAAGTAAAATATCAGTAGTTTAGTCATAGTTTAAAAAAAATACAAGAACTTTGTGTTTTTTTTTTATCAAGCGAAGTTCGTTACATCATGTAAATTAATGCGAATTTGACTACACTAGGTCCTTAACTAAATAGTTTTAAAAACTCAAAACCATGCCTTGGACTACCATTCGAACGATAATATCTGGAATTTAAAGCCTTAGTATATACAATAATACTTACTGATATTTTGTAAAAGGCACAAATACCTTGTTACCAGACATAAAGCTTTCAAAGGAGAACTTACGACAAATACGCCTACGATGTACAAAGGCTCAGATCAAATGTTTTCTGAATATTAAATGGAATATTGAATAGAAATATAACAAAAACATTATACTATTTTCTCGGAATTCTGTATTAAAGACGGTGCTAGATATACAATAAAAGTAGATCCAATAAGTGCCTAGTGTATCAAATTTTATACCGTCACTTTTCGCGCTCCTATATAATGGTCGCATCAATATTTTTTCTCATGCTTATTAGTTAATTTAACTATCTTTTGGTATAAAAAAATGACGTGAAACTCATGTTTCACTTCATTAACCCTTTCACCGCGAGCGTCGCATATATGCGACAAACATTGTCGGGGCCATTACGCGAAGGTCGCATATTTGCGACAAAAAAAATGCTCTTATGGCACATAACTTACGTATCCATATCCGTTTTTGGTTGTAGATAGGTATGTTAGATTTACCATGTCTCGCGCTGGGGGCACGACAACTGATATAAAGTCTCGCAGTGAAAGGGTTAAAGTTTTGGAACGAAGTTCCTTATCGCGCTTTGCGAAACGAGGCTAGACGAAAAAAATTAAGACCAAAAGTTGTAACGACACTTTTTGCTATAGTTATAAGCCGTGCGGCGTGCGCGTGTTTCTCTGTCTGTCTCTCTCTCTCCTAATTAATCGAAAGGAACTTTGTTCCATCCGGGTGTCCCTTGACACCTCACAAGTTTTTTTCTTTGCATCATAGCGTATTTTCCTATGTGAAAAACTAAAAAAGATTGCCCACATGACGACCTCCATGGCGTAATGATCAACACGCTAGACCGCAAACCCGGAGGTCCTGGGTTCGATCCCCAGTCAGGGCAAGTTGGAAAATGGCCTTTTTCAATTTTTCCTGGGTCTTGAATGTATATCTATATATGTATTTGTTATAAAATATAGTATCGTTAAGTTAGTATCCTATAACACAAGTCTCGAACTTACCTTAGGGCTAGCTCAATCAGTGTAATTTGTCCCTATATATTTATTTATTTTTATATTTATTATTTATTTATATAATTTAGATTTTATATAGAAATACCACGACGGCTGTATATTACTTTAATAGGGAACATCAAGTGATATTGCATTTACTTAAGATATCCCATCACATAAATAGGGATGTGAAATATATCTTAGCTAAAATGTCCAAAGCTCTAGACAGGGCCTGAGAAAGCCCAAAGGACTATTGCGTGATGGTAAGCGAAAAGGTGGAAAAAGGCATCATAAAACCGGCTAAGTGCGAATCGGACTCGTGCACTAAGGGTTTCGTACCATTATCTATAAAAAATCACGTTTGTTGTATGGGATAAAATAAATATTTAAGTGGGGCACTTAAATATTTATTTTATATTGTCTTTAGTATTTGTTGTTAAAACGGCAACAAAAACACATCGTCTGTGACTATTTTGACTGTCTAGATATCTCGGGTCGTGAGATACAGCACGGTGACAGACACAAAGAAAGACAGACAGATGGACAGACCAAAAGGGTAAAAACGTGACATTTTGTGCTCCCGTTTTTGCCCATTCCCTCGCGATCTGCCATTAATTTTCCAAATATTATTTTATTTCAAAGGTCATCACTATAATAGCAATATCTGAAACAGTCCTATTAGTCCTATTTACTTCCTACTGGATGGTCGATGTAAATAGGTAATTCATCAATACGAATAGTAAGCCCTAAACTGCAACCTTGCGACATATTAGTACAACATATATCTCAAAACTATCTATATCTCTAAACAAATTACATTTCTTTCATTTACGCTACCTAAATATCATGAAATTCCATAAAAATACCCGAGTTACGTACGTAAAAAGTGCTTACATAACTCGGAAAATGGTTCACGTAATAGACTCAGGAATGGACTCTGGCTTTGCTATTTTTGTTTGCCCTAAAAGCTTTCCTATAGCCATATACGTAGATTTTTTACCCAAAGGAAAATTGAAACGCAATCAAGTCACACTTTTTATGGTGGTGCCACATTAGTGCGTTGCGTTGCGTCGTCACACCAGATCAACGCATTGTATGCCTCACCTGAGCTACGACGACGCACGATGTTTCAATAGGAATATGGACTGGGTCAAAAATAAATTATTCGGCACAGTTAATAAATTTACAAAACGTTACAAAATAGTGTCACATTACATTTATTTATTTATTTATTTATTAAAACTTTATTGATCCACAATTAAAATACATTGATCATATCTATTTTTAAACAGATTTAGAATAATTACTGCAGAAAATCTGACATTATGAACGTTATTTGACTCCAAAAAAGTAAGACACCACGATTGGTTATTTCATACAATGCCTATAGAAAATTTTTGTTTTGACATTTTGTAAAAAGTGTCTGATTTGCTGGTTGTCACCTAGCGGATAGAAGAAGCACCGGAACTCCGTCAACGCAGCGCGTTACCATTCCCCCCGCTTTGTCTCTCGTCTGTCAATCTGTTAAAACGTCTGATGCGACGACGCAACGCATTAATGTGACATGTCACAAAAATATATGGAAAACGACGCAACGCAATGTAACGCATTAATGAGGCACCAAGGCACCACACTTACTAAATTCTAGTGCCGATGCGATGTATCTACGGATTACTACATCAAGGGACGCATCGCATGGCTTTAGCTTAAGACAAATTACTCTAAGTTATAGCTCTGTAATTTGTCCATATAAATCTAGATGGGAAAATGGAAATATTTTCTGTGTGAAAAACTGTTTAGAACCAAATCCGGCTTTTTTAAGGCTGACTGACCTGTTGATGCTCTAATAGTTGTATTTGAGTATCTTACAAGGCAAAAAAGGGTTTTCTTTTCTACACTATTTATTCGTAAAAGTAGTTGAGCGTTTGTCACAGTTTTCTAGAGGCTTGGAAGGGTGAAGTGGCTCAGTGGGACTACGCATTACTCTACACCTGGTTGAGTGACCAAAACGAACGCAGTTAATTTTGGTCACCCATTCAGATTTACTCGGCTCGAAGAGTAGTCGTGGAGAGGTCTAACTCTAGGTCGATGCCGAAATCAAACACGGTTTTCAAAAAGTTTGTTGACCGAGTCACATGTAAAATGACGCAAAATGTGTACTTACTTTCAAAGCAGATCAAAAGCTAACTTATACTACCATGCCAACAGCATTAGAATATCCCTCAGTTAACAGGGGAGCGATCTTAAACTTGTGAAAAGGGAACTACGAAAATTACAGGGTAAAGTAACCGCTGCTACGTTATCTTTGATCTCAACATGTCCGATACATTTGTAGACGAATACTTCCCAAACTTTAATATCCAAAGTAATAAAGTTTGTACAGAGATGTTGTAGAAGGTTATTCAGAATAAATGGACTGAATTTTATCCGTAAGTATTTCACCTAGCTGATGCTCGCGGCGTTGCCCGTATAGCCAAAGCAGCGACTTGTAGAACAGAATACTTTTTTGATTTATTTATCAACATATATTAAGTTTTGCAATATGTCTATAAAAAGTAAAAACAAAATATAAATACATTACAACCTAATCTAGCTGCCCATTGGCAGCGAGGCAAGGCCCAAGCTACCGGCGGTTAGGACCGCAGAGAGAGAAACCTCCTGACAATTCCTGTCATGTCCAGGAATACTCCCTTTTAAATCCGACCTTTGACCCAGCTATCTAGCGAGAAAGTCTTAAGATGTTGGTCGGTCAAATCAAGACTTAATATTATTATTACATACAGAACGGAAATTCCTAATGTCCCGCGTAATATGCGTCCCCGTTCCCCGTCTTCGCACCTCTTCCCCGTACTTGCGTCGTCGGGTGTGTTAGGTGGCGAAACTCACACATTAACGTGTGCACGGATACTATAGTTTCGTTTGTAGTAGTAGTAGGCATGGTACTCCACTTGTATGAAGCCATATATGTGTGGCCCCGTATGGCCAAAGCAGCAACTTGTAGACACATAAACAAAGAACAAAGCAGCAGTGACGTGCACAAATATTTTTGCCAGGGTTGCCACTTATCATCATCAGGTCTTTTTAGTATCCACTGCGGGAGCACGACCCTCTCTGTACTACTGAAGCTATATTTGGTCATAGCAGCCGGAGGATTAGGCCTACACTCTCCACGCTATCCAGACGGGTTGGACAGGTCTCATTGATGTTTATAAGCTTTGTTTAGCTTGTATTTCCTAAGTCGTCTTCTACAACATCCACGGGACTTGGAGAGGTCCTATTCTGCTCTGCCGGAAACCACACGGCAATAGCCACTAATTTTACCAAAATGACGAGAACAGCCGCATATCAAGGAGAAAACATCTTTTCTAGTATCAGATATTATTTAACCCTTTAAATGTCGGACGCCCGGAGTTAAGGGTCCCCCGACCCTAGACCAAAATACAACTTTCCATACAAACGTAGTCTACGTTTTATTTCAAAACGACATGTCCGATTTGGGCAAAATTTTGTAATTTCAAAGATATTGCAATTATCTAGGTTTATAACTAGTTTCCGACACTAAAAATATGAACTTGAAATAGAATATAGTGTTTTATATCATTTTTGACCATTAGTATGGGAAACTTCTAAATCGTTATATTTTCTTTCCAGTTCATAATTTTACGATAGGAAACCAGTTATAACCCTAGATAATTGCAATTTCTTTACAATTACCAATTTTTACCGGAATCTGACATGTGGTTTCAAAATTAAACGTAGACTACGTTTGTATGGAGAAGTCTAGGGTCGGGGGACTCTTAAGGGTGGCACAGGATAGACAAACTCTGTGTCCGTTTGAAATGCACGCATGCAAAGCAGATGAAACCGATAACAACGCTGTGCTATCAAGCTCCTAAACAAAGCTAACATGAAACAGAATGTAAGCCAGTTCGCATTTTCCGCCCGTCAGTCAAATGAAGTGGAGAAATCCATTACCGTCAAGTGGTGTCTGTCAGTCAATGTTCGTCAATTTCCTACTGTTATCACCATTTACCATGTAGACCGCGGTTTGTCTATGTCATGACTTTTATGGATAGACAGATATTAGTTTTCCAAAGGCATTTGTCTTTTTGTTGTTGTTGTTGTATATCTTTATCTATAGGTGCATATAATAAAGCACTAAAAATGTGCCTGTACATTGAATATATTTCCAAAAAAAACTGTTTGGGGCGATGGAGACATAGTAATAGAGTAAGAATTACAAAACAATGTCTGTTATTTGTCTGTTTGTACACGCTAATCTCCGGAAATACTGGAAGAATGCGAATAAAACTTTTTTGTTTTATAGCTGTTAAGCCCGGGCACAGAATTAATAGTATTACATACAGAACGGAAACTCGCACCGTCCCCCGCAATCTGGTGTCCTCGCAACCCCTCCCCCGCTTTTGAACCTAGCAAGCCCCTGTCAAACAGGGCTGTTTTGCTATTAGCACGTTGATGTTACGCGATAAGCGTTGACGGTAATGTAAACAAACTTCGTTTATTTTTTTATTGAATTTAATCATATTTACCGTAAAGTTTGGTGCCAAATATGCAAATTACAGACGTGGAGAGTGTAGGCCAAGTCCTCTGCATGCTCTGACCAAATATGGCTCTAGTAGTACAGAGAGGGTTGTGCTCCTGCAGTGGAGACTAAAAGACCTGATATTATTTGTTTTTCGTTTTGTATTTTACTACTGTTTTCTTTTCAACACCTATCTTTTTATCATTCTAAAACATCAACAAGTCATATAGGATACGTATTAAAGGTTACTAATTCACCAATTCACTTTGCTCCGTATTCACCCTACTACCTCCTGCCATCCCTTACTCATTGCCAAATAAAGAAAGAGACAGATGATCGGCATCAGTCAGGGTAATTGTTCCTATTAAGGACACTATTACAACATGGCCCTTGTCGATTGAATGGCGCGCGAATTGGATGAGAATGGAAAAATGGATTCCGTTATTTCAGCAAAAGGAAAAATGCATTTATATTTTTGGACATTACAATGGTAGAGAATAGAATAATTATCTTAGAATTTACTAAACTTAAATTTTTCGGGGTTCAGTGTTGCTCCCATTTGAAATAAATTATTTGAAAGGAAACCGTAATATCATTTAAAATTTTGTGTTGACCAAGCCCTGGATAACCCCGATAAGGTCATATGAACTGTTTCCAGTTCAAAGTGAGAACGTGAAGCTTTTCCTCGCACATCTGCGAAAAACGGACACTTTATCATCACACCAGCTCGTCCAGGGCCTATTATCTCTCTTTATTCTTCGAGAGTACACTTTGTTACCAAAGTAACCCACCTATCAGGATGCATTCGGCAAACATGTCCCGCCCAATCCCACTTTAGTTTAGCGGCTTTCGCATATCAGCAATGTATTTGGCACCTTATCGAGCCTAGTAACACCCAAAACACTCCGATCAATTTCTCTTTGGCAAATCTTGAGCTGGGACTTATAAGATCCTCAGTAAGGACCAACTTTGAGCACCGTAAGTTACACATATTGATGAGTTTACGCTTTAGCGACAGCGGAGGGTTGCCCTTCATAAGCTTTTTCTCGTCTATAGGTATTGTTGAGTTGAATAATGTTCGACATACAAGGTTAAAATCTGTCGAGCACGCATCAGCATACGAACACATTGTCCTATTCAAACGATCCCTTTTTATGTTTATTCATGTAAAAACCCGATGATATCTACAAAGACTTACATTAGAATCGAATCCAGATATTTTCTTATCAGACGAAGCGCGAAAAAAATTTGACGACCCATAAAAAGATCTGATGTCTGTCACATCATCTCATCGATTTTCATGTTATGGCTAATGGAGTGAGCATATTTGGGCGGGCCGCTTCCGATTATTAGGTACATTTTGAAGTTGAGCGGCAGAGGTCAGCGGCAGCTGTATCTACTTGCCGCGGTGACAGGCGCGTCACTAGTAGTTACTATAGTTTATATATTATATACTATAACCAACTACTAGTATAAAATGAAATCACGTATGACATTGTGTGACAAGGCGTGGGATCATAAGTTCCGTTACGTCACAATACAAAATCTATATCTAAGCAATAAAATAAAATTTGAACTTTAAAATATTTCGAGCTTTATCTGTTACGTCACACTAGCGGGGTCTCAAAATTGTGACCAACTGTTACAAGAAAGACGGGTCAAAAAGTCATGGCAAATGCCATGTGACGTAATTTATGGATGGTCCCTTAATATTTGATTTCTCTTTTATACTTATTGCCCATTCACGCTATAAGTGGCGTTTGAGTCTTGCGGCCCTAGCCTTCGTCTGCATATAGCCGCTAGAACCAAAATGCTTTGTCATTTAAGACGTGCTGGTATATAAGTATGCGGCCCGTCCCGGCCCGCTGTGGCCCGCTCCTAATTGCCCATTCCTGGAAAAAATATGCCGTGCCAAATATTGAATGGATGCCAACTGTTAATTTATAGCTCTCTATTGAATTTCATAGTCAGTTTTATTGTTATCTTTATTGTTTTACTGCTGCTTTCATAGTTTCCCTTACCTTGACATTGTGAAGGAAATCTGAAATGACATTAGGGTGACAGGTCATAAGTTGACAAGTCATTGGCGTGATGGGTCATAGGTGCGACAAGTCATTGGAGTGTCGGGTCATAGGTGCGACAAGTCATTTGGAGTGAGGGGTCATAGGTGCGAAGGCCATTGGAGCGACCAGTCATTAGAGTGACGGGTCATAGGTGTAACAGGACATTGAGGTGACAGGTTAAAGGTGTGACAACTCATTGAAGTGATGGGTCATAGGTGTGACAAGTCATTGGAGTGAGGGATCATAGGTGCGAAAGGTCATTAGAGCGACAGTTTATTAAAGCGACGGGTCATAGGTGCGACAGGACATTGAGGTGACAGGTCATAGGTGTGACAAGTCCTTAAAGTGACAAGTCGTTGGAGTGATAGGTCCTATATAGGTGCGGCAGGTTATTGTGATGACGGATCATTGAAGCGACAGGTCATATTGCAACAGGTCATAGGTGCGACAGGACATTGGGGTGAAATGTCATTGGTGTGACAAATCATTGGAGTATTGGATCATAGGAGCGACAGGTTATTGATGCGGCAGGTCATAGGTGCGACAGTTTATTAGAGTGATGGGTCATAGGTGCGACAAGTCATTTGGAGTGACGGGTCAAATGCGGGACAGACCAGTCATTAGGGTGACGAGTCATAATAGCGACAGATCGTAGAGCGTCGAGACATGGGCAAAAGCCAAACCCGTCATACAACTTTCCATCCATTCGCATCCAATTAGCCCAAACAATAACAAATATCAACTCAGCAATCTCACAAACGACGTATGGACCCAACTCTCACGACAATTTACGACCACATAATTCTCTCTGAGATTGGGTTCCGCCATTCGAGTGTAAAGTTAGACGTTATTAGATGGCGTTTAAAATTAATAGTTTATTAGACGTAGTAATGTTAGGTTAAGACTAATAGATTGGTTTGGTACACGGACATATTATGAAACGCGAAGAACATTTATCAAATAACCGGCAGTGTAGATTTCCGTAGTTGCGAATGCCGACTTTACTAAAAAGTCTAAAGAAGCAAATTTTCTATTAAGTACCTACTAGGTCTTATAAAAAAAAGGTGCACTTTGTAATGAAAGCAAGCCGCTTTGCACAGTGATAGTAGAAACCAAAGTAAGCGATTTTACCCGCAGCAGCGGAAGTTTCAGCCCTCAGGAACAGAGATGGCGCCACTTCCTTAAAAAAAATTGTACAAGTCAACTACCGCACTTTTTACAGGTGCGATTTCACAATTATTTTTAACTAGCAGTCCATCCCGGCTTCGCCCGTGGTACATACATAGCCTATGTCACTCAGGGATAACATACCTATCCAACAGTGAAAGAATTTTTAAAATCGATCCAGTAGTTTCGGAGCCTATTCAATACAATCAAACAAACAAATCTTTCCTCTTTATAATATTAGTGTAGATAATGAATTATGTAAGTATCTTACATTTGACACATATTTTATCAAAATCGGTACAGTGGTTTGGCTTGTACAAATTTTCAACTATTTTTCAAAGAAGTGGTGCCATCTCTATTTCTAATCGATAAAATGCTTAATGCTTGCTGGTGAAATCGCTTATTTTGGCCCCTACTATCACTGTGCAAAGTGGCTTGCTTTCGTCACCAAGTGCAGCTTTCCGACGAAATTTCGCCATACGATCTAGCACTAATTGAATTTGTATATTTTTCACTCGGTAAGCAACCCTACGTACCGTTGTTCAGTAATTTCTTTAGGGCCACTTAGTGATATTAATGGCGGTAGTATCTTGGCTTAAGATTATTTACTACCTATAACGAGGCGAGAAAACTATTATCTTCAGCACTTAACTACAGTACTAAGAATTATAGGAAATATAGGGCTAATTTCATTTATAAACTACTAAGGAAATATAGGACTGTCTATTACCTAATGTCTATTACCTTGATCCTCTGGGATGATAGAGATATTAAAGAATAAGAAAAGGGCGTAGACTCGAGTGTATTCGTATATATAAAAAGGAGAAAACAACTTTTACATTATGACATTTCTTTGCCAAACAATAATGAAAATATCTTAAATTAACTTTACCTTTTTCAAAAAATACTTTACTTCAAATAATAACAGTATAATATTTGATAACAAAAAAAAACCCTTAAGGCTCCTCCTTGCGCTAGCGACCTTGAAAACACAAAAAAAATAATTTCTCTTTCTGTAAGTGAGATTATTAGAAACCCTCGTACAACATTTTAGCTAGTATCCTGAAGTTTCATTAGAACCTCGAAAGTCATTGAAATACTATCCGGTTTAGAAACCTTTACAAAAAGAGTCAAAAATGGCCGTATTTAGTATTTTTTGCAAAGGAAAATTCAGGGTATTTTATTTCAATGATTTTCGAGGTTCTAATGAAACTTAAGGATACTAGCTAAAAAGTTGTACGAGGGTTTCTGATAATCTCACTTACAGAAAGAGAAATTAATTTTTTTGTGTTTTCAAGGTCGTTAGCGCGGGGAGGACCCTTAAGATTTTCATCGACGTAAAACGATTTTTTAACACAAATGTCTATTTCTTCTAATCTTCTATCTTCGTATCAAGAAAAACTTAGAAAAACATTGTCTACGTTGCATCCACTGGTTGCATCACTCTGTAATTAAAACTAACCCACGAGAAATCCTATAAAAATATTTATCTTCGTATACGGTTTCTTCCCACGCACCTCAACAACTGAAGTAAGTAGTTTCTGAGAAAATTTCCTAGACGATACACGTGTAAGTTACATGCCTGAACTGTGTCTACCAGGGATGTTACGAATGTTAAATTTTCTACATTCGCGAACGCGAATGCGAACACGAATGTTAAGGGTGCGAATGCGTCAAGTATTAGAAAAAACATACATATGAATGAATAATCAATCATTTTATTCAAAAACTCGGCATATTTCACTTTTCATTCCCAATGCCATATAAAAACTGTAGAATTATTCCAAAATATTTTAAAATACACTAAACTATTTTTACTTAATGATCAATTACAATAGACTGTAACTAAAACAAAACAAACCAAGCAATTACAACAAACTCACGTGAAATTAACAGTTCTTATTGATCGAAATATTTTTCTTCTTATTTTTGCATATTTTAGTGTGTTTGTGTTTAAACAGGCACTTAATTAGTAAATTACACTATATTATTTAATTTTTATATTATGTTTAAAATTCTGCATGATATATTTTGTTCTACATAATTTTAAAAATTTAAATTAATATCTAAATTACAATCTAAATTAAAAATCTAAATCTTGATCATGTGGCATGGTGCCAAGAACACTGGCTGCATTCCCGCGCTGAATAGCTACTGCAATCCTCTGCGCGAGATATGAGCCAGCCCTCTTGTAAATTACACTATTTGATTTGTTACATTATATTGTTTTATTCAATTTTACCTGATTTTCCTACTTTGATTAAAGTGATCTCAAACTTTTGACAGGCATTGTATATACCTATACACACACTGACTTTTCATTGGTTTTGGAAAAAAAATGTCGTATAGTAAATAAATTCCTCTATCCATATTTGTAATCCAAATTTCTGTATGTCATAAGATAAAAAAGTTGCGTTAAAGATTTCCGATCGAGATCACGTAGTTATACGCCGGCCAAACAGCTGCGTAATGTCGATGACCCCGGCCAGCCGGCGGGCGATGTATGGCGGCGGTACTACTAATTGATCTCACAATTTTACTTTCGAGTTTTAGACAACATTTTTTGTTTCTGAATTTTTATTTTGACTAGCTAATTAGGTCTTACTAATGATGCCTATGAAGTGACCTTCGGCCTCAAAACCAATGAAAAATCACCGTGTATAACATATATCTATATACCGATGTTTGTCATCAGTTTCATTTCATCACGGTTACGAAATTGCCTTACGTTTCGTCGAAGATGGGTCGCTGTGATTGCATCGTGCATCGAATCGATGCATCCCGCTATTTCGTAAATTATTTTACCCCGTGCCTCTGTCGGTTAAAATACATGGAGAATACACCACCAACAAGAATCTAGTTTATAAATAGAACCAGTTTATTTGCCAGGGAAATTAAAACTGATAACCGGCAAAGTGCATGTCGGGCTACGCGGAGTAGGGTTCCGTAGTTGCGAATGCTGACTTTGAGTTCCCTGGACTAAAAATGTCTTAATTATAAGTAATTTTTTTTTAAGTTGATCACTTTTAACTTTTTATTTTTTATACTCTTCGTAGCTCTGATAGTTGCCCTTAAACGTTTTATATACCACAAATGTATCTTTTTTACTTGTCCATTAACAACCGTTTAGGAGATATATCCCCATCTATCTCCTAACTAAACGGTAGTTGATGGACACTTTACTATAACAAAAATTTCAATATAAAATCAAATATTTCAAAAACGGATACCTAAATCAAATAAGCGGCCAAGTGTGATTCGGACTCGCCCATGAAGGGTTCCGTAGCAGCAAGTAACATAATATAAGTCTTGTAGTATGTTTCATTTTATTTTTCTATTTCAGTTGATTGAATGAAAGGTAATTTGCAGTTTATGATTTATGACGTATTAAAAAAAACTACTTACTAGATCTCGTTCAAACCAATTTTCGCTGGTAGTTTGCATGGTAATTAACATCATATTTTTTTTAATTTTATCATTTTCTCGTCTATCAGTCTCCCGCGCAAACTTTTCAGTTTAGAATTTTTTTTCATTAGAAACATCAGTATCAATTTTGAAGACCTATCCATAGATACCCCACACGTATGGGTTGATAAAAAATAAATTTTTGAATTTTAGTTTTAAGTAGGTATGGGGAACCCACAAAAAAATTTTTTTTTCTATTTTTGTGTAAAAATGTTATTGCGGTTCACAGAATACATCTACTTACCAAGTTTCAATAGTATATTTCTTATAGTTTTGGAAAAAAGTGGCTGTGACATACGGACGGACAGACAGACAGACAGACAGACATGACGAATGTATAAGGGTTCCGTTTTTGCCATTTGGCTACGGAACCCTAAAAACGGTGTTCACAAGCTCTCACTATTTTTAAAAGACCTATTTAACGACACCTCACATGATGAATAAGCCAAAAAAATGGACTCTCACTTTACTCTTGTATGAGAAATAAAGTAAAAAAATGTTTTCAAGATTTTATTTTACTTATCTCTTTTTTGATATGATTAATATACATACCAGGCCAAATAACAGCTTTTCAGTACTTATAGCCTGTGCGTAAAATCGCGGACAGAAAGACATGGCGAAACTATAAAGGTTCCTTGCTTACTACGGAACTAAAAAAAACCGCATTAAAAAGATTTTAATCGCTTCTTGGCTTACACTTGATTCATTATGGATGCTTCTTGGCTTTCACATAATTCATACATATAATTTGTATTAGAAAGACTTTTGCTTCACTGCACATAACTTTTCCTAAACGATTGTTAGAAATCGATCGCCCCTGAAACTATAACTCAAACTAGACAATAACGTAAACCTAGACGTAAACGTAGAGATATAACGTAGTAACTCAAACTAGATAATAATTAGGTATCTAATAAATGTCAGATATTTCCCCGGGCTATGATAATACAAGTGCTTTATAAACGATAAGAATGTATTATGAAACTTCCACAAAATACGTGCTCATGATGGATTTTGTGGTATAACTATTAATTCTTTGGCTAAGTTTTCCTTTGATCTAAGCGTTTCGAGACATCATTTATTATTCGATATTCTTTCATGCCAAGAAAAGGATTTTTTTTAGTTTGTCGTAGTTCGTGAAAGCCTATCGAGGAATAAAGCGAATAAGCGAAATGAGGCTAGCAACCCATCACTATTTTTAATACTTTTAAGCTATTGCATAGCTTTTATCGCGAGCTTTGAGCGCACCAAATCAAGAAATTCCGTAACGAAAAAAACCTAACACCCACCACTCCGCCTACCAACACGATGCGCGATGCGATGAGACAGCGTGCATTTTGGCCGCGCGCGTCCACGAGTGAGATAGAGCCCGCGTCTAGTTTTTAATTTTTTTCAAAATGCAAGATGGCCGCCATACAAGGACAATTACCGTTTGTATGAAATTTGTATGGGGGGGCATACAAATTTAATACAAACGGTAACCAAGCAACTTGGCGCAGCCTGAGGCCAAGGGCCGAAGGCCGAGCCCTCCCCCAACAGGCCGAGTGATGCGAACACGAAGGGCGAGCTGCGGGCGAGGGCGAAGCCCGAGCCACTCCCGCCAATCCAAGATGGCCGCTGAAAGTCGACTGCCTCCGATTTGGCTGAAAATCGATATTTATATGTGTTTTGACCGCAAAAAAACAAATTTTTATATTTTTTGGAATCCAAAATGGCGTCTAGATTTTAGAAAATTAAACTTATTTCGTTTATAACGGCTCACTGGGACTTCGTAGGGGTCTAAAATTTTGCATTTGCACCCCGCGGAACTCAAAAGTGCAATCAGATTTTGGATCCAAGATGAGCGCCCCCACACATAGTTTGATGTTTCCTTTACTGACTGCAGTTTTTACCCATTTTCTAAACTAGAAACATGTCTTAGCCTGCCTCAACAGCCGCACAAAAAACCGCGGGCTGCTAATTGCATAAGTTGATAAAAAATGCTATGCTTTATGCTTTACCGCGGCAATCCCTGAGTGCCACAAGTTTTTTTTTTCTACCTTCTCTTCTATCATCACGCTTAAAGTATCCTTTGGATCTTGCGGCTCTGAGTTTTGTCTGTAACTTTTGCCCTGTACGATCAATCAGCTGAACCGATTTTGATGCAAAGCACAAAATCATACTTCAAATATGTTACTATGTATGTAAATGTATGTAAATGAATATCATGAACTGACTTCAATATATTTTGGTACACATTACATATTAAATTAGACAATCTCATCATATGCCCATAATTTTCTAGACCAAAGAAGACGCCAAAAATAAATAGCAAAGAATCCAGCCGTCCAGACGGCTCTGAGTTATGTCACTCGTCTAGGTCACTGAGCGAAGGAGATAAACATAATTATCTTGACGGACGCGCGCCTTTATAAAAATCAAGGAGAATCACGTCAAGAAAATAAAGTAATTCTAAAAGGAGAGTGCAGTCATGCTATTTCTGACTATAGCTCAAAATAACACTTCTTGGTGAAATTTATTTATTAATAAAGGTACGCTTTCAGTGAACTAATAACACTACTGTTTACAATGTTTAATAGGGCAACATTTGCCACATCTCATATTAGCTATTGTAGATAGCAATTCAAATAAATTCAAACATGTCTTTATTGTAATTGGATATTTATAATATCTCTTAATAATAGTCACTAAGGTTTTTTGCACAAATGTGGACGTCAAATCGTTACTTACAGCTAAGTTTACTGCCGCTCCCTAAGCGCAAGTATAGAAGAACCACCAACAAAAAACACTGCAGCACTTTCTCTAAGGACGTCAACTCACAATTAAGAGGATTTTGTAGTGCCAGGTATTTTCAAAAATCATATCCGTGTCACGCCGCTCTGCCTTCCAACCCTTATTGTGCGATAGAGAGAGTCGCAAGTCCTAGAGGCGATTGCCTATTATTTCCTTCTCAAATATTGTTTCGGGCGGTAGTTTTTTTACCCCCCTCAACTTTAACGAAATGAGGCTATTTTGGTGTCATTAATATTTTTAATATTTATATCATTAATATTTTATCAATATATAAAGTGGACAGAGAATACTTTGTTATGACAAACTTAAAATTTTATTTTTATATAGTCGAAAATTTAATATAATGTCAAATTATAAATTCAGTGATACTCAAACTATATAGTTATCTCCCCACTCCTCTAATCCACGATCACTAGTTATGGGTTCCAGCTCGAACGTGACTTCGCGGCAATCTGTATTTATTGGCGCGTTCAGATGCAGTGGTAGTTTCCGGTTTCCGGCGACGGTCGTTATTCTAACCTATATCGCTTTCCGATTTGTTACAGCCTCCTCCTCGACTGAGCATGTTTCCGGTTGCATCCTTGGCTTTTTCAAATTGTACACTGTGTTAATTGACGGAGGGAAGAGCGAGAGAAGAAGTAGACTCAGAAGTCTACTTGAGTAATCCGGCGTTTGTATGTATGTATGTATCAGTGGCGAGGCCTCCTTAGAAGCCAATTCCCATCGGGTTCCCTTATGGGTTTCTAATATATAAGCAACCTATGTATATCGCCGCACCGCGCATAGTATGTCCATTTAGGTACTATCTTCATAAGCCACAAACTAGCAGCATGACTGGATTGCACACACCCACATATTCAAAATACGAAAATTTTCGTATGTTATTCAAATACACACACAGTGATAAATTTTGTATAAACACGCTCAGAGACAATTACTCATACTAAATTAATAATAATAATGATATGCGAATTATAAGCCGTACATTGATCTATAGGTATTTAATTCGTTTCATAGTTTTATAGCTGTACTAGCTCAAATTCTCACCCAACTCCACTGGTATGTATGTATCTTAGCCCGACGATAACTTGAGTATCTATGATTGGAGCTTCATAAAATTTGATTGGTCGCCCACAAAAGTGGTCGATTTTTGCCAGTATGCGTAGAAAAGCTTCACGTCCTCACTTTAAGCTGTAGTTCATAAAATAGTTTGAAAGGTTATCTAAGGTTGTCACGTTCTCACTTTAATCTGTAGTTCATAAAATAGTTTGAAGGGTTATGTAGGGTTGTCTTGTCAAGACAAAATTTTATGTTTTATCTCCGTTTCCTTTTAAATGATTTATTTCAAATGGGGGCACTGGACCCCGAAAAATTCTGGTAGCCATTAGAAATGTTACCTCGATTTCCAATTTCACAGGTTAAAATGAAACTTATTGAAATAACTCTTCATTTAAACGCATACCATCACGCTAAGCATTGCCCTGTAATTTTATTTTATTACACGTAATTATCAATTAGAAAGCACATGAGAGTTTCCTTCTAATTAATGAATAATTACCAGAGGATTACGAACCTTTGAATGAAATAATGAATTATACTCCATGAATCCTCACGTCGATATGGCTTAATGAGATTTTGGTACTCATAGACCTTTATTGATATTTTCGCGCAAATGTCCCTGTTAAGGATCCTTCGATTGTTTAAAATGAAAACCTGGACTGTATGAATATAAATAAGTATATTGACAACTAGGAAAAACAGATATACAAAAAAAGAGTGGCGTCTTCGTGGATGTCTAAAGGCAAGTGGTTTTCGGTTGTTCACTACCACCCAATCAACATCGCCGCTGTTCTGTCTGACGTCATTACCACAGATATGTCGTGATAGCCGACCAATCCACTCGCCGCTGCCTCCCGTGCGTCTTGCTCGCCCCTCAGTGGCCCGGTGCGCAAGCTACGGGCGCGAACATGCTCCCCGGGTTGAAGTGTCCACTTCAAAGGATTGGTAGCGGACAAATGTTGTTGAAGGCGCGCCGAATTGTGCCCTTCTTGGTCTTCAGTTCGGCGACCCTTACGACGCCGTCGGAACCCGGATACACCTGCACCACGCGACCCAGCAGCCAGCAGAGAGGAGGAAGTGCCCTATCCTTGACCAGGACCAGGCTCCCCAGTGTGATGTCCCCCGACGTTGCAGACCACTTGGTTTTTTGCTGAAGCAGAGATACATATTCGGTATTAAACCGATTCCAGAAGTGTTGTTTAATGTATTCCACCCGTTGGAATCGCTCAAGTCTGCTTATGTGTCCGCCATCAGCTATTTGTGGATGCGGAATTGATGTGAGTGAGCGTCCAATCAAAAAATGGGAAGGAGTTAGAGCAGAAAAATCTAGTGGATCAGGAGAAAGGGGAGTGAGAGGTCTGGAGTTAAGTACCGCTTCAATTTGAGCAAGGCAAGTAATCATTTCTTCGAAAGTGAAATGTGTCAGGTTAAGCAGTCTCTTTAAATGGTGCTTAGTGGAACGAACAGCGGCTTCAGCTAAGCCATTAAAATGCGGAGTATATGCTGGGGCAAAATTAAATTCAATTTGTTCCTGAGCTATATCAGCCGCAATATTTGAATCTTGAAGAAATTTGCGTAACTGATTGCAAGAACCGACAAAGGTTGTGCCGTTATCGGACAATATACTACGAGGTTTACCACGGCGTGAAATAAACCGATTTAAAGCCGCCATATAAGCCTCCTTTGTGAGGTCCGTGACAAGCTCGAGGTGCACTGCTTTGACAGCCAAGCAGACAAAAATACAAATGTACGATTTTATTAGTTTGCAACCCCTACCTTTACGGTCAGCGATCAATATTGGCCCTGCATAGTCAACACTGGAGTTTAAAAACGGAAATTCAAGATTAGTTCGAGAATTAGGAAGATGTCCCATAATGGGTTGTATACTTTGAGCCCTATGCCGAAAACATACTATACATTTCTGTACAGTGACTCTAGACAGATTTCTGCCTCCCAAAGGCCAATAGTTTTGACGTATATTTGCCAAAAGTGATTGAGGGCCGGCATGAAATAATTTTATATGAAATGACTGGAATAGGATCTTTGTTAAATGGTGCTTACTGCATAAAAGAATGGGATGTTTCACGTTGTAGTCATAAGGTGAGTTATCTAACCTGCCTCCAACTCGAATTATACCATCATCATCTAAAAAGGGAGACAAGGAGATAAGACGATTTTTAGAAGGCAAAGGTTTTTTAGATTTTAAAGTAGAATATTCGTCATGAAACATTTCATACTGAGCAACACGCAAAATGCATTTCAAAGACAGTTGCATTTCTTGATTTGATAAATAACCTCTAATTTTATCATTTTTGTTATTTAAGTTATAAGTATATCTTTTTAGGTAGGCGACGATTCTCTGTAAATAGTTAAAATTAGAATATTTATAAATTAATTGGTGAATTATAGTGCAATTAATCAAATTATTGTTTTGTTGATTTACAATGTTACAAATCACCTCTGGCATGTCTTGTTTCACGATATTTTTTACTAATTTTGGCCAAGATTGTTCATCTTGCAATAAAAACGCGGGGCCTGACCACCATAATGTTGAACAGCTGATCTGATCAGCCTTCACGCCTCGAGAAACAAGATCCGCCGGGTTGTCTTTTGTCGGTACATAATTCCACCTACAACCAGAAGTAATTTCCTGAATCTCATTTACACGATGCCTTACAAAAGGTTTAAGCTGGTTTGATGGCATAGATAACCAGCTCAACACTATTGTTGAGTCACACCAAAATACACAGCGACTAATATCCAAAGTAAGTGACTCTTTGATCTTTGTACACAGTCTTGCGCCTAAAATTGCTCCACATAATTCCAACCTAGGTATAGTTGTAGGCTTTATCGGGGCTATCCGATTTTTTGAGGCTAATAAGCGAATTGTTACTAAACCTTCTTTATTAGTGGAACGCACATATACACATGCACCGTAAGCTACTTCACTACTATCAGAAAATACATGTATTTCATGACTAACATGGTCATCACACAATACCCACCTGGGTATATTTAAAGTATTTAAAAACTTCAGTGTATCCACGAATGAAGTCCACTGACTCGCTATATCTTGGGGTACTTTATCGTCCCACTCGCATTTACTAAGCCATAACTTCTGCATAATAATTTTTGCCTCAACAACACAAGGACCGATTAAGCCTAGAGGATCAAAAACCTGACTAATTAAAGACAAAATGTGGCGTTTTGTAATATTTTTATTGCTTTCAATATTAATAGAAAACGATAAAATATCTGATTTACACGTCCACAATAACCCCAAAGTTTTTGATAAAAAATTGTCAGACAGATCTAAATCTAGACTAGAATTATCTCCGACATCAACAATTTCCTTCAAAACTTCCGAGCTGTTAGATTGCCATTTTCGTAAGTGAAATTTTGCAGAAGCTAATATAGATTTGACTTCGCGACATAGCTCAATCGCGCCGCTCATAGTGTCCGCGCCACTCAAAAAATCGTCTACGTAAAAATCATGGCGGATACTCCGTTTTGCTTCCAAGTTATCTGTTTCGTCCGCGAGACTCACCAGACACTTGGTCGCAAGATAGGGCGCAGACGCCATTCCGTAGGTAACAGTATTTAACGTGTACACTTTGAGCGGCTCGGATGGACTTACTCTAAATAATATTCGTTGCAATGAACGTTGACTGGGGTTTAATTCAATAGCGCGATACATTTTTTCGACATCCCCAGATATTACATATTTAAATTGCCTAAACCTAATCAGAATAGAAAACAAATCGTCCTGAACAGTGGGACCCACATGCTGTATGTCATTTAAAGATATGCCAGACGTAGTTTTTGCTGATGCGTCGAAGACAGTACGCAATTTTGTTGTCTTACTAGATTCACGCAACACTCCATGGTGGGGCAAAAAATAGCTAATTTCTGGCTGATCCCTAAATGACATACCTGTATCCTCAGTCATGTGACCTAAAGTCTCGTACTCGTTCATAAAATCTAGGTACATACGTTTAAAATTTTGATCGCGCTCAAAGCGTTTTTCTAAAGATAAAAACCTACGCTGCGCCATGACGTATGAGTCACCTAGAACGGAGGGATCCGATTTAAGTGGCATTGATACGACAAAACGACCGTCCGATAGGCGGACAGTATTTAATTTAAAGCTTTCTTCACAAGCACGCTCGCTTAAGGAAAGGCAGTGCTTGGGTGAAATTGTGTCGAGTTCCCAAAATTTTGTCAAATCCGGACTTGTGTCTATTTTGGTGAAATTACAAAAATGTGAGTAGATACGCGAAGAAGGTACGTTAGGTACGGAACCTGAGACTATCCAGCCTAATTTACTTTCACATAATTTCGGCATACTTTTTCCTAAATTGATATAACTACCCTGAATGACCTCCCAAAATAGTTCAGCTCCTAACAGGATATCTATGTCCGACGGAATATTGAAAGACGGGTCCGCTAAAAATAATCCTGTAGGAATTGGTACGCATTGTACATTTATATATGAACTTGGCAATTTTTTAGTAATCTCAGGTCAAATGAAACAATTAATATTAGCAGAAAAATCGTTATATAATGACTCAATTGTTAAGTTGCAAGACTGTGTACTGTGGCTAGTTAGGTTATTAATACCCGCGACTCTGGAACAAGTACCGACTCGAGACAATCCGAGCTTATTACATAACTCGTCGGTAACAAAGTGAGCGGTACTACCGTTGTCGAGCAGGACCCGGGCGTTACACCTTTCGCCTTTGTCATTCACCACCTTCACCACCGCTGTGGAAAGTAAAATATTTTTCTGAAAGGTGGGCTGAATATTGGCTGAAAGAGAAACATTATCAACGGAAGGACTAGGCATAGAATTAATTATTTCAGACCCGGGTTTATCCAAATGTAACAAGGTATTATGTTTACTTTTGCAATATTTACACCGTGAAAATCTACAGCGGTTTTCTGCATGCCCAATACGTAAACAGTTAATGCAAACCTTAAACTCTTTTGCCTTCTGCAATCTAGTTTCTACCGTTAATTTTCTAAAAGCGTCACATGAATATAGAAAATGATTTTGTGAACATAATGGACAAATAATTTTATTTCTGTCTTGTACATCATTCTTTTTTGTTTGTTGCGATGTTACTACGAAACTTTTAGGTTTATTTAAATTATTATTATGTATTTGTGTTTTTTGTAATTTTTTGTTATCTTCTAATGTTTCTAATAGATCAGCTTGATTATTTATAAATGTACAAAACTGAGATAAAGTTGGAAAATTAGGCAATGTGTTCCTATACTCTTCCCAATTTCTACTGGTGACAACATCTAATTTTAATGACATCATGTAAATGATCAGAGTGTCCCAATGCTGGGTAGGCTCATTCAATGCCTTAAGGGCTCTTATATTTTTATTTGTGACGTCAATAAGGCGACGTAAAGAAGTACTAGACTCTGAAATAATTGGTTGGGCGTTGAATAATGCTTGAACATGATTATTGATTAAGAGGCGACTATTGTTGTATCGATCGCATAACAAGTCCCAAGCCACATTATAATTATCACTGTTAAAATCTATATTTTTGATAATTTCGGCAGCTGCTCCCTTTAAGGACGCTCGCAGATAATGAAACCTGTTTATATTATCGATACAATCATTATTATGAATGAGCGAAAGAAAGGTGTCTCTAAACTCCAGCCAAAATTGATAACTACCATCAAAATGGGGTAATTCGATTTTTGGCAAACGAATAAAACTGTTCTTTATACCACCTGCCTCAGAGCCTGATACGGAACCTGCAGAGGATTTGCCCAGTGGCGGTTGGCCAGCAGCGAGCAGTTTCCGAGCGATGGCAAGCTGGGGAAAATAACTTTCTTCGAACTTGAACCGCTCGTTGTAGACCTCGTCATCGTCCGACAGTAGCTCAATCTCGCTCTGTAATTCATTAAATTCGTCATATAAGCATTCAAACTTATTAAACCGACCTTCCAGTTCAAGTAGCTGCAATTCAGACAATCGGTCAGAGCTTTTTAAAATATTTATGTAGTTAATGAAATTAGTGACTTTAGCTTTGATAGAACTGCGTTTTTTAATTAATTTGTCAGCCATAGCGGGCAAAAAAATAAAGAAAAAATAAACTAAATGTGTAAGAATTTTTAATCAATGTCTATAAATAGCACAAGAAGTTATCGCACAAGATAATGTGATGAATAGGCACAGCTGATCCTACCGGCATCGACCTAACGGTAAATCTGCCGAGAATAAGAAACCGGTTGCGTGCTACGACTATTTAATTTGCAATAGCTTTGTAGCAGTGCGTTAGGTGCTTGCGAAGTGGAATGACATGCAAAGAAATGTCGCCTGCCTTATCTCAAATAAAGACGAGAAAAGTGATGTGAAGTGGAACAAATAAATAAAGCGACTTAGCACTTAATTTTGGAAAAATGATAAAGGTAAGGAAATGATTGGAACGAACTCACAATACCGCCTTTATCCGACTCCAAATTCCACAATGAAGTGACTTGTCCTGGATCTTCGAAATATGCACACTCGAACACACTATGACACAGCGCAATAGATCGGCTCGGTGTCTGCGGGTCCAAAGTCCGTTCTCCTTAGCAGCCGTTGAGAATGTTATCCGTGGATTATTTGGCACGGTTCTTCTTTCACGGTGAGTAGGACCAATATGTTAAGGATCCTTCGATTGTTTAAAATGAAAACCTGGACTGTATGAATATAAATAAGTATATTGACAACTAGGAAAAACAGATATACAAAAAAAGAGTGGCGTCTTCGTGGATGTCTAAAGGCAAGTGGTTTTCGGTTGTTCACTACCACCCAATCAACATCGCCGCTGTTCTGTCTGACGTCATTACCACAGATATGTCGTGATAGCCGACCAATCCACTCGCCGCTGCCTCCCGTGCGTCTTGCTCGCCCCTCAGTGGCCCGGTGCGCAAGCTACGGGCGCGAACAGTCCCATCGCGCTAATGGCCTCTCATGAAAATGTTTTAATGGTGGCACATTACAAATAATTTGTCCAATTACGAGTAAAATGATAAGCTGATATATTACTTTAGTTTTTGCTTCTTCTTCTTATCGTGTGTGTTAGTGACTAACACTAGTGTCAGAGTTTTTAAACCGCCTTAAAGGAGTCTGACATGGTTTTAGGTAACGACCAATTTCAAAGACAGTGACCGGGACCGACGGATTAACGTGCCCTCCGATGCACGGATCATCTTACTTTAATGAATAATTACCAGAGGATTACGAACCTTTGAATGAAATATAAAGTATACTCCATGAATCCTTGTGTCGATATGGCTTAATGAGATTTTGGTACTCATAGACCTTTATTGATATTTTCGCTCAAATGTCCCATCGCGCTAATGGCCTCTCATGAAAATGTTTTAATGGTGGCACATTGCAAATAATTTATCCAATTACGAGTAAAATGATAAGCTGATATATTATTTTAGTTTTTGTATTTATTAACATGAAATGCTATTTTAAACATACTTCCAAATACAAAGAGGTGGCATGACCTCCTATTTTGAAGTCGAGGACAAAGGAAACGCATGGACCAATTTGAAAAATTCATCTTTTTTTAAAAGAACATACTTGTGAAGCGGTCTCATAGATTTTTTTCACGTTTGGTAGGAAAACAAAAAATTTTGAAAAATTATATACGTTTGTGTTTGGGTTTTTTTACGCAAATCACAATTATGAGTTTTAGTAATAAACAGATTTGCTTAAGAATTATAGAACACGATTATCACATTTTAGTACTTTGTTTTTATAAACTTGATTTTCCTTGTTTTTTCGTGAACAGAGGCAAATGTTTTTCAAAACTAAAAACCGACTTCACCTTTATATGCGGTGGCTTTTCTTTAAAAAAGATAAAATTTTGAACACGTAATTTAAATTATTATAGTCGTATAAAAATGCCTGTCAAGGTCTTATTACTAAATAAACATTAGAATTTTTGATCATGAATTTAACAAGATGGCGACGAATTTATATATAATCTATTTGAAAGTCGGTTAAAATCAAAGAATTTATTCATAGTAGAATAAATTTATCTGTTATATTTTGTTTTGTTTTTTACTAATTTAAAATTTGCACATTTGCCAAAAGTGGCAGTTTTTCGCAAATGTAAGTAGAAAAGCTTCACGTTCACACTTTAAACTATAAACAGTAGTTCATTAAATAGTTTGAAGGGTTTTCTATAGCTTCGTGAAGACCAAATGTTAAATAATATCTCCGTTTCCTTTCAAATAATTTATGTCAAATGGGGGCGACACTGGACCCCGAAAAATTTAGGCAGCACCTTAAATTAATATAATAAATATATAGGGAAAAAATACACTGAATGAGCTAGCCCCAAAGTAAGTTTGAGACTTGTGGTATGGGGTAAACACATATATAGATAAACATCTAAGACCCAGAACAGTTTGCAAAAGGCTATTTTCTAACTTGCCCTGACCGGTGATCGAATCCGGAACCTCTGGGTGGCGGACTAGCATGGTGACCACTACGCCATGAAAGTCTCACTGTCACGTCACAATTTCACTCATGCTTATCAAATGCGTCTTTCGAGCTAACATACTTGGCGCAAGTATAATTTAATACTTCTGTATTGTATTGTAATATATTCAATTAGATTCTATTGAATGAATAAGGCTGAATTGAGCGTTTCCTCTTTTTAAAAACAGATAATAAACGACATGTCACTTCGAGTTTCATTGTGATCAAAGAACCGACATGTCTTCACTTCACAGCGTGAATGCATGAATAAATTTAGCAATAAAGTGTTCCCTGCGTACTGGAGAGCCATTTTTGAAACGGTGAGTGGGTGGAAAAACCATTCGATTTGTGAAGCGAATGGGTTTTACAAGATTTTATTTTCAAGTTTCACATGTTTCGTTGTCTATCTTTATGTATATCCGCCATCAAAGTCAAATAAGTATATCTTTATTAACATGGGTTATTTAAAATACCTCTTTATAATTGTCACTTTGTTTTATTTGAAAGCGGCAGTAAACTTACAGCTAAATAACAAGTTTACTGCCGCTTCCTTAAATCTAACAAGTTCAATTTAAACTACTTCCCGGTTTCCGATTGAGCTGAAACGCACGCAAACGTATGTCACGCACGTGTCAATGCAATATTAATAGTGCATTGAAGCTGATCTGATGATAAAGCCGGAAGGTGACCATAGGAACTCTGTAATGAAACGACGCAACTCAATCAGTGTAATTTGTCCCTACTTATTTATATTATTTTATTTATTTATTTATTTACACAAATAATAGTACCACCCTAACGGACGGTTTTCCGACATTCCGACTATATCACGTGAGTTAACCGTTTACATTATTCATAAAAGATAAATCCCGAGACAAACACACACAAAATACGGAAGTAACTTTGAAATCCTTAGCCTCTTACGAAATCTTGTTTGCGCCCCGAGTTCCCGCGAGAAGTTGTTCTAAACAAACAAAACCGTTTGAAGGAAACAATCTTTTAGGGTTAAGACTCTTGTCTGCTAACGTTTCACTATATTCTCTCCATCCATCGGTTGTCTGAAAAAAATCGCATTTGTATACAGATAGGCGAGATTTGAATCATGGCAATAGGCGACGCGGCTAACCCATCACTATTTTGATTCCTTTTCCATCTTAACGCCCGCCACCACGCTAAGCGTGGCCTTTGGGCCTGACGGCTCTGGGCTCTGCCTACCCCGTCAGGGATATAGACGTGAAAATGTATCTGTATCTGTATGTATACAGATGTCTGATACAAATTGCGGAAAAGATGTCCTTGAGGGAAGTAATAAGTAATCCAAATAATGACCACACTTAACAGCCGCCAAAAACGACGCGGTATCAGTGTTTTCTAAAGTCAAAGTAAAAGTAAAAAAATATTCAAAATAGGATAAATTTCTCTTAAAATCTTAATCAAGGTAATTTAATAAACTTAATCTTAATTCAATCTGGCATAGGGTTCCGCTGGGTCTACAAACATTATTTTTTTAAATATTATTTGAGTGCTAAAAACTACTAGCGTTTCGGAACGATCACTGCTGGGAAGATTACGCCGAAATAAACCCAGTTCTATACACATTGAGATACTTGTATACAGTGCAACCCCGCACCACGCAGCGGGTCGCGGTGCATTATGTTAATTTCTAAGATATCTCTAAGATTAATTTCTAAAAAAATGCCAAGACAAACGCATGCAAATACGGAAGTAACTTTGAAACATTTTACGAAATCGTGTTTTCGCGCCGAGTTCCCGAGAGCGGTTTTTCTAAAGAAACGAAACCGTGAAAGAAACAACCTCTTGGGGTGAGGACCCTTGATTCTTCAAGCACCAAAGGTGTTGCTGTGAAGTGAGTGAGAACTGGAGTAGGTAACAGTCGCAGGGTCTCCTTAAGGCCCGAACCCCATCGAATTCCTTAGGAATTTATATACGATACATTTATTACTAACAACAATCGTATATGCAACCGACGTATATCGGCGCATCGTGCATTAAAATGTCCTTTTATTATTTTCATAAGCCCTAAATAAAAGTATTAATAATTTTACAAATATTATTATTATTATTTTTTTTATTATTTGGTTCGCAAACTGGTTGTTACAATATAAAGAAATATTCTAAAGTAAGTCTCAAAGTGTTACATAAACTGAACAACCTTCTAGGAGCGAACACAGCATTGCACACAAAATAAATGGCTCTCAGTAACAATATTTTAGACACCTATTTATTTAAAAAGAAAAAAAAAACAACATTTAACATATTAACAATCTTAAAGAAAGGTTATGCAAAGAATCTTTTAATTATATTGGGCGATGCACTGAAGATATCAATGTCGTGGCAAATTTTATTATATTGAGAACACATGCGAATTAGTGGCGAATGATGACGGTAATTTGTACGACACGAAGGCAAACAAAAAGCAATGCGATTATGCAGACGACTACTGGTTCTTGGGACAGATAATGATATTCTACTCAAGAGATCAGGGTTATCGATTTAAGCACTGACAATTTTATGCAGAAGTATAATATCAGCAGCTGAGCGACGATGTTGAAGTGAGACAATGTGAAAGTGTTCGAGTCTTGATTGGTAAGATTCTAACTGATGGCACTTATTCTGAGAATAAGTCAAATGGTACAGGAACCTTTTCTGGACACCCTCTATTCGATTGATATGTGTAGCGTACGATGGATTCCAAACAGGACTACAATATTCCAACAAACCACGGACGTAGCAATTAAAAAGCAATTTAGAAATTTCGGGCTCTTTAAAAATTTTGGTTTGTCGTATAACAAAACCAGCCAATTTTGAAGCTTTTTTAACTATATTGTCAATATGGTCTATAAAATCTAGCTTCCGATCCATAATGACACCGAGGTCACGAATATTTTCGACTTCTTGAAGATATGTTCCATTTATTGTATAATTCTGATTCTGCGAAATACGTTTACGTGAGAATTTCATAAAAAAGCATTTGGTTGGATTGATGATCATACAATTGTCATTACTCCATTGGCTGATTCTGTCCAAATCGTTCTGTAATATTATTTATTATATTATTTTCCCTTATCTTATCTTATACCTTTAAACGAGCAATTCTTGTATATTTATTTATATATTTCTGTGATCTCGAAAACGGCTCTAACGATTTCGCTGAAAATTGGTCTATAGGGGTTTTCGGGGGTAAACAATCGATCTAGATTAGTCTTATGTTTGGGAAAACGCGTATTTTCGATGTTTGAGATGTAACCGAGCAAAGCTCGGTCGCCCAGGTGCTTCAAGTATAAACTAGCAACATGACTGGATAGCACACACACTCATGTAGACACACTTATTATTATAAATTTTGTATAAACACGCTCAGAAACATATTATACATACTCATACATAAAATATCCGAATTATAATCCGGACATTGATCGGCTTATTAAGCTTTATAGGCCCTAATTAGGTAAGTTAAGTCATTCCATAGTTTTATAGCTGTACTAACCCAAATTCTCACCCAACGCCACTAGTAGGGTAGTAGGTTATATTTTTGTAAGGAAATGGAGTAAACGAGTGATCGTACCTAGAAGGTTTTTGAGGCATTTTTACAAGACAAAGTAAAAAGGAGGAGGATTACATGTTTCTCCGTGTATTTTCATCTGTTCCCTTGTATCGTCAATGGTATCCATTCAATTCTTAACTCATAATCAGGTCTTTTGTCTCCACTGCAGGAGCACGACCCTCCCCGTACTATTTATTTATTTTATTTATTTAACTTTATTACATGAATTGTAATCGGCGGACTTAAGGCCGTAGGCCTTTTCTACCTTTGTCGACCTACAGGTGGTGTTAACATGCAAACTTTTCGGAAATATGTGCAAAACTTTTTAATATTAAAACTGAAAACACTTACTTATAAATTATAAAACAAATGAAACCTACGCACATACCTATGTACTATCAGAGCCATACTTGGCTAGAGCAGCCAGAGGACTTTGTCTACGCTCTCCACTCTGACTAGACGGGTTGGAGAGATGGAAATGTTAACAAAACACTGTTTAGCTGGTATTTCCTAAGTAGCCTTCTACGAAATCCACGGGAGGACTTGGAGAGGCCCTATTCCACTCTGCCGGAAACCACATGGCTTATCCAATCTTAACTAATGAGGTACATTAGTAAGCGTCTCATCTGTGTTCAATATGGCGCTCTCTATATGCCAAATAATAAATTAAATCATATCGTGTAGGGTAGGGTATCAATTGTAATTTTACACAAAAAATGGAGGCCCCGTTGAGCGCATTGGTAGACGGGAAGATGGAAAGAGGGAATCAATTGTTGGCAACACCCGATTGCCGACAAGAAAAAAATATCGCAACGGTCATCGGCGGTTTGTAACGGAAGGGGCGGGCGCCGGCGTGAGAGGATAAAAACAACGTGCTACGGTCGCCGGCCCTCTTTTCGCTTGCATCATTCGGCGTGAACGGACAAAATACGCGTCATTAAGTTCAAATAATTCATTTGGTGATTTTTGTTAATTTTACTTGTTGCGTAAATTATTTTCCCTTAAAGTGATTAGTTAAAATTAATTTAGGTTATTTAGTCATTTTTAACTTTCTGTGTAGAATTTCGATAAATATATGGTTTTTTATATTTTGGTATCAGAGTTTAAATTAGTTCTTGCCCTCCAACTTTAGTGACACATAAATTAAGTACTGAGATAGTATCATTTTAATAAGGTGTCTTTTGTTCACATCAGAAGTTGCGAATCAACGTCCACAATGGGTCGAAGCAGGAAAAGGCGCGCCCGTTCCAGTTCGAGCTCATCATCATCGAGTTCCGATACCTCGAGCACCGGGAGCAGGCCTGCCACTCCGCGACGAAGGAGAAGCAAGGTAGCCCGAAAAGCTGACTCTGTGAGTAGACATACTTTAAATAGC
The DNA here is from genome assembly GCA_963555685.1 of Acrobasis consociella. Classification (NCBI taxonomy): domain Eukaryota; kingdom Metazoa; phylum Arthropoda; class Insecta; order Lepidoptera; family Pyralidae; genus Acrobasis; species Acrobasis consociella. The sequence goes on from OY743115.1 coordinate 1,158,987, forward strand.
ATGATCCCAGAATTTGATCCTATCAAAGATAACGTTAACGCCTGGCTAAATATCATCGAGTGTTATTCGACAACTTTTTCGTGGTCTGACGACGTTATTCGCTTCCAAGCTTTGAACAAGTTGAAAGGTTCTGCCAAAACTTGGTACGATGCTTTATTGCGTACTAATGACCTATGGCCAAAGTGGAAATGGGCAGATTGGGTAAAACGTATTTCAACAACTTTCAAAATAAAACGTAACATGTTCGATTTGCTTAAAGAAATAGTAGATAAAAAGCCGATAGACGGACAATCCTTGTATGAATTTTATTTCGAACAAAAAGGCAAAATTGACCGTTTAGGATTAACTTTTTCCGAACACGATATTATTTCAATAATATTAGGAAATATTTGCGACAATACCATAAGTACGGCAATCGAGGCTAGTAATTTCGAGTCATGCGATAGTTTTTCCAGTTTTTTGCATGGAAAAACTTACAAAGGTAGGACACAAAAGAGCGGTACCCTCGTACGAGAATCTAAATCTTCTTTCATTGCTCTCGCAGATAATTTAAATAGTCAATCATCGAGTAATGATCTAAGTAGTCATCAGATCCCTCCTAGTACAAATACTACGTCTGGAGATGTAAATACAAATAAAAATCAGTTTCGAAGTAAATTATTACGTTGCAATGGGTGTGGTGGTAATCATAGAAGGTTCCAGTGCGATGTACTAAAATGTGACTTTTGTAATAAAAGAGGTCATACCGAATCGTCCTGTTTCAAAAAAGAGCTTGTTACACCTAAGCCGGAAAAACAAGAGACTAAAAGTATAACTACCCTCAATGCAAGGAATAAATTTATTAAATCTATAAAAATAAATGGAATTTCTTACCCATCTTTTATCGATACTGGTAGTAGCTGCTCATTAGTATCTAAAGTTTTTGTAGAGAAACATTCAATTACTCAAATAATTTTGGATAAACCAGTGATTTTGCAAGGATTTCTAAAAGGTAGTTTGACAACAGTATCGAGTAAAATAACAGTGAGTTTGGAAATAGATTCAGTGCGTCTTAATAAAGTTGATTTTTATATTTTAAATGATTTAGCAGATTGTGATATCCTGATAGGTCGTAATGTAACGGAAAATTCTGATCTCATGTATTCAAGAGTAGGAGAATCCTTTACATTTAATTACGCAGATAAATTTATGAATTTTTGTAATAATGTCAATGAGTTTAAGTTTAATGCACAGTCTAATCATAATGATCTTATTTTACTTTTTGAAAAATACAAATCTTGTTTTGCTGATACTATTAGCCAACTAGGTAAAGTAAATAATCATGAGATGGTTATAGAGTTGACAGAGTCACGCCCAATTCAATATAGGCCTTACAGAACATCTATTGCAGATCGACAAATTATACGTGACATCATTAAGGAACTTTTAGAAAATCAGATCATTCGTGAGAGTAGGTCAGCTTATGCTAGTCCCGCGTTATTAGTGAATAAGAAAAATGGAGAAAAAAGACTGTGTATCGATTACCGAGCGCTCAATAAAATCACAGTTAAGGATAAATATCCGATGCCTCGAATAGAGGACCTTATTGATAGGCTTCAAGGCTGCTATTATTACACAAATTTGGATTTGAAAAGTGGATATTACCAGATTTTAATGGAAAAAAAATCTGTAGCTAAATCTGGATTTATCACAGAGGACGGGCATTTCGAGTTTTTGCGATTGCCATTTGGTTTAGTAAATGCGCCGTCGTGCTTTCAGCAGATGATGCATAAAGTTCTCGGAAATCTAAGATTTAATAACGTTATTATTTATTTAGACGATGTGTTGATTGTGAGTAAAACCATAGAAGAAAATTTGAAATTATTAGTCTGTGTTGAAAATTTTTAAAGATAATGGACTTACGTTAAATATGAAAAAATGTAACTTTCTAATGACTGAAATAGAATTTTTAGGTTACAAAATAAAAGCTGGTACTATCAAACCGAGTGAAAATAAATTAGTGGCTGTTAAAAATTTCCCCAAACCGAAATCTGTCCATAATTACGTCAGTTCTTGGGCCTAATTAGTTACTTCCGGAAATTTATTCCTAACTGTGCTCAACTGTCTAGTCCACTTACAAAATTGTTAAAAAAAGATAGCAAATGGATTTGGCAAGACTTACATGAGCAAGCGTTTCAGACTCTCAGGAATGCTTTGACTTCAGATAATGTGTTGGTAATTTACGATCCTTTAAAAACTAGTGTATTGTATACAGATGCGAGTAGGGACGGTATAGCTGGCGTGCTCATGCAGGTAACAGATCAAGGTGAAAAACCTGTTCATTTCTATAGCAGACAGACTAACGAGGACGAAAAGAAATACCACTCGTTCGAGCTTGAACTGTTAGCTATCGTGAGTTCACTTGAAAAATTTAGGATATACCTGTTAGGTACTCGTTTTAAAATAATAACCGACTGCAACGCGGTAAGATACGCATTGACAAAAAAGGAAATCATTCCTCGTATAGCACGATGGGTATTATTTACCCAAGATTTTGATTATGAAATCGTTCATAGAGAGGGAACACGTATGGCACATGTTGATGCTCTCAGTAGGAACCCCGTGCAAATAGGCGAAAAATCAGAGTCGGAAATTATAATGTCCATAACAGAAGCAGATTGGTTGCTTTCTGTGCAATTACAAGACCCTGAAATCGCTAATGTTAAATCCATATTAGAATCCGGCGATAGGGATAATAATAAACACATTTTCGATCATTATGATTTATTAGGTAGTAAAGTGTACAGACTGACAGATGTTGGTCGCCGCTGGGTAGTACCAAAGCAATGTATCTGGCAAATCATAAAAGCGAACCACGATGACGTAGGGCATTTCGCTTTGGACAAGACAATAGAACGAATACAATCTTGTTACTGGTTTCCAGGCATGAGGCATATCGTTAAAAAGTACATTAAAAATTGCATAAATTGTATATACTTTAAAAACAAAGGCGGCCCAAAAGAAGGATTTTTATATCCCATTCCAAAGTATGCAAGACCATTCCATACATTGCATATGGACCATTTGGGTCCATTTGTCAAAACTAAAAATGGCAATAAATATTTATTAGTGACTGTGGACGCTTTCACTAAGTTTGTGTTCATTGCCGCAGTCCCAACAAATAATTACGAATCCGTAAAAACCGAACTGGACAATATTTCAAAAATTTTTGGCAATCCGAAACGGATAATAGCAGATTCAGGAGCATGTTTTACAGCAAAACTTTTTGGTCAATATTGCACGGATAGAAACATACGTTTACATATAATAGCAACTGGCATGCCCAGAGCGAACGGACAAGTCGAACGTTTTAATAAAACCATTCTGGACGCGTTAAAAACTTTAGGCGCAAACTTATCAGACGACAAATGGGATGAATGCGTTAAAACCTTACAACTGGGTCTAAATAGTACCTACCACAAAACAATAAAAGCTGTACCAAGTGAAGTGCTGTTCGGATACAGACTACGCTTGGATAGCGATAACATAGCTCCGGACCACGAAAATGAAATAATCGATGTGACACGTTTACGCCAAAAAGTTGACGAGAATATCAAAACAAGTGCCGCTTATCAAAAGCAGAGGTTTGACAGCACTCGTTGCAAGGCAAAAGTTTATAACGTTGGGGATCTTGTACTCATCAAGATACAGAGCCAGAGTAATGATGGTAGAAGCCGCAAACTGCTCCCGGTATTTAAAGGGCCTTTTCGAGTTGACAAAGTACTTGATAACGATCGATATGAAGTAATCGATATAAAAGGCAGCGAGCGAAGCAACAAACCATACACAGGAGTAGCCGCAGCTGAAAATATGAAGCCATGGATTGCCATTGATGATTACGCCAGTGATGCCTAGAGGTAATGCACGAATTTAAGTTATCGTGTTGGCAAGGTCAGTAATTTTCATATGTTGATGCACATTCAATTTTTCTAGATTTTAACTTTTTTTATGTGATTTTACCTCTTGTCACATGAAGTAAAACAACAATAAATAAATTGGTTGTTAAGTGTAATTCATAGGACCATATAAGAATATAACTATAATTTATCTTAGAGCCAGCTACACACTGCCTGCATAGACACTGTATGTTCCGTTTTATGGTAAATTGAACGGCACTCAGAGCGTGGTGTAAAACAGTGCGTTTAAAGCATTGTAGAAACATCATTGCATAAAAATGCTAAATCGTTTACCCTAAAGCAGACTAATAATAGTGTATATTGCCAAAAAAAAAAAAGTAAAATTTTCCTTTTCATGTATTATACCATTACTTGTCTCTGCTTACAGTTCTCCACTGGCTCATAGAAGCGTTCGGGGCGAACGCCTTGCAGCATGGCCGTGTTGGCAACACCCGATTGCCGACAAGAAAAAAATATCGCAACGGTCATCGGCGGTTTGTAACGGAAGGGGCGGGCGCCGGCGTGAGAGGATAAAAACAACGTGCTACGGTCGCCGGCCCTCTTTTCGCTTGCATCATTCGGCGTGAACGGACAAAATACGCGTCATTAAGTTCAAATAATTCATTTGGTGATTTTTGTTAATTTTACTTGTTGCGTAAATTATTTTCCCTTAAAGTGATTAGTTAAAATTAATTTAGGTTATTTAGTCATTTTTAACTTTCTGTGTAGAATTTCGATAAATATATGGTTTTTTATATTTTGGTATCAGAGTTTAAATTAGTTCTTGCCCTCCAACTTTAGTGACACATAAATTAAGTACTGAGATAGTATCATTTTAATAAGGTGTCTTTTGTTCACACAATTTGAAATTATGAAGTAAAAGATATACAACGTAAAAGGGATACATACATAAATACTATCACGTCTTTATCCCTAACGGGGCAGACAGAGCATTTTGGGTCTTGCGGTTCTATGCAGAGCCCAGGGCCGCAAGACCCAAAAGCCACTTTTAGCGTCATGGTGGGCGAGAAGATGGAAAAGCAATCAATACAGTGATGGGTTGCTAGCCGCATCGCCTGTTAACATGATTTGCATTTTTGCCCATTCCCTCGATCGGCTTTTACGATCTGCGTGGGAAGAGAAGCAGCTGGTACATTCTAAGTTTTTTTATTCCTCCCAGACCAGCATAAAAGGGATACCCGTAGAAAATCGTACCACGGGCTATACTAGATTCATCGTCATCATCATTTCAGCCGCACAACGTCCACTGCTGGACATAGGCCTCTCCCAAAGATTTCCAAAATGACCGATCTATACTAGATTACTATTACATAATGATAATAAAACAGTGTAGTGTAGACTCGCTCTATAGACTTAGATATAGATAACAATACCTGGAAATGTTTTTTTTTTTAATTAACCTGTTTCGTCCCACTGCTGTATTTTTTTTTTGGCACAGGTCTCTCCCATTTCCTTCCACGTGGAAGGAAATGGAAATGATTATAGCTTAGAATTACTTTCCTTTTCCAGCGGTTTCCCAATACTTACCGAAATAGAAAAGGCACCATTACCTTTATTATCACGGCTCCATTGTTAAGAGGCCGTCTATTAAATTTGACAAATTTCACTCAACTTTGCGTCGTGTTTTTGAGAAAACTACAGGATTATCATTAAATTTATTTATATATTATGAAAGATAATATCATATTATTTAGCATGAGTGAACCATTTTGCCTATGAACTTGCTTGTTTTAGTATAATTCACTGGAATCTAACGTGCGTTTTGCCAAATTTCGCAAGACGCGTGGCGGGGCTTTCGAGATTTTCAAATGATTTAATCATTAACACCCAGTAAAAAAAATACACAAATATAGCTGAATAAGTATTTTATGACATGAGTGAAGCTTTTTTCATTGTTTTTTTTAAATTCACAAGGAAAAAAAATCAACAAGTCGCGTAATTTTCGCCGAAATCGATGTAAATAAAGTCGCTTGTATTTGTGTTTTGAGCTCCTATTTTAGAAAAATAAAAATAACGTTACAAACGCCATTTCATGCCCTTTTTAAATATGTCAAACACATCATAATTATATTTTTTTAAATAATGTAAAAAAATAAAATCATATCGCATAAAAATTTATTTAAATAGGATGCGGTTTACTCCCCGACGGCAGTCCGCGCGCAGCGCTTACAGCGAGAGGACGTATTTCTTTGCGCCAACGCCGACCTTGTAGTCACTGTGCGATGACGTGCGCAAACCATAGAGTGACTGATAGGATTTGATCATTGGAAAACTTGATTACTTATAGTAATTTATTTATGTCGTTGAACTACTGTCGTAAATATAATGGGCAATCGGATAAATTTTTCAAACTTGAAAAGAAATAGAAAATTTATTAAGTTCTCCCTAATTGCCACGTATTTCTGAAATGAAGATGTTGCTCCCATTCCATCGCTGGGCGGTGGTGTTCAGCGCTGGTGTGGCCCTAAGCCATATGCGTAGGCACTGTCTGCTCCGCGGTGGAAAGGGACGCGATGTAGCGGCCATTTTAAGAAATTCAGTTTACATGAAAATGCGATTTCACTAATATCGTCTAAGTAACCAAACATAATTATTGAAAGATTTTTTATATTTAATTTGCCGTACTTATTTGAAGAGTGTAGCACGGCAGCTGAGTGCTGGCACCGGATGCCGTCCTCCACACCCCAAATTTAAGATGAAACAAATTTTGAAAAATAGTTAAATTCATTTTTATTCCAAAAACTTGTTAGTAAAAACTTTAATTTGGAGAATACAGTCTCCGATTATGTTGGAGGATGCAGACTAAAAAAAAAATAGAATCGGCAAACGAGCTAAAAATAGAACGTTGATAATGTGAATCGGAAAAATAAATACTATGGTGCCACTAATTCTGCAAAAGGCAAAAAGTAAGCTTAAGTAAGTCACTAGACAAGACGTTCGTCAGTTTGGTCTCTAGACTGGACCTGATTTGTTAATTAAAACTGAAATTATCAGGCGAGACGATGAGATTTGGGAAAATAAAATGTAAGACCGGTTGATAAATTTTTATCATAAATTATTACTACTGGAAATCATCGATCCGCCTAAATGTCGTTTAATGAAACTCCTGCAGCTATTAGCCCTATATTATAATTAATACGTGCTTGTACCTTCAATAAGTATCCTAGCTATTGTTACGAAAGTGGGGTTTGAGATTTGGAAAAAAATGCCAACACTCTTCTTAGGGAATTTATTCACTATGCAACCAAAGATTGACACACTAATATGGTCTTCGAAACGTCCATTGTCCAAGTCTTCATGCAGTCATAGTCCAAAATTCGTCGCTGAAGTCGTATAGGTTACGCGCCGATAATATTTGTTAAATATCTTTGAAGTTATCTCACCACTTTTATATACGCCTGCCAAGGTACGAGAATACATATTTCTAGAAAATTCATGTGCTTGACCCTCCGTCACCCCGACTTAGAATGTTAGTGTTGGTTGACCGATGTGAACTCGGGATTATTCTCAAACATTCCACAACCTTCTTTTTAATTCTTCATCATTCTGGATTATTCTATAAACTTCTAGAACATTCCACATTATTTTAGAACTTGCTAATTCTTCTGGAATTCTCTACTTCTAGTAGCTTTGCGACACTATTTCTCATCATTGTGCTAAATTTCATCGAAATCCGTTTATATGTTATAAATAATTCTTTTGAGCACGCAAGGTTTAAAACGGTAGTCAGATTTGCGTGCTAAAATGAGGCTTTTCTGCAATAATTTTCATTGAAAATCAGAAGCAAAAGTAGCGTTTCCTGTCAAGCAGATTTGTATGTGTACTTTTTAAATGTATACTCAGACAAATTATACCAATTTTCTTAATTCTACAGTTTTATTTATTTTATTCGATAATAAGGAAGGCAACTTCTAATCTAGCGATGCAGTCGTGTGTTTCATGAACGCGCTACTGCATCGCAACATTCTCCATCGGTTTATGACCAGCGACTGCATAGCTACCAACGAATTCAGCGTGTGCTACCTCCCTAAACTCCTTTTCATTCGATATACACGCTGACTTTTCATTGGTTTTGGAAAAAAATGTCATCGTGTAAAAAAATTCTTCTATCCATATTTGTGTATGACAAGACAAAAATGTTGCGAAAATGACTTCTGATCGAGACCACGTAGTGTTAAAGAAAAGATTCGCATAGATTCCATGACACGTGTTTATCTCCACCGTCAATGCCCCAGAAAGCTTGTAAAAAAATTTTCACCAAAGACATTTAATTTCTACCTTCATTATTTATTCAGAATGAATTCTCACCAACCGGTCAATTAGTGCTGCCAGTTTTTTAAATATCCATCTGTTCGTTACAACTTGCCACAGATACCCGACCGTACGAACGTACCAACTGTATCAATCGACTTCCACTTAGGTTTTATTAATTTAGCAACACTTATGGCAACTGCCAATACTGTTTACAAATCGTGATACTTATTAGCTACAACAGATCTAAGAGTTTTAAATAAAGGTAATACTTAATAGTAGTTACGCCTGACCAAAACTGCCGCGTGAGCTCGATGAACTCTGTCGGGCCGGCCAGGTGGTGGTACTACTAATTGATCTCACGATTTTTTGTTTCTGAATTTTTATTTTAACTAGCTATTTAGGTATTAATAACGATCCTTATGAAGTGGCTTTCGGCACTAAAACCATTGAAAAATCACCATATAAAGAGTAATATGGAGTAATATGGCTTACAATCAATGATAAGTAATACTTTGCACTACCTAATTTGCTAAAACTTGCCTTATTTAAGTTTCTATACAAATTAAATAATGTGCGTGCTCAACTCTGCTAAAGTACCTGGGTGACCGAGCTTTGCTCGGTTACATATCAAACATTAACTACATTTTAAACTTGTCTAAAAACAATACAAAGTAAAAAATTATATATAAACTTGAACATAAAAAAACAAAAGTACTCATTAACAGTCACCGAGTGGGATTCGAACTTGTAACACTCTTTCTAGCGGTCCGCATTCTTAACCGCTGAGCCAAACGGATGGCGGCCGGTGCGGAAAAATTAGCGACTATATTCTGCGTGAAAAGAAAAACGCATGAAAACTCGAAAACACGCGTTTTCCCAAATATAAGACTAATCTAGATCGATTATTTACCGCCGAAAACCCCCATATACCAATTTTCAGCAAAATCGTTAGAGCCGTTTTCGAGATCATTGAAATTTATAAATATATAAATAAATAAATATACCTACAAGAGTTGCTCGTTTAAAGGTATAAATTAAAGAATAGAAGTCTCCATTATTATCACCTTCACGATTTATCATATTATTTTATCATAATATTTTTTACTTACCCGTAATCCAAAGCACTCAAGGATTTAATATTCATATATTATTACTCGCATTTAAATTAGGATGGCATTTACTATGTAATAAAACTTTTACCAAAATTTGAATAATATCTGTTAGTTTATACCAGTTAGTAAGTTAGAAAATCTTTATTGCACCAAAACATAATGTACCACCAGTATATTTAACCAAAAAACATCAACGATCGCCGAGCGCGCTACACCGCGCTTTACGTCGCCTACGTAGCTCTGTGTGTGTGAGCGGCATGTCGTTGTGTGCGTGCGCCCGCTGCCAGCGTGCAAAAAGATTACAGCGGGCTCTTAACGTGGTATTTATAGCTATATTATAAGGAAAATTACATATCTATTAATAGATCGAGGGTATTTTGCTTCCATATAGACATATAATTCTTACTTTTGACGACCCCCGTGGCGTAATGGTCACAATGCTAGTCCGCCACCCAGAGGTCCCGGGTTCGATTCCCGGTCAGGGTAAGTTGGTAAATGGACGTTTTTAAAATGTCCTGGGTCTTGGATGTTTATCTATATATGTATTTATGTTAAAATATAGTATCGTTGAGTTAGTATCCCATAACACAAGTCTCGAATTTACTTTGGGGCTAGCTCAATCAGTGTAATTTGTCCCTATATATTTATATTTATATATTTATGGTTTTTTCCAATCCTACACGTGTCACTAAATATACTGCAATTATTACAAAGGCAGATTTAGATCATAATACTGAACTATGATTATTTTTTGTTATTTGAGCCTTTTTGACACAAGAAATATAAGTATATACGGAGAAACCACTCAGATTGAGATTCCCCAAAGTAAGTTCGGGAGTTGTGATATGGGATACTAACTCAATAATACTGTGGTGTATAAGAAATACATATATAGATAAACATCCTAGACCCAGGTCTATCTGAAAAAGATAATTTTCCATCTTGACCCGAGGGGGGATAAAACCCGGGACTTCCGTTGTGACAGCGTAGCATGACAACCACTAGGCCACTGACATAATAGTGTACAAACCCTTTTATACAATATCACGTCTTTTTATTTATTTATCCAATTATAAATATAAATAATCGACGCCTCAGGGGATCCAAGGGCTGGTGCGCATTTTGGCCAAAGGCTCAGCTTGGCCATTCAACGCGGAAATGCCGCCAGCCTCTTGGGCACTCTACTCTGCGAGCGCAGCGATTAAGGCTCAATTTTTTATATAATTTGATTTTTTTTTTTATTGTATTTATATCTAGTTTAGTTTTTATCAATACTTAGTATATATAGTTTTAAGTTATTTAGTTTAATCTCAATATAATATCTTAGTATAAAATAAAGAGGTTAAGAACTTAGCGGAAGGAAGAGAGACATGGAAAGCACTCCACCGACAAGTGCCCAGCTCTTAAATATAAGAAGAAGAAGATAATATATTTGTATTATTTAAGTTAATATTAAATAAAGTTTAATATAAATTAAATCTAAATATTAGTATTTATCTCATAAGGTAAGACAACGTCTTAAGACCCCGTTTTTGCGATTTCCGTTATGGGGGAAACCAATAAAAAGAACCTAAGCAAGCTACCCAACATTACCTCAACGGATCGGATAGGGTTTTTTAAACATAATGTATTACTTTCCTTCTAACTAATTTTACTAAATTTCCTTTACTAAATTCTCTTTTAAAAGAAAAGTTCACGCCCTTTTAAACTCCCTTTCTTCATAAAGTCATCGTCATCAATTCTTCTCTTCATAACTATGTATTTGTATGTTAGGTAATATAAGTAGATGTGTATGTATTTGTGTGTATTGTATAAATAGAGTATTCATTCTGATATTTATATATAGTATATATAGTAGGTAAAAAAAAACTTAGAATGTACCAGCTGCTTCTCTTCCCACGCAGATCGTAAAAGCCGATCGAGGGAATGGGCAAAAATGCAAATCATGTTAACAGGCGATGTAGCTAGCAACCCATCACTGTATTGATTGCTTTTCCATCTTCTCGCCCACCATGACGCTAAAAGTGGCTTTTGGGTCTTGCGGCCCTGGGCTCTGCATAGAACCGCAAGACCCAAAATGCTCTGTCTGCCCCATTACGGATAAAGACGTGATAATATGTATGTATAGTAGGTATATAATATAATTTTATATTACTTAGTAATATTTTAGAATGTACATACGTATATTGGATTGCTTTTTTGTGCCGCATAATTTTCTCTGTTTATCCCTATGGTTGACAGGGAGAAAATGCTTTTAGCATTAAGTCCGCCATTTGGTAAAAGTATATGTACTTTGGAACAATAAAGTTTGATAAAATAAAAATAAATCTTATACCTTTAAACCAGCAATTCTTGTATATTTATTTATATGTTTATAAATTTCTGTGATCTCGAAAACGGCTCTAACGATTTCGCTGAAAATTGGGGGCTTTTCGGGGGTAAACAATCGATCTAGATTAGTCTTATGTTTGAGAAAACGCGTGTTTTCGAGTTTCATGCGTTTTTCTTTCCACGCAGAATATGATCGCTAATTTTGTCGCGCCGGTCGCCATTCATTTTGGCTCAGCGGTTTATGATGCGGACCGCTAGAAAGAGTGTTACGGGTTCGAATCCTACTCGGTGACTTACTTTTGTTTTTTTATGTTCAAATTTATATATAATTTTTTATTTTGTATTGTTTTTAGACAAGTTTAAAAAAATGTAAAGCTCGGTCGCCCGGGTACTAAAATATTACAAAAGTAAACTCAGCACATTCCCAGAGAAGTGACTCCTGCGGTCATTGACACAGCTGCAGTCTGACAACTGAAATGAAACTATTTGCGAGACGTGTCGCAGTTTGCAGAGCTATATTACATGCGGTGACATTGCATTTATCCAGCTAATACCGTACAGGTATGAGACCGTACCTGTGTACCGTATATCTACGAGATTTTCCTAAATGTTGTTAGAAAATCTGAACATGATTATACTCTCATCCGCTAGTTTTGAACAATCAAATACTTTTTTGACCTTTGGCTTGCGGAGGTAAGACGGCAGTCGCTCAGTGTAAAAACCAGTAACCTCGTCAAATCACCTAGGTTAGGTAGCGGATGGGCTCTAAAGCATTACTGCTGAGGATGCAACCGGGAAAATACGCTCGGATGATGAGAACAGAGAATAAAACGTGTTTTAATCTCTCGACAGTAGCGCTATTTCCTGAAAAAGTCAGATAAGGTATCAAAAGGGTCAGAAACATTCCCACATTGCACACGCTTATCTGTGGCAACGGCCTTCACTCCGTTTATTTGCGTTATAATGTTTATTATTTGCCCTTTTCGACCGAATTGGGTATTTTCCTTAGCAAAAAATAAATAAACAAAATAATAAATAACAATAGTCTTTGAACATATTAATTTTAACGTGGTTTTAAATTGATTATTGCAGAAAACTGACAATAAAGAGCGCTATTTGACTCCAAAAAACTATGACGTCATCGGCCTGTATTTCATACAAAATCTCATAAAAACTGTTTGTTTTAACGTTTATAAAAAAGTATCTGATTTGACTTGTTGGAAAATAGCTTAAAAAGTTTATCATTTTGACGCGTATCTCTATAGACTTTCAAGATTCTATTTATCTGGCCTTAGCGACGACGCGACAGCTACTATATGTATTTATTTTGCAAGGTTTGTAGTTACCTACAGTGCCGTGTAGTTTTCGCCAAAGTAGAATAGGGCTTCTGCAAGTCCTCCCGTGGATGTCGTAGATGGCGACTTAGGAAATACAAGCTAAACAAAGCTTATAAACATCAATGAGACCTCTCCAAACCGTCTGGCCAGCGAGGAGAGTGTAGGCCAAATCCTCTGGCCAAGAATGGGTCTGGTAGTACAGAGAGGGTCGTGCTCCTGCAGTGGAGACAAATATACCTGATGAGTATTATATTAATAGTTAAATAAATTATGAATGTTTGTATGTATGTAACTTCTTATGGAGTGTGTTAATAGGTAACTAACACCGGTGTCATTAGGGATTGTTCCATTTAAATCTGTTGTCAAAAAACAAGACACATTAATAGTATTACGGGACTTACAGCGATGAATACATACATATATACATACTATCACGTCTTTAGACCCTGGAAACTACTAATTGTATAGTGGATCATAAATGTCACTATATTTCTGTCGGCTGTCGTAATCCCAAATAGGGTTGTTCCTTACCCTTTGTATTTATGAATGGCAACCCTCTTTAGGGCTGTAAGCGCTGAGTATTGTATTGTCAGACCGTAAATAAGACCTTGTTCTTGGTAAATGGACAGTATGATACCTGCATTATGAAGACTTATGTCTTCAAACCTACTTTGAAGATATAACAATGTTCGGCTTTTTTGTGTGTGTATGCGGCCAACATATGAAATGGAGGGTCCTCCACTACCGACAAGCAAGCTCTTAACCCATTGACCACCATGGATTCCAGACACAATAGTAAAACAATCAAGGTGTATCAAAAATTATACACATTGCGCTGGGCGTGTTAAATTTAAAGAAGAGGTGGCCACCGCTAGTGTCAGATTTCAAGTGCCTTAAGGCTCCTCCCCGCGCTAGCGACCTTAAAAACAGAAAAAAATTAATTTCTCTTTCTGTAAGTGAGATTATTAGAAACCCTCATACAACTTTTTAGCTAGTATCCTGAAGTTTCATTAGAACCTCGAAAGTCATTGAAATACTATCCGGTTTAGAAACCTTTACAAAAAGAGTCAAAAATGGCCGTTTTTAGTATTTTTTGCAAAGGAAAATTTTCGAGGTCCTAATGAAACTTAAGGATACTAGCTAAAAAGTTGTTCGAGGGTTTCTGATAATCTCACTTACAGAAAGAGAAATTAATTTTTTTATGTTTTCAAGGTCGCTAGCGCGGGGAGGACCCTTAAACGTCTGACATAGGACACAATGATAACGACCGGGAACAGTCCGAAAAATGGAGGAGCTCAAGACAATTTTATGCCACTTATGGTCACCCATCTCTTCAAAATGAGACTTTTTTAAGAGCATTAAATGACGGGCATGTGAGGAACTAGAGGAGACAATGAGACACATTTTGTGTAGCTGCGACTAAATGGCTGGAAAGCGTATGGACCTCTTTGTTGAAGTTCTGAAGCTTATCATTTCAGCCGCACAACGTCCACTGCTGGACATAGGCCTCTCCCAAAGATTTCCAAAATGACCGATCTAGAGCGGCTTGAAAAAGCTTATACGCGTTCAGAAATCTCGGATGAGTAAGGCAGGGTGGTAGGTACAATATTATCTAAAGATAACACGTGCTTACAAACGTGGACCCCAAAGCAAGATAAAATGTGGTCACCCATCTAAATGCGGACCACGCCCGGGGTTACTTAACTTGCGAGAGCGCTAGCAAAGCTTACTCCCACAGGACTACCGAGCTCTTCATCTACAATACATGACACTCATATTATTCAGATGGATTCATGTAGTCGTGAATTACAAGATTTTCTGAGATCCAATTTTTCAAATTTGAAAGCATTAAGCTCTGATTTCAGTTCAGAAAATTTCATTCTACTTTTAGCCATTTTAAAATGTTATTATTTCTGTCATCAATCCATAAATAAATTACGCTTTCGCACTTCAGCAAACAGGAACAGAGGCAGCACTTTAATTTACTCGAAAAAATTGTTACTAAACCAGTTAAAGACTATGAGATGTATTTTATTATTCGGTAATAATTTACTATAAATATAATAGTGATTATAAATCTTACATATTTTTTCATAAGTTTGTTTGCTACTTTTTCTACAAAAAAATATTTTTATATTTATTATACACAAGTCTATACAAAACAAGTTCATGTCAGTTACACTATCTCAAGAATGCCTGGATTGATTTAGATATAATTTTGTATGGATACAAAATTATATCTAAATCAATTTAAGACCCGGGTAAGGATATATAATAGGATAGTTTTTATCCTGAATCTCCCACGGGAAGCGGAGCCCGCGTATATAGCTAGTATTAATTTAAATACAACTTGACAATTATCAAGTGATACAAATATCCAAAGGTAAATAAATTATTTTTATTTTTGACTTTTAAATAGCAACGTGGCCCGGAAAAAATATATTTTCTTCACATATTATGATAATATTACATTATAATATGAACTGACAGTTTCTTAAGCTAGTGCGCTATATGGGTGATGGGTTCGAATCCCATTCTCCTTTTGCCTGACTGACAGCCTGCATAGAAAAATATCTACCTAGTTAACAAAGTTCCATTTTACAACGTTCAGTAGTTTTGCTATGCATTGTTCGTCTGACAGTTACAGAAATGATGCAGTACATATACATTCATACAATGGTCCTTTTTTACGGCATTTTTTTTTTTCTTATGTCAACATTATTTTCCTTGCGAAAAGATTTTCAGTTTCGGTACTGAATTCACCCTTAAAAATTGGGTCAGTATATTTTGTTAGAGCCTTTTTACAATATTTTAAGGCGTGATTCAGTTCCACCATTTTAAACAATTTTTCGTAATAAAATTGGCCGTAAGGATACAACTTCTACTCTCTACTTGGATTTGTATGAGAACTTGAAGCTTTTCGTATTTATATTTACTATTTACGTATTTATTATTTGCATTATACTTAATAAAAAAGGACATTGTATACAGGCTCTAACAATGTATATACTGAAACAATTTTAAAGGTTAATTCAGTTCATGATACTATACAACTTTTTGCAAGGAACGTAATGTCGAAATATGAAAAAAAAAATGCCATCACGAGTTCACCGATCAGCTGACCCGAGTTTGAAAGAACCGGAAAGCAAAAAATCTTTTTCATATTTTACCAAATGTTCCTTTGGTAAAATTGGTTAGTATCATGAACTAAATTCACTCTAAAATAGTTTCAGTATATTTTGTTAGACCTTATGAAAAAAGCTAGGTCTACTTTCGATTTTCTCAACACCTCTCACTAACCAATGACGTTCAGGAAAAAGCTAAAAAAACCTATACTATACTTACTTATTATATAACACTTAGCGTAGTTGCAAAGAATCGGGCATTCAAACATTCAGACATTTAGGCTGTTAACATATTGCGGGCGGGACACTCAGAGAGACAGAGTAAGTCGCTCAAAGGGGAAAAAAACAAAAAAATATTTGTTTATGGCAAAGACTTTTTTTTTACTCAAACCGTAACAAGAACTAACTTGAGTACATTTAATACCTCATCTCAAAACCTGAAAAGCCAGTGAGGGCACATAATAGTAATTTTATTCATGAAACACTTCAATCTAGAAACCATAACGGCGTATAAACACCTCTCATCTCAGCCACTTTAAAAAGGCGTAAACGTGACATAAACCTTATTTCCGTGGTTTAATAAATCTCGAAAGGTCCCAAGAAAACGCCGACCTTTGCATAAAAAAGATAAGTGGAGTGATAACAGTAATTTACTTACATTACAGGGTGGATGTCAAGTCATCGCCATTAGGGGCCTAAAGGCCCGCCAAAAAGTAACGCCAAAATTAAACGTTTTAATTTTCTGTCACACCACAACACACTATACTTTGCTCAGAAAAAAAAAACTCACTAAAAAGTATTCACTTCAAAAAAGGTAGAGTTTGGAATAAAAAAGAAAAATAGTTACTGGCTAGTTGGAGTTCGGAAATTGAAAAGCGACGTTCGAAGTTTGCTCAGAGATCGCGCGCGGCAGTTCGCTGTGGAGTCCCGAACACGACTGATCCCGACATAGAGAGGCTGTCCTGTCAAGGAGCACGCAGCGAAATCGTCACGACAAATGTTTCACTTTTCAATTTTTCACCGAATCATGACACAGAGCCACGGTTACCGTGCTTGTGAATAGTTTAATCGATCTGGGATTTAGTATGGAGTTATAAGGCAGTGCGAGCTTTGACAATTACAAACTCCATGCTGAAACCCAGTACCAAAATAATATAACCCAAAACCATGGTATAATAAAACAGGTATTCTCTTCCCGAGATGGAACTTCACTACGTCACAGAGTGATGCCACTGATTGTTCTTTTCATTAAATTTAAGGACTTTCTCAATTAGTTCATAAATATTACATAATATATTAACTATTTAGTATCTTGCGATTCTCGTGTGATTCATCAATCCTATATTTTATAAATTGATATAATTGATTATTAATTCGAAATAGGTATATAAATTTCAAAAATGCATTACGCGCGGGTAATCCAATTTCACACAGTGGCAACATATCAAACTGATGACGTAGTCAAGTTTCACCTACGTCATCAGCTGTCACGGGAAGAGAATACCTTATTTTATTATACCAAGCCCAAAACTATACTATCGCATAAGTAGGTACTCGTCGGCTCTTAGCTAGGTAGGCAACAAATTTGCGCAAGAAATTGCATAGCAATAAGATAGATAGGGATAGAGACCAAAAGAAAAAGTAACAAAGAAATAATGAGCACAATGGGCGGTCTTAAGAATTCTTCCTGACAACCAGCGCCTTTTCCGTATTCCCCAGTTTTTAACATAATTAAAGCTATTGTATTGTATATTTTCGGCCAATTGATCTTCTGTCGATTTATTTTCCGTCAAAGACAGGGTCTGGAAATGGCGGATTTTATGAAAAGGCGGGAAAGGTGGTAGAAACAATAATGGCGGCATTGTCGTCGTGATGAAAAGGTTTCCGACACGTGCGCGTGTGAGATGCCGGCAAATCTTTCTTTAAGAGTCAGTTCAGATAGAGGAAAAACACCCGAGCAATTTACTAACTCAATCTATATCGATCGATACATATAATAAAACATAAAAAAAATGTTTTTGTACATTAAACATGTGTCAAAAAATTTGGGGCTATGGACACATATTAAGGGTCCGGCGGACCTAGACCAAAATACAACTTTCCATACAAACGTAGTCTACGTTTTATTTCAAAATGACATGTCCGATTTGGGCAAAATTTTGTAATTTCAAAGATATTGCAATTATCTAGGTTTATATTAAGTTTCCGACAGTAAAAATATGAACTTGAAATAGAATATAGTGTTTTATATCATTTTTGACCATTAGTATGGGAAACTTCTAAATCGTTATATTTTCTTTCCAGTTCATAATTTTACTATAGGAAACCCAATATAACCCTAGATAATTGCAATTTCTTTACAATTACCAATTTTTACCGGAATCTGACATGTGGTTTCAAAATTAAACGTGTACTACGTTTGTATGGAGAAGTCTAGGGTCGCCGGACTCTTAATAGAGTAAGATTTTTTTTTAAATGTCTGTCTGTTTGTACACGCTAATCTCCCGAAATACTGGACGAATTCAAATGAAACTTTTTTTGTTATTATAGCTGTTGCCTGGGCAACATATAGGATATGATAAACACCTAATAAACTTTAACCATAGCCTAAACTAAAAACGTTTCAATGGATGTTTATCTATATATGTTTTTTTTTCTATAAAATATTGTCGCGTAGAACGATAAGTGATAATGACAATGTCAACGTCACAAATTCAAACTAGGAGAATTCATCTAAAGGGAAATTTCGTCACTCACGTCAGCACACGATTGGCCTAGCGGTCTTGGTGTTGGTCTGTGAATCCATAGACCCCAGGTTCAAATCACAGTCACGTATAGTGTTTTTGAAGTTTTGTAAGAAGTTTCTAGATAACTCTAGATTAAATTGAAATGAAAATACGGGCCAGAAATAAAAGAAGACAAAAGAAAATTTATGACTTAAGTTTAGAACTTTTAGAACGGGAGGTCACGACAAATTTGGTAACGATAAGGGATATGGCTGACTCTGGTTTAATAGAATAAAGAGCACCTCTCTGATGCTAAATATGTTGGTCTGCCTGCGTGAAGTGGTTGCGTTACTTAGATATGGCGCCTGAAAAGTTGGTTATCGTGACCAAAAAAAAATGATAAGGGATATGGCTGAATCTTGTTTCACAGGATGAAGAGCACCTCTCTGATGCTAAATATGTTGGTCTGCCTGCGTGAAGTGGTTGCGTTACTTAGATATGACGCCTGAAAAGTTGGTTATCGTGACCAAAAAAAAATGATAAGGGATATGGCTGACTCTTGTTTCACAGGATGAAGAGCACCTCTCTGATGCTAAATATGTTGGTCTGCCTGCGTGAAGTGGTTGCGTTACTTAGATATGGCGCCTGAAAAGTTGGTTATCGTGACCAAAAAAATTATACCGTAATTGACTAACTCTAGTTACACAGGATGAAAAGTACCTCTGTGATGCTAAATATGTCAGTCTGCCCACGTGAAATGGTTACGTAACTTAGATATGATGCCTGAAATGTTGGTTATTGTGAGCAAAAAAATGGTAATGCAAATGGCTGATTGTGGTTTTACAGAATGCAGAGCACCGCTCTGTTCCGGCGTTAACAATAATACTAATTATGGTTTACGCCGGAA
This sequence comes from Acrobasis consociella, assembly GCA_963555685.1. Taxonomy (NCBI): domain Eukaryota; kingdom Metazoa; phylum Arthropoda; class Insecta; order Lepidoptera; family Pyralidae; genus Acrobasis; species Acrobasis consociella. The sequence continues at coordinate 1,178,735 of OY743115.1, forward strand.
TCTTAAAAAGTATAACTGTAAAACTAAGTTTTTGGTAGAAAGAGTTAATTTATCTGGTACTAAAAAAGTAAAAACCGAAAATTTTGTAGTTAGTACATTTGCGAACTACGGCATCAATAGTGTGACACAGGGTAGACAAATTCATGTCTTTGTATGAACGCACGCTACTGTATCTAAGTAACGCAACTACTTCACACAGTCAGACTGACATATTTAGCATCAGAGAAGTACTCTTCACCCTGTGAAACTAGAGTCAGCCATTTACCTTATCATTATTGTTTCATCACGATAGCAAACTTTTCAGGCATCATATCTAAGTTTCACAACACAACCATTTCACGCTGGCAGACCGACAAAATTTGTATCAGAGAGGTACTCTTTGTTCTGTGACACTAGAGTCAGCTATTTACGTTATTATTTTTTTCTTTTGTTCACGATAACCAACTTTCAAGCGACATATCTTAGTAATGAAACCAATTTACGCAGGCAGACCAACATATTTAGCATCAGAGAGGTGCTCTTCATCCTGTGAAACCAGAATCAGCCATTTACCTTATAATTTTCTTTTTTTGGTCACGATAACGAACTTTTCGGGCGCCATATCTAAGTAACGCAACCACTTCACGCAGGCAGATCGACATATTTAGCATCAGAGAGGTGCTCTTCATTATGTGAAATCAGAATCAGCCATTGACCTTATCATTTATTGGTCACGCTAACCAACTTTTCAGGCATCATATCTAAGTTACGTAACCATTTCACGTGGGCAGACTGACATATTTAGCATCACAGAGGTGCTTTTCAACCCAGTGTAACTAGAGTTAGTCAATTACGGTATAATTTTTTTTTGGTCACGATAACCAACTTTTCAGGCACCATATCTAAGTAACGCAACCACTTCACGCAGGCAGACCGACATATTTGGCATCAGAGAGATGCTCTTAATCCTGTGAAACCAGAGTCAGCCATTTACCTTATAATTTTCTTTTTTTGTCTAGGTTACTAACTTTTCAGGCGCCCTATCTAAGTAACGTAACCACTTCATGTAGGCCGATCGACATATTTAGCATCAGAGAGGTGCTCTTCATTATGTGAAACCAGAATCTGCCATTTACCTTATCATTTATTGGTCACGCTAACCAACTTTTCAGGCGCCATATCTAAGTAACGCAACCACTTCACGCAGGCAGACCAACATATTTAGCATCAGAGAGGTGCTCTTCATCCTGTGAAACAAGAGTCAGCCATATCCCTTATCATTTTTTTTTGGTCACGATAACCAACTTTTCAGGCGCCATATCTAAGTAACGCAACCACTTCACGCAGGCAGACCAACATATTTAGCATCAGAGAGGTGCTCTTCATCCTGTGAAACAAGAGTCAGCCATATCCCTTATCATTTTTTTTTGGTCACGATAACCAACTTTTCAGGCGCCATATCTAAGTAACGCAACCACTTCACGCAGGCAGACCAACATATTTAGCATCAGAGAGGTGCTCTTTATTCTATTAAACTAGAGTCAGCCATATCCCTTATCGTTACCAAATTTGTCGTGACCTCCTAATCTATTTGATGCGATATTGTTCGCATCCGGGGGGTATATAAGCAGAACAAGGCGCGGCCTACGCCAGTTTTTAGTTTGGAAGTAAAATCCGAAGAAGGAAGAAGGAAGAAGAAAAGGAAGAAAAGTAAAAGTGGAAGTAGTGAGTAAAAAGTAAAGTGTAATAGTGAGTGAAGTGAAGTGTTCAGTGCAGTAAATACGCGCGAGTGACGTTTCCGCGCGTGACAGTACAGTGACGTTTACGCGTGTGACCGTGCAGTGACATTACCGCGCGTGACAGTGCAGTGACGTTTCCACGCGCAAGACAGTGAAGTGACGTTTCCGTGTGTGTGACAGTACAGTGACGTTTCCGCGTACGTACCCGTGACAACTGTGAGTACCCTAGAGTTGTAAATAAAGGCACTATTCCATAGGATTGGAGTTTCCTTTCCTATCCCCAACCCACTCTCGTGACAATTGGTGTCAGAAGTGGGATAGGAAAGATGCCGATCGTGCCTAGAAATGAGAGAGGGGTAACCACTCGAGCGGTAGCTGCAGCGGCAGAGGAACAGTTGCTCGACGAGTCCAATTCTGGGGGCGCTGCAACCACATCAGTGGCCGTCCCACCAGCCACTTCAGTGGAAATGAACGCCTTCCTGCAGCAGATTACTGTTATGATGCAGGAACAAGCACGCCATCAGGAGGAGCAAGCACGCCATCAGGAGGAGCAAGCACGCCATCAGGATGAGCAAGCACGCCGCCAGGAGGAGCACATGCGTGCACTTCAGGAGGAACAAGCACGCCGTCAAGAGGAGCAAGCACGCCGCCAAGAGGAGCAAGCACACCGCCAGGAGGAGCAAGCACGCCGCCAGGAGGAGCAAGCACGCCGCCAGGAGGAGCGCATGCGTGCACTTCAGGAGGAACAAGCACGCCGTCAAGAGGAGCAAGCACGCCGCCAGGAGGAGCAAGCACGCCACCAGGAGGAGCAGCTTCAGTCCTTTTCCAAAGATGTTTTGGCTGCGTTTCGGGCTGCTACAGCACGGATGGATGATTTCGAGAAGGAAGTTGCAAAAGTAAAAGAAGAAGTTGCAGAAGTAAAAGGAACGCTTCAACAGCTTCAACTTCTCAAAATATCTGGACCTGTCACTAGCTCTATGGCTGCCCCTTTAACCAAAAATTTTAAGGTGCCACCCTACGACGGTAAATCCTCCTGGGCTGCCTTTAAACTACAGTTGGAGACAATCAAAAAGGCTAGCCACTGGGATGAACAAGAGGCACAGTCTGCATTGGCTCTAGCCCTTCGAGATGATGCTCTCTCCGTTTTGGAAGCAGTAGGCGCTGGAAAGAAAGAGGTCACCTACGATGAACTCATAGATGCTCTGGAAGACAGATACGGAGACAGTCACCTGGAGCATGTATACAGGGCGCAACTCAAAGATCGTTGTCAGCGGGTAAGCGAGACCTTACAACAATGGTCTTTTGAAGTGGAAAGACTGGTGCGTAAGGCATATCAATCATCGCCATCCGTCGTGGAGGAGATGCTCTTGCAGGTTTTCATTGATGGAATACGGGATCCCGAAGTCAGGGCGGCTGTGCGACTGGGTCATCACAAAACTTTGAAAAAACAGTGGCTCACGCTTTAGAAGTAGAAGCGGTGCGATATGACTCACGAGCTCAGAGGCTACAGGAAGTTGTAGGCACAGAAAACAGTAATCGACGACCCTACAATCCGATGTGCTATGAGTGTGGAGAACGGACCCATATTCGTAGCACTTGCCCGAAGCGTGAACGTACAGCTTTTCGATGTCAGGTGGATGCGGCAGTTTCGACATCGGAGCAGCCCCAGGAAAAACTTGACAAGGCTAGGGCTGCGGGGTGGACGCTGGCCGGAAGTATTAAAGCCCCAGAAATTGTTGTGAAGCAGACAAGCGATGGAAATACTTTAGTGATAGACGGTTTAGTCAATGGGAAACCTTGCCAGTTGACGATAGACACCGGGGCGTCACGGACAGTCATCAGCAACCACAGACTTAAGGATATTGGAGGTCGGTATATTCAAGCGAATAAAAATCTCACGTTAACAACTGCTACCGGTCAACGAATATCATCCCAAGGAGAAAAGATTGTAGCCATCAAGATCGGGGCAACACTTTATTGGCAGAGAGTGATTATCGCAGGCATCTCCGACGATTGCATTATTGGTTTAGACTTTCTACAAAATCATCAGTGCAATATTGACCTGAAAAATGGTGTTCTAAAACATGGCAATGAGGAAATTCCGATGAAAGGAGGAAATTTTGGTAAGGTGTTATGTTTGAGGGACACTATCCTTAACCCAAGATCCCAGACGACGGTCCCTGTTATACTACCGCCAAATAATAGTAGCGCACCACGAAGATGTGCCATTATAGATGGAGAAATCTCAGACGTACCATGGATCCCGGCCAGAACTTTAGTGGGAAGTGGCCAAGTTGCGTTGGTACCTGTTCTCAACCCTCAAGGGAACAGTTATCGGAAACTGTGATGAAGTAGTCTGGTTGAGAAAGTGTGAAGAGGTACAACAGCGAAAAATAACAAATGGGGAAGAAAATGTAGCAAAGCTTCTGGAGGGTTGCAAGGGCAATCTTACTAAATTGCAATTAATAAAAGCAAGAAATTTCTTGTTGAAATATAGCAATTTATTCTCTAAAAATGATGGAGATATTGGCAGAACCGATTTGGTAAAACATAAAATTGATACCGGGGATACAACACCTATTCGGCAGAGACCAAGACCTGTTCCTTTTGCCCGTGAGCAGGAAGTTGAGGACATGATCCAAGAGATGAAGAAGAACGGCGTGATAGAACCTTCATCAAGCCCATGGTGCTCTCCGATTGTGTTAGTAAAGAAGAAGGATGGATGGATCGACTAGGTTCTGTGTAGACTATCGGCGATTGAACGATGTAACTAAAAAGGACAGTTACCCACTTCCAAGAATCAATGACACTTTGGATTCACTTTGTGGCATGACTTGGTTCTCTACTCTTGATTTAAAAAGTGGGTATTGGCAAGTAGATTTGGATCCTAATGATAAAGAGAAGACTGCGTTTTCAACCGGCAAGGGTTTATGGCAGTTCAAAACTATGCCATTTGGACTAAGTAACGCGCCAGCAACATTTGAAAGGTTGATGGAACATGTGCTGGCAGGTATGCTAGGAGAAACCTGTTTGGTCTATTTGGATGACATCATTATAATGGGGAGAGATTTTGATGATCATCTCAAGAAGCTTGAAAGTGTGTTTTCAAGACTACAGAGTGCAAATTTAAAGCTAAGTCCAAAGAAATGTTCATTTTTCCAACGTCAGGTCAACTACTTGGGACACGTTATTTCGGAACAAGGTATTGCAACTGACCCATCTAAAATAAGTGCAGTAAAATATTGGCCAACGCCAACAGATAAGACACAGGTGCGAGCATTCTTGGGTCTATGCTCTTACTATAGAAGATTCGTAAAAGGGTTTTCCGATATCGCTAAGCCTTTACATCGGTTGACTGAAGAGAAACGAGCATTTTCTTGGGATGAAGATTGTGAGCAAGCTTTTCAGTACCTCAAAATGCGTCTATGTGAAACCCCTATCCTCGGATATCCTGACATGGAAGGCAAGTTTATTGTGGACGCTGACGCAAGTAACACCGGAATTGGAGGTGTTCTATCTCAACAGAGAGGAGATCAGGAAGTAGTAATCGCCTACTTCAGCAAATTTCTTTCAAGGCCAGAGAGAAATTACTGCGTAACTCGCAGAGAATTGTTGGCTGTAGTCAAGACATTGCAACATTTTAAGAAATATTTGCTTGGTCGCAAATTTCTGATAAGAACTGATCACGCTGCATTAAAATGGTTATTGGAATTCAAAAATCCTGAAGGGCAGGTAGCCAGGTGGATTGAGCTACTCCAAGAGTTTGAGTTTGAAATTGAACATCGAGGAGGAAAGAGTCATGGCAATGCGGATGCTTTGTCTCGAAGACCTTGCCTGGAGGACTGCAAGCATTGCAATCGTCAGGAAGAGAAGGAAAAAGTAAACATCCGGCTAATCCGTACTGATTCCATAGATGAAAATTGGACTGACGACGCCATGAAAAAGGCTCAGGAAGATGATAAAGACTTTCAGCCACTATTGAACTGGCTAAGAAGTGGAACTAAACCAAAATGGTCAGAAGTGGCCAAATACAGTACGGCTACAAAGAGTCTTTGGGCGCAATGGGACAGCCTGGTGCTACATAATGGATTACTCTACCGAAAATGGGATAGTACCCAAGGTAAAGATTGCCATCTACAATTGGTCGTCCCCAGAGAGAAGATAAGGGAGATTTTAAAAACATTTCACGACGGTACTTCCGGTGGTCACCTGGGGATAAGAAGAACTCTCACAAAAATTAAAGAACGTTTTTACTGGTTACACTGCCGAGATGATGTAGAAGACTGGTGCCATAAATGTCAGAGTTGTGCGGCAGTTAAGGGACCACAGACTAGAAGCAGAGGAGCCATGAAGTTGTATAACGTTGGAGCTCCTTGGGAACGAGTAGCACTTGACATAGCCGGACCGTTTCCAATAACGAATGCTGGCAACCGGTACATTTTGGTAGTTATGGACTACTTCACGAAATGGCCTGAAGCATTTGCACTACCTAATCAGGAGGCTACCACTGTAGCGACAAAGCTTGTGAACGAAGTATTCTGTAGATTTGGTGTGCCATTGGAGATGCACAGTGATCAGGGACGAAACTTTGAGTCACAAGTATTCCGAGAAGTCTGTGAAATGATGGGAATCCATAAGACTCGGACGACGCCGTATCACCCGCAGTCAGATGGAATGGTTGAGAGGTTTAACCAAACATTGGAACGGCATCTGGCAAAAGTAGTGGAAAGCCATCAGAAAAACTGGGACGAGTATATTGCGCTATTCCTCCTATCTTATAGGACTGCTGTGCATGAGACCACTACAGTCACTCCAGCATATGCCAATTTTGGAAGAGAATTGAAATTGCCAGCTGATTTGTTATCATGTTGTCCACCAGATACCCCAAAAGGAATAACTGACTACGCTAATGACCTTCGGATTAAGATGGTTGACGTCTATGAGCAGATTAGAGAGGCTGGGCTTAAAGCTAGCGAACGGATGAAGACTCGTTACGATCGTAGAGCTAATGGGCTTAGCTTCGAGGAAGGAACACTGGTCTGGCTTCATAATCCGGTGAGGCGAAAAGGGAAATCTCCAAAGCTACAAACAAGTTGGGAAGGACCTTACAAAATTGTCACCAGAATTAACGACGTGACCTACCGAATTCAGCGTAATCCTCGCAGTCCTCTCAAAATAGTTCATGTGGATCGATTGGCACGTTATCATGGAAGCAATAATGATCGGGACGATCATGTCTCGAGAGGGGGCAGTGTCACGTAGAACGATAAGTGATAATGACAATGTCAACGTCACAAATTCAAACTAGGAGAATTCATCTAAAGGGAAATTTCGTCACTCACGTCAGCACACGATTGGCCTAGCGGTCTTGGTGTTGGTCTGTGAATCCATAGACCCCAGGTTCAAATCACAGTCACGTATAGTGTTTTTGAAGTTTTGTAAGAAGTTTCTAGATTAAATTGAAATGAAAATACGGGCCAGAAATAAAAGAAGACAAAAGAAAATTTATGACTTAAGTTTAGAACTTTGATGCGATATTGTTCGCATCCGGGGGGTATATAAGCAGAACAAGGCGCGGCCTACGCCAGTTTTTAGTTTGGAAGTAAAATCCGAAGAAGGAAGAAGGAAGAAGAAAAGGAAGAAAAGTAAAAGTGGAAGTAGTGAGTAAAAAGTGAAGTGTAATAGTGAGTGAAGTGAAGTGTTCAGTGCAGTAAATACGCGCGAGTGACGTTTCCGCTCGTGACAGTACAGTGACGTTTACGCGTGTGACAGTGCAGTGACATTACCGCGCGTGACAGTGCAGTGACGTTTCCACGCGCAAGACAGTGAAGTGACGTTTCCGTGTGTGTGACAGTACAGTGACGTTTCCGCGTACGTACCCGTGACAACTGTGAGTACCCTAGAGTTGTTAATAAAGGCACTATTCCATAGGATTGGAGTTTCCTTTCCTATCCCCAACCCACTCTCGTGACAATATAGTATCGTTGAGTTACTAACTCAACGATACTATATTTTATAGAAAAAAAAAGTAGAAAAAAAAAGTAAGTCCGAGACTGTGTAATGGGGTAATAACCCCATAACACAGTCTCGGACTTACTTTAGGACTAGCTGAATCTGTTTGATTTATCCATATACATACATTATTTATTTATTTGTTTAAACATGACAAAATGCAAGCATACTCGTGTTTTGGACTATATACAAACAGTTTTAAGTTTATTTTCGAGTGCCATATAAAAAACCTCTCCGCTGCCCTCCTCTCTGTCTGAATTGACCCTAAGTGATTTTATTGTTCTTTCGGTGTATTTATTATACAAATAAATACGAAATAAGAAATTCTATACAGGAAACGGACTTGCATAAGGAAAGTAGTATTTAAACTGACTAAAAAGAGAAAAGTCTATAGACTGTATTTTTACCTCACTACTCCGTCATTTAAAAACTAATTTGATAATTATTATTTTTTTTAAATATTGGTATAGGTTTGATTGATAGGGTATTTATACTTGTCAGATGGTTCCATTGAAATCAAAATCGCTTGTGTAGTTCAAAAGTAAAGTTTAAGTTTTGAAAAAATATAGAAAAAATAATAATTAGTCATTAGATGGCACTGGATTTATTAAACGAAGCGAAAAAGAAGAAACAAATCGCTTCCAATATTGTAAGCATTCTCAAAAACAGTATATGAAATCGTTGATGGAACTTCTTTCTGGAATCCCACGTAATCAATCTCGCGTCCAATCGCGAGGATAATCCTGCACGTTCATGTTTTTCTTTATTTTATTCTGTCGGTTCGGCACTCGTGAGATCAGTGGTCGGATCTTAGATAAAGTACTAACTCAATAAAATACTTATTTTATCAAAAGTAAAATAGGGGTGACGACAGTGTCCTAAAAGTATGATTGTAATTAGTCGTCTTTTAGATTAGCCAAAAATAGTGGACCCGTATTTTTCAGTTTACCAAAAAAGTAAAAATTCACAAAGATACGGAGCATCAAAGTTCCGGAGTGGGGGCTTGCGACGTCACACTTAAGTAAAAATCGTGCTTAAGTGTGACGTCACGCCAAACTTATATGCGCTATATCTTTGTCATTTTTGGTTTCTCAGAGAAAAGAAAAAATACGTGTACAATATTTTGACGTGACAACGTCTTAAATTAGGTTGCGGCTGGGAGTCACTTATGAAAAAGTGTAACGCTCGGTAACGTTACGATGAGTCACCGAACGAGAGAGAGGCCCGCCGAATGCCTTGCGTCTCTCTCCCACTCAACTATGATCGCGTTGTCACGTAAAACTTTCGCCCGTATACCGACTTTACAGGCAACCAATTTTTTTTTTAATAATCTAACCGATGGACCAAAAATATTTTTCCATTCGTCATGCCTATTTTAGAACTAGCATAGAAATGAAACAGTTTAGATGTTAATTATTTCATCAGAATATTTATTTGAGAAATATAAATATAATAATCTAGCCGAAGCCCGCGATTCCATTCGCGTGGACTTTGTCTACGGAAAATACTGATCAGGTTGATAAACTTTTTAAAGCGTCATTTTTATATTCCTTATATTTAGCTATACTATTACCTATGGTTCTGCATCAGGTGTTCTATTTTCCAAAATCATTTTTTTAATCCATCAATGCTGGTCTGGGAGAAAAGAAAAAACTTAGAATGTACCAGCTGCTTCTCTTCCCGGGCAGATCGTAAAAGCCGATCGGGGGAATGGGCGAGATTTGAATCATGATAATAGGCGATTTTCCATCTTAACGCCCACCATCACGGTAAGCGTGGCCTTTGGGTCTTACGGCTCCGGGCTCTGTCTGCCCCGTCAGGGATATAGACGTGAAATGTATTTTTTAATTCTTACACTATTACTATTTCTGCATCGCCCCTAAATTTTTAATATATAGATAGATATAGATAGATAACATAAAATATAAATATTAAAATTAAAATGGGATAAGTCCGCCTTTGTACTGTTTTCTACTTCTAACTTGTATTTTTGTGTCTTGTGTTTATGTACAATAAAGTTTTAACAAACAAACAAACAAATATTATTTACATAAATATATCCCATGTGCCTGCACGCTAGCCCATCATTCCTGAGATACAATCAATCAATCGATTTATATATTTGCATAAAATCCAACATTTTATGCAAATACATAAATAAATAGAGATCATAAAATTATTATCCTTCCCTTTACATTTTACGTTCTTGCGTTTTTATGCAAATCTAGTTTTTTAAATTAGTTACTATAGTTTAATTTAGTATATATTCATTTGTAAAATCGACTGTATACATATTTTTTAATTTTTAACATAAATAATGTTTTTTTTTAAATTAGTATCACTGGTCATTTATTTAAAGTACATTATCCAATTTAAATAATATAATTTACTTACTTCATTAAAAAACTCATTAACTGTATAATAAAACTTGTCAATTAATAGTTCCATTAGTTGTCTCTTTAAATCCAAATTAAAGTTAGAAAACAAAATTGGGGCCTTTCCACCCAATTATACTACAAAATAGAGAACAACCCGACGTGCTGTATTTGTACAACAGGTAACTGCCTCCGTGGTGTAGTGGTTAGAGCGTTCGGCTCTTACCCGGAGGTCGCGGGTTCGATTCCCGGCGGGGGCAACAACTTTGTTTTGTTGTTCTAGTTTGGTTAGGACATTGCAGGCTGATCACCTGATTGTCGGATAAGTAAGATGATCCGTGCATCGGAGGGCACGTTAAGCCGTCGATCCCGGTCACTGTCTTTGACATTGGTCGTTACCTAAAACCATGTCAGAGGCCTTTAAGGCGGTTTAAAAACTCTGAAACTAGTGTTAGTCACTAACACACGATAAGAATTAGATAAAAAATTCTGTTTTCCTACAGGTTGACTGGTAGAGAATGCATTACCACATAAGTTCACCTTTTGTACCGTTGTGGTCAATGAAGATTTTAATAGGGACAAATTACACTGATTGAGCTAGCCCCAAAGTAAGTTCGAGACTTGTGTTATGGGATACTAACTCAACGACACTATATTTTATAACAAATACATATATAGAAAACATCCAAGACCCAGGACAATTTGAAAAAGGCCATTTTCCAACTTGCCCTGGCTGGGGATCGAACCCAGGACCTCCGGATTGGCGGTCTAGCGTGTTGACCATTACGCCACGGAGGTCGTCAAATAAATAAATAAGAAGAAGGACGACAGGTCTCATGCCTGACGTCAGCACTCTTCGCTTTTTATCTGTCCAGTAAGTTATAATTCTCGTATCGTTAATAAACCTGCGAGATTCTGGTTAATCTACGGAACTTTCGTGCGTCGGAACAAAGTTAGCAACTCCGCATAATCGGTAATCTCTGATAAAGCGGAAACTTCGGAAAGTACATTTTAACGGCCAGGCTACATGACCTGCTTACTAAGATTGGGAAAGGGTATAAAGTGTGTGTGCAAACTTTATATCGGCTGTCAATACTTATATTAAAAAAGTAAAAAAGTTAACTGCCTCCGTGGTGTAGTGGTAAGAGCGTTCGGCTCATACTCGGAGGTCGCGGGTTCGATTCTCGTCGGGGGCAACGACTTTGTGTTGTTGTCCTAGTTTGGTTAGGACATTGTAGGCTGATCACCTGATTGTCTGATAAGTAAGATGATCCGTGCTTCGGAGGGCACGTTAAGCCGTCTCGTCGGTCCCGGTCACTGTCTTTGACATTGGTCGTTAACTAAAACCATGTCAGAGGCCTTTAAGGCGGTTTGAAAACTCTGACACTAGTGTTAGTCACTAACACACACGATAAGAAGAAGTAAAAAAGTTGAATACATAGTCAAAAAGAAAATTTGTGGCGATGGAATAGTAAAAGAGTAAGAATGTTAAAAATATCTGTTTTTCTGTTTATACACGCTAATCTCCGGAAATACTGAACGAATTCGAACTAAACTTTTTTGTTATATAGCCGGTAAGCCTGGGCAACATATAGGGTATTGATTTTGGAAATGATGTAGAACTAAAATAGTCCAGCTTAAACTATATGAAATATAAAAATAACGCCTTAGCAGAAGTTTTTCAGCAAATAAGCATTTTCCGAATTCATAAAGTCCACCCCAACAAAGTCACGGGCTTCGGCTAGTTACAGATAAATGGGAGAGAATTGCAGTGTGTGAGTGGCCAAAACTAGTTTCAGATGTTGCTAGCTTCCAAAAAAAAGATCAAGAAAGATAAAAAAGGATAAAAGTGAAAAATAAAGATATTTTTAAATTGTTTAACGTAAAATAGATCTGTCAGATATTTACAGCTTACTAAAGATATAAGAGTTATCTAGTGCTTGATCAAGACAACATTTTAGACGATATTTCTGTTTATTTCAAATAATTTATTACAAATGGACCCCGAAAAATTCAGGTAGCCCCTTAATTTATTCTTTATTTTACCAAACGCAAAAGCGCTAATAATTATCAGCGCTTTTGCGTTTGGTCAGACAAGGGGACTCATTATAACACGTCCCGCTGTGCTATCGAGCTCCTCAACAAAACATAGTGACGTAACTATAGCTATAGTATGACAGGCGTCAATGTACCTCCCGGGGCTCGAACCGGAAGCTGGCAACTGACAGCCCTCTAACAATATTTACATCAATATCCTGCGACTGCGGAAATAGCTCATGACTGTTTATATCCGGTTTATTATTAAGATTGATATTTTTGTAGTCGCCCGAGAATAGAAGCGATTAAAAAAAATAGTAAGCGTGCTTACAGATTATAAATTAAAAACGTAAGCGCGCTTACAGATTAGCGACAGTATTCCCGCGACACGTGTCGGTGACCGTCGTCGCCTATTTTCGGAGATCGTCGCCGACTAACGCTGTCGGTCAATTCAATTAAAATATATCTTTATTATCATCATCATATCAGCCACAGGAAGTCCAACGCTGGACATAGACCTCCCCCAAAAATTTCCAAAACGACCGATCGGAAGCGGCCTGCATCCAGCGCCTTCCAGCAACCTTGCACCGGTCGTCTGACCATCTAACTGGTGGGTGTCTTATGCTGAGCTTGCCGGAACGCGGCTATCTTTTGAGAACCTTTCTGCCCCATCGGCCATCGGTTCTTCGCGCTATTTGCCCCGCCCACTGCCACTTCAATAAGCCCTCCATCGATTCTGCCATGACAAGGACATCGGTTTGTCGCGCTAAGTGTCATGCCTACAGCCAATTAACGAGCTAATCCACTGGGTTATGTCATTGACTTTAGTTCTACGAATTTCCTCATTTCTGATTCGATCACGTATAAAAACAACCAGCGAACATGTATGAGAGATTATGGCTCAATTTTTGAAGCGTATTGTACATCAGCTGAACCACAGAGCTTCTCAAACTTTATCTAATAAACTTATACAACTAAATATTTACAAAATTAGTTGAAATTCACTAACTTCCAACGTTGGCAGTTCGAACCCGTTTAGATTTGCAAAAAGCTTATTGGCGGTTAGCTTTTTGCCAAAGTAGACATTTTAATTAAATGTAAGCGGAAATTTAAATCATATATTTTAAATAATCATATATTTTCAATAGATTTAGACAATGATATTTCTATGGGAATTTCGAACAAATAAAATATTTTTTTAAATCGGTCCGGCGTCTTCGAATAATTGGTGAACATACATTAAAAAAATCGCGACTAATTGATAATCTCCTCCTTTAGAAGTCGGTTAAAAAAATTGAAATTTCGAATGATTAAAGGCGGCTTTAAGCAGCCCAGGGCCCCAAGAAATCCAAAGCCCACTTTTAGCGTGGTTGTTGTTATTTCGTGTGTGTAAGTGGCCAAACTAGTGTCAGATTTTTCAAGCTACCAAAAGGCATCTGATATAGCTTGACGACTGCCATTCAATGATGTCAGACAGACCTAAAGGATTATACGTACCTTCCGAAGCACGGAGGAGCTCGAGATATTTTTTATGCCACTTATGATCACCCATCAAAATGCGGACCACGCCCCGTGTCCCTTTACTTACAAAAGCCCTAGTAATGCGCACTCCCGCCGAACCACCAAGCTCTTCCGAGTTGTAGTGGGCGAAAAAGCATATGCTTTTGACAAATTCGCATCCATTCCCTCAACTGGCTTTTACGAAAAGAAGCTACTAGTACAATAGCATACAAGTTTTGTTTTCATACCTGACAAGATCGAATGAAACTAAGCAATGATATGTCTTTATATAATAGTAGCAATACGGCGTAGAGGACGTTACCACTACGACGTAGCAAGTCTACGCTTGTAGCGGGCTGTCTACGAACATCGTAGCTATACGTAGCCTTTTGATAAGTCTGACGCCACAGCTATGGCACTTCCTAGAAGCGGAGTATCATTTATGCCTACTACTACAAAGTAAAAATAAATAAATAAAATAGCTTTTATTGATTCCTTACATACAATATTAGTTTTTGATTTTATAATGCAGGTCATGCCATTATATCACACGTTACAGTTAAATTAGTACTTTTTTTTATTATTATTTTTATATTAGATTCACAGTATTATTATTATTAGTAAAATCTTATCTTTTGGTTAAGATAAGAGGCAAATTTAATTTAATTTCTTATTCAATTTATATCAGTGATCAGTTTTATGTTCTTATTATATTTGTGTTAGTATTACATTTATAATTAATTACCAAAAAAAAACAATATAAAATAAATAAAGATATTATGTAGTAAAATTATTGATTAAGTATATTCAATTGTAAGGACCGCCAGTTGCGGTAAAAGCCTTCTCCATTTCTTTCCAGCTCGTTCTGTCCCTGGCAAGTCTGCTCCAGATTCGTCCTACAACGGCGGCTATGTCGTCACTCCATTTCTTGCATGGTCTTCCGCGACGGTGCTTTTTATCTATAGGGTACCAGTTCGTTGTTGACTTTGTCCATCTTTCATCTACTACAAACGAAACTATATATCCGTGCACACGTTAATGTGTGTTCGCCCCAACACTACTGCGAGGACGGGGGAGACGTGCGAGGACGGGGAACGGAGACGCATACACCTTAGGAGATTTCGTTCTTTACGTACTACTTATACTATTTCTGTGCTGATGCTTGACTTCTATTTGCTAATTTAACTGACGCAAAAATAAGGGTGTAATAAGTTTGACATGTCTGTCTGTATGTCTGTCTGTATAAGAGTGGACCGATTATAATGCCTTTTTTTCGTTCTCAGCCTTCTCGCCCACCATGACGCTAAGGTCTTGTGGCCCTGGACTCTGCATAGAGCCGCAAGACCCAAAATGCTCAGTCTGCCCCATTAGGGATAAAGACGTGATAGTGTATATGTATGTATGTATTTTCGTTCTCAGCTATTTTTTTGAAGTGAAAACTTCTTTAGCGGCGTTGTGCACTTTTTTTGGAATGGGTAAAAAATTGCGTCAGGACACGTGACCTGATCGAAAATTCGTAAGACGGATGGAGAGTAGACAGCTGGCGCGGCGTAGGAGAGGGAGTATCCCCGTCTCTTTCTACGGCGCGGCGAAAATGTATGCCTGCGCCTGCTGTTTCGTATATCAAAAATGCACAACGTTAATATTCAAGTTTTCACTTCTGCCGGCACTCCCAGAGTGCAACCCGTCGTTTTTATTTACTTTTGAATTTTTTGTTGAGGGTCACTTTAAATTTTTAATTTTATTAAATACTTGTGTAGAATACAAATGGTACTTCTGTCATGGCAGGATGTCCTTAAGTTTTGGTAACGACTTACATTTAGGTGAACCGTATGTTTTTTAACTAGCCCTAAAGTAAGCTCTAGACTTGTCTGTCATGGTTCATGAGATATATCTTGGTAACAGACATATAAACAGTCAGACAGACGGAAAAAGGAGTTATAGTAATCATAATTTCAGCCGCATAACGTCCACTGCTGAACATAGGCCTCGCATCGGTCGCGTTGCACTGGAAATGCCATAGCAACTAAAGA
Organism: Acrobasis consociella; assembly: GCA_963555685.1. Classification (NCBI taxonomy): domain Eukaryota; kingdom Metazoa; phylum Arthropoda; class Insecta; order Lepidoptera; family Pyralidae; genus Acrobasis; species Acrobasis consociella. The sequence goes on from OY743115.1 coordinate 1,194,410, forward strand.
GCCCCAATTTTTCCATGGCCCGTTTGATCAATAAAATACATTTTAATATCCTTTGCATAATTTAATATTAATATTGCGTGACTGGTAAAGCGGAACTTCTGAATTAATATACGTATTACATACAGAACGGAATCTCCTAAGGTCATGCGCAATATGCCTCCCCGCACCTCTCCCCCTATCTCGTCTTGTGGAGAGTGTTGAGTGGCTCTTTATATTCATCAAGTCTTACTGTCTCCACCACAGGAGCACGACCCTCTCTGTACTACCAGAGCCATAGTTGGCCAGAGCAGCCAGAGGACTTGGCCTACACTCTCCTCGCTGGCCAGACTGGTTGGAGTGGTCTCATTGATGTTTATACGCTTTGTTTAGATTGTGTTTCCGTCGCCTCCTACGACATCCACGCGAAGACTTGGAGTGGCCCTATTCTACTCTGCTGGAAACCACACGGCTCTTTATAATTTCACGATTATTATGATGTTTCTTACCAATAAGGAGGATACAGAACAACTCAAATCAGATATCTAAACGTCAAAACAAACATCTATGGAATTCGTATGAGATAAAGTCTAATGACGTCATAGTTTCTTGTAGTCAAATAACGCTCTTCATATCAGTTTTTCTGCAATAAATCTAAAATCAAGTTGAAAATGGATATGATCCATGATAAGTGACCTTGTTTTGTAACGTTTTATTCTATTATCAATTACCAAATAATTTATTCTTGACTCAGGAGACTCCCTCATTTACTCACACTTATAAACATTTTAGTATAAATTTACAACTTCAACTCTATCGCAAATAGATAAAACACGTAAATCGAATAAAGTTGGGAACTATAAAACTTGCTATTAAATTGCAATCAGTATAATTTAGAACCGTCCAATATTTATGGGTTTGGGGAACCAGTACGAGGTTTTAATTGAAATGTATGTCGGGGGTCAATTCTTGAACTTGATCGAATAAAGTAATACATACATACATACTATCACGTCTTTATCCCTAATGGGTCAGACAGAGCATTTTGGGTCTTGCGGCTCTATGCAGAGCCTAGGGCCGCAAGACTCAAAAGCCACTTAAAATAAATAAAGTAATGCGAAATCATAACCTCAGATTATCTTGATTGTTTCAGTCTAGTGGTGGAATCCGCTAGATGACAACTAGTCAACTCAGACTCCTTTTCTAACAAACATTTGCTATTTTGGGGAAATACAAAAGTGTGACGTCATGTTTTTGGATTCCAATAATGCTCGTAATATCAGTTTTTCTGATTTAACTAATCTAAAATCATGTTGGAAATTGATATGATCAATAAAAAGTGGCACTATTTTCTTTGTTAATATTTTATTTTAATAAGTATTTGACAGAAATATTCGATTCGAGCTGTATTTATCAAATATCGAGTGGTAGCTTTACGATTTCCGGGCACGATTTCGAATCAAAATTGACCTCCTGATTATGAAACGATACTGAGTTTTGGTTCAAACGGTCGTATATCACGATTTTGAATTGATTTCGCTTCAAACCACAGTTATAAATTCATCTATGATTCATTCCTATTTCGATTCTTGTGTTTTGTTTTAATTTGCCGTGATTAATAACGGTATTGTGGGGTAATATTTCCCATCACTTTTTTCTATAAGGCCGCTTTTTGCGCATTTCTTAGGTTTTAAGATAATTATGTCCTGTATTAATGTATTTTGTGCAATAAAGGGTATTGTATAGTATTGTAATATTCTATTATATTTTGGTACGCTAACTAACTTAGAGATCTGATATTGTGACCAAACCAGATTTTCTTGCCATGCAGATCGTAAAGTCAATCGACGGAATGGGTTAAACCTAAATTTTCTTTTTTATCCGATAAACCACGCAGACTTCCATGCTGGTCTGGGAGAAAAGAAAAACTTAGAATGTACCAGCTGCTTCTCTACCCACGCAGATCGTAAGAGCCGATCGAGGGAATGGGCGAGATTTGAATCATGGTAATAGGCGATGCGGCTAGCAACCCATCACTATTTTGATTCCTTTTCCATCTTAACGCCCACCACCACGCTAGGCGTGGCCTTTGGGCCTAACGGCTCTGGGCTCTGTCTACCCCGTCAGGGATATAGACGTGAAAATGTATCTTATGTATATATCTGTATCCGATAAACTCAACGGGTTGGGGGCCCCAAGCCCTAGACCCATAGACCTCGCTAGTCAGCCCTAAGTTGGGGGTGACTTGCGTGGTCTACAGCTTAGTATTAGTGGTGAGCCAAGTTAAAAGGTAAGTTAAAAGTATTAAAAAATATAAAAATTACTTTACTAAATATAATAAAAATATTTTATACTAGCCGAAGCCCGCGACTTCGTTCGCGTGGACTTTATGTCTCTGGAAAATGCTCATCAGGCTGAACAACTTTTACTAAGGCGACATTTTTATATCTCTTATAGTTTAGCTGGACCATTAGGGTTCTGCATCAGGCGTTCCATTTTCCAAAATTATTTATACCCTATATGTTGCCCAGGCTTAATAGCTATATAACAAAAAAAGTTTTATTCGAATCCGTCCAGTATTTCCGGAGATTAGCGTGTACAAACAGACAAACAGACATACAGACAAACAGACAAACAGACAGACATTTTTTTTAAATTCTTACTCTATTACTACGTCTCCATCGCTCCCAATATTTTTTGTGGAAATATATTTAATGTACAGACACACTTTTTTTACTGTTTTATTATATGTATAGATATAGATGTATAGATATGTATAGATGTACAGACACACTTTTTTTACTGTTTTATTATATGTATAGATATAGATTTTTATTAGATAGACTGTGAGCCGATATTATACAACCTCTTTGGAGACAAGAACGGTTACGAAGCAATAAATCTCAGGTGCCTCTCATTTAGATTTGCGACGCGAAGAATATTCACTTTAACTTCTTTATTGTTCACCACGCACACGGGCGGTAATCATGTTATTAGAAGATGCGACTAGCAACTCATCACTATTTTAACCCCCGAAAAAAAAGAGGGGTATTATAAGTTTGATGCTAATATCTGTCTCTTGGTCTATCTGTCTGCGTGTCTGTCTGTGTCATTGAAGCGCTCAAACTTTGGACCTATTTCGACGCTTTTTTTGGTTCTTAGTTGGAGTTCCCTTGTGTTGGTTCTTAGCTATGTTTGATGGAAATCCACTCAGCCGTTTAAAAGTTACTGGGGGTAGGGTTTTCCCTAGCAAATAATAGATGGCGCTACGGATATCAATTAGAGTATTCCGCCACTCTTCACTAGATGGCGTTGATAGTCTGATATTCTTTAATTTGCATAGCAAATAAATTTGAAATCGCTTTTTCCATGTTCTCGAGGACCGTCACTCTCAAAGTAACCTTTAAATCCTGTAACCAAAGACTATGTCTGCCCCATTAGAGATAAAAACGTGATATTATTCATCATTATCATCATCATCATCAGGTCTTTTTAGTCTCCACTGCAGGAGCACATACTTGGCCAGAGCAGCCAGAGGATTTGGCCTACACTCTCCACGCTGGCCAGACGGGTTGGAGAGGTCTCATTGTTTATAAGCTTTGTTTAGCTTGTATTTCCTAAGTCGCCTTCTAAGACATCCACGGGAAGACTTGGAGTGGTTCTATTCTACTCTGGAAACTACACGGCGATATTATTCATGTAGTCGCTAAATTCTATTTCAAAATATGAAAGCCGCCCGTGTGCAATATCTCTGAAAGCCGCACCATGTCCTACATGAATTTTAATAAGAATTTTTAATAACATCGCCCTTCGGCCCGACGTTATGCGTGACGATGTGGGCCGACGTTTCGCCGAAAAGGGCCTGTGATCCCCAACCCAACTCGATTTAATCTGTGATACCTTGGAAACGGTTATATTATTGACTGACAACCTATCGTGATTTAGGACGGACTACTAAAAAATGTATCTAAAATAATTTTAAACTTAACTACACAACCTATTTTGATAAAATTTCCATTGCAATAACTCGCAAGAATACCATTAAAAAAAAACAACTCGTCCCACGCGTCGTCATCTTTTTTTAATAACCTATACTGTCCCACCGCTGGGCAAAGGCCTCTCCTCTAGTACGCAACTGATCTCTATCATTTATTTTCAACTTCCAGGTCTTGTAAAAAGCGCCAGATCATCAAACCACCATATCCTTGGGCGACCTCTTTTACGACGCCAGCCTACCGGCACCCATTCTGTAGCAATCTGTGAACATAAATAAAAAAAAAGATGACGAATTGATAACCTCCTCCTTTTTGGAAATCGGTTAAAAAGATATAGGTACCTAAAAGCCAAAAAAATAGTATTGTGTGTAATATTTTTAACTAGTGTGATGAACATGGTTACAGACAGACAGACAGATGGACAGCGGACTCTCATTAGCCGATTTAGATCCGCATGTACATATATAGTCGGCTTCCATTTTTTACTATTGTGTCTAGTATTGGCGGATCTTAAAGACTTAACAGGGTCCCGTTTTTACCCTTTGGTTACGAAACACTACAAACATAACTTATTTTGAACGCGTAGTAACAATGTGGTAACTAAAAGAGAGACGTCAAGAACGACTTGCGAAAGCTTAAAATCCATATGATTATTATTATTTTGCAAAGAAAAGTAAATGTCTGAAGTTAAAAGAGAAATTATAACTTATTTTACTCGAAATTTAATCACGTCTTAACAACTAATGTAAAAAAAATAGCTAATTTTCGTTTAGAATTTATAACATTTTGAGTTATAAATTTTGAAATGAAGTCTCAAGAAGACTTAATTACTTTTACGAATTGCCAGACGCGACCACCTGTATTATTTTTTGAATATTAGACGTCAATTACAAGTTTAAACGTAGGTAAATTTAATATTTTCAATTGTTGCCACTAGACTAAATCAAAAATAGGTATTAAAAACGTTTACTTAAAATTGCTTTCAATAATAGCTAAAAAGAATATTCAATATTATTTAATTAATTTCATCCATGCTGGTCTAGGCTGGGAACTGTTCCCCCCCGTCTTGTCGCGATGAGGGGGCTAACCCATTGCCCGGGTTGAGGCTTAGGCCTCCCCGGGCCCGGCGGAGGCCATTCCTGGTTGGAATGGCCTGGCTGTGAGGGAAGGGGGTGACTACGACCCCCCTTCCATCACAGCCGTAGTAGGGGTCGCGGGGGAAGAGGTGTGTCGGTGTGTCGTTGCCGCTCGTCCTATCCTCCGCGACCAAGCGCGGCCGTGGCGCTTGGCACGGCATCGTCGGTGGGGCCGCAGGGGAAGAGGAGTATCGGTGTTACGTTGCTGCTCTCCCTATCCCCTGCGGGAGGCTGGGTGGGCCCCGGTCGCCGTCAGGTTGACTGGGGCAGGGTCTGCTTTCGCAGACCCCAAATTATGAGGGCTGGTTGGACGGTGGAAACGGGATTCCATCGTCCAACGGACAGCCCTCCGGAGTGGAAGGCAGGCGCGTGTGCGTGTCAGCGCGCCTGTCCTTGGGCCAAGAGGCCAAGGCGGCGGTTGCTCCGGCCCCTCTGATTCAGCAGAGGGTGCCGTGAGGCCGTTGGCGAGCCGGGGCCGCTTAAGTAGCGGTCGGCCGCGCCGGGGCTGTGGAGCATGAAGAAGCACACGGTCCCGGCCGATAGCGGCTGAGAGGTGACACCGCGGAGTTTTTAGTGGTAACACCACATAACCTTACCGGTGTCCCGTAACCGGTAAGGTATCCGAAGGGATTTTCTCCGCGTCAAAAAAAAAAAAGGCTGGGAACTGTTAAATATTACTTACCACTTGCGTTGTTCCAGCTGTGTTGTTTAATAACCAGAAAACCTTTAAAAATAAATCTTTCACAGTATGCTAAATCTGTGTGTCTAAGCTTTTTTTTTTCGTTTTTTGTCAAAATTGTCTGTGAGGAAAGAAGTTCAGTGTGATAAACTTGCTAAAAAAAATTTGGCTGCTAGTTAAAAACTCAATGGACGACACGCGCCAAGCGCATACCTAGCCCATGCCTAAACCACGACTAGAGCGCTTTAAAAATTTTTTTTTTTTTCGTACAATTTGAGTCCTGTCAGACATCAATACAACTTAAATTGCATTTACCGAAGTCCGCAGGCCTCACCTACGTAAGTACTAGTTTTTATTCTGTGCCTACGCCCCGCGCTCGCCTTGCGTCCGCCTTGCCCCCGCCTTGCGCCCGCCCAGCGCTCACTCCGACTAAACTTCGATAAATGCGATTTAAGTTTTATTATATGACTGTTTTTTTTTAAGTACAATGCGTCAATTTATTTAAGGAAATAAGAAGGATAAAAAAATACATATTTACAAATATACAAACAGAAAAAAGTTAACTACTAATTTAGTCTAAAAAATCTTGCCCATGTGGCATAGTGCCAAGAACGCTGGCCGCATTTCCGCGTTGGATCGCAATACTGATTCGTTGTGCGAAAAAACAGCCAGCCGTACGTGATAGGACTCAAATTATATGCAACAAATTTCAAAGCCCGCTAGGCGTGGGCTTGGCGTGCGTATGTCGTCTGAACGCGCCCTTAGTTTATGTTTTTAACCCATAACGTTCGTATAATAGTGTGACTTTTGTTAGTTAAAAGTAACGTGAAACGACGATGTTATGTATATGCGATAAACCAGTTACTCACGTAGAGAGAGCGGCTCAGGACGTTATCGTGAGCGCGTGTCGAGTTAAATATATCCCGAAGGAAGACCTCCGAATGAGGTCGAAACATGTCGGCCACTAGCTGAACTCTCAACGTGAATAACCCGTACATCACATATTAATAATAGTTGGACTGTTAATTCAGTCCTTTATTGCAAAACCTTAACCAATGAATAATAGAAGTGATTACATTTAGCCGCATTGTTTTGCAAAGCCATTTGTGGAAATAGCGTTTGTATTAAAACTGGGCCATTTTACTTTGACCATTATTATGTCAAATTTATTATGAAGTACTTGTCGTTTCGTGCCGTGTGGTTTCCGGCAGAGTAGAATAGGGCCACGAGTCTTCCCGTGGATGACGTGGAAGGCGACTTAGGAAACACAAGCTAAACGAAGCTTATACCTGTAAACATCAATGAGACCTTTCTAACCCGTCTGGCCAGCGTGGGGAGTGTAGGCCAAGTCCTCTGGCTGTTTTGGTCAAGTATGGCTCTGGTAGTACAGAGAGGGTCGTGCTCCTGCAGTGGAGATAAAAAGATTGTCGTTTTCATAGATTGTTGATCATAAATGTTAAATGTGTATATCATGGAATCTCGGAGTCCTGGAGTCTCGGAATGTCAACATTTCTTACACAAGGACAATTTCGCACGAAATCTTCATTACTATTTTAACTCTATTAGAATAAGCGTTCAAAATTTAAAAAATGAACCTTATCTGCACAGATTTAAATCGTGTGCTCTTATGCTCTAAGTTAACAAAAGTTGTCTGAAGGGTTTCCCTACAAAAAGGTTAGGTACGTATTGATTTCCTTTAAAATTACGATGTCACAAAAATGATTGAGAGGAGGCCTGGCGCGATTGATGAGGAGTCACCCTCGCTCACCGTGCTTTTTTTCGGGAGCTATCTTTTTGTAAGGTATTGGTCCCTATCTGCAAATATTTTTGGTAGATACACAACACACAACATAACCCGCTTATTTCCAACAACTCCAGATACCATTTTCCATGGAATCACATTTTCTTGGAGTCAAATAGCGGTTTTAATATAATTTTTTCAGCATAGGGAGGGAGAAAATTAATAAAATACTCTATAATTTTATTTGTAAGACTTTAAATGTAGTAATACAGATAAATACAAAAATACAATTTAAGAGAAAACATTTTCTATGGAATCATATTTTCTTGGAGTCAAATAGCTGTTTTAGTATCATTTCTTCTGCATATAAAGAAAGAAAACTTATAAAATACTCTATAATTCTTGTTTGTAATACTTTAAATGTGGTAAGTAATACATATTTATATAAAATACAATTAAGAGAAAAAGCACAGTACAAAGGCGGACTTATCTCAGCTAGGGATCTCTTCCAGCAAACCTTGGATTGAAAGGAATAGGTTTTTACAAAACAGGGTACAGAGTGGCTACAATATGATTGCATGTAACCATTAACTGCACTGCTTAAATACTATTTAAAATTAATAACTAAAAAATTAAATCTTCATCTATATTACGCCCCTTTTTTCTACTTTAAGCACACATATGTCGAAAAAAAACAGTAAATACATAAATAATATACTACTTAAATACATATGCTGCCGGGAAGAACTTTTAGCTCGCCTTCGCTTTTTTGACTACTTAGTATTTCTTATTACGTCATTTATGTTTGTTAACTCGTTCGCAAGCATTACATGTTATTATGTGCTAACATTGTATTATATTATAAGAATTTCTTTTTAAAAGACAATAATATTGTGAAAATTAAGTTTTTTCCGGCGTTTCCACTCAGCAGTTGTCGTTGCGAAATGAAATTCTTGAAAAAAAATACACTAATATACTCTTTGACGTGTAAGTGCCTGTAAAGGTCTAGTTACTGAGTAAACATTTGAATTTCATACATAAATAATCAGTACCTGGGTAACCGAGCTTTGCTCGGTTACATCTCAAACGTTAACTACATTTTTTTAAATTTGTCTAAAAACAAATACAAAATAAAAATATATATATAAACTTGAACATAAAAAAAAAAGTAAGTCACCGAGTGGGATCCGAACCCGTAACACTCTTTCTAGCGGTCCGTATCCTTAACCGCTGAGCTAAACCGATGGCGGCCGGTGCGACGAAATTAGCGACCATATTCTGCGTGGAAAGAAAAACGCATGAAAACTCGAAAACACGCGTTTTCCCAAACATAAGACTAATCTAGATCGATTGTTTACCCCCGAAAACCCCCATATACCAATTTTCAGCGAAATCGTTAGAGTCATTTTCGAGATTACAGAAATATATAAATAAATATACAAGAATTGCTCGTTTAAAGGTCTCGTATAAATATCAACTCAAATCTTCAGACGTTATAAGCTTCCTAGTTCTGGTTACCTTGCTTGTTTTGTTACCATTTCTATTCACGCGTATCTCCCGTAAGAGATAAAAGCTAGATATTTCTGGACCACCGGTTCCCCAGATTAGAACTGATGGAGATAATATATCTAATTACGTTTCATTGCGCAATGGCGCATAAAATGTGGCAAATGTGCGCCGATGTAGGGTTAACGGGGCCTTAAAGGCCTGGCTTAGCTCTCAGACGAGCTGACATAAGCCAGGACTTAGCTGTTAACGTTATTTTCTCCACAATCTTACATTATATTACCTGAAACATAATGATATCCTTGACATGGTTACATGTATTGCTTTTGGCAAAAAAGAAAAGCTTCACGTTGACGACCTATGTGGCGTAGGTGATCACCTTGCTAGTCCGCCACCCAGTGGTTCCAAGTTCGATCCCCGGTCAGGGCGAGTTGGAAAATGGTCTTTTTCAAATTGCCCTGGATCTTGGATGTTTATCTTTATACACGGTGATTTTTCATTGGTTCTGAAGCCGAAGGCCAATTCATAGACATCGTTAGTAAGACCTAATTAGCTGGTCAAAATAAAAATTCAGAAACAAAAAATGTTGACTAAAACTCGAAAGTAAAATTGTGAGGTCAATTAGTAGTACCGTTGCCATACATCGCCCGCCGGCCGGCCGGGGTCATCGACATTCCGCAGTAGGCGGCCGGCGTATAACTACGTGGTCTCGATCGAAAATCATTTACGCAACTTTTTTATCTTATGACATACAGAAATTTGGATTACGTCTATGGATAGAGGAATTTAATTACTATACGACGTTTTTTTTTCCAAAACCAATGAAAAGTCAGCGTGTATGTATTTGTTATAAAATATAGTATCATTGAGTTAGTATCTCATAACAGAAGGCTTGAACTTACTTTGGGGCTAACTCAATTTGTGTGTTTTGTCCTTAAGTATATATTTATTATTTATTTTAATTCTCACTTTAAACTATAAACAGTAGTTCTTAAAATTGTTTGAAGGGCTTTGTGAGACCAATATTTAAAATGTTATATCCGTGTTCTTTCCGCTTACCCGGAGGTTCTGGGTTCGATGCTCAACCAGGACAACTTTTTCAAATTGTCTTGGGTCTTGGTCTTATCTACACGGTGATCTTATTTCATGCGCAACTTGCAAGCTTTTAAGAGGTTTCTTCACCATTACGAAACACAGGAAAAATATATACCAAGTAAAACCTGCCAAACAGGTATTGTGTCTTATTTCCCTATTATTGTTAGTTATGTACTTTCCTAATTCTTTGATTCTCACGTATTGACAGTGGGAGATAAAGTTATCATTCACGCGGGAAAAATCTTGGCAGAATGCCGCCACCCCCATGCCTGCGTCAGTACCCCATTGGAAACAAGACGATATGGACACCATGTCTCCATACACGACCATCTTAGCATATTTTGGAGTAAGTTACATACGTACATGCATTTTTAGTTTTTTTAATTTTATTTTATAATAAAACTGGCTGGCTAGAATTTCGCATATTCAATTCCATTTTTTTAATTCCACATTTGATTTTACTTAACGCATGCGTAGACTCCTTGTTTTTCGCGCGGTGATGTCATCCCATAAATGTTTACCCTGTCGAATGAAATAGGTCAGTGGTCGTTTGACGCACAGTGTCGAGTGTGTGCCATTGTATTTTGTCGCTTGTTTACAGAGTTGCACGTGCTGAATGCTGGTTTTATTTTTTTCATTTTCATTTACGGCTGTGGCTTCGTTAGTTTTTGCACCAGTAAATTTGATGTTGTTTGCTTTTATTCTACTTTATGATCGGGCATGTTTGGATTTATCAAACATATTTCTGATGGGATATTTCGATGTTTAGTGAGATTATTGACATGGTGAAATCAAAACTGGGTTTATTTTTAATGATGAAACGTCTAAACTGTGCATTGAAAACGTTTCTTACTTTTAACCGCTGTTGGTCATTAGGTCAAAGTCATATAAATTCTGTACTTCTTAAACTAGTAGATTACTCTCCATACCATTGGTTTAAGAGTGTGCAATTTTAGTTAAACCCACTCATTATAACTTTTAGCTCTGTGAGCTGTAGACCTCGCGAGTGACCCCTGGAGCCATTGAAGTTTATCAGACATAATTTTTCAAAACTAAAAACCAACTTCAACACCAAGATACACAACCGATTTTAAATAAATTTTTATGATATCGGTATGCCCTTCCAAACAAAAAAAAATGTTTTTATATTGGTCTAAGCGTCTTCAAATAATTGGTAAACATACATAAAAAAACAGTGGCACTCCGGGAGTGCCGACAGAAGGGAAAACTCCGTGTCGGTTTTGGTAACAGTGTCGCGAGTGCAATAAATGTTTTTTTTTTCAAATCTCAAAAAATGCCAATCGCGCCTCTTTTATGAAGTTTTCACTTTGAAAAAAAAATAAAGCCATCCACCACTTGAAAGGTATGTCTTTTTAAACAAAAAAGAATTTTTCGAATCGGTCCAGGCTTCTTTCAATAATCGGTGAACATACAAAAAAAAAGAGATTCCGACGAATTAAAAACCTCCTTCTATTTGGAATTCGATTAAAAATAACATTACGCGACTTACCGCCATTAATTTTAAGTTCGTAAAAATAAAAGGTCTTTATGTAAAAGGGTGCTAACCCTCTTCTGTTTGTTGATTGAGTTTATGATTTTAGAGTTAGCGGTAACAATGACTGTTATTAGTATCACGGGACTTAAGAGTATCCTTATACTCTGACCAAACTACAGTTTTCCATAAAACGTAGTATTTTATTTCGAAAATACATGACCGATTTCGGCAATTTTTGTAATTTCAATGTTAATGGACATATAATTGGTTTTCACAGTCAAAATATGAACTTGAAATATCATAATACTAGCTGTATCCGCGGGCTTCGCTCCCCGTGGGAGTTTTGGGATAAAGAGTACCCTATGTCCTTCCCAGAGTCTCAAGCTATAGGTATCCATACCAAATTTCATCCTAATCGGTTCAGTAGTTTAAGCATGAAGAGGTAATAAACAAACAAACAAACAAATATACAAACTCACATCCCTATTATTTAATAATTAATATATGATATTTATATGATCATTTATTTTCTTTTTCTTTTCAGATATACCTACTCTTCATGCTAATATTCTTCATAATAATATGCCTGATCTGCGTGTGTATTCTACTCTGGTACTATAGAAAGAACGAGCAGGAGGTCCTCTCCGGCTCCAGGGAGGACACGCCTATGAGAAGGCCGTGCCAGAACGACTTCTAACGACTGTGATCTTAAAAGTGCATTCCAAACGACGAAAAACTGCCGTGTGGTCATTCTCCAGTTGTTTTTTTTTTGTTGCCTTATTAACGCGTCGCTTTTTCTTGCTTTTTGACAAAAGTAACATCAAAAAATCTAATGACTTTACATTGAGTTGTTTTGTTCTATGCCTAACATACGCGAGGCTTTAAATATTTTTAAATGTAAAAAAACGACGCGTTTCTTATGTAGAAAAAAAAACTGGAGAACGATCAGTTTAGCTTTATAAGCTGTTCTTCTATAATCAAACCAATTAATGAAGTCTCCAAGTGCTTTTGAAATATTTAGGAAGTAAATAATGTTAATCTGTGATTATAGGCTGATTTTTAATTAAGTAACTAACTTAAGTACACAATACTTGACATTTTAGTCACGGAAACTACATTTATGAATAACAATTTGTAATTATGTCAAATATTACCACATTTATAACTAAACAGTTTATTCCGAACTCCACTTCTGCCTGTCTTGGCCTTAAGTAAATTAAGTAAGTAAATTCTTTACAGTACGTATAATGCCACAATTGTAATACAGAAAACATAACGTAATAGTTTTAGTATATTCAAACGTCCATAAAAATAGTATTAAAAAATAATTATAACATAAATGTGCCAAAATAGAAAATTATATGCCTAAAATAATACAATGAAACTTTGTTCTACAACGATATTGTATTCGTCCATTATACTTCAAAGTAATTAACTATAACTAATATATACTTACTTATATATATGTATGTGGAATACTATGTGACTTATATGGACTAGAAGATATTGATATACTTATAACGATTATACCAAAGTACCTTAGTTATCTACCTAGTTTACTATATACTCTAAAATGTATAAGAAATAAATAAAAGATTATTAAATGATTTTCAAATAACAATTTTCTATCTCTGCATGTTTTGCTTCATGTACTTGACCGAATTGGCTCACATTCGAGTCAAAAGTATAACATGAGCCATCTGTCATCTCTACTCCACTGCCTTTCTAACTGTACCTATCTAACTATAATGGTCCCTAATGTAGCAGTCAGATCTGTTTGGATCTTATGGCTCTAAGCAGGCCTAAGGCCATAAGACTCAAAGGTCACTTTTAGTGTGATGGATGGGGAAGAGGTGGAAAAAAGAATCAAAATAGTGATGGAAGTCGCAATATGACAATATGATTCATATTTAAACCCATTCCCTAGATCAGGTTATACGATCTGCGCGGAAAGAGAAGCAGTTGGTACGTTTTTAGATTTTATTTTTCTCTGAGACCCCGTACTTGGAAGGAACATCTTAAATTTCAGGTACTTTACAAAACCTTACTATGGGTCTCATAAGAAAGCTATTGTCACTCAAAGGACTATGGAGAGGACTATGCTCGGTGTATCTCTACGCGATAGAATCAGAAATGAAGGTCACTCTCATAGCCAAGCCCATTTAAGTGGTAGTGGGCGGGGCATACAGCGTGAAGAACCGATGGGCGATGGAGCAGACAGGTTCTTGAATAGCAGTCACATACCGATAAGCACAGCGTATTACACCCACCTGCTAGATAGTCAAACGAGCTGAGAAAGGCGCTGGATGCAGGCCGCTTCCAATCGGTCGTTTTGGAAATCCTTGCGGGAGGCCTTTTTCCAGCAGTGGACGTCCTATGGCTGACATGATGAAGCAAAATTATGAAATTAGCCCATTTCGCTTGCTCTTTAACATAATTCCAAACCACCTCATGAATAAAATATGCTAAACGTTTAAATTTTAAACTTCATAATGAGTAACTACCAACGCGGCCAGATTCAGATTAATTCATTGTAATTTATGTCTAGCATAAATCTTCTCAAATGACAACATTTGTCGAATTTCATGGGACATTTACTGAAGTTAGACTTTAGTCGTCACACTCCATCTTATTCCGTGAAGTGAACTAACAGTAGTTACTAACTTGATTGAAGAAGTTTATTTTTTTGCTTTGTACGTTAAAAAGTACCCTTAACCGAAGGGCATGAATGAAGAGATTGATGAGTTTGGATGAGTTTGGATGAGCGAAATAGGTTTATCAGGATCGTAGCCAGTCCATAGTCACTGCCTACCCCAATAGGAAACAGGCCTGATATTATGTATGAATGTATGTACTTTATACAAATACCCCATTCATGTAATCATGATCATCATTTCATGTAACGTCCACTGCTGGACATAGGCCTCTCCCAAAGATTTCAAAATTGACAGATCAAAAACGGCCTGCATCCAGCGCTTTCCAGCGATCTTGGTCTGGTCGTCTGACCACCTTGTGGATGGGTGCCCTACGCTTCGCTTGATAAGTACGCGGTCGCCATTCGAGAACCTTTTTATAATTATAAAATGTTATGTCAGTCAAACGTTGGTCGAACAACACTGATGTCGAGCAAAGGTAATACCGATCAAATGTTATGTCGGTCTACCGAGCAAGAGTTTGTCGCACAACTGTGATACTCTCGTAATAGGGTCCCGTTTTTACCCTGTGGGCACGGAACCCTAGAAACAACAGACGGAATAACTTTTAATGTATTACTAAACTTGTGACAAAGAATGATATATGAAACAGGAATAAGAAACATTAAAAACACATTATTCTTCAAGAGCGGGATCAACAAGATTTACTTCCATGAAGTTTACGAATCATTTGTCATCTATGGGTATTCAGCCAAGGTTACTCCGGTCTATTGTTGTGAGCTCGAATACCATAGCCTAGTCCTATTTATATTCATAAAGTCTAATAAAATATACTGAAACTATTTTAAGAATGAATTCAGTCATGATACTGTACAACTTACCGCTAGGAACATACAACGTGGAAGGGATACCGTCGCCGTAATGAACCACGGGCTATACTAGATCACTATAGTATAATGAAATGAAAATAACAGTCAAAATAAAATAAAAAATGGACACTTTCATACTAAAGTGCAATTTGTATGGGAACGTCGTTTTTTTGACCGTTTATAGTCTAATTGTTGAATGAACTTCTTGAACTCGGGAATAATGGGAGATAACTTAAACTGCACTTGAGATTATAATAACTTCAAAACTGTATTAAATGTACTGAACTTAAATATTGTGACAAACAAAAAAATATTTTGATATCAGTAGCGACATCTACACTAACGTCTTCCAAACAAAATACAATATTGGCTAGAAATTGACACGAGATGTCGCTAGTCGTCATTCATTCCTTTTAATTAAATAAGCATAAATAAAATATAAACAAACTTAAATAAATGTAAAACAATTAAATAAATGTAAAGTTATAAATAACAAATTAACAAAATACATAAATATAAATTTTAAACTTAATATGTTTCATAAAATCAACCGATCTTAGTAAGTCAAAAACCTTTCATCTGGGTACGTAAAGAGAAAGTATATAGAAAAATGAACAGGCTTTTTGACAGCCATTTTGTAATGACATCGACTTCAGCGTCTTGATTGAGAGAGACATAAATTAAATATCTATTAGTCAAAGTAAAAAGAAGGAAACAAAATTGTGGCCTCTTACTTGTGATTATTTACAAGAAGTCACCACCGGCTTTCTACCTAGTAAAGACATGAGACCAATTCAGGGAGTGAGGTGGCGTGTGTTGGTTGCTCAATTAAACTACAATTTGTGAGCAACAGATGTGTTTTATTACATTTATATGCATAACATAATGGGACGTATAGATATTCACCACTTGCTTGACGTTAGATTTCTTGAGAAACGCTTATTAAACGCGAATTAAAGATTCGCTCTGCTCCGCTTCAGTGGAAACGCAGCCAGCGGTAAGTCGCGCTATCAATCGCCCGCAAACCGGCTAAGTGCGAGTAGAACTCGCGAGAAAAGGGTTCTGTAGTACAGAACCCTTTCCTCGCGAGTTCTACTAGATCGCGCTAGTAGTACTTAATATTGTACAGACTGTACAATGTTAAGTACTACTAGCGCGATCTAGTGGTGTGCCCTCGAAAATGTCCCTTGTTTAAGCATATCTATGTTCAGGTCATAGGATTACACCATCTTACGAAACACCTGATTTGGTCTTATAATAGTAATCATTGTGACAGCGAAACTAAAATAGAAATAAAACTTAAATTTGAATTATGAGTAATGTAAACATCATTCATCCAAAAACTAAGTTACCATCGCCGATGAGTAACACCCAAGTGCAAATTTCCCGAAATTATACAACCATTATTATTTACGGAGTCGTTTAACTTAGTCGGTTAGTAAGTTACGCAATTAATTTGATTTACGTCATTATTCGGATATGTAGGTCATGTCAACTCGGAAATGTTGATACGGTGTGTTTATTCGATGTGATAAACACAAGCGCCATCTATATGGCTTGCATTGCATTATTGGCTTTGACATTGGTCGTTACCTAAAACCATGTCAGAGGCCTTTAAGGCGGTTTAAAAACTCTGACACTAGTGTTAGTCACTAACACACATGATAAGAAGAAGAAGAAGAAGAAGAAGCATTGCATTATTTGCCCTAGTCCTACTAATATCCTACTATCCTACTAATATTATAAATGCGAAAGTAACTTTTTATATTTGTTTTCTCTTCACGCTTAAACTTCTAAATCGATTTGGTTGAAATTTAGTATGGATATAGTTTGAGACTCCGGGGAGGACATAGGGCACTATTTATCCCGAAATTCCTACAGGGAGCGAAGCCCGCGGGCACAGCTTGTATTATATATTGTATCATGCTTGATGCTATAAGCATCCCTTTCAATAAGTGATTCGAGTAGCCGCCACTAGATGTCATATTGTACGCATACTATTTAAACGATTTTTGAGATCTCTCATCCTCTGTTTCAACGCGCTTTAGCTATATGCAGTAACCAAATAAATCGAAAGATACTAAATTTCTCTTTTTCTCTCTAGCATCTATTTTACACCATAATAGGAAGCGTTTTTCTCCAAGAAACGTACAAGGCCGTGTGGCAAAACACTACTTTTCGTGTGAATGACGTATGAGGCGACTACAGGACTAAGGACAAACATCTCGTGCTACAACTGCATTCCCAATTACTGTTGAGGGCGGGCATCGGCTTTCAATCGTTTCATAATCTAAACGCCATCTAGTGATGAGCGGAGGAACTAAATAGTAGAACTAATGTCCGTAGCACCATCTAGTATATGCCAGACAAACTACAAAAACCCCACTAAATAATAACTTTTGAACGGCCGAACTGATTTTCATCACACATAGCTAAGAACCACCGCAAAGGAACTTGCTTTTGTGAAAAACGGCATCGAAATTGGTCCATCCGTTCTAGAGCTACGATGCACATGCAGATACAGACACACAGATAGAAAGACACTAGCGTCAAACTTATAACACCCCTGTTTTTTGTCGGAGGATAAAGATGAAACAAATGAATTGTAAATTTATGCTAGTCGAGTGGCACTCCGTGACTTTTGGCTGATTTAGTATCACGAAATACAATTTGCATCTTAACTTAATACGATCTCGTTAGTTTAGGTAAGTAAGTCACCTTGATTTTCAAATCAATCTTTCTTTCTATCATTTCAGCCACATAACGTCCACTGCAAAGTCAAAGTCAATATTTTTGACCGAGCGAGCGAAGCGAGCGAAGGTCTCTAAATCGAGTTGGGGGCGAAAACACATTGTATGTATGTATGTATGTATGTATGTATGTATGTATGTATGAATGTATGTATGTATGTATGTATGTATGTTTGTACCGCGATAACAGCCGAACCGATGGTTAGATTTTGATGAAATTTGGTAGGCATGTAGGAAATATCAATAGAATTTTCAAGTTCGTTGGGCATCAAAATCGGTTCAGTAGTTTTTGAAATATTAATAAAAATGTCCGCGATTGTGTACCAAACGAAACCATAGCGCGTTCTAACTTTGGATAGCACCATCTAGGGGATATTTAGGAAACTGAATTGCGAAAAATAATCGCGACGTCTAAGTTCGCGGCAAACTAGGTAGTTTACAAAATTTAGCAATTTTGTTGAGCGAACTTTGGTACAATCGATATCGCTACTTGTCTGTGCTTCTGTTGTAGTATTAGTAATAATACCACAAACTAACAAGAGATTAACGGCAACCAAAGCCAGCGAAGTAGTTTTACGTAGAGTCTAAACTAAGGGAATATGCTAGTAGGTACTTCTCATGCCAATAAGAGCTTTGTCAGCAAAAAACTTCGCCCGAACGCTCCAAACGCTTGTGTTCACAGCGTGAGTACGCAAGGGAAGTACGAAATCAGGAACTATACCCTGAACGCTTAAAGCGCTAGCGTTCAATGCGTGAGCACGCTGTGGAGATTCGAGGGCAAGAATCCTTACCAGAACACGGTTCCCATCCCACGCATGACCCGATCGTGGAAGACTGGCCAAGTGTCATGCTCACGAACGCAATTTCCACTGTCGCTTGCCAATTGCCAATAAATGTGCACAAATCGCAAGGACTCACTTTGAATAAAGTAGTCGTAGACGTTGGCGTTTGCCCAAGAGCCAAGCTAATCCGACACTATACCAAAAATGTCCCGGACATCAGCCTGTACTAGATTAGGATGGCCCTTAAACAATTTAAAAACAAAAAGGCGCCGGGCGAGGATGGAATCATCCAGAACTTCTGAAAGCGGGCGGAACGCTGCTACTGAAAGTCCTTCAGAGGCTCTTTAATTCCATTCAGCTCGAGGGCGTAACGCCATAAGCATGAAACAGGGGCATTGTGGTCCTGTTCTTCAAAAAGGGAGATAACACTCTATTGAAGAACTATAGGCCTATCACGTGTCTCAGTCATGTATATAAGTTGTTTTCGAGGGTCATCACGAATCATCCCGCAAACAGGTTTGATGCCTTCCAGCCTCCCAAACAAGCCGGTTTCCGCAAGGGCTTTAGCACCATGAACCACATTTATACGCTGCGGCAGGTTATAGAGAAGACGAGGAAGTATAACTTGGGGACAGTGGACTATGAAAAAGCCTTCGATTCGATCGAAACATGGGCCGTGCTTCAGTCTCCAGCGATGCCGTATTGACTATCGGTATATCGAGGTGTTGAAGTGCTTTTACAGTAACGCACTATGTCAGTCCGAGTACAGGAGCAGTGGACAACGGCAATTCCACTGCAAAGAGATGTAAACCAGACGTTATATCTTTGAAACTGTTCACCGTTGCACTGGAAGATCAAGCTTCTGGAATGGGAAGGATTTGGCATTAACATCAATGGCGAGTATATCACTCACCTTCGATTTACCGATGATATCGTTGTCATGGCGGAATCCATGGCAGACCGCGACATTAAATATGTATGTACTATGCTCGCAGACCTAAACCGAGTTTCCCAACAGGTGAGCCTTAAAATGACCGATCTAGAGCGGCTTCCATCCAGCGCCTTCCAGCTATTCTAGATCAGTCATTTTGGAAATCTTTGGGAGAGGCCTATGTCCAGCAGTGGATGTTATGCGGCTGAAATGATGATGATGATGATAAGCCTTAAAATGAGCATGGACAAAACGAAAGTAATGTCGAATATCCATGTTGCGCTCCTACCTGTTTGTGTTGGGAGCTCCACCCTCAAAGTGGTAACCTGGGTCAATTGATCCAGGCAGGAAGCTTCAGCTTCGAGGAAGAGGTCTTTCAACAAATCCGACTCGGCTGGGCAGTGTTCGGGAAGCTACGCAGTGTCTTCTCGTCAAAAATACCTCAGTTTTTTAAGACTAAAGTTTACAAATAATGTGTGTTACCTGTGATGACTTATTGATCTGAAACGTGGTCCCTTACAGAATCCATAGTAACTATGGATCCCATAAGAATAATGCTAAAGGTGCAACGCGCTATGGAAAGGGCTAAGCTCGGTGTTTCTCTACGCGATCGAATCAGAAATTAGGAAATTTGTAGGAGAACTAAAGTCACTGACATAGCCCAACGGATTAGCTCGTTGAAATGGCAGTGGGCGGACACATAGCGCGACGAACCGATGGCCGATGGGGCAAAAAGGCACTCGAATGGCGACCAAGTACTGGCAAGCGAAGCGTAGGACACCCACCCGCAAGTTGGTTTATCGACTTGACCAAGGTCGCTGGAAGCCTTTCTAGATCGGTCATTTTGGAAATCTTTGGGAGAAGCCTATGTCCAGTCCAGCAGTGGACGTTATGCGGAAATGATGATGATGAGTCGTTGGCGTAAAATAGTTGGCGGCTGGATGTACATACGTTGCTCTTTCAAGATTCAAATGTCTTGGGATATTGAATTTGATCCAGGTTTTGATTTAAATTGTTTGAAATTTTTTTATAAAATGAAACTTTTGCAGCTCAGAATAGAAGTAGAAAGAAGTTTGGAAAATGTGTTTCCTTCAACGGTATCGAAGTTGTAGTGAATAATGTGTGGCGTGCCTCTACTTTCTGCAGTACTTCTTTTCTTCTTTCTACCTATCGACTGCTTCAAATGTATCACAGTTTCATTAAATCACAGTTTCACTGGACATTAAAACTGGTTTAGTTTTGGAATAATATCGCGAGGTCTAAGTTCGCGGCGAACCACTAGTTTATTCAATGTAGGATAAATATATCTCATAATGAACGTCATTATTTTTGCACTAAAAACTACTAGGATGTGGACATAGGCCTTTCCCAAAGATTTTAAAAATAACCGATCTAGAGCGGCCTGCATCCAGCGCTTTTCTTGGTCAGTCAATCTTCTTTTCATTTAATAAAATTGCGATTACAATAAGATTTTTTAAATAAACCATATTTAGGTTAGACAGCTTAGTTAGTGGTCTCACTCTGAAGTTATAGAGTCATAAAACGGCCGTTTCTTTTATTAAAGTGGGCCGTTCACATATCGGCGGTCAGCTGTCAGTGGTATCGGCGTGAGATTGAATTTCCTTCAATTTCCGACGCTCAGACTGACAACTTCTGCCACCGTTTTATCACTGATTTGCCTTTCAAATCGGAGGGTGCGTGCCTAGAGTAAGTACCCTAGACTAGGAGCTTTTTGACGGACGTATGTATTATCTTTCGTACAGGTCTGGGCGAAAAAAAAAAATTTTACCTACCTAATTTTGACTGCATGATAGCCCTTTTTGAAATACCTACTTTAACCTTTCTTTTTTTTGTTACATGACAAACTTATAAAAGTTTTAATTTAATTAATTATATTTTTGTAAAATTTAAAAAAATATATTAATATTTAACGATTACATATATAATATTTATAATTTTTACCCATGTTTGTATCGCCACACCCTAAATGGGTACATGTATTACTGCACCAATATTTGTCATCTTATGCAACATGTTAGCGATTAATAAATGAATGAATGAAAAATACTTCGAATGTATGTAGTAGTAGTCAAATCGCAATACGAATCATGATCGCACGTTCGCTGCCAACTACGAGTATAGGTACTTGTAGTAAAATAAAAAACTTGAGAGGTGTCAAGGGACACCCGGATAAAACGAAGTTCCTTTCGATTAATTAGTGAAGGAATTGTAATAAAATTAGAGAAAGAGAGAGAGACAAACAGAGAAACACGCGCACGCCGCACGGCTTACAACTATAGCAAAAAGTGTCGTCACAACTTTTGGTTTTAATTTTTTCCGTCTAGCCCCCTTTCGCAACGCGCGATAAAGAACTTCATTCCAATAAAATATGCATTGTTATATTTATATAATGTATTTATACCATCCTTTAGGAAAAAGAAGAAAAGGGAAACCAAACGAAAGATGGATAGATGAAATAAATAAAATGGCAGGAAGTAATTGGATGGAAAAAGCAAAAATGAGAAAACTGTGGAAAAAAATGGAGGAGGCCTTAACTCACTGAGAGGTCCTTAATAAAAAAATAAATAAAAATGTAATAATAAAAAATACAATTACTAACAGATATTGACAAACTAGAATCTATATATATATATACAACATGACGATCAGAAATGTGAAATGATAATGATAAGATGCATGAAAGAAAAAGTTCTTTAATAAATAAATATATGTATGAGAAACTAAAATTAACTAATTAAAATAATGTTATAATGTAAAGAAATTAATGTATGGAAATTAATTTTATTAAGGAATAAATGAGGCTTTATTATTATTATTATTATTTATAAATACCAGCAGCGAACGTGTTAATAGGTTATGCGGCTATAACTGAGATAATTTTTCAAAACTAAAAACCGATTTCACTCCCAAACTACACAACCGATATAGATAAAATTTCAAAATCTGTCCAGGCGTCTTCTACTACTCGGTGAACATACATAAAAAAGGATCGCGACGAGTTGTTTACCTCCTTCTTAGGAATTCGGTTATAAAAGAAATAGCTGAACCAGTTTCGCTACTTGCGATTTGGTAAGCAGATACCAAACTTCTATTCTAATTAGCAGAACCATGTAGTTACACGTCATAAACTACAACTACTAATTAAATCACATTTTAACCACTAGTAGCGTTAAGTCCAGCGGTCGTTCAATTTTGGTAACGGTTTTTCTAAATGTTGCGAAACATTCCTATTTTAATCCATTTTTCCATCTTCTCTCTAGAAACGCAGAAAGTGGCCTTTGTGCTTTGCAGCCCTGCGCTTTGTCTACTTAGAGCTCTAGCAGCTAGCTCTTAGGCTCTGTCCGTCTTATTAAGAATAAAGATGTGATACTGTATAGTATGAACTCTTTGGGCTTGCTCATGCAAAGTTAACATTTGAATTCCTCCATTGGTTCTTCCATGCAGATGTGGATCGATGATTACCTTAAAGACAAAAAGTCTGGCTTGAGCTTGGCGCCCTGTTAAAGGTTTGTATATTCACAAATTTCATAATTTGGTACATTTTTACATACTATCTACAACTTGTCATTATTTTAAAATTTTGACATTTTTAAGTTTAAATAATGACAACAAACAATGTAGGTATTTACTGTCCACAATGTAGCTTTAAAAATTTTACATTGGGAGTTTACGTCCTTGAAAAAATGCTGCAGTGCAGTTGTATTTTGTTACAGCTTCTACACTTGCGCTTAGGAAGCGGCAGTAAACTCAGCTGTAAGTAACCATTTGACGTCAACAACTGTGCAACAAAACAAAGTGACGATTATTAAGGCGAAATGGTAGCAGAAGTGGTCATTTAAAATAAATTGTTTAAAATTAAATGTGGTAAACTTTCAAAGGTTGTTCATAAAATAAGAGATATTATAATTATCCTATGATAACAAAGATATATTTGAATTGAATTGATTCAAGCTCTAATGCATCTGACATGCCAGCTGTATCAGTTACAAACGAGTCTTGCTTAACTAATGACGTGTTACAGTATCGGATGGAGACGGCAGCTACGGATGGAACCGAGATAGAACGTAGTAACGAGCAGGCATATCAAATGGCGTTTCCTGGAAGACATAACTGTAATAAGTCGCAGAAATGTATGCATCTCAAAGGGTTTCAGAAAGATCATGTGTACCTTTACCTCAGTTAGACCAAATTAGTAGGTAGTGAACTTTTTCTGTATATTTGTAAACATGTTAATTATTTTATCCTACTTATTTCAAAAGACAAATTGATTCACTAAAAAAAAGACCAATACTGTGAAAATGAGTTTCTTTCGGCCATTTTTCTTAGCAGTGGTCGTTGCGAAGCTCTGGTATAGACAGCTTTTCATTATGAAACATAAATTAAAGTTTATAAACACTACGTGTAATGTAAATTATACTTATTGACTTGTAAAGATCTAATTACTGAATAAACATTTGAATCTTTGAATCATCTTTACACATCTGCAGGCCTGTCTCACTCCGCGCTAGGTATTAAAAACACAAGTACAAAAAAATACGTAAGGCGGCCACGCCAGCGTGGCTAATCAGTGCGGCAGGAAAGGTAAGCGTTACGCGATAGAAAGAGACGAAAAGAGATGGATCGTGTAGGTGAATATAACTGTAGGGTTTTAGCGTTGTGCGATCTGAATTGAACTTAATTGTGTCGTAGCGAAAGTCGCTATTCCTTTAATTGATTTTTCAGAGTGAATCTTCTGTACTACATAAGTACTATTATGTATCCTGCGACATCTGCCAAAAAAGTGAGTATCGTTTTGCATTTTGACTTTCGTATTAATGGTATAGGCATAGGCAATCGAACCATTAGGACAGTTAATAATGTTAAAAGATGTACCGTAAGGTATGTTTCAGGGATGAAAGAAAGAAAATTAGTTTTCTTAGCCACCGACTTGCCGCCAACGCCATTCAATTTCAATGTGTGAGAGTTACCACAAAAAAAAAAACGCTAGATCTGTTTTAGGTGTGCGTTAATGTTCATGTTTCTTTCAAAGCAGTTGTATCGAAAAGCTATGTCAGGGTGGTAATCTATAATTATGTACATATTTAATACCTGCGCCCCACGGTGTTACCCGCGAAAAAGTACCCTATGTGTTAATCCAAGGTGTCAGCTTCTTGTATACCAAATCCTATCGAAATTAATCCATATGTAGTGTATATTAAAACTAAATTCATTTTTGAAAGAAAAGCTATCAATACCAGTGCTTCGCAATAAAGACTGCTAAAAAGAAACGCCGAAAGAAATTCATTTTCACAGTAATTAATACGAGAGTCTAAATGCAAAACGATAATTACTTTTATGGGCAGATGAATGGCTATGATGATGAAGTAAGGTTCGAGAAACATACACGAAACGAATCAATCCCAACAACTATAATTACTACCGCGTCCCTGCGGCGTCGCTTCTATTTCGCTGCTATTCACACAACATACCAAGGGATTTCCAACTCAGTCATTCTACGGTAACTTTAGGAAATATTTTTTCAAAACTAAAAACGGACTTCACCCCCAAACTACGCAACCGATTTTGATAATATTATTATGGGACTATTTCGAAAGTATACCCTTTTTTTTCTTTTTTTTATATAAAACTTAGTAGCGTTTGACCGCTTCTCACTTGGTGGAAGGCGACGAAACGGTCAGGGATGGATCATGCATACTCAAGTAATACCTATTCACTCTTCTCTTGAAGACATCCAAATTGTATCTTTCGGGGAATAAGTGGGAGGGCAGAGCATTCCAGTCTCTAGCTGTACGTATAAGGAAAGAAGACGCAAAGCGTTTTGTACGAGTGGTTGGATCTTGTACTACATAGGGATGGAGCCCTGACCCTTTCCTGGTAGTTCGATAATGGAACGGCGAAGGTGGAATTAAATCATGAAGCTGCTGAGAGCATTCTCCAAAGTGTAACCTGTAAAAGACAGATAGGCGGGCCACTCCACGACGATGCTCAAGACTTTGCAGTCTTCCAGAGACTAAGTTCTCGTCTCCTATGATTCTCCGGGCACGATTATCGATAGAGTCCAAAGCATCAAGCTGATACTGGGCTGATCCATCCCACAGGTGAGAGCAGTATTCAATACAAGACCTCACTTGAGCAGTGTAAAGGTTAAGCAACTGCTCGGGTGTGAAGTATTGCCTGACTCTGGATAGTATGCCCAGTTTCCTTGCAGCAATCTTGGCTCTGGACTCAATATATTGACCGAAATTAAGGTCTGATGTAATAAGCACCCCAAGGAGTTCCAATTTGTTGGTTAAGGGAATGGATATGCCCTGGAATGGCATCACCCCAGTCAGAAACTGCCTTGAGTGATAAATTCGCTCGTTCAGTCATCAATACTCTTTCGGCCTCAATCTCAACTCTACTTGGTGTTGCGGTGGGAATATACCTCTCTGAAACAGTGCTGTCATCTGCATATCCGAACATGTCTGGTCTAAAAAGATCATTAATGTGCAGTAGAAACAGTGTCGCAGAGAGGACCGAACCCTGAGGTACCCCGGCATCTATATCCATTAGGTCAGACGAGCTCCCATCAACAAGAACACGTATTGACCTTTCTCTCAGGAAGTCGGCTATCCAATTGCATAGGCAAATTGGTATTCCATAGCAGGGGAGCTTACTAATAAGACTCTCGTGCCAGACTCTATCAAAAGCCTTTGAAATGTCAAGTGACACTCCAAGACCCTCGCCCTTTTTCTCAATGGCTTCGCCCCAAGTGTGAGTGGCGTATATTAGGAGATCTCCAGTAGACCGTCCTTGGCGGAAACCATACTGTTGGTCACTCAGGAGGTCATTGCTCTCTAGATAAGCTAAGAGGCGGGAGTTAAGAACACGTTCCATAACTTTGCAGAGGATGGAAGTGATTGCTATGGGACGATAGTTGGAAGGGTCGGCACGATTACCTTTCTTGGGCACTGGTTGAACATTGGCTATTTTCCAAGACCTGGGGACAATACCTGTTTCATATGATAATCGGTATAGGCGAGTTAAGATAGGAGACAACTCTGAGGCGCAGTTCCTCAGTACAATAGCTGGTATACCATCGGGTCCACTGGCTTTGTTCACGTCTAGACTACGCAGTACCTTAAGTACTTCCTTATTATGTATGCGAATGGAAGGCATGGCGGTATCGCACTTAGGTAACTGTGGGGGTGAATGGCCTTTCGTGTCAAGACGTGAGTTTTCCGCAAACATACTGGCGAGTAGATTCGCTTTGTCTGCAGAAGAGTGGGCCAGTGAGCCATCAGGTCTCGCGAGAGGAGACATCGACGATCGACAGAAATTAGCTTGGCTCGACTTGGCAAGGGACCAAAACGCCTTACTTCCTGTAGGATATGAGGTAAGTTTGGTCCCTATGCGACGGATATGTTCAAAGCGAGCCACTCGAAGCTTTTTCTTGTACGCTTTGGCAGCTTGATTAAAGGCTTGTTTCAGTGCCCGCGTTGCTGGGGATCTACGACACCTAGCATCTGCCCATGCGAGATATGCAGCGTGCTTTAAGGCTTCGACCTTAGAGCAATCCGTGTTAAACCATGGCCGGGTCTTATGCTCAGATGCCAGCATAAGACCCGTACCCTTTCGAACAAAAAAAAAAGAATTCTCCAAATCGGTCATAATCGATGAACAAAACACACGTGGCAGTACACGTGTCGAACACAAGGTGGTGGAAGTTTATCTTTCTCTTTATAAGGAAAACATAGAGGAGGTTTATTTATATATGAGCTATATATGGATATAAACGGGACAAGAATTTATATCAAGAGATCTCTGGTGAGTTTGCTAATGAAATCCTAACCTTTAATAAATCAAGACATGAGGGATAATCTTGATGAAGTGAGACAAAACTTTTGACAAGACAGAGCTTTATGACGAATGTCATTAATATTAAACGATGTTTATTGCTCCTTATTAGATTTTAAGATTGCATTGGTTGCAAACAATTATTATTTTTACACTAGATGGTATCATCTAGTGACAAGTGGCGGAACTACATAATATATAAGGTCCATAGTCTCTGCCTACCTCTGCGGGAAACAGGCGTGGTATTATGTATGTATATATGTATGTATGTAAGTACATAATATTTCGATTTGGACTTATGGGACCATGCAAAGTAGAAAGAAGAAACGCACTTCCCGTTGATAGATAGATAGATAGATAAAGACTTTATTTGTACCAACAAAGACACACATCACAATACAATACAATAATTAAACCAACGAAATTAACACAAACATACCAGTCAGGCTGTGATTATGTGTCGCAGTGATACAAATAGGCAGAAGCTCAGCGCGTATCTCACTGCAAGAGCGAGGCACTGATTTTCAGCTGCCGCCTGTGGGTTCTCGCGGGTACGTGCAGCAAAACGGTCGCGTCACACTTAAGTAAGTAGGTATATTATATAGTACAGATAGCACAAACATAATAATAAATAAACAAAATATGCTAGAGGACGATACCATGGGAAACGCAAAATTAAGGATTAGGTACTTATATGGGAAAGAAGTTGAAGATTTTATAAAATAAAATACATACTTATTAAATATTATAATATAATATCCGCAAAGATCCTATAGTGAGTGCTTTGCGCGCACATTATCTTTACAAACTGCCATACAGTATTATTTAATAAATATTTGCATAGTTTATGTACGGTTTATGAATTTATGCAGTGCCTATTTGTGTATATGTTATGTCGGTTTATATTGATATACACATAGTCGGTTATATCGATATACATATCTTTAAATTATTATCTGTAGGTATTATTTTAGGTAAGCAATGTCTTATAGTTATATATGGTATGGTTTCTTCTAACTAGTAGTTCGCCACGAACTTAGACCTCGCGATTATTATTTCAGAATAATGTAACTGATTTGGATGAACTATCGGTGCAGGTTTACCAATATGCGGATTCATGGTTGTGACCAAATTTCCAAAATAGTTGGCAATCACAGCCCTTTCTTTAAACGACTTTCGATCTAGCTCTGAAATGTCAGGAGCACCTTTCAACCATACAATGCCATGGATTGGATATGAGGTCTACCGTGATGCTGAAATCCAGTTCTATACCAGTAGTCTTTTACCGAAAAATGACCCATCATTTTTCAAATGACAAAGTCAGTTCGTTGTTGGAAAAACCAGAAAACTATTAATGGGTTTTCGTTTATATGTTTATTTGTATTGCCATGGCTCTATGCCGCTGCTCATTGCTTTCTTACTCTCTTCGTAAAGCTACTTCGCGTGCTTTGGTTGCTGTTGATCTCTTATTAGTTCGTAGCATAATTATTAATACTACTACAGAAGCACAGACAAGTAGCGATAGCGATTGAACGAAAATTCACTTAACAATATTGCTAAATTTAATAAACAAGCCAATAATCAATGAAAATAAGCAAAAACTGAAAAAAAAAAAACTAATCGTAAAATAAGCAAAACCCTTTTTTTTAAGAACTACTTATGAAACTCAAAATAATAACCATAATAGTTATTCAGAGAAATTACTTTGTGGACCCCAGGGTGTACGTATTTTTAAGAAAGTTGTTCAGTAATCCGGACTGAATTCACCCTTAAATAGTTTTAGTATAATTTGTAAGAAGATTTGTATTGTATATCCGTCACGGCTCAGTCAGCTAGACTTCGCGAGTCACCCTAAACCCTTTTAAGTACAACGTATAAAAAAGTTGTTCAGATAAAAAAAATCGTTTTTATAATGGCAACAAAAAAGTCTAATTAAATTTTTAAAAATATTTTGAAATGGCGGATATATGACAGTTTTAAAATTTTAAACTCCCATATTTCCGCCATTTTGAAAAATTTCGAAAAACTGTCTCGACAAGAAAATTTTATGTTGTTGCTGAATCTGCTTACAAATTTTAATGAGAAATGGTTAAGAAATGCGACCTGTAGGCGAGAACAGACAGACAGACAGATAGACAGACAGACAGACAGACAGACAGACGGACAAAAGAATTTTTGGCCAATCTCGAAACTGAGACGCTTCGCTCGCTTCGCTCGCTCGGTCAATTATGTAGTACTTTCGTCCAAAATTTGCTTTTACCATCAGCACCACCTGTAGGTCACTGGTTGAAAAGGCCTCGGGCTTTAGGTCCGCCTGTTATGTTTTTGTAATAAAGTTTCATAAATAAAGTTAATAAAGAAATAGCTAACACCGTTTAAATTATTTATTTGTATTTAATTATTTTATTTTAAACTATAGTTTTACGACTATCTGCTTGTCTGACGACAACCCTTAAATCTGTTTTCGGTAAATTTTGAAGATTAAAAAAAATATAGGGATAAATTACACTGATTGAGCTAGCCCCAAAGTAAGTTCGAGACTTGTGTTATGGGATACTAACTCAACGATACTATATTTTATAACAAATACATATATAGATAAACATCCAAGACCCAAGACAATTTAAAAATGTGCCATATCAAGGTTTTTTTCTGCTGCACCTGTAGGTTGACTGGTAGAAAAGGCCCTGGGTGTTAAAATTTTTATGATAAAGTTAAATAAATAAAGAAACTCTTTTTAGGAAAAGACTTTACATTAGCTTTCAGTAAAGAGAAAGTTCCTTACATCAATTCAATATGAGACAATTTCAAAGTTCAACCGATATGAACTAACTTGGCGAGTTTAAATGAAAAGATGACAATAGTGGTGGAAGTGAATGTGAGCCGAGTAGATATTGCGGCAACTTTTCTTTGTTAAATTCTATAGGGAACTTTCAACGGATGGAAAGCGAACGCGATGTGAAAGAAGTTATCGACTCGATTTGAAACTGAATTTATTGTTTAAAACCTGACGCAAAAAAGGGAAGAGAAAAGGTAATATATTTATTCATATGTGTTGTATATTACCTTTATTTAATTTGTGATACTGAACTGCTTACCCAATCATTATAGGAAGTTTTCAGCTTACGATTAAGTTATCTTTTCATATAAACTTAATCAATTGATTGTTCAATCTGCTAGTATGAAAGCAAAAAAATTTGCACATCAGAAAAGTAGACATACAACGAAAGAAAAGCAAATATCAATAAGCGATGCGGCTAGCAACCTATCACTATATTGATTGCTTTCCATCTTATTTATTTATTTTATTTAATCAAACTTTATTGTTCCAAAGTACAAATATACTTTTAGCTAAGCATCTTCTCGCCCACCATAAAACTAAAAGTGGCTTTAGAGTCTTGCGGCTCTGGGCACTGTTTGCTTAGAGCTGCAAGATACAAAAAGCTCTGTCTGTACCGTTAAGGAGACGTGTGTGTGTGTGTTAACTGCCTTCGTGGTGTAGTGGTTAGAGCGTTCGGCTCATACCCGGAGGTCGCGGGTTCGATTCCCGGCGGGGGCAACGACTTTGTGTTGTTGTCCTAGTTTGGTTAGGACATTGTAGGCTGATCACCTGATTGTCCGATAAGTAAGATGATCCGTGCTTCGGAGGGCACGTTAAGCCGTCGGTCCCGGTCACTGTCTTTGACATTGGTCGTTACGTAAAAACCATGTCAGAGGCCTTTAAGGCGGTTTAAAAACTCTGACACTAGTGTTAGTCACTAACACACACGATAAGAAGAAGGAGAAGTGTGAGTCCGTATTTATAAGAGATGTTTTTTCCTGGAATACTAGTCTAGAAATATACCAAAGTAAAACAAAGATTCTAAACGGCCTTCCATAAGTCATAACACTCATATCAAGCTACCGCAATTCCCCATTCGTTATAATTGCTTCTGAGATATCTCGTACATAAAACTGTACGTCTGTGAGTGTAGTCGGAACGTCGAAACCCGATGGTATCATCTGTTATGTCGTCTAGAGTCTAGACTAGTTTAGTTACATTGCATTCGTACTTTGTACTGTTTAATGTTCATTCCACATTGCGAGCGAATGAAAAACACAATAAACAATTAAACAAGAGTGCTGACGTTAGGGCCCATTTAGACGGTGCAAGTTTCTTGCGTGTTGCATACCATTTTATTAAAACAATAATTATTTATTTATTTAAGTTTATTGCACACAATCTTATGATGGATTGATTACAATGGGTCAAACTTAATGCTAATGCATTATCTACCAGTTTGCCTTTGGGACATGTTGAGAAATTGAAACAGGGGTGCAAGTGTGGCAAGCCAACTTGTATTATATGTATGATGATCCAAGTAATCTATTGCATCAATTTGTACGCATCATCATAATCATCATTTGGTATTTTAGTCTCCACTGCAGGAGCACGATCCTCTCTGTACTAGTAGAGCCATACTTGGCCAGAGCAGCCAGAGGACTTGGCCTACACACTCTCCTTGACAATGTTGACGGGTTGGAGAGGTCTTATTGATGTTTATAAGCTTTGTTTAGCTTGTATTTTCTAAGTCGTCTTCTACGACACCCACGGGAGGACTTGAAGTGGCCCTATTCTACTCTGCCGGAAACCACACGGCAAAATTTGTATACATTATGCAAGTCTTGCACCGCGTAAATGGGCCTTTAGACAGGCACAGACAGACATAAAACAAAATTTAAACTTTCCTAAAGCTCCCATGCTGGTCTGGGAGAAATAAAAAAACTTAGAATGTACCAGCTGTTTCTCTTCCCACGCAGATCGTAAAAGCCGATCGAGGGAATGGGCAAAAATGCAAATCATGTTAACAGGCGATGCGGCTAGCAACCCATCACTGTATTGATTGCTTTTCCATCTTCTCGCCCACCATGACGCTAAAAGTGGCTTTTGGGTCTTGCAGCCCTGGGCTCTGCATAGAACCGCAAGACCCAAAATACTCTGTCTGCCCCATTAGGGATAAAGACGTTATAGTATGTTAAACTTTTCCGGCTGTTTCTTCTTAATTTCACATGCTCTTTGGCATCATTAGGTAACCATTGATATGCATATTATATTTAGAGAAGAAAAAACGGGAAAACGCACTCCAGGCTCCGAAGCAGCACAGATGAGGATGCAACCGGGAATACGCTGAGATGAGAGAAAAACCTTTGTTAAAGATAACAAAACGCAAAACTAAAGAAAACAAAACACAATCCCTACGCAGGCAACACCGAGGGAATTACTTCAAAGTTAAACTTTTTTTTATTTCATTTGGTCTCACATCTACATCGACGAATTACTAATTAGTCTAAGTTTTAATACATTGTTACACATATACATCTACATCATTAACGGCTTAGACACTCTTTGTGATCTTCTTTCTTACATTATATCAGTCCTATGTATTACAGGCATTTTATTTGCGTGCAGAACCAGTATAGTAATCTCATATAGATATAAATAGTTAGCAGATAGGGAAGTCCGTTTTTTCTACCCTTCTCTATACAAAATTCTAGATGTATATACTTACTTCTGGTGATCACAGAGCTGGCAGTTTTGCTCAGTGTATAATCAAAGCGATTCAGCAAGGAAATGTTGCCAGTATTTTGGGTACTTTACCTCAATGCGGTGCGTTGGAAGGTTTTTTTTTATAATCTATTTATCTTGTATGTAACAATGATATATTACTTACAAAGTAAAACAAATGTTCCTAAATTGCTATCCATAAGTCATAACACTCATAACAAGTTACTCGTACCGCGATTCCCTATTTATTATAATTGCTTCTGATATATCTCGTACATAAAACGACTCCCATGCTGGTCTGGGAGAAATAAAAAAAAAGTTAGAATGTACCAGCTGCTTCTCTTCCCACGCAGATCGTAAAAGCCGATGGAGGGAATGGGCAAAAATGCAAATCATGTGAACAGGCGATGCGGCTAGCAACCCATCACTGTATTGATTGCTTTTCCATCTCCTCGCCCAAAGTCCATCGTCGTCACGTATCTTTGGCCGGCCGCGATGACCTACATCGGTGAGTCACTGCACCTTGCTATGTTTACGTACGACGAATAATTGTTAAGGCGACAATCTCCCTGCCTTCAAAATGAGTACGACACCATCTAAATCCATTCAGATTAAAACTGAAACGGAACGCTACCTTTACGACTGTTTTAAAAGTGAACAGAATGAAAGGCTAAAACAGCAGAGTCTTATCGAGGAATTACAGAACCAAATTGCGGTTCTCCAAAAACAGTTGCAATGCGCTGTTGAATCAAAGGCTACAGCCCAAGCAACAACTAGCTCGGAAACATCAGCGCCTCACGCTGAGTATAATACTGACGATGAAGAATTGGCTAAAGAAACAGAGTGGATTAGAACAAAGTCTAGGAAAAAGAGGAAGTTGAACACGTCTCCCACACTCTCCCCTCAGGCAAAAGAATGCCAACTAACTGAAAAAATAAAAAAAGTTCTCCCACCTCCTCCTATCGTGGTAGATGGTGTGAATAACTACCAGAAATTCTATGACTTTTTGTCACGCGATCAATCCGTTAGCAACTTCACAGTAAAGATGTTGCATGGTGACTGCGTGAAGATAAATGCTTGCGACATAGAAACATATAGAGCTATATCGAAGCTACTTACAGACAACAACTGTCTTTGGCACTCATATGAGAACAAACAGGACAGGCCAATTAGGGTAATGGTCAAAAAATTGCCTTCTACCTGTAAACCGGACAGGATTATTGAAGACCTCAAATCAAAGGGTCTCCAAATCGAAGATGCTAAAAAGGAAAACTAAAGAGCCCTTAAATATGCTTATGCTCACATTCAAAAACCAGGAAGAAATTGGCAAAATTTATCAGATCAAATCTATCTTGGGGTGCGTGGTAGATATACAACATCTTAAATCTTCCAAACTGATCCCCCAATGAAAGAGATGTCAGGCTTATGGCCATACACAAATGTATTGTGCCAAAGAGCCAAGATGCGTAAAGTGTACTGGAAAACATTTGACTAAGGACTGCAAAAAACCAGCTACAGAAAAACCGAAGTGTGTGCATTGCGGAGAAGGTCATCCTGCAAACTATAGAGGTTGCATGATAGCCAAAGAGATGCAAAAAATAAGGACTAATTCTGCAAAAACAAATGTAGTCAGCCATGAAATAACTGCACAGAGCAAACCGAAACCTACTAATAAGCCTGCCTCAACAGTAACCAAAAATATCTCTTACGCTCAGACAGCTGCAAAAAATTCTATAAGCCATCTTCGCAAAGATGAAAGCAACCAAAACCCACAAGACAAAAAGTTAGATGAAATTCTTAAGCTTATGTCATCATTCGACGAGCGCTTGAAAAAATTTGAAAATAGCACCAAACCGGCTATTACTGCAAAGAATAAAAAAATATGAATCATTTGAAGATCATGGCATGGAACTGTAATGGGCTACTTAACCACAAAAATGAGTTACAAGTAATCCTAGAAATAGAAAATATTGATGTGTGCCTGGTATCTGAAACACACTTTACAAAACAATCTTATATTAAATTAAAAGGCTACAAAGTTTATAATGCATTGCACCCAGCAAACAAAGGTAGAGGCGGCAGTGCTGTGATTATTAAAGAAACGATTCAACATCAAGAATATGTTAAACATGAGGTTCCTCAGGTGCAATGTGCTGCAGTCAGATTGAATACAAAAAGTTGTCCTCTTACTGTGGCTGCTATATACTGCCCACCCAGACATAGAATACAGAAAGACTTGTGGAAGAACGTTATTTACGCACTTGGTGACAGATTTATATTGGGAGGAGACTTCAATGCTAAGAACACGTATTGGGGATCCCGACTAACGAACACAAAAGGAAGACAACTTATGTGTGCCATCACAGAACTGAAATGTGATGTTGCATCGACAGGTTCACCTACATACTGGCCAACTGACCCAACAAAAATCCCTGATCTC
Source organism: Acrobasis consociella (assembly GCA_963555685.1). Lineage (NCBI taxonomy): Eukaryota > Metazoa > Arthropoda > Insecta > Lepidoptera > Pyralidae > Acrobasis > Acrobasis consociella. Next base: position 1,229,861 of record OY743115.1, read on the forward strand.
ATAGACTTTTTTATATATAAAAACATGTCGTCTAACTACATGCAAACTGATCAAAGTTATGATATGAACTCTGATCACTCAGCCATATATTTAGAAATAAATGAAAAAATTTTATTTAAGGAAGATAATTTAACCCTAGTCAATAAATATACAGACTGGGATAGTTTTAAAATAGAATTAGATAGCCATGTAGAACTAAGAGTACCACTCAAGACTCCAGAGCAACTAGATATATATTTAGAAAAATTCGTCAGCTTAATACAACATACTGCTTGGAACAATACACCTAAAAGTAAGAAAAGAACCTTAAAAAATACATACCCATTACAGATAAAAGATCTGGTAAAAGAAAAAAGAAGGCAAAGAAATCTATGGCACCAAACTAGGTCGCCAGATGATAAAAAAAAGTTGAATAACCTTACAAAATGCCTAAAAAGGGCAATCCAAAAACATGTTGATGAGTGCACAAACATGTATCTCCAAAAACTGACCAGTAACCGTAGTACAGATTATTCTCTCTGGAAAGCTACGAAGAACATGAAACGGCCAATAAACCAAATTCCTTCCTTAAAACTTGGACTTGGAAGGTGGGCGATCAGTAACGAACAAAAAGCTGCATTGTTTGCCGAACACCTCGAAGAGATCTTCAAGCCAAATGACATATCAGTAGGCATCGATGAAGCTATCACTGAGAGACTCAGCGACAATAACGATGAAGAAATAAATATAAAGCTTGTAACTCCAAAAGAAGTGATGAGGGAAATAAAACAACACATCAACCCCAGAAAATCTCCGGGCTTTGATCTTATACCCGGAGAATTGCTACACAATCTCCCGCGAAAGGCTTTAGTCAAGCTAACCAATCTCATAAACGCTGCATTGAGACTTAAATACGTGCCTGATTTATGGAAAGTAGCTGAAGTAATAATGATACCAAAACCAGGAAAACCCCCAAATGAGACGACGTCGTACAGGCCTATTTCATTGTTACCTGTTATGTCAAAGTTATTTGAAAAAATACTGCTAAAAAGACTAAAACCTATCATCGAAGCCAAAAATCTTATCCCACCACATCAATTTGGCTTCAGAGAAAAGCATTCAACTATAGATCAAGTTCACAGAATTACAAATATAATTGAAAACACCCTTGAAAATCAAAAAGTCTGCTCTACTGTCTTTCTAGATGTAGCACAAGCTTTTGATAAAGTGTGACATGAAGGACTCATCATGAAACTTAGTAAAATATTACCCACTAACTTTGTAGATATATTAACATCGTATATAACCAATAGAGCATTTAGAGTGCGACAAGAGAATGCGTATTCTGAAATAAAAGCAATTAAAGCTGGAGTGCCTCAAGGAAGTGTACTAGGTCCGGTCCTGTACCTATTATACACCTCGGACATTCCTGATATTGACGAAAATACTATGGCGACCTTTGCTGACGACACTGCTATAATGGCTGTCCGAAGAACACATGAAGAAGCAGCGGAAAAGGTTCAAATAGCAGTTTATAAAGTCATTGAATGGACAAAGAAATGGCGAATCAAGCTAAATGAATCAAAGTCAGTTCATGTTAACTTTACGAATAAGCAAGAACAATTTTATCCCTTATATATAAATGGACAGCAAGTTCCTTATGAAAATACAGCCAAATACTTAGGTATGACTCTGGACGCGAAGCTGCGCAGGAAAGCGCATGTCAAGAAGAAAAGAGAAGAGCTTGAAATATGGTTTTAAAAGATGCATTGGCTGCTTGGGAGAAAGTCTGCCTTGTCAGTACACAACAAAATACTTTTGTATAAACAAGTCCTTATGCCAGTATGGACTTATGGTATACAGCTGTGGGGCTGTACCAAAAAGAGTAATATTGATATGATCCAAACGTTTCAGAACAAAGTACTTAGGAGTATTGTCAATGCACCCTGGTACATAAGAAATGCTGATCTGCACCGGGACCTTAACATGCAGTTCGTCGATAAAGTTATAAAAAAATATGCAGAAGCACACGAGTACCGATTGCTTCATCATGTGAACGTTGAGGCAATCCAGCTCCTCGACAACACGGACATAGTGAGAAGACTTAAATGAACTAAACCGTTCGAACTAGTGTAGGTAGTGTAGTGAAAATTAATTAAATAATCGTGCAGTTATAGTGCAATAACTAAAGACACACGAACAGAGTGCCTTCCCCTTAATAGAGACAGTAAGAAAAGTGCCGATGGACACATTCTTATACTATTGCTTATAAAACTAGGTCAAAGTAAAATTACTAATTAGTCTAAGTTATTAGGCTAGATTGTAATAATAGTAGCGTACTTATTCAATTATTTTTAGTATGTAGGTACGTTATGAAAGTGAAAAAAAAAAAAAAAAACTCCTCGCCCACCCTGACGCTAAAAATGGCTTTTGGGTCTTGCGGCCCTGGGCTCTGCATAGAACCGCAAGACCCAAAATGCTCTGTCTGCCCCATTAGGGATAGAGACGTGATAGTATGTATGTATGTATGTATGTATAAAACGACTGTACGACTAAGCTACCCCGTCGTCGGAACGTTCAAAACCCGACGGTATCATCTGTTATGTGGTCTAGAGTCTAGACTAGTTAGCAGTATTGCATTCGTTTTAAGTGCTTTGTATTGCTTCATGTTCATTTCACATTGCGGGTGAATAAAAACTCACTATTTCCAATTAAATTGAACAAAAAACTAGTTTAATTGTTAGTTTGTGATCATTATCATCATCGTCATATCAGCCACAGAAAGTCCAGCTAGATAAAGGCCTCCCGCGGGGATTTCCAAAGTATCGATTATTATGATAAGTATAATAAGCTCAAAATCAAAGTTATTTTTTTTGGATCACTATCTATATGCATACAAATTTAAGCTATAATATCACATAGCATACTGGTTTAATGCACAATCGTTTTTGAGCATAACGTCCTTTCGCATAATGGAGTCTCAGAATGGAGTATACATAATAATTTTAAGCATAATGTACCTAAGCATAATCATTATTTAGCCCTAACATAATTTCATCAAACCATAATTTATCAAGACATAACAATACTTTAAGCATAAAAATGATTAAGCATAACATTTTATTTATTGTATATAAATTGTTTATTAATTGCTAATAAGTTGAATCTAACTTCCTTTCTGGTCTCACAGTTGCTCCAGGTGATTATAAAAAAAAAACTTAAACCTAGCTTCCCTTTTGCCCTCACATTTGTTCTGGGTGGTCATATTTTTTTTTCGCATGATAATTAAAAATAAACACTTAAATAACTTAATTTTGTTTCTGTTATTTTTTAAAATATTATGCAAAGTACTATTAGTCTTATAGTTATTACGCCTAAAGAGATTATGCGAATTAACATTATGCCCTAACAAATTAGCCTAAAATATAATTATGCCCAACTTACCAGTATGCCAAAAAACAACTTATGCCTAAAAACTATTATGACAAAATATTTTATGCCAAACCCAGTATGCCAAAGCATATTAGGACAAAAAAATTATGCAAAAAAAAAAGGGTCCCATTTTTTTTATTTTGTGTTTGTGTGATACGTTTGTGTCTTATTAAAGGTAATTTTCTTAAAATATTATTTTAGTGCAAAAGTTAAAAACTATCTTACTAAGCTAGAGATATTGGTTCAGTTCAGCTTTTACAAAGAAATGGCTAAACAGATAAGAATATTTGTAAATAGCTTCTATTACCTAAGCTATATTCATGCCAAACACATTAACACATAGGATACTTTTATCCCGGGAAAATGTGAGCTAGTGCGCTAAATGTGGCCTTTAGGTTAACTCAGAGTACTAAAAAAAATATTTTCTCCTATGTTTTTGGATCGAAGTTCCTTTTCCGACGATACGGACTTGGCGGATCTCCATCCTCCCAATTCCGTATCAAAGAAAAAAAAGTTAAAGATTTTTCCGTTCTGAACTTTTTAGGGGCTGGAATTTTTTTGGGCTTCAATTTTTGTAACTTCGTTCCTACCTCCCACTTACTTTTTCTGTTTATCATTACGCTGACTGACTGACTTCCAAAGATCAATCCTTTACAAATCCAAGGACACTCAACGTTCATTACAAGTGTTCTCACTCGATGTACTCGACACATACCTCGACACAATCTCGACATTCGTTATCTGAGGGTGCTCAGCGACGATGACGATTCTACAGACCTTTAGGATGCCTTTCCACGAGAATCAGGCTATAATTATGTGCTTTCGCTCAGCTGAAAGATGAAACATCACGTTCTTATCTTTAACGGGACAGACAAAACATTTTGGGTCTTGCTGCTTTTGGCAAACAGAGTCGGTAAGATCCAAAGGCGCGCTAGGTCGAAAATATATTTTAGTAACTAGGAAAATACATTATGCAATTTTTATTCTAATTGTAACCCTAGGTTGCTCGTTTTAATTTTTTATTTTATGTGATGTTTATTTTTTTTATTGGTGTCCTTGGAAGACCAGCTTTGTGGTTAGAAGGCCACAACATTATGCTGAGACGAGGCCATTTTGATATAGGCACAAATATTTTAAAATTAATTGCTGAGAACTGATTATAACTGTTAAACCGTGTTTGTTTTTTTTTAAACAGTCGAGTCGTCATTTTTATATGGCTGTGGACCAATGTGTGGCCATACTTACTCCCGTGGTTGTGATACATCTTTTCTTTAACTTACAACAAGTTATTAAAAATAGATATAGAGTAGTATTAGCTAAATGTGATGGTGGGTTTGAAAAAAACAGGAATCGAAATAGGAATGGGTGGTATTCGTAAACCAGTGGGGAAATACCCTTAGCTAATTTGTTAAATGCCGAAAGCATTCGAAGTTGAAAATAGCGTTTTGTACAAACAAATTAAACGGGTAGAGTGTAACGGACCGCACGGTCGGACGGAAACACCCTGCTATTACATGATTATATATGTCACAGCGCAAGTTGCGCGAATGGCTGAATGCGCCAAGGGCGCAAGAGCATAAAAAATAATAGGGACTTGAAATCTTGTTGACTGTGCTGCAAAAAATGCAAAATGTATTATTAACAAAAAATTACGAGGTCAAGCAAAGATTTAGATTTAACGCCAGAATCGGTAAAAATAGAGACAAAGGCAGTCATAGAAAACTTTTTTCCTCCGATTTCAAAGGATCTTTTAATAGATTGTAAGTATATACTTCAGCTCCAAATCTTTATAACACATTTTTAATATTTCCTCGATTTAATGATGAAAATGCTGGTCTGGGAGAAATAAAAAAACTTAGAATGTACCAGCTGCTTCTCTTCCCACGCAGATCGTAAAAGCCGATCGAGGGAATGGGCAAAAATGCAAATCATGTTAACAGGCGATGCGGCTAGCAACCCATCACTGTATTGATTGCTTTTCCATCTTCTCGCCCACCATGACGCTAAAAGTGGCTTTTGGGTCTTGCGGCCCTGGGCTCTGCATAGAACCGCAAGACCCAAAATGCTCTGTCTGCCCCATTAGGGATGAAGACGTGATAGTATGTGTAATGATGAAAAGTAGAATCTTCAACTCGAGTTCAAGTGATCAATTATACCCGCCCACTCGTGCGCCTAACTATCTCGGATTTAATTAATCACTTACAAATCTGCTATAACACCACTTGTTGTCCAACTGTAAATTTAATTTATTCAGACTACATGATTCATATCGTGTTAGTTACAGTATTTCTCAAAACTATGTCAGTAATACTAAAGCTACAAAATAATATGCGGAAGCAGGAAGAACAAATGCAAACGGCTACTGGGCCATCAAACTCTAACAAATTTCAGTTATAAATCAAAGTAATGTGATAAAAGAATCCGTGAAGATGTCCACACCATTTCAAGATTTCATCCGCGTAAATGGACCATATCTTAGGTGGATCTGGAAAGGAAAAGAGGTTTCTATTGTTGGCAAACGCAGAATGAACGGCGAAAATTGCCCAGGCTTTCTGAACGATTAAACGTGATAATGTACTGGAAAAATATCAGGATTTAACTTTTTTAGAAAGAAATCCTTTAAAATTTATGGTAGGTATGTACAATATACATGTAGGTAGTTCATATTTTATATTTTTTTACATATATCATATTTTAGGGTACCGTACAAAAAATTAAAAACGGAACCTCACGATCACTGGTGCGTCTATCACAGCCAATTTGCTCCGAATCTACTGAAATAAATCAGGTGAAATTTGGTAGGATGGTGTAATCCTGTCACCCAAACAAAGTAATAAGTAAATGCAAAGTAAATATATATTTTTTAAATAACGGTCATTTTCGGGGCCAAATTAAGAAATTAAAAAATAAGTTTTGCAAACCTTACTGTGTTATATATCAAATGAAAGGACTCGTTATGAGAATCTTAAATATATTTTTGCTTTTATTGTAAAATAAATAGTTTTTATTTTATTCATGAAAATACAAAATTTGACCATTTATTTTACTGAACAAGGATGTAGCGTGTTCAGAAAAAAAAATCTTTTCTTTAAAATTTATAGGTTACTTTTATTTTCATTTAAAAAAATTACAGCATATAAATATTTAACGAAATACGAAAACAATTCTACCTATAACCCATTTTGATCTATTTTTTGATTTTTTTCAAACCCCATCTAATTCAGAGATGGCCTTGAGCGATGTCTTCTTTGTCATTTGTTTTATGTATATTAGCTAATTAAATTTTATTATTCTATACACTATGTTTAAAAAAATCCTCGACTGTTTTTTAAAAAGCGGGCTTTAATGAGCAACCCAAAAAATAGATCTACAAAAATAACATCACTAAAATTCGCTCTCTAACCGTGTTCCAACAATATTATTTCGCGTCATTAAATATGAAACCCAACTTAAAAACACTCGTGTTGAGTAAAATATAAAAGTTTTACGGTGCGTTCCTTTTCACGCACTCCAACCACTCGGTGGGAAACAATTTGCTGTTTCACGGTACTCCACTCTGTTCATTTTTAATTTACTGCGTAATTTGCTGTGAAATTGCGGTTTTTAAAGCCTGGAACAAGAGTAGACTTGGTATTTTTTTGGTGCTAGAGTAAGTAAGTTAATTTAAATAATATGGATAGATTGTTAGATAGACTGATTTATTTGCTGTCATAACACAAATCATCATCGACGGCAGACTTCCTTTTTCCCACTGTTGGGAATAGTATTGCCAACAGTGCCATAGTGGCAATATAGTTGTCAACCATGGCATATTATACTGAGAGAGGACTATTTTCCAACTGGTTTCAAAAAGAAAATCAACTTCTACCTACCTGTACAATTTTCAATGTGTGTACTACAGAAATGGAAAAATAAAATGTATGAGCGGTTCACACATACACACACACATTCCACATTTTCTTTCAAGTTCATATTTTAACTGTGGAAAATCAGTTAAAATCCAGGATAAATTATGATAAGTTATGTGTCCTCTAATTTATACTATAAATGGTCAAATAAATCACACAGATTGAGCTAGCCCCAAAGTAAGTGAAATATTCAAGCCAAGACACAAAGGTACTCGGCTACGACATTCACTGGAAGACATGGAGTAGGCCTATTCTAGGTCGGTAACCTACACGGCTGCCGTACATCTCTGCTTTCCTTGATTTATTGGCAATCGGTAACCGCGAGCTCCTCTAATTAGCCGGCGATGTATGGTGTACAATAAATCCAGCCAAACGTTTTCGCCTCATTAGCCAGAACAAGAGCTGTCGGAGAAATGATGCGTTTTTTGCAGCAACTGGACTCCAAAAAAATCAGGTAGGGGTTAAGGAGACGTATTGGTTTCAAAGTACAGTAATGTACAACGTGGAAGGGACATGCCCGTAATATATCGAACCACGGACTAAACTAGACCAATACTTAGAATAATGAAATTAAAAGAACAGTCAAAAATAAAAAAAACGGCTTTTCCATACAAAAGTGTGCAGCCGCTCAGGCGATTTGTATGGGAATGTCGTTTTATTTTTGTTTTTTTGACTGCTATTTTATTATTATTTTAATATTGTGATAACAGCCTGTGGTATTTACGGGTCTGTCCCTTCCACGTTGTATATAGACCAACAACTTTAATGAATCATCGCCTGAGCGGTACAGGGGTGCGGGGGTATGACGCCTGAGGGGGCTGAGGGCGGAGCGGGCGTGTATCCACGCAGTCATAATAAATGCGCCATCTATTTCCTGCTAGAGAAACCTGACTTTCAAGCCTAAACCCCCAATAAATTTTACATAGCTAAGAACCACCGCAGAAATACTTGCTTTCACCGCTATATAATCAAAGGCTTTCACCTAAAAAAACGCATCAAAATTGGTCCATCCGTACAAGCGCTACGATGCCACATATAAGCCCAACGCAGACGACAGACTATCCGTGACGCACTTTTTAGTCTGTGAAAATAGAACCCATACAATCATATGCAGAACGCACACGACGCACGCCGGACTTTTTGCGTCGTTTGCGTTACTGCATATAATTGCAGAGTTATATTTGCATAGACTAAAAAGTGCATCACATAATTAGACTGTCACAAAGGTAGTACAATACAATTCCATGTAGACTGTCGTCACCATAGACAGACAGTTAGACATGACAGACGTTAGCGTCGAACTTATAACACCCCTCTTTTTGTCAGGGGTCGAACAACTATGTAATCAATCAAAGTGGAGCTTAGAAAATTACAGAAGTACCTTTCGCCGCGAGCCAAAACTTTGTCCATCGCAAACTCGTGCGAACTTGTACGAACTTAGATTATCGTTTTCTGACTTGGCATTTACTGGACTTGATTGAGTTTACCACTTGCCTGGATCTCATAACTTGTGGATGTTAGGTTGGACGTTTATTCATGAGAGCTCAGGACTGTGAGACTCAAACACTTTTAATGAGAAAATAAAAAAGAAAAAAAACTTGAGAGGTGTCAAGGGACACCCGGATGGAACGAAGTTCGAGAGAGAGAGAGAGACAGACAGAGAACCACGCGCACGCCACGCAAAAGTGTAGTTACAACTTTTGGTCTTAATTTTTTCCGTCTAGCCTCCTTTCGCAACGCACGATACGGAACTTCGTTCCAATTAAAAATAGTGATGGGTTTCCATGCTGATTCTCTTCCCGCGCTAACCATAAACCCGTCATATTGATAGGTGATGTAGCTACAAACCAATCACTATATTGAATTTGCTATTTTCCAACAAGTCAACTGTACTTGTGTTTAAACGTCAAAACAAACATATTCTATTGGATTTGAATGAAATACGGGCAGATGACGTCATATTTTCTTAAAGTCAGATAGTTTTTCTGCAATAATAAATCTAAAATCACATTGAAAATGAATATGATCATGACAAGAGACGTTAATTTGTTATAAATAATTTATTTTTGGCTTAGGAAAGTACCCTATTCTTTTTCCATATTCTCGCCCACCATCACGCTTCTTCTTCTTATCATGTGTGTTAATGACTAACACTAGTGTCAGAGTTTTTTAACCGCCTTAAAGACCTCTGACATGGTTTAGGGTAACGACCAATGTCAAAGACAATGACCGGGACCGACGACTTAACGTGCCCTCCGAAGCACGGATCATCTTACTTCTCAGACAATCAGGTGATCAGCTTGCAAACATGCTCTGTCTGCCCCGTCACGGGTATACACTTGAAAGTGTAGTATAAGTAAGCATGTATACCCGATCTATATACATAAAAATAAGTCCCTATTTCCCTTGTTCACGCCACCACGCGTGAACGCCTGGACCGATTTAAATTAAATTTGGTATGGCTATCGTTTAAGACCCGGGTAAGGATATAAAATAGTTTTTATCCCGAAATCTCTACGGGGAGCGAAGCCCGCGGGCACAGTTATTACGTTTAGGTATAATAAAAAAGTGACGATATCGTGTCTAGTAAATGCAATAGTTTTAAGGAAATTTCCGCACGCCTGATCGATGTCTCCGGGGACCCAAGGGCGGGCGCGCATTTCGGACAGCGTTTAAGTATTGCTATCCAACGCGGAAATGCCGCCAGCCTCTTGGGTACTTTGCCCTGTGACGGCAGCGATTTGGCCTCAATTTTTTATATAATTTAATATAAATTATTTTTAATTAGTTTTAGTTAGTTTTAATTTTAGGTTGTATTTATTTAGTTAATATTATATTGTTATATTATGAATACATTAGTGAAGTATTTAGCGATTCGTTAATAAAATAATTATTCATAGTTTTATATGTCATCTTACTCATCGCTCACCTGTGATCGACGATTAGGGGATTATTGATATTTTGGTTATTTTCTCGATAACTGAAATTAGGATTGAGGAGTGCTGACCGGCTGCCATCAGAATAATGGACGATGTGGTAAAACGACCATGACAGACACATCGACTTGCAAATCAGGATTTCTGTCTATCTGTTACCCGTGTCTGCACCTCTCCCCCGTTCTCACTTTGTCGAGGCGGCCAGGCGCCCGCAGCCGACCACTCAACACCCTTTACAAGGCGAGAACGTTGGATAACGGTAACCCGCATACGTGCCCGCATATGGCATGCGTTTCAGAAATCTCCCGCATCCCTAAAGCGTGCCAGAACAACCAATGAAAATGAACCTTTATATGTTTATTGGAACCAAGTTCCTTATCGCGCGTTGCGAAAGGAGGCTAGGCGTAAAAAATTAAGACCAAAAGTTGTAACGACCACTTTTTGCTATAGTTGTAAGCCGTGCGGCGTGCGCGTGTGTCTCTGTCTGTCTCTCTCTCTCTCTCTCTCTCTCCTAATTAATCGAAAGGAACTTCGTTACATCCGGGTGTCCCGCGACACCTTTCAAGTTTTTTTTAAATTTAATGCATAGAGGTGGCCCGATTCTGGTTCAATAAAACAAACCATCACTCACACCATAATGTACATGTTAAAAGAAAACTCACACAGATACATACAAATTACAAATGTGATTACTAATTACAAACTCATATATTAATAATTCCAAGAATACTTATGTTTATAGTTATTAGTTTTTGATGAGCAAACTTATTTATTTCTAATAAAGATATGAGTCTGGATCTCTTGATTATTTTATTAGTTACTTTTTCTACTCCTGTACTGTTATCTGTATTTTAAATGGTTCTGAACACTAATATAAGAACATTGATAATATGATTGCAGAAAAAAGTCTATACTCTATGCCTCATAATAGCACATGTGTCGTTATTTCACTAAAACGATACTGCTAGCCATAGACCAAGAACATTTTTTTATATAGATTTACCATACTGCCAACATAAGACAAAAATGTTTTTTTAACATAGTCACTAAAAAGACGTCAATTAAAATAAAAGTTTACCATAGATACCATATAGTTCAGTACTTGTATATTCTAAATCTGATTTACCAAACATGTAAGTCAAACATTTTCATATTTTCTTTGTTTGGTTTTGTATTTTATTTAGTATATAGTCGTAGAAAAAGTATTGTATGCAACGTTGTATAAGTACGTCAAAAAATGCTCGATGGCGCCTCCTTACGATGCTCGCTAAAGCTCGCATCGTAACCTGCGCCACTCGCATATTTTGAACCCTCTTATACAACTGTTGCATAAAATACTATTATTACATACACATTTTAGAACAAGATACTACGTGAAAGGGACATACCACTAATAAATCAAACCTCGGGCTATACTAGATCACTATAGTATCTTCATCATCATCATATCAGCCACAGGAAGTCCACTGCTGGACATAGGCCTCCCCAAGGATTTCCAAAACGACCGATTGGATGCGGCCTGCATCCAGCGCCTTCCTGCAACATTGCGCAGGAAGATCTATCTTTTTCTTCTTCTTATCGTGTGTGTTAGTGACTAACACTAGTGTCAGAGTTTTTAAACCACCTTAAAGGCCTCTGACATGGTTTTAGGTAACGACCAATGTCAAAGACAGTGACCGGGACCGAAGGCTTAACGTGCCCTCCGAAGCACGGATCATCTTATTTATCAGACAATCAGGTGATCAGCCTGCAATGTCCTAACCTGGAAGATCTATCATCCCATTTAAATCACTATAGTATAATGGAATTTAAATAACAGTAAACTAATACCTGACTACGGAAGCCGTCTATGACTGACATACATACAAACATACACTTACATCTGTACCCTTGATTGTGAATCTAATCAATTTCTAATTAAACCCTCTCTGCTTAATTCGTCTAGAAATCCTGTATTAAACTTTATCAGCTGGAATAAATCGGCTTCGAACCGAATACCATTGAAGTGTAACGTTCCAAATGAGGTATTCAGTTCATATCGCTCGGGACGCGTATACACAAACTATTGTCTCTCTTCTTATAACTTTAACCGCGAGCGTCGCATATACATATGTGACAAACATTGTCGGGCCCATTCCGGGAAGGTCGCATATTTGTAAAAAAAAAAATGCTCGTATGGCACATAACTTACGTATCCATATCCGTTTTTGGTTGTAGATAGGTATGTTAGATTTACCATGTCTCGCGCTGGGGGCACGACAACTGATATAAAGTCTCGCGGTGAAAGGGTTAAAGAGCTTAGCTCTTGTCTGTGAAGCAACTAAACCCTTCTCTCTTTCTAAGCCAACTCCTTTACATCTTTGTTGGTTGAAACATGGATTACATCTTTCAGTTGTTTTGAAAAACTGTCTTACATCATCATCATCCGAACGTATTTTCCGGTTGCATCCTCCGACTCGACAGTAATGCTTCAAAGCCCGGGGTCCGCTACCTAACCAAGGAGATTTGACGAGGTTACTGGTTTTTACACAAAGCAACTGCCGTCAAAGGGTAAACCAGAACCAATCCTGGAGTAGTTTGATGATCAAACGCTAGATGGAGTTCGGGACCTACATAAACAACGAATCATCTTTCTTTTTCGGATAATTAGGTGATTCAAGCCTGCAATATCCTATCCAGACTGGAAACAACTTTCCACAAAGTATGATTCCCAGTGGGATTCAAACCCATGACCTATGGATCACAAGGCGAACCTCTTGACCACTGGATCACGAAAGCAGTCGAAGGTTGACAGGTTGTTTTGAAAAACTGTTTCTGAACATTAGATTTCCAATTTAATTTAATAGGTATTATTAAATTAAATTGGAGATCTAATGTTCAACCTCTATGTTCTGGCAGTGAGACAATAAGAGGTAGTGATACAGTCAGTACACACAAACGCCTTGAGTATACCTGAGGCTTATGATGATGATGACACGATGGTTGCTACAGCTACAAGAGTATCACCAACAACTGCTACTCACCACCACTAGTCATCGTTTGCAATAGAGCAGTGCGGGTGGCGATACGGGAGGCTACGCTCAGTGCGTTGAGGACAGCGAAACCGTCGGGTCGCCGCTCCTCCTAACACTCGCTGGATGATCGTCTAAACCACACGTCTAGACTACACTACGTGAGTTTAACTGTATCAAGGTATTTAGTTCTGTCTCAAGGTGTTACTTTGCCACTTCTTCTATTTTCCCTTCCAATATTATATTCTTTGATTACCTCGTCATCAGGTACCTACCTATTTCCTCGAGTTTGACAACAAACTATTGTAGGTAAATTTATTCATCATTATCATCAGGTCTTCTTGTCTCCACTGCTAGAGCACGACACTACCAGAGCCATACTTGGCCAGAGCAGCCAGAGGACTTAGCCTACACTATCCTCGCTGGCCAGACGTGTTGGAGAGGTCTTATTAATGTTTACAAGCTTTGTTTTGCTTGTATTTACTAAGTCGCCTTCTACAACATCCACGGGAGGACTTGGCCTTATTCTACTATACCGGAAACCACACTAAATTTATTTAATTTATCATTATTAAAATTCGTATACCATCACGTCTTTATCCCTAAAGAAGCAAAGAACTTTGGGTCTTGCAGCTCTAAGCAGACAGAGTCCAGGTCACAAGACTCAAAGCACACATTTAGCGTTATCTTAATATATACATACATATGTATATACATTGTTGTTTGCCTGTTTACCACAGCTAAGGTTTAGGCAGAGACTATCTAATCTACCTCCGATTGCTACAATCCTGGCAGACCTCTTTCGTTTTATCCACCTCATCAATGTGTTTTAAGCTAACACTGGTGATATACATTTTGAGCTGCCTGAAAGCATCTGATGACGCTCAAAGATTGTTATCACAACAGTCATGTTTACAAGTGAACTAGTTCAGGTTTCCTCACGATATTTCTTCACCAAAGTAAGTTGTTTATGCACACAATTAATATAAGTATTACTTACATCAGAACGGAATCACCTTAGGTGACGCGCAATATGCGTCCCCGCACCTCTTCCCCGTTCTCAGCGTCTCGTAGGCGTTGAGCGGGCGAACACACACACACACATTGTCATGTGCACGGATGTATAGTTTCGTTTGTAGTTAAGGAGTAGGCATAAAGGTGAACGCACACTTATCCGACCCAAGTGCGTCGAACCAATCGAAGTCATTAAGGCCTCGCATATTGCTATCCGCACGGAAAGAAACGACCGAATCAACGAGAGAATGGTTTCCATTTCCTTTACACTTGTCGCATTGTTATTACATGTGAATTATGATGTGATCTTGGCTAGATTTTTTATTTCATTTTGTAACACTTAAAATAAATCAAATAACTCTCCTTGCTCTTGCTTACGCACTTGTCATTGTCGGAATGCAGGCGCTTCAATCGATTCGATCGTATCACCCGCGACGAATTTGATGACGTCATCCGAATTCGTTTAGGAATTCTGTGTTTCTTCCAGATTCGAATGATTCGCCGCGTTTGCGTATGCAAGGTTTCAAAGGATTTCATATAAGGAATTCTGAAATTCGTTTTGTTTGGCTCGTTCGATGCATTTAGTTCGGTCAATGAGTGCTCAAAAGGGGCATGTGGATGGAAAAGTCGAAAGCAGAAATGTTGACTCAGTTACTTTGTTAGGACTAGTTATGACATAAACATACTAAAAGTCCTTACCCCTCCGAGGTGAGCCCGCGGGGGGAGGGTACAAAGAAGGTCCCGTTTTTTGGTTTTTTGCTTACATCTCGAAAACAGTGCGTTGTACGAAATTTTGTTGTACTACATAATGAAAACTGATAAAATTGTCTATAACTATGGTTTTCACTTATTCAATTTTTACCTAGCTTTGACGTTCGAAAAAATTTCGATTTTTTAAAATGTGTTATACACTCTAGTCGTGTTTGGACGAAAAGCGCGCGCCAAGCCCACGTCCAGAGCATGCCTTTCATTCCGTTTCTATCCCCATAGTTCAGGAGAAAGGTCTCCAAGCCAAGTCTGGACCTGATGGTAAGTAACAGCATAAGCCCGAACCATCTTCATTTCGTACAACGCACCTTTTTCAAGATGTAAGCAAAAAACCAAAAAACGGGACCTTTTTTGTGCCCTCCCCCCGCGGGCTCACCTCGGAGTGGTAAGGACTTTAGTATTTTTATGTCCTAACAAGTCCTAACAAAGTTGCCGAGTCAAAATTTCTGCTTTCGACTTTTCCATCCACACGATTTGGACAAGTGTGTGTTTACCTTAAATGTTACTCCGCTTCTAAGAAATGATGATACAAGTCCAGATTGTTCTACAAACTTAGAGGTACAACCGGCAAGAATTAGTTATTATGACAACTTGGGAACCTTCTTGAGAAGGCCTAAATTAATTATGCGTTCCGAACTCTTGGCAAGCATTTAGACTAATGGTTTGGAGTGAGAGCAACTGTTTCGCGTCTTGGAATTTAAATGCAAATCAACCTTGCTTTTTTATATACAGTAATTTGAACCATTTTACCTATTGATATAAGAGATTCAGATATTTCTATAAAGTGGAAATAAATTAACTTAAAGTGTTTGGTACAGGACTTTTTTGATGTAAGGCAAATAGTTATTCAAAGTGCAATCCTATCATGTTATAAGACAGACATGGCGAAACTATAAGGGTTCCTTGTTTACCACGGATCTCTAAAACACCTTGTGTGTTTTGCGAAAACTCAAACACATACGGTGTCACAGAATTAATATACGTTAAAAACGTGGAAGGGAAGGGATAAATTAAACCACAGACTGCATTAGAACACTATATTCTAATGATAACAAAACAAAAGAAAAAAAAATCGAATTTATACATTCCCATAAAAATTGCCCGGGCGACTGCACACTTTTGTATGAAATTGCAGAGTTTTTTTTTTGTCTGTTATTACACGCGCACGCCGCATATATAGCAAAAAGTGTCGTTACAACTTTTGGTCTTAATTTTTTCCGTGTAGCCTCTTTTCGCAACGCGCGATAAGGAACTTCGTTCTCTCTCTCTCTCTCTCATCTGAGCGTTTTCCCAGTTGCATCCTCAGTTGCAATGCTGAGAAGCCCGGGGTCCGCTTTCCGACTTTTTCTTTTCCAATTCGCACGGTCTTGAGCATCCTTGATTGTAAGACGATTAGCACGCATAAGGAACTTCGTTCCAAAAGCAATAATATATTAGCCGACAAATGCCTCTCAAAGATAGAGTACGTAAATGTGCCTCCCAGTACGACGGGCGCCGGAAATGAAGGGCCAGGTCCGCTTCCGGAAGTCGAGACGAGGGCCTTTCAGCATTTGAATGTTACAGGCTTTGCTCCGTCTTTTCTAATGTATACTATTGTGTCTTTACAGGTTCTATTATCCTACTCTATTTCGAAAGCAAAAAGTAATATTACTTTTTGATATGAGAGATTCACAAATAGGAATGGAAATGAAGGAACATAGGAATTTGTCAAAACATTTATAAACTTTATTAAAATATTAGAATTTTAACATGAAAAGTGTTTATCGATAACAGATTAGGCAGAGCCTAGGGTCATAAAACCCAAACGCCAGACTAAACAAGACTCATACAAGTTTGGCTGCAAGAAAAAACATAAATGGACTGGGCCGATGTTTATGTGGTTTACATTAACATATAGAGTAATTTTGCCGAGTGTGCAGAGTAGAATAGGACCACTCCAAGTCTTTCCGTGGATGTCGTAGAAGGCAACTTAGGAAATGCAAGCTAAACAAAGCTTCTAAAATTCATGTGACCTCTCCAACCCGTCTGGCCAGCGTGGAGAGTGTAAGCCAAGTCCTCTGGCTGCTCTGGTTTGCTTTGGTAGTACAAAGAAGGTCGTGCTCCTGCAGTGGAGACTAAAAAGACCTGATGATGATAGAGCATTTTTTGGGAAACTGTACGAGTGAAATATGATATATGTCGCAGTTGGATTGTATAATCCTTTGTTTGACACAACCTCTAGCTGTTTGGCATTACAGTACAGCTGATAGTATGTATGTACTGTAAAAAATATTTCTGCACAGAAATTCAATTATATAATATTGTCAATTCGTCATATCATTAGACGCACGTACGGACAAACAAATCATATGCCGCGTGTCAGTCAATATGACGCCTAGTAACAAATATGGAGTGTGTAGAAGTATTGTTTTAGTATTACTAATAACTTCCTGTTACAGGGGAAGATACTTTGGTAACATTTTTTTGTAACTTAGCGCTAAGAAGAGCGGAGGCTCCTGTTACAAGCATCTTCTTGCTTAAAAGGAGGCTCCAGCAACTATAATATTGTAAAAATGTTTGTTACCCAATAAATATTTTTATTTATTTTATTTTTTTTATTGTTAAACACAAGCGCCATGTATATGGCTTGCATTGCATTAGGTGCTACCATCATACATGATGCTATAAAGCATCATGTCAATAAGCAATTGCATTAGCCGCCACTAGATGTCACATTGTACATACACTATTTAAACATTTTTTTGGAATTTCCGTCCTCTGTTTCAACGCACTTCAGTTATAAATAGTTACCTCGAAATAAATAGATAGATACCAATGTCCCTCTTTCTCTCAGGCACTTATTTTATAAGAATACTCGTACTAGCTGTTGCCCGTAACTTCATCAGCGCACGATTATCACACAATATCTTTATAAATTGTAGCTTATGTTTTATCCTGATGTATAAGCTATATTATTGTAAAGTTTCATTAAAATCCATTCAGTAGTTTTTACGTGAAAGAATAACAAACATCCATCCAAACAAACTTTCGCGTTTATAATATTAGTAGGATATTAAACGTTTCACAGATATAGTGCAACTCGAAACTACTCAAGTACGAGACACAGTCACGCGTACGTAGAGTCATACTTAAGAACGTCCTTACACGTTTTCATACAATTATGCTTTTATTTTGAAACGTTAAATCAGATAGCGACAAAATTTTGTAATTTCAAAAAAGTTAATCCCTAGATCAACTTTTTTGAAATTACAAAATCCAAATTTTATCTGGTTTTCCACGGTAAAAATATGAACTTGAGGAAAACATAGTGCGTAGATTTCAATTTAGATAGATGGTCAAAAATTAAAATAAAATTTTATGGGATAGTCAACGACCTTCCATGGAAGGTCATTGGGCATAGTCGAAATCTTTTTAAAACCCAACATTGGTCGAGAACTTTTTGAAATCCCAATGCTAAATCTCCCCTTCGAGCACGTGACACATCTGTGTCATATTTATATCGTACCTGCGGTTTACTCGGCTATGACGTCACGTCGTCAAATACAGACGATTGGTTCGAGGTGATTGAGGGACTGTCAATATAACTATATTTAATCGTGTCGGGTCTGTTTTGACCAAACTTGAATTTGAAGGGTCAAGATATTTTTTTTACTTCACATAAAAACAATCGACTTCAATTTCTTTAAGGAAATTCTTCCATATCTCCAAAATGCTTCATTGTGACGTAGTAGGCAAGTCTTTATATAAGTATGAACCTTTTAATCATGGGAAGAATAATAAATTGTACTTTGATCTGAACATTTGTTTGCATTCCGTAGTCCCGTCCTTATGGCCTGTCATGGCGACCCTGCCAGGATTCGAACCTGGAATTTTCTTCACTTAATAGGACCAACAAAATAGTAAAGTTAGGTATAAAAACATGATAGTAATATATATCTATATCTTCTCATTTGACGGATGTTTGGACGACTTTTTTTCCTGTTCGGGAAAAAGAAAGCACGTAGAATTGAAGCTTAAATTTTCATTATCATTTGAAATAAATTGTTTCAAAGAAAACGGAGATATCATTTAAAATGTTGTCTTGACCAAGCCCTAGATAACCTTTCAAACTATTTTGTAAACTACTGTTTATATTACAGTTTTAAGTGAAAATGTGAAGCACGGGACCCCGAAAAATCCAGGTAGCCCCTTAATGTATTATCTGTTACTGAATGCAGGTATTCAGCCTTGTGGTTTCCGGCAAAGTAGAATAGGGCCACTTCAAGTCTTTCCGTAGATGACGTAGAAGGCGACTTAGGAAATACAAGCTAAACAAAGTTTATAAAAATCAATGAGACCACTCCAAACCCGTTGCCCAGCGTGGAGAGTGTAGGCCAAAGTCCTCTGTCTGCTCTGGCCAAGTATGGCTCTGGTAATACAGAGAGGGTCGTGCTCCTGCAGTCGAGACAAAAAGACCTGATGATGATGATGAATGCAGCTATCTACTTTTTTGCAGTTAGGATACATACATACATACATACTATCACGTCTTTATCCCTAATGGGGCAGACAGAGCATTTTGGGTCTTGCGGCTCTATGCAGAGCCGAGGGCCGCAAGACTCAAAAGCCACTTTTAGCGTCTTGGTGGGCGAGAAGATGGAAAAGCAATCAATACAGTGACGGGTTGCTAGCCGCATCGCCTGTTAAAATGATTCACATTTTTTCCCATTCCCTCGATCGGCTTTTACAATCTGCGCGGGAAGAGAAGCAGCTGGTACATTCTAAGTTTTTTCGTTTCTCCCAGATCAGCATGGGATTGCAGTTAGGATACAGTTGAAATACGGTCCGTCTGTCTAGACCCAGACCGTCATATTACAAAACGCATACTAACTTTGTTCCTAGATTTAAACCATTATCCGTCCAACCCAAGTTGACATTTTCAGATGAGATAGTAGCATATTACTAGATGTCAACTAGATTTGGTCGGATAATGGTTTAAACGTAGTAACAAATTTAGTCTGCGTAAGAACGTAAGTGTCTATGTATACCGAAATGGAGATATCAGTCGTACTAAATTGCTAACAACAATGGGCACACTTGATTCGCTGCCGCCACGCTCATTACTGCGTGACGACACGGCCCTGCAAATATTAACATCAGGCCAGACTGGGGAATGTTTGTTAAATCGAACTGGTGACCTTCGGCGTTTAGCCTTCGTGATGCCATGAAAATACATACATACTATCTTTCTTCTTCATTTAAGCGCGTGCCAGTTGCTTCCTCAGCTGTTCTGCTTTGGAGCCTTGGGAGTGTTGTGCTCCTTTTTCTTCTCCATTTTTTTTGTATGAATGTATCATATGGACGGATGCCTTGCGAAATCGAGACAAAATAAAACAGACTGAATTTGAAGTAGCCTGGACCGATTTGGAAAGTTCTTTGTTTGAAACAGTATAAGTACTTAGAGTCTTGTCAAGTGGTCCCATTTATATTTTTTCAAAATCGGTTGTGTAGTTTGGAGTTGAATTCGGTTTTTAGTTTTGAAACTTTATTTTCATTTATAAGTACTTTGTTTTATTTAAAAATCAGCATTTGTACAAAAATCTGGTCTCTTTTGCGCTTGTTAGGTTGTTACATACATACATACATACTATGACGTCTTTATCCCTAATGGGGCAGACAGAGCATTTTGGGTCTTGCGGTTCTATGCAGAGCCCAGGGCCGCAAGACCCAAAAGCCACTTTTAGCGTCATGGTGGGCGAGAAGATGGAAAAGCAATCAATACAGTGATGGGTTGCTAGCCGCATCGCCTGTTAACATGATTTGCATTTTTGCCCATTCCCTCGATCGGCTTTTACGATCTGCGTGGGAAGAGAAGCAGCTGGTACATTCTAAGTTTTTTTATTTCTCCCAGACCAGCATGAGATGTTAGGTTGTTAGGTAAAAATATTTAGGTAACCTATTCTACCTTATATCAGAGAATTCATATAAGTAAGTATTAACAACAAAACAGAAACGGCGCTTTGAACACTCAAACTCACACATGGGCGTGTGCACAGATGTAAAGTTTCGTTTGTAGCAGTAGGCATAAACAGACCACACATAATTGGAAATGGGCAGGTCATATCAGCCGTAGAGAGGACGAAAGATGGAGCCAAAAAACAATGGACTGGCGACCATGGTTAGGCCGCAGAAGCCGCGGCAGACCAATGACAAGATGGAGAGATGACATCGTCAAAGCAGCCGGTCCACTATGGAAAAGAAAGGCGCAACATCGGGAGGAATGGCGTGCAATGGAGGAGGCCTATATCCTGCAGTGGATAGATTAGGCTGTAAAAGAAGAAGAAGAAGTAGGCATTAATGTTACTCTGCTTGTATGAAGAGCCGTATTTCCAAATAATGTTTATGCTAGAACAGATTTTTCAATGGATAATAACGCTTCCTTTCAGAAATAAGCCGAAGGGAGGATAATTTCAAGGTTCGCATAAAAGGATCCCTTTCCACCTGCATTATGTATAAACCCTTTCCCTAAAAGGCAAACGATCTTATCAATTTCAGGGGCATATGAAATCGAGTGAGGCATGAGATTGTAGGTACAAGGGAAAAAGGGCTGGTTAAGCAAATTTGTGTTCGCAAGTCGCGGTACCGTTTTGGGTTAGTTAGTTTATAAGATGAGTATGTGTGAGTGTATGTACCTACAATGTTATTCATGGAAGATACAAGGTACCTATAGTCGTTAGTTATAGTTTGAAGGTTAAGTGAGCAACTGAGTATGTGTGGGCGTATCTATTTTATATTTTCACTTGTCTTGTACGACATTATTCATAATTAACCGACTTCCAAAAAGGAGGAGATTATTAATTCATCGTGATCTTTTTATTTGTGTATTTTCACCAATTATTCGAAGATGCCTAGACCTATTTGGAAAGTTCTTTTTTGATTGAAAAGGTCACTTATCAGGTGGTCCCACTAAAATAATATCAAAATCGGTTGTATAGCCTGGGGGTGAAGTCGGTTGTAGTTTTTAAAACTATAAATATCAATATTTCCATGCTGGTCTAGTAGAAAAGAAAAATCTTAGAATCTACCAGCTGCTTCTCTTCCTGTACAGAACGTAAAAGACATGCTCTTTCAGTGCCATCAAGAATAAAGACATGATAGTACCTTTATATAAATAAAGTAAAATTTCTGACAACTTCGCAACTTACGCAACAGACACAAAACTGAAACTCTTTTATCTCTTCTTCTTCCTCCGGCCTTTTCCCATTCATAGTTGGGATCGTCTATCCTTCTTCTCCATAAAAGATCTCTTTGGGTCTGTGTTGGTGTTCTGTAATTACGACAAAACGAATACTCTCATATATGTTAGTTATACTCCTATTTGTGAGGAGCTCGATAGCCCGGCGGGATTACTAGCGCGAACTACTGCTACTACTAACTATTATTTTAGTTTGTCAAAGAATCAAATTTATTGGAACAAAGTAACTACTTAGTTCGATTTAGTCTTTGATGTCGGGGTTTAACTAGAAGTTTCATTGTTATTTTGTGAGGTTTAAAGTACTTCAAAAGTAGTGAATTTTTCATACTTTTCAAAACTATTTAAACCTAGAGCGTCAAAGCCCTTTGTAATTTTTTATTAACCGCGCAAACACTATCACACCTGCAACTGTAGTTTCACCCGTATTCCGTTCTTCCTTCTTCTTTTTCAGCTGAGTACGAAGAAAAGCCCCTAGCTACCCATAGTCATATAACAAAGTGATTTGAAATGGTTATGTTCGTCTAAAACCATTGCAAGTGAAGGAACATCTATGCACCCATGGCTGTAGCATAGCAAATGCGGTTTCTCTGAAGTGACGTGTCGAGCAACTGCGGTTGTATCTCGGTTTCAAACCGTATATAACGGATTACCTTGTGCAATTGTCGGCCTTTCTCTAAGAGTTGGTCAGTATGAATATTGTTCTTGGTACATACATACATACATACTATCACGTCTTTATCCCTAATGGGGCAGACAGAGCATTTTGGGTCTTGCGGTTCTATGCAGAGCCCAGGGCCGCAAGACCCAAAAGCCACTTTTAGCGTCCTGGTGGGCGAGAAGATGGAAAAGCAATCAATACAGTGATGAGTTGCTAGCCGCATCGTCTGTTAACATGATTTGCATTTTGCCCATTCCCTCAATCGGCTTTTAAGAGAAGCAGCTGGTACCACCTTATAAACATAATTATTTGTCTTTCCTTTTCACTAGATGGCAATATTTCCTGAATTATTCTCTGCCCGGTTGCTAAGTTGTGTTGTGTGTATTTTTTTCTTGTTAGCTATGATAGGTCCCATCGTTGGGCAAAAGCCTCCCCTCTTTGTTTCCATCTATCGCGGTCTTTGACGTTGTTATATATGCGCAGATCTGCCTTTCTTTTTTGAAGTGTATAAGGTTTAGCTATAATAGGTCCCATCGTTGGGCAAAAGCCTCCCCTCTTTGTTTCCATCTATCGCGGTCTTTGACGTTATTATATATGCGCAGATCTGCCTTTCTTTTTTGAAGTGTATAAGGTCGTCTGTCCCTCTCTTTCGTAAAAATTTTAATCAAAGAAAAAAGTCAAGTACATAAATATAATTTATTGCATTTTCCTTACTACTAAATTTATCATTATTGTATTATTTCTACAACTTTATTAAGTACCTACCCTATGACTAATAAAAAATTATATTTCTTTGGAATTATTTTGAGCAAATCAATCACATTTACGTATCACAATTTTCTAAAAGTACCTAATTCGATATCTTATCTTTCAATGGACTTATTATTTTCGCTATTTTCACTATCACTTAAGATGCTATCTAGAACACTATCATCATTTTCATCAATTTTGCTACCATTTAAAACTTGATCGATTATTTCGTCATCTTTCGCCATCGCTGCACCATTTTGTACACTGTTTTCAGGCTCTACTTCCATTAAACTATTTTCATCTTCTTGGCTGCTAACTTCTTTAAAACTTTGTTCTTCATCTTCTTCAACATGACCATTATTAACTCCATTCTGATTAGCTTCATTTTCTTTAACATTGTTATTTTTATCAACATCGTCATAAAATACATCAGTTGAAGTTTCCACTGGTTTAGATTTCATGACTTCAACGCCATCTTCTTCTATCGTTTCTGTCGTATTAGTTACATCTACACGTTTCTTGTCTTTTTTGGAGCTAATTGCGTTAAATTCTACGGAGTCATCCATTCTAAGGAAGGGTTGTTCGGGGAACTTATCTCTGCAAATAAAAAAAACACTTAAATTAGTAGGTACTTTAAAAGAAATAGCACAAAAAATGATTTGTGTGTTTGTTGTACTGTTAAAGGTCCACAATAGAGAAATACGAGAAATAATAGTTGATATATTGCAATTTTATGAAATGAAAACCTAGATCAGGCTTTAGTTACTTAGTTGAAATCTTTATTTTACCAAAATATGATATTACAGAAAAATAAATAGCATGATGACAGATGTCAAAGGGTGGCCTCAGAGGGTGGCCTTATCGCAACTGCAATCTTATGCGGCTTTAAATGCATCTTCCGAAGCACGCATGAGCTCCAAATATTGTGTGGCAGTATGTATGGATAAACGGTGGTAGCGAAGCAGTATAGGCATGTATCCTAATTTTTCACTGTATGTGCGATTTGTACCTCTAAATTTGCAGTCATGTACGGTAATTTTCAACTACTTCCACCTGCTTCCAGTAAAAGAAAACATCTTAAGAAAAATTGCACACTGGTAATATGAAGTTTACTAGTGTGTGAAAAGTAAAAAGCATTGCCCAATCCATTATCTCTCAAGAATAGTCATTGCGTTTCTTTTTCTGCATACAATGGCCACGACAAAAAGCTGGCTTTTAAATGTACACAAACGCATCCACTGTGTGAAACACGTTAGGATTACTCAAAATAAGTAATCCTAAGTGCACACCATGATCCAAAAAAACAGGTCTGCTATTCCGGCAGTGACACGAGCCTACGTCACCACAGAGTTGCCACTTTAATGTGACTAAGTTAAGATTTAGGGAACGTTTGCCTGCCATTATTTATGACAATAAATATTTTAATGCATAAAAAATTAGGTTATACTTGTTATTAATTAACAAGTCTAACTTATTTTTTCATAAATAGGTTATTTGTAAAAATGGACATTCAGATTCAGATATACGTGAATAATGAAAGTTGGGGTGTTTGATTTTACAGTACCGGTAACACTGAGACGTCTGTAGTGGCGGTGACGTAGGCTCGTGTCACCCACGTGACCACTACATGTCGGAATGCCATACCTGGCGCAGTATATTATTATACCATGGTGCTAACTATGTTTCCGCCGAGCCGCCGATTATAATAAATACTCCGTATATTTTAGAGTAAGGCTGGCTTCACAGTAATAAAGGTGAGGCGCCAGAACTTCGTTTCACAGCGACGCGTCTATGACGTTATTCGTATTGTGGCCTTTTAAGCTACATGATGATGTAGTGAGTGATGTTGTCAGTGTATAATACCTGTGTTTACCCTCATATTTGCTCGGCACCATGAAGCAGTTGGACTCGCGGTAGATGACTTTTCGTTTGCTCACCCAAGGCCACTGCAGACTCCAGTAAGAACTCTGCAAAACATTTTTTTTATTTAGAAATATCGAAGTTTTAAAAAAAATGTAAATACATAAGATTTAAAACAAATACATGGTAATTTGAAGGTTGTTTCGATAGTGGACAAGTTGAAACAACCTTCGTTGTCGAAACAACGTCTCACGTGGTACGGACACGTCGTGAGGAGGGATGCCGAACATCTGGCTAAGAGGAAGGTCTATTTGGAGGTGGAGGGATGCAGGGGGATAGGAAGACCGAGAAAGACGTGGAAAGAATGTGCAAAGGCAGATATGAAGGAACGAGAAGCAATTGTGGTGAATGACAGAAAGAAGTAAAAACGATTGACATACAAGACCGGTCCTAAATAAAGAAGTGGCAAAGACAATAAATGAACGAAAATTTGTTTACGAATCTTGGAGATGGTGAAACAAATTTTCTTATAAAAATTATGGAGCATTGTTTGTGCTAATGAATACAAGAACAAAATGAAAGCTTGCATAAATAAAGTTAAAGTAGGCCGAAGAAGCGTCGATAATACTTATATTACTGTGGCAAAGATGAGGAAGACTATGTTACCCCATCAGTGGGAAAGATGAAAATGTCATTGCAATAAAAACACAACCAGCTGTATAGTATTTACTACTTACAACTTTAGCGTGGACTTGTCTCTTTCTAGCTCTTTCATCCTCTTTTCTCCTCTCCTCCTCGCTGTCGTAAGGATCATTCTGAAAGTTCAAATTGTATTATTAATGACATTTTCATTTTCTGTTTTGTTTTGCGTAAAAGTGGCCAACACTATTGTCAGTTCAAAGGCCTAGAAGCATCTGACATAGCTTGACGACTGTTATACAAGAGATACAATGATAGTCATCATTGACAGGACCAATTGCTTAACGTGGTTATCAAAAACAGAAGAGCTCAAGACTTTTTATGGCCAAAATTTGGTCACCCATCCAAGAGCGGACTACACCTGGGATGCTGCAGTTGAGAAAGTGGTACTCTCACCGGGGAATTATCGCCTCATTTCTCCTTTTTGACAGCGCAAAGTAGTTCTCCAAGCAAGATAACGGAGATAATGATTAATAACTTTAATTTAAATTATGATAAGTAATTCCAAGTATGGCTTTTTAGGGTTCCATACCCAATGGGTAAAACGAGATCCTATTATTAAAACGCCACTGTCCGGCTATCTGTCTGTCTGTCACTAGGCTGTATCTCATGAACCGTGATAGCTAGACAGTTAAAATTTTCACAGATCGCCGCTATAAATTTAAAAAAATCTAAAAGCAGAATAATAAAAATATATTATTCCCTTATACTACATACTTCTATATTACCAGTTTTTTATGTTTGGGCATGCCTACCCATCACCATTTAAACATAATTATTTATCTTACTTGTCACTAGATGGCGCTTTATGATAATAATTAAAACATTAAAAAATTATTCCTATTATTTAAATAAAGTACAACTCTAATTAAAATAATATGACTTATATGAAATGCAATAAATATTTTTAAAGCACATTTTACACTTCCTTTGTAAATTTTTTGCTAGTCGTGTGTGCTGCCATCTCTGTGTGCCTACTCGCAACTACCAGTTTTGCCTACTTACGGGCCTTTCAATAGTTTCTATTGCTTTGGGTATCCGTTACGTTAGTTATTTATATTATCTTTGGTTTGAACGTATACTTTTTAGTCAAAAACTAGTCCATGTCACACCGTCATCTGATGCATGTTTTTAGAAACATCTGTATTTCACTTTTTCTTTTGCCTAGAAAATCTACTCCGCTCACTGCATCTAGATTTTCTAAAAACCGTGTAGAAACTAAAAAAGCTCGCTCCGGAAGCAGAATCTACAACTGGTTTTTAATTTCTACAAAATCAACATACATGTCTTATATGGTCTACGACATTTATTGATTTCCAATAAAAAAAACCGTTGCTGTTGGGTTACCAGGAACGGACTCTTCCATCCCTCAGATCTCGCTTCTAACGTTATTCCAAAAATATAAAAAAATATATCTTATACCTTTAAACGAGCAATTCTTGTATATTTACTTATATATTTCTGTGATCTCGAAAACGGCTCTAACGATTTCGCTGAAAATTGGTATATAGGGGTTTTCGGGGGTAAACAATCGATCTAGATTAGTCTTATGTTTGGGAAAACGCGTATTTTTGATGTTTGAGATGTAACCGAGCAAAGCTCGGTCGCCCAGGTACTTAAAATTACTATAAGCGAACGAGTGCGAGTCCCTTCAGGCAATGTTTGTACGAAAATACATTTGTATATTTTTCTTATAATTACCCTTCGAGGAAATCTGTGTCGCCAGGGAAATGTTCTGAACATAATACAAATTGGTGAACTGTAAATTTGTCTCAAAAGGGATGTGACAAAAAGTGTTTTTTGAGTTATAAAATACATTATTAAAAAGTTTGGTATACGTATTTTCATTTTCTTTGATATGCAAATAATGACGAATATACAGCGCATTTAAATTTCGTATGACGTTAAGATAAGCTAAGATTGTTAACCAAAGGTGACTAAACCACCCGCACCCCGAAACTTGGAAGCGCTGTATCTTTGTGAATTTTTACTACTGTGCTAAACCTAAAAATATTGGTTCTCTATTTTTGGATAATCCATTTCACGCGGACTAAATAAAACAATATATTTTTTACCCAGTCCACACCCCTATTCTACTATTCCTTAAAGTTATTTTTAATATCTAATTTGTTTGAAAAAAAAAAAACACAGTAAAAGTGAGCTGATATATTGTGTCTAGAAGTTTAGTGACTGTAGTTTAATTTTTCGAGCTCTTCGATGCTTCGGGAGGCACGTTACGTTAACTCGCTAAGTCGCTGTCGAAAAGCTATGTTAGATGCATTTAGGCAGCATACACAAATGATAAACAGTTATTATTATACATGCTGTGTTTTCATTGATTTTGGAAACAATGTCGTATGGTATAAATATTCCTCTATCTATATACGTAATCCAAATTTGTGTATGACTTATGACAAAAAAGTTGCGAAAATTATTTTCGATCAAGATTGCGTAAGTTGCACTCGTCCAAAACTGCTGCGTGACCTCGATGAACTGCGGCTGGCCGGCAGCACCTAGCGGCGGTACTACTACTTGATCTCACGATTTTACTTCCGAGTTTTAGTCAACATTTTTTGTTTCTGGATTTTCATTTTGACCACAATATAGATATCATACAGTATTGTATCTTCATACAAACGGTCGGAACGCAAGTTATACCTACGCGCTTCGAAGGTCGGTATACACTTGTTCCGTGACTCGGTATACAAACAGCCGAGAATGCGTCGCTGTGGCGAACGGTGTTTTGATGCAAGCAGTAGTCGTGCGTTAATAATATAGCGAAACACAGACAATATTGTGCTGTTTTTGGTTGTTTAAACTCGTCGGTTAAGCACACAGAGATAACATTTTTTAGGTTACCTCAAAACTCCGAAAGGTAAGTAAGACTAATAAAAATAGTTTTTATATGTGTACCTACTAGTATGTTGTTTATTTTTTTTAAATAGGTAAGTATTTCCCTTTTTCCACAAATAACTAGATTAAAAATAAATAAGTGATAATGTTGAAAAACTTAATACATAACACGAGTAAGCTATCTTACCTATGCTCGCGATAAAAAAAACTAGCTAAGTAGTTGTTTCCTAGGCTACATATCTACTTACTGATGTGGGTACTTAGCTACTTACATATATTATTGAAATAAAATATCATTACAAATGATTATAATGTTATTATAACAATTATTATTATTTATTTATTTATTTATTTATTTATTTATTACCTACCTTTTAGTTACCTACCTAGTAAGATTTACGCTAAGTAGAACTACCTATAATTTTTAAGTGAGATTTTGTAGTAGGGTTTTGATTGCTGTAGGAAGCGTATGCGATGATATGGTTAATGTTAAGTTACGTTCGCAGCGTTTCAATATGGAATGGTAAACAAAAAAAAATTGTTTCGTGTTGCTTCGTGCTGTATGTAGGGATTGTAATCCGACCGGACTGAACAAACCAGAATAACTTACCGTTCCTTTTTAACCGACTTCTAAAAAGGAGGCAATCAATTCGTCGCGATCTTTTTAGGGTTTCGTACCCAAAGGGTAAAAACGGGACCCTATTACTAAGACTTCACTGTCTGTCCGTCTGTCTGTCACCAGGCTGTATCTCAAGAACCGCGATAGCTAGACAGTTGAAATTTTCACAAATTATGTATTCCTGTTGCCGCCATAACAACAAATACTAAAAACAAAACAAAATAAATATTTAAGGGATATTAAATATGATAATAATCAAAAACATAACATGTATTTTTATTTAACGCTTTCTTTTTCATTTACCTTACAATCACAAAACTAGTTACTCTAGTAGGTACATGAAATTAACCGTTCCTTTACCGTGCCGTCAATACCAGACACAATAGTAAGACAATACCGCGAAAAAAGTTAATAGAATAGAGAGCAAGGTGGGTGACGGTGATGTGAGAGGTGCAGCTCAGTTGCTTTTTTCTGGTGATGTTCTAGCACCAGAAACTGAGGACACGCTTGCTTCTTTAAAACAGAAACATCCTCAGTCGTTATCTCGTTTATTTCCTTTGCCGGAAAATCCTTCAGATGCAAATGTTACCGTTCCAGTTACATCGGATGATATTATTGAGGCTTTAAATAGTTTCAAAACTGGCTCGGCAAGTGGCTTGGATGGATTGTCAGCTCAACATTTAAAGGATTTGTCGGGTACTGGAGACTCTGGGAGAGCTCTAATCCAAAGTATAGGGTCCCTCGTAAGTATCATGTTGGCCGGCAGGGTGCCAAGTGAGGTGGCGAGGGTTTTGTATGGAGCAAATTTATGTGCTTTTATCAAAAAGGATGGCGGTATACGTCCTATTGCTGTAGGGTGCATGATAAGGAGCCTTGTTTCTAAAATTGCCTGTAAAAAAGTGGCCTCAGTCTTGTCACCATGTTTCCATCCTAGACAGTTGGGTTTTGGTGTGAGAGGGGGATGTGAGGCTGTGGTACATGCCACGAGAACATACCTTACTACAGAAAATAGCGAAATCATTTTGAAAGTTGACATTTGTAATGCTTTCAACTCTTTAGAGAGAAAGGTATTCTTACAGGAAGCTAAGGAACATATACCTGTCCTTTACGCATATTTATTGCAGTGTTACGGTTCCCCTTCTGACCTTGTTTACAAAGATCAGTTAATAAGTTCTACAACTGGATGTCAGCAAGGGGATCCTTTAGGACCTGCTCTATTTAGTCTTGGCATAAACCCCATCATATCTGCCCTCAAATCACCCCTTAATGCCTGGTATTTGGATGATGGCACTATTGGCGGGGACGCATTGACGGTGAAATCAGACTTGCAAACTCTTATTTCCCGTTTTGAAGAAATTGGATTAAAACTTAATTTCGCAAAGTGTGAAATATATATAAATGATTCGGTTGAAGGCTCGCGAAAAGATGATATATATTCCATGTTTCATGAGTTAGCTCCAGGAATAAAACTTGTGCATAAGGACTCTTTAAACATTTTGGGCGCCCCGCTTTTAGATGATGCTATCCCTGAATATGTAAGTGCACAGGTAGACAAGTTTAAAAGCTCATCTGATCTCATTTTTAAGATGAATGCTCATATGTCCTTTTTTGTATTAAAATGTTGTCTGTTTGTGCCAAAATTCACGTATGTATTGCGATGTTCGTTCTTGTGGAAGCATCAAAATCAATTAAAAATATTAGACGAGCTTATTCGGACATCATTAGTGAAAATATTCAATTGTCAGATGAGCGATGAGGCCTGGCATTTTGCCTCTCTTCCTGTCCGTTTTGGGGGCATCGGTGTACGCAAGGCATCTGCAGTAGCTATGCCTGCTTTCTTATCTTCCGCTTATGCCTCATCTTCATTATGCGGTAGTATTCTTGGCCCAGTAATGGGTTCCGCTGCGGTATGTGGCATGAGTGAGGCTAGGGAGGCATGGTTGTCCAACGAAATAGATGCATTGTCTTTAAATGTTTGCTCCCAAAAACAGTGGGACAATTCTCTATGCAAAATCACCCAGCAGAAAATGATTGCGGAGTGTTCTCGAGGGGAAGAACGTTCTCGTCTCCTGGCGTTGTCGGAGAGGGAGTCTGGATATTGGTTACAGGCGCTTCCTTCTGCACATGTTGGCACCCTTCTCGATAACTGCACCTTTACCCTTGCTATGGGCCTTCGTCTAGGTACTAGAATTAATGAACCACATATTTGCCATTGTGGTGTTTCTGTGGATGGTTATGGTCGACATGGGCTAGCTTGCATTGTTGCAAAAGTGCGGGCAGAATCCCCCGACATGCATCTATAAATGACATAATTACTGTGTGATTATAAATGTTTTTTTTCCTTTTAATTCATGTACCAAATAAACAATTTTTCTTTCTTTCTTTCTTTCTAACCCTGGCAACTGTCGGTGTTCCATCCATTTTGGAACCAAATGGGATTGTCCGCACTGACGGCAAGCGGCCAGATGGCTTGTCCTTAGTCCCATGGAGGCAGGGCAGGTGTCTCGTTTGGGATGCCACATGTGTGGATACTCTAGCACCCTCGCACTTGCCTTCAACATCTAATCTTGGTGGAGCAGCAGCCTGTTCTGCAGAGACTGCCAAAAAGCGGAAGTACGCAGGTCTGGGAGATAGTTACATTTTTCTTCCATTCGCAGTGGAGACGATGGGTCCCTGGGGCCCTGAAGCTAAGTTGTTTTTAAGGGACATCACAACGCGTCTCATCGAGGCAACTGGTGACCCGAGGGCTGGTAGCTTTTTTGCTCAACGAATAAATCTCGCTGTGCAACGAGGGAATGCTGCCAGCATATTGGGTACGTTGCCTCGATGTGGTGCGTTGGAAGAAATATTTTATTTATAAGCAAATGTATTTTATAATTATTATTTGTTCGTTTTAATAAATGAATTAGTAAGACAAAGAACGTGGACATTTATTAATGTCGTGCGGGTCTTGACTGGTTAAAATACTGTAGACGGGCAGCCCTAGCGCACGCGTGGAGTAGGTATATTTTTCAAGGACAGCGCCGAGTTGCAATACTGTCTGTACTGTGTTTTGACTATCTAATTGGGTGTTACTAACGATTCTTATGATTGGTCCTTGGCTCCAAAATCAATGAAAAATCATCGTGAAGTAGTACGGTGGGTTCCCTACGCCATTCAGAAACACTATTTATAGAAAGTAGTACGGCAAAACTCAAGTGTGACGTATACAGCCGGACAGACGTGCCCGAAAAGTCACCTTATGGGTGCCAGAAAGACGCAGGCGCAGGGGTAGACAACAAAAGAGATGGAGGGATGACATAGACGCTTTCATGAGTGGAAGGCAGCAGACTGCTCAAAATAGAAACTGAAAAAACAGAGGGAGGCCTTTGCCCAGCAGTGGGACACAACCACAGGCTAAGAGAAAAATTATATGACAGTATATTCGTATATTCGATGAAGATACGTATCTTCCATGGGAAAAGTTTGCTTGTAATAACTTTGTTGTTCGAAAACAAATACACATACAAAGATAACATTCGAGAGAGCAAATTTACGAAGTTACATTATTATGTAATAAAAAGGTCCAGGAATGAACTGTGTTTATTAAGAGGAAAAGAGTATAATGTAATAGCAATAATCCTTTTAATATTTTGGTTGTACGGATCCCTTCCTGAGATAAGTCCGCCTTTGTGCAAGATTTCTTTCTTTTCATTTTAATTATTTTTATCTTATAAAGATATTAAAGAAACAAACAATAACTTAGGCTATGTATGTATATCGTAAATCCATAAAAAATATGTACTTACAACTGGGTCTTGATAGCAACTGTACGAATCTTCTTCGTCCTCAGGTCTGAAAAGAAAAAAAAATATTTACGTATAAATTGAATGCAAAATTATTTTCCCTGGCATTTTCAATCTAGGATTTCAAACAATTATTTTTATTATTCACTAACTGCACCCCGCGGTGTTGCCCGCGCCTAAAGTAGCCTGTGTTAATCCAGGTTGTCAGCTTCCTACATACCAAATTTTATCAAAATTGATCCAGCGACAAACTTTTCAAATTTTATCAAAATTGATCCAGCGACAAACTTTTCAAATTTTATCAAAATTGGTCCAGCCACAAACTTTTGCGTTTATAATATTAGTGTGAAGTATGAATTGATGATAATTAAAACCGGTGAAGTGCAAGTCAGACTCACACAAGGATCCGTACCTCCGTACAATGTTTTAAAAATGGTACTTTTAGTGTTAGTTGTTTGTAGCGGCCACAGTTAATACATATTGACGAAAATGTCAAGTATCTAGACGTTACCGTTCAAGAAACAGAACCCTGTGACAGACGGACGGACAGACAGCGGAGTCTAAGTAATAGGGTACCGTTGGAACCCATTGTATACGGAATCCTAAAAGTAAAATCGTTTTGAGGATAAAATAATCTACTTCTTATCGTGTGTGTTAGTGACTAACACTAGTGTCAGAGTTTTTAAACCGCCTTAAAGGCCTCTGACATGATTTTAGGTAACGACCAATGTCAAAGACAGTGACCGGGACCGACGGCTTAACGTGCCCTCCGAAGTACGGATCATCTTACTTATCAGACAATCAGATGATCAGCCTACAATATCCTAACCAAACTAGGACAACAACACAAAGTCGTTGTCCCCGCCGGGAATCGAACCCGCGACCTCCGGGTATGAGGCGAACGCTCTAACCACCACGGAGGTAGTTGATAAAATAATAAGACGTCAGAACAAAAAGCATTCACTTGCAGATAGCTGAATCGATGCAAAATCATTTCTATGGCGATTGAACGCACCCCTTCGGTCAAGTGGCAATCGTGCCGCACAGAACGTCTTTCAAGAAATATTTCTTTGTTCGCTTTTTTCACTGGTTTTCTACCAGTGAATGGATGGGTAGAAACGAATGAGGAAAACATTTTACCGGGTAAAGGTGCGTTTCCGAACGATGGTGAAGTAATAGACCTCAGTTTGTCAAGCAGAGGAGGCGTGGCACCGCCAACGGCGCCTCACAACAGAAAATATTATAAACGTAGGGAAAATCCAAAAGTACACGCCACAAAGTGTTTCTTATAACAAAGTTGATTTAGTACCATTTTTAATTACAAACAACTGGCAAAAGTTTATTTATCTAAAGTCATTCCCAACACTGAACACTGAATAGAGGGACTCGCGAAATATACCTTGCCCATATAAAGTTTCCAAAATCTGCTGTTAAAAACTTTAGATAATTTCTATTAGAACGCATTGAAACTTAAAGAATATAATAATTATTTATTTTTTCTAATTATGACGAAGATACAGCATAAAGCCCAATAATTTCGCGTGACGTCGCGGTCAGATTAACGTTACGATTTTGAACCAAATGGTGACGTAAATCACCCCACTCCGAAACTATGAGGCGCTGTATCTTTGTGAATTGTTACTATTTTGATAAACGAAAAAATATGAGTTCTTTATATAATGTAATGTAGTTGACGGACTAAATAAAATAATATATTTTTTTACCCAGTCCAAATTCCTATAGGCGGACTTTTTCAAAAAGTCTTCGTCACTTTTAGCGCACTTGTACTAGATCGATATCTTACAACTGTTGGATGCCTGCAGAGTGACGTAGTCAAAAAACAACCAACAACTTTGTCTAACGAGTAGTAGTTTGAATAGGGAGTCAGTTCACGCTGTCCTAAAAAGAGTGGAGTTGGGCTGACCTTTACCCGCAGTGAGAAAATTTAAGTTAAAAAAAGAAAGTATGCAAAAAATGAAAGTGTAACAAACAAGACACGCAGCACTGAAACTTTCGAATATTTTTTTATTGTTATTTCCCTGGCAATTTATTTTCGATTTCGCATGTCTTTAGCATCCTTGGTTGACCATTGACTTGTATTATATATTAAAAGAAGAAAAGTGGAAAAGCGCACTCCGGGCTCCGAAGCATGTAACCGAAGATGCTAACGGGAACCTGTCGGCGCCGGTCGCCGACTGTCGCAAACGGTCACATGACACATGTCAATCTGTGAAAAGCTGCCGGGCGAGCGTCGCATCGGCGACAGGTATTGCGGGCATTCTGTTGCCTGTCTTTAAGGGTCCTCCCCGCGCTAACGACCTTGAAAACACAAAAAAAAAAATTTCTCTTTCTGTAAGTGAGATTATCGGAAACCCTCGTACAACTTTTTAGCTAGTATCCTTAAGTTTCATTAGAACCTCGAAAATCCTTGAAATAAAATACCCTGAATTTTCCTTTGCAAAAAATACTAAAAACGGCCATTTTTGACTCTTTTTGTAAAGGTTTCTAAACCGGATAGTATTTCAATGACTTTCGAGGTTCTAATGAAACTTCAGGATACTAGCTAAAAAGTTGTACGAGGGTTTCTAATAATCTCACTTACAGAAAGAGAAATTAATTTTATTGTGTTTTCAAGGTCGCTAGCGCAAGGAGGAGCCTTAAGAGCCCTAAGATGTAGAAGATGAACATTTTATGCACAATTTTTTTTTATTGTCGCTGCCCCTATGCATGTCGTAGTAACCCAAGGAACCATACCTTAACATTTCTAAGATGCAAACGTCACTCGCAATTCTGAGAATATTCTGTACGTAGAAAATATTCAATGTATTTTTTCCGTCATTTTGTCACAAATTGCTGTCACCTCGTTAGTAACTCCGATGTTTGCAGGAAGGTTTTCAAACTTATAATGGGAGCCTTTGAGCAATCAGGTTCTGCTGATGAACCTCTTTTAAGTGGAACCTTTTTTGGCGCTGGATTTAACTTTTTAAAGTGCTAAAGACCCTGTTTGAGCATCATGATGCACGCGCTTGCGCTGTACAGTCATTTAGAACTACATGTTTATTTGTTAGGCAAATTAAAAAAAACCCTGACTGTCAAGAATACCATCTCACCATCTTTGAGTAGTGGAACTATATATTGTAATTTTTTGAAATTCGTAGCGCCATCTATTATTTGCTAGGAAAACCCTGACTTTCAAGCGTTTACCCCTAAAGTCAAAGTTAAATTTTTTTATTCAATGTAGTATAAATTTATCTCTTATTGAAGGTCATTTTTTAAATAAATATTATTTTAGTGCAAAAGCTAAAAACTACTAGCGTTTCGGAACGACCACTGCTGGGAAGATTACGCCGAAATAAACCTAGTTCAGTATTGGTCCCTACCCAGCTTGATGGGCTATGTTACAATTACAATACAGATTTACACTTAAGCTGTACATTTAGTACAGGTAATAGCTTTTAAACGGCTGAACCGATTTTTATTAGATATATTTGAGAATTATCGCAAAGAAACTTACTTTCACGAAAAAAAACTCCATCGAGATCAGTCCATACGTTCGAGCGCTGACATTAAAGTCAAATTACAACACTTTTCTAGAGGGTTAGAAACTTGCATCTGGTGAAGGAAATTATCATGAAGAAACCTGCAAACTAGTTCTCTAAGTATTGTTGTCTCTAGATAATAGTTCTTGAGCTACGTCAGGTGACAATAAAGACAAGGGACCTAAGAAAGTTCATAGTTAGCGTTATGGCACAGGTATGGCACTTCATACAAACGGAGCAGCATATATACCTAGTACTACTACAAAAGAAACAATCCGTCCGTGCACACGTCAAATGTGTGAGTTAAACAATCAGGGTCGCCACCACAGAATTTGTTGCTTTGCTTACCTGTTTTCATCACTCGGAAATCTATAAAATTTTCGTTATTTATTGTTTTCCGTGGATAAACAATGATAATGTGCGCAATTTCTCACCATTATAATTCAATAATCCTAAGTGATTCGCGTAATGTCAACGTGCGACTACCAATAACCCTGTTTTACTGCCACTTACACCTCACAATAACGGGGGAAGGGTTGCGGGGACACCAGATTGCGGGGGACGGTGCGAGTTTCCGTTCTGTATGTAATACTATTATTAATTCTGTGGTTATGGTTCAGGGTCTGATAATAACACTGGAAGGTACTCACAAAAAAGGTTGTACAAAAGCAGATAATTAATATTTAAGTAGTAGGCTTTAGTACAATGAGCGGTCTTATCGCTTAAAGCGATCTTTTCCAGACAACCAGTGGATGGAGAGGAATATGAGAAAGACAAAGACGGTGGTGCAACTGACCAAGAAGGAAAAATAATAATAAAAGCAAATAAACACATATTTAAAATAATAGGGTATAGTCATACGGAACTCTTGTTTCTAAATCTCAATACACCCTGCAAAAGTTTATTTATGAGCTCAAGCAAGAGCCTGAATATTATTGCGTACTTAAACATATTTTAAGAAAGTATTTCACGTTTCCTACATAAAAATGGCGTCGCATGTTTTTATATGGCTTGATTACCATTTTGCGGGTTCGAGTTTGTGAGCTCTCGAATAAAAGATAAACATAGAAAATGTTGTTGAGAGGAATGGGAAAATAACGTAACGTAAAAATAACATTAGTTTTTCTCATTAGGGCTGACGACAGGGCCAGAAAAGTATGACTGTAATTAGTCCGTCTTTTAAATTATTCGAAACTAATGGACCCATATTTTTTTAGTTTACTGAAAGAGCAAAGATTTACAAAGATACGGAGCATCAAAGTTATGAGCCGAACATTGTTACGTCATGTAAAATTGAAATCATTATCATCATCCTCATCCTCCCCCAAGGATTTCCAAAACGACCGATCGTAAGCGGCCTTTTACCGAAATCCAAATGAAGAGAGAGAAAAGAAAAAATACATGTACAATGTTTTTCAATAATCTAACAGATGAGCCAAAAATATTTTTCTCTTCTTCATTCCTATTCAAATTAAACCAATGGGTATTTATTTTTAACATGTAACACTGTGGCCGCTATTGATTGCTTGAAGTTTTTGTTTTTAGATAGTTTCCAGACCACCTAACTTTACAAGATGATGACGATGATGACCACATAGACGATGGTGGTGGTGGTAGCGATGATGATTTAATAATTTCCGCATATTTTTTTTTTGTTTATCCTTTTGGCTGAATGGGAGAAATTGCTCTTAGCATTAAGTCTGCCATTTGCAAAAGTATATTTGTGCATTGGAACAATAAAGTTTGATGCTGTGTAGTTTCCAGCAGAGTAGAATAGGATCACTCCAAGTTTTCCCGTGGATGTCGTAGAAGGCGACTTAGGAAATACAAGCCAAACAAATCTTATGAACCTCGGTGAGACCTCTCCAACCCGTCTGTCCGGCGTGGAGAGTGTAGGCCAAATCCTCTGGCCAAATAATGGTTCTAGTAGTACAGAGAGAACCGTGCTCCTGCAATGAAGACTAGAAAGACCTAATGATGATGATGAAAATAAATAAAAAAACGACGGGTTGCACTCTGGGAGTGCCGGCAGAAGTGAAAACTTGAATATTAACGTAGTGCATTTTTGATATACGAAACAGCAGGCGCAGCCATACATTTTCGCCGCGCCGTAGAAAGAGAGGGGGATACTCCCTCTTCTACGCCGCGCCAGCTGTCTACTCTCTATCCGTCTTACGAATTTTCGATCAGGTCACGTATCCTGACGCGAGTTTAACATTTTTTACCCATACCAAAAAAAATGCACAACGCCGCTAAAGAAGTTTTCACTTCAATAAATGATGATGATAATAACTTACGCAGTGACAGCGATCTTGAGATGGATGCCCGACTGGATGATGATCTCGTGGGCCTCCTGAATGGTGAGCGTGGAGGTGTCGATGTCGTTGATCCTCTTGAGCCGGTCGCCGGGCCTGATACCGGCCTTCTCTGCCCTGCTGTCCGGTTTCACCTGGCGAAAATCTTTGTTTGAATAGACTGTTGCAGAGGTAATAAGGCGCGTTCAGACGACACGCGCATGCCAAGTGTAAGCTTAGCCCACGCCTAGCGCGTTATTAAGTTTGTTGCATATAATTTGAGTCCTATCATATATCAATACAACTCAAATTGCTTTGCCGAAATCCAGTCGGGGCGAGCGCTGGACGTGCGCGAGGCGGAAGCAAGACAAGTGCGTGGCGTAGGCGCGGCGTGCGCATGTGGACTTCGGTAAATGCAATTTGAGTTGTATTGATGTGTGATAGGATATCAAATTTCAAAACGCGCTTGGCATATTATGCGTGGGCTATGTAGTACGCTGATAGAGGTATGCAGCACACCCTCTGCACTAATCCGCTACCTTGTCGAGCTGGGCTGGCTCGAATTAAAACAACTGTTCCAGTCCGCAAAAGGGGATATAGAAGAATGTCGATGCCACCCTCACGTGCAAGGGGCTTAAAAGAAGAGCCTAGAGGGAAATAGCTCTAAGAACCAGGTTAATAGATGGTGTTCGATTCTTCTTCTTAGCGCGTGCCTTGTTGCATCCTCAGCTGTGCTGCTAGTGTGTTTGCTATAATGTGTTGAAACGCAGTCAGGCAGATGGTCTGTCTGCGATTGAAGCAAAGTGGTGAACTATTGAGATAATTGGAAGAATAAAGCCTCCTTTTGTCCAACACTGGATCACATAGGCTACTTAAAAATACTTACATAAGTAACTCTTAAAGGAGTTTTATAATACGAGCCGCCCGCGAGATCGAAGCCCCAGATGGAGTCTTCAAAGCTGACCCTCTCGTGAATACCCTCATTCCTGGACTCCCACGAAGGCTTGTTGATCTCTCCAGCTAGCAGGGCCGCCTCTTCCGCCTTCAGCTTCGTATGACGCATCGACACTGCCATTTCGGGAGGCATTACCCTGGAAACAAGAGTTTTATATATAAGCTGGTATGACAACGAAGGACTCGGAGCACTTGGGATGAAGTCTAAAGAAGAAAAGAGAGTGGGAGCTGGTGATCGAGGTTGAGATTTCAGACTTCTTTTATTATATCATTATATAAAGGATCAAAGATACAAGCATCTGACAGCGACTGACACTGACGTTCGCAAACCAGGTTCCGTCTCCAACAGTCAGCGACAGTCACTGACTGTTGGCGACAGTTGCAACAGACACTGGTCGACGACCGTCGGTCACCGTCGCGCATCAGTTGGCAATCGTTGGCTATCTACATTTATTGTGATTTCGTGTTTTATCAGTCATGTCGTCAACACGCTAGTTAGAAGTTCTGGATTCGATCACCAGCCAGAGCAATTTGGAACCTGGCAATTTCCAAAGTGCCCATAATACAAGTTCAAACTTATTGTGCTGATACTTAAGAAGTTTTTCACGCTAAAAAACTTTTACAATAAATAATTTCTCTACGCATTTGTATAAGTATTGTACATTTACAACTTTCCCATTACTAAAACGCATTATTACTTTCCTTACAAAATATCAATTGTGCAATAATTCTTTTTTATGCTGTCGTAACCTGCCCCAACGATATTAAAATCTGAAAAATCATTTAAGGTCGCTGTTTGCCAAGTCAAAATGAAAAGAATCCAGAACTAACCAAATAACCATAATTTTCACAATATAGGTAGTGTAGGTAATTGTGATAAAGTTTACATATCTATTGAAGCAATAAGTGATCTTTTAAATTGTGACAAACTTGAATTGAAGATATCAAGATCAACGTTACATTGTCTCAATTCATTAAAATCGCGACACATTCTAACAATGGGATTAAAAGGATGTGTTATTTCTGTTACGTCAAGGCAAAAGACCTGTATATTTCGCATTGGTCGAGATGGTCCGTTGAAATTAATTAAAGATAAGAGTTGAAGACAGTCGATAGATAAGTGAATAATTTTATGAAGGCAAATAAATTAATACAGTCCTTGCAATCCTCTTTTGCTTCGTCAACACTCATAACTCTTTTCATGCATGCTCTTCAGTCATATCTACCCCTTATTTATTTATTTTATTTATTAAACTTTATTACAAATATGTAACAAGCAGACTTAAGACCCAAGGCCTTTTATACCAGTCAACTACAGGTATTGCTGATAAAAGCAAACGTTTCTTCAGAACATCTGCAATTGGTTACTTATCTCAACTTTTTATATTTGATGTCTCTGATTGTACATTATTACGTAGACTGTACTGGTACACTCAGCGTATTGTCTCAGAGCCGAGGTTTCGAATTTCAATATCCTGAGACGCTACAAGTGTAAGGGAAGAAAAGCTGTTTATACAAGAAGACTTTGATTCCGTTTGTTTTTTAATCTCCGACGAAAAGATAGATTTGGTTAGAAGTTTGATCGCTAATGTCGGTAGCGCTCGAACGGATGGACTGGACCGATTTCAAAGCGGTTTTTCTACGTGAAAGCAAGTTCTCTTGCGGTGGTTCTTAGCTATGTTTGATGAAAATCAGTTCAGCCGTTTAAAAGTTATTGGATGTTACAGCTTCAAAGTCGGGTTTTGTAATTTTACCTGGCAAGTAATAAATACGGATATCAAACCAGTGCAGTAAAGGATTTCCAAACATTTTCCCTGCTTTTGAGCAGCAAAGTGCAGGTAGAATTGCAGCGAAGTTGCAAGAAAATATTACGAACTCACTGGTAGAGAAAGAAAGATTTAATGTTTGGCTACATGAATTATTTACACAAGCATTCACCAAAATGGCCTTCGCCTCAAATTAATCTGAGGCCTCCGCTCAGCATGTGTCGTGGACCATAGTACGAGCCACGACGCTGGTCTTTCGCGGATGCCGAGTAAATCTTATACCTTTAAACGAGCAATTCTTGTATATATGTATATTTATTTATAAATTTCTGTGATCTCGAAAACGGCTCTAACGATTTCGCTGAAAATTTGTATATGGGGGTTTTCGGGGGTACACAATCGATCTAGATTAGTTTTATGTTTGGGAAAATGCGTGTTTTCGAGTTTTCATGCGTTTTTCTTTCCACGCAAAATATGGTCGCTAATTTCGTCGCGCCGACCGCCTTGATTTTAGCTCAGCAGTTAAGGATACCGACCGCTAGAAAGAGTGTTACGGGTTCGAATCCCACTCAATGACTCACTTTTGTTTTTCTTTATGTTTAATTATATAATTTTTTATTTTGCATTGTTTTTAGACAAGTTTAAAAAAATTAGTTAATGTTTGAGATGTAACCGAGCAAAGCTCGCCCAGGTCGCCCAGGTACTTGTTATTAATACATGGAGTTAAAATCGAAATAAATTATGAAAACTGGTGACGTTTTCATTTTCCAGCGCGTGAATCATACTCTGTAAAATAAAAGAGAAACATATGAAAAAGTAATTACATTTTGACTCGTGACCCAGTCGTGCGCTGTGAAGGCGACGCCGAACAGAAATTCGGTTTGCGTAATTTCTTTTGACGTATATTTTCATTAACTTTCCCCGTATTTTTTTGTATCCGGTTTTTGTAAAGCCGCTGGCTGTTTCTGTTACTTGATATATTTTATTTACTTTTTAAATGTTTTTTCATAAATATGAACATCTTAGGTAACATTTTAATAACAGACTTCCGAAAAGAAGGAAGTTTATTCGTCAGAATCTTTTTTTATGTAAGTCTTCTTATCGTGTGTGTTAGTGACTAACACTGGTGTCAGAGTTTTTTAACCGCCTTAAAGGCCTCTGACATGGTTTTAGGTAACGACCAATGTCAAAAACAATGACCGGGACCGACGGCTTAACGTGCCCTCCGAAACACGGATAATCTTACTTATCAGACAATCAGGTGATCAGCCTACAATGTCCTAACCAAACTAGGACAACAACACAAAGTCGTTGCCCCCGCCGGGAATCGAACCCGCGACCTCCGTGTATGAGCCGAACGCTCTAACCACTACACCACGGAGGCAGTTGTGTAAGTTCACCGATTACTCGAAAACGCGTGGACCGTTTTGGAAATTCCTTTTTTGTTTGTCTTCTTTTTATCGTGTGTGTTAGTGACTAACACACACGATAAGTTTGTTTGTAAAGGCATGCTAGACAGGTGGTCCATAGACATTTAATTAAACTCGGTTGCGTAGTTTGGGAATCTGTCCTTGGTGGTCTGACCGGGGATCGAACCCGGGACCTCCGGTGTGACTGCCTGGCATGATCACCACTGGGTCACAGACTTGTTAATAAGTATACAATGGTTGGCCGGGAGAGAATGCCATAAGCAGTAAGTCTGCCACTTGTACTTTTTTAAACTGTGCAATAAATTTTATATAAATAAACAAAATAAAATAAATTTTTGGTGATTATAAATAAGTATCCATCCAAATGCTGCTAACATGCTGGTCTGGGAGAAACGAAAAAACTTGGAATGTACCAGCTGCTTCTCTTCCCGCGCAGATCGTAAAAGCCGATCGAGGGAATGGGCAAAAATGCGAATCATTTTAACAGGCGATGCGGCTAGCAACCCGTCACTGTATTGATTGCTTTTCCATCTTCTGGCCCACCATGACGCTAAAAGTGGCTTTTGAGTCTTGCGGCCCTAGGCTCTGCATAGAGCCGCAAGACCCAAAATGCTCTGTCTGCCCCATTAGGGATAAAGACGTGATAGTATGTATGTATGTATCCAATATCCATCCAAATTTTCGCATAACAAATAAATTGGATGGTAGTAATTTCAAATAAATCACTATTTCAAATAATTAGGGTGCATCAGTCATCCATTAAAATTAATGATATGATCAAAGGAATAAGGAAATGTCATTACATTTCCTACAAATGCAAAGCCATATATTTCGTATACAGTTAGTAACTGAACTGAATAACGGAATAGAGAACAGTTAATGAGTCTGCAGTCATTAGAGACACCATCGATCTCCTTAAGTCGGAACTATGCACAACTTGTTGGAACTGAGCTACAGTAGCTGTTGTTTTGTTGATTTCGTTTTAAGTTGTTTTTATTTCGCTTGGAAGAATAAAATGATGTATGTATTGTAACATTTGGACGACCTCCGTGGCGTAATGGTCAACACGCTAGACCGCCAACCCGGAGGTCCTGGGTTCGATCCCCAGCCAGGGCAAGTTGGAAAATGGCCTTTTTCAATTTTTCCTGGGTCTTGGATGTTTATCTATATATGTATTTGTTATAAAATATAGTATCGTTGAGTTAGTATTCTATAACACAAGTCTCGAACTTACTTTAGGGCTAGCTCAATCAGTGTAA
Source organism: Acrobasis consociella (assembly GCA_963555685.1). Taxonomy (NCBI): domain Eukaryota; kingdom Metazoa; phylum Arthropoda; class Insecta; order Lepidoptera; family Pyralidae; genus Acrobasis; species Acrobasis consociella. The sequence goes on from OY743115.1 coordinate 1,274,609, forward strand.
TTTGTCCGTATATATTTATTTATTTATTTGGACCATGGGGCCCTGGCGCGAGGAGATTTTTTAAGGAGATCTCCCCGCGACTGATAGCCGCTGCAGGTGACAAGAGGGCTGGCTGCTTTTTTGCTCAACGGATCAGCAATGCTATCTAGCGAGGAAACGCAGCCAGCGTTCTTGCAACAATGACGCATGGACATATTTTTTTTATTAAGTAAAGTTTATTTTTGTTTTTATTTATTTTTTCTCAATAAACTTGCATTTGTAGGTATTGAAAATTAAATCTCCCATGCTGATCTGCGAGGAACGAAAAATACTTAGGACGAACCAGCTGCTGCTCTTCCTGCGCAGGTCGTAGAAGTCTATCGAGAGAATTGGTGAAAATGCAAATCATGCTATGCAGCTAGCAACCCTTCACTATTTAGCATTTCATTTGAGCAGACTCTAGATGGCGTCTGGGATACAGTTTATACGTGCCTTCCGAAACACGGAATCATTTTTTTTCCCGATAATCAGGTGATTCAAAGCTGCAATATCCTAACCAGACAGAAGTGCTTTTTTTGCAACGCGGAGTCACCTAAACGAATGGTTTTTCCATACAAAAAACCGTTCGTGTAGTGAGTCCGCGTTTGAAAAATGGCACCCCTGGAAACTAGTTTTCACAAAGTATGCTTCCTAGTGGGATTTGAACCCACGATCACAAAGCGAACGCCTTGACAACTGGATCACGGGGCAGTGAAATAATATTTTTCATTACATACATACATACTATCACGTCTTTATCCCTAATGGGGCAGACAGAGCATTTTGGGTCTTGCGGTTCTTTGCAGAGCCCAGGGCCGCAAGACCCAAAAGCCACTTTTAGCGTCATGGTGGGCGAGAAGATGGAAAAGCAATCAATACAGTGATGGGTTGCTAGCCGCATCGCCTGTTAACATGATTTGCATTTTTGCCCATTCCCTCGATCGGCTTTTACGATCTGCATGGGAAGAGAAGCAGCTGGTACATTCTAAGTTTTTTTTTATTTCTCCCAGACCAGCATGGGATTTTTCATTACGCTCTATGTTATTCTATGAATAATGAAATGGTGTCTTTAATATAGCTAGGGTTACCATCCGTCCGGGTTTCCCCGGATTTGTCCTAGTTTAGAGGGCATCCGGGGAGCGACCGGGCCGCATCATTTGTTGTCCGGGTTTAAATTTTTAAGTCTTTACCCCCCCCCCCCCCCTTCCTCGCCCCCTCGCCCCTTCTCCTCGCCCGGCACTGTGCACCGTTAGGTATATTTAAAATTATGATAAAAGACGACTTTTAATTTTAAGGTCTGAAAATGAATAAAAAGGTGATTATGACATTTTCAACTGTTTATTATTACACTGACTATGTTTTAAAAACCTATCGACATGTCCGGGTTGTGGGCTCTAATGGTAAAGCCAAACGAGCATAATTTTGTGAGTCGTGATTCGCGTATTTTCAGTCAGTTATTAGTCGGCAGATAACTCATTTTGCGTCGTCGTTAGGCACAAACTGCCTTTTTGTATGAAACCGAATGCAGCAGAAATTTCGCAACTTATTTTCTGCGACTCACAACTCACAAAATTACGCTCGTTTGGCTTCACCCTAAAATCTTGGGATTTCATGCATCTTGTCCTGGTTGCAAAGTTTTAGAGATGGCAACCCTAAATATAACTCACACAGTCACATCATTAATCCATGGTACAATAAAATAAGGTATTCTCTTCCCGAGATGGAACTTGACTACGTCACAAAGTGTTGCCACTGATTGTTCTTTTCGGTAAATTTAAGGACTTTCTCAATTAGTTCATGAATATTTAAAAAAATATTAAGTAACTTAGCTATTTAGTATCTCGCGATTCTCGCGTGATTTATCAATTCAATATTTTATAAATTGATATAATGGATTTATAGGTAATTCAATTTCACACAGTGGCAACACATCAAACTGATGACGTAGTCAAGTTCCACCTACGTCATCAGCTGTCACGGGAAGAGAATACCTTATTTTATTGTACCATGCATTAATCATAATCTCACCCACACTCATTACCGCTTAGCGCCCGTTGTCCCATAAAGCCATCTGATTAATCTCCCAAGTTCATGCCTTTGTGCGAACAAACAGACATTCGTATTCCGTAATGGAGCTATTATGGTACCATTATCGTTGCTTTAAATCTTCGTCTCGAATTCATACGGAAATTTAGACAAGGGAGTTGTTAATGAGTCTTAACCTTAAATGCATAGTGATGAATATATGGGTACCTATACAACATAGAGATTTTTATTTAATTATTTTTATTGCTTATGGTTTTTTATGATCAATTGTACTCTCCTTTTGGTATATAATTTTTTTTGTTTGTAAGTACATTGTATCATTTAACTGTTAAATAGATGATTCACATGTATAAAAAATTATTTTTTCTATTTTTTTTAGGGTTCCGTAGCCAAATAGCAAAAACGGGACCCTTATAGAGACACATCCAAAGTAGAAAAATGTGTGTAATAAGAGAATGATCAAACTAAAAAAAATATATGATGTTCATAACTATGTAAACTACCAGCGAAAATGGTTTGAATGAGATCTAGCGGTAGTTTTTTTTTTTGAAATAAGTCATAAATCGTAAACTGCAATTTAATTTTCATTTAATCAACTCAAATATAAAAATATAAAAAAAATACTATAAGACTTTTATAATGGTTACTTGCTGCTACGGAACCCTTCATGGGCGAGTCCGACTCGCACTTGTCCGCTTATTTTGTCTATGTTACGTCAACTTTTTCGCGACAACGGACTATAGAGCCAAAATCCATATTTATTCGAAATAAAATTATATTATAGGTACTTACTTTAAATCGTCAAATTCTTCATTTCTTCTTCATCAGGTCTTTTTGTCTCCACTGCAGGAGCACGATCCTCTCTGTACTACCAGAGCCATACTTGGCCAGAGCAGCTAGATGACTTTGGCTTACACTTTCCTCGCTGGCCAGGCGGATTGGAGAGGTCTCATTGATGTTTACGAGTGTAAGCTTTGTTTATCTTGTATTTCCTAAGTCGTCTTCTACGACATCAACGGGTGGACTTAGAGTGGCCCTATTGTACTCTTCCGAAAACCACACCAATGGTCAAATGAATACAAAATAAATTGCAAAAATAGGAAATTAAAAATATTTTTATACCTTATAAACTAAAATAATTTGAAAAATTATTTTGATTTATAAAATTCTGGTATTGTAAATTTTTACCATACAATAAAGCAAATCTTTATTTCTATTATTTTTCCCATGTTATTTAGACAATAATGTAAGATTATTGAAAGTCGGAAAATTCATGGGTGTTTGTTTAATACGCAAATGTAGATTTGGTGCATTCGCCTGTAAACACGACAAGAAAATAAATAAACGATAAGCAGAAACCAAAATCTTCTTATTTGAAAAAAAGGTACTGAAACTATTTTGCTAACTGAAACTAGGGCTAAATTCAGTCCATGATGCTGAACTACTTTCCCCGTAACCGCCTCCGTGTTGTAGTGTTAGAGCGTTCGGCTCATACCCGGAGGTCGCGGGTTCGATTCCCGGCGGGGGCAACGACTTTGTGTTGTTGTCCGAGTTTGGTTAGGACATTGTAGGCTGATCACCTGATTGTCTGATAAGTAAGATGATCCGTGCTTCGGAGGGCACGTTAAGCCGTCGGTCCCGGTCACTGTCTTTGACATTGGTCGTTACCTAAAACCATGTCAGAGTCCTTTAAGGCGGTTTAAAAACTCTGGCACTAGTGTTAATCACTAACACACACGATAAGAAGAAGAAGAAGACTTTCCCCGTGGAACATATAGGTATCGAAAGTATATTTTATGTGTCGAAAATAATTAGGCGACTTCTAAAAAGGAAAACGTTATCAATTCGAGTGTATACATGTTTTTAATGTAAGATGTAAAACGCCTGGACCGATTTGGAAAATTATTTTTCTTCTTCTCTCCTTGCCATATGCTACCCAATGTCTTCAAATAATTGGAGATAGTTCGACTCCAGGTAGTAGCAGGGCGTCCTCTTCCTCTCTTTCCCTCCTGTATGTTCATTACTTTACAAGTGATGTGGTCTTATTCTCGGCGCATTACATGCCCGTACCACCTCAAGCCTTTTCCCTAAGTTTTTCTGCGTCAACTACTTTGAAGGAACCGAGAATGTACTTATTTTTAGGGTTCCGTACCCAATGGGTAAAAACGGGACCCTATTACTAAGACTTCGCTGTCTGTCCGTCTGTCCATCTGTCCGTATGTCCATCTGTCCGTATGTCCGTCTGTCCGTCTGTCTGTCACCAGGCTGTATCTCAAGAACCGCGATAGCTAGGCAGTTGAAATTTTTACAAAGTATGTATTTCTGTTGCCGCTATAACAACAAATACTAAAAACAAAACAAAATAAATATATTACATACAACAAACGCGATTTTTTATAGATAATGGTACGGAACCCTTAGTGCGCGAATCCGATTCGCACTTGGCCGATTATTAATTTTGCGGAAGTCGGTATTTTGTTTTAAAAATTTATAAGAATATAATCATAATATAATCTGCTATATTTATTTGACCCAGGAAACTACCGAATTATGATAATATTACCGAAGTAGGTCAGCGTGCCACCAATATCAATACGAGCGACACATCACGTGGTACATCAAACGGTTTGGTAATTAAGCTTTTAATTGCGTGAAAGCCTCACATCCCTGGTTCCAGTTCCATAATTAATGTAATAGAGCAGCGTTTAAATCGTTGAAATAGTATCAGCTTCATAGTTACTCGAAATAAAATGATTATTAAGAAAAGCTCCCATGCTGGTCTGGGAGAAATAAAAAAAAACTTAGAATGTACCAGCTGCTTCTCTTCCCACGCAGATCGTAAAAGCCGATCGAGGGAATGGGCAAAAATGCAAATCATGTTAACAGGCGATGCGGCTAGCAACCCATCACTGTATTGATTGCTTTTCCATCTTCTCGCCCACAATGACGCTAAAAGTGGCTTTTGGGTCTTGCGGCCCTGGGCTCTGCATAGAACCGCAAGACCCAAAATGCTCTGTCTGCCCCATTAGAGATAAAGACGTGATAGTATGTATGTATGTATGTATTAAGAAAAGAGGTTAAAAAAACTAAGTTAATAATTAAGAAAGCTAAGATTTTGACTGTGCATAGTGCCAGAAATCAGGCTGCGGTTTCTTTCTGAATAGCTATAATAATAATAATTGCTTATTTCGGACAAATGACTGACTCCTTGACTAATATCTTAAGACTCTCTCGCTAGATAGCTGGGTCAAAGGTCAGATTCAGAAGGCAGTACTCCTGGACACGACACGCATTGTCAGGAGGTTTCTCTCTCTGGGGCCCTAACCACCGGTAGCTTGGGCCTTACCCCCGCTGCCAGTGGGCAGCTATAATAGGTTTTTTATAATTGTTTATATTTTATAGTGTTTTTTTATATATTTTACTTTTTATAGATATGTTATAAAAAAATAATATATGTTTATAAATAAATAAAGAGAATAATAATGGCTTATTTCGGACAAATGACTCCATGAAGTGTTAGTTACATTGTTCTTACTTACTATGTTAGTATGTATACACGCGGTTTAAATTCGCATGCAGTTGAGTACAAAGTCTTAAAATGGGCCCATATATACCCTGCCAGCACTGATGGTGAGGAGGCTATTGGAACTGCAGTACACCCTACGCATCAAGAAGGTTACCTTCTTTCTTACTATGGCTTGAAAAGGTATCCACTTATGCTATGCTAGTTCTGTATCACAGATACTTATATATTAATATTGTATTGTATTGTACATACAGTGTTACGAGTAAGTCTTGAAAAATATACTCAAGAATGAATAAAGGTAGACAGTATACTCAATCATTTTGTATTAATCGTGTTCTAGTTAGTTTCCAGGTAGGGTCGGGTAAAGCTGTCCTGTCACAACGGTAGATTAGAGCGATAAGCGCCTCTGATGGACCCTTATCAATAATTAATGGAGTAATTATGTGAAAAGTTACGTGACTGAGCGATTTGAGAGCTGCCGTTGCTTAATTACCTATCTTGATTTACACTATCAGGCCTTCTTAACGAGGCTGACAGAGCCCAAACCCCAAAGGCCACATTTACCGCATCATTGGGTCGAATCAAATTTCATTGTTCATACAATTACTACCCACGCAACTTGCGCGTGAACTGATTCACCGTTCACAGCAACAATTGTATGAAATTGCAATGCGCGTAACGCAACACAAGTTACGTCGCATATCTTGCGCTGCATGTGGTTAGACACTTAAGGGTCCTCCCCGCGCTAACGACCTTGAAAACACAAAAAAATTAATTTCTCTTTCTGTAAGTGAGATTATCAGAAACCCTCGTACAACTTTTTAGCTAGTATCCTTAAGTTTCATAAGAACCTCGAAAATCATTGAAATAAAATACCCTGAATTTTCCTTTGCAAAAAATACTAAAAACGGCCATTTTTGACTCTTTTTGTAAAGGTTTCTAAACCGGATAGTATTTCAATGACTTTCGAGGTTCTAATGAAACTTCAGGATACTAGCTAAAAAGTTGGACGAGGGTTTCTAATAATCTCACTTACAGAAAGAGAATTTTTTTTTTTTGTGTTTTCAAGGTCGCTAGCGCAAGGAGGAGCCTTAATGTTCGTTTCAGCTTTTGCGACTTCCCTTGACGACCTCCGCATCTAAGGCCTAGTGGTAATCGTGTCACGATGGAGGTCCCGGGTTCGATCCCCGCTCAAGTAAGATGGAAAATTATCTTTCTCAGGTTGACCTGGGTCTTGATTGTTTATCTATATAAGTATAATAAAATAAATAAATAAAATACTCATTTATTTCTGTAATCTTAGTTACATGATGCTAGGACTTCCCAGTGAGTAATCTTATGATACTCGTGATGGGAATGACCCGCTGCTTCCTATAAAGGTATACGTTAAGACTACATTAGTAAATGTACCTACTAGTTTATACTTTTATTTATACATTTTAAAAAGAAAAACAAAACAATCAAGTGCCTTTTAAGTAGGTATAGTGTAAGTGTAAAAGATGTGTAACAGTGTGAAAGCGTGTGTGAGGGTGTATTTGTATGTGGTAGTGATGTAAAGAGCGATTTGGTGTGTAATGATGAGAGTGTGCTTAGGAGTTATGTAAATGTTAATAGAGTGTGTTAGCTTGCGTAAAAGAGATATCTGTATCTTTTAAAAAATATAGTATTGTTGAGTTAGTCTCCCATAACGCAAGTCTTGAACTTACTTTGGTGCTAGCTCAATCTGAGTGATTTGTCCGTATATATTTACCTATCTGTTTACCTAACAAGAAAATATAACGTCTATACTATTTAACAGGACTTGTAAACACGGAGTGGTAACGAGAAACAAATACATAATCAGCTTACTAATTTAAACGACATTGTCGTCAAGTTTCAGAGTTTCTATTCAACGTGAAAGAGGATCAAATTGGTCGAGGGTTGACGTAGCCGTGGTTTTAACTGTAGTAACTATTTAAAAATATATGACAATAGTATTAGCCTTATTTTTATTAACGTCTGAGTGCGCTTCTCTTAACTAATTGCCGTGCCCGACAAGGTCCATAAATGATTTTTAATTGTATTGTTAACATCTTATGTACTTTAGGGCTTGCGATTAAATATTGAGTAAGTATTGAGTTTAAAAAATAGCAGCACATCGGTAAATTGACTAGCGGTGGAACGAATATTCGTAGAATAATATTTCATCAGAGAAATTATCATTTCTTTCACAGTCGGTCTGATAGTTTCGCAATAATGCTCTTGACTCCATTCCGAAGGCAAACTAAACTAAAGCCCTAGACCAAATATCACAGTTTAATTGTATTCAATTCAAATATATCTTTATTATCAAAGGATATTTATAATATCTCTTAATAATCGTCATTGCCGTGTGGTTTCTGGTAGAGTAGAATAGGGCCACTCCAAGACCTCCCGTAGATGTCGTAGAAGGCGACTTAGGAAAAACAAGCTAAACAAAGCTTATAAACATCAATGAATCAATCTCCGACCCATCTGGCCAGCGTGAAGAGTGTAGGCCAAGACCTCTGGCAGCTATAGCCAAGTTTGGCTCTGGTACTTCAGAGAGGGTCGTGGTCCTGCAGTGGAGTTAAAAAGACCTGATGATGACGATGAATCGTCATTGTTTAAAAAGATATTATTCGTCGCAAAACAAGAACTTATATTTTGGAGTAAATATTTGGACACCGCTGTTTCAAATTCGTTTAAAATAATGTCAACTATACGTAATCTTGTCAGATTTATATGATTTAATAACTACCTACTCAAAATAATTGATATAGGAGAGCCAATAAAGTAAGAAAGCCATTGTAATACGTCACAATTCTTTTTATAATTTGTCGATTGCTGATTGTTCCTTATTTCATAATTCATAAAGAAAATAACAATTCACCCTCCTTTTTTCACAGCAGACCGGCGATATGCTAGCACGCAATTCACAAAAACACAAAAAAATGTCTTCTTCGGACTTCTTCTTCAAAATAATATATTTAGGAGCTGGGCTCATATCCTGTCATCTGTGAGCAGACCGGAATCCGGTCGACATGCATTGTTTTACTATTGTGTCTGGTGTTTTGCACAGACAACAGGTTATCGGTGGAGTGCTTTCCATGTCTCTTTCTTCCATTAAGTTCTTAACTTCTTTATATTTTCACGTTAATTTTTTATTTTATTTGGTCAAGAAATTTTCTTCTAGGTTTGCCTTCTCGTCTTTTTCCTTCCATTATTGTTTTAAAGAACGCATCGTGACGTAGTAGATGACCCATTTTCCCTCCTCTATTTTCTATAATTTATAGTATTCGTTTTTTCTCTCTCACATTTTCTTATATCTATTCATTTGTATTTTTTTCTATCCTACTTATTTTTTATTATTTTATTTTTTTGCGGACTACATTGCTAGTATGATTTCATTTTGGGAAGAGCTCGCCATTCAACTGGACCACTCTGAACCGAGTTAAATAATGTGAAACGAGACAAGAGCTTCAAATTAATTCTGCCAATTATTCGGGCTGGGTCGCCCTTCGGCCATTCCCTTCAAAGAGTCGCGGAAAAAGCGTGATGAATCCCAAATGGAGGCCACTTTGGCTCAGATTTGAAAGGACTTTGAGACACGGATTCCCTTTTAGCGATTTAAATGGTTCTGATACAAAGAAGTTTGCGGCTTTCTACTAGATTTTATACTTTAAGACTAAAATAGTAACAAATTAATTTACTTAGTTACTTTCATTTTCAATTCAATGGCGTAGTTTAAATCGAACTGAGTTTTTTTTTAGTAATTAGTGTTGTAAATGAAGAAGTAAAAGCCGCAAAGCGGATTTTAGGCTACACAACATTATCAATCCGCCAGTTTCCAACAAATCAAATCCGATTACTTTTCCTAAACGTCAAAACAAACACTTTTTATGATATTTGTATGAAATATCGACCATTGACGTCATAGTTTCTTGAGTCAAACAGTTTTTTTAATCACATTCAAAATGGATATAATCAATGAAAAGAGAAATGGTTTAGTTACGTTTTATTCTCTCAACAGTAATAAATAATTTATTTTTGAACTAAGATACTACTTACTACTAGTACCAACTACAAGCTACAAATGATTTATAGAATTACCCTTGTCCGATCTAATTGTACACAGAAATTACGGTTCACCGTTCATCGGTACAAAGAGAAAATTTTACACAGTTATTGATCGATTAAATTAAGATATGGCTAGTGGCAATATATGTCGGTGATTTGTCTGAGAATGTATTAAAATATAAACTGGCAGCATAAAGTGGAGATCCAATAAGACACAAATGCAGAACGGCATACGATTCCTGCTTTACGGCCTAAGGCTGCGTTTACAAGAGGGGTAACGTAGCATAGGCAGAGCATATACATACATACATACTATCACGTCTTTATCCTTAATGGGGCAGACAGAGTAATTTGGGTCTTGCGGCTCTAAGCAGATAGAGCCCAGGGCTGCAAGACTCAAAGGCCACTTTTAGCTTGATGTGGGCAAGAAGGTGTATGAAGAAATCAAAATAGTGATCATCGCCTATTAACACGATTCTAATTTTCGCCCATTCCCTTGATCGGCTCTTACGATCTGCGCGGGAAGAGAAGCAGCTGGTACATTCTAAGTTTTTCCTTTTCTCCCAGACCAGCATAGAAGAGCTATTTACTGTAGCATACTAGGTTTTCTGATCAGGCGACCTCAGCAGGGTTGCAGGAAAACGCTGGAGGCAGGCCGCTTCTAATAAGTCTTTTAGGAAAACCTTGGGAGACTAACAATATGAATACAATTGACTAACAGCCTAGTTTGCCTCCAGCACTGGCACGCAACTTATGACACTTACGGCAACTTTTGCAGCAAGGTAGACCTAGGGTGTAACCATATTCATCATCAGATAATCATCTTCAGGTCTTTTTGTCTCCACTGCAAGAACACGACCTTTTTCTGTACTACTAGAGCCATACTTGGTCAGAGCAGCCAGAGGATTTGGCCTACACTCTCCACGCTGGCCGGTTGGTTTTTACCGTTTTTCTTAAGTCGCCTTATAAGACATCCACGGGAAGACTTGGATTTAATTGATGTAAGTATATAATGGAAATCCGAAGAACAAAAGTCACTGGCAAAGCGCGACGGTAGCCGATAAAGTAAAAAGGTTTCCCAAAAAGGACCCCTTCATAATGGACCATTATATCCTTACATCCCTTGAATCTAACCCGTGGATGTCATAGAATGCGACTTAGAAAATACGCTAAAAACCAACCGGCCAGCGTGGAGAGTGTAGGCTCTGGGCAAGTTTGGCTCTGGTAGTACAGAGAGGGTCGTGCTCGTGCAGTGGAGACAAAAAGACCTGATGATGATGATGATAATGATGATCTATACCAGGCCAATGAGGACACAGCCTTATGTCTCCAGGGAATGGGTGCGGCGAAGCGCGGGGAAATATAAACCACAAGTGTACGTAAATTTTAGTGTGGTCATGTCAATAGTTACTAGGTTCCAACTCTGTGATATTTATTAGTTCAATCACGAATTTAATGCCTACGTTTTAATCTTCCATATAAGTAGGTGGCAACATTAGTGTCATATTTAGGGTTCTGTAGTAAACAAGGAAACCTTATAGTTTTACCATGTCTGTCTGTCTGTCCGTCCACGGTTTTATTCAGAGACAGTAAGTACTAGAAAGCTGTAATTAAATAAAACTAAATTGGATTAAACGTACCTGGACATTTTCAAAAAAAATGGAGCGATAGAGACAAAGTCATAAAGTAAGAATTTTAACATAAAGTCTGTCTATTTGTACACGCTTTTCTCCGGAAATACTAGACGGATTTAAATGAAACTTTTTTGTTAAATAGCTGTTAAGTCTGGGCAACATACAGGTTATAATTGATTTTGGAAAATGAAACACCTGATGCAGAATCATAATGGTCCTGCTTAAATATAAGATATATAAAAAAGACGCCTTAGCAAAAGTTGTTAGCCTGATGAGCACTTTCCGAAGACATAAAGTCCACGCGAACGAAGTCGCGGACTTGGGCTAGTACAAAATATTAACCAAAAACACAGTTAAATAGCCTTATAAGTACAACATCCACGATATATAAATAATATAAATAAATAAGGACAAATCACACAGATTAAGCTAGCTCCAAAGTAAGTTCGAGACTTGTGTTATGGGATACTAACTCAACGATACTATGTTTTATAACAAATACATATATAGTTAAACATCCAAGACCCAGGACAATTTGAAAAAGGCCATTTTTCAACTTGCCCTGGCCGGAGATCGAACCCAGGACCTCCGGATTGGCGGTCTAGCGTGTTGACCATTACGCCACGGAGGTCGTCACGATAACGCAGTAACTTACATAACTTTTAATATACAAAAACAAACAGCCAACACATAAGCTAAACTTTTTCATAGCACAACAACTGAGGGACGACAACACGTACGAAATACTTATCTTGAACTGTCGTAAGTTATACTTACAAGGTATAATAAATATAGTTCTAAAAAAAGATATACGTTTATAAACCTAATAGCCGTGTGGTTTCCGGCAGAGTAGAATAGGGCTACTCCAAGTCCTCCCGTGGATGTCGTAGAAGGCGACTTAGGAAATATAAGCTAAACCAAGCTATAAATATCAATGAGACCTCTCCAACCCGTCTGGCCAGCGTGGAGAGTGTAGGCCAAAGTCCTCTGGCTGCTCTGGTAGTACAGAGAGGGTCGTGCTCCTGCAGTGGAGACGAAAAGACCTGATGATGAAACTACCCGACTACGTCAGCCATTTACGTCTAACAATGTATTTATCTTTGAAATGTGCTAATTAAGACCTTTCATTTGATACCCCACTCAATAACGATAACAAATATTAACTTGCTTTTTTTTGTATGTAACAATAATTATGTAAATTTATTGCATAAATTAAAAATTATGTCACCCGGACAATAATGACCAATCAATAATAATTGACATCTCATTTTTCTTAATTGCAGTAGCTGTTCGGATGCTACGGTGGATCACACATAAATATATACTCGTACATAGACTGCTAAAATCATTACCCTTCCTCTTGGATTTGCTGTAGTCGAGTAAAAACTAAAACAAGACTGAGGGAAGATTCTTGCTAAATTTACGCTTATCCATTAAAATAAAGTCCAGCAAAGAAAAATACTTATTAAGTAATGAAACCTTTCATAATATACTCTACTCGGTATGATTCGATTAATTTAATTTTTTTGTTACTTGCTTTTTGGCCTATAGAGGGCGCCATATTGAATTTATTGTGACGTCATATAGCCTAACCAGCGTACATTTGTTAAGGTACCATCTATATCATAGAAGATACGAGGGAACAGATGAACATACATACATACGTAGGGATGAAACACATAACCCACCTTTAGGCGTCGCCGTAGTCAGGTAAAAATAAATTAAAACGATTTTTAAGTAGTAGCTTTTATTAAAGAATAATGAATGACACACTTAAAATATATGTATAGAAGACAATACCAAGAATTAAGTTGATTAAGATCTCTTCTAGACAACTATAATTTCCGATAAAATTAAACAGTATATGAGTATTGATTATAAGTAATTTATTTTAAGTACTAAATTATAGTTTAAATTGAAAATAAATTTATACGTCTGTTCCGATAATATTTTGGTACAATTACAAACAAACAAAGTTAAAACTGTAAAAACTTACAAATACAAGGTGCTTCTAAACTAACAACATTCAAAGGGTGTTATAAAGCCATTTTTAATGGCATATAAATTAAGTGCAAATATTGTCAATCCATCATTTAGATCAACTTTTCCCAATACATGTGAAAATACAAAACAATAAATGTGTATCGAAAAACGAAGAAAGGGTTTTTAATTCCCGTAGGAACTAGATCACGTGACTATTTCGATTTCCCTCCGGCCGCCGCCGCAACAAAGTTTCACAACTAGTTGCGGATTCTTTAAATACTTTTTGGCATGAAAAGGATCTATTATCTAAAGATCTATGTTATCTTTATTTTTTAATTATATTTCATATTTAATTCGATTCATCATTATCATCAGTTCTTTTTAGTCTCCACTGCAGGAGCACGACTCGCTCGGTACTACTAGAGCCATGTTTGGCTAGAGTAGCCAGAGAATTTGGCCTACACTCTCCACGCTGGCCAGACGGGTTGGAGAGGTCTCATTGATGTTTATATGCTTTGTTTAGCTTGTATCATAGAGTACTATAATATAACTGAAATAGAGAGCCATCTCGCGTAATATGTCTGCCAACACTTTAAACTGCAAACGTAGTGTCATCTATCAATGTTATTCCAAAACAAAATAAATAACAAATATAAAATATTTATTCTTTAAAATAGTTATTCTTGCATAATGAAGTGGGATTTGAACCTGTGATTTCAGAGTGAGATCTCAGTTGAATTATTACCAATGCGTTAACCGCTTCGCCAATCAGGCTTGGTATACTGTGCGCGAAATTTCGCTTATTATTTAACATAAAACTTATAGGAAAACTTACAAAAGATTTTCTTATTTTTAGCACTGGAGGATTTGATCCCAAGGATTCATGATTAGTTTCGAACGCGTAAACCATTACACCACGAAGACTTAGTACTGAGCAAGCGAAATTATTGGTTATACTATACTTTAACACCGTGAAATTAGGACTGAGAAAGCACGTAGTGCGCCATCTCTACAAATTCTAATAAACTAATAACATGAAGTGGTTTTGATATATAATTCGGAATAAGATTTATAGATGACGTCGTTCAAAACGAAAAATTCGCAATGTATGGCACTTTCACCCCCCTGGCTTGTATTTCCTAAGTCGCCTTATAGGACATCCACGGGAGGACTAGGAGTGGACCTATTCTTCTCTGCCAGAAACAGCGAATTTTTACTTTTAATTTAAAGCCGCATGCCGAGCTCGCCAGAGATTTCGAATCTTCCTATAGTAAGTCCTTACATCATCTCTTGTGGATTTTTTAAACAGTAAGAACGTTATTAGAGGTATAACTCTATAGCGCGTCAATATTCGAAGAGCCAAATATAAATTAGTGTAAGCTGTGTACAGCAGTAACTCTATAGCCCAGTTGCATATCAAACTTATGTCACACAAAATTGCAACGCCGACCAAGGAGATTAGACGATTCAATTTGTTTGTTCTAGACACCGCAGTAGCAGAGGGCCTTACAGACGTCAGTATTGAAAAGAAGACGATCGTGTACATTATAAAATTAAAAATCAATATAATGCCTATACATACATTTCGGAACAGAAACATATAAGGAACCATGGAACGAAACCGGATCCTGTCTTTAGTATCCAGGTGTTCCGCATATATTTTGATAATCGTAACTGCAAGCCGTTGAATGATTGTGATTATAAAGTAAAGGCCACAGATAAAGGCAGTGACTTTTAGCTTTTCTGCTGTGATTCGTACAGTGTACACGAACACAAGCTTAACATACGCTATAAGCACAGCGCAGAGGGAGCAGCACAAATGACCTTTCAGAAATATAAAGTCATCAAAAAAGAAATACAATATAATTGGCACCAAGCGATCTGGTAACTGGTCGCCGTATATAACTGCCAAATAAGTAGTTAAATGCAAAGTACCGATTAGAATCTGACATAAACCGATGTAATGATTGAGAGTACGCCATTTAGGAATAAAAACCCAAATCAACACCAAAATACAGACACCTGTATATTGCGTTACCGACAGTATTATATCTATTGCTAGTTCAGTATTCACATCCATCTCGTAAGTAATGAGATTTTTTAAATATGATACTGTGACAGGACTGAGCTAACAAGACTGAAATAACCTTGGCCGAATAACTGTTTAACACAAAACCGTTTTCCACTGCTCTGTTCAAAAAATTACACTTCGATACCACGCTCTAATATGACTTGCGGTACTGGCTGTCAAGGGAAAAAAGAAAGAATATAATACTGTTTGTTTATTGCTTATTGATTTTGCAAATTGTACACGTCACGTGTAATAAACAATAAGAAAATTAGAGTAGATTTATGTAAATAAGAACCTAGTACCTACATTATGTTTCCTCCATATTTCACTTTTATTTAAAGTAAAGCACCAAAATACTTAAATATCTAGTTAATACTCACTAGTGTTGTTTTTATTTTGTAATTTAAAAGTCCCTTTACAGCTGAGATATTCACTAAGGGCGAAGGACGATGGTTCGAAGAACGGTAGCGCGAAAGATCAGTAGTACGAAGAACGGAGCCGCGAATAATGTAAAACTCAACTTGAATCTTACAATCAGTAATCGATATTAATTCTTCCTTCTTTTCTTTTCTTCCCTATTTCGCGTAAATTAGTACTACGAAGCACGGAGGCGCGATTAGTGTGAAGTTCGACTTGAATCTTACAATCAGTAATTGAAATAATTTTCTTCTTTTTTTTCTTTCCTGTTTCGTTTTACCCACGTTATTTTTCTCGGTGTACTTATGTCACTGGATAATTCACGTAGAAGATTTAGGCCAGATTTAAGATTTTCACAATTGTTCACATCCAGATCTTTAACTTTTTATGTTTTCTCTGCTTCTAGAATATATTCATTATCATTTTGTCGCATACTTCTAAGTTGATCCTCATCTAGGATGTTAGCACTCAAAATCGGCTGGCCATGATAGGCAAGTCATCCACCTGAATATTACTGAAGTACTCCTCTCAGCTCGTGAAGCACTAAATGTCAAGGTTTAGTTCGGTTAAATTTCTTCAAATGTTCACTCTATCGCCTTTTTAATAAATTAAAATTTTTATGCAAGTTAAATTCGAACAATAAACTGCGATAAATAAGCTTGCGATCGTTAAACGTCCTATGACTAATGTAGCAAATAGTGTTTTGTTTTATGGTCATATCAATAGCAAAGTATTTTTTGTAGTTTGATTTATTAATCAGAACACGAATCTAATTAATTTAATCAGAGTTCATTATTTTTAATGAGCTTTATCTTTGATTTCTAAAAAAAACTAAATTATATAGCAATTTAAAATACAAAAGAAAAATATGGATTTTTAGGGTTCCGTAGTAAACAAGGAACCCTTATAGTTTCGCCATGTCTGTCTGTCTGTCTGTCTGTCTGTCCACGGTCCTACAGAGAAACTATAAGTACTAGAAAGCTGTAATTTGGCATGGATATGTATATTAATTATGGCGAAAAAGTCGTAAAATAAAAAATGAAAAAAAAAAATTTCAGTGTAGCTGCCATACAAGTAAAGACGTAGTCAATATTTTTTTTCTCGACAAACACATTGAGTGGGGTATCGTTGAATAGATCTTTCAAAAATATTGTTAGCTTGTGAACACCATTTTTCGATTTAGAGATTCGTTTCTGATATATTTGGGTTTAAAGTTCAAATTTTTGTTCGAGTCAAGTGTCTCCCCCCTCTATCTGCTAAACGGTTATATATGGCGACGTGAAAAAAATCACAATTATAGCATATATAATGTAGTTTAAAGGAAAACTATCAGAGCCAAGTATACAAATTGAAAAGTTATAGGCGATCCACTTCTAAAATGTACTTGAAAAAAGACATTTTCATACAAATTCAATAGATATTAGTTTTTAGACGTTTTTAGTGGCAAGAACTCAAAGTTGGCATTCGCAACTACGGAACCCTACACTGCGCGTGGCCCGACACGCACTTGCCCAATTATGTGGTAAGTAATTTTTACCACAAAATCCATATTAATATTTTTCTATTCTGATTTTTAGGGCTTTTGTCTTAACAGACATGTCAGCCAATATAAATTTTAAAAACATATCATAAAACACTGTCACGTCTTTATGCCTAACGGAGTAGACAGAGCAGTTTAAGTATTGTGGCTCTAAGCAAACATTGCCCAGACCCGCAAGAATTGCAATTTATCGCTGAATAAAGATATTTCTATTTCAAAATACAAAGGCCACTTTAAGCGCGAAAGTGGGCGAGATGGTGGAAAAGCGAATTAAAACCGCATCACGTTATCTAATTTTCGCCCATATCCTTGATCACCTTTACTATTTTAAGTAAGTAAGTAAGGTAAAAACACTTTATTGAACCAAAATACATGAAAATAACATTTAAATATAAATTGAGATGTACAATAGGCGGCCTTATTGCCAAGGCAATCTCTTACAGGCTACCTTTCGGTGACAGTTTAAGTTCATTTTTACTCCCATACCAGTAGGGAAGGATTATTAATTTTAGGTATAGAAAATAAGAGTTAGAAAATATTCAATCGGAGAAAACAGTTACCTAGCCATGTGTGTGCAGTGTCTTAATTATTGCGGAGAAACAGTACGGAGAAGCGATGCGACCGTCGTGTGTATAAGCGTCGCTACCGTCGTGCGAATAAGCGACGCAACCGTAGCGGGATTAAGCGACGCGACCATCGCATGGTCCTATCAAAAAATTTGCAGTCAAGTTAATGCAATTTTGCGTAGTCTGATGCATTCGACGAAATCTACGAAACCCTAAAACGATTTAAATTAAAGTTTTCAGCTCCGATTTTCTGAAAATTGTATTTTTCAGCTGTATCGCCGCGGGCCGATATGTCGTTAAAAACGAGTAAAAAGCAGGCCGCGTCCAGTCCAACGTTATCTAAAAGGGATAGGATAATGCAAGTGACAAATTTTCTTCTTTTATAACATAAGCTTTGGTTTATTTTTTAAACACATGGAATAGATTAAACTATGTTTTAGTTTTCGATTTACTTTCAAATGCTTGAAACTAGATTTTAAATATTGCGGCTTTCGAGTATTTATAGACCGAGCGAGCGAAGCGTCTCAGTTTTTTCAACAGGTTGGGAGTCACGAGGTCTACAGCTCACAGAATAACGAGTTTAAAACTTTTATTTTCATAAGGTTTTTTTTGTTTAGTTAACTTTACAATAAAATGTTTACTTTGCAAATTTTCTATTAAGATAAAAACTTAACGTTACAATAAAACTTCGAAGAGAGGAAAGTTTAAATATTTCTTTATTCCAAAAATTGAGGTTTTTACTATCAATCATGTAATAAGGGTGACGACGCAGTCAGAAAATTAATTTTTATTAGTCCGTCTTTTATTTTATCCGAAAATTATGAAACCATATTTTCAGTTTATCAAAAAAATTGGAATTCACAAAGATACGGAGCATCTAAGTTCCAGGGTGGGGGCTTGCAACGTAACCCCTACTTAAAACTCATACTTAGTCGTGACATCATGCGAAATTTAAATGCGTTCTCTTCAATTTTTGTTTCTAAAAGAAAAGAAAAAATACGTGTACAATATTTTTTAAATAATCTAAACAATGCCATAACATTTTTCCAATGTCATGCCTATTTTATCGAAAATAAAGTCTTTTGATGAAAGACAAAGCTCTTAATAAAGCAGATTCCAATCAGATCACAAAGGGGACAAAGGATGGTGCAATTGGAAATTCAAGTTGTTATTGAAAAGAAAATAATCCTTCGCCTCACAATACAAGCCATGATAATGAAACAGAGACAATAACATAATTGATAAAATGAAAAAATTATAATTGAAGTATGGGGAATTATAATTAATAGGTCTTTCCAAAATATTGCAAACATTTTTTTTATTTATAGGATCGGTTTCTAAAAGGCTATGTTTTAATGCCAATTTTTGTAAGTCATGTGTCTCAGCTGTAGTACATATAACGAAAAGTACCTGGGCGACCGAGCTTTGCTCGGTTACATCTCAAACATTAACAATTTTTTTTTAAACTTGTCTTAAAACAATGCAAAAAAATATAAACTTAAACATAAAAAAAAACAAAAGTAAGTCACCGAGTGGGATTCGAACCCGTAACACTCTTTCTAGCGGTCGCTATCCTTAACCGCTTAACTAAACTAAGGCTGTCGCGGCGCGACGAAATTAGCGACCATATTCTGCGTGGAAAGAAAAACGCATGAAAACTCTAAAACACGCGTTTTTCCAAACATAAAACTAATCTAGATCGATTGTTTACCCCCGAAAACCCCCATATACAAATTTTCAGCGAAATCGTTAGAGCCGTGTTCGAGATCACAAAAATTTATAAATAAATATATATATATACATACATACATACATACATACATACATACAAGAATTGCTCGTTTAAAGGTATAAGATTAGTTTGAAGATGTTTTTAGTGGTATGAACTCAAAGTAGGCATTCGCAACTACGGAATCCTAAACTGCACGTGGCCCGTCAGGCACTTGGCCAATTTTTTTTTAAATTAAGAAAGTACTTAACACTCAAAAGTGTGTTAACAATACCAGACACAATAGTAAGACAATAAATTTATACCGGGAGCCGGTATAGCCACACACAATAGGGTAATCAAAAGAGACATAAAGAATTACCTACCAATTTCAATTAATGTGATAAATAACTTTGTACCCATTTTGCACCTACAATATAAATTCTAGTAAAACTTTGATATTTCCACTGGAAACTGTTACACAATCTAATCATTGTTCGCTAGAGCTATAAAGGCTTTGTGGGTCCCAGAAAGCAATAACTGCAGCTACCGCTTTGTCGGACAAGGAGCTATTGTCAGTCTTGTTCTGTGGTAAGGTAAGATAAAGGGATAAAACGTTTATTCAAAACAAATTACCTTTAAATGTTCTACCCTGAAAGCTATTTAACTAAAACCAAGTTCGTAAGCATCATCATCAACATCAGGTCCTTTTGTCTCCACTGCAGGAGCACGACCCTCTCTGTACTACCAGAGCCATACTTGGCATACGCTCTCCACGCGGCCAGACGCATATAAATTAGTTTCTCAAATAAGTATCTTTTTCTTGTAATTTAAAAGCTTGCTCTTGTATGATGCCTCCATTCCTCTCTTCTTTTAATATCCTGGAAGGAACCAACTCCTAACTTTTCCAGTTGTCCACAACTTTTATATTAATTAAAGCATATTTTGTTGACTACATTTACAAAATTCAAACCCATCTTGTCATTAGCAAATCTAAATAACTATTTGAAAACAATAAACAATAATTTTCTGTTCAGATTTCAACTACCGTTCAGAAGCAATTTACACACAGACAAAGACTTTATGAATAGTCGTTAGGGCCAATCTTAATTTTCTATTCAAAATACGCCATTTTGTGACGTAGGTAAGCAGTCGTTTATCTTATACCTTTAAACGAGCAATTCTTGTATGTATGTATATATATATATTTATAAATTTCTGTGATCTCGAAAACGGCTCTAACGATTTCGCTGAAAATTTGTATATGGGGGTTTTCGGGGGTAAATAATCGATCTAGATTAGTTTTATGTTTGGGAAAACGCGTGTTTTCGAGTTTTCATGCGTTTTTCTTTCCACGTAGAATATGGTCGCTAATTTCGTCGCGCCGACCGCCTTGATTTTAGCTCAGTGGTTAAGGATACCGACCGCTAGAAAAAGTGTTACGGGTTCGAATCCCACTCGGTGACTTACTTTTTTTTTATTTTATGTTTAAGTTTATATATAATTTTTTATATTGCATTGTTTTTAGACAAGTTTAAAAAAATTAGTTAATGTTTGAGATGTAACCGAGCAAAGCTCGGTCGCCCAGGTACTATCAATAGAAGTTAACATTTATCAATGTAGATGTTGAACACATTTTAAGGTTGTTATTAGAGTAAAGAAAGGTGATGTGAGTACCAATAACCGGAGAGCATGCATGAAAAGAGTTATGAGTGTTGACGAAGCAAATGAGGTTTGCAAGGATCGCAGTAAGTGGAAATCCATAGTCTCTGCCTGCCAAACAGGCGTGAATATGTATGTATGTATGTTGTTAGAGTGACCTAAACTACTTGAACCGACCAATGACGGACAGTGCCAAGTATAGCTTTGGTAGTACAAAGAAGGCCGTTTTCAATTTTTTCAATTTATTTATTGCTTTTCACATTATACATATATTAGATTACACTACACAGTCACTTCTTAGGTTAGTAGGTACAACATGAACCCTGTTAGGGCATTGCAACAGAAAATAACGGAACGGCATGCGGATTATTTCTTAGTATGTATCAAATTCAATGTTAAAATTATTATGAATAAAAATGTAATTTCTTTTTATTGATGTCTTAAAATTTAATTTAATTTTGGTCATATTTTTTATTTTATTTAATGTGTCGATACTATACTATAATATTTAATAACGTCCAAATGTTGTTTTAATTTAAATGTCAATTATTTTAAATGTCAATGCAGATTATGTTATTCGTCATTATCATTTATTGTATATTTTGTCACCTTCAGTGGAGACAGTGTGGACCAAAAAACACCTGATGATGTTACCGATATCAAATAGTATTAATCTTGGGAGAATGAGGCATATTGCAATAAAGCTTCCCAAGCAGGCCTTCTTTAATAATAATTAAATTTTTGGGTTCCAGTGCTACACCCATTTAAAATAAATTAATTTAAAAAAAGAAACGGAGATATCATTTAAAATTTTGCGTAGATCAAGCCCTAGATAACCCTTCAAACTATTTTATGAACTACTGTTTACAGTTTAAAGTGAGAACGTGAAGCTTTTCTTTGCACATTAGCCAAAAGTGGCCGTTTTTTGCAAATGTGCGTAGTTTTAAACTACTTTATTCAGATTTGATTAGAGAATAATGCTTTTAAACCAGCAAGTCTTCGTTATATTAAAAATTGGGTACACTCTTTCTTGTCAGCCGAGTAACAATTAGTCCTTTATGCATACATCCATCGAACCTCTCGAACCAAACCCTAATGACGGCCCCACGCTAAGTACCCTCAAATCAACGTATTGCTTTCCCGTCCCCATTATACCGACGTTCCCTTTCCCATTTTCCCGTATTTCCCATTTTTCCCGACGTCATCTCCAATGAATTATTGCGGATAGATTTATTGTGCTAGATTGACGGTTTATTTATTTGTAAAGTTGTTTTTTATTCGCGAGCAATATCATTTGTTTTTCTTTGACGTAAATTGTTTTTCCATGTTACGACTTTATTGCCTTTGTTTGATTAAATACAATATTGAACTATATTGGATTAAATACAATATCGAAGAATACAAGTACTCGAACCTTGTTACACATAGATTTTTTATATGGCTTTATAACTTTGATCTGTTGTTTAGGCGCTAACTTTCTTACATGTTTTTTTCCTAAAGGTTGACAGGGAGAGATTGATTTAGCATTAAGTCCACCTATTGTAGCTTTTGACTCAATAAAGTTTTTTAATTAAATAAATATTTGTATCAGTTATATTCTAGATTTGTAAAATTGATTTTTATTTTTTTATTTATTTAAGTTTATTGCACACAATCTTATGATGGATTGATTACAATGGGTCAAACTTAATGCTAATGCATTATCTACCAGTTTGCCTTTGGGACATGTATTACCCTTTATTATTACCCCTTCGGGCTTTTAATAAATCCAAAAGGAATATACCTATGATTTTTTAAATTTAATTTAAATGAATTACTTAATACAGATACATTAAATAAAAATAGTACTTTTGTATATTTTAAATTTTAATAAGCAATAATTTTATTAAATCAATTGTAATTTTGTTTGTTTTCGTCATTAAATAGTTCCAAAACTGTTTTATTTTATTTTTAAGTTACAGTAGAAAATGTACTAAATACCCATAAAAATTTATTATATATAATTAGCACCAACTTCATCATCGCTCTTTCGTAACTTGCACCCACCAACCTGTCACCAAGAACACCAGACCCTCACCAGTTTATTTTTACCCCTCGCCCCAATTCCTGTACAGTCACAGCCACTTTTAACCACTAACCTTCGAAATCCAAGTGCGGCGAAGGGTGAGGCCCTTTCCTCTATCCAATAAGCCCACTGGTAATCGACTGATGCATTTAAAAAGATCTAGGGCTGCGTGGGCGCAGTACACCTGCCAATTAGTTCGTCACCCATCGATGAAAGATGCATTCAATGAATGAGTCACGGACAGATAATAGATTCGATTAAGTGGTTACGTGCCATCTATTGTACGTTAACTAGATGCGTGGACCAGTTTATGTTTCTAACAAGTTGTTTAAGTAGTGTCTCAACATTTATGGAAATATCATTTTCATAAGAGAAAAATGGCTTATCCTAAAAAAACGCATTTTTTTTCAAATCATGAACGTACACCAACAAAATGAAAATTAAAAGAACCTTCATTGCATATGCTATGCAAAAGAGTACCTAAACTCGCAGAATAAAATAACTGTTAAGCCATTCTTTTCAAAACATGTATAAACTTGAAAAACGTGTACATATTTCTAAATGCAATTATCCAGGTCTTACCCGTACCCAGTGATGCTTTTAACCCAACTAAGCACTAGATCGCTGAGCAATGATCTATCTTCAGGCTGTTATTAAGTTTCACCTGTTCCGTGGTCGGTCTGTCTGTCAGTAATCAAACCTTGCAAGTTAAATTTGACCCACGTCCCGGTTTACGATTGAGCTGAAGTTTTGCACGCAAACGTATTTCGCGTCGCATGCAATATTATGATGACATGGAGCTGATCTGATAACGGAGCTGGAAGGTGGCCATAGGAACTCTGTAAGGAAAGGATGCAACTTCGAGTTCGACTCGAGTTTGGGTTCGTTTAGGGTTGCCAGGTCGCCGAACCTAAAAGCCGGACAGACCAGCCAGTTTGGCCGGACATTTGGGTAGAAAAGCCGGACACCCTACATTATTGAGGATTTTGTCTCAGCATTAGGTACAACAAAAAAAAAATTATGTAAAACCAAGCTTTTTTGATTATTATGTCGCCTGCGCTTGGCCGCGCTCGGCGCTTGGTCGTTCATGAAATGTAAAAAGCCTAACAAAAGCCGGACAGGCCGGACACGCTCTAATTTGGCCGGACACGCAACCAAAAAGCCTGACCGTGTCCGGCTTTATCCGGACGCCTGGCATCGCTAAGTTCGTTTGATTCGTCTTAAAGAGCTTTTAGCGATAAGACAGCCCATTGTACATTTATATGTTATTTTCTGTGTCATCATCATCATCATTTCAGCCGCATAACGTCCACTGCTGGACATAGGCCTCTCCCAAAGATTTCCAAAATGACCGATCAAGAGCGACCTGCATCCAGCGCTTTCCAGCAACCCTGGCCAGGTCATCTGACCACCTTGTAGGTGGGTGCCCTACGCTTCGCTTGCCAGTACGCGGTCGTCATTTAAGAACCTTTTTGCCCCATCGGCCATCGGTTCGTCGCGCTATGTGTCCCGCCCACTGCCACTTCAACGAGCTAATCCGCTGGGCTATGTCAGTGACTTTTGTTCTCCCACGGATTTCCTCATTTCTGATTCGATCACGTAGGGAAACACCGAGCATAGCCCTCTCCATAGCGCGTTGAGCGACCTTGAGCTTTCTTATGAGACCCATAGTAAGGGACCACTTTCTGTGTATATTTTAATAATTGTAATTTTTTTGGTGTACAATAAAGTATTACTTAACTCAACTTAAAAAAAGCATTTAAAACTTTTTAAGTTCATTGTTTAGATAAAAGCTTGTTTTAATATTTTAAAGTTAAGTATTTTTAAAGTTACTTGTTTAACCGTCGGTTTATAATGATCGCTGAGCAATGCGTGTTGAGAGTTTGTAAAATATATATTTTAAATCTCTTTTTACCAATTTAGAGCTAACTTTTCTAATCCAATCAAACATTATTTTGACGACCTCCGTGGCGTAGTGGTCAACATGCCAGTCCGCCACCCAGAGGTCCCGGGTTCGATCCCCGGTCAGGGCAAGTTGGAAAATGGCCTTTTTCAAATTGTCTTGGGTCTTGAATGTGTATCTATATATGTATTTGTTATAAAATATAGTATCGTTGAGTTAATATCCCATAACACAAGTCTCGAACTTACTTTGGGGCTAGCTCAATCAGTGTAATTTGTCCCTATATATTTATTTATTAATTTAATTTAATTCTCGGCTCTCAAAAGCAAATGTTTGACTTCACGAAGTTTTTAAAAATAAACCCCCATCTACCAGTACATCGAAACTATGACGGCTGCAAAATTCCAATAGAAATCCAACTGAGGCCAAGTTTCTCAATAATGAGAGCCTCAACAAGTTTCAGTTGGAGTACTGTCCAGCGGGCAAGTTAACCCATGTACACAATAAAGGCAAAAAAATATGATTCATATTACAGTTGGCAACTTTTTTATGGTTATAATGTTGGCAACAACCTGCCTAAAGCGCCATCTGTTGACGTCGAGCGGAACGACAAGCATCACTTGACGTGCGGTGACGTCGACTCCCCACCGCTGGCGCTGCTCGCTAGCGGGGACAACGGCGCGGACTCACTTTGGTCTAGACCGTCTAACGGTAGACTTGCTCTTACTTAAGAATTATAAATAAATATTTCAAAATTATTAAAATATTAAAAGAACTTTTAAATATAAAAATAAGTAAATTAGTAAATTATATAAAAATTAGTTAATTGATTTAAGGTACATTTTGAGATTTCAAAATGGAGTTTAGCTTTGCATTTAATTTAACGATTAATTTTTAAATAAGCTTTGATTTACTACATTTTTAAGAAAGTTTGTGTCGATTCCTTAGTTTGTGATTTTGGAAGTAGTAGTTTAAATAAATAAGTGTCGTGTATATAATCTTGTTTGTTTTCAATAAATCTAAGCGCACGGTAGTGCGCAGACCAAGTTCCAGCAACAGGCCGCGCGCATGCACTGTTTACATGAACCGTTTCGACCCCCTTTTGACCCCTCAGCTCAGTGCCTTTTGTAACTATAAATACATACACATATTATCACGCCTGTTCCTCGCAGTAGGCAGAGACTAGAGACTTCTATATGCTTCTACTTGCTACAATTCTGAACATAGATCATAGTATTTTTTTACTTGACAGATATCAATACTACACCCATACCCCAAACGGGCGCAATTCGCCAATTTTAGACAAGGGCTCATGTATGTAATATGTACATTTTAAACACGTGAGCTGTAAATAGAAAGCCTTAATACTACACCTTACCAAGGCTAGTTCTCAGCGCTAGTCAAATTAAAAAAAAATAGGTATTCAATTCCTAAAAAACTTAATCGTCAATATTTTGAAATAACCAGAAAAATATTTCGTAATAAAATGTAGTATGCATCTTCAAAAAAAATTATGAAGTTACATCGATATTTATACAATTCTGTTTAGGTAAAAGAAGATAGGTAAAAAAAGATAGCGCCTAAAAGAGATAAGTACATAAGTCAATAAAAACTCAACTTCAATAATGCGTGCCGGAAACCACAACAATTTTTCATAATAAGCCGTGTGGTTTCCGGTAGAGTAGAATAGGAAAACTCCAAGTCCTCCCGTGGATGTCGTAGAAGGCGACTTAAGAAATACGAGCCTGGCCAGCGAGGAGAGTGTAGGCCAAGTCCTCTGGTTGCTTAGGCCAAGTATGGCTCTGGTAGTACAGAGAGGGTCGTGCTCCTGCAGTGGAGACAAAAATATCTGATGATGATAATGATTTTATTATGAGATGCGCCAAACTGCACATTTAAGATATTTATCCATTGAAATTACCTACTTCAGCGTATGTTGTGAACTTCAGAGTCTTGCCATAGTCTGTACGCGCTCTAGAAACTTCTAAATGTTTTATTGTTTTACCGGCTGAAGCAATATTGGCTATCAATGTAACTTCGTAACTTCGCTGGTTTTCTAACTGCAACTATTGCGTAGTAACTATATCAATAATTCATTTTTATGTTTTGATCCCCCGAAACAATACAACCGATTTTGATGAAACTTCTACGATACTGTCTGACTATTATGCCCTTTCAAACAAAAAAAGAATTTTCCAAATCGGTCCAGGCGTCTTTGAATAATAATCGGTGACAGTCGATTAATGAAAAATCATATTTGTTATAAACGTGATTTTAGATTTATGAATGCAGACAAACTGATACGTAGAATAACTGTATAAGCGCTGTTTGAATTCAAGAAACTGTAACTCCATGACGTTTAGAAAGTATCTGATTTGACATGTTAAAAACTAGCGGCTTTGAGTTTAAACTTCGGGTGAGATACTCGTAAACGTAGTGGTTATATTCTCTTTGGGAGATATTAGCAACAGTTGCTGACTAGAGAGGGGGGGGTTTGCAATTGAAACTGAAATTTCAGTTCAATTGCCTCGATATTGCAACGTTGCTACGCTACTCTGAGTAATACAGAGGCCAAGCGATATTTTAGTCGTCTAACTTTGAATGACTCGTCAAATTTCGATGTAGTAAATAAATAAATAACCGACCAAGTGCGACCAAGTCGTTGGTAGAGTTCCGTAATTGCAAATGCCGATCTTAAGTTTACGCCTCGTGGTTTAATGAATGAAAACGCCTTAAAAAAAGAATGTTTTGAAATTTGTAATTAAAAAAATATGTTCACAAACTCACAATATTTTTATTCAAGGACACCTCACACCATAAGTTAGTTGAGAAAATAAATTTGATTCCCACTTTATATGCATGCGGTAGCTAAACTATTTTATTTTTTCTCAAAATTTTATTTTGTCTTTTTGTTGGCGTGATTAATACATACTCATGCCAAATTACAGCTTTTTTGTACTAATAGTCTCTGAGTAAAACCGTAAACAGACAGATATGGGGAAACTATATTTCATTTGCTTACTACGGAACCCTCAAAACGCTGCTCAAATTAGTGCAGTTATTTAAATGCGCTGTATCTTCTTCAATATCCTACTAATATTATAAACGTGAAAGAGTGTAAGTATGGATGGATGTTTGTTACTCTTCCAAATAAAAACTACTGAATGGATTTTAATGAAACTTTACAATAACATAGCTTATACATCAGAATAACACATAGATTTACCGTCTTATTATAAAACGCAGACTAACTTTGTTACTAGGTTTAAACCATAATCCGACTAAATCAAGTTGACATCTAGTAATATGTCATTCTTTCATATGAAAAGGTCAATTTGATTTAGTAGGATAATGGTTTAAACCTAGTAATAAAATTAGTCTGCGTTTTATAATAAAACGGTTACAGTTTATACCAGCTAGTTTTTTAATAATCTAACCAATTTTTCACATATACAGTACATTACTTACCCTCTATACTTACGTCTACTCTGCTAGTATAACCCGTTGCATCGGGTGTCGGTACCACTGGGAGACAACGATCTCTATCACCTTCAAACTTGCCCTATAGACTCCAATATTGCTTTAGAGTGCCACCTGTGTTGACAATGTACAAGGTACAGAACAGTTTTCGAACACATAAGATGGAAGAAAACGTCACTTCTTAGAGATTAGGTTTTAAAATATTACTCTATTAAATTTATGCTTTTTCCTAAAATGCCGTAGAAGTTAAAAATTTAAATACATAGTCCAGAAGTCTATTTAGGGAACTGCCTAGGAAGAAGTAAAAAAAAAGTTGTTTCGAAGCATGGAGGAGAGGCTCCTTGGGAGAGGCCTATGTCCAGCAGAGGACGTTATGCGACTGAAATGATGACAAATAATTGGCCAAGTGCGTGTCGGGCCACGCGCAGTCTAGGGTTCCGTAGTTGCGAATGCCAACTTTGAGTTCTTGCCACTAAAAACGTCTAAAAACTAATATCCATTGAATTTGTGTGAAAATTTCTTTTTTCAAGTAAATTTTATAAGTTGATCGTCTATAACTTTTTAATTTGTATACCCTACTTGGCTTTGATAATTTTCCTTCAAACTATATCACATTATATGTACTATAATTGTAATTTTTTTCACGTGGCCATATATAACCGTTTAGCAGATAGAGGGGGGGGGACTCTTGACTCGAACAAAAATTTGAACTTTAAACCCAAATATTTCAGAAACGGATCCCTAAATCGAAAAATGGTGTTTGCAAACTAAGAATATTTTCAAAAGACCTATTCAACGATACCCCACTCAATATGTTTGTCGAGCAAAAAAATATTGACTACTTCTTTACTTGTATGGCAGCTAACCTGAAAAAAAAATTTTTTCGATATTTTATTTTACTACTTTTTCGCCATAATTAATATACATATCCATGCCAAATTACAGCTTTCTAGTACTTATAGTTTCTCTGTAGGACCGTGGACGGACAGACAGACAGACAGACATGGCGAAACTATAAGGGTTCCTTGTTTACTACGGAACCCTAAAAATGATATTACTTACCTGCATATACAAAAATCTAGAATTATACTTATAAAACGACCTGCCCACACACATTCCCACCAGGTAGAATCACGCCAGGTAGACATCCAAATTTGGTGTATAATTAGACCGCATTCAGATACCATATTTTTATACAAGCCAATCAATATATCAGCAGGTGATCAGTAGTCATCGGTCACGAGAAGCGATGGCCACTTATGTATAGCTACGGTTCGGTGATATTGCAAAACGAAGTTAGATATACACCGTGAAGGGAAACATACCCGTAATAAATCGAACCAGACCACTACAGAACAATGATATTAAAATACATACATACATACATACATACTATCACGTCTTTATCCCTAATGGGGCAGACAGAGCATTTTGGGTCTTGCGGTTCTATGCAGAGCCCAGGGCCGCAAGACCCAAAAGCCACTTTTAGCGTCATGGTGGGCGAGAAGATGGAAAAGCAATCAATACAGTGATGGGTTGCTAGCCGCATCGCCTGTTAACATGATTCGCATTTTTGCCCATTCCCTCGATCGGCTTTTACGATCTGCGCGGGAAGAGAAGCAGCTGGTACATTCTAAGTTTTTTCATTTCTCCCAGACCAGCATGGGATATATTAAAATAACAGTGAAAAATTCAGAAAGAACAATAGCATTTCCAAAAAAGTGTGCAGCCGCCCTGGCAGTTTGTATCGGAATGTCATTTTTTTTTTTGTTTTTTGACTTATTATCATCATAATCAGGTCTTTTTGTCTCCGCTATGGGAGCACGACCCTCTCTGTACTACCAGAGCCATACTTGGCCAGAGCAGACAGAGGATATGGCCAACACTGTCCTAGCTAGCCAGACGGGTTGGAGAGGTCTCATTTGTTTTGCTTGTATTTCCTGAGTCACCTTCTACGACATCCACGGGAGGACTTGGACTGGCCTGGAAACCATACGTCACGTTTTTTGAATGTTATTTTATTATCATTATAAGGCGGTTTAAAAACTCTGACACTAGTGTTAGTCACTAACACACACGATAAGAAGAAGAAGATCATTATAAAACAGTGATCTACTATATAGCCTGTGGTTCGATTTATTGTTGTATGTCTCCACATACTATACATGATATTGTATTTTGTATATTGTACTTGTGTATTGTAGTCTTTGTATTACTGAGAAATTTAAAAAAATGTGATTATTTAACGTGTAGGTTTTCATTGAGTTAATGACTGGGATCTTTTGATACTTATTTTGTTTTGGACAGCTTATATTGATACTGTGGTACAAAATTAATATAAGTAGTAATAAGTCCCCCTTTCCCCGTCCTCGCACCTCTCCCCCGTTCTCGACTTGTAAAGGCGGCTGCAGGCGACTGCAGAAGCCCGCTCAACACCCTCCACAAGGCTTGAACAGG
This sequence comes from Acrobasis consociella, assembly GCA_963555685.1. Taxonomy (NCBI): domain Eukaryota; kingdom Metazoa; phylum Arthropoda; class Insecta; order Lepidoptera; family Pyralidae; genus Acrobasis; species Acrobasis consociella. The sequence continues at coordinate 1,305,762 of OY743115.1, forward strand.
GGAGAGGTGCGGGGACGGGGGACTGGGACGCATATTGCACGGGATCTTAGCAGTTTCCGTTCTGTATGTAATACTTTATATTAACTCTATGACTGTGGGACAGTTCTTCTTCGAACATCATTCTTTCAGATTATTTATGAAACAACTAGTCTCATCCATTTTCAACCACAAGCTTTTCTAAAGTATGAAAACTGTGAAAACCGATGCCTTGCTCTCAAAAGTAGACGACTTTTGGAATGAAAAAATATTGAGCTTGTATTTTATCGATGTTTTCAATGTTATTTTTACAAGATGAAAGAAATGTGTTTACCTTCATGTTACTGAATACAAAACGTTTAACGGTGAAATTGGAAATCCTGTTTTCAATCTCAAAACACTGAATTGTAAGGCGAGATAGGCAATCGGGCACACAATGCGCTGGATTAGAAACTTGTCAACCGTAAGGAAGGCTCTCCATGTTTCTGTGCTTGAGAGAAATTATGAAAATATTAAGTGTTATCGGTAAAGGGACTTATGTACATAAGTGGCTAGTGGCGATCTCTACGCCACTTCGAGAAACTACAATTTGAACAGCGAAGATACAAAATAGTTCACAAGAGGCATACGAGATGGCGCTAGCGCGGACACATGCTACATCTCGATATCAGAGTTCCTGCGATTGGTTGCAATATATACGACCTCCGACGATACACCATCGGAGCCACGGTTTCCCGCACACCACCATGCCTGGCGGGAAAATCTTCCCGTTGTGGCGATCCAGTGTGTTCATACTGCATTTAGATGGCCCAAAATAAAAATATTCTAATGATGTCCATAAAGGAACGGTTACATGGATATGTGGGATGAAGATGGGTAAGATCAGGAATGAATATATAAGAGGGAGTTAAAAGTTAGCACCGATTGTAGAGAAGTTAAAAAGCCACCGTTTAACTTGGTATGGTCATGTCCAGAGGCGGGATGCCGAACATCTGGCAAATAAAATGGTTAGCTTAAATGTGATGGCTACAGAGATAGAGGGCGACGTAGAAAGACGTGGGGGAATGTGTGAAACGGGACATAAAGTAGCGTGGGGTTGGTACATATAAGGTAAATAATAGAAAATTATGGAGGGAGTTGACATACATAGCCGACCCCAAATAAGGAGAATGCAATGCATAAGCGCACATATCTCAATTTGCTGTTGTCTCATCTCATCATAATGGCATGGTAGGAACGTCCGGCCCACTGATTCTATAATAGCGATCTCCTCACGCCTCCATTCATGTTCTGATTGGCACCTTTCAATGTTGTTTACCTGCTCAGTGTTGCTAATTATAGCTACTTTTTGTCATATATACTTACTTAGCATCATTATCTTGCTTACCATGCATACTATCACGTCTTTATCCCTAAAGGGACAGACAGAGCATTTTGGGTCTTGCGGCTCTAAGCAGACAGAGCACAAGGCCGCTAGATTCAAAGGCCACTTTCTTCTTATCGTGTGTGTTAGTGACTAACACTAGTGTCAGAGTTTTTAAACCGCCTTAAAGGCCTCTGACATGGTTTTAGGTAACGACCAATGTCAAAGACAGTGACCGGGACCGACGGCTTAACGTACCCTCCGTAGCACGGATCATCTTACTTATCAGACAATCAGGTGATCAGCCTGCAATGTCCTAACCAAACCAGGACAACAACACAAAATCGTTGCCCCCGCCGGGAATCGAACCCGCGACCTCCGGGTATGAGCCGAACGCTCTAACCACTACACCACGGAGGCTGTATAAAGGCCACTTTAATGTTTTGAGACGGTGGAAAACAGATACATGATACAGCTGGTACATTTTAAGTTTTTTCTTTTCTTCAAGACCAGCAGTATTTACCAACCTCATCCCATTATCTGGGGTTGGCGCACTCTTGTCTCTCCATGTTCCTCTATGGCACAGAATTAATAATAGTTGTCTATGGGTGATAGTCATACTTCCACCCATGGTATAACAAAACAGGTATTCTCTTCCCGAGATGGAACTTGGATACGTCACAAAGTGTTGCCACTGATTGTTCTTTTCAGTAAATTAAAGGACTTTCTCAGTTAGTTCATGAATATTAAATAAAATATTAAGCAACTTAGGTATTTAGTATCTCGCGAATCTCGAGTGATTCTTCAATTTAATATTTTATGAATTGATATAATGGATATTATTTTTATTTACTCTCGAAAAATAATTATATATACACATTAAATTTTCTTAAATACTAAAATAAAGATTATAAAACTACTGGATAATATAATGGATTATTAATTCGAAATTGGTATATAAAGTTCAAAAATGCATTACGCTCGGGTAATTCAATTTCACACAGTGGCAACATAACAAACTGATGACGTAGTCAAGTTTCACCTACGTCATCAGCTGTCACGGGAAGAGAATACCTTATTTTATTATACCATGCTTCCAGCCACTCTTAGGTATTACTCGTATTCCCATTTCGTGTCTTACGTCTCACATTCGACCCATCTCTTTCTAGACCTACCTCTGCACCCATTCACTTATATATATAAGGCCTTTTGTAACCGACTTGCAAAAAGGAGGAGGTTATCAATTCGTCGCAATTTTTTTTTATATATGTTCACCGATTTATTCGAAGACGCCTGGACCGGTTTGAACAATTCTTTTTTTGTTTGAAAGAACATACTTGGTAGGTGGCCCCATAGAAATTTTATCATAATCGGTTGTTAGTTCGGGGGTGAAGTTAGTTTTTAGTTTTAAACTTCGTTATATTTACTAATGCCGTGTTTAGATGGGGGAACTGATGTCGAGCAATAGTAGTACCGATCAAAAGTTATGTCGATCATACGTCTGCCGTGAAACGGTTTGGCTAAATTACAGCGTTCTGGTGCTAATAGTTTCTGGGTAAAACCGCGGACCGACAGACAAATAGATTTGGCGAAACTATAAGGGTTCCTTGTTTACTACACCACCCTAAAAAACGGAGCCGATCTGACCCGCCCCTTGGCGCGCTAAGTTCAGCGGATTCAGAAAGATATTTGCAAGTTGCCCTGTTATATTTATGATCAGAAGGTATTTGCTGTTTGACTGACATGAGGTATCCCGGCGTGGGATGAGTCAGTGACAGCTGCCATCTTGGCGAAAGTAAACCGTAAGTAAACAATCCCACGCTTAATTCATATAAGCTGTTGTATTTTAGCAAATAAGTTTGACGTTAATAATATGTTATAGTTTTCTTAGACGTCATCATCATCCGAGCGTAGTCTCGGTTGCATCCTCAGCGGTAAACGATTCAGAGCCCGGTCCGCTACCTAACCAAGGTGATTTGACGAGGTTACTGGTTTTTACACAGAGCGACAGCCGTCTGGCCTCCACAACCAAAATTGTATCACAAGAACGAATCCTTGTATGGGTTTGAGCAAACGCTAGATGACGTTAGTTAAAAGTTTTCTTAGACGTTAAATAATAAGATGATATAATTTTTCAAAATTAAAAACCGACTTCACCTCAAACTGCACGATCAATTTTGACAAAAAAAAAGATCTATATCGGTCCAGGCGTTTTCGAATAATTAGTGAACATGCATAAAAAAAAAGATCGTGACAAATTGACAACCTCCTTTTTTGGAAATCGGTTGATATAACCTTTTAATTCCCGTAGATTTCTAATCCTGATAAGAGTAGTAATGAAAGAAGTTCCATTAAAATGCGATTAAGTCTCCATTTGCGTAATGTAATGTGGCCTGGAGGAACTGCCGACTTGCTGACATATCTAGATTTTCAGATTATTTCCCCACTTCATGAAAGTCATTAAAAATTCATCAGGTTTCAAATACTTTTACGGCAGAGTTAAATTTCAATATTTTTTAAAGGAAAACTACCGAAGCTAAAGTTCTTATAAAATGCACTAGGAAAAGGAAAACTTTATACAAACAATAGAAAATTAGTTACACGTTTTTAGTCGCGTGAGTTCAAGGTCAGCATTTGAAACTACAAAACCCTACACTGCGCGTGGCCCGACATGTAAGTACTTAGCCGATTATTTTATGGCACTGCACTATTATAACTTTTGGCATTCGTTCACAAGCTTTACAATATGTTATATTGCTACACGTTACCAAAGTCGAGTGACTGCCGATCTCAGGACTACTAGTAGCTAAAATGTGTGTTTAATTAATGTTGGTAGTTTGGGACATGCAACTACATGGTTCTGCTAATTAGAACTGAAGTTTGATATCTAATCAAATCGCAAGTAGCAAAACTGGTTCATTTCTTTTTCTCAGTGTTTGTAAACTAACAAAGCCCTTCTGGTGAGTAGTATTGATGTCAGTCAAGAACCTAGTCGTAAACAAACGAACGAATAGTAGTATCTAAGAACACACATTCGCATGATCAAAGACATATCATGTCACGAGTGAAGTAACATCGGATTCCAGCGGCGCGTGCGCATCCACCCGCATGTCCGCATTCCGAACACCAATTTGTAACACTAACTATGTTGTCAATGTTGTACTAGACTTTCAGTATGTCAGTGGTATACAGCTATAGGTATGTGTACAAATAGTACTATGTACCACATACATACATATTTAAATACTATCACGTCTTTATCCCCAATGCACACAGAGCATTCTGCCCACTCGGTGACCAGTTTGTAAACGTAAACTAATGGCTTTTAATAAAAAAATATAATTTTCTAGTTTCCACTAATCAGAAACTTTTATGCAAACTACAAAAAAAATGTTGCATATTATGGAATGAAAAGATTAATTTTACCTTATATCTATGAAATTACCAAACCACCAAATCGTCGCGTAATAGTTTCTTGGGAGTAAAATAGTTTCCCAGCTTTTTAGTGTTCCGTAGTAAACAAGGAACCCTTATAGATTCACCATTTCTGTCTGTCTATCTGTTCGTCCGCGGTTTTACTTAGAGACTGTAAGTACTAGAAAGCTATCATTTGGCATGGGTATATACATTAATTATGAGAAAAAAGTAATAAAAAAATTTTTTTTTAATATTTCTCCCATGCTACTAAAATTAGAGTAATTTTTTTCTCAACTAACCGTTATTACCATATAAGTTATCGTTAAATAGATCTTTTAAAAATATTCATCCATTCATTTCAGCCGCATAACGACCACTGCTGGACATAGGCGCTCCCAAAGATTTTCAAAATGACTGATCTAGAGCGGCTTGCATCCAGCGCCTTCCAGCGACCTTGGTTAGGTCGTCAGACCACCTTGTGCGTATGTCCTACGCTTCGCTTGCCTGTACGTGGTCGCCATTCGAGATCATTTTTGCCCCATCAGCCATTGTTAAAAATATTATGATTATTCGATTTAGAAAAAGTATTTAAAAGGCACATGTGATCTAAGTCTTCATACAATACCACTTATTAGTAATCTGTGCACATACACTCGAGCATAATTAATTATAAAACCAACCTACTTTTGGGTCCAATTTAGTAACTTCTAACTTTAAAGTAATTTATTTACATACCCAAGCCCCGAAATGATAACGATTATTGCTGAAAAACATGCTTCCTCCGCCTAAAGTTGGGACAATGAGGTCCATAGCCATCAACACTGGAACAGACCTTTAGATTTTATTTACTCATAAACGCTGTGATCGTAAAAGGTGGCTAAATTAATATTTTGATAAATTATTGAATGAAAAACAAAGATGAAAATGCTATCGCGAAAATCTAGACATCCCCTCAATGTTTAATTATCACTTCGGTAACTTGTTGAAAATAGGTTGTGTGGGAGACATAATAATATTATTATGTTTAAGTGCTAATATTCAGAAATCTGAATTAAAGCTTGTGCTAAATAGTTCTAATTCAATTAAATTCAGTTTAATTTTTGTTTTTATTTTTTGCTCGTGCCTCGAGTTTGGGCTTATTTATTTATATTAATAAAAGCTTGAACCAAAGTTGATTTTTTTAAACTTATACTATCCATATCGCCCTTAATGCTCTCCATTCACCATTTCTTTGGCCTTCGTTCATTCCTATATCCAGTAATCTTCAAATTTAGCATCTTTTTTGTAACATGGCTCTCCTCTCTTCTTATTACATGTCCATACCATCCTAGTCTATTGCTTCTTAGCTTTTCCGTTACTTTACTTTATAAGATTTTTTTAAACTAAATCCCAATTTCACCCCCAAACTACACAATCGTTTTCGATAAAATTTCTACCCTACTCCTGACAAATACCCTTTCAAACAAAAAATAATTTTCCAAATCGGTCCAGGCGTTTGAATAATCGGTAAACATACATATAAATATAGCAGCGAATTGATAACCTCCTCCTTTTTGGTAAAAAGTGAAAGGGACCGGTAATTTATTATCATTTTAGTATAATGATATAAAAATATTGGTTAAAAAGCAACAAAAAAAACGATTTTCCCAAACAAAATATTTCGTAAATTAAACTATCAAATTAAATTTTCCGGGCGACTACACACTTTTGTATGAAAATGCCAAAATTTAAGTTTGTTATTTGACTATTATTGCAATTACATTATATACTACAGTGATCTTCTATTATATATATAGCGACAAATTACACAGATTAAGCTAGCCCCAAAGTAAGTTCGAGACTTGTGTTATGGGATACTAACTCAACGATACTATATTTTATAACAAATACATATATAGATAAACATCCAAGAGCCAAGACAATTTGAAAAAGGCCATTTTCCAACTTGCCCTGACCGGGGATCGAACCCGGGGCCTCTGGGTGGCAGACCAGCATGGTGACCACTACGCCACGGAGGTCGTCAATCATCATTATCACGGGTATATCCCTTCCACTTGCATATGAAATAACTAAAAACATATCATAAACATGTTTGTTTGCAAAAACATCTACTTTAGATACCTACTTACTCTATTTATATTTTATTTCAATGTAAGGAAACTTGAGGACCGTTTCCGAGGCGTCTTCGCCTCATTAATAAGTTATCAGATTTTGCTTGTATCGCAAGATGTTCCCCGAATCCTGCGTTGTTCAAATTTTAACTTTGTTTCCAAACTAAGTTACGTTTTACGACAGCATCGTAATTGAATAAACTTAGGAGGTAAACAAGTCGACAAAATATTTAAATTCATAAAGCCTTTTTCTTCAAAAGCGTAATCTTTAGCTTCAAAGTCAATATTTGAGGACTTTGCTATATTAGAAGCTTTTATTTTTGGAGTACCTAGGCAAAGATAATATAATTACTAACGTAACAGATACTATAGGTCTATGGCGTTGGGTATATGTTAGGTACGTTAATAGTTATACTATAGTTTATTTTAATTGCCCTTTGGTTCTAACAAGATCTTTAGATTAAACTATTATTCACCAAAAATAAATCGACCGACATCCACCAATATGTCACTTCTTTATCGTTTATTACATATTGATAACATTACATATCTGTGATGCAGGTTTCCTTACGATATTTTCCTTCACCGGAAACGAATGGAAACACACATTAATAAGTAAGCATGTGGGTTTAATAGACATAAACATATAATGTTTAAGTCTTATGTGATGTTACATCAACATCACATAAGACTTAAAGAAAAAGAAAACTTGCTTTTGAAATCCTCGGTTTTCGCAGAAAGCAACAAGACTGCAATTCACATGTCCTCAGATAGGGCCGCCTCCATTCAGCGCAGGGCAGGCTTTGCATGTGAAAAGGCCGGAAACTCACTCGAGTAATTCTGGAAACACATCCTTTAAAGGCCGAGTGTACACGAGCGTATTCTTCAGCCACATTAAAATATAGAACCGTAAAGGGTCGAAAGGTTTTATCTGAACCGACCTAGGACTTAAATTTTCGGCGAATAGTACATCGGCTAAACAAGTCAGCGAAGTTCCCAGTCTACTTTTACAATACTGCGTTTGTATAAAAGTAAGTATTTTATTGTTGGTACGTAACGTTTGTTTGACGATAGCTTGAGTATAGATATTTTTTAGACGATTTTTTAAATAAAAACTCTCATAGCCAGATCATTTTGGGTCTTGCAGTTCTAAGCAGACATATCCCAGGGCCGCAAGACCCAAAGACTACGTTTAGCAGGCGGAATGGTGTGCGAGAAGGTGGAAAAAGGCATCAAAATTATTATCACCCATAAACTTGATCGGCTTTAACGTTTTGCGCAAAAAGCGAAGCATCTGGTACAATCTAAGTTTTTCTCCCAGACCAGCATGGAACATTTATTAAACGTGTAAAAAATCTAATTGTCAATCGAAGTTTTCCCTATTGATGTAAAAAGCGTGCTAAATAAAAATTATCATGGGAATAGATACAGAAAGTTTACACGAGTGCGCTAGTGAAAACTAGGATTTACTGTATCTCAAGTTCATCCGCCTATTGAGTATGTGGGCCCATCCACCCGGTTTTATCCCGGATCCTGTGACAACATTCAAATTGTCACACTCCAGTTCATGTCGAATTTTGTTTGAGTAGGCCTCTCTCCTGGCGATACTCGCATACAACCCAAATGTTTGTTTGTTTACATACACCTATACCTATAATGATCTTATTAAGTGATAACAATATTGTACAAAAAAAATAGTGTTTTACAGCATGATTGTTCAGAAGCAGCTGGATAGGGAAATAAGGAGGAAAATGGAAGAAACCTTTGCCCAATAGTAAAGGGAAAGTACAGGATACCTAATTTTTTTTCAGAATGTGTTTATGGCTGGTACAATAAAAAAATGTAAATATGAGAAAGCCAATAAAAGATTCCCATGGATAGCATAGTATTTATAGGAAACAAAAAAAGGCTATAATTTTGTTTTCGTGTTACCGACATTCGGTGAACCGTTTTGTGTACAAATTGTATTGATTAAGGTTAATAATACTATTTAGAGTACGCTATTTAATTTTTTTAAACCAACCCCTAGGAACAGCGAAATATGAAAAATAATTTTCGACTTCTCGTACTATTTGACCGATCGCTAATCCGAGTTTGTATGGGAAGCGAAATATGAAAAATATATTTTTCATATTCCGCAATGTTTTTTTGGGGAAAGTTGTTCAGTATCATGGACTGAATCTTCCTTTAGAATATTTTCAGTATAGAAACGTGGAAGGGACATACCCGTAATAAATCAAACCACGGGCTATACTAGATCACTTTAGTATAATTAAATTAAAATAACAGTCGAAAATATTTAAAAAGAATCGGCATTTCCTTACGATAGTGTGTAGCTGCCCGGGCAATTTGTATTGGAACATTATTAAAATGTCGACATTTTAAGCTATTGCATAGCTTCTATCGCGGGCCTTTAGCGCGGGGACCGAATCCACAAATTCCGTAACGAAAAAACCTCACGCTCTCCCCACTCCGCCTACCATGTAGGTTGCCGCTTCGTCTCCGTCGCCCGGTTGCGACGTTGCCGTCCTTCCTTGTTTGTTTTTTGTCTGTTATTTTGTTATCATTATACTACAGTGATCTAGTATAGCCCGTGGTTCGATTTAGTACGGGTATGCCACTTCCACCTTGTGTAGTTATACTTATAACATAACTAGATAAACTTATAACAAGGGTCAAATAAAACCCGTCTAAATATACAGGTGAAGTGGCACCCGGCCAGAGATAGTATGTGTCGTACGCCCACCGAGAAGTCAGCCCAATAAATATGTCAGCCTAACATACGATTAAATGATGATCAGTCACGTACACTCATGCTGGGAATCACTTTTCCATATTTTAGTAAAAAAGGAATAGAATAGTGATTGATTGTAATTTTTCATAACTTAAAACCGACTTCATAGCCAAACTACACCACCAATTTGGATAAAAACTCTAGAAAACTAAGAATCGGCTTTATCCCCAAACTACGCAACCAATTTTGATAAAATTTCTAGGAGACCACCTGACAATTTAGGTGCTCTTTCAAACCAAAAAAGAATTTTCTGAATCGGTTGACACGGTTACGAAGAATCGGTGAACATACATAAAAATATATATAAAAGATCGCGACGAATTGATAACCTCCTCTTGCTCTCTTCTCTTTTAATCATTCATCATTTCAGCCACATAGCATCCACTGGACATAGGCACAGTTGTGGCACTTCATACAAACGGAGCAGCATATATACCTAGTACTACTACAAACGAAACAATCCGTCCGTGCACACGTCAAATGTGTGAGTTAAACAATCAGGGTCGCCACCACAGAATTTGTTGCTTTGCTTACCTGTTTTCATCACTCGGAAATCTATAAAATTTTCGTTATTTATTGTTTTCCGTGGATAAACAATGATAATGTGCGCAGTTTCTCACCATATAATCCTAAGTGACTCGCGTATTGTCAACGTGCAACTACCAATAACCCTGTTTTACTGCCGCTTACACCTCACAATAACGGGGGAAGGGTTGCGGGGACACCAGATTGCGGGAGACGGTGCTAGTTTCCGTTCTGTATGTAATACTATAATTAATTCTGTGACATAGGCATCACCTAAAGATTACCAATGATGACAAATGACCGATCAAAAGCGGCCTGCATCCAGCGCTGGAGGGCGGGTAAATAGAGAAAACCTTTGCAAAGCTTAAATTTGAAAACTTCAGGTATAAATGATTTCACAGTCTGATTAATGTCTATTTAACAAAAGATAAAAAGGAGCGTTAAAACGCCATTTATGAACCCGAATACAACCAGTGGACTGAAATAATACGAAAAACGTAATACAAATTTAAATGAAGTTATCCAACCCAGTTTGGCACTGAGCCGGTCGGTCGCACGAGCGCAACTTTAATTCCTGATTTAACTTTATCCGCCCTGGGGGGACGCGACCTTATGCAGTTTGTCAATTTATTACAATATTATATGTGTACATGTCTGGAAATAGATCATCATTATCATCCGGGCGTATTTCCAGTTGCATCCTCAGCGGTAACGCTTCAGAGCCCAGGGTCCGCTACCTAACCTAGGTAATTTGACGAAGTTACTGCTTTTTACACAGAGCGACTGCCGTCTGACCTCCGCAACCCAAAAGGTGGACGCTAGATTGCGTTCGGGACCCACAGTTTATATTGTAGTGCTTAATAGGAAATCACCTTTCTTTTCGGATAATCAGGTGATTCAAGCCTGCAATATACTAACCACAATGGAAACAACTTTTTACGAAATATGCTGCCCAGTAGAAATCGAACCTACATCCTCCGAATCACAAGGGAATTCCTTGACCACGGAGGTCGTCTGTTTGGAAATAGATATTATAAAGGTGCCAATGCGCAAGTCCTTAAAAAGGCCCATACACATTGAAACTGTTAAAATTTTGGAGCAAAATCCATTCAAGATACAAGAGAAACTTCTTTTCTTAAAATATTTATTGTAAATGGAAAAAAACGTTCTTATAGGAAAATCCTTTCAGCGAACCACTGTATGACCTGTCATACAATACAAAGCAGTATTTTTTTACTAAAGCTAAGATATAATATTAATTATTAATTCTGTGATATAATGATTAACTATGCATATATTTGACGTAGGGCGGCGGTTATTTGCAAACCTTTCAATTCAATTCGAATATATCTTGACTATCATAAGATATTATCTCTCAATCGTCGTCACTTTGTTAGTGCATATTCTACCATCAAAATAACATGACAGGTACCCAAGGCCATGGTATTATAAAATAAGGTATTCTCTTCCCGTGACAGCTGATGACGTAGGTGAACTTGGCTTCGTCATCAGTTTATTATGTTGCCACTGTGTGAAATTGAATTACCCGAGCGTAATACATTTTTGAACTTTATATACCAATTTCGAATTAATAATCCATTATATCAATTTATAAAATATTGAATTGATAAATCACGCGAGAATCGCGAGATACTAAATAGCTAAGTTGCTTAATATTTTATTTAATATTCATGAACTAATTGAGAAAGTCCTTTAATTTACTGAAAAGAACAATAATTGGCAACACTTTGTGACGTAGTCAAGTTCCATCTCGGGAAGAGAATACCTGTTTTGTTATACCATGCCCAAGGCTATCCTGAAGCCGACTGTACCAGTGTAACATTTGACGTCGTCATGTTACATCAGTGCCGTAATAAATCCGGCGGGAGATTGACGATGGATATTATTGCTAACAAGGCTTAAATAGCCGCTAATAGTTCCAATTAAAGTCTTTATCAGTTTATTCTGGGCGAGATTTTAATACATTATTAACTCATTGGACACTCAGCTAGATAAAGTATAAAAACACTTTGAATTAACGAACCTACACGTACTGCCAAGCAAAGCATTGGAGATGGTGCTTGGTCAGGTCGTCAGGCTACCCACAAAGTGGCTTGACGACCTGACCAAGGTTGCTGGAAAGCGCTGGATGCAAGCTGCTCTAGATCGGTCATTTTGGAAATCCTTGGGAGAGGCAGAGGACGTTATTCGACTGAAATGATGATGCGAATGTACCTACTGTTCCCGGAATATGTGTTAATATGGACATTGTCTAATGTCATTTAAATTTTGTCGTATTATGCAGTAAACAGGTTACTTTTTTTTACTTTTGACGTTTAGCGAAGTCTTATTCTTGCAACAGTTAATTAACATTGACAAGACAACATTGACTTATGTTCCTTATGTTTAGGTGACTTATAAATTTAGTAGAGCAAACGGAGTGGTAAGTATTTTCAAATCAGGTTATATTTTAGACATCAATGCGGAATCTATATACATATTACCTCCCAAAGATTGAGAATATACAAGTAGTTAATGTTAGTACAACGCAAATTGCAGATGTAGGCGCAAAAACGGCGAAGTTAAAATGGAACTGGGCGGGGCATGTCTGCCGAATGTGCCCCGAAAGATGGACCAGATTGTCTACATTCTGGCTTCCAGATGGACGCAGGGGTAGGGGTAGACCGAGGACCAGATGGCGGGAGGACCTTGATAAATTCATAAGCGACTGGCCGATGATCGCTGAAGATAGAGACGTGTGGAAGGATAAGGGGGCAGCAGTGGGACACAAAACCTTCAGGCTAAAAAATAAGTGTAGATTTGGCACCGAGCGGCGACAGGGGTAAGAGAAAGACATATTAATGTAATGATATAGCGTATATTTTTCATGGTCGGGCTTTATGTACATTTTAAGTAAATGCAATTTGAATTTGCCTTTTGCTCATTTCCTAGTTTTTCAGATAATTATGTGCAGTATTTATTTATTTTGTGCAAATAAATTGTATTGTATTGTGCATATAATCCGACCACGGCACTCTTTTCTTTTTCTTCTTTAAGAAATCCCTATAAGACTATCTCTCTCTACCAAAGCGTGTCAGGCCCTTGTTTATCTCCTATATCTATGTAACTCAAGCACTATCAATCTTCAATGACATTGACAGACAATAATCACGAGGTTAAAATTTATAGGAGTCATCCGAAATGATTCCCATACTCTTGCCAAGACTTTCGACACGAGTATCCGGCAAGTAAATATACAAACATAGTGATTTAATGAATGGGGATATTTATTATGATAGAATATAATTGAGTCATTTATTATTCTGATGAGATCTATAACTAACGTTTGTGGGCAGCGTGCGAAACGCCAGATATCAATAAAACACTAGATCTAGATCACTATACATAGTATTACACAGTACATAGTATTGACGACCTCGACGGCGTAGTGGTCTCCATGCTATTCCGTCACCCAGAGGTTCCGGGTTCGATCCTCGGTCAGGGCAAGTTAGAAAATTGCCTTTTTCAAATGGTCCTAAGTCTTGCATATGTTTATCTCTATATGTATTGGTTATAAAATATACTTAGTATCGTTGATATATCTAATAACATAAGTCTTGAACTTACTATGGGTTTAGCTTAATCAGTGTAATTTGTCGTTTTATATAGATATTAATATTTATTTTATAGTATAACGAAATTAAAATAGCAGTAACAAAAAATGCCATTTCCATAAGTATGGGAATGTCAATTATTTTGGAACAAAGTTCCTTTCCGGATGATACGACCTTTGCATATGGGTCGTATCGTCCTAGGCGAAAAAAAGTGTAAGATTTTTTGTCAGTAACTTTTTTAGGGGCTGGAAATTTATGGGATTTTTAGGGACTTCAATTTTTGTAACTTCGTTCCACGACACTCCGTTTCTTTTTATATCCATACATAGTTTTTTGCAAAACAGGCAATATAGGTATATAAAATCAGCATAGTTTATTCCCAGCCTTATGTATACTCGTAGCTCAAATAGGGAATAGTTGCGTCACCATTATGTGGTCCCGAGCGAGCAAACATCCAGCGATCCGCCGGCACAAAGCCGGCTGAATGTATAATTCTGCTTTCGCTATTCAAACGGCCATTAATTACGAACCACGCTGGCTGGTATTGGATATTTTAATTTGTCGTACAAGCCTTCACTCTGATTTCCTTTTAGCATAAATTATTATTATTTCAAATTATTCACCCAAATTATTTCTCTACTTGGTCCAATGGTTGACTGGCAGAGAACGCCATATGGCGTTAAGTCCGCCATTTGTACACTTTTTCTTGTGCAATAAAGTTTAAATTAATAAATACCTAATATGTTATACGACTGTACAATGTGGAAGGAACATACCCGTTGTTTAAGAAACTTAAATCATAAAACTATCCAATAAAGTAAATTAAAAAATAAACAAGCAGCAAGGCTTGTCTATGAAAATATTACATCTTTTTTGCTATGGCAACATCGCGCTCTCTTGCTCCTGCTGTTGTGTCTAAACGTGAGCTCTGTAAAATTAATTGATACATACATACATACTATCACGTCTTTATCCCTAATGGGGCAGACAGAGCATTTTGGGTCTTGCAATTCTATGCAGAGCCCAGGGCCGCAAGACCTGAAAGCCACTTTTAGCGTCATGGTGGGTATGGCAGCATCCATAAAGTCGTACGTGATGTCAACTAGGATATATATTTAATTAATAAGCAAGTTATATATTTTGTTAATTTAGCGCATCACGTACTAACTGGACGTGTAGATTCAATATAACACTGTATAATGTTTTAGTATAAATACTCTGCAATAATCAAATAAATTATCCATTATCCCGTTGCCACTCCTGGCCTGTAGATGGTGATGGATCGAACCAGATCCAATGGGTTTCATTAATACCTTCGTGGACGCTACATACCCCGACGTGATGGACACGCGCCGCGAGATTGGAGCAAAACGCAAGAACCCGACGACTCAAGCCTGTAGAAATGGAAAGAGGATTAACGTGCACATTACCACTGGCCTCCCACAAGCGGGTCCCACCAGTGGAATTTCAAGAAGCAGAGGAACCACCAGGCAATCACAATGGACTAAACCAAATCAACAATGAACGTCAGCTGTCACAGTAAACTCCATTAAGATGAAAACATAGCGATAACATCATTGAAGAAAATACCGTCTACATTTTCACTAACGTCATAATGATACAGAAATAGATATGACGTCATTAACTGCATCACTCCACATAGTGCATTACGGACGACGAACAAAAATGCAGATGCAACAAAATTGATCGAGGTCAAGATCGCAAGGCCGCAGATGGCCGTATGTTGTTCAGAAAGGCATAATTTAGAAGAATTTATATGTCAACAAGGAATATTGCACAGCATTTTGTGCTATCAATAAGTTCCAAAGCCGAACTACTACCGACTTACACAGTGGTTATAGAATTTTTGGCAAATAAGGAACAAATATTTTGATAAAAATGAAGCCTGCAAGAAAAAGAGTGAACAACTTTTAAATGGAACAGCGATCATAATTTTGACTACAAAACATCTATGAATACTAATCACAGAAGCCGATTTTTGGAAGCACAATTTCTACTGCAAATAACTCTCTCAATATGCATCAAATGGTTAGCAGCAAGCAATCTCCAGAGCAAGCCAGCAAACAGGTCATATCCAGGTCCACAGCAGCCGACGCACCGAGCTCCTGGTCCTGAGATCAAGTACCCACAGCGACTATTATAGCGTTTGGCACATCCGCCCAGCTCACGCTTTGGATAATGAATTATGTCTGGCCACTCTCCAGCGGGGCAATACGGCAGGACTTCGACCGACGCTAGTCGACATTGTTCTCTACAGTCCCGACTCACTGCGGACTGCGAGCACGCTCACACGGTCTCATGAAAGACTACGAGCAGAAGATTTCTCCCGACTTACTGGGATTGAAGGAACTGGCAATTAAAAGATTAATAGAGAGAGACGCAAAGACTGCATATCAAGACCATATTTGAGTACTAAGAGAAACTTATAGATTATAGTATCAAAGATGATAACGGAATTATAAGGAAGAAATAATTTAAGTATAATGTGTGACTCACAATATCAATATAGAGATACTCCAAAATGCAAAGACGCACAATTTTGCCGCGCAGAAATTATTTGCCTACACAGCGTTTTTCAGCACGTGCAATGTGAATATCGTCAACAAAAGAGAAACTGAGAGATTATAACTTAATGTTGATAGCATTGGTAACGAGTAAAATCAACAAATTAGGATTCTACAAGGAAATTGCTGCAGTTATCGACAAGATATTGGTTGCTGCGCCGCCGAACTCCTATAAGGATTAAAATATCAAGATTCGAGCAATGAAGAAATCAATATTTATATTTCAAGAAAGGAAGAAGACATTTTGCTATTGTTTTTAGTACGTACTAATTTATAGTTTGAAATAGGTAGATAGATTGCCTTTGTAATATTTTTATTTTTTACATGTTTAGGATTTATTATGATTTTGTTATGTTCTTTTTTTAAAAAAGGGGGAGTATTATGGCAGCATCCATAAAGTCGTACGTGATGTCAACTAGGATATATATTTAATTAATAAGCAAATTATATATTTTGTTAATTTAGCGCATCACGTACTAACTGGACGTGTAGATTCAATATAACACTGTATAATGTTTTAGTATAAATACTCTGCAATAATCAAATAAATTATCCATTATCCCCTTGCCACTCCTGGCCTGTAGATGGTGATGGATCGAACCAGATCCAATGGGTTTCATTAATACCTTCGTGGTCGCAATAGTGGGCGAGAAGATGGAAAAGCAATCAATACAGTGATGGGTTGCTAGCCGCATCGTCTGTTAACATGATTTGCATTTTTGCCCATTCCCTCGATCGGCTTTTACGATCTGCGTGGGAAGAGAAGCAGCTGGTACATTCTAAGTATTTTTTTTATTTAAATTGATTTAAATTCAAATACAGTCTGTAAAAACAACCCCAGCATTTTATTTCTCATACACCCGTAATAAATCAAACCAAAGCCTATACTAGATCACTATAGTATAATGAAATGAAAATAATAGCCAAAACACAAAAAAAACGGCATTTCCATACAAAACTAGGCAGCCGTTCGGGCAATTTGTATGGGAATATCGATATTTTTTTGTTTTTTTAAATGTTATTAATATGTTATTTAATGTTATGACGACCTCCGTGGCGTAATGGTCACCATGCTAGTCCGCCACCCAGAGGTCCCGGGTTCGATTCCCGGTCAGGGCAAGTTGAAAAGTGGCCTTTTTCAAATTGTCCTGGGTCTTGGATGTTTATCTATATATGTATTTGTTATAAAATATAGTATCGTTGATTTAGTATCCCATAACACAAGTCTCGAACTTACTTTGGGGCTAGCTCAATCAGTGTAATTTGTCCCTATATATTTATATTTAATTTCATGTGGTTTGATTTATTACTGGTATGTCCTCTTGACGTAGTACAAGGTACCGACAGGTCAACTAGTTAATATGATAACTATATAGATACAAAATTTAAAATACCAATTTCTGTGAGTCATGTTATCTTTTAACATATTGCATTTATTATAATAGCTGAAGCTCTCAACATCGTTCGCGTGGATATACAACTCTGTAAAATACTCATCAGGCTCAAATAATTTTAAGGCGCCATTTTCATATTTCTTATAGTTTATTGAGAAAAAAGAAATAACAACAAAAAACTAAACTAAATAGTTAAGCTGGACTGATTTAGTTCTGCATCAGATGTTCCATTTTCCAAAATGAATTACCTTTATGTTGCCCAGGCTTAAGAACTATATAACAAAAAAATTTATTCGAATCCGTCTAGTACAGATAAACAAACAGACATACATTTTTTTTTTTACTCTATTATATTTCTTTTTTTGCAAAAATATTCAATATACATACATTTTTTTACTGCGAGACTAACTCTTTAATTATATGTATGTATAGATAACACTTTTAACAATTTTTAATGATAATGTCAAAAAGACAAATTTCTCGTAAATAATTAATTTAAAGACAAGTAGTCCAGAAATAAATAAATAAATATATAGGGACAAATTACACTGATTAAGCTAGCCCCAAAGTAAGTTCGAGACTTGTGTTACGAGATACTAACTCAACGATACTATATTTTATAACAAATACATATATAGATAAACATCCAAGACCCAGGACAATTTGAAAAAGGCCATTTTCCAACTTGCCCTGACCGGGGTTCGAACCCGGGACCTCTGGACTAGCATGGTGACCACTACGCCACGGAGGTCGTCAAAGAAATATCTATATATATCTACTTATTTTTTTTTTAAATTTGAAAATGAAGTGGATACCTATACCATGATATACCAACGCATAATCATTTCCACCAAGCATTTGTTTTTCATCGATTGAAAAGCGAGAGCTCTCTTTCAAACCCGATCGCCTGAGCTAGCGGAATATTTGGCAATATTTTACAATTTTGATTTAGTACGGTCGCGTACAAAGGGCTGATTTTGATGGATGGTTTGAATATCAGTCTCATGGAAAGAGGCTTTTTTACAAATAGGCATGTATATTTTCATTCGGCGCTCGTGTAAACTCGAAGTAAAACTTTTAATGATGATGATGTATGTAGGTATATTTTCATATCTTATTTGTTGCTCTTTTATACTATCGGCATCCCATGCCCCCGCACATTTTTTTTATTTACATTGAAATATTGGAACGAAGTTCCTTATCGCGCGTTGCGATAGGAGGCTAGACGGAAAAAATTAAGACCAAAAGTTGTAACGACACTTTTTGCTATAGTTGTAAGCCGTGCGGCGTGCGCGTATTTCTCTGTCTGTCTCTCTCTCTTCTTATTAATCGAAAGGAACTTCGTTCCATCCGGGTGTCTTTTGACACCGCTCAAGTTTTTTCTTGTTATACTATTTAATTCTTATAATAATATAGAAATCGCAGTATTGTCATTTAATTCTTATCCATATAACATAAATCGCCTATTAATTAACCTATCCACATTCGTACATCGCACATCCTAAGTGCAACTTTATGATACAAAAAATCACTTGCAAAATAAAATAAGACAGATGTAGAGAATAGCACTGTCAATTTTTTAATTTTTCACTCTCCTTCCTCATCATTCTGAAGCTTTTCTATACTTGTTTATTAAGAGCCCGCTGTAATCTTTTTGAACGCTGGCAGCGGGCGCACGCACACAACGACATGCCGCTCACACACACAGAGCTACGTAGGCGACGTAAAGCGCGGTGTAGCGCGCTCGGCGATCGTTGATGTTTTTTGGTTAAATATACTGGTGGTACATTATGTTTTGGTGCAATAAAGATTTTCTAACTTACTAACTGGTATAAACTAACAGATATTATTTAAATTTTGGTAAAAGTTTTATTACAAATGCCATCCTTATTTAAATGCGAGTAATAATATATGAATATAAAATCCTTGAGTGCTTTGGATTACGGGTAATTAAAAAATATTATGATAAAATAATATGATAAATCGTGAAGGTGATAATAATGGAGACTTCTATTCTTTAACTTATACCTTTAAACGAGCAACTCTTGTAGGTATATTTATTTATATATATATTTATAAATTTCGATGATCTCGAAAACGGCTCTAACGATTTTGCTGAAAATTGGTATATGGGGGTTTTCGGCGGTAAATAATCGATCTAGATTAGTCTTATATTTGGGAAAACGCGTGTTGTCGAGTTTTCATGCGTTTTTCTTTTCACGCAGAATATAGTCGCTAATTTCTCCGCACCGGCCGCCATCCGTTTGGCTCAGCGGTTAAGGATGCGGACCGCTAGAAAGAGAGTTACGGGTTCGAATCCCACTCGGTGACTGTTAATGAGTACTTTTGTTTTTTTATGTTCAAGTTTATATATAATTTTTTACTTACAAAGTAAAAAATTATATATAAACTTGAAGCTTGTTTTTAGACAAGTTTAAAATGTAGTTAATGTTTGATATGTAACCGAGTAAAGCTCTGTCACCGAGGTACTTTAGCAAAGTTGAGTATTATTTAATTTGTATAGAAACTTAAATAAGGCAAGTTTTAGCAAATTAGGTAGTGCAAAGTATTACTTATCATTGATTGTAAGCCATATTACTCCGTATTACTCTCTACATGGTGATTTTTCAATGGTTTTAGTGCCGAAAGCCACTTCATAAGGATCGTTATTAATACCTAAATAGCTAGTTAAAATAAAAATTCAGAAACAAAAAATCGTGAGATCAATTAGTAGTACCACCACCTGGCCGGCCCGACAGAGTTCATCGAGCTCACGCGGCAGTTTTGGTCAGGCGTAACTACTATTAAGTATTACTTTTATTTAAAACTCTTAGATCTGTCGTAGCTAATAAGTATCACGATTTGTAAACAGTATTGGCAGTTGTCATAAGTGTTGCTAAATTAATAAAACCTAAGTGGAAGTCGATTGATATAGTTGGTACGTTCGTACGGTCGGGTATCTGTGGCAAGTTGTAACGAACAGACGGATATTTTAAAAATTGGCAGCACTAATTGACCGGTTGGTGAGAATTCATTCTGAATAAATAATGAAGGTAGAAATTAAATGTCTTTGGTGAAATATTTTTTACAAGATTCTGGGGCATTGACGGTGGAGATAAACACGTGTCATGGAATCTATGCGAATCTTTTATCCCTTCGAATGTCGGCATAGCAGACACAATAGTAAAACAATACATCAGACGCCCGCTCCGGGCGTCCTAACAAAAAATGTTGTCTAAAACTCGAAAGTAAAATTGTGAGATCAATTAGTAGTACCGCCGCCATACACCGCCCGCCCGCCGGCCGGGGTCATCGACATTACGCAGCCGGCGGCCGGCGTATAACTACGTGGTCTCGATCAGAAGTAATTTTCGCAACATTTTTGTCTTGTCATACACAAATATGTATAGAAGAATTTTTTTACACGATGACATTTTTTTCCAAAACCAATGAAAAGTCAGCGTGTATATCGAATGAAAAGGAGTTTAGGGAGGTAGCACACGGTGAATTCTTTGGTAGCTATGCAGTCGCTGGTCATAAACCGATGGAGAATGTTGCGATGCAGTAGCGCGTTCATGAAACACACGACTGCATCGCTAGAGTAGAAGTTGCCTTCCTTATTATCGAATAAAATAAATAAAACTGTAGAATTAAGAAAATTGGTATAATTTGTCTGAGTATACATTTAAAAAGTACACATACAAATCTGCTTGACAGAAAACGCTACATTTGCTTCTGATTTTCGATTAAAATTATTGCAGAAAAGCCTCATGTTAGCACGCAAATCTGACTACCGTTTTAAACCTTGCGTGCTCAAAACAAATAATTGACCGAGCGAGCGAAGCGAGCGAAGCGTCTCAGTTTCGAGATTAGCCAAAAATTCTTTTGTCCGTCTGTCTGTCTGTCTGTCTGTCTGTCTGTTCTCGCCTACAGGTCGTATTTCTTAACCGATTCTCATGAAATTTTGTAAGCAGGTTCAGCAACTTAATAGAATTTTTTTGTCGAGCCAGTTTTTCGAATTTTTTCAAAATGGCGGAAATATGGGGGTTCAAAAATTTAAAACTGTCATATATCCGCCATTTCAAAATATTTTCAAAAATTTCATTAGACTTTTTTATTGCCATTATTAAAACAATTCTTTTTTATTTGAACAACTTTTTTGTCTGAACAACTTTTTTATACTTAAACGGGTTTAGGGTGACTCGCGGAGTCTAGCTGACTAAGCCGTAACGGATATACAATACAAATCTTCTTACAAAATATACTGAAACTATTTAAGGGTGAATTCAGTCCGGGTTACTAAACAACTTCCTTAAAAATACATATCTCCCCTGGGGTCCACGAAGTAAATTTCTCTGAATAACTATTATGGTTATTATTTTGAGTTTCATAAGTAGTTTATAAATTTTATCATATTTAACCGACTTTAAAATAAAAGGGTTTTGCTTATTTTACGATTAGTTTTTTTTCTTCAGTTTTTGCTTATTTTGATTGATTGTTGGCTTGTTTATTAAATTTAGCAATTTTGTTGAGCGAACTTGCGTTCAATCGCTATCGCTGCTTGTCTGTGCTTCTGTAGTAGTATTCGTGATTATGCCACGAACTAACAAGAGACAAGAAGTAGCTTTACGAAGAGAGTAAGAAACCGATGAGCAGCGGCATAGAGCCATGGCAATACAAATAAACATTTAAACGAAAATCCATTAATAGTTTTCTGGTTTTTCAACAACGAGCTGACTTTGTCATTTGAAAAATGATAGGTCATTTTTCAGTGAAAGACTACTGGTACAGAACTGAATTTCAGCATCACGGTAGACCTCATATCCATGTGATGTATGTTAGGAAGGTGCTCCTGACATTTCAGAGCTAGATCAAAAGTCATTTGAAGAAAGGGCAGTGATTGCCAACTAATTTGGAAATTTGGTCACAATCATGAATCCGCATATCGGTAAACCTGCATTATTTATCCAAATCAGGTAGATTATTCTAAAATAATAATCGCGAGGTCTAAGTTCGTGGCGAACTACTAGTATCTAACATATAAACGGATTTCGATGAAATTTGCTCACATCATTGTGCTGATGAGAAATAGTGTCGCAAAGCTACTAGAAGTATAGAATTCCAGAAGAATTAGCAAGTTCTAAAATAATGTGGAATGTTCTAGAAATTTATAGAATAATCCAGAATGATGAAGAATTAAAAAGAAGGTTGTGGATTGTTTGAGAATAATCCCGAGTTCACATCGGTCAACCAACACTAACATTCTAAGTCGGGGTGACGGAGGGTCAAGCACATGAATTTTCTAGAAATATCTATTCTCGTACCTTGGCAGGCGTATATAAAAGTGGTGAGATAACTGCAAAGAGATTTAACAAATATTATCGGCGCGTAACCTATACAACAGACGGCATCCGGTGCCAGCACTCAGCTGCCGTGCTACACTCCCCAAATGAGTACGGCAAATTAAATATAAAAAATCTTTCAATAATTATGTTTGGTTACTTAGACGATATTAGTGAAATCGCATTTTCATGTAAACTGAATTTCTTAAAATGGCCGCTACATCGCGTCCTTTTCCACCGCGGAGCAGACAGTGCCTGTGCATATGGCCTAGGGCCACACCACCGCCCAGCGATGGAATGGGAGCAACATGTTCATTTCAGAAATACGGGGCAATTAGGGAGAACTTGATAAATTTTCTATTTCTTTTCAAGTTTGAAAAATTTATCCGATAGCCCATTATATTTACGACATTACGTTCAACGACACAAATAAATTACTATAAGTAATCAAGTTTTCCAATGATCAAATCCTATCAGTCACTCTATGGTTTGCGCACGTCATCGCACAGTGACTACGAGGTCGGCGTTGGCGCAAAGAAATACGTCCTCTCGCTGTAAGCGCTGCGCGCGGACTGCCGTCGGAGGGTAAACCGCATCCTATTTAAATAAATTTTTATGCGATATGATTTTATTTTTTTACATTATTTAAAAAAATATAATTATGATGTGTTTGGCATATTTAAAAAGGGCATGAAATGGCGTTTGTAACGTTATTTTTATTTTTCTAAAATAGGAGCTTAAAACACAAATACAAGCGACTTTATTTACATCGATTTCGGCGAAAATTACGCGACTTGTTGATTTTTTTTCCTTGTGAATTTAAATAAAACAATGAAAAATGCTTCACTCATGTCAGAAAATACTTATTCAGCTATATTCGTGTATTTTTTTTACCGGGTTTTAATGATTAAATCATTTGAAAATCTCGAAAGCCCCGCCACGCGTCTTGCGAAATTTGGCAAAACGCACGTTGGATTCCAGTAAATTATACTAAAACAAGCAAGTTCATAGGCAAAATGGTTCACTCATGCTAAATAATATGATATTATCTTTCATAATATATAAATAAATTTAATGATAATCCTGTAGTTTTCTCAAAAACACGACGCAAAGTTGAGTGAAATTTGTCAAATTTAATAGACGGCCTCTTAAGAATCGTTTAAGTAATTGTATGATATTATGTTAGTGATGTTATGATAATAACAAATAATTGTCGTTTCCCTCTCTCTCGATCTCTTGCTCTACGACTACTTGTACACACTTCATGTGCGTACAAGGAGCACACCTACTGAACTGGGATAGGTGGAGTTCCCACAGTCTATATTAGTCCAATTCTGGGCGGATTGCAGATTGCAGAATATGGTATAGAGCATGCTAGTTGTTTCTTTATTTACCCTTAGTCGTCTTTTAAGGCTTGTTATTTCTCTACTTTCTGTAATTTAGGCGCTCATTCTCAACATACGTTCAGGGCAATAAATGACGTATTACAATACAAATTAAACTGATCGCACGTCGATCACTTATAAATTTAATTTCTCTACTTTCTGTAATTTAGGCGCTCATTCTCAACATACGTCCAGGGCAATAAATAACGAATTAGAATACAAATTGGACTGATCGCACATCGATCACTTATAAATAGTTGTTTCAGTCGACCGCGCCGTTCTGCGTCGATGGCTCGTTGGCGCAATGCCAGCCAATGGTTAAATAAAGAGGGGCCACGCCTATTCATTGCAGACTTAAAAGACCTATTAATGTTCAGGTATACTCAAAGATCTTCATAGAATAGTCAAATGTGTGAATTGCGTCGATTTTTAATCAGGTCGAAATGATACCGTAACGGCGGTGGTTCTTCTTCTTATCGTGTGTGTTAGTTTCTAACACTAGTGTCAGAGTTTTTAAACCGCCTTAAAGGCCTCTGACTTGGTTTTAGGTAACGACCAATGTCAAAGACGGTGACCGGGACCGAGAGCTTAACGTGCCCTCCGAAGCACGGATCCTCTTACTTATCAGACAATCAGGTGAACAGCCTGCAATGTCCTAAACAAACTAAGACAACAACACAAAGTCGTTGCCCCCGCCGGGAATCGAACCCGCGACCTCCGGGTATGAGCCGAACGCTCTAACCACTACACCACGGCGGTGGTTAAAACCTCGATGCCCTTTATGACAATACCGGGAAGGTGGGTGAAACATGCCGTAAGATTAGGCTAAAGGACTATAGATATCAAACCGAGAATTAGACAAATCCCGATAAAGACATTTTAAGAAGTAGTCACTAACTGCCAAAGCCGACAAATGCTTTGGTCGACAGCAACGGAGCGACCGGTCGAAATCCATAGCTTCTATATAGGTTATATAAGTCCACTATTAGACTAAAGACCACTCCCAATATTTATAGTTCTCTGTTATATACTTATGTAGTCGCTTCTTACGACACCTGTGGGAGAGAATAGGACTGGTGAAAAATTATATTAATTTCTGCCGTCACCCACATCTGTCTACCTGCACCAACTGTCATATATATAACTTCTTTATATTTTCTCCTTGCGTTAGTCTAAAATCGAGCCAAAACTCGAGAACGGCTGGGACCTATTGGGTAATTTTGGTTTTGAAATATTTGTGAAAAACCAGGAAAAGAAACGATGAGAAAATATGGAAAACAATTACAAAACAAATGTTAAAAATTTGCAAATATGGAAACGGGAACAGAAACAGAACAGTCCAGTGAAGGTTTACATAGTAATAAAATATGGGGGGAAAATTGCAAAACGGGAACGGGAGTACTGGAGCGGAAGCGGGAACAGGAACGTGAGCGGGAGCGGGAGTGAGAACGGGAACGTGCGGAACAAAGTTCGCGGAGTTAGCTAGTATAGTATAGGTATATGTATATTTATAGATATACCTAGACGGACAATGTGAAAAAGCCATCAAAAGACGGAAATATGCGACTCTGGGAGAGCCGTATATATTTGTGCCACCAGCCTCCTGGATACTTTGCCCTGTGACGGCAGCGATTTGTATATGTTATATTATGTACCCTTATAGATAATAAACTTTTCATTTAAAAAAGGTAATTATCTAACTTGCCTGACTGGGAATCAAACCGAGAACTAAGCCCAGAACCTTCGAACTCACCTCAACATCGACATAGACTCCAACGATCCAATTGTGATGACAACCAATTGAAAAAAAACGACAGGTTGCAATCTGGGAGTGCCGGCAGAAGTGAAAACTTGAATATTAACGTTGTGCATTTTTTATATTTTGGAATGGTTAAGGAATAATTTTGCACGAATTGCTTTAATTATCAGTATAAAAGTACTCTCATTTATGTGGTAGAATACAATATTTATTTATTGGGCTATCGTACACAAACATGACATTTTATTAGCACGCTGTAACATAAACACACACGAACATTCGCGCAAGCGCCCTGCGCCGTCTTACGAATTTTCGATCAGGTCACGTGTCCTGACGCGAGTTTAACATTTTTTACCCATTCCAAAAAAAGTGCACAACGCCGCTAAAGAAGTTTTCACTTCAAAAATGGCCTGGGTCCTTTTTGTGACGATCACAAGAGAGAGCCCAGCTCTCATAGTTATATGACAGCATTCAACGGCTCTCATGCGACAATAACACACAGGGCTCTGCGAATGAAAGTATTATTACAATAAAAGTATGCAATGGATTCCGGACCGGAATGCCGGGTATAAGAAATTGATCGGCTATGGCGGACTATGGCCGACATTTACATCAAGAACAGTCTTCAATATGGAACATATTGGCTCGATAGGCCATTGCCTTCGTTCAATTTTGCGCTTTCATTCGTAAACATATTGAAAATCTACATCTGTATTTTCTGAGTAAATGATACGAAGTATAAGTTTGTCTAGACTAAAAATGAATTTGCTCCGTCGGTCGTTTGTGCCATGGCATTTTGACAAGCAGGCAAGACGAAATTAAATCGTACCTATATATTAAATTTTTAAAATTATTGAACTAAATATAAAAACTAAATTAAAGATCTAAATTAATATCTAAATTACAATCTTGATTAAAATCTAAATTTAAAAACTAAAATAAAAATCTAAATGTTGTTCATGTGGCATGGTGCCAAGAACACTGGCTGCATTCCCGCGCTGAATAGCTACTGCAATCCTCTGCGCGAGATATGAGCCAGCCCTCTTGTCACCAGCGGCGTCGACAAGCCGAGGGTAATTTAGATATTAATTTAGTTTTTATATTTAGTTCAATAATTATTACTTGTTTTTACAGAAATAATTAAATCTAGTGATGAGTTGCGGAACTACCGATACTTGATATCCGTAGCGCCATCTATTATTTGCTGGGGAAAACCCTGACTTTCAAGCGTTAACCCCCAGTAACGTTTAAACGGCTAAACCAATTTTCATGTAACTAAGAACCTCCGCAAGAGAACTTGCTTTTACATAACAAAAACCACATCGAAATCAGTCCACCCGTTAGAGAACTACGATGCCACAAGACACACATTCAGACCGACATTAGCGTCAATATTATAATACCTCTTTTTCGCGGATAAAAAATAAACACATGTTTACTCGAGAGCGGAAATCGAGAAATTGAGCGAGCATTTTTAAATGAGACATATATTAGCATGTGTCTTGTCGTCCAATATTATCTCTTTGTCGGCATTACCTGTAGGTTGAACGGTAAAAAGGCCCTGGGCCTTAAGTCCGCCTGTTAAAATTTTCATAATAAAGTTAAATAAATAAAAAATAAAAAGATATCTATATGTTGCAGTTGGATTGTATAATCCGCTGTTATTCAAAAACTCTAGCTGTTTGGCATTACAGCTCGGTTTTGTAATACAGCTGAAAATTGTTCAGCTAGATTGTCCAATGTGTTCGTGCTAGTTAAGTTTAACAAACTAGCTAACGTAAGATTGTATATTGATTAGTTCGGAATTCTGCCACTTGTGGCTTGTGAAAGTGTCAGTGTCTTAAAAACAAATATGGCCTCCCATAAAGTAAATTCTTCGCCGCGTTCTGGGACTAAGCTGTTTTCGATCGAGAGACATCGGGGGCATCGTTTGTGATTTCGGACTGCAAAAGATTGTAAAGAATAAAGCAGACCTTTAGCTTGGTTCTCATATTGTTATTTCGACGCTCGCCCGCCGGCAAATGGAAAATTCACGTGGATCAATTGGCTGTAAGAAATCGCTCCGCCATTGAGTTGTCGGGTTTATACAAAATTTCAATATCCAATTTCATCGAGCTGATTATCATTTTTCATTGATGTTTGATGATGTTGGAGACTGAATTATTTAGTAAGGAGTTGAATTGAGGTTTTATTTCCCAACAGCTAGAGTTTTTGAATAACAACGGATTATACAATTCAACTGCGACATATACATACAGCTACCTACTTACCAATATGAATAAGAATTTTCCTATTTATCCCGAAGGTTGACAGGTTGTTGATAATGATGTAGGTCCGCCTTTTGTGCCATTTCTTTAGGTTAATAAAGTTTTAAAAAATTATAAAAGAGCTGCCAAAAGCTTTTAGTTGTGTTATAATTGATTCCAATGCATCATTTTAATTGATAGATTGATTTATTTTAAAAACATATTCAAATACATTGCAACTTTTTAAATAAAATATTTTGCTATGGCAAGCTCTTTGCCTTCCATTTAATTTTTGCATGGGCTGCCTATCAGATTTGGAGTAAAAGACGCAACTGGCCCAATATTTGAGAGCGCAGATTGGCAATTAACCACGGTAATGATGTCTGGGAAACGATTCGTTCGCTGGATCATGAGAATCTTTATATTACCTGGTAACTTTGCACGAATTTATACCTGTAGGTAGTTAAATCTTAGAGCTTGAAACCTTTGCCAAGATATAAAAATTAGATTTTTCCTTTCGAACCAGAAATGGCTAACTACCTCATAGATCAAAGTTTTAAGTAAGTGGGATAGTTCGTAGTTAGAGCAAATTTTTATAAGGAAGAAGACAGAGCCTGACCTCCGCAACCCAAAGGGTGAACCAGAACCAATCATTGGGTAGTTTCATGATCAAACTAACGTTTGATCATGATGGTCTTTCGGATTCACAGTTTATACCTGCCTTCCGAAACATGAAATCTTTTCTTTCCAAATGATCAGGTGATTCAAGCCTGCAATATCCTAACCAGACTGAAAACATCTTTTCACAAAGTATGCTTCCCACTGGGATTCGAACCCTTGACTTCCGGAAAACAAGAGCGAACGCCTTGACCACTGGACCACGAAGGCAGTTACACATTTTTAATGTACGTGAATGTGTGAGTAAAAAACTGCCCGACCCAAAAAATGACAGAAATATGCGTGTTATATAAAAATGCCCACGAGCCCTTTGAAATAAATCTTAATAAATAAACAAAACAAGCCGCGACATTTTGAAAGGCACCCTTTCGGCGTCGGATTATATTTATTGTCCGGTAATGAGGGCCCCATTATGAGGGAATGAGGCTGGAAAAGGGCGTGAAAAGGGTTGGAAGGCGATTCGCATAACTGTCATATTGAGACCCATCCTTAAGGCTCCTCCTTGCGCTAGCGACCTTGAAAACACAAAAAAAATAATTTCTCTTTCTGTAAGTGAGATTATTAGAAACCCTCGTACAACTTTTTAGCTTGTATCCTGAAGTTTCATTAGAACCTCGAAAGTCATTGAAATACTATCCGGTTTAGAAACCTTTACAAGAAGAGTCAAAAATGGCCGTTTTTAGTATTTTTTGCAAAGGAAAATTCAGGGTATTTTATTTCAATGATTTTCGAGGTTCTAATGAAACTTAAGGATACTAGCTAAAAAGTTGTACGAGGGTTTCTGATAATCTCACTTACAGAAAGAGAAATTAATTTTTTTGTGTTTTCAAGGTCGTTAGCGCGGGGAGGACCCTTAACACCTAGTTCGAATCCGCGTGCTTGCCCGTTCCCGCTCCCGTTCCCTTACCCGCTCCCGCTCCTGTCCTTTTTCCCGTTCCCGTTTCCGATTCAGTTCCCGTTTTCGGTTCGGCAACAAGAATTAAGTTACAACAACTAACAATAAACTAGTGGCTCTGTGAGCTGAAGACTGACCCATTGAAGTTTATAGGATATAATTTTTCAAAACTTAAAACCGGCTTCATCGCCAAGCTAGACAACTGATTTTGATTAAATTTCTATAAGATATGCCCCTACAAATAAAACGAATTTATAAAAAAGTTTTTTTTTATATTGGTCTAGGCGTCTTTGAGTAATTAGTAAACATACATAAAAAAAAACATTGGCACTCAGGTTTTGGTAACAGTGTAGCAATTTCAATAGTTTTTTTCCCATCTTAAAATGTCCAACGCGTCTCATGAAGTTTTGACATCGAAGAAAAAAGATTGCGACGAATTAACCACCTCCTCCTTTTATGAAGTCGGTAAAAAAAGTTGCATCTTTCTAAGGGTAACAAAATAAATTTTGACATTTATGAAAAAATTATTAAAATGGCTGCAATATGATTTTTTAAAATTTTGAAAAACTGTATCAACACGAAAATTCTATATAATTTTCGAGCTTTGTAGAAAATTTCACAAGAATCGGTTAAGAAATAGGACCTGTAGGCGAGAACAGACAGACTGACAACCGGACAGCCGGACAAAAGCATTTTCGACCAATCTCAAAACTGAGACGCTTCGCTCGCTCGATCAATAAGTAATGCCAGCATCACATGCAAATATTTAGACAAATATTTTCTAATGTTAATGTAACTTTATTGATTAGTTGTTCCCTCGTTTGATGAATATACATATACCGAAAACTTTTAAGCCTTTCCCGGTAATAACCTCACATTACCACGTCCTAATTGAAAATAAATTCAGATTTCTACCTTCCCGCCCACACGTCCCGTTTCATAAACTTCCAAATCACGCAAGTCTACATGGACCGGCTGAGTCTGATGATTCGTAAGACGTCTCTTTGTCTAATCAGACAAAGTCTTTATATAGAGTAGAATAGGGCTATTCCAAGTCATAGAAGACGACGACGACGGCTCTGGTAGTACAGAGAGGGTCGTGCTCCTGCAGTGGAGACCAGAAGACCTGATGATGATGATGATGAATGAGCTGAGCCAAACAATTCGTAAGAAGTAGGTCGTATCTTATCAGATATTGTATTTTTATAATCAATCGTATTTGCAATCCGCTAATTTTCAACAACTCAAATTACATACTTGTTTCTAAACGTCAAACCGAACATTCTCTATGGGATTTATATCAGTATGAAATACAAAGTTATGACGTCATAGTAGCGCTCTTAGTATTAATTTTTCTGCAATAATAAATCTAAAATCACGTTGAAAATTGTTATGATCAATGACAAGTGACAATATTTTGTGACGTTTTATTTTTATAACAAAACCAAGTCATTTATTATTGACACAAGAACATTGCTCTATTGTGCATCTCTGTGACACGAGCTCGATCCTCTTTTGGCTTAGCGCCTTTGTACCTTGACCTCAAATTTACACTCATGTACGGTAATTTTCAACTACCACCACCGCTTTCTCCAAAAAAACCGTGAGGAAACCTATACTCTTATTTCACTAGTAGGTAACAATAATAATATATTGTCGCGTAGGTCGATAAGTGATAATGACAATGTCAACGTCACAAATTCAAACTAGGAGAATTCATCTAAAGAGAAATTTCGTCACTCACGTCAGCACACGATTGGCCTAGCGGTCTTGGTGTTGGACTGTGAATCCATAGACCCCAGGTTCAAATCACAGTCATGTATAGTGTTTTTGAAGTTTTGTAAGACGTTTCTAGATAACTCTAGATTAAATTGAAATGATAATACGGGCCAGAAATAAAAGAAGACAAAAGAAAATTTATGACTTAAGTTTAGAACTTTGATGCGATATTGTTCGCATCCAGTGGGTATATAAGCAGAACAAGGCGCGGCCTACGCCAGTTTAGTTTGAAAGTAAAATCCGAAGAAGGAAGAAGGAAGAAGAAAAAGGAAGAAAAGTAAAAGTGGAAGTAGTGAGTAAAAAGTAAAGTGTAATAGTGAGTGAAGTGAAGTGTTCAGTGCAGTAAATACGCGCGACAGACGTTTCCGCGCGTGACAGTGCAGTGACGTTTACGCGTGTGACAGTGCAGTGACATTACCACGCGTGACAGTGCAGTGACGTTTCCACGCGCAAGACAGTGCAGTGACGTTTCCGTGTGTGTGACAGTACAGTGACATTCCCGCGTACGTACCTGTGACAACTGTGAGTACCCTAGAGTCGTAAATAAAGGCACTATTCCATAGGATTGGTGTTTCCTTTCCTATCCCCAACCCACTCTCGTGACAATTGGTGTCAGAAGTGGGATAGGAAAGATGCCGATCGTGCCTAGAAATGAGAGAGGGGTAACCACTCGAGCGGGAGCTGCAGCGGCAGAGGAACAATCGCCCGAGGAGTCCAACTCTGGCGGAGCTGCGACAACATCAGCCGCCGTCCCACCAGCCGCTCCATTGGAAATGAACGCGTTCCTGCAGCAGATTACTGCCATGATGCAAGAACAAGCACACCGCCAGGAGGAGCAAGCACGCTGCCAGGAGGAGCAAGCACGCCGCCAGGAGGAGCAAGCACGCCGCCAGGAGGAGCAAATACGGGCGCTGCAGGAGGAGCAAGCACGCCGCCAGGAGGAGCAAGCACGCCGCCAGGAGGAGCAAATACGGGCGCTGCAGGAGGAACAAGCACGCCGCCAGGAGGAGCAAGCACGCCGCCAGGAGGAGCAAATACGGGCGCTGCAGGAGGAGCAAGCACGCCGCCAGGAGGAGCAAATACGGGCGCTGCAGGAGGAGCAAGCATGCCGCCAGGAGGAGCAAGCACGCCGCCAGCAGGAGCAACTTCAGTCCTTTTCCAAAGATGTTTTGGCCGCGGTTCGGGCCAACACAGCCCGGATGGATGACTTCGAGAAGGAAGTTACAGAAGTAAAAGAGGAAGTTGCTGAAGTAAAAGGGACGCTTCAACAGCTTGGTAAGGAAGTTAAACTTCTCAAAGAGTCTGGCCCTGTCACTAGCTCTGTGGTCGCTCCTTTTACCAAAAATTTAAAGGTGCCACCCTACGACGGCAAATCCTCTTGGGCTGCTTTTAAATTGCAGTTGGAGACAATTAAAAAAGCCAGCCATTGGGATGAGCAGGAGGCGCAGTCTGCATTGACCCTGGCACTTCGAGATGACGCTCTGTCCGTATTGGAAGCACTCGGCGCTGGGAAGAAAGAGGTCACCTACGACGAACTCATAGGCGCTCTGGAAGCCAGATACGGTGACAGCCACCTGGAGCATGTATACAGGGCGCAACTCAAAGATCGTTGTCAACGGGCTAGCGAGACCTTACAACAGTGGTCCGTGGAAGTGGAAAGACTGGTCCGCAAGGCATATCATTCATCACCATCTGTCGTGGAGGAGATGCTCTTGCAGGTTTTTATTGATGGGATACGGGATCCCGAAGTCAGGGCGGCTGTACGACTGGAGCACCACACCACCTTGAAAGAAGCAGTGGCTCACGCTTTGGAAGTAGAAGCGGTTCGTCATGACTCACGAGCTCTAAGGCTTCGAGAGGTTGTAGTCACAGAAAACAGTAGACGACGACCCTACAACCCGATGTGCTATGAGTGTGGAGAGCGGGGTCATATTCGAAGCACTTGCCCGAAGCGTGAACGTACAACTTTCCGACGTCAAGTGGATGCAGCGGTTTCGACGTCGGAGCAGCCACAGGAAAAACTAAAGAAGGCCAGGGCTGTGGGGTGGGCGCTGGCCGGTAGTAGTAAAGCCCCAGAAATTCTTGTGAAGCAGACTAACGACGGAAATACTCTAGTGATAGACGGTTTAGTCAATGGGAAACCTTGCCAGTTGACATTAGACACTGGTGCTTCACGGACAGTCATTAGCAACTACAGACTTAAGGACATTGGAGGTCGGTATATTCAAGCGAATAAAAATATCAAGTTAACTACTGCTACCGGCCAACGAATCCCATCTGAAGGAGAAAAAATTGTAGCCATTAAGATCGGGGCAACACTTTATTGGCAAAGAGTGGTCGTCGCAGGCATCTCCGACGATTGCATTATTGGTTTGGACTTTCTACAAAATCATCAATGCAATATTGACTTGAAAAATGGTGTTCTAAAACATGGCAATGATGAAATTCCGATGAAAGGAGGAAATTTTGGTAAGGTGTTATGTTTGAGAGACACTGTCCTTAGTCCTAGATCCCAAACGACGGTCCCTGTTATGCTACCGCCTAATAATGGAAGCGGACCGCGGAGATGTGCCATTATAGAGGGAGGAATCTCAGACGCATCATGGATTCCGGCTAGAACCTTAGTTGGAAGTGGTCAAGTTGCGTTGGTACCTGTTCTGAATCCTCATGACGTGGAGCAAACACTGCGAAAGGGAACGATTGTCGGAAACTGTGATGAAGTAGCCTGGTTGAGGAAGTGTGAAGAGGGGCAAAAGCGGAAAATTACGAATCAGGAAGAAAATGTCACAAGGCTTCTGGAGGGTTGCAAGGGTAATCTTACTAAATTGCAATTAATAAAAGCAAGGAACTTGTTCACGCCATATCGCCCTTTTTACATCATATACTCTTTCGTTCATTTCATTCTCATCTATGGCCTGCTTGTCAAGAAGAAAGAAGAATTTAGTCTGATCGCAACATCGGCGCGCACAACACCCGCATCGCTAAAAGTGTAAGGCTGCAGCCTGAAAGTACCAGTACGTGTTTCTGATCAGGTGAGCAGGCCTACATAATTCATTCATTACCTTATTACAGTCCACTACGCAACGCATACGCTGAACCATTATTGGCTCCTATCGGCCGGATTATCCGCTATACTATCCCGCATATCCCACTATTTTATCCCAGTTTCGCATTCGCATTTTCATATTTTCTATTTTCGCATTTTCGCATACCTATTGTAATTTTTATCGATTGATTTGATTGTCATTTTCTCTGTCAGTCATCCAATTGACATTTTAATTTTCCATTTGTTTCGTATTTGAAATTTGAAAATTTTGAACATATCATATGTTTCAAACCGCTGTCATATATAAGGCCTGTTTTACATGTAAACATTATAAGGCTATTTTCTTACAAATAATAAAACCGCTTTTGTCTTTGTTTTTTTAAATTTAGTTTCTTTCGCTTTTCTTTGTTCTGCTTTTATTTAACCGCTTCTATTAATTGTAAAAAAAAAATGGAAACTAAAGTTAAATTACTAACTGCTAAAAATGAGGCGTATTTTGCTCATATTACGCAGTTACATGACAGATCGAAAACCATATCTGGTATAGAAGGTTTGCGATCATCGGAATCGTTTCTCGCTGATACTGAGACATTGCCTACAATTCGTGCGGATTTCATTTTTAATTTAGATAAAATAAATGAAATTCTTTTAGAAAATAATAATGAATATACGCCCAATTATGGACCGCTTACTTCCTTTGAAGAAATTTATGCTCGTGTTCAGAGATTCAGATCGCTTCTTTTAACTTCTAAGAATAAAGACAGTGGTCATAAGAATACTAAGAGTGAGGTTACACTGGGCCCTAATATTAAACTACCACCAATGGTTTTAAAACAGTTTAATGGGTCTATAGAATCTTGGCCGTCTTTTTATGAATGTTTTAAAGCTAGTATTCATGATAATCCAGATTTGACTGACGGGCACAGAATTCATTATTTAATAGGCCAACTTACGGGTTCCGCTCTTAAAATTACCGCTGGAATTGTGCCTTCTGCTGAAAATTACCAAAGCATTTGGAATAGCCTTGTTAGTAAATATCAGGACAAGCGTGCATTAGGCTCTCACTACTTATCGCTTTTACTTAATATTAAACCCGCTCTTAATAACTCCGCTTCGCTAAACAATTTCATAGAGTCTTATTCTGCGGCAGTTTCAGCGCTTGAACAGTTGCAAATTCCAGATTTAAAAGATTTTATGTTTCTAACGATCGCCTTACGCAAGCTTGATCCAAATATCGCACAAGCTTTTGAAATGCATTTCCGCGATAAAGAAATACCTTCATATAAGGAGTTTTCCGGATTTATAAAAGGACAAGTTAAAATTATAGATCGCACTTCTAATGTTTCGCGCATGTTTCATGTAAATAATAATAACACTTTCGCTGACCTAAGCAACACACAGGGCTCGGGTGAGCACGCTCATAAGTCTAACCTAAACCGTCCTATCATACTTCAGTCTCAAACATTGCTAACTAGCAGGCCGAAGACTGGGTGTGCTTTGTGTAATAATTTAACGCATTCTCAATTATACTTTTGTGACGCATTTATAAATATGTCTACTGAAGATCGCTTAAATTTCGTTAAAAAGAAACGCGGATGTATCAATTGCTTAAGTTTGATGCACAATACCGCTAAATGTAAATCGAGTCATTCATGTAAGACTTGCGGCAAACGTCACCATACGCTTTTACATTTTATTGAAAATCAAAAAACTAATGACATGCATGACACTCCTTCTTCCTTGCCTTCTAATCCATCGCTTATTGCCGTTGATGAACAACCTGATACTATTAAAGAAACACCCGCTGTTGAAGTTGTTAGCGCTCCCATGTCGCTGTGCGCTCGAAATGGAAATACATGCCAGACGACTATTTTATTGTCAACTGCGCAAGTGAAGGTGGAAGGTGGAAACAAACAAAAGCATACTGTCAGATGTCTTCTTGATAACGCTTCGCAAAATAATATAATAACGCTTGCTTCTTGTAAACGTTTGAATTTAAAGATTATTCCTTTACCGAACTCTTACATAAAAGGTATCGGAAGTGTTTCTCAAACTGTTCTAGG
This sequence comes from Acrobasis consociella, assembly GCA_963555685.1. Lineage (NCBI taxonomy): Eukaryota > Metazoa > Arthropoda > Insecta > Lepidoptera > Pyralidae > Acrobasis > Acrobasis consociella. The sequence goes on from OY743115.1 coordinate 1,342,734, forward strand.
TTACGTAGAAGTACGTTTATACGCTCATAATAACTTAAATTATTACTTAGATACAACCGCATTTGTGTTGAACAAAATTACGGATTCCTTACCAAGTAATAAGGTGGACGCTAATATAATTCAACATTTAGTCCATGTACCGCTAGCCGATCCCGTATGGCATAAGCCAGGTGACATCGATTTGCTTCTAGGAGCAGAGCTGTTTCCGCATATATTAATGAGTGGTAGGATTATTGTTCCACCTGCACCTCCAGCGATAGAAACAGTATTTGGCTATGTTTTTATGGGAGAAGTTCCCATTTTACCAGACGCGTCTCAACCCTCTAATTCTTCGCATTCCCATACATCGTATACATTGTTTACACAGTTTAATAAGTTAAATATTGATAAATCGCTTCAGAAAAATCTACCTCTATTCTGTGAGCTTAAGAAAGTACCTTCTGGAAGGTTCTCTAGCCACAAAGATAAAGAATTAGAGGAAAAATCTTCTATGATATCACGTTAACGCATAGGTTGTCACTGTGTTGCATTGCCCTTCAAGAGTTACATAGACAAACTGAAAGATTTTAGGGTGATGTGATACAACAGTGTTGTTCTCGCTTGAATAAAAAAAATAATTCCGCTCGCTTTAATATATAATAAATAACTTACGCGTTTTATGATATTGTCTCTAATTTTTGAATTAAACTATTTCGATGGTCTAACGCTTTAGAAAACAATTATTTTAAAATTTGCTTATTTTAAGAAAGATGTAAGTTATATTTACATATCTTGCAAACAAGACAAAAGTGGCTAGTTATTATGAAAATAATATTTAACTATTTTAACGCATCAATAACATGATGTTATCTCGCTTGACTGCTTTTCTATTTTATATTCCGTATTTAAGGACCTTTATCATTGTTTCATTAAGCGGTCAGTGGTAAAACTTTATATACTTCCTTCTCAGTAAATTCACTTATTACTTTCAACGCTTTGATTCTCAACTTAATCCTACTCTTTTTCGCTTTCACGCATTTATTTATCTTCTTGATTTCTTGACTTCTTGAAACGCTACGCATTGTCAAGGCCGGGGAGGATGTTCACGCCATATCGCCCTTTTTACATCATATACTCTTTCGTTCATTTCATTCTCATCTATGGCCTGCTTGTCAAGAAGAAAGAAGAATTTAGTCTGATCGCAACATCGGCGCGCACAACACCCGCATCGCTAAAAGTGTAAGGCTGCAGCCTGAAAGTACCAGTACGTGTTTCTGATCAGGTGAGCAGGCCTACATATATCATTTCATTACCTATTACAGTCCACTAACGCATCCGCTGAACCAGAACTTCTTGTTGAAATATAGCAATTTATTCTCTAAAAATGATGGAGATATTGGCAGAACCGATTTGGTAAAACATAAAATTGATACCGGGGATACAATACCTATTCGGCAGAGACCAAGACCTGTTCCTTTTGCCCGTGAGCAGGAAGTTGAAGACATGATCCAAGAGATGAAGAAGAACGGCGTGATAGAACCTTCATCAAGCCCATGGTGCTCTCCGATTGTGTTAGTAAAGAAGAAGGATGGATCGACTAGGTTCTGTGTAGACTATCGGCGATTGAACGATGTAACTAAAAAGGACAGTTACCCACTTCCAAGAATCAATGACACTTTGGATTCACTTTGTGGCATGACTTGGTTCTCTACTCTTGATTTAAAAAGTGGGTATTGGCAAGTAGATTTGGATCCTAAGGATAAAGAGAAGACTGCGTTTTCAACCGGCAAGGGTTTATGGCAGTTCAAAACTATGCCATTTGGACTATGTAACGCGCCAGCAACATTTGAAAGGTTGATGGAACATGTGCTGGCAGGTATGTTAGGAGAAACCTGTTTGGTCTATTTAGATGACATCATTATAATGGGGAGAGATTTTGATGATCATCTCAAGAAGCTTGAAAGTGTGTTTTCAAGACTACAGAGTGCAAATTTGAAGCTAAGTCCAAAGAAATGTTCATTTTTCCAACGTCAGGTCAACTACTTGGGACACGTTATTTCGGAACAAGGTATTGCAACTGACCCATCTAAAATAAGTGCAGTAAAAGATTGGCCAACGCCAACAGATAAGACACAGGTGCGAGCATTCTTGGGTCTATGCTCTTACTATAGAAGATTCGTAAAAGGGTTTTCCGATATCGCTAAGCCTTTACATCGGTTGACTGAAGAGAAACGAGCATTTTCTTGGGATGAAGATTGTGAGCAAGCTTTTCAGGACCTCAAAATGCGTCTATGTGAAACCCCTATCCTCGGATATCCTGACATGGAAGGCAAGTTTATTGTGGACGCTGACGCAAGTAACACCGGAATTGGAGGTGTTCTATCTCAACAGAGAGGAGATCAGGAAGTAGTAATCGCCTACTTCAGCAAATCTCTTTCAAGGCCAGAGAGAAATTACTGCGTAACTCGCAGAGAATTGTTGGCTGTGGTCAAGACATTGCAACATTTTAAGAAATATTTGCTTGGTCGCAAATTTCTGATAAGGACTGATCACGCTGCATTGAAATGGTTATTGGAATTCAGAAATCCTGAAGGGCAGGTAGCCAGGTGGATTGAGCTACTCCAAGAGTATGAGTTTGAAATTGAACATCGAGGAGGGAAGAGTCATGGCAATGCGGATGCTCTGTCTCGAAGACCTTGCCTGGAGGACTGTAAACATTGCAATCGGCAGGAAGAGAAGGAAAAAGTAAACATCCGGCTAATCCGTACTGATTCCATAGATGAAAATTGGACTGACGACGCCATGAAAAAGGCTCAGGAAGATGATAAAGATTTTCAACCACTATTGAACTGGCTAAGAAGTGGAACTAAACCAAAATGGTCAGAAGTGGCCAAATACAGTACGGCCACAAAGAGTCTTTGGGCGCAATGGGATAGCCTGGTGTTACATGATGGATTACTCTACAGGAAATGGGAAAGTACTCAAGGTAAAGATTGCCATCTACAATTGGTCGTCCCCAGAGAGAAGGTAAGGGAGATTTTAAAAACTTTTCATGATGGTACTTCCGGCGGACACCTGGGGATAAGAAGAACCCTCACAAAAATTAAAGAACGTTTCTACTGGTTACACTGCCGAGATGATGTAGAAGACTGGTGCCGTAAATGTCAGAGTTGTGCGGCAGTTAAGGGACCACAGACTAGAAGCAGAGGAGCCATGAGGTTGTATAATGTCGGAGCTCCTTGGGAACGAGTAGCTCTTGACATAGCCGGACCGTTTCCAATTACGAATGCTGGCAACCGGTACATTTTGGTAGTTATGGACTACTTCACGAAATGGCCTGAAGCATTTGCACTACCTAATCAGGAGGCTACCACCGTAGCGACAAAGCTTGTGAACGAAGTATTCTGTAGATTTGGTGTGCCATTGGAGATGCACAGTGATCAGGGTCGAAACTTTGAATCACAAGTATTCCGAGAAGTCTGTGAAATCATGGGAATCCATAAGACTCGGACGACGCCGTATCACCCGCAGTCAGATGGAATGGTTGAGAGGTTTAACCAAACATTGGAACGGCATCTGGCAAAAGTAGTAGAAAGCCATCAGAAAAACTGGGACGAGTATATTGCGCTGTTCCTCTTATCTTATAGGACTGCGGTGCATGAAACCACTACAGTTACTCCAGCATATGCCAATTTTGGAAGAGAACTGAAATTGCCAGCTGATTTGTTATCAAGTTGTCCACCAGATACCCCAAAAGGAATAACCGACTACGCTAATGACCTTCGGATTAAGATGGTTGACGTCTATGAGCAGATTAGAGAGGCTGGGCTTAAAGCTAGTGAACGGATGAAGACTCGTTACGATCGAAGAGCTAATGGCCTCAGCTTCGAGGAAGGAACACTGGTTTGGCTTCATAATCCGGTGAGGAGAAAAGGGAAATCTCCGAAGCTACAACCAAGTTGGGAAGGACCTTACAAAATTGTCACCAGAATTAACGACGTGACCTACCGGATTCAGCGTAATCCTCGCAGTCCTCTCAAAATAGTTCATGTGGATCGATTGGCACGTTATCATGGAAGCAATAATGATCGGGACGATCATGTCTTGAGAGGGGGCAGTGTCGCGTAGGTCGATAAGTGATAATGACAATGTCAACGTCACAAATTCAAACTAGGAGAATTCATCTAAAGAGAAATTTCGTCACTCACGTCAGCACACGATTGGCCTAGCGGTCTTGGTGTTGGACTGTGAATCCATAGACCCCAGGTTCAAATCACAGTCATGTATAGTGTTTTTGAAGTTTTGTAAGACGTTTCTAGATAACTCTAGATTAAATTGAAATGAAAATACGGGCCAGAAATAAAAGAAGACAAAAGAAAATTTATGACTTAAGTTTAGAACTTTGATGCGATATTGTTCGCATCCAGTGGGTATATAAGCAGAACAAGGCGCGGCCTACGCCAGTTTAGTTTGAAAGTAAAATCCGAAGAAGGAAGAAGGAAGAAGAAAAAGGAAGAAAAGTAAAAGTGGAAGTAGTGAGTAAAAAGTAAAGTGTAATAGTGAGTGAAGTGAAGTGTTCAGTGCAGTAAATACGCGCGAGAGACGTTTCCGCGCGTGACAGTGCAGTGACGTTTACGCGTGTGACAGTGCAGTGACATTACCGCGCGTGACAGTGCAGTGACGTTTCCACGCGCAAGACAGTGCAGTGACGTTTCCGTGTGTGTGACAGTACAGTGACATTCCCGCGTACGTACCTGTGACAACTGTGAGTACCCTAGAGTCGTAAATAAAGGCACTATTCCATAGGATTGGTGTTTCCTTTCCTATCCCCAACCCACTCTCGTGACAATTTTACATAATTACTGCTGTCCCTAGATGACAAACATTGAGCTACGTTAGCTATTATATCAACTCACTTGATAAAATCTATTCAAGTTTTAACATTTTGATGATCAGAAAAATTATTATCTAATAAAGATTTTGTCTAATATCGTGGACATTCCTGACTCGAACATAATCAAGCGTTAGGCTGAAAACCACGAGAGACTCGACAATTATGTTTTAATTACTAACAACTGCCTGCCGCGCAAAGGAATTCCACACCTATTTCCAGGTTGATTTGGTCGGAAATCATGTGCACAGTCAAAGGGCCCACAATTAGTGTTAACGCTTTATTGAATAGGACCACACCACAGAATTAATATAAATATTACATACAGAACGGGATCTCCTAGGTTCCCGCGCAATAGGGAAATTGATTAATCACAATGCTCGAAATCTCCACTCCGCTGTTTAAATTGAAGCGGAGCGGAGATTTCGAGCATTGTTATTGGTCAATTTCTCTCCTCTCCGCTCTGCTCCGCTTCAGTGGAAACGCAGCCATATGCATCCCCTTTCCCCGTCCTCGCACCTCTCCCCCGTTCTCGGCGTGTAGAGGCGGCTGCAGGCACCTGTACTGATTAAGTGACCACTGACCACATATAGTACTTAATTGAATATAGGGTTGCCAGGTCGCCAAACCTAAAAGCCGGACAGACCAGCCAGTTTGGCCGGACATTTGGGTAGAAAAGCCGGACACCCTACATTATTCAGGATTTTGTCTCAGCATTAGGTACAACAAAAAAAAATGTATGTAAAACCAAGCTTTTTTGATTATTATCATAAATCTTGCCGCCACGCAAGGCAACGTACGGCACGTGCGCTATCAATCGAGGAATGAACAATAACGCAGGAGCGCAGGGGGGCGGGCGACAGGCTGCAGCGGGGCGCCCCTCGGCCTGCGTGAGCGACTGACGCGACATTTGACTCTCGTCGCCTGCGCTCGGCCGCGCTCGGCGCTTTTAATGAAATGTAAAAAGCCTAACAAAAACTGGACAGGCCGGACACGCTCTAATTTGGCCGGACACGCAACCAAAAAGCCTGACTGTGTCCGGCTTTATCCGGACGCCTGGCAACGCTAATTGAATACATGTATTATTGTTCAAACCGCAACATACATTATACTCGCCTCATTATAAATGACTTGAAAAAGAGACTTTTGATATTGATGTGCATGCATTCTTTTGGAAAAAAATCCGAAAGCACACCCCGGGCACCAAAGCAGCACGGTTGAGAATGCAAAATGAACGCGCTATCATTTTTATTAAAATAGTGGGGTTTTGGGACCTAATGCAAAGCATGTTTGGAGTTTTTGACGCATTTCGCTTGTTTTTTGCACATTTATTCAGCTATATGATATTGCCTGAATATTATTAATTAACTAGAAAATAAATGTCAATAAGTAGGCCTTTCCTTCGCGTCGCGTCGGATTTTCTCGGCCGTGTCCTCTTTACGTCACACTTAGGTATAAACCGATGTCAGACAAAGGACAGAAGGTTCTGCCCACTGCCTGTCGACAACTTATTATTTTCAATGTAAAACATCTAATATTTTGCCTAAAAAGATATACTTTATTTTATTTAAAGGATGCCTGGCCTGTGGAATTCGAAATCATTAAAACCCACATGCTCTGCCAGCCCTTTTCAGTATAGGTTGTAAGTATAGTTATCCTAGTAATATATAATTATTGTTTCTACTCGTGTACTTATGTCTTTGAAATAGTCACGAACACTAATAACATTAATAATATACGATTTTAGGAAAGTCTATAGCCATAAACTCTTAACAGCACATGTGTCGTAATTTCAGAAGCTATAGACCTCGAACTTTTTTTATTTTAAATCTATCATTAACAGCTAGTCACTAGGAAGACGTCAATTTAAAATGCTATTTTGTAAAAATATTATTCCGGACGATAACTGTTCCCAGCCCTATGATCTAAGTTACCACCTTTGAAACTTTATGAAAATAGTTTAATTTAGTTTTAAGAATAAATTACCTATACTTTCCATGTTTAATAGTACTTATGTACCTACGTTGTAAAAAGGACTAAAAACATTAAAATGGACAGATAAAAAATATCCAGGTCACTTTAATAACCTATGATAGATAACAGATAATAAATAAATAGAAAATATTGGAAATGGGGGATTTCCAAAATTTTCCACAAACTGACCTATATTTCATATAGTTAACTTATATTTTATATTAGCTTCGTACACAGAAATTTCCCCAAATCCGAAAATTCACCAGCCCAACATCATGGATATTGGAAACAAGTTGGATAATCTGAAAATGCGTAGATTTACATAACTAAACAAAGCCTTCGCACTAATCTGTTTAACAAGAGCTTATCGGCTAAAAATCAGATTTCCCAGTTTAATATTCAATCAATTAATGAACGGGGTGGTAAGAGAAAGCTGTAATTTCTTGTAATTTCAATAAATTATAAATCATACCTACATATAAAATACTATCGCGTCGTTAACGTAGGTACAGTACCTAATACGTCACAAATTTGCTAGCATGGTACAAATTGACAAAGTAATATTAAAACAAGACTGCTACAAGGAGTCGTGGTAAAGCCCCAGTTCTTCATCTTAGTGTGTTTCCGGTGCTGCTGCAGCCGAGGTGCTTTGGATTCCAAGGTGCGCTTTTCAGATTTTCCTAATCCAAATGTAAACGCATGTCAATGTTTACCCAGGGATGTCAAAGACCTTGCAAAGTGGAGAAGAAACAGCCGAAACAGTTTAAATTATTAAAACTAACGTGAGAACAGTTTAAACGGTTTATTCACTTTGAAAGTCTGCTACTGGCCGACGTTTGTTTGAGGTCTTCATCATGGCGAATGTGACTAAAGGACGCGAGTCTCCTCGAGACACACTTCGTCACCGCTACGTAAGATAACCCGATTAATTCATACCAATAACAGTATAAATTATTTGATTTGACTATTTGATAACCGTCCCGCCCACTGCCACTGTGCATACCTAAATTGTAGAAGCGATTGGTCATTTTGGAAATCTTTGGGTGAGGTCTATGTCCAGCAGTCAAGTCAAGTCAAGTCAAATTCATTTATTTATCTTTGGATATTTGTATCACTTGATAATTGTCACTTTTTTTCCTTTCGATTTCTTATAAGGTTAATGTTGACGTCAGATCAATTACTTATAGCTAAGTTTACTGCCGCTTCCAAAGCGCAAGTACAGAAGAAACGGTAACAAACTGTACTGCAGCATTTTCTTCAATAACGTCAACTTACAATTATGGTGTAAGTGGACGTTATGCGGATGAAATGATAAAGGTGATGATGATATGACCGTCCGCCTGCCTGACGCTCAACCGTCTTTGGAAAATATGTTTAACCTCAGTATAAGTCATCTACTAGATATAACCTAAAAAGAACCCAAAGACGCAAAACCCAAAGGGGCCTAAATCAATATAAAAATATACTTACACAACAAAAAAAATACAAAAATCATTTATTTAACGAGAAACTTAATACACCGTATGATTAACAATGATTCCCGCACTAGGCACAAGCCTGTATCGCGGGCAATCAGAAGGATTAACAAAAATAAGCACTTATACATTTAAAGGACGAGCGGCGGGGAAAATTAAAGTTTAAATTTAAAAACAAAGTAAAACAATGTACCTGCATTAAATCTAGCGCATTTGAATAAAGAAAAAAAGAATGTACAAAATATGTTTGCATAAAAAATATTCTGATTAATAGAAAATAGAAACATCAGCTAAAGAAAACAAACTATATGCTCAATTATAAAGGGGGAGGGGTACGATGTGTGTGTTGCATGAGGGTGTGAGGGTGTGTGTGTTTGTGTGTGTGTGATGTTGTGGATATGAGTGTTTGTTTATATGATCCTTTTTAGTAGCGATTCAGTCTCATCATAATTTAAGGTCTTAAGCCAGGAAATAATCATTAATTTCGCTTAGGCAAGACAACGTTTCAATATTTAACTTTTATTTATTTGTATATAGGTTGATATGTAAATATTGTATCTTCTTTATTTAAATAAACTAAATTGGCACTACTTAATCATATTATTATAAGGTTTGCTGAAAACAATTCCCAGGATTGGTTCTGGTCTGTCTTTTGGGTTGCGGAGGTCAGACGGCAGTCGCTCTGTGTAAAAACCAGTAACCTCGTCAAAAAAACTGCCTCAGTGGTGTAGTGGTTAGAGCGTTCGGCTCATACCCGTAGGTCGCGGGTTCGATTCCCGGCGGGGGCAATGACTTTGTGTTGTTGCCCTAGTTTGGTTAGGACAGTATAGGCTGATCACCTGATTGTCTGATAAGTAAGATGATCCGTGCTTCGGAGGGCACGTTAAGCCGTCGGTCCCGGTCACTGTCTTTGACATTGGTCGTTACCTGAAACCATGTCAGAGGCCTTTAAGGCGGTTTAAAAACTCTGACACTAGTGTTAGTCACTAACACATACGATAAGAAGAAGACCTCGTCAAATTACCTAGGTTAGTTAGCGGACCCCGGGCTCTGAAGCGTTACCGCTGAGAATGCAACCAGGAATACGCGAGGACGATGATAATGACTTATACTTAACTAAACTTACGTACAAATAGCGACTAAAAAGGTATTCACAAAGTTATTGATATTCTCTATCACAGACGAACTTGCTCCCCTCGACAATTTACTCTAAGTTACGGAAGTGTTAACAATATTTGAAACATCGAAAGTCTAAACTGCGACGCAACGGAGCGCATGATAAGTAGACAACTTTATTCTGCTCAAGACGTCCACAGAAAAAGGGACCAAAAAGTACTTACTAAATAGATTTTTATTGACATAGCTTTATTGCCATATAGATTGACTGCCTCCGTGGTCTAGTAGTCAAGCCGTTGGCCCTGTGATCCGAAGGTCAAGGGTTTAAATCCCACTAGGAAGCATGCTTTGTGAAAAGTTGTTTTCAGTCTGGTTATGATGTTGCAGGCTTGAGTCATCGGATTATCCGAAAAGAAAGATGATTCTGTGTTTCAGAAGGCAACGGAATACCATCTAGCTAGCGTTTGCTCAATCCTATCCAAGGATTGGTTCTGGTCTACCCTTTGGGTTGCGGAGGTCAGACGGCAGTCGGTCGTTGTAAAAACCATAGTAACCTCGTCAAATCACCTATGTTAGGTAGCGGACCCCGGGTTCTGAAGTGTTACCGCTGAGGATGCAACGGTGAATACGCTCGGATGATGATGAGTGCCATATAGATCACAGACGGGACTTGAGGAGCTCAAGAATATTCTATGCTACTTGTGGTCACCCAACTTCCGACTACGTCCGAGGACGAAAAAGATGAGCTCAGACTTTTTAAAAAGAAAAATCTTACTTGAAAAATCTGACACCAGTGTGTGTACACACGAAAAACAAACTCTATCATTAGTGTTGCCGAAAAATCAACAGTTTTACAATCTGTAGTTTTAATTGAAAAATGCCAAACTATGAATCGGTGACGACGAACAAAATACCGATACCTAGTTAATGAAACGCAATACTATCGATAGTTTGTTCGTCGTCAGGATCGATACTATTGCTAGAACATGTTTATGTAGGCATGTTCGTTTTTTTTATAGATTTTTATCTTGTATAGATATTTATTGTTGTATTGTACACGCTTCTTTTTTAGGGTTCCGTAGTAAACAAGGAACCCTAATAGTTATGCCATGTCTGTCTGTCTGTCTGTCTGTCCGTCCGCGGTCCTACTCAGAAGCTATAAGTACTAGAAAGCTGTAATTTGGCATGGATATGTATATTAATCATGGCAAAAAAGTCGTAAAATAAAATATAGAAACAAATTTTTTTTTAGGGTAGCTGCCATACAAGTGATGAGGAAGTCAATATTTTTTTTCTCTACAAACACATTGTCTGGGGTATCGTTGAATAGGTCTTTCAAAAATATTGTCAGCTTGAGAACACCATTTTTCAATTTAGGGATCCGTGTCTGAAATATTTAGGTTTAAAGTGAATTTTTTTGTTAAAGTCACGTGTCCCCCCCCCCCCCCATCTATTTGCTAAACGGTCATATATGGACACGTGAAAAAATCACAGATATAGTTTATATAGTGTAGTTTATAGGAAAACTATCAGAGCTAAGTAGAGTTAACAAATTAAAAAGTTATAGGCGATCAACTTATAAAATGTACTCGAAAAGGAAAATTTCATACAAATTCAATAGATACTTAGACGTTTAGTGGCATGAACTCAAAGTTGGCATTAACAACTACGGAATCCTAAACTGCGCGTGGCCCGACACGCACTTGGCCAATTATTTCCATTTCTTCTCGCAGGTGTACTGGATGAAATTTCTTCATAAATAAGTAGGTGCACCTATGTGCTATGTTTACTTAAGGTTTTATTGGTAATTTTTTTAGATGTACATGAGCTAATCATCACCATTATCATTACGTATTTTAGTATCCACTGCAGAAACATGACCCTCTCTGTACTACCACAGCCATACTTGGCCAGCCAGAGCAGCCAGATAGTCTAAGATCCCGATATAGAACGACCTTCACCGACATGCTTATTTGATTAAACGTATTTTATGTTTAATTTAATATGTCAATAAAGATATTGCATATGGGTTGCCTGACAAATTTCAGTCCAGGATATGTTTTTTTTTATATATTTCACCGGCTTGCTTATTAGACGAATTCTATACCAATCGAAAGTATGAAGCCCATAGAATACGGAAACGTTAGGTTGCGTAATCTATTCCGGTCACAAGCCTTGGGTTGCCAGGTATAAACAGGTAAATCGACAGATCTAGCATTTTGCACCGGTGTGATTATTAAATTAAAATTAAATGAAAATAAAGTTTATTTTATTATAAACACGGTGATATAAGGTTGCCTGCGAAAAATCAGTCCCGAATACCGGTTGTCGAACTTTGAAAATTGAAATATTGCTGCGAGTAAAAAAATGCGATTGCCACGGTGGTCGTCAAAAATCTATATCTATACATATAATAAAACAGTAAAAAAAGTGTGTCTGTACATTAAATATATTTCCAAAAAAAATATTGGGGGCGATGGAGACGTAGTAATAGAGTAAGAATTTTAAAAAAAATGTCTGTCTGATTGTCTGTTTGTCTGTATGTCTGTTTGTCTGTTTGTACACGCTACTCTCCGGAAATACTGGACGGATTCGAATGAAACTTTTATAGTTATATAGCTATTAAGCCTGGGCAACATATAGGGTATAAATAATTATGGAAAATGGAACGCCTGATGCAGAACCATAATGGTCCAGCTAAACTATAAAAGATATAAAAATGCCGCCTTAGTAAAAGTTGTTCAACCTGATGAGCATTTTCCAGAGACATAAAGTCCACGAGAACGAAGTCGCGGGCTTCGGCTAGTAAATAAATAAATAGACTATCAAGCGGCAACATTATCTATTAGTAGCAGTAGAGTAGCACATCACTACCTCGCCGAAAGACAACAAGAAATGTAAGTTAGGAGCACGCGCCAAACTTTGGCAGCGTCACTGTCCTTGGTGGAAAACAAAGCCGTAAAGTTGCAACTTTAATGTTTAGCCGACTTGGAATAAGGCTAGGCATGTTTGTCGAGGTCCCTGCCGGTGTATGTACAATATGAATGTACTGTGCGGTTTCGAGATATGAATTCTTACAAAAACACCATGTACAAGATTGCATCGTTGACACAGAATTAATATAAATATTACATGCAGAACGGAATCTCCTAAAGTCCGGCGCAATACGCGTCCTTCTGTCTCGTTCTCGCCATGGTATAATAAAATAAGGTATTCTCTTCCCGTGACAGCTGATGACGTAGGTGGAACTTGACTAGGTAGGTCATCAGTTTGATGTGCTGCCACTGTGTGAAATTGAATTACCCGAGCGTAATGCATTTTTGAACTTTATATACCAATTTCGAATTAATAATCCATTATATCAATTTATAAAATATTGAATTGATGAATCACGCGAGAATCGCGAGATATTATCTAGCTAAGTTACTTATTATCTATTTTATTTAATATTTATGAACTAATTGTTGAAAGTCCTTAAATTTACTGAAAAGAACAATCAGTGGCAACACTTTCGTGACGTAGTCAAGTTCCATCTCGGGAAGAGAATACCTTATTTTATTATACCATGGTTCTCGCTATGTCGAGGCGGCCAGGCGCCCTCAGCCGCCCGCTTAACACCCCACTCGTATGGTATTCGTAGTTTTATTCTCTGCAAATTTTGCAAATTAGCAAATGTACGAAAATTATACAGCGCATTCAAATTTCGTGTGACGTCACGATCAGCTAACTACGATTTTTGACCAAACACCCGGTCGAAGCGATATTTGTGAATCTTTACTTCTTTGCAAAATGAAAAATATGGATCCTATATTTTTGGATAATCTAATTGACGGACTAAAAAAAATAATATCACATAATGGGACGCGAAAAGTATTTTTAAGTAACAATCCTTTAAATTGAAAGTAAGTATTGCTTTCTTACTATTCGTAGCTATAGATACCTATCGCTAACTACAATATGTATACGATCTGCGTAGGTAGTAAGATTGCGGAGAGGTTATTAAGGTCGGGTGCTGCCTACCTGACCTCAAAATCCGCCGTACCTATAACAAGGTAATAAAGAATTCCCGCACCGTGTCAAGCGATCGCCTATCACTCGAACCTATCTGAACCTTACGCTGATACTTGTTACATTGCTGGTAAATCTGATAATGCAATGAAGTAATGTATTACGTGTAACAAGCGAATTCACTACTTAATATGTAAAAGCCATAAAATTCACTCCACACATATAATTGACCTGGTTCTTGGTTTATCTATACAAAACGTGGAAGAGACATAACCGTAATAAGTCGAACCACAGGCTATTCTAGACCCATAGAAGTAGAATTTTTTTACTGCGTAAAAAGACCACACTATCCGAGTGCGACAGATAATATGATAAGTGTCATCTTTATAAGAGCAAAAGAGATAGCATCAATTTGACAATGAGACAAGTTTTCATATAAAAAATGTCACCCATTGTCACCCTGGCTCGAACATCGTTACACGAAAATTTAATTTTTCAAATTGTAAACTGTGTTAATTTATAAGTTATCTTATACTGGAAAGATGGTATCGTACTGCTTTACCCATAGTTTGTGTAGTCGGTACAAATACAACCCATAAAAAGTTACACAGAAATATTTCGTTTCTGGTCACATTTTACAATACTCTATATCCATCTTATACCTTCTAAATCTATGACTAGACCACTATAGTATCATCATTATCGTCAGCTCTCAACGACCCACTGCTGGGCATAAGCCTCCTTTTGTCTGCGCCACTGAATCCTATCCCTAGCCTAAGCTATCCAGTTTTTTCCACTAATCCGCTCGACCCACCTAGCTGCCGGACGCCCAACACTTCGTTTCCCAATCCTGGGGTACCACTCGGCGATAGCACTATAGTATAACGATAATAAAATAACAGAAAAAAAAATAGACATTCTCATACTTGAATTGCCCCGCCGGTTTTTTTTAGTTTTTTATAATACGATAGTGATCTAGAGGTAGTACGATTTTATGACGGGCGTGTCCCTTCCACGTTGTTATATTATTTGTTATAAATAATAACACAAATCTCGATCTTAGCTTACTTTGTTTGTGTGTTTGGTCCCTATTTTATTATTAATATCTAATTTGTGTGCGCGAATTGTGGAAGCCAAGCAGCGAATAAAAACCTGATCTATAAATGGACTTTTCTTGACTGTACCTGTTCTCAACTCAAGGGGAGCTAAGACTCTTCAACTTTTTTAACAGCCTAATATTTTATATTTTCCTCAGATATTTCCTTGTTTATGAAAGGACTGAATAGCAACTATTCCTTTCACGTATTTTATGAGCGAAAAAGCATTGAAAAATACTTTTTCAAAAGGAAACTTCTGCTTTGATCATTAAAATACTTACCTATTTAAGAAGCCGCGACCAACCTACGCAGTTCGCCCACGTATACGGTACGTCGTATATTAATCAGAACGTGGAAATAACCCTCGCAAAATCGATGCCGCCTCTATCAATTAGACAGCTCTATTTATAGATTATCAGATGCCCGGCGATAATGTTGATAGACATACAGATACATTAAAACGTTTTTATCCCTGACGGGGTAGACCAGTGTTTCCCAAAGTGGGCGATAACGCCCCCTTGTGGGGGCTGCAGGTCTCAAGGGGGGCGGTAAGAGACCCAGAAAGAAAATGTTTTTTTTTTTTGCTAGGAGCTTTATTTAGCTAGGAGGCCTCTTAAACAACGACTGCAAGAGCTCTCGACTCAACAACAACTTGTGAACATTAACTAATATGAATTAAAAGATTGCTCAAACTTGGTTCTATATTTCTCTCCGCGTAGTTCATATATCTGTCCTATTTTATTGAATATAGAAAAAATGAAAATCATGTCAATCGGTCGCTCCGTTTCGTAATGAAAGTAGACACAAACAAACAAATAAAAAGGCAACAGACACACTTTCGCATTTTAATAGTTATTAGTACTCGTAGATATCTATCATGTTTTAACAAGTTTTTGTTAAATAACCCGAATTGTGCATTCCTGTATCAGTTGGCTGGTTTTTAAATAGGTGAAAAAATGGGGGCGCTAAAAAAATATTTATTGTCAAAGTGGGCAGTAGACAAAATAAGTTTGGGAACCACTGGGGTAGACGGAGGCGTTAAGATGGAATAGGGGATCGAAATAGTGTTGCTAACCGCATCGCTTATTAACATCAATCGTAGAGTAGGTACTAGAGTACTGTATTCAGATCTCGCCCATTCCCTTGATCGGCTTATACGATCTGTGCGGAAAGAAAATTCGCTGGTACATTATACTTGTACTCATAAACAATATCAAATGTTTGCTATAGCTTTGTTGTACGTTATCTTACCTTCGAAAGAGTATCTTACTGCTTTTTACCGACTTCGTGTAGTAGGTACAAATGCAGCTATTTAAAGTCACGTAAAAATAATTTATTTCTGGCTCTTTACAACACGCTATGACTATCTTGTACCATTATGGCTCCTCTATCGACTAGTGAAAACGGCGCCCCGCATGCGTTACGGAAATCTCTCGCACACCGAATTCGAGCTACATCAACTAGTGAAAACGGTCACCATGCTTACCCTATTGCATGCGTTTCAGAAATTTCCCGCATTCGGAATGCGAGCCAGAGCAATGAAAATGAGCCGAGATCTATGGACTGACGACGCCATGAAAAAGGCTCAGGAAGATGATAAAGATTTTCAACCACTATTGAACTGGCTAAGAAGTGGAACTAAACCAAAATGGTCAGAAGTGGCCAAATACAGTACGGCCACAAAGAGTCTTTGGGCGCAATGGGATAGCCTGGTGTTACATGATGGATTACTCTACAGGAAATGGGAAAGTACTCAAGGTAAAGATTGCCATCTACAATTGGTCGTCCCCAGAGAGAAGGTAAGGGAGATTTTAAAAACTTTTCATGATGGTACTTCCGGCGGACACCTGGGGATAAGAAGAACCCTCACAAAAATTAAAGAACGTTTCTACTGGTTACACTGCCGAGATGATGTAGAAGACTGGTGCCGTAAATGTCAGAGTTGTGCGGCAGTTAAGGGACCACAGACTAGAAGCAGAGGAGCCATGAGGTTGTATAATGTCGGAGCTCCTTGGGAACGAGTAGCTCTTGACATAGCCGGACCGTTTCCAATTACGAATGCTGGCAACCGGTACATTTTGGTAGTTATGGACTACTTCACGAAATGGCCTGAAGCATTTGCACTACCTAATCAGGAGGCTACCACCGTAGCGACAAAGCTTGTGAACGAAGTATTCTGTAGATTTGGTGTGCCATTGGAGATGCACAGTGATCAGGGTCGAAACTTTGAATCACAAGTATTCCGAGAAGTCTGTGAAATCATGGGAATCCATAAGACTCGGACGACGCCGTATCACCCGCAGTCAGATGGAATGGTTGAGAGGTTTAACCAAACATTGGAACGGCATCTGGCAAAAGTAGTAGAAAGCCATCAGAAAAACTGGGACGAGTATATTGCGCTGTTCCTCTTATCTTATAGGACTGCGGTGCATGAAACCACTACAGTTACTCCAGCATATGCCAATTTTGGAAGAGAACTGAAATTGCCAGCTGATTTGTTATCAAGTTGTCCACCAGATACCCCAAAAGGAATAACCGACTACGCTAATGACCTTCGGATTAAGATGGTTGACGTCTATGAGCAGATTAGAGAGGCTGGGCTTAAAGCTAGTGAACGGATGAAGACTCGTTACGATCGAAGAGCTAATGGCCTCAGCTTCGAGGAAGGAACACTGGTTTGGCTTCATAATCCGGTGAGGAGAAAAGGGAAATCTCCGAAGCTACAACCAAGTTGGGAAGGACCTTACAAAATTGTCACCAGAATTAACGACGTGACCTACCGGATTCAGCGTAATCCTCGCAGTCCTCTCAAAATAGTTCATGTGGATCGATTGGCACGTTATCATGGAAGCAATAATGATCGGGACGATCATGTCTTGAGAGGGGGCAGTGTCGCGTAGGTCGATAAGTGATAATGACAATGTCAACGTCACAAATTCAAACTAGGAGAATTCATCTAAAGAGAAATTTCGTCACTCACGTCAGCACACGATTGGCCTAGCGGTCTTGGTGTTGGACTGTGAATCCATAGACCCCAGGTTCAAATCACAGTCATGTATAGTGTTTTTGAAGTTTTGTAAGACGTTTCTAGATAACTCTAGATTAAATTGAAATGAAAATACGGGCCAGAAATAAAAGAAGACAAAAGAAAATTTATGACTTAAGTTTAGAACTTTGATGCGATATTGTTCGCATCCAGTGGGTATATAAGCAGAACAAGGCGCGGCCTACGCCAGTTTAGTTTGAAAGTAAAATCCGAAGAAGGAAGAAGGAAGAAGAAAAAGGAAGAAAAGTAAAAGTGGAAGTAGTGAGTAAAAAGTAAAGTGTAATAGTGAGTGAAGTGAAGTGTTCAGTGCAGTAAATACGCGCGAGAGACGTTTCCGCGCGTGACAGTGCAGTGACGTTTACGCGTGTGACAGTGCAGTGACATTACCGCGCGTGACAGTGCAGTGACGTTTCCACGCGCAAGACAGTGCAGTGACGTTTCCGTGTGTGTGACAGTACAGTGACATTCCCGCGTACGTACCTGTGACAACTGTGAGTACCCTAGAGTCGTAAATAAAGGCACTATTCCATAGGATTGGTGTTTCCTTTCCTATCCCCAACCCACTCTCGTGACAATTTTACATAATTACTGCTGTCCCTAGATGACAAACATTGAGCTACGTTAGCTATTATATCAACTCACTTGATAAAATCTATTCAAGTTTTAACATTTTGATGATCAGAAAAATTATTATCTAATAAAGATTTTGTCTAATATCGTGGACATTCCTGACTCGAACATAATCAAGCGTTAGGCTGAAAACCACGAGAGACTCGACAATTATGTTTTAATTACTAACAACTGCCTGCCGCGCAAAGGAATTCCACACCTATTTCCAGGTTGATTTGGTCGGAAATCATGTGCACAGTCAAAGGGCCCACAATTAGTGTTAACGCTTTATTGAATAGGACCACACCACAGAATTAATATAAATATTACATACAGAACGGGATCTCCTAGGTTCCCGCGCAATAGGGAAATTGATTAATCACAATGCTCGAAATCTCCACTCCGCTGTTTAAATTGAAGCGGAGCGGAGATTTCGAGCATTGTTATTGGTCAATTTCTCTCCTCTCCGCTCTGCTCCGCTTCAGTGGAAACGCAGCCATATGCATCCCCTTTCCCCGTCCTCGCACCTCTCCCCCGTTCTCGGCGTGTAGAGGCGGCTGCAGGCACCTGTACTGATTAAGTGACCACTGACCACATATAGTACTTAATTGAATATAGGGTTGCCAGGTCGCCAAACCTAAAAGCCGGACAGACCAGCCAGTTTGGCCGGACATTTGGGTAGAAAAGCCGGACACCCTACATTATTCAGGATTTTGTCTCAGCATTAGGTACAACAAAAAAAAATGTATGTAAAACCAAGCTTTTTTGATTATTATCATAAATCTTGCCGCCACGCAAGGCAACGTACGGCACGTGCGCTATCAATCGAGGAATGAACAATAACGCAGGAGCGCAGGGGGGCGGGCGACAGGCTGCAGCGGGGCGCCCCTCGGCCTGCGTGAGCGACTGACGCGACATTTGACTCTCGTCGCCTGCGCTCGGCCGCGCTCGGCGCTTTTAATGAAATGTAAAAAGCCTAACAAAAACTGGACAGGCCGGACACGCTCTAATTTGGCCGGACACGCAACCAAAAAGCCTGACTGTGTCCGGCTTTATCCGGACGCCTGGCAACGCTAATTGAATACATGTATTATTGTTCAAACCGCAACATACATTATACTCGCCTCATTATAAATGACTTGAAAAAGAGACTTTTGATATTGATGTGCATGCATTCTTTTGGAAAAAAATCCGAAAGCACACCCCGGGCACCAAAGCAGCACGGTTGAGAATGCAAAATGAACGCGCTATCATTTTTATTAAAATAGTGGGGTTTTGGGACCTAATGCAAAGCATGTTTGGAGTTTTTGACGCATTTCGCTTGTTTTTTGCACATTTATTCAGCTATATGATATTGCCTGAATATTATTAATTAACTAGAAAATAAATGTCAATAAGTAGGCCTTTCCTTCGCGTCGCGTCGGATTTTCTCGGCCGTGTCCTCTTTACGTCACACTTAGGTATAAACCGATGTCAGACAAAGGACAGAAGGTTCTGCCCACTGCCTGTCGACAACTTATTATTTTCAATGTAAAACATCTAATATTTTGCCTAAAAAGATATACTTTATTTTATTTAAAGGATGCCTGGCCTGTGGAATTCGAAATCATTAAAACCCACATGCTCTGCCAGCCCTTTTCAGTATAGGTTGTAAGTATAGTTATCCTAGTAATATATAATTATTGTTTCTACTCGTGTACTTATGTCTTTGAAATAGTCACGAACACTAATAACATTAATAATATACGATTTTAGGAAAGTCTATAGCCATAAACTCTTAACAGCACATGTGTCGTAATTTCAGAAGCTATAGACCTCGAACTTTTTTTATTTTAAATCTATCATTAACAGCTAGTCACTAGGAAGACGTCAATTTAAAATGCTATTTTGTAAAAATATTATTCCGGACGATAACTGTTCCCAGCCCTATGATCTAAGTTACCACCTTTGAAACTTTATGAAAATAGTTTAATTTAGTTTTAAGAATAAATTACCTATACTTTCCATGTTTAATAGTACTTATGTACCTACGTTGTAAAAAGGACTAAAAACATTAAAATGGACAGATAAAAAATATCCAGGTCACTTTAATAACCTATGATAGATAACAGATAATAAATAAATAGAAAATATTGGAAATGGGGGATTTCCAAAATTTTCCACAAACTGACCTATATTTCATATAGTTAACTTATATTTTATATTAGCTTCGTACACAGAAATTTCCCCAAATCCGAAAATTCACCAGCCCAACATCATGGATATTGGAAACAAGTTGGATAATCTGAAAATGCGTAGATTTACATAACTAAACAAAGCCTTCGCACTAATCTGTTTAACAAGAGCTTATCGGCTAAAAATCAGATTTCCCAGTTTAATATTCAATCAATTAATGAACGGGGTGGTAAGAGAAAGCTGTAATTTCTTGTAATTTCAATAAATTATAAATCATACCTACATATAAAATACTATCGCGTCGTTAACGTAGGTACAGTACCTAATACGTCACAAATTTGCTAGCATGGTACAAATTGACAAAGTAATATTAAAACAAGACTGCTACAAGGAGTCGTGGTAAAGCCCCAGTTCTTCATCTTAGTGTGTTTCCGGTGCTGCTGCAGCCGAGGTGCTTTGGATTCCAAGGTGCGCTTTTCAGATTTTCCTAATCCAAATGTAAACGCATGTCAATGTTTACCCAGGGATGTCAAAGACCTTGCAAAGTGGAGAAGAAACAGCCGAAACAGTTTAAATTATTAAAACTAACGTGAGAACAGTTTAAACGGTTTATTCACTTTGAAAGTCTGCTACTGGCCGACGTTTGTTTGAGGTCTTCATCATGGCGAATGTGACTAAAGGACGCGAGTCTCCTCGAGACACACTTCGTCACCGCTACGTAAGATAACCCGATTAATTCATACCAATAACAGTATAAATTATTTGATTTGACTATTTGATAACCGTCCCGCCCACTGCCACTGTGCATACCTAAATTGTAGAAGCGATTGGTCATTTTGGAAATCTTTGGGTGAGGTCTATGTCCAGCAGTCAAGTCAAGTCAAGTCAAATTCATTTATTTATCTTTGGATATTTGTATCACTTGATAATTGTCACTTTTTTTCCTTTCGATTTCTTATAAGGTTAATGTTGACGTCAGATCAATTACTTATAGCTAAGTTTACTGCCGCTTCCAAAGCGCAAGTACAGAAGAAACGGTAACAAACTGTACTGCAGCATTTTCTTCAATAACGTCAACTTACAATTATGGTGTAAGTGGACGTTATGCGGATGAAATGATAAAGGTGATGATGATATGACCGTCCGCCTGCCTGACGCTCAACCGTCTTTGGAAAATATGTTTAACCTCAGTATAAGTCATCTACTAGATATAACCTAAAAAGAACCCAAAGACGCAAAACCCAAAGGGGCCTAAATCAATATAAAAATATACTTACACAACAAAAAAAATACAAAAATCATTTATTTAACGAGAAACTTAATACACCGTATGATTAACAATGATTCCCGCACTAGGCACAAGCCTGTATCGCGGGCAATCAGAAGGATTAACAAAAATAAGCACTTATACATTTAAAGGACGAGCGGCGGGGAAAATTAAAGTTTAAATTTAAAAACAAAGTAAAACAATGTACCTGCATTAAATCTAGCGCATTTGAATAAAGAAAAAAAGAATGTACAAAATATGTTTGCATAAAAAATATTCTGATTAATAGAAAATAGAAACATCAGCTAAAGAAAACAAACTATATGCTCAATTATAAAGGGGGAGGGGTACGATGTGTGTGTTGCATGAGGGTGTGAGGGTGTGTGTGTTTGTGTGTGTGTGATGTTGTGGATATGAGTGTTTGTTTATATGATCCTTTTTAGTAGCGATTCAGTCTCATCATAATTTAAGGTCTTAAGCCAGGAAATAATCATTAATTTCGCTTAGGCAAGACAACGTTTCAATATTTAACTTTTATTTATTTGTATATAGGTTGATATGTAAATATTGTATCTTCTTTATTTAAATAAACTAAATTGGCACTACTTAATCATATTATTATAAGGTTTGCTGAAAACAATTCCCAGGATTGGTTCTGGTCTGTCTTTTGGGTTGCGGAGGTCAGACGGCAGTCGCTCTGTGTAAAAACCAGTAACCTCGTCAAAAAAACTGCCTCAGTGGTGTAGTGGTTAGAGCGTTCGGCTCATACCCGTAGGTCGCGGGTTCGATTCCCGGCGGGGGCAATGACTTTGTGTTGTTGCCCTAGTTTGGTTAGGACAGTATAGGCTGATCACCTGATTGTCTGATAAGTAAGATGATCCGTGCTTCGGAGGGCACGTTAAGCCGTCGGTCCCGGTCACTGTCTTTGACATTGGTCGTTACCTGAAACCATGTCAGAGGCCTTTAAGGCGGTTTAAAAACTCTGACACTAGTGTTAGTCACTAACACATACGATAAGAAGAAGACCTCGTCAAATTACCTAGGTTAGTTAGCGGACCCCGGGCTCTGAAGCGTTACCGCTGAGAATGCAACCAGGAATACGCGAGGACGATGATAATGACTTATACTTAACTAAACTTACGTACAAATAGCGACTAAAAAGGTATTCACAAAGTTATTGATATTCTCTATCACAGACGAACTTGCTCCCCTCGACAATTTACTCTAAGTTACGGAAGTGTTAACAATATTTGAAACATCGAAAGTCTAAACTGCGACGCAACGGAGCGCATGATAAGTAGACAACTTTATTCTGCTCAAGACGTCCACAGAAAAAGGGACCAAAAAGTACTTACTAAATAGATTTTTATTGACATAGCTTTATTGCCATATAGATTGACTGCCTCCGTGGTCTAGTAGTCAAGCCGTTGGCCCTGTGATCCGAAGGTCAAGGGTTTAAATCCCACTAGGAAGCATGCTTTGTGAAAAGTTGTTTTCAGTCTGGTTATGATGTTGCAGGCTTGAGTCATCGGATTATCCGAAAAGAAAGATGATTCTGTGTTTCAGAAGGCAACGGAATACCATCTAGCTAGCGTTTGCTCAATCCTATCCAAGGATTGGTTCTGGTCTACCCTTTGGGTTGCGGAGGTCAGACGGCAGTCGGTCGTTGTAAAAACCATAGTAACCTCGTCAAATCACCTATGTTAGGTAGCGGACCCCGGGTTCTGAAGTGTTACCGCTGAGGATGCAACGGTGAATACGCTCGGATGATGATGAGTGCCATATAGATCACAGACGGGACTTGAGGAGCTCAAGAATATTCTATGCTACTTGTGGTCACCCAACTTCCGACTACGTCCGAGGACGAAAAAGATGAGCTCAGACTTTTTAAAAAGAAAAATCTTACTTGAAAAATCTGACACCAGTGTGTGTACACACGAAAAACAAACTCTATCATTAGTGTTGCCGAAAAATCAACAGTTTTACAATCTGTAGTTTTAATTGAAAAATGCCAAACTATGAATCGGTGACGACGAACAAAATACCGATACCTAGTTAATGAAACGCAATACTATCGATAGTTTGTTCGTCGTCAGGATCGATACTATTGCTAGAACATGTTTATGTAGGCATGTTCGTTTTTTTTATAGATTTTTATCTTGTATAGATATTTATTGTTGTATTGTACACGCTTCTTTTTTAGGGTTCCGTAGTAAACAAGGAACCCTAATAGTTATGCCATGTCTGTCTGTCTGTCTGTCTGTCCGTCCGCGGTCCTACTCAGAAGCTATAAGTACTAGAAAGCTGTAATTTGGCATGGATATGTATATTAATCATGGCAAAAAAGTCGTAAAATAAAATATAGAAACAAATTTTTTTTTAGGGTAGCTGCCATACAAGTGATGAGGAAGTCAATATTTTTTTTCTCTACAAACACATTGTCTGGGGTATCGTTGAATAGGTCTTTCAAAAATATTGTCAGCTTGAGAACACCATTTTTCAATTTAGGGATCCGTGTCTGAAATATTTAGGTTTAAAGTGAATTTTTTTGTTAAAGTCACGTGTCCCCCCCCCCCCCCATCTATTTGCTAAACGGTCATATATGGACACGTGAAAAAATCACAGATATAGTTTATATAGTGTAGTTTATAGGAAAACTATCAGAGCTAAGTAGAGTTAACAAATTAAAAAGTTATAGGCGATCAACTTATAAAATGTACTCGAAAAGGAAAATTTCATACAAATTCAATAGATACTTAGACGTTTAGTGGCATGAACTCAAAGTTGGCATTAACAACTACGGAATCCTAAACTGCGCGTGGCCCGACACGCACTTGGCCAATTATTTCCATTTCTTCTCGCAGGTGTACTGGATGAAATTTCTTCATAAATAAGTAGGTGCACCTACTCGTATGTGCTATGTTTACTTAAGGTTTTATTGGTAATTTTTTTAGATGTACATGAGCTAATCATCACCATTATCATTACGTATTTTAGTATCCACTGCAGAAACATGACCCTCTCTGTACTACCACAGCCATACTTGGCCAGCCAGAGCAGCCAGATAGTCTAAGATCCCGATATAGAACGACCTTCACCGACATGCTTATTTGATTAAACGTATTTTATGTTTAATTTAATATGTCAATAAAGATATTGCATATGGGTTGCCTGACAAATTTCAGTCCAGGATATGTTTTTTTTTATATATTTCACCGGCTTGCTTATTAGACGAATTCTATACCAATCGAAAGTATGAAGCCCATAGAATACGGAAACGTTAGGTTGCGTAATCTATTCCGGTCACAAGCCTTGGGTTGCCAGGTATAAACAGGTAAATCGACAGATCTAGCATTTTGCACCGGTGTGATTATTAAATTAAAATTAAATGAAAATAAAGTTTATTTTATTATAAACACGGTGATATAAGGTTGCCTGCGAAAAATCAGTCCCGAATACCGGTTGTCGAACTTTGAAAATTGAAATATTGCTGCGAGTAAAAAAATGCGATTGCCACGGTGGTCGTCAAAAATCTATATCTATACATATAATAAAACAGTAAAAAAAGTGTGTCTGTACATTAAATATATTTCCAAAAAAAATATTGGGGGCGATGGAGACGTAGTAATAGAGTAAGAATTTTAAAAAAAATGTCTGTCTGATTGTCTGTTTGTCTGTATGTCTGTTTGTCTGTTTGTACACGCTACTCTCCGGAAATACTGGACGGATTCGAATGAAACTTTTATAGTTATATAGCTATTAAGCCTGGGCAACATATAGGGTATAAATAATTTTGGAAAATGGAACGCCTGATGCAGAACCATAATGGTCCAGCTAAACTATAAAAGATATAAAAATGCCGCCTTAGTAAAAGTTGTTCAACCTGATGAGCATTTTCCAGAGACATAAAGTCCACGAGAACGAAGTCGCGGGCTTCGGCTAGTAAATAAATAAATAGACTATCAAGCGGCAACATTATCTATTAGTAGCAGTAGAGTAGCACATCACTACCTCGGCGAATGACAACAAGAAATGTAAGTTAGGAGCACGCGCCAAACTTTGGCCGCGTCACTGTCCTTGGTGGAAAACAAAGCCGTAAAGTTGCTGCTTTAATGTTTAGCCGACTTGGAATAAGGCTAGGCATGTTTGTCGAGGTCACTGCCGGTGTATGTACAATATGAATGTGCCGTGCGGTTTCGAGATATGAATTCTTACAAAAACACCATGTACAAGATTGCATCGTTGGCACAGAATTAATATAAATATTACATGCAGAACAAAATCTCCTAAAGTCCTGCGCAATACGCGTCCTTCTCCTCCGTTCTCGCTATGTCAAGGCTGCGGGCGCCTGGCCAGGTGATCCCGATCAACACCCTCTACAAGGCGAGAACGTGGGAGAAGTACGGGTACAGGGGACGAAGACACATATTGCGCGGGATCTTAGGAGATTCCGTTCAGTATGTAATACTCATACCGAGGTGGCAACGTGGAGATCCGACGTCATCGAATATCGATGACGTCGGATCTCCACTCGATGCGACTTTAAAGTGGAGCTGGGAGGGACATCTTGCTCGAAGGAACTATGGTAGGAGAGTGAGTGTTTGAGACCGTCACTGAGTGGTCCAGAAATAAGAACGTGTGTGTGCGCGGGAGGAGAAGCAGCTGGTACTTACATTCTAAGTTGTATCGTTACTCCCGAGCAGCATGGTACTTAACAAAGAAAAGAAGTGGACTTAAAAAAAAATCTTGGCTTATACATAGATTTGTTAAAAACTATGGTATTTTATTCTCTGTTTAAAAAGTGCAAATGTAATGACGAAGATACAACGCATTTAAATTTCGTGTGACCTCACGATCAACTATGATTTTTGACCAAAGCTGACGTAAATCACCCCCACTCCGAGACATCGAAGCGAGCGTTCTTTGTGAACTTTTACTACTTCGCTAAATGAAAAAATATGGATTCTTTATTTTTGGATAATCTAGTTGACGGACTAAATAAAATTATATAAGTATTTTTTTTACCCAGTCACATCCTTAATTGGACGTGAAAAGTATTTAAGTAACAATCCTTTACATTGAAATTAAGTTCATATTGCTTACTTACTTTTACTTACTAGCTATAGATACCTATCGCTAACTACAATATGTATACGATCTGCGTAGGTAGTAAGATCGCGGAGAGGTTATTAAGGTCGGGTGCTGCCTACCTGACCTCAAAATCCGCCGTATAACTAGGTAATAAAAAAATCCCGCACCCGTGTTAAGCGATCGCCTATCACTCGAACCTTTTTGAACCTTACGCTGATACCTGTTACATTGCTGGTAAATCTGATAATGCAATGAAGTAATGTATTACGTGTAACAAGCGGATTCACTCCATATTATGAGAAAGAAATAAAAATTCACTCCACACATACACGCAGATTTTTCATAGGTTTTGGAAAAAGAAATGATGTATAGTGGATAAATTCCTCTATCCATATACGTAATCCAAATTTATGTATGACTTATAATAAACAAGTTGCAAAAATGATTTTCGATCGAGACCACGTAGTTATGCCCGTCTAAACTGCCGCGTGCGGGCGATGATGGCACTACTAATTGACCTCACGATTTTACTTTCGAGTTTTAGTTAACATTTTTTGTTACTGAATGTTTATTTTGACTAGCAAATTAGGTCTTACGATTCTTATGAAGTGGCCTTCGGCTCCAAAACCAATAAAAAATCACCGTGTATAATTGACCTGGTTCTTGGTTTATCTACACAACGTGGAAGAGACATAACCATAATAAACCGAACCACTGGCTATACAGGCCGCCTATACTAGACCACTATAGCTTAATGATAATAAAATACCAGTAAAAAAAAGGAGAAAAAACGATATTTTCATACGAATTGCCCGGGCGGTTGAAATGCAATTTTTTTTTTTTGTTGACTTGATGCAATGCACATACAATGCTGTTGCTGTGGCCTCCTACTGGTCGGGAATAATTTGATTTAGAATTTTAAGTCATGGACACGACGAAGAAGAAGAATACAATAGTGATCTAAAGGTAGTACGATTTATGAAGGGCGTGACCCTTCCACGTTGTTATATTATTTGTTATAAATAATAACACAAATCTCGATCTTAGCTTACTTTGTTTGTGTGTTTGGTCCCTATTTTATTATTAATATCTAATTTGTGTGAGCGAATTGTGGAAGCCAAGCAGCGAATAAAAACCTGATCTATAAATGGACTTTTCTTGACTGTACCTGTTCTCAACTCAAGGGGAGCTAAGACTCTTCAACTTTTTTAACAGCCTAATATTTTATATACATACATACATACATACTATCACGTCTTTATCCCTAATGGGGCAGACAGAGCATTTTTAAGTCTTGCGGCTCTAAACAGATAGAGCCCAGGGCTGCAAGACTCAAAGGCCACTTTTAGCTTGATGTGGGCTAGAAGGTGGATAAAGGTATCAAAATAGTGATGGGTTGCTAGCCGCATCGCCTATTAACATGATTCGATTATTTGCCCATTCCCTCGATCGCCTCTTACGATCTGCCCGGGAAGAGAAGCAGCTGGTACATTCTAAGTTTTTTTTTCTCCCAGACCAGCATGGAAGAAATATTTTATATTTTCAGATATTTCCTTGTTTATTAAAGGACTGAATAGCAACTATTCCTTTCACGTATTTTATAAGCGAAAAAGCATTGAAAAATACTTTTTCAAAAGGAAACTTTTGCTTTGATCAATAAAATACTTACCTATTTAAGAAGCCGCGACCAACCTGCGCAGTTCGCCCACGTATACGGTACGTCGCATATTAATCAGATCGTGGAAGTAACCCTCGCAAAATCGATGCCGCCTCTATCAATTAGACAGCTCTATTTATAGATTATCAGATGCCCGGCGATAATGTTGATAGACATACCGAAACATTAACCTTTTAACCGCGAGCGTCACATATATTTGACAAACATTGTCGGGCCTCAAAAAAAAATGCTCGTATGGCACATAACTTACGTATCCATATCCGTTTTTGGTTGTAGATAGGTATGTTAGATTTACCATGTCTCGCGCTGGGGGCACGACAACTGATATAAAGTCTCGCGGTGAAAGGGTTAAAACGTCTTTATCCCTGACGGGGTAGACGGTTAAGATGGAAAACGGGATCGAAATAGTGTTGCTAAACGCATCGCTTATTAACATCAATCGTAGAGTAGGTACTAGAGTACTGTATTCAGATCTCGCCCATTCCCTTGATCGGCTTATACGATCTGTCTTTCTTTCTCCTCACCTTATCCCACTTTACGTGGGGTCGGGACAGCATGTGAGTCTTTTCCATTTTCCTCTATCCTTTGTCAAGGCACTTGTTACATTCTTTTTGTCCATGTCGTCCTTAACGCATTCCATCCACCGTTTCTTAGGCCGTCCTCTGTTTCTATATCCATTAATCTTTAAATTTAACATCTTTTTCGTAACGTGGCTCTCCTCTCTCCTCATTACGTGTCCATACCATCCTAGTCTATTGCTTCTTAGCTTTTCCGTTATTGGAGCCACCTTCGTACTTCCTCTTATGTATTCGTTTTTAATTCTATCTTTTCTTGTCACTCCACTCATCCATCTTAACATTCTCATCTCTGCTGCATGAAGTCGTCTTTCTTCTGTCACTTTAGTAGCCCAACATTCTGAACCGTATAGAACGACTGGTCTGACTACGCTTTTATAGACCTTTCCTTTAAGTTTAAGGGGCATTCTCGCATCACAAATAACCCCTGACACTTGCCGCCATTTCGCCCAAGCTGCGTTTATGCGATTTTTTTACGTCACGGTCTATGTTGCCGTCGTTTTGCAAGAGAGAACCGAGGTATCGAAAATCGGCTTATACGATCTGTGCGGAAAGAAAATCCGCTGGTACATTATACTTGTACTCATAAACAATATCAAATGTTTGCTATAGCTTTGTTGTACGTTATCTTACCTTCGAAAGAGTATCTTACTGCTTTTTACCGACTTCGTGTAGTAGGTACAAATGCAGCCATTTAAAGTCACATAAAAATAATTTATTTCTGGCTCTTTACAACACGCTATGACTATCTTGTACCATTATGGCTCCTCTATCGACTAGTGAAAACGGCGCCCCGCATGCGTTACGGAAATCTCTCGCACCCCGAATTTGAGCTACATCAACTAGTGAAAACGGTCACCATGCTTACCCTATTGCATGCGTTTCAGAAATTTCCCGCACTCGGGAATGCGAGCCAGAGCAATGAAAATGAGCCTAGATCTATGAAATAAAACCACATCGTCAGGAGATAAAATACGTTTATTTCTTAAAACTTGTCATCAAGACAGAAGTGTCAATTTGGAACAACCAATATCAGCCGGGACGAGCCCTGCGTTACTGTACGAAATATAGACAACAAAATTATATAATTATTCTCAATCTATTGTTCCGCCCACTAGATATATGTAGACACAAATACCTATAGCATTATATGCCTTAAGCTACTTAAAACAATCACTCGCGACGCCATTTTAAACTAATTCACAGAGTACACTTTTATACATTGTTTACATGCGACTGAGCGCCATATTCTATTTAAAAACAGTCACGAACAAATTGGATACACGTTTTAGGCTTGGCGCAAACGAGCTACCAAAAAACGCAGCCACCGACGATTTTACTACTAATTTAGTCGCGCCACAAGCCTCGCCGTGTGCTGCGATCTCATACAAAATGTATGAAACTACAGGAAAGTGGTCGGTGGCCGCGCTTTGTGGTGGCCCGTTTGCGCTGAGCCTCCTGGTTTACACATTGACAAGTGACAAGTGAGAGTGTGATCAGGCACTGACAAGTGACAAGTGCATAGATACTTGTCACTTGTCAATGTCACGTGTAATCCAGACTTCAGTTGTTAACACTTTTCAGGATACTTACAGGCGTGAACTAATAGTAAGTGAACATTTATGTTTTAATAAGACTGAAGATTTCTAGCTGGTGTCCCACAAAGTCTTAATCGATATATGTACTTTTGAAGTTTAGAAAGAGACAACTCTAACCACTGTTTCGTTTTACATTGATATTTTTATTTTAAACAATTGAATAATGAAATTTACATTCGTAACTGTTTTTAAATGAGTACACGACAATTATATACTCTCAATAGTATTTCAATAATAGTTATATAATAAGAGTCATTAATAGCAAATGTACATATAATAAAATATATTTTATTTGCCATCAAATAACTGTTTTTGTGAAACTGTTAGTACATACTGTGGTAAGTTCGAAGTCACAATTCCCGTACAAACGAAAAAGTATTTATTAAAGTTATACCACCTTCACGCTTAGTGGCCTTTGGGACTTGTTGTCCATTTAGAGCCGCAAGACCAAAACTGTCTGCCCTTTAAGGAAAAAACGTGATAGTGTATGTATAAACTTATCATATATTTTCACAGATCAAAGTAAATGAAGTTATTTTTACAAAAAAATAAAGTGGTGTCAGATTTGGTCGATTACGAAAGACATATTGAGATGTCCCCGCCAAGCGCCACGCTCCTGCTCTTTTTCAGAGCAGTATTTCTAATGCTAATTGCTGCTTTAAAAATTACCAATTTTATTTTTAAAAAAATACTGTTTTTTTGTAAAAAATATTAACTAATATACAATATCCTTTTTTATTAAGTACAAATATTTTAAGGGGTGATTCAGTCCATCATTTTGAACAACTTTTCCCAATAAATGTATATCGAAATACGAAAAAAAATTTTTCGGTTTTCATACAAATCGAAGTAGTCACGTGATATCATTACTATGAAAAATGAAAATTTTCTTTTCGTATTTCGATATACATTTATTGGGAAAAGTTGTTCCATATGATGGACTGAATCACTCCTTAAAATATTTGTACTTAATAAAAAAGGACAATGTATATATATATATATATTATATTTTTATATGTAGCCAAATAAACTATTTTTCTTTCTTTCTTTCTTTCTTTACTAAAAAAACATTGTATAAGTTAGGATAACAGAATGGGACAAACAAACCACGAGACAATCTATTAGTTCCAAAAACATATTATGTTGATATATTTTTCATTGCATTATCACTATCACGCTAAAAATGGCATTTAGGTCTTGCGGCCCTGCTCAAAGCCGCAAAACCCAAATGCCTCTGCCTGCCCCATTAGGAATAAAAACGTGAGAGTGTATATCTGTTGCAGTTGGATTGTATAATCCGCCGTTATTCAAAAACTCTAGCTGTTTGGCATTACAGCTCGGTTTTATAATATAGCTGTAAATCATTCAGCTAGATCGTCCAATGTTACGTTTAACAAACTAGCTAACGTAAGATTGAAGAACGATTAGTTCGGAATTCTGCCACTTGTGGGTCTTGTGGCTTGTGAAGTGTCAGTGTCATAACAACAAATATGGCCTCCGTTAAAGTAAATTCTTCGCCGCGTTCCGGGACTAAGCTGTTTTTATCGAGAGACTTCGGGGCCATCGTTTGTGATTTCGGGGTGCAAAAGATTGAAAAGAATAAAGCAGACCTTTAGCTTGGATCCGATATTGTTATTTCGACGCCCGCCTTCCGGCAAGATGGAAAGTTCACGTGAATCAATTGGCCGTAAGAAATCGCTGCGCCATTGAGTTGTCGGGTTTACGAAATTTCTATATTTTAATCCAATTGCATCGAGCTGATTATCATTCTTCATTGGTGTTTTATGACCTTGGAGTCTGAATTATTTAGTAAGGAGTTGAATTGAGGTTTTATTTCCATCCCACGAGTAATATAAAAATAATAAAGAACAACAATTGTCTTCTCATATATTATTTCGTTTGGTAACACAGTTTTATTCAATAATAGTAACCCTGTATGCCATGTCAACGCTAGCTGTTTTTTTAAACGTAATTACGTAACTCATTGACAATCGAGCTGAACTATTTTCAGCTGTTTTACAAAACCGAGCTGTATTGCCAAACAGCTAGAGTTTTTGAATAACAACGGATTATACAATTCGACTGCGACATATCCATATATTAAAATTAACTAAAATCTGACTTCGAACTAACTCACTCTTAACATTAAAATACAAACGTCCAAGAAGCCTCTCACTAAACAAATTCACAATTTTAAATGCTAATTAATCTAAGTGCTTTTAGTCGCCTTTACTATCTATCATATACTATGTATACATCACTAAGTATATTAGTTACATCTCTTTTATTTGTATTTATACACCGAAGATAAAATGAGAAAGCGTCTAAACTAAATCACAAATTATTAAATACGTGTTTTAAATGTGGCCTTGTCTAATGAAGGCACAAATAATAACTTTAAAGGCGTCTTTAACTTTTTACCTTTAACTCTTAACTTTTCCATTAAAAAGTAATCTTAAATTTTTTAAATGACATGTCAGATTTTGTCAATATTTTTTAATTTAAAGTTTTCACAATAAATGTTGTAAACTTGAGAGAAACTATAATTATTGAATTACATAAAAAAAAATTAAATTATTTCTATTTTCTAACAACACAAATCAGATACTTTTTTCTAAACGTCAAGGAAATCATTTTTTATGGGATTTGTATGAAATAAAGACTTATGACGTCATTGATTCTTGGGAACAAAAATATTTTAATAAATCTATAATCACATTGAAAATGAATATGATCAAGACGAATGACATTATTTTGTGACATTTTACTAAATAAATTATTGTTGACCCAAGAAAGTGCCCAAAAAAAAAAAAAAAACAAAATTACAAAAATATGTCAAAATCTATCATGACGTTTGAAAATAAAAGCTAAGCTTTATATGGAAAAGTATAAAAGAAGAAAAAGTAAGGACGTTCTTAAAAAGTTAAACAGGACCTTTTCAAACAAACTACGGTGCGGGCCTGGAAGCCTAGCACGAATTCAATTTTAGCGGGAATTTCAAGAGTTATAGACTTGTTTTAGTTAGCCAAATCATGTTAATGGTTAAGGCGATTTTTTCTTATTCTTTGAATGGGGATGAAATAGCCGGAAAGCGCACCCAGAACTGCAGCGATGAAAGGGGGGGGGGGGTCATGTCACAATACTACATGACCTAATATACGGACGGCCGCTAAGGATGCAACCGGGAACAAATAACTCCCGACAAACAAGGTTGTTATATGTTTGACGACAATGTCTGTCTGCCTGTCTGTATCATCGTAGCTATCGAACGGATGGACCGATTTGCGGTGGTTCTTAGCTATGTTTAGTGGAAATCGGTTAAGTGATTCTAGAGTTATGAGGGGTGAACGCTTGAAAATCGGGTTTTTTTAATTCGCCTGACAAAACTTGTTAAAAACTAATATTAACTTTTATCTTTGCCCAGCAGTGGGACGAAGCACTTAAGGTCACGTGGATACACGCGATGGATGTAGTGCACTGTGCACCCGACAGTAAGGAATAAAAAAAAGAAATAGCTATTTTGTTTTCCAAAATACTTATTTCTTAATACAATTTATTTCGGCTATAGAGGTAAAACAATTATTTCTTTTGTCTGTCGATTATCCCGCAAGACATTAAATCAAGTTTTTTTTTAAATCGTTATACCAAATAAATTTATAGGTAATGCTTATAATCTGTGTCATTGTTCGATTTATTTTATCATAAATAAAGCTCTAATTCTTATTATCTATTCTAAGTGAATCACTGGTTATGGTTAGCCTGTTTCAAAACATCTAAAAATGTTTAAAAGCAATTTGAGACAAATTATTAAAAGTCGATAAGTTTCCTTAAAAAAATGTTTAAAAAGCCAGTTTTTAAAAAAAATATAATTTTCTTTCTCAAATCATAGGTCCTTTATATGGATTCTGTAATATCCTTCTTAGTAAAATAAAAACCATTCACATATTTAACTAAATCAGTTGTTTACTATGCATGTTTATCCTCCATTTTTTTTATTCGAGTAATTTTTTTACCATTTATTTAATACCACGAAAATATTGTATAGGTAGTCTAAAAAACATTGGTGCTAGTCTAATGTACTGTTAATAATGATGTCTTCGTAACTAAATACTGATTGATTGAACTTCTTAATCGATCGACTGCAATGTGACATTTTTAACCGATGTGTCTCTGTGTCTGTGGAATCGTAGCTCCTAAACGAATGGAATGACGTTTTTTCATCGAAAGCCTTGACTGTCGAGATCGGTCTTAGATACATACATACATAATATCACGCCTGTTTCCCGCAGGGGTAGGCAGATACTATGGACCTTCACTTCGGTCTTAGATATGTTTGATAGAAATCGGTTCACCAAATCCACCGCAAGGACACTCCGTTCCGATGCCACATAACAGACAGACAGACATGGGCGTCAAACTTCACCCCTCTTTTTTATAGGAGGTTAAAAATAATCGTGATCGATCGATTAACATTTTTTGTGATTATTGAGCATTGACTTAAAATACTAACTATGCGTGTGGCAAATAATAGTAACTATGCATTCGCTGGTTGAAAATTAAATTCATATTGCTTATTCATGTTCTATTTTTTTATGAATATGAAGAGTGAATTTAGGTTTGA
The DNA here is from genome assembly GCA_963555685.1 of Acrobasis consociella. NCBI lineage: Eukaryota > Metazoa > Arthropoda > Insecta > Lepidoptera > Pyralidae > Acrobasis > Acrobasis consociella. The sequence continues at coordinate 1,377,934 of OY743115.1, forward strand.
GCAACATCTGTCAGCAAGAAACAGCACTATGTAGCCCAACCCTAAGAGTGTATTTGATACCTATTGTCTCAACTTATCGGTGCTTATTTGTAAACAATCCCTTGCTTAGTGTCTTGTTGCTATACTTTTTATTTTTTTCAAAACCACTAAGTACAAAGTTCTTCTTAGTATTCGACATAAGTTCCTGTGTCTAACTTCCATTCTTATTAGGGGTGAACGCCTGAAAGTCAGGGCTTTCCCTAGCAAATAAGAGTAGTCCCACTTTTCATCGTTAGATGGCGTTTTGACAGTCGGAGGTTTTCTTAATTTGCCTAGCGAGTAAACTTGATGTCAATGAAAACAATATTTACCAAGTCGATTGTAAGTTGGTAATGTAACTTCTACACAAAACTGCCACAGAGAAAGTGATGACGTAATGATTGCTTGTGTTTCCCAATACATCGCTGTTTATGATCTATGGATATTCCTGATGGAAAAGCAAATTATACCACACTTGACACTGCATTACATTGCATTGGTTAGTTTGAGAAGAAAATTAAGAACGATTTAGAAACGAAACAAAGTGTAAACTGTATACTGTGTAAATTTTTATGTAAATCGTATTACGTAGTTTGCTATATAATCAGTAGAAAATAAAGAACAAACGAATCAAAGTGTGAACTATATTCTATGTAAATTTTTAAGGAAATCGTATTTAGCAAATTGCTATTTAATCAGTACAAAATTAGGAACAAATGAAAAAATTATAAATTGTATTCAGTGTAAATTTTTATGTAAATTATGATACGGAATTTGCTATTTAATCAGTATATCATTGATCTATATTCATTAGAAAAATCGATTCTTTAGAATCAAAACATACCAACAGGGATATATTTATTATACAAAGTGTAAATTTTACTACAAATCTTTCGTTTTCAAAATACGACGCTTTCTGTACTGCGGGTACGTTAAATTCGTAAATACGCCTAAAGGTTTCCAGTTGACAAATTTCGAAAAATTCAATTTACGAAAAAGTTAAGGATTTTGAGAATCCCCACATTTGCCGACGCGGAATCGACTCGAGCTGATGGAAAAAGCTTTATGACGAGTTCAAAAGGATGTAAACAACGTTTTTCAGCTCAGCTTGAGTGTAAATGTGTATCAAAGACCGACTGACATTACCAAGACATTACCAATCACTGTTATTTTTTTTAGAAATTAATTTACACCTCTTGATACTAGTTCTTTAGAGCCAATATTATTATTCTTTAAACCCCGGTCAGGTCAGGATGGAAAAAGATCTTTACCAGATTCAGATTATCCAGAGTCTTGGATATTTGTTATAAAATATAGTAAGGAGTTAGAATCCTATAACACAGGTCTTTAACTTACTTTGGGGCTAGCTCAATCTGTGTGATTTGTCCCTATATATTTTGTTCATTTATTTACGTTACATAAAAGCTTCTTCCAACCAGCCGAGTTGATCCAAGTCAACAATAATGGGAGCTCTCATTCAGAAGGAAAAACAGATATTTTTTAATTCCTTTATTCTCCAATTCTATTGTCTACATAAACTTAGAACACTGATTAAGCAACGCTGTCCTTCCAATCGTGCGCAGGGTCAACCAATAAATACAAACGGCTCTTAAATAACATTAATTGTACTTCCATCTGATACTATGTTCTGAGAATTCTTTTACAACATTACATATACTGGATATTGTATTTTTGCGTTGTGGAACAAACAAAATTAAAACATTTCAATAGTTACGTCCTAAATTACTCTTAGAACGAAATAGCGTAGTTCGATATATTTTTTACTTACAAAAAAAATTAAAATATGACCCATCAATACACCAATTACACGTAAGTGTAAATAGAGGACCAAAATCTAATTTCAGTCCGATACAATTTATAATAAATATGTTTAAAGATTCGTTTCGCGGGGAAACTTGAATATTGGTAATTTGAATTAGTCTCTTCGTCTGTACATGAACAGATAAGTAACAGAGATAAAGCAGTGGTTGGCCACTGTATACACAATTTGAATAACGTCATAGCCCTGTGTATTATACACATGAACCATGTCAAAATCCCTTGCATCTTTAAAATAGTTAAAGATCGAGATTGCCTGGCAATCTTTTTTTGCAAACCCGAACTGGTCATGTCTGAGACAGAACAGGGTTTAGAGTAAGCAACACTGCTAAATGACCCATAATCTCAATCACATCTCGCATCGAGTGATGGATCAACGATGCCATCTACAGTATTGTCGTATACGAAATTGTTATGACAGAAACAAAAATAACTTTGTTTTATATTCTGTGTCTACATTGAAAAAGCGGTCGCGGAAGCGTATCCATACGCGTAACCGTCCGCTCTCACCGTGACCAACCACATAAAGTTACTTAAACTAAATAAATTACATTAACCATTGCACTCGGTAGCATAGAAATGGTCGCGCCAGCTCAACGCGCGTTTCCACCCAAATCATACCACTTTAAAACAATAAAAAGCATTATGATACCAGTACACATATCCTTAAGCATTCTTTAAAAACACTATTTGCATTGCACTCGGAATAAAAAATCACGGAATCTACTAAAACGGAAAATGCGCGCGGAGCTGGCAACACTGAGCGTAATTAAAAAGAAATTAATTTGTCAAGCTCTTTAGTCTAGCGCGCGGTTCGGCGCGAACTTAAAAATAAACGAAAAATACATACTACTTCTTAGCGTTAATTAAAACCGAAACATTCACCTCGGATCGTCTCTCGCACTGGTTCCTACCGTATTATTGCTATGCCGAGTCCCCGCAGAGCTCACAGCCGGCGCCAGCCGCGCGCGGGCCGTCAATACGCGCGCCGCTCCTCCAGCTCCGACATCTGGGGACACAGTTATGTTTATACATCAAGCCCTCAGGTCTCCCACCTAGATTTAGCCCACTTGTGGACGTCGAAGAATTGATAAACTCCTCCTTTTGGAAGACGGTTAAATATATTTTTAAGTATTCATGAATTAGGAAACACAAGCTGAACAAAGCTTTTCCATCTTCCCGCCCACCATGACGCTAAAAGTGGCTTTTGGGTCTTGCGGCCCTGGGCTCTGCATAGAGCCGCAAGACCCAAAATGCTCTGTCTGCCCCATTAGGGATAGAGACGTGATAGTATGTATGTATGTATGTAAGCTGAACAAAGCTTATAAACATCAATGAGACCTCTCCAACCCGTCTGACCAGCGAGTAGAGTGTAGGCCAAGTCCTCTGGCTGCTCTGGCCAAGTATGGCTTTTGCACTACAGAGAGGGTTGTGCTCCTGCAGTGGAGACAGAAAGACAGAATGATGATGATTCGTGAAATTGATCTCTAAAAGGGGGAATTTATTGGTCTACTAGCTGTGCCCGTGGGCTTCGCTCCCCGTGAAAATTTCAGGATAATAAAAACGACGGGTTGCACTCTGGGAGTGCCGGCAGAAGTGAAAACTTGAATATTAACGTTGTGCATTTTTGATATTTTGGAATGGTTAGGGAATAATTTTGCACGAATTGCTTTAATTATCAGTATAAAATATTTCAAATCTTTTCTGAACCACAGTCTGTCACAAATGTCACAAGCATGACCAAATTCATTTTCAAATACACAGCAGTATGGCCACTACACAGACGGTCGAGCCATCAGCTGTCACCATCCATGGATGCGCGTAGCACGCTGTAACATAAACACACACGAACATTCGCGCAAGCGCCCTGCGCCGTCTTACGAATTTTCGATCAGGCCACGTGTCCTGACGCGAGTTTAAAATTTTTTACCCATACCAAAAAAAGTGCACAACGCCGCTAAAGAAGTTTTCACTTCAAAAACTATCCTATGTCCTTACCTGGGTATCAAACTATATCCATGTCAAATTTCATCTAAATAGGTTCAGTGGTTGAAGCGTGAAGTGGTAACAAAGAAACAAATATACAAACTCACTTTTGCATTTATAATACTAGTAACGTACACCTAGTGATTTACAAGGCTCGAGGCCTCAGAGTCCTTTTGCCTAGAGATCGGAGTCGTTTACACTGCCCAACTAAGCGCAAAAGCGGTATCTCAAAAAAATTCGAAAATTTGATTTTTATGCCATCGGATAGTTTAAAGAAATACGCATCTAATGCATTAAGGCACTTAGCGGTATCTTGTTTAAAACATGAGAAAAACCCTTAAGAAAGATTTTTCTATCTCAATTTTACCTTATATCACTAAGGGTATTAGAAGTATATCAATATTACGAAAGCAATTAGCCGTAAATTTGGATACCCCCAAATCCCTTAAAAATCGTCAGCAATTTTTCTTAGCCGATAAGCGGCAACTCGTCATAGTTGTAAGTATATACTGATTTACCGCTATAAAGCTTAGTAAATTTGTGTTTAGATGACCCGCAAATTATTTTGCCTACTTGAGATACGGTTGCAGTGGCAAATAAAATTGACCCTTAAAGTTTAAGTGATACGGTCTCATTTTGTATATATTTTACAGTGAATGCTCTTTGGTTTTGTTTACTTTCGTGTCATTACTTGTTTGTTTTTGCGGGAAAAAGGTGATAATCCGTAACTTCTGGTAATAATTAAGTAAAATACAGTAAATTACTGTGTTCTGTGGATTAATTTCAAGATTTTTATGAGTGGGAAGATTATACCACTCAATATAAACTGTCTCGTATGAATCCACGTCCATATACAATGTCCTTTTTTATTAAGTACAAATATTTTAAGGGGTGATTCAGTCCATCATTTTGAACAACTTTTCCTAATAAATGTATATCGAAATACGAAAAATATTTTTTCGGTTTTCATACATATCGTGATATAATTACTATGGAAAATGAAAATTTTCTTTTCGTTTTTCGATATACATTTATTGGGAAAAGTTTTCGATATGATGGACTGAATCACCCCTTAAAATATTTGTACTTAATAAAAAAGGACATTGTATAAGTGAAATGATAGAAGTGGAGGTGAACAGAGGTAGTTTTGATTTGACTTATAGAACTGGGTGGTCTAAAGACCCTATTACGGCAAGTATTATTGGAAATAAAATTTTGAAAAGTCAAGTTCTGCCGCCACCCAAGAAGAAAACTGTACCGGAAGGCATATCGAAAACAAAAAAGAAAATATTTTAAAATCTTTTGAAAATATTATACCCCAAAATAGGATGTCTTTTTTGAGAGAACTTCCAACTTTTGATTAAAAATATTACAATGAATAACATATTTTATTTTATTTCTTTTGTGTAATTTTTGTTATAAAGAAACTCCAACTGAACCGCATGACTTCCCGCCAAAACTCGGAGGCTTTTTTAACTGCTCGAGTCTTTTTTTATGAGCTTTGTGAGCGCAATATGCAACAACTAGAGCCTTTAAAACAGCTCGAGCCATAAAATGAAATCTAGCTTTTAAGAATAACTCAAGTTTACAAAAAAATACTTGAAGCTCGACGCTCAATAAGGGCTCGACGCAAGATTTCAGATGGATTTTAATTATCCAAGGTATGCATGCAAGCAAACTCGTAGTCGTCGAACAATCCGTTAACTCGAGCTCTGTAAACGACTCCGAGCCCAAGTAAAAGGACTCAGAGAACTCGAGCTTTCATTGAAGGCTCGCGTTCATTTTAAGACTCGAGCTTTTTTGAAAGCTCGAGATCTTTTGATAGATTAGAGCTCTTTTGAAGGCGTGGCTCAGATAGCTTGCGTCTCGGCTAGTCTGGGGTCTACGAGCCTATTGAGCTCCCCGAGTCCTGCCAATCTGCTTCGAGCGTTCAAAAGTAGAACTCGACGCCTCGAGTGTACATCACTACGTACACCGCACCTATACGTGAGTAACCCGTTCACTAAGTGTAATAATTGGAAGTAGTACCTGGTGCTTCCGGGGCCGCTTGTGCGGCGGCTGGTCTTGATCCAGGAGCAGCTCCGCGCACTCGTCGTCCGCGCCCGCCGCGGCTCCGCCTCCGCCTCCACCCCCGCCTCCGCCGTACGAGCCGCTGCAAAAACGGTCATTACCCAAATCAAACACCGTCCCTCTTATTTCCTATTTAAATAAAAATATGTTTTGTCTCTTAAGAGAGAAAGGGACATTTTTAACGCCCGACAAAAATGTGAGGTGCAATATAGAAGGTATATCTTTGTTATTTACCCGTAGTATGGCGAATGCTGTATGACGACGTTGGCCGGCTCCTCCTCCTGTATGGACACCAGGTTGCCCACGGAACTCGTTCCCACCACATATTTCTCTGCAACACACCATTTCAACCATTTACATGTGCTGTAAAACTTAACGCACTGTATAATTTAATCCTATAAATTATTTCAATATATAATATTTAAGTCAAGGCCAAGTGCTCTGGCCAAGTTTGGCTCTGGTAGTACAGAGAGGGTCGTGCTCCTGCAGTGGAGACAAAAAGACTTGATGAAGATGATGAGACTGATATTTGAAAAAAATCTCCTATTTAAATGTATCTTAGCTAATGATAGGTTAGAGATCTTATTAGAATTTTGACGATTTAATCAATTCATCTTTTATTATTACAGTGTTCCAATCGTTAGGCAAAAGCCTGAAAAAAATCGCATTCGGCTGCACAGGGTGGTCTGACGACCTGACTAAGGTCGCTGGAAGGCGCTGGATGCAGACCGCTCTAGATCTGTCATTTTGGAAATCCGTGCAAGAGGCCATCTCCAGCAGTGCAGTGCAGCTGCTGACCAACAATGAATGAGAGAGAGAGGAGTGATGATGAGAGTTTGATGGTACTGAAGCAAAGTAGCTCGGCTTCTTCAGAAATCGCGATGCGCGTGATTAAGGCAAGGGTGTAAGTACAATATAACTCAAAGGTTCGACGTGCCTCCAATTTATGGACCCCACAGCAAGATAAGGTTGCTTGGCTGCTGATGATGGAGAAGATTGCTTCCACCATGCCTGGCTGGAAGATCTATCCTTTGTGGCGGTCGAGCATATTATTATCACCGCGCTCCCGCTACAGTGGTGACCCCGACGAGATTGGCAACCTTCTCCATCAGTAGCCAATGAGCATGTAAGAATACGCTGAGATGAGAATGAAAAGGAGCGGGGGGGGGGGGGATGTTACCTTCCCGCTCGCCGCCTGCGCCGTTGGTGACGACGGTGATCTGGTGCCCCGCCACCACCAGCCCGCCCGAGCTGTACGACAGCCCGTGACCTGCGCAACATGCACAACACATTCATAATCAGTTATCTTACACATTTTGTACCATTGACGTCAATGAAGATTGTAATGAATAAATAAATATAGAGTATTGTTTATTTTTCTACTCCTGTGCTGTTGCCTGTCTTTTAAATGGTCCCAAATACTAATACAAGAACATTGATAATATGATTTCAGAACAAAGTCTATACTCTCTTCCTCATAATCAGAGATCGGATATTCCAGTGCATATTTACCTAAACTTCGAGGTTGTACGTAACATAGAGTGGAAAATACCACCATAAAAATATTTTTTTTTTTTGATATCTTGATTTAATAACCATGAATTATTATTGGATTTAACAGAAATAATAAACAGTCAGGTAGAAATTATTGATTAGAAGAATATTTTTATTATTATAACTTAGAGATTTTATATTATATATTATTCCTAATTTAGAGTTCTTTATTAAAATTGTGTCAAATTAAAATATACTTCAAATCAATAATTTGTACCTGACTATTTATTATTTCTGTTAAATCCAATATTTTTAAATCACGGTATCAAATAAATATTTAATTTTTAGAGGTGGTATTTTCCACTCTATGTTACGTACTACCTCGCAGTTTAGGTAAATATGCACTGGAATATCCGATCTCTGCTCATAATACATGTGTCGTTATTTCATCAAAGAGACACGCCTAGTCATAGACCTAGAACTTTTTTCTACAGATATACCATACTGCCGACATAAGAAAAACGTTTTACTTAAAAGACGTCAATAAAAAAAAAGTTTAACATGGATACCAAATAGATATACCTAGATTCCTTGTATTGTGCCTTGAAAATGTGTGACGTATGTTTGTTAGAGAACAAACATTTTCATATTTTTCTTTGTTTGTTTTTGTATTTTATTTAGTAAATATAGTGGTAGAAAAAGTATTATATGGAACTTTTATAAGTACGTCATAAAATGCTCGATGGCGTCTCCTTACGAACGTAACCTGCGCCACTCGCATTTTTTGACCCTCCTTATACAACTGTTGTGTAAAATACTATCGCGTGCGGTGTGGTGACGTACCGGGCGAGCCGGGCGCGCTCTGCGACACGCCGCTGCGCTGCGGGAACAGATACTGCGTCGACTGGCTGCCGCCGCTGCTCAGCCGCTGCTGCCCGCCCTGCGACATAGACAAACTACGTTATGATACTATAAAAGGTTATAAAAATCCAAGCTCGAATGATGAGGGTTACGTACAATGCCAAAGTCAATCACATTTGAAATAGGTAGAATTCCGTGCATCGCGATCGATCGCAGGCACGCGAAGGCCGCGATCGATCGCGATGCACGGAATTCTACCTTTACAGGACTTATGCGCTAAATGTCCTTTAGTCGATAAACGTCTCTTTCTCATAATGCCTCTTTCGCAGAGGTGTTTTTGGCAGAATGTCCCTGTCGCGATATTTTGCGAAAGAGACATTCTGCAAAAGACACCTTCTGCGAAAATTAAGTCGAGTTTGCAAATGTACTCTTGGACTCGTGTTTTAAACAACACTATTCTAACATGATATACAGAAGCACGCTCCCACGTACCTGGTGGTCGTGCTCCTCGCCGGAGAGCAGGTCGGGCGTGGGCTCCCGCGACAGCTCCTCCGGCGTCACCAGCCCCGACATTATGATATACAGAAGCACGCTCCTACGTACCTGGTGGTCGTGCTCCTCGCCGGAGAGCAGGTCGGGCGTGGGCTCCCGCGACAGCTCCTCCGGCGTCACCAGCCCCGACATTATGATATACAGAAGCACGCTCCTACGTACCTGGTGGTCGTGCTCCTCGCCGGAGAGCAGGTCGGGCGTGGGCTCCCGCGAGAGCTCCTCCGGCGTCACCAGCCCCGACATTATGATATACAGAAGCACGCTCCCACGTACCTGGTGGTCGTGCTCCTCGCCGGAGAGCAGGTCGGGCGTGGGCTCCCGCGAGAGCTCCTCCGGCGTCACCAGCCCCGACATTATGATATACAGAAGCACGCTCCCACGTACCTGGTGGTCGTGCTCCTCGCCGGAGAGCAGGTCGGGCGTGGGCTCCCGCGACAGCTCCTCCGGCGTCACCAGCCCCGACATTATGATATACAGAAGCACGCTCCCACGTACCTGGTGGTCGTGCTCCTCGCCGGAGAGCAGGTCGGGCGTGGGCTCCCGCGACAGCTCCTCCGGCGTCACCAGCCCCGACATTATGATATACAGAAGCACGCTCCCACGTACCTGGTGGTCGTGCTCCTCGCCGGAGAGCAGGTCGGGCGTGGGCTCCCGCGACAGCTCCTCCGGCGTCACCAGCCCCGACATTATGATATACAGAAGCACGCTCCCACGTACCTGGTGGTCGTGCTCCTCGTCGGAGAGCAGGTCGGGCGTGGGCTCCCGCGACAGCTCCTCCGGCGTCACCAGCCCCGACATTATGATATACAGAAGCACGCTCCCACGTACCTGGTGGTCCTGCTCCTCGCCGGAGAGCAGGTAGGGCGTGGGCTCCCGCGACAGCTCCTCCGGCGTCACCAGCCCCGACATTATGATATACAGAAGCACGCTCCCACGTACCTGGTGGTCGTGCTCCTCGCCGGAGAGCAGGTCGGGCGTGGGCTCCCGCGACAGCTCCTCCGGCGTCACCAGCCCCGACATTATGATATACAGAAGCACGCTCCCACGTACCTGGTGGTCGTGCTCCTCGCCGGAGAGCAGGTCGGGCGTGGGCTCCCGCGACAGCTCCTCCGGCGTCACCAGCCCCGACATTATGATATACAGAAGCACGCTCCCACGTACCTGGTGGTCGTGCTCCTCGCCGGAGAGCAGGTCGGGCGTGGGCTCCCGCGACAGCTCCTCCGGCGTCACCAGCCCCGACATTATGATATACAGAAGCACGCTCCCACGTACCTGGTGGTCGTGCTCCTCGCCGGAGAGCAGATCGGGCGTGGGCTCCCGCGACAGCTCCTCCGGCGTCACCAGCCCCGACACGCCCACCTGCGACGGCGACGTCGGCGCGCTCCTGCAAACGCGTACAGTTCGATATATATATAATTTCAGCTAGGTTATTGCAGTTTTATTCATAAAAATTAACAACCGTTAAAAATAATAAAATAAAAACGGTTGCTAAACTTATTATTGTTAAAACATGTTTTGTCCTTTTCCCTCTTTCCGCAAAATGACATATTTTATCAAAAATAGGTTAAACAAACGTTCTTATTTTTTTTTTTATAGTCCACATTCCTATTCTGGCAATCAACTTGGGAATTCTTGCAATGTCTATGGAAATAATAATAGACCACCAAAGCCATGGTCCACGCTTTTAAAAATTGACTTATTACACACAGGGAACCAAAGCCAGCCAAATGCGTGTCGGACTCGCGCAAGAAAAGATCCGTACCATCATCTATAAAAAAAATCACGTTCCTTGTACTGTAGCCCCACTTAAATACTTAAGTCATTCTATTTTAATTTATTGTTATAGCGACAACAGAAATACATCATCTATGATAATTCCAACTGTTAAGCTATCACGGTTCCTAAGATTCAACCCAGTGAAAGACAGACGGACTAATAGAAGGTCAGTGGAGTCTTAGTAATAGGGCACCCCCAAAAAAGAGTCAAAAACTAGCACAATCTTCTGTCACGTCCAAGCACGTGTTTTCGTATATAAACAATCGATACTAAACTCTAAACATAGCCATCTCCACACCGCTCGATATTTCCGTCCGCGCCCACTCTTCGAGTCGCTTGGAACGGGTGCAGAGTACAAAAATACAGTACTCAAAACACATTCATTCATGTTTCTTTGTTGATAATATTTTTAACAAGACATCTCTTCTGTGTCTCTTTTCTGATCTCTTCCATGCAGGTCTGCAAGAAAAAGAAACTTGGAATGTACCAGCTGTTCTTTTTCAAGATTCCTCTTTCATTTATTCAGCCGTGTGGTTTCCGGCAGAACAGAATAGGGTCACTTCAAGTCCTCCCGTGGATGTCGCAGAAGGCAACTTAACAAATACAAGCAAAACAAAGCTGATAAACATCAATGAGACCTCTCCAATGTCTGGCCGGCGAGGTGTAGGCCAAGTGCTTAGGCTGCTCTGGCCAAGTATTTTATGAATTCTCTGTAAACATTTTCCGTGTACAAAAATTGGTAAATAAATAAATATAAGTGTTCACCCCACGTATATTTATTTATTTACCAATTTTTGTGTTAATTTTGGTATGACGATTTGCAGCAATTTGAGAGGAAAATGGATGGAATTGGCACACAATCAAGAAGATTGGAAGGAGATGCTGCCTGCTCTATGACCTTGCCCTCGGACCCCAGACATTAAACTTTTTTTTTAAGTCGAATTTTTGCATTTGCACCGATCGACTCTAAAGACAAACGCGGTTGTGTTTTGACCCTTGCAAGTATTCGATTTAAAAAAATTGTAGAAGGAGGTTGTGGAGGCCTGCTCGATGAGCTTGCCCTCGGACCCCAGGCATCGCACAGTGCTAACCTACTCTTTTTTTAAAGTCGAATTTTTGCATAACAGATCGACTCTAAGAGTCAAAGACGAACGCGATTACGTGTTTCGACCCTTCAAGCAAGTGTCTGATTTAACCCTTTAATCGCGAACGTCGGATTTATCCGACAAACATAGGCGGGCCCATTCCGCGAACGTCGGATATTTCCGACAAAAAAAATGCTCGTTTGACACATAACTAACGTATCCATATCCGTTTTTAGTTTAGGTATTTATTTAAGATTTACTATGCCTCGCGCTGGGGGCACTACAATTGATATAAAGTCTCGCGGTGAAAGGGTTAAATAATGTTGTACCGTGAGGAGAGTCCAAAGGGCGCCCTGAACTGCACGCCCCTGGGGCGCCGCTGGCGGAAGGCCTGCTCGATGAGCTTGCCCTCGGACTGCGGGTCGATGCGCCAGAAGCTGCCCTTGCCGGGCTCCTCCTGGCTGCGGGGCACTTTGATGAAGTATCTGGAAACGAGAGGGATATACTTAGTTGAAGAAATGCTGTTATGTTTCTTACACATTCAAATAGGGGTGACCACAAAGTTTTGAAGTGGGGGTGATGTCAGTTGTAGGTGAAAATCGTAGCTGATCGTGGCTTCACGCAAAATTTAATTGCGCATTAGAAAAAAGAAAAAAATACATATATACTTTTTAGTAAACTATAAGAAAATAAATATTTATTCTACATCCCTATTGGTTTGGCAGACATAATAGAGTGGTTTGCCATTGCCTTGACCATCTCACACACAAGTAAACTAAATAGCAACACTTTTCACCGGAACCAAGTAGTTGAAAGTGACCGTTTGAATTTCTTGTACTAGTTAAACATTTAAAGGATGTCAAAGAGGTAAGATCTGACCTGTTGAGCGACAGGTTGTGGCGTATGGAGTTCTGCCAGCCCTTGTCGGCGGTGCGGTAGTAGGGGTAGTGCTTGGTGATGTAGCTGTAGATGCCGCTGAGCGTGAGCTGCTTGTCGGGCGCGGAGGCCACGGCCTGCACGATGAGCTGCGCGTAGCTGTACGGCGGCTTGGCGTCGTCGCGCGCCTCGCGCCCGTCCCGCGGGGAGCGCGGCGAGCGCGCGCGCGCGCCGTAGCCCGAGTCCGACGTCGTCGACGACACCTGTTTCAGTTTTATATGTATGTTAGTCTATAAGGTATTTATACATATGGGCCTATAATGTAAATGTACATTACGTTGCCTGAAATAAACGATTATTATTATTAATATTTATTCAGTTCAAGAGTCCCTGTCGAATGAGGTAAGGGCGATCTACATGTCTCATCTGACTAGGAAACGGGAAGTGGAATGTAGACCTCATCGGTGTTTAATGCCATTTGTTCGTTAGCATTAAAAACCAAAAAGTTTAGTAGCGCCGGGTTTGAATAATGGCACCATTTATCGGATGAAGAATGGGGTGATCTGCGAAGCACCCCACAGATGTCTACAAATCTCAAAATGCAAATGTTTATTCAGTAACTAGACCTTTACAGGCACATTTACAAATAAGTTTTACCGATACCAGCGCTCTGCAACGACCTCTGCTAGAAGAAACGCCAAAAGAAACTCATTTTCACGGTACTGGTCGCCTCGGTCTCATCTGATTGGGAACGGGAGGCGGGGAATGAAACCATTGCAGAGCAATTCCACACACAGCAGTGCCATTAGACGAGAGTCTGTAAGGGTCAGCCACCGCCGCGTACTGCGCCACCAGCCCCAGGTTCGCGTGCCACCGCCCCGCCGAATCGGCGCCCACACCGCGACCTACTAACCCTAAGTGTACTACTTACCAAGGGTCTGATGACGAGCCAGCGCCAGATACTGCACCACCAGCCCCAAATCCGCCATGACGAAACACCGCCCCGGGCATCTACTAACCCTATATAGTATCTACTAACCCTGACACTACTTACCAAGTTAGAAAGACAACACAAACAAAAATCAAAAAATTCCACTCACAGCAGTGCCATTGGACGAGGGTCTCTGATGGTCAGCCAGCGCCGCGTACTACGCCACTGTTTACTAACTCTGAGAGTACTACCTACTAAGAAAGAGTCTTAACACAATTCACTTACAGCGGTGCCATTGGACGAGGGTCTCTGATGGTCAGCCAGCGCCGCGTACTGCGCCACCAACCCCAGGTCCGCGTGCCGCCGCCCCGACGAGCCGGCGCCCCGGGGCGACGTGGGACAGCTGTTGGCTGCGCTTATGGTTCCTGGAAAACGGTAATTGCGCATTAGCTATGCTGCCCTGAATGGGTTCGCGGTAACGGCTTTCATGCGGGCACGATAGAGGATTAAAATACAACTAGAGCACGAAATTAAAATAAACGACCAAGTGCGAGTCGGACTCGAGTACGAAGGCTTCCGTTCTGTTATGTATAAAAATCTCGTATTTTGTATGGGATCCTTACTTTAATAAAAAAATATTCTGTTTTTAGCATTTGTTGTTATAGCAGCAACAGAAATACACATCTGCGAAATTTTTAACTGTCTAGCTACAGATTGGTGACAGACAGTCGGACAGCGGAGTCTTAGTAACGGGGTCCCGTTTTAAACCTTTTAGTACGGAACCCTTAAAATATGAACGAATTTGTATAACTTATAGGATGTCATGGTTTGTCCTGGCATTACAGAATGGAAAAGCGTTATTTAAACTGCGGGTTTTGATATTTTGGTGCAAACCTCAGTAAGACATCCAGCCGGTGTCGACGCTAAAGAACTATTTCTTATGTAATTTTTTAGGCCCCGACAAAAGGAACTGATACTAAAGTTAATGGCTATTTCGTCAGTCTACCGATGCGAATTAGTTGAAAGGCTTTGTTTGTTTTTCGTGTGTATAAGTGGCCAACACTGGTGTCAGATTTTTCAGGCCGCCTAAAGGCATCTGACATAGCTTGACGACTGGCATACAATGATGGCAGCCGTGACCAACGGCTTGAACGTGTCTTTCGAAGCACGAAAGGAGAGCTCGAAAAATTTGTATGCCACTTGTGGTCACCCATCCAAGTGCGGACCATGCCCGGCGTCGCTTTACTTGCGAAAGCACTAGCAATGCGCACTCCCGCCGGGTCACCGAGCTCCACTCAATTGAAAGGCTATGAAACATTTTATGAGCTACTACCTGTAGGCGATGGTGCAGGACTGCGACCATCGTTCTCCATGGGGATGGTGATCCTCAGCGGCGGGCCCGTCGCCCCGCCCACGCCGCTCTCCTCAACCAGCGACTGGAACTCCAGCCTGATATTCGTCAAGGGGAAATTTCACAAGCTCACAGCCCAACTGAACCTACCTGTAGGCGATGGTGCAGGACTGCGACCATCGTTCTCCATGGGGATGGTGATCCTCAGCGGCGTCAGCGGCGGCTCCGTCGCCCCGCCCACGCCGCTCTCCTCCACCAGCGACTGGAACTCCAGCCTGATATTCTTCGACAGGAAATTGCACAAGCTCACAGCACAACTGAACCTACCTGTAGGTGATGGTGCAGGACTGCGACCATCGTTCTCCATGGGGATGGTGATCCTCAGCGGCGGCAGCGGCGGCCCCGTCGCCCCGCCCACGCCGCTCTCCTCCACCAGCGACTGGAACTCCAGACGGATGTTCGTCGAGGGGAACCGGAGGGTACATCTGGAACGTGGAAAAATGCTGATTAGTCTATGATATAAGTAATATTGTCAAAAACGAGACTAATGTCAATGAGCTTTTAGACCTTAAATCTTCGATGATGAATTCGCTAGTTTCCAACAAGTCAAATTAGATAGTTTTTTTCTAGAATACATACATTTTTCGGGTTCTGCTGCCCAGCACTGGACCCCGAAAAATTTATTGAGTTAAATTATTTGAAGGGAAACGGAGATATCATTTAAAATTTTGTCTTGACCAAGCCTTAAATATAACCCTTTAAACTATTTTATGAACTTCATACTGTGTACAATTCAAAGTGAGAACGTGAAGCTTTTCTTCACATATTTGCGAGAAATGGCCACTTTTGGCTTTGCGAAAAAAAGCTTCACGTTCTCGATTTAAACTGTAAACAGTAGTTCACAAAATAGTTTGGCTTTATGAGGCCAAAACTATAAAGTAATACCAAAATTTAAATAAAAAATAAAAAAAGTTTTATTCCATTCCTTTGTTTAGTTATATCCCTATTGACGACGAGTGTATGTTTAATAAAAAAAAGTTTCAGTGCAGGACATCGATAAATTCTAAAACTAATGTTTGTTGTTCAAAACGAAAGCTATTGAAAATTCAATTTGGCGCCCAACGTGTAACCAACACCAGTTTCGAGTTCAATGACCACTGTCAGTCCAGCTCATCGATTTAACGACAAATGTAAATAAGAGTGTACGTACGTGTACGTACGTGTACGTACATTGTACGTAATGAACTCACAGTTAACACAATTTAACGTAATGACTAACATAGTCTATGAAATTTCATAGCGTATCAATTAAATAAAACATATTTTATAAACCTGTAATGAATGATAGTGTAAGAAGTAATAAACAAATATAATTTTTCAAAACTAAATACCGACTTAACCCATACACTACACTACCGATTTTGATAAAATTTGTTTGGGACCACCTTTCAAACAAAAAAAGAATTTTCCAAATCGGTACATGCCTCTTCGAATAATCGGTGAACATACATAAAAAAAAATTAAAGATCGCGACGAATTGATAACCTCCTCCTTTTTTGGAAGTCTGTTTAAAATAAATAAAATAAAATATCTATGGTGTATTAACCAAACAAATATCATCATTATTTCAGCTGCATATTGTTTACTGCTGGTGCTCTTCTGAGGATTTCCAAAATGACTGATCTAGAGCAGCCTGCATCCAGCGCTTTCTAGCTTCCTTCTACTACCTCGTAAGGTTGTCTGACCACCTGGCAAGCAATGACGACATTTTACTGGAGAAAACAAAAATAAAACATTGTTCATAATTTTGGCGCCCAACATGTAAACCACCAGTTTCGAGTTCGACGACCACTGCCTGTCCAGCACATCGATTGAACGACACTCGTAAATTAATGAAGCGGTTATATCGGGCGGAATTTCTACGAAATGATATTTTCGAACAAACAACTACCCGCAGTCCGCAGTGCAATCACCGGTATGTACTTTAGCAACTTTGCACTAACAGTTGAGCGTAGTATACTTAAAATGTGTAAAAACCTTGCTCCCTTTTATACTCTCTAATATATTATACTCTCAGTTCTCTGGGCTGGAATGTAAAATTTAGAGTGTACCAGCCGCTTCTCTTTCGGCGTCATAAAATCGATGGAATGAGCGGAAATGTGAATCATGTCAATAGACGATGCTAACAATCCATCACTACTCGTTACTTGATTTCCGTTTCCGTCTTCTCGCCCACCATCACGCTTAAAGGCCTTTAGACTTAGGAAGGCTCTGCTCAGATCAGCAAGACTCAAAATGCTTTCCATTAGGGATAACGTGCGTGATATAATTATTGCGATATTGTTTAAAACTTGTCAGATCACGAAGCGAGACTGGAACGGAGTCTGAACTTATAATAAGGATGCATCTGGAGCGTCGTCATGGCGACTATTCATTACATACAGAGCGGCGCTACAACTCAAAGAACATACCAGATGCGACACCTCTCCGTAGCCTGTAGATATAATTTTTCAAAATCATGACAGCAGCAGTTAGTAGACAAATATGGATTAAAAAATTGATCTTGTGAGTTGGATAAACCAATATCCATCGTTACGAATCAGAACTTCTATCTGCAAAGAAACCCCCACCGGGTAAAGATCTCCCATGATCAGACTAAAAGTCTTAATTCTATCAGTCTAGCGTCGTAGGGTGGTGTCAAGACAACCAAGTTAGGAGGCGTCGTCATTCTTCGCCAAATTTTGCATGACGTCACTGCTAGGCACGAGTTTTACTTAGCGGTGACGTCGCAAGCTCCCACTCCGGAACTTTGACGCTTCGTATCTGTGTGAATTTTTACTTTTTTGTTAAACTATAAAATATGGGTCCATTGTTTTTGGATAATCTAAAAGACGGACTAATTACAATCATACTTCTCTGACCCAATCGACACCCCTATTATCGATCTACATTCTCAACATTCTGCAGAGTCAGAGCGTGGGTAGGTATAACTCGTGTATGTATTGAATTCTGTTCGCTGCGGGCGGTTGTTTTGTGTAGAATAAAGTTTCAGGTATACGCGCAGTTTTTCCTCTATGTCCATAGATAGTATATGTATTCTGTTATTGTCTTAAAGTATCCTTTTTTACGTAACAGTTTTCATAAGCAGCCCAGCATACCAGCCGTAGAAGCTTCTAATGCAAGAGTTGACCGGTGGTTAGAAAAATATCCACCCTATGACTCATACCTTCCACCTGCAGAAAAACTTCCACCGGGTAAAGACCTCCCCTGGTCAGTCTGGAAGTCTCTCAATAGACTTCGTGCTGGTGTTGGGAGGTGTAGAGAAAACCGAGTTAGGTGGCGTCACGCTGATAACGATCTTTGCGATTGCGGCGCCATCCAATCAATGGAGCACCTTCTGTCGTGTCCGGGCTGCCCTACGACATGTACCATGGAGGACCTTAACGAGGCTAATGACAGAGGGATCACCGTGGCCACATACTGGTCAAAGACAATTTGAAATTGAAGCTACACTGAAACCATTTCGACTTGATAAGAAGAAGAAGAAAGTATCCTTTACCCATACACACGTTATCACCTTACGGGACTCTCAGATAGATACAATAAAAATAATAGTAAGGATGTGGGCCAAGAAACAAGAAATATAGTATTTCATTGAAGAGCCCATATTTTTTTGTTTTGCAAAGTAGTAAAAATTCACAAAAACAGCGCGTTTAAGTTTTGGAGTGGGTGCGACGTCACCTTATGGTGAAAATCGTACCTGATCGTGACGTCACGCGAAATTTAAATGGTTTGTATCTTCGTCATTATTTGCTAATCAGAGAAAAGAAAAAATACGTATATCATACTTTTAACAATTTACATAATGAGCCAAAAAAATACGACAGCCATAGAGCCGTGGTCCCAAAAAGTGGTATTCAATCTAATATGATAGATGAAATAAATACACATATAGGGACAAATTACACTGATTGAGCTAGCCCCAAAGTACTATAACTCAACGATACTATATTCAATATTTTATAACGAATACATAAACATCCAAGCCAAACGAAACGAAAACTTTAGTACGTGTCAACACTGCACGTTAAGGGGCTACCTGAATTTTCCGGGGTCCAGTGGCGCCCTCATTTAAAATAAAATTTCGTCTTGATCAAACCCTAGATAACCTTTTTAACTATTTTATGAACTACTGTTTATAATTTAAAAAGCGAACGTAAAGCTTTTCTACGCACATTTGCGAAAAACGGCCACTTTTAGCTAATGTGCGTAGAAAAGCTTCACGTTCGCACTTTAAATTATAAACAGTAGTTCATAAAATAGTTAAAAGGGTTATATAGGGTTTGATCAAGACGAAATTTTAAATGATATCACCGTTTCCTTTCAAATGATTTATTTCAAATGGGGGCGCCACTGGACCCCGAAAAATTTGGGTATGGCCTTAACCTAAAGTTCTGACAAGTTTTTAGTAGTAAGTACAACGTAACTTGGCCTTATTTCCTTGCCTGACATTATAAGCAATTAGTTTCTCACTAGCACAAGCAAGCAAATACAAGACTTTCAGGTCAAAAGCCTATTCATTCCGCCACTATGCAACTTGCTCCAGATTTGAAAGCTCGTGTTCTCAACAGAATAGATATTAATTTACGCGAAAGCTCAAAGCCTAGCAAACAATAAGTAGGGCTTAATAAAGTTTGTTGAGTCATGCCGGCAGCCACAGAATTATTAAAAATTACATACAGAACGGAATTTCTTAAGGTCCCGCGCAATATGCGTGCCTGATTCCCGTCCCCCGTTCTCGCTTTGTAGATTTTTTGAATGCATCTGCAAAATGCTGCAACTGTATTTTATTTACGTCTGGCATGGAGCTGTATTCAACCGTACGACGACGGACATGGCCTACACAAAGCTCGGTAAACATTCGCTGCAGTAAATAACGTTCCGATTTCACTCAATAGTAAACAATACAAAATCCTGAATTATTTGAGTAAATCTAGCAAAAGGCTGCAACTGTATTTTATTTACGTCTGGTAAGCAAGAACTGTATTCAATTGTACGACATTTTACTACGGTATTTACATTGTAATACGGTATTTTACTTAATTTTATGGAAAGTAGTTCAATAGCATGAACTAAACTTGCTTCAAATATTTAGTTGGTGGTTTAAAAGTCATGTATGCGTATAGTACTTAATACTTCGATAACGGCATTAAGCTCGCCATCAACACAGCTTTGGCAGCGAAACCTCTGGAGCGGCAACCATTGGCAGCCTTTCAGGTGCGGGGAGTGTTGCCAAACTAGACATTTGCAGCTTAACTGCGTTAATATAAACATAAAGGAGTAATGCAACAATTTTAAAAGCTCAGACGCAAAGTCAACTCAGAACAAAGAAAGTCTTAGAAATAACTGACAATGTACTTAGGTACTTGCTGCGTGGTATCCGGCAGAGTAGAATAGGACCACTCCCAGTCTTTCCGTGGATGTCGTAGAAGGCGACTTAGGAGTTACAAGCTAAACAAAGCTTATAAACATTAATGAGACCTCTCCAACCTGTCTTGCCAGCGAGGAGAGAGGCCCAATCCTCTGGCTGCTCTAGCCAAGTATGACTCTGGTAGTTCAGAGAGGGTCGTGCTCCTGTAGTGGAGACTAACAAAGACCTGATGGTGCTGATGTTACAGGCTACAACTTGCTGATTTTCTCAGCCGTACTGAAGCGTTCCGCCGCTCTCTCTCGTCCTAGCAAATGACGGTTCTGAGCGGCAGAAAAGGATGGCAGCATAGAAATGCTGTTCTGTGCGCAACCCCTCTTATAAATACAAATCTCTGCATTCTTTATTCTACGGTACTGAGTGTACCTATCTACATAAATATCTCTCAGAGTGACAAATCGCTTCGTAAACGTAACGTTCTAAATCACTTTAGTTATAGGAGACGACAGGTGATCTTTTCGCGTTTGATCGCCGACATTTGTCATAATTATATCGCTTGTGAATGTTTATTTATATGTTTCAAAAATTATCTGACTGGTTCCGAAGCCCGAGCCCCGCCTATATCTACCGTACAATATGTTATTACTGTTACTAAATATATGATAAA
Source organism: Acrobasis consociella (assembly GCA_963555685.1). NCBI lineage: Eukaryota > Metazoa > Arthropoda > Insecta > Lepidoptera > Pyralidae > Acrobasis > Acrobasis consociella. The sequence continues at coordinate 1,398,868 of OY743115.1, forward strand.
TCTTATATTATTATTGGTCACATATCTTTCAAAATTACATATTTTGCACCACTTTCTAAACACTTCTTTTTCTCGGCAACACCAGATGGACTTAAAGCCATAGGCTTCATCTACATAAATTTCTAGCTTGAACTCATAAAAACCCCCAGAGGCTGCCTTTATCACATTCCTAAGGAATCTAGTAGTTTTGATTGGATTTATTTTCTTTATAGCTCTCACTTCAGGTCAAAATAGGCATTAATTTGGTTAAGTACATTACATTATAAAAATATTTCTTATCAAAAGAGGTAAACAATACAAAATATCATACAAAAAAAAAACATTGAAGTGTTTCTATAGAGATTTTTCAAAGATTTTCACACTAATTTATTCCGCCCACTCTGTTTAAATGAGACTAACTGTCTTGAGAATAGAACTTCCCTCGCCTTAGTCTTCGTACATTATTCCCGAAAGCCTAACGCCTAAACTTATTTATTAGTCTGGAACGCGTGGGCCTTCAAGGAATTACGCAATACGTCACAGGTGGCGCCAAGTCGAGACGACGACCGTATGTCGTGTGATAAATAGAGTTTAATCTCGCTACAGATACATTGTCATGTCTTAATCCCTACCGAGTAAACCGAACCCAGGGCCGCAAGACTCAAAGGCCACGTTTAACATGATGGTGGGCCTTAAGATGGAAAAAGGGAATTAAAATAGTGATGGGTTGCTAGCCGCATGGCCAAACATAATTTAGATTCTCGCCTAAAACTTTTGTTGTGTAAACGCTACTAGCTCTGATAGTTTTCCTTTGAACTTCGTTATATGTATAAGACTACTGAACCCTAAAAATATACTCGGGCAATGAAAATTTCATACAAATTCAATTCAAGTTTTGAGACGTTTTTAGTGGCTTGAACTCACAGTCGGCATTCGCAACTATGGAACCCTTCACTGCAGGTGGCTCGACACGCACTTGGCCGTTATTATTGTATTATTTATTTTGTGAGAAACTGGGATTTGGGAACCTATTCACTCTGTATTCAGCCTTGAAATATTGTCAGTGAAAAGAGAAACGTTGTTATTGGCAGATAAGTAAATTTTAAGAACTTCTAGGTATTTTGTAGGAAATATTTATTTACAGATATTGTTTCAGTTTAATATTTTGTTTGTCTATAAAACGTAGAGCTGCAACCAAAGCTTACTCCTCGACGGTCAATACAAAACTTGCGCCCGGCGCGAGCGTGTGTGCAATGCAATCGCAAACAAACTTCAGATAAGCTTTCCATTGGTTTTTTTGCTTCCTAAACTAGAAATAACGATTTCGAAAAGGGCAATAAGCTTAAATGAGGACACTATGAGGACACTCTATATCAAAAAATATCACGACGCCAACTATCCTTCAAAATAATTCTCATAAACTGAAAAGGACCACCATGCTTCGGACGGCACATTAAGCCGGGCCGTCTATTATACCTTTATGCAGCTTGAAAAATCTGGCACCAATGTTGGCAACTTACACAAATCAAAAACCAACAACATTGCGCCTGAATGTAAATTGACTATTTTTAACCGACTTCCAAAAGGAGTATCAATTCGTCGGAATCTTTTTTATAAATGTTTAATGATTATATGAAGACAAGAGATATTCTATTTTTGTTTGAAAAGACATGCTTGTCAGGTGGTCTCATAGAAATCGGTTGTGTAGTTTGGGTTCGTCGCGCTATGTGTCCCGCCCACTGTCACTTCAACGAGCTAATCCGCTGGGCTATGTCAGTGACTTTTGTTCTCCCACGATGGGGCAAAAAGGTTCTTGAATGGCGACCGCGTACTGGCAAGCGAAGCGTAGGGCTGGAAAGCGCTGGATGCAGGCCGCTCTTGATCGGTCATTTTGGAAATCTTTGGGAGAGGTCTATGTCCAGCAGTGGATGTTATGCGGCTGAAATGATGTGTAGTTTGGGGCGAAGTCAGTTTTTAGTTTTGAAATATTAATCGAGGCCAAAATATACCAAAACATGTTGACCATGTCAAAGAAAAACTAAGGTTACAAACACTACTGCTGTAGTAAACGGAACAAACACTATCCAGACTAGATTAGATCGATCCAGTTGCTACAGATAACGAAAAACATTCTGGAAATTGTCGCGACGCGTCACCTGATAAAAATACTGTGTATAAACCCAGTCAACCAACAGGTCACCTACGTCTCATAAACACGCAAAAATCTACTTCATTCCTTCGGGAATGAGTCAGATATTTGCTGGACGGCTTTTGAGTTATCTGTTGATAACTAAGACAAGGAAAAACAAACTTCTCGCGCATGTCAATAGAGTCTGTATTTGTATGATAGGTGTCGGTGTTTGGTATCGATCTGTTTGGCAGCCGGCGGCCTTCACCGAATGCCCTTTCCGCAGCACCCCCAAAACTCGGCGCTAAGTGGGGTTAAACTGAACACCTGTCATTAGCAAATACTTTTAGTTTGTTCGCTTCTTTGCGGCTCGTGAACCGATTAAACACCTCTGAACACCGATTCCTTGTGGCTTTGTTGAAAAGTTTATCGCCTACGCCTCGCCTACATAGATTTAGAAGGTATAAGATGGATATAGAGTATTGTAAAATGTGACCAGAAACAAAATATTTCTGTGTAACTTTTTATGGGTTGTATTTGTACCTACTACACAAACTATAGGGTAAAGCAGTACGATACCATCTTTCCAGTATAAGATAACTTATAAATTAACACAGTTTACAATTTGAAAAATCAAATTTTCGTGAAACGATGTTCGAGCCAGGGTGACAATGGGTGACATGTTTTGTATGAAAACTTGTCTCATTGTCAAATTGATGCTATCTCTTTTGCTCTTATGAAGATGACACTTATCATATTATCTGTCGCACTCGGCTAGTGTGTTCTTTTTACGCAGTAAAAAAATTCTACTTCTATGCTCGCCTACGTCTAATCCTTTCATGTTTTGGTTGTATGTTTGCAATCGGTCGTTTTGATAATCCTTGTGGGAGGCCTTTGTACAGCAGTGGACCTCTTGTGGCTGATTTGAGACTATGACGTTGTCATATTAGCCACGAGAAGATATTATCATTATGTGCAAGGCAATTTTTTGTATCTGCAATATTACATGAGTGGTGTTTTTCCTTCAGGTCTTCATAAACCCAGCTAAACAACTAATTTAACAAGATTTAGGTACTAAGATAGGTAATCCAATTTAGAATATGTTTCCAACACTAATGGTGTTACAGTAAAGAGGATAATTGAGACAAGAAATGAGATTCATAGCAAAAAAATAAATGGAAGTAGATGAGAAGAGAACTTTGCCTAATAAGACCAAGGCATAGATTACTAAGAAACATATCTAAAGACAGTAACATATTACCATCATAGTTTACATAATCCGCAGTAAACGGTACCATAAAACTATCGTAAACTTGTGCATTAAAATTTCACCACGCGTTACACCGACCACCAGTGTAAACAATATACAGAACAGATTACATATGTTATGCTATGATTATGATATGACCGTAGGTCAACACTCCTTAAAATAGGCTTATTTTGTTTTGTATGTTTTTGGTTAATTTGTGTGGGGCGTGGCGGGGACATCATACTATCTCTTTCGTACGCGCGAGACCTAATAGCGTGACGTCAAGAATGCTGTACGTGCTTTCTTTTTCTGTTACTTGACAGTTTATCCTTCTATCAGATTTTTACTTATTAAACTTCCTTATTTTTGGGCAGATTAAAAAAATAATTTCTTTTCAGATTCGGATTATGTTACTTATTGATATGAATAATTAAAATCATTGAGTAAAATACCGTATTGTGATAAAATACACTGAGAAGACATTGGTTGTAAAAAATCTAAAAAGTTTAAAATTTGAAATTTCAAAATTCCACTACATATTGCGACATTTGCGACCATATGTTTTATGTTTTGTTCGCTCGATCAAAAACTGCGAGAAAAAGAGGTTTCCAGAAAAATTTACCTAAGGAGATCGGATTTTCAGCCCCAAAACCCTCTTCATACCAAATTTCATCAAAATCGTTACAAGAATTGCTCGTTTAAAGAAATAAGATAGTAGGCGAAAATTCCACAAATAACTCTATAAAAATACACCGAACTTTCTGAACCCTAGGTATTCCGGGGGAAGCCGTTTCATCTCTGTTAACGTCCTCCCGCAGCTTCCTTGAACTTCCCCTTCGTCAAAGACAAATGGGAGTCCGTATATTTTGCTACGTTTAAAGGTTAAGATGTGTTTACGAGACATTTTCTAAAAGGAAAACATTGAAGACTATAATAAATAACACACATAATATATTACACCGTCTGCTAGATGTGATATATTGATTTTGACAATATTTTCGGTCTTCAGTTTCAAAAAATATTAGTTTAGGAAATAGTATTGCGATCCAACGCGGAAATGCGGCCAGCGTTCTTGGCACTATGCCACGTGGGCACGACTTTTTAGACTAAATTAATAGTTAACTTTTTTCTGTGTGTATATTTGTAATTATGTAATTTTTTTCTTTTTTCTTTCTTATTTTAATAAAATTCAAGTACCGCGTTAAGGAAATAGCTTTTTTTCAAGAATCAAGAATCAATTGTTTTGTTACGGTTGAGAAACGAGAGTCAAGAAAATTAAGTATTTATTTCTACATGACTGATTGTAATCAACATATACATATGACTCTACGTTGAATATCTACACTAATATTATAAAGAGGAAAGATTTATTTGTTTGTTTGTTTGATTGTATTGAATAGGCTCCGAAACTACTGGATCGATTTTAAAAATTCTTTCACTGTTGGATAGGTATGTTATCCCTGAGTGACATAGGCTATGTATGTACCACGGGCGAAGCCGGGATGGACCGCTAGTAAGTAATAAAATCGAACACGACAAAATTCCTTCGGCGTGTTAGATCCTATTACCGGAATGTCCAGTCAGTTATCAGCGATAAATATATAAACCATACATGAATTTTCTGGGGTCCAATGCTGCTCCATTTGAAAGGAAACAGAGATTTTATTCAAAAAAAATTTTGAGCAAACCTTAGATAACCCTTCAAACTATTTTATGAACTACTGTTTACAGTTCAAAGTGAGAACGTGAAGCTTTTCTTTGCATATTAGCCAAAAATTGCCGTTTTTCGCAAAGCTTCACGTTATCACTTTAAACTAAACTATAAACAGTTGTTTATCAAAAAGTTTGAAGTAAAATAGGCCGGTAAAATTAATTTTAAATATGGTAAAAAAGTCAAGATATATGTAGTAATAAAAAACTTGAGTGGTGTCAAGGGCCACCCGGATGAAACGAAGTTCCTTTCTATTAATTGGGAGAGAGAGAGACAGACAGACAAACACGCGCACGCCGCACGGCTCACAACTAACTTTTGGTCTTAATTTTTTCCGTCTAGCCTCCTTTCGCAACGCGCGATAAAGAACTTCGTTCCAATAAGTTAACAACTATACTATGCAATAATACAATACCATGTAAATATTAAAAGGAGATGATACAATACAATGCAACCGTTAGAAGTCTTTGATTTCAAGACATTCCAGAAACTTCTATTCCTTATTCAGGCAGCCAATCATAACAACCGGTCGACATTACAAAGCCTTCACAATACGTATATTCCCGCTGTTGTGACCGCATTTTGTAAACAATTTAGCGGGGGGGGGGGGCGGCGGGCGGCACTACCCCCCGGGGGGAAGCTTTATTGAATTTTACAGCGATGTGAACCGTTGACGTCATCGACACTGGGACAGATTTAAACGACTTACATGTTAATTTTAAGTAAGCAATCAACAAAGACGAGTAAAAATAAACACTGAATAATTCACACATTTTAGATTAGAGAAATATAAACCAAAAATTCTGTAAAAATGAATTTCTTTCGGAGTTTCTTACGAAGGGCTGGTAACGGTAGCTATTCTTTAAAAAATAAATTTAATTTAACTACTTGCCTTTACGTGTAAAGGTATCTGTAAAGGTCTATTCTCTGTTTGGTTAGGTATTTAATTAAATAAATGTAAACAATCTTGACATGTCTTTTTATTGAAATATACATTTTATGAATCAATACCTTTGGAAATTACAAATTAATTATGTAATATATTATAAATTACATAATTACTATGTAAATTGCAAAGGTATTGATTTATGAAGTGTATTTCAATAAAAAGACATGTCAAGATTGTTTACATTTATTTAATTAAATACCTAACCAAACGGAGTATAGTTATTGAATAAACATTTGAATGTTGAATTTCGAATTTGAATCATGTTTGTAAAGATCTAGTTACTGAATAAACAATTTGAATGTTGAATTTTGAATTTGAATCATGTCTATAAAGATCTAGTTACTGAATAAACATTTGAATGTTGAATTTTGAATTTGAATCATGTCTGTAAAGATCTAGTTACTGAATAACAATTTGAATGTTGAATTTTGAATTTGAATCATGTCTGTAAAGGTCTAGTTACTGAATAAACATTTGAATGTTGAATTTTGAATTTGAATCATGTCTGTAAAGGTCTAGCTACTGAATAAATATTTGAATGACGAATTTTAAATTTGAATCATGTCTGTAATGGTCTGGTTACTGAATAAACATTTAAATGTTGAATTTTGAATTTGAATCATGTCTGTAAAGGTCTGGTTACTGACTAAACATTTAAATGTTGAATTTTGAATTTGAATCATGTCTGTAAAGGTCTAGTTACTGAATAAACATTTGAATGTTGAATTTTGAATTTGAATCATGTCTGTAAAGATCTAGTTACTGACTAAACAATTTCAATGTTGAATTTTGAATTTGAATCATGTCTGTAAAGATCTAGTTACTGAATAAACAATTTGAATGTTGAATTTGAATCATGTCTGTAAAGATCTAGTTACTGAATAAACAATTTGAATGTTGAATTTTGAATAGTATCGGGGGTGGTCAATATTTTGTACACCATTTTGTATTCCAGTGTCGGTTTTTAGGTTGTAACACTTGTAACAGCGTTTAAAAGATAGAATTCAGATTATTTATTACAAAACAGACAATGTGCATCAAATTGCATGGCTGTCATCGAAAGTTCACACCTGAAATAAAAGTTATAGTCATTTTCGACACTTTCAAAACCGTAGAATCAAATTGTAACAACGTCTGGTGTTTCTTACATTATATGCTTGAAATAAATTTTACAAGTTGTATCAAATGTGTAAGAGAGAAGAAAATTACATGTACATATCACAAATCTTTATAAAAATAGCTAGGCTAAAGATAATACATATCATTACTAACGTAACAGATACCCAACCCGTAGAAACTATTGGAGGACCCTTAAGTAGGCAAAACGGGATAGTCTCACAGAGATGGCAGCACACACGACTAGCAAAAAAGTGACAAAGAAAGTGTTAAATATACTTCTTCTTCTTATCGTGTGTGTTAGTGACTAACACTAGTGTCAGAGTTTTTAAACCGCCTTAAAGGCCTCTGACATGGTTTTAGGTAACGACCAATATCAAAGACAGTGACCGGGACCGACGGCTTAACGTGCCCTCCGAAGCACGGATCATCTTATTTATCAGACAATCAGGTGATCAGCCTGCAATGTCCTGACCAAACTAGGACAACAACACAAAGTCGTTGCTCCCGCCGGGAATCGAACCCGCGACCTCCGAGTATGAGTCGAACGCTCTAACCACTACACCACGGAGGCAGTTAAATATACTGTATTTATTTAATAGTACAAAAGATATTAATGTTTTTATTATTACCTATATCGCCATCTAGTAACAAGAAAGATAAATAATTATGCTTATAAGGCGATGGTTAGGTGTGGCTAGGCGTAAAAAATCATAGATAATCTTCGTACTGGGTTTCCCAATCGCAACATCAACATCCAGACTATGATGTCACTGACACTGAGAGACATGCGTCATTTGTCGCCGTCATCAGCAAATATTTGAGGATAGTGTGTCTGTACTTGAGTCAAACAATCAGATCACTTATCTATACATATAATAAAACAGTAAAAAAAGTGTGTCTGTACATTAAATATATTTCCAAAAAAAATATTGGGGGTGATGGAGACGTAGTAATAGAGTAAGAATTTAAAAAAAAATGTCTGTCTGTTTGTCTGTTTGTCTGTTTGTCTGTATGTCTGTTTGTCTGTTTGTACACGCTAATCTCCGGAAATACTGGACGGATTCGAATGAAACTTTTTTTGTTATATAGCTATTTAGCCTGGGCAACATATAGGGTATAAATGATTTTGGAAAATGGAACGCCTGATGGCGAACCATAATGGTCCAGCTAAACTATAAGAGATATAAAAATGCCGCCTTAGTAAAAGTTGTTTAGCCTAATGAGCATTTTCCAGAGACATAAAGTCCACGCGAACGAAGTCGCGGGCTTCAGCTAGTACTAAAATAAACTAAATAAGCCGAACCAAGTTGATTAAAACTAATATATGTAAAGAATAGACTCAGTCAATCAAGGCTTTATCAAAGGCCGTTTTTATTTTCTACTTTTGTTTACTTTTCATTTAATTAGGTATAAACCCACGTCTTAACCCACCTTGTGGTCAGATGACCTGACCAGGGTCGCTGGAAAGCGCTGGATACAGACCGCTCTAGATCGGTCATTTTGGAAATCTTTGGGTGAGGGTATGTCCAGCAGTGGACGTTATGCGGCTGAAATGATGATGAAACCCACGTCCGTGTTTTAATACCCCTTATTACGCAACAGTTGCATAAATAACTTTAACGTTTCCTTTGAAATATGATTTAGATTTTTACTTTGAAATATAACAACAATCAACTCATCTCAATTTTCAAAGTATTTTCGTACAAAGCTTTCTCGGGGACTCAAAGAAATGTCTTTAGGGAGAAGTTTTCATTTTAATTATTGAATAAATATAAAAGTTTAATGAGAAGACATTTTTACCGAATCTATAACTGTGTAGATGGATTCGTTCACCTAGGAAGTTCCTATTATCTTATATTAATAATATAAAAATATAATGAAACTACATATAAATTACCTTTTCGAGGATTCTCAAAATCTCAATCGAGGAAACTCTAAATATGAGTTCAATTTGACAGGGGTGTGTCAAACATCCTGCTGCGATAAACGGTAACCATACCCTATTAACAAATTTTTGCAAACATCTGGAAATTAAGACAGTCAAAATAAAGACAAAAGAGCGTATCTAAATATCCATACTTGTTTCCCTGCTCACCATAATTCCCGTACAAGTCATTAAACGTGGAAGCTACCGTTTGCCAATTAACAAGTTGTTTACCTGTAAAGAAAGAAAATTGTTATTAGAAAATAGCACTTAACAAAAACTAAAGCCGCGTTGTTAAATAAGGCCTTTGAAGAGCTTCGGTGAAATATAAATATAAAAGCTACAACACGGAAATAACAAGGAAAAACAACAAAACCTACACAAGCACCGTTTCCTTAAAAAACGCGGGCTTTACTAGAAATAAATACTTGATTTAAGAGACTACCTGATTTTTTCTGGGCCCATTTGATATAAATTATTTGAAGAAGTATCTTCGTCAAGTCTCAGATAACCCTTGAAACTATTTTATGAACTACTGTTTACAGTTTAAAGTGAGATTGTAGGAGAGTGTAGGCCAAGTCTGGCTGCTCTGGCCAAGTATGACTCTGGTAGTACAGAAAGGGTCGTGCTCCTGCAGTTACCTGAGGTGATAATGAGTCTAAAAGACCTGATGGTGATGATGAGTCTATACTGTAATAATTATAATGACTATATATGACAACGTAGAAATAAAGATCCTAAAAAAAGAAATTCATATCGCTATCGTTGAAGTGAAATTTTGACAAAAGAAATATCTTCTTTAACATTTGGTTAGCAGACAGGGGGTGGTGCGTTGGCAACAGGAAGGGTGGGCGATGACGTCACCGGTCGTCGGCCTGCCAAGGTCGCACCGGTGCCCATAGCCACGCAAGCCTGGCTTTTCGGTTAGCAACAGTTTCGGTATTGACGCGTTTTGTATTCGAAATTGGGACACGTCAAGTCGATTTACGTACTTACATGGTTCAAATCCATAGATCGAAATAATATAAATATTCCTTACTTTATGACTTACTTACTTGATTTATCCTAAGACCATGAGACCCAAAGGTCAAGTTCAGCGTGATGGTTTATTTAAAGTAACAATAAAGGTCAAACATATCATCGTTTCTTTCTCCTGGTATTATATTACTCCCTGAAACTCTAGCGATTAGAGACTTAAATGAAAATTTAAAAAACATGCGTTGTGTGTCTCAAATTGAATTATAAAAATAATCAGTAAGTAGATCTTTAACATACAACATTGTCTCTTCTCGCAACAAAATCATGAATCATACCTTAAAGACAAAAAAGTCTGGCTTGAGCTTGGCGCGTGTCCCATACATACTAAATGTACAAATAGACATTATTTTAAATTTTTTGTCACTCCAAACACTTAATTTAAATTATAATATAACATAGTAAAAAAATAATGTATTCTCTGTCAACAGTTTAACTTTGTGAGTTGACATCCTTTGGGGAAAATGCTGCAGTGCAGTTTGTTGCCGCTTCTTTTGCACTAGCGCTTAGGAAGCGGTAGCACAGAATTAATAATAGTATTACATACAGAACGGAAACTCGCACCGTCCCCCGCAATCTGGTGTCCCCGCAACCCTTCCCCCGTTATTGTGAGGTGTAAGCGGGGATTAGTCGCTGTTCGTGCGTCCATAGTTTTATGTAAACAACAGCGTTGGTTGCGGTTCGGGCGTTCTACAAAATGACAAAAAAAATGTGATCCTAAGATGGTAGCGGTTCGTGCGCTCAACAAAATTACATTATTGCAGTGGTTGCGTTTCGGGATCTCTTCGATAGACTATCCTCGCTAAGTTTATTGAAGAGATCCCGAAACGCAACCACTGCAATAATGTAATTTTGTTGAGCGCACGAACCGCTACCATCTTAGGATCACATTTTTTTTGTCATTTTGTAGAACGCCCGAACCGCAACCAACGCGGTTGTTTACATAAAACTATGGACGCACGAACAGCGACTAATCCGTAAGCGGCAGTAAAACAGGGTTATTGGTAGTCGCACGTTGACATTACGCGAGTCACATAAGATTATTGAATTATAATGGTGAGAAACTGCGCACATTATCATTGTTTATCCACGGAAAACAATAAATAACGAAAATTTAAAGATTTCCAAGTGATGAAAACAGGTAAGCAAAGCTACAAATTCTGTGGCGGCGACCCTGATTGTTTAACTCACACATTTGACGTGTGCACGGACGGATTGTTTCGTTTGTAGTAGTACTAGGTATATATGCTGCTCCGTTTGTATGAAGTGCCATACCTGTGGCGGTAGTAAACATAGCTGTAAATAACCGCTTGATGTGCAACAAAGCAAACTGACGATAATTAAGAGATATTATAAATATCATATGATAACAAAGACATATATTTAAATATGAATCGCGATTTGCATTTTATTTTTAATTTGCTGGCACACAAACGAAATAGCAATTTGGCATACAATACAAACTGGTCATTATTCCTTAAACGGTTCATTCAAACCAATTTATAAGATTTACATTTACCGAAAGCTATGCTATTTTCCGCGTAAACAATCAATAATTCATTATTTTTAGACGGTGTGTGTAAATGAGGTTTTAATCGAGCACAGCTTGCATTAGGCTATTTTAATTGTATGTTTTTGGTTAATCCTTACTAATATTATAGTGCGAAAGTGAGTTTGTATATATCTTTGTTTGTTTGTTACCACTTCACGCTTCAACCACTGAACTATTTAGATAAAATTTGACATGGATATAATTTGATATCCAGGGAAAAGACATAGGATAGTTTTTATCCCGAAATTCCACGGGAAGCGAAGCCCACGGGCCAGCTTTCTTAAAACAGCAAAAAAAACTTACATAATCTAACAAAAATTTGTATTTCAAATATGGATTGAGCGTGGTAGGGAAATCTCACTACCTCTTTCGTACGCTCGAGACCTAATAGCAGTGACGTGTATCCTTTTGCTGTTACTTGACAGTTTCTCCTTACATCAGATTTTAAAAGCAATAAGCGTACAGCTATGGACACATTTAAAAAGAAACATTTTGTTTTCGGTTTCGGATTATGTTACTTATTGATATAAATAATAAAAATAATGAATTAATATACTGTATTCCATGCTGGTCTGGGTAAAAGGCAAAATTGGTTAGATATTTTTTTAGTGCGCTACTGAATAATTAATAAAGGTAGATAGCAGTGACGTCAAGAGCGCTAAACGTGTAGCCTTTTTCTGTTACCTACTTGACAGTTTCCTTTTCCATCAGATTTTAAAAGCTTATTTTTGGACGGATTAAAAAAGAAACATTTTATTTTCGGTTTCGGATTATGTAACCTATCTAGAATAATAATAATACCAATACCGTATTTCATGCTGGTCTGGGAAAAAGGCAAAATGGACGCATATTTTTTTGTGCGCTATTGAATAAATGAAGGTAGCTTAGCAAGCCCTAAAATGAAAATCGGAACGAACACGAGTCATGGATTTAAAAGCCCTCGATTACATTAGTACCTGCTTTTGACGTGATAACGTCTTTAAAATCGTTTTAGTCGGGTGACATGTTCAGAAACTTGTGTCACACCAAAACCTCACGAGCGCGATCGCAGGTATAACGAGAGAGAGACGGACCGATCTCCCGTCTCATCTCGAGCGCTGCCAGTCATTCCGTGAAACGACGTTATCACGTAAACATCTCGATCGTAAACCTACTTTACAAACAACCAATTTTTTTTTAATATTCAGCTAACTTTAGATACAGTCTCTTATTACGAGTATATTTAGCCTATATTACTATTATATTTTCATTTATAAATATAAAAAAGTTATTTTTTTTAATTATTGATTTAGTTCAGGTATTGGATGTTAAGAGTCCGGCGACCCTAGACTTCTCCATACAAACATAGTACACGTTTAATTTTGAAACCACATGTCAGATTCCGGTAAAAATTGGTAATTGTAAAGAAATTGCAATTATCTAGGGTTCTATCTGGATTCCTATAGTAAAATTATGAACTGGAAAGAAAATATAACGATTTAGAAGTTTCCCATACTAATGGTCAAAAATGATATAAAACACTATATTCTATTTCAAGTTCATATTTTTACTGTAGGAAACTAAATATAAACCTAGATAATTGCAATATCTTTGAAATTACAAAATTTTGCCCAAATCGGACATGTCGTTTTGAAATAAAACGTAGACTACGTTTGTATGGAAAGTTGTATTTTGGTCTAGGGTCGGGGGACCCTTAAAGAAAGGTATAGAGGCTTTCGCTGCTTTGGAATACCACTATATTATTCAACGTGGAGGGGACATACCCCTAATAAATCGAACCACAGGCTATACTATATCACTACAGTATAATGGAATAGAAATAACAGTACTTAAAAGAACAAAAAAATATTTGATTACTTGCCTGTTATTTTAGGCCGTGGTTTGATTTTTACGGTATGTTCTACGTTGTATACATTTTATAACAAAATATTTATAGTCTAAGATCCCAGAACGATCAGACATAACTTATTTTCACACGGATGAAACTTTAGGTTTTCAATAGAGGCTCATGCGCGTTGAATACCTGTACGTTTGTGGAGCTTGCCTCGTGACACCTGGGCAGGTACCAGGTGAGAAAGGTAACTAAAAATAAGTATTACTTAACTTAAATTTTCACGGCAGATTTTTATATATGTCTTATAGAATATTATTCTGACGTATTATCATAAGTGTCAGACACTTTCCATGGACCAAAACTTTTGACAGACAGTTTAAAGCTTCAGAAAAAATAAAAAACTTTACTTAATTTTAAATGTCTGATTTTTTAATATGTTATTAAGGTAACTATAATAAAGTTATATTTCATCAGTCAGACAAATAGTAGTGACCAACCATCCCCTAAACATAAAAATTATTTAGCCGGCCGCACTATGGAAAATGGTCGAACAAGCGCATATCAAAAATTATTTTTGCGAATATCATAATTAGGCTATCATGGTAGTTTTATTAGGTTATCTAATAGTCAAACTATAACATCCATTAGGATATTTTTCTCTTAATGCGTGATATTATTTTTTATTCTTAGGCAAAAGTACATAGAAAACGGAAGTGCCAAATCCAATCTTTGCGCATACATGTTTTGAAACGATATTGTGAATAAACTTTTTAGCATATATATGCGATATTATATATTTTTAGAAAGTATATTTTATGTTTATTACCATACAGCTTTTTGATTTTCAAAATAGTAACAAATTTTTCAGTAATTACTTAAAAAGTGACATTCCTTATTTTTCACGTAGTTTTTTTTTGGTCGAAAGTTTTCTATGTTACCCACGTCTCCCCACGCGCTACTTTTAGGTAAATTAATAGTCTAACTATTCATAAACAGAAGACCAAAGTATCAGCTGCGGGTTTTTGCGGTTTTAGAAGATATGAGAAAAAATGTGATAAAGGTCGGAGCAGGAAAATCTAGTTTTCCACTTTCCGGTGAACAATGAGACTTATAGGGTATTTCTTAATAAGAATGGGATCTTATAAAATTTGCACGTTTTGCGTGAAAATATACTATTGTAATATAGGTACCCATCGATATTGTAAAATGGGTATATAAGGGGGGGCAAACATTTATGCAACCATCAATATCGGTGTAACTTCAAGTGAAGTAAAACTTATCTATACCTGTAATTTCCGCAGAGAGAAGTGTTAAAAGTCTTCCTTCAGCTGTACCAAACGCTTTTGTACACATCAGACCCATATATAACAAGTTTAAGAAAAACACACGTAAGAAATGTAAAGGATCTTGAAGAGGAGGCACTAAGTCTTTTAAAAAGTGCCACCTATAAATGAACTCACATGTACTGATCCCGATTTTTAAGATAAATAAGTTAATAATAATATGGATATTCGTTATTAGTTACGTATTTAGCTATCTTTTTTCAGTCCCTAATGTCAGACAACAGAATATGCATACTTTGAATCCAGGTTAGGTATTAGAGACTATATATTATTTATATAGATTTTTTTAATGTTCATTCTTTTTAGGGTTCCGTACCCAAAGGGTAAGAACGGGACCCTATTACTAAGACTTCGTTGTCTGTCCGTCTGTCCGTCTGTCTGTCATTAGGCTGTATCTCAAGAACCGTGATAAGTAGACAGTTGAAATTTTCACAACTTATGTATTTCTGTTGCCGCTATAACAACAAATACTAAAAACGAACTAAAATAAATATTTAATGGGGGCTCCCATACAACAAACGCATTTTTTCATAGCTAATGGTACGGAACCCTTAGTGCGCGAATCCGATTCGCACTTGGCCGGTTATTTTTTTTGTTTCGCGTGTTTGTTAACAATGTTTAGTAATTTAAACCTTTTTAGTCTTTATTAACTTAAATGTCAATTAAAATAATTTTTTAAATATTTTTTTTGAGATTTTTAATTTTTATGCTCGTTATATGATAATTAAAAACATATAAATATATAATAAAACACTAAAAATTATACTTCATTCGAATCTCCAAACCATTCTGCATATGTATACCAAATTTCATCACAATACAAAAAAAAATCATGAAGTTACAGATTTTTGATCCGCGAACGGCCTAAATTTTCCATAGTGGGCCGGGAGTATGACCGCGAAAGAGAGAAGCGGATCTTACTCTATTATCTACTCTGTCTTTTATCTGCAATTAAAAACTACAAAATATATAAGAATAATATTTGGGATATATCATAACTAACTACATAATATGGCAAAATACTTATTTACTATGTGTATTTTATCTGCAATTTATACAATGAACTGCAAAACAGATAAGAATACAATTTAGGACATACCAAAAACTACAGAATAAATACTAGCTAAAACGAAGCTAGACTATTACGTCAGACAGCAGACAAAAAGCAAGCTAGGTCAACAGCGGCCAACTACATCGTAAGCTATTTCCGAAGGCAGACTAAATAGAGCGGCCGGAGTACGGTTGCGTCCACTCCGTATTGATTGAGACGACTACGGTCAGTCTAAAGTACTTTCTAATGTTAGGAACGATTTGTAGAATACTAGCTGTGCCCGTGGTCTTCGCTCTCCGTGGAAATTTCGGAATAAAAACTATCCTTTGTCCTTCCCTGGATATCAAACTATACCCATATCAAATTTAATCTGAATAAGTTCAGTGGTTGAAGCGTAAAGTGGTAAAAACAAACCAACAAATATACAAACTCACTTTCGCATTTATAAGTAAGGATAAGGATAATGATAAGTTAAAGTAATCACTACTTTTCTGTTTTGCTAGTTTTTCTACCATTTCGTGCTAATGTTAAACATTAAAAGTAAACATTAGCTGGTGTCAGATTTTTCGAGTAATTCAGTAATTCGTCCCATGTACCTACGGCCCATTTGGGACGAAACGCAGAAAATCAAAATTAATTAAAATTTCATTCTGCAATTCGTCCCATGTTTATAAATGGTACAATCAGTAAAAAAAGTGTTAGTGTAGAAATAATAAACATTGTATTTTTTATTAAGAAATGTAATAATCATTGAATAGTTACACTTACATACAGAAAAGGACTTAAAAAAAAAACAGAAAACATAAAATCAAGAAGTATTTTTACTAGTAAACTAAAACTGACATTAGGCCTTACTGTCCGTTTTAGTTTCTTATTTACGATGTATTATACTCGTCACAAAACAAGGAATTTTAAAGAGTTTCTATTACAGTCTTATAATTATTAATCACATTTAAAAACTATTCTACATACATATAAACCTAAAATTGAAAAATAAAAAATCAACAGTAATAAATATAAAAGATGTTATTTATAATAATAAAGATAAAAATAATCAACAATTTGTAAAAGATTTATGGATATATTAGTTTTCAAGGCTTCATTATTGAACTAATTATATCTTGTCTCACTGACTGTACCAAGCGTTAATAAGGTTTAAATTTCCATACAAAAAAAGAATGGGACGAATTGCAGAATGAAATTTTGATTAATTTTGATTTTCTGCGTTTCGTCCCAAATGGGCCGTAGGTACATGGGACGAATTACTGAATTACTCGATTTTTCAAGCTGCTTAGAGGCATCTGACATAGCTTAACGACTGTCATAGAATGATGACAGCCGCGACCTACGGCTTAAACATGCCTTCTGAAGGACGGAGGAGCTCAAGAAATTTGTATGTCACTTGTGGTCACCCATCCAAGCGCAGACCACGCCCGGGCCGCTTTACTTGAAAAAGCGCTAGTAATGCGCACTACCAGGCCACCGAGCTTCTCGTTTGTAGCTTTTTGTATTCTGCTATTAGACCATCTGCTTGTTAGACGATCTGCGCTTAGACGAGATAATCTCATAGAAAATAAAATAAAAAATAATGAAAATGTCAAATTAGTATCTTAAAAATCTAGAACTCGTCGTTAATCGACTTGCGTACTGCTTTTGGAGTAGCCCCTCAGGCTTTTACTGCAGTCTTCACAGCCTAGGGTCCACCTTCCGGCTTCCCTTCTGCACTTCGCACGAACTTGATTGAGCATTTATAGTTGTAAGACCACTAACACACACGAGTTGTTTATGAAAACATGAAGCATAAATTCTACTTCACACAAAGTCCAACTCGACGCAAAGTTGGATGGGTGTCTAGTCTATCTTGTTGTGTCAACAAACTACGCGTTACGTAACAGTTTGTTTTGTCGCGGTGCGGCACTCGCTACATACAAATGTTTTATTTATACTGAGGATGAATAAGATTAACTTCTACCACTAAATTGAAGAGGATAATACGTTTATTTTTAAACGATTTACGCATGGGGGATGTTACGATACCCTAAACCTATCTTATCGTTAAGTACATACTCATTAATTAAGTATTTTGTTTAGTTATAGATCTAGACCTTTGTATTTCTCCTTATGTTATTTTGAAACCAATTAGCTAATTATTTGTTTAAATGTATTAAGTTCACCATTCCCACTCCCACTCCTGACCTACTGTCCCTTTATAAACCCAATCCTTGAGACCTTTTAGTCAGTTAAGATTTGTATTCCTTTAAGTTAACTTGTAGTTATTAAATAAAATATTTTTTAAAAACAAGTTGTGTTGCTGCCCCGTAACAGCGAGAATGGAATATTCTAATCTCCTAAATAGGCGATACAATTTTATGTATATTTCTATACCGGCTTGAAAGAAAAGAAAAAGTTGAAAAAAAAGTGTGATATAAGAGTAACAGCTGCTTCTTTTTCCATGTAGATTGTAAAAGCCGATCGAGGGAATGAGCGCGATGCGGCTAGCAACCCAGACTATTTTGATTCCCTTTTCCTCTGTACGCCTTCGATCTCACTAAATGTGACATTTTGATCTAACGGACCTAGGCTCTATCTAACCTATTAACGATAAATTTATCTTCATTTCTGGTTTATGCCCAACGCAGACGACGGACTATCCATGACGCACATTTTAGTCTATGATAGTCTGTGAAAATAGAACCTATGGAATCATACGCAGTAACGCACACGACGCGCGCCGGACTTTTAGCGCGTCGTGTGCGTTACTGCATGTGATTCCATGGGTTCTATTTTCACAGACTAAAAAGTGCGGCCCGGATTAGTCCGTCGTCTGCGTTGGGCCTTAAGAACTTTATTTCTCTAAACATAACATGAGAAATTTTACAAAATGCACTAAGCTACTACTATTAATTTTCAGCCGCAAAACGTCCACTACTTGTCATCTAAGTATTAATTGATAACGTAAAAATCCTAACGACCCTAACGAAACAAAAGACAAGCAAAAAAAATCATCGTACCACCCCCAGCAGCTATAAAGTCCAAGTTTATATCATCCAGATACGTCGAGACGTAAGTACTGGAGCACAGACTAAATATAAGTCACATCGACTGGGGAATCTAGACCGTAGGTTTTATGAAAGCGGGCCTGAGCCCCGCCTGACACGGGTGGGCCACGGTGGGCGGTTCCTTACTTGGAAACATTGATCGGATCTGTCAGATTGTAAGGTGTTTGTAATATGCACCTTATTTAATTTTTATTCCTCCGTTAAGCTTCCGTGGCGTATTCGTTAATAAGCTAGAATTGTAATGAATGTAATTGTAATGTGTATGAACGTAATATTGTTATTTGTATATTGTATAATATGTAACTCTTATTCAACCAAATTTTAATAAACTATATAAGCTAGATAATCAAATATTTTATCTATAGTTTATACATACACTAGCTGTGCCCGTGGGCGTTGAAATTTCGGGATAAAAACTCTCCTTTATTCTTTCCTGGATTGGATATCAAACTATATCCATATCAACGTCTAAAAAGGTTCAGTGGTTGAAGTGAACAAATATATAAACTCACTTTCACATTCATAATATTAGTAGGACATCAAAAGTCAAAAATCATTCACTCTTATTTACCTTTGGATATTTGTAAATTTTTCTTTCGATTTTTAATAGATTGTTGTTGACGTCAGCAGCTAAATTTACTGCCGCTTCCTAAGCGCAAGTTACAATTAAACTGATATTAAAATTAGATACTAGGATTACATATAGAGTTGTATAATGTATATAGATAGAAATACAAATCATAATATCAAGGAGCCGCCGCGCCAGCTGGCCCAACACACCCGACCCAATATAAATTACAGAACAACACATACAGCCTCTCCACAGACCTAAATATGAATTACTACATGTATACATAAAGCTTGGGCTGTGCGCAAATTTACGTATATAAATTTCATTTCTGACACCAAAATTCCGACCTTCTCAATTTATATTTTACTAGCTGTACCTGCGACTTCGTTTGCGTTGTTCACGTAGTCTATGTTACTCCGTAAAACATTAGCCATCTGCGTGCAGTGCACCCATCAAAATTGGTCAAAATTATCTACTACACATATTTTTAACATAACATTTAAAGAAGAGTCAAGAGAAAGTATAAAATATTTTTTTTTATCTATAGAAATTCGTATCACTGATTTTTATTGTTTTTTTTTTTAAATCAACTTAAATTCAAACTATACAAACTTATTAAAATTTAAATTAAAACTAAAAATTATAAATTATGTAGTCCCACTAAAATATTACCCCTCGGCACCGTGACCAAAAGGCCGGCAGCATTGCCACGTTGCCGAGGGGTAAAATTTTGATAATTGTCAAATTTGTTGACGTCAGATCATTTACTTACAGCTAAGTTTGTTGCTGCTTCCCAAGCGCAAGTACAGAAGAAACGGCAACAAACTGTACTGCAGCATTTTCACCGAAAACGTCAACTTACTATTAAAGAGAATAAATTGTTATGTCATACATAAGTCATGTCATACATAAGTCATAACATAGTTAATATGATGAAATCATGAGATGTCACAAAAATAAAAGTGAAAAAAATATTTAAATTATACAAAAATACTCTACGCTACAGCTCCCACGTATCACACAACGCTACATTATTAATTCAGTGACATAATTTTAAATGAGTACATTAAAGGAAGACGTGCTACTCGTGCGATTTTTAAACGTGACAGAGCGTTGTTTGCGCAGACGCAGCCGCGGCATCTCACGCGCACGTTTGTCTCGCGTGATAACATCAATATCGCGGATCGAATACGCGACCGCGTGGTGCATGTTATCGCTTTAGCGTACACTGTAGTACTAGCGGAGCGATAGTGATATTATATCGCTGTTTGTTTATTGTTTTCCTTCCTTGAGTTTCCACCTTTTGTCGCGTAATAACCTAACTACTTCATGTACCAATTGAGACCTTATATAGTTTTAAACCATTATCGGACCAAATCAAGTTGACATCTGGTGTCATGTCTAAAAAAACGACGGGTTGCACTCTGGGAGTGCCGGCAGAAGTGAAAACTTGAATATTAACGTTGTGCATTTTTGATATTTTGGAATGGCTAGGGAATAATTTTGCACGAATTGCTTTAATTATCAGTATAAAATATTTCAAATCTTTTCTGAACCACAGTCTGTCACAAATGTCACAAGCATGACCTCGTGCCCAACGGGATCCGTACCATTATCTATAAAAAATCACGTTTGTTGTATGGGAGCCCTACTAAAATATTATCACGCTAATCACGGTTCATCAGATACAGCCTGGTGACAGACAGACAGACCGACGGACTAACGGATAGCGGAGTCTTAGTACTTGGGTCCCGTTTTAAACCTTCGGGCACGGAACACATGACAATTTATTATTTCGTAAGTATTTTATTGACAAAAAAAGTGCGTACATTTAAATTAAAAAGAGCCTAACCGATTTTAATGTAAAGGCGATAGATCAGTAAATATTATCATTTATGAATTAATCATATATATATTGATACAAATCATCATCATCATCACCAGGTATTTTAGTCTTCACTGCAGGAGCACGACTCTCTGAACTACCAGGGCCATACTTGGGCAAAGCAGCCAGAGGACTTTGACCTACACTCTCCTGACTGGCCAGACTCAGAGAGTCCTCATTGATGTTTATAAGCTTTGTGTAGCTTGTATTTCTTCGCCTTTTACGACATCCACAGGAAGGACTTGGAGTGGCCCTATTCTACTCACCATTTATAAATCACACGGCAATAGCCACAAGGGATAGTGATACAAATATTAGCCTTTAATCAAGCATGAATAAACATCGTTCTAAGTACTTATATTGACGACGCTATCTCATGTCATGGCTATATTTAGATGTGACCACCTGTATGTAGGCTGTAGGGTTCACGTACTTGTAATCTCGTTAATATATGCAATGACGTCTCTCGATAGTCCTTTATGACGTCATTTATCTACAATAATCTTACATTGTAGAACTTTATTAAATACTTAGTAAGTCCACATAAATAATGTACATTGTGCTTCCTAGAAGATTCCATGCACCAGCAACGTACCAGCTGCTTCTCTTCCCGCGCAAATCGTTAAAATCGATCTAGGGAATGGGCTTTTTAATTACCCACCCGTTAAAGATTAAGACTTGATAATTTATTCTAGTAGTTTCGATTTTTTGATTTATAAAAATAACCGGGCAAGTGCGAGTTGGACTCGCGCACCAAGGGTTCCGTACATATATAAAAATCACGTTTATTGTATGGGAGCCCCTTAAATTTATTTATTCTGTTTTTAGTATTTATTGTTATAGCGGCAACAGAAATATATCATCTGTGAAAATTTCACCTATCTAGCTATCATTCATGGAATACAGCCTGGCAGACATAAGGACGGACAGCAGAGTCTTAGTGATAGGGTCCCGTATGTACCCTTTGGGTACGGAACCCCAATAAGCCTATAATGCACATCTCAAGGCTGTCAAGATCGTGTCATTTATTATGACATCAAAGACACTAATCAAAAGATACCCTAAAGCGTGAGAATGCGTCCAAACTTCTCAAAAATGTCGAAAAATCTCCTGACAACTGTCACGTCAACAACAATCGAGCCGATTGGGATATTTGCACACAATCGACGTCGGACGACGTCAGCGACGTCAGCGCATGAATGGACGGAAGGCCGCCCATAAAAACTACTACAAGTGTATGCTGTGTGCTGTGTCCTATTGTCATCGTTTGGAGCTCGGGAGAGGGGCTGGAATTCCGGACAATTCTTGAGTTCCAAGTTCTCCTATGGCACTTCCAATGGTGCTGCGATAGCCGCCTATGCATGCAGCAATGCAATCCGCTAGATAAATAGTCAAATCAGAAACTTTTTTTTCTTATCGTCATAACAAACATTTTCTCTTTTTCTCTCTTCAGTCTACCACTCAATGCCGACAGACGAAATCTCGGTGAACGCTATACCGACAGTTCATTAACTTTTCGGGCATTAGACCGACAGAAGACGAAATCGAAATAATTAATCCCGACTGAAGTCTATACCGACTGTCAGTTGGACCAACACAGCATCTATGGGATTTGTTTAATTATACAAAAGTGTAACGTCATGCTTTTTTGGAGTCAAATAGCGCTCTTTATATGAGTTTTTCTAAATTAATAAATCTGAAATCATGCTGAAAGAAGGTTTAATCAATGAAAAGTGCACTATTTTGTGACGTATCATTTTATGTACCGAATTATTTATTTTTGACCCAGTCATCTAGCCAATTCAAGGCAAGCTTCAAGTCTGCGGTTTAGATTGAATTTTGAGACCGAATAAGGTTGCGACCCCGCCAACCGTTATAGTTTTTCCCGAATATTATCATCGCAAATAGTTCACATGACAAGAATAACATCTCTATTTTGAGGAAGGATTGAGGCAAGCTTTCTGAGGAACTTATTTGGAATCCTGTATCCGCCCTTGCCTGTAATAACGCAAGTGCAATTTTGCTAACGGACTATAAGATCTCATGCCTTTTGCATTGCCAAAAATTATTCTCATCTCATTGCTTTCGCTTTTATTAGACTTATACAAAGATCCAACATTTTATTGCTGACGCT
Source organism: Acrobasis consociella (assembly GCA_963555685.1). Lineage (NCBI taxonomy): Eukaryota > Metazoa > Arthropoda > Insecta > Lepidoptera > Pyralidae > Acrobasis > Acrobasis consociella. The sequence goes on from OY743115.1 coordinate 1,422,391, forward strand.
TTTAAACTTGTACTAAGGGTCCAACGTTTTATTTTTATTGCCTAAACTCGGACTCGTCTTTCCTGGTAAATTACATACGTCTATATTTTCTGAAAAATAAAAGCCTATCGTGTCGTCAAATTTTGCCGTGTGGTTTCCGGCAGAGTAGAATAGGGCTACTCCAAGTCTTCCCATGGATGTCGTAGAAGGCGAATTAGGAAATACAAGATAAACAAAGCTTATAAACATCAATGAAACCTCTCCGACCGTCTGGCCAGCGAGGAGGGTTAAGGCCAAAGTCCTCTGGCTGCTCTGGCCAAGTATGGGTCTAATAGTACAGAAAGGGGCGTGCTCCTGCAGTGGTGACAAAAAGACCTGATTATGATGTGTTGTCAAATCAGTCAATCGCATATCAAGCCATCTAAAAGGTGTGTGAAGGGTAACTTTTCCTCCTATTGAGCATACTAGAACTAGCACAGTTTCCATCTGTAAATATTGCCTTGTGACTCAGTAGTTCTGGCATTTGAGCTAGATTTTCAGACCTTGCCTCTGTGTGCTAACTTACGTCTGACCAGTCTATGAATGACCCGACTGTTACCGGTTTTAGTACTTGACAAACAAATGAAGTGTCTGGATCACAATACAACAATGTGACGCATTACAGCTGGAAGTTTAGAGCTATCATTTGCACTAGCCAGCTACATAATAGGTATATTAATCTGTGATTTGCACAGACAATAAAGATTAAACTCAGATTTTTCTTCTTCTTCTATCTAGTTGCTAGAAAAAGGATATCCTTGCAACGTATCATCATCATCGTCGTCATTAAAGCAGCATAACGTCCACTGGCCATACATAAATATTAACTAAATGACCGATCAAGAGCGGATTGCATCCAGCGCTTTCCAGCGACCCTGGTCAGGTCATCTAACCACCTTGTACCTTGCCACTTCTATCTTAAACCAATTCCTAGAACTAAATTATAACTTACTTTTTTGAGTTTTTTCATAATATACTGTTTGTAGTACCATTTGAACTAACAAAATCTTAAATAATATTTCAACCAAAATATGTTATTCACTCAACTGATAATAAGTAAGACGTTGGCAAAATCGGAGTCTTCATTAAACGTCAAAAAAGTACATGACGCGTCGAAACGCTGAGAAAACCCAACCGGTAGTCGCACCAGCAGACGCCAAGATTGATAATAGGATCTGTTGCTACCCGAGCACAGGCACGTTGCAAAAACAGCTCTACGTGTACGGAATAAGTGCGAAAATTATCAGTAGCCTTCAGAATACCGCTTCGTAAAGGAGCCCTTCGAGGCGAAACAATTTTGACGCTATAATTGCTACGGTAGAGTGCAAATTCGAGTGTGAAGTTGGTGATCTAGTTCGAGTAGGGCATTTGATTGAGCGTCAACACGACAGGATGCTTACAAACATCAAGGGTTCGGGGAAATGGCTGGTACTTAGGGCCTCCGAAGTGTGCCGGCGGAGTGTTTCGCCAAAAACTTATTAAGGCCATACCCAAATTTTCCGGGGTCCAGTGGCGCCCCCATTTTAAATAAATCATTTATAAGGAAACATAGATATCATTTAAAATTGTGCCTTGATCAAACCCTAGATAACCCTTTAAACTATTTTATGGACTACTGTTCATAGTCTAAAGTGACAACGTGAAGCTTTTCCACGCACATTAGCCAAAAGTGGCCGTTTTTCGCAAATGTGCGTAGAAAAGCTTCACGTTCTCACTATAAACAATAAAAAGTAGTTTAAAAAATACTTTGAATGAGTATCTAGAGCTTGGTCAAGATAAAATTTTAAATGATATCTCCGTTTCGTTTTAAATGATTTATTTCAAATGGGGGCGCCACTGGACCCCGTAAAATTCAGGTATGGCCTTAATGTAATGTTGTTTACGCAATACGGCAGATTTACACGAATACTAACTATTAGTACTACTACACTTCAGCTATGCTCTTGTATGATGGAAAGAGACGCACACAATGACTATTTATTTAAAGATAATAGAGTATTGTGCCATTGTCTTTCCGTTTCATCATCATCTTCACGTATTATCGGTTGCATACTCAGCGGTAACGCCCGGGTCCGCCACCTAACCTAGGTGATTTGAGGAGGTTATTGGATTTTACACAGCGACTGCCATCTGACCTCCGCAACCCAAAGGGTAGACCAGACACAATCCTAGAAAAGGTTTGAGCAAACTCTTTACATTGTTCGGGACCCACAGTTTATACGAGCCTTCCGAAACACGGACTCATCTTTCTTAACGGATAATTGTTTCAAGCCTGCAACATCCTAACCAGACTGGAAACAACTTTTCACAAAATATGCTTCACAGTGGGATTCGAATCCACGACTACGATGGATCAGAAGGCGAACGCCTTGACCACTGGTTCATGGAGGCAGTCAGGCAGTGTCTTGACTAGTAAACCTAATAGTCAACAGTGTGCAGGTTTCCTTGCGATGTTATCTAAAGTAATGTAATAATAAGTGGCTTGAGGTTGAACAAATAAAGTTTTTATTACTCCAGTTCCTACATTACTGGTCTTACTTCTATATTGGACGAACGTGGTAGATGACGAACACCAAACCTGCCCAGCGAGGTGTATGGGTAAATTCTCCCTGTTTAGGGTTCCTAAAGGGTAAAAAAGGAACACTATTACAACTCCTCTGTCCGTCTGTCTGTCTCCAGCCTGTATACCATAAAGCGTGATAGCTAGACAGTTGAAATTTTCACATATGATGTATTTCTGTAGCCGCTACAACAACAAATACTAAAAACAGAATAAAATAAATATTTAAGTGTGGCTCCGGTATGTACAACAAACGTGATTTTTTATAGATAATGGTACGCACTTGGTCGTTTATTATTTGTTTATAAGAGAGCGCTTAATCTGAAGATTACTGCGCACAGGAAAATATGGATGGAGTGCGTAAATGAGGATATAAAGAGTAAAATTAATAACGGATGCAGTGAAAAAGGATAGAGATCATAGAGTAAATGGAAAATACTTACAAGAAGTACACGTAGAGTGGGATAGGGCAAGGAAGAAGAACATTGGGAGAAGCCAATATATAGCTAAGTAGTTACAAGTGCAATTTACGCGGTCGAAGGCACAAAAGCTAATCCTATAATGCCTATTACATGCGAGACATCCGAGGCCATCCTACGGCCATAACTGCGGACTGTACGTACAGCCGGAATTTCATTACACCGGTAGAATGCTGCGCAAATGAACGAACAGATATAACGCTCTGAAAGAGTGTGATAAGAATAAGCAAAGTTAATTATTTCTATTTCCATAATATTCTCATATTGCGTAAAAAAATTGAAAGTACCTACTTAATACTTTATAACAAAAATAATTTTTAAGTCAAGCATGATATTTTAAGCATATAATTTACAAATTGGACATTTTGCTATTCAAACTAAATGCGATGCCCTTGAAACGAGAAAAACATTGCAGAATAATAAATGTGTCATTTCACATTTTCATGAGTCATGCTTCTTGTACACAATAAAATCTTAAATCATAACGTGTTAGACAGAGCCCAGAACGATCAACCTCAAAGGCCATATTTTTTGTGACATTTTATTATTATTTAATTTTATATTTTGTAAATTTCTATTAATTGTATTATGTATTACAATGGACTTCTAAATTTTATTATTTATAATTTTTCATTAGCCGTTCTTCTGTTCTTAGCATACTTTGCGATGCGGGTCGTAAACAAGCGCGTGCGATGAGATAACGTGCGGAAAGCACTCCAGAAAGTTCTTCAACATAATTCAATGAGTTGGAAGGAAATAAACTTGCCGGAGAGACAAACAAGTGACGCAATAGAATGAAAGACGTTGGGATACATCCATCTACATCAGATACAAATTGGCTTGTGACCTTGGTTGGAAATACAAACAGACCTAATGGACTATAGTATACATACGCGTATAAGTAAAATACACATCATGGACAAACAGAAAAATTCGTTTTCCATCTCGAATCTTGACCCAACTTGAGCGTTAATACATATGACAGTGACACATCACTGACGAAAGATCAAAAAAAAAAACTTGAGAGGTTTCAAGGAACACCCGGATGGAACGAAGTTCCTTTCGATTATTTAGAGAAAGAGAGAAAGAGACAGACAGAGAAACACGCGCACGCCGCACAGCTTACAACTATAGCAAAAAGTATCGTTACAACTTTTGGTCTTAATTTTTTCCGTCTAGCCCCCTCCCGCAACGCGCGATAAGGAACTTCGTTCCAATAAAACATTATATATAAACTTAAACATAAAAAACAAACAAAAGTAAGTCACCGAGCGGGATTCGAACCCGTAACACTCTTTCTAGCGGTCAGCATCCTTAACCGCTGAGCTAAGCGGATGGCGGCCGGCGCGACAAAACTAGCGACCGTATTCTGCGTGGAAAGAAAAACGAATGAAAACTCGAAAACACGCGAAAAATCGGCACATGCAATGTGCTCTTTGAATATGTCTCTCTATATACTGTCGAAATCCCTAAACCGCATTTTGCGTAAGCAACCATAATGACTAGACCAAAGTCCTTGATCACGCCAGCAAGCCGCAGACGCCGGAATAGCGAACCGGCGTCATGTCGTCTCGGAAGATCACTGACCCCTATCCGTGACGTCATCTACGTAACAAACAGGGTTGTCTGGTCATGTATCCTGTTCATAGACCTTCGTGTATAAATAGAAGAGATTTCCGAAGGGTAGACCACACAGTGTAGACTAATAGTTTACTCCGAACTTTGGACGCACGAACCCTTTACAACTTCTCAATCCCTCGATCAATTTGGTTCATGTTCGAATTGACGAAGACTGTAAATTATTCACAGCCTAGACCTAGGATTGCAAGTGCGAAAGGCCGTAAGACAGTAGGCTAGACTTACTTAAAAATTCTAGTCATATCCATAATGAGAACAAGTCGCTAACCCATACATTTAGAAAAAATCATAGTTTTATGTTTACAGAATTCGCAGCTTCATAATTTCACTATTTTCTCTTCCAAATCTGTGCATATGCAAATAAATGAAAAACTCTTTGAGCTCAAAGCAGCCATCCCTAGCGAACAGCCCATACTAATATTGACTGCACTATATGAAAGCATGCAATACGTTTCTCCGTATTACGCCAGTTACATACGCCGAGGAATGTACGCCGAGACAGGTTCTAGAAGCTAGAAGGCACTTTAAGTTTAACAGCTTTTTAATGTAAATCCTATCTGAATCGGTCAGTAGTCTTCGGATAGTGGGTGATGAAACCTCGCATTTTTGGGAGATTCTGATATACCTACTTTATCCCTTAATTTCGTTACGTTAACACATGTAAAAGTTATTATATAAGTGAAATTCAACATTGCACCTTTAACGTTTAATACAGAAAGACAGATACGGTGGCGTCATTATTTCAGGTCCACTTACTAGAATCCCTTTACCCTAGACTTTTCCATACAAACGTAGTCTACGTTTTATTTTAAAACCACATGTCAGATTTCGGCAAAAATTGGTAATTTTAAAGAAATTGCAATTATCGAGGGTAATAACTGGTTTCCTATGATAAAGTTATGAACTGGAAAGAAAATATAACGATTTAGAAGTCTTCCATACTGATGGTCAAAAATGACACACTATATTCTATTTAAAGTACATATTTTTACGTCGAAAACCAGTTATTACCCTAGATAATTGCAATATCTTTAAAATTACAAAAATTTTCCGAAATCGGGCATGTAGTTTCGAAATAAAACGTAGACTACGTTTGTATGAAAAATTGTATTTTGGTCTAGGGTAACTCTTAAGTTGTTGACCTATAAAGCATCACGACTTCACGAGATCCTCTAAAAATAAGCGAGGCAGTGTAGTGTTCTAAATAAATAAGTAAAGTGTTTTAATTACCAAAAGGATTCCTTAGATATTTCATGACTTTATGAGAAGTCATGAGTGTCATGACACGGCACAGCTCCGTCACCATTATCTTGCGTAAAGTCTGGACCTAAGGCCGCTTGATCTTGGCCAGTAACTTCATCAATAACCCACAAGAAAGATCACTGGACATAAACAAAATACTTAATTGCATTTGTCTCCTATACAGTGTGTAGTTATAAAGTAGCAAAGTGTAAGTTGGCTATGAACCAACCGCTGCACACAGTCGATGCCAAAGTTGTTTGTTTACTTTGCTGTCACTGCGCTAGGGCAACATATTTTAAAGATCTCAAATGTTATGTATTGCTGCTATTTCTTTGTCTTTTAGACTGCGTTTAGTTTGTCTAATGTATAATCAGCTCTTAAACAAATCCTTAGTTCCTTACTGTGTTATGTAATATAAAATTTGAAAGTATGTCTGTCTGTTATCTCTTCACGCTTGCACCACTAACCCGATTTAAGTAGATGAAATTTGTTATGGATATAATTTGAGACCCCGGGAAGGACATAGCATAATTTTTATCCCAAAAATCGTCCATTGAACGTGGCCGCCATTAAAGAACCTAAGTACTTAGGTTCAATAATTTAAAATTTGGTTTAAAATATTATCCACTCAAAACAAGAACACACGGCAAACTATGATACCTTTTTTTAAGCACTGTTAACTTCATTTGGGTGATCAATGGTTTAAACTGATGTTACTAAGAAATCTAAAATTAATTTATTACTTACCATAATATTGTTAAGTACCAACTAACGTTATGCAAACATCGAGTATCTTACCTGAAAGCAAAGAGATATTTTCATTAGATTAAAAGAAAAATAAAATAAATAAACAGCAAAACGACCAAATGCACATTTTAATTTAATAATTTTAAAAGAGGATTTGGTATATAATTTCCTGTTATTTGTATATTTAGCAACAAACAGTATCTAGGTACTTGTAAATAATAAACGTAGAACCCAGCAGGTGTACACAAAATAAACAGTTTCTCGCTACAACAAACAGTTTCGAGTTTTCGATGCTAATTAATTTACTTCCGTGGCAAGTATTTCCCTTTACAAAGATAAACATTTGGCATAGTAACACATTCATTTTGTATTACTTCATCATCGTCAGCTCTCAACGACCCACTGCTGGGCATAAGCCTCCTTATATTATAAATGCGAAAGCGAGTTTGTATATTTGTTTGTTTCCACATAGGACAGTATTAATTCCGAAATTCCACCGGGAAGCGAAGCCCACAGGCACAGCTAGTTCTCATAAAACGTCCCACATTTTTGTCCGACTTGATCAAAAAGAAGTTCGTGAAATTTTTGGCATCCTACGTTGAAATTCCGGAAAGTTGAATTCCTAATAACCCTTTTCAGACATTTTGCGAATCGGACGTTCTGCGATTACATTTTAAACACAGAAATATACAACTGGTTTAATTAGTCCTATCGCATACCTAATGAATAAAGTGTTTACTTTGTACATATCAATTTATTTATAGAAAGGTTAAGCCACCTGTCTTATCGGTTTTAATTTAAACACGAATAAGAATAGACTACAGTGACGATATTCCGATAGCAATGTTTAATTAAGTTTGTTTGCTAAATATTATCACTATCACTGTAGAAAGAAAAGCCATTTTGTTTACAAGCTGTCTATGTCCCACTGCTGGACCGAGGCCTCCCCTCTATGCTTCCAAACCTTTCTTTTCCTGTTCCTTACAAAGTGGGAAGTACAGCACGCACTCCGTTTACAGAAACATTATAACAGATGAAGAAAACGTTTTTTATTCCTAAATGTTATCTGATCTCAATTATTTTTTAGTATGTTGTTGACATAATAAAAAACAAGATTTATAGGCATTCCAAACCTAGTTTTTTGTGTAAATAACATACTAAACAAGTTTATTCGTTATTTTTATTTTTAGTTTTAAAGTAAGAAAATAAATAGATCCTTTTCCAACGCAACAGTCATAATGCCTGGATATAAAGGGAGATGCCGTTTGCATCTTGTTGGGCATGCCGCGGTCTCACGGTTCTAAAATTAGGTATGTCTAGAGTCTAGACGTTTCACTTTTAGTTACGACTGCATGCCTGCGCCTGAGCCGTTCAAACTGATTAGTTTTGTCATATTTTCCTGTACGATATTAACTTCGGATTTAGGTCAAGTACGGAGTACGAATGTACGTTGTGCGAATTAATAGATTCAGTTTTGCCGTTATGACGAGCGAGAAGTTGGAAAAAGGGATTGCAAATAGTGATGGGTTTTATACTCATATTCTTATCCGTTCGTTCGATCGGCTTCTACGATTAGCGCGGGAAGAGAAGCAGCAGGTACACTCTAAGTTTTTCTCACAGACCAACACATAAGTAAAAGAAGTGCTTCCTATAGTCTGGAAAAAAAGAAGGCGGCGCGGCCCACACCTGACATTCATCATCATCGTCAGGTCTTTTTGTCTACACTGCAAGAGCACGAGCCTCTTTAAAGCCAAGTATGGCTCTGGTAGTTCAAAGTCTGAACTATCAGAGCCATACTTGGCATAAGCAGACAGTGGACTTTACCCTACACTCTCCTCGCCGGCCAGACGGTTTGGAGAGGTCTCATTGATGTTTATAAGCTTTGTTTAGCTTGTATTTCCTAAGTGGCCTTCTACGACATCCACGGGAGGACTTGGAGTGGCCCTATTCTACTTTGCCGGAAACCACAAGGATGGCCACACATGCTATTCTAAATAACTTATTAAAAGACAAATGTATGAGAAAAAAGTAAGACTAAGTTTTTCAAACAGTATTTCGAGCTGAACAACGAGATTCCGATCTTACAAATAAAGAAAATAATAGCCAAGGCGAGGCAATGACTCTAGACGTAAACAAACGTTATAATCACGTGACCGCAGCCAATGCAAATTGGAAAGCGCTCTCGCTAATGAGGCTCTTCAGATTTTCAGAGTCATTAGCAAACCTAACAATGACTGTGCCAGGAGATTCAACATATGGATTACAAATATCACTGTCATGCATGTGGCCTTCAAAAGATGTCACCTCATATTTTTTGATAAAACCATATCTTGAATCTCGTGAAACTCTTATTTTAACTTGAATGAATCTGAACTTCAATGCTTGAAATATTATTAAAATGATTTTTTTAAGGTTTCCTGGTTTCTGTCAGTTCCACTGATGAATCTAACCAAGTAGGTACTTAAAGAGACGTAATTTTTTCTTTGATCGAATGCGGGAGTTTATGGTGAAAAGGAGGGAAACCAAACAAAGTTCTTAATTGCTTAGTGCGATTTTTTCCATGTACAGGAAACAAATCAGGTAGAAAAGGCGATAGAAAATTAGAACCATGATTCTGCAACATATTTTGAGCATTCGTTTGCAGTGTCTTTGTAAACAAAGCGACAGCATATAAATAGCCCGGCGACATGACGAGCGGTATTTTTGGCAGTGCAGCTGCCGACCGAGTAGCGAAAAGGACAGTGTATAAACATGATGTGGCAAGACAGATGAACTCTGTTACTTTATCGAAGTCTAGTAAGGCTTCAAAGACATTCTAAATATAGGCAAAAGAGATATTAGATCTACTGTCTATTGTATGTTATCAAATCTAAGAGATCTTAGAAAGACGGTTTTGTATGATGGTTCCAAATATGGCATGAAATATAACATTATATTAGCAGATAATAACGAAGGTAACGTCTTTGATAATATTTTACGACTAAAAAGTATTTTTAGAATGACTGTAATGGCGTCAAGCTAATAGGTAGTCATATTTCACTGGCACATAAAGTGCAAAAAGTTAAAAGAAACGCAATAATTTTGTAACTGTCCGGAAATGAGGCTTCAGACGCATTTCGATTAATAAATACAAAAAGTAGACCGGTGCGTCACTGGAAATCAAAATTGGAACAATGGGCTTATGGACAAAGAATAGTAATGCAGAAACATCAGCGGTGGTGCATCGACCTAAATCATTATCATAAGAAACTGACGCATGTAAATCGATGCCAAAAACGTATGAGAAAGGACTGGTCTTTTTGCAAGCTTTTATATGTAGCAACAAAGTTGAGCCCATCTCGCACGACTATGCATATCTAGATATTATCTAGTATGAATTCTTATCTTTTTTTACTTCTGTCTATGACATTTTGTATTTTACTCATTGTATTATCTAATTGATGCAGACCATATTTTAAAAATGAAGAGTTAAATACTCTGTCTTTATGGTGAACTTGGTCTAACACGTCAGTTTTGTACCCTTACCATATATATTAATAACCCTTACCATAATATTCTAAATTACTTACAAGACCGATCAACAATGGGTAAGCAAAGCATGCAAAAACTTAACATAGTTTCTATATATTGTCTTTATACCTTATGTTCTTTACATCACTCTAGCCTAACAAAACTATGTATCTCAGATTGTTGTTATCTTTTTTCACTAATGTAAAAAGCCAGTGACAATCCATAAAGTTACACTCGGTCTATCAAAACTGGACATGTTTATGATGCATATCAAATTCCTGCTGCGTTCACGCGGCCCGTTTGAAACAATGATATGTCACGGCGGCGCCGCCGCGCAGTGCTATAGACGCCAGAAGTGACGAGCGTGATGCGTCGTTTATTTCTGAATCGCTGCTCATTTCCACTGACCACTGCAGCATGTTACAGTTATCATTTAAACTTGGTTAATTTTTATAAAGAAAAATGCTTGATTAAACGTTTTGCGAATCTGCCATTTCGCGAATCAAACTTTTTGCATTTAAAATCTGCAATCAATTATGAAATCATCACATCTAATTTGGGAGTTCTTTACGTAAAAAAACTTAAAAGCTAGTTTCTATATTCGTAAATTCCCAAATTTATCTTCTTGGCTCGAAAGTTGAAATAGTATTGCGAATATAATTGCTTGATAAAATATCATATACATCTCTTTTATTAGATGTAATTAGTTTTCCTCTAGTCGAGGTAAAGGTACGTTACACGGATCTTACTATAATGAATTTTTTAATCGACAGTGTTATTTACATTGCAGCTTACAACCGTTTGATAAAAACAAACGTATCGAGCATTAGTTAGAACCAATTACACAATAATTGTATCAGCGATTGCTGAGTTAATTACATTCAAGTAGTCGATGCACGCTATTCGGTGCACTCAACTGATATTTCATCAGCTAACTTAGCACTACTTACTGGTCCATTAAGTAAAGACGGATAAAATAGGACATTCTAGTCTCAGAAGAAAGTCAAAACGAATTAGAGAGGTAACAATTGAAAAGCAGAAAGAAAGAAAGAAATCTAAATTTGTCAAAAATAGGTTAAGAATACTTTCGTGGCCGCAGACTCCGGAATCTCTAAGGAACCGGGTAATATAATTAGAGTAGACCAATTTTTACGCTACCTGCTATCATTTGCCATAAACACACCGATATAAAGCAAGGAATTATGTGGATTCTTTTTTCATTGCAAGTTTCTTGCTGGTCAAATCAAGAAGTCCTTGTCAATCCGACAAAATATTCTATGACTACTCCTGTCCTGTCCTTCAGCTTCAGTATGTTAGTTGAAATTAGTTGTCAAAGACAATTTCTCAGAAATAGATCAAAACATTACCAAATCATGTATCATTCAATAAAACATTAAGATTAGGTCAAGGAAATTGAAAATAAAAGATAGGTAGACCTTCCCAAGAGCAAGCAAGACAGATGACTGCAAAAACCGATCCTAATGCCGGAAAATCTGGCGGGAAACGTGTCAGGCGTGTCACAGCTGCTGGCAGTAAATTATGTCAGATCGCGGCAGCGTCACTTCGAACACATAGAGATTACAGAACTGTGACACTACATGTTATGTTCATCAACATTTATTTCATCATTATCAGGTCTTTTTGTCTCCACTGCAGAAACACGACCCTATCTGTACTACCAGAGCCACACTTGGCCAGAGCAGTGAAAGGACTTTGGCCTACACTCTTCATGCTGGCCAGATGGGTTGGAGAGGTCTCATTGATGTTTATAAGCTTTTTAGCTTGTATGTCCTAAGTCGCTTTCTACGAGATTCACGGAAGGACTTGGAGTGGCCTTATTCTACTCTGCCGAAAGCCACAGGGCGCTTGGACATGCTTAAGAGTGTTTACCGCCGATAAAACTAAGAAAATCCAATCGCTTGGCGCCCCGGCGGCGGCGTATTGTTCAGATGTGTCACTTCATATAATACAAGCGGAGTATCATTTAACTACAAACGGAATTTTACATCCGTGTACACATCAATGTGTGTGTATTCGCCCGCCAACACACTCGACAAGTAGAGAACGGGTAAGAGGTACGTGGAAGGAGAACAGGGACGCATTTTCTGTATATGTTTCTGTTCTGTATACGTAATACTTATGTAAATCTGTGGTAATGCGTAAACGCTCTTACAATACAATACAAAATTTTTTGGTCCAACTAAATATCAACCTGATACTTGTGTAATAAAATATAGGTATAGGTATAACAACAGTCAACTTTCTCCAGGGAACGTTTATTATGAAGAATTCACAGAATAAGTTTTTGAATCGTGTTAAATTATATGGCTTCTTAAATTTTATTACAATTTCGCTTAGTATTGTTGTAGGTTCGTTTGATCGTAATGATGAAAAAAAATCAAGGGACAAGTAAATGAGATTTCTATAGTCAGAATTAGCTTTTTTTTGTTTGATAGGGTATACAATATATTATCAAAATCGGTAGTGTGGTCTCGGGGTGAAGTCGGATTTTAATTTTGAAAAAGTGTTCGTTAGTTATCAAGGATATCAAACCGTGCTGAAGAAAGCTCCTTGGCAACAGACAGGGAATCGAGTTTATTATCATTGTAACTTATCAACTTCGTATATCTATCTTTATCTGCCCCGCAAATTAAAGCAGGATAAACAATGCGATGCAGTAAAGGTGAATGCGCGCGATAACGTTCGATTGTGCTTTGTTGAAAGAAAGAAAGAAAGAAAGAAAAATAATTTATTTGATATATCACAAACATACTGTTGTTATTGTTTTTATGTTTTTACCCGGTTTCAAAAAAGGAGGAGGTTATCAATTCGACCCGTATGTTTCTTTTTGTATGTATGATGTACACGATATCTTTGCCGATTGAAGCCTGCAATATCCTAAGCAAGCGTCGCCCGCTCGGTCAATATAATGAACGAAATCAAATGGCAATTTCAAATTTTACTTCATCTCAATAGCGTCATACTTTGTTCCGACGCTCCGCGAGGGACGCACAAAGGCAGGATGCAGGTCGCTTGACCTGTAGAATGCAGTCTTTTGCAGTCGGGAATGTCGGATGTATCGGGATACTGGTTTTGGGTGTCCTAAACGCGGTCCTGGTTTTGGCTCTGTCCAGAATGTGGCTAGCTTGTTTATGAACTTACATACTATCGGGTCATCGAACTATAATTAAAGCATAATCAAGTGTGTTTGTGTACCTGAAAGTACATTTTGTGCGTCCCCATCAAAAGTATTTTTAAGTAGGTAGTACTGGTTGGGACACATCTGTCAGAACGGAAAGGAATTATCGCATGCTGCTACCCTTTTCTGTCGCTCAGAACCGTCATTTGCTAGAGCGAGAGAGAGCGAAGGAGACACGGCCGCATGGACGGTTCCGTGGCGTTCCGTCGCCCTTTCTTGCTCTAGCAAATTGCGATTCTGAGCGACAGAAAAAGATAGCAACACAGGACAGTGCTGTTCCGTTCTAACAGATGTAGCCCAACCCTGAAAACTACTTTTTTCCGCCAATACTGTAATAGACGTTACTTCACGCCAATAGTTGGACCAATCAGCGGTTGCTGTGTTACTCTGCGTCATAGCAGATATGTCCAGCAGTGGACTTCCTGTGGCTGATGTGATGATGATGATGTTAGCAGATATTGGCCGACAGTAGGACATGTGCAAAAGCAACTGAGCAATTTACATACTTGGCAGTTTTTGAAAGGAATCATTTAGTTTATGCCATGTGGTTTCCGGCAGAGTAGAATAGGGCCACTCCAAGTCCTCCCGTGGACGTCGTAGAAGGCGACTTAAGAAATACAAGCTTAACAAAGCTTATAAACATCAATGAGACCTTTCCAACCCGTCTGGCCAGCGTGGAGTGTTAGCTTAAATCCTCTGGCTACTCAGACTAAGAGTGGCTCTGGTAGTACCGAGAGGGTCGTGCCCTGCAATGGAGACTAAAAAAACCTGATGATGATTCAGCAACTTAGCAAGGTACGCCAAAGCGGCTTTATGATCACAATAAATGCTTCGATGACCTAAATTCAGTTGCAAATGTAACACGTTCCAAGTTATCTGAGATAAGCGTATGCTAGGCTGTGTGACGCGAGGTAAATGGGTCGGTCGGAGATATTGGGGACATCCGACATCCGAGATTTCACGTATCCAAGTTTGTATGTTAGCATAATTACATGTTAGTGTAAGTTAGTTATTTAAGAGTCCCCTTACCCTAGACCAAAATACAACTTTCCATACAAACGTAGTCTACGTTTTATTTCAAAACGACATGTCCGATTTGGGCAAAATTTTGTAATTTCAAAGATATTGTAATTATCTAGGTTTATAACTGGTTTCCGACAGTAAAAACATGAACTTGAAATAGAATATAGTGTTTTATATCATTTTTGACCATTAGTATGGGAAACTTCTAAATCGTTATATTTTCTTTTCAGTTCATAATTTTAAATTAGGAAACCAGTTATAACCCTAGATAATTGCAATTTCTTTACAATTACCAATTTTTACCGGAATCTGACATGTGGTTTCAAAATTAAACGTAGACTACGTTTGTATGGAGAAGTCTAGGGTAAGGGGACTTTTAAGATCTTTATTGCACCAAAACATAGAGTAACAGAGTAATAGATACATAAAACAGATGTCAAAAGGCGGCCTTATCGCAACTGGAGATGTTTGACGAAAACAGTTATTTCCATACTAAAATATTTTGTTCACTTTTAACTGACTTCCTTTGGAGGTTATCAATTCGTCGTATGTATGTTCACCGATTATTCAAAGACGCCTGGCCCGATTTGGAAAATCCTTTTTTTGTTTGAAAGGGTATTCTTGCGAGGCGGTCCCCTATTCTAGATCCCATTTCATCAATATCGATTGCGTAGTTTGGGGGTGAAGTCTGTTTTTAGTTTTTAAAAATTACAGATTACACAAACTGGTAACGCTGTGTGATGATGTTTAGAAGCAGATAGCAGTTGACTTGAGAAGTGATAATGATATGATGACATCAAAAACGTGTCATAACGGGCAATAAAAACGACTACAAACTGCTAACTCGAGAAAACAATATAAACAAGTTATTTGCCAGTCAAATTTAAAAAACCGCTTTTTTTAAATTTGCCTGTCTTTGAAGACAAAGACAGTTGACATTGACAGACATTGACGTCAAACTTATAACACCCCTCTTTTTTGTCGGGGTTTAAAAATAGAAACAACAAAGCCCAATCGAAACCTTATCGTGTGGTGTGTGGTAGTGTATGTATGTACATAAGGTCTAACAAAATATACTGAAACTATTTTAAGGGTGAATTCACTCCGTGATAGTGAACCACTTTCCCCAAGAAACATATGTCGGAACAGGAAAAAGATTTTTGGCTTTCCATACAAACTATGATCAGCTGTCAACTTGTATGGGAGGTTAAACATTACTTTTCATATTTATGATAGATACGCGTTCCTTGGGGAAAAAAAAAGGGGACTGAATTCAACCTTAAAATAGTTTCAGTATATTTTGTTAGACCTTATGTATAAAGTAACTAGAGGCAGCGCGCGGCTTCGTCCGCGTTAACCACGCGAGTGAAGTCGCGGGCGTGATGCAATATAGCCTATAGCCTTCCTCGATAAACGACCTATCTAATACCGAAAGAATTTTTCAAATCGGACCAGTGGTTCCTGAGATTAGCGCGTTCAAACAAACAAACAAACAAACAAACAAACTCTTCAGCTTTATATATAAGTATGGATATAGAGGTAAAATATAGCATCACAAAAAAGTACGTCACACAAAAGCCTTGAGCGCCAGTCCTTTAGATATGTAAAGTGTAGATAGCCTAATAAGAACAACGGCTATCGCGACCCACATCAGCTAGGCTGATAAGGCAGCATTGTTTGCACGCTTCGATAGCACAAACAAACAAACAGCCGCGAGACAGTCTGCGGCTCGTGCGAAACGAGGACTTATCGCAGGCATTAATTGAATAAATGATTCCTTGTTTCACTATCTTGCCCACCATGATGCCAAAAGTGGCTTTTGGGTCTTGCCTAAGGGTTTGTGTCTTCCAAAGTATGGAGGAGCTCAAATTTTTTAATGCCATTTGTGGTCTGGTCACCTATCCCAGTGTGGACCACGCCCGCTGTCGCCTTACTAGCGAAAGAGCTAGTAATGCACCCTCCCGCCCGGGCTATCCAGCTCCTTCCCACTAGGCTTATTTTGCCTCATTAGAGATAAAGACGTGATAGTACGTATGTTAATTTATTAATTTAACTAGCCGAAGCCCGCGACTTCGTTCGCGTGGACTTTATGTCTCTGGAAAATGCTCATCAGGCTGAACAACTTTTACTAAGGCGACATTTTTATATCTCTTATAGTTTAGCTGGACCATTACGGTTCTGCATCAGGCGTTCTATTTTCCAAAATCATTTATACCCTATATGTTGCCCAGGCTTAATAGCTATATAACAAAAAAAGTTTCATTCGTCCAGTATTTCCGGAGATTAGCGTGTACAAACAGACAAACAGACAGACATTTTTTTTAATTCTTACTCTTACTATTTCTCCATCGCCCCCAATATTTTTTTTGGAAATATGTTTAATGTACAGACACTTCATTTTCTTGCAAGTTCAAAGTTCTTTATTAAATCTTCACCAAATTAATATGGAACCAACTTGGTACTAAAGGCTTTCAAATGAAAAAGACTCAAAATCGGTTCACAAGTGGCGAAGTTGTCGTGTAACAAACATTCAAATAACCGGCCAAGTGCGAGTCGGACTCGCGCACGAATAGTTCCATACCATTATATACAAAAATCAAGATTTTTGAATGGGAAAACATTTAATTTATTTTGTTTTTAGTATTTGTTGTTATAGCGGCAGTAGAAATACATAATTTGTGCAATTTTTAACTGTCTGGCAGTCGCGGTTCTTGAGATACAGCCTAGTGACAGACAGCGAAGTCTTAGTAATAAGGTCCCGTTTTTACCCTTTGGGTACGGAACCCTAAAAAGGAATAAACGGTTCGAATTGATAACCTCCTCCTTTTTTGAAGTCGGTTAAAAAACATAAAAACAATAACAACAAAGCACAATCGAACGTTATCGCGCGCATTCACCTTTACTGCATCGCATTGTTTATCCTGCTTCAATTTGCGGGGCAGATAAAGATAGATATACTAGTAGATAAGTTACAATGATAATAAACTCGATTCCCTGTCTGTTGCCAAGGAGCTATTCTTCAGCACGCTTTGATATCTTTGGTGACTAACGAATACTTTTACAAAACTAAAATCCGATTTCACCCCCAAACCACACAAATGATTTTAAAAAAGAATACTCTTTCAAACAAAAAAAAGACTTTTCCAAATCGGTACAGGCACTTTCAAATAATCGGTGAACATACATAAAAAAAATAGTTTGCGACGAAATGAAAAAATGTAAGTACAAACTCTGTAACACGAAAAACGTAGACCTTAGGCACAGCCAAATCACGTAAAAGAAATCTATTAGTCCAAAGAAAAACAGGCTAGACCTCGTTACATCAGCGCCATCTGTCGCCCACACCGCATTCCTGGGGTATGTCGCCAAACTGGTATTTTGCTTTGCGTATAAATACTAATCGAACAAACCGACCAATCTAACCCAGACCTTCATGTAAGTTATATTTGCCCGTGTGTCTAGTTCTATTGTCATTGGTGCGAAATTAATTCCTCTGTAACCTTCGAGTTGTAATAGATGAAGAGCGGCCGCCATAACAAAAGTAGGATTTGTGCGGCGTCAAAATATCTGCCGACTCGTGCAACACGTGTTCAGGCTTAATGTCGTGTGGTGAAATATTAACGACTCCTGTCCAGCTAGATAAGTTATTGCCAAACACAATAATAGTATAACAACAATATAAATAATAAGTGGACTACAGATATAGATTCACTATCTCGTCTTTACTTTATCCCTAAGGGATCCACACGATCCAAAAGACAAGGTTAGCGCAATAGCAGGTATGAAGGTAGCAAGACAAGAAACGGAATAAATAAGAAGCTGGTATATTCTGCGATTGATTCAGGACCTTAACTCCAAAAGCAGCACAGCAATAAAGTGTCCCCGAAGATTTCCCAAGTGAATTAAAGAACAATTTATAAAGATATCTTTCTTTATTCCCCAATTTGTACTACTAGTGCATTTCATCTCTAACTCATAAAACACAGTCTCACACGTGTAGATATAAAATAATAGTGCGCAGCGCAGTACATTTGTCACACCCGTTAAATTAACTATCGAAGCCATTTCGACGCAATAATGAAGTCATTTTAGTCTCCAGTGGACAAATTCCAGGCTAAGAATATTATTACTATCACGCCTGTTTCCCACAGGGGTGTAGGCATACACTGGTGGACCTTCACTTGCTACGATCCTGACCTCCCTCGCTTCACCCATACCATAGATCGGGTACTTCTGACCCTTTTAAACGAATGTCTGCCATTTGGTCGCAGTACGTTCGTCTAGATACACAAGAAATGTTAACACTTAAACCAATGGGTTTACTATACCATATCTGTCGATAATAATTTTGTTTTCTAAATCGGTGATATCATAACAAACGTATGTTATTCAGCCTATCATTCTATCCACAGAGTAATTTAATGTTCCTACACCGTGTACCATACATAGATATGTGAAATTCTTAGACACGCGTCTCTGTGCGGTTTTGTCGTAAAATCTTTATGATCCATTTGTGTCCGACGCAGTACCGTGGGAATTTGAAATGTCGATAGCGCTGAAGAACTTACTTGTTGATTTAAAATGCAAAAAACCACAAACCATGCTAGCTACAGTTCAATTCTGAATTCCATTTCTATCTATTGGCCCAATATAATCCTTGGAACTTGCAACCCTCGGCTCTGTCTAAAGACGGTCTAAAAATAACATTGACTTGGCTGAAACATTGAGGTGTTGCTTTGTGAAAGCCCAAGTTGCATACTTTTTGACCTAAATTACTTTGTAGATATGCTTCTGCCTTCAACTAGTTCAAGCAAACTTTACCCGGCTGCTACTGCCCTGCTGTGCTACTACTGTTGACCTTTTAATCCATCATTACCAATAGATAATGCAATCCCTCACTGATATTGTATCCACTGCGACTGCAATTGTTTGAATGACGTGAAGAAAGTATCTATGAGCATTCAGTGATGAAATGATTTCCAATGAACTCCTTAGACTGAGTTTCTAATTCCCGTTAAGGAGAAAGCATGTAGTAGTGTAGTATGAATAAGTGCGTATATTTTTTACGAGGCATCAGATGAGTCACCCTGCAAGAAATCTATAATCCTAGACTCTGCACTCGATTGTGCCCACTTCTTGGTGAATGGTGACATACTATCACGTCTTTACCCCTAATGGGGTAGACAGAGCATTTTGGGTTTGGGTCTTGCGGTTCTATGCAGAGCCCAGGGTCGCAAGACCCAAAAGCCACTTTTAGCGTCATGGTGGGCGAGAAGATGGAAAAGCAATCAATACAGTGATGGGTTGCTAGCCGCATCGCCTGTTAACATGATTTGCATTTTTGCCCATTCCCTCGATCGGCTTTTACGATCTGCGTGGGAAGAGAAGCAGCTGGTACATTCTAAGTTTTTTTTTATTTCTCCCAGACCAGCATGGGAGAATGTGAATGGTGACATCGCTCAAAAACTACTCCTTTATTGTTTCGGTGAGTCCGGCGCCGTCCATACCACGTCCGGCAATCGGATCAAGTAAACAGGTGCTTATGCTTTCTTGGATTAACCCAAATCGTGACGTCAGACAAACGCAGACACTTTGTTTACTGTTAATGCCATTTTTATACAGTCATCCTGATATTGGTATTTTAGCATCGATTACGTTAGCAACTTAGTCACAAATTTATTATGACTCTGTATGAAACAATCTTTTTTTTTAAAGGCGGACGTAGCAATTATATACTTTGAAGAAAACGTCGTAGAAATTAAATACCTCGAAGAAAACATCAAACTTTTGGCTCCTCGGAACATTTTCATTGTTTGTCCGCTATCTACTTTTAAATTACTGAAAAAATTACAGGCAATTCTTCCAGAAGCATATCGTATAATGACAATGACAAATGCCAAAACGAGCAGCAATTTTCAAACAAAGAAATACAGACACAATATGTAGATCAGGGTAAGATGCACAAGAAACTATCGAGAAAATATTGATAAGTCTAGATGAAGTCAAAGAGGTCTATTAGAATCGTAGCAAGTGGAGGTCCAATAGTCGATTTAGACCACTTAAGTCAGATACCGCTTTCGTCATAATAATTTTTATAGTCTCCGCCTAGGACGTGATAGTATGCATGTATGTATCTTAAAGACATTAATAGAAAAGATCATTTTATAAACAGGCTATTTTGAGAAAACGACATTTTGCGCCTAGCCGAGTTTCCATTCGCGGTGTGGCACGCATGGAAAACTCCGCGACTGTGACATTCGAGCGTTGTTTACCAACACAAAGTCATTGCGCAAGCGCAAACGTTTGGCACTGCAGCGAGTGAGCGCTGCACAAGTACACATACGGTACGAGAAAATGAGCTGTGCAGCAGCCTGGGCTGAACTATCTTCTGTGTATAGCAGACCACCATACATGTTTACAAATGACTGGTTGTAACACCGTAAGCATAGCGCGTCGAACGCGGTCGATGGGGCAAAACGGTTCTCGAATGGCGACCACGTACTGGCAAGCAAAGCGTAGGACATTCTCCTATAT
Source organism: Acrobasis consociella (assembly GCA_963555685.1). NCBI lineage: Eukaryota > Metazoa > Arthropoda > Insecta > Lepidoptera > Pyralidae > Acrobasis > Acrobasis consociella. Next base: position 1,443,341 of record OY743115.1, read on the forward strand.
GGTGGTCTGACGACCTGACCAGAGCCGCTGGAAGGCGCTGGATGCAGGCCGCTCTAGATAGGGCATTTTGAAAATCCTTGGGAGAGGCCTATGTCCAGCAGTGGACGTTATACGGCTGAAGTAATGATGACGATTACACCTTCGCCTGCCCCTTGTCTACAGAAGAGGTAGACCCGACAAAAACATGCCATTGGTCTCACAGGTAGTCATGCCGAAATCCCGGTTGCGTCTTTAGCTTTTATTAGATGATGCTGCCAGCGTTAGATTTTTTGAAAATCCTACAGGAACATTTTCCCACGTTCAAAAGTCATATTCATTCATTCCAATCCGTTTAGCCGATGCATGAAAGTGGAACAAACATCCGAAGTTACATGTTTACAAACTTTCTCATCTATATCTATATCTACTATACATATAATAAAACAGTAAAAAAAGTGTGTCTGTACATTAAATATATTTCCAAAAAAAATATTGGGGGCGATGGAGATGTAGTAATAGAGTAAGAATTTTAAAAAAAATGTCTGTCTGTTTGTTTGTACACGCTAATCTCCGGAAATACTGGACGGATTCGAATGAAACTTTTTTGTTATATAGCTATTAAGCCTGGGCAACATATAGGGTATAAATGATTTTGGAAAATGGAACGCCTGATGCAGAACCATGATGGTCCAGCTAAACTATAAGAGATATAAAAATGCCGCCTTAGTAAAAGTTGTTCAGCCTGATGAGCATTTTCCAGAGACATAAAGTCCACGCGAACGAAGTCGCGGGCTTCGGCTAGTTTATAATAGGATAGCTACCTTTAGCTTAGGTTATGCCGGAGCCCGGCAGCACAGCCAAGAGTGCGACAAATGTGGTCTTCTTATTTATATATTTTACATAAGGTATTCAGAACAGAACATTGTGTTGCCCTTTCGTCTCGGAGACCAAGATTCACTTCAAAACGCTGAACCAGCAGAGTAAGTAAGTTATATTATACACGTTATGCCGACTTTGTGATATGAAAATAGCATATTACTCATACGACAATACCACATTATTAATAACTGTTTCCCTCTGTGATTTTCCAGTTTACAGCGTCGTAACCAGAGGGCTGCACCCCATTGTGACCCCATTCGTGGAACGAGGGTGTTCATGGAACCACATGCTTACATGTATTCTCAATTAAAAGGATTGTATGTATCTTAATTTATCTCCGAAACTTGATTCAAAAAATCTTTGATCTTTTAACGCATTATTCTACGCTTCGCAGCTACTTTTTGGCCAAAAATATTAAAATTTTACCTTCCAATAAAATTTGTATTATGTTTCCTTAGACGTCCGAAGTCCATTATGAGAGTACCTCGTTTTCATGCTGCCGTTTGCCGCTAGATGTCGCTAGTTTCCCGTCACGTGTCCCTCGACAGGCGCGCCCCCTAGCGTTTAATGTGTGAAACCTCTTCATGTCATACAAGCCGCCATGTTTTTTGTCATTGTTCGGCTCATAATGATGCTGGTACAGTTTAGTTATGTACACCAGGAAGACCTTATTTGGACTTCGGACGTCTAAGGAAACATAATACAAATTTTATTGGAAGGTAAAATTTTAATATTATGTGTTCCGATTGACGTCCGAAGTCCATTATGAGAGACGTGTTTGTTATCTCCTGGTGGCTTGTATGACAAGGTTAACCAAAAAAAGCAACAATGTGATTGATTAGATAAAAGATTTATTGCTATAAACTGAAAATTTCTTAATGAACGTATAGATGATAATTAAGCATATCATTAATAGACCACAGATTGTGTTTTTAACAAAGAAGCTTAAGGCATTGAGAAATATTTCGACAAAGATCTCTCTGATACACTATCATTCACTACAGAGATTTGCTTGTGATAGAATTTTTTAAAGGTGCATTCATGTTGCCAGTTGGCTTTAGCAAGAATTTCATTGATAGGATAATTTTCTATCCAATTTAGGGATGCTACGGCTGACCTACAACTACCAGGGGATGCTTCTATACCTGCATCTCTCAATAGGGTTTTGACCCAACCTCCTATTATAGCTGGTGAAGCTGGTCGATAAGGAGCCTTAGTAGTAACGAATAAATTTGTTATTGGACCTCTTATATCTTTAGTAACTTCTACTAGAGATTTGACCCAGTAAACAGGATTGATATTTTGATCAGGGGCAGTTAATAGCGTCCAATTTGATTGCTGGTATGAAGATGAATCAGTTTTGGAACCAAATATAGGACGTAAAGTAATAGAATCAGTGTTAATTATAAAATGATCGGGATCGCAATGTAATAATGATAAATCATGTACTCTTCGTCCCGACACTAATAACAGAATCGTAGCAGTCCGTCTTGATATTTCAAATAAGCTGTTAGAAGGGCAAGAAGTCTTTAAGTGCCTGATAACTAGCCTTGCATCCCAAACAGGGACTTTAGGAGGTATTGGTTTTGCTATGGAAATCGCTTTAAGAATGTGCTTAACGATATTGCTACTAGAAATTTTAACATTGGAAACAGTTTCACAAATAGATGCTATAGTCGACTTATGCACCAGTATTGTACGGTATGCAAGATTACTGGACAAAAACAAATAAGCTAAATACTTTGCTACTTGCTCAGGTTTTGGTACATGTGGTATAACATTATGATCACGACACCAGCTTGACCATCTGGTCCAAATGGGAGCATAAGTTTTTAAAGTCGAAGGTCTCCAACACGATAACAAAAGATTCTTTTCATCTAGTGACCAAGATTCGGTTAATTTATCCCACCCGAAATGAGCCAAGCTTCCAGCTTCAGTTTTTTGATTTGAGCTGGTGGGCGGCCCGTCGTAGTGTCTACCAGAGATCTTTGCAAATTCTGAATTTTCATTGGACGAGTCAACGCGCGGAGCTTCAAGTCTGGGCGCCAGAACGGTTTCTTCCACTTTGGTGTTATCATTATGAAGCGTCCCGATGCTGCATTGAGGTGTTGAAGAACTCGTGGGATTAGACCCGGAGGAGGAAAGAGCCACGCAAGTTGGTAACGCCAAGATCTGCTGAACGCGTTGTGATAGCAGGCGTTCGAGTCTGACAAGTCGAGCGTAACATAGTTTGGCACAACGTGAGCTGTTTCTGAGGCAAACAGGTCGACGTCTGGTGTTCCCCAACGATCGAATATTTTTGACGTCGCTTCGACTTGTAAGTGCCACTCGGAGCCGGCGCGATTGCGCGAGAGATGATCGGCTTCCGTGTTGTACATTCCCGGAAGGTGGTAAGGGATGAGTACAACGTTGAGGCTGTCCGCCAGAGCCAGTAATTCTTTTGTCAATGTCAGCAACAGAGGCGACCTTGTCCCGCCCTCGCTCTTGATGTAGGAGATGACTGTCTTGTTGTCGCTTTGTAGAATCACTGTGGAGTTCTTTAAAACTGGAGCCTGTCTTTTGAGGGCTGCAATTACTGCATACATTTCTTTGGCATTGCAGTGCCAAGTCTGCTGAAGATTGCTCCAAGATCCTTGAACTTTCCTGTTGTTCACAACAGCTCCCCACTTGACATCTGAAGCATCCGTGATCATGTAGTTTGTAGGGGATGAGATTGGGTGTATTGCAGTGTTCTGACTGACATTCTCTAGCCACCACCGGAGTTCGGTGTGTACTTCTTCTGGCAATTGAATAGCCTTGCGTGGGGACAAACGCAGACGATTGCTGTGGCGTTGCAGTGCACGGCAATGCAACCTTCCCCGGTGGGTGATGAAGGTCGCAAAGTTGAGAAGCCCTAAGAGGCGTTGGGCCTGCTTGAGGGTCCAACTGCCGGCTGCAAGGCGAGTCCAAATACTCTGGCGGATCTTGCAAATTTTGTCTGGAGGCAAAGCTTTTGTATTTGATTGTGTGTTCCAGCTGATGCCTAAGTACTCGATTGACTGTACTGGTTTTATGATGGATTTCTCTATATTGACGAACCATCCCAGACTGGATAGAAAGTTCACTGCGACATGTACCTGTGCCTGAAGCGCATGTTGGTTCTGATGAGCGATGCAATAGTCGTCCAAATAAACCACAATCCGCATACCTTCGGCTCGTAGTATTTCGGCTGTCCAATTCGTAATCGACGCAAACATTCTTGGTGCTGTGGCCAGGCCAAATGGCAAGCAAGTCATCTGTAGTAAGCGACCGTTGTAACTGATGCGAAGGAAACGTCGATGGTGTTGTTTTATTGGTACGTGGTAGTAAGCCTGACTGATATCCAGTTTTACCATCCAATCCCCTGTCTGAAGGAAGTTTGACATTTGACGATGATGGAAAAGATAAAAATGTTTGGTGTTCATGTATTGATTTAAAGCTTTTAGATTGAAAATTACTCGACTCTTTCCGTTGCTCTTGGTTATCAGGAATAGCGGAGATATGAACGATGGGGTTAATGGCGCCGGTTCTAGAACACCACTTTGAATCATAATTTGAACTTCTTTTGACATCTGGGCAGAGACTGGAGTTTGGAATTTTGTCATTACATCTACCGTAGGTAATATCAAAGGTGGTGTCTGATTGAATGGAATTCGAGCGCCCGATATCATTTTTAAAATAAATTTGGGTGGATTGTAGGGAATCCAGGCTTTTTGATAATGTTGAAGACAGCCCCCTGAAAATCTTACTGAGTCATTTTTGTCTTTTATTTGACTTATGGGATCCTTTAGAATTTCGGCCCCCCTTTCTCTTGTCCTCATCATTTTTCTTGTTGGAATAGTTTCTATTTCCACTTTGTTTTCTTTTATTTGAATATTGGCCCTGAAATGTCTTCGTTTGGTTTGAAGTTGACGGCTCAGGAGATTTAGCACGCGTAAGTTGAGATTTGGGCTTTTCTTTTTGAATCTTTTCTATACCCCCCACCTTTTGTATATAAGAGGCTAAAGATTGCGGGTTAAACATATACTCTGACGACGGTGGTATTTTCTCAATATCCTCACGTAAATATTTATCCTTTAATGGCTTTAAAAGTGATCGACGCCGTAGTTCTAATACTTCTGCGCGTTTACCACAAATTATTTGCAGAATGTCATGGGATACTGTCTTATAATTAGAATCCTTTCCAAATAGTTCGGTTAATTTATCATAAAGACCACTTGGAGTCAAATGTGAATCAGGACTTGACGACCAATCAATAAGAGCTTGTAAAGCAGAGTTGACACATTCATTCTGTCCTAAAAATGCATTAGATAAAGCTGCAAAGCTACGTTCCATTTGGTACCAACGAATAGGAGCAAAGGGGTCTTCTAAACGACGTAATTCCTCATTGACCTTTAGTTCCGTAAAAGCCGGGAAAGCAGCGTATTTCTTTTGAATATCAGTGTAACGGACAGCATTCCAATCAGGGGAGTCAAATCTTTGCATAGTAGATATTTTTTGCACTCGCTCGGGAAGAGCCTTGGCCATAACCGGTTCTTTAATTGAAACGGTTAGGTCGGTTATTGTGTCTACTTGGAAAGACGGTGCTGGCTGGGCCGGTGGACGTAAAAAGGGTTCATCATCTACTCCCTCCCTAACCTTAGTTGCCAACCTGGGCAAACAGGTGGGGTCAATACCCGCTGTGGACGATGTGGGCCTTGGTATAACTGGCGAGCTAGAAATGGGAGCCGCACTTGTGGCCACCGGACCATTGGCAGTTAATGAGGATTGTGTAGCAGCAGCGTGTGCGTAAATCATGGAATTAAATTGACTCACCAACTGTTGAGACAATACTTCAAACCTGGTTTCCAAATCCCGTGAGGAAAAACGCCTCCGCTTTGCCGCCGAAAGTTTCTTGGAGTCCAAAGAATCTGCACTACTGCTAGAATCACTCGACGAACTCGAAGATTTCGATCGCGATCTTTTTCTCGAGGGTACGTCTTCCATTTTGTAAAACCACTAATTTCACTATAATCACACGGCAAACTAGCGTATATCACTTGAATTACTCGAAAATAACTCAAGGAAGTTATTTTTCTACTTTAATCTCGAAAATAAGTTTATAATTAAGAATTTAACTAACGGCAAAAAGTTTGGCATGAAAAACGACGCAACAATGACAAAAAACATGGCGGCTTGTATGACATGAAGAGGTTTCACACATTAAACGCTAGGGGGCGCGCCTGTCGAGGGACACGTGACGGGAAACTAGCGACATCTAGCGGCAAACGGCAGCATGAAAACGAGGTACTCTCATAATGGACTTCGGACGTCAATCGGAACACATAATATATTATTTTATTTAGTCAACGTCAACTAGATTATCCAAAAATAAAGGACCCATATTAGTAGTAAAAATTCACAAAGACACAGCTCTTTGAAATTTCGGAGTAGGGTGATTTACGATACCCTTGGTTAAAAATCGCTGTATGTTCATCATTATTTCGTATTCAGAGAAAAAAAAAAGTATACCTACCCTATTTTAAGTCTATCTAATAAAGCAAAAAATATTTGTCCGCATCCGTATTTTAATTTCAAAAACATGAAATTTTGCATGTTTGTATTGTTTTTTTAATCCGTTAAAATAGTTTGTCTCTTACAAAATACCGCAAGCTGCTTACAAGCTGTGCAGTGCAACACCAAGTTTCTTTGTTTTCTGTACTTGCCTCCAATAATAACATTGTTTCAAGAAAAGATTTCGCGAATGCGATAGTAAATCAATACATATCTGCAATGTTTTGATAAAATCATTGTTTATTTAATATTGGCAAGGACAATTTTGCGTGAACGATTAGTCATATCATGCGATATTGTAACGATACGAAAAAGCAATATAAATATTTGCATGACGTCGTATAATTTCTAATTAGATACTACACTAATTGAGTAGATGACTGTGCCAACAATAAATTCGGTACAGTTTATAAAACAAAACGTCACAATACAGTGTCACATTTCATTGATCATTTCCTTTTTAACATGATTTTAGATTTATGTATGCAGAAATCCCATGCCGGTCTGGGAGAAATAAAAAAAACTTAGAATGTACCAGCTGCTTCTCTTCCCACGCAGATCGTAAAAGCCGATCGAGGGAATGGGCAAAAATGCAAATCATGTTAACAGGCGATGCGGCTAGCAACCCATCACTGTATTGATTGCTTTTCCATCTTCTCGCCCACCATGACGCTAAAAGTGGCTTTTGGGTCTTGCGGCCCTGGGCTCTGCATAGAACTGCAAGACCCAAAATGCTCTGTCTGCCCAATTAGGGATAGAGACGTGATAGTATGTATGTATGCAGAAAATCTGATATTAGGAGCACTATTTGACTTCAAAAAGCATGACTTTACGCTTTGTTTCATACAAATCTTATGGAAAATGTTTGTTTTGACGTTTAGAAAAGTGTCTGGTTCGGCTTGTTGTCATCTACCGGATTGTTTAGTTTACCACTAATCCAATCTGCAATTCTATTCACACAATGGCTTTAAAAAATAAACGAGTCAAATGATTTCTCTACTGATACTTTAATTAACCCTTGACAAAAAAGAAGGGTGTTATAAGTTTGATGCTAATGTCTGTCTCTCTGTGGCATCGTAGCCCTCGAATAGATAGACCGATAATACGTTTTTTAAACGTGAAAAGTAAAAAAAGTCAGGGCTTTTTTAATTTGCATGGCATATAAAATTTTATAAAAACAATTCATTGGAGGATACAACGAGCCGCGTCGCTAACGTACGCAATTTCAACCCGTGTGTTACAAGATTACGTAACAAACACAAACAACTATTCGTCACATCTCGATGTAAACACCAAGTGCATCGACCTACATATCTGTGATGCGTGTGCACTATCCTTCTGCAGATCCGTAATAGTTTGACCACAAGACTGTCACAGGCACTATTCTCAACAGACTCTTTCTTTACCTTATACATAAAGACAATGCATACAATACAGGACAACAAAACAAGCCGCATCGCTGACGTACGTAATTTCAATCCGTGTGTTACATCATTACGTAACCCTATTCGTCACAGTCCCGATGTAAACACGAGGTGCGTCTACCTAGTTACATCTGTGATGTGGCTCTGCAAAGCAGATTATTCTAACTAGTCCTCGGAGAAAACAATACCTTACTGCATGCCAGCTAGATTTACTCTCGTTAAATAATGTTGAATAGGCTCCGCATGGCATCATATGATGCTACTTCCATTGTTTTACTATTGTGTCTGGTATTGGCGGATTTTGAAGGAATGAACCGTGAGTAGGCAGAAACTCCATTTATGATTCTGACTTAGCTTCATGTTTATCAAAATTAGAAATTCTTTAATCATCATCGGTTTGGAAGTTAAGTATGTATAACGCCACAGATGGACTAAAACTTTAAAACTAAATAACATGACATAAGATAACATGCGACCTGCACGTGATGCGATTCATGCAATCATCATAAAATAAAAACTATATAGAAGCGACCGTCCTTGTTATAAAAAGTCTTGTTTGTATGCAACCGTACATTAGGTATTAAAACATTCATGTGATATTACTATCACCAGAGTGTTTTAATGCATTCTCGTAAATAACTATTACGTAGCACTATACCTTTATATACGCCGCAGCCAGCCAGCCTATTTTATTACTCTCATGCCGCATTTACACATTCGTGCGAATCGCGAGGCGAATCATGACGAGGCGAATAACGAACACGAATGTGTAAATGCGGTTTTTTTTTTTTACATAAAACTTAGTAGCGTTTGACCGCTTCTCACTAATTGGTGAAAGGCGACGAAACGGTCAGGGATGGATCACGCATACTCAAGTAATACCTATTCACTCTTCTCTTGAAGACATCCAAATTGTATCTTTCGGGGAATAAGTGGGAGGGCAGAGCATTTCAGTCTCTAGCTGTACGTATAAGGAAAGAAGACGCAAAGCGTTTTGTATGAGTGGTTGCATCTTGTACTACATAGGGATGGAGCCCTGACCCTTTCCTGGTAGTTCGATAATGGAACGGCGAAGGTGGAATTAAATCATGAAGCTGCTGAGAGCATTCTCCAAAGTGTAACCTGTAAAAGACAGATAGGCGGGCCACTCCACGACGATGCTCAAGACTTTGCAGTCTTTCAGAGACTAAGTTCTCGTCTCCTATGATCCTCCGGGCACGATTATCGATAGAGTCTAAAGCATCAAGCTGATACTGGGCTGATCCATCCCACAGGTGAAAGCAGTATTCAATACAAGACCTCACTTGAGCAGTGTAAAGGTTAAGCAACTGCTCGGGTGTGAAGTATTGCCTGACTCTGGATAGTATGCCCAGTTTCCTTGCAGCAATCTTGGCTCTGGACTCAATATATTGACCGAAATTAAGGTCTGATGTAATAAGCACCCCAAGGAGTTCCAATTTGTTGCTTAAGGGAATGGATATGCCCTGGAAGGTAGGAGTCATGGTAAAGGGGCTTTTTTTGGTAGAGAAGAGACAGGCCTGGGTCTTGGATGCGTTGAATTAAACAAGGTTGGCATCACCCCAGTCAGAAACTGCCTTGAGTGATAAATTCGTTCGTTCAGTCATCAATACTCTTTCGGCCTCAATCTCAACTCTACTTGGTGTTGCGGTGGGAATATACCTCTCTGAAACAGTGCTGTCATCTGCATATCCGAACATGTCTGGTCTAAAAAGATCATTAATGTGCAGTAGAAACAGGGTCGCAGAGAGGACCGAACCCTGAGGTACCCCGGCATCTATATCCATTAGGTCAGACGAGCTCCCATCAACAAGAACACGTATTGACCTTTCTCTCAGGAAGTCGGCTATCCAATTGCATAGGCAAATTGGTATTCCATAGCAGGGGAGCTTACCAATAAGACTCTCGTGCCAGACTCTATCAAAAGCCTTAGAAATGTCAAGTGACACTCCAAGACCCTCGCCCTTTTTCTCAATGGCTTCGCCCCAAGTGTGAGTGGCGTATATTAGGAGATCTCCAGTAGACCGTCCTTGGCGGAAACCATACTGTTGGCCACTCAGGAGGTCAGTGCTCTCTAGATAAGCTAAGAGGCGGGAGTTAAGAACACGGTCCATAACTTTGCAGAGGATGGAAGTGATTGCTATGGGACGATAGTTGGAAGGGTCGGCACGATCACCTTTCTTGGGCAAAAATTTAATTTATTTAAATTGGGTATTAAAGAACAATTGCGCAGAACTATGTTGTAGACAGGATCCTGGCCATGTTCCAAGTAGTTCCAACATGACTAGGACGTTTACTTCAAAAGCAGTACGACATCGTAAGTAGGTACGTGTTGTTCACGTTGCAGTGTCAAGCAAAGTTTGAACTGGTTAGGCTTCGAAATAGAGGGAACAATCGAACGACCTATCAGGGTTGTAGGAGAAGGCTGGAAGTAGGCTGTTCCTATCGGTAATTTCGGAAATCCTTGGGGGAGGCCTATGTCCAGCTGTGGACTTCCTGTGGCTGAATATTATGATAATAAACGACTGTCATGTTACTTTCTTGAGGGCCCTAGTCAGATACAAAACATAGAATACCACAGACTTAGCTCTTGAGAACAAAGGGAATTGGCACCTAGTGAGAGCGAGCGACGAAACGCTTAGGTGTCCGGTGCTGAAGTGTTCCGTCGCTCTCTTTCGCTTTATCGCTCTAACAAATGACGGTTCTGAGCGACGGAAAAAAATAGCACTATAGAAAAGGGGTATTCCGTACTGCCAGATGTAGCCCAAACCATTGATATAAACAAGAGGCCAATATCATTGGCCCAAACCTTATACGCATGTGCAACTTCTGCAGCCTATTTATTTGTTGTGCAAATACTCTAATATTAGATATCAGTCGGCGACCTCTAACCGGAGAATTAATACCGGTTTGACGACACCGCGACACAAACAAACACAATGCCGGGAATTCTAACAGAACCACTTATCGCATCTTATCAACTACATACATAAATTTTTATAACTACAATCACATATTTTGAAAGGTTTGATGACTATCTTTACGGCAACAATATCTGGCTTGAGCTTCCTGTTACACCATCATTATGAGATGTTAAATAACATAAAAATGAAATGTTATACAACAATGAATAAAAAAGAAGCTGTTTAGACGATTTTCTTGGCTGTGTCCTCTTTTGCTGAGAATTGAAACGATCGGGAGTGAGAACCTCATCACACGAGTTTCCAAACAGCACAGTCTTGTATGTGAAGTATACCTTCTTGGATATAATTATCAAGTGATACAAATATCATTTTTTCAGGGTATTCCTCGAAGCGCAAATATTTTGAGGCGCACCTTAACTATTCTTCGGGGCGCACCTTTTTAAACGTAGGTGCGCTTCGATTCAAGGAAATATTTTTTAATATTTTTGAGGCATTCCTCGAAGCGCACCTTTTAGTTGCATTTACGATAGCAATTAAACATATTAAAATTTTAGCCCTTGAATCGAAGCGTTCCTACATTTAAAAAGGTGCGTTCCGAGGAATACACCGCTTTTTTACTTATGACATATGTGAACTTTCTAATGTCGTCACTATATCGATTTCTTTGACTTTTGCCCAATAGTAACTATGGTCATATCCAAAACAAACTAGCGTCCTAAAGTTTCACATAGTATCTACTTGTGACAAAATCTATTACGTGACTATTTTGATAAGACTATCTTTCTGCGTATCAGGGACTATATTAATAGTTGTAGTGTTGCAAGCAATAGTATAAAATATCGATAGTCTATCGATACTATCATGACCTCTGAAAACAATAACAATATCAATAGACTATCGATAGTGTCGATAGGAAAGGTACCTTCTATGTGTATAAAGAACTAACGTTAGTATTATCTTATATCGATAGTAAATTTAACTATCAATAGTTGTCATACAAATAGTAGTTACAGTATCGATACTATCGATTGTATCAAAATTCAATAGTATCGATGATTTTACCTTTCATCAATAGATACATACATACTATCACGTCTTTATCCCTAATGGGGCAGACAGAGCATTTTGGGTCTTGCGGCTCTATGGAGAGCCTAGACAGGCCTAGCCAGGGCCGCAAGACCCAAAAGCCACTTTTAGCGTCATGGTGGGCGAGAAGATGGAAAAGCAATCAATACAGTGATGGGTTGCTAGCCGCATCGCCTGTTAACATGATTTGCATTTTTGCCCTCGATCGGCTTTTACGATCTGCGTGGGAAGAGAAGCAGCTGGTACATTCTAAGTTTTTTTTATTTCTCCCAGACCAGCATGGGAGTAGAGAATAGATTCCCTATTGATAATCGATAGTATCGAAACTATCGATAGTCCTATGGATATTGAGACAGTTTTTCGAGGTCAACTCGATAGTCAAACTACCGATGGTTACGCAACGCTAAATAGTTGCTGCCGGTAGTACTGTATCGATGAGTGTAACAGGAAAACCGGCGGAGAGGTGACTCACTGCACTTTTACTTTTGCGAAGAATGCACCTGTGTGTGGACATTCGCCGCGGCTTTTTAACCAAGTTCCAAAAACGAGGAGGTTATCAGTTCGTCGCGCGATCTTTTATTTTTGGAACGTAGTTTATCGCGCGTTGCGAAAGGGGACTAGACGGAAAAATTAAAACCAAAAGTTGTAACGACACTTTTTGCTATAGTTGTAAGCCGTGCGGCGTGCGCGTTTGCAAACTGTGTTTCCGCAATAAAGATGATTTGATTTGACTTGTTTTATGTAGGTACATATGTTTACCGATTATTCGAAGATTCCTGGACCGATTTAGAAAACTCTTTTTTTTTTGTTTAAAAGGACATACATTGTACTTTGAGAGTGAACTCACACATGTTTTAACCCTTTAACCGCGAGCGTCGCATATATCCGACAAACATTGTAGGGCCCATTCCGCGAAGGTCGCATACTTGCGACAAAAAAAAATGCTCGTATGGCACATAACTTATGTATCCATATCCGTTTTTGGTTGTAGATAGGTATGTTAGATTTACCATGTCTAGCGCTGGGGGCACGACAACTGATATAAAGTCTCGCGGTGAAAGGGTTAATTTGGATAATAATTTGAGCATTGTATTGCTGTTCAAAATAGTTTGTTTCGAGGGTAACCGACTGTTGTTTTCGATATATTTACGACCAGTCACATTCACACAGTTAATTAATTATAACTTTAACCAGTTCAGTTTTTGTTGGGACGTGAAGGGTTCAGTTGGGGTTTGCTTTTAATTGTTTCAGCGGAGCCGGCTTATTGTATGAAATTGGTTTAATTTTGTGCTATAAATAGTTACCCTTGTTTATAAGTATGTGGAAAAGTTCAAATAAACATAAGGATTATATCTAATATCCTTAGATACTTGGTACCTGGGGATGGAGTATTTTTTTACTCCCGACAAAAAGAGGGGTATAAGTTTGACGCTAGTGTTAAGAGTCCCCCGACCCTAGACTTCTCCATACAAACGTAGTCTACGTTTAATTTTGAAACCACATGTCAGATTCCGGTAAAAATTGGTAATTGTAAAGAAATTGCAATTATCTAGGGTTATAACTGGTTTCCTATACTAAAATTATGAACTGGAAAGAAAATATAACGATTTAGAAGTTTCCCATACTAATGGTCAAAAATGATAAAAAACACTATATTCTATTCCAAGTTCATATTTTTACTGGAGGAAACTAGTTATAAACCTAGATAATTGCAATATCTTTGAAATTACAAAATTTTGCCCAAATCGGACATGTCGTTTTGAAATAAAACGTAGACTACGTTTGTATGGAAAGTTGTATTTTGGTCTAGGGTCGGGGGACCCTTAATTTGTCGAACCGATGGATCAATTTCGATGCAGTTTTTTCTACGTGAAAGCAACTTCCCTTGCGTTGGTTCTTAGCTATTTTTAATATAAATCGTTTCAGTCGTTTAAAAGTTATTGGGTGACAGCGCCTCTTATCACTAGATGGTGTAGGGGGTTTTTTAATTTACCTGGCAAATAAATTTGTTACAGTATATGTTTTACTACGAGTGTTTCTTTTATTACTATGGTAAAGCTATAAGTGTAATCAAGTCTCTATTTATTATTATTTATTTGTCCGCCTACCACTAGTTTTTTTCTCTAGTTATCCTAAAGGTTGACTGGTAGATAATGCTATAATCATTAAGTCCGCCTTTTGTATCATGTTATTTTAGTAAATAAAGTTTAAATGAACAAAACAGTATTATTGGAAGTTATAAGTAACCGTTGTGTTCAAATATTAACGCCTTACAAATCGAAAGACCTGACCAACGTATCAATAGTTGTATAGAACATACCGAAGAACTAGAAAACCTTGCGACGTGTGACCTACATACGACAGTCTGAACCCCCACATCGTACATTAAAGGGTATTATGCCCATAGAATAGCACATAGTATATGCTATATAAGTATTATTGCGACTTGGACACAAGTCTATGTAATAAGCGGCAGCGACTTTGCTCATTCACAACGTATAAGCCACTAGGCCACAATCAATGTTTAGTGAGAAAACAACCTTTTACCCCACCGACCCAGAAGGAGGGTAATGTTTTTCACACGCATGTTTGTATTTCCATTGTGACCTCCTGAAGTGCCATTTTTGAAACGCGGTGTCACCTAAACGAATAGTATTCAATGTAGGATTTTATCTTTTATTGAAGGTCATTTTGTTAATATTATGTTAGTGCAGTTTAGTGTAAAAGCTAAAAACTACTAGACGGAACGACCACTGCTGAGAAGATTACGCCGAAAGAAACCTAGTTCAGTATTGTTCCCTACCCAGCCTGATGGGCTATGATATGCCTGATACCCAGGATGATATTTCAAAGTTCACTATGAGATGACTAAATTCAGTCAGGGTGATCGAAGTCATAGCACAATTGGTAGTGCATTAACGGCGTTATCGTGAGGGTCGTGGGTTCGAATCTCAATCAAAATTTTGTTTTGAACCTCCATTGTGATCATGTATGTATAATACATTTTCCATGTGCATAAATTGGTAAATAAATAAATACGCTTGCAGTAGCTAAATGCACTTCGGAGTGCATACAAAACCTTGTAGCGGCGTGTGACCTACATAGACGGACACACATGACAACACATAATGGCCATAGAGCTAGTTGTATCTGTAGTTATGCTGCCAAAAGAGGATATCTGTTTTTAGGGTACCGTACAGACGGACAGCGGAGTCTTAGCAATAGCGTCTCGGTTTTACCCTTTGGACATTTTTTAATAATAATTATTGCTTGGAGCAACTTGGAAACTAATGTATGAGATTTTAATTTTTTGAGAACAATAGCAATGGAGGACTCTGGGAATAACCCCCGTCTGTCTGTCACCAGACTTTATCTCATGAACTATGATAGCTAGACAGTTGAAATTTTCACAGATGTAAGTATTTCTGTTGCCGCTATGACAACAATGACTAAAACGGAATAAAATTAAATGTGGCTCCTGTACAACATGATTTCTGTAAGACAAAACAGCTTTAAATAAGCGGCCAAGTGCGAGTCGGTCTCGTGCACGGAGTTTTTCGTACCATTCCATTATCTACATATAAGTTTTTTGTATGGAAGCCCCACTTAAAAATTTATTTTATTCCGTAAGTATTTGTTGTTACAACGGCAACATAAATACATCATCTGTAAAAAATTCAACTGTCTTCTAGCTATCACAGTTCATGAGGTTCAGCCTGGTGATAGACAATCGGAGGGACAGACAGACAGCGAAGTGTTAGTAATTAATAGGGTCCTGTTTTTACCCTTTGAGTACGGAACCCTCAAAAGTATTTAGGAATAATTAAAGAAGTCAGTCAAGATCATTAAATTAAGTAACTATAGTCGATATATGGAGTCATTTGCAAAGTTATCATAAAATCTTAATTTATACAAAGGACGAGCAAAGTCGCCGAGGAGTCAAAGAGTCAGTCAAACAGACATTTATATAAAAACAAATTAAAAGACTTCATTACTATACTCCGTTAGGTTAGGTATTTAAATAAATGTAAACAATCTTGACATGTATTTTTATTAAAATATACATTTTATAAATCGATCCCTTTGGAATTTATAATTTATAACATAATTACTTTGTAATTTGCAAGTGTATATTTCAATAATAATAATCAGCCAAGTGCGAGTCGGACTCGCCCATGAAGGGTTCCGTAGTAGCAAATAACATAATACTAGTAGTTCGCCACGAACTTAGACCTCGCGATTATTATTTCAGAATAATGTACCTGATTTGGATAATAATCGGTGCAGGTTTACCGATATGCGCATTCATGGTTGTGACCAAACCAAAATAGTTGGCAATCACAGCCCTTTCTTCAATGACTTCCAATCTGACTCTGAAATGTCAGGAGCACCTTCCTACCAAACATCACATGGATATGAGGTCTACCGCGATGCTGAAATTCAGTTCTGTACCAGTAGTCTTTCACCGAAAAATGACCCATCATTTTTCAAATGACAAAGTCAGCTCGTTGTTGAAAAAACCAGAAAAATATTAATGGGTTTTCGTTTAAATGTTTATTTGTTTTGCAATGGCTCTATGCCGCTGCTCATTGGTTTCTTACTCTCTTTGTAAAGCTACTTCGCGGGCTTTGGTTGCTGTTGATCTCTTGTTAGTTCGTGGCATAATCACTAATACTACTACAGAAGCACAGACAAGCAGCGATAGCGATTGAACGAAAGTTCGTTCAACAAAATTGCTACATTTAATAAACAAGCCAACAATCAATCAAAATAAGCAAAAACTGAAAATAAAACTAATCGTAAAATAAGCAAAACCCTTTTATTTTAAAGTCGGTTAAATATGATAAAATTTATAGAACTACTTATGAAACATAAAATAATCATCATCATCATCATCATCATTTCAGCCGCATAGCGTCCACTGCTGGACATAGGCCTCTCCCAAAGATTTCCAAAATGACCGATCTAGAGCTGCTTGCATCCAGCGCCTTCCAGCGACCTTGGTTAGGTCGTCAGACCACCTTGTGGGTGGGTGTCCTACGCTTCGCTTGCCTATACGTGGTCGCCATTCGAGAACCCTTTCGCCCCATCGGCCATCAGTTCGTCGCGCTATGTGTCCCGCCCACTGCCATTTCAACGAGCTAATCCGCTGGGCTATGTCAGTGACTTTAGTTCTCCTACGAATCTCCTCATTTCTGATTCGATCACGTAAAGAAACACCGAGCATAGCCCTCTCCATAGCGCGTTGCACGACCTTGAGCCTTCTTATGAGACCCATAGTAAGGGACCATGTTTCAGAGCCATAAGTCATCACTGGTAACACACATTGGTTGTAAACTTTAGTCTTAAGATACTGAGGTATATTTGACGAGAAGACACTTCGTAGCTTCCCGAACGCTGCCCAGCCGAGTCGGATTCGTCTAGAGACCTCTTCCTCGAAGCTGGAACATCCTGCCTGGATCAATTGACCCAGGTAGATATACTGGTCTACAACTTCGAGGGTGGAGCTCCCAACACAAACAGGTAGGGGCGCAACATGGACATTCGACATTACTTTCGTTTTGTCCATGTTCATTTTAAGGCCCACTTGTTGGGAAACTCGATTTAGATCTCCGAGCATAGTACTTAGGTCTTCCATCGATTCTGCCATGACAACGATATCGTCGGCAAATCGAAGGTGAGTGATATACTTGCCATTGATGTTGATTCCAAATCCTTCCCATTCCAGAAGCTTGAAGGCATCTTCCAGTGCAACGGTGAACAGTTTCGGAGATATAATGTCTCCCTGTCTTACACCTCTATGCAGTGGAATTGCCCTCGTGCACTGCTCCTGTACTCGGACTGACATAGTGGCATTACTGTATAAGCACTTCAACACTTCGATATACCGATAGTCAATACGGCATCGCTGGAGAGACTGAAGTACGGCCCATGTTTCGATCGAATCGAAGGCTTTTTCATAGTCCACGAACCCCAAGCATAACGGCCGGTTATACTCCCTCGTCTTCTCTATAACCTGCCGCAACGTTTGAATATGGTCCATGGTACTAAAACCTTTACGGAAACCGGCTTGTTCGGGAGGCTGGAAGGCATCGAACCTGTTTGCGAGACGATTCGTAATGACCCTCGAGAACAACTTATATACATGACTCAGAAGCGTGATAGGCCTGTAGTTCTTCAATAGGGTGCTTTCTCCCTTTTTGAAGAACAGGACCACCACGCCCCTGCTCCACGCTTCCGGCGTTATCATATATAAAATATATAAAATAATCACCATAATAGTTATTCAAAGAAATTACTTCGTGGACCCCAGGGGAGATATGTATTTTTAAGAAAGTTGTTCAGTAACCCGGACTGAATTCACCCTTAAATAGTTTAAGTATATTTTGTAAGAAGATTTGTATTGTATATCCGTTACGGCTTAGTCAGCTAGACTCCGCAAGTCACCCTAAACCCGTTTAAGTATAACGTATAAAAAACTTGGTCAGGCAAAAAAGTTGTTCAAGTAAAAAAAACATGTTTTCATAATGGCAACAAAAAAGACTAATGACATTTTTGAAAATATTTTGAAATGGCGGATATATGACACTTTTAAAATTTTAAACCCCCATATTGCCGCCATTTTAAAAAAATTCGAAAAACTGGCTCGACAAAAAAATTCTATTAAGTTGCTGAACCTGCTTACAAAATTTCATGAGAATCGGTTAAGAAATGCGACCTGTAAGCGAGAACAGACAGACAGACAGACAGACGGACAAAAGAATTTTTGGCTAATCTCGAAACTGAGACGCTTCGCTCGCTCGGTCAATAAGTCTTGTAGTATGTTTTTTTAATTTTTATATTTGAGTTGATTGAATGAAAGGTTTATTGCCATTTATGATTTATGACGTATTAAAAAAAACTACTTACTAGATTTCGTTCAAACCAATTTTCGCTGGTAGTTTTTATGGTAATGAACAACATATATTTTATTTAGTTTTATCATTCTCTTATTTTAGAAGTTATTGACACACACTTTTTTCCACTTTGGAAGTGTCTCTCGCGCAAAGTATTCGATTTAGAAAAAAATGCTATTAGAAACCTCAATATCATTTTTGAAGACCTATCCATAGATACCCCACACGTATGGGTTTGATGAAAAATACATTTTTGAGTTTCAGTTCTAAGTATGGGGAACCCCCAAAATTTACTGTTTTTATCTATTTTTGTGTCAAAGCCTTAATGCGGTTCACATAATACATCTACTTACAAAGTTTCAACAGTATAGGTCTTATAGTTTCGGAAAAAAGTGGCTGTGACATACGGACGGACAGACAGACATGACGAATCTATAAGGGTTCCGTTTTTGCCATTTGGCTACGGAACCCTAAAAAGCAGAGTTATGAGTTTGACGTGTCTGTGTTTTTTTCCTTCCAGGACATAGCTGTTTAAATGACAGAATGTCCAATATGTGTATGCATATTTGATGTATATCATTGACATCATTGTAGCACCTTAACGAATGGGCCGGTTTTGATAGTTTTTTCTAGAAAGCCGACTTGATTGAGATGGTTCTTAGATGGTTAATGCTAATCGGTTCAGTGGTTTAAAAGTTATAGGGGGAGAAAGTGGGGGTAAGCAACCCAAAGTATGCAAATATGCCTGAGTGAGGCATCAAATAAAAGGGTTTAAATAGATTAAGAAATCGGTCTTTTAATGAAAATCGGTTCAGCCGTTCAAGTTATTTGGGGGTGATAATGGCTAAATCCTCCCTTTATTGGGAGATAGAATAATGTGTTACTCTAATTAATTAAATACATTATGACTTATATGAAATGCAACAAATATTTCTAACCGACTTCAAAAAAGGAGGAGGTTATCAATTCGATTGTTTTTTTTGCATGTATGTGACGCGATATCTTCGGCAACCGTGGACCGATTTTGATGATGCTTTTTTATTTGAAAGCCCTTACTCTCAAGTTGGTCCCATGTTAATTTGGTGAAGACGTGATGAAGAACTTCGGAGATATGGAAGAAACTCCTGAAATAAATTGTGGGTTGTTTTTTTTTTGTTAAAAATTTAATTAATAAAGCACACCATTCTTTGTCACTTTTTTGCAAGTCGTGTGTGCTGCCATCTCTGTGTGCCTACCCGCAACTCCAGTTTTGCCTACTTATGGGATCTCCAAAAGTTTCTATGGCGTTGGGCATCTGTTACGTTAGTAATTATTATCTTTTTCCAAGCTGATAAAGTACAGATATCTAGTATAGTAACGCACTAGTAATACCCGGTCAACCGCGTACTTTTCGTTTAGTGGCACAAGGCCGCGGCGTTGCTCACATGTGATAGACTGACACACATACGACATGTAAAGACTAGGCGTTATAAACAAACGGTGCGCCAATGAAGGCAAATGTAAACACCATATTGACTCTTGGCATTGTGAATCGAAAAGTCAAAATCATTTATTTATCTTTGGATATTTGTATCACTTGATAATTGTCATTTTTGATTCTTTCTATTCCTTATAAGATTAATGTTGACGTCACATCATTTACTTATAGCTAAGTTTACTGCCGCTTCCTAAACGCAAGTACAGAAGAAGCGGAATATGGGCTAGAGCCCATATTCCGCTTCTTCTATATATGATATATGATATTGAATTTGACATAATGTTAGAACATTATGTCAAATTCAATATCATATGATACTTATACTATCTCTTACTAATCGTCACATTGTTTTGTTGCACAATTGTTGACGTCAAATGGTTACTTACAGCTAAGTTCTACTACCGCTTCCAAAGCGCTAGTGCAGAACAAAAGGCAACAAACTGCACTGCAGCATTTTCTCTAAGAACAACAACTCACAATTAAATTAATATTTAAAGTTAATGTGGACAGAGAATACATTATTTGTTATGTCATCATTTTAATATCATTTTAAGATTTGTGTGTGATATTACCATCAATTTTAACACCTGCCAGGCTTGAATGCATGGAAAAATATGAGGGAAAATGCAAAGATAAAACAAACATTCTTTATCAGTGTTAATTAAAATCAAACTTTGAACTGCATAACAACAACATTGCCTTATACTAGCTCTGATAAGGGCGCTACGTGAGCCACAATTACAAACTATTTCATTCACAAGCTTCATTTAAATAAATTTATCAATGGTTGTACAGCAGATATAACTCCGGTCTACATACAAAATGAGTTTCATTTCAGCAGTGGTTCGGTTGTTACAATAAAGCTGTGTTTCCACTTAAGCGGAGCAGAGTGGAGAGCAATGCTCGAACGCAGCCTATATGGAAGAAATAGAAATAAACGGGAAATAGTACGGAAGTAGTGGTTGTTATTAAATCTTAGTAGATTGTAGATATTAGAAGGGCCTGCAAATCTCTAGTTTAATTTCCCAATAAAAGTTTCAAGTTTTCATCTCATATCATATTTACCAAATACTGTAGTACAAATTTTTTGGCCTTTACTGCAGGAGCACGACCCTCTCTGTACTATCAGAGCCATACTTGGCCAGGGCAGCCAGAGGATTTGGCCTACACTTCATGCTGGCCAGATGGATTGGAGAGGTATCAGTTTTGTTTAAGTAAAATCTTTGTTTTTACTAACTTGCAAAATTTCACAAGTCACCTTCTACAACATCCAAGGAGAGGCTTGAAGTGGCCCTATTATATGTACTGGAAACCACACGACAAGTTATTTAGGTAACTATGTTTTAATTTTAATGTTTTTTATGCTGGTCTGTTAGAAAGGAAAAACCTAAAACTTGCCAGCTGATTCTTTCTTTTCTCACGCAGATCATAGAAGTCAAGCGAGGGAATGGGCAGAAATGCATATTATGTTAATAGGCGGCCAGCAACCCATCACTGTTTTGATTAATTTTTCCACCTTTTTGCCTACCATTACGCTAAAAATGGCCTTTCGAGTCTGCAACTCTACAGTTTCGGGCTCTGTTTGTTTAGAGCCAGAAGACCAAGATGTGATTAGAGATAAAGATGTGATAGCATGTACCTATACATATGTGTTTTTACCCAATATTTAACTCACATGTGGCAAATGATTAACTGCTTTATGAATTTGCTGGGCATGCAAAGCATGTTGAACTAAAGATTCTAAAACATTCTAGACTGTTCCATATGGCAATCAGCCTAGACATAGTTGAATGACCTACAACGATAACATGTGGAGCCTGAAGAGTGATTGTTTATAATGCTAATCACTGATAGGACTAATTAGTATTTATAGTCTGGGATCATGAGGTCACTGTTGGTGGTCTTAAATGAGATCTATACTAAGAAATAATCTTCTTCTTATATTTAAGAGCTGGGCTCTTGTCGGTGGAGTGCTTTCCATGTCTCTCTTCCTTCCGCTAAGTTCTTAACCTCTTTATATGTTTGCAAGTTTAATTTTTCTTTAATTCGGTCTATAAATTTTCTTCTGGGTTTTCCTACTCCTCTCTTTCCTTCTATTTTTCCTTCCATTATTGTTTTAAAGAACGCATCGTGGCGTAGTAGATGACCGAACATTTTTCCTCTTCTATTTTCTATAATTTGTATAAACATAAATGAAAACTTAGACTTTATATATTTTCCATACAAATGTACTTTAACTTTAACTTTTTGAATACACATGTCAAATTTTTGGCAAACTTTTGTAAATTTACTGTATTTTCAAGTGTGGAAAACCAAATATCCCCGGTAGGTATATGCAATTTCTAAAATAAAGTGTTTTGAGACCTATCTACACACCCATAATTTTTCAAAACATAAAAACCGACTTCACCCCCAATCTACATAATCAATTTTAATAAAATTTCTATGACACCACTTCGCACAGATGCCCTTTGAAACAGAAAAGATTTTCCTAAATATGGGGAACACACATAAAAAAAATCACTTGAAATCATAAAGAGAAACCAATAGAAGACTTGAAATCAATTTTTCAAAACTTCATAAAAAATAGGTATATAAGTAAATAAATAAAAAAAGGAAATTTAATTATGTTAATTGAAACACATAAACATAAATAAATATAATGATGCTGATAATAGCAGTGTAGATGATTGCAAATGACTTGGCGTATTAACCTCGTTCATTCAACAGCTACTTATTTCTCTGTATTGCATCATCCACTTGCATGGTACTTTTGTTTTGGATGATATCGAGACTCTTTGAGATAACTCTGATAGAGTATCTTCGCAGTAATAAATAGTAGCTCTAAAATCAGTTGTTTAGATTGTTATGCTACATGTAAACATCTTATTACAAGTTAAAGTTAATTAAATTTATAAATTTTCACATCTTTATTCCTGACGGGGTAGACAGAGCTTAGAGTCATACGACCCAGATGTGGAGGTGGGCGTTAAGTTAAATTTGGTATATGATAATTGTTTTTATTAATGTCAATAGACATCATTACAAAGCAATCAAATGAGGCGCTATAAAAAAGGCCAGTTTCAGAATATTGATAAATAAATAGACAGGATTAATATGCTTGTAAGTAAGCTAAAAATAATGGTATGTAAACAAAACTAAACTTATGCCAGTGTTGCAATATTCCTTTGCTTGTATGGCATCGATGACTAAACCTAAGTCATAAAATTGGAGGTAGATTCAGTATAATGACATCAACACTAGAGAACTGTAAACAATTGCATGTGATGCTGGCATTACTCATTTACATTATTTTTGGAGGGTACATGTCATGTGCACGAAAAAAATCATACAATTGTGTAATGAAACTGCATGTAAATCATAAAAGAAATAATAACAAGAGAACATACCTAACAAGATTGTATGGGTATTTACCCTTCAATGTTTATTTAGTCTAAAATATGGAAAGCCACATGTGTCAACACAGATTTCAATAGTTGAACTAATAAGATTTTTTACACTAAATCAAACAACAGGTGGGTAAATGATAAACAAATATGTTTGTTTACAAACACAAAGCTAATGAGTACGTGTAAACAGCGCGTTATCAGCGGTGACACATGTTTGGATGCGCGCACTCACCTCTTGGGGAGCAGCATGGCGGCGGCGCCCTTCCGCTGGAAAACGCCGTCCACCAGCACTCCATTCTTGCTGTTGCACGTCAGGTAGAACTCCGGGTGGTCGTAGAATAGCTCCAAGTGACGCCGCGATATGAAGCTAGAGTGTCCCATGTTCACATCCACTTGACCGCGGCTCGAGTTGCGTCCGATCACGACGCGCTTCTGCCTGATGAAGTATTCGAAGTCCCGGCCGTCCAGCCGCGCGATCGCCAGCGGCGCCGGCTCCTGTGCCCACTGCACCTTGGACGGCGACGGCGGCGCCGACTTCAGAGACAGAAGCGCCCATGCGTCGCTCTCCGAGCTTCGCGTGAACTGAGTCTGGGCCATGTCAGGCGCGCGAGTATCCTATCACCAACGCTGTCTCGCGGGGCGTGAACGCCTTGCACGAGGGCACATCACAAACCCGCCGCGAGAACCGCCACCTCTGCGTCGCGACCCGGATATCCGGAACCTGCCGAATCCGTGCCTACTCTACAATTTGAGGTTACAGACGGGACGCACATGCGCAAAGTTTCGACTTGTGCGGTAAACAAGAATTATATAAACCACCACACCACCACGTGATAAAACTGTATACATATACCTAGTCCAGAACTATGGATCGATACTATTCCGTACGGTAATGCTGTCTATGGACGAAATATTAAACCTTTCGGGTGTTGCACAACAGAATTTTCGCAATAGGACCGAAATTAGACACTAAAGTAAACACGAGGCGAGAACAAAAATAACCAAAAACGTCAGTTCGGCATACGCAGTTTACAAGTCCGGTGCGCCATCTATGTAACACACCAACAAATCGAAACTCTTCTAAGTTCCTTTATACGCAAAACAATACAGTGAAATATTTATTTCATAAATTAATTTTAAGATGACGTAATTTTTCGTAGGAATCCGCAACTTATTTTTTGAATAAAACATCAAAACTTATAAAAGAACTTTATAAATAGCTTTACATGTATAAAAAAACCGACTTCTCCCCCAAACTACACAACACACTAACCGATTTTGATAAAAAATTTATGGAACCACCTCGGAAGTGCACTCTCAGATTTTGAATGAAAAAAGAATTTTGGAAATAGGTCCATAATAATTGACGGAGAAATGGGTAAACATACATAAAAAATATATATAGTCGAACATAGAACCTCCTCCTTTTTTGAAGTCGGTTAAATACTCAGAGGATACGAGATTGTTGCATAGACTTGAAGCGTAGAACGAATCGTATTAATGTTGCTATAGATGAAAAATAATACCATCTAGTAGAAATCTATTCTAAATTCAATACCTATTCCTCGCTCGCTTGTGGGCTTGTGGGATGGGATGGAGGATAAATTCCCCCCGTGGTGGTCGATGTCGGTTCGGTAAATTGTTGATTGATTGATGGTAATTTTTATTTACCAAAATATTTATTAAGGGCGGACGTCGATGTACGGAGAGGCTGATATTGTTTACATTACTGGTTTTGTAATAATGATCCTACCAAAAACATAAATGTGTTAATTTTTTAAAACTAAAAACCGCGATTCACCCCCAAACGGGACCTCACAAGTATTTATAAAAATATTAACATTTGCCCTGGCTAGTTTTAGGTATATCAGTTATTCTGATATTTAGAAGACTATGACCTAACCTAACTATGAAAAAACAATATTGTTAAGTATGTAAGTAAGTATAACGTAAAGATGATAGGTTGATTAGTCAAATATAAGTAAGCATACTAAAACTAGCGAAGTCAATTGTTAAGATTCTTGTAAATAAATTTCAGGATTCTCTACAGACAGTGGATTGATAGTAATTTTTAATCGAATATATAACAACTAAGGGCGACATCGACGTACGGAAATTCAGAGACTTAGTTTTGTTTTGACCTTTGTTGATTGACATGCATGCAATGATCAGTATCTTATTCAGCATAGTGGATTCCCAGCCTAAAGGGAAGTACCTATATCTCAACAATTTGATTCATCGGGCTTTCGTCACATGGCCGTAGGTATCCAGAAATGTTTCGGGAAGGGATTCTAGTCAGAGCCTACCTACATTCCCATGTTGTTTTAGAAGCGTCCATTAATTACACAAGCCATCTAAAGATTTCTGCTTATTTTAGTCTTTAGACATGTTTTACATTAATTTGATCTGATTTTCTCATATATTTACAATATTTTATAAAGAAAAAAATTACGTGATATTTGAAGAGATCCCCTCTCTCCCTAAAATATGATTAGGCAAAACTTTGCTTAACCCTCGCGTAATTAATATGCAGCCCCTTTGGTTGTTGTTAAGATTTCGGGGGGTTTGAACCCCCAAACCCACCTGGTTACGGCCCTGCCTAGTCAGCATTCGTTTTGGTAAAATGGTTTAAGTATTAAATGCTATAAACAGCATTCACTTGTACCAGCCGCGCTAGTGGTTGCTGTTTAAGGATGATGGCAAAATATCAAATGGGAATGGGACCGGCTTTGTGCCTTGGAGTTTGGGAAGCTACCTGTGGAAGCTACATATGTCGGCATCGACGCGAGTCTGAAGCTGTCACAAGGTTTATAGCATATATAGAGAGCATGAACAGACTGGCGGCAGTGATCTAGAAAAGCTCCAATCGTGCAAATATAGAAGGCTCGCTCGGCAATAATTAGTTATTTAGGCCGCGTGGACCGTGAGCGCACAAAAATAGGTAACACTGTCGACATCCGGATCCGGAACTAACTGAACTCATGCGAGCACGCGTGCGTGACGGAAAGGCTGTCTTATATCCGGCTTAAAAATTTGCATTTATATTAAACAGCTTATTAATTTCATAGAAATAGAAGCAGGACAAGGTACTTGATATATAATATAGGGTACATGAAATGAATGAGCAATGAAAGTTGAATGTAGGAGTTTTTTTGTTGTATAATGTTGCAACACTGGTTCACGTTTTATTTTTTTATTTTTAGTCTATAATTTTGTTACAATGGTTGATGGAAGTGTGCAGCAGAATTTTTGATTCTTCAATTTTTATTTGAAGAGTGAGTAATCTTTTTACTAATAATTAATATTGAGGGAAAAACTATTTATAGCAATAAATATTTTTAACAAAAACACTAACCATTTCCATTGAATGACTGAGTAGGTATTCCGGATGTGCGCGAAATTCAAATCCAGAAATAAAGTTAAAAGGTTCAGATTCGATTTTTAGAAAAGTACATACAAAATTTAGTTTTATCGGATACGGATATGTAAGTAAATACCAAAAAATTCCTTCCAATATGAATTATAATGGGAATGATTAGAAAGAGACAAAAATTTTCATTTTTATTAAAGCCTAGAAAAATATTTTCTCTTGTTTCACATTATCTTATACTTCTGAGTACCTACTAATGATTGCGATTGGCATTCACCACCAGCAACAACATCCAACTATGACATTCATCCCAAAATTAACCACAATATGGTCACCTATCATATTGTGCTCCTATCCCAAAATTAACCACAATATGGTTATCTATCATATTGTGCTAAATTTAATATAATAGATCATTTTCAACACTGGAAGTCTGTTGTTGTTTTACTTATGCCCAGTCATTCATCCCCCCATATTTTTATTATTTGGCTTATAATTAAGTCAAATATATCTTTTTTCATTAAACTTTATTCTTTCTTTGTTGTATCTTTATTATTGTAGGATATTTATAATATCTCATAATTATCGTCACTTTGTTTTGTTGACATCAAATGATTACTTCTGCCGCTTCCTAAGTGCTAGTGCAGAAGAAGTGGTAACAAACTGCACTGTAGCATGTTTTTTAAGGAAATCAAATCACAATTTAATTAATAGTTCTTTCTTTGTCTTATCTCTATTATTATAGGATATTTATAATATCTTTTAATCGTCACTTTGTTTTGATATTAAAAGATTACCTTCCTAAGAGCTAGTCACAATTTAATTAATATTTAAAGTTAATAAGTGGACAGAGAAAACAGTTTGTTATGTCATAAATTAAATATTCTCCGATGAAGCCTTAAAGCCTTGTGTATGCTTAGCTAGATTTAATAAAACAAGAAATAAAATGAAAAAATATTTATTAAGATAATGACTAGATTTTATCACAGACATAGTCTATGTTCTTACTCAATGAAATTGAATTAAAAAGTATGTTCATTTTCATTACATATGTAAATATGTAACTGGAATAAACATTTATCTATTATAGAAGGTTACCTATCACAAACTAGAATTCTTTAGTTACGAATTTGAAAATACCAAAAACGATTCGTAATTTTTTTATTTTCAATATTTTCATTTGACCGAAATCTCTTATTCCATCTGGTTGAAATTCCGATTTTCGATTGTTATATTTTTGAAAGGTATATGCTTTGTATTGCAACCTTACGTTAAACCGATGATACTATTTCTATATGTTTCATAAAGAAAGTAATTATTTAACCTAAAAATTATTTTCCCTATTATTTAAATACAACATGACAAATATCAAATAATTTAAATCATAATTTTGAAATCCAAAATGTTTATATATACAGAGTATATACTTTGTAGTTATGTTCTATTTGTGTGTTTGTCATGTTGTGCGGCTTGGGGTGGCCCTTAGGGCCACCCCGCCGCAACCTGAACCTACCTATAGCGCTCTGTCACAAGGTTTTTGTTTTAATAAGTAGGTTTAAACACATTTGTGTTTGTGTGTATTCATGTTGTGCGGCTTGGGGTGGCCCAAGGGCCACCCCGCCGCAACCTGAACCTACCTATAGCGCTCTGTCACAAGATTCAAATGTGTAAATAATAATTTGGAAGAAGTTATTTCTATCATTAATACTTCTAGAAAATAAAATTCTTGTTACCAAATAAATTTTCAAATAAAAATTACATATTTTGATTTTCGGTTGATAGTTTTTATAGAAGACGAAAAATATATTTATTGAAATTATATAAGCAGAAAATATGGTAAAGAACCCATTTGGCATTTAAAACTTCGTTGTACCGTTTTCGAACAAATAAAAATCGAAGAAAAACAAATCTAGTTTGTGATAGGTTACCATTATAGAATATACCTACCAGCGGTTTTTCTTTTAACACTGTTAGTAAAAATTGATCAAGGGAATTAGCATCAATTATTATTTTAGATTCTAGTTGTCCATCTAATAAGCCGCCTGCCACCCACATCTTTTGATGTATGCTAGGCCTTTGTTTTTTGTTATCATAGCATAAGTCTTTCGCAGAAAACAGGCGTGAAAATATGTATGAATGCAAGTCTTCCCCATATGGGTTTGATGATATCTAAAAATTACATCAATCATACTGAGAGCTCTACTATAAGTTATATACATGTCGCAGCCATTTGGGTTCTTTCTAACAATGGTAGTATATCTGTTATGCATTTCGACTCTCGAATTAATTAGTACATAGGCACTTGGGAGTTCAGTCATGTGAACGGATATGTCCCAGAAGGGGTTAAATCAACCAGCTAACTGGACGCCTAGCTCGTTCTGTAAAAGCTGGCATCCAATTAAGTAAATGAAGGACGACTAGCAAAGTCACTGAACGCAACCATTAACAAGATGGCTTTACGTACTAAGTCTATTTTTTTCATTAGCCTATGCTAGTGTCCCACTGCTGGGCAAAGGCCTACCCCTGTTCTTTCAGGACGCAGACGCAGGGGTAGACCACGAAAGAGACGTCGGGACGACATACTCTTTCATGAGTGGATGGTAGCATAATGCTCAGAATAGGGATGTGTGGAAAGTTAGTCATTAAGTTAATAAAAATATTGATAAATGTGTGCTATGTGGTTGGGTTCACAAATTACTAACTAGTAATAGAGAAATATTTAAAATAATGAGAGTTGTAATGATACTTATGTTAATTAATTATGTGATAACAGACATAGCTGTTTGTGCTGTTGACGCCATATTGGTTTTGGTGATTACAAGCCGGTGCTTGTAATCACCAAAACCAATACTGCAGTGGAAAAAAATTGTATTAAATTTGAATCACTTAGCTGAGTTGTGGTCTGCCATCTTTAAAGGGCAGGTTTTTAATACACCAACTTGTTAAACGTTGAGTAATTCTACGAACTATCGGCTTGAGCATCCAATTGGATGCCGGCCTTCAAGGAACGGCCTAGGCATCCAGTTATTTGACTAATTTAGCCAGATGGCTGCAACATATATATATATTTCTGAAGATTTCCGTAGCCATTGGTTCTCGTCTGTCATCATTGTATGACAGTTGTATAGCTTTGTCATATAGGTACCTTTAGGCTGCCTCAGAAATCTGACACCAGTGTTGGCCACTTACAAACACAAAATACAATTGTACTGAAAGTTATAAAATAAATATTATATAATAAATAGGATAAAACTGGCCAAGGGCGAGTCAGAGTCGCGCACTAAAGGTTCCGTACCATTATTTATAAAAATATCACGTTAGTTGTATGGGAGTCCCACTTAAATATTTATTTTATATTGTTTTTAGTATTTGTCACAGCGGCAATACAAATACGTCATCTGTAAAAATTTCAACTGTCTAGCTATCATGGTTCATGAGATACAGCCTGGTAATAGACAGACTGACAGTGGAGTCTTAGTAATAGGGTCTCGTTTATACCGTTTTGGTACGGAACCCTAACAAATATTACAAATATAATGAAATTACAGGACTTAATCATCCAACTGTGTCAAACTTGCTACACCCCGGTTGATCCAATGTTTCTGTGGTATATCCGACAGCAGTGTGATGTACATGACGAAGTTGCTCGAGTGCCCAGTAGTGGCCAGCACTCCTTTCCTCTCACTGGTCTTGTAGATTGGGCAGAAGTAGCAGGGGGGAGAATGGAAGTCTGCTATCAGGGCCGGTTTGAACCAAATTATGGGGATGGTGTCGAAGAGGATTTTGGGGAATGATTCGTCCAATTGCATGATCTCTCTGTTCCATCTTGCCCCTTCCAGGAACAGACCCTGTTGATAAGATTGTTATTATTTAAATGAAAACAATATAGTTAATAAGTAATAACACCAACGTAAAACCAACAAACCAATAGAGTTTTTATCTATCTATCAAGGGTGATGAAAGAAATCTCTCAGATCACCTGATTGCGCCAAAGAGAGAGTATGATTAGGTACTAAATTATTATGACAACTTTTCAATAGTAAAAAATCAACAAACCAAACATGCAAGTCATACATAAAAATGTCCTGAAAACATTACTTTTAAAGCAGATAAAGTATGTATGTATACGTGGTTTTAAAAAATAAATATATTTATAAACTCTGTCTATTTATATACACGCTGACTTTTTATTGGTTTTGGAAAAAAAAAATGTCGTATAGTAAAAAAAATATAATCCAAATTTCTGTATGTCATAAGATAAAAAAGTTGCGTAAATGATTTTCGATCGAGACTACGTAGTTTTACGCCGGCCGCCGGCTGCGTAATGTCGATGACCCCGGCCGGCCGGCGGGTGATGTATGGCGGCGGTACTACTCATTGATCTCACAATTTTACTTTCGAGTTTTGGGCAACATTTTTTGTTTATGAATTTTTATTTTGACTAGCTAATCAGGTCTTACTATCGATGCCTATGAAGTGGCCTTCGGCTTCAAAACCAATGAATAATCACCGTGTATATAGTAGTGCCCAAAACCTATTTCTGGTAAAGGAAAAATTTGTGAGGGAATCCGCTCTGTAGAATAACTACAAGCTCGATGGTCATTGAGCTACGTCAGGTGCCTTTAGGTAGCTCGAAAAATCTGACAACATTGTTAGCAATGCAGGCTCGCTAAAAAGAAAAATCGTGCTAAAATCAAATTTTACGACTATTAAATTTAAAACAAGCCAAATTGTTTGACATTTACAAACTGAATTACGTAAACGTCAAGGCCGCACTGCAAATTTCTGTTTTGCTCTATCAAATGTTGATTAAAAATAAATTTATTACACCCGGCCGAACGTTCGCGCCAAATCGATCATCGGCCAATATTCAGTAGGAAATAATAAGTTGGCACTTGGTTGGCATGTTTTACATCGATTCAATGGCCTCGCCTTGTTGAGTATAAAATATTGTCTTCATGATGGGCGTGGTACTTGAGACGTCGACAAGGTCTATATTTCTGAGTAGTGTAAATTCTTAAATTCACGACATAGTCAGGAGCTCGACAGCCCGACGTACGCGCTTCTTATTAACTAAAATGGCTCAAATAAGAAAAAAAACTTGTTTATATGTTTCAATTTTTTGCACATAAAAAGTGTATAAATGGCTGACTTAACGTCGTTCTCTACCGTCCACTATTGGACCAAGTAGAAAAATAATTAGGGTGCAGAAGTCATCAAACCCACCGTGCAGTCGTGTCATTCACGTGTCATTGCACACCACACACAGTCACTTACCCAAATGAACACACTGTGTTCATGATCCTGCTTATCCACCGCATGACTTTGCTGCTTGCGCAGAAATAATTCACAAATACATATTTAGTTAACAAAAAAAAATCTCCCATACGTGGAAGAGGCACACCCTTAATTAACCCTCAAAACATATTTCCGTAGAATGTGTGCAGCCGGTTACATCTCAAACAATAACTACGTTTTTTTTTAAATTGTCTAAAAACAATAGATACAAAATAAAAAACTATATATAAATTTGAACATAAAAATAACAAAAGTAAGTCACCGAGTGGGATTCGAACCCGTAACACTCTTTCTAGCGGTCAGCATCATAAACCGCTGAGCCAAAATGGATGGAGGCCGGCACGACGAAATTAGCGATCATATTCTGCGTGGAAAGAAAAACGCATGAAAACTCGAAAACACGCGTTTTCCCAAACATAAGACTAATCTAGATCGATTGTTTACCCCCGAAAACACCCACATACCAATTTTCAGCGAAATCGTTAGAGCCGTTTTCGAGATCACAGAAATTTATAAACATATAAATATATAAATAAATATACAAGAATTGCTCGTTTTAAAGGTATATAAGATAAGTGTAAAATCCCCAAAACAAAGCACCCACACAGCTTATTTATCGAACATTTTATAACTTTATTTGTAATTGAATAATGCAGTAGATTTTGCATAAAACCCCTTTTCCAGAAGGAATTTACGTATTTTTTTCGGGCTTCGTTAACTATGAATTATCGTGCATTTTACCTCAATGCTTCGACCGCCACAATGTTAGGTTCGACAGCGCGCTTTTTGGCCGGCCACCTGTGAGTTCGAGCTCGCGGGTAGCTTAACCTTAGTATTGGGTGCACAATGCATACCATACCCGTCTCCATTACTGCTAAATCAGCGCATATTCCTCATAAACCCGACAGTAAATCCCAACCAACCTTGCAATAAACCCCAAAAGTGGGCTCCTCCTCGCACTCTGTCTCCATGCTGGTGATTGTGAACTCGAACTGCACCTGGTCGATGGGGATCTTGTTGTGGCGCGAGTAGTTCTGCAGCACGCCCGTGAGGAACGACTGCGTGAAGTAGAAGCCCGAGATCCAGAACACGATCGGGGGACCCTCGTCGATCCAGTCTTGGAGGAACTTCAGTCTGAAATTAAAAAATCTATTTATTCTCCATTTCCGGAGAGGATTGCTGTGGTGACATAGAATGAATGTAAGTGTTAGTGTGTAACATACAGAGCCGAAACTCCAAGGGTCTCGCGCAATATGCGTCCCTGTTCCCCGCCTCTTACCTCTCCCCCGTTCTTACCTTTTCGCGTGTGTTAGAAGGCGAACACACACATTAACGTGTGCACGGGATGTAGTATTGTTTGTAGTAGTAGTAGGCGTAAATTATACTCGGCTTCTATGAAGTACCATACCGGTGGTGGTGGTTTCCCAACTGGCCTTCCACACCGTAGTTTAAAATACCTATAGTTCCAAAATATGGGACTTAAGTCTGAAATGGGATTTCATATTTTTAGAATTAGGTTCAAAAATGTAGCAGAAGAGTTTTTAGGGTTCCGTAACCAAAATGTAAAAACGGGATCCTATTATAATATATAAACCTACATTACCACTCACTGACTGACAGAGTTGTTTGCCCTGTTGCCGGGTGGTAAGGGTTTAGGTTGATATGTGGTCGTATAGTATAGAGGGTGCTCCAGTGAGTACCAGAAAAATCTGACATTTGAAGATCTGCGGAAACCTGATGTGGAAGGGGTACAGCCTGCAAAAACGGTTTGGGTTAGGGGCGTGATTTTTTTTTCATAATGTAAGGTATGTTTTCATAATGGAAGTTGTAAGCAATTTTACGAGCGTCTTTTGTTATTTTATTTTTTTCAAAATTCAAGATGGCCGCCATACAACGACAATTTTCCTCCATACAAACTTACCCATTTTCTGAACTGGAAACATATTTAAGCCTACCTCAACAGCCGCACGAAAGACCGCGGGCTGCTTGCAGCCCGCGCAGCGCCCGAAAAGCTAGTAACTATATAAAGACTCCGCTGTCCGTCTGTCTGTCACCAGGCTGCATCTCATGAACCGTGATATGCACCCTGGTGACGCTATAACAACAAATACTAAAAACAGTCTAAAATAAATATTTAACCGTAATACTACAAACGCGATTTTTATAGATAATGGTACGGAACCCTTCGTGCGCGAGACCGATTAAGGAATAGCAGATTCCACAACAATGTAATAAAACCGATTTAATCGGCAATGACCTATACATACACGTAGATAACGGCAAATCTGCGTTTACAGTTACAATTGGGGCCCGCGACATATCAATGGCCCATTGTTCGGAGTTACACGTCTTCTCACCACTGATAGGCTAGGCTACTCTTTTATCTAGCCGTGGATTAGTAAACAAAACTCAATATTAAAGTCTTCTTCTTCTTATCGTGTGTGTTAGTGACTAACACTAGTGTCAGAGTTTTAAAACCGCCTTAAAGGCCTCTGACATGGTTTTAGGTAACGACCAATGTCAAAAGACAGTGACCGGGACCGACGGCTTAACCTGCCCTCCGAAGCACGGATCATCTTATTTTTATTCAGACAATCAGGTGATCAGCCTACAATGTCCTAACCAAACTAGGACAACAACACAAAGTCGTTGCCCCCGCCGGGAATCGAACCCGCGACCTCCGGGTATGAGCCGAACGCTCTAACCACTACACCACGGAGGCAGTTATAGAAACTCACAAGTTTTTGTGATTATAATTTGCTCTGGGGTCAAATTTTGAACTCGATCGTAAGTAGTCGTGCGTAAACAATATCGCAAATTCTAGATTTCCCTGTTTCAAAATTCATACCGCTCGAATGATTTTCAATTGATAGAAATGTTTATGAATAGAATTCAAACAATCAGAGCGGTATAGATCGAGAATTCAGTGAATTGAATAAGTATGTGAGTTGCGTTTGGAAATTGAGTGCATTAAATGTAGATTTATTCAGAAAAAAGTGATGTCTGTTAATACATTTCGACCGCGCGTTAGGAATACCCAAGTAAAGTAGCGGCACGTAAGTTAAGCGCTGAGTGAAATGTAGTTTTGTGCCGCTACCTGTAGGTAAGATAAAATTGCATTTAATTTTTTTAATATTGTTCATTTTTGTTTTTCCAGTTGAAAAAATGTCTGAGCAAGTGCTGAGCGAAGAAACCTGGCCCCAAGAGGCGGAAGCTGCCATCAACGACATCCGGAAACACGTCAAGTCTGCCAACATATCACCGCTGCTCAAGAGCAGCAATCAGAGGATCTACATTAACTTGACCACCTTAGAAGACAGTGACTACTGCGTGGAAATGTCCGCAGCAGGCTTCAGGGTCGTCGGCAGAAAGTATGATGACACAGGTCTTTCCACTATAGAGAACATGAATTATGAAACGCCGTACGCGCTTCTGAATAGCATCAGCCAGAAGTACAGAGAGTCTTTTGGTGGGGAGTTGATGAATAAGCTGCTGGATTTAGCGAAGAATGCTGAAGGTTGAGCTCGCACTGCACTATTGGTTATGTCTACACACATTCGCTGCGACGACACGCTTATACCTGATACAAGCAAAATAGCGAATGGCTGCATCAATTGAATAGTCAATTTATTTGCGTTGTGAAACAAAACAAGAGCTTCTTGCGTGTTTTCTGCAGCGAATGTGTAATATTGAACGGTATTTTGGACGTAACACTGCCTCTGAAAATTAAAAATATGGTGGAACTGTCACGCCAAATCTATCGCTCGCTGGGTGGTGAAAGCCCCCAGGATGAATTTATTAGCTGTAGGCCTTTAGCCATAATGTTAACGTGTCAGTATTCAAATGTGCTATAACTATCCTTAACCTTGACCAGGCATGGTTTGTGTATTTTCAGTGGTTTTGGACTTTATTACAAAAGCCATAAGATTCGATTTCAGGTGGTCTCTTTATGCCACAGATAAATCTTCAGATCTGTCACGGCACGCGAGCCGCTTACGCGTCTATGTTTGTGCACTGTATACTAACTTCGAAAACACGGCGCATAGTCACTGTCAATAATTATCAAACGGCAATTTCTTAACGCCATCTTTATTTTTTGCGTCACACATTACTCTTCTTCAACCGGTCAGTCGCTATTAAATGTACACTACAATCGTGTTATACTTATAAAATATCGTTTTGGCTTAGTCGGGTTTACATATTGTTAAGTGACAAGTGAGCGTGTGAACAGGCACTGACAATTGACCAGTGCATAGATTTAACCTGTCACTTGTTTGTCGCTAGCACTTGTCACTTGTCAAATTGTAAACCAGGCTTAGCTTATCGTTGTTGTTAACCTTTAAAAAACAAAAAAAAAAAGAACTTTATTATGGATGCGTTCTGATGGAATACGGATCGCAGCGCAGTTGTGCCATTTTTTAAGTGCGAAGCCACTGAACGAACGCTTTTTTTAATGGAAAAATCGTTTGTTTAGGCGACTCCGCATTTAATGGCACCCCAAGACGTTTGACTGTCTTCCCTTAAGAACTTTATCAGATTTTTAGTAACACAAGTATAAAAAGGACGGTTATAGAAAATGGTCGTTTGACACTGACAGTTCGCCGTGTGCCGTGTTATAGTGGTCGCATGGTAGACTAAATAGTTTCTTCTGTGGTAGACTTGGTTGTAATTTTGTCTATTGGGTCCACTTATAGTAAGATCTCTGTTAGGCCTAAGCGATGTGTGTCAAAATTGAATACCTGTCAAGTATTGTTAATCAATTAGACAAATTCTAAAAAATCAGGATTGTAATCTATTTACTTAAATCTCTACCGCATTGGACCAGCATAATCAAAGCTCCAACCACGAAATGTAAAACTGATGTGATGGCGTTACCATACTTGCTGTAGTAAATTCTACACCAATTTTTTTCGCAATTTAGCGCAGTTTATACGCAATGGTTGGGTTTTGCACATGTGTTTAGACGGATTGTTTAGATTCTTGTAGGCTGTGTATCCTATCTGTCATTATATGTTTATAGATTAAGGTATATATGAGTATAAATTTTTGAAATAATATGTTAACTCCGGCTTGAGATGGTACCCTGCTCAGTGCGGGTGGATCGACAAGGAAAGTGGTGTTCTCTGTAGCGAACATTCTACACGAAATAGAGTGTTAAACGCACAGAATTAATATTGACAGGATATACAGGAACGGGGAAAGGTGACGCAAATTGCGCGGGATTCTGTTCTGTATGTTAATTCTGTGGTTAAGGTCAAATTGACCTTTCTGAAGTGGCAGTGGCTGCTACCGTACGTTCGCATATTGCGCGGGATTTCATTCTGTATGTTAATATTGTGGTTGAACTTTCTGAAGTGGCAGTGGCTAGCAGCGTACGTACGCAAATTGCGCGGGATTCCATTCTGTATGTTAATTCTGTGGTTAAGGTCAAATCGATCTTTCTGAAGTGGCAGTGGCCGGCAGCGTTCTTTTACTGCCAAAACGTATTCCTACCTTTATTTCTATCTACGAAATGCATGACCATTTGTGTAAAACTGTGCAGACGCTGCCACTTTATTACGAATGAAGCATTTGTGTTGACATACTATTACAAGTATCTACGGTATAAAATATACCAATAGTATACTCAATCCTAGCATTATAATGCTAAACTATGTTACTAGTTAAGCTTTGGAAGTGTTTAAAGATTCTTGTCTCTATTTTCGTGTCATAGCTTACCCCGTCGTCGGCGCAAGAGCATCGCTTACGACGCACAGTACAAGAATAGACTGAGTACAAATATGTATTTATACGTAGATATACACCTAATGTAGTTAATGTGTTGTGATAGTAAATTTGATTTATCAAATGGCGGGTTTCCTTTTCATTCCTGTCTGACGTTTAGTAACATTTCAAACCGACTTCCAAAAAAGGAGGACAATTAGTCACGATCTTTTTTTTTGTATTTTTACCGATTATTCAAAGATGCCTGGACAGACTTGGAATATTTTTTTTTTTAAATTTGCCGTCTGGTGACCTAAATGTGTGCGAATAAACAACTGAATATTCTGTGAATATTTCAAGCGCCTCCCTAAAGCCGTTTTTAATATCAAGCAAAAAACGGCAAAAACATCGCTTTTTTAGGGTTCCGTAGTAAACAAGGAACCCTTACAGTTTCGCCATGTCTGTCTGTCTGTCCGTCTGTCTGTCCGCGGTCCTACTCAGAAATTACAAGTACTAGAAAGCTGTAATTTGGCATGGATATGTATATTAATCATGGCAAAAAAGTCGTAAAATAAAATCTGGAAAAATATTTTTTTTTAGGTTAGCTGCCATACAAGTAAAGAAGTAGTCAATATTTTTTTTCTCGACAAACACATCGTGTGGGGTGTCGTTGAATAGGTCTTTCAAAAACATTGTGAGCTTGTTCACACCATTTTTGGATTTAGGGATCCGTTTCTGAAATATTTGGGTTTAAAGTGAAAATTTTTGTTAGAGGCAAGTGTCCCCCCCTCTGTCTGCTAAACGGTTATATATGGCCACGTGAAAAAATTCACAGCTATAGCACAGGTATGGCACTTCATACAAACGGAGCAGCATATATTCCTAGTACTACTACAAACGAAACAATTCGTCCGTGCACACGTCAAATGTGTGAGTTAAACAATCAGGGTCGCCACCACAGAATTTGTTGCTTTGCTTACCTGTTTTCATCACTCGGAAATCTATAAAATTTTCGTTATTTATTGTTTTCCGTGGATAAACAATGATAATGTGCGCAGTTTCTCACCATTATAATTCAATAATCCTAAGTCACTCGCGTAATGTCAACGTGCGACTACCAATAACCCTGTTTTACTGACGCTTACACCTCACAATAACGGGGGAAGGGTTGCGGGGACACCAGATTGCGGGGGACGGTGCAAGTTTCCGTTCTGTATGTAATACTATTATTAATTCTGTGGCTATAGTATATATAATGTAGTTTAAAGGAAAACTATCAGAGCTAAGTAGGGTATACAAATTAAAAAGTTATAGGCGATCAACTTATAAAATGTACTCTGAAAAAGAAATTTCATACAAATTCAATAGATAATTAGTTTTTAAACGTTTTTAGTGGCATAAACTCAAAGTTGACATTCGGAACTACGGAACCCTACACTGCGCGTGGCCCGACACGCACTTGGCCAATTATTGTTAATATTTTTTTACAAAAAAAACGATAATTTCTTTTCCCTCTTTAATATTTTTGTATTTGTTGTAATAGCGGCAACAGAAATACATCATCTCATTATCATCATCAAGACGGGCGCTTCGTCCTTGCCCCGTTCTTATTATTTTGCGACGCGACGTTTCTATACATTTTGTATAAAACCGGACGCGAAAAAGACATATCTGCGCCACGTCTGTTTCTTACGTCTTTCTAAATGTCCAGTGGTTAACCCTTTAACCGCATACGTCGGATTTATCCGACAAACATTGGCGGCCCTAATCCGCGAACGTCGGATATTTCCGACAAAAAAAATATGCTCGTTTGACACATAACTAACGTATCCGTATCCGTTTTTAGTTGTAGGTATTTACTATGCATCGCGCTTGGGCACGACAACTGATATAAAGTCTCGTGGTGAAAGGGTTAAGGGTGCGATTGGAAACTAACTTTGACGACCTATGTGGCGTAGTGTCACCATGCTAGTCCGCCAAACAGAGGTTCTGGGTTCGATCTCCGGTCAGGGCAAGATGGATAATGGCCTTTTTCAAATTTTTCTGGGTCTAGGATGTTGGGTTAGTATCACATAACACAAGTGTCTTACTTTGGGGCTAGCTCAATTTGTGTGAAGAGAATAAATCTCACCTAGCCAACAGATCCACGACGTAGGATCCCAAGGGCTTCATGGAGGGGTAGGACTTGGACATCCAGGCGGCGGGCACGATGCCCTTGATGAAGGCGTTGTTGCACTGCTCCAGCTCGGCGCTCATGATGGCCAGCCCCTGCGCCGCCATGTGCACGCCGTGCAGCGTGCGCGCCACCACCGACAGCAGCCGGTTGTAGCGGATCAGCTCCTGGGGTGCGCCGAGTCCAAAAGTGTTTCGTCATCATCATCATACATACATACATACTATCACGTCTTTATCCCTAATGGGGCAGACAGAGCATTTTGGGTCTTGCGGTTCTATACAGAGCCCAGGGCCGCAAGACCCAAAAGCCACTTTTAGCGTCATGGTGGGCGAGAAGATGGAAAAGCAATCAATACAGTGATGGGTTGCTAGCCGCATCGCCTGTTAACATGATTCGCATTTTTGCCCATTCCTTCGATCGGCTTTTACGATCTGCGCGGGAAGAGAAGCAGCTGGTACATTCTAAGTTTTTTCATTTCTCCCAGACCAGGATGGGAGATTGTAGCGGATCAGCTCCTGGGGTGCGCCGAGTCCAAAAGTGTTTCGTCATCATCATCATAGATAAATATAAGGAAGGATCCTCATTGAGGCCTTTTTTTAAACTCATACCCAACATTTTATATTGAATGTAGGATACATTTGTCTCTAAAATACTCAATAGATCATTTTTTTTAAATATTATTTTAGTGCAAAAGCTAAAAACTACTAACGTGTCGGAACGACCACTCTGGGCAGATTACACCGAATGAAACCTAGTTCAGTATTAATCCCTGTATATGTCGTATAGTAAATAAATTCCTCTGCACATATACGTAATCTAAATGTGTGTATGACTTAAGAAAAAAAAGTTGTATGACTTAAGATAAAAAAAATGATTTTCGATCGAGACCACGTAGTTACGCCCGTCCAAAACTGCCGCGTGACCCCGGATGAACTCCGACCGGCTCACCTGCGTCGCTTGGCGGCGACACTAATTGATCTCACATTTTAACTTTCGAGTTTTAGTCAAAATTTTTTGGCCTTCGGCTCCAGAACCTATGTAAAATGACCGTGTATATATTCAGTGGTTGTCTGTGCGAGCTACCTGTTTGAGCACGGTGTTCATGCTGTTGTAGTACTGCACGGGGTACCGCACGGACACGTCGTGGATGTCGTAGGGGCGCGGCAGGCGGCCCATCATGTCCCGCGTCAGCTCCACCACGCCGCCGCCCTCCGCCTGCCCGCCGCCGCCGCCCGCCTTCACCACCGACGTCTGCGTCAGCAGGCAGCCGAACAGCAACTGTGGACAAATGTTTATTTTTGACTTTGATAGTATCGGCAAAAATAATATAATTACTAACGTCACAGATACCCAACACCATAGAAACTATTACATGTTAACTCTAGTAAGTAGGCAAAACTGGAGTAGCAAATAGGCACACAGATGGCAGCACACACGACTAGCAAAAAAGTGACGAAGTTTTGAATATGCTTTAAAAATAATTACAGTACTACTTTATTTAAAATTAGAAGAAAAGATTTTAATGTTTTAATTATTACCATAAAGCGCCATCTAGTGACAAGGAAAAGAAATCATTATGTTTATATAGCGATGCGTAGAAAAGGTATCGGTTTTATTTAAA
Organism: Acrobasis consociella; assembly: GCA_963555685.1. Lineage (NCBI taxonomy): Eukaryota > Metazoa > Arthropoda > Insecta > Lepidoptera > Pyralidae > Acrobasis > Acrobasis consociella. Next base: position 1,485,173 of record OY743115.1, read on the forward strand.
AAGCTAAGTCTATCGAGCGTCAACACTCCAGTAGACAAAACACCTACCTATGTGGTTTGGAGGATAGATGTGCGAAATGCGACAAAAACAAGCATAACTGACCGCGGCGGTCTCCTTGTTGTCCTTGGTGATGTCGGCGTTGTCGTGGAGGCCGAACACCTCGGGCTTGGCGATCAAACACCTATGTGGTTTGGAGGATAGATGTACGAAATGCGACAAAAACAAGCATAACTGACCGCGGCGGTCTCCTTGTTGTCCTTGGTGATGTCGGCGTTGTCGTGCAGGCCGAACACCTCGGGCTTGGCGATCAAACACCTATGTGGTTTGGAGGATAGATGTACGAAATGCGACAAAAACAAGCATAACTGACCGCGGCGGTCTCCTTGTTGTCCTTGGTGATGTCGGCGTTGTCGTGGAGGCCGAACACCTCGGGCTTGGCGATCAAACACCTATGTGGTTTGGAGGATAGATGTACGAAATGCGACAAAAACAAGCATAACTGACCGCGGAGGTCTCCTTGTTGTCCTTGGTGATGTCGGCGTTGTCGTGGAGGCCGAACACCTCGGGCTTGGCGATCAAACACCTAAGTGGTTTGGAGGATAGATGTACGAAATGCAACAAAAACAAGCATAACTGACCGCGGCGGTCTCCTTGTTGTCCTTGGTGATGTCGGCGTTGTCGTGGAGGCCGAACACCTCGGGCTTGGCGACCAAACACCTATGTGGTTTGGAGGATAGATGTACGAAATGCGACAAAAACAAGCATAACTGACCGCGGCGGTCTCCTTGTTGTCCTTGGTGATGTCGGCGTTGTCGTGGAGGCCGAACACCTCGGGCTTGGCGATCAAACACCTATGTGGTTTGGAGGATAGATGTATGAAATGCGACAAAAACAAGCATAACTGACCGCGGCGGTCTCCTTGTTGTCCTTGGTGATGTCTGCATTGTCGTGCAGGCCGAACACCTCAGGCTTGGCAATCATGGGCAGCGCGCGGATGTGCTCCAGCACCGAGTTGTAGTCCATGCTGGGCGGCATGCGGTAGTTGCCGCTCGGGGAGAACGAGTAGCTGGGGAAGTACACTTATTTCTCTCAAACATGCTTATTTTTTTATAAAAATTTATTGATCCACAATACACAATTGTTTACAATTGGCAGACTTAACGCTAAAAGCGTTCTCTCCCAGTCAACCATAAGGATAAACAGAGATATAGTAGCAGCGCAAAATTATTAATTAATGTAACCTTGCTGGTTTGGAAGAAAAGGAAAAACATTACCAGATGCAGCTAGCAAATAATGCATCACTATTTGACTCCTTTTTTTCGACTGTCTTTCCCATCATCACACTAAAAGTATACTGAGCAAAGATCTCCCCCATCTCCTAAATATCACGATTGTGTGCCACTTCCAATCATTTTCCTCTCAAACTGCCGCAAGTCATACCAATTTTCACACTTTCAGACCACTCTGTTAAAGTGGTTCAACTATCAGGACGCATTCGACAAACGTGACCTGTTTAATCCCAAGTTTAACGTCTTTGTGTCCGACATCATCAATGCCGGTTTTTTTTGTGACGCCTTGTATATGGCACATCTATCAATCCATGATGAGTCATGATGCTTTTTCGTACCCAAAGAGTAAAAACGGGACTCTGTTACTAAGACTCCACTATCTGTCTGTCAATATCTGTATCTCATAAACCGTGATAGCTTGACAGCTGAAATTTTTACAGATAATAAATTTCTGTTGCCGCTATAACAACAACTACTAAAAACATAATAAAATAAATATAAGTTTGGCTAAAAAACGTGATTTATAAGAAAAATGGTACGGAACTAAAAAATAAGTTTGGCTAAAAAACGTGATTTATAAGAAAAATGGTACGGAACTCTTTGTGTGCGAGTCCGACTCACATCTAGCCGGTTTTTAAGTGAGAAAACTTACTCTGGATCAGAAGTAACCTCTTCGTTGTAGAATATGGACAAAAGAGACAGGATGAGTCGTCTGTCCTTGTCGTCAGTCACCCGGCCGCCATAGTTGCACTCTCCCGCGAGGTAGTTTAGGGCTTCCAAGGGCGTCTCGGCGTATTCCGTCAGGAACATCTGCACAAAACAAAAATAAAAACCATATAATACCCATCCAACAAAAAAAAAAAAACAATATTAAAATGATGAAATTAAAAGGAAATTAGGCCGAATTGTTTTTTTTATATTTCGATATGTTTTTGGAGAATATTTTGTGTCATGGTCTGAATTAAGCCTTAAAATAGTTTTGGTATATTTTGTTGGACCCTATCCCTCTTATAGAAAAAAAAACCAAAACGTTTGTTAAAATATTTGTCGGTCTTCCAATGCCAAATAATATTTGTCGGTCTTCTAATTGATATAATTTTTCTAAACTAAAAATCTATTGTTAGTGGGAAGTGGCACACGATCGAGATATTTGGAAGGAAATGGGGGAGACCTTTGCCCAGCAGTGGGACAGTACAGGTTAATTTAAAAAAAAAACTCTATTATTAAAGCTAACGTGAGTAAATAATCTTAACACGGTTTCACTAACTTGGGAGTAGTCCAAAAAGTAGAAATTTCCTGCCCAAATAAGTCGGCCAAATAATAACAATATTTTAAAAAAAACCGGCCAAGTGCGAGTCGGACTCGCGCACCGAGGGTTCCGTACAAACGAGAATTTGGTATGAATTTCCATTTAATACCTCTACGCGTTTATGAGGAAATGGGTAGTAAGTTTAAAATTATTAAAAAAAAATATATTATGTGATGTAACTAAAAATTTATGGTTTTCGTAATTTTTCCTTTATCTATGCTATAAGACGTTGCTTCGTACCAAATTTCAAGATTCTGAGTTTACGGGAAGCACCCTGTAGGTTTTGATTCCCTTGCAAGTGTCGAAAATTTGCGGCATAAACGGCTGTATCTTTTGATTGCGTTGGCTTAGAAGTTTGATTTTTTCACAGCTTCAAGGGACAGTAGACCTGAGTAATTGATATAAATTTCAGCTTCATACCTCCACGCGTTCCTGAGAAAAAGGGTCTTGACAGACGGACGGACGGACGGACAGACGGACAACAAAGTGATCCTATAAGGGTTCCGTTTTTTCCTTTTGAGGTACGGAACCCTAAAAATGAGCTTCGTGGAACACTGGGTTGAAACGAAGTTACAAAACTTGAAGCCCTAAATAAAACCCTCAAAACCTTCCAGCCTACAAAAGTTCGTGACAGAAAAAGTGACGAAAAAATCGATACCGTTTTCGTCTAGAGTGCCAAGTCCACCAAATCCGTACCGTTTGAAAAGGAACTTCCTTCCAAAAAATATGAAATATATGGGGCATATATCATCATCATCATTTCAGTCGCATAACGCCCACTGCTGGACATAGTGCTCTCCCAACGATTTCCGAAATTACCGATCTAAAGCTATATATTTATTACCTGAAGTTGCATAATGCAGATCCTGAGGTCGCTTTCATTAAACTCATACTGAATGTTCCACCCGAGCGGGCCGAACGCTCTTCTCTCCTGCACCACGGCGTGGAAGAAGCAGAGAGCGAACAGCAGTCTCCTCCACTCTTCTGTCCGCGGGCAGGAGATGTAGAACTCGGGGTCGCTGATGGGGTCCGACGTGTACGAGCGGTTGATGTTGTTTTTGAGACCTTTTGGCGCCTCGTTCGTCATTTTTACACCTGGTCACAGAGTTAATATGAGTATTACATACAATAATACTGCCAGACTCGAGACATGTGAGCCGCATGCAAGCAGATAGGTGGGCCCACAGGGTCACCTTGTGGGTACCAGATGAAGAAGACGTAGCGGTAGACCCAGGAAGAGATGGCAGAATGACATCGAGAGTTTCTTAAGTGGATGGCAGCAAATTGCTTGAGATAGAGATAGACGGAGAGAAGGGGAGGCTTTTGCCCAGCAGTGGGGGACACAACATCAGGCTATTAAAAAAAATACCTACAGGACGAAATCTGGGTGTTTGATGAAAATCGTTTCAGGTCCCGCGGTGTTATCCGCGCCTAAAGTAGCCTATGTGTTAATCCAGAGTGTAATTTTCCGCATACCAATTCTTTTTTATTGGTCCAGCAGATTGCGCGCGAAGAAGTAACAAACATACATTACACACACACTTTCGCCTTTATATTATTAGTGTGATTGGGGGTTAACGCTTGAAAGTCAGGGCTTTAGCAAGCAAAAAGTAGATGGCGCTACAGATATCAAGTCGTATTGGTAGTTGCGCTTCTCATACCTAGATAGTGTTCTAGACATTAGAGATTTTTTTTAATTTGCTTAGCAAATAAACATCTTTTTATGAAACTAGGCACATAGGTACATATGACTGATTATATATTTTATATTTCGCTCGAAAGTACTTTTCTTGAATACTTCCTTGAAGGAGGTTCAAAATCCACACTCTGCACACTCAATTTTACCGTTTTGCAGCACTGTGACCGGGAACGCCCTGCTGGGGTATGACGTCAGCCAGCATCGGAAGTTATGGTGCGTGGAGTGCGGCACTATCACCTGGACCGAGGGTGCAATTTCAATAAATAAATATATACGGACAAATTACACTGATTGAGCTAGCCCCAAAGTAAGTTCGAGACTTGTGTTATGGGATAACTCAACGATAACGGTATACATACATACTATCAAGTCTTTATCCCTAATGGGGCAGACAGAGCATTTTGGGTCTTGCGGTTCTATGCAGAGCCCAGGGCCGCAAGACCCAAAAGCCACTTTTAGCGTCATGGTGGGCGAGAAGATGGAAAAGCAATCAATACAGTGATGAGTTGCTAGCCGCATCGCCTGTTAACATGATTTGCATTTTTGCCCATTCCCTCGATTGGCTTTTACGATCTGCATGGGAAGAGAAGCAGCTGGTACATTCTAAGTTTTTTTTATTTCTCCCAGACCAGCATGGGAGCATGGGATAACGGTATATATTATAACAAATACATATACAGATAAACATCCAAGACCTAGGACAATCTGAAAATAGCCATTTCCAACTTTTCCTGACCGAGGATCGAACCCGGAGCCTCTGGGTGGCAGACTAGCATGGTGACCACTTCACCACGGACTTCGTCATACACAAAGGTAGTCAATAGCTTGTAACGTTTCTAAGTTAAGGTCAACTACTATGTAAGTGGGCCTGAAAGGATGGTGCCACCGGTTGTTTTTAATCTTTGTAACGGGCAGTCCCATTTTAATAAAGTTTCGATTTTATCCGCGAGGACCGCCAATAGAATAGCGCGGGCGGCGACACGCGAGGCGACTTTTAGTGCTTTGAGGGCAGCGAGACTGTCAGGTCACCACTCTTAACACTCATCAGGGCGAGTGTTAAAAGTGGTGACCTGATGATCGTCTAAAGTTCTAAACAATTAAAATTAAACAGCCTTTGCAGACAACACTACGTTAGTAAAAAGTGTTAAATATTAATAATTTCAACTGACATTTAATTTCCCTAGACAATTCATGGACCGAAGCCCTCAGGGCCGTATTGCTTGTTAGTATATTGGATGGATTAAAAATATTTATCGGCACTAGATTTTTAAAAAAACAGGGGTAATGGCTCGCCAGAAAAAGCAATCGGGCCATACCTAGTCGATTTGAGGCCCCTACGCAGTGCTTACTCTGCCTAATGGTTAGCTGGTTTATCTGGCCATGACTATTTACAAATTCTTCCTTAGATTTTGTGATGGAAAAAGAAAAAAGGATAAAAAAAACGCTTGTCAAAGACACGAGGAGCTTGATGGCCCAGCGGTAGTGTGCATTGCTAGCGCTTTCGCAAGTAAAGCCACGCCGGGCGTGGTCCGCACTTCGATGGGTGACCACAATAATATAAAAAAAATTTGAGCTCCTTCGTGCTTCGGAAGGCACGTATAAGCCGTTGGTCCCGGCTGTCATCATTGTATGGCAGTCGTCAAGCTATGTCAGATGCCTTTTGGCAGCCTGAACAATCTGACACCAGTGTTGGCCACTTACACACTGGATGCTCACCTCAGCGCAGATGCGCTCCAGCTCGCCCATCCAGGAGTCCATGACGTGGCAGTTCTGCAGCACCACCCAGCCGCCCGTTTGGATCGCCTGCGCGATCATGCGCGCCGCTATCGGGCCCTGCAACACACGTCTCGGATTAATGTTACTGTTTCTATTTTTAGCCTATACTGTCTCACTGTAGGGCAAAGGCCTCCAACACTCTCGGTTGAAGGCCTTTGCGGCCCAATCCCTGCAGTAAGAGTCAAGCCCGTCCATCCATCTCTTCCCGGACCTACTGGGCTTCCGCTTTCCGTTTTGGAAAAGAAAATGAGGTATAGTAAATAAATGATCCATATACGTAATCCAAATTTGAGTATGACATTAATATAAAAAAAACGACGGGTTGCACTCTGGGAGTGCCGGCAGAAGTGAAAACTTGAATATTAACGCTGTGCATTTTTGATATACGAAACAGCAGCCGCAGGCATACATTTTCGCCGCGCCGTAGAAAGAGAGGGGGATACTCCCTCTCCTACGCCGCGCCAGCTGTCTACTCTCCATCCGTCTTAGGAATTTTCGATCAGGTCAAGTGTCCTGACGCGAGTTTAACATTTTTTACCTATTCCAAAAAAAGTGCACAACGCCGCTAAAGAAGTTTTCACTTCAAAAAGTTGCGAAAACATTTTTCGATCGAGACCACGTAGTAACACTCGTCCAAACTTTTCGCGTGAACTTGCGTGACCCCATGAACTACGGGCGGCCGGCAGGCGGCGCCTGGCGGCGGAACTACTGGTTATTATATTATAATTTACGATTTTATTTTCAAGTTTTAGCCAAAAAGTTTTGGTTCTAATTTTTTTATTTTGACTGGCTAATTAGGTCTTTTTCATGAAGTGACCTTCGGCTCCAACATCGATGGAAAATCACCGTGTATATTTATTTTTTAAGTTAAAGAAATAAATATCTTCTCACCTGGCCCTGCCCCAACGAAATAGTCTCGAAGCTGATGACCTTCTTCTCCATGGAGAACTTGACCAGCCCGGACATGGGGTCCGATCCGGCGGACAGAATGAAGATGAGGGGGGAGGTACAGCTGCTGTCGTTGTACGACTGCTCCAGGTCGAAGGGCGGGGGCTCGATGTACGAATGGCCCATTTTCTCCACCACGTACTGCTGGACCATGGGAATCAGCTTGTCTGGGCGGATACATCTGTGGATAAATAAATAAAAATATTATAGGGACAAATATCACAGATTGACCTAGCCCCAAAGTAAGTTCGAGACTTTTGTTATGGGATACTAACTCAACGATACTATATTTTATAACAAATAAATATATAGATAAACATCCATGGATGAAGAAGTTTTATTTTAGTTTTTTAGTGACGATCTTTTTTACAAGTGTAGGCCAAATCCTCTGGCTGCTCGGACCAAGTATGGCTCTGCTAGTACAGAGAGGTTCGTGCTCCTGCAGTGGAGACAAAAAGACCTGATGATGATGATGATTACGAATGCTCCTTAAACGCGAATAGGTCTTGAACACGGATGTAGAATTTTTAGCACATTAGGTAGTTTATTAGCATGAATAACGGGTTACTGACGTACAGAGTCAGCTTGCTGTTGACATGGTTCGCCCTAATCCGGAGGTCTTCATCAGGGCGATTGTGACTAGAGGACGCCCGTATAAGAAACCATCTCGCGGCACACTGATAGGCCTATCCATATAGTTTGGCATTTTCGATTCAAACTTATCTATTTTTTGGCAAAATTATTGTAACTTGTTTGTTATTTATTTTTACACACGATGAAATAAAAAAGAAAAAAAAAGAAAAAAATATTTAGGTACAAATTACATTGATTGAGCTAGCCCCAAAGTAAGTTCGAGACTCGTGTTATGGGATACTAACTCAACGATACTACATAACAAATACATATTTTTTAGATAAACACTCAAAACCCAGGATAATTTGAAAAAGACAATTTTCCAACTTTGCCTTACCGGGGATCGAACCCGGAACCTCTGGGTGGCGGATTAATATGGTGACCACTACGCCACGGAGGTCGTCAACAGAACAATAGAAGCAAACCTCAGGATGATGAGCTTCGCGATCCCGGTGATGTGGTCGCAGGGCGGCGGCAGGCGGTGCTCGTGCGGCGCCGCCAGGTCGTAGAACGCCTTCCACGCGGACAGGTTCTTCTCGAAGTCCGACTTGAAGTTGTGCAGTCTGCGGGAGATGACATACAGAGGTTTAGGATGTCGAGAGGGGAACAGGGATTGGGATTAACCTTTGAGCCGCACGTCGGCAGTGTCCAGCCAAAAGTACTTTGTGACTTGGCCTTTGTGTGTTGGCCACTTACACACACACAAAAAAATCCGATGGTTGAAAGGTTAAGAATTTTTCTTGGGCCAAAAATAAATTATTAGGTACTGTTATTAGAATAAAACGTGACAAAATAATTTCACTTGTCACGTGAAAACGTGACATAATAATGATCATATCCATTTTAAACGTGATTTTAGGTTTATCATTGTGGAAAAATTGATATTATGAGCGCTATTTGACGCCAAGTAACTATAACGTCATCAGTCTTTATTTCATACAAATCCCATATAAAAAGGTTTCTCTTGATTTTTAGAAAAAAGTATTCGATTTGTGTTGTTGAAAACCTCCTTATTCGCTATTTTCCAACCAGTCAAATGAGATCCTTTTTTCTAAACGTCCGCCACTCAATCGGCTGAAAACCAGTGGTATAGATTTATCGTCAGAAGCCTCGTCCCTTGAAATAATCAAATGACCTACACTAAGCTTTGCTTGTACAGTTAGAGTTAGGAATAAAGAAGAGAAAAAATAAAGATCTAAAGGAGCAGAGCCATAAAATAATTTAAATAGTTGGCCAAGTGCGTGTCGGGCCACGCACAGTGTAGGGTTCCATAGCGTTTTGCCATTGGCCATTGCGAATGCCAACTTTGAGTTCTTGCCACGAAAAACTTCTAAAAACGAATCTATTGAATTTGTATGAAAATTTCTTTTTCAAGTACATTTTATAAGATGGTCACCTATAACTTTTTAATTTGTATACCCTACTTAGCTCTAATAGTTTTCCTTCAAACTACATTATATATACTACAATTGTAATTTTTTTCACGTGGCCATATATAACCGTTTATCAGATAGAGGGTGGGGACACTTGACTCGAACAAAAACTTTAAACCCAAATATTTTAGAAATCGATACCTAAATCGAAAAATGGTGTTCGCAAGCTAACAATATTTTTAAAAGACAGACACTTTACATGTATGGCAGCTACACTAAAAAAAAAATTTTTTTTCCATATTGTATAGTACGACTTTTTCGCCATGATTAATATCCATATTCATGCCAAATTACAGCTTTCTAGTACTTATAGTTTCTGAGTAGGACCGTGGACGGACAGACAGACAGACAGACATGGCGAAACTATAAGGGTTCCTTGTTTACTACGGAACCCTAAAAAGTAGCGAATTGCTCGAGCACACGAGCGATCAAGTGCTTACTTGAGCGTTTTACAGCAGTATCATCATAATTTCAGCCGCATAACGTCCACTGCTGGACATAGGCCTCTCCCAAAGATTTCCAAAATGACCGATTAATACCGGCCTGCATCCAGCATTTTCCAGCGACCTTGAGGTCACCTTGTAGGTCGCCATTCGAGAACCGTCGCGCTATGTGACCCACCCACTGCCACTTTAACGAGCTAACATCACAACAGTATGACGAAGTGTTATAATTTTTTATTTACCAATTTATGCACACGGAAAATGTATACAGAGCATTCATAAAATAAAGTTGTACAAAGGCACTACTTACCCAAATAAAAGAAAAATTAAACGTGAAAACATATAAAGAGGTTAAGAACTTAGCGGAAGGAAGAGAGACATGGAAAGCACTCCACCGACAAGAGTCCAGCTCTTAAATATAAGAAGAAGAAGAAAGGCACTACTTATCTCAAAAGAATCTCTTCCAGTAAGCCTGTGAGAGGAGATGTTTATGTAAGAGAGGCATACAGGCGTATTCATACATAGGATTGAGAAAGAAAAAAATAATAAAAATTTTTTACTCGTTAAGGTTGCTGGCGCGGACGATCTCCGACCAGGACTTCTCGGTGAGCCAGGACGGCGCGGGGTTCTCGTGCGGGTTGTCCAGCGCCACACCACCCGTAAGCAGAAACGCCACTTGCTCGTCGTCGATCAGGCCCTGCAACAACATTTCACCATCATCGTGGGTTGACTGGTAAAAAAGGCCCCTGGCTTTAAGTTCGCCATTTACATGTATATTGTAATGAAGTTAAATAAATAAATAAAAATAAAATCATTATCAGGTATTTTTACCCTCTCTATACTACCGAAGCCTGGCAGGTCTTCGGTAGTATAGAGATTAGATTCGGTTGCCAGACCTGGTCTTTACGAAAAGAGGATGAAGATAGACTTGCTGTATGTCAAAGGCGCATGGAGAGGAGCATGCTTGGTATAAAAATATCGGACAAAATTAACAACAAGAAAATTAGAGCTAGAACGCGAGTGACAGACGTTAGGTACAGAACAAGACAACTTAAATGGAAATGGGCAGGACACGTATACAGAATGAACAATTTAAGACTAACTAAGAAGATGACAGAATGGATTCCAAGAAATAACAAAAGAAGTAGAGGAAGGCCAAAAACAAGATGGCGAGATATATTTAGGAAAATAGCAGGACATGACTGGGTGCATAAGACTAGAGAGCGAACATCCTGGAGAACTTTGGGGGAGGCCTACGCCAAAGAGGCGACTACTACCTACGAGGAATAAAGATTGCATAATATACATAAATCAGAAGTGGTGAGATAAATGTTTAAGATTTTAATTTATACGACATAACAAAATCCAAGAAATATACATATACAATTAATATAAATTGACAATTAAATTAAATTACTAAAATTGACATGCATGTATAAATTTGACGATCCATCCAAGGAAAAATAATTTCATCGCATATTATTTTATGAAATTGTAAGAAAAAAATATTTGACAACTATGATAACTGGTAAATGGTAGTAGTATAAATGGCTATTTTATTTTATTTATATATTTATTTATTATACTACCGAAGCCATACTTGGTCAAAGCAGCCAGAGGACTTTGGTTAACACTCTCCTCGCTGGCGTTGGAGACGTCTCACTGAAGTTTATAAGCCTTGTTTAGCTTGTATTTCCTAAGTCGCCTTCTACGACATCCACGGGAGGACTTGGAGTGGCCCTAATCTACTCTGCCGGAAACACACGGTAACAACATTTGTATACTGACTCAGTTATAATCATAACGTTTAAATAAACGGCCAAGTGCGTGTCGGACCCACGCACGAATGGTTCCATACGTACCATTATCTAAAAAGAATGGTTTCGTACCTTTATTTATTCATTTATTCATTTATTAATCGCTAACATGTTGCATAAGATGACAAATATTGGTGCAGTAATACATGACCCATTTAGGGTGTGGCGATACAAACATGGGTAATAATTATAAATATTATATGAGTAATCGTTAATTTTTTTTTTAAATTTTCAATAATTAATTAAATTAAAAGTTTAATAAATTTGTCATGTAACAAAAAAAAAGAAAGGTTAAAGTAGGTATTTCAAAAAGGGCTATCATGCAGTCAAAATTAGGTAGGTAAAAATATGCTATGTCAAAAATTAAAAAGAATGGTTTGAATGTGGTTGAAAAACTTTAAAAAGAATGGTTCCGTACCATTATCTATAAAAAAACACGTTTGTTGTATGGGAGCCCCACTTAAATATTTATTCTGTTTTTAGTATTCGTTGTAACCACTACTGTCTAGTCTAACCATGTAGCTGCATACCTGTGGCCTCAGTATGCCGAGTGTGAGAACGAGAGAGAAGATGAGCTTGTCCTTCTCGAACAAGCTGCGGCACACGTTCTGGTAGATGCTCTTGGTGAAGTACGCGTTGAGCCCGTTCAGCCTGTCGTCTAGGATGTCCGACTTGGGGGAGTTGAGTATGGCCTGGTTGTAGAGGTTGATGAACCTGGAATCAAAGCGATGCAATAGATACAGGGGAAACTACATTTTCCCTTAAACGAATTTAGATTAAGATACCCTATAGGTTAAACAAAGTGTTTGTTTAATACGCCTATACCGTTGCGTGTTTTTTTTTTTTACAGAGTTCTTATGGCTAATTGGCCACCTTCCGGTTCCATCATCAGATCAGTTTCAGCTGAGCTCCATAACAGCTTCAGCTCAATCGGAATCAAATAGGGCAGTGGGTCAAAATTAACTTACAAGATTTGTTTACAGACAGAGACATATAGACAACGGGACACTATGTAAAAGCTTGTAACAAATTAGTATATTACGCTATATTGCCGGTGACGCAATTTCAGGTCCACTTATATTACGTACCCGTTAGAATAAAGAGTTATACTTTAAAGTGGCGGGAACATCAGCGTCCGAACAGATCTGATATACAGAAATAAAGGAGCTATGCTTAGACACAAGGACGTAAAGTAGATGGACTTCATCTGTCTCTTTCTAACACGTCATCAATCTCTATCTTAAACATTGTACTCCCCCCAGTTCAAAGAATACTGGTACATCGGGTCAATGTTAGACAGATCAGATATACAGAAGAAGAGGACAGAGTTATACTTAGACACGGGGACGTAAAGCAGACGGGCTTCGTATATCTCTTTCTAACACGTCATCTATCTCTATCTAAAACATTGTACTCACCAGTTCAAAGAGTATTGGTACATCGGGTCAATGTTAGACAGATCAAATATACAGAAGAAAAGGACAGAGCTATGCTTAGACACGGGGACTTAAGCCGACGGGCTTTGTCTATCTCTTTCTAATACGTCATCAATCTCTATCTAAAACATTCTACTCACCAGTTCAAAGAGTACTGGTACATCGGGTCAATGTTAGACAGATCAGATATACAGAAGAAGAGGACAGAGCTATGCTTAGACACGGGGGCTTAAGCCGACGGGCTTTGTCTATCTCTTTCTAATACGTCATCTATCTCTATCTAAAACATTCTACTCACCAGTTCAAAGAGTACTGGTACATCGGGTCAATGTTAGACAGATCAGATATACAGAAGAAGAGGACAGAGCTATGCTTAGACACGGGGACGTAGAGCAGACGGGCTTCGTCTATCTCTTTCTCTGTGACGGCGGCCACGGCCTGCTTGGCCTCTATCTCGATGGAGAGCACCTTGGACGACGACAGGATCCGGTTGGCCGACTCGTCTTCTAGGATGTTGCCTGCTGACGAGAGGACCTGCGAAAGAAGGTGGAGTTTAGCCTCCGGCAAGCGCAGCGTACGACTCCTACCTGCTAGATAGTCAGACGACCTGTGCAAGGTTGCAGGAAGGCGCTGGATGCAGGCTTCCGATCGGTCGTTTTGGAAATTCTTGGGGGAGGCCTATGTCTAGTATAAGAGTTCCTGTGGCTGATATGATGATTTGGATTGCTTGTATACAAGTTTATTTGCCAGGCAAGTTTATTTGAGAAGCTCGGTAGCGGGAGTGCGCATTACTAGTCCTTTCGAAAGTAAAGTGACACAAGGCGTGGTCCGTACTTAAATGGGTGATCACAAGTGGCATTAAAAAATTATCGAGATCCGCCGTGCTTCAAATGGCACGTATAGGCCGTTGATCCCGGCTGTCATCATTGTATGATAGTCGTCCGTAGGCAGCCTGAAAAATCTGTTAATTAAAAACCTCCGACGACACCATCTTGTAATGAGTGGCGGGACTACTTATTCCACCCGACATTAAGTGAAATATATAGGTAAATTAAAAAAGACTTTCAAGCGTTAACCTACAATAACTTTTAAACAGCTGAACCGATTTTCATCAAAGATAAAGTCTAATTTTTTTATTCCGTAGAATTCTGACATTTCATAAGTGTTGCTACTAAAAAAGCTCTCCAACTAAAAAGGGAACCCTTATAAGTGCGATAAAAAATTACATTCTTGATTAATAGTTATATTTTACCAAGATAATGATAAAGTTTAATCTTTCTGGTATATTTAAAATGTTATAACATTTTTTAATTCCGAATTATTAGGTTATATTTTTAAGTAATTTTAAGTCAGCAGGTTATTTTTCTTTCCCTGGCATCACTCCTTACTAATTCATGTATCATCAACCTTTTTAGTCAAAATCTTAATACATTATTTTTTTCATAATTCATCAAGAAGAAAAATTAAAAAATAAAGTATGCGGCTATCAGCTGTCACGTCGCGGCTGTTACATTGATTGTTATTATATTTATTATGTTTCTGTTAAGTTTTCTTGTTGAAAAATACCTTTTTTGAACTGAACTGATTTAGATTAAATTTGATATGGAGATAGTTTAAGAATCTGGAAGGGACGTATAAGAGGGATCTTTATAAATAATTGAATCAAAAATATTTTTTTCCTTTGTTTGTCTGTCTATCTGTATGTTTGTTAAGTTTGTCGGTTATTCAACTATTAGTGATGAAAATGGACGTAAATATCGCTAGCTGTACGTCCCCTTTTAATTTGAAGCACCGCACTTAATACAATGGTTACATTCACTAACAAATAAAATGTGCAGACACAGATTTTCACACTCTTATTGAAATCTAGAATTTAATAAAAAATGTGCCCGGCCAAAAATGTTTATGATCTCTGACATGTCAAAAAATGACAGCTGTCAGAATTCTACGGCATAAAAAATCTGACTTTAGATATGAACCGCTGTAAGGGAACTTGCGTTCACGTAAGCAGCTGTTAGACCCTCATATCCATAAAAAATAACAACCGTTTGCTAAACCTATTTTATTTAAACATGTTTTGTCCCTTTTCCTCTTTTCAATATCTTTGCTTCGCTCTCTCAAATTTTATGTACTTTATTTTGTTTTTGGTGCAATAAAGTTATTACACACAAACAAACAAAAAGAATAGTGAATTACCTCTAAGATCTGGTCCTCGATCTCCTTCAACGTTCTCTTGTTGTTGGCTCCCTCCACAATCAGCTGGTTCTTCTTCAGTTCCAGCTCAGGCATGTCCTGGGCCACCACTATCCCTAGGAGCTGGTCTTGCAAGCCTTGGGGAGTTATCATGAAATTCAGCATTGTCACCTGCGTTCAAGTAAAAAATACGTATAATGTAAGACAATATGCAAGTTTCCTGGGTCAAAAATAAATTATTTGGCACTGTTAAAAGAATAAGAAGAGGAGCTTGAAGATTGCACCGATAACAGACAAGGTAAGAAGTCACAGATTGGCTTGGTTTGGACACGTTATGCGAAGAGAAAGAGAACATGTAACGCAAAAGACACTAAATATGAAGGTAAATGGACGTAAAGGAAGAGGAAGACCAAAGAAAAGATGGATGGAGTGCATTAAGCATGATATGAGTATAGTTGGGGTGGAAGAAGGAATGACGGGGAATAGGGGAATATGGAGAGATAAGACATACTGCGCCGACCCCAAATAAAATGGGAAAAGGTAAGGCAGAAGAAGACTGTTAAAAGAATAAAATGTCACTTTTCATTGATCATATCCATTATCAACGTGATATATGATTTAATAATGCGGAAAAACTGATATTAAGAGCGCTATTTGACTCTAAGAAACTATGACGTCATTCGTTTTTCATCATCATCATTATCATCGTCAGCTATCAGGGACCCACTGCTGGGCATAAGCCTCCCTCTGTCTGCGCCATCCCGCTCTATCCCTTGCAATCGCGATCCAGTTCTTTCCAGCAACCTGTCTTTTTCTTCTTCTTATTCTCGTTCTTATTATTATATATATTAGTTCTTATTCGTTTTTATTTCATACAAATTCCATAGAAAATGTTTGTTTTGACGTTTAGAAAAAAGTGTCTGATTTGATTTGTTGGAAACTTCTTTATTAGTCAAACTATGCCTACGCATCGCCATATAAACAATTATTTCTCTTTCTTGTCACTAGATGGCGCTTTATAGTTTTTTTAATAGCCTAATGCTGTGTTCCACTGCTAGGCAAACGTCTCCCCTTCTCCTCTCCATCTATCTCTATCCCGAGCAATTTAGGAAACCCTCGATGTCATCCCGCCATTTCTTCCTTGGTTTACCCCCAGACAGTAAACAAATATGAAAGAATTAATAATATATCTTTCAGCGACTAATTTGTGATACTATAAAGTTTCAATTAGAAAGAGAAGTCCGATATGGACTGGTGACGTCAAAGTCCATGTTATCTATGCAATAGTCATAGAAAATGGCGTTTTGGCGAATGAGATAGACATATTTTCGTAAAATCGTTTTATCTCGTTCGTTTTTCAACAAATTTGTATTATGTTTTCACTGTTAGTACTTTACTTTTGAATATTTATGGATAAACTGTTTAGATAACACATATTTTTTTCATGCATATTCCCTGTTGTGATAAAATTCATATGAATCTTACTTTGACCGCAATCTCTGGTAAGTAGTGGGGGTTGCTCAGCCTCGTGGTGATGTAAAACCGGAAGTCGTGGTTGTATTCCAAGATATTGTCCCCAAACCGCAGGCAGTCCATACCGCCAGACCTGGTCACATACATATGGATACACTCCGTGGCGTAGTCGTCGCCATGCTAGTCACCACCAGAGGCCCCGGGTTCGATCCCCGATCAGGGCAAGTTGGAAAATGGCCTTTTTCAATTTGTCCTGGGACTTGGATGTTTATCTATATATGTATTTGTTATAAAATATAGTATTGTTTAGTTAGTATCCCACAACACAAGTCTCGAACTTACTTTGGGGCTAGCTCAATCAGTGTAATTTGTCCCTACCCTATATATTTATTTTTTTACACTAGCTGCGCCCCGAGTGTTACCCGTGGAAAAAGTAGCCGTAGTAGTAATAATCCAGGGTGTGAGCTTCCTGCATACCAAATTTTATCAAAATTGGTCCAGCCGTTTGCGTGTGAAGAAGTAACAATTAAACAAACACAAACAGACACCCACAAACACACAGACACACACAAACTTTCGCCGTTATAATATTACTGTGATGTCGCAGCTAGGTAATCTGAACTAAA
The DNA here is from genome assembly GCA_963555685.1 of Acrobasis consociella. Taxonomy (NCBI): domain Eukaryota; kingdom Metazoa; phylum Arthropoda; class Insecta; order Lepidoptera; family Pyralidae; genus Acrobasis; species Acrobasis consociella. The sequence continues at coordinate 1,502,248 of OY743115.1, forward strand.
TTTGAATCACTTGAAATTATAGATGATGTTTCGCCTCACCCTCCGGTCTTACTCTACGAATATCACTAGAGCCGAACACTAATTCATCCCGAGAAAGGAGGGGTGTTATACGTATGTTAGACGCTACTGTCTTTCTGTTTTCGGCAACGTAGCGCTCAAACGAATGGAACAATTTCAATTTAGTTTTTTTACTTAAAAGCAACTTTCCTTGCGGTGGTACTTAGCCATGATCGATGAAAATCGGTTCAGTCGTTCAAAAGTTATTGGGTGATAAATTCTGGGTTTTGTAATTTACCTGACAAATAATAGATGGCGCCTCGATATCATTATAATATCTAGTTCCGCCACTTATCGCTAGATGGTGTCGTCGGGGGTTTTGTAATTTGCCTTGTAACCTAAAAACGCTCGCTGGGCAAGCAGAGTTCCTTACTCACCTGAATATATTCCTCAGCAGCACAGGCTCCAACACGGCGTCCAGTTGTTCCCGAATGTTCTCCAGTATCACCGGCAGCCCCATCTGGATGGCGTTCTCCAGCACCCGCACGTAGTTGGAGTCGGTTAACTTGATCACTTTGAGCTGGTTCTCGCGTTCCATGTTCTTCACCCATTTGTTTGCTTGTTCTATTAAAGAAAGAAAGAAAGAAAAATTATTATATACTACATAACTAACTTAGATATTGGTAATATACAACGTATTCGTAATAAATCGAACCACGGGCTATACTAGACTACTTTAGTACAATAACATTTAAAAAAATAATCGAAATCTAAAAACGGCTTTTCCATACAAACTTGTGCAGCCGCCCGGGCGGTTTGTATGAGAATGACATTTTTTTGTTTGTTATTTCATTATCATTATAATATAGTGATCTAGCCTGTGGTACATTTTATTACGTAGCGGCACCAAAACTCTAGCGCTGATCTTGTTTGCGCAGAAGTCAAAAATTAATATTGTATCTGTGCGCAGTATCCCCTCTACACTTCACTCAGCGCTAAACTTACGTTCCGCTACTTGTATGTCCCTTCCACGTTGTAGTGTTAAATCACAGATATGGGACTTCATAGAAGCGGAGTCTAATTATACCTACTACACGTCAATGTGTATGTGTTCGCCCTTCAACATACGCGACAAGAGGGGAACGGGGGAGAAATGTAGGGACGGGGTACTGGGACCCATATTGCGCGGGGCCTTAGGAGTTTGGACACCAATTGTCTTTTTTTTATGCATAATATCTAACTTTAGGACAGTTGTTAGTTACAAAGAAAAGGTGACATATTGCGGGAGGTCTTATTTTGGGCGGATAACGGCTTAAACTAAGTACTAATAGTCCGCATTTTATAATGAGACTACAAAACAGAAACAGTTGACATACAGAGCCGACCCCAAATACGGAGATGACTAGGAGAATGATGATGATGACTTCAAGATTAAACAATTGTCACTGTAAAACAATACATAAAGCAGTCAAAGGACGTAAAATATAAATTAAATAATGTTAATCCTGTAAATTTGCACCAAATAATAGTAGTTTATGCGACTGTGCATAATGAAGGGCATTACAACACGAATGTTTCGGCTCGTTTCATAGTAACATCACATGAGTATTGTAATGCCTAATTATGTATAGTTGCATACACTACTTTATCTACACACATAATTATCATAGTGCTCTAAGATAGGTTCAGGATCCGTAGGGAATTGATCTGAATTACATTGTAATTTAATTTAAAATAAACTTATTACCTACTGATTTCAGGAGGTAATGTTATTATTACGTCTCCGTTAATTCCTACTGGTTGGTAATGCTGGTCATTGCCTATGGTTTCTGAACGCATTTCAGAGCACTTATGATATGTGCGTAGATAATAGTATTTTTTCTACTCCTGTACTGTTATCTGTCTTTTAAATGGTTCTGAACACTAATATAAGAACATTGATAATATGATTGCAGAAAAAAGTCTATACTCTATGCCTCATAATAGCACGTGTGTCGTTATTTCACTAAAACGATACTGCTAGCCATAGACCAAGAACATTTTTTTCTACAGATTTACCATACTGCAAACATAAGAAAAAAATGTTTTTTTAACATAGTCACTAAAAAGACGTCAATTTAAAAAAAAGTTTACCATAGATACCATATAGATCAGTACTTGTATATTCTAAATCTAATTTACCAAACATGTAAGTCAAACATTTCATATTTTCTTTGTTTGGTTTTGTATTTTATTTAGTAAATATAGTCGTAGAAAAAGTATTGTATGCAACGTTGTATAAGTACGTCAAAAAATGCTCGATGGCGCCTCCTTACGATGCTCGCTAAAGCTCGCATCGTAACCTGCGCCACTCGCATATTTTGAACCCTTTTATACAACTGTTGCATAAAATACTATTATGCAACAGTTGTATATTAACGGTCAAAAAATTTTTTTTCTTATGTTGGCAGTATGGTAAATGTATAGAAAAAAAAGTTCTACGTCTATGGCTAGGCGTATCGTTTTAGTGAAATAACGACACATGAGCTATTATGAGGCATAGAGTATAGACTTTTTTCTGCAATCATATTATCAATGTTCTTATAATAGTGTTCAGAACCATTTAAAAGACAGATAACAGTACAGGAGTAGAAAAAGTACTTTTCTTTCTTTCTTATATTATGGTGCTGCCCTCTGTTGGTGGGATTTGACAAGCTCACCTTGCGGATCGATCATGAGCGGCCAGCGGCGCGACTTTTCCACGATGATGCCGTTCTCGATGGAGAAGGCGTCTACCGGCAGCCCGGCGATGTTCCACGCGCGGATTACCACCGGCTCGCCCAGGGTCGTGATGATGGAGAATGCCTCCGAGCAGGGGATGTCTGAGAGACACCAGTTTTTTATTGAATGACATCGCAGTTCCTCAGTCGGCCAGCGACCATGACGGCAGAAGAGTCGTTGAAATATTTGGCAAAAACGATATTAATCGCTTTAAGTTCCGTAATGTTAATAATAGTAATTATGACCGCGAAACTTAAATCATATACATTACCACGTCTTCATCCGTGACGTGATAGACGGAGCCGTAAGACCCAAAGGACACGCTTAGCGTCATGGTGGGCGTTAAGATGAAATACACTAAGAGGAGGCCGTAGTCAACCCTACCTCATCGAGTAGCAAAATGTGACATATCTTACTCTTAACTATATCTTTTTAATAGGGTGTTGCAAATTAAAAAGATATGTCTTATTGTACAGGGTTGTCTGGGCATAACCTGGAGCATTTTGTACAGTCGGCAAAAAAGTGATCATTTTAATATGTCACATTTTGCTACTCGATGAGGTAGGGTTGCAAACGGCCCCCTCTTAGTCTAAAAATCTAGAAAGTTGGTAAGAAACGAACTGAATTGACTCACTCAGCGCCATGGTCCGCTCGTTCCACAGTGACAGCACCTCCCGCCGGTAGTTGACGGTGTACGGCCCTAAGTACGCGATGAACCCGGCTGACAGCAACACGTCACCTAGAATCGATCGTCATCAAATGTTTACTGCTCTTATCCTTTTACCTTTTCATGATTTTTATCATTTATTTTTAATAATATTTTTTTAAATAACCTTCAGAGAGAGATAAATTTATCCTACATTGTTTTTTTTTGATCTTTTCTTTGACTTTGATTTTATGAGAGAACATGCATGTGATCTAGGCCAACAGACTAGCCATCTTATTCATAAAATATTTGAAACGTTTGCTTTTTTAGTCAAAATATGTTTCGTTTTGTTCTTGCAAAGTTAAATATTGAAAAGAGTAAGGGACAAAAATTTAAACTACAATAAATATATACGGACAAATCACACAGATTGAGCTAGCCTCAAAGTAAATTTGAGACTTGTGTTATGGGATACTAACTCAACGACACTATATTTTAAAACAAATACATATATAGATAAACATCCAACGCCCAAGTAAATCTGAAAAAGATCATTTTCCATCTTGACCTGACCGGGGATCGAACCCGGGACCTCCGGTGTGACAGCGTAGCATGACCACTAGGCTACAGAGATCGTCTACTGTGAAAATAAAAAATCAGTAGAAAATATCGACATTTGTATACAAAAGTGTGCAGCTCCGTGTTGCTTAGTCCGTCGGGCGATATAAACTTTATCTGAGTTTATCTACGGTACCATGCTACGGCCGCTGGGCACTTTACTCACCAATAATATTATCCAGCAGATCCTGCAGCTGTATCGCCAGTTCCGTCCAGCGCGCCTTCTCCCCACCCAATCCCCCAATCAGCTGTTCAGCTCGCTCCAACTTGGTGGAGCACAGGGCGATCTCGTCTTCTAGACCTTTCTTTTTGCGGGTCATTTCTGCAAACTCGTCATTTAAGGCCTAAAGAAAAACAATTTTGTTATTGACTATATTGTACATGAGGAGCAAGGTGGCCCGATGGGACAACGTGACACGATCAAAAGTGTTAGTAGCTTTATACATATTATTTATTTAACTTTATTACAAATATTACAGATGACTCATCTGTAACCGTTTAACCTAACAATTGGACGAAAGTCAACCCGTAGAACAGGCTGGTTTCCGAAGCGGGTTTTCCACAATAGACCACATCCATACTGTGAAACAGCTGATGGAGAAGACTTCTGAATACAACCGGCCCATGTGCGTGGGATTTGTCGATTACGAGAAGGCTTTCGACAGTATCGAGCACTGGGCCGTGTTTAACTCTCTCCATCGCTGTCACGTAGACGCACGCTATGTGGATCTGCTGAAAGAAATCTACGGCTCGGCCACAATGCAGGTCCGCCTGTATACCAACACCAATCCCCTACACATAAAAAGAGGAGTGCGACAAGGGGACACCATCTCACCCAAATTATTTACAGCTGCACTAGAGGATGTAATAAATACTCTAAATTGGGAATCTGCGGGAATTAACATCAACGGTGTATATTTATCTCACCTACGGTTTGCAGATGACTTAATATTGTTTGCGGAAACGCCGAATGATCTTCAAAAAATGTTAAACCAGCTTCATGAAGCTTCTCTTAAGGTAGGTCTTAGAATGAACATGTCCAAGACGAAGGTTATGGCAAACACGTCTGAACTTTCAGTCGCAGATATCACTGTTTGTGGCGAGAGGTTGGACGTGGTTGACAAATACATATATCTTGGACATTGTTTATCCTTTGACCAAGATCTTCGAGCTAAGGAGATTGATCGGCGAATTCTACTGGGATGGGTAGCATTTGGTAAGCTGACAGATATATTAAAAAATAGGAAGATACCACAATGCCTAAAGACACGCCTCTTCAACCAGTGTGTTCTGCCTACGTTAACTTACGGTGCCGAGACATGGACTCTTACAAAGGGAACCATGCATAAGATCGCAGTTGCGCAAAGGGCCATGGAGCGAGACATGCTCGGTATCAGATTAAAAGACCGGATTCGCAATGTAGAGATCCGGCGTCGAACGAAAGTCCACGACGTGCTATCTAGGGTTGCGAACCTAAAATGGAACTGGGCAGGACACCTGGCTAGAAGGAATGATGGAAGGTGGAGTAAGGCTATCACCGAGTGGTACCCCAGGAATGGGAAACGGAGTGTTGGGCGTCCGGCAGCTAGGTGGGTCGATGATATCAAGCGGTTTGGTGGAAAAAACTGGATAGCTAGGGCTAGGGATAGGATTCAGTGGCGCAGACAAAAGGAGGCTTATGCCCAGCAGTGGGTCGTTGAGAGCTGACGATGATGATGATGATTACAAATATTAATAGACGGACTTAAAGCCATAGGCTTATCTATAAGTCAGAATAAGGAGTGTTTAGAAATTTAGAAGGAGCTGCAAAATATGTAATTCATCATCATCAGGTCTTGTTAGTCTCCACTGCAGGAGCACGACCCTCTCTGTACCACTAGAGCCATACTTGGCCAAAGCAGCCAGAGGATTTGGCCTACACTCTCCACGCTGGCAAAATATGTAATTGCATAATTTAATTTAACACTTTCGTTTTGTTTTCCAAATATCTTTTGTGAAAAATAATAAAAAAGAATAAATTTTCAAAAGTACCTGCAGCTTGTCGAGCACTCCCTGCAACTGCGCTCGCTTGGCGTTCAACGTGTTCATCTGCATCTGCAGCTCCCCTTCCGCTTCCGCCAGGGCAGCTTTCTTGGGTGCCACTACCTGTTTTAGATAGCAAGAATGGAGGTATTAATTGATTACTTTACTGTGTATGTATTTGGTTTTGTTTTATATAAAACAAAAATACAACTAAAAAGAATTTGCTTCGTAAATAAAACCGGCCAAGTGCATGAGGGCCGCACGAAGAGTTCAGTACCTCCTATAAAAAATCACGTTTGTTGTATGGGACCCACTCAAATATTTATTATTTATTTATAAATCACATACAGATTAACAGTTATTCACCAAAGCATCTGCACTGTAGTCAAGAACTTCAGTTTATTTTAGTATTTATTGTTAAAGTGGAAACAAAAATACATCATCTGTCAAAATTTCAACCGTCTAGCTATCACGGTTCATGAGATACAACCTGACACACAGTCAGAAAGACGGTGGAGTCTTAGTAAGGGAGCCGTTATACCCTTTTGTACTGACTAAATACGCTGATGTTTTTAGTTGCTGATTCTTGAGAGCAGATTGTAAATGATAACTTGATGTTAAACAAAATACAATGTTTTCTATCAGTGTGGACCTGTAATGGACTCTAAGTGTCTACATAGTTATCTATGAAAATGAGAATAGTTAAATAAATATAAATATATACGCACAAATTAAACTGATTGATCTAGCCCCAAAGTAAGTTTGAGACTTGTGTTATGGGATACTAACTCAACAATACTAATATTTTATAACAAATACATATATAGATAAACATCCAAGACCTAGGAAAATTTTAAAAGGTCATTTTCCAACTTGCCCTGACCGTGGATCGAACCCGGGACCTCTGGGTGGCGGAGAAGCATGGTGACCACTACGCCACGGAGGTCGTCGACAGTGCAGTAAATGTGAAGTCAACTCGACTTGTAAATGTCTTTGTGTTGCGTTTCATCATTACCTTCGAGGTTTGCTTTTCGGGAAAGCACATGCTGTCGGATTTATGTACCATCACCAGTTGTCATGATGATGAAGAGAAAAATGAAGCTTCCAGTACACACAGCCTCAGTTGTTGGCCTTCCTAATAAAAGAAAACCCTAAAGTCGTACCTTGATGACGCGGTCGTAGACGTCCATGGCGCGCACCCAGCGGCACAGCCCCTCGCACGCCGACGACACCTTCGCGATCACCACTGGGTCGAACTCGCGGTCCGGGATGTATCTGAAACCAATGCAATCATTTTGATTTGTTAGTTTCCAAGATGGCCGCCAGTAGTCATCATCAGGTCTTTTGGTCTCCACTGCAGGAGCACGACCCTCTCTGTACTGCAAGAGCCAGACTTGGCCTACACTCTCCACGCTGGCCAGACGGGTTAGAGAGGTCTCATTGATGTTAATAAGCTCTGTTTAGCTTGCATTTTCTAAGTCGCCTTCAACGACATCCATGGCAGGACTTGAAGTAACCCTATTCTACTCTGACGAAAACCACACGGCATATAGTCCAATAGTCCACTGCATGTGATTTGACTGAAATTCAATATTATTGACTTTTTAGGTCGAAAAAGCTGAATAAATTTTTTTTGGAATTCAATATGGCGTCTGGATTTTAGCATATAACATCTTACTGTATGTAAGGATAAAGCACGCGGAACTCGAGACTGGAATCAGATTTTTGATATAAAGTTATGACAGCAGTTCTTCACCTAAATCCAACAGATACACGAAGAACCGCAACGTCCAATAAGCTAGTTTTTTTTTAAATCTGTAATAATGTATTACTAGGCGTGCCCGCGGGCTCCGCTCATTGTGGGAATTACGGGATAAAAATATCCAATATTTCCCTGCATCTCAAACTAAACCTACGAAATTTCTAAATCTATTCAGTGGTTAAAGCGTAAAAAGACAGACAGACAGACAGTTTCTTTTGCATTTATAATATTACTATGTAAGTATGAATTTTAGAGCTAAAAATAAGGTAGTTAGTCGTATGTGATGTATCGCGGATTAGCTCAGTGGAATGGCAATGGGCGAGGCACATAGCGCGAAGAACCGATGGCCAAAGGGGCAGAAAGGTTATCGAATTGGCAAGCGCAGCTTAGTACGCCCACCAGCTAAATGGTCAGACGACCTGTGCAAGGTTGCAGAAAGGCGCTGGATGCAGGCCGCTTCCGATCGGTCATTTTGGGGGAAATCCTTGGGGGAGGCCTATGTCCAGCAGTGGACTTCTTTTGGCTGATATGATAATGATGTGTACTAACTTGTCTCTAATCTTCTTCATGGTGGCGGTCGGTATGTTGTCCTTATCATAATTCTTCAGGGACTCTAGGAACTTCATGTCGCCGAGCATCTTCTGCGACGGGCCCCAGAAATCCTCGAAAGGCTTGCCTAAAATACGTATTCCAATATTTATTTTTGGGCTGACAGAGCATTTCGCTCGTCTTGCGGCTCTAAGCTGACAGAGCCTAAGGCTGCAAGACTCAAAGTCCACTTTGAGCGTGATGGTGGGCGAGAAGGTGGAAAAGGAATCAAAGTAGTAATTGGTTGCTAAATGCATCACCTAATAACATGATTCGCATTTTCCCTCAGCCAGCTTTTACGATCTCCGGGGAAAGAGAAAACAGCTAGTACATTTTTAGTTTTTTCTATTTTGCCAGACCAGCATTGAAGTTCAAACAAAACTTTAAATTAAAATTTTATAAGTTACTGCCAAGACCGACGACCTTCGTGGCATAGTGACCCCAGAGACCCAGAGCTTTTGGAATCTATTCTCGGTCAGGGCAAGTAGAAATGGTCTTTTTCAAATTGTCTTGGTCTTGGATGATTATCTATATAGGTATTTGTTATAAAATATAGTATCGTTGAGTTAGTATCCCATAACACAAGTCTCGAACTTACTTTGGGGCTAGCTCAATCAGTGTAATTTGTCCCTGTATATAATATTAATTTATTTATTTACGTACCATTAGCATCGACCTTCCTATCTCCCTTGATCCCCTTCATCACGCAAACCGCTTCCATGACAAGCTTCACCCCCGCCGGCGGATTCTTCATAGACTTGACCAGGGTAATGTCGGCTGGTTTTAGCGTGTTGAGGGCATCCAAGGCCGCTTCCAAAGCCGGCACGGCTTCAGCGAGGTCCGACTCACAGTCGTCTTTAATGGCCTGCGCCGCTGCGGCCGCTTCGTTTGCTAGAGCCTCGTCCGCACCTACGATCTGAAATCATTTAATTAGTTTGCACTATTCACTTTTTGACAGTTTGAGTTGTTTGACAGGGACATAAAAGTATTAGTCTTTTAGATTATCAAAAAAGAATGGACCCATATTTTACAGTTTATCAAAAAAAGTAAGTTCAAGCATCTAAGTTCCAGAGTAGGGACTTGTGACATTTTCTCCAAGACCAGCACAAGAGCCAGAAGAATCGCGTGTTATTTATCTCCCAAAACAGCTTAGCTACTCGCATCGCGTACTCTTATTAAATCTTTTTTTATCACCCAATTATTAAAAACATGTCGGCAGTAGCCAACTCTATACGGGAGTAACCCCTTCACTAAGTTATAATGTCCGTGTCTCACGTTACTTATAATCAAAAAGAAATCCTATAAACTTGACATGTTTTACCTCTTTCTGCTTTTCCACAACAACTGTATCTTGTTCAATCTTAATCATGAGCTTTTCAGTCTTGTCCGAAGTCTCCACCAACAGCGGCTGCAGATCTCTCAAGTTCTGCTGCATCACCGCTACTTGACCGGCTGCGAAGTCCAGTTGTTCTAAGCCAGTTTCATATCTAGCATAAAAGAAGAGTGTGTGTACTAATGTACAAGTGTTGGCGTGAACATAGATACAGTACAGCCAGATCGTGGGCTAACTTCATACTGTTGCTTTTTCCTGCCAGTGTGCGCGCGTATCGTAAAAATTTACTCTCATCATTTTTCTCAATCGCGCCAAAAGAAGTATAACTTCAAAAAAAGATTTTCTGGTAATCATCTAATATGATACGAAATCACGACGCGACCAGAATTTAACATTAAAATTTGTATTGACAAAATAAGATCTGAAGTAAAATTAAAATTGCGATCTAATGCTTGAAGAAAGTTGTTGAGAATCATTGATTGAAATTGTTATAAAATGTTTACATATTGCAAAGACTCAATGGGTGAATTGCCCAAGCAGAAAAAATACACGGCAATCCTGAGAACGGTAGTGCAATGTACTAGTTTATGATTTTGTAATTTTTTTCTTAGTAAAGTAAGTACTTCTCGACCTTGGCAAAAAAAAATCATTGAGAAATGGCCTCTATTACATTAAATAAAAAATGACAAAATGTCATTTTATCATCACGGTGGCCTGTCCTGAACCTAACTCCACTCATAAAATATCTTCCCCTGCAAATACATCCATTATTATTTGGATTAAAATTGATTTCAGTATTGTTAAATTATAATATAGCCTATCAATTAAAACAATTATTGTTTGTTTATCTTCTTTCTGATACATTTGACAAGCAGTCAACTTTTGTCCAGAAAAAAGTTATCATTTCAGAGGACAGTAAGTTTTAGTAGAATAATCCTATCAACATTGCGTTGTTGCGCCCCCCCTGCCTATCCTCACTTCGGATCCGTCCGTCTCAAGCTCGCGAAGTACATGCACCGGTCGCAACGTCATTGTGGGTCCCCACCAAAAAGTAAGTTTATCATTTCGGTGATATGGGGACAAAAATGGTTTCATTTCGGTGGCCCTTATTACTCGTGCTAGGTTAATTTTAATTGACCGAGCGAGCGAAGCGAGTGAGGTCTCTAAATCGAGTTGGGGGCGAAAACACATTGTATGTATGTATGTATGTATGTATGTATGTATGTATGTATGTATGTATGTATGTATGTATGTATGTATGTATGTATGTATGTATGTTTGTACCGCAATAGCAGCCGAACCGATGGTTTGATTTTGATGAAACTTGGTAGGCATGTAGGAAACATCAATAGAATTTTCAAGTTCGTTGGGCATCAAAATCGGTTCAGTAGTTTTTGAAATATTAATAAAAATGTCCACGATTATGTAGCAAACGAAACCATAGCGCGTTCTAACTTTGGATACCGCCATCTAGGGGTTATTTAGGAAACTGAATTGCAAAAAATAATCGCGAGGTCTAAGTTCGCGGCGAACTACTAGTTTATTTCAAAATTGTGTTTTAAATTCGCCCTAAGTACTGTTTTGTTTGAGTAGTGTTGAAATTTTAATAATGATTTGTGTTCGATCTATTTACTCCTTATAAGCATCCAAGCTTGTTAAAGTTTTTAGTCTGCAATAAATCTCAGAGATAGCCACACGCATTTTTACTAATAAATTACAGTCCATACAATAATCAACCTTAATTCGCTATCGGAAGGATGATAGTGGCCTATCGAGCCGCATCGTGGACCGGTTACCTGCCGAGCGCAAGTACAAAGGTCAAGTTATCGGTGCAGTATGCAAACTCGTAAACAAGTTACGTAATCACAAGTGCAGTGGATTTGGACATTTCCTTGTTAATTTTTGGACATTTGCGGATAGTTTGGAGTGTTGAGTGTTATCAAACATTATCCTACGGTTCGTGCCCTACAGAGTGGTATAAGTTTTAACGTTAAGGACTCACGGGAACTATGGAAACTTCGCAAAAAGAAACTGTTGAACAATTGTGCAGTGAATTGGAAGATTTACACAATCACATAGTTAAAGTGCTAGAAAACTTTAAGAAGTGTCCTAAGGCCCGGCTTACCAAAGGCTACTTAGAAGCAAGAATTCAATGTTTGGATGAATACTGGATTTCTTATAGAAATGCTCACAGGGCTCTATTAAAAGTGATACCTAGGGATAAAAGAAAGCAACTCGACTATTTTGTGAATGATGATTACAGTGCTTGCGAAAAAAATTTTATGCAAGTTAAGGCCGACATCAAGGATGCGTTATCGTCAGTGTTATCACCGACCTCACCAGTAAGGGCATCCAGAAAGGACGACGCGGCACCTACTACTATACAAACTTCGCAAGTAAAACTACCTCGTATTGAATTAAAGGAATTTTCGGGACGAGATTACCAGGAATGGCCAAATTTCCAAGATTTATTTACCTCGCTGGTACACAATGATAAATCTCTCAGTAAGGTACAGAAACTTCATTATTTGAAAACATGTGTTACGGGCGAAGCCGAAGCGTTACTCAAGCACGTGCAAATCACGGAGGATAATTATGAGTTGGCCTGGAATATTTTAAAGGACAGATACAGCAATAAACGTGTTATCGTCGCGTCATTGTTCAAGCGATTGATCAACCAACGAAAAATATTAAATCAAACGGCCCCGCAAATTAAATCGCTGCATGACACTACTATGGAATGCCTGAATAGTCTCAAGAATTTAGGTCTCAACACTGATACTTGGGATCCACTGGTCGTATTTTTAGTCGTGCAGAAGCTTGATAACGAGACACATAAGGAATGGGAAGATCGCGTCAGTAAGGAAGATAGTGACACCCTACCTACATTATCAATGCTAATGAAATTTTTGGAGTCGAGATTCAGGATGCTTGAGCTACTAGCGCCAACACCGTCAAAAGATAAGGTTATTCGAGAACGTTCTTTGCACGTGTCCACTGCTGAGAAAAGTTGTTTGATGTGCCAGGGTAACCATGCACTTTACCACTGCAAGGAATTTGGAAAAATGGAACCAACGCAACGTGGAGAATTCGTCAAGAATAAAAACTATTGTTACATTTGCTTGGTTCCTGGACACTCAGTCAAAAGTTGTCGGCTATCTACATCATGCAGAATCTGTCGCAAGCGTCACCACACTCTTCTACACCAAAACAGAACTACCACAAGTACCCAAGGCCATTCAAGTACCAATCAGCAGCCAAAGGTACCTACACAAGCAACTGTAGAAGATACAGAAGTCGAGACAAGTGTCAATACGGTGATGACGCCAAACTCACAACAATACACAGGGAACAAGAACAAAATAGCACTATTAGCGACCGCAGTAGTTACAGTGAGAAGCGAAGAAGGATTCACTACTGTGTTAAGGGCGTTGATAGACCCTGGATCAGAGAGCTGTTTCATCACGGAACGAGCTGCTCAATTGCTGAAGGTCAGAAGGAGTCCAGTAAAGGGAAGCATTTTAGGGATGGGTTCCATGAAGTTTCGCATCACACAAGTAGTTTAGGTCGAGGTATTATCAAGGTGCTCTCAATTCAACCTCCAGATTGAAGCTTATGTCATCCATAAACAACTGACTACTGCAATCCCTAAACGAACAATAACGAATCATAACTGGTCTCACATCACAGGTCTGAGCTTAGCGGACCCCAACTTCTACAAACCTGGTTCAATAGATTTACTTCTGGGTCACGACGAGTATGCACAAATACTTCAGGATGGTATAATCAAAGGCCCTCTAGGTTCTCCTTGCGCGCAAAACACAAGCCTGGGGTGGATCTTATTTGGAAGAGTTGACCATAATATACAACCAGAATAATCTATCATAGTCATGCACAATCAAATAGAAGTAGAAGACATGTTAAAAGTCCTATGGGAAATAGACACAAATACACAAAGAAAGCTTACGAAGGAAGAAGAAATTTGTGAAAAAATTTATAAAGAAACACACACAAGAAACAAAGAAGGAAGATACATAGTGAAGCTACCTTTTAAAACAGATAATCCAAAATCAACAGAAGGAAACACACGAAGCATAGCTATGAAGAGGTTTGAATATTTAGAAAGAAGATTAAACAATAATCAAGAATTAAAAAAAGCTTACACAGAAGTAATGGATGAGTACATTAAAATGGGGCACATGGAAGAAGTGCCAGCCAGTGAAATTTCTAAAAAGGCCGTGTACCTGCCACATCACGCCGTCGTACGTTCAGATAAAGAAACAACTCGCACACGAGTAGTATTTGACGCTTCTTGCAAGGGACAAAATGGAATCTCGCTCAATGAAGAACTTTTAGTTGGGCCAGTTTTGCAAGAAGATTTAAGAAGCATTATTATGAGATGGCGTCTACACAAGGTCTGTTTTGCGAGTGACATTGAAAAAATGTACAGAATGGTACTAGTAACCAAGGATAGTTCTGATTTCCAAAGAGTATTATGGCGAGAGAATACTTCAAAATTTGAAGAAATCAAAGATTACAGGCTCCTCACTGTAACTTTTGGCACATCTTCGGCACCATATCTTGCCGTTCGCACGCTGATTCAATTAGCACAAGACGAAGGTGAAAGTTACCCTGCTGCAGCTAAAATAATAAAAGAAGATTGCTACGTTGATGACGTCATGTCCGGCTGTGACACTGTATCAGAAGCCATTGAAGTTAGCAAGCAACTAGAAACCATTCTAAGCAAGGGCAAATTCACACTCAAGAACTGGACTTCAAACAGCGCTAAATTTCTTAGATCCATAGAACCAGACAAGCGCTCTGCGAAAGCCAGTCTCGATCTCAAGATGGATGGCACAGTAAAGGCCTTGGGTCTGTCGTGGAACCTAGGCGATGATGAATTTCAATACAATTTGACACTACCACCCCTATCAACCAATGTGACGAAAAGGACTATTTTAGCCGATTTGCAAAGACTGTTTGACCCACTCGGCTGGATTGCTCCTATCGTCGTCAATGCCAAATTACTCGTCCAGAAGCTATGGTTGTTAGGTGTCGGCTGGGACGAGTCTATTGACGATGACCTGGAGAAGCAATGGCGAAATCTACGCAACGATGTTTCAAACGTGAACGACATCACCGTCAAACGATGGCTCAGTACAAAAAGTATTGATAAAGTCTGTGCGGAAAGAGAACCGTCGTGGCGTAAAATCAAACTAACAAAATCTTTTTTATATGACAACCCAACACCCATCTGTCAAATGACAAACTTTACGTCATCTTTGTTTACCGTGTTGTTTTAACGTGATTTTTATTTTAAATCATTTCAAAAAGGGGAAATCCTTTACCCAGTCCTACAAGGGAAATAATATTTAATATTATTATAGGTTTTGCCAAAAAGAAAAAGCGGCCAAACACAATTATCGACTTAAACAAAGTCATGGAACGTGTGGCGGCGATGTGCGGTATGTAGAAAGTTATTTTAAATGTTTTAGATTTCCTAGGTAACCCCCAGACACCGACATTTTATATTATGTATAAATTAAAAAGAATTCGCATTAATATATAAGAATACATGTTTATTTTGTTTCAATCAAAGTTTTTGATAGCAGGTATAAAGAGTGTTGATACTTTTAATTTATTATGCGTTTAGATAAACTTGCCCTATTTTTTTCAGGTTTGAGTAAAGATACAGTATCTAATATAAAAAAGAAGGTTCCTCAAATAACGGCGTGTGGTGCAAGAATTTATTATAAATAACTGTAACAGATTCGAGCAAATCAAGTTCAGAAGAAGAAAATTCTTTGGATCTCTATAGTCTATCCGATGATAGTTCAAACATGTCCGGCATTGAATATTTAGGATAAGACTTTGATTATGGTTTTGATCAATAAATTAATAAATATATTATTGTTTTAAATTTATTTTTTATGCCTACCTAACCTAAAGGCTAACGATGAAGATAGCATCTGAAAACATATAAAAATATATTTTCATTTACAGCCATTACATGTAAAAATATAATTTATCCATTAGCATCCAATAGCCGTCATAGTTTCAAAATATCAAGAACTTTATAGTCGCACTATAATGACACAACAGTGTTGTCAACATAACAAATACGGATATTAAACACAACTGCGCCCTCAAATCCTACGACGGTTCTCTTTCCGTACAGACTCTAAAGGGAACATCACCCTACATGGCTTTAGTGATGCCTCTATGCACGCTATATCAGCAGTCGTCTACTGTCGAACAATTGACTCTTGCGGACACATCAGAACGAGTATCGTGGCCGCGAGAACTAAAATAGCTCCCGTAAAACCAGTGTCCATCCCGCGCTTAGAGTTGTGCGGAGCGGTGCTGCTCGCAAAACTCCTACATTACGCCGCTCAAGCCATGAGAATACCGTCAACTCAAACCTTCGCATGGACTGATTCATCGATCACACTATCATGGCTATTCGGCGAACCCAATAGATGGAAGCCTTTTGTTGCAAATCGCGTGGTGGAGATCCTAGAAACCACTAACGCAAGTCAGTGGCATCATGTCGAATCTGAAAACAATCCAGCTGACATCGCCTCGCGAGGTGCAACAGCATCCGAACTGCAGAGTAGTCAATTATGGTGGTACGGTCCGAAGTTTTTATCTAAAAAGGAAATTCACTTTAGAAGACCCAACATTAAAGAAACAGACATGGAAAGGAGAAAGATAAGAGTTTTATTAAACATAGAAGATAATAAGAGAGATTTTTTCGTCAATTTTGATAATTTATTAGAGCAACAAAAGACTATTGCATACTGCAAAAGATTCTTAAATTTCAAGAAAATAAGCAATATAGGAGAAAGTATTACAACAGAAGAACTAGACAAAGCTTTGAAGATATGTATAAGAAAGGCACAGATGGAATGTTTTGCCAATGAAATAGAAATGATACAGAAAAACAAAGGTGTAAAGAAAACAAGTAATCTAAAGCATTAAATCCATACCTAGATGATGACGGTATACTAACAGTAGGAGGCAGGCTTAGACATGCGAACATCAGTTTTGACAACAAGCATCCCATAATTCTCGATCACAAACATATACTTACCTCATTCATTATAGCTGATGCTCACCAGAAAACCCTTCACGGAGGTATACAACTAATGCTATGTCACCTACGATGCACATACTGGATAATACGAGCCAAGGGATTAGTCAAATCACATCTTCATAAATGTCTAGTCTGTGCGAAACTCCGGGCGAAAACTAGAACTCAAATAATGGGCGATCTTCCACAGGCGAGGGTAACACCTGCTCGCGCTTTTTTACACAGTGGAGTTGACTTTGCGGGCCCATACAATGTCCTGTTCTCCAAAGGAAGAGGAGGAAAAACGACAAAAGCCTACATCTCCATCTTCGTTTGTATGTGTACGAACGCCATTCATCTCGAGCTTTTTTTTTTTTTTTTTATTTCTTTTTTTTATTTATTTATCACAGAATCAACAGCACTTTACAATATTATTATTTTATCTTATAAACTATAACTTAATGCCAATTACAGATTCTCATTATGTAAATTAAAATGTTCAAAAATGATGTTTAGAGTTGAAATAGATACTTATATTATAGGTATAAACTACAACAATTTAAAAAAACATATTCTTTACTAACAACAACAAAAAAAAAGCACGGGACCAGTTTTTATTAACAAGGTATTAAGATATTAAGGTATTAAGAATTAACATTTAAGGTACAATTTTTAAAAACTAAGACCAAAAATACTAAAGTAAGTACGCTTCAGGAGTGTGTTTATAATTGTATATCTGTGTGTGTGAGTATGAGTATGTGTGATTGTGAGTGTGTTTATGAGTGTGAGTATGCGCAGAAATGTGTATATGTATGTGTATATATATGTAAGTATTAATATTATTATTATTAGTATTATTTATTTATTTATTTATTTATGTAAGTGCACCGATTGTATCATGTGTTTAAAAAAATTGAGAATATACGCGAAATAAACTATGTATTAGATAAAATATCTATGACTTGTTTTTTTAAGGCTGATTTAGTTACGTGAAATATATCTACTGATGAAAACTTTTTATTGTATTTATCAAGAATTCGTGGAACTGCTGAATTTTGTGCATAATTACGGTGGCTGAATGGAACGTTAAATAAATTTGTATGTCTTGTACGCTTTACAGGCGTTTTAAATTGTAAGAAAAGGGTGACAAGTTCCTGAGAATCTATTTTATCATTACAGACGTCATGTAAAAACAACATCTGAAGTAGTTCACGTCGAGCTGACAGTGGCAACAAGTTGTTATAGTTGCAAGATTGCTCATAGCCCCGAGCAGGCAGCTGTGTTGTACTTCCAGTACGATAATTTAAAGCATTAACAAATTTCATCTGCATTCTTTCAATATCCTGCGTATATGTTATATAGTTAGGGTTCCATACAATACAACAATATTCCAATATGCTACGAACATAAGAATAATACAACACTTTAATGCAGTCTACGTCAGAAAATGGACGCGTTACACGCAGAACAAAACCTAAATTTTTATATGCTTTTTCGACCATAGCCGCGACGTGATCTGATAACAACATCTTTGAATCAAAAAGAACGCCAAGATCCCTAACGCTTTTTGTTTTAGTCAAAGGCATGTTGTCTAATCTATATTGGTATAAAATCTTGTTAATCTTACGTGTAAAGGTAATTTGTACGCATTTTGACACATTGACACCTATACGATTTTCATGATAATACGTACACATCCTGTTCAGATCGTCTTGAAGCTTATGCGCATCGATTACGTCCTTTATCGGAGCATAAATTTTGGTGTCATCAGCATACATTAAAAATTTTGCGTACTGGAAACAGTCACCAATATCATTCAGATACGCTACGTATAATAAGGGACCTAAAATTGAGCCCTGTGGCACACCTGAAGGGATATCTACAAGATCAGAACGATGTCCTGCAACCACAACAGCCTGTAAGCGATTCCTAAGGTAAGACTCCATCCACCGGAGGAGATTACCCCGAATTCCCAGCTCCTGTAACTTACGTAGCAGAATTACATGATCAACGCGGTCAAACGCTTTCTCGAAATCCGTGTATATAACATCCATTTGAAAGTTATTATCCATACCATTAAGAATATCATTAGCAAAAATTGTAAGATTAGTAGTAGTAGATTAGTAGTAGCTTGTCGGAGATCTTACGTCAGAAGCTTTCATCGGAGCCTTTAGGCGTTTTGTCGCACGGCGTGGTAAATGTGCACACATATGGAGTGATCAAGGCAGGAATTTTATCAGAGCTCATAAAGAGCTTGTAAACGCCTGGAAAGAGGCTAAATTGGAGTTTCAAGGTCAGATTGCTGATTCACTGGCCCAAGATGGGACATAATGGCACTTCATCCCCTACAGCCCCTCCTTCGGCGGCTTATGGGAGACAGGTGTCAAATCACTGAAATATCACTTACGCAGAATCCTCACGACGAATCTGACTTACGAAGAAATGTCTACAGTATTATGTGAAACCGAAGCCTGCCTGAATTCCCGTCCATTATGTCCCATAGATGATTACGATGCCGAAAATCTGAATCCACTCACGCCTGGCCATTTTCTCATAGGGGAGCCTCTCACAGCAGTTCCCACACCAGGACAGAAAATTGACAATATTTCCAACCTGTCTCGCTGGCGATATACTCAGAAGCTGTTGAAAGACTTATGGCAAAGATGGCAGCATGAATATTTATCAAGGCTACAACAGAGACCTAAATGGCTCAAACAAAGAGACGAATTCAAAATTAACGACATAGTATTAATAAAACAAGACAATTTGCCCCCTGGCAAATGGTTGTTGGGTCGAATTGTCGCAAAGCATCCAGGACCCGACAACATTACGCGTGTGTACAGTGTAAAAACTGGTGATTCAGTAACTAAAAGATGTGTATCAAAATTATGTTTCTTGCCTCTCACCGAGTCACAGGACTCATAATTTAATTTGTATTCTTTTGTAATAATTTAACTTTACTCTGATTCAATTTTCAATCGCAACATGCCTGTTTGTTATGTCAGTTAATTTTTAAATTTAACTTTCATGTACTCATTTCTTATTAATCGTTAATTTAGATGATTTTTATTTAATATTGGTTATACTTACTTACCTATCATTACTTTTGAGTACCTACTTTCTTAATTAGTTAAAGGGTCAGGCCCCTTTCGGCGGGCGGCATGTTCGATCTATTTACTCCTTATAAGCATCCAAGCTTGTTAAAGTTTTTAGTCTGCAATAAATCTCAGAGATAGCCACACGCATTTTTACTAATAAATTACAGTCCATACAATAATCAACCTTAATTCGCTATCGGAAGGATCATAGTGATTGTTTAATCTTCTTTCTAAATATTCAAACCTCTTCATAGCTATGCTTCGTGTGTTTCTTTATAAATTTTTTCACAAATTTCTTCTTTTATTATTTTAGCTGCAGCAGGGTAACTTTCACCTTCGTCTTGTGCTAATTGAATCAGCGTGCGAACGGCAAGATATGGTGCCGAAGATGTGCCAAAAGTTACAGTGAGGAGCCTGTAATCTTTGATTTCTTCAAATTTTGAAGTATTCTCTCGCCATAATACTCTTTGGAAATCAGAACTATCCTTGGTTACTAGTACCATTCTGTACATTTTTTCAATGTCACTCGCAAAACAGACCTTGTGTAGACGCCATCTCATAATAATGCTTCTTAAATCTTCTTGCAAAACTGGCCCAACTAAAAGTTCTTCATTGAGCGAGATTCCATTTTGTCCCTTGCAAGAAGCGTCAAATACTACTCGTGTGCGAGTTGTTTCTTTATCTGAACGTACGACGGCGTGATGTGGCAGGTACACGGCCTTTTTAGAAATTTCACTGGCTGGCACTTCTTCCATGTGCCCCATTTTAATGTACTCATCCATTACTTCTGTGTAAGCTTTTTTTAATTCTTTTAATTCGGAGTTAAATGTAAAACTAACCTTTTTTTATCATCTCGGTGTTATCATTTCAGTGGATTCGGTGGACTAATAATACCGATAACAGTCCACGGGAATGAAATGTACCACTGAAATGATAAATCTATAAAGTTTTAGAGATCCTTGTGTCAAATATTAAATCATTTCAGTTTTGTGATGTACTTTTGCCTAGAGTGTAGGTTCTATATTGTGGATGTATTATAGGGGGGTTTCCATATTCACTTAATACTACTAGTGTAGAAGTAACACTAGCTGTTGCCCGCGACTTCGTCCGCGTGAAATTCGAGTTAAATGTATTTTACATATAGGACAAATCATACAGAATGAGTTAGCCCCAAAGTACCTAAGTTCGAGACTTAAATTGTGGTAATCAAACCTAACAAATATAAAGAAAGGAACCCTAACTTCGCGGACGATTGTTCTTAGCTGTATCATTTCGGTGGACTATTTTCATTCCGGTGCACAGTCTTATCATTTCAGTGGCGTAATTATCATTTCGGTGGGCATTTTTTTATTTCGGTGGACACTTTTCATTTCAGTGGATTCACAAAAATTCAACCTTAAATATTTCAGTAAGTTTTGATGATATTTGATGTCCACTCCCGCACATGTTACACATAAGCTAAAGTTTTATTTGCTATTCAATATATATAGATAGCATTGTTATAAAAAAATCCCACCGAAATGACAATTTAAAATCTCTTGTTGAAATTCACCCTAATACCCTTTATTGCTCAAAAAAATAAATACAGAACATAATCTTAAAAACTGGAAACTGTGCAAAAGCGACCTTATAGCTAAGAAATTTCTTCCAGTCAATCGGCGTTTATACTGAAAAATTTCTTATTAAATTCTTTATTCAAATCGCATCATCGTACTCTAGATTTCGATTAGGAATTTCGGCAAGTTCAGATGTGCATGTTATATCTTCGCAAGATAGCGATCGCTATAAAACATAGCCGTTTTATGGTAAGGCATAAGCCGATTGGGTTTAAATAATAGCCCTTTATATACCAGCGCATCATCAGCAATGTCCTTAGAGATCTACGGAAACCAATTTCGTTTACATGGACGACATTATAGATTACCTAAAGTTCGTGCTTACCGTATCCTCGACCTGGTTATCTGGCCCACTTTAAGGCCGTACAGGCTCTGGAAGGCTTTTATCAGTTCTAGGTAGCTTGTCGGAGTCACGTATACCTTTCTCTTCTGTTCTGCATAGAATCTGAAAGCAATATTATTATTAAGTAGCGCCAGAACTGGATTTGCACGGTGTACCGTCACGGTAAAATTACAAAGGCGAAAGTTTGTGAGTGTATATGTTTGTTACTTCTTTACGCGCAAAGGGCTGAACCAAATTTAATAAAATTTGGTATGCAGAAAGCTGACACCCTAGATTAACTATCGCGGGTTACACCGCGGGCGCAGCTAGTATTTAAATAAAATATAAATAAATAAATATATAGGGATAAATAACACTGATTGAGCTAGCCCCAAAGTAAGTTCGAGACTTGTGTTATGGGATACTTACTCAACGATACTATATTAAACGGGTTTATTTAGCTTGCCCCGTTTGTTTATTTATTTTTATAACAAATACATATATAGATAAACTTCAAAGACCCAGGACAATTTAAAAAGGCCATTTTCTAACTTGCCCACACCGGCAATCGAACCCGGGACCTCTGGGTGGTTTCCGGTAAAGTAGAATAGGACCACTCCAAGTCCTCCCGTGGATGTCGTAGAAGGCGACTTAGGAAATACAAGCTAAACAAAACTTATAAACATCAATGAGACCTCTCCAAACCAGGCCAGCGTGGAGATTGTAGATCAAGTCCTTAAGCTGCTCTAACCAAGTATGGCTCTGGTAGTACAGAGATGGTCGTGCTCCCGCAGTGGAGACAAAAAGACCTGATGATGACGATGATAAAAAAGCGATGCACATGCCTGTCGCTGAGATCGACCACGCTCATGTGGAACAGCTGGCAGATCTCGACGCAGCTTTCGCGCAGCTCGTCGTCCACGCGCGCCATCTTGGAAATAAACATGGACGCCACCCGCTCCAGCGCCTCTGCCGGCCACGCTGTGAACCTGAACAGTGTGAATTGACATTCGTTTTGTGTGTGTATTTAAATGTTTCATTATCTCACCTGGGCCGGCAAGATTCTTTGCTATATTTGATATTTCATCCAAGTGTACATAAAGTGGTGTACAAATAGCGGCACGTAAGTTTAGCGCTAAGTGGAGTGTAGAGGGGATACTGCCACGGGTACAGTATTACTGTTTGGCTTCTGCGCAAGCAAGGTCAGCGCTAGAGTTTGGTACCGTTACCTGTAGTTTACACAAACCATGGACACTATAGATACTGATATAGTGAGCGCCTCTTAAGGTAGAGAGTGCGAGAACTATGCGCAGTTTTAAAGTTTCGAATTAAGATCTAAAACAAAAGTATGTACAAGTGAAGTTACCAATTTCTTCCATACTGTTATGGGAAAAAAGAATAAACTTAAAATGTACCAGCTGCTTATCTTACCGCGCATAATATAGAAGTGAAACGAAGATCGTACAGGCAATGCGGTTACCAACCCATCATTATTATCACTCCTTGTTCTACCCTCTCACCTTACATCACGCTAAAAGTGGCCTTTGTGTCTTGCAGGCCTGGGCTATGTCTCCGTTAGGGATAAAGATGATAGTATATTACCAGTCGATGGTGCAACAGTTGATGAGCGAGGGAAACATCCTCAGCCTGTTGCGGAAGGAGTCTCCGATGGGAGACAGCGCGAGCACAATGCGTAGGTTGGCCTTCACTCGTTCTACGTAGAACCCGAACATGGCAAGCGGAGTTGTCTCCATCTTTCGACCCTAGAAACGAAATAATGTTTGAGTAATGCTCGCACATTTCAGCTGCACGCGGCCACACACTATGCAGGTCGGGTGTCAGAGGCTACAACTTTATATTTTACATCTATTCAATGCTACAGAGATACTATCGAACAGCGATCGAGAAAGGACCCGTTACACCCAGCTCTACAACATGTAACATACAGCAGTCATCACCATGTCTTTTTGTCTCCACTGCAGGAGCAAGATTCTCTATGTACTACCAGAGCCATACTTAGCCAGAGTAGCCAAAGGACTTTGGCCTACACTCTCCTCGCTGGCCAAACGAGTTGGAGAGGTCTCATTGATGTTTATAAGCTTTGTTTAGCTTGTATTTCCTAAGTCGCCTTCTACGACATTCGGGAGGACTTGGAGTTGCCCTATTCTATTTTGCCGGAAACCACACGGCTATAAACAACAATAAACAGTTTTTACGTGACATGGCTTGTGTCTCTACACCACCATCTAACAACCTCTACATCAACAAGTCGTCATGTATGACGTGGGCCTAGGTGACAACCGAAGCCTGCGCCGTATGAATCTTTGTGTAGGGTTTTAATTACATCAAAATTTACTACCACGGATAGCGAACTAGTTATTGTTTGTAGTATAGCCATCAATAACTATAGTTAGAAAGACACCGTGTGAATATAATTTTACGAAAATTTTCCCAAAACAACGAAATACTTACGTTTTGTACAAGATAATCCGGTGAAAGCAAGCGTAAAGAAAGGTCACATTATTTTTTAATTCAGACTATTAACAGTTTTAGTCACAATTCTGCGATAAAAAAAACTATTTACCTATATTTTGTTAACATATCTATCTATTAAGCTTATGTACCGTAATTCAAAGCCTATTATTTGAGAATAGAAACCCTGTTTTTCGTGTGACGTGTCGATATTTCGTCTGTTTTACCATCCTTCCAACGGTTGATGCTGCTTTGCCGACGTCCCCCACCAGGTGCGGCACGCGCGTTGGCGCGGCAGTGCCGAGTTGTGACCATTGGCGTCTTGTTTTTCGTGGCATTCGTACGTATCTTGGAGTACTCCATCAGATACTCTGAAGTACATATTTAATGGTATAATTTAAAAAAAAAATTGTTATAACGGTGTTACCGTTCGTGTCTTCAAATATTGGTTGGTGAGTGCTTTTATATAATTATTTTAACAACGGTTGTGCTGCGACAATGGATTTAAGTTTATCATCGTCGTCATCTGACTCTGACGCAGAGGTAGAAGTACCTCCAGCCGTCGAGTTACCCGCAGCGTCTCGCAAAAGACAAGCGGAGGTAAAAATGGCGGCACCAGTGCCGAAAAAGCGTCGTTATAGCGATGCTATCCGGTTGCTATCCGAGCAAGTAAGCGAAATTAAAAATTTAATCGGAAATACTTTTCAACCTATTCACAATTCTAGTCCGAATAGTGTAGAACTAAATGCGGATGTGAGCCGTGAATTATATTCCTATAACGATGAGCACGAGGCACCATATGCCCCTGCGCAAGAGGCGATACCGGGGCCATCAGCCGCCATTGATATACCATTTACTACGACATTAAAGGAACCGGCCGTGCCTGATGCTTTACCGGCCCATGTCGAAATTATAAAATCCTTACAGCATTTTAACTCTGAGCATTGGTCGAATGTGCGTTATTCAGAAGTTCAAAAATTATACTGTTCTCGCCCTGGCTATACTGATTTAGATTCTAATGATGAAATCAAGCCTTATGATAAGTATAACAACCTCTCGCTGACCGAGCGGGGTTTCGCTGCGATAACGCAAGCGCTTATAAAACAAAAAGAGGCTGCACAGCGTGGCTTCGAGGAATTGATTTTATGGGCCTCTAATAATGAGTTAAACCCCCAGTCCTTACATCGAAAAATTTCTGAATTATTTATCGAGGGTAGTTTTCAAAAAAATTCTAACGATCTTTTGCAATTAGCTTGTGGCCATCGGGCCGATGTTATTCAGCAACGACGAGACAGTATTCTGCGTTCAGTTAAAGATAAATTTAAGGATTCTTTAAGACGTATTCCCCCTAGCTGTGAACATCTCTTCCAAAAAGATGCTTTTTCGTCTGCAATAGAGAAAAACGGTGGTGTTTCTAAAACATTCTGGCCGCTCAAAGCGCCAAATCAGTTCAAACCGGTTGCGCAAACTGGTAGTAATTACAAAGTACCTGCGCAAGGTGCCCAAAATTATCCTTACCTATTTAATAACAAATACTATGGGCCACAGCCTGCGCAAGGCTCTCATTATCCACCCAATAGTCAGGGGCGCGACAACTTTCGCCCCCAGAGACGATCAAACCAAGATAACCGAACCAGGCCAAATCGGTATCAAGGACATGATAACTTTCAATCCCATGCTAAAGGACATGGAAAAACGCAGGCCCAGTCCTCGGCCCGCCGAGAATATCACCAGAAAAGACGATCATGACTCGACCACGTTTCTGGCGGGCAGACTTCAACATTATCTACCGCAGTGGCAAAATCTGAAAGCCCCGCCTTTTATATTAAAAATTATTCAAGGACTGAAAATTCCGTTTTGTCGCAAACCCCCACTGTACCATCCCGACCTAAGTCGATTTCAAACTCCGTATTCCGTGCAGATGAAAAACGAAATAAGGCATATGCTAGATATGAAAGTTCTAGAGCCGGTGAGAAATTTGGATCCCAGTTTCATTTCGCCGATGTTTTTAACGCCCAAGAGCGACGGGTCCGCGAGACCAATATTCAACTTAAAAATGTTGAACCGTTATGTAAAAGTCGACAAGTTTCGGTTAATAAATGTGCAGAAATTACCAAATTTCCTACAACCAAACGACTGGCTTGTAAAAATAGATTTGTCAAATGCCTTTTTCCACCTGCCCATCCAGGAATCCCATCGCAGATTCCTGAGACTGATTTTCAACGGACAACTGCTACAAATGACGTGCCTGCCGTTTGGCCTTGCATGTTCACCCAAAATGTTTGCGTCCCTAACAAATTGGATTGCCCAAATATTCAGGGAAAAAGGATACCGCATAGTGGTCTATTTGGACGATTTTATAATCGTAAACCAGAATCGTCAGGCTTTAAAATATCAGGCTCAGGAAGTATTGCTAACCCTAGAGAAATTAGGCTGGCACGTGAACATACGGAAGTAGATAACATCGCCTCAGACTGCCCTAGAATTTATTGGGATTTGGTGGGATCCACACCGAAACTTAAAAGCCCTGCCAGCCCAAAAAAGCGATGGGCTACTTGCAAAAATAAACCTTGTTCTGAGTAGAGGAAAAGCAAATCTGAAGGAAATTCAGAGCATTATCGGTTCGGTAAATTTTGCGAGCTTCCCCATACCACGGGGCCGTTTGAACCATCGGGCTCTTCTAAACCATTGCCAAAACCTGCTCCATCAGAACCCTCGTTACCGCTATCCAATACCTGCAATAGCTTTGCAGGAGTTAAAATGGTGGGTGGTAAACCTACGACAGGCTTCGAAGATTTTTCATCCCCCTGTGTGTCATTACTTAGTAACCGATGCATCCGAAAAGGCGTGGGGTGCACAAATAGACAATCAGCAACTGTCGGGCCAGTGGTCAACGAGGGAATCGAAACTACATTCCAATCAAAGAGAAATGTTAGCAGAACTCTACTCTTTAGAAAATCTCGCTCCACACCTACGGGATTCATCCCTTCTCATACAGAGCGACAACAAAACAGTGGTCTCATTCCTCAGAAACGAGGGGGGAACGAAATCCCAAGCTCTGGGGGAAATAACCTACAAAATTATAAATCTCCTTGATCTTTACAATATTTACATAGAAATCCATCACATACCAGGTCGCTTCAATTGCGAAGCCGATCGGCTCTCGCGACTAGCTCCACTTCCAGAATGGCATCTACTTCCTTCCATAACCAAAATAATATTTTCCAAATGGGGCGAGCCAGTAATCGACCTATTCGCTTCCGCACAAGCTCATGTAGTGGCCAAGTATGGAACCTTGGATGTGACAGATCAAGAAGCTTACCTTTTCGACGCTCTAAGTCAGCCTTGGAATTATACCCTGGCATGGGTCTTCCCACCTCCATTTTTAATGCCAAGAGTGCTAACACACCTCAACTCAGCGAGAGGAACGTTTTTAGTAGTAGCTCCCAGATGGCACAAAGTTTTCTGGAGACCAGACCTCAAAAACCGAGCCATAGCTCCCCCGTTTACGATTCGAAATGTACACAATGTAATGCTGGACACAACAACGGGGCGTCCACCTCCCAATGCCCAGGACTTAGTCCTAGAAGTCTGGAAGTGTGGGGGTGGGAAAGGTGTTTAGACACGTGGTCTCGAGAACAAAAAGACCTCCTAAGATCTAGTTGGCGAGATTCTTCCCTCAAAACTTATAAGCCAGCATGGCAAAAGTGGCTCACGTGGTCACAAGTTAATAGAGTCAACCCAACTTACCCGACAGGATCAGATCTCGCCAGATTTTTAATTGACTTACTCCAGGTGTATAACCTATCTTATTCTACGATTTTGACTTATAAGTCAGCTGTTGTAACGTTATGTAACCCAAACATGGATACGAATTTAAGCTCTCATACTCTAGTAAAGCATGCACTGAAAGCTATATCTCTAAAAAATCCAAAGTGTAATAAAACTCCAATCTGGGATGTAGATATTTTATTAAGATTCCTGCAAAATACTCATACAGATAAGACTAGTCTTTATGAATGCTCAGCTAGAGCAGCTGTCCTCCTGCTACTATGCTCAGGGCGTCGCATACACGACCTGACATTGTTGTCTGTTAAACCAGAAAATTGCATATTTTTTAATGATATGATCGTTCTGTGGCCTAAATTCGGTTCAAAGACTGATTCTAGTACAAATCGTCAATCCGGATGGCGTTTGAGCCCGAATACAGAAAGAGCATTAGACGTGGTTTACTGGACGAAGAGAGTAATCCAACTATCAGAAACTCGAAGAGCAGCATGCCAAGATGACTCCCTTTTTCTAACAATTTCGGGTCCACCTAAAGCTGCATCGAAAACTGTAGTGGCTAATTGGATAAAGAAGGTATTGTTACGAGCTGGCATAAAAGCAAGTCCAGAAGTGTCCGCCCGGCCGTAGCCTCTAAGAGCTGGTCGGAGAGCTGCTCGGTGGAAGATATACTAGCGCGTGGTAACTGGCGGTCAGAAAACACCTTCAGAAAATTTTACTGTCGAGAAATTAGGCCGAGCAATCCGTCTTCAACTATTTCTAATCTTGGTTTCACACCTGCTTGAAAGATAAAATATTGCCCTAATTGGTTTATACATAACTAGCTCACTACCAGTGATTAATTTTCTCGTTAATTTTTCTTTCATAATATATACTATTCTGATAAATAATGGATTTGTAATTTTTTATTTTCGGTTCAAACAAACCGCGAATAGTCTGATTTTAATTAAATATTTTAATAAATATCCAATAATATAAGTATGTAATAACCTCCTATGGATATATTTGCAATAATGTTTGTATATTGTTGATTAATAATAACAATGACGAACTCATCTTTCACTATTGTTATGTGTAATCAGTACTGAATAAACATTATTTTCCTCTTTATCTTTTTGTACTATTTACTTACCCGCAGCTCCTAAAGATTGTGTATAGACCATTCATTTTATTTAAATTGAAGGTTTACACTGCACACACATTTAAATCACATTGACGTCTGGCCCACCAGGCGATAACAAACACATCTCAAATAATAGGCTTCGAATTAGTACATACGAGTAAGCTTAATAGTTGCGTTTTACACTTAAATAAAACGCATATTAAGCGATTACCTAATTCGAAGCCTATGCTTTGTATTCCTGCCTGGTGATACATTAGTGCACAATTACCTCGCTTCGCAAGTACATTGTGCCGTAATTATTTGAGACTCAATGGTCACAACTCGGCACTGCCGCGCCAACGCGCGTGCCGCACCTGGTGGGGGACGTCGGCAAAGCAGCATCAACCGTTGGAAGGATGGTAAAACAGACGAAATATCGACACGTCACACGAAAAACAGGGTTGCTATTCTCAAATAATAGGCTTTGAATTAGGTAATCGCTTAATATGCGTTTTATTTTAGTGTAAAACGCAGCTATAAATTCCACTTTTTGGTTGCGACCGGGTTCATAGTGTAGGTACCTATTATATAACAACGACTTTAAGTACTGATTAGAACTGATGTACATTATGAAATGCAATAAATGATTTGAATTGAATTGATCATATTTTCACTGTATTAAATTTCGGTGTATTGAGCTTTGACACATTATTTGCAAAACTTACCGTCTCCCGGGCGGCGTTTTGCATCTTGTCCAGTATCTCCACTTTCTCCTCCATGCCGTAGAGATTGGGAATGTCTCCTGTGTTCAGCAACATGTTGATATCTTCCACCATTCCCTCGTACATTATCTGCAGATGAAAGTTATAAATCTTCAGTAGTCACGTGGTGAATCTCAAATTCAGGATATCGGTTCAATCCAGGGCCCAAATGAAAAATTACCTTCAGAAGTGTTTTTCTTAATTTATTTACTTTCAGAAGGTTTGTTTTATTCTTCATCTAGGCACGTTCCCGGTTTCATCCTCAGCTGTGCTACTTTTCCACTTTTTCGTCATTTGTCACCCAATGTAGCCAGACCATGCGAAGTGGAGAAGAAATAGCACGAGAACTTTGTCCTTATTCCTTTACTCGCCTTTTACGACATCCACAGAAAGAGATGCAGTCGTCCTATTCTAGGCCGTGCTCAAAAATTAACTTTTTATGTATCAGATGTAGTCCCGTAACACACCATTTCTTTTGTTTTTAATATGTCATGTTTGATAATTTTTTTACCTAGGCCTAGGCCTAGCAACTCTTTAACATTCGAACGAAACCTGATAGCTACTTAGTTACCTGGTTATCAGCGAAGAGGAACACCAGCGGCTTGCCGATGATACCGGCCTTCATCAGCATCTTACGGATGTCGTCTCGCCACTCATTCTGACCGTACACGCGCGATATCTCGATCTGTATAAGCAAAAATCTTATTTATTCTGAGCTCCTGGTAGGGTCGCCATGTGTATCGGGAGACTCGACATGAAGATTAATAGAAAGTCGTGTTGTCTTCAAATTTTAACCTAGATTCTTTTGGTAGCAGCATAATCCGCGTGAAGACCAACATCACGCTGAGGGTCGTGAAGCTGGAGTCGCGCCACAGTGTGAACTTTACGTCCTTCGTGGTGCGAGTCCCGACGGAGAAGCTGGCGACCTTCATGGAAGCTAACTTCTGGCCGAAGGGTGTTGTGTATCGTCGCTTTCGCGGAACGCTACCCGACACTCCGATGACGCGCAACACGTCGCAGCCTCAACGAGTGCCATAGTTTAAGTTATATAATATATATATATTTAGGTTAAGGTATATATTGATATGGGCCTAGATGTTTATTTTTATAAAATCTTTTGTTGCCTGAAATAAAACAATAAATATTTTTTTATTGACCTTTATTGTCCCACTGCTGGGCAAAGGTCTCCCCCATATCCTACCAAATAAAAAAAATCAAAATTAAAAATAACAGCATATTGACAACCGAACCGAAGGTCTCATAACACGTTTTGAGAAAAAAGGCACAGAATTAATATAAGTATTACATACAGAACGGAATCTCCTAAGGTCCCGCGCAATATGCGTCCCCGTTCCCCGTCCCCGCACCTTTACCCCGTTCTCACCTTGTCAAGGCGGCTGCAGGTTATATTAATTCTGTGACCCTGTATTCTACCGTCCTCACCTGTATGACGTTCATCTCGAGAATGCTTGCAGCCAGTTTGACCGCGCTGCTGCGGCCGCTGCCCCCCACTCCGACTAGCAGCAGATTACCTGAAACACGAAATTATGGTCTTCTTCTTCTTATCGTGTGTGTTAGTGACTAACACTAGTGTCAGAGTTTTTAAACCGCCTTAAAGGCCTCTGACATGGTTTTAGGTAACGACCAATGTCAAAGACAGTGACCGGGACCGACGGCTTAGCGTGCCTTCCGAAGCACGGATCATCTTACTTATCAGACAATCAGGTGATCAGCCTGCAATGTCCTAAACAAACTAGGACAACAACACAAAGTCGTTGCCCCCGCTGGGAATCGAACCCGCGACCTCCGGGTGTGAGCCAAACGCTCCAACCATTACACCACGGAGGCAGTTCTTCAGGAGGGGTTCACGGAGGAAATTATGGTACAGAATGAATATAAGTATTTCATTCAAAACGGAATCTCGTCCACGTCCGGGGTCGTTCACTTGCGCAAGCGCTAATAATGCGTACTCCCACCGGGCCAGCGAGCTACTGAACCCCTAGATTCAGTCTTGACTAAACGCAGCAGGAGGTCGCCGGCCTACTGATACTGATTTTTATTTTATTGTAAATAAATTACAAGGACTCCCACTGAATTAGTCCCGTCGAAAGTTGAACAGGTAAAAAAGGTACTGCCAATCTGACAGGTATAACAAACATAGACAAAATATGTGAATAAGCAACTTTCCTGGGTCAAAAATAAATTATTTGGCACTGTTAAAAGAATAAAATGTCACAAAATAATGTCACTTGTCATTGATCATATCCATTTTCAACGTGATATAAGATTTAATAATACGGAAAAACTGATAATAAGAGCGCTATTTGACTCTAAGAAACTATGACGTCATTCGTTTTTATTTCATACCAATCCCATAGAAAATGTTTGTTTTGACGTTTAGAAAAAAGTGTCTGATTTGATTTGTTGGAAACTTCTTTATTGGCTGCCGGCGCTGGTATAACAAGATCTTTGTCTGTGTCACTTTCGCCCTTAGCTTGAGTCGCTCGCTTGCTCGTGTTTTGGTTACAGGAAATTTAACGAGCCTAACCAACACTTCACGGCAAATTTTGAGTGTTGGCGCCGACAGTCGGTGTTTTAAATCTTGGCTGCCGGCAGTATAACCGCCGGTTCCCAATAGTGATATTTTTAGGAGCCGGCGCCGGCAGCGGAGGCACTCTGATGTTTAATGGACAAGTACCAACACTACCAACCGTTGTCTTGCAACAGCACCCGCGTGGACCGGGAGATGTGGTCGAGCGCATATCGGAACATGACCAGCGCCATCGGAGACGACGACACCACGTTGTACTCCTCCAGGTAGTAGTCCATCTTGACCGCCATGTCATCCAGATCTGCCACCTGAAGTTGGACAATACTGTAAATAACAAATAGTTCGCCCCGACTGTGTCTTGTGGCAAGTGCTGTCATACCACTAACGTTTTTTTTTTTGCCGTTTTTTTGCTTGATATTAATAATGGCAATAGGTAGATTCTTAAAATATTTACAGAATGTTCAGTTCTACTATAGTCACTTTTAAAACTTTAATTATAATAAAACTAGCTGATCCGGCGAACTTCGTACCGCCTCAAAATTAAATAATGTGTCAAAGTTCGTAATTTTCTTTGCATAAACCTCACGGAGCCCGAGACCTTTCCAACGAATGCAAAACCGTGGAAATCGGTTCGTGCGTTCTGGAGTTATAGCGCCAGGAAGGAAAACCCGACTTATTTTTATATAGTAGATAAAATAAATATTTATCTTCCATACAAAATACGCGATTTTACTCGCGAACCCCATCACTCTGTAACTCCTTGTACGATTTGAATCATGTTTGAACTCAAAAATTCTATTGGCCACTTCTAAATTTCATGACGCTTCGATCAAAACTACTCGACTTATCGTCAAAAAAAACATTCATACGTACGTACGCCGGATTGATCAATTGGGTACTTTCCTAAGTCAAAAATAAATTATTTTGTACTAATAGAAAAATAAAGCGTCGCAAAATTATGTCACTTGTCTTTGAACATATATATTTTAACGTTATTTTAAATTTATAATTGTAGAAAAACTAATAATAAGAGCGCTATTTGACTTCAAAAATCTATGACGTCATCTGCCTGTATTTCATACAAAATCCCATAGAAACTGTTTGTTTTGACGTTTAGATAAAAGTTGCTGATTTGACTTGTTGGAAAATAGCGTATTAGTCTCGGAGACCTTCGCTCGCTTTGCTCGCTCGTTCCAATTATTTTAACTGCCCTTTAATCGTCTGTCGTATATAACCTTAACCGTTACTACTTGCAGAACCGTACAATCGTTTCTAGACGAATCAAATCATTATCATGATTGACCCTGGATACTACCCTGTAGTATATTGTCAATCAATAAAGTTTTTATAAATAAACAAAATACATCGCTCTCTGGCAAGACAAGTCACCTGGTCATATATCTTGGGGTCCGCATCAGGCTCCATGTAGTTCCCGAAGAAGATGTTGGCAGCGTGGTTCCTGTTCAGCTTCTCGCCCTCGGGCACGTAGCCCGTCTCCGTCAGCACTTGGTCCATGTGTACGCGGAAGTTGTTGTACACCGCTTTGTACACCAACTCGAATAGCTTTTGCCTGCACAAAAGTAGTAATATTTGATCCGTTTTAGGGTTCTATACAATCTGTCTTTATAATGAGAGGGATCACAGTGGTCGTATACTGGTCAAAGATAATTTGAAATTAAAGCTACACTGAAACCATTTCGACTCGATAAGAAGAAGGGTGAAAACGGGACCGAATTACTAAGACTCCGGTTTAGGGGGTACATACATACATACATACTATCACGTCTTTATCCCTAATGGGGCAGACAGAGCATTTTGGGTCTTGCGGCTCTATGCAGAGCCTAGGGCCGCAAGACTCAAAAGCCACTTTTAGCGTCATGGTGGGCGAGAAGATGGAAAAGCAATCAATACAGTGACAGGTTGCTAGCCGCATCGCCTGTTAAAATGATTCGCATTTTTGCCCATTCCCTCGATCGGCTTTTACGATCTGCGCGGGAAGGGAAGCAGCTGGTACATTCTAAGTTTTTTCTTTTCTCCCAGACCAGCATGGGAGTTTAACGGTAAGTACAATATAACCCAAATGTTTGATTTTACAATTCATGGACCCATGCATGATAAGACTCAGGTGTCCGCTTGTCTGTCACCGGGCTGTATGTCATGAACCGGGCTAGCTAGACAGTTTAAATTTTTACAGATGTATTTCTGTTGCCGCCGTAACAACAAATACTAAAAGCAGAATAAAAAATATTTAAGAGTAGCTCTCATACAACAAACGTGTTTTTTTTATAGATAATGGTAAAAATCGGAACTCAAAGGGTTCCCCTTTGAGTTCCGATTTTTAAAATATCGCAATTTCAAAATAATGTCAAGTTGTAGATTCAGTATCTACCAAATGTTAATTGAAAATTAGTTAGTTAAAATCTTTATTGCACCAAAACAAAAAGTCACAGAGTAATCTATACATATAATAAAACAGTAAAAAAAGTGTCTCTGTACATTAAATATATTTCCAAAAAAAATATTGGGGGCGATGCAGACATAGTAATAGAGTAAGAATTTAAAAAAAAATGTTTGTCTGTTTGTCTGCTTGTCTGTATGTCTGTTTGTGTTTGTACACGCTAATCTCCTGAAATACTGGACGGATTCGAATGAAACTTTTTTTGTTATATAGCCATTAAGCCTGGGCAACATATAGGGTATATGTGATTTTGGAAAATGAAACGCCTGATGCAGAACCATAATGGTCCAGCTAAACTATAACAGATATAAAAATGACGCCTTAGTAAAAGTTGTTCAGCCTGATGAGCATTTTCCAGAGACACGCGAACGAAGTCGCGGGCTTCAGCTAGTAGGTACATAAAAAAGATGTCACAAATTATGACATTTGTGAGTAAACAATCCTTTAATATGGACCCGCGCCACGCTCAAGCCAGACTTTTTTGTCTTTAAGGTAGTCAGCGGTCCTATAATAAGCCTTTTCACAGTATACTTTCTATAATTACGCTTAAAAAAAATATCTGGCATATCAAAGACAGACTCAAAGATTCAAATGTCTATTTAGTAATTAGACCTTTATAGGGAATTTTATTCCCGTCACTAAACATGATCAGACTTCCGATGGGCAGCAGCGTCGGAAGTACGATAGTGACTCCCACTGCGCTCGCCAACCCGCCTGCCAAGCGTGGCGAGTATGGCAATATCCCCTAATGGATAGAAAAAAAAATGACCAGGCCCCCAGTACCCGGCAGCCCCGCTATTCCTGACTCCGGTAGCGGTCATGGTAACGGCTGGGCAGCGGGTGCTATAATTTACATTACGTAAAGTGTATATTAAAACATAATTTATTTTTTAAGAAAACTTACTAAAAACATCACTTCGAAAAAGAAAGAAAAAAGCTACTATAGCTATAAATAAATAAAAGCTAAGCAAAGTCACTTGAGAAATCCTACCTGTCACTCTCATCGACGAGGCGGTCGCAGAACACGCGGTAGGTCTCGTGTATCCACAGCACGACCATCTTGTTGAGCTCCTTCATGTGCGTCGAGGGCACGAGCAGCACTCCCTTGATGACCCTGGCGAAGTCGCGCAGGTTGAACAGGTAGTGGCACTTGCTGGGCGTGGGCAGAAACTGCAGCGTCACCGCCTTGTACACCTCCATGGTCGCTGACACTACGCACTGTTTGAAGAAAATTGTGTAAAAAACCAAAAGAAATAAAAACAATGTTTTTTATATATATACTTTTGTAATGCTATATTATATACTTTGTAATTCTTTGAATTTAAATTGAATTTTATTATCTACAAAGCTCAAATAGAACGTTGATGCCTAGTGTTATATTATATTGTATACTTCAAGCAATTAAAAACATTTCCTGTGTTGTGCATTTTTAATTGTGGAACCCCGAAGAGCATCCCTAATAGAAAAGAAGAAGAGTAAACCCTTTTTAGCCCACCTTGCCTGACTTCTGCAACGTGTCAAAGAAGCCCTTGGCCAAATGCCAGTCCATGATAGTGCAGAAGATCTTGTTGAGCGTGTTGTCCACAAAATAATCCAATGTGATAAGGATCATGTGCCGCGTTAGATGAAAGGAAATAGAGAGAAGTAGAGACTAAACCCTTTTAGCCCACCTTGCCTGACCTCTGCAACGTGTCAAAGAAGCCCTTGGCCAAATGCCAGTCCATGATAGTGTAGAAGATCTTGCTCAGCGTGTTGTCTTCGAAAGTATCTAGCGTGATGTGGATCTTGTGTCGCGTCAGACGAGAGGAAATAGAGAGAAGTAGAGAGTAAACCCTTTTAGCCCACCTTGCCTGCCCTCTGCAGAGTGTCAGTGAAGCCCTTGGCCAAATGCCAGTCCATGATTGTGCAGAAGATCTTGCTCAGCGTGTTGTTCTCGAAGGAATCCAGCGTGATGAAGATCATGTGGCGCGTCAGACCAGAGGAAATAGAGAGAAGTAGAGAGTAAACCCTTTTAGCCCACCTTGCCTGCCCTCTGCAGAGTGTCAGTGAAGCCCTTGGCCAAATGCCAGTCCATGATTGTGCAGAAGATCTTGCTCAGCGTGTTGTCCTCGAAGGAATCCAGCGTGATGAAGATCATGTGGCGCGTCAGACCAGAGGAAATAGAGAGAAGTAGAGAGTAAACCCTTTTAGCCCACCTTGCCTGCCCTCTGAAGAGTGTCAGTGAAGCCCTTGGCCAAATGCCAGTCCATGATGGTGCAGAAGATCTTGTTCAGCGTGTTGTCCTCAAAAGAGTCCAGCGTGATGAGGATCATGTGCCGCGTCAGGCGAGACGTGATCAAGTTGGAGCCGCCGCCGGGTGGAAGCATCGCCGATACGAACAGCTGGTTGTATAGAAAGAGGATTTTAACAAGAAGTTAATAAAAAAACTAAAACGAGACTGCGTGGACCTTTATAAATGAAGACAACAACTATAAACTCGCTCATCCGAGCATGTCAGCGTTCGGACATATAAAAATACGTTTTTGATACTCAACGCGTATGGCACCAAAAATCCACATTTTTTTTAACACAAAGTGGCCTGCATCTTCGGTTTCATACATATAGCATATAATTATCATCAGTTTTAAGGAACTAAGGTAAAAAGAGATTAAATTACACATTTATGCAATCGCAAAGTTGAGTTAATAGGCATGACAAATGAAAAAATATTTTTGGTCCATCGGTTAAATTATTATAAACGTATTTATTTGTATAACGTGCATGTATTTTTCTTTTCTCTGGGAAACAAAAAATGACAAAGAACAACGCATTTAAATTTCGAATAAAGTCTAAGTCTCTTGACTAGATACGATTTTTACTTAGCGTGACATTGCAAGCCCCCACTACGGAACTTTGATGCTCCGTTTCTTTGAGTTTTTTTTTCTTTTTTAGTAAACTGTAAAATATGGGTCTATTATTTTTGGACAATCTATAAGACGGACACCCCTAATCTTAGAAAAAAAGTATGTAAGCCGGACTCACAACATCTACGACTTCCTGGCGCACCATCTCCTTCAGGTCGTACCAGTGTCCGTGGTCGATCCACTGCCGGAGCAGCTCCAGGGGCGGCTGCGCCGCATACACCTCCTTCTGAGGCATGCTCAAGTCGTCCACGAAGAGAACACACTGTCAATACGGTATTTCAATCAATCATTATTCATATCAATAAGCAATTAATACAAAACCGAAAATAAATTGTTTTTTTTAATCCGCCTAAAAATAAGCAAGTTTTAAGCTTTTAAAATCTGATGAAGGGGAAACTGATAAGTAACAGAAAAATGATGCACGTTTAAGGTCCCACTTTACTTCATA
Source organism: Acrobasis consociella (assembly GCA_963555685.1). Lineage (NCBI taxonomy): Eukaryota > Metazoa > Arthropoda > Insecta > Lepidoptera > Pyralidae > Acrobasis > Acrobasis consociella. Next base: position 1,540,563 of record OY743115.1, read on the forward strand.
GCAATATTTCAAATGCCAATTGCTATATTGAATAACCAATTTTCTAGCTGTTTTCAAGAGATTTATTTAAAGGTGGACTCATCCCATGTAGGGATCTCTTTCAGGCAACCTGCGATAGATTGAGAGGATATTTACTCCTTTTTATCACTTCTAAATTATTACCTTTTTACCCATAGATGGTCCGAATACACCTTTTCTTCTTCTGTCCACTTTCGACATTATAATATCTTGGGTCTGAAATCAAAATCTCACGTTTAGACTACTTTTTGTAATGTACCTATAAACGAACTGCAGAGATGCAAATAAATTCACGGAAATAGTTTACAGGGACCATACGAGATGGCGCTAAGCGATGACACAACCTACATCTCGATATCAGAGTTCCTGGGATTGATAGCATATCTAAAACCTCGACAGTACAGATAGAGCCGCATTTTTCTTAAAAAAAAAAGATCTTTCCACCAGGCCTGGTGGAAAGATCGTGGCGGTCGATCATACTAAGTCGCTCCCGTATCGTAACGATTTTAGATTTAGCTAGCTGGTGCCCGCGACTTCGTCTGCGCAGTATCTTTATAAATTGTATCCTGTGTTATTCTAATGTATAAGCTACAAGCATATCTTATACCTTTAAACGAGCAATTCTTGTATGTATGTATGTATATATATATATTTATTTATAAATTTCTGTGATCTCGAAAACGGCTCTAACGATTTCGCAGAAAATTTGTATATGGGGGTTTTCGGGGGTAAACAATCGATCTAAATTAGTTTTATGTTTGGGAAAACGCGTGTTTTCGAGTTTTCATGCGTTTTTCTTTCCACGCAGAATATGGTCGCTAATTTCGTCGCGCCGCGACCGCCTTGATTTAGCTGAGTGGTTAAGGATAGCGACCGCTAGAAAGAGTGTTACGGGTTCGAATCCCACTCGGTGACTTACTTTTGTTTTTTTTTTTTATGTTTAAGTTTATTTTATTTTTTTTGCATTGTTTTTAGACAAGTTTAAAAAAATTATTTAATGTTTGAGATGTAACCGAGCAAAGCTCGGTCGCCCAGGTACTTATTATAAAGTTTCATTAAAATCCATTCAGTAGTTTTTACGAGAAAGAGTAACAAACATCCATACTTACAAACCTTCGCGTTTATAATATTAGTAAGATTTTTTGGTTTAAAGAGATAGAAAAAAGAAAGAGATGAAGGGGAGAGCCGCGAAAGCCGGTGTAGATATGCTGATGTTTTTTATTTGAAAGTTGACTTGATCGGATATATTTTTAGCTATATTTCGAACAAAAAGTTTATTGATAAATTACCTGATTAGCAGTGGTCCTAGCGGAGAAGTTGATGGTATTGGTGATGTAGCGCTCTTTAGGCAGTGACAGCAAGAAGTTGAGCACCAAGGAGGACTTGCCCGTGCCGGTGGGGCCCACCAGCAGGATGGGGATCTTGGACTTCACCATCTTGGAGACAAAGTAGCGCAGGCAGGCGTTCTCGTTCGTCAGGATGATCAGGTCGTTCACCTGGGAAGTTGATGATATACTGAGATTATTATGTTTTAGTCGTTTCAATGAATCCATGTTGAAGAAACGTTCGAAAATCTTACCTTATTTTCTTCCAAAATACCTTTAAATAAGTGTTTTTTCCATTTCACCTTGCAAGATTGACCTCAATTTAGTCAGCACATTTCTGAACGGAACTCCATTGTGACGTTAACGCTGACAGGTGTCACTGTCTTCATAGCGTTTGTAAAATTTTACCGCCATGTACGTAAAATTTTTTCTTCCAACATTTTAATACTTAAAAAGTGGTAAAAACTTATATTTTAGTGTTATTTTTACTTTATTGCTATGTATTGCAATAAAGGAAGTTGTTATTTGTGATGTCAAGTGCAAAATTATAACATGTGGTTCATAAAACGTACCTATGCTAACTACTGCTCGGCAATGAGAGTAGTTCTGCTCTTATACCAGTTACTGTTGTGAATCCTGTTCTTATCTTCGAAAGACAAGAAGGATCACTGCAATTCGACATCCGATATTATCGCTGTAAGTACGTAAAATAACCCTTTTCGGACCATTGACATACATGAGTACATACAGCCAGGTACCCATCTAACTACTTATTCTGCTATTTACCAGCTAGTTCCATAATGGCCAACACACGCCTACCCATACTATACGTATAAAGTATAGTAAAAGTTATATTATTAGCATGAGAATTTTGTTATGCTAAACTTGTGCTAGTACTCACTGTACCAAGTCAATACCTGTTGTGTTCGGAAGCAGTTATAATCACCAAGACGTTTTAGGCACATAGGTGATTGAATTTATGAATAGTATGTTCTTCAAAGAATATATTGAGATTTCTGTGTTGAAAACACAAAAGGAACGGTTGTTATAACATGAATATTTTTTTATTGCATGAGGTGACAGATAACTATTATTATCAATTCATGAATTGAAGTAGATTAAATAAATATTATTAGTACACTTGTGAAGAAGTGTTTAAAAAATACTAGTTACTACAGCGTAGTGTAACATCGGTAAGTTTTGCTAAAGGCAAATTGAGTTAATAACTTATTTGTTACAAACTTGTTTGAAAAACGTGGAGAATATCCCTTTTGAACTAAAAGGCACTAATTAATTAGCCTGTCAATGCAAAACATGAAAATTTATGTACATACATATTGTATTAAGTAGTTTGTACTATACAGAATGCCGTAGGAAGTTTTACCTTTGAGATACATTTTAGAGTTGAGGACTCGGATTACAAGAGATATTAGATATTCTTACTAACGTACATGATTATTATGTATATAATATTCTCTATGTTAGTAAAATATCATACTGACAGAAAATACAATAATAAGTAACACATACTTAATATATTAAATTTAATCTAAAAATAATCTTTCAAAGCCTTGGAATGAAGATCACCTCTACGAGTTAAGCCAAGATAAGTTTAGTGGCCATGCTTATAGATGTCCGTTTCTACACTGTACTGACATACTACTATGCTTACCTAAATAAAGCTATGTGTAATTGCTGGAAATATTTTAATTGGCCTGTACCTTGTAGAATGATAGGTGTGTCAAGGAACATTAAAACTGGTGAACACAGAGGTGCTTCATTACATCCTGAGACCTAAAAGGTTGAAAACCCAACCCCCCTGTAATGTTAAAATTATCTATTTGTGGGATCATGGGTCCTTACAAAGAAATTAAGTCAGCTTCTATGCTGCTGGCTGCCTTTTGTCTTAAGGCTTTAATAGTGAGTACTTAAGACTCCATTATACAGTAAGGCCAGATCCCTATTTTATGGCCAATTTATTCAAGTTTTAATTTTACATAATATTCTGAAGTTATTGCTTTATTGTAGCCTTGTGTACAACATTTGGATACACAGACCAGATCAGATACCTCGCTTGGATTTATCGTAGTAGCTTACTTCACATTTTATTGACAGACATGTTTAGGTACTTTTATTCCAAAAGTATGTTAAATTTGTCCTAATAGACTACATAAACACAAATTGTTGTAGCAATTCACAGTATGTATACAGGTATACCGTTAAGTCTTATATAACCAAATAAAAAACTAAATTTAAAAAAAGAAAACAAGAACAAAAAATATATCTGGTTTTCGACAATGCTGATAAGATTCGGAGGTAACAATAACTAACCAATTAGACCTAACACTATCTCTAGTATGTGTAATGTGTATAGTAATATTCGTTTGAAATATAATTTAAATAAGCAAGTGCCTAACTTATAAATATATCATAATATATTATTAAAGGACATTATTGAACATCATAATGACAAGTAAGTAACTCAATGTGTAGGAGATACCTATATCACCCAGACATATATCAAAGCTTAACAAACTGGGTCAGCTAATTTTTTGCCTGTTGTTTCGCTTCTCGGGGAAGTGATAGGAGGTTTAATCCCAACAGATGATCAACTTATTGTCAGTATATATATATATATACCCCTCGGAGGGGTAGGTAACTATGATAATAGTTGATAGGTTACCTAACGGAATGTTAGTAACCTGACTTATTGATAAGTGCTAGAACAGCACAGTTGCAGACTGATCGGATCTAGTCTTGCTTTGCTTCCATAACCTGGTTCTGAACATGAACCTTTTAATATCGTTATGATATGAGTGTCGGCATGCATGATGGCTCCAGAATTTTTGATATGATGAGTTAACCTACAATGTGCAACCGCTGACAATATAAAGGTTCTACAGTTAAGGAATCTGTAACCATTTAATCCAACCAACTTTTAATTTGGCACAAAGAGTGACACAGCTGACGAATCTGTAATTCATTATTTTTGCCCTTGGGCATTGTAGTAGCCCCAGAATTACAGATTAACAATGATATTATTATACAGGGCTGAGACAGCCTAGAAACCGGTCACTCAGTACTGCCTTAGCATTAAATTCATTTCAAGAATGGCATAACAGTTTTGGCATATATCAGATGTTTTACTTTGAATATATATATATATATATATATATATATATATATACCTGACACCTACTTTCCTGCATTTATACTAACTCGAGGTTGTCATACGTAGAGTGGGTCTACGCATTTTTTAGAATTCGCCCAAGACATCTATATCTAAAGTTTGTCCTTTGGGTTTTTGCTGTTTGCAGTGTTAACAGAGAAACATTTATTGCACTTCGGGGTGCTGGCTACTGTCAGTCAAGGCCAATCACAGTGTCATTATATTGCTTAAATACCTCATGCCAAAGGTAAAGCAATTAATTGCCAATGTATAAGGAGATAATTTGTACAAATGTATTTTGGTACAACAAAGCAAATTTACTATTTTGACATAGCAAAATGATTTACTGAGTGTTTACCAAAATTTGCGCCGATTATTTTAAGACGCACCACTCTGGTTCTGGCAAGGAAAATGTTGAGATGTGAATCCAACTCAACTCAATAAATCTGCTGACCAACACCAAATATTCTATAATGGAGTATAATGCAGTGTGTTGTTAATTTAATTGAGAAATCGCTATCGATCCTTGATTTCATTTATCACATTTAATTTACAGAAAAATTAAAAAAATAAAAAATAAAATAAGAGCAACAAAGGTTGAGCGTTGACAATTGTGTCAACATTCATTAGTATACTTACCTACAATCAAAGTCTTTCATTCTTCTTAAACCCTCTAAATTTAAGGGACGAAGAAAGGGGGGAGGGAAGAATGCTGTACATACCTGTCAACTGGGACACAGATCTAATCCCATTGTATTTATTGTTTTAATCCAGTTCTAGTCTACGCAACAATGGATATTTCCAGAGAATAATTCGAGCCTGATACAGGATATTAATAATCATCTTAAGATGGTATATTTATGCAAGAATTACATAACTAAGTTTCCATATTATTTTCTTGAATTAAAAAATAAGTATTTCTTAAGATAAGAGATATACTCAGTACGTGCCTTAGCTAAATACTTTTTTTTTAAATATATTTATATAATATGAACAGTACTTATGCATTTTAGATGCAAAGTTATTTATCTTATTTTGTATTTAGAAATATCAAGATTTCATCAGCCATTAACTAAGTTATCATTGTTTAACATTTGATTCTTAGCTAAAATCCTACCAGAAATAATAGATACACTTAGTATATAATGCTACTACTACTTAAGGAGAAGATTCAATTTTAATTGACTTATTTTAGGTTAAACTAAAAGAAGCTAGTACAGAAGCTTTAGTAAGGTTAAGGTATATACATTACATCAGTACTTTATACAATCCAATTAATTTGTAACTTGTATTCAGAACAGGTTATTCTGTCTTAATGATTATTAAGAAGTAAAAGGGTTACGAATTATTGACAAATTCAGCATTCAACATCATTCTGTTCCAATGAGCATCAAGAAGTAAGAACTACTTACCTACTTGATTTATTGACTATTTTTATGATATTTTGTTTGGTCAATTCATTGACTAACATTTGCAAATCATCTTAAGGATCAGACAAGATATAATTACCTCATATTATTGAGAACAGCTAGTACAAGGGACCTTGTTAAAGTATGAACGTTTGTTTTAATAATATTTTCAAACATTTGTTTTTTATTAAATTTTTGTACCTATTTATGTTCACATAGCGTTTGGGACATTTCACCAGCAGATATCAAACACGTCTTCAACATGGATTCATTGAAACGACTAAAACATAATAGAACTGTTTTGCATTACAACAAAACAGTTATTATGTGTGTCTTTCAATGAATCCATGAGTAAGGTGCTTGCTGGTGTGGATGCTAGTCGCTCGCTACTTACCGTATGAAGACTATGAAGACAGTGACACCTGTCAGCGTTAACGTCACAATGAAGTTCCGTTCAGAAATGTGCTGACTAAATTGAGGTCAATCTTGCAAGGTGAAATGGAAAAAACACTTATTTAAAGGTATTTTGGAAGAAAATAAGGTAAGATTTTCGAACGTTTCTTCAACATGGATTCATTGAAAGACACACATAATAACTGTTTTGTTGTAATGCAAAACAGTTCTATTGTCTATTTGTTTTTCTTGCCTTTACTGCACAATTGTACTCTGTGAGTCATAGGCGTCATACTTAATATTAAATTAAAAACATATCGCGAGGAAAAAGTTTTCATAATTACGTCATTTTAATAAAAATCCAAAAACTGAAGACTCATTTTTTTTATAAAAACTCTTTATAAAACTTGTCTTTATAAATGCTCTGTCTGCCCCATTAGGGATAAAGACGTGATAGTATGTATGTATGTATTTATAAAACTTGACGATATAGGTTGACGACATAACTAAAATCGCGGGTCGCACCTGGTATAGAACATCACAGGCTGAGATTTTTGTTTTGCTGTTCCTGTGTATAAGTGGCAAACACTGGTGTCAGATTTTTCAGGCTGATTAAAGGCATCTCTCATAGCTTGACGATCTTCATGCAATGATGACAGCCGGGACCAACGGCTTAAACGTGCTTTTCGAAGCACGGAGGAGCTCGAGATTTTTTTTACGCCATTTATGGTCACCCATCCAAGTGCGGGCTATGGCAGCATCCATAAAAGAAAAAGGGGGAGTATTATGGCAGCATCCATAAAGTCGTACGTGATGTCAACTAGGATATATATTTAATTAATAAGCAAATAATATATTTTGTTAATTTAGCAATAATCAAATAAATTATCCATTATCCCGTTGCCACTCCTGGCCTGTAGACGGTGATGGATCGAACCAGATCCAATGGGTTTCATTAATACCTTCGTGGTCGCTATATACCCCGACGTGATATACACACGCCATACGGGCCACGCTGGTATCGCTTTACTTGCGAAATCTCTAGTAAGGCCCCGCCGCCGGGTCACCGAGCGGGACCCGGCGGCGGGGACGGCAACCTCTGAGATGAGCTGGGCTGATCGCTCAGAGCTGAGAAGATGAATTCAAATTCAAATATATCTTTAATATCGTAGGATATTTATAATATCTTTTAATAATCATCATTGTTTTGTTGCACAATTGTTGACGTCAAATGGTTACTTATAGTTAAGTTTACTACCTAGGGTTTTATGATAAGAACTGGTTACCTTAGCATTGCCCGCCAGCGGCACTTCCTTCTCCAACTCCATCCAGGGTATCCAAGTGCCGTTATTCCTCTTGTCGTACACATAGTCGAAGACGGTGTCCTTCTCCTGGAACAGCTGGCTCTTGGTCAGCTTGAAGGACTTGGGTTTGGGGTACAATGGGTTGGCGCCTTCTAGGAGCTTGCGGAAGAACGCGTCGAATTGCTTGCGACTGTCGCCTGAGGGGTGAAACGTTGATATTGTGATTGTGGGTGGTGGTAAATACAATACAGTACGAATACTCTTTTCTTCGTCCACGTTTCACATCCACGTGGACGATGACCAAAAAGGTTAGAGATAGATTAGAAGCATTTGAGATGTGGTGCTGGAGGAGAATGAAAAAAATAAGTTGGACAGAAAAAATTACAAATGAGAAGGTACTAGAGGATTTGAGAGAGAAAAGACAAATAATACAAATTATAGAAAATAGAAGAGGGAAAATGTTCGGTCATCTACTACGCCACGATGCGTTCTTTAAAACAATAATGGAAGGAAAAATAGAAGGAAAGAGAGGAGTAGGAAAACGCAGAAGAAAATTTATAGACCAAATAAAAGAAAATTAATATATAATGAGGTTAAGAACTTAGCGGAAGGAAGAGAGACATGGAAAGCACTCCACCGACAAGAGCCCAGCTCTTAAATATAAGAAGAAGACTCTTTTCTTCCAACTAGGCTGCTTCTATTATAGCTACATATCCAGCACAAAGCGGAACTTTGCTGCCCAAGAGCGGAAAGCATATCTGAAAATCCTTTATTGCACGCTATAAATTTTTAGGGTTCCGTGCCCAAAGGGTAAAAACGGGACCCTATTACTAAGACTCCGCTGTCCGTCTGTCCGAGTCCGACTCGCACTCGGTCAGTTATTTATAGATATGGTACGAAACTTGAGTTGCGCGAGACCGACTCGCGCTTGGTTGGTAGTTTTTTTATTGCGCGACCATAGGTCTTGTAGAACTGAACGTTAGCTGTTTTGTTAAACGTATACGTAACATTGAAAAACTATCCTATGCCCTTCCTGGGTATCAAACTATATCCATATCAGATTAGATGAAATTTGATATCGAATAAGTTCAGTGGTTGAAGCGTAAAGTGGTAACAAACAAACATAAAATTAAGGGTTTTCTATGTACTTGCGCAATCCTCATTTAGACTACCTGTATAACCCAAAGGCACAGAATTAATAATAGTATTACATACAGAACGGAAACTCGCACCGTCCCCCGCAATCTGGTGTCCCCGCAACCCTTCCCCCGTTATTGTGAGGTGTAAGCGGCAGTAAATCAGGGTTATTGGTAGTCGCACGTTGACATTACGCGAGTCACTTAGGATTATTTAATTATAATGGTGAGAAACTGCGTACATTATTATTGTTTATCCACGGAAAACAATAATTAACGAAAATTTTATAGATTTACGAGTGATGAAAACAGGTAAGCAAAGCAACAAATTCTGTGGTGGCGACCCTGATTGTTTAACTCACACATTTGACATGTGCACGGACGGATTGTTTCGTTTGTAGTAGTACTAGGTATATATGCTGCTGCGTTTGTATGAAGTGCCATACCTGTGCCAAAGGTTAATAAACACTTTTAGTGTTAAGTGTGCCTATTGTTCTGTACAGTTTGTATTTGATGAGCAATAAAGATGAAATATAGCCGTGTGGTTTCCGGCAGAGTAGAATAGGGCCACTTCAAGTCCTCCCGTGGATGTCGTAGAAGGCGACTTGGGGAATACAAGCTAAACAAAGCTTATAAACATCAATGAGGGAGGACTCTCCAAACCGTATGGCAAGGAGATTGTAGGCCAAGTCCGCTGACTGCTCTGGCTAAGTATGGCTCTGGTAGTACAGAGAGAGTCGTACTCCTGCAGTGGAGACAAAAAGGCCTGATGATGAAAGACGAACCAAACAAACTCACCCGTGATGGTGGGGCAGAGCCCCCAGATGAGCGCGAACACGAACACGCACTGCAGCCACATGGTGCTGACCTGCGACTCGCCCTCCAGCATCACCGTGAACAGCCGCGTGAACGACTGCAAACAATACGCTGCATGACTACTACACAAATCAAATACTTTTTCATAAACGTTAACGGTCAGTTCAGTCTAAGCCGCGACGCGACGCGTCGTGGTGCGTACATCGAAGAAAAATAGAACTTGTTCACTACTTAAAAAGATACAAATGTCAGTATTACGTACAACGCCGCGCTGCACCGCGCTGCGCAGCGCGGCGCAGTGGACTCATAATAAAATTGGTATCTTTTTGTGCAATAAACAAGTTCTATTTTTCTTCAAAAGAGCGCACCACTTCTCAGTCTGAGCTGACCCTAAAACCAACATTGGTTGTGGTATTTGTACGTTGTTGACGTCATGCTTTTTTAAAGTCTCCCAAGGAAGGTTGGTGTCAGGCAGGCGTCAACCATATAACTTGTTGGCACAGAATTCATATTTCCACCTCTACCCCGTTCTCGCCTTGGCGACGGTGTTGAGCGGGTGGCTGCGGGCGTCTGGCAGCCTCCACAAGGCAATAACGGGAGAGGTATGCGGACGGGAGACGGGGACGCACAATGCGCGGAACCTTAAAAGATTCCGTTCTGTATGAAATTTATATTACCTGGCGAGCAGGAACTAAAAACATGGGCGGCACCAGACACTCCACCAGCTCCTGGACCAGCTGCTAGTGCTGGCACCCCCTGGCACCACATGACTCACATAGAACTGGTGGATCTCCCCGACATGCACGAAGTGATGGCACTTGGCTAGCAGGAACTCGAACACGGGCTCTAAGAGCCACTGCATCAGCTCCTGGAGCAGTTGCATCGCTGGCACCCCCTGGCACCACATGACTCACATAGAACTGGTGGATTTCCCCGACGTGCACGAAGTGATGGCACTTGGCGAGCAGGAACTCGAACACGGGCTCCACCAGCCAATCTATCAGCTCCTGGATTAGCTCGAACTGCTCAGGAATCAGCTTCTTGCTGAGGTGCGTGTTGTAGGACGCCAGGAATGCGCGCCAGCCTACAACGAGAAAACTTACAATGCACCTGCTACTCTTGCAGTGCAGATCGTTAAAGCCGATAAAAGAAATGGGCTAAAATCTGATCCATGTTAAAAGATGATGCGGCCAGCAACCCATCATTATTTTGAGTTCGGTGGCCCGGCGGGAGTGCGCTTACACAAGTACCCTCATGACGATACCCTTAGAAGGAAGGTGGTTGTATCAACTCTATGTTATTTAGGTACCCTCAGCCCGTCAGGAAGAAGGTGGTTGTATTAACTCTATGTTATGTAGATACCCTCATGAAGGTACCCTCAGGAAGAAGATGGTTGCATCAACTCTAGGTATCCTCATAAAGTCACCCTCCGACCACGAGTAACACACCCAATAATAAAAGAAGTTAGTTGATTACCTAGCTGTTCGGGCTCCATGTAGATCATACCGCAACGGGACACCGTGGCTGGGGATGCGAACTCCAGGTCGGCAGGCTCAAAGATCAAGTTCATTTTGTTGGTCATCTGTAAAAGATACAATTAGTTACTTTCAGAACTGCCCTCTGCTAATGAGGCCGGGAAGTTTGGCATTAATGGACGAGTATTTTTTTTCTTGTCTTTTCTTTTTGAGCAGCGGTCACGAATGAGTTATGAATACCTGTATGATCTCGCCGCTCATGAGGCACAGCTTCTTGTTGTCGTCCAGCACGGTGTTCATGTTCTCGATCCACACGGCGTCCACGGGCCCGTCGAACAGGATCCACTTCCGGTCTCGGGTCATCGACATCGCGTACTCGCGGAACGCTATGGCGAGCACCCCGTCCGACCTGACATATATGTTTCAAATAACAAATTCAGACATAAGGTTACTCGGAAATAATTTAATCGAAAATAACCGGCCAGCACGAAGGGTTAGTATACAAAATGAAGTTTGTTGTATGGAAGCCTCACTTAAATATTTATTTTATTCTGTTCTTAGTATTTGTTGTTTGTACATCATCTGTAAAATTTTAACTGTCTAGCTATCACGGTTCATGAGATACAGCCTGGTGACAGTCAGACGGACAGCGGAGTCTTAGTAATACAGCCTAGGGCCCCCCTGTATCACCCTCCCTATACCCCCCCCTATATAAGGGGGGGGGGGGGGGGGTCTCCATAAAATAATAAGTTAGTCGTACAATAGTGATGTCCTATTTCAATGTCCAAACAAATTAGACTTTATCATCATACATTAGTGCTCAATGTTGCTGGAAACTGAAACGCGAATACTTGCGTACTGCTTTTGGAGTAACCCCCAGACTAGTCACCCTCGATATAATATTGTGTAAGACAATCATCATCATCAGGTCTTTTTGTCTCCACTGCAATAGCATGACCCGCTCTGTAAAACAAACAAAGCTTATGAGACCTGTTACAGAGAGGTAGGAGTCTGTCAGAGAGTACAGAGAGGGTCGTGCTCCTGAAGTAGAGACCAAATAACCTGATGATAATGATAATGATGATTTTAAGACAGTAATTTATTGATTTTTAGATTAGTTTATCAACATTATTTACAAAGTAGAAGAAGTAAATGAACACACGATTAGAACGTGAAACTACCATTCATGTGAAGCCGGGTCAAAGCATCCATAAAGCTGTCCCATCGTGATAGCCTTGGGGTTGAGGATCCGGTAGATGGCGCCGAACTCCTTGTGGCGCGGCGGCGGCTTCATCAGCTGCAGCGCCCGCAGCGAGTCCGCCAGGCTCTGGTACGCCTGCGTCTTGCCGCCCATCGGGGGGCCTACCACCATGAAACCGTGGCGGACCAGCATCATCTCGTAGATCTGCAGAAAGACAAAGAAGTAAAACGAATAAGAGAAATAGAGTAACTTGGGGATTATAAAGTTAATGTCCTCTCAATCTATCGCAGGTTGACTGGAAGAGATCCCTGCATGGGATGAGTCCGCCTTTGCATATTTGCTCTTTCAAATTTTTTGTACTTTATTTTGTTTTTTGGTACAACAAAGTTATTACAAACAAACAAACAATAAAAGAACTGACAGACTGTTTTGGAAGGAAAGAGATGCCTTTGCAGTAGAACATATTGTCGCGTAGGACGATAAGTGATAATGACAATGTCAACGTCACAAATTCAAACTAGGAGAATTCATCTAAAGGGAAATTTCGTCACTCACGTCAGCACACGATTGGCCTAGCGGTCTTGGTGTTGGACTGTGAATCCATAGACCCCAGGTTCAAATCACAGTCACGTATAGTGTTTTTGAAGTTTTGTAAGAAGTTTCTAGATAACTCTAGATTAAATTGGAATGAAAATACGGGCCAGAAATAAAAGAAGACAAAAGAAATTTTATGACTTAAGTTTAGAACTTTGATGCGATATTGTTCGCATCCGGGGGGTATATAAGCAGAACAAGGCGCGGCCTACGCCAGTTTAGTTTGAAAGTAAAATCCGAAGAAGGAAGAAGGAAGAAGAAAAAGGAAGAAAAGTAAAAGTGGAAGTAGTGAGTAAAAAGTAAAGTGTAATAGTGAGTGAAGTGAAGTGTTCAGTGCAGTAAATACGCGCGAGAGACGTTTCCGCGCGTGACAGTGCAGTGACGTTTACGCGCGAGAGACGTTTCCGCGCGTGACAGTGCAGTGACGTTTATGCGTGTGACAGTGCAGTGACATTACCGCGCGTGACAGTGCAGTGACGTTTCCACGCGCAAGACAGTGCAGTGACGTTTCTGTGTGTGTGACAGTACAGTGACATTCCCGCGTACGTACCTGTGACAACTGTGAGTACCCTAGAGTTGTAAATAAAGGCACTATTCCATAGGATTGGTGTTTCCTTTACTATCCCCAACCCACTCTCGTGACAATATACTCTGAAATGGGTTAAAACAAAAAAGTACTGATACTCTCTCGTATCGTTGTATGGTCTCGTCGGGATTTAATGCGGGGACTTAATTTCCGCTTGCGAACTTAAGCTACACGCTGTAATAAACTCAAGTATACGAACTTATTCCTCTGACTGCTCTGGTCAAGCATGGCTCTGGTAGTACAGAGAGGGTCGTGCTCCTGCAGTGGAGACAAAAAGACCTGATGAAGATGATGACACGAACTGCGTGGATTATTCTACGTCCACATTCGGCAAACTCCGTAAGATCTCAATTAGATTAGGTCGGATCAGATGAATTATTCTACGCCCACCTTCAACGAACCCTGTAAGTTCTCAGTCAGGTTAAGTCGGATCAGATCAAGAGAGATCCTGACCTAATTTCACATACCTGAATAATCTTTTCCAAGTACCACTCAGTAGGCTGCAGGTTCCTCTTATCCAAGTCAATCTTGATGCACTTCAGTAACTCTGCGCGATCTGGTTGTGGGATATCGACTCCAGGGAACAGATCCGAGTAGATACCAGCGAATAGAGGCACATCCTGTCGACAAGAAGATTTAGAAATTATTTATTTTGTTGAAACTACGACAAAAGAAGAATTCTAATATAAGATACAGAGAGCTAACCTGTAACTTTCGGTATATTGATGTCAAAAGAAGAAGAGAGTTTCAGAATAAAGATGAAGGTAGTATCCAGGCTCAAAAATAAATTATTTTGTACTGATAAGAGAATAAAACGTCACAGAATAATGTCACTGTTCAGTGATCACATCCATTTCCAATGTGATTTTTTATTTATTATTGCAGAAGACTGATAACAGGAGCGCTATTTGACTCCAAAAAAAGTATGACGTCACGACGTGCTATTTCTTACAAATATCATAGACATTGTTCGTTTTGACGTTTACAAAAAGTATCTGATTTGACTGGTTGTAAACTAGCGGATTATAAGGTGTTACTCACTTGTGAAAGGAACTTCGGCATGTTGACGTCAATAATAGCTCTGAGCACGAGCTGAGACTCGTCTTTCTCAGGATAATTCTTCTTTAGAGCTCCTGATGCCAACAGCACCGACTTGACAGCACGCATGCCGTAGTCGTAGTGGTTTTGAGAGGACAGCTGCTCAGAGCAGAGCTTGTAGGCTTGCACGATCTTGCGGGCTAGACTAAAACGAGACAAAAGATGTATAAAGTTTTACATTCTCTAAATACTGCATAATTACGTATAAACACAGAATATGTACAGTACTCACGTACATAATAATTGCTAGTCTTACTCAGCAAAGGAACTCAAAGAAATATGTACTCAATGTCGTTAGCGATATGATTTAATTTTACTCGCGTCAAAACTCGGCACTTTTTCGTTTAGATACTGCATTTCAAGCTAATTTCATTCTTATAACTCTAGACATACGATTCATGTCACTAAATTTACAATTCCTCTGTGGTCGCCGCGCGCATAGTAATAATGTAGGTATATTTTCGAAACGCAAACGGGGAGTGACACCGGCCTGGTATAACTAAACAATACTCACGGTCCCGCATTGACGAATCCGTTGGAGTACAGTGTGATTTCGCCAATCATGGCGTAGTCTGGCACCATCATAGCTACAGTACGGAAGAGCACCTTTAGATTGTCTGGCAACTCCGTACGGCCCGCGTAACTGTATACAAAATATAATTAACATGAGTGAATACTATTTTGTCTGGCAACTCCGTACGGCCCGCGTAACTGTGTACAAAATATAATTAACATGAGTGAATACTTTTTATAAACATTTACTGTAAAGAAATATGTCATCCAGATAAACTTAAGTTCGTCTATTCTGTAGTTCTTATGAGTAATGTGTCTTATTGCTTATGCAGTGTAATTTTATGCTTCAAACGCATCGTTTAATGCAAAACCAAAATGGCTTTTTGGCTATTTAATGCGATTTTGCAAAGATATTATGAGGTCATTTCAACTTGAAAGAATCCTAAAGCCAAATCCATGGTAAGAAGAGTGACATTATACAGGATGATTTTGAACTCCCTAGCTTTATTTAAGGAACGCACTCTATATGTGATATAAAAAATACATGTTGAATTACTTTTAACTCGTTTCATAGTAAAAACCAAAGATATCAGGCGTCAAAGATATCCCAAAAACAAACGAATTTGTCGCCCGCGCCGCGCCCGTAGTGGTAAAGGCCGCGCGAGACGCGTTTACGCCGCAAGGTCATTGATCTTTATCGTTACGTACTTATTGTATTACGTTTTATAAGGGTAAATTCATTTTGATGCTCAAATGGCTGCTTATACCTCGCGTTTCTACCATTTACACGGTAGCACGATCGTGGTGCGTATTTTATTAGCGTTTTCGCATGTTAAGTAGTCCTGGGTGTGCTATACCAGGATGGGTGACCGTAAGTGGCATAAAAATTTGCAGCCTCCTTCAGCTATCATCGTTAGATAGCCGTCGTAAAGCTGCCTTAAGGCAGCTTGTAAAAATCTTGCAAAGTGTTGGCCACTTTCGTAAACAAACGATAAACAATAAAGGCCGAATTTGGTCTTAATTTTATACCTAATCATAAGTCGCAATTCCCTTCGTACTTTACGGGCTTAGTACCTTCAAAATACTGAAGCTGTTATTGTTACTAAGCAAGGAAAAAAACTTAAGGTACCTACCTAAACACTGATAAAAATGATAGGTACGTAGAATAGTAGGTAATTAATAAAGCATTTACAGCTTCTGCATCGCCGAGCTGCATCTCGCGGGCTGGCTCGGGGGTTCCGCTCAAAAATGTCTCGAAGATGTCATCTTCTATCTTGACGACTAGACGTGGCGCTCCGCATCCTCATGCATGGGATGGTATCTCGAACTGACAGGCACGTGCTTTCCATAGAGACTCAAAGACATTGCCTACCCGGAGGTTCCCTATGTATATGCGCATTTTTTTATTTAAAAATAAATTATAATAGGTCCTATTTTCAAATAAACGCGCGCATTCCTGTCCATCGCGCAATATGCTGGCTACGTACTCGCTTACTTAGGGTAGGTATACGTATATATATATATGCAGTACTCTAGGCAGCTACCTAGAAGACAATTCTCCATAGTGTCTCGATTTACACACATTCACAGTGCACGGATAGGAATTTGCATCTGTAGTTTTATCGTCTACGTATTTCATCGACGCACACACACGCGAAATTTCCGCACACATAACCAATATCTAAGACAAGAGCTAATGCACGCCATTTTTAAAACGCGTCAGTCATAAACAAAACTAATTTTTGTATGGAAAAAACCATTAGGTTAGTAAAACGCTGACTTTCAAAAATGGCCCTTATCTTTAAGCTAGTTCTATCTCAATAATCAACGTTTTTTATCTCTTTTCACTTTTGACCAATAAGGGATGACATCGATTTCGAGCCTTTTTATTTGTTCCGTGATGGAAAACTAGAAAGTTACTGGTTCTCGCTTGTGTTACGCTACCAATTTAAATACGCGAAAGATGTTCCAGGATAAAATGAAATTACGTAAACTTTTGTGTTAGTCGTATATATTTGATATTTTTTCTTGTCCAATGATAATTATTTGCATTGTTGCATTACAAAAGATTACGATCTACGATCTGCTCTGAACTTTGTTTGCAATAACAGATGAAAGTAGGAGGAAAAGCTTTTATTTTTTTTATTTTGTATTATTATCTCTTTAAAATAGTTTGCAATGGAAAGTTTTTCATGTGAGAGTTGTGCGCCAAGTGTTTGTTTACTAAAACTGAAAAATTTCGCGTTTAACCATTTAAATTTTGAGGAAAAAAGAGCAATAATTACAAATGGCCGATGCCAGCCTATTTTGGATTTAGTTCAAACAAGCGGTAAGCTAAAAAGAACATTTAATAGTACTAAACAATATGACGCGTATAAGTGGCTTTCGGGATGTAAGCACACTAATAAACTCTTTTGTTTTTTCTGTTTATTGTTTTCAAATAATTTAAACGTATGGATCGACGCCGGTTATGTCGATGTGCATAATTTTAATACAGCTGCTCAAAAGCACGATAAATCTGAAAAACATTTGCAATTTTCGCTAAAATTTCATTGTTTTGGTAAAAATCGTATCGAAACGCGTTTAAATTCGCAGTTGCAAATAGATATAGACCGCCATAACGCCAAAGTCGATCGTAATCGTAACATTTTTAAGCGTTTAATTGATGTTGTTTGCTTTTTGGGTAAACAAGAAATAGCCTTCCGTGGTAATGACGAATCCTCGTCATCGCTTAATAAAGGAAATTATTTAGAAATCGTCGATTTGCTCGCGAAGTACGATGGTATTTTAGAAAACCATTTGCAAAATTGTACTAATACATTCACAGGAATGTCGAACCGGGTTCAAAATGATTTAATTTCGAGTGTTTCTTCATTAATGACCGCTGTTATAAAGCAGCAAATATCTGAGACTAACTTTGTTGCGGTTATGGTCGACGAAACCCCAGACGTGAGCGGCCGCGAGCAATTAGTTTTAGTATTGAGATATTACCATAATTCGGAAATTGTTGATAGGTTCATAAAGTACATCGATGTGAGTTCTGATCGTACCGCTAAAACTTTAACAGATATTATATTACAGTCCTTGTCGGAATTTAATTGTGTGTCAAAATTAATAGCCCAGACGTATGACGGCGCAGCCGTATTGTCTTCGGAGCTAAATGGAGTTCAATCATTAGTTCGACAAAAATGTCCTCAAGCATTATTTGTTTGGTGCTCCGCGCATGTATTGAATTTGGTACTTTCTAAACCATGCGAACGGATTCCAGAGACGAAACGGTTTTTTCAATTAATTAAAACAATTGCTACGTTTTTCCACACTAGCACTAAAAGACAAGCATATTATAAAACATTTGCTCTTAAAATATTGCCCCGTGTTGCCGAAACACGATGGACTTACCACTCTCGCACGGTAAATGTAATTTTTAACCATCTTAAAATATTGATTGATTTGTTTGAGGACATGGCCGACAATGATAATTCATGGGACGGTGAAACCTTAAATCAAGTTTCATCATTTTTGTTTAATATGAAAGAATTTAGTTTCCAGTTTTATCTTCACGTTTTTAATGAAATTTTCGCAGAAACCGATGTGCTCTATGATATTTTGCAAAAAAAAACTTCAGACATTGCTTACTGCTTGAAAAAAATAAATGCTTTTGAATCCTTTTTAAATATATTTCGATCAAAATTTGAGGAAATTTATAACAAAGTAGTAGAATCGTGTGGGGTTCCAAAAAGAAAGCGCAATATCGAAAACCCGAAAGTAAATTTTAAACGTATTTTTTGTGAAATTATAGACAACATTGCTTATGAATGTTGCGACCGGTTTAAAAATATAAAAAACTTAACCTTTTTCGAGCTTCTCTCGTGTGATAATTTTACAAAGTTTTCCGCCGATTTTCCGCAAAATAAAGTCGAAGATTTTGTTTCCTCTTATATATCGTTTAATTTTGATTTAGATCGATTAATAAATGAGCAAAAATGCATTTATAAATCTGAGGAATTTAGAGACTTAAATATTATTAAAATTATTGATCATT
Source organism: Acrobasis consociella (assembly GCA_963555685.1). Lineage (NCBI taxonomy): Eukaryota > Metazoa > Arthropoda > Insecta > Lepidoptera > Pyralidae > Acrobasis > Acrobasis consociella. The sequence continues at coordinate 1,559,642 of OY743115.1, forward strand.
TATACGAAAATAATTTAATCACTGTATTTTCAGAGGTTTTGCGCTTTGCCAAATTAATTGTTACAATACCCGCGAGTAGTGCCTCAACAGAAAGGTCGTTTTCGTCTTTAAAACGTATTCACACGTATCTTAGGAACACACAAGGCCAACAACGTCTCACAGAACTCTCTATGATATCAATAGAAAAAAGTCTACTTGTAGAATTAAAACGAACTGCCACTTTTTATGATGACGTATTAAAAATGTATCTACGGAAAGATAGACGTGTAGATTTAATTTATAAATAATTCCACTTACATAACGATATAAGATACGCACAAATATATTAGACAGACTGACAATATTTAATAAAATACATCAATTTTTATTTCCTGAACTCCTACATTCACTGTTATGTAAACATTTCACCGGCCTTTTTCAAGGCCACTTCGGGTATCCTTGAATTAATATGTTCCCATATCAATTAATTTATGGATATTTGAGGTGGTCAAATCTTGTCATCTCTTCGGTTGGTGTCCGTATTGAAAATCAAGAATAATTTATGAATCGAGATCACTCGTTATTTCGGTAAGTTTTTTTTTGCTGAGTAGGTACTTATCTATAAAAAATGTGTGTAAATACTCGGGGATTTTTTTAAAACTTTTTTGTCCCACTGCTGGGCAAAGGTATGTCTATCCTGCTATAATCAGTGATGCACGTCCCTGCGAACTGACCATAGTCGAGAAGCCGTTGGTTTGCGGCCACAATCGTTTGGCGGTGAGCCACTGTAGCATTCGTTATGCCTTGAGCACGAAGTCAAAGAATGCTCTCACTTTCGTAGAGCCTCCTGGCTTCCCCAGTTTTCCCCACTTAGAATGTATACATGCGCACCATTTCGTAATACTATCGTGCGGAATACGACATTGTTATGGATAAGATAAGAGACGCGCGCGGGAAAAGAGCTCTCACAACCTCCTGTGACGCGAGGGTTTTGCCGACTGCTGACTGGGGCGGCCGGCGCGGCGCGTGCGATGCCGACAGGGTGGCGCGGGCGAGGCGAACGAGCAATGGTAGCGGCGCGGTGGGATCTTGCACGAGTGAATCAGCTGTGTGTGTGTGCGGCCGTGCGGCCGGCTGAGCGAGTTCATTCATTATTCGGTTGGCCATGTATTGAAAATTTGCGGATTTTTCGTGATAATTTTTTTAAAACTTTTTTTTATTTTTTTTATTGCAGTTTCGTGTTCTATTAGTGATTCTGATTCTAAGATTTCAATAAAGCTAGTGGGTTTAAAATCATCCTGTATATTACTTTTCCAGCACGTAAACTGTTAAAGCAATATCTATTTATGCCATCATCATCATTATCAGGTCTTTTTGTCTCCACTGCAGAAGCACGACCCTCTCTGTACAACCCAAACCAAACATGGCCAGAGCTGCGAGAGGTCTTGGCCTACACTCTCCACGCTGGCCAGACGGGTTGGAGAGGTGTCATTGATGTTTATAAGCTTTGTTTAGCTTGTATTCCCTAAGTCGCCTTCTACGATGAGGGATACATCCACGGGAGGTCTTGGAGTGGCCCTATTCTACTCTGCCGGAAACCACACGGCAATGCCATGGCACAACTTTTTATTTGATGGCGAAATTGCTGAACTTTATACTACGAAAAATGTTTCGCAGAAAGATCTTTTATTTAAGGCTTATGCGCAGTTTTGTCTCTTTTTATCTCGAAGGTTGACTGGTAGAGAATGCTACAAGGATTAAGTCCGTCTTTTGTACCATGTTGTTTTGTAAATAAAGTTTAAATAAATAGAAATTTACCCAGGGTTCATAGTGATGAAGACCGAACAAGACGGGTTGAGACTGATCTCGGTTCCCTCAAAGACAAACCGCTTCTCCCTTCGCAAGATGGCCAGCTGGATGGACAGGATCTGCTGCGCAACCACAGACAACACTTCCAGTTCTATGCGGTTGAACTCGTCGAAGCACGCCCATGCGCCGGATTGAGCCAGGCCCTGAGAAATTATTGTCATTTTAATAGTGTTATTGTAAGTACTCCGCTAGTCCTTCTAACTTGCAACATAATATTGATCGGCCGATTAGTTGATAGGCGAGTCCATTCTACAGTCACGTTTTTAAATGAAATGTCTTCGACTATCTACTGAAGTGAATGAAATTCAATTTTGGTCACTACAATGTTCCCAAATGTGTTTAAAAGCGTCTAAAATAATAACTGCGCCATCTGGTCCTGTTATTTAACTAAATTTTTCGGACACCTACTATTTATGGTTGCCTGCATCGACGATAAGGCCGCCTCTTGCACCTTACATTATATGTTGGCCTTAGTTAAAATTTTGTTTATTTGACGCAATGAAGTTTTTTGTATTGTATAGTTAGTTTTATTGCTGTAAACTTCGTGAAGAAAACTTTACCTTGAAGAACTTGCCGAGTGCCTTGTAGTCAAGCCCGTCGGAGCAGTTGAACACGACGCACTTTTTGGCAACAGCCTTTGCCAAGTCTTTGGTGGTTTCAGTCTTGCCCGTGCCGGCCGGACCTTCTGGCGCTCCGCCCAGGTTTAGCTTAAGTGCGCTCATTAGTGTTCTGTAATAGTAATAATGTTATTTATTCAGTCCATCCCAATTTCATCCCATAACACATAGACCTTTCCGTTTTTCTTGCGATAGAACTTGCACCTGCCGAAACCTATTCAAAGGTACACCTTTTGGCGGGAGCGCCAAATAACATCAACGTCTCCAAAGAGCCTCTTCGTGATGGATCTGTATCCTCCTACGCAATCCTCCTTACCAAGGTCAAAGACCCGACAATATAAAGGAAATATAAAGAAATAATTTAATGAACATATTATTTAGTACGTAAAATTACGTCACGCGAGCAATGATCTCATCATTGCATGTGTGGTAAATTTTTTGTCAATACTACAGGAACCTTACATTTTCCAGAAATAAAAATGATTCTCCATGTTAAGCCAGGCAATAAGCTATGTGCATTGTGCTTGTCCAATTCAGCGATTTCATGCAATGCATCCATAGCATTCATACATATATAAATCCATATAACGCAATTATAATACGAATATGATAGAATAATAGGATTTATTATACGACAGGTTGCTCACCTAAAGCATCGGTCAGTGAGTGGGGTGGCCACCAACCGTCCGATGTTCCCCAGGTACTCGAACCCGTAGTCCACGTCCGTGGTGATCATGGAGCAGATGATGCGGTCGGGGCGCATGTAGTAGCGCAGCTGCGAGATCCAGTTGAAGTCCGTCACTTCAGACACTTCCCTCTCGACCATCTCCTCCAGGATAGAGCGGCCTGGTAACACATTACATTGTATGAAAAGCAGTACAAAGGTATAAAACACTGTGTAAATACAGTATAATGAAGACAAGAATTCTTTTAGGTTATTTACAATTTAATAAACAAGGTCATTTATACAAAAGAAACTTTTTAGTATTCCCCTGAGCAGTAAATATAAGAATCATGATTCTTTCCTCTCTCTCTTTCTCTCTCTCTTATCGAACATGTATTAATAGGTAACATAGGAGTCAGATTTTTCGAACGCATCTCACGTGGCTCAGTGATTGTAATCTAGCGAACAGTCATGATACACACTTAAGTAGTGAATTTAGTGTACAGGTTTCCTCAAGCTCTTCTTTCACTGGTAGCCAGTGGTGGTAGTTGAAAATTGATATTAAAATGAGTAAAGCAAACTCAGAGGTATAAGTCGCTCCAAGCGAGGACTGGACTTGTGACTTACGTTAACGTACAGCTAATGCCTAACCGCTTGGCACCTCTTCAGAGAAAATTCTATTGAGAAGTCTACATATTTAACTATTAGCCTTTTATCCTAAACCCAGGCTGTTTTTCTTTTCTTCAAATTTTCCCTATCGTCTCGTCTGTTTACCGGAATCCTGTCGACATGCATTATTTTAATACACTTTCCACTGACAACAGGCTATAGAGCTGTGTGCCTCCTCACAAAAGCCTCCTCTAACCATTTCCACTGTTCTCTGTCTCTTACGATTCTTGTCCAATTTGGACCTACCACTGTTATTTTGAGTTCATCCTCTCATCTGGTGAATAGTCTACCTTGACTTATTTTACGGTCTCTGGGATGCCGTCTATTGAGAGGTACAAAAGTTTTAAACTACCATAGATATCCAGATATGGTAAAATGTGTGACGTAACAGTACCGATACCGATGATAAAAGAACATTCTGCGAACCAAATTGCAGACGTTCTAAAAAAAGGAGAGGTAAATAGTACTCGTAACCGAAAGGCATGTATGAAGAGATTGATGAGTGTAGGTGAAACGAAAGAGGTTTGTCAGGATCGTAGCAAGTGGAGGTCCATAGTCTCTGCCTACTGTGACTGATATTACGTATGTACTAGCTGGTGCACGCGACTTCGTCTGCGCAGGATTATCACACAATATGTTAAAAAATTTTTGCCTATGTGTTATTCCGATGTATAAGCTATATTATTGTAAAGTTTCATTAAAGTTCCATGCTGGTCTGGGAAAAAAGAAAAAACTTAAAATGTACCAGCTGCTTCCCTTCCCGCGCAGATCGTAAGAGCCGATCGAGGAAATGGGCGAGATTTGAATCATGGTAATAGGCGATGCGGCTAGCAACCGATCACTATTTTGATTCCTTTTCCATCTTATCGCCCACTACCACGCTAAGCGTGGCCTTTGGGCCTAACGGCCCTGGGCTCTGTCTACCCCGTCAGGGGTATAGACGTGAAATGTTTCATTAAAATCCATTCAGTAGTTTTTACTTGAAAGAGTTACAAACATCCATCCAGCCATCCATACTCACAAACTTTCGCGTTTATAATGTTAGTGGGATGTATGTAACAGTACCGTGCACGTCGAGCACGATCAGAGCCTCCACGGTGATCCTGTTCCCCGGCTCCAGCTCGCCCTGCACCAGGTACACCAGCCCCGTGATCTGCTCCGTGGCGCGGCTCACCATCAGCGGCAGCTCGTTGGCCGTGATCGCTTCGATGGCCTGCACCAGATACCAACATTTATTTCGTCGAACCAGTGGCAGTGGTCACCATGCTAGTCCGCCACCCAGAGGTTCCGGGTTCGATCCCCGGTCACGGCAAATTGAAAAATTGCCTTTTCCAAATTGTCCTTGGTCTTGGATGTTTATTTATATATGTATTTGTTATAAAATATAGTACCGTTGAGTTACTATCCCATAACACAAGTCTTTTCACGTTACGTCACGAACTTACTTCGGGATAGCTCAATCTGTGTGATTTGTCTCTTCAGATTCTTAAATAAATTTCAGGATTCTGTACATACACGGCACCTTACTAGATCCTCATTATTTTGTCGGTAAAATTAAAAACCACACCATAACAAAACTAGGTTGAGCAACCACATATTATCATTTGTTTTGAACCGACTTTCAAAAAACGAAGAGGTTATCAATTTGTCGCGATTCTTTGAAGAATCACCGATTATTTGAAGACGCCTGAAACGATTTGGAAAAGTTCTTTTTTTGTTTGAAAGTTAAGTTCTCTGGCCGCTCTAGCCATACATATGACTCTAGTAGCAATGAGAGGGTCGTGCTCCTGCATGAGATGTTTGAAAGTGTATACTTACAAAGTGGTCCTATAGAAATTTTATCAAAATCTATTGTGTAGTATGGGGGTGAAGTTTATTCGTTTTTTAGTTTAAAATAATTATTGCACTTCCATTTTCCCATTTATATTTTAGTGATATAATAAAAATCATGTCTTCACTAAATTAGGACCAACTTGGGAAAAAGGGCTTTCAAATAAAAAAGTATCATCAAAATCGGTCCACGGTTGACGAAGATATCGCGTAACATACATACAAAAGAAACATACAGTCGAATTGACAACCTCCTCCTTTTTTAAAATAAAATAATTTTTATTTCAGACTAGCTGAAGCCCACAACTTCGTTCGCGTGGACTTTATGTCTCTGGAAGATGCTCATCAGGCTGAACAACTTTTACTAAGGCGGCATTTTTATATCTCTTATAGTTTAGCTGGACCATTATGGTTCTGCTTTAGTGTAGTAAGATAGGTATGCTAGTTGTAAGTATATATATTATAAGAAACGTATTAATAAAGGAGAGTCCTAATCCAACCGTGTTTGAATACAGTCGCCTCCTACACCACATGGCGACCCTGCCAGTCGGCGCAGCCCTGCGCCGGCGCGGTCGTGCCATAGTGAGTGCCGCGTACCGCGTAAAATATTATGAAGATTAGTAAAAAAAAAAGACTTTTATTATAAAAAAAAACATTCAGTGAAAATATGAAAATACTTTGTGGTGAAGAGGTGACGGAAAAATTAAAGAAAATGAAGCCTGGAAGAAAGAATAAACAAAAATTTACTTGAATACATTTAAGCAGCTAAAATTAAAATCATGAGGATAATAAATAGAGAAAATACTTATTAAGTTTAATTTTGAAATAGGAAGAAAGAAGAAAGAAATAAAATTCTAAGATATATTTAAAAAGCTAAAATTAAAATTATGTTTGAAGATTAATGATAAGGAAAGTACTTGTTAAAGTTTAATACGTACTTCAAGTAAGAAATATATGTTAAGAAGAAAGAAGATTTCAAGATGAAGATTGAAAAAAGAAAATTTGAAGATTTTAAAGTTGATGAGGAATTAAACATTTTCATATTTCTTAATATGAAAATAATTAAGAAGAATTGAAGAAAGAAAAGTGAACATATACGTATATTGAAATGAATAATAAATATTTTTATATGATTATGAAGTAAAGTTGCATTCCTCCTCGCTAAGAAGATTTTTTTAACGTGAAGATGTTTTAAGATACGAACAACTACTAACGCAAATAAAATAGTGTTCGAATTGTATAAATTAGAAGAGAGAAGAAAGAAGCGTACGGGACAAGAATGGTGTCCGGGGTATAACCCGGCCCACTTTCGACAGAGTCCAGGGAATAGGTCAGCCCACCCAGCCCGCAGCCAACGTGACGTATCATCAGCTTCGCAAGGCCAGGACAAGTGTATCTACGACGTTCACGGACACGGATACGACAGGAAACACTTTGATATCCTTTTATACAGTTCGGAAATCATAAAGTATTTTGTACTTTCGAGTTATATGTAATTCATTAGTTGAATATTATTTTTTATTCAGAAACAAAAGCACTGATGTAATATTTTTGTACTGAATTTTATTTTGTATTTTTATTGAAAATGTCTGAAAAGTTTGATTTTGAAACAGCTCTTGCTCTTCTGCCAGTAATGAAGTGAAGTGTGTTCAGCCGCATAACGTCCACTGCTGGACATAGGCCTCCCCCAAAGATTTCCAAAATGACCGATCAAGAGCGGCCTGCATCCAGCGCTTTCCAGCGACCCTGGTCAGGTCATCTGACCACCTTGTAGGTGGGTGCCCTACGCTTCGCTTGCCAGTACGCGGTCGCCATTCAAGAACCTTTTTGCCCCATCGGCCATCAGTTCGTCGCGCTATGTGTCCCGCCCACTGCCACTTCAACGAGCTAATCCGCTTGGCTATGTCAGTGACTTTTGTTCTCCTACGGATTTCCTCATTTCTGATTCGATCACGTAGGGAAACACCGAGCATAGCCCTCTCCATAGCGCGTTGAGCGACCTTGAGCTTTCTTATGAGACCCATAGTAAGGGACCACGTTTCGGAGCCATAAGTCATCACTGGTAACACACATTGGTTGTAAACCTTAGTCTTGAGGCACAGAGGTATTTTGGACGAGAAGACATTGCGTAGCCTCCCGAACGCTGCCCAGCCGAGTCGGATTCGTCGAAAGACCTCTTCCTCGAAGCTGGAACTTCCTGCCTGGATCAATTGACCCAGGTAGATATACTGGTCTACAACTTCGAGGGTGGAGCTCCCAACACAAACAGGTAGGGGCGCAACATGGACATTCGACATTACTTTGGTTTTGTCCATGTTCATTTTAAGGCCCACTTGTTGGGAAACTCGATTTAGGTCTCCGAGAATAGTACTTAAGTCTTCCATCGATTCTGCCATGACAACAATATCGTCGGCAAATCGAAGGTGAGTGATATACTCGCCATTGATGTTGATGCCAAATCCTTCCCATTCCAGAAGCTTGAAGGCATCTTCCAGTGCAACGGTGAACAGTTTCGGAGATATAACATCTCCCTGTCTTACACCTCTTTGCAGTGGAATTGCCCTCGTGCACTGCTCCTGTACTCGGACTGACATAGTGGCGTTACTGTATAAGCACTTCAACACTTCGATATACCGATAGTCAATACGGCATCGCTGGAGAGACTGAAGCACGGCCCATGTTTCGATCGAATCGAAGGCTTTTTCATAGTCCACGAATCCCAAGCATAACGGCCGGTTATACTCCCTCGTCTTCTCTATAACCTGCCGCAGCGTATGAATGTGGTCCATGGTGCTAAAGCCTTTACGGAAACCAGCTTGTTCGGGAGGTTGGAAGGCATCAAACCTGTTCGCGAGACGATTCGTGATGACCCTCGAAAACAACTTATATACATGACTCAGAAGCGTGATAGGCCTATAGTTCTTCAATAGGGTGTTATCTCCCTTTTTGAAGAACAAGACCACCACGCCCCTGTTCCACGCTTCTGGCTTTACGCCCTCGAGCAGAACGGAATTAAAGAGCCTCTGAAGGACTTTCAGTACCGGCGTTCCGCCCGCTTTCAGAAGCTCTGCTGTGATTTCATCCTCGCCCGGCGCCTTGTTATTTTTAAGCTGTTTGAGGGCCATCCTAATCTCGTACAGGCTGATGTCCGGGATATCTTCGGTATAGTGTCGGGTTAGCTTGGCTCTTGGGTCTTTAACCATTTGTTTACTGGGTTGTGATACTGAGGTATACAGCTGTCCATAAAACCTCTCGATCTCCGCCAGAACCCCTTCCTTTGTCGACACCACGCCGCCGTCCTCCGTCTTCAGCTTCATCAATCGGCTTTGCCTAACCGACATAGCTCTTGCGAACACTTTGGAGCCTTTATTCTGCTCTATCGTCTCCTTAATACGCTCAGTATTAAAGGAGCGGATGTCGTGTCGCAAGGACTTTTGTATACGTCTGTTGAGCTGCCGATATGATTCAGCATCTTTGGAGGTATGCAGCGGCCTTGATCGTCGCTCTGCCATTAAGTCTAGGGTCCGAGCAGAGATTTTTTGAGGCTTTCGTTTGGGGCTGGACCTGAATATTTTTGATCCCACCGCTTGGACAGCTTGTATAAACCCTTGGTTTATCTCGTCCACTGTAACGCAATCCTGAAGGCTTTCGAAGAGATTCGACAGTTCAAGCTGGAAGCCCTCGGAGTTCTCAATTTGGACTTGCGATGGTCGGAGCGTCGACTTCATCAGTCGTGACCTTACGACTTTGAGACCAATATTCACGATGCCTCTTAATATTCGGTGATCACTCCCGGTTTTGACTCGAGTGATCACTGAGACATCGTTGAATATTCGTCTCTTTGTCGTTAGGATGAAGTCGATTTCGTTCTTAACAGGGGGCTGGTTCTTTTTTGCTGGACCCAACCAGGTCCACTTTCTTTGCGGCGGCTTTTTAAAGAAAGAGTTCATCGCAAAGAGTCCCTCTTGCTCCAAAAAATCAGCCAGCCTACGTCCCCTGTTATTTCGCACTCCGTATCCAAAGTTTCCCAGCCTAAACTCTCCAATGCCTCGCTTACCCAGTTTTGCGTTAAAATCCCCCATAACAACCGTAAAATAGGTTTCAGAAGTATGTATGGCCCTACTGATGTCCTCATACACTTCATCCACCTCTTCATCGGAGTGATCCCCAGTTGGCATATATACCTGTATAACCTTCAGCGAATATCTTTTAGATACTCTGAGTATCAGGTATATTACCCTGCTGGAAACACTCTCGATGGTTGTGACGTTGTTAATGAGGGACTTGTGGACGAGAAACCCGACACCATGCTGGGACTTCTTTTCGTCTCCTTCCCGGTGATAGAGTAGGTTACCAGACTCTAGGGTTGTCGTGCCCTCGCCCTCTCTTCGGACTTCAGACAACCCCACAATGTCCCACCGTAACCTACTCAATTCTTCCTCCACCTAAGCCAGTTTCTCGTCAGTCCTCAATGTGCAGACATTGTGTGTTACCAGGGCCAGTTTTCGCCGGGGTTGGTAGCCGGCCAGTAATGACTGGAGATGAAAATATAACAAGATCATTGATTAGCAGCATTGAATATTATAGTAGTATTTTATCCAAACAGTCTCAAATAATTTTAATTAATTTTGTTTTGAAAACACGTCTATCAGGCGTTCCATTTTCCAAAATCATTTATACCCTATACGGTGCCCAGGCTTAATAGCTATATAACAAAAAAAGTTTCATTCGAATCCGTCCAGTATTTCCGGAGATTAGCGTGTACAAACAGACAAACAGACATACAGACAAACAGACAGACATTTTTTTTAAATTCTTACTCTATTACTACGTCTCCATCGCTCCCAATATTTTTTTTGGAAATATATTTAATGTACAGACACACTTTTTTTACTGTTTTATTATATGTATATAGATATATAGATAATAAAAAATCCATATTGAATTTTTTTTATGACGTTCAAAACTTAGTCAGCATTGTCTACCCACCTCGGAGGTGTACTGCACGCAGGAGCCGGTCTGCACGATCTGGCCCGGCCAGCTCAGCACCCAGTCCTCCCGCTTCACGAGCGCGTACGCCGTGACCGACTCCGTGGCGATGTCGCGCAGGCTGATGATCATCTGGTGCTCGAGCTGCTGCAGCCAGCGCTCCACCATGCCCTGGTAGAGAGCAAGGAAAACGTCACTTTACTGCATTTTAACTCATTGCAGGACACTTATGACTGTGGACGTAATTCAACTGTAATTTCTATAGTGTCTGGCCGGACACTCGGCCAGACACTACTTATATAAATTACAATTTCAATGTGCAACTGCAACAAGTTTAAGGTACCCAAGCATAATTTTGACTTTTTGAACCTTTTGAACCTCCCCCCCCCCTCTCTTTTCTTATCTCTTTAACATACTCTGTCACATTTGGCATGACTCCTTCCCCATCGCTGTGACGTCATATACGAATGGCTCTTAATGCAGTGTATAGTGTTCAGCAGTTCCACAAGAAATTGTTCTACGACCAATTTGTTTCTTGAATCAAAATTAATAATTTACCAATAAAATTTCTCTATTGCCATTCAAATGTTAGAATTACAATGGATACTCTCAGAACATCTCTTTAAACAAGGCTTGATGCAGCCTTCGGATAAATTTTTTTAGATATTTATATATAGACAAGCTGCACCCCGCGGTGTTACCCGCGGAAAAGTAGCCAGTGTCAGCTTCCTGCACACCAATTTTTTTTTAAATTGGTCCAGCTGCTTGCGCGTGAATATTTAACAAACACACATACTCACAAACTTTCGCCCTTATAATATAAGTGTGATATTTATACTTATTTTAGGCAGGAAAGAGAAGCTGGTACATTCAAAATTTTCTGTCTTACTCTCAGATCAGGTTGGCACCTTCAAAGGATACTGCGAGAAACAAGCCATACCTGCGGCTGGTACACTCAAAATGTTCCCTTTTCTCCCAGACCAGCAGGGAACCTTTACTGCGAGAAACAAGTACCTTGGCATCAGCCGGCTGGATGCTAGAAGACAGCTTGACGACCTCCCCCTCCGCGGAGGCCATGCCCACGATCTCCTTGTTACTGTTGAACTCCAGCGTGTAGATGCCCTCGAAGCACTTCTTGAGGTGCGGCTGCACGCGCATCGGGTCCTTGGTCTCTGACAGAATCTCCAGGAGCTCGTCGTTGGATAAGAAGAAGAATCTGATGAAAATTTTTTTTATAAATAAATATGTAGGGACGAATTACACTGATTGAGCTAACCCTAAAGTAAGTTAAAAACTTGTGTTATGGGATATTAAATAAACGATACTATATTGTAAAGCAAACTACCTGTGTCCGTGGGCTTCGCTCCCCATGGGAATTTCGGGATATAAACTATCCTATGTCCTTCCCTGGGAATCAAACTATATCCATATCAAATTTAATCTAAATAGGTTCAGTGGTTGAAGCGTGAAGTGGTAACAAACAATAAAATATACAAACTCACTTTCGCCTTTATAGTATTAGTAAGGATAAGGATACATATATAGATAAACATCCAAGACCCAGGACAATTGAAAAGGCTATTTTCCAAATAAAGAAAAAAAAATCGCACTGTGTGTGCCGTTCGGTACGATTTCACGATGAAGAAGACCTCCAGACAAGGTCAAAAAATGTCGGTCAGTAGCCAATTTTCTACTAAACCATCACATAATACAAAATAATCATCATAACATAAGCCACAGGAAGTCCACTGCTGGACATAGGCGTACCCCAAGAATTTCCAAAAAGTCCGATCGGAAACGACCTGTCAGTATAGTTGCGACTCAATAGCTGGAAAGCGTGCGGACCTTGAATGGACCTTTTTGGATCAGCGTATCCTAAGTTAGATGACTACAGGCACTTCTTCTTCTTATCGTGTGTGTTAGTGACTAACATTAGTGTCAGAGTTTTTAAACCGCCTTAAAGGCCTCTGACATGGTTTTAGGTAACGACCAATGTCAAAGACAGTGACCGGGGCCAACGGCTCAACGTGCCCTCCGAAGCACGGATCATCTTACTTATCAGACAATCAGGTGATCAGCCTGCAATGTCCTGACCAAACTAGGACAACAACACAAAGTCGTTGCCCCCGCTGGGAATCGAACCCGCGATCTCCGGGTATGAGCCAAACGCTCTAACCATTACACCACGGAGGCAGTTACAGGCACTACGCACCAGGTAAGGTTCTGAAGCTTATGCAGTCTTTCAGAAATTCCGGTGCTGGGTGAGTTAGGCAAGGTAGTGGCTATTCTGAGTACAATATAACCCAAAGGTGCCGAACCTTTGGGTTATAATATAGTTATTGTTATTATTGTGCTTCCAAATGTGGACTCCAAAGAAAGATAAAAAGAAGAAAACTGACCTGGGGAAGAACAGTCTCTTCTTCTCCAAATAGTCGTTCAATCCTCTCTGAATATCGTCCAGTAATAAATTGCTGTATTTTAACTTGCTTAGTAATCCAGGATAGTCGGTGGCTGGCAACACCTGTAATAACAAACTATTGTGAACAAGGATTTATATATATTCCATGCTGGTCTGGGAGAAATAATAGTAGATTATTAACCAAGGGGATAAAGCAGTGTCTTCTGTCGCGGGTGACGACTTAAATCGCGAGCGCAACGAAGGACTCGAGGTTTACTCCCGAGCGAAGCGAGGGTGTCAAATACTTAAATCACGAGCGAAGCGAGGGATTTAGGACGAGTCCTGAGTGTAGCGACGGATTTAAGTTCACCCAAGACTAAGACAGCTTTATCACCGAGGAAAATACTCTACTTTTCGTACCATTTGCGAAAAAAATAAAGACAATAATAACAAGAGATAAGCATTTATTAATAAATTTATACCCAGATACTTAAAAAATACAAAATGCTTTACGTTGTAAATAAATATAGGTACACAGAAAACTAGGCTGTATGTGTGAGACGCAAATGGCCCTTTGCTTTTTCTTTTTGGAAAACTAAACAGCTGGTTTAAACTAAATAAACAATAACGGGAGTTTCTGGCGGGAAGTCAAGGGGTTCAGTTGAAATTTGCTTTAAATTGTTTTGCAAATTGATTCTAGTGGACTTCATAATATGAAATTGGTGTAGATTTAATCCTTATTCTCACGGACAATATGTGAAATATTTAAAGTGGACAGTCATAGTGCGGCTGTAGTGATATTTATTTGCGGACTGCGGTTGGACGCCGTCCGCCACTCAATGGGCTATTAAAACCAGTGGACTCCCTTGAAGCAATCGAAGGACCTATACCAACCTTCGATTGTATAGTTAGGGTTAGGATTCGGAACAAAGAAGAGCTCTAAAGGACTAGTATCCAGAGCCGTAAATTAATTAAAAAAAATAAAAATAACATGGCACATTTATTTAATGAAATTTAAGTGGTTTTGTGGATTTTGCGGATACATGTTGTCGATTCAAAATCGTTATTTTTTTACGCTTAACAATATAGAAATGATTTCAGTCATTTTCAGTTTAATATAAATTTCGGTAAGTATTCCAAACTTAAACCACATTCTCTCCCTAGAGGATGAATGAAATTCAGTACAATTTTCTTTCCCTGCTTTCATTCTTGGTCTAGAGGCTGAATGAAATTCAGTACATTTTTCTTTCACTGATTTTATCAGATTGAAAATGACTATGATTATGTTCGCTTTTTGGCCTATAGAATGTGACTTTTTTGAGCAAGTGGTATGAAAAAAAACTTAGAATGTACCAGCTGCTTCTCTTCCCACGCAGATCGTAAAAGCCGATCGAGGGAATGGGCAAAAATGTAAATCATGTTAACAGGCGATTCGGCTAGCAACCCATCACTTTATTGATTGCTTTTCCATCTTCTCGCCCACCATGACGCTAAAAGTGGCTTTTGCGTCTTGCGGCCCTAGGCTCTGCATAGAACCGCAAGACCCAAAATGCTCTGTCTGCCCCATTAGGGATAAAGACGTGATAGTATGTATGTATGTAAACAAGGATACATATATAAAGGTCAACAAATAAGTTAGTGGTGCTCGCCATATTATGGAAAAAAATTGAACGTAATTTAACATGGCGCCGCCCATACTCAGATTAAATAGCCGGTCCAGTGCGAGTAGGACTCGCGCACGAAGGGTTCTGTATCATTATCTATAAGAAAATCACGTTTGTTGTACGGGAGCCCAACTCAAATATTTCTTTTATTGATGTTTGCTCTATTACCTAAATATATTAATATTTGGTCCTGTGGAATGGAAAACACGGGATCCTAAAACTAAGCTGCTTCTCTTTCCAAACTATAGGTCAAAACGCGAACCATTTTAATCTATACATATAATAAAGCAGTAAAAAAAGTGTGTCTGTACATTAAATGTATTTCCAAAAAAAGTATTGGGGGCGATGGAGACATAGTAATAGAGTAAGAATTTTTTAAAAAATGTCTGTCTGTTTGTCTGTTTGTACACGCTAATCTCCGGAAATACTGAACGGAGTCAAATAAAACTTTTTTTGTTATATAGCTGTTAAGTCTGGGCAACATATAGGGTATAAATGATTTTGGAAAATGGAACACCTGATGCAGAACTGTAATGGTCCAGCTTAACTATAAGAAATATAAAAATAACGCCTTCGCAAAAGTTGTTCAGCCTAATGAGCATTTTCCACAGACATAAAGTACACGTGAACGGAGTCGCGGGCTTCGGCTGGTATATCATAAAGTAAATTGTAATGTATATTAAGTTTCTAGAAACACAAAATATTCAAAAGAAGCTATTTGGCATTTAAAACTTCGTCATACCGTTTTCGAACAAATGAATTCGAATGGGAAAAAATCGTGAGTATGATAGGCTACTGTCCTCCCCATTAGGGATGAAGACGTGACGTGTGTACCTGTGGCTGTTTCTGCGTGGCGGTCATGATGAGCTTCCACTCCTTGTCGACGTCGCGGAAGTTGCGCGCCTCCGTCGGCATCTGGCGCATGATGTCCTCCGACGAGAAGATCGGCTCCAGGTACATCCACGTCGCTTGGCACTGCAAGCGGCACTCATCGTCAGCTCTTTTTGTCTCCATGCAGGAGCACGACCCTCTCTGTACTACCAGAGCCATACTTGGCCAGAACAGACAGAGGACTTGGCCTACATTCTCCACGCTGGCCCGACGGGTTGGAGAGGTCTCATTGATGTTTATAAGCTTTGTTTAGCTTGTATTTTCTACGACATTCAGCGGAAGACTTGGAGTGGTCCTATTCTACACTGCCGGAAACCACACGGTGACAAACATCAGTATAACATCGCATGCTGCCGTGTGCTTAGAATAGGACCGCTCT
Source organism: Acrobasis consociella (assembly GCA_963555685.1). Taxonomy (NCBI): domain Eukaryota; kingdom Metazoa; phylum Arthropoda; class Insecta; order Lepidoptera; family Pyralidae; genus Acrobasis; species Acrobasis consociella. The sequence goes on from OY743115.1 coordinate 1,575,591, forward strand.
GTCTCTTTCTCTAGAAGTGACAAGTAAACACTGAAAAGTGATGAGTAAACACTGACAAGTGACAAGTAGATGTTCGCACATCAATGTGACGTGCCTGCTACAGCAGAGGCGGGCGAGTGAAGGGAAAGCGAGGTAGTAGGGGGAGAGCTACTTGTCAAAGAATAGAACAGGCCGCTATTCATTTGTTATTTGCTACTTGTCAATATGTAAACCGGGCTTTATTTCTGGAGGACAGGCTGCTAATCACTTGCCACTCGCAGTTGTACTCACCTCTTTCCCATTCTCGCCTTGCGGGCGGCTACCGGCGCTTAGCCACCTCGACAAGACGAGAACGGGGGAGAGGTGCGGGGACGGGTACGCATATTGCGCGAGAGTATTAGGAGATTTCGTTCCGTATGTAATACTCATATTAAATCTCCAAGCCCAAAAGTCCAGTAGACAATTCAATAACGTAACACTACTGCTAGTTCTTACTCACTTGCAGCCACTGGTCCAGTATGTCCTGCATGCTGATAAGCTTCTCCTCCCAGGCGACCATGTCCGCCTCGAACGCCTTGACGTACGGCGAGCCGCGCATGGTCTGCGACTTGAGGATGTGGTCGTCCAGCTGTTGTTGGATGTCGTCCAGGCCCGTGAGGATGCCGACCCCAGTGTCTCTGTGAAAATTATAGTAAAATTAGCAATACCATACTTTTGTAGCACGTAGAAAACAAAACCATACCGCGTTCCTTCTTTCAAATCTTACAAAAAAAATGTTTTCATTTTCACCGCGAGACTTTACATCATTTGTCGCACCCCCAGCACGAGGCATGGAAAATCTAAAATAAATACCTACAACCTAAAACGGATATGGATACATAATTTATGTGCCAAACGAGTGTGCCAAACGCCAAAGGCATTTATTTTTTGTAGGAAATATCTGACGTTCGCGGAATGGGCCCGACAATACAATGCTCGGATTACTATCCTACTTAAAACATGTGATAAAAACAAAAACCAGTGCCGGTAGAAGTAAAATCTTGGTGTCGGTAACAGTGTCGCGAGTTCCATGTTTTTTTTTCCGAAGACTTTTTCACTTTAAGAATGTCCGCCGCTCGCCCAGCACCAACCTGTAGGGCACGACCTCGAACTTGACGCCGGTCCACTCGTCCTTCATCTTGGCGAGCGCGCACTCGAGCGAGTACTCCTTGGCGGCCTGCTGCTCGATCTCCTCGAGCTGCGGCGCGAAGACGTGCACGCCCTGCTCCACCATGTCGGCCAGCGAGCACTCCGGCCCGTGCTGCACCTCCGCGCCCACCAGCGCGCTGATGCGCGCCCAGTGCCGCTCGCGCATGCCCTGAACATACAACAACCGTTTTAAGGGTTCCGTAGCCAAATGGCAAAAAACGGAACCCTTATGGATTCGTCACGTCTGTCTGTCCGTATGTCATAGCCACATTTTCCGAAAATATTAAAACTAAACTTAAGAACTATACTATTGAAACTTGGTAAGTATATAGATGTATTTTGTGAATCGCATTAAGATTTTCACACAAAAATAGAAAAAAAAAATACAATAAATTTTGGGGGTTCCCCATACTTAAAACTAAAACTCAATTTTTTTTTTCATCAAACCTTTTTAGCTTTTGCTCAAATTGAAACATTATTTTTGATTCTACATATAATACATCCATGAAGGATTTTCTTTTTCACTTTTCAATGCCAAGAGAATCAGCAGAAACTTTAGCTCATGAAAACATCGATGTTTTGGGATGAAACCTCGATGAGATGAAAAATATGTAGGTACCTTGTTGCAGATGGCGCAGAGCACCGGCAGCAGCACCTTGAACTTCTCCACCTTGCCGCGCACCATGTCCGCGATGCGCTTGGCGCCGGGGTACTCGAACAGCTGCTTGCCGAGCTTGATCAGCAGCTTCCACCACGCGTCCACGTCTTCAGAGATCTGCTCCGCGTTCAGCTCGCAGAACGGGCCGTGGTACCTGTTGCGATGCGAAATATCTTATTCAAAGATTCTAATGTTTATTATAATACTAGCTATGCCCGTAGGCTACGCTCCCCGTGGGAGTTTCAGGATAAAAACTATCCTATGTCCTTCTCTGGTTATCAAACTATATTTATATCAAATTTCATCTAAATACGTTCAGTGGTTGAAGCGTGAAGTGCTAACAAACAAACAAATATACAAATTTACTGAACTTACTTTGAGGCTAACTCAATGTGTGTAATTTGTCCCTTTATATTTATTTATTTTTCGTATGTGTAAGAGGCCGACACTGGTATCAGATTTTTCAGGCTGCCTAAAAGGCATCTGACATAATCTGACGACTGACATACAACAATGACAGTCTAAGCATCTGAAGCAATAAAGTCCATACACTATTTCAAATGAGTGCGCCACTTCTGCACCCTAACATAGGTGGGAGAACTAGACATGGGTAATCTCGACTCTGAGGTGCGTTTCGGCTCACCTAATCTGAATCCTCTTTCGGTACCGACTCATCTTATTGATTCCTACTCCCTTACCGACTCCGGCTCCATGATCTGCTAAGTTTCGCTATCGGATCTTGGATCGAAAGAATACACACGTCCGTTTTGGTACGGGTTTCAATATATATTGAAACCGATACCGGGCTCTGTCTGAAGCTGTATTGGAGCAAACAATGTAACAAATATCTGTCTTGTTCTTATCTATAGAAAAAATATTCGCATCTTATTCTATCATAATATCATTTACCGTTGGTTGGCGGCGCACGATGAATAACCGAAGCCTCCGTCCGATTCCTTCCGAGTCCCAAGTATTTCCGATCTCGACACCCGTGACGCGGTTGAGCCGAAACGAATGACTAGCGGATCGCGCGCTACGCGAGCCGAAGAGTGCCGATGAGCTGGCGGGAGGCGGGACTAAATATCTACGACGGGGATCAAATAACTCGCGAGAGTCGGTAACATTTGCTCGGAGCCGATTAGGTTATCGGCTCCTGTTGAGCATTCGGCTCATTTGAATCTTCTAGTCCGGAGTTACCCATGTCTAGCCCATAGCAGATGGGGTAATAGAGGCATGACGTAACATACCATTGTTCATATCCGTCGTAGAAGTCGTGCGCAGTATGCCACAACTTGTGGAAGGGGTCCACCCCGTTGAGCATTGCCGTCAGCCCGTAGAACACGGACACCTCCTGGTCCAGGAGCTGCTCCTCGTTGATGATGTCCTCGGCTTCGTACTTATCTTCCTGTTGGCCATAGACAATTGTCGGTCATTTAAGAAATCTTTGGGCCTATGTCCAGCAGTGGACGTTGTGCGGCTGAAATGGATGGATGGATGGTTTACCATAGACAAGACTATACACAGTGCTGTAACTAGAGCGGTGCTAGCGGTGAATTACCACCTTATATTTCAATGCAAATTTCTATTGCGATTAGATAAAAGGTAGTAAAAAGGGGCAAAGTCTCAATATGCCACACCATGTCCTTTCCTGGTAACGAGGGACTATACCTATATTGTATTTTTTCAAAAATTTAGGCTTAAGCGGCTGTGACAGACGGAGATAGACAGACGCACGAGTAATCCTATAAGGGTTCCGTTTTTACATATTTTTAACGGAACTCCAAAAAATTGATTATTTGCAAAATAATTTGGGGCGGAACGCTTCAGCACGGCCGATGCTGAAGTGTCGCTTTCTCTCGCTCTAGAAAACAACGGTTCTGAGCGACAGAAAATAATACCAGCATAGAAAAGTGCTGTTTTGTGCTGACAGGTATAACCCAACTCATCCTCACCATCAAATTCTTATGGATCTCATCCACCCTCGCGACCACGTCCTTCAGCAGGTCCAGGTTAAGCAGCGGCGGGTCAAACCTCCTGAACTGTTCCAGCTCCTTCTCATGCTTCTTCAGTTTCTCCTCGTAGATCGCCTTGCGGTTGCGCAGCTTGTCTTCCGCCATCACCTTCTTGGTGGTGAGGGTCTTGAGGGTCAGGTCGATTGTGTCTTCCATGTCCAGGGGCCAGAGGAACACACGCGTGTTCAGGTTCACGTCTTCAACTGGGAGGAGGTAAGGATTATTACATGCAGACTTTATGTAATGAAATACCCCCTTATTTATTTATTTTAAACAGATTAAAAAAAGAGGATGTTATCAATTCGTCAATATCTTTTTTTGTTTGTGTATGTTTACCGACTTCAGAAAAAGGAGGTTATCAATTCTTCAGAATCTTTTTATGCTTATGTTCACTGATTACGTAAAACGCGTGGACCGATTTGGAAAATTATTTTATGTTTGAAAGGTGGCCCCATAGAATTTCAAAATCGGTGTAGTTTGGTGTTAAAGTTGGTCTTTACTTTTAAAAAATTATCATAATCCTACTTATCTAATTAAATTTGCACCATCTAGCATTAAGCTTTTGTACTATAGACTTTTCTTTTATGCGTCATTTCCCACGGTCTTGTGCCATTCTCATCTACTGCATACCCTAAATATATTTAATTAAATAGTATTCTAATTAATTAAATATGACTTATAAAAAATGCAATAATAAAGAAAATTCAACAATTCGATATTTTTTTGCTAATCGTGTGTGCTGCCATCTTTATGTGCCTACCCGCACATAGAGATGGCAGCACATACGACTATCTGCTTACGCGCCCTCCCAATAGTTTCTATGGCGTTGGTTATCTATTACGTTAGTATCTATATATTGTTTTTGTTTTTGTTTTTCGTGTGTGTAAGTGGCCAACACTGGTGTCAGATTTTTCAGGCCGCCTGAAGGCATCTGACATAGCTTAACGACTGCCAGGGGCGTACATAGAGATTTTTTTTTGGGTAGACAACAATACAACTTACGCGATTTTGCGTCCTCCAAAATCAGTGGCCATTTATGAATACTTATTGGTTTTGATATTAAACAATCACTATTCAGTTCGAACAAGCAATCACTTTGTTATACAACATTCACAAGTAAAACTTTGCACCATTTTAGTAAGTTTTAAATAAAACTTTCGTACCTATGCATTTGTAAACAAACTCATAACTAAACTATTAAATATCACCGAACGAAATAAAATCCGGCAAAAAAATGTGTAACGCATATCAATGCAATCTTCGATGAATTAAGCGTTTCTAATTTGGAAGCATAACACGATAAGAAACCTTATTGGTTAATATTACAATTAGCCAATAGGGTTTGTTGTCGTGACCTTCGTGACATCACAGGAACAAATGAAAATATTGATAAATTCTAATTGGCCAAAGACGCCGTCTCGGCTTTAGCTTTTATGTGTGCATTTGTTACGTGTGTGGTGTGTCCATGAAGTAGGTTCATGCACACAAACGCAGGCGCAAAAGCCTATTCATACACATTAGCTACCTATGCATGTGTGTAAATTAAGCCATCGAGAATTCGAGATACATATTTGTCTTCGGCGCGTACCTACTTACGTTTAGTGCGCCGCGCCGCCGCCGCGCCGGCAGCGATACAGCGACTTGGGAGTTGAATGGCCGGAAAGAGCGCGTAATTTAAAAGACGTGTAGCGCGTAATCGTTTTTATGTAATAATTTGAAAAATGCGCATATACTAGCGGTTGACAGGGTAAACAATGTCTCGATGTCTCTATGGAATGCACGGCCCTGGACTGCCATACAATAATGACAGTCGGGACCAACGGCTTATACGTGCCATCCGAAGCACGGAGGAGTTCGACAAACTTTTATGCCACTTATGGTCAATTGGTCACCCATCCACGTGCGGACTACGCCCGGTGTTGCTTAACTTGCGAAAGCGCTGGTGATGTGCACTCCCGCCAGGCCCCCGAGCTCCTCTTAGTTAGTAATTATATTATCTTTGGTAGTGACAAATAAACAATATATATATATATATATCAACTTACAGTGCAAATGCGCATGCTGCATCAGGAAGATAACGTATTCGGCCGTGGTCCGCGCCTGCGCCTTGAGCTCGAAGATGGCGCGGTCGCGGCAGTCCGAGATGTAGTTGAGCAGCTCCACCAGCTGCGCCGTGGTCTCGGGCGTCTCGGACGCGCGCCCGGCCATCTCCTCGTACACATTGCAGATCCTGCGAAATTGAGCATTTTCAATGATTGTCACAGAATTGAGTATTACATACAGAACGGAATTCCTGAGGTCTCGCGCAATATGCGTTGCCGTCCCCCGTTCCGGACCTCTCCCCCGTTCTCATCTTGTTGAGACGGCCAGGTTCCCGCAGCCGAAAACTCAGCACCCTTACAAAGGCGAGAAATGTGGAGGGGAGAGGTAGTTTTGGGAAATTAGTCATTTTGAGAAACTGGTCATTTAGGGAAAAGTAGTAGTCATTATGAAAAAGTGGTCATTTTGGGAACAGCAATAGTCATTATGAAAATGTGGTCATTTTGGGAAAAACAGTAGTCATTATGAAAAAGTAGTCATTTTGGGAAAGTAGGAATTATGTACCTAATCAGTGCGAGGACGGGGGACGGGGATGCATACTGCGCGGGACCTTAGGAGATTTCGTTCTGTATGTAATACTGATATTAATCCTGTGCTATTGCAGCAGTATCAACATAAACTGGATCAAACTGTTTTCTCGTACTCGTACAAGAAACATCCATCCACTGGTCATCGGTGGACTGGTGGCGTTCTTGACTAGTTAAGATTATTCACTTAAATGCTTTTTAACCTCCAACTGAAAATAATGGTGTTATAAGTTTGACGCTAGCGTCTGACTGTGGCATCGTATCGCTCAAACGGATGGACCGATTTCATTGCAGTTTACGTGAAAGCAAGTTTCCTAGCGGTGGTTCTTAGCTATTTTTGATGAAACTCAGTTTAGCCATTTAAATGTCATTGGGAGTTAACGCTTGAAATTCAGAGCTTTCCCTACCGCGCTACCGATATCAATTAGTTCTGCTACTCATCACTAGATGGCGAATTTGGTCCCTTAAATAAGGGTCTCATGAGAAGGCTCAAATTCGCTCAACTTGGAAATCTTTGGGAGAGGTCTTTGTCCAGCAATGTACGTTATGCGGATGAAATGAAAAATGATGATGAAGACGTGTCTGACTGTGACCGCTCACCCTCTGTTCCACTTGCGGTTGACCAGTATGAAGTGGTCCACGATGTACCGCCGCAGCCCGTCCACGATGCCCCACAGCGTGTCGTTGCTGTGTCTGACTGTGACCTCACCCTCTGTTCCACTTCCGGTTGACCAGTATGAAGTGGTCCACGATGTACTGCCGCAGCCCGTCCACGATGCCCCACAGCGTGTCGTTGCTGTGTCTGACTGTGACCGCTCACCCTCTGTTCCACTTGCGGTTGACCAGTATGAAGTGGTCCACGATGTACTGCCGCAGCCCGTCCACGATGCCCCACAGCGTGTCGTTGATGGGCCCGCAGTCCAGCATCACCATGTTGAGGGGGATGTCCCGGCGCAGGAACATGATCTCGTCGCGGAGCTTCTCGTACATGTATATGCGTGCCGAGAAATCCTACCGGGATAAATGAGCTGTAACTTTTGCGACCACAAGGTACTAATGATAAAAATTGGGTCGGGTTCGTTCCATCGCCGTCTACAGGCTAGTGGTCGCTATACACCCCGACGTGATAGGCACAAGGTACATGTATATGCGCGCTGAGAAATCCTACAAGCCAGGACAAATGAGCTATAACATTTGCGACCACTAAGGTACTAATGAAAAACGTATCTGGTTCGATCCATCACCGTCTACAGGCTAGTGGTCGCTATATACCCCACCGTGACGGGCGCAAGGATATATATTTAACTAGCTGTAACCCGCGACTTCGTCCGCGTAGAAGTCGAAAATGGTTCTGAAAGGATTTTTATTGATTGATTGTTGACTCCGGGCTATGCATTGATATGTCATAGTCAGTTTCTTTTTTGCCCGTTCCCGTTCCCGTTCCCGTTCCCGTTCCCGTTCCTGTCCCCGTCCCCGTCCTCGTCCCCGTTTTCGTTACCGTTCCCGTTCCCGTTTCAATCAAGTTCTCGTTCCTATTTAAGTCACCATCATTTGCTAGAGCGAGAGAGAGAGAGAGCGACGGAACGCTTTAGCATGGCCTAGGTAGTAGGTCACCCCATTACATCTCTCTAGGGGTTATATTTTGAAAAATTCTGAAATACATATTTATTCATTTACCGTCAGGAGTACTCTTGCGAAGTTTTGAATAAAATGGTCTCCACTAGAAGGTGAGTTTTTAAAAATCCTTTCTTAATGCACCCCTAGACCTCATAAGGAACTTATATGCCAAATTTGCAGTTTCTGGCCCAGCGGTTTGGGCTGTGCGTTGATATGTTAGTCAGTCCTCCTTCTATATATAGAGATTGTATTATCCCTTTAACTGTCGGACGCCCGGAGCGGGCGTCTGATGTATTGTTTTACTATTGTGTCTGCTATGCATATAAGATGTTTATTGAAATTAGGTGATGTCAAAGACAATTTTGTTCACAGTAAAATACTCTTTATTTGGATAAAGATTAATCATATTATTATGTTGATACAACTCTGACAAATAATTTGTAATAATGCATTTATTTCGACCAAATTTGACATAAAAACGGTTATTGTGAGTTAATCTTAAAAGATAGGCATATACTGTCGGGACAGTTTTTTAGATAATTTAAAGAGGAATAATTCTTTCACATATATTTTTTGGGTATCTCGAACGGTTTTCGCAGCGCACGCCACGGAAGCCCTCAAAGATGAATAATTTTCCCCGTTTTTCCCACATTTTCGACTGTTTCTTCGCTTCTTTTAGTCGCAACGTGATGTTATATAGCAAGCCTTCCTCGATAAATGATCTATCCAACACAAAAAGAATTTTTCAATTCGAACCAGTAGTTCCTGAGATTAGCGCGTTCAAACAAACAAACAAACAAACCAACTCTTCAGCTTTATAATATTAGTAAGTATAGATTAATAAGCAAATAATTTATTTGGTTAATTTAACGCATTACGAACTAACTGGTCGTGTTCAATAAAACACTGTACAATGTTTTTTTGACCGAACGAGCGAAGCGAGTGAGGTCTCTAAATCGAGTTGGGGGCGAAAACACATTGTATGTATGTATGTATGTATGTATGTATGTATGTATGTATGTATGTATGTATGTATGTATGTATGTATGTATGTATGTATGTATGTATGTATGTATGTATGTATGTATGTATGTATGTTTGTACCGCGATAGCAGCCGATAATCGCGAGGTCTAAGTTCGCGGCGAACTACTAGTTATTTATTTTATAAAACTTTATTGTTTCAAAGTATATCGTATAAATGTATATCAAAGGTTATTCATAAATAATTTAAAGGTCTACAAATTGTAGGAAGTGGAATTTTTAATTATCACCATAGTTACTTTTATACAATTTAATTCAAATGAGGGCGCCGCTTCTGCTACCATTTGGCCTTACATGAATCCTTCCCCTGCGAAAGAGTGCCCAGAAGGCTGGCAGCTATATACCTCCCAAGTCGCCTCTTACGACACCCGTGGGAGAAGAAATTGTGGTGACACATTGTGTTCTATTACGCCGTCACTTACCTTGAGATACGGCGGCGGCTCTATCTTGAAGAACGCCATCAGGTCCTGAAAAAATCAAAAAAATTAAAATACTCTTATTAATATTCTACTTTCAGCCCTATACTGTCCCACTAAAGTTACTTTTTTATTGATATAATTTTTCAAAACTAAAAACCGACTTCACCCCCAGGCTACTCAACCGATTTTGATAAAATTTTCTTAACAATGCCAAATAAGTTATTTTCGATTTAGTAGTACCAATTGACAAATGAAATGACTGTTGTCACTTGCTACGAGATGCCTTTAGGCAACCTGAAAGTTGACACCAATGCAATGTTAGCTATTGACACACTCCAAAACAAGACCTGGTACGCAGAGCTTCCAGCAGGTAGAAGAACTCCTCGTAGTTCTTGATAAAGCTGAGCGGGCCTGGTCTGTTGGTGTTGTACTGCTGTACTGTCTTGGTGATCTCCATTATGCACTGGCTTAAAAAGCTATCAAGAAGAAGACCTGGTACGCAGAGCTTCCAGCAGATAGAAGAACTCCTCGTAGTTCTTGATAAAGCTGAGCGGGCCTGGTCTGTTGGTGTTGTACTGCTGTACTGTCTTGGTGATCTCCATTATGCACTGGCTTAAAAAGCTATCAAGAAGAAGACCTGGTACGCAGAGCCGTCCAGCAGGTAGAAGAACTCCTCGTAGTTTTTGATGAAGCTGAGCGGGCCCAGTCTGTTGGTGTTGTACTGCTGTACCGCCTTGGTGATCTCCATCATGTACTGGCTTAAAAAGCTATCAAGAAGAAGACCTGGTACGCAGAGCCGTCCAGCAGGTAGAAGAACTCCTCGTAGTTCTTGATGAAGCCGAGCGGGCCTGGTCTGTTGGTGTTGTACTGCTGTACTGTCTTGGTGGCGATCTCCATCATGCACTGGCTATAAACTTTCAAGAAGAAGACCTGGTGTGCAGAGCCGTCCAGCAGATAGAAGAACTCCTCGTAGTTTTTGATGAAGCTGAGCGGGCCTGGTCGGTTGATTTTTACTGTTGTACCGTCTGAGTGGTGATCTCCATCCTGTACTGGCTATTAAAGCTATCAAGAAGAAGACCTGGTGTGCAGAGCCGTCCAGCAGGTAGAAGAACTCCTCGTAGTTTTTGATGGAGCTGAGCGGGCCCGGTCGGTTGATTTGTACTGTTGTACCGTCTGAGTGGTGATCTCCATCCTGTACTGGCTATTAAAGCTATCAAGAAGAAGACCTGGTGTGCAGAGCCGTCCAGCAGGTAGAAGAACTCCTCGTAGTTCTTGATGAAGCTGAGCGGGCCCGGTGTTGGTGTTGTACTGCTGTACCGTCTGAGTGGTGATCTCCATCCTGTACTGGCTATTAAAGCTATCAAGAAGAAGACCTAGTGTGCAGAGCCGTCCAGCAGATAGAAGAACTCCTCGTAGTTTGTGATGAAGCTGAGCGGGCCCGGTCGGTTGATGTTGTACTGTTGTACCGTCTGAGTGGTGATCTCCATCATGTACTGGCTTTCAAAGCTATCAAGAAGAAGACCTGGTGTGCAGAGGCGTCCAGCAGATAGAAGAACTCCTCGTAGTTTTTGATGAAGCTGAGCGGGCCCGGTCGGTTGATTTGTACTGTTGTACCGTGTTGGTGATCTCCATTATGTACTGGCTATTGAAACTCTCAAGAAGAAGACCTGGTGTGCAGAGCCGTCCAGCAGATAGAAGAACTCCTCGTAGTTTTTGATGAAGCTGAGCGGGCCCGGTCTGTTGGTGTTGTACTGCTGTACCGTCTGAGTGGTGATCTCCATCCTGTACTGGCTATTAAAGCTATCAAGAAGAAGACCTGGTGTGCAGAGCCGTCCAGCAGGTAGAAGAACTCCTCGTAGTTTTTGATGAAGCTGAGCGGGCCTGGTCGGTTGATGTTGTATTGTTGTACCGTCTGAGTGGTGATCTCCATCCTGTACTGGCTATTTAAACTTTCAAGAAGAAGACCTGGTGTGCAGAGCCGTCCAGCAGGTAGAAGAACTCCTCGTAGTTTTTGATGAAGCTGAGCGGGCCCGGTCGGTTGATGTTGTACTGTTGTACCGTCTGAGTGGTGATCTCCATCCTGTACTGGCTATTAAAGCTATCAAGAAAAAGACCTGGTGTGCAGAGCCGTCCAGCAGATAGAAGAACTCCTCGTAGTTCTTGATGGAGCTGAGCGGGCCCGGTCGGTTGATGTTGTACTGTTGTACCGTCTGAGTGGTGATCTCCATCCTGTACTGGCTATTAAAACTATCAAGAAGAAGACCTGGTGTGCAGAGCCGTCCAGCAGATAGAAGAACTCCTCGTAGTTTTTGATGGAGCTGAGCGGGCCTGGTCTGTTGGTGTTGTACTGCTGTACCGTCTTGGTGATTTCCATCATTTACTGGCTTAAAAAGCTATCAAGAAGAAGACCTGGTACGCAGAGCCGTCCAGCAGGTAGAAGAACTCCTCGTAGTTTGTGATGAAGCTGAGCGGGCCCGGTCTGTTGGCGTTGTACTGCTGTACTGTCTTGGTGATCTCCATCATGTACTGCCTATTAAAACTCTCAAGAACAAGACCTGGTACGCAGAGCTTCCAGCAGATAGAAGAACTCCTCGTAGTTTTGGATGAAGCTGAGCGGGCCCGGTCTGTTGGTGTTGTACTGTTGTACCGTCTGAGTGGTGATCTCCATTATGCACTGGCTTAAAAAGCTATCAAGAAGAAGACCTGGTGTGCAGAGCCGTCCAGCAGATAGAATAACTCCTCGTAGTTCTTGATGAAGCTAAGCGGGCCCGGTCGGTTGATGTTGTATTGTTGTACCGTCTGAGTGGTGATCTTTATCCTGTACTGGCTATTGAAACTCTCAAGAAGAAGACCTGGTGTGCAGAGCCGTCCAGCAGGTAAAAGAACTCCTCGTAGTTTGTGATGAAGCTAAGCGGGCCCGGTCTGTTGGCGTTGTACTGCTGTACTGTCTTGGTGGTGAGCTCCATCATGTACTGCTCCTCGGGCCATACGGAGACCAGGTAGGGGCGCGGGCGGTCCACACCTGTGGCAGAACGTGAAGAGATATTATATGATCAAGTTCATTTGCCAAGCGAAAAAATCCCTGTTGTAAGTGAAGATCAATAAATTCATGTTTAAATGTAATGTTACAGAATTAAAATGAGTATAACAAACAGAACGGAATCTCCTAAGGTCTTCTTCTTCTTATTATTAAAGAGCTAAGCTCTTATCTGTGGAGCAACCAATGCCTTCCATCTCTCTCTGTCTAAAGTCAACTCCTTAATATCTTTGTATGTTGAAACATTAATCTGATTCTTTAGTTGTTTTATAAAACTATCTCTAGGTCTTCCTTTGCCTCTTCTTCCCTCGATTTTCCCACCCTAAGGTACCGCGCAATATTTGTGAAGCAGTCAACATCTCCATCAAGGCGAGAACGGGGGAGAGGTGCGGGGACAGGCGACAGAGATGCATATTGCGCAGGAATTTGGGATATTTCGTTCTGTATGTAAGCATCATCATCATAATCAGCTATCTGTATGTATTACTTATATTAATTCTGTGGTAATGGTTTTTTTTCTACCAGATATACTTTGATAGGAAAAAGTTGTTCAAATGATAGTCTAAAGCACCCCTTAAAATATTTGTACTTAATAAATAACCGGCCAAGGACTCGCGCACGAAGGGTCCCGTACGGCACTATCTATATAAAATCATGTTTGTTGTATGGGAGCCCGATTTAAATATTTATTCTGTTTTCAGTATTTGTTGTTATAGCGGCAATAGAAATACATTTAAAAGTCAAAAGTCAAGACACTTGATAATATCTTTATCATCTGTGAAAATTCCAACTGTCCAACTGTCACGGTTCATGAGATACAGCCTGGTGACAGATGAACAGGTGAGTGTTAGTATCCTCCAAAGCACATTGTGTACTGACCCGGGTACATGATGCTGTCCACGCTGGGCAGCTGCACGTTGATGTTGATGATGGTGTGGAACCACTTGACGATGAGCACGCGCATCTGCTCGAGGCTGGGCTCGAAGGACACCTTGGTGGAGCCGGGCTGCGCCGTCACCTTCAGGCGCAGCAGCGGCGTCTTGATGAACATGTAGTCGCGGTACGGCCCGGAGTACGCGTTGCCGTCCTGCCGGCAGATCGTGGTCACAGATTTAGGTACTATCCAGGGTCAACAATTATTTTGCACTGATAAGAGAGTAAAACGTCACATAATAATATCACTTGTCAGTGATTTTATATTTATTATTGCAGAAAAACTGATAATAGGAGCGCTATTTGACTCCAAGAAACTGACGTAATACATACGCTTTTAGCGCGGGGCGCAACTAGTTATTTATAAAAAAATCTCAAAACGAAAACAAATAATCCGCTCAATAATAATTAACTTATAAACCTTTTAAATCTAATGGAAATTGGCACGTGACGTCACTCCCATTAGATTTCACGCTTATGAAAAAAATAGCGAGATGCTCCCACGATATCAGAAAACGATTTATTTAAAGTGTTATATGTTGTTTTTCATAAATTTGAAGATTAATGGATATAGAAACAGAGGATGGCCAAAGAAAAGGTGGATGGAGTGCGTTCAGTAAAACATGGACAAAAAGAATGTAACAAGTGCCTTGACAAAGGACAGATGAAAATGGAAAAGACTCACATGCTGTCCCGACCCTACGTAAAGTGGGATAAGGTGAGGAGAAAGAAAGATGTTGTTTTCCATAAAACGTAACAAAAAAACACAGGTAAATACCCACTAAAATACTGTTAATCATCAAAACATCTTGGTAAATAAATACCCAATGGTAGGCGAAGTACTCGGCAAAATGATGGATACTCCTCTCCACGAGATCACGGACTTGTCTCGACATCAGAGAGTGGACGGTTCTGAAACAATATAAATGAATTAAATAAGCTAACGAGTTTCCAAAACACGGGAAATTCGGGGAACGGGCGTTAAGAGACCCTTTACCAATAACATTTTTATACAAACGTAGTCTAGCTTTTATTTTGAAATTACATGACAAATTTTATAATTTCAAAGAAATTGCACATATCTAGGCATAACTATATAAGGTCTAACTAAATATACTGAAACTATTCTAAAGGTGAATATAGTCCCAAGGAACACATGTCGAAATATAAAAATATTTTTTTGCTTTTTATACAAACTCGGATCAGCTGATCGGTCAAATTGTATGGAAGGCCACAAATTTCTTTTCATATTTCTATAAGTGTTCCTTGGAAAAAGTAGTCATCGACTGAATTCACCCTTAACATAGTTTCAGTATATTTTGTTAGACTTTAGTTATAGGATTAGCCCGTTAAAATGGCAGTGGGCGGGACTCATAGCGCGACGAACCGATGGCCGATAGGGCAAAAAGGTTCTCAAATGCCGACTACGAACTGGCAAGCAAAGCGTATGGCACCCACCCACAAGTTGGTCTGACGATGTGATCAAGGTCACTGGAAGGTCGAATGCAAGCCGCTCTAGATTAGTCATTTTTTAAATCCTTGGGAGAGGCCTACGTCCAGTAGTGGACCTTATGCGGCTGTAATGATGATGGTTTCGTTAGACCCGTCCACCTGCCGCCATAATAATTTATTATGAGGACGGTGTACTTACGTGTCCACAACGTGCACGGTGTTTTGCCGCAAAGATAGGCTACGTAAGCCATCTTCGAGCGCACGAGCGCCAAATCAACGGATAGGAGGCGAAGGGGCCGCCATGGCCGAAATCGGTCGTACAGATCATATATAGGAGGATAAACTACCACTCAAGTGATTTAAGTGACACTCACGAAAAGAAGTGCTCCACTTGGAAGGTGGACTCGCTCTTGTTCTTGGACACGTAGACGGCCCAGTGCTGGCGCATGCGGATCATGGTGTCGGCCACGTCGATGAGCCAGTTGTCCACCAGCTCGGCGCGGGTCTCGCTGCACAGCTTGCCGAGCCGCTCGCCGAACTCGGCCGGGTACTGCGGGAAGGGCAGCCCTTCCTGCATCTTGTTCATGTCGCAGATGTACATGTTTTGGTATCTGTACAAAACAGGGTGTAGGAATACGGCATTTTCATCATTTTTTTATTATTATTCAAATCAATAAGGAGTTTTGATTTTCGTGTGTATAAGTGGCCAACACTGGTGTCAGATTTTTTGGCTACCTTAAAGCATCTGACGAAGCTTGAGACTTCCATGCGATGATGACAGCAGGGACCAATGGCTTATACGTGCCTTCCGAAGCACGGAGGAGATCAAGAATTTTTTTATGCCACTTGTTCCCCCATCTATGTGCGGACCAAGAACTATTATTTATTTTCTGTAATAATTTTGTGGTTTTATGTATAATGGGAACCAAAAACATACATTGCAAAATAGCCTATACGCATACTCTTGATTGCACCATGAATAAAAGGAAACACAAAAAAAGAAATTACAAAGGCGGAGCTATCGCATAGCAATCTCTTCCAATCAACTTTAGGGCAGAGGGAGAAGTGAATATTTGAAAGATATACGCAGTATGTCAGATTTAAAGCACGTAAAGCCATTGGTCCCGTCTGTTATCGATGTATATCAGACGCTTTCAGGCAGCTTGAAAAACCTCTCACACACATTGTTGGCCACATATACATACGAAATTAATTATATAAAAAAATTTAAAAAACAAAAATTTTTTTTTAGTCAAAATGATTAAAGAATATCCTCACTTCTCATGCCACAAGGAAACCAGCCCTCACACCACGGCAAACCGGTAGTAGAATTTTTTTTAATTAAAAAAATACAATTTTTTTAAAAGTAAATCCTCCCTTCTCTTTCCACAAGAGAACCAGCCATCAAACCACGGCGTAGCCATGGTAAAAAAAAAATTAAAAAAAAATACAATTTTTTTAAAGTAAATCATCACTTTTCCTGCCACAAGTGAACCAGCTCTCACACCACGGTCCAACCAACCAACCAACCAACCAACCCATGGTAAAACAAAAATTGTTAAATAATAATACAAAGTGCTCACTTCCGATGCCACAAGAGGACCAGCTCCCGCACGACGGCGTTCCCGTGGTAGTAGCGGTAGGAGATGGCCTGCTGCGCGCGCACGTAGGCGCAGTGCCACGGCACGGGCGCGCGCACCGCGTGCGCCGGCCACAGCGGCGGCACGAACGCGATCCGCAGCCGCTTCTGCTCCGCGGGGTCCTCCAGGATGTAACGCAGCAGGCATCTGGAAGTCGTCACAATTAGGGAGTTTTCCGGTTCGAAAATAAATTAATTAGTACTGTTAACAGAATAAAACGTCACAACGTCGCCGATCGTGCTGGCCAGGGGGGTTACCTACTCCAAAAGTGTTACGCAAGACGAACGTTACTGCGTTTTCGCATTGTCAAGCAACTTTGAGCACTAACGCATGATGATGAAGTTTAATTTGGATTGACATAGAAATAGAACGTCACTATCGTACGACTAACGTATTATTTATGGAGTAACCCCCCAGATTCGGGCGATGCAGCAAATGATTAGCACTAATGACGGTGAGCAATTGTTAGTATGCATTAAACGTTATTCCACAATGATTTATGGGCATTGTCATACTAAAGTGCCCGCTATTAGATGGCCGCAATTTTAATTAAGATAACTAATTGCGATTATTTGTTAAATATAATCTCAAATTAATATAAATTAACACATGTTTGCTAAACTTATTTCAGTTAAAATATGTTTTGTCTCGTTCATTTCTATGTCAAATATTGAAAAGAGGGAAATGGCCAAAACTTGTTTTGACTAAAATAAGTGTAGCAAACTTTTGTATATTTTTAATAAATAAGAGGGTTTAATAAGCGAATAATTTATTTTGTTAATTGAGCACATCCCGTACTAACTGGACGTGTAGATTCAATATAACACTGTACAATGTTTTAGTATAAATCGCGAGCCGGTGCGGTGTACAGGCCTGTAGACACATTCGCCCTGATGAAGACCGCTCCAGATGAGGTCGAAACATGCCGACAATAGCTAACTCTATACGTGAGTAACCCGTTCACTAATTCATCAGGGTGAATGTGACTACAGACCCGTATCCTAACTAATATTTTAAATGTGAAAGTAAGTTTGTTTATTTGTTTGTTACCTCTTCGTGCTTGAACTACTAAACCGATTTGAATAAAATTTTGAGACTCGGGCACAGAATTAATAATAGTATTACATACAGAACGGAAACTCGCACCGTCCCCCGCAATCTGGTGTCCCCGCAACCCTTCCCCCGCTGTTGTGAGGTGTAAGCGGCAGTAAAACAGGGTTATTGGTAGTCGCACGTTGACATTACGCGAGTCACTTAGGATTATTGAATTATAATGGTGAGAAACTGCGCACATTATCATTGTTTATCCACGGAAAATAATAAATAACGAAAATTTTATAGATTTCCGAGTGATAAGAACAGGTAAGCAAAGCAACAAATTCTGTGGTGGCGACCCTGATTGTCTAACTCACACATTTGACGTGTGCACGGACGGATTGTTGCGTTTGTAGTAGTACTAGGTATATATGCTGCTCCGTTGGTATGAAGTGCCATACCTGTGACTCGGGAAAGGACATAGGGTACTCTTTATCCCGAAATTCCCACGGGGAGCGAAGCCCGCGGGCACAACTAGTACTCTATATGTGAGTAATCCGTTAACTAATTTAAATAATGATACCTCACACCAAATAAAAAAATGATACCTCTTCATGGCCATCTTGCAGAAGTACTTGAGTTCAGCCAAGTTCTGTCTCACGACCGCGTTGTACGTAAGGATGAGCAGCTTCTTCTTGATGTGGGCCGTCTGCTTGTCCACCGCCGCCTTGGCCCGCTTGTACAGGAATTCTGGGTAGTCGGACAGGTGGTCGCCGACTAGAGCCTGCGGTTATTGAGCATAGATATAGTGTAATGAAAAATGAGACTAGAAATGAAATTTTTGTGTGAGAAATGACAAGAAAAATGAGACTACAAATAAAATGTTCACGTGTGAGTTGTCATGAAAAATGAGACCAGAAATGAAATGTTGTGTGTGAGTTGTCATGAAAAATGATACCAGAAATAAAATGTTAATGTGTGACTTGTCATAAGAATGAGACCAGAAATAAAATGTTATGTGTGAGTTGTCATTAAAAATGAGACCAGAGATAAAATGGTTATAAGTGACTTGTCATGAAAAATGAGACCGGGAAATATTTATAATGAAAAATGAGACAAGAAATGAAAACTTTCATCGCATACACTCTTTCAATAAGTAGAGCAGTCGGGCTGCCGGCCGCGGGGCTACACTTACCACATTGAGGTAGTACTCGATCCGCTCCAAGTCCTTGGGGTGTATGTAGCGGTAGTGCTCCTCCTCAGTCACTTTCAGCATCTCCTCCTTCTGCTGGTCAGGGTCGCGAGGCACCTCGAACTCCAGTTTTTCCAAATGCCTGAATATGAATCAAGAATCAAATATTTAGAATCAAGAATTAAAAATTTAGAATCATGAACCAATTAATGCGCGTTTAATACCCTAGGTGTAGCAGACAGTTCGATAAATAATAGAACGAGAGAGTGGAGTACGGGCGAAGTTTCTCCGAGTCTGCTTGAAGAATCCGGCGTTTGTATGTATGTTCGACGATATATCGAGCACCTTTGATGAGAGCTTAATAAAATTTGTAAGCGGTGTCTATGTAACCAATTGAATTTTTAAGTTTGAACATGAGCCAAATCGGTTAAGGGGTTGCCGAGATGTGGGGTCGGCAACTTTACAGTTCGAGACTAGTTGTTTATACTCTAAAGTCGCTTACCTTCTCAGAGCCTCCTCGGCGGCTTTCTTCGCTTCCCTTTTCTCCCTTCGTTTCTCCTCTATTCTCTTTCTCTTCTCTTCAGCTTCAGCTGCTTTTCTTTTGGCGTACGCGCCAGAGACCAGGTCGTCCAGGCGGACCAAACCTATTGAACATTTGTACACACAGGTAAATAAATAAATATATGAAAATGAAATGAAAATGAAATCTTTATTTAGGAACAGGAAATTCTTGATACAATAAACATTGGCTAACGATGACACTTGCAGTAGTTAAATATAACTGTGTCGCAGATGTCAACGCCCACCTCCGAAATAAGGTTACAATTTCTCCTAGTTTTTAAAATAGACTATAGGTACGTACTTAGAACTCCATAATTACATGCATTAGATGCAAAAAATTAAATCTACTTAGTAAATTTCATTACAATATTTTTTCAAAATTACATGCATTAGATACAAAGAGTAGATCTACCTAATCACAATTATTTTTTAAAATCAATTATAATTTCGCAATAATTATTAATAATTTATCAAATTTACATTTTATTTTATCTACTTATAGGTATAAAAAAAATTTTTTTTTTTTTTGATTTAATACGGTAGGAAGGTTATTTTTTTTCTTTCTTTTTCAGACAAAAGTAATAATAGTAATAAGGATGGTTATGTGAATGTGTATTGTGAGTGTAATATGTGTTATGTGAGTGAAGAGTGTAATGTATACGGACAAACACACAGATTGAGCTAGCCCAAAGTAAGTTCGAGGCTTAGTTAGTATGAAATATTAACTCCACGAAAATATCATCATTTCAGCCGCACAACGTCCACTGCTGGACATAGGCCTCCCCCAAAGATTTCCAAAATGACCGATCAACAGCGGCCTGCATCCAGCGCTTTCCAGCGACCCTGGTCAGGTCATCTGACCACCTTGTAGGTGGGTGCCCTACGCTTCGCTTGCCAGTACGCGGTCGCCATTCAAGAACCTTTTTGCCCCATCGGCCATCGGTTCGTCGCGCTATGTGTCCCGCCCACTGCCACTTCAACGAGCTAATCCGCTTGGCTATGTCAGTGACTTTTGTTCTCCTACGGATTTCCTCATTTCTGATTCGATCACGTAGGGAAACACCGAGCATAGCCCTCTCCATAGCGCGTTGAGCGACCTTGAGATTTCTTATGAGACCCATAGTAAGGGACCACGTTTCGGAGCCATAAGTCATCACTGGTAACACACATTGGTTGTAAACCTTAGTCTTGAGGCACAGAGGTATTTTGGACGAGAAGACATTGCGTAGCCTCCCGAACGCTGCCCAGCCGAGTCGGATTCGTCGAAAGACCTCTTCCTCGAAGCTGGAACTTCCTGCCTGGATCAATTGACCCAGGTAGATATACTGGTCTACAACTTCGAGGGTGGAGCTCCCAACACAAACAGGTAGGGGCGCAACATGGACATTCGACATTACTTTGGTTTTGTCCATGTTCATTTTAAGGCCCACTTGTTGGGAAACTCGATTTAGGTCTGCGAGCATAGTACTTAAGTCTTCCATCGATTCTGCCATGACAACAATATCGTCGGCAAATCGAAGGTGAGTGATATACTCGCCATTGATGTTGATGCCAAATCCTTCCCATTCCAGAAGCTTGAAGGCATCTTCCAGTGCAACGGTGAACAGTTTCGGAGATATAACATCTCCCTGTCTTACACCTCTATGCAGTGGAATTGCCCTCGTGCACTGCTCCTGTACTCGGACTGACATAGTGGCGTTACTGTATAAGCACTTCAACACTTTGATATACCGATAGTCAATACGGCATCGCTGGAGAGACTGAAGCACGGCCCATGTTTCGATCGAATCGAAGGCTTTTTCATAGTCCACGAATCCCAAGCATAACGGCCGGTTATACTCCCTCGTCTTCTCTATAACCTGCCGCAGCGTATGAATGTGGTCCATGGTGCTAAAGCCTTTACGGAAACCAGCTTGTTCGGGAGGTTGGAAGGCATCAAACCTGTTCGCGAGACGATTCGTGATGACCCTCGAAAACAACTTATATACATGACTCAGAAGCGTGATAGGCCTATAGTTCTTCAATAGGGTGTTATCTCCCTTTTTGAAGAACAAGACCACCACGCCCCTGTTCCACACTTCTGGCGTTACGCCCTCGAGCAGAACAGAATTAAAGAGCCTCTGATGGACTTTCAGTACCGGCGTTCCGCCCGCTTTCAGAAGCTCTGCTGTGATTCCATCCTCGCCCGGCGCCTTGTTGTTTTTAAGCTGTTTGAGGGCCATCCTAATCTCGTACAGGCTGATGTCTGGGATATCTTCGGTATAGTGTCGGGTTAGCTTGGCTCTTGGGTCTTTAGCCATTTGTCTACTGGGTTGTGAAACTGAGGTATACAGCTGTCCATAATACCTCTCGATCTCCGCCAGAACCCCTTCCTTTGTCGACACCACGCCGCCGTACTCCGTCTTCAGCTTCATCAATCGGCTTTGCCCAACCGACATAGCTCTTGCGAACACTTTGGAGCCTTTATTCTGCTCTATCGTCTCCTTAATACGCTCAGTATTAAAGGAGCGGATGTCGTGTCGCAAGGACTTTTGTATACGTCTGTTGAGCTGCCGATATGATTCAGCATCTTTGGAGGTATGCAGCGGCCTTGATCGTCGCTCTGCCATTAAGTCTAGGGTCCGAGCAGAGATTTTTTGAGGCTTTCGTTTGGGGCTGGACCTGAATACTTTTGATCCCACCGCTTGGACAGCTTGTATAAACCCTTGGTTTATCTCGTCCACTGTAACGCAATCCTGAAGGCTTTCGAAGCGATTCGACAGTTCAAGCTGGAAGCCCTCGGAGTTCTCAATTTGGACTTGCGACGGTCGGAGCGTCGACCTCATCAGTCGTGACCTTTCGACTTTGAGATCAATATTCACGATGCCTCTTAATATTCGGTGATCACTCCCGGTTTTGACTCGAGTGATCACTGAGACATCGTTGAATATTCGTCTCTTTGTCGTTAGGATGAAGTCGATTTCGTTCTTAACAGGGGGCTGGTTCTTTTTTGCTGGACCCAACCAGGTCCACTTTCTTGGCGGCGGCTTTTCAAAGAAAGAGTTCATCGCAAAGAGTCCCTCTTGCTCCAAAAAATCAGCCAGCCTACGTCCCCTGTTATTTCGCACTCCGTATCCAAAGTTTCCCAGCCTAAACTCTCCAATGCCTCGCTTACCCAGTTTTGCGTTAAAATCCCCCATAACAACCGTAAAATAGGTTTCAGAAGTATGTATGGCCCTACTGATGTCCTCATACACTTCATCCACCTCTTCATCGGAGTGATCCCCAGTTGGCATATATACCTGTATAACCTTCAGCGAATATCTTTAAGATACTCTGAGTATCAGGTATATTACCCTGCTGGAAACACTCTCGATGGTTGTGACGTTGTTAATGAGGGACTTGTGGACGAGAAACCCGACACCATGCTGGGACTTCTTTTCGTCTCCTTCCCGGTGATAGAGTAGGTTACCAGACTCTAGGGTTGTCGTGCCCTCGCCCTCTCTTCGGACTTCAGACAACCCCACAATGTCCCACCGTAACCTACTCAATTCTTCCTCCACCTCAGCCAGTTTCTCGTCAGTCCTCAATGTGCAGACATTGTGTGTTACCAGGGCCAGTTTTCGCCGGGGTTGGTAGCCGGATCCCATCCGGGGATTCTTAGCACCCCCTGCCCCGCCGTTACCATGACCGCTACCGGAGTCAGGAATAGCGGGGCTGCCGGGTACTGGGGGCCTGGTCATTTTTTGTATATCCATGAGGGGATATTACCATACTCGCCACGCTTGGCAGGCGGGTTGGCGAGCGCAGTGGGGGTCACTATCGTACTTCCGACGCTGCTGCCCATCGGAAGTCTGTTCATGTTTAGTGACGGGAAGAAAATCCTTTAGTCGTCTTTTACGACATCCACAGGAGGAAATGGAGTGGTTCTATTCTAGGCCGGAAACCACACAGCCACGAAAATATATTTTATAACAAATACATATAAAGATAAACATCCGACACCCAGGTCAATATGAGGAAGATCTTTTTCGATCGTGACCTTACCAGGGATCGAACCCTGGACCTCCGCAGGCATGAACACCACTATAGGCCACAGAGGTTGTCACAGGTATAATTAATATTTACGCATTAGAAAGTATATAAAGCTTTTGTGCCGTAACTTCTGGCATAAACTGGTTAACTCTGCGCGTCCCGGTATTTGGCCGCTATTCGAGAAACTTTCTGCCTGATCGGTCATCAGTTCTTCGCGCTATGTGGCCCGCCCACTGCCACTTCAATGAGCTAATATACTGGGCTATGTTAGTGACTTTATTACTTTATTCTAGGTCTGTGTTTGATCGCGTTTACCTTTGGGTAGCTTCTTCTTCTCCTCCTGTTCTCTGAGCTCCTCTAACCTCTCCCTCTCCCTCTCTGCGTACGGCTTGAGGGGCGGGAACTGCAGCTCGCCGTTCGGTCCGATCGGCCCGTACAGCTCCGGCGGCTTGCGGCGCTTCGGCGGCATGTTGATCGTGCGCATGGCTTTTGTGGCCGGGGTGTAACAATTGCCTAAAATATCAAAGTCAAAGTCATCAATTTTTATTAAATGTGGGATTATATTAAAACACGATTTTATTAATTGTTTGTTAGTTTTTCGTGTGTGTTAGTGGCAGACAGATTTTCCAGGCTGCCTAATGGCACCTGACATATCTTCACGACTGCCAATGATGACTTATACGAGCTTTCCGAAGCAAGTTTAGCAAAGCAAATTTTATTTAAGTTTGATTATCAGTTTAGCCCAGAAAAAGATGTAGGGACGAACTTAATTCTTACAGCAAGGATTTGGCCTTGAAGGAAAGCAATGTCGCACGACCGCTTAAGGATACTAGGTAATTCTAACTTTCGTTTGAAGTAGGAACGAATGTTGGGTACTGAAAAATTTACGAAGACGCGGCGAAATTATAACTAAATCAATTTATTTCTAGTGAGTTTTGGACGGTTCGTTTTTATATATAATTGCAGCAATCTATTAAAGAGTCTTAACGCACGTGTAGAGGTTTTCTTTAATATGAAAATGAGGTTTGTTTGACCTTTTATCTACTTATCATGGGCATAGTAAATATTTAAAAGTATGTCAATGATTTCAAATCCGGCCTGTAAATGTGTAATACATCATGCGAGGTCCAACCCCAACTAGCAAAATAGTCCTATAAAATGAAGCCTAAATAACATCTGGTCATGTAGAGGTCATAAAGTTGTAATTCAAATTTTTATTAATCGTGTTACAATGTCTTATACGAACGATTAGTCATATAATATTAAAATTGTTTAATTTAGTCCTGTAAACGTTTTCACGACCTATTTATATGACAATCTTATAAAGATCTTCTTTACGACCACTTTACGACTTCTTGATGTAGTGTAAAAGTAATTTATATGACCATTATAAGCTGGTTATAATGACGACCATTTCACAACTTTTTATCAGCAATAAGATTTCAACATGACAATCATATAAAGTTCATATATTTAACTCCTATAAAACGTACAGCTATAAACACGTTTTTTATAGGATTTTTTGACTATATTTACATAATGTTACGAAACTGGGTTCGAGATTTGGAGTAAAACGCCAAAGTTCGTATGAGGGTTTTTATTCACTACGGAACCCAAAGGTTGACACGTGAAGATGGTCTTCCTGATGTCCAAGTCCAAGTCGCGTAGCAGCTGAGGTCCAGGTATATCGCCAAAGTAGTCGCAGGTACTTCCACTTGTCGCACTTAGGTAGGTTTCCTTCGCTTCGGTTCGCTTCGAAGTTATCGCTTTCGTAGCTCGTACTGAACTGGCGGGACGCGCACTCGATCGCCTTTTTATATGCGCCGATACAGAAGTCTACACTTTTCTCGAATATTCGCCTCACTTGACGAATGTATTTCGATTGACGGGAAACATCGAGACGCCGGTATGTATGTGTGAGTGCGACTAAGCCGGCGACCATTCAAAAAACTCTAGCCTTTATGCTGTAAGAATATAAGGCCTAGTTTCGCTTGCATTATCCTGACGTCTTTCTATACGATTCCACTCGCGAACATTCCGAGTCTATTCGCCAGCAGGGTTCTTACTCGCGAATATT
This sequence comes from Acrobasis consociella, assembly GCA_963555685.1. Taxonomy (NCBI): domain Eukaryota; kingdom Metazoa; phylum Arthropoda; class Insecta; order Lepidoptera; family Pyralidae; genus Acrobasis; species Acrobasis consociella. Next base: position 1,601,074 of record OY743115.1, read on the forward strand.
CTACATTTATCTCGTTCGCGACAATAACTTTTATATAATCATTAAAAGGCCAATATTCAGATTTATATGCCTTAAATACTTATGAGTTTGAAATGCTTATATATGTTACTGTTATAAACGTTTTGATTGTATGATGATGTCACGTGATACTCTTTTACGAACTAAACTGGTATATCTCAGGTTGTTGTGACTTTAATTATACATGCTTTTTGTTCAATAACTTTAAATTTCTCAGTTTCTATTAATCTCGGCTTTAATCATCAAAGCAGCTGTGATGGATTTAAAACAGTGGAAGAAATTTAAATCAAGCGGTAATTTCAGACGCAAAGAAAGAAAAGCCTACTTAGAACTCAACAAAAGTTTTAGACAAGGTAGTGTCCAAGAATCGAAAGATGGTTCCGTAGTAAGAAATAGTTATTCTGAAATAGGTTGCTCTTGTAAGTACTATTTTTATGGTTTGTACTTATACCAATTAAACTCATTAAAAAATACATTTACATATAATAACTAACACCTGTCAATTAATATGTTTTTTTTCTGTTTACATTTAGCAAGTTCGAGAAGTAATACACATATAATTGAGGGTAAAATTGATGAACATTTGTTTGAAAGGCAAAACAATGATGATAATGATAATTCGATCGAAAGCGAAGACGATGAAAACAGTAATGAAAATGAGAATTTTACAACAAGAAAATACGAGTTTCCTGGCAAATTAAGGAAATGGGCTCTAGAATTTAATATGTCTCATACAGCTTTAAACAAACTATTGACTATAATTAATGAACTCTTACCTGCTTTATTACCAAAAGATCCTAGAACACTTCTCCGGACGAATGATGTTGAGAATATTATTAATCCAATAGAAAATGGAAGATATATAATAAATAGAGCTATATATATATTATATATATATATATAGTTATAGTTGAAGTACAATCTATAATGGAAGTCAATAATGAAGTTAAGCTTGTTGGCAAACCTTTGCAAAATGTAATCGCCGCATTTGACATCCCAATTAAATCGACATATTTAAATATATATAAATGCTATGAAACAGATTTAATTAATTCTGAATCAACATTATACACTATTAGAGATGTAAAATGTAAACTAGTGGCGACTTCTTATAAATCATACATATATTTTGTACCTCTTATACATACTTTGTAAAGAATTAAATAAAACAGAACTTTAAATTTTGTTTAATTAAAGCAAACATTTTTTATCATTAAAAACTAACGTGAGATATCGACATACTATCTATATATATAAACACGGGTTTACTCACCAACATGTTTCGATCTCGTTCGGAGATCTTCTCGTAGAAGATCTCCGGACGAGATCGAAACATGTTGGTGAGTAAACCCGTGTTTATATATATAGATAGTAAAACAAACATTCTTCAAAGAGTCATAGGTACATAAAATGTTTTCAATGTAATATCAATCAACTCGGAGGAGGTACTACCGAAAAGTCACATACCTGGTCCCAAAAATGTCAATTCCATGTATTATTAATTCTATCTAAAAACGTTGGCGGTTATAGAAAACCATATGCCAAAAACTGAGTAGTTAATGTAGATCTAGGCTACTTATTTATCTACTCCGTTTTTGGCACGTTATTCACATACTCTAGTAGGAAACTGAATAATTGTAAATTGATCTTAAGACGTGACAGCAGCGAAACCCGTAATTTTATTCTTTAACTCCTAAATCAGATCAAAATAAAAAATCTAAAACTGCCATTTACTAGTAAATAACTTGTTGTATTTTTGGTATTACTTTTCATTATTTTTCCTTTGGTTGTTTACTAGTAAATGGCTGTCTTAGATTTTTTTAATTTGATCTGATTTAGGAGTTAAAGAATAAAATGACGTGTGGCGCTAGTTTCGCTGCTGTCAATAATTATATTAAATACTTTTAAAAGAGATAAAATACTTTAAAATTAAATTATTGTTACAAAAAAATTAAATTGTAATTATTTTCTTTTGTTTTACTTTTCATTAATTTTATCACAAATAGGTAATTTAAAACTTCTACACGCAGAATTTTTATTCGTTATGGACCCGTTGATTCTATTCAGGAAACTGTCAACTTTTTCCAAGGAACATGGGTCGAAATATGAAGAAAAAAAATGACTTTCCATACTTGGTGAGATCAAGTAATCAGGCGATTTCTATGGGAGGTTTAAAAATAGTTTTCATATTTCGAGACATGTTCCTTGGAAAAAGTTGCTCAGTTTCATGAATAGAATCACTGGACAACGGGTCCATAACCAATAAAAATTCTGCGTGTATAAAAAGGATAATCATTTGGCATGACATAACTGATAAAATTCTTATTCAAACAACTATAACAAAAAAAAAAACTATAATTTGCACTATCTACCTTATATCTTCGATACAGTGGTCACTTAAGCTTCTATAAAAAGGAACTATAATTTGAAATTATCTATCATATATCACTGATACATTGCCAATTCAGACTTCTATAAAAAGGAACTACTTATATTATTTGTACTATCTATCTTACATCTCTGATACAGTGGTTATTCAGACTTCTACATATACTTATGAAAAGGAACAATCATTAGTTAATATCTATCTTGTGTTGATTATTTTGAAGTTCATAAGCTATTTTCGTTAAATTATCGATTTTCTGTAAAAGAATTTCGTTATGTGTGTGCAAGTCTTTACCAAAGTATGTGGCAGTAGTATCAGTAACAAAATATACACTTTGTAAATTAACTCCTTCGGCTGGATTTTCTTGAACAGTGAGAGTAGATGGAGTTTGTTCTACATCGATGGCAGCTGGAGTTTCTTGTAAAAAGTAGGTAGGTGAGAATAGTTCTTGTGCACTCAAGGCCGGTGGATTTTGTGTAGGAGCAATAGATACTTTATTATCTGTTGCAACATCTTGAACACATTTTTCTTGGTCCTACAATCAACAATAAAGTATTAACAATCGATTTTATTGATTTAATAATATATATATATATATAATATTAAAAATAGATCGAAGAGCGATGGCCTGTTGGATGTAGCGAACTACAACCCTGGGTGTGGTTCCTACTTGGGTAACTCAAGTATAGTCTAATATCTTAATTTCATTCCATTAGACGGCAGTCATTAAGCTATCTCAGATGATTTTTCGCAAAATAAAAATTTGGCACAAGTGTCTGTCGCGTTTTTTAGTTAAAAATTTGTCTATAACGGCAATTATCACCATATTTTGATTTCAATAAAATGTTTATCCAACGGGTTTTCCCTCTTTACGGTACCCTGAAAATGGTGGATAACCAAAGAAATTAAATTGTGGTATATGACTTTTTGTAATTCACATACATACATACATACGTCTTTATCCCTAATGGGGCAGACAGAGCAATTTGGGTCTTGCGGCTCTAAGCAGATAGAGCCCAGGGCTGCAAGACTCAAAGGCCACTTTTGTAATTCAATGTCATATAATAGGTATCATCACTACCTAAAATCGTATAATTGCAAAAGTACTAGAAATCTTAAATAAAATGGAATAAATTAATATTATTTTGTAATAATTCGACGGGGGCATGAAAAATTTGTGAAAAATTGTATATACAATCGTCGAGAAATTTAATTTCCCTTAGAAAAGTAGATACTTATACCTACTAACACCAACTACCTATATTATATTCAATAACATTCAGTAATAAATATGGCAGACTTACCTGATGGTGACAATTATAAACAGATCTTGTTTTTTGTTGTTCTCTGATTCTCACTACCATTAAACGGCGCTGTCATAACAAGCATCCACGTAAAGGCTTTGCTAATGACTACTTTATAATGTTTATTAAATTATACGACACATATTGGATCACTAAATGACAAATATTAATCGCTTTCACGATAACAATATGACTGTTACGTTCCTAGTTGCCACTTATACAACCTTGACACGATCACTTTACGAATTAAAGTTTTATATTTTGCGCCTATTTCGCGTTATATATACGTAAATACGACAGCTATATAACCAAAACGGCTCGACCATAAGTTGTAACGAAAACGTTGTCCCAAAAATTATACGACCAAATTTTGTTAGTTGGGACGTCACTTTTTCATGGAAATTCAGTTGTTGCACGCGTTTAGCCGCCTTTAATGACATCCAGCGATAGAAAGAGAGCTCCAATTAACAGGCCAAACAGAAACCATAAGCACAGGCATGGATACAAGCGAAGTAACATTTATGCCTACTACCAACGAAACTGTACACGTCAGTGTTCAGGGCCATCAAACGCACCCGCGAACGGGGGAGAGCTGCGGAGACACCATATTGCGGGACCCTTTGATTTTCCGTCCTGTACCAAGTACTTATATTAATGATGTACCATAAGGCTCAATCTCTCCAAGGAATCAAAAGCAGATTTACCAATAGAGTCCACGGGCTTGGCGTGGTCGTACCCATCTCTGTAGGGCACCCCCCGAGTCCAGGACTTGCGCAGCATCAGCGGCGGAAACTCACTGCAAGTGCCTTCGCTTTCACCTGAAAATAATGACGAACAGTTCTGATTATAGCTTAACAATGTATTCTCAGGCCATCTTTTTCACAATTATTACGTCCTATATATGTCCCAATGCAGGGTAAAGCCCTTTCTCTCGTTCCATACCTTTCGGTCTTTTGCTTTTAATTTCCATTACTATTGTAGGGAGGAAATCGTTTGGCCCTATTTCCATACAAACGTAGTCCCCTGATTCCTTGCAATGTGCCATTAAAGCGATGATTTTTTCCAAACAATCTTGTAACGTCAACGTCAACAGTTGTAACATCAAAAACATAGTCAATTAGTCACCCTATTAACCTTGCCAAAAAATTATAATTTTATCTCTTTCCATACAATAACACCGACGAGAGACTAGCTCTTAAATGAAGACAGACATCTATGTGAATTTTTTACCCGACTGTATCAGAGGAAGGGTTATAGTTTTCGAGTGTATGTATATTTCTATGGGACGCTCTAAAGTCTAAACGACTTGATGGACTTAAGCTTGAGAGGTGCCGGCAGATTTGTCTTAATTCTGAGAGTAATAAAAAATTTAACAAAAGCAAAATAACGGATTTTTTAAAACGTTTCAAGCAGTCGGTTCTTTTTTTAATAATGACTTATCACCCTCTTACCCTCAGGGTACAAGTTCCTAGCAGCTCGCAGCAGCTGACTGTCCCTTTCCAACTCGTCATCATACCCCGCCCGTCTCAGCGTCAGCAACGAGGGCTGGGCGCGAGGGGGGACGGCGAACCGGGGGGGGCATCTCTTGGCTCCCGACGTTGACGGCTTCGAACGCTTGCTGTCGCCGCTCGCCATCTGTAGGGCCTGCTTCAGGTTTTATCTAAAGAGTAACTATGTATTGTCGCATCGGAGGTCCCGGGTTCAATCCCCGGTCAGGTCAAGATGGAAAATGATCTTTTTAAGGTTAACTTGGATCTTGGATGTTTATCTATCAATCTATGTTATTTGTCAGTGTAATTATAATGTCTCCTTAAAATTCACGCCCACTCACTCCTATAAATTCATTTCGGTCTTTTCACCCCGGTTCTTTGAGAGGCTTGCGTGGGCATACAGATCCAACACGTAGAGGCCCTTTGGAAAAGTTGATGTCCCACCCCATGTGAACCCATTCCTGGATATACCTATGAATGGTGTACCCTTGAATAGGTTTCGGCACGCGCAAAATCTATTGCAAGAAAAAGGGAAAGGAATGAGATTGGGGTGAACTGATACTGGGATATTGCAATAGAAACGTCACCTGCAGTAATCATGATTACTAACTATTGTAGGCAGGTGGTAGCTTGCCGCCCACTAGATGGGCCCCACAAACGCGCCGACAGTAGTTGCCGGCAAAGGAGCAACTTGTGCCGTGCTGCGCTTTCTCCGAAGTTACTCGCGGCGTAATTATAATTATTAATAATAGAATACCTAGTTAGACTAAGATAGTGGCAGAACATAAAATAGCTAGCAACAGGACATTGCTAGTCTGATCTACTAAGTTTATTGTTATCATGTTATAACCAGCATTCATACGTAGTAATCACGTCTTTCTACCATCTTGACCTGGCCGGGGATCAAACCCGGGACCTCCGGTGTGACAGCGTGACACGATGACCACTGGGCCACTGAGGTCGTTATATCGGCTTAGCATTTATTATATCCATACTTCCATACTTATATATAAAGCTGAAGAGTTTGTTTGTTTGTTTGTTTGTTTGAACGCGCTAATGTCAGGAACCACTGGACCGATTTAAAAAATTCTTTCGGTATTAGATAGGTCGTTTATCGAGGAAGGCTATAGGCTATATTGCATCACGCCCGCGACTTCACACGTGTGGTTAACGCGGGCGAAGCCGCGCGCTGCCTCTATAGATTAGGAGGTCACGACAAATTTGGTAACGATAAGGGATATGGCTGACTCTGGTTTTATAGAATAAAGAGCACCTCTCTGATGCAAAATGTGTTGGTCTGCCTGCGTGAAGTGGTTGCGTTACTTAGATATGGCGCCTGAAAAGTTGGTTATCGTGACCAAAAAAAAATGATAAGGGATATGGCTGACTCTTGTTTCACAGGATGAAGAGCACCTCTCTGATGCTAAATATGTTGGTCTGCCTGCGTGAAGTGGTTGCGTTACTTAGATATGGCGCCTGAAAAGTTGGTTATCGTGACCAAAAAAAAATGATAAGGGATATGGCTGACTCTTGTTTCACAGGATGAAGAGCACCTCTCTGATGCTAAATATGTTGGTCTGCCTGCGTGAAGTGGTTGCGTTACTTAGATATGGCGCCTGAAAAGTTGGTTAGCGTGACCAATAAATGATAAGGTAAATGGCTGATTCTGGTTTCACATAATGAAGAGCACCTCTCTGATGCTAAATATGTCGATCTGCCTGCGTGAAGTGGTTGCGTTACTTAGATATGGCGCCCGAAAAGTTGGTTATCGTGACCAAAAAAAGAAAATTATAAGGTAAATGGCTGATTCTGGTTTCACAGGATGAAGAGCACCTCTCTGATGCTAAATATGTTGGTCTGTCTGCGTAAATTGGTTTCATTACTAAGATAAAGAAAAAATAATAACGTAAATAGCTGATTCTAGTGTCACAGAACAAAGAGTACCTCTCTGATACAAATCTTGTCGGTCTGCCAGCGTGAAATGGTTGTGTTGTGAAACTTAGATATGATGCCTGAAAAGTTGGTTATCGTGATGAAACAATAATGATAAGGTAAATGACTGACTCTAGTTTCACAGGGTGAAGAGTACTTCTCTGATGCTAAATATGTCAGTCTGACTGTGTGAAGTAGTTGCGTTACTTAGATACAGTAGCGTGCGTTCATACAAACACATGAATTTGTCTACCCTGTGTCACCCTAATATTGATGCCGTAGATCGCAAATGTACTAACTACAAAATTTTCGGTTTTTTTTTTAAATACCAGATAAATTAACTTTTTCTACCAAAAACTTAGTTTTACAGTTGTATTTTTTAAGATTCCGGCGTTAACCATAATTAGTATTATTTTTAACGTTGGAATTTTATTTTTATAAATTCAATCTTCAAGTATTGACTGATTTCAACAAAATTTCAAAGTCTGGCGTATCATACGCATTTACAACATTTACACACGTGTTAAAGTTATGCAAGTGCATAATTTGTTACCGATTATTTGAAGGTGCCTTCACCGATTTGGAAAATTCTTTTATCGAAATCGGTTGTGTAGTTTGGGGGTGAAGTGTTTTTTAGTTTTGAAAAAATATTTGCCTGTTAACATAATGAGGTTTAGTGCACAAATGGACTAAAGTTTATTTTACTGTTTTTGAAATTAGACTACTATAATACCACAATTTTTGGATATAATGCAGTCAAAGGACTAGACTCTTGAATAGACTCACGATAACATACTTTTCAGGCGCCATACCCATATCTAAGTAACACCAGCACTTCACGTAGGCAGACCGACAAAACAAACAAGACTTCACCGACAAATTTTGTATCAGAGAGGTACTCTTTGTTCTGTGACACCAAAGTCAGCTATTTACGTTATTATTTTTTCTTTTGTTCACGATAACCAACTTTTCAAGCGACATATCTAAGTAACGCAACCACTTCACGCAGGCAGATCGACATATTTAACATCAGAGAGGTGCTCTTCATTATGTGAAACCAGAATCAGCCATTTACCTTATCATTTATTGGTCACGCTAACCAACTTTTCAGGCGCCATATCTAAGTAACGCAACAACTTCACGCAGGCAGACCAACATATTTAGCATCAGAGAGGTGCTCTTCATCCTGCGAAACAAGAGTCAGCCATATCCCTTATCATTTTTTTTTGGTCACGATAACCAACTTTTCAGGCGCCATATCTAAGTAACGCAACCACTTCACGCAGGCAGACCAACATATTTAGCATCAGAGAGGTGCTCTTCATCCTGTGAAACAAGAGTCAGCCATATCCCTTATCATTTTTTTTTGGTCACGATAACCAACTTTTCAGGCGCCATATCTAAGTAACGCAACCACTTCACGCAGGCAGACCAACATATTTTGCATCAGAGAGGTGCTCTTTATTCTATAAAACCAGAGTCAGCCATATCCCTTATCGTTACCAAATTTGTCGTGACCTCCCGTTCTACTAGTTAATAATATGCTTAAAGTCCCACAGTCCCACTGCACGGCAAAGGGCTCAGGTTGAGGGCTTTCAGGACTCATTCTCTGCAGTAGAAGAACGGCCTTATTGCTAAATACAAATTGGAGAACTCAAAACATGTAAATTATATCTATATTTACTTACTTTATCGAAATAAATAACTTTTATTTACACAAAAGCTGGCACTTGTTGAAAGCCGTCATTTCGAATGACGCGTTGCCATAGTATCCGTATTGTTTTCTTCGGTTACCATAAACAGATTCTATCCAGCCAGCCTTATGTGATAACAAACTTCATGGTTACAATAAAGATTGATGTTCATGGATTCTGCTAGGGTTCAAATTCTTTAGATTCTGCTGAGTTTTAACAATAACCGAGCTAGCGAAGCGTCTCAGTTTCGAGATTAAATATACTTTTGCCCGGTTGTCCATTAGTTTATCTGTCCGGATGTTTTCGCCTACAGGTCGCATGTCTCAACCGATTATCGTAAAAATTTGTGACAGTTCGATTTTTTTTTTTTTTTCAAATTTTTTTAAAATAGCGGATATATGGGGTTTGAAAACTTTTTATATTTCAGCCATTTTGCGATTGCCATTTTACAATCGGTTCGTCGCACTATGTGTCTCACCCACTGCCTTTTCAACACGCTGATCAGCTGAGCAGATCATAATAAATAAATATCGATGACATAGATTGAGCTATTTTTAACTCTACCGACAAGAGCAAGTTCGTAAATTATAGAATTATATTATGAGATACACGTTTGTGTCATTGAGTAAAACTTTTGCTTAACGCTGTGTCTTAATTATGGAACTCCGTATTCGCGTTGAGTAACATTAAGGTAATGCGTACGTAATCTATTATTGGTCTTAGAGTGCCTGCTCACGTCAGTCTCTTTGTAGGACCGATAGTCAAGCCGATTTTTGTTTGTATGAATTTGTGACCTACTCTTTGTAGGGACGTGTGCGTTGCACTATTAGACCAGTAAATATAGCTGTACCTGGACATAATGCTATAACTGTAAGTTTCTTTTTGTATGATATAAAGTAATGTTAGTTATAGTTAAAATAAACCGAATTAAACAATTTAGGGCTCTGCGTCAGTGTAAAAAAACCAAAAAACTGAAAATTGAACAAATTTTGATTTTATAAGTACAGCATAATTAATAACTTTGGAAAACTACCTCTACCATATTATAACGTGTGCATTCCAGTTGAATAAATCTAAATTAAACAAATTAATCAATTAGCACTATCGTTAATAAAGAAGGTTCGGTATGTTACAAATTTTCAGGCTTATCTCACCAGAAATTATAGATTACTGTCTTTCAACAATTTATTCTAAATATAATATTATGGGTGTTGATAAATTATTAAAAATTAAACAAATTCATTTTATGCATTTCTACATTTACAATTTTTTGTATTTTTTGTAAAGCCAAAATACATAACTATTTTGAAAGTGTTTAACTTATGCCATCAACATATTTTTGATACTATAAGGAACAAATCAAACAAAAAATATCTACGATTATAATTTTTTTCAATTTTTTTCTTACTTGCGTTTTAATATGAACGTTATTTCTTGCACAATAAGGTCGTCATTGGTTTGTGCCTCAACTCCCGACCGTGCTGTAGCGAGTTGCGAGTGATTCTCGTGTACAGTAGTTTCGTCGCGTCGTCTTATGCATTTATTTGTAGTCAATCATTGTCAAACTTTTATAAGCACGTGGGAACTTTTACTAACCATGAATCGGCTAGGGTGGAGATTTATTGAAATATTGTGTTTATTAGATCGATAATAACTACATTGTTGAGCTTTTATTGGTTTGTTTATAAAGCTTTTTATGGTACATAATAAAGAACACAGACACAAATCAGAACAGTAAACGTACAACTGCGGACTTATCCCCAGGGTTTGTTACTGGTACCAAATTCACATTTTAAGTACCAGTAACAGAATTTTCATTATGTTAAAATTTTAAGGGTAATACTCGTATAGTACGGGTATCGTTTATGTAGTAATAGTAACGTTATAGGTATTGTTAAAATTTAAAGGTAATTTTACCGGTACGTACCTACGCGTTGTTACCGTTCCGCATGAAACTCGACTGCGAAGAGCCACATTCCCGTACCTACGGAGTCGCGATCGCGACGCACAACACTGCGATGACCAGTGTTGCCTCTCGATAATACACTATCGCTAGTCTATCGATAAACTATCTGTATTTTGAATAAAACCAATATTATCGATAGTATTGATTCTGACGACGAACAAACTATCGATAGTATTGCTTTTTTAATAAATAAATAATCGATACTATGGATAGTTTATGAAACGCAATACTATAGTTAGTTTATTCGTCATAATGATCGATACTATCGATAGTATTGTTGGTTATCCATATTGTTGCCCTAAAACAGGAATTACTATCAATAGTACACAAACTATCGATAGTATTGTTGGTTATTAGAGATGTGTTGTTCCTTTAATCTTTAAGGTCTAAACCAATACTGAACTGTTGTGAGTAGTCGATCCGGGTCTTCTGATTCTGACCCATTCAATTAATTGATAGGTTTTCTGCTGAAAGTTCACGAAACAATCGTTAAAGCCGGGTATTCCTACAAATGTAGGTATTTAATGCTGCCCCGGCCGCAATTTGCATCGCGTGGACGCTGCGTCGGTGAGCTCAAATGTGACCCCACCAGCGACACAGTATAGAAATAAGCAGTAGAATAGTTTTATTTTGATTAAACTTTGTTTAAAGTAGTGTTCGATACAGCTACATTATCTTATATTAATGCTGACGGGGTAGACAGAGTCCAGGGCCGTAAGACCCAAAGGCTTAGCGTGATCAAAAAATAAATCAATAGTGATGGGTTGCTAGCCGCATCGCCTATTAACATAATTTGACAGAAGCGATTTATTAATAAAAAATTAATAGAAACAAATAACCCTGCAAAGTCGTTATTTAGTGTCTTTGTTTATTTTCAACCCCCGACAAAAAAAGGAGTGTTTTAAGGTTGACGTGTCGGTATGTCTGTGTATCTAGGTTTCTGTTAATGGCATCGTAAGGCCTGAACGAAGATTTAATTTTTTTGTTTGAAAACTGACTTTTCGTCATAGTTCTTAGCTATATTTATTAGAAATTGGTTCAGCCGTTCAAAATTTATTAGGAGTAACACAAACACGTAACGTAACGTAAACACCTTAAAGTCGGTTTTTATTATTTTTCTTGAATATAAACTTATGGGTATTATGTTGTTTTGTTATTTACTATCTATGATACAACACTGAACCTAAAAAACATGGGTCTCACCTAGATCCCAGTATTTTTCACACGACTTGCAAAGAAGGAGATTACGAATATATAATCTATAGGGTGCAATTGAAATCATTAGCATTGATTTAACTTATCATCATACTCACCTAAAGGATATTTTGTATGGTAACAATACTGCAATTAATGCAGTACCTAATTAAAAAGTATCATAAAGTAAGAAAAATGAATAAAGTATCAAAACACTCCGAGTCGTGCGCGCGTACTGATACCTACGTGCCGCAAGATCAAAGACCTTGGACGGATACAGCCAAACGGCGCGACCGACCGGCATACAAAAGTAGACCTTAATTTACGTGAATAAGGTTTGAAGTCGAATGGGGACGGGTCGTGTCACACGAAAGCTTGAGGACAATAGGTACGTTTGAAGTAGGAACGAATGTTAGGGTACCAAGACGCAACGAAATTGATACTATTATTGACCGAGCGAGCGAAGCGAGCGAAGCGTCTCAGTTTCGAGATTAGCCAAAAATTCTTTTGTCCGTCTGTCTGTCTGTCTGTCTGTCTGTCTGTTCTCGCCTACAGGTCACATTTCTTAACCGATTCTCATGAAATTTTATAAGCAGATTCAGCAACTAAATAGTATTCTTTTGTCGAGCCAGTTTTTCGAAATTTTTCAAAATGGCGGAAATATGGGGGTTTAAAATTTTAAAAGTGTCATATATCCGCCATTTCCAAATATTTTCAAAAATGTCATTAGGCTTTTTTGTTGCCATTATAGAAACGCATTTTTTTTATTTGAACAACTTTTTTATACGTTATACTTGAACGGGTTTAGGATGACTCGCGAAGTCTAGCTGACTGAGCCGTGACGGATATACAATACAAATCTTCTTACAAAATATACTGAAACTATTTAAGGGTGAATTCAGTCCGAGTTACTGAACAACTTTCTTAAAAATGAATATATCTTACTACAGACACAGACAGATCGTGTTATACCGGCGCCGGCAGCCAATTCGGCAACCAGCGCCGGCAGCGGAGGCACTCCATTTGGAATAATATTCGCGAGGTCTAAGTTCGTGGCGAACTACTAGTAATTAATTTATTTTTCGTATTAGTTTTTTTTTATAATTGCAGTAGAGGTATGTATCAAAGAGTCTAACGCATGTTTAGAGGTTTTCTTGAATATGAAGTTTTATTAGTCTTAAATTACTTTGTATCATGGGTATAGTAGATACTTAAAATATTGCCAACGAATTCAATTCCACCCTCTATATGCATGTATGTATGTTGAATGTATTTGATTTTCTTTATTCCTTAATGTCGCCACGGATTTGAATGTATGGCCACAGAGCAGATAATAGTATTACATACAGAACGGAAACTCGCACGTTTTTGGACCTTGTAAGCGCCTGTAAAATAGGGTTGTTGCTAGTCGCACGTTGACGTTCCCCGAGTCATTTAGGGTAATTGTTAATATTGGTAAGAAACTGCACATATTATTATTGCTCATCCACAAAAAACAACAAAGAACGAAAATTTTATAGATTTCCGAGTGATGAAAACAGGTAAGCAAAGCAAAAATTCTGTGGTGGCGACCCTGATTGTTTAACTCACACATTTGACGTATGCACAGATATATTATTTCGTTTGTAGTAGTACTAGGTATATTTGTTACTTCGTTTCTATGAAGTGCCATACCTGTGGAATGGCGTTTCGTTAGAATCCTTACATTTCAAAGTGACATGAGCTAAAAAGTCTTTTTATTGTTTCGTACCTAAAGGTTAGAAATTAGCCCAAACTCGATTGTGTTAAGTTGTTTTATAACTGAGTTCTATTGATCACCATCCGTCTGCGTAATCAGATCCTAGATAAGCATCGTCTTCCAAAAAGTACTCGTCAAGACAAATAAAACGAGACCTACTCGATGAGGTTATAACTGAGTTCCGTCGAATATCTCCCGGTTCCATCATCAGAACAGCCCATTGACATCATAATATTGTATTATCATCCGACTTACAAAAGTATACAAAATTTCAGCTAAATTGGTTGAGGATAACTGGTTGAAAATTGAGTTCGAAGATTCCACCCGAACAAACATACTTACATTTATACATACATTGCAAGTTAAATAAAAGCTTGTAAAAACATGTAGCGATCTTTAGTTACATACTATGTGATTTGAATTATTTTGTGTGATTCCGCCACCAGTTAGTTCATGCAAACTATTGCCGGCCGGCGCCCACCCACTACTGTTAGTCCCAGCATACCTGCCACCAGCAGCCCGTGTGCACCCGCCACCAACAGTCAATGCATGACCCCTCCCATGCTGCTGCATCCGCTGTGGCTGCAGCAACATCGGACGTCGTATACGCGACACGTGTTTCGCCTCTTCACAAGGCATCCTCAGGCACCAAACAAGTTGTTGATCGTTCGGCCGAACGATCAACGACTGTTGGTGGCGGGTGCACACGGGCTGCTGGTGGCAGGTATGCTGGGACTAACAGTAGTGGGTGGGCGCCGGCCGGCAATAGTTTGCATGAACTAACTAATAATTCAAATCACATAGTATGTAACTTTGACTTCCGCAAAGTAACACCTGAATCTATTAACGATCTTTAGTTGTTTTATTGGTCCAATGTTAGTAAGCGCTAGCACGCGTCTAATCGGACCTGCCGAGTTCAAGTTGTCGCGCTCGCGAATTTCATATAATTTTTAAGAAAATAATGATATCAAGTCAAACTCAGCGAATTTATCTGTAAATATTAAGTGGCTTTAATTAAGTACAATTTTTTAATGTAAAATATCGGTATTTTACTCGTAGTTTTGAAAAATTATCACAAAAAAGGGTTACTTTGGGATTTTTTCCAACCGAATGAAGTTTATAGGATCTTGTAACTGATTGTGAATTTGACGAGCCTGGATACTTAACTTATACATACCTTTTTTTAAGAGTTTAAAAGTAGATTGTGCTACAAGGCGTAAAGGTAATACTTTTAAGTCAAGTGCGCTACTTTGAATTTAGAGCAAAACGAAGGATTGCTCAGTTGAATCACGAGCGTAGCGAGTGATTCTACGATGGAATCTTGAGTGAAGCGAGGGATTCGTGTATAACGCCCGAGACAAAAATATTACCGTACGCAAGTAGCACACATTACATCGCCATCCATGAGAAAAACTAGCAAAAAGATACAAAACAGAATATGGAGAAAGTAGAACAACTACAATACCTAATCAAAGCTCCGACAAGTACTAACCTTTATTTAGTGTCGTTTTCATTCAATAAATAAATAAATAAATAAATAGGGAACAAATCAATAAATACTAAGAAATAATTTTAAGAACCAACTTCTAAAAAAAATGTTTGTTCACGCATAAACTCGTAACTTTGTTTGCGTGGACCTACGTATTTTAAGATTTTTATAATAACCATAAATTTAATGTGCACTATCGGCTTAAACTTACGAAAAAGGATTTAAATTTACACAAAATAATTAATTTTAACACAATATAACCTAAAACATCTGTAATTACTTTGAATCGAAGACAAAAATTGCGCTAATTATTCTTTTTTCCTTTTTCGAAGCAAAGACCATAATCATTTTTACCTACATTCACGATGATATGTATTCCAAATTTAAAAAAATACGAAGTCTGTTCCAGTTATTTATTGTATTAAAACTTAATTCTTTTTTTTTAGCTGATTTTACATAGATAACATCGTGTTCAATTTTCAAATTGTGTTTTAATCCTGTAAGATTTACTTTTTCACTTTTTAATCCCGAGAGAACTAGCAGTAACTTTAGCTCCAAATGTTTTGGGATGAAACCATCGTTTTTTGAGCAAATGGGATGAAAAAAACACTTTTGTCTATGCCTCAAATGGTTTTCAAAAACTCTAAAGCACGGCCTCTGTGGGAATACCTAGCCTTAAATGTGTCCAATCGCTCTCGTCATTTTTGGTCCAAACCCAATAATTATTTTACTGAAATAATTAATTTTTATGTGACTGTAATTCTACTTTTTTTAACTAAAAAACTCATTGAACCTCATTACATGATACCTAGATGAACCACGCTAGGAATTAATTGGCCATGTGATGAAGTCATACTAAACAAGCTGGCCAGTCAATACTTAGTGACTAGTGTCGTGTAGTGGTTTGAAAATAGTATTTTATACACATAAAAATTAAACTGTGGTTTTCGTTTTGGTTTTTACTGATTATATTTATGCATTAAAAAGCAACTGAGTTTAACTTCCATAGCGCTTATTATAATACGACATAATAAATAGTAATAAATACTTTATTAAATACAAAAAAAATATATTATTTAAAATGTACACAGAAAAAGACATTAAAATGTCCAATGGGCGTGGGTGGTCTTATAGCTAATAGCGATAATTTCTTTCAGACAGCTGATGTAGAGAAGTGAAATGCTGCCATTTCCCATATAAGTCTGATAGACAAGGTCTATGTTAAAAATAAGTCTATCTATGTCAAACATTTTAGTCCTGCTCTTTAACACTACACGGCCTCTGTGCGGGCACTTGCGAGCACGTGTGCAGTGCGCATTGCGTTGAGACGTAACTTGGGCATCGCATCGTGTGAACGGTGGGTAGAAATTGTGTAAAATGCTATTGTTACGAAACTGGGTTCGAGATTTGGAGAAAAACGCCAAAGTTCGTATGAGGGTTTTTATTCACTACGGAACCCAAAGGTTGACACGTGAAGATGGTCTTCCTGATGTCCAAGTCCAAGTCGCGTAGCATCTGAGGTCCAGGTATCTCGCCAAATTAGTCGCAGGTACTTCCACTTGTCGCACTGAGGTAGGTTTCCTTCGCTTCGGTTCGCTTCGAAGTTATCGCTTTCGTAGCTCATACTGAACTGGCGGGACGTGCACTCTACGCACTCAGCGGTCTACATTGTTCTCGAATATTCTCATATCTTGACGAATGTATTTCGATTGACGGGAAACATCGAGACGCCGGTATGTGTGTGTGAGTGCGACTAAGCCGACGACCATTCAAAGAACTCTAGCCTTTATGCTATAAGAATATAACCCTTAGCCAGGCCTGGCGATTATTTTATCTTTATATACAGATAATGGTAGATTGGATGATAATAAAAAAACTAATTTCTTAATTTTTTTTTATTCCTACAATTTCCTATAAAAAAACCCTCTGGTCTGGATATGACCACTGCCCATTTAAATATACATGATGTGGATTAGATCTGACCACTGCCCAGTTAGGTCACAACATGTAAGTATGGAAAAAATAAAGGTGAATCCACATATAAACCTAATATTAATAAAAAGAGGAAAGACTTGTGTGTTTCTTTGTATAAAACCTTATTTAAACATCAATGTTACCCCGAGGTATCAAAATTTTGGATATAAACGGCATTGCCGTATCCTTACTAATATTATAAATGCCAAAGTGTGTATATATGTAATTTTATATGTATGTATGTATGTATGATCCATTTTTACGCTAAAACGGCTGAACCAATTTTGATGAAATTTAACGTAGAGTTATATTGGACCATGGAGAAGGACATAGGCTGGGTATCGGTTATTCTTCGATCCAAGAACCTATCTATCTACCACAAAAAATATTTGATGTGTAAATATGGTTTTGCCTTTATTTATATGGATAAACGCTTGTAGGACAGTGGTTACATAATAACCACAATAAGTTTTTCCAGATAGGCAGAGGTCACTGGTTGACCACAAACTTTCGGCGTAAATATTTCAAAGAAAAACAAATATCATGTAAAACCGAAACATATTACATATAATTCAACCTATCTGCTATTATAAAAACACAAATAATATCACTTACCGGGATTTTTTTCCGCCATAATACTAAAAAACACTGTCAATTTGCACAAAAATTCGCCGTTCGACCAATATTTTGACTTTGACAAGCGAAATGTCAAGTTTTTTTTTCTAGAGGCGTATTTTTTTTTTTCGTTCAGAAATCAACTGTATCATAGACAATAGACGGATGACATTTTGCGGTTTCTAGCTAGCATCTGCTCGTCAGAAAAAAAATATTTCTGAGGTGGTTCGCTATGTGTACCCTGCCTGGCTAAGGGATAAGGCCTAGTATCGCTTGCATTATCCTGACGTCTTTTTTATACCATTCCGCTCGCGAACATTCCGAGTCTATCTCGCCAGCAGAGTTCTTGCTCGTGAATATTCTACATTTATCTCGTTCGCGAGTCGCGACACTACTTAAGTTGCACGGCGCAACTTGCACTCTGTAAATACCCAACTACATTTTAGTACGACAGCATAAAAACTTCGTTATATATTTATGTATTTAATTTTTTCTCATGTTACATCCCATTAATATGCAATGTCATGGGAAACGGAATATTTCAGCAGGGGCCCATTTTTGGAACGGTATTAGTCCAAGGGCTGTCATGTTGTACGGGTTTGCCGTGACAACAAGAGTATTACAAGACTTATATTGTTTTTAGAGTTTTAAATTGTTCATTGTGTCACCACGTTAACCCGTAAAGACCTACTAAAAGACCCGTAAATGCCCACGTTCA
The DNA here is from genome assembly GCA_963555685.1 of Acrobasis consociella. Taxonomy (NCBI): domain Eukaryota; kingdom Metazoa; phylum Arthropoda; class Insecta; order Lepidoptera; family Pyralidae; genus Acrobasis; species Acrobasis consociella. The sequence continues at coordinate 1,619,592 of OY743115.1, forward strand.
TCGTCTTTCTATTGTGTCTGGTATTGGCGGTTGCGAATGGGTTAAAGTTCAAGGCACAATCAAAACAATCCTACAATTAGCAAAATTCCATATTTACGAGTTATATATTTTGTAAGCACACGGCGCGATCGGTTGAAAACACGTATAAACTCGTTCGCAGCCGCGCGCTCACCCGGCTGGTGCCTCGCTCTCTCTCCCCGCACCGCACCGCAATCACCGCAAGCATCCCGCTTCACGACATGTTCTCGCGTATTTTCAATCAAATATTTTTTGTTTTAAGTAAGACGTTTATGTGTTTAATTTTGATGAAAATGTGATTAAAGTACACAAAAAGCTATAATTAAACAAAAATAACACAGTTACTATTTCTGGCTACTGAGAAAAACATTAATTTTAAAACATTAAAAAATGATGTTTAATTTTGGTTTTTAATGTCTAAAAAGACACAATATAGCTTATAAAGATATAAACATTATGGTTATCATTTTGGCTTAACTAGATATCGAGATCAGGTGAAAACTGTGAAAAAAAATGTATAAACAAAAATGGGGTCAGTTTAATTTTGCTATTAAGTGATCGCATTTGAATGCACCTAAAAGTTAAACTAACAAGGTCTTTGGTTACCTATTATGCTTTTAGGGAAAAGTTGAGTAGTGTACAAAATCTCACGATTTTTATATAATACGGTTGCGACCGCGGATAAATTACATAATATATCTAATTAATATTTGATACTCAATATTGATATCCGATAAAATATTGAAAACAACGAGTTTATTATTTATGTCCAGGTTGTGCTATTTTGATTGGTCTATATTGCAATCAGTACGTTCTATTTTTCTCCTACAAAAAATCGGTCACGGATTATCGGATGTGGGCGGCCTTACTTTGACTCCGTCTTCCCGACAAGGGATAAAGATGTGATAAGTCAAGGCCTTTAAGGCCAAGGTAAAATACAAATAACCAAAAAAAGTATCAAAATTATTTATTAATTAAATACAATAAATACATCAAAAATTTTATTTATATAAGACAATTAAATAATACTACAGAACTACTGGAAGAAGTCATGATTTTAAAATCATTAATTTATCACTGCTTTTCGATCATAAATAGCACCTTTCATAAAGCTACACCACAAAGAGATCAGTATTTTATAACTAGACATGCCGCAGTCCAGCCAAGGTAAAGAAACTAGCAATGCAGTAGCCGTGTGTATATTTGATTTAGGCCCAACGCAGACGACAGACTATCCGTGGCGCACTTTTTAGTCTGTGAAAATAGAACCCATGCAATCATATGCAGTAACTTTTGCGCGTCACGGATAGTCTATTGCAGGTACCTGTTTACAGTCTTTGAATGATTTTTTGAGACGCACGCTCTGACAGAATAAATATGCGATTTTTTTATCGAGTTTTTAAATATTCTTTTAATACTCGAGAGTAACTATACTTACCTTTGTGTACAACATCTTAACTTGATACGAAGGAAGAGTGATGACTAGTTCTATCAAAAACAAATTAATTTTTTTTTATTCCTATGTAAAGAATTGCATAGTATGAGTTTTCTCATAAAAGGAAATTGTAAGCTTTACTTATAAAAACTTGACGCAATACTGTATAAAAAGATCCCACCTAAAAAAGCCTCTTGGTTAATAAAAAAAAAATCTACAAATATTTAGTTCTAAGTAAAATTAAATGCTGGTTTTGCTTTCAATGCTTATTGTAAAAAAGAAACATGATTCATATTAACTTAAAAAGCTATCACTGCCTTATACAAGAATATGTCATAAGAATTTGATATAAAATACATCATTTATTTTATTAAAAGTATATACTATAAGGAAGACATTCCTAAAAAGACGAAACTAGTTGGCAGTATCTACTCAAAGTCAATGTGATGACATACATTGTAAAAACATTTCTTTATTTTTTGTGAGTTAATGCAACTTTAGCAGAAATGACGTCCTCATTTTTAAATAAATTGTTTAGTCATAAATAAGGTGATTATCCACATTCTCCTAACAATAAGGTATTTAGCCCTTTTAATCATTTTATATATATACTAGCAGTCCATCCCGGCTTCGCCCGTGGTACATACATAGCCTATGTCACTCAGGGATAACATACCTATCCAACAGTGAAAGAATTTTTAAAATCGATCCAGTAGTTTCGGAGCCAATTCAATACAATCAAACAAACAAACAAACAAATCTTTCCTCTTTATAATATTAGTGTAGATAAATAATAAATAACCGTTAAAAGTACATTTTATATTGCTTCTAGCTACAAAATGCGTTTCTGCTAAAATAATGTAATATTTTTCAAATTCAAGGGCACCACTATCTGCATCCCCATCACCTTTGTAAATTCAAATGTTTTCATTATTTCGTACCCAAAGGGGCTCTACAAAAACGGGACTCTATTACAAAGACTCCTATTACTAGTCCGTCGGAAAACAATATTAAAAACAACATTAACATTACAATGGTACGGAACCCGTCGACTCTGACTCGCACTTCACCGGTATTCAAATCCACTTCTTCTCCCCATCTTCCCCCCTCTGATTCAAATAGTTACTAGAGCCTTGCCAGCTGAAGGAGCTGTCAGTGTCTCCGTCCTCCTGGTCCTTCGATCTGTCGTACTGCGAGGTCGGTCTGTCCTTGACATAAGAACGCGGGCGGTCAGACAGGGCGTGGCTGAGGCGGGAGGCGTCGAAGTGGAAAGCCGAGTTGGAGGGCTTGCGCACCTCGCGTACGTACTGCCACGTGTGGCTATCTGGTCCTTCGAGCGACGGCTTCGGGCTGTACAGCCATTCTAGAAATAAAACGGAATAAATATACTATGACGTCTTATTCGTAATAGGGCAGAGAGCGCTTTGAATAATTGTTATTTATGAGTAGTTATTTACCCAAAATGCTCTGTCTGCCCCATTAGGGATAAAGACGTGATAGTTTATATGTATGTATGTATTATTCAACAGTTGTATAAGAAGCGTCAATGTCAAAAATGCGAGTGGTGTTAGGTTCCGATGCGAATTTTAGCGAGCATCGTAAAACGACGCCATCGAGCTTTTTTTGACGTACTTATACAACGTTGCGTACAATACTTTTTCTACGACTATATTTACTTAATAAAATACAAAAATAAACAAAGAAAAATATGAAAATGTTTGACATAGCTTGGTAGATACTAGGTATCTATAGTAAAGTTTTTTTTTTTAATTAATGTCTTCCTAGTGCCTTCCCTGTTTAAAAAAAACATGGTGACAGTGTGGTTGATCCAAAGAAAAAAACTAGGTTATGGCTGTTATGGGCAAGTGTATATGGTGCAAGGCAAGTGTAAATATCATGGAATGAGTGAAACGGGACATGGAGGAGAGAGCGATTAGTACATGGTAAATAATATGAAACTATGGAGGGAGTTGACATACAAAGCCGACCCCAAATAGGGAGAAGGCGTGGAAGATGATGATTCTTTGCGAACTGTACGTTCTGCAAATCTAAACATTTTGCTTTTACATATTAAAGCAGTAAGCAATGCACCAATAAATCAACGTCAAGAACAGACCCAGACCCACAAATAAAAGCTGGCATATGCTACAAAAATCCACGAGCATCTAACAAAATGTAAAAACATGCAAATAAGCAAGGGACAAAGGAAAAGGTCAAAGGAACATGCATTTGAGTAAGTACAAGGTAGTCTCTCAATAATTAAGGTAAAAAGCAAAAAAAAAAACATGTTCTTCATTAAAATATTTACCTTGATGTATATTATGAACTTATGGATGAGATGTATGGTCGAGACTGTTAGCTATGTAATGGTAAACACTTTCTTTTAGTCGTGCTATACCCACTTTCTTTTAGGCATGTTAATAACTAGGATAGCTAAAAACGTTAAAATAAAAAAAGCTATTAACCGCATTCCCTTTCTGATGAAACCGCCTGAAGACAAAAAACACATGCAATAGAGCTAGACGCACAAAACACAATGTATTAGCAAATGGTAGAAAACGGTGCGTGATTAAAAGATACGTGTTTTTGAAAAATTTCACTTTTAAATAGTGGGTAGTAATGAAGAATAACACATGCTTGGAATGCTGATGAGAAAATTCGTCAGGGTGATTCAAAGTCACGGTAACACAATTGGTAGTTACTGTGAGGATCGTGGGTTCGAATCCCACTTGTGGCGAAACTTTTTCATCACAAGTTTTAATTTGGATAATAATCCAAGCATTGCCATGCTGTTAAAAATCAATAATGTAAACAATTGTGTTCAAAAGTTTACAAAATATAAGTATAAACTCGATGGGGTTCCTATGGGCCATCTTCCGATTCCATCATTTTTTTATTCTCATTTGATTAAATTTGTATACAAAATTTCATATCGATCGGAGACCGCGGTAAGTGGCTCAAATAAATGTGCCTAAAGAAGGCTCAAATAAATGTGCCTAAAGAAGGCTCAAATAAATGTGTACTACCGGAGGTTATACATATTGTAACTGATCGGTGAAACTCTGATATCGAGATGTAGTATTCGTTTGTTAGCGCCATCTAGTATGCCTCTTGTGAAAGTTCTGAAATGTTGTAACTCCGCTATGTAGCACAGAATAAGTACAAGTACTCACGAACAGAAGCCTTACTCAGCAAACGAATTCAAAGAAATATCTACTCAATGTCGTTGGCGATATGGTTCAATTTAGCTCGCGTCGTGTCGAGTTCTGACGAGAGCTAAATTAAAACATATCGCTAACGACATTGAATAGATATTTCTTTAAATTCCTTTGCTGAGTAAGACCTCTGTAAGTGAGTACTTATTCTATGTCTAAACGGGGAGTAACATAGGCCTGTTTGTAGTTTGTCGAGGTAGCCACAGATCGGTCATTTTGCAAATCCTTGGGGGAGGCCTATGTCCAGCAGTGGACGTCCTGTGGCTGATATGATGAGGTAGCCACAGAACCTACCTCCGTTGGAGACCTTGGCGATGGCTGCCAGCAGGAAGTCCTTGTCTTTGGCCTGCAGCACCAGCATGTTCCGTAGTATCGCCACCATGGAGCGCTGCGCTCTAGCCCGCGCTCGCATGTAGTACACCGCCACGCTGTATGAGACAATACGATTAATGGTAAATAGTAAAATTAAGTGTTTTTCTCAGCCAAAAATAAATTATATAACAAAATAAAACATCGCAAAATAATGTCATTTGTCTTTAAACATATCCATTTTAACGTGATTTTAAATTTATTATTGCAGAAAAACTGATAATAATAGCACTATTTGTCTCCAAAAAAACTATGACGTCATCTGCCTGTATTTAATACAAAATGCCATAATAACTGTTTGTTCAACTATATAAAACAAATGCCATAATAACTTTTTGTAACTGCACTTAAATTCGCTACTTTCTAACAATTGAGTTGAACAGTTGAATTCCAATCAATCTATCACCAAATTCAACGCTAGGAAAGTTGTTCACTATCACGGACTGAATTCATCCTTTAAATAGTTTCAGTATATTTAGTTAGACCTTATACAATGGTATAAAACCAACCATGTAAAAAAAACAAATCCGTCCGTCTGGACGGATTTGTTTTTTTTACATGGTCTTCGAATAATCAGTGAACATATATAAAAAGAAAGATCGCAACGAATTGATAACATTCTCCTTTTTGAAACTTAGTTAAAAATAAAAACAAAGATGATATGATGATGATGATGGGATAAGTCCGCCTTTGTATATTTGCTCTTTCGATTTTTTTGTATTTTATTTTGTTTTTTGGTATAATAAAGTTATTACAAACAAACAAACAAACAAGATGTATTTTTTTATATCGTCCAAGTCTTATTTTTGAAAGTCGGTTAAAAATAAAAACGAAGAAATGCATCGTCCAAAAGACTTACCACAGAAACAGCAGCAAGAACGCAATGACCCCGGGCCTGGTGAGGAACCTGAGTATAGCACTGGCGGTGCGGTGCTCCGACAGTCTCAGCACGCCCTCGCTGAACACGGCGTACACGTGCGAGTACGAGCGGAAGGGGCCGCACTCCTGCGACGCCATACTGAGACAAACAAATTGAATTACTAACTCTGTTTGCTGTAACATGTTATAAATGTTTCGGTGCAAAATGTTCGATTCGCAAAACGTCCAATTTAAAAAATGTTTAATTAGGATTCCGTAGCCAAATAGCAAAAAATGGAACCCTTATGGATTCGTCATGTCTGTCTGTCCGTCCGTATGACACAGACACTTTTTTACGAAACTATAAGAACTATACTGTTGAAACTTGGTAAGTAGATGTATTCCGTGAACCGCAATAAGATTATCATTCAAAAATAGAAAAGAAACAATAAGTTTTGTGCCGTGTGGTTTCCGGCCTAGAATGGAACCACTCCCTTTCCTCCTGTGGATGTCGTAAGAGGCGACTAAAGGATATATTCGTCACGAACACCAAAACAGGCTTCCGACGGGCAGCAGCGTCGGAAGCTTGATAGTGACACAACACTGCGCTCGCCAACCCGCCTGCCAAGCGTGGCGAGTATGGCAAAACCCCCTAATGGAGGAACAAAAAAAGACCAGGCCCCCAGTACCCGGCGGCCCTGCTATTCCTGGCTCCGGTAGCGGTCATGGTAACGGCGGGGCAGGGGGTGCTAAGAATCTCCGGATGAGATCGGGCTACCACCCACGGCGAAAACTGGCCCTGGTAACGCACAACGTCCGCACTTTGAGGCTGGACGAAAAACTGGCTGAGGTAAAAGAGGAAATGAGTAGGTTACGTTGGGATATTGTAGGGTTGTCTGAAGTCCGAAGAGAGGGCGAGGGCACGACGACCCTGGAGTCCGGTAACCTACTCTATCACCGGGAAGGAGACGAAATAAAGTCTCAGCATGGTGTCGGGTTTCTCGTCCACAGGTCCCTCGTAAATAACTTAGTTACTATCGATAGTGTTTCCAGCAGGGTAATATACCTGATACTCAGAGTATCGAAAAGGTACTCGCTGAAGGTTATACAGGTGTATATGCCAACCGGAAAACACTCAGATGCAGAGGTTGAGGTCGTGTATGAGGACATTAGTAGGGCCATACATGCCTCCAAAACCCAGTTTACGGTTATTATGGGGGACTTTAACGCAAAATTGGGCAAGGGACGCGATGGAGAGACCAGGGTGGGGCAATTTGGATATGGCGAGCGTAACGACAGGGGACATAGGCTGGCTGATTTTCTGGAGGAAGAGGGACTCTTTGCGATGAACTCTTTCTTCAAAAAGCCGCCACAGAGGAAGTGGACCTGGATAGGTCCTAGTAAAAACGACCAGCCCCCTGTCAAGAACGAGATAGACTTCTTCCTGACGACCAAGAGGCAGATATTCAATGATGTCTCCGTGATCAACAGGATTAAAACCGGCAGCGATCACCGAATTTTGAGAGGCATCATGAATATCAGTCTCCGACTCGAAAGGTCCAAGTTGATGAAGTCTGCGCTACGACCATCACAGAGTCAGATCCAAAACCCCGAGAGCTTTCAAATAGAACTCTCCAATCGCTTCGAAGGTCTCCAGGATTGCGTTTCAGTGGACGAGTTAAACAACGGGCTTGTTGAAACTGTCCAAGCAGCGGGATCTAAGTTTTTTAAATCCCGCCCTAAAAGGAAACCTCAAAAAATCTCTGCTCAGACCCTTAACTTGATGGCAGAACGACGATCCATGACGCTGCAAACCTCCGAAGATGCTGAGTCGTATCGGCGGCTCAATAGACGAATACAAAGGTCCTTGCGACACGACATTCGCTCCTTTAATACTAAATGTATTGAGGAGACAATAGAACGAAACAAAGGTTCCAAAGTGTTTGCAAGGATCATGTCTACTGGGCAAAGCAGGCTGACTAAGCTGAAGACGGAGGGCGGTAACATGGTTTCGACAAAGGATGGGGTGCTGGCAGAGATCGAGAGGTTTTATGGGCAGTTATATACATCCGTTGCAAAACCTGTGAATATGGCTACAGATCCAAGAGCCAAGCTCACCCGACACTATACCGAGGATATCCCGGACATCAGTCTGTACGAGATTAGAATGGCCCTCAAACAGTTAAAAAACAACAAGGCGCCGGGCGAGGACGGGATCACAGCAGAGCTTCTGAAAGCGGGCGGAACGCCGGTACTGAAAGTCCTTCAGAGGCTCTTTAATTCCGTTCTGCTCGAGGGCGTAACGCCAGAAGCGTGGAACAGGGGCGTGGTGGTCCTTTTCTTCAAAAAGGGTGACAATACTCTCTTGAAGAACTATAGGCCCATCACGCTTCTTAGTCATGTCTATAAGTTGTTTTCGAGGGTTATCACGAACCGTCTCACTAACAGATTTGATGCCTTCCAACCTCCCGAACAAGCCGGATTCCGAAAAGGCTATAGTACCATGGACCACATCCATACATTGCGGCAGGTTATAGAGAAGACGAGGGAGTATAATCGGCCGTTGTGTTTAGGGTTCGTGGACTACGAAAAAGCCTTCGATTCGATCGAAACGTGGGCCGTGCTTCAGTCTCTCCAGCGGTGCCGAATTGACTGTAGGTATATCGAGGTGTTGAAGTGCTTATACAATAAAGCCACTATGTCGGTCCGAGTACAGGAGAACAGTACGAAGGATATTCCATTGCAAAGAGGCGTAAGACAGGGAGATGTCATATCTCCAAAACTGTTTACCGCCGCTCTGGAAGATGCCTTTAAGCTCCTGGAATGGGAAGGACTGGGCATCAACATTAATGGCGAATATATCACTCACCTTCGATTTGCCGACGATATCGTTGTCATGGCAGAATCGATGGAGGACTTAAGTACGATGCTTGAAGACCTAAATCGAGTTTCCCAACAGGTAGGCCTAAAAATGAATATTGACAAGACGAAGGTCATGTCAAATAGGCACGTTACGCCTTCACTTGTTTCTGTTGGGAGCTCCACCCTAGAAGTTGTAGACCAGTATATCTACCTGGGTCAATTGATCCAGGCAGAAAGTTCCAGCTTCGAGGAAGAGGTCTTTCGACGAATTCGACTAGGCTGGGCAGCGTTCGGAAAATTGCGCAGTGTTTTATCGTCTAGAATACCTCAGTGCCTCAAGACGAAAGTGTTTAATCAATGTGTGTTACCAGTGATGACTTATGGCTCTGAAACGTGGTCCCTTACTATGGGTCTCATAAGAAAGCTCAAGGTCGCTCAACGGGCTATGGAGAGGACTATGCTCGGTGTTTCCCTACGTGATCGAATCAGAAATGAGGAGATTCGTAGAAGAACGAAGGTCACTGACATAGCCAAGCGGATTAGCTCATTAAAGTGGCAGTGGGCGGGGCACATAGCGCGAAGATCCGATGGCCGATGGGGCAGAAAGGTTCTCGAATGGCGGCCACGTACCGGCAAGCGCAGTGTAGGACACCCACCTGCTAGATGGTCAGACGACCTACGTAATGTTGCAGGAAGGCGCTGGATACAGGCCGCTTCCGATCGGTCGTTTTGGAAATCCTTGGGGGAGGCCTATGTCCAGCAGTGGACTTCCTGTGGCTGATATGATGATGATGATGATGAATAAGTTTTGGGGGTTCCCCATACTTAGAACTAAAACTTTAAAAAAAAAACCATCAAGCCCCTACGTATGGATAAGGCTTCAAAAATGATTTCTAATATATATATTTTATTGCGCGCGAGAGACACTTCCAAAGTTGTAAAATAAGTCCCCCCCCCCCCACCCTGTAACTTCTAAAATGATGAAACTTAAAAAATCCCACTTCAACCCCTTTCGCCAACATCTACCACTTTTAAATAAAAGTGTACGCACTACGCACGAATTAAACTTTAAAGTTAACACAAGTTTATACTCACCCAAAGAAAGCTGATCCAACGACAAACAATGTGGTGAATAGAGACAATGTCACCAACATATACAGCACCGTCTGTGTTTGCGCTGCGCGCCACACCTGCGCAAAAATAATATATACAGTAAGTTTAGCCTACTAAGCGCAATTAGCCTACAGTTACCAAACAAACAAAAATAAACTTCGCGATGAAAGATGCCGTGAGGCGTTATTCGACACAATTTTAATTTTAACGATAAGAGATGGGACATCATTTCATCATCTCATCCTTAGGTCTTTTTAGTCTCCACCGCAGGAGCATGACCCTCTCTTTGCTACGAGATCCATAATTGGCCAGAGCAACTAGAGGATTTGGCCTACACTCTCCACGCTGGCCAGATGGGTGGGAGAGATCTTATGATTTTTATAAGCTTTGTTCAGCTTGTATTCCTAAGTCGCCTTCTACGACATCCACGGGAAGACTTGGAGTGGTCCAATTTTACTCTGCCGGAAGCCACACGACGACTGGGATATTCAATTGTAATTAAAGTACCTTCCTCGCGGGCTGACACACTCGCAGCGTCCCTCTCTTGACATAAAACAGCAGCAGCAGCTTGGCCGCCACCGCGGCCACCACCAGCTGAGAGAAGAACGCGCCGAACCACAGAACGCACTGGTTGTAGATGAGAGTGAGCGAGTTTACGCTATGTTGAACTATTGTGCCTGATATTCCGGCATACAAGGGGTTCATACCTTTCTCGCCGGCTGACACACTCGCAGCGTCCCCCTCTTGACATAAAACAGCAGCAGCAGCTTTGCCGCCACCGCGGCCACCACGAGCGGCGAGAAGAACGCCCCGAACCACAGAACGCACTGATTGTAGATGAGAGTGAGCGAGTTGTAGGCTATGTTGAACTATTATGTCTGATATTCCGGCATACAAGGGGTTCATACCTTCCTCGCCGGCTGACACACTCGCAGCGTCCCTCTCTTGACATAAAACAGCAGCAGCAGTTTGGCCGCCACTGCAGCCACCACGAGCGGGGAGAAGAACGCGCCGAACCACAGAACGCACTGGTTGTAGATGAGAGTTAGCGAGTTGTACGCTATGTTGAACTCTGGGGGGCCCGTGCCGGGGAAGGATCTGAAGCATAGTATAAGTGACGTTGATGTTGTACGATTTTTTATTTCAAAATGAATAAAGTTGACTGATCTTCAAAATAGTGAAATAAAATTTTGTGCGATACTGGTTTTAATCTATATATATATATATATATACATAAAAGAAGAAACTGCCAGGCTGACATAGATAGTGACTGATCGATCAACGCACAGCTGAAACAGCAGGGTCTACAAAATCCAGATTTGGCACATAGATTCCTTATGAGGTCTAGGAGTGCACTAAGAATCTTTATATAAATCTATATATCAAAGAACAAAGTTTGATTTCTCTTGTTATGAGCAAATAACATTTTGATTAAATTTAACTTATGGACAATTGAATTTTCATAGTTTTACGCATTGTGCATTTTGCGCATCGTACATTTTTCACCTAAACCCAAATCATATAAACCGACATTACGCTTGCATTTAAGACGATACCTCCGCAAAAAAGGTTGTGTTGAGTCTAATTTATCTCGCAAAGTATTTGAAATATAAATTTGAAATTTAAGGATATGATTTTTTACTCTTTTCTTAGTTTATTGATAAGATGAAAACATGATTGAAAAGAAAAATCTCGATAGAAATATTTTTCGAAATATGGTCTTACTTAGCAAACTTGTCAATATTATCGCTCGAATAGGACGACTTAAACGAAACCGTTTGAACTATAAGTAAGATTTTCAGACATTTTTAATAATAACAAGATGAAATTTTGATTGATCATTTAATTTTGCCGTAAATTATTAATAAAGGTTTTGGCGGTTACGACCTATTCGTTCATGTGGATTGGAACCCCAATTGAACACACCCACCGTATACCTTTCTCGGCCCCACGCGCGTCAACTCGCCGAGCGCTATCTCTTGCCACAGCTTGCTCAGTCTGCGTATGGATTCCTTGGACGTAAGACCTGCCAGTCGTCCGCACATCCCAACGTTTCGAATGATCGATCTTTTATTTGTAAAAATTAAGTTTTAGGCCCAACGCAGACGACAGACTAATCCGAGCCGCACTTTTTGGTCTGTGAAAATAGAACCCTATTTTCACTTACTGTTTTACATTGTGATTGTGTACATAAGTATAATAATAATAGGTAAAATAGAAAACGGGAACGGAAAAGCAAGCATGATGAGACAAAAATTTAATAGATGGTAAGTACTTACCTACCTCAATGTTTCTAAATAAGTGGCTTATATTGATAAAATATGTAAAGTTTGTAATAAAGGGAGTAGGTATGTCAATAAGTGCCTACCAATCTTACTGACTAGTCAAAATATAGGTACCTACTAGGTATAAGTTGTATCATACTGAGATGGCACCGTACTGTCCTACTTTCAAACCATAATTACCTACTTATGTTATTTTCATACGTATCTACCTTTTTGTCTAATTCTACTGTTACAAGTTACAACTTATTCTACCCAACTAACATTTTGGATAATATGCACCTACCGAATAACTTCGAAGTAAATCCGACAATATAAAAGTACTACTGTTTTCAGGCCAAAAAAAAATCCTCTTTTATCAGAGTTTGATGACTCTTTGTCCGCGTCGATCGTCGCCGCCGCAAGAAGAACAAGGAGGTGTAATTGATATGGAGTCGGATTTACAAATTATGGATCTGGACAATCAAAATATTTCGTCAAAATAGAACTTAATAGAATACATACTTTCAAATATGACAATATTTTAAGTTATTTTTTAATCTCGTAAACGGGCATTTCGCCTGGTCCCAGATAGACGGACGGACGGACAGACAGACAGTAAGAGGGGTGTTATAAGTTTGATGCCGATGTCTGTTTGTCTGTGACATCGAAGTTCTTTCAGTATTGCGGTCTGAAATTACCTTTATCTATATAGTTTTGCATATGTATACCTAATAGCATGAAATAAAAATTACAATATGGTATTTTTTTCCATCAGTTGGCCGCTTCTTGGGACCAGAAGGGCATTGTTGTGGGCGGGACAAGATAACAAATCTTCGTTTCGCCGACGACATTGTGTTATTCGCCTCTTCCGCATCGGATCTTGAACAAATGTTGCAAGATCTCAGCACAGCAAGCCTTCAATTTGGACTACACATGAACCGAGCGAAGACCCAATTAATGACGAATAGCACGAAGCGCAGGGTCGAGGTAGACGGGCAAGTCATACAATATGTCGACGAGTACATATACCTTGGGCAAATTGTCTCCTTCACTAATCGCCAGGACAAAGAAATCGACCGCAGAATCGAAAACGCTTGGAAGAGTTTTTGGTCGATGAAGGAGTTACTAAAGGGCAATCTTCCAACTTGCCTTAAGAAGAGACTCGTCGACATGTGCATCCTGCCCGTCCTAACCTACGGTGCTCAAACATGGTCTCTTACGAATGCTCAGATGTCCAAATTGAAGGTGTGCCAGCGAGCGATGGAACGCAGCATGATAGGTGTTAGGCGAATAGATCGTGTAAGAAATACCACACTGCGCTCCGTCACCAAGATAGCTGATGTGGGAGTGAAAGCGGCTACATTAAAATGGGATTGGGCGGGTCATGTCTGTCGCATGCATCCTGAAAGATGGGCACATATAGTCACCAACTGGACTCCGGACTGTCGAAGAAAGAGAGGAAGACCAAGAAAAAGATGGGCGGACGACCTTACACAGTTTGAAAAAGAATGGCAAATCACGTCTAGAGACCGCGATAGATGGAAACAAAGAGGGGAGGCTTTTGCCCAACGATGGGACCTATTATAGCTATCAAAAAAAAAAAATATGGTATTTGTTTCAGGATGAATTTAATGAAAATATTTCTGGACATCGTATAGTGAACATCAAGTACTTCTTTAAAGAATTAAAGAAAATAGCCACCAGTCGCTTTGTGATTGTGGGTTAAATACCATCAATATTGTATCAGAAAAATGTACGGGAATAACATCAAATTGCTTTTTATCATGCTCCATTTGCAACGAACAATTTACAATAAAGAATACATTGGAGGATGTTAATAAAGATGGAGTAGCAGGAGCTATGGTAGCAGGTTGTGGTCACCCCCAACTCAAACAAATTAGTGCCTGCCTCCTTAGATATACCAATTATGTCTGAGCGCATTTACAACCGTGCACATGACAAAATATGCGAAAACTGGGGGATCACAGCTTAGGACGAAATGAAAAAAGCTGGACAAAGAGAAAAAGCTGCTGCGATTGAAGAGGGTAAAATAGATAAAAATGGCAATGCCATAATTGATGTTATACTGGATGGTTGCTGGTGAAAGAGACTCTTGAGAGAAATTACTCCGCTCTGTCTGGTGCTGCAACTATGATAGGGAGGCGATTTACACAAGTGCTCTTTATGTGTGTGAAAAATAAATACTGCTGTATTGGGCAATAAATATTTTTCTGATTCTTTGAACATAATGTAATCTTATTAGCAGTTGATTGTCCAGTTCAAACTTTATCAAGATTATTATATTACTTAGGATGTTTTTTATTTTTATGTTTAATACATCAGTCTCATCGTATAATCAAAAGATATCAATTATTATTGTTATTATGCTATTTTTATTGTATATGTTTAGCAATAAATCTATGAAAAATTGTTTTATATTTTTATTTTGTACACCTATATATATAAATACATTGAAACTATTTTACGAAATATACTGAATATTTTTCTTTTACATATTCCATACCTATGTTTTAATGTGTGTAATTTTCCCCAAAGACCTTATCATTGTATCGAAATATAAGGTCTAACAAAATATACTGAAACTATTTTAAAGGTAGGTCCAGTCCGTGATACTGAACAACTTTCCCCAAGGAACACATAGCGAAATATAAAAAATATATTTTTCATATATCACCCACCTTTGACTGCTATGTGCCTCGCCGCTCTACCCGACACATCAGCTGTATGCAGCAAAGGACGTCTACACACGCTACGATTACACTCATTCACAAACAATCACATGTTGTCCTAGTAGTCATTAGGTAGTCATATGTAATTTAATCAATTCACAACACACTCTGAATTAAGTACCTAAGAAATTAAGATTATTTTTATTATTTCGACAAGTATCTTTACAATGTGCAAACAGTTAATAACGACATTATTCACAACAGTAAAACACATTCCAAATTAATATTTTGATACAGTCAAAAATATTCAAACATCTCATGCGATAGGTTATTAATAAGAAAAATCTAATTTACACTAAACTCGCATATTTTGGAGACTGAACTACCTATTCACTAGAGCAACAAAAGTCAACTGATGTTATTAGTCGGTTTTGTTTCTTGCTATAATAAGTAAAAACATGTTATTCACATGAGGCGGTATTTCTTTGAATATGACAACAAAGGATTTTGTAGTAAAAATTCACCGGTTCAATTTTTGCCGGCTTTTATGATGTTTTGTTTGTTTCTTTTGTCGGCATTTTACTTACAAAAATACTGTTCACAACAAGCAAAAAATGTGCAATAAAATTTAAGTTAGCTCGTGCCTGCGGCGAGAACAAAAGGGGCCATAAATGTTAACCGTGGGAACGCTAACTGAAAACAAATAAACAATAAAAAAAACTTTCCAAGGTCTGGTCAGTTTTGAGTTGGAACTGATGCAAATAGCATCGTGCGTACGTTTTCTTTATGCCAAATTATAGGCAGTTATTCAAAAATACCTAGTCATATTGTGTGTAATTAAAACGCCAGCCTAGATACTTTTACATCAAACTTAGGTGACTTGCGCCATTTTATTTATTTTCTTATTGTTTTAATAACTTCATGCATCATGTAATAGACGCGGGTCTACTTGAGGTTTAATAGGGTACAGAATAAATACTAGTTGCCTTAGGCAAGTGATATCAAAAATAATAAATCACTCGACTAATTTGATGAATTTGTTTTGTGACTGTGATTGTGTTGTGAAGTCGTGCCATAAAGTTCGAGTGATGTCGCGGCCTCGCGCCATTTAGCTACGTTTGTGGCTGCCTTTAGGTATTGCGGCGATGAGCGGACGGCGCGGCATGTGCGGTCGAAGGTCAGTGTATGTAAAAAATAAACTTCATATTTCACTATATGTTTCTTGAGAAAATTTGTTCAGTATCACGGACTGAGCCTACTGTTAAAATAGTTTCAGTATATTTTGTTAGACCTTATATATAAAGAACAATATTTTCTGATCAGCCGACCGGTCAATTTGTAACTATATTTATATATTTTGTCTTTTGATTTCTTGGCGAAAGCAACATAAAAGTTGTTAACTTTATTGTATGAAAAAAATACCATACATAAAGACCATAGTAACTAGATGACGTGACTACTTCAATTTGTTTGAGAACGTTATTTTTTTTCGTATTTCAATATACATGTACTGCTATAAGTTGTTCAAATTGATGGACCGAATCACCTCTTTTAACATATTTGTATCTTCTGAATTAAAAATATTATTGTAAACATATCTGTCTGCTATCTCCATACGTTCTAAGCTCCCGAGTTCATGAACATGTTCTCGGCAGTGCGCGTAAATATAATATCAAGGAAAGCGCCCCCTCGCGCAATCGACACGATACGTCTAGCTCCGCCCACAAATGAGGTACATAATTTTTGTGGTATCGTCTTAACATAAAATTTTGACCATAATATGAAAACGTAAAGCTCGACCAGAATATTGAAAAAAAAAAAAACAAAAGTAATTTTATTATAAAGGTCAACAACTAAGTTAGTGGGCCTGGGGGGTTACTCCAAAAGCGGCACGCAAGACCGACGTTACTGCGTATCCACGTTTCAGTGTCAAGCAACATTGAGCACTAACGTATGATGATATACCTAGTCTGACTGATTTGGTTTGACATAGAAATAGGACGTCACTGTCGTACAACTCACGTATTATTTTATAGAGTAACCCCCCCGAAATGATAACGCCACCGGTTGTTTTTTAAACTGTTATAAGATGGTCCCAAGTAAAAAAATAAAAATAGTCCCAATTTTTTTTCGCAATATGGGATACTAACTTTTTTGTTAATCTTTAAAGGTGATTAAAAACAGAACGGTGTAAAAAACTTACTTATAAAGCAACGCTCTAAGGAACTCAAGTGCGGGCAACAGAAACAAAGAAAACAAAGCGTCCAGCAACACCAGGCGGTAGGCCTCCTGCCCGAACGACGTCTCCCAGCACTACGGACAAACGGGGGGCAAAACGGGGAAATTAAAAAAACAATGTATGTAAGATAAAATTAAAAAAAACTTAGTGTCGTGGAATACTTGGGTGGAACGAAGTTACAAAAATTGGAACCCTTAAAAAAATCCCCAAAAAAATACGGTCTGTATTTTTTTGGGGATTTTTTTAAGGGTGACTAAAAAGTGACGTCTCCCAGCACTACGGACAAACGGGGGGCAAAAAAGGGGAAATTAAAAAAACACAGTGTATGTGAGACAAAATAAAAAAAAGTGACTTGGAACACTCTGTTGGAACGAAGTTACAAAAATTAAAGCTCTTAAAAACCCCCAAAAAAATTCTAGCCCCTAAAAAGTGACGGAAAAATCTTACACTTTCTTTCGCCTAGTCCGTACCGTCCGCAAAGGAACTAGGTTCAAAAACTTCGTTCCAAAAAAAATCTTGAGTGTGTACCACAGAACAGACAAAAGGTGACCGTGGTTCCGATACTAATTTTGTCAAGTTACACTTCCACTAGATATTTCTGTTCTATAATGTATACTACTATTGATAGCACGGTTGCATTTCATCTGCATTGTTGCTTTCAATGTCAAGCGGCCATTGTAAATATGGCTACAGATAATGGCTTTTTGACATTGACAGTAAAAAATGCGTGTAATAGGATTCAAGCACGTATTACGTCACAGCGATTGGGTGGGGGTCATATTTAACGTGAGAATACGTGCTGAAAAGACTTCAAAATGGATTGCTTGACTTGGCGGAGGACTTCCGTGGCTCTTTTTTCTATCTGGAGGCGAAAAAAAGCGTGACAATGAGGCAAGGATGTTTGAAAAGTTTAAATGACGAAATACGTGTACTGTCCTCGAGGCATAAGCTCAGCTTTGCTTGTCAAAAGTAGTAAAAAAATAAAATCAATTTTGTTTCATTAGAAAAACACATTATTTTAATTTATTTTCTTATATTATTTATTACGAATTTAGTTTATTTCACTAATAATTTAAACAACAACACTGGAACGTCAAGCTGTTAGTGGAGAAAGTGCGCGGCAGAGAAATGACGCGCAAGGGTCGTTCCGCGACTCAAGCCGAATTTCAAAACCAGTATAAACCAGTGCAGGCCGTGCCGTACCTCAGGCCGATATCACACCTACATTGTGTGCCCTCACACAAATGCCAAGCCGAGCTTACGCCTCGGAGTAGTACAAACCCTCACCGGGCGGGCGGAGCGCGCCCAGTAGAAGAACAGCAGCATGACGACGCCGACGTCCAGCAGCCACGTCCGCGCCAGCGTCACGTACACCGCCGTGCGCGCACGGTAATACTCCAGCCTGAAACCACCACTGCTAGTAAGACAAGTAGTACATTCACCTAGGCATGCCTACCTATCGCCTCGTCGTCACTAGATGGCGCTATAAAGTAATAATTAAAACATTAAAATCATTTATTACTATTATTTAACCTGCCTTAGCAACTGCCCAATGCAGGCCTACGATTACAGCCAGAACGAAGATAAACCTTCATCTTGCCATGATCCTCGTCTATAAACTCACTTCACAATGACGTTCAGCAGCAGCGGACACACGGTGACCGCCAGAGTGACCGCCAGCGACACTGCCATCTCCCAGTGCTCGCCCTGCGCCTCCAGCCGTAATAGTTGCCAGGCCCCGTACTGCAGGCCTGCGATCACGGCCAGAACGAACACTGTCACTACCACGTTGGTGGCGATCTGGCCGAGGCGGATCCAGAAGGTTAGCGTTACTTGTTTCTTGTTCTGTTCACTGAGTAGCTCCTAAAATGAAAAGTTAAGATAATCCCCAATGGTGAAAGTACCATAGTTCTGTGAAACATTTGATCGGTGTATTGCTTGTTTGACCAATGTTCGACTGACATATCATTTGATCGTACTACTATTCGACATATATTTTTTGACCAATGTATCACCCAAACTATTTTGTTGGACCAATGTTTGACTGACGTGACTTTCGCCACTACTCTTGCTCGAAATAAATTTTGTTCGACTAACGTTTGACTGACAACTTTTGATCAACACTACTATTGCTCGACGCCAATTTTGTGCGACCAGTGTTCGACTGACAGCTTTCGATATGTCATTAGGTAAAGTATTCCAGAGCTGAGAAGCCTATGGGATATAAAATTTTTACAAAATAAAAACCGACTTAACCTTCAAACTACACAACGATTTTGACAACATTTCTATAAGACCACCTGAAAAATATGCATTTTTAAACCAAAAAAGGCGTCGTCGAATAATCGGCGAACATACATAAAAAAAAATCACAACGAATTGATAACCTCCTCCTTTTTGGAAGTCGGTTAAGAAGAGTTTGCCATAAAAGGTGAACTGGCAGACAATGCTTAGCATTAACCCAGTTAGACCAGTTGTACCTTTTGTATTTATTTATTTATTAAAATCTTTATTGACTACAACGGTACAAAAGGTGAACTTAATGCTAATGCATACTCTACCAGTCAATCTGTAGGAAAACAGAAATTTTGTCTGATACTACTATAATCTTAAGATTTTAAGTGCAATAAATTAAATAAAAATAAAATAAACTTAAGGACTCTCCGTGAGAGAGAGAGAGGAGGGAGAGGCCTATGTCCAGCAGTGGACGTTATGCGGCTGAAATGATGATGAAGGACTCCCCGTACCTTAAACTCGTTGTAAATGCTATTAGCATTGAGCGCGGCGGCGCTCTCGCAGACGATGCCGAAGTCCCAGCCGCAGAACACCTTGTTGGCGAACACGTGGCTCACACCGCTGGTAGTGGTGATAAAGTTACGGCGGTAGGAATATGCTGTCCTGGATAAAGCATCATCATCATCAGATCTTTTTATACCATAGTGAGGCTAGAGAAACCAGAGGATTTAGCCTACACCACAGCATACCAATGCCATCGCCTTATAAACAATTATTTATCTTTTCCTTGTCACTAGATGGCGCTTTATGGTAACAATTAAAACATTAAAATCTTTTGTTCATCATCATCATGTCTTTTTGCCTCCGCTGCAGGAGCACGACCCTCTTTGTACTACCAGAGCCATACTTGGCCAGAGCAGCCAGAGGATTTGGCCCACACTCTCCTCGCTGGCCTTGCTTTTAGCGTGTATTTCTTAAGTCATCTTCTACGACATCCACGGGAAGACTATAAGAGGCCTTATTCTACTGGAAAACATAGGAAATTTAAAAGCTGAAAATTACCTAATGCATAGCACTGCGAAAAATAGTAGGTAGAGGCAGACCATGGTGAAGAAGTACGCGAACGGCATGTTGTACGGCAGCGGGCCGGCGGCGATGTCGCCGTCGTGGTAGTGGCCGTAGAAGAGGAGCGAGTCCTGGAAACTGCCCTGGAAACGAATAGAAGTGATAGAAAGTTCTACAAAGCCAGAAAAGTTTTAAAAAAAGTAAAAGAAAAACTAAAGCTTAAAGATTGTCTTGCCTTGTTAGGCCTCTTACAGACGAGCAACATTATGACTGCGACAATTTGCAACACTAGTCATCGATCGTTAGCGATTTGAGTCGCGAGCTGTCGCTGGCATGCTGGCGCTCGTCTGTCTGAGCCCTTAGGTTGACACTTGTGGTGTATGCGATTACGAACCACAAGTTATACTAGTTCTTAAGAAAACGTTGATGGTCTTCTGAGAAGGCCAAATGCCGAAACTTTTCTTGACTAGTAGTGATTAAAAGTGTTAGGTTATTACTGGTGGTCTACTGAGAAGACTGTCAAGAAATGCGAAGCTGCGGCTCAGTTAATGGTATTTCATATTCCCCAGAGTTTAATCACCATTACTGTACATGGTCTACTGATAATACGACTAGTCTTTTCAGTAGACCACTATTAGACATGATTTATTAGCGACCGTCTTCCCACTAATGATCTCCAAAAACGTAGCCTTCCCACTAGTGGCATTAGTCATATAGTTGTACTCAATCTGCGTCGGCACCAGGAGCTGAGCACGAGCAAGGGTGCTTTCACTTCTCGTTCCTGAGCACGAAAAGCGTGCTCAGAAACAAGAAGTTAAAACCCACCGAAAGTGGTACTCATATCAGAATGATAGGTTAGGTTAGACCATCAAGATTTACAGATCCGTACTTGAGCTAATTGTCTGCGATATCTCTGATACTAAGGCACCGTTTACAGATGGTCTACTGAAAAGACCACCTTGGTCTTTTCAGTAGACCAGTAGACGGACATGTTATATACCTTCCCACTGATGAAGTCCATAAACGTCGCTCGTCCTCTAGTGGCGTTAGTGGCATTGTCGTGCAAGGCCTGCGGCACGACGACGAAGCTTAGCACGAGCACGCCCAGCACGAGGTTGAGCACGAACAGCGCGCGCAGGAACGCGAAGTACGAGCCCACCGCCGAGCCGAAGTGGCCCTCGATGTTGCGGATGGCCTCGTACCACAGCTCCACCGAGAACGCCAGCGTGCGGACGCGGTCGCGGAGCTGAGGGCAATGGACATACAGGGTTAAAATTTACGTTTACTCCTAATGCTCGGCGTTTCGACATCAAGACCATCAGGTCTTTTTGTCTCCACTGCAGGAGCACGACCCTCTCTGTACTACCAGAGCCATACTTGGCCAGAGCAGCCAGAGGACTTTGGCCTTCACTTTCCACGCAGGTCTCATTGATGTTTATAAGCTTTGTTTAGCGTATTTCCTAAGTCGCCTTCGCCGCCTAAAACCACATCCACGGGAGGAAGGAGTGGCCCTATTCTACTCTGCCGGAAACCACACGGCGTTTCGACACGTCAAAAGCAACAACATTTTCTATCAGAACTATACTGGGATTGAAAATGGTTGTACGTCGTGCATAGGAAAAAATAAATTTGAATGTACCAGCTGTTTCTCTACCTGCACACATCGTAACCGATCGAGGGAATACGCGAAAACGCGAGTCATATTGCCAGGCGATGCGGCTAGCAATCAATAACTATTTTGATTCATTTTTCCACCTGAAGCTCCATTAAGCCTTAGGAACCTCCATTAAGCCTTAGTGGCCTTTAGGGTCTTGCAGCCCTGCTTAGAACATCAATTCCTAATAAAGTACAAAAATGATATATTTTCCGCTTCATATCTTCTTGAAAGCAAAGCTGATTCGATACTTCATCCGCTCCCACAGCGAGATCGGCTGTCGTTTGGAGCGGAGACTGACTGAGGCAGACAGCTTGGCGCGGACGTGCCTCTTCATCGTCAGACGTATCTATAATATAAGCCTCACCTTCTTGAAGTCGAAGCTGAGTCTATACTTCATCCGCTTCCACAGTGAGATAGGCCGTCGTTTAGAGCGGAGACTGACTGAGGCAGACAGCTTGGCGCGGACGTGCCTCTTCATCGTCAGACGTATCTATAATATAATCCTCACCTTCTTGAAGCCGAAGCTGAGTCTATACTTATCCGCTTCCACAGCGAGATAGGCCGTCGTTTAGAGCGGAGGCTGACTGAGGCAGACAGCTTAGCGCGGACGTGCCTCTTCCTTATCAGACCTTGCGGATGGTTCTCTATGATATAACCTCACCTTCTTAAAGCCGAAGCTGAGTCTATACTTCATCCGCTTTCACAGCGAAATCGGCCGCCGTTTGGAGCGGAGACTGACTGAGGCAGACAGCTTGGCGCGGACGTGCCTCTTCATCGTCAGACGTATCTATAATATAAGCCTCACCTTCTTGAAGCCGAAGCTGAGTCTATACTTCATCCGCTTCCACAGCGAGATCGGCCGCCGTTTGGAGCGGAGACTGACTGAGGCAGACAGCTTGGCGCGGACGCGCCTCTTCATCGTCAGACGTATCTATAATATAAGCCTCACCTTCTTGAAGCCGAAGCTGAGTCTATACTTCATCCGCTCCCACAGCGAGATAGGCCGTCGTTTAGAGCGTAGACTGACTGAGGCAGACAGCTCGGCGCGGACGTGCCTCTTCATCGTCAGACGTATCTATAATATAAGCCTCACCTTCTTGAAGCCGAAGCTGAGTCTATACTTCATCGCTTCCACAGCGAGATAGGCCGTCGTTTGGAGCGGAGACTGACTGAGGCAGACAGCTTGGCGCGGACGTGCCTCTTCATCGTCAGACGTATCTATAATATAAGCCTCACCTTCTTGAAGCCGAAGCTGAGTCTATACTTCATCCGCTTCCACAGCGAGATAGGCCGTCGTTTGGAGCGGAGACTGACGGAGGCAGACAGCTTGGCGCGGACGTGCCTCTTCATCGTCAGACCCTGGGGAAGGTCCCGCAGAGCCTCTCTGTAATGTTACAAAAAATATTATATTGGATTTATTAATATTTAAAATAAATATTTTCAGAAGAAACGCTCTTTACACTTTTGTTGTCTATTGCTCACCGTCTCATACATTGAGTAAAACTCAGGAGCTCGATGACCCAGCGATCGCAAGTTAAGTAAAAATGCGACCTTTAATAATACGCACTTTGGATACGGTCTTCTTCTTCTTCTTTTATTTAAGCTTGGTAAAGTGCTGTCCATGTCTCTCCTTCCGCTAAATATGTTGCATACGGTCGCGAAAATTATTCGTTGAATTACTACACCCGCGTTCAAAAATAGGTCTTTAGAGTCGCGATTTGACGCTTGCACACTGTCGCTGTACGCGGTACGCTGTTACTAGTTGAATTGCTAAGCAAATTAAAAAAACCCCGACTGTCAAGAATGCCATCTAGCCACTACCGTTTGAATCTACCGACCTCCTGAGCTGCTCAGACAGCGGGTTGTCCTCCATGAGCCGCTGGTGCTGCTCCATCTCCCGCACGATGATGTCTGCTTGCTGCTCCGAGTTAACGTCAAACTAACACCCCTTTTATGTCAAAGTTTAAACCACTACCACTAGAAACTAGCCACCTCCTGAGCTCCTCAGACAGCGGGTTGTCCTCCATGAGCCGCTGGTGCTGCTCCATCTCCCGCACGATGATGTCTGCTTGCTGCTCCGAGTCCGGCTCGTCTGCGTGCTCCTCGAGCAAGGCATTGTGCTCGGAGTTGCTGCGGCGGAGGCGGAGGGTGTCTAGAATTATAAAAATAATATCAAGAACATCTCATAAGACTTATTAAGGTATACATCTGGAGTATTGCGTAATACGGAAAATTTTGGAAGGACAGGATTACAAATAAATACATTTTTTGAAAAAAAAAATATAACAGGATTTTCTTGTGAGGCCAAAGTACTTATTGAGATAAAAAAAAAACACGACGGATTTGTGTCGTTTTTTGAGTGCCATTGACCACCTTCCGTCTCCATGATTACACCCTAAACATCGTCTACCATAAAGTGCTTGTCAAGACAAATCAAAAGAAGCCTTCTCAATGAAGTTATGTTGTTTTATAACTTAGTTTTCACCAATATCTCTCTGATTTATCATCAGAACAGAACAGCTCATAAAAAACATTGCATCAAAATTGGGCCATCAGTTTGTGCGCTACGATGCCACAGACAGACAGACATTAACGTTAAACTTTAAAAAAAAACTTTTTTTAACCTGTATGAGAAATAGCACCCTTTTTTTGTCGAGGACAAAATATACGACACTTAATTTCCCGCTCGGAACGTCTAAGTTCCGTGATATCGTCATCATTATGCAATCAATAACAGGTTGAATAAAATACACAAATAAATTACACAAACCGGTCACCAGCTCCTGCAGCTCCAAGTCTACCGGGGTGTCCCTGCCTCCAAGTGTACGATTTCGAGTGTGATACATATTTAAATATTTGCACAGAGATTTAGTTCCAAAACGAAGTTGTCAAATTGAGGAAAATCGCTAAAATAAAGGCGAAATGGTAGCAGAAGCGGCGCCCTCATTTGAGATAAAATGTTGAAAAGTAAATATGATGAAAATTAATAATTTGACATCCAACAATTTTGAGAGTAAAATTTTTAATTATTACCGTATTTAATTTTAAACAATTTATTTAAAATCAGGGCGCCACTTCTGCTGCCATTTCGCCTTAAGTAATTTTAAAATAGTGAACTTTTCTGAACGTTACAATGTTTTTCGTACTGAACTGGGTTCTTTCGTGATCTTCGCAGCGTTCGTGATTGTTCCGAAACGCTTATAGTTTGTAGCTATTGCACAAAAGTTTTAATATAATAATTTTTCAAAACTAAAATCATCCTCAAACTACACAACTGATTTTGATATAATTCCCATAGGACCACCTCGCTACTTGCGAGGTGGTCCACCCTTTCAAACAAAAAAAGCATTTTCAAATCGGGTATTTGAATATTGGAGAACATTTTATAATCTCCTCTTTTTTTTGTAAGTCGGTTAAAAATTACCTTCAAATTAAATTAAAGAAAAAATACCTTGACTTTATATTACTCCTACATACATACATAATATCACGCCTGTTTCCCGCAGGGGTAGGCGGAGACTATGGACCTCCACTTGCTACGATCCTGACAAACCTCTTTTGCTTATTCTGTGTTCCTACAGCTGTTTATCTTCTACCGTTGCTAAAGTGGTCTGACAGATGAGCCATATTACATAGTCCGCCATTTACATGTATATTGTAATGAAGTTAAATAAATAAAAAAAAAAAATATTATACCAGCAACCCTGGTCAGCGTCCACTGTCACGCGACGGTCACCGACTGCCACTGCTGTCGGGAACTGTCTCACAACACTGGACGCCGACTTTCACCACCGTCACCGACCAGAGTCGCGGTCATATTATGGCTCGTCTGTTAGAACCTTTAAGCAACGGTAGAAAATAAACAGGAGTACTGTTGTACACAATGAAATTATGTCTGTTCCTATAATATTTGTTTCTATACAATAAAAAAATTACAAATAAACAAAAACACACACTTCAAACAAGTTCACTATTTTGAAATAAGTTACTTTCAGCACATTTAATCTCAACACTGGTCCGAACACCACTGAAGTTTTATTTTATTTTTTGCAAAAATGTAACAATGCGTTTATTTTAATTCAAATGTTAATATTTCAACTTTTGATATATTTTTTAGTTTTTGCGAACACAGTCAAGTATACACACTGAGTACACGAGGTGAACTGAGCAACTGAGTCATAAGTTAACGAGAGCTAACACAATTAGAGGATGTTACTGCAATTAATACACTCATAACTTACATTTATCATAACTACACTTAATCACTGATTTACAGAATGAGAGAAACATAGAATTAAACATAGTAACACCTTCCATGCTGGTCTGGGAGAAAAGAAAAAGCCTTAGAATGTACTAGTTCTTCTCTACTTATGCAGATCGTAAAAGGCGATCAAGAGAATGGGCGAATATGCGAAATATGTTATATATATAATAGGCGATGCGGCTAGAAACTATGACTATTTTTTAACCCCCGACAAAAAGGGAGATGTTGTAAGTTTGACGCTAATATCTGTCTATCTGTGTCATCATAGCGCTAGAAAAAAACGGCACCGAAATGGATCCACCCATTTCGGTTTTTTTCTAGTAAAAGCAAGTTCCCTAAAAATCGGTTCAGCCGTATAAAGTTATTAGGTATTCTGGCAAATATGTAATACATGTTTATGTACTATTAATATGTAAGTAAATTAACTATAGGTATAATTACTGCTCCCACCTAGTTTCAAATTATTTTTTTCCTCCACCAAAAGGTTGGCTGGAAGAGATTGCATTCATAGCGATAAGTTCGCCTTTGTGCCTAATGCCTATATTGTTTCTTGTTGTTTTTGTATTTTTTTTATGTTTATTATGGTGCAATAAAGTTAATTTGTATTGTTATATCAGCATGAATTTAACGGGTTACTCACATTAAGAGTTAGACGATTAACATAATGCACCGCGCCCCGCTGCGTAGTGCGGGGCCGCCATACAAAAACGACGCGTATCCACGCGCTTGGACGCGGTGTCAGTGTGTCGGACTGTGCGTGTTTTCTATACAAAGCAACGTTAGAACACGCATACACGCGGTACGCTGCGTAGTGCGGGGCAATGTGAGAATCGTCTCAGCTACTGGCCGTCAAGTTTCGATCTCAACCGGATCCGGTCTTCATCAGGGCCACAAGAGGACACCCGCATTCCGTGCCACCTAATCCATGAACGTCCTCAGGAACATTTTTTCGTCATAAGTAACTGTTGCATAATTACTTCTCAATTTACTACGAGCCATACTTAGCCAGGGCAACTAGAGGACTTGGCCACTATCCTCGCTGGCCACATGGGTTAGAGAGGTCTCATTGATGTTTATAAGCTTTGTTTGTGCGACATCCACGGGAGGACTTGGAGTGGCGCTATTCTACTCTGCCGGAAACCACACAATCGGCAAGGCGCGGCACACAGCAAACTTACACATACAATAAACATACATTTGTATGAATGTTCCACTTACTGTAAGGAAGCTGTCGCGACGGCACGAAGTTGACAGCGACCTGCCGCGCGGCATTGCTCCTCAATGTGACGGTCCTCCGCACCCCTGGCTTGTCTTCTACTTCTATGTCATCCATTTTGTGCTTCTGTAACAATCCACTTGTTTTACTCAAACTTAAAATAAACAAACAACAAACTATCAGTTATCACCTCTTTATCCCTAACTAGCTGTGCCCACGGGCTTCGCTCCCTGTGGGAATTCCAGGATAAAAAAAAATACAAAAAAATCATTTATTTAACGAGAAACTTAATACACTGTATGATTAACAATGATTCCCGCACTAGGCACAAGCCTGTATCGCGGGCAATCAGAAGGATTAACAAAAATAAGCACTTATGCATTTAAAGGACGAGCGGCGGTGAAAATTTAAGTTTAGTGCATTTGAATAAAGAAAAAAGAAACTATCTTATATCCTTCCCCGGGTCTTAAAACAATGTCCATACCAAACTTCATTTAAATCGGTTCAGCCTTCACGCGTGATGGTGTGACCAAGGAAAATTGGGATTCATTTTTATATATATAGATGGGCAGACAGAGCCCAGGGCTGACAACCGGGCAACCGGGGCAAGACTCATAGACCACTCTTAGAGTGAGGGTGGGGAGGAGGTAAAAATGGAATCAAAAATGGGTTGCTAGCCGCATCGCCTAATAACATGATTACCTCGATCGTCTTCTATGATCTGTGCAGGAAGAGAAGCGGCTGGTACACTTTTAATTTTTTTTTTCTTTCAAACTAGGGTGCCAGGTATATATAAAAAAAATAAGGTCAAATCCTAAGGGTCAAATCACACTGATTGAGCTAGCCCCAAACTAGGTTATAACTTGTATTATGGGAAAATCATACAAACCCTGATGTAATGCGAAATTTAAATGTGCTGTATTTTCGTCAATTTCTGTTTTACAGAGAAAATAAAAAATATGTGTACAATATTTTTTTAATAATCTAAACAATGGGCCAGACATATATTTTCATTCTTCATGCCTATCCCAAGGTAAGGAGGAAGCCAAAATCTGCCTTAAGGGTCCCCCGACCCTAGACCAAAATACAACTTTCCATATAAACGTAGTCTACGTTTTATTTCAAAACGACATGTCCGATTAGTGCAAAATTTTGTAATTTCAAAGATATTGCAATTATCTAGGTTTATAACTAGTTTCCGACGTAAAAATATGAACTTGAAATAGAATATAGTGTTTTATATCATTTTTGACCATTAGTATGGGAAACTTCTAAATCGTTATATTTTCTTTCCAGTTCATAATTTTAGTATAGGAAACCAGTTATAACCCTAGATAATTGCAATTTCTTTACAATTACCAATTTTTACCGGAATCTGACATGTGGTTTCAAATTAAACGTAGACTACGTTTGTATGGAGAAGTCTAGGGTCGGGGGACTCTTAATAGGAATGTGGACAAAAAAACTTAATAGATCATTAAAAAGTATGGAATACATTTTTTTATCCCATTAGCAAATAATGACAAAGACACAGCGCATTTAAATTTCACTTGATGTCACAATTGTCTATGATTTTCAACCAGCAGTGACGTTAATCACCCCCACTCCAAAAGTTCAAAGCTTCATCTTGATGAATTTTTACTACTTTGCTAAATGAAAACCTATGGGTCCTTTATTTTGGATAATCTAGTTGACGGACTAAATAAAATATTTTTGAACCAGTCCAAAACCCTATTCACTGAGCCAGTAGAGTAAAATTATAGTACCTCTATACAAAACTAAAAATTCCAGTCTGAGTCATTATCTTTCTTCAATTAGATATTATCATTCTTCTTGCATTTAAGTCACACGCTTGTCGGTGGAGTGCTGCATAGTACATACATTTGAAAGAGTAATAGGCATATAGTGGTGGTGGTGGGGTGTATAGATAAATAAATACCAAGTGATCATTAGAGTAGATAAGATAGTTTTTATTCACTATACGGCAGAATGGAAATCCATGGAAGAAGAGGCATATGTTCTGCAGAGGACGCTAATATGCTGTGAAAAGATTAGATACTATGGCAAGAGATCAAACATGAGCCATTTTCCATGGTAAAATGTTGCAAGTGTGTAATTTAGGAACATTCTCACATTCTGTTTTCAAAGATTGAACCTATGTTATTCAGTCTCTATAACTTGTTTCTTCAACTAATAAGTACCATTTCGAAATAATTAAATTTATTTCAAAATTCAGTTGCATGAAACGTAAAATTATTATAGATGAGGAGTATAATATCTAAAAATTGGGAATTGTATTATATTCACTTTTTAGGCTGGATAATGATGAAACACTCATGAAAGTAGATTATTTCACTTACCTAGTTACAATATTTGAAGAAATTGAACTAAAAATATTACTTATTTTGCTAATAATCAATAACGTAAATAAAAAAATTGCTGCAAAATACATAAAATAAACAAATTAAAGGAAGAAGGAACTGACTGAAGTATCACATCAGCCTAATTATGACGTCTTGACATTGACATGCACATACATTGACACGTAATATTTTTAATAAAATAGACTCAAGAAACACCTGCCAATACGGAATCGTAAAAAAAACTAGCCAAGTGCAAATTGAACTCGCGTCTAAAGAGTTCCGTACAAAGCAAAGTTATTTGAAATTATCACAGTAGGATGAGTGCTAATTAACGTTATCTAGTGGTTGTTTTAGAGAACTATTCTCAGTAAGTAAACGTTAATATTGAGTTTACCACCTTATTCTGTCCTGTATTGCTAAGTTTCGCTATTGGATCTTGCTTGAATCAAAAGAATACAGTCACACGTCCGTCTTGGTATGGTACCAGTTTCAATACAGAATATATTAAAATTAAAACCGATACCGGGACATTTGACTATAGCTGCTGTAGGCTGTAGGTACTGGTGATTTCACACTCACATTGATTTTACTTTTACGAATACAGAAGGTAGTTTACAAAGCAGCAAACTGAGAAAACTTTGTAACAAATATCTTTCCAAAGCGACTCATCGTATTGATTCCTACTCCCTTATTGACTTGGTGGGCTCCATGTCATGTATGTAATACTATTATTAATTCTGTGTCCATGATCTGCTAAGTTTCGCTATTGGATCTTGTTTTGAAAGAATACACTCGTCGTTACCAGTTCAAATACAGAATATATTGATACCGATACCTACTGGAACATCTGTCTGTTTCCCATTTATTTTACATTCACGAATACAGAACGTTTTTTGCAAAGCAGCAAACTGAACAGTGTAACAAATATCTGTCATAATGTTATTTATATAAAAAATATTCGCATGTCATTCTAACATTTGGCTTTGGTTGGCGACGCATCAAAGAGAATATGCGGCGCACGATGAATAACTAAGCCTCCGTCCGATTCCTCTCGAGACTCCCGAGTATTTCCGATCCCAACCCAACACCCGTGACGCGGTTGAGCCGAAACGAATGACTGGCTGATCGTACGCGACTTGACCCGACAAGCGCCGATTGCCGGCGAGATCTACGATGCGGATCTAACAACTCGCGGAAGTCGGTAACAATTTCTCGGTAGGTGATGAGATCAGCTCCTGTTGGTGATTTGGCTCATTTACTTCTAATCCGGAGTTACCCACGTTTAGTTGACAGACGGACAGACAGTGAGCGAAGTTGGCATGGGAACCAAGAACAAAATTGTACGGAACCCTAAAACCTTATTGTGAATTAGTGACATTGACATTTGTGTTGTCTTGTTTTAGATCGATTGTCATCATGCATGACATGACATTGGCAATGTCAAAAAAGAAAATGTCTCTTCCTCTTCTATGAACATTGTTATTTTGTAACTTCTTTCTTGATGTGTGTCTAGTTAATAAAATACAAGAATTAAGTTAAACTACATATATGAATTCCAGTTGTTTTAATTCTTTGTAAATTTAACAGGACAAGTTGAGTGACTCAACTCATTGAGATTAAACGCTTTCAAAACGGCAAGTTTTTTCATCTTTCATTACGACGCTTGTTAGCTAAAAATAGCTGAAGACTATGGCTATGGCCCACATGCTAAGTATAAGCATAATTTATAAATCATTCTTTAGTTGAAAACCACAAATTGTTTGTGTTGAATTGGTGAAATTTTACTGTAAAGGTGACTTTTCAAGCAAACTCATTCCTGGTACTTAAATAAGTAAAAAAGCGCTTGTCTATGGATAATGCACATTTTCTCATCATTACTTTGTTTGTCTAGCTGCAAACAAAGTACTGCTACATAATGACCTGCCTCCCTATAAGATAGCCTAAATAGGTAATTTTTTACTCCTTACTTTACTAGGAAGGGAGATGATAAGCACTGTTTTTTTTTTAAATGTTTCTTAATGAATAGCCAGGCCTGCTGGCATCTCCAAATATCATAGTGGACAAAATCCATAAGATTCTCAGAGAAGTTATCAAGGCCTGCCTATTATTTAGCCTACATAGGTCATTCTTTTACTAAAGTTTGTTTGCTGAAAGTTGATAAATATTATAATTTATCTCAGACTAGCGAGTGTCTCTTTTTCTCCCACTTTTACCATTTGTGTAGTACGAGGCACGCGTAGTAATGGGCTGGTGGACGCGGCTGCCATATATTGCCATTCCGTTCTGGAATGCACTTCCGTGGGTCATTGTTTTCCATTTTGTACAGTTAAGAATTGTAGAGCTTTCAAATAATAAATGGGCCGGGCCTAATTTGTAATGAGTTAAATATATAAATATTTAGGGACAAATTACACAGATTGAGCTAGCCCCAAAGTAAGTTATAGACTTGTGTTATGGGATACTAACTTAACGATACTATATTTTATTACAAATACATAATATGTACACTCTGACTTTTCATTGGTTTTGGAAAACAAAAATGTTGTATAGTAAATAAATTCCTCTATCCATATACGTAATCCAAATTTCTGTATGTCATAAGATAAAAAAGTTGCGTAAATGATTTTCGATCGAGACCACGTAGTTATATGCCGGCCGCCTACTGCGTAATGTTGATGACCCCGGCCGGCTGGCGGGCGGTGTATGGCGGCGGTACTACTAATTGACCTCACAATTTTACTTTCGAGTTTTAGTCAACATTTTTTGTTTCTGATTTTTTATTTTGACCAACTAATTAGGTCTTACTAACGATGCCTATGAAGTGGCCTTCGGCTTCAGAACCAATAAAAATCACCGTGTAAATAGAAAAACATCCAAGACCCAGGATAATCTGAAAAAGGCCATTTTCCAACTTGCCCTGGCTGGGGATCGAACCCAGGACCTCCAGATTGGCGGTCTAGCGTGTTGATCATTACGCCAAGTTAAAATAAGAAGCCCTGAATAACTCTCTGCAAACAGACTAGGAAAGGAAATGAAAATCTATTTACATGTATAATAAATAATGATAAGATAAAAATGTATAATATTTTTTTACAGGTTCTTAATGCATAGCCAGGCCTGCCATGGCATCACCAAACATCACAGTGGACGAAGTCCGTAAGATCCTCGGGGAAGTTATTGAGGCCCTGGAGTCCGCAGACTATGCCCCTAAGCTCGATGAGGCCAAGGAGGCAGCCGGAAATGAGATGCTGAAGATGATGCAGATTGTCTTCCCGATGGTTGTGCAAATCCAGATGGAGACTATCAAGAGACACGGCTTCAGTAATACTAGAGAAGGTAATCTTTTTATTGTTTTTATGCCCTCAAGCACTGCTTAAATCTAGTTGAAAATTGAGTTGCAAGTTTTGACCTAAACAAACATCCATACATACAAGACCCATTGCAAGTTAAATCAAAGCTAGTAAAAGTGAATACTTATATTTATTTTCATGAAATTGCCAGGTATTGTTCAGTTCACCCAGCTGGTGCGCGAGATGGAAAGTGACAGTGAGGTAGCCCGCCTGCACTCGCGGATCCGCAGCCACTACCTGCCGCCCGTGTCCATCAGCTCCAACGTGGACACTTCTTTGTAAACTGGTGAGTCTATCAATTAACTTAACTCTTTCATGGACACTAAGCCAGACACAATAGAAAAAACAATTGATGTATTCTATAGAAGTCCTACTGTCCATTAACGTGTTAAGAGTCCCCTTAACCTAGACCAAACTACACTTTTACATACAAACATAGTCTATTATATTCATATCTTATATTTCGAAACAACATGCCTTTCAAACAAGATTTCGTCAAAATTTTGTAATTTCAAAGATATTGCACATTATCTATGCATATAACTGGATTTCACAGTCAAAATACACTAAACTTGAAATAGAATATATTGTGTTATATTATTTTTTAACTTCAGTATGAGAAACATCTTGTATTTTCTTTCCAGTTTATAATGTAGAAAACCAATTAGAACCCTAGTTAGTTGCAATTTCTTTAGAATTACAAATTTGATTTCAAAATAAAATGTAGACTTCGTTTGTATGGAAAATTCTAGGGTAAGGGGATTCTTAAGAAATATATTTTTATAAAAACTTTATTGATCCTTAATATCTATACATATAATAAAACAGTAAAAAAAGTGTGTCTGTACATTTAATATATTCCCAAAAAAAATATTGGGGGCGATGGAGACGTAGTAATAGAGTAAGAATTTTTTTAAAAATGTCTGTCTGTTTGTCTGTTTATACACGCTAATCTCCGGAAATACTGGACGGATTCGAATGAAACTTTTTTTGTTATATAGCTATTAAGCCTGGGCAACATATAGGGTATAAATGATTTTGGAAAATGGAACGCCTGATGCAAAACCATAATGGTCCAGCTAAACTAGAAGAGATATAAAAATGCCACCTTAGTAAAAGTTGTTCAGCCTGATGAGCATTTTCCAGAGACATAAAGTCCACGCGAACGAAGTCGCGGGCTTCGGCTAGTTCATAATAATTGCGGACATGCTGAAAGCGTTCTCTTCCAGTCAGCCATAACCGGATAAACAGAGATTTGGTAGCCCCGCAAAATTACTTAAATAAAACAACAAATTGATTCCTAATAAATATACCCACATACATATACTACATTTATTACATATCATATTTAGTACATACTTACTTCTAATTGTTGCTCCTATTTAGGGAAATAAGTACGGTGGATTCCCCATTCGCCATACCCATACCGTTCTATGTTCGACTGTATATTTTTAGGGTTCCGTACCCAAAGGGTAAAAACGGGACCCTATTACTAAGACTTTGGTGTCTGTCCGTCTGTCTGTCACCAGGCTGTATCTCAAGAACCACGATAGCTAGACAGTTGAAATTTTCACAAATTATGTATATCTGTTGCCGCTGTAACAACAAATACTAAAAACAAAATAAAATAAATATTTAAGGGTAGGTAGTTACCGGAGTTACCCTAAGGGCTCAACATATTTTTTATTTATCTACCTGATGCGGCCATAGTAGGAAGCGGGAATAAAACTACGAATGAAGCTAGGAAAGCGAATGACAATCGCGCTCCCATACAACAAACGCGATTTTTTTGCCTTTTTTTGCTCGATATCAATAATGACAACAGGTAGGCATTTGAAATTTTCACAAAATACTCAGTTGTATTTTTATTTAAATAATAAATAAATAAACTAAAATAAAATAAATATTTAAGGGGGCTCTCATACAAAAACTAGATTTTTATGAATAACTAGAGGCAGCGCGCGGCTTCGCCCGCGTTAACCACACGAATAAAGTCGCGGGCGTGATGCAATATAGCCTATAGCCTTCCTTGATAAACGACCTATCTAATACCAAAAGAATTTTTCAAATCGGACCAGTGGTTCCTGAGATTAGCGCGTTCAAACAAACAAACAAACTCTTCAGCTTTATACACGCTGACTGTTCATTGGTTTTGGAAAAAAAAATATCGTATAGTAAATAAATTCCTCTACCCATATACGTAATCCAAATTTCTGTATGTCATAAGATAAAAAAGTTTCGTAAATGATTTTCGATCGAGACCACGTAGTTATGCCGGCCAGAACAGCTGCGTGGATGTCGATGACCTCCGCCGGCCGGCGGGCGGTATATGGCGGCGGTACTACTAATTGATCTCACAATTTTGCTTTCGAGTTTTAGTCAACATTTTTTGTTTCTGAATTTTTATTTTGACTAGCTAGTTAGGTCTTACTAACTATGCCTATGAAGTGGCCTTCAGCTTCAGAACCAATAAAAAGTCACCGTGTATATAAGTATGGATTATACGGAACCCTACGTGCGCGAGTACGACTTTCACTTGGCCAGTTATTTTATGTATGTTCACTGATTTCTCTGTCAAAAATCAGTTTTCTTCTCATTGTTGACCTAGTTTCAAAATTCTTTTTTTATTCGAAAAAGTACACTTCCAACGTAGTCCCATAGAAATTAAACGGGGTAAATCGGTTTTTAGTTTTGAAAAAATATTCTGTTAGGTACTTGACAGTTTCCCTTGCCATCTGATTTTAAAAGCTTATCCATACTTATATATAAAGCTGAAGAGTTTGTTTGTTTGTTTGTTTGTTTGAACGCGCTAATCTCAGAAACCACTGGTCCGATTTGAAAAATTCTTTCGGTATTAGATAGGTCGTTTATCGAGGAAGGCTATAGGCTATACTGCATCACGCCCGCGACTTCACTCGCGTGGTTGACGCGGGCGAAGCCGCGCGCTGCCTCTAGTAACTTATAATATACCTTTAACTTGCTTATTTTTGAGCAGATTAAAAAAATAATTTGGCATTCATTTTCAAATTATGTTACTATTGATATCAATATTAAAAATAATTGATTAAAATACCTATTAACTTTAATAAATAACCAAATATTATCCTCGTGTTTGTAGATAAGTGATTATCCTCATTGCAATTAGTAATGTACCTACATATACATGGATTTTTTCGAAATCATACTCTATCAAGGCTGAGTGCCACATAATACGTGAAAGTGTGTTAGTCTCATTTTTAACTGACCTCCAAAATAAATAAATAAATATATAGGGACAAATTACACTGATTGAGTTAGCCCCAAAGTAAGTTTGAGACTTGTGTTATGGGATACTAACTCAACGATACTATATTTTATAACAAATACATATATAGATAAACATCCAAGACCCAGGACAATTTGAAAAAGGCCATTTTCCAACATGCCCTGACCGGGAATCGAACCCGGGACCTCTGGGTGGCGGACTAGCATGGTGACCACTACGCCACGGAGGTCGTCCAAAAAGAAGGAGCTTATCAATTTGTCGCCATCTTTTATTTTTTTATGAATGTTTACCGATTCAGATAATATTTTTTTTTGTTTAAAAAAGTATACTTGTCAAGCGGTCCCATAGAATTTTATCGTAATCAGTCGGTCATTCATATATCCTAATATAACCGAAATTTTATTGAAGATCGCAATATTTGTGTTGAACACGAGGTATTGCACAAAACGATGACTTTGACTTTTGACTTCGGTTCTAAGGAAAATGTTTAGGGCCAACGCAGACGACAGACTAATCCGTGCCGCACTTTTTAGTCTGTAGAAAATGTTCTGTTCTATTTTCACAGACCAAAAAGTGCGTCACGGATAGTCTGTCGTCTGCGTTGGGTCTCAGTGTGTTAAGTAGTTCATATCCGACGCTAGGCTGTATTTACGCTTGCTGTAGGCAATTGAGAGCTAATTATCAGTAAACACACACTGCGATAAGATAGTCTGTGTACAGTAGTGTGCCGGGAATGAAGGTTAGTCTGAGATTTACTGGCCGTAGCCGTGATGGCGATATATTCTTCATTCTCTATACCCCTTTATTAGCTTCTTCTGAGGAGCTCAGTGGCCCGGCGGCGGCGGGAGTACGCATTCAGAATGGGTTCTTACGGTCCCGCGCAATATGCTTCACAGTTCCACGTCCTGGTAGAGGCGCCCGCTCAACACCCTACAGAAGGCGAGAACGGGGGAGAGGTGCAAGGACGGGGAACGGGGACGCATATTGCGCGGGACTTTAGGAGATTGATTCCGTTCCGACCTTCCTGCGGGTGACAGAAGGTGGCGGGGAGGAGATACTCAGGGCGTCAGCGGGTAGCGGGGAAGACACATTGACAATTGACATTGACACAAGTGATATCTATGCACTTGTCAGTGACAAGTGACAAGTCAAGTGACTTGTCAGTCTGTCACACGTTCACTTGTCACTCGCACTCAACTTGTTAGTCATTTGTTTGTCAATTTGTAAATCACATAGATTTAAGATATAAAAAAAATCTATGTGTATGGTAAATCAAGCTTAAGAGTCCCCTTACCCTAGACTTCTCCATACAAACGTACTCTACGTTTAATTTTGAAACCACATGTCAGATTCCGGTAAAAATTGGTAATTGTAAAGAAATTGCAATTATCTAGGGTTATAACTGGTTTCCTATAACAAAATTATGAACTGGAAAGAAAATATAACGATTTAGAAGTTTCCCATACTAATGGTCAAAAACCGGCCAAGTGCGAGTCGGACTCGCGCACCGAGGGTTCCGTACAAACGAGAATTTGGTATGAATTTCAATTTAATACCTCTACGCGTTTATGAGGAAATGGGTAGTAAGTTTAAAATTATTAAAAAAAAAAATATTATGTGATGTAACTAAAAATTTATGGTTTTCGTAATTTTTCCTTTATCTATGCTATAAGACGTTGCTTCGTACCAAATTTCAAGATTCTGAGTTCACGGGAAGCACCCTGTAGGTTTTGATTCCCTTGCAAGTGTCGAAAATTTGCGGCATAAACGGCTGTATCTTTTGATTGCGTTGGCTTAGAAGTTTGATTTTTTCACAGCTTCAAGGGACAGTAGACCTGAGTAATTGATATAAATTTCAGCTTCATACCTCCACGCGTTCCTGAGAAAAAGGGTCTTGACAGACGGACGGACGGACGGACAGACGGACAACAAAGTGATCCTATAAGGGTTCCGTTTTTTCCTTTTGAGGTACGGAACCCTAAAAATGATATAAAACACTATATTCTATTTCAAGTTCATATTTTTACCGTCGGAAACCAGTTATAAACCTAGATAATTGCAATATCTTTGAAATTACAAAATTTAGCCCAAATCGGACATGTCGTTTTGAAATAAAACGTAGACTACGTTTGTATGGAAAGTTGTATTTTGGTCTAGGGTAAGGGGACTCTTAACGCGTGCAGTGCAACTGCGTGTCGGCATATGGCAGTCTCGCACCCGCCAACGTCTGTAACCCGCAGGAAGGTCGCGCACGAAGTAGCCGCACTATTAGCCCTTTCGCAAGTTAAGCGACACCGGGCGTGATGGTGGACACTTGGATGGGTGACCACAAGGCATAAAAAAATCTCGAACTCCTCCATCCTTCAGAAGGCACGTAAAGCCGTTCCGTCTGCCATCATGGTGTAGCAGTTGTCAAGCTATGTCAAAGCCTTTAGGCAGCTCGAAAAATCTGACACTAGTGTTGGCCACTCACATACACGAAAAAAGCCTTCTTTCTTCAGAGACATCCAAGTGAGGTTTTATTAAAAATGCCAGAATGCTATATTGTTTATACATTTTCCACTCTATTCCAGTCAATCATATAACTTTTTTTGTGTTTTTATTAAAACGTTTGCCATAAATCTACACTAATATTATAAAGAGGAAAGATTTGTTTGTTTGTTTGTTTGTTTGATTGTATTGAATAGGCTCCGAAACTACTGGATCGATTTTAAAAATTCTTTCACTGTTGGATAGGTATGTTATCCCTGAGTGACATAGGCTATATATGTACCACGGGCGAAGCCGGGATGGACTGCTAGTAATAAATAAAGTCAGGTTTGGTCCGCCGTTGTCAATTTATTATTTTTGTTAGTGTATTTTCATAATACATTATAGGGATTACAAACAAATAAATGTTTCATCCTCCTATAATTGCCGTAGCAAACTTCAAAAGGCAATCACTAAAAGATTGGTGTAAACTAGGTGATGCATATATCTGATTCATATTTCTCCAATTTAACATAAAAAAATATTTTAATAATGTAAGTTTTGTTTTTTTTTTTTACAGAAATCAGTGATATTGATATCAAGAATCTCATGAACTTTGTGCAAGATGAGACGCAGAAAGTACAAAGTGCTGTTGTGTCCGTGTGTGTTGCTCGTGTGCATGGTGTACTACTTCTTCAGTATAGGGGACTACCTCTACTCCCGCAGCTTCGACCAAGAGTTCGACTACCCCCTCAACATCGACCTCAAACCGGTCGTAAAAAAAGTCATCATCGGTAGGAAGCCTACCGTCAAACCTATCAACTATTACCCCTACAGATTCCTCACAAATTCAGGAAAATGCAATACCATAGAGAAACTAGACTTGTTCATAGTGGTCAAGTCCGCCATGATGAACTTCGGCCACAGAGCTGCTGTGAGACAAACGTACGGACAAGAAAATCTCATACCGGGACGGATCATAAAAACTTTATTCTTCTTAGGGATCGATGGAAAGCCCAAAGGAGAGACGCAGAAACGTATAGAAGAAGAGATGGCCAGACATAAAGATATAATACAGATAGACTTCTATGACAATTACTACAATAATACCATAAAGACTATGATGTCATTTCGATGGCTGTACGAGCACTGTTCTACGGCAGATTTTTACTTATTCACAGACGATGACATGTACATATCCATCAATAATTTAATAGATTACGTTCACGACCAGTCCTCGTTAAAGACAGATAAAGATGGTAATAGTATAAGTACTCAGACAACGGTGGAAGATCAGGAGGGACACTTATACGCAGGATATGTCTTTCAATCAGGTCCTCAAAGATTTAAGAGTAGTAAATGGAGGGTACCTCTCAATGAGTACCCATGGGATCGCTGGCCACCGTATGTGACAGCTGGGGCGTACGTTATATCGAATAAGTCTATGAAATATTTGTACGTAGGTAGCTTGTTTGTCAAGCATTTTAGATTTGATGATATATACTTGGGGATTGTGGCGAAGAAGGTCGGTATTTTGGTAAAGCACTGCCCTCAATTCTTCTTCTACAAGAAGAGGTATAGTAAGAATGGGTATCGGGATGTTATAGCGTCTCATGGATATAGTGATCACGATGAACTGATTAGGGTGTGGAATGAACAGAATGTTATTGTATGAACTAGGATGCAGTTGATTGGTCTATTTAATTTTTGAATCCTTAGTAAGAAAAGCATATTCTGAATTTCAAAAAGTTACATCCAGTGATTGTGTTAAGAACATATAGGTTTATTTATTTTTTAATGGACTTTCTATGAATTATGGTTACTTGCTTTTTTTGTATCATTATTGAGGCCCAGCCAAAAATGGAAATATTTATGTTAAAAAGCGCGTGTGTTACGAAAGTATTTAATGAATTAGATAATATTCATGTGAAGCGAAGCTTTTTTTTACCCACCTTAAAGAAAGGAGGTTATCAATTCGACACGTATGTTTCTTTTGTATGTAAAGCGATATCTTCGCCACGTGTAAACCAATTTTGATGTTTCTTTTTTTCCCAATCCCATAATATATTAATTACGTGAAGAAATTATGAATTTTGGAGGTATGAAAAAAAACTCCTGAAAGAAAATGAAGTCTGTTGTTTTTTTGTTATTAAGAATTTAACTATTGTATTTTGTGATGAAGAGCAGCTATTTCTTATTAGAATAAGTTATGCATAGATAGAATATAGGTTTGATGTTGCGTCGAGCGGAGCATGTCTTCTTTGTCACACATATGTTGTGGCAGACTGCATTCTCTCTCTCTCTCTCTCTCTCTCTCTCTCTCTGTCATTTAAGCATGTTCCCGATGTTATACTTAGTTATGTTGCTTCGGAGCCCGAGCTCCATACATTGAAGTATGCCACACAACTTAGGTTATATATCGGCAGTTTTGACTTCTCCGGGCTTTCTGGATGGATATAAGAATATTCTAATAATCAGCCTGTGAACTCTTATCCATTTCAACTAACTGAGTCCCCTTCCCTTCCAGAAACAGTCTAAAGCCTCGCTTACACATTGACAAGTGACATATAATTTGTGACGACCTCCGTGGCGTAATGGTAAACACGCTAGACCGCCAATCCGGAGGTCCTGGGTTCGATCCCCAGCCAGGGAAAGTTGGAAAATGGCCTTTTTCAAATTGTCCTGGGTCTTGGATGTTTATCTATATATATATTTGTAATAAAATATAGTATCGTTGAGTTAGTATCCCATAACACAAGTCTCTAACTTACTTTGGGGCTAGTTTAATCAGTGTAATTTGTCCCTATATATTTATTATTTATTTATTATTATTATTATTTAAATGTGCGTGTAAAGAGGCACTGACAAGTGGCAAGTGCATAGATACCACTTGTCACTTTTTTTTTAATATTAAGTCATTTATTCAAAGAAATACACATATACAAAAAAATACTTATAAATTAAAACCTAAAAAAACAACAACAAAATAGTAATAAACTTGTCACTTGCACGTGTCACTGTCAATGTGTAAACCAGGCATTAGGGTTAGATTTCATCTGTCAGCACAAAACAGCATTTTTCTTTGCTGCTCCCTTTCCGTCGCTCAGAACCGTCATTTGCTAGAACGGCCGGTGCTGAAACGTTCCGTCTCTCTATCCGAAGGTTCGGAGTGACAGAAAAGCATAGCAGCATAGAAAAGTGCCGTTTTGTGCTGACAGATGAAATTTAACCCTAATGCCTTGTTTACACATTGACAGTGATACGTGCAAGTGACAAGTTTATTACTATTTTGTTGTTGTTTTTTTAGGTTTTAAATTATAAGTTTTTTTTTTTGTATATGTGTATTTCTTTGAATGACAAGTGGTATCTATGCACTTGTCAGTGCCTCTTTACACGCACATTTGTCACTTGTCACGGCACAAAATAGTGGATATTACATACAGAACGGGATCTCCTAAGGTCCTGCGCAATATGCGTCTCCATCCCCCGTTCTCGCTTTGTCGAGGGCGTGCTCCAGATGAGTTCCAACCCTTACATGCTCCACTTGACGAAGTATTGGTTCTTGCTCTAGGATCTATTAATAGATGAAATAAAGTATAAAACTTTTATGAAATGCATTTTACTAGTTGTAGTTTTTTTTACATTACATCACAGTTGCAAAGTGATATGTATATTTTATTTGCAGCAAAAATGTATGATTTATATACTTACAGAACTCGGCAATAAAGGTTTTTAAACCACCAGCCTAATTTTTTGAGCTAGTTCAGTCCATGGTACTGACTCACTTTGTATAAAAAAGTTATTAAAAATCGAAGAAAAAAATTGTTTTCCCGTACAAAGAAACGCTCAGCCAGAAAGATGTATGGGAGGACGAAATTTTTTTATCTTATTTAATACTTTTTTTTATATAAAATGGTTTTTTGGCCAGAAATTTGAAGGTTCAGTCAAGTCGGCTTTAAATTTTGTACAAAAATAAAAACACAATCTTTAAAAAAGTTTTTATTGTTCAACCAATATCAACATTTGTATACTTACATAAGATCCTTTTGTCAATAAACATAAATGTAACGCATGACTTAATTTGTCCATATAAAATGTATTACGTGATAAATAAACAGTTGTGATTCAAAATTCGATTTTGGCACTTATTCATCCACTATATCATCCACAATTACAAATAATTGTACATATATCAGAAGCCCATGCGTGTTTTTGAGCCATATTTATTTTGCAAGAACTAATTACGAGTACATATTTTTGTGTTTGCTTGCAAGCATAGGTATTCTGAAAAACGTAAGAGAATCGATTGTATAAACTGCGCCAGGTGCATCGACGTTTCGACGTTTTCAGTCTGTCTCTGTCAATAAACTCTACATGCGAAAGAGAAAGCAGAATACGTCGGCGCGTTTTACCGTGTCTCTATTGCACATATACATTGAACTATAGTCAGATATACATTGAACACACCTCGTGGTCCTGCTTGACGCAGTTTACGCCCTAAGGATTAATAACAAAGAAAAGTGAACATGACGCCACAGAATGTACTTTTTATGTGTTGTGGGCTGAAAAATGCTATATATAGAGCACGTATAAAAACTATGTCCAGCAGTGGACGTTATGTGGCTGAAATAACTACGTATAAAAACGTATTCTTTACTATATGAACGCTCAGTTTATTTTCTAAGACTCGTGCGGGACAATCACATCGATTCTGTATGCTTGCTTTACCAAATTTGTATCTTGAACTTTAATTTCACCGTTTCGCTTAACGCAATAAATGCAACTTACTGTTATGTAGATAGTTTTCGGGGTGCAGTGCCCATTTGAAATAATTTATTTGAAAGAAAACTTTTTTTTGACCCAATTTTTTTGACCAAGCCTAGATAACCCTTCAAACTATTTTATAAACTACTGTTTACTGTTATAAAGTGAGAACGTGAAGCTTTTCTTCTCACGTTTGCCAAAAGGGGCCGTTTTTCTCCGTTTCCGGGGCTCATATAAAGCAAATAAAGCA
This sequence comes from Acrobasis consociella, assembly GCA_963555685.1. Taxonomy (NCBI): domain Eukaryota; kingdom Metazoa; phylum Arthropoda; class Insecta; order Lepidoptera; family Pyralidae; genus Acrobasis; species Acrobasis consociella. Next base: position 1,663,553 of record OY743115.1, read on the forward strand.
CTGGACCCCGAAAAATTAAAGTATCCTCTTAAAATAAATCAATATTTTTATTAGGGGGCGCTACAAATTACATGATTTTGGCCAATTTTTCGACCATGAACCGCACTGGCTGCATGGAATACATGACATTAGCAGAAACCCCTTCCTCACGCAAATATAGGAGATTAGGCTTGCCCCCCCCCCCCCCCCCCCCCTCCCCCCTCTAAACGTAAATAACTGACGCCTTTACATAACGTGCGGTGAGTATATCGAATGTTGAAGATTATCACAGTACAATGGTAACTGATATAGTTTTACAATAAAACTAACTTACTAGACTAGGGACTACTAGTGGAGAAAAACCAATTAACAGTAAATAATTAAAACCTACCAGAACCTATACTATACGTATGTTTGTGTCAATTTTTATGGCAAAAGCGATACACAACTTTTGTATTGTAACTAACGAAAGCTAGGTTTAAATAATAAATCAAATTATTGAGCAAATACAATATATGATTACATACATTTTAATATTCGAAGTTACTTATTTCTTTTAAAAAGTGAGTCGGGCAATGAAAGTTTGGATACAAGCTATGAGCATTTGTGTTTTTTAACATTTTTTTTTTGTCATGGAATCCCTATTCCTTTTAGGGACAAATAAATATATAGGGACAAATTACACTGATTGAGTTAGCCCCAAAGTAAGTTCGAGACTTGTGTTATGGGATACTAACTCAACGATACTATATTTAGGACCGAATGCTGTCTTTCTCAAAAGAAAGTAGAAAGAGAATAAAGGAGTATAGTCTGTAACAGTAGCAAGCATTTCTTATAGACACATAGAATTTGTCTACCCTGTGCTACCCTAATATAATTATCAGATACTAGCGAAAAATTTATTTTGCTTATATATGCCGCCGTTTTTGTAATTTAGGTAAGTTTAGTATCTATCCTGTCAAAATATCTGTGCACGTCACTGGTCTGTGTAAAGGCACAATTTGAGACTATAAAAATAAGGTATCTGTGGCAAGTGAGTTAGTTGGTTTCCGTGCCTGCTTCCCCGATGACTTCAAAGTGGGGGACCCAAGTGGACAAAACCGATAACTAATTACTTCTTGGTTCCCTGTTTGGCGTCAATCTCCTTGAAGACATAGGTGATCTTCATGATGGCCAGCCACAGCGCTTCATCTCCGATCTCGCGGTGCAGCGTGAAACGGAGCGTCTTGCTGTTGAACTCTATCGCCTTCACTATTACTCCCTCGTCGTTAGGCGTCTTACAGTCACCCTGTACGTAAATCGGAACGCATTAGTTAAGGTGAATGCAAAGAGCTCTTCATTGAACAATTCGATATTTGAAGGATAAAACCTTCGATACGGTCTGGGAGAAAATCAAAAAAATCGAATGTACCAGCTGCAGAAAGTACAACAGATTCTTTACCCACTCTGACACCGATCAAGGCAATCAGGACAATAAGCGTAGGGGCTATAGCAGCTCATCACTATTTGTTTTTTTTTTTTCAAATAGTGATGAGTCTAGACTTTAAGCCCTAGGTGGAAAACAAAAAGTCTTTGCCCAGCACACAATTTCAAGCAAAAAAAAATATACAACGTGGAAGGGACATACCTGTAATAAATCAAACCATGGGCTTTACTAAATCATATTATATCATAATAAAATAAGTCAAGAAACAAAAAAAAAACGACATTCCCATACAAATTGCCCGAGCGGCTGCACACTTTGGTATGGAAATGCCAATTTTTTTTGTTCTTTTGGTATTTTAATTCCATTATACTAAAGTGATCTAGTAGTTCACCGTTGTATTGTATGTTGAATACCTGAGTTTCAGCTAGACAGACTTGCGCCAGTCGCTGGACTACCAGGTCGGCGACGACGGGGCTCTCTGCGGGGATCCGGACTAGCACGATGTTGGTGTGCACGTTCGCGGGGTCCACTTGGAAGCTCTTCAGGAATAGGCCCTCGATTACTGTGAGCGAAAAATATGGTCTAGAATACTATAACGATATTTTTTTACAATCACAATAGGGGTAGGTAGTGTAGCTATCAAAGGTTATGTGGGACATACGTCTGCCGGGTAAAGGTTTGTCGCACAAATGTATCACTTTCAAAATAAAATATATTTTATTTGGATATCATATTTAGATATCACATGTAGATTCTGTATGAATTTTGAAAGAAAGAAGCTTTTGAGATTATAGTTGTTTTACTTGTAAATCAGGTCCCGTCTGCATACGAAGCATGAATATAAGTACATTTGAGAAGAGCGACAATGCACCATGAAACGTGCTACTCGCTTTTTGGTTTCCTTTATGATTTACCTTACAACCAAGCCAATTTTTTTATTCCTCGTCAAATCAGTTCTACTTAAAATGCAAGAAAGTATGAAAACAGAAGTACTACTAACTCCTGAAGATTTTGATCTTCAATGAACTCCCTACTTGTTTTATGTGAATGTTTGATGTAACAGCCCTATATTTTTCTTCTTATTAATTAATCTTGCATTTTTTATGTCGCAACCGGCGGCGTTCCTCCTTTGTCAGCAGTGTAACAATGGAAAATTTTTTAAAGGACAACGAGGACTAAATATTCATATATCCCGCTGCCATAAAAACAATTCAGTAAGTGCATCACAACCTACCCTACCTTTCAATGTTCATCAGTCGCAAAATACGTTCACATCAAGCCCATTACCTTTTGAAAATATTATAACTCAGCTACACAAATGGTCTGCATTTGTGTAGCTGAGTTATAATATTTTCAAAAGGTAATAGTGGTCAAAAGAATCCCAAGGGGCGCGAGGGTGGCGCTAGCCAGATCTCTCTCCACTACCTTACAAAAATGTTTAAATAATACTTTACAAGATTGGCATAATTTATTTACCTTCGCTTACCGTTATCTTCATGTAGAAAACTCTACTTCTTCCTTAACTAAGTCACTGAAATCCAATTCCATTAACCCTATAGCTATTGCGGACTTATCAAATGTAATACAGCATGACAAAAATAAATTTAATCTTAAAAAAATCGTCGAAAATAAAGTAATGGATGGAGATCTGAGAAATGCAGCGCGAATTCTTTTTTCAGATGACACCCTCGCTCCGCCTACTAAAGAGACTCTGGATAGCCTATTACAAAAGCATCCTTCACCGATCTCAAGCGACCCTTTGCCAACTCAAATTGTTACGCCAAATCCTGTCCAAATTCAAAATGAAGACACTCTTTCGGCCATTTTGTCTTTTCCTAATGGTTCTTCCGGCGGCATCGACGGACTTACCCCCCAACATCTTAAAGATTTGGTAAGTGTGTCCGCTGGTGATGCTGGAAAGGAGCTTTTGGGGGAAATTACAAATTTTTGCAGTTTTCTTTTGTCTGGCAAAACACTGGATAGTTTTTCTGAATTCCTATTTGGTGCGAGGCTATGTGCTTTTAAGAAAAAAGACGGTGGTGTGCGGCCGATAGCTATCGGGTCCACCCTTCGTCGTTTAGCGGCAAAATTAGCCTGCACGCACATAGCCTCAACCTTAAGAAACAAATTTCAACCAATTCAATTAGGTTTTGGCAGCAGGGGCGGTTGCGAAGCAGCAGTTCACTCCGTACGCACTTTTTTGAAAAACAACGATGGAGAGGTGCTGCTTAAGGTCGATGTGAAGAATGCTTTTAATTCGATTGATAGTGTTACGAAACTGGGTTCGAGATTTGGAGAAAAACGCCAAAGTTCGTATGAGGTTTTTTTATTTACTACGGAACCCAAAGGTTGACACGTGAAGATGGTCTTCCTGATGTCCAAGTCCAATTCGCGTAGCAGCTGAGGTCCAGGTATCTCGCCAAAGTAGTCGCAGGTACTTCCACTTGTCGCACTGAGGTAGGTTTCCTTCGCTTCGGTTCGCTTCGAAGTTATCGCTTTCGTAGCTCGTACTGAACTGGCGGGACGCGCACTCAATCGCCTTTTTATATGCGCCGATACAGAGGTCTACACTTTTCTCGAATATTCGCCTCATTTGACGAATGTATTTCGATTGACGGGAAACATCGAGACGCCGGTATGTATGTGTGAGTGCGACTACGCCGACGACCATTCAAAGAACTCTAGCCTTTATGCTGTAAGAATATAAGGCCTAGTTTCGCTTGCATGATTCCACTCGCGAACATTCCAAGTCTATCTCGCCAGCAGAGTTCTTACTCGCGAATATTCTACATCTATCTCGTTCGCGACACTGCCCCCTTCTTAAAGACGCGCGTCCCGAGCGTCACTATTGCTGCCATGATAACGTGCTAGACGGTCTATGTGCACCACTTTGAGTGCCCCTCTTGGTTGACGTTGGATCCGATAAGTCACGTCGTTTATTCGCGTAATGATTTTGTATGGACCTTCCCATCTCGTTTGTAATTTCGGTGATTTTCCTTTCCGGCGAATCGGGTTATGAAGCCATACTAAGACTCCTTCATCAAAGCCACGTGAGTTCGCTCTTCGGTCATATCTAGTTTTCATGTTTTCACTTGCTTGTAAACCGTTTTCGCGAACTAAGTCATGGATGTTCCATATTCGCTCTCGAAGATCGAAGACGTAGTCTGGCGCAGTGCATGGGTCTTCTGGTGGCCTCCCCGTTAGTAGATCCACAGGTAACCTAAGTTCTCTGCCGAAATTCACCTGAGCTGGGGTCAGTTTTGTGCTTTCGTGCTCTGATGTCCTATAAGCCAGGAGGAAAAGCGGTATATACTTGTCCCAGTCTTTCTGATGTTTGTCAACCAGTTTTGCTAAATGTCTTTCCAGAGTCTGGTTAAATCTCTCCACCATGCCATCAGACTGAGGGTGATATGGAGTGGTCCTTGTTTTATGCATCCCCAATAGTTTGCAGATTTCTTGAAATAGTTGCGACTCGAAGTTTCTTCCTTGATCTGAGTGGATTTCTAGTGGTACACCAAACCGGCAGATTACTTCCTCAACCAAATTGGAGGCTACTGTTGAAGCTTCTTGGTTAGGTATAGCAAATACTTCTGGCCACTTGCTAAAATAGTCCATGACAACCATGAAGTACTTATTTCCTGATTCAGTTACGGGGAATGGTCCGGCAATGTCTACTGCAATCCGTTCCCAGGGCGCGCCGACATTGTACAGCTGTAGACTTCCTCGAGTTCTTGTTGACGGGCCTTTCACGGCTGCACAAGTTGTACATTTGCGGCACCAATCCTGAACATCTTCCCGACAATTCAGCCAGTAAAACCGTTCCCGAATCTTTGTTAACGTTCTCTTAACGCCTAGATGTCCACCTGTTACACCATCATGTACTTCATGGAGAACGTCTTTCACTCTGTCTCTTGGAACAACAACTAGTGGAACAATAATTATTATAACGGAATCTTGGTTATTGGATAGTATTGCCGACAGCGAAATTTTTCATGACCAGTATGTCGTTTGGAGGCGCGATCGTGATTACGATTCCCTGGAACAAAAGATGGGCGGGGGTGTGTTATTAGCTGCGCGAAAGGAATTGCTTGTTACACCGCAACCGACGTTTCACTCGACCGCTGAGGATTTGTGGGTAACCTTATCGCTTAAAAATGGTAACCAACCGCCTACTAAAGTTCACCTATGTGTTTTATACTTATGTACCCAAAAATTGGGTTACTCATTTTCACAACAGTTAAATAATTATTTTAATAAACTTAACGACACAATGCTACAAAACCCTCTCGATATGTACTTAATAATAGGCGACTTTAATATGAGCAGCATTAAATGGTGTTTAAATAATGATTTGTCTTACACCCCATCTAACTTTCGAACGGCTGATGAATGTTTACTTGTGGATGAATTATGTATGCTAGGTCTGGCACAATACAGCGGCGTATTAAATTGTCAGGGTAGGATCTTGGATTTGGTGATTTCAAATGATCACGTTAATGTCAAGGAATGTCCGGATCCCTTGGTACCGGTAGACCCTCTGCATGGTGCGTTATTAATAAATGCCGATTTTATTTCTACTGACAACTTGAAGCCAGCTTCGACCACCAAACGTCTATTTTACAAAGGGGACTACGATAAAATTAATTTAGAAATTTCAAAAATTAACTGGGCGCGAGAATTTTTTAATAAGACTGTAGAGGAAGCTGTAACATATTTTTATGATTTTATTTATTCCCTCATTGACAAACACATACCGGCTATCCAGTCGATTGACAAACAGTATCCCTCTTGGTACTCTAATGCTCTCATTAAGGTAATTAAAGAAAAGAATAAATATCTTCGAAAATATAACATCTAAGGTAATCGATCGGACCTTCTCTCATTTAGGTTGCTTCGGGATCGAGCAAAAAAACTTGAGAAACAATGCCACTATTCCTACCTAGAAAAAGTCGAACAATCTATTATCACAAGCCCTAAATATTTCTGGAGCTATATTAAATCAAAAAATAATAATAAATCTTGTACTATTCCAAGCTGCCTCACTTATAATAATATACAAGTAAATACAGGCGACGAGATATGTGACTCTTTTTCGACCTATTTCCTTTCGAACTTTGCGCAGTCTACCTCCCCACCCAATTCTAACTTACACTCTGCTTGCCCGTCCAGTTCCCATATGTCTCACATTTCCAATGTTGAAATCTTATTAGATGATGTTAAGAAACACTTATTGTCGCTGGATACATCGAAATCAGCCGGACCAGACAAATTGCCAGCCTCTTCTCTAATAGCTACCGCTAATACGATCTCAATCCCTATTTCCTTATTATTTCAGAAATCTCTTAAAGAGGGCGTTGTACCGGGTATTTGGAAATCCGCGTTTATAACACCTGTACATAAGAAAGGTCCAAAAACAGACATTAAGAATTATAGACCCATCTCAAAGCTTTGCTTAATAGTTAAAATATTTGAACGTATTACATATGATCAATTGTATCCCGCATTGAAGAACTCCTTTGGTCCCTTTCAGCACGGATTTTTGGGTGGTAGATCTACCGTATCCAATCTTGTGCACCTTAATGATTTTATCACTGATGCTATGGATACTGGCAAACAAGTTGACGTGGTGTATACTGATTATTCTAAATGCTTCGATCGGATAGATCATAACACGCTCATGCTCCAGCTAGCTTCAATAGGAATTAGTGGTGATCTCTTGAGGTGGTTTTCGTCTTATATTGACCATAGGTCTCAGGCGGTCGTAGTGAAAAACTATATTTCTAGCTGGGTTGATATTCCCAGTGGTGTGCCCCAGGGCTCATTGCTTGGGCCCCTTCTCTTCAATATTATGATCAATGATATAGGCCATTATCTAGTTTCATCGCAACTACTCTTTTTTGCCGATGATATGAAAATATTTAAGACGATTTCATCTCAAGCAGACGCATCCGCTCTACAGGCAGACATCTCCCACCTCGAACAGTACTGTTCTCGCAATGGCTTGGATCTGAATCCTTCCAAATGTTGCGTGGTTACCTTTACCCGTAAACGAAATATAATTCCAACAGCATATACACTCAAACAACAAACTCTTCCGCGCTCCACAACAGTCCGTGACTTAGGAATATATCACGATAGTAAATTAATATTTGATACCCACATAGATAAAATTATCTCTAAAGCTTATAGAGCACTTGGTTTTGTCTTAAGATGTTCGACACCGTTTAGAAACCTAAAAACCTTAAAAATACTTTATTGTACCTACGTGCGAACTCACCTCGAATATGCCTCCCAGGTGTGGAATCCAATGTATAACGTGTATATAGATCGAATTGAAGGTATTCAGAGGAAGTTTGTCAAGCACTTATGTTTCCGTCTTAATATTAATTATAGCTCTGATAATTATACAGATCTCTGTAAAAAACATCACCTGGTTCCTTTAAATATTCGTCGAGATATTGCCGATATTACCTTCTTAATGAAGATGGCTACTAGTATAGTTGATTCTCCCGAACTTTTATCCAAAATCATGTTAAATGCTCCGTCTAGGTCACTTAGATTCAACCCCCCTCTTTACATCCCTTTTGCTTCCACAAATTACCGCCAGAACTCGTTTATTTTGCGGGCGAGTAGCAACTTTAATAATCTCTCCGAAACTGTTGACATTGACTTATTCGCTTCAGGCATAGCGAAAGCTAAACGGTTACTTTACGAACATTTGCTCCAGTAATATAGTGATTTCATTTCCGATTATTATGTTTAGTTGTTTTGTGTTTGTTTCACTGTTCATGCGTTCTTGTGAATATTTACAGGTTAATTGGCATCACTGACTCTTACTTAGTTTTCTTTTAAAAATATTTATTGTCTCTTTTAAGTAGCGTGTAATAATGTTCAATTATTTGGAATTGTATACTGTTTCTAGCGGTGAGGACCTTTAATTGGCTCTATTATTGCTATATTTTCTGTTTTTATTGTAATTACTTGTAGCTGTTGGTCTCTCCATGTAAATAAAATAAATAAATAACAACCTGTAGGTGAAACTCTTTGCCGTTTGGTTTCTCCCATTTACGGTAAAGTATTCCATTCTGCAGGATAAAACTGTCCCATTGAGCCCAATAAGCATTGGTGGTGGGGCTTGTAGGTGCAACTTCTGCCCATCTAGGTTTGTCAGCACAACGTTCTTTCCATGCGATGATGAGCCTTATATCTTCATCGTCTTCCTGGGCTTCTCTAAAGTTGTCATCGTCCCATTGCCCTGTGGGGATTGTCCTTGTGATGTTAACCATAAGCTCCTTTGTCTCTTGTTTAACGCAATGCTTGCAGTCTTCCACACATGGTCTTCTTGAGAGTGCATCAGCATTTCCATGGGCCTTTCCACTACGGTGCTCAGTAACAAAGTCAAATTCTTGGAGTTGTTCAATCCAACGTGCAACTTGGCCTTCCGGATTTTTAAATTGTAACAGCCATTTCAAAGCAGCATGGTCTGTGCGAAGTTTGAACTGTCTACCAATGAGATATTTGTTGAAGTGTTGCAGCGTCTTTACAACGGCCAAGAGTTCTCTTCTTGTAACACAATAATTCCTTTCAGGCCTTGACAAAGATTTACTGAAATATCCAATTACTATTTCATTTTCACCCTGTTTTTGAGATAGTACCCCTCCGATCGCTGTGTTGCTAGCGTCTGTGTCAACGATGAATTCGCCATTAGCTTGCGGGTATCCCAAGATTGGAGTATTGCAAAGGCAATCTTTTAGTTTGAGAAAGGCATTTTCACAGGTATCATCCCATTTAAAAGGCTGTTTGTCTTCTGTCAGACGATGCAGTGGTTTAGCGATTTCAGAAAATCCCTTTACAAATCGCCTATAGTAAGAGCATAACCCCATAAATGCTCGTACTTCTGTCTTGTCTTTGGGGGTAGGCCAGTTTTTCACAGCTGCAACTTTATCAGGATCAGTTTGGATGCCCTCGCTGGTGATAACGTGTCCGAGATAATTCACTTTGTTTCTGAATAGACTGCATTTCTTTGGATTTAGTTTTAAGTTGGCACCCCGTATCTTTATCAAGACTTGCTCCAGATTCCGTAGATGATCTTCAAAGTCTCGACCCATGATGATGACGTCATCCAGATAAACTAGGCAGGCGTCTCCTACTAATCCTGCTAGTACACACTCCATAAGTCTTTCAAAAGTGGCGGGGGCGTTGCATAATCCAAAAGGCATAACATTGAACTGCCATAAACCTTTTCCTGTTGAGAATGCTGTCTTTTCTTTATCCTTAGAATGAATTTCCACCTGCCAGTAACCAGATTTCAGGTCTAGGGTTGAAAACCACTGCATTCCGCTAAGGGTGTCCAATGTGTCATCAATTCTTGGTAATGGGTAGCTGTCCTTCTTTGTGACGTCGTTCAGTCGTCTATAGTCGACACAAAATCGTGTGCTGCCGTCTTTCTTCTTAACTAAAACAACCGGGGAGCACCATGGACTTGCAGAAGGTTCGATGATTTTATTTCTTTTCATGTCCTCCAGCAAATCTTGTACTTCCTTTTCCTTAGCATATGGAATTCTTCTCGCTCGCTGACGTATAGGTCTTTCGCTTCCAGTATCAATTCTGTGCTGAACTAGCGAAGTTCTCCCTAGATCACCTTCCTTGGAAGAGAAAATGTCAGCAAAATCCAGCAGCAACTTCTTTGCCTTCAAGCTCTGTGAATAAGTTAGGTTGCTTTTGCAATCTTTTAGAAGGTCGTAAACTGTAGAACAACTGAGTTTTTAGATGCATCTGAGTTTGTTGTTAATTGGCACTTTTTCATCCAGACCACTTCCTCGCATCTTCCAACAACATCGCCTTCATTTAAGATGATCTCATGGTCCTCTAGATTGACTATTCTCACTACTGCAGTATCCTTTCCAGTGACTAATGTTCTTGCTGTCAGGAATCTTTGAGTTGGCTTGTTTGATGTATCCTCAATAAGAACGCATCTAGAAGGCTTGTGTGTTTTAGGTGATGGCAGTTTCACCATTATTTGTGCTTGTGTTCGACCAGGTACGACGATTTTGTTTAAACAAGTCACTTTTCCGGTGGGGCCTCCAAGGATGAAAATTTCCTCATTACCACACTTGAAAACTCCATTTGCGACATCGATTTTACAATTGTATTTCTTCATGAAATCTAGGCCCAATATACACTCATCCATAATTTCAGCCACAATGACATCATGCGTGTATGGCGAATCTCCCACGTATATTGTCACTGTCGTCTCTCCTAGGACAGGTATTGGCTGGCCAGAGGCAGACAGAAGCCGACAATCGACGTTCTTGTATTTCATCGCAGCTTTCACCAGATGTGGGTTGATTATTGTTCTGGAGGCTCCGGTGTCTATGATTAATTTGCAATCTGTCCTATTCACTTGTCCGCATATCGTCAAACTGCTCCTATTGCTTACTTGTGAGATGACAATTGCTGGGGCTTTCTCTGCGCCAGCCAGTACCCGCCCCTTAGTCCTGGCTGTTACTCGTTTCCCTGGTTTCTTGCAGGAAACGAGGACTCCTGCCTTTTCGTAATTTCCTTCAGCTCTTCCCTTAATTTGGTTAATTCCTGCTTTTCTGGACAAGCGAGCCGCAAATGTCCTCTTTCACCACACCTGTAGCAAGTAGGCGCAGAGCTATTGGTCTTCTTTGGCGGGCTCTTGATTGCCTTTACGTCTTCCGTGACTTCTCGCAACTTATGTGTGCGCAGGTCCTGCCTTAAAGCTTCGTACTCTAGAGCATGTGCCAAGGCATCTTTCAGTGACGCGTGATGATGAGTCCCCACTGCAGCCCTTACCTCCACATCTCTTATTCCAGCAATAAAAGCTTGTAGAATATTTGTGTCGACCATTTTGGAGTCAACAGACGAGTAGGCTTTACGCACTAGTTTTTCTATTTCCAATGCCCACTGTTGAAGTCCTTCTCCTGGGCGCTGAACTCTTTCACGCAGCTGGGCTCGAAAAACGTGTTCGAGATGACGTTCCCCATACCTGGCTTCTAACGCCTCCATCAATTCTTTAAAGGTGCTTCCAGAGCTAGGCAGTGCCTCCAGGACTGATAGTGCTGAGCCTTTCAGAGCAACAGTAAGGGCTGTATGGCTCTGTTCATCGGTCCAACCGTTTAAACTAGCGACGGTCTGGAATTGTTGTTTGTATGCGGCCCAAGATGTGGTACCGTCATAAGATGGCACTTTTACACTTGGCCCCTTCGTTTCACAGCCAGATGTACTTGGAGTTCCTACTGTCTCTAGACGCAACACTTTCTTTTGGAGACCGGCGAAATTAGTTTCCAAATCGGTTACTCTATTTTCCACCTTGTTTTCCAGATCAGTCACACGGTTTTCGACAGCGTCTACATCATTACGGATCTGCTCCACTGATTGGTTGAGTTTGCAGAAATTTCCCAAGACTATTTGTTGTTGCTCACTCAAGCGTGCAAATCGTAAATCTAGTGTCTCTTCTATACGTTGAAGTTGTGCTTGTTGTTCTTGCCGAATTAGTTCTAATACGTGCAATAAACTATTTGAGTCGCTTGGCGTCTCTTGTGAACGTGGCGCTGTTTGGTGGGCGTGGTCAGTGGGCGTGGACTGGCCAAGGTGGGCGGGGCCAGTGGGTGGAGCTAGACGTCTGGTGGGTGTGGCTTGAGGTCCAGTGGGCGGGGCTTGACGAATGGTGGGCGTGGCTTGATGACAGGTGGGCGTGGCTTGAGGTCTAATGGGCGTGGCTTGATGACTGGTGGGCGTGTCTTGAGGTCCAGTAGGCGGGGCTTGATGTCCAGTGGGCGGAGCCTGATGGGCGGTTGGCGTGGCCTGATTGGCAGTAGGCGTGGTCTCAGGGTCAGTGGGCGTGGCTTGAGGTTCAGTAGGCGTGTCCTGAGCCACGCCCCCTTGAGCCTCCATGGCACGCTGGGCCCTGGTCCTGACGCCCTCCCTGGTGGTATCCTCTTCTTCTCTCGGTAGAACTGGCATCTCCAAATCCACTTCCGACACCAAATGTTACGAAACTGGGTTCGAGATTTGGAGAAAAACGCCAAAGTTCGTATGAGGGTTTTTTATTTACTACGGAACCCAAAGGTTGACACGTGAAGATGGTCTTCCTGATGTCCAAGTCCAATTCGCGTAGCAGCTGAGGTCCAGGTATCTCGCCAAAGTAGTCGCAGGTACTTCCACTTGTCGCACTGAGGTAGGTTTCCTTCGCTTCGGTTCGCTTCGAAGTTATCGCTTTCGTAGCTCGTACTGAACTGGCGGGACGCGCACTCGATCGCCTTTTTATATGCGCCGATACAGAGGTCTACACTTTTCTCGAATATTCGCCTCATTTGACGAATGTATTTCGATTGACGGGAAACATCGAGACGCCGGTATGTATGTGTGAGTGCGACTAAGCCGACGACCATTCAAAGAACTCTAGCCTTTATGCTGTAAGAATATAAGGCCTAGTTTCGCTTGCATGATTCCACTCGCGAACATTCCAAGTCTATCTCGCCAGGAGAGTTCTTACTCGCGAATATTCTACATCTATCTCGTTCGCGACAATAGGAAAGCTTTGTTGCAAGAAGTTTCTACTTACATCCCAGACCTTTTCTCTTTCGTCAATCAGTGCTATGCTACCCCTTCCAAATTACTGTACGAAAAAAACACAATTCTTTCTTCAACTGGAGTGCAACAAGGTGATCCTCTAGGGCCGGCGCTTTTTAGCCTAGGTATTCATCCTATCATCTCTTCTTTAAATTCAAAATTAAACGTGTGGTTTCTTGATGATGGGACGTTTGGGGGAAGTAAAGACTCAGTTTACACTGATTTTATGACTATCATTGAAAAATTTAAAAGTATTGGCTTAGAACTGAATTTTAAATAAGCGGCCAAGTGCGAGTCGGACTCGCCCATGAAGGGTTCCGTAGTAGCAAATAACATAATATAAAAGTCTTGTAGTATGTTTTTTTTTAATTTTTATATTTGAGTTGATTGAATGAAAGGTAAATTGCCGTTTATGATTTATGACGTATAAAAAAAAACTACTAACTAGATCTCGTTCAAACCAATTTTCGTTGGTAGTTTTTATGGTAATGAACATCATGTATTTTTTTTAGTTTTATAGTTCCCTTATTTTGGAAGTTACGGGGGGGGGGGGGACACACTTTTTTACACTTAGGAAGTGTCTCCCGCGCAAAGTATTCGGTTTAGAAAAAAATGATATTAGAAACCTCAACATCATTTTTGAAGACCTATCCATAGATACCCCACACGTATGGGTTTGATGAAAAATAAATTTTTGAGTTTCAGTTCTAAGTATGGGGAACCCCCAAAATTTAATGTTTTTTTTTCTATTTTTGGGTTAAAACCTTAATGCGGTTAACATAATACATCTACTCACCAAGTTTCAATAGTATAGGTCTTATAGTTTCGGAAATTTGGCTGTGACATACGGACGGACAGACAGACAGACATGACGAATCTATAAGGGTTCCGTTTTTGCCATTTGGCTACGGAACCCTAAAAATGTGAGTTATATATTGACGAGAACCTTTCGGAAACAACAAAAAAAAATATTCTGGACAAGTTTATGGATATATCCCCTGACATAACTTTGACATCCAAAGATTCTTTACTTCTCCTTGGCGCACCACTATTTGACGATAGTATTGAACCCGTTTTGGAAAAGAAATTAGATAACTTTACTTTTACAACCTCCAGATTGGATATTCTAAATTCCCACATAGCATATACCATTCTCAAATACTGCCTTTTTGTCCCCAAATTTACCTATCTCCTCCGTTCTAGTCCAATCTGGAAACATTCGGAAATAATAAACAAATTAGATGCTTGCCTTTATGCCGCCGTTGAAAAAATTCTAAATTTACATTTTAGCGATAACTCTTGGAACCAATTAACTCTACCAATAAAAAACGGTGGCATAGGCATCAGGAAAATTTCTAGTGTTGCCCTTCCAGCTTTCCTTTCCTCTGCTCACAGTGTCTTAGAACTATGCAAAGGAATTTTAAAAAAAGACGATGTCACAATTGACCTGGTAGCTGAGGCAAAGGAAACCTGGTCAGTTCTCTGCCCTGAAGAAGGTATTCCAGTGGAATTAAACCAACAAAAACGCTGGGATACCCCTTTAGTGGAGAAAACTTTCAAAGATTTGGCTCAAAATTTCCACAGTGACATCGATCGCGCTCGGCTTCTAGCAGTCTCTTCCAATGAGTCTAGCCACTGGCTGCATGCTATTCCATCCCTTAACATTGGTACACTGCTGGACAATAATAGTTTCCGTACGGCAGTTGGTCTCCGCCTAGGAACGCCGGTATGTTCGCCCCATCGTTGTCCATGCGGCAGTGACGTCGATCGATCTGGGCTATATTGTCACCTTAGCGCAGGTAGACTTTCTCGCCACGGCTCTTTAAATGACATCATCAAAAGGGCTCTTGCTACCATAAACGTTCCCTGCACCCTGGAACCCCGGGGTGTATCACGAAATGATGGCAAGAGGCCAGATGGGATGTCGCTGATTCCCTGGGAACGCGGAAGAGCTCTAGTGTGGGACGCAACATGTGTGGACACACTGGCGCCTTCCCATCTCAGGGAGTCAGCCCTGAGGGCCGGGGCGGCTGCTGAAGGTGCTGAGGCTGCCAAGCGGCGCAAATATTCATCTCTCAGTGAAGATTATATATTTGTGCCGTTTGGTGTTGAAACATTTGGACCATGGGGCCCTGGCGCGAGGAGACTTTTGAAGGAAATCTCCCCGCGACTGATAGCCGCTGCAGGTGACAGGAGGGCTGGCTGTTTTTTCGCTCAACGGATCAGCATTGCTATCCAGCGAGGAAACGCAGCCAGCGTTCTTGCAACCATGCCGCATGGACAAGATTTTTTTAATTTAGCATAATTTAGTATAAGTTAATTTTATAGCTTAGTTTAATATAGTTAAGTTTAGTTAAGTTTTTTTGTTGTTATTACTTTTTTCTGTATGATATCACAGCGATTTTTCGATTTTTTTTTGTACATATTTTTCAAACACTATTTTGGTTAGGGGTGGACAAGCGCGGATCGTTAGACACGATGGCCACAACACTAACACTTGTGACGTCACACTTTCAAGGTCTATTGAATGCGAGGGGGAGGGGTGCAAATTAGAAGGAGGTATATACAATGTACAAGAGACATACCCGTAATAAATCAAACCACGGGCTTTACTCAAATCAAATCAAATCAAATATATCTTTATTATCATACGATATTTAAAATATCTCTTAATAATCGTCATTATTTTGTTGCACTATTGTTGACGTCAAATAGTTACTTACAGCTAAGTTTACTACCGCTTCCAAAGCGCTAGTGCAGAAGAAGCGGTAACAAACTGCACTGCACCTCTTCTCCAAGGACGTCAACTCACAATTAAATTAATACTTAAAGTTAATGTGGACAGAGAATACATTGTTTTGTTTGTTATGTCATATCATAATTTAAATTTAATTTTTAGAATGTCAAAATTTTAAAGTAATGTCAAGTTGTAGATTCAGTTTGTACAAAATGTACCAAATTATGACATTTTCGAGTACCTATATTACAAACTTTTAGAGGGACCCGCGTCAAGCTCAAGCCAGACTTTTTTGTCTTTAAGGTAGTCATCGGTCCTATAATAAGCCTTCTCACAAAGTACTTTTTTTACATAAGTTTTAAATCTTTTGTCTGGCATATCAAGGATCGATTTTGGCAATTTATTATAAAAAAGTATACAGTTCCCCATAAACGTCTTATTAATTGTTTTAAGCCTATAAAACGGGGCAACTAAGTCATTCTTATTACGTAAGTTTCTATCTGTAAAATCGCTTACTTTATTGTATGAGGAAATATTTTTCCTTACATACATTATGTTTTCAAATATATACTGTGATGCTAAGGTAAGTATATCTATTTCCTTGAATAATTCTCTGAGTGAGTCTCTAGATCCTAACCCGTAAATAGCACGAATTGCCCGTTTTTGTAAAATAAAAATAGTCTGAATATCGGCTGCATTCCCCCACAGGAGTATGCCGTAAGACATTACACTATGAAAGTAACTAAAGTACACTAGTCTAGCAGTTGCTACATCTGTCAATTGTCTTATTTTCCTAACAGCATAAGCCGCAGAACTAAGTCTATTTGAAAGTTTAGTTATATGAGCACCCCATTGAAGTTTCGAGTCTATTGTAATTCCTAAGAAGGTAGTACTTTCAACAAGATCGAGTTTTTCACCATCTATCATTATGTCAACGCAGCCCTGTCTCACATTGGGAAGAGAAAATCGAACGCATTGAGTCTTTTTCGCATTTAACATGAGATTATTGGCAGAAAACCAATCAGAAATGGAAGACAAGGTGCTGTTCACCGCGCTAGCGTTTGTGCTATGTCGATCAAGTTTGAATATAAGCGAGGTGTCATCAGCAAACAGCACTATGCCAGCCTGCTTCTCAACCATGTAAGGCAAGTCATTGACATAAACCAAGAAAAGGAAAGGTCCAAGAATTGAACCTTGCGGTACGCCTATCTTAACATTAGATCCGTGCGATTTTATGCCATTTAAATCAACAGTCTGATGCCTATCTGTTAAATAAGATTCTATAAGTTTTATTGAATTATCATCAAAACCGTATTGACGAAATTTAAGCAAAAGTGTCGGATGATCTACGCAATCAAATGCTTTGGAGAGATCACAAAATGATCCAATTCCATCATTTTTGTTCTCCCATGCGTCGTATATATGAGTAACAAGTGCTACTCCCGCATCGGTGGTCGATTTCCCGCCAGTAAAGCCGAATTGTTGGCTATGGAAAAGGTTGTAGGTCTTAAAATGAAGAAGCATTTGATTGAGCATTATCTTTTCGAACACCTTACTCAAAACTGGCAGGATAGATATAGGTCTGTAGTTGCCAGGATCTGTTTTTTCTCCTTTTTTAAATAAGGGGATTAGTTTACTACATTTCATTAGGTTAGGAAATATGCCTTCATCAATACATTCGTTAAATATAAAAGCTAAATCAGCAGCTATGATATTTATGATATGGCTTACTACAGCAACTGACATGCCCCAATGGTCTTCAGATTTTTTTAAATTTAACTGTTTAAATGCATCTATTATATCTTTGGGGCCAATATGCTTAAATTTAAATTTAGAATCACAAGGCCTAACATTATTCTTAAGCAAGGCTTCAGCACGCTGGGGGCTAGAATTCACATTAGAAGTAAGTTCCAAAGGAATGTTAGTAAAGAAATCATCAAAAATATTTACTATTTCTTCAGTTTTAGTAATAGTCTTACCACAAGATTTGATTTGACAGATATTTTCTTTGGCTTTATTTTTACCCGTTTCTTTATTTATAACATTCCAAGTTTCTTTTATTTTGTTAGGAGCATTATTTATTTTTCTACTTATACGATTTGCCTTGGCTTGTCTACAAACTTTTTTAAATATTTTGGAATAATTTTTAACATATTCTAGAAAGGAAGGACTAAAATTATATTGTTTTTGGGAATATAAGTCATAAAGCCTGCTCCTACTTATGTAGATGCCGGTAGTAGCCCACTCACTAAACTGTAATTTTCTATGCACTACAACTTGTTTTTGTTTCAAAATTTTTGAATATTCTGAGGTAATAACGTTAAATAGTTTATTGTAATGGTCGTCAGGATTTTTTCCTGTGTAAACGACCGACAACAATTTGTTATCTATTACTATACTAGATCACTATGATATGATGAAATTAAAATTAGTTAAAAAATTTAAAAAGTGTCATGTCCATAGGAAAGCTTTCAGCGGTCCGGGCAATTGGTACGGGAATGTCGTTTTTTTTGTTTTTGGAACGTAGTTCCTTATCGCGCGTTGCGAAAGGAGGCTAGACGAAAAAAATTAAGACCAAAAGTTGTAACGACACTTTTTGGTACCTATAGTTGTAAGCCGTGTGGCGTGCACCTGTTTCTCTGTACGCTTATAACTAAAAAACTACTGGACAGATTTTGCTGCAGTTTTCATTATTAGATAGATCGTTTATTCCGGATGGTTTGTGTATATAATTTGTATGTATTTTATTTATATTTACTAATATTTTGTCAAAAAAGTGATTTCGGACACTGCAGTTAGGCACTTTCAGAGCTAACGCTGGCTAAGATTTAAAAGGTATATAAAAACAATGTATCAGAAAGTTGTAGGTCTCTAAAAGGTCTACAAAAAAGTCCGCGATAGCATATGTCTATCTCCTAAGGTTAGGTCACAATAACAATTTTTATGTTTATGCCACGCGTACAAGTTTTAAATAATATTTTCACCGACAGGATATTAATCCTTATCCTTTTAAATATTTTAGATACCTTGGTTTTTTAAAGTAGATTAACATTGTGCTTTACAGTATGGCAATCAAATGTATAGTTTAGAAGATATCACGAAATCAAAATTAAGCGAAATCATTTATCGGAACGTGATGATCACGGAGCTGTCGCTAGATGGCGTTTTCGGGACGGGCGATAGATAACACTACTTTAGTTCATCAATCCAAAAATGAATTTCCACTCTTAGCGTTGGCCATTCAGAATCATCCATCAAGCTCCTCAAATGTAGGGATTTCTACTAAGTACCTAACCTACCTAGAGGTATACTATAGTTAGTTATTCTAGATTTTTAAATATTAATTTGTGCTACGTTGCTACGTAGGTTACGTTTGTACTATCATGTCTATCCCTAACGAGGTAAAACGCCTTCACTCATCATCATGAAACTCCACAAAAAGTATGTAGACACTTCTACAAAGACCAACCTGTAGTTTTTTTTTTTCAAAATCCACGCACCTATTTCTCATAGGTCTTGGGTCAATCCACATCTGGCGACCATACCACGGTCAAAAATATTTTGGGATGGGTGGGCAACAAGGGATGGCTGGTGCCAGTGCCCAGTATGCAATTGACCTCGGACGTATGCGTATGTTGTACGATGTGGTTTTACTGTACAAGTTCTTGAAAATTGGTCGAACTCTTCAAAAATGCGGTCTATTTTTGTTTAATTGTGGTTGTAGTAGGTCTTGAATATTGGTTAAACTATTTAAAATTGCGGTTGTTATTGGTTAAATGAAGAAGGTACTGGTAACCATTTTTAGTTTTATATGCCATAATTACGAGAATAACTGCCTTTTTAATATCTGAACTGATCGAGATATTAAAGTGCACAGTTAAAATTTTCGGTCTAACCGCGGCTTAGACCGAGCGCGATATCATTGATGACGTCACGGGCCCAGAGGGATAGGTCTCAAGAGAGTAAAAGAGTCTTCTACTGATCGGCTTAGCGCCTATCATTAGATAGGAACAGGCACATATCACAAACACAGAGAGAGATTTCGACGGAGCGCGCTGAGCGTTAGTCGTTAGATAGGGACCGGGATGTTTCTTAAATAGAATGAGTCATTCATTGGATGAACATAACGTTCGTTCGTCTTTTAATGCGCCATAACACGAAGAGAGAAAGGTAAATGTCTCAAAAAAGTGAACAGCTACCTCCCCTAAAATATTATGGTATATAAAAACAAAGTACGTTTCGCACTAAAGCATCTCAAACAAATAAAAAGTTATAAATCAACTTGGTAGGTACTATTCGATTTAACGCGAGCGAAGCCGCGGGTAACAGCTAGTAAATAATAAAATATTATTATAACTAAAAAAAAATTATTCCAATTCCTTCACTAATTAATCGAAAGGAACTTCGTTCCATCCGGGTGTCCCTTGACACCTCTCAAGTTTTTTTTATCTGTTATTTTATTTTTATTATACTACTGTTATTATTATTTATTGTATTAGTTCACTAGCAGCTTATTAAGCTAATGCGTGTGCGTCTTGATGTTTGGAGATGTTGTTTTAGTCTAGTCTATTTTTGAAGTTGTTCACTGAAGGTGCAGTCACAACATGCTTCTGGTAGCTTGTTCCAGTCTGTGACCACTTAATTGGAGATAAAATTATGAAATGGTTTCCTTTTTGATTTCATACGGGTATATTACGGGCGGTTCCACGTTGCATAAGAAGCGTGAGGCACTCACCCTTGGCCAGGATCTGCGCCCGCTTGTGGTCGACGGCCAGCAGCGGCCGCACCTCGTCCAGCGCCACCACGGCCGCGGCCGCCACCACGCCCGCCTGCCGCATGCCGCCGCCCAGCATCTTGCGCAGCCGGCGGGCCCTGGACACAAAGGACGGGGTGTTACGAGATGTTGCCGCCACTAAAAGTATAAGTTATTATTTTGGTTCCGTACCCAAAGGTTAAAAACCCCTATATTCATAAAAGTTAAACAGGACTCTATTACTAATAATTATCAAACCTTTGCTAAACCCCTTTTAGTTAAAATGTGTCTTGTCTCGTTCTTACTATGTCAAATATTGAAAATAGTGATAGAAGCTGTGTTTTGTCTCGTTCTTACTATATCAAATATTGAAAAGAGGGATAGAAGCTGTGTTTTGTCTCATTCTTACTATGTCAAATGTTGAAAAGAGGGATAGAAGCCTGGGGGAGGACAAGAGATGTTTTAACTAAAATAGTTTAAGCAAATGTTTGTATATTTTTATGAATATAAGGGTAAGACTCCGCTGTCCGTCTGCCTATCACCAGACTATATCTCATGAACTGTTATAGATGGCAGTTTAAATTTTTACAGATAATGTATTTCTGTTACTGCTATAACAACAAATACTAAAAACAGAATTAAATAAATATTTAAGTGGAGCTCAAATACAACAAACGTGATTTTATATAGATAGTACGGAACCCCTGCTCACCATAAGCCAGAGAGTGTCTATACATTTAGTCAGCTAGTACAACTTACTGCTCAATGAAGTGGTAAGAGCCGACCAGAGCGGAGCCCACCGGCGCCGACAGCCCCTTGCTGAAGCACACCGAGACGCTGGCGCAGTCCCGCACGATCCTGCTGGCTGTCTCCCCGCTGTGCTCCACGGCGTTGAAGAGCCGGGCGCCGTCCATGTGGACGGGGATGGAATGCCTCTTGCAGAGCTCGGTCAGCTCATCGATCCATTTTAAAGGGAGGACCTGGTGAACATAATTTAAGAGTATTTAAACTGTAGGGAGAAAAGTCCACACCGTTGCGTCGACGCATAGGCGAAGCCAGGGGTTGGGGGTTTTGGGGTTCAAACCCCCCGAAATCTCAGAGCCAACCAAAGGGGGCCCATTAGTTGGGTAGTACGTGTGGTGATCACAGAGGGGTGGATCCTACAAATTGATTTAATTTGATGCATTTTTTATCTTCCAGAGGAATTTCTCTCTAATATCAAGCTTTTGGCATACATTCTATAGTATAACTTACCAACAACTTTTTACAAGTAGTTGGACCTTGTTATCCGTTATAGATTTTGAGTAATAAAAAAATTTATGTAAATTGTCGTGAACGTAATGACGTCTAAAGGAGCGTAATGACATTTATAAGTGTTGGTCTTATTTTCTTCATAAGAATTAGTTATACTAAATAAAAGACAAAGTAACATCAGTACTTGGTTTATTACTTAATATTACAATTAAGATTGAGTAATCAGAATAACATTTTTTTTGTATTAGTCTCATCAGGAGATCACCAAGTTAAATGAAAAATAAACAAATAATAAAGTTCTAAATTTCAACCTTGACTTATTTTTTTACCCAATCAAGAGTAATTCAAACTTACAATATACAGTACAAATATACTTACTAAATAACCTTTGTTTGTACCATTAAATATATTTAATATCTTTTTTACATTTTGTCTCGTCTATATGTATGTTTTTTCACCCATCACGCAAAAACTATATTTATGGCAGATTTTTATGATATTTGGGATGTTGGTAGCTAAATGATGAGGTCAACATTTAATATGCAATTTATTGAAGAGAAATATCTGATTCCTAAGGAAATATACGAAATACGTCACACGAACGATGTCGCGGGCGCAGCTAGTATATACAGTACACACGAGTATGAAAAAATCTTGTTTGTTTAATAATAAATAGTCTACGATTAACAAGAACTTATATTATCACACAATATTTTGTCATTACGTTCACGATAATGTCATTACGAAATATCTAATTTTAACGTAATATTAAGAATATATTGTGTGTGTAAAGAGTAAAACTACACACAATTATCGTTGATCACCAGGGTCTACCATATGCATAAATTCGAATTTATCTACAGTTGATCCTTTTGAAATTACACGCACTTTGCTGAATGACGAAAAGGTGTGACAAAACACTGCGAACGAAATTTGGTCGACGAAATAGCAAAAAGACACGTCTTTCTCCCACTGACTACGGGCGGCAAATGAACGCCGGCGGGTGGTCGGGTGTTCTATGGGGTTTCAACGCGTCTCGACACGAGCAAACATAAACTGGAGACATTTAAATGTCGAATTGTCATCGTGAACTGAATGACGGGTTTACAGTGACAAAACTTTGAACTCATTTATTTTCTTAAATATTAATTTTTATATATTATAATATCAAAAAAATGAATGAGACATTCATCTATTTAAAGTATTTTTTTTTTATTATTTTCTCTTTCTCATAGTTTTTTTTTGTTATTATATGTTGCCAAGGAGACCGCTTGGCTTCAAACGTCTGAATGATGTTTTGGGTAGTTTTTTTAATTTATTTTTTTAAATGCAAATAAAACACTAGTAAGACTTTCTTACCTTGATAATATAAACCAATTCACATAATATGCAATAAAAATTAATTTAGAAAAACGAAAATTTCATATGAAAATCGACGGTAGATTGGTGAGAACCAATTTTGTAGGATCCACCCAGAGGTCAAGTAAAGTCTCACAAACGGGGATCTCGACAAATATCACGTAATGATTTTCTTTAAAAAAATTATGTAAAACATTTTTCTATAAGTAAACTAAAATATGGTGACATCTGACACATTATTTTTGCTGTGTTGCTTAGTTAAAAATAAGTTTTGCCTTGTTCTTGAAATGTCAAATATTGAAAAAAGTAAAGGGACAAAACTTTTATATAAAATAGTTTTAGGACTCCAAGAAACTAAGACGTCACGACGTGCTGTTTCATTCGAATCCCATAGACAATATTTTGACGATTAGAAAAAAAGTATTCGATTTCACTTTGGAAACGAGCGTATTCTCACCTTTCCTCCACAGTAATTATGCGTGTTCTCGATGGCGACCAGCGAGGAGACAGGCTCGTGGATGTCGGAGCCGCGGATCCGGCTCTCCAGCTCGTCCAGGGAGAACGTGCCGTCAGGCTTGTTCTCCAGCGTGGTCAGTAACACGCCACCTAAGTGAGCTGCACCACCTGGAGCAAGGTTCAAGAATGTCTACGTCAAAATCATTCACAAATTTTGTAGAATTTTTATGATAAATATCTTTTTATTTTCGTTATGTTTAGTTTACTATTGCTTTGAAATTATTGGTCTTACCGACACTGGACTCTACCAATATTTTACAAACAGATCCCTAAATTAAAAAGAAGGATTTAGCAAATACAAATAGACTTACCTTGCTCGTATTTAAAGATGTGAGAGCAATTCCCCACAAATGCTTCCGAGCCCCTTTTGTTGCAGTGCGCCATCACTGAAAACCATCATTATTATTTGATTACTATTTTTGTCTTTTTTATTCTTAAAACAAGTTAGATAACACAAAAAAGAGGGTTTCTTTTCATAAGTTTAATAAATGTACTTGTCTGTATATCATCATCATCATCATCAGGTCTTTTTGTCTCCACTGCAGGAGCATGAAGCTCTCTGTACTACCCGAGCCAAACTTGGCCAGAGCTGCTTTGTATATCATACAAAGTTTTAATTTAGATTTGTATAGTGACAGTGGCAGTAACAAAGTCACCACCTGATGATGGTCATAGAAAGGGATGTAGGCCCAGGAAGTATTATTTACGAATTACAAATATCTTGATACATGTCTAGCCAAAAGTAAAATTTAGAAATATATTTTCTTGCCCAGCAGTCGGACATGAACAGATTTTTGAATTAAAAAAAAACTTTAAAAAACTTATAGACTTTTTGAACTTACCAGCAATAAGATTAGCCATAGTACCCGAAGGTACGAACAGAGCTGCCTGTTTGCCGAGCAAGTTGGCAATCTTGCTCTCCAACGCATTCACTGTGGGATCTTCTCCATAAACATCGTCACCAAGTGCAGAGTTTACCATAGCATGCTTCATAGCTTCTGTTGGCTTAGTAACAGTGTCCGAGCGGAGATCTACTATGTAGGCCATGGCTGGTATTCCAAAAATTTCAAATAAATTATTAAACTTTACACAATACAGCTGCTAAGTTGCGAATACTATCTGCATCTGCGAGTTAAGATCTGACACTAAATTGCTTCAACCACATGAGGTTCATTATCGTATTAAACGGCCAATTGATAATGTTATCAGCATTCGGTTCTGCTTCCACTTCAGGGGTCAATATAGTTTGTAATAATAAAGAGGAATTTACCAGTCAAATACTTGTTAAGTTACGCTGACCTTGTTTCAAATTTATTCAATTATTTTATTCATTTTATACAATAGAAAAACTAAGAAATATTGTAATATTTAATTTTATAACCTCTTGCAAACAAAACCTGTTTTATTTTTGATCCTATTTATCAGTCTTGACTTTGACAGTTATTGTTGTAAGACAGTGACAGATAAATTACACGGTAGGTCTGTATACTTTAAACATTTTTACCCGACTTAAAAAAAGAAGTATACTTAACAGTCACCCACCCAAACCATCATGTCACCATCACATATTCAACACCTTAGCGTACTGTTCACCCAAAGATTTAGAATATACGAGTAGTGTGTTCACCATACAGGATAGGTAGGGCACAGGGTAGGCGGCATGCGGCAGGGCACCAGAGGCAAAGATGGGAGATATAAACATTGCCACGGTAAAGATATCATACAGTAGAGCAACTCGGCGCTGTCCTTGAAAAACATACTTACGCCACGCGTGCGCTAGGGCTGCCCCGTATTTTAATTTCATCTACCTACTTAAGTGACTAGTTTTGTGATTGTAAGGTGAATGAAAAAGGAAGCGTGTTATTTTTTTAATTATTAGCATATTTAATAAACATAAATTGCATATTTCAATAATAAGTATATGTAAGTAGCTAAGTTCCCACATTAGTAAGTAGACATGTAGCCTAGAAAACCACTACCTACTTACCTACTAGGTTTTTTATCGCGAGCGTAGGTAAAATAGCTCACTCGTGGTCGTGGGTTAAGTCTGTCTTCAATTCAACCTTATCACTTATTTATTTTTTTAATCCAGGTAATTTACTCAGTGGAGAAACTGAAATACTTACCTATTAAAAAATTTATAAACGACGTACTACCTAGTAGGTACTCATATAAAAACTACTTTACTGACGAGTTCAAACAACCAAAAACAGCACAATATTGTCTGTGTTTTGCCATATTGATACTGCATTAATATTTACAGGAAAAAACTGGACGGAAACCTATAAGTCGGCCCAATTAGGTTTTGACAGGGTGATAGGGTGGTTAAATGAAAACTTCTTGACACTAAATGTTAACAAGACCAAATACATGGCTTTTAGTATGCGTAATGTTAATCGCCCTGACCCTAATAACTTCAAATTGTTTGCACATACCCATTCTTCACTTAGATGCGCTGAAGGAATTTGTGACTGTACTACATTAGAGATGACAAATATAAATAGATATTTAGGTGTAATAATAGACTCGAATCTCAACTTTGCAGCACATATCAAGCAGCTGTCTGCACGAGCAAGAAAACTGCTTTACATTTTCAAAAAGTTACGCTACATAGCGGATTCGAGTATCCTACACATGACATACATAGCCCTATGTCAATCTATCATCGTATATTGCATCACGTCCTGGGGTGGCGCTTCTAAATCTCATCTAATTGTCCTAGAAAGGGCTCAAAGAGCTATTCTAAAAGTATGCACCTTCAAGCCATACAGGTATCCTACAACAGACCTATACAAGGATTGTAAAGTACTAACGGTACGACAGCTTTTCATACTTGCAACTTTGATGCAGCAGCATGCTCAACTTTCTTTCCTTCCTCAACTCATAAATAGAAATAATAGACTTAACTTTTCTTTACCCTCATGTAATACTGAGTTTATTAAAAGATTTTTCTATTTTCTTGGTCCTTACCTTTATAAGGAAATTAATAATAAAATATTCGTTTATCCATTAAATAAATATAAGTGCAAGAAATCTATCGTTGAGTGGTTGCAAAAGCTAACGTACGACGAGACTGAAAGCTTATTAATAATCGTAGATTAACTTTAGGCCAAACCAAACTAAATTTAAACTAATTAAGTTAGATAAGTATATAAAAAATGTATTGTGAGATAATATGTAGATCATTTATTTATCACGTATAATAACACGTTCTTATGTCTTGCTCATATAAAATATTCAAGTTTGTTCTTATTTCAAATACGACCGACGAAATGGATTGCTATAAATAATTTAGTCTTTTTATAAGTTATCATTATATACCTAAGTTATATATAAGGCCTAACTATATTTAGCGATGTCGAGTCCTGGTGACCTGTAATACAGGTTCTTCGGAAACCTAGCACAGGCACCAGCTCTCCACTCTTTACATACATTCTAATCTTTTAACGCATGCCTTTTTTACCTTTTATGTTTGTATTAGTTCTTAGCTTAGTTTTAAGTTAAATTGTGGAGGAAATAAATAAACATTTATTATTTATTATTTATTATTTATTTATATTATTATCCCACAAGAAAAATAATAATATACCTTCTTAATAAGTGTTCACAAATAGCACGCTGCTTACAACAAAACACCGTTCGCCACTGCGGCGCAATCCCGACTGTTTGTATACCGAGTCACGGAACAAGTGTATACCGACCTTGGAGGCGCGTAGGTATAACTTGCGTTCCGACCGTTTGTATGAAGATACAATACTGTCTTTACCGTGACATTGCATTGACTTGACCACTAGGTAGATAGTTAGGTAAAACCTATTATATTATGCGGATACTTTGATTTGCAAAAAAAATACTTGAAAACTAACAAATGGTCCACACACCCAGAGGTCCCGGGTTCGATCCCCGGTCAGGGCAAGTTGGAAAATGGCCTTTTTCAATTTGTCCTGGGTCTTGGATGTTTATCTATATTTGTATTTGTTATAAAATATAGTATCGTCGAGTTAGTATCCCATAACACAAGTCTCGAACTTACTTCGGAGCTAGCTCAGTCAGTGTAATTTGTACCTATATAAAAAAAAATGATGAAGATGTCATCTGTATTTTATTTAGAGATGGTTAATATCAACTACCCAAACTACTTATTTAAGTATTATTCGTTAAATTTGGTAAATACCCAATAAATACCCGCATCTATTAAACTAAACCATCTTATTTATTTTGTCACTTATCACTAAATTAAACACTTTATTTAAATCTAAATTAATCTAAAAAATGACTAATTTTATTACTTACTGTGTGCAATCGTATTATACATACGTAGATATCGTATCGTATTCGAATCAATAGAGTAACATCTTCTATCACAAGTTTATAGGTCAGGCAAACAAAAAAATTTTATGACTTTCAAGCGTTCATTCATACATACATAACATAATCATACATAACCTTAACTTATGAACGGCTGATTCGCGATTCTAAGAACCACCACTAGGAAACTCAAACCAT
This sequence comes from Acrobasis consociella, assembly GCA_963555685.1. Lineage (NCBI taxonomy): Eukaryota > Metazoa > Arthropoda > Insecta > Lepidoptera > Pyralidae > Acrobasis > Acrobasis consociella. Next base: position 1,691,681 of record OY743115.1, read on the forward strand.
ATATCATGCCACAAACAGACAGACAGACATTGGCGGCAAACTTCTAACACTACTCAATTTTGTCGGAGGTCGGAGGTTAAAAATTAGATGTTTCTCTGGATTTACTTTTTGAAATTATATGCCATCGCCAAATGCTCACGAAAAAAAAAACTATCAGTATGTTTTCTTTTGCAATATTGATGACAGTTGAAGCACTGACAATTTGACATAAGTTGAATCAAAAGCGAAAGCAGGTGATTGGTCCACTGTTGGTATTTCATCACATTGGCCAATCGAAATCGTGGATTTGTAACGGTCAATGCAAGTGAACTTGTAACTGAAAACAAACTTATGCCTTGCCGTCAAGAAAGAGGAATCCGCAAGCAAGATTACCGATTATTTTATTCAAAAGAACAATTGTTTACTTCAATAATTGTGTTGTGAATAGGTGTAGTAAAATTAGCATAGTGTAGTAAACTTTTGTATAAGTTCAAACTAAGTATATCCGTCGTTATAGTTGTACTAATTTCATCCAAACTCAACGTGAATTCGGGCGTCGACCGGTCCAGCTATCCCTCCTACCTACCGTAACCGTCGCCGTTCTGTCAGTTGCTCTCGTCATTTTGTACGAACCATCGCCGTGCGCGACACGGCTAACGCGTGGTAAAGAGCAACGCGAGGTGATACTGTAAACCAAGTGTTGTGAGGTGTAGTGTCGGTCGGTGTGACCGTTTAATGTGGTATCCAGTGCCGGTGTTAGGTTATCGTAAGTCGGGCCGCGCGGCGTGATTAGGCGGCGCGATGGTGGACATGGATAGAAACGACCCGGAACTCCGGTACCTGTCGGTGGATAGGAACAGCTTCAACGACCCGGCCACTCAGGCGGAATGGACGCAGAAAAGGCTGGTGTGGGTGCCCCACGAGACCCAGGGCTTCGTGGCGGCGGGTATCAAGGTGGATAGAGGAGATGAGGTGGAAGTGGAGATCGCGGAGTCGGGGAAGCGGATGATGGTGGCGATAGATGACATCCAGAAGATGAACCCACCCAAGTTCGACAAGGTGGAGGATATGGCGGAGCTGACCTGTCTGAACGAAGCCTCCGTGCTGCACAACATCAAGGACAGATACTACTCCGGGCTCATCTATGTAAGTACTCATTTTTTCTGATAGTTTTAATATCAGCGTGATTTACCAACTTTTTATATTTGCTGCTAAGACCCTGATTACCCTCTAATAAAGACAAACGAAATTAATTGTCTTTAAGTTCTCAACAAAACAATTCACAATTTACAATAAAATAAATGTTTGAGTAAGTTGAGAGAAAAATTAACCCTTTCTCTTTAAATGTTTATCCGACAATGAACTTTCTTACCAAATTCATTGTGGAATAAATCTGATTTTTATATTTTATAGAAAAGATTATATTAAGAGAAATTTATATATTTTGTCAAAATGCACAGAAAAGGACTCAAAATGTGGGGTCCTTATCTTAAAACACTAACGTCACTAACCAGAAAATAACAATAGAGTAAAAACACTGGGTTCAAAAGTTACAACGTCTGACTTAGCTTGATGACTGCCAAAAAATGATGATAGCCAGGTCCTGGAAGTCTCCTTCCAATGCATGGAGGAGCTTGAGAATGTTTTATGCCACCATGTGGTCACCCATCCATGATGCCTGGTGCCGCTTAACCTAAAACCTATGTACAAATTAGTAAAGTCGTTAAGCAGACTCTGTAACCACACAAGTGTTTTTCGTGGACAAGACAAGAATGTTAAGGTTACGGTGACTCATCGCCAGCAAACATTAAGTCATGCCCAGGTTAACATATTGTTGCTGCTATGGCTCAAATATTTCTACAAAAATTCTGTGTACTTTATCTTAATGAGTAGTAATAATAATAAATAATAAATATATAGGGACAAATTACACTGAGCTAGCCCCAAAGTAAGTTCGAGACTTGTGTTATGGAATACTAACTCAACGATACTATATTTTATAACAAATACATATATAGATAAACATCCAAGACCCAGGACAATTTGAAAAAGGCCATTTTCCAACTTGCCATGACCGGGAATCGAACCCGGGACCTCTGGGTGGTGGACTAGCATGGTGACCACTACGCCACGGAGGTCGTCAAAAGTAGTAGTGTATAGTTATTGTAAATTAAAGTCCCTTAGCGCAATCTGTCTGTCTGAATACCAACTCAGAAAAAGACGAAATACATGTTTTGTGTACATAGCATGAAACAAATAGTATATGAAAAAGTTAAAATTGGTATTTTAACTCAGACAATCAACATACCATATTTTTCTAAAATCTGATTTCTCCTCCGAAATTCACAACTGATATTAATAAAATTTCTATGTGACAACTTGACAAGTTTCAAACAAAAAATGATTTTTCCAAATCAGATTTGAATTTGAATAAAAAAAATTTTCACTGAACAGCTCATTAAGTAATTTCACAGTATAAGTACTGCATCAGCACTTTTACCTGTTGACTAAGTACCTAATTACAAAATTGATTTTTACTCACACACATTATGTTAAAATGCAAATGAATCATTATAATATCAATTGAATTTTTAAGTAGTAGTATTATAACATAAATTGATAAATTATGTTTAGCTTTCATTACTTATTAACTATAATCACTATGATAAAATAAAACACAGCGATAATAAAGAGAAAAATATTTAATTTGCTGCATAAAATAAAATATCTTCTAATCTAAGTCCTTAATTATACTTAAAACTAATTTAATTAATACTACTTACTTTTACTACAAATATTATTTTATATGTAGGTGAATATAGCAGCTATACCTACTTAATAATCGAGGCAAAAGCGATCTTACATTGTGTAAAAAAACATTTATTAATGAGTTAGTATCCTGTAACATAAGTCTCGAACTTACTTTGAAGCTATCTCTGTGATTTGTCCATAAAACAAAAAGAACAATAATAGGAAAACAATGAGTTTTCAAAAATATTGACCACCAGATGGAGGCACAGTGAAGTCTCAGGTCCAATAAGCTGCTGTATTGACAATTGGATACATTTGTCGGAGCAAAAGAGCCTGTCAACTGACTGTCCAGTGACAATAGTTGATTAGACCTGATGTTACTGTGCCGCATATATTGTATGTTGTCATACATTTTTTAAAATTCTCATTGATTTGTTCATATATGATGTTTTTCAGGTTGATCTGGGTCTTGGATGTTTATTTATATATGTACTAGAGACAGCGCGCGGCTTTGCCCGCGTTACCACACGTGTGAAGTCGCGGGCGTGATGCAATATAGCCTATAGCCTTCCTCGAGAAACGACCTATCTAATACCGAAATAATTTTTCAAATCGGACCAGTGGTTCCTGAGATTAGCGCGTCTAAACAAACAAACTCTTCAGCTTTATATATAAGTATGGATGTTGTCATACATTTTTGAAAATTCTCATTGATTTGTTCATATATGATGTTTTTCAGGTTGATCTGGGTCTTGGATGTTTATTTATATATGTATTTATTATAAAATATAGTATGTTGAGTTGGTAATATTGGTATCCTATAACACAAGTCTCGAACTTGATCAATCTGTGCGATTTGTCCCTATACTACATTTATACATACATGACTCATTTGGTAACATTTGCATGTATCCTACTTTAGAAACCAGTGTACAGGAAACAGGCATGAAAAATATGGCAATGTACAAAACCTATGTAATCAGTGGTATGGTCAAGACATTAAATATCATAGGTTGCCTAATAAGTGTAACTCAGCAGGTTTGCCATTCACAGAGTGGTCCCAATTCAACCAATCTTATATGGCAAAGAATGGCATATTAATCTTCATAAACGGCCCTCTACGATACTTGCAGACCAACAATTAAATCATTTTTGTTATTACGCAGCATATGGTATTAAATTATTGTTACTTCTGATAGTTTATTATGTTATTTATATCTTGACCCCCTTGGTTTCTTCCTTTTAAGGCATTATAGGTACTGCTGAGACTTGATGCAAGAGTTGTCCACATGGTTCACTTATTTTGGTCACCAAGATATATTTTTAATTGACATTAAATAGTTTTCTTTCAATATATGATTTTAGACTTTCACGGTCACAATTACTGTTATTAGTATTACGGGACTTACCGCGATTAATATCGTTTTTTGCCAGATATTTCGACGGCCCTTCTGCCATCATGGTCGCTGGCCGACTGAGGAACTGCGATGGATGTCCGGCTGTCAAGGGTAACCATATCGGTCTACCCTCTTTCTTCGTCGTTTGTTGCATAAGTCCTTACACACAACACTGACGGTGTCCGTTCGGGAATTGTTTTTAGTTATTCGCACACTCTTTTTACAAAGCTCAATCACTGGATTCCACGTGCCCGACAACTTGAAGCCATCTTCTCGATTAAAATTGGGATGCTTCTTAATTTCAATCGCCTCTCTAACTAAGCGTGGTATGTAATGGCGTTCAGTCGCAAGTATTTTGGGTTGATGTAGCTCAATCCAGTGATTGACTCCAGCTTGTGAAAGATGCTCCGCGATAGCTGACTTGTCAATATCCCTGTTTTTGACTGCCGTTATGTGCTCTTTGACCCGTTGAGATATAGACCTCTTGGTCTGTCCAACATACGAGCGTCCACAACTACAGTCAATCTTGTAAACACCCGATTTTTCTAAGGGCGAGCTGTCCTTAGGTGATCGCATATGGCTTGCGATTTTCCTCCCCGGAGTAAACGTGGCTTTTATGGAGTACTTTCCTAATAGTCTGCCGATTTTAGGCGATTGAAATTAAGAAGCATCCCAATTTTAATCGAGAAGATGGCTTCAAGTTGTCGGGCACGTGGAATCCAGTGATTGAGCTTTGTAAAAAGAGTGTGCGAATAACTAAAAACAATTGGCTTGTCAAGTAATTTTCAAAAAGATCTGATTCGCAATCCTTTTCGAGGAATAGCCTCTAGGAGAAGATTTCTCAAATCAGATTTTAAAATAAGGTCTTACCTATTTAGATATTTGCAAAAAACCCATTGACCTTTATTTTCAAGCAAGGTCAAGCTTATTTGAGGAAGTGATGTCACGATGAAGATTTTTTGAGTAAAGTTGGCAATTTCCACTTTCAGTACTGTACTGAAGTGCCATTTTTGAAACGCGATGTCACCTAAATTACTGGTTTTTTCCATACAAAAACCGTTCGTTTAGTGACTCCACGTTTCAAAAATGGCACCCCTGTATTATATGTCACTGTCACTGTCATCTACCAACACAACAATTTGACAACAACCAACATACAGACGGTAATTTAAACAGTAGACATTGACAGTTGACAGATGTCATTGTTTTATTAGCGCTAAATTTAAACTTCGATTGCAGTGTGTCGTCACTTCCGGTGTTTTGTTTAAAATTATATAAAAAAATCCTGATAAAACGTAGAATTTTTATAATCAAATTACTTTCTTTAAATTGTCTATATTTTCGATTAAAGGCACTTTTAACACTTTCATATTTCTTAGTTGACAAGCTAATTCCCGAACGGACACCGTCAGTGTTGTGTGTAAGGACTTATGCCACAAACGACGAAGAAAGAGGGTAGACCGATATGGTTACCCTTGACAGCCGGACATCCATCGCAGTTCCTCAGTCGGCCAGCGACCATGATGGCAGAAGGGCCGTCGAAATATCTGGCAAAAAACGATATTAATCGCGGTAAGTCCCGTAATACTAATAACAGTTTTCTTTCAGTTTGCATGTGAACAAGCAGTGTAACTATAGGCATAGAATAAGTACTACTAAAGGGATATAGGGATAATGGATTTTAAGTCATTAGCCCTCTAATTACTGACATGTTTCATTCTTCTTTTTCTTCATCATATAAATGAAAGAAAGTAAAATTGAGATAGCCCCAAAGTAAGTTCCAGACTTGTGTTTTGGGATACTAACTCAACGATACTGTATTTATAACAAATACATATACATAGATAAACAGTCAAGACCCAGGTCAATTTGAAAAAGATCATTTTCCATCTTGACCTGACCGGGGATCGAAATCGACATCACCGGAGTGACAGTTGGGCATAATGACTGGGCCACAAAGGTTGTCAACACAGTTGTCATCGTCACAGAGGTTTCTGCTATACCCAATTAAAATGTAGCCTCTAAAAAACTAGATTTTTAAAGAAACATTATTAGCCACAAAATTTTGTACTTGCCCACACTAACTCGTACCATACTGCCCTCAAACGTTAACTGGTCTTGCCATTTCCAGCTATCACTGCCATCTTATCAGTTTGCGTTCATTCAATCAACAAACATAGACTAGGTGGGCACATGCAATGTTTCCAACTTTTATGGCTTATGTAACATGCTACATTATATGAAAGTGACATGCACACCATCGGACACAGTATAATTATTCAACAAATGGTTTATTGTTTATGTTTATTCTTTCTTTCTTTCTTTCTTTATTGTATACGATTTTTCAAGTAGTTTCTAGCCTATGCTAGATTGAAGAATTGGACATTTCCATGTCTTTCTGCGCACTATTCTTGTCTGTGGATGTCGTAAAAGGCGACTTAGGAATAAACATCAATAAGACCTCTCCAACCCGCCTGGCCAGCTGGAGAGTGTAGGCTAAATCTGCTGTTCTGGTCAAGTATGGCTCTGGTAGTACAGAGAGGGTCGTGCTCTTGCAGTGGAGACGAGAAATACCTGATGATGATGAAATATGTTTATTATCTTTGGTGATAGTAATAGCAAACCTACTTGTACCAGGCTTGCATAATGACATAGTGTTAGCAGCCCGTGGCATCGCCATGGGCAAGTAGATGGTACGTGCGCCTTTGTTATTCAAATTAAGGATTTCACGCACCATTTGCTGTGCGAACATTGATTAATAGACGGCACCAACGCAGGCAGTTAGTATCTGTCGAACACATGGTTTCCTGTTGACAACTACAGCATTGGTATTTTGTTGTAAGTTCAATATAATTCTTTTAAACTAAAAACGTTTGCAGCTGAAATGATGATGATGAAAATTAAAACTGACTTCACCCCCAAACTACACAACCGATTTTGAAAAAAATTCTAAGGGACCACCTGATAAGGGTACCTTTTCAAACGAAAAGGATTTTCCAGATCGGTCTAGGCGCGTTCGAATAATTGGTAAACATGCATAAATAAAAATAGAATATCGCGACGAATCGATAACCCCCTCCTTTTTTGGAAGTCGGTTTAAAATATTTATTAAGTTCATTAAACATCCTTACACAGAATACACTACAAAAATAGATGTCACGAGTTGCTTTTTGACATGATTCCCGACATTTTCATTCATTCCTTTGAACGGATTTTACAATCTGCACTTGAAGAGAGGCAACTGGAACAATCTACATTTTATTCTTGTAAAATGTTTATCCCAGTCATTTGTTGATCATCACGAAACTGTTTTCGGCTATCAAAATTGTTTTTAAGATTTGTGCCATGCATAACTAAAATGGTTTGTTAGGTCTTCGCCAAAATTCAAAATTCCAATGTTTCTTCAGTAATTAGACTCAGTATGAGGTAAATGACTGAACTTAGTAGTCACGTGCTTATGTATAATTTCCACAATGAAACTAAGTTGAAATTTGTACCTAAGATGAATAGTAAAGAATGTTCTCGTTATATGTTTTAGCATAATAATATTTTATAAGTAGTTTAGAACAGAAAAATTTCTAAGTCTGCGGTAGTTCACTTGTGGTTTCGCTCTTGCGCTATTTTTAAACTGATGTCCCTCTGGAAGCGATTCACAATTTTGAATTGTGTCACTCTTCGATGTCATATCATAATTAAACGATCCCATAATTCTATTTAACTTCAAGGACGGAGAAACAAACATGTTTTCGCATCAGTAGGATAGAATCAGTTTTAGAAGCACATCCATTATGACCTGACACTTTTGCGATATGATGTACCTTCACGTAGAAATCGGGACCACAGAATGACAGGTTACAAATTTAAAATACTAGTTTTAAAAGGTTTTCTAAGTGCCATCGTCGGCAGTTGACAAATGTTACTGCGCACTCAGCCGAATAGATAACGCGACCCCACCTTGCTCAATTTTTTCCTCAAAGCCTTGCGTATATTCCATGAGTTTCCCCTTAAATGAGTCACGCTGTGCCTTAACAAAGCCATCCGGAACACGTCCCGTTTCGCAACCATTGTTTAAGTTACACGGTACGTTCGTAACGTAATGTACAAAAGAACTTGATAAACTTTCTCAGACGTCGATATTCTTGGCTCGGTGTCGGCACGCGCTAATGGGGTATTGGTCTCGCTCTACGCGTAATGGATCACACTCAGACATCTAGCCGTTGTATCAAGACATTGAAGCTCTTGGAAGCTTTGCTCTAAGAGGCTGAGTTGTAAGTAATTAAAAAGGGCCCAATACGCGCCCCTGTGGTACTCATATTTTTGTTATCTTTCTACTATTTGCACCAAACAACGTGGCTCGTGGCAAATTAGCACTAAGGGTAAAATTTGGAGGAAATTTCAACCGTAATATTTTTATTAAGGATCTTAAAATATAACTTTAAGGTATTCTTGTTTTTCAATTTTTACTAGTTGCTAATTTATTTATTTATACTCTTTAGTAAGCAAGCTCTTAAACATCATTCATAATTTTTCAGCAAACCCCTTTAAGTACTTAATTGTTTTGATGTAGATATGGGGCTAAAACACGTCCCTGAGGTCCTCCACTTGTATGAAGCAGCTCAAGTAAATACTTGAAGCATGCTCGACGGTTGGCAGCTAGCTCTCCGTAACTGATGTCAAACGAATCTGGAACGCCCTGATGGATGCGGCATTATGTTTTGCCTGTCGCAAGCTCGCGAATGACTCGGGCTGTTGACCTCTCGGATTAGCTGACGTATTTTTTATACGCTCGCCTAATCTTCGCAGGTTTATTAATAACTCCGGTTTATCAGATTAGTTAGGTTAGGACTGGAAGTATTCGTTTTAATTAGATTTGAAATAGGTGGATTTTGGATTTTGTATGTTTTGTGTAAAATGATTGCTTTGTCTTCCCTTTTCCTAACAAATATCTTAATAATATGGCTCATAGATAATATTTAAAAATTATAATTATAAATCGCTAAAGTTTGTGTTTGAATTCTATCTCGATTATTTGGCTGTAATTGAGTCGAGTTCAAACCAAAATATTCGATTTATTAGGATATATATACCTTATGTTGCGTCTGAGCCTGAGCGTTCGATGAACGTGAACCGGCCAAATTGTGTGGGCGTCCCGTAACTTTCGGGGGTTATACCAGGAGTGAAGTACAAAAATCGTTCGTGTTAATTCAAACGTTTGGCCAAAGCGTCGTGCTCGAGATGAATGTCAAGGTGAGGCGCGCCGCCGGCCGAAACGGCCGCAGCAGTCGTTGACCCGGCGCGGGGAGGGGGGAGGACGGCCCACGCGAATATGTTTTACGTACGCCCAACCTCCACTGATGTTCTGTACTCCTAGTACTTTTGATTCAACTCTACAGAAAAACATGCCGTGACAAACGGAAATGCACAAGCGCTCATGTGTTCCGGTTTGATTGAAGAAAAAGGTTACTTCCACCATTCATGATATTGCTTTGTGATTTTTTAAATACTAGGAAGTATTTGACGCGTTTATTGATTTGCTACTTGTCGTTAGAAAGGTTTGATCACATTTATCATTATCCACAATATCCTCTTCTTGTTCTGTCCCGTTAAGTCCTGAGCTATCTTTATTTACACCAACTCCTTGATCAAGTACAAAGCAAAATGACGGACTTTCTGTTTACGAAACGTTGCCAAGAGCAAAGGTTAAAATTACACGTATATCCGCTTGAGGTGGTAATGGTATCTATCGTAAGTCATGACGATAGTCCGCTATCGAAAATCGTGTAAACAGATCCATTCAATTTTGCACAGTTGTAATTTGTCGTAATTGATGTTTGCATGAATCCTCAAGTATCAGTAGTTCGATGATTAGTCGTACGATCGGGAATGTGTCAAAAGTCAAAACTTATCGCCTAATTCAGGTCGAATAGGTGGATTTATTACATGCAGTTTCCACTAGTATTGATGGGATGGCAGATGTGGATAGATCTACGTTCGACATGGATAGAAATAAACAATAAATTAGAATGAGTAAAACTTTATCTTTGCAATCATTTGTGGTGGATTATGTCCAAAGTCCAATAAGATCATCATCATCATAATCAGGTATTTTTGTCTCCACTGCAGGAGCACGACCCTCTCTGTACTACCAGAGCCATACTTGGCCAGAGCAGCCAGAGGAGTTGGCCCACACTCTCCTCGCTGGCCAGACGGGTTAAAGAGGTCTCATTGATGTTTAGAAGCTTTGTTTAGCTTGTATTTCCTAAGTCGCCTTCTACGACGTCCACGGGAGTACTTGGAGTGGTCCTATTCTACTCTGCCTGAAACTACGTAGCCATAATTAAGTAATTAGTAAATATTTCAATAAGTAAATTTGGTAAAAATCCAAAATGAAACTCGTTGCTTCTTCCAGGTTCTTTCAAATTAGTAGCAGAAAATCATCATAATGCGTGAAAAGAAATTACATCATTTGATATTCTGCATCAGACTAAATATTAAATTTAATTGTGTCTCTGCTCTTCCCCCAAGGTTCTAAAGGTAATTGCTTGGGAAATTTCATCAGCGTATACACGTCCTTAGGGATGCAAGGATGCAGACGTGAAAGTTTACTAGAAACAGTAAACTCAGATACAATAGTTACATAGAGCCAAGGGTAGAATGATCATGAAAAAATATATGAAGTAACTACTAACCAGTAACAAACAACACAGGATGATGTAGCCTTCTTGCTTATTAAAGATAATCCCAATGTTGCATCAAGACATGAAAATAAAAAACCAACCCCGGGACATAAATAGCAATATATGCCAGCCCACTGCTTCTTCTTCACTGGTGGCGTACCTTACTACCTACGCCCCTGTAGATGACATATTTTAAAAAATATTTGCATGTCATAACATTATGTCTGTTAGTTTGTCATAAATTCCATGCTCTATCTCAAAAAGTTCCAAAGGGTCAGGGATGAGATAACCTGACCACTAATGTTTGTTAATGAGTTTCTGCTGACTTTCAATAGCCTTTTACGATGCCCATGTCTTGTATAAATCCTCATTTATCGACTTCTACATCCGTGGGAGGGAGATGACATTATACAGTATTTGTTGGGTTAAAAAGAGATGGACAATAAGAAGCAAGGAGGTGACCTATCGTGATGGCTTTACATTAAGATAATATTGTCAATGATTGATGAATTTTAAAATACGCGTGGGTCTCTCAGGATGGAAGTCTAGCTAGTTTATTTGAATATCGCGATTGTTGCCATCTTGACGATAACGTATCTCGGCCTATTGATATGTTGATTATTGAAATCCGATAGTAGTTTCAGTACATTCATATTGAAGTTTGCCAACCGCACTTAGTAACTTTAGCATCTCTACATTTGTTAGTATCTGTTAGAATTGTTTCAGTACTTGTTGTTTAAAGTTTTCTCTTACACATTTTCTGGCATAATAGATTTTACTTCTTATTTTCCATTGCTGAGAAAAATATTTATATTTTTCTAATATATATCCCTGTTCATCTATTAGTCTTTATCCTTACAATTTTTTGCAATATATATTACAGTGGCGTCTGTCAGTTTAGCCGATTAATCCGATTACTACTTGTGAAATCACTTACAATCACAGAGGTTAAATGATTTTCTCTAATTTTGAGTAGGGTAAACATCCAGCCATTGAACGTTAGCAGTCATTGGACAGAATACAAAGGTAGCTTTCAAAATGGGAACACTGTAGCTACAGAGCATAAAAGATATCAGTTGCAGTGGACAAATCTTTATTTAGAAAGATTTAATTGTGGTCTGTCCAATTAATGGAAGTTTACCCTACACAAATTTACTATTTCCAACTGCTCAGATTTAGTCTAATGAACAAAAAATATAGATAAAGCGAGATGGCAAGACGCAAAGTAAGACTAAACAGTTTCATTATGGACAACAGAGTCAACAAACACTATTGGAATTCTGGCTTATCTTTTAATTGATAACTGCAGTCTTGTTGCACTTTATAAGCGTTGCGGTCAAGCTGCACGTAACAATAGTATCACTATGGTCGTAATCTTATATGGTATCGCCGATAAAGTGATCATTATACTAACAATACACGTGCGCATAAATTGCTTGGTTTTGATTAAAATTTACCTATTCATCAACGTCTCTGATGTCTAATACCATGTTATCATTTTGTTGATAACGGCAAAGAGTCTTGTTGCACTTAATAAATGCGTTTTGGTCAAAGAATAATTGATATAAGTATTACATACAGCACGGGAACTACTAGGGTCAACAATATGCGCACAACACCCTCCACAAGGCGAGAACAGAGAAAAGGGGACGCATATTGCGCGGGACCTTACAAGATTCCGTTCTGTATGTAATGTTGAAGATGTAAAAGAAGCGGAAGAAGGAAAAAAACCAACAAACGAACCCAAATTCTTATTTTTGTCGAACTTTTAGCCACATATCATAACATATATTCCCATAACAAGTACACCAACATCGTCATCACTATACATACACATGTTGTATACAATTTCAACACATTAGACCGGCTGTACCCTTGCCAAAACAAATATTCTTTCGCTCCTCAGACGTCAACGCGATGTACCTCTGACCACAGAAACGGACCGGATTTCATTTCCATGTTCTGTACGTGTACCAAAGATTGAATTAACCGCTTTATAGATTTATCCTTGAGTGATTTCATTTATTTTGATATGTACACCGTAGTATTTTGTTTTGATTAGTGGTATCGGGCTCGTTGAAGTAACATTTGTTTAACGTTCTGCATATAGAACGTCTATAAAATAAAACCCTATAAATATAACGTATGTTTCTTCGATACACATACCGGGCTTGGTTTGCGAGCGTGATGATGCACTCACCAAGGTATACCTCATTCATAAGCTCTTGCAGCGTAACTGCTGGCTGGGCGGACTCAGAACAGAACAGATAAATATAACGTATGTTTCTTCGAACCTCTTTTGAGTGCCTTTCATTTACCTCTAGTTTTGTGTTATTAAAAATCTGTTCGGATTCATATACTAGGCGAAAAACTATAGCAATACTTATAGTTTATACAGTTTTATACAGCTTTTCTTTTCAGCAGTGGTCCTTGCAAAGGGCTGGTATCGGTAGCTTTTCTTTAAAAATAAATTAAATTTTAATGTACACTACCACGTAATGTAAATTTTACTTATTGACCTGTAAAAGTGCCTGTAAAGGTCTACTCTAGTCTAGTTACCGCATAAACTTTTCAATTTTGAATTTCATAAACATTTTTCGAAGACCTAATTTTCAGCTCTTCCAATCAAACTTGACAGGAAAGAAGCAGGATCAATATCACGACAACGGGCTGTGCCAACCAGTAGCAAGTTAGTCACCGGTGCATATTACAACGAACCGCACCGCACCTGTCGTAAGAAAGCCTACCCTCGCTGCACCCACATGCCGACTTGCAATTTATCGTCTGAAACTCTCGTGACCCCGTCTGCCCCCTCACCCCACCCCTAGGGCGGTGACTGTCTGCGGAAGGGATGCAGGGTTGTCAGATGACTAAACGTTGCTGGCAAATAGCCCGATTTTTCTGGACAATTTAGTGACATTGCGCTAAAGGTTTCTATAAAAGAAATTAAAAAGAATCGGTAAAGTTCAGTGTAGTTTGATTCTTGATTTTCCAGAAAATAGGGACGTGAAGAATAAGTGCTTGGCTATATAATTAAAAATTATTTTGCACAAAGTGACCTGTGAATCCTGTGACCCTAAGCACTTCAACTTCTTTAGGGTAAAGAAATAAAATCTGGCACCGACAGGCCGTACTGTATTTGTTACATCACTAAACGACAACCCTAGACAGGAGCGGCTTCCGGATGGCTAATTAATTAAGTGAAACCTGATGTTTCTGTTGAAATTCTGTTTGCGATCCCCGGCGAATATGGCGTTGATTTCTGTTGTCACTTCATTGAAAGTTCTGTTAAAAAAATAAAGCTTTTAAGACCTTTTTCCAGCGAAGTACTGTAAGTACATACATACATACATACTATCACGTCTCTATCCCTAATGGGGCAGACAGAGCATTTTGGGTCTTGCGGTTCTATGCAGAGCCTAGGGCCGCAAGACCTAAAAGCCTCTTTTAGCGTCATGGTGGGCGAGAAGATGGAAAAGCAATCAATACAGTGATGGGTTGCTAGCCGCATCGCCTGTTAACATGATTTGCATTTTTGCCCATTCCCTCGATCGGCTTTTACGATCTGCGTGGGAAGAGAAGCAGCTGGTACATTCTAAGTTTTTTTTATTACTCCCAGACCAGCATGGGAAGTAAGTAGTGTTCTGTTTATTTTTATAGCCATTCAGGTTCCCTTTCTGTTTTCAGTTTCTTTAGCTACTTCTCTCCAATCCTTGTCAAAATCAGACAGGCTAACCTTTAGTCGCATAAAGTCCGCTATATCAAAATTTCCACTGTAACAAAACGTCTACAGTATTGATAAGTCCGTAGTATCATTACGACTATGTCCTCCTTGATCGATCTTTTATATGGTCTATCGGATATTCCCGTAACTATAAAAGACGGTAGTTCTACTTACTTTTCAATTGCTCGATTTATGATGATCCTTAAGTATTTTTCTTTTAATTTAAACGCTTTTCAACAGAGCTGTGCTGTCATCTAGTTGGAGGATATAGTACTTGCAATGGTTATAAGATTTATTCAAGAACTTGCTCAAAATTGTAGACATCGGCTACTAGTAGTATGCATGGACTTTTATAAACTGCGGCGAGATGCAGCATCCGCACTGCGGACTTTACAACCCTTCCGTGCAATGACCTGCCGGCAATCAATTTTAAAAGTTAAACGTCCAGATAAGTTTGTGAGCACTAAAATCAAAGTCTTCTTAATTTCCTTGACAATCTGTATTGGCAAGAATAAGTGGAATAACAATAAAATCTGATTGATAATTTGATCTTACAAGGTTAAAGCTCTCTGTGGTCAACAGATGTCCTCCTAGATTAACCTGCAGCACTTAACTATGTACTAATTCATCATCATCATCAGTTCAAAAGCTGCAGATCATTATTTCAGCCATATTAAGTCCACTGCTGGACATAGAATCCAGATCCACTGCCTTCCTTGATGCTTTCCAAAATGTTAGGATCATCTTACTATAATTATTCAAATATTGAATATTTATAATTGCAACTATAAGTCTGGGGCATGGTGAAGCTTTTTTAGTTTATTTCTATCTTTAGAATGTTTAAATAGTTAATGTAGATTACTACAAAGGACAATTTCAATCAAACCAACGACAAGAACCATCCGTTTTAAATTCGGTCCCTTCAAAAGAACCACAACTTTTTCGTTGCCGTGTTAAGTTACACGAGGCTGCGGTGTGGCGTGGATGATTATGTCAAGTCCCTTTATCAGAACCGAACTGGTTTGCCGATGATATCATCTCCAAACACAACACCAATACAAAGGAGCTCGCATTCCATTGTACTATATCTTGTTTGAGCGGTACGTGTTCGTATATAAACATTAGCATAAGCTAGTAGGACATTTCACTATGATATTGATAGTTCCGGCCAGTCAGTAAGTACTCTTTCGTGTAGAATTGAGAATCACAGTTTTAATGAAAAAAGAAGAGATCAAAGATTCCGATGATATATTTTTTAGTTTGAGCGTCTGTTTAAAAAGCCATGCCGCTGCTATCCTTTGGTACATGCAATAAGGTTAAATAATAAAATAGGGGAGAGGTGCGTTTTGATTACTTTTAGCTATTCATAGTATACAATTATCTTCACTCTTTTTAAATTCTCAATTATTCCCTTCTTCCTTTTCTTTCTTTAAATTAGCTAGCAATTACGACTGATATGGGTAATGATAGGATCGCACCTCGATCGAGCGGTAGGATGTAACGAAAAAGCAATGGTACTGGTTTCTTTAAATGAAATACTAAACGATGTCGTAGATGTTACAAGTCTTTGTAAACCAAACGTCATCTACGTGTCATAACTGCAAATAGAGAAAGTAAACAAATAATTAGCAACTATAGTTCCCTTACATACGTGTTTCAACGTACGCAAATGAGTATTACATCAGCGCAATCTGAAAATAAAAGCTCCGGACCATTCCAAAGGCATAAAACTACGCCATGCCATGGCGCACTGTCAGATTGGGATGAACTATGTTTTTAAATACATTTAAGTCTTTAAAAACAAATGACCAAGGTAAACGCGACACATTAAGAAAAAAGTGGCTAGAACTCGACTTCCTAAAAATTCTTAAAGACTCAGTGGTATCTGTTGAAATGGAGTGTAGCTTCTTCCTTGTTTTGGCACACTTCACTACTACCCTTTTGTCTTTAGCCTGCCATTTTACAAAACGTTCCTCCTGAAAACCTTCCAGCAGTGGGCATTCTAAAAAACTAATAGTGTGCAACTTTTGCACTAAAAAAGTTTAAATAACCGACTAAGTGCGAATCGGCACTACGGGTTCCGTACCATTATCTATAAAAAATCACATTTGTTGTATTGGGGGGCCCCTTAAATATTTATTTTATTTTGTTTTTAGTATTTGTTGTTATAGCGGCAACAGTAATACATAATTTGTGAAAATTTCAACTGTCTAGCTATCGCGGTTCTTGAGATACACCCTGGTGACAGACAGACGGACAGAGAGCGAAGTCTTAGTAATAGGGCGTTTTTACCCTTTGGGTACGGAACCCTAAAAATTGCCTTATGAGATATAATTGTTTTACATTGAAAAGATTTTTGGCATTAAGTTATATGTAAAATTTTATGTTTTCAAATTTCCCCATTTTGCGTAAGTGTTTTTCTATTACATCTACCTGACGTTAGTCTTGTTTGATTACATCTATCTGATCTTCCTGGGAATTAATTCTTTATTATGAATTTCTAGTTAAAACTATTCCACATTTCCAAGAGTCGAGCGCTTCATAAGCATTCGCATCAGCGTCTTCCGGATGACGTGAGCTTTGTGCATAATCACATCATTTACTATGCCGATTCGCCGATACATAATCGGTTACGTTTAGTATTATACCTACATACGATTCTTTCGAAAAATGAGAGTGGTTTTTTGCTGGTTTGCAAATGTGAGACACTTTTAAATAGATAATGATGAAAGTATACAAAAGTTAAATAAGTTTTAAATCCGTATGACGTAAAGTATGAACTGTATCATCATAATATCAGGAGCAGAAGAACAATAGCGGGAGGAAAGAAAAGCTGAGGAACTACTAGAATATTATGTTGAGTGTGGAAAAGTTGATTTAGGATATGTGATCATTTTATTGTTAAAATTCCAATCCTCAGGACTCATACGGCTATGAACTCAAATTAATTGTTATTTTTATTGCGTCTGACGGAGTATCCTGCAAGTTTTAACAGGTTCCATGACTTTGATAAGTTTTTATTCTAATGAGATATACTAAATTGTATTTACACGCTAGACCTTAAGCTCCTTGTCTGCCTGGTCGTTCGTTTGTTATTCTTAACGTCGTCTAGACGGAGTGTCGTAAATGGTAACATTTGCGCCGCGACTTTAGGATCCTTCCACATTGCCTTCTCAGCTCGACGAGAATTTAGGGATTTTTTCTACGATCCAAGCACTCTGCATTATTTTTTCCACATTACACATATAGACGTATCCACACTGACCACCGCAAAATGGAAATGCTGAACGCACGACCGCTTTAAGTAAACATTTGGTCCCTGAGTGCGTCTTCTTATCTTCGCACGTTCCCGATTGCAACCTTAGCTGAGCTTCTTCAGTGCCCTCGTGTCTTTTTTTAAAACATGCATATTATACATTTTGTACTGCTTTTTCATAAACTCTCTTTAGCTTTCTTAAATCAGACAAATTGTAAGTTACCAATTTGACAGTATAATCAGCGCCCCCGATATCGGTAGCATTGTACTACACAACGGATGTAAGGATTTTTTTTATGAATAATGCGGCTAGACTTTATAAAAAATTACTGCCAGTCTGTACAGGTCTTAAGTCTGAATGGCGCCTAGTCTCCTATCGTACGATCGATGTCGCAAATACAGCCATGTTTGGCTTTAGGCCATTCTTTTAAAGTTTTGTTCGCTGGCGGACCAATTGAATTGAAACTTTCTATTGTATTCCTAACAACAAGTTGATTTATTACAGTTAGTCAAATTAATGGTCGCAACTTTGTTTGCGTGCAAACTACTGTAATACAATCCTCACAGGCACGCGTCCTATTAAATATAGCCACAAGTTTCCATTTTTGCTCAGTGTTGGAGAATAATAATATGCATAGTGTACTTGTTTTTCTTTACGAAAATGTTGTTATTAGAAACTTCCGAACTTGACGAGATTTTTAACGTGACGATGAAAGCTGCTTTAAGATCCATGGCAATCGTTATGCCACGTATGGATTATACAACTCCATAACGATTCAAAATTAATATAAGTATTACTTACATACGATACCCCAACGGTTAGTCGGTATATAAAAATTAACTCCCACATCACTTGTATGGGATCTACATTAAAATATATTTTTTTCGAATTTTTTTTTTACCACTTTTTCAGCATGATAAATAATTAAAATACATACCAATTCCAAAATTATAGCTTTCTGGTACTTACAGTCTCTGAGTGAAACCGCGGACGGACAGACACATGGCGAAACTATAAGAATTCCTTGTTTACTACGAAACCCTAAAAAGGTATCAAGCAGTGACACACCAGCAACATTTTTAAGAACTCGTAACGACCACTGATTGCCGTCCAAAGCCGTTTACAGTTAATCAATTCTGCGCCATCTGTCAGGTTTCCGAACGGCATATGGCGTCTAAAACATGGCCTTTTAAGGCCGTGTGGCCATGCGGCGCCTGATGGATGGCCCTCCAAAGCACTGGCTGCGAGGTTGCGAAACGTTGAAAAATCACAGTACGTGACTGCAGCACAAAAGACGGATCCGAAGTTCGGTCTTGCAATGTGTGCATGAATCATCGAATTGATAGGAAAGTCGTGAAGCAACGTAAGTAAATGATCATAAAATAAATTTATGTGTATGCTCTAGCCATAGGTCGGTTTAGTGAAAAAAATCTAGGTAATCGTTTTAGGTAAAGTTAAATTATATCAATCGCTAAATCAGTAACGTAGCTATAGGCGAACAACTTGTGATTAAGAGTGAGCTGCTAAGGGTAAAGTATTACTATAGTAATCATGTAATACTTTTCCGAAGAACTTAAATCCTACGTCACACTCACAGAAGCTGCTGTTGTGGTTTAATGCTTGTTTTACTCGCACGTTGGAGAAAACTTCTCTAAATGCTAATGTCGACGCTTCGAGCACTCTTTACGATGATGTCGTAGACACAATGAAGTAAGACGAAGTAGACACAATAGATGGTATCAGCAGTCACGACGACATTGCATAAAGCAGCTAATTTGGTCGCGGTCGCACCGATCATTCTTAATAACCTGTCACAGCATTTAAGTAGAAATTAGAAAGAGTTACGGAAGTGCCACTACAGCAAATCAGCAAGCGTTTATCATCCTATAGTAGCGATCCGTCCTATTCTACGCCAATTAGTGACAGCAAATAAAGTCGGAGAATCTTGTCCTCAACTTTGGACGTGTAATACTCACATAAAATATAGTTTTTTAGATACCCACACACTACGCTTATTATAGAGCTGTAGGGATCAAAAGTTAGTATTTACTAAGCTTATCCTTCTAGCACCCCAGTTTTGTAATTTGAATAAAGCATAAATTAGCTCTTATGAAAACGGTTATAATTAACATCTTCAGAGTGCATCAGTGGACAAAGACAAGTACTGATTATGCTAAAGTACACGGAATCTTTGTTACCATAGCAAACATCCAGACGAATTTGAACTTTTTCTCGTTAATGATAAGGTTTGTAATTTAATGTAGAGAGAGTCAGGTCAAGAAGAACATGTGATGGCCAGTCTCCCGCATCGTCACATTTGCATGCTGCATTCGCAATGATGCTTGTTCGCGTGTCATTGACACACTCAGTGAAAGATTATCGCCTTGTATGTATGTCGATGTAATATAATCTTCTGTTTATGCGACTGTGCTCTTTCCAGTAATTAAATGAATTCTCCAATGATCTGTTTAAACCCAGAGTTGTTGAAAAAAAATGAGAGAATGGTGTTGTGGAAAGGCAATATCTAGTACAGACTATGCTTCTTATAGTCAACATTTTAAGTTTCGTCAAGCAGTCTACAGATGTTTTTTTTGCTTTACATTAAAACTAAATCTATTGAAACAACAGTGTTTGCTAGTTTGGGGTCACGACTATTCGCTAGAGACTGCCATCACTGCCAAGACATATTCTTAATTACTCTACTCTGCCTCGTATTGGTTCTTAAATTTCTTTCGTATATCTTGTCTATTAAGATGCAGTCTTTTTGTAGGCTGAGTTATACTATAATAACTAATCATATTGTTTAAATAATGTGAGTATAAATACATTTTTTGATGTTATCTCGCTAATCTTAATCGATCTAAAAATCACGGTTGTCACAATTTGTCATTTTCGTGTTCTTTCACAGACTGACTTTATAAACTGCGAAATAATTACGTAAAGATACGATCACGAAGTCGGGTTAAATTACAGAGCGACTGAACGACATATAAGGCAATGCCTGTTATTACATTACTGACCGACTTTTAAAACTAGTTGATAGCAGATCAGGCTCTGATGAATAAATCATAACGTGTAAGGAATGGACAAATACTCCATGTTCACACGACAGGCGTTCAAGATTTTGCACATCATATATATATACACATATCATAGAAGGAAAGATGAAGGGAAAAGATAATTGACGGAGGAATGCAATTGATGAAGAAGCCTTCGGAAAAAAAACATGATCATCTTTTATGATGATGAATGATGCATTTGTGACAAGGGTTGGTTACTTGGTTGAGATGGATCTAGACAAATTTTCTTGCCAGTTAGCAGCCGTGTTTAGAAAAAAGTTCCCAAAACTGGAGTAATATTCTTGTTAAAGAGAATCAAGAATGTTGATAAAGCAATAAAAGCGAAACAAAACAGTGAATGTAACAGAAGTAAATAGTATGATTCGTATGGTAGTGGCTTCCTCTGGTAAGTTATCCCCACGATAATACGGGAGTGATAAAATTATGCATGCAATGAAATGTAAAAGTTGTTTTATTCTTCGATAACACATAGCTATGATACCTTCAAGAATTTCTCTGTATATTGTAGCCTAGGCGCCTGAATGCATTGGTTCCGTTGATCGTTTTTCTGCTAATGTAGTTGTTGCTTGTCGCCGACGATTGATGCCACTCGCGTTGGTCTTTTTGCAGGCCGTTTATAGACGTAGACATCCTCAATGTCCCCGTGTTCGTGCGATGTACCTAGACGGTTATTTTGATCATTTCGTTCTACGATCTGAACATTGTAGCATTTCTTCATTGCGAACTTGCTCTTTATAGTTATGTCAGTTATGTTATGTGTTTGTTATAACACCTTTGACCTGTTTTTAATCGCCTTCAATTCGTCGCCATCTTTTTTTAAATGTATTTTTTATGATTATTCGAAGATGCCTGGACTGATGTAGAAAATATGTTTTGGTCTTGTCCGGTGGACCCATAGAAATTTTAACAAAATCGGTTATCTTGTCTAGATCGGGCTCGAGAGTTCGGGGGTGAAGTTGGATTTTAGATTTGAAAAATTATTTATTTCTAGTAATTATCGTGTTAAAAGTAAAACTTCGTACTTACTTGGCTGTTTCTTAACTTAGGGATGAACAAAAACTCTGTGATTAATAAGTTATTCTGATGCCAAAGATTCTATCTACTTTGTAAGTTCAAATGTAGTTGTAGATACGAATCTCACTAATCTTAAAGAATTCTCGGTTGCATCCTTAGTTGTGTTCCTTTCGGAGCCCGGGTTCTGCTAATGAAGATACCGAATACTGTCACTGTACATCTTAAGACAATAGCCCGTATTCGGAATCCATTTAGCAGAGACGCCGCTCTCGCAGAACGCTTGCGTAACTGTCTGCCCTTACATGGCTAAGTCGGCCGGCGGACCTTCGCGAAGTAGGTCGTCATAATGCCATCTGGCCGGCGCCGTCCAGAGATGTTATGTTACCATACCGGTGGATCTCGGGAGCCGGGGATAATTAATATAGAGAAACACTATACTTCTATCACATTTGGTAGGGGTGATTGTTGTTTTGTAGGGAAAAGGTCTGCTTACATGGTGATACGGCTAATGGATCTTGGCGAAGGTCTAATGCCATCTGATCTGTCAGAAGAAACATATACCAAATACTCGTCTCGACAATTTAATGTTGAGATGCACGGGTACTGTACTGATTAAATCCAACTACAATTCAACGTCTAAAATGAAAATAATTACGTACAAGGTTGTCAGTCAACATTTTACATATGCATTGGAAGCGTGAAATTTTAAGATAGCAGCTCTCTCATCAAAATTCAGAAGAAATAACTGTACTGAATCTCTGGAACCGGTAGCAATTATAACTAAAGAAACGAATCCTTTTCCAATTTTGGACGTTATTACAACTTTGTTGAGAGTTTTTGAAAAGGTTAAATGCTTGACCACAAACTTTATGTATGGTGATGTAATCGAAATCACAGAACGACGACAGCACACCAAGCTGCTCAAATTCATTGCATTTTCGCCATTGTTACCGCTTTGTAAAGGTGCCTCTAGTTGTAGTAGATTCCTTGCATGGTCGAAGATGCAAATTATTTTTTCATATTTGGATATCACTTATTATACGGATTATAAACCGTGATAGTTACTCTCGTTGCTTATGGATATTTGAATATTCTCTCAATAGGGAACGTTTAATTTCCCAAATTCTATATGTTTATACAGATTTTTTTGCTTCACCTGTTCATCATATGCTTTCATTGGAGAATTTTGTTCATGAAATCTGCAGTCCGTAATAGGTTTCATCGAAGTCTTAGCGAACGTTTTATGGGCCCAATTTTTATTATAATAGCTTTATGAATACTATGAAGAAATAATCATAACGTCGTTTCCTCGTGCATACTAGGAACATCGTGCTGATAAAATAAAATATAGTTAAATACGTTAGCAAACAATGGTAATTTGAAAACGATCGTTGGATGAGTCACGGTTTGTTGAATTAGGTGCGAGTGTCGTCGCCCGACCCGACTGTTTCTATAGGCATGTGGTGACCTTTCCAGAGTTAGCTTTTTAGCATTCCTAGAACTGAATCTTAAACAAATACTCATTGAAATAGGTAAAGTAAGCATGATTGTGTTAGTAAATTATTAACAATTTATGGATTAATTAAGCACATTGTCACGTGGATAAATTCTTAAGTCATACTCAGGATTCAAACCGTACTGGTTTGAATCTTGAGTATCCTTTGGCTACTAAAAGAAGTGAATAAAACACCATCAAGCAGGTGACCAAACCTCATTGTGCTTCCCTTATACATCTACAATAGTTATTGTCTCGGGCGATAACCGGTGACATCATTGGTATATACTGTCAGGGCTAGCTGTTGTTCTTGTAATCCAAAAGCCAGTCATTACCATCCGAAAACTAATTTCGAAAATGACAAATCCTGGCGAATACTGTTTGACTTTGACCCCTGACAAGGTTTTTTTCTAATTCTAATTAATTTGTGAATTATTTAGATAACCCAAAATGTTAGGGATGTTTTGGGAAACCCGGACATGAAATTATGGTCGAGAATTAACATATGATTTCTATGGCGCCATATTTGATTGATAATGATGAATTTGATAATTTCTCAAAATGCTGTAACCTAAAATTTTTGATAATAGCAAACCGACCCTACGGTTTACGCTACTCTTCGTGTATCTCTTTCTTCTCAATCATTGTATTTCTGACGTGTAGTTATTGCCATTTTTATCGTCGTATAATCACTGTCACTCTCTGTTCCGTATCATTTGAGTTCTCATCGTTTCGCTTTATTGTATATCTCACACGATGCCATTATATCATGTAGTGCGACTATCGAAGACAATTTGATTG
The DNA here is from genome assembly GCA_963555685.1 of Acrobasis consociella. Taxonomy (NCBI): domain Eukaryota; kingdom Metazoa; phylum Arthropoda; class Insecta; order Lepidoptera; family Pyralidae; genus Acrobasis; species Acrobasis consociella. The sequence continues at coordinate 1,715,856 of OY743115.1, forward strand.
ATTTGAGAATCGTTGGTTAGGTCACAATCACTGTTTATGAGAACTAGATTTTTGCTAACACTAGCATTCTTACTAGCTAGAGTTAGTGAAACGTGAATTTATAATAATTCCAAAAGTATCTTGTTCCTCATTACGTTTTACGTTCTCAACATTTTGAACTTACTTTACCAAAAATATTTGAACATATTGTCTTTGTATATCTATTCTTATTTGATTAATTTTACCTTTACAGGTAAGTTCCTGCCTATTTCAGTATGATTAGTATTCAAACAGTAAGTATTTACTTATTCTTTCAAGATCCTGTTTTCTGCACAAATCTAAGTAAAAATTTGAAGGGCCTCAGTCGGTGTTTAGTCATCAAAATAAAACAAAAATAATAGTATGCCCTGCCCTGTGAAAGCCTCGTATAAATTGTCAAGGCTTATAAAATGAAGTAAAGTTTGGAGTCAAAGAACCGTATTGTTTCTTAATCTCGGACCTTCAGATACAGTCGATTAAAGGTTCACACTGGAACTCTCACAATTCCACACATTCTCGAAATAAATTATAAAGCCATAAAACCCGTGATACCACTGGTTTATATCATCGGCATACAATTACGATAACCGGTCCGTGCCGTTGCCCGTGGCAGTCAGTTATAGGTCACGGGTTCCTCTCCTGCTGCGGTAGCCAGCAGTTTTAATGAAGGCATGTCGTACTTGTGATTGCAGTACAATTTGTAATTGCAAAACTACCTTCCACTTTTTGAAAAAGCAATGAAATTCAGTACCTTTAAATGTTTCTTAAATAAATAATTAAGTTGTTATTTTATGAAATTGACTGTTAGGCGATGATAAGTTTTTAAGTTCTTAATTTTTCTTGCTTTTACTCATGTACGTGAATGAATGAATCGTTGTCTTCTATATTGTGTTGTTCTATATGTATTGTAAAAACTTGCTTGATACCTTTCTCATCATCGAACAGAACATTTGCTTCGCTGAGCAGTATTGGGAACCACATTTATTCCAATCATATTCTCAGAAGTGCTTTTTGTTCCACCAAACCAATCGTGCGATTAATCGATATGGTATTTAACAGGCAGATGTTTTCCGGTATAACTAATTTTTTACTTAGTTTTGCCTGTTTACTAATTTCTTGACGTCATAGTTATTGCAGATTCGTTTTATTTTCAAGTCAGATTTCCGTAAAGGCTTAGATTTAAATTCAATAATAACTACCGTTTGAAAGAATACTATAACACCGATCTTACATATTTCTTCTTATAAAATCTGTTCGCTTCAATCAAAACATTTTATTCTCATACTGATCTAATTTGATTGTAACGGTGTATGGTATTAATATAATGCCCGAATTCAATGATATGTTGTCAGTGACGTCACTGACTTTAATTGCTACAACGCGATTGCGTTCCGTTACTGCATCGCGCCGTGTTCGGTCATTGTCGTCCGCTTTCGAAACGGGTCGGAGGTTGCCCGCTGCCCGCCCTCTTTGTATTTTTTCTTTTTTTTCCTCTCGTCGCCACTCTTTGTTTATGTTTTTTGCTTCGCTTTGAAGGTTTCTCGTTATATTTTATTATTGTTTCTCTAAGTTTTCGTGTAAAAGTGCTCGTTTGTTATTTGGTTCTAGGTATTTCATGCTCTTGGTGTAATATTCTATTAGTTACGGCTGCTTCGTACAATTTGATTCTAAAAGGTTAACGTTAAATCGTTTGTCTTGTTTTATATAATGTATAGTTTGTTAAGAAAACATTCTGAACAGCGGTTCCTCAAGGAGGTATTACTTCTTTGTCATCATTTTCGTAAGCACGTATGCAGTAATATGAGATGTAGTAGTATTTCTGCCGTTGCTCTTCCTCTGAAGGGTGACCAGGCATTATCTACTGACCAGTACAATCAGATTCAAATACAATCAAATCACGTTAAAAATAAATTCCAAGTTATCCTTGAATTGGCATAAATCAAAGTCTAACTAAGTATAGCTGTAATACCTGAGTGATTAGTCAGCATTTATCACATCTGACAACTGCAGCGATTGCGCGCCGTTAGTGACCGGTCATTGTCGCCGGCTCAAAGGTTGACCGCCCTTTAATGCTTTTGTGGCTCAGTGTTCAGCCTTTTTCGTTTTAGGGGCCGATTTGTGAAAGGCTTTGTCTGGTTCTGTTTTGTCTCTTTTTTTTTAAATATCTAAGTATTTAGACGGGCATACGAGCTACCTGATGGTTAGTAGTTAGCGGAGCTGCAATATGAGGGTTGCTGCCTCTCGAAGAATCTCTCTAGATAAAAGTTCCGTATGTTGACTATGTGACTTGTAAGTAATTAATGATATTCCTCATTCAGCTTCTTGATTCGTCAGACTCCATTTATTGTTAAAGCGTCTTCGTTTTTAAGGAAGAAACTAAGTATTTCGAGTTTTGTATTGACGTCCATTGACGAGTCTTGTAGAGAACAAGTTAAAATAGAGATAGAGTGTCTCTATAGTCTATACTTAAGAGGCTTTAAGGGTGAAGGATTAGCTGGATAAATTTATCTCATTTCTCCTACACCACGATAGAAATCAGAATTAAAACGTTTGAGTTAGATTCTTTACTCCTACTGATGAAAGCAATTTATTTTCCATATCTTGTGGTTTCCTTAAACCTTAATGTTTGATAGCATGACAATTTGGACAATTTGTACATTCCAACAAAATTACTAGAGTTAAAGTTATTCACCGCATGAAATTTAAGGGAGATGAAGTTTTTGACTGTGTGGTCGGTCATATTATGAGTTACTCAATACTCAAAGATTCAAATGTTTACTCACTAATTAGATATTTATAAGCGTCAGGCACTTTTACACGTCAAAAGTATAATTTACATTACATGAAGTGTATATTAAAATGTTATTTATTTTCTAAAGAAAAGCTACCGATACCTGCTCAATATACTCAATGTGGTCTTGTACTTTTAATGACCTGCTTGCAAGTCTTGGAACTACATTTAAGTTGCATTCGTTGTACTCGAACATCTCTTACAATCCAGAGAACTAAGCTGAAAGAATCTTACTTGGTGGCATATCTTGTATTATTTTCTTGATCGTTTTAATGTTATATGTTTTTATTATGCTCCAAATATTTTTGGCCACAACATGCCATATCTAATGTCACATTGCGTATCAAAACTTACCGTTTGATGGCCATTCAAACGATCAACCGTACCCACTCTTGGAATTCTAATTCGCGCAAAAGCTTCTACTAATAGCATTTTGAACTCTAACCACCTCGAAATAAGGAATTCGCAGAGCTTGGCTCTCTGGAATTGTATCAAGGTGCGTCAAGGCCGCAGCCTAATGTCCGTCTGGTTGTTTCAACGTTTTTTACCAGTTCGTGACTCGTGAGGTCCTGTGCCCCTCTCCTCCCGCCCTCTCTTCGCCTCTCCTCGGATCCCTCGTAATGTCGTCCTCGGAGGTTTGCGCGTGAGCACGAATGTTGAATGACAATATACGTCGTTTTTGTGACCGGATGTCCCATGGCGAATATTTAATTTAATGGAATATTTTTATACATATATGGACACACTAATGTTAGGGATTGCCCATTATTATGTTATTGTTCAATTTCATAATTAACATCTAAATTGGATCGTACAATTTTTTTGTTTTTATCTATTAGCTAATAAAAAAGTGTAGTATCTTTTTAATGAAAATTTGCCCTGGTCTTTCCAATATTATTGTGGCTTATCTTTGACCGGTCTCTTACCGCTTCATTACTCCATTTCACGCCTTATTAAATACAATAAAGCTTATTCTATCTATGATTGGTCTTATCATGGATTTTCTTTAATATAACTATTGCTGTGGTCCGATAAAATAACTTCCCGTAAACTTTGGTTCCTAGATCCTCCAACCGAAACAAAAGTTTCCAAGGCTGCAGGCACCAAAAATTCCTTAAACTGGAAGCTACACAAGTACCTCTACCTCATTACCAGAAGGCAATATTCAAGTTGTCTTTAAATTATACAGTCGTTTAATTAGTACACTAATTGCATGCCGGTGTAGACACTGACTGTTGTTTACGAGTCGTACTTAACCGACTCATTATGTAGGTAGATTTAGTTTTGGTTATATCGGTCTTATTCTAAAATGAAATAAATTCTATGTTTTCGACTGCAAGTTAAACTAATCTGTCATTCGAAAATTATAGCGATTTTGTGAAATCACGGAAGATGTTAAAATTACAACATTTTTTGTCCCTTCGGATACCACATACCACAAACTGAGAAGACCATCTACCAAATTTTTGGTCGGCGAAAAACTAAAAATTTAGGAATTTGAATAAATTTGGAAATTTGGTTTTTCGTCATCATCTCCAATTAAACTTAGTTTGTTATCTTTATGAAAGTTCAAAACACTTCTCAACCTGTCCTCCGTGTTCTTCTGGTAAAACCCCGAGGTCATAAGGTCACACCTCAATTGAGATCATTGCACAAACACAATTATCACAAACACAGTCATCGCTTACAAATTATCCTGTTGATGTTAATGTGTACCTAATAATATCTGAAGCATTAAAAAGTGGGTTGACGGACGTCGACACCATGACAGCAAATAATTGTATCTTGTGACGGAGAAGTACAAGAAGGGCTAACCCTAAATGAAATGGGTTAAATAGCCATAAGAGAAAAAGAAGATAATTTTTTTATACTTACTCAAGAGACATCATAGGTTATTATGCTTTTGGACTAAGACCAAAACCAGCGAATATCGAAGTAAAGAAATAATGTATTATTGTTTCTAAAATTTTTTTCCTCTCATGTTTTTCTACAATCACATTCAAATAAGCAGACTCAAAATAAAAATATAAAGGCAATTATTGAAGAAATTCACATAGAGTGAGAACTGATGGGAGGACGAAAGAGAAAAATTATCAAATTTATAAAAATTATGACAGCAAATGATCATTGATGATGATTTTCCTCATCGTTATCCTGTTGTTACACGGCATGCCATTATGGCGAATTCAATGACATTCACACATTTCGGGTCGGCTGTTGAACCCTCACTAGGTGCCCAAGTAAGGTACACAATCGCCGATCCGTCTTTGCGTAGGGCTAACTTACAACTCCTCACTAGGCACGGCTCTTCTGCGTTTGTACTAATGTTTAATAATTTTCAACCGCCACCACTTTCGTGAGGAAACCTGCACAATACTCAAGTTGCTTATTCGTATGCTTAATCGTCAAAATTTACAATGGTTAAAAAGTTCATTATTAATAACGCTTGTCGCTCGATGAAAGTCTACATCTACGTGGTTTAACTTCAGATGCCTTTTAGGCAGCTCGGAAAATCTCACAGTAAGAGAAGAGACTCACCAGCATTGAGACTCGTTTGAATATATCTAATCATCGAAATCGAATATATTTCTTCAGATGAGAAAAAGTTGATGCGTACCCAAAGGTTGGCTGGAAGGAATCGTTTTAGTGATAAGACCGCCTCTACTTACTTATGTTTTACGTTTCCTTATATGTTGTTCTTCTAGCTGTTGCAGTAAAGAACATTTCTCTTATGTTATGCTCCTCCTCGATGTAATGAAATTAAGACCAAATGCCAATAGCGTTGACTTCTGCAAAGTGAAATCTGAATCTAGTATCTTTGAAAGTAAAGACTCCAAGATTTATACATTATGGCGTTTACCTTTAAAATAAATAATTTACCTAGTAAACGCAATGCCTGGTATTGTTATCGTCTTATTGTCACAATGTTGTGTGGTGTTCAGTGATATTTGCACATATCGGGTCGGTTATTGAACCTTTTTGGGTGGTCGTTTAAATTCTTCACGTATGTATGTATAGTTTGGAGTTTTGGACGGTCATTCATTTGTGGCTTGTGGCTTCATATACATATTATTATTTAAGTATTGTATTTTAGTCGTATTTTCACCCCATCTGCTAACGTTTCACTATATTCTCTCCATCCATCGTGTCTGAAAGAAATTGCTTTTAGCGAAAAGACCGCCATTGTACCTACCATTTTCTGTGTGTACATTTTAGTTATTGTTATTTTTTGGTGTATGTACATTAAAGCATTGTTACTTACATGTACGAGAAAATCGGCCTGTCAGAAGGCAGACATGTTTTAGACAGAATTAATACTATATATTACTAAGCTTTGTTTTAGATTATTAGCACCACATGATTAGCACATATTGCTAATGAGAGAAAATGAGGCTGGTGAGGTTAGTATCAATTTTTTTTAAATTTTGTTCTTATGTAATTCATAACAGAATATTTTAATTATATCTTCATTTTCTAGAATATAATTTATTCCAAATCAGAATCAAGTGTTGTTAATTCTCCGATCAATAAAAAATGCAATCACTATTAAAAATTAATATGAGTTCACTTTATAAAAATTTTATGAATTATTTGCACCCCATCTACCATCTTTTCTTCTACGCCCAAAGATGAGCTTCTGTACTATAATCTTAAATTTTAGTGCAATAAATAAAAAATCGAGATATTTGGAAGGAGATGGGGGAGACCTTTGCCCAGCAGTGGGACAGTACAGGTTAAGAAAAAAAAAAAAAAAAAAAACTATATCAGAAACAATCGTAGCATAGAAACAGTGACGACCAATTAAATAAGAGTAGCACAGCCTTGCCAACCATTCGTGGATATGAGTCATAGTAACGGTCGTTCTGCGTGGTTTTCGCCATTTTGGACATGTGCTCTGATGTGAATCATGGACTTGATAAACCTTGGCCTTGCTGCTTTGAGTTTGGACGGTTACAATTACAAGGTTCTTATGAAATATGCATATGGAGATTTCTTTGAACATGACGAGAAGTTATGAGATCCGAAGACGCGGAAAGAGTTACTATTTTTAACCGACTTACAAAAGGGACAAGGTTATCAATTCGTCGCGATCTACTTAGGGTTCCGTGCCCAAAGGCTAATACGGGACCCTATTGCTAAGACTCCGCTGTCCGTCTGTCCGTCTGGCTGTCACCAGGCTGTATCTCATGAACCGTGATAGCTAGACAGTTGAAATTTTCACAGATTTTAGAAGGCAGGAGGGTCGTCGACATATCTGGCATAAACCTATAAGTGCCGTAATACTAATAACAGTTATTGTGACCGCGAAACTCTAAAGCATATAGAAATAGTTACATTCAGTTTCGGTGTTGATACCCATACCTGTGACACAGCCTGTGACCTACCTAATCCATCCAACCATCTTGCCTAAAATTGGAAATCCTATAGTAGCAGCAACAATATTGTGTTAGTATAAAGTAGGTAAGTACATCCTATTTGCGCAAGATTTCTTATCATCTTTGCTCAAATGAAATCGTGCGATGATTCATCCAAGCCAACCTTGGTCACTAAGTACACATCACCGGGTCCTAATAAGGTTTGACTGATGTGTAAGAACAGATTATTGAACTACGGGGCCCGTAAGCAGTGCAGTTTATGGCCTAGAACATAATCACTTCATCTCTTGGCGGCTAAGGGTTGGCAGCACGGAACAACGCTGTCTTATGCTGTTATCCTTTTCTGTCGCTCAGAACTGTGATTTTCTAAAGCGAGAAAAAGGGGCGGAATGTTTCAGCAAGATCGGTGCTGAAGCGGCAGTCATAGCGGCAACAGAACTACATCATCTGTTAAAAAATTCAACTGTCTAGCTATCACGGTTCATCAGGTACAGCCTCTTGACAGACAGACGGACACTTGAGTTTTAGTAATAGCGTCCCGTTTTAACCCTTTGGAAAGAGATACGTACAGATTCATAATATTACCTGAGGCCGTAAAACCCAAAGTCCACTTTTAGCGTGATCTTCATCATCATCGTCAGCTTTGAGGGGTGCTAGGCCATAAGCCTCCTGTCTGCGTCATCTTGTTATATCCCTTGCCATCGTTGTCCAGTTTCTTCCAGCAACCTGCCCGACATAATGGACCCATCTAGCCGGATAGTAGGAATCAATATAGGGTTGCTAGCCACATCGCCTATTGACATAATTGATATAAAAAAGGAGGGTTTACTATCTATTTTTTTTGTCAGACCAACGCGCAAGCGCACTTTTAGCCCCACATCTGAATAAATTAGCCGGGCGTGTGCGGTGTTATCGTATGCGCGAACAATTATTTTTATCACGCCGTGTTTTGTATTGTTTCGCGTACAAGTCATTGCTCCGCGTACACTTTGCGCCATGCCCGCAAAACAACTAGACTGCAGAAGTATGACTCTTGATATATAGTCACGTATAAACTTTAAAAAAAGGCAGATTAAAAGGAAAATGAGAAAGATAACCCCCCGAAATGAAAGTAAAAGTATCAACGATTAAAATAAAGGGAAAAGGGATAAAGACTTGACGGAAAGCAGAGAAAAATGGAAGTCTCTACTTATATTTAACTAACAATCATCATACCAAGCAATGAAATTGTTGCAAGCCTGCAACGTCAACGAACTAAAAGTCAAAAAGAATCAACTCGAACTTAGGTATCGAGATTAAATTCTGTCATTCTTTTTATTTTGTAACTTAGGGGCGATAGTTTGCAAAAAGATGCTAATGAAGTCTACTTATTAACTGACTGGCAGTACTGTTAGGCACTATTTATCTATTTTGCGCTACGTGTAGGTAAAATGAAGATTTAAAATTAAATAAAACTAAAACTAAGATTTTATTTCGATTCATTTTTAAATTTAACAAACTGGAATAATAACTTTTTTTAAAGCTATTTTTTTTATTTACTTGCCCAAATCCTTATTTAGCACAGCAGTAAAGAACAATTAACACCAAAGTTTATTGTTTTGGCAACCCTGGGTCGTTTCGGAGGTCGTTCGCACTGTAACTGATGCCTGCTCGTATAGTGCAATACGCTGCAATACTCGGAACACAAATGGAATAAATTAGTATTTAGTCTTATTGAGTCTTCCAGCTGGTCCGCGAGAAAAGAAAAGAAAAACTGAGTGTCGCGAAACACTCGGTTGGAACTAAAACTTTAACTTAAAACATCACCAAAAAATTCCCGCCCCTGAAAAAGTTAGTGACGGAAAAATCTTTCACTTATTTTCGGCTAGCCCCCATCCGCCAAATCCCTACCGTCGGAAGAGGAACCTCGTTCTAAAAGAAAAACTAAGAATTTACTAGTTGCCTCTCTTCCCGCGCATATTAGCCGCAAAAAAGGCTTTAGGCAAAGATAATATTATTAGTAACGTAACAGATACTCAATAAATGCCGCTTCAGCGGACTAACTAAAAGAAAAACCCTACAACAAACGTGATATTTTATAGATACGGGTCCCTTCGTGCGCGAGTCCGACTCGCACTTGGCTGGTTATTTACGTCTCGCCGGCCACCGGTGACCTCCTCGCCTAACGTGCAAAGGCTATAAGACTTCAAACATCAGGGTACCCGCTTTGGAATCCCGGGCGCGGCAATAAGCACTTAAGCGGATTTACTGCGGGTCAAATGGAATCTTAGTCTGAATTCCACACGAATACCAGCGATACCTCCTTGTTTGTGCTGGTTCTAACATTCTTTCCGAAGGCTATAACGATTTTGAATTCATGCCAAGATCAGTCAACAAGTTAGACTTTATAAATTGTGGTCTATATGAGCTTATCATCATCCATAACTTTGGTACTTACTTAGGGTAAAGTTCTATTAGTATTACGGGACATACCACGATTAATGTCATTTTTAGCTAGATATTTCGACGATCCTTATGCCATCATAGTCGCTGGCGGACTGAGGAACTGCAATGGATGTCCGGCTGTCAAGGGTAACCGTTTCGGTCTACCCTCTTTCTTCTCACGGTTAATGAGATACAGCCTGGTGACAGACAGGTAGACGGAAAGCGGAGTCTTGGTAATAAGATCCCGTTCTTACCCTTTGGGAAAGGAACCCTAAAAGTTGAAAATGTATGATTCATTAACATTACCTTCAATGGTGGTAATAATTATTCCCAATAACGCAACAACAATACAACTCTTTCTTTATTTGGAACATAATTCAGCAATTTTCTGGTAATAATGACAGGTTCCTGCGGTCACTGTGGCGGAGACATCATTGTCATCAAATTCTGCTTATTCGACGACAAATGTCGTCGAATAAATAATACAAAATGTATTTACTTTAATAGCTTACTCAGAAGTATTTGTATTCAGGTCAGTAAATACAAGTTAGTTGATGACGCGTTGCGTTTGCGTAAAATAGAACGCATCATACATGTATTGTGGTTACTTTTGAACAATATTTTAAAAAGTTGAAATGGTGTCTCTTACCGAATAAATTTTACTTCTTAGATATTTTATTTGATATTTTTGGGTTTAAAAGTAGTGATATTTGGTTGGATTAAAAATGACACTCCGCCCTTAATAGATTTGATTTGTACTATTCGTCTTCACTAAATTAAAACGGACAAAAATCGCCTGCTTATTTACTAAAACTGTACTAGTATTTTCGCACGTATTGTTTTTAAATAGTTTTTTGATTTGTGATGTTTAATATGCCCTCATAGTATATAACTTATTCATCGCAATCTAGGCGTCTTGCCTTACTCTTCATTAATTTCTATTTGAACTGTTTATCTGGTTGAGTTATTTTCAATTCAGTACTGAAACTGAGTAAAGCTCTGTGTATTGTTTTATGATTGTCGCCACATCCATTAAATTGTCATTAATGATGATCACTGCAACTGTTGCACACGTAAAAACCAAATTGGTCCTCCAATGCCTCGTAACATTATAATTGTTTCAACCGAGAAAGTTACCTCACTGATTCGCGGATGCGGCGAAAGGTTCGCATACCTGCGACATTGTGACTCAACTCTGTTGACCCAGATGGTACTGAATCATCTGGTGAAACAAGAGGATGTAATAATTAATAGAACAAAGGAGTTTTGACAAAAATAGGAATATCAGTACAACAATACAAAGAAAGTCTTGCAGAACGCGTCCTGGGAACATGGTAAAAGAAATAAAAAGTTATTATTTTATCAGAATTAGAGTCTGTAGACGATGAACTGAACGGGCAAATACAACATATGAAAATGATAGCCAAAAAAATGGTCAGTGCCGAGATCTTCTGAATTTGGATTTGAAAAACATATATGTTGAAAAAAATTACGGAAGTGTTTGCTTTAATGATTCAACAGGTGATTTTAGGTTATTTAATAATGAATCATCTAAAAGCCTGCTCATTTATGATGTGAGAGTTAAATTGTTTATAAACATTAAGTGAATGAGAAATCTTTGTTATCTTTGTAAATTTCAGTGTCAATACTCCTAAATAATATGGTCATAAACGCAACGATAATGATTAAGTCAAATCAGCATATCTTGATTTTATGCAACGCATACGTTTAATTAATATGATTTTAGGTCATTTCGATATGCAACAAATCAATGCTAAGTAAACAACAGGTCAAGTGCCACTTGACTTTGTCTAATTCCAAAGCCTGGGTGGTCCCTACTTTGTTGACGATTTATCACTTATTTTTATTGCTCCTCGAATAACTGAATGATAAATTTATTATTTAGAACGTGTTTGACGTGAGATGTTTATCAGTGAACGTTTTAAAACGATGCAGTTATCCAATTGGTCATAATGTTGTAGGAAATGTTCGCCACGTCTTGATATCTCTCTATCATCACGTCTTCCGCCCACTGCTGGGCATTTGTATTTTAATTTAATATTTTTTTAGGGTACCTACTTCACTAGGTAAGTTCTTACATATGGTAGTTATACATGGCATCCACTGATGTAGAATACTTTATTTATGAGTTATTTTTTACCACAATAATCCCATTTCCTCAGTTATATAAGAAATTACTCAAGTTTATTTCAACTTCCCATAAAAATCATTTCCTCGAATTCACGCACTTTTGCGCATGCGTCACAGCTTCAAGAGCCTGCGCGTGAGCTCTTAGATGCCTGACTCACTGAAAACCCAGAGGTTCACATCACAATCTGACGCATTGTGCTAATATGGGGGTCACTTACACTCGGTCGTACGTGTTTTGCAAGCGTGTCGCACGCTGCGGTCAGCTGGTTTGATGAGTATTTACTCAAATAGTGTATATTTAAAAAGAGGAATACACGCAGTATTTTAGATTTGACGCTTGTCACCGATCCGATACCAGTACATCATCATCATCTTTTTGTGTTCACTGCAGGAGTATGACCCACTCTGTACTACCAGAGCCATACTTAGTTAAAGCAGCCAGATGACTTTGCCTACACTCTCCTCGCTGGCCAGACGGGTTGGAAAGGTCTCATTGATGTTTATAAGCTTTGTTTAGCTTGTGTTGCCTAGGTCGCCTTCTACGACATCCATGGCGGGAGGACTTGGAAAGGCCCATTTCTACTCTGCCAGAAATCACACGGCATTCACACCAGTAGGATTCTGTTATATATAACTTTTTAAGAATTGTAGCTTTCTTCTTCGGAGTTGTGATCATCCCTGAAGTAGTAGTGCTGTCTGCTTTACGTCAACGTTCTTTGTGTATGCTTTTGCTGCACTATGTGCGTACGTATCTGCTTGCTTTCTTAATCGTCCTTTTATGACATCCACGGGAAAGCAATTGAGTAGTTTAACTCCGGAACCACAAGCATTCCCTGCATAGATAGGATTACATGTCGTTCAATAATAATTACAAAAATGTAACGGGACTGTATTATATCTACATTGAAGATATACAAAAATGATTGCATTACAACAGGTCGACCGCAGAGCAGCAACCGAAACCGCCGACCACAGCCGTGAACAGAAGGCTATGAGAACGCTTAAAATATTACACTTATTACTAAATGTAACAGATACCTGGTCAATGTCTCCTTCTGTCCATGGACTTCCCCGCGTGTTTTCTGAAAAACATTATTACAAAAAACGAATAGATAAATAGTAATCCGGTTTTAGAGGAACCAGATATGTAAAACGAGTATCAAGACCGGCATATCTACCAGTTCTTTTGTCATCAGAACACAGAAGAAATTCTTTTTCAGTGGCAATATTGTAGGTAATTGTTTCTAATCTAATAAGACGTGCAGTGCAAGGGCGTTGGGCAGACGGACCGGTTCGGCGCCCGACCGGAAAATTAGCAGTCTGCGACGCCATTCTGGGGGTAATTATGGCACTTACTTTGAAGAAGGGAAACACGCGGAAATTACTAGGACTGTATCAACGTTTTAGCTACTAGACATCTTTAATAGACTTCTGGAAGCCCCCACGAGAAACCTGCAAGCCTAAAATTCGCAAAGTGCCATCAAACCTTTAGCGTCAATCTAATAAACTTTAGCTTCATCTTTATCTTGCGAACTTAGGAATTTGGTCATTTCAGCTCTACTGGATTTATCCTAGTACAAAATTACAGATTTGAAGCCTCATCTAGAGTGTTCCTTTCTAAAATTTTCTCATATCACTAGACCATGAAATCGAATTGAATTATTTCGTTGTGCGTAGATTTTTTGATAAATATGTTTTAGTATTGAATCATCAGTTATCTGTGAATAAAGAGTCTAGTCTATAGCATGCTGTCTTTTGTGCAAATTGACCCGTTATCGTTACAGCTGACAGATGGTGTGACGTAAAATGATGAATACGGAGAACTGCACTGCCTGAGTCATTCGCGACACTAATTGGAGACAACACCTTTTAGGGAAACGGCGGCCCTTGGCCTAATTACGGACAGCGGTCGAAATGCCTTCATAGGTTGAGCACGAGGTCTGATTAATGGCATGTGGTTTTGAAATAGTTGAGGAAAACAGTTTTTATTACAGTGTACTGATGAGCAAACATTGAGGCTATAAATAGAGAAATAGTACCATTAAAATTTGGAATTTTGTAAAGTTTGACAGAAAGTTCAATTTTTATACATTAAAAAAAGTAAACCTACAGACAGATTTTGAGTACTTTTATTATTCTCATTAAATCTCTTTTTACACAGCCTTATCGGTTCTTTAAACTCGTTGGAAGTACCGTGTTAATTATAGACAATGAATCCAGAAAATGACTCACACAACATAAATTATTTGAGGTTAAAAGTCTCGGAATAATAAGCAAACGTAGGTTTCTGGATCTAAATACTCAGGTCATTAATTGCAAAACTTATGAAAAAAACAACCATTTATTCGACCCGAAATTTCGAACAACTTCCCGTCGATCCTTGACTCGATTTTAAGTCCCTCGATATTATGTTTGGAGGGCATTGCACCTGCTGGGGGGAGGGGTGGGACCAGACACCTGCCGACCTTAAGAGGGCGGCATCAACTCGATTTGAAAGTTCCATTCAATGTTTACATACTTACATTGGAAATGGGAATGTTTCATTATAGCCGCGTGTTTATTACGTTAGTGAGGCTGAGTAGGAGTGTTACATCGAACACTATCATGATCGGCAAATTCTATACACATTTTACGGGAACATTATGACTTCTTTCTTTATTTACAGAAACATCCAAGGGTCGCAAAGACCACGCTTAGCAAAAACTATCAGAAAATGTGCTCTTTTATTGTTAACTTTACACCAAATTCACCTGCTTACACTGACTCACAATTTATTGAGCATTTTAGTGGCTTGGTAGCAATGCAATGTGGCAGAGTTAATATAGTTTTTGATTGAAAAAAAAAAACAAATGCGTCATCATCTAAATTCATTACGCTTAGATCGTTATATGTAAGTAGTTTACTTATTTGCAACAGTAAATACTTTGTTTACCATATCATTTTTTGACCCTGCTCCTCCTACGTGTACTTCTTAATTGCTTCTTAATTTCTTCCAAAAAACAGCTATAATACTTTTTATTGTCAGACTTACTGGGTATCAAAGAGTCGTTACACCCACAAAAGTAGTTATTTTAAAATTATTGGCCATTGTAGTAATCGATTCGGTGGTAATTTATCTCCAGCTTATCTGCCAATCAGACTACGTCAGCGGTCCACATGTTTCTCATCATGCAGTGACGTCATCGACCGGTTTGGTCTAAGATTTAAAAGCCAGGGCCTTGAGTTTCAAGATGTGGCTTTGGAAAATAAAAATAAAGAATAACTAAATCTGTGGGCTTCTGTGCAGGTGTCTATTGGTCAATGAGTGAGTGAGAATGTTTCAAGTTTAGAATTAGATGATCTTATAGATCTGGGAAAGAAGTTACTGCAGTGCAGTTTGTTACCGCTTCTTCTGCACTATCGCTTTGGAAGCGGTAGTAAACTTAGCTGTAAGTAAACTTTTGACGTCAACAATTGTACAACAAAACAATGACGATTATTAAGAGATATTATAAATATCCTATGATAATAAAGATATATTTGAATTGAATTGAGTTCTTATCTCTGAAGCATATTGCCATTTTTAAAATCCGATGGGTTTCAAAGGAGAGACATGCTTCTTGATTTCAAGTCCAAAGTGGTTAAGATTTTTCAGAAGACCAGAATTTGATTACGGTGACTGCCTTGTTTTATTTAGAGTAGCCTTTGTACAAAGAAAGACGTGTCAATCTTCCAGAGATTAACGAGGTATTTCTGCGTGTATCGAGTGACGAAACATCTTAAATAGGTTTCAGATTTATGGCTTAGTGTTATCAAGGCGGCCTTGACTTGGACCACATGGTTTAACTCGTCTTTTAGATGTAGTTACATATCCACAATGTACCTGTATTGATACCGATTTTATCATTTATTGATAACTAAGTGATAAAACCATCTTATCATGGTCCTTATTTAAACAATCTTATAGACAGACTGGAAAGTTAAAAATATCAAATGAGAATATTTTAATTCATGCGATAACGGTTTGTCATGCCCGTGGATAAACTTTTCAACCGTCCTTATCTAGATTACCAAGAATAATCGTGGCTCATCTGATTTTACCAAAATTATTATTTTTCATATAAAAAAAATTTGAATCATAATTTCTGTGGAGTTCTGAAGGGTTTTTGTTACAGTCTTTCCTCAAATATCGAGAAATTGTCGTTTTATGTTTGCCAATTATAAAAATAAATATCAGCTTTATTATTATTCTTTTTCATGCCTCTTTCTGTATTACTTATTTTATAATGGAGAACATCTTTAAGACAAATAACCTAATGTTGTGCTAATGGTGACTTTGGATTCGTCTACGAAAATATAGTTTGCTTTTGAAATACGTAGCTCGTTGAAATTATGTAAAGTGACATCAGTTTGAAGTGTTTATTATACAACGTTATACTTATCTTTATTGGCGGCGTCTATCTAATCTCTGCCACCTTTCCATGGGCTTGCTTGTAAACAAAAGGGTCTTTAAATCGAAATTAAAAAAATGCGGGTAATATTTTTTTCCCACATAGATGAAATATACCCAACCCAATTCTTATCTCTTACACTGTCTCTTTGTCATTTTTGCTTTTATTACGATTCTATTTATTTCAAACATACATTTGTTTATCTTTCAATTTTCTTAGTCAATTCTCGGCTTAGCAGTGATCGAAACAACAATGGCTTCGGCATTTGGGGCGTCAATTATTAGACAATTAGCGTTGATAATTTCTCCATTATCGATGGGGCCGTTCACCCGACATCCTGCGGCTCGTGCCGTATCGGACTTCCGTTGATAGTCCACTCCACCAGACACCAGAATAACAGTCATCAGATACCAAAGACTTTAAACATGCTAACAGAGGTATTTTATACAGTAAAGTTCTTACCGCTGTCCTGCAATTTCTACTACATTTCTTATTTAAAGCCTATGTATATAATGTAGTCTCATTCTTCATTGCTAAACAAAGCCTTTTCCTCTAGTCTGCCAATGATCTCCGTTTGCGATGGGCTGCCAGGTATTGTCGAAAGACGCCAGATAATAAACAGTGGAACCCTGGGTGTGCCGATAGAAGTGAATACTTGGTGTCGATTACGTAAGACCAAATCATTAAACTATTGATACTAGAGGGCGAGTTCAATAGATTTGTTCCCATCTTAAAAAAATACTTTTCGAAGTTTTCATCAATGTATTCAAGTTTAATATAAACTGCATTAATATTTTTTCTGATCTTTATCCTGTTTACTCTGGTTATCTATCAATATTCATTATGTTATTCTCATTTATTAATCCGTAAATGGACAACGCTGTCGTGAGATGAAGAATATAAAGATATTTGCATAGATCTAATGGTAATCCTCCGTTAATTTGTTTATCGCATATCAATATATCGCATTTCTTGTCTTCGCGCCGGAAGTTGTCGTCTTTCCTTTCAAGATTTTGCTTTTCATCATCATCTTCATCCTCAGCCCTCTTAAACCCACTGCTGGGCATAAGCCTCCTTTTGTCTGCGCCATTCAATCCTATCCCTAGCCTTAGCTATCTAATTTTTTCCAGCAATCCGTTTGATATCATCGACCCACCTAGCTGCCAGATGCCCAACACGCCGTTTTCCATTTCTGGGGTACGTGGGGTGATAGCCTTACTCGATTTTGCTTTTACTTACTCTTAATTGGTATAAAAGAGTGTCACGTCACTAACGACCCACTATCTCCACCACGTCCATCACTTCATCAAGTAACCCCATTTCTACAACAATGAATCTCTCAATTAATGTACACAACGAATTAGTGGATGTAACCAGCATGACTATAAAATAAATCACGTCGTCGGTTTGTTTGTATTGCGGAGGCGCGTGGGCGGTCTGTTGGTGTTTCTAATTTGACGGAGATTTGCCATTGTGAGGTTGCTATGTATCTTGAAAGTGACCTGATATTAAGCGTATACATGATTTATACTCGATATGGCACTCCGTATCGTAAAAAGGTATGTAGGTTGTAGATTTTTCATAAGGTGGTATAATTCTAAATTTCGTATTCTAGTATTATTTTATCTTTTGAATCCAAGAAATCAAGTACTTCAAAATGAATTTATTCATTGGATATCCATTACAAATCGCACTAGCCGCAGCAAATAAATATGTTCAATTGGTATTCTCATCATTTGGTATGAGCATTCCATTACCACTTGCCCGATAAGTACATTACCGATTTTATCTAAACCGTCAATACCCAAATACGACTTGTCGACAGTTTACCTTAGGCCATATGTGGCGGGCTGACTCATGCGATGTTCGGAAGAAGATGCAACTCTATTGCAATGGGTTACAGTTCTTCGTTGTTGATTGATTGGTCGTGGGCGATAGCTCTCGATGTTGAATAGAGCCATATCGTTGTTTATATTTGCCTTAGTTAATTATGTTGTAATTATATCATATTCCCATTCTGATTGCTTCTGCGCAGTTTATATTGGTCACGGGATATTAGACTGTAGGTTGTTGTCCTTACCCTATCCTATCCTATCCTCGCTATTGTAAATAATAGAGAACAAGTGGGAAAGAGTATGCTCTCCTAGAGTCCAACCATCTCACAGACGTTATAGGCAAAAGCCCCGAAATAGCACAAAATCGTCAAAAGTGGGGTGAAATCATAAGGGAGAAAGGAGACAAGAAAATTGTTGCATGGTCCAAAATAAAATATTGTTCACCTGTATTCCTAAGTCAGGTGTATTTTGGATACTTTGTATGTTTATTCATCAATTTATATTTGTTTCTGTGCTATTTCATAGCACTAGTGATAGGTGTATCAATTAGACTCGACCTTGCGCGTCCTTGCCCACAGTTTGCACAGATGCGAGTCTACAAACTCGGAAATTCTTCGTAGCTGTAACAAATGAGTTTAGTATTGACTTTTACAAACAGTCATTTTAAAGGTCTTATATATCCATCATTATCATCAGGTCTTTTTGTCTCCACTGCAGAAGCACGACTATCTCTGTATTACCAGAGCCATACTTGGCCAGACCAGCCAGAGGACTTGGCCTACACTATCCTCGCTGGCTGGCCGGTAGGAGAGGTTTCATTGATATTTATAAAACGCGACTTAGGAAATACAAGCTAAACAAAGCTTGTATTTCCTAAGTCGCCTTCTACGACATCCACGGGAGGACTTGGAGCGGCCCTATTCTTCTCTGCCGAAAACCACACGGCAAATATTATTGCAAGATATTAGGGCAAAAGTTGAGGAGTCATGTGATGTGTTGTAAAAAATTATCTCGTTGACTCGCTACTTACACAAACAAATTGCTTTGTCTTTTATTGTATGGTCAATGTCCTCAAGTCATATTACATTATATGATTCATTTAGCTATAAACAAAACTATTATTTTATTGAGATTTTGAGAGCTCAGGACTGATGTCTGTTGACAACAAGAGAAAAAAAAAATTGAACAATTAAGAAAAATTCTCCTAGTCTTCATAATCGAACAATATAGGATTTGTATGTATGTATGTCCGATGATAACTTGAGATAGGTACTTCATGTGAATTGATAATTAAGTACGTAGATGGAGTTTTTAGGTCTGATCATAAGCGATATTAGTTAAAAGGATTTGAAGTTCTTAAACCTGAAAATTTCTTAAACCGTAACCGTAAGCGGAGTCGCGAGTTCACTGTTCGGTTCGGAGTGAACTACTATTATTTCGTTGATCCTTTTCCTTATTTTCACCACATCATTAATACCATGTCATAATAGCTGATATCCCCAAATAATTTTATATACATTTTCCAAACTAAGATTATCATTATCTAATATTACAGAAATCACAGAACCTATAAATGATTCCTCATTCGTAAGTTAGTGCTAACAGTGAAGAACCATGCCGTTTGTCATCGTCTATTAAAAGTCGGCCTTCGCGTTGTTTATACGGTTTTTTGTCCGCAAAGATGCTCGCCTCTCCAATTGTTATTGTACAGAGTTTTTGTCACCATCATTATTTTATTACAGCTAAATGTTTAGTCCTACGTCATGCTCGGTTTATGGCGCCTGTATGCAAATGAATTTGCAATTACATTCTGGCTATTGTGTGGCTATTGGGCGTTGTTTTGTTACCATCGGCCAAGCTTTTGAGCCTTTAGCCTATTTTCATCTCATCATGCATGCCTCTGTCAACAGTTTTTAATTTTTCCTTTTTTGTGTTAAGTATTTGCAATTAGATCTCATTTATTTGTCGACTGACCTGATCTACCTTAATAAGTATGAATTGCATTTGGTATAAGTCCAGCTGTAGACACCCTGTGGCTGTAATTATGATGATTATTATGATTTGGTATAAATCATACAGTTTACAACGAGAATATAAGAGAATAACATAACGTTAAACCTAGTCGAACATTAAATACATAATACGAATGATATTATTTAAATAACGCAACCTAACGATAGTATTTCATATTTAGTTACCCATAAACGTGATATTTTCAATCCAAAAATATTGGCGACCTCTGCAGGTGAAGGAACTCAATAATTTACAGCTTTACAGCCGCAAAAGGAAAAGCAATCTGGCCCGAACCGCATCGGAGCAGTTACCGACGGTCACACACGAAAAATAACGTGACCAAAAACCGAACGTTTCCACATAAGTCCATAAAATATTAAATACCTTGTAGACTGAAATGCCGATGTGGTGTGTCAGTGTTATACGTAATTTTCGTCGAGCAATATGTTTTGAAGCTTTCTATGAGTCGTGTGTATGCAGTTATGTTTAATAACTCTGATACAGTGATCTAATCGATGGATTAGGTCATGCATGTCAATCAAAGCATATTGCTTGGTGTAGGTCTTTTATCATTGGTTGCATATTATTATTATCGTTGGAGCCAAAAAGTCTGTGCTTTAGGACTTTTTTGCATCCTCAGCTATACTGCTGCCCCGGTTTTCGACTCAGCTTTGCAGCAGGAAAGCTGAGGATGTAAATAGTATAGGAACTCCCTAAGGAGAGATTCAGGAGAATTCAGTCAAAGTCGAAAAAAAACCAATAAATATGATACTTATAGAGATTCGTAAGCAGTTTTTAGGCAGGTTATGTTTTAATTCAATTAATGTTTGTCGTTATTAAATGGCTCTTTTATTACTTTATTATCTGAAAGAAATGATATGACATTTGAGCAGAAATTATCCTTACAACGTCAAATGAATGAATATATTATATTTTCTTTAGTTTAGGTTAGGATAAAGTTTTTAAAGCATGACTCTTCTATCAGTTATTCCGAGTTTCCATCTTCTCCTTATTATCAATTTTTTTTCGCTTTACAATACCGATATGAACACCATTGTTACGAGAACTGCGATGTGAAATACCTCAGCCATGAGTCAGGGTTACGGTGCAACGCTGACGTTGCCTTTCTTGACCACAAGCATATTTGTAACGTGAATGTGTGACTTTGGACCGAATCGGTGATGCTTCAGAACTCCGTTCTTTAGATTCTGGCACATGTTTAGTATTATCAGGAGTAAACCTCATGATATCAAGACTATTGTTAATTCGTTGTCTTTGTATTTAGTAATTCCTTACTTTATCTTCTTAACTTCTAAATGCTGAAGTGCAGTTTGTTACCGCTTCTTCTGCACTAGAGCTTAGGGAGCAGCAGTAAACTTTAAGTAACCATTTGACGTCTATCATAATAAAGATATATTTGAATTGAATTTGCAAAAACCTTAAATATGGATTTCTTAGATTGTTCCCAAATTTTCTCTTAGTGTCATACAGATTGACAAGCTGTAGTAGCAACGAATTCCCAATGGTTACTTACATGGTGAACTTTTTTTCTGCATTATCTTCCTTAATATGAAGCTAAAATATAAGTTGTTGTATTTGATCATCTACATATTTTGACGTGACATCTTTGCTACAATGGAAACACTCGTATGCAAAAGTCCCTTTGTTGGCTGGATGCTTCAATAGCCCTTACGGAATCAACACTGTCTGCATTAGTATACTATTGATTTCCAAAAATGGCGTAGCGATTTCTTCTCAGTGGACAAATAGACCAAAATTACGCGTATTATCCTTTCAACAGATGTTGGCACCGCCTTCTTAGGCGACACCTGAATAAGAGACCAAACTAGGCTTCAAGTGAATGTTTGAGCAACACTGAATAAAACGGATAAGGCTTTGTGTACACATTTTGTAACTATAAAAGTTACGGTTTTCCAAAAGATCATGCTAGTTTTGGTAACTCTTAACTTGTTTTGAGATATGGAACGTCCTAATCGTCTAGTAATCATTTTTACCTTGTCTAGCATCCGTATGACGGAAAATGAAGATAAGAGCCACTAAAATGTGTCTCCATGCGATTGTGTGGTTGGTTGGCCAAATGGTTAAGCCAGCAGGGCCAAAGATTAATCTCTCAATTTTGAAATATTAAGGTAATGTGTACTTGGTCTAAGCTAAAGCTCGCTTTCGAGGCATTAGCCAACTAATGTAGTGCCATATACAGGCACGGATTGATACGACCAAATATGGTTGGACCCTCGTGGAAACCATGCCGCTTGACTTTTTGTGCCTTTCACGCGTGGCCCGCTTATTGCGACATTGTCGTAAGTACTCGTATCATATAGAAGTTAGGACATGTATTTATGGAAATGTACGACGATTGGTCTATTGATATCCTCTTCGGCTCTATAGGAAATAAACTGATATTTTGATGCTTATATCAAATATCATTTTGAGGAGCATTACCTTGATGTTTGCTGAAATATCCTACTTGGTTATTAAAAACCAGTATATAGTATAAGTTATAGTTATAGATGATACAGTGGTCTTGTTTAAAATTGACGAATTTTGATACATGTCAAGTAAATTGTGGTATTGGTTATTTGCTTAATCTAAAGAGATACTTTGATGTTGGTGGCACTTTACTACGATTCAGTCTTAAACGATCCAGGTCAAGTAGAGAACCTAGGCCGCCCATAAAATCTATGCGCAAACAACTAATTAATACTGAATTATTGCAACTGATTGACCCGCTCGTAAAATGCTGACCTAAACTATGGACCTTGCAAGAATTCCGATAATTTCGTAACCTTACACAAATACTAGTAGAATGACATGGTTTTCCACGCATGGCTAAAATATTTGAAATTCTCCTCGCTTGTAAGTCCACCTATAAGGCAATATATGTCAACTTTATCCACTTCTTATTTCTCAAGATATTCTATCTAAAGAAAGATCAATGGCTAGACGAATGACACATGTCCTGGAGTGGGTGAAGGAAGTAATTATAGATAAAATTTAGGAGATGTAGTCGCAATTTGTAACTAGAGATAAAATAAAGGCGTTAAGATTTTATAGATTGTGCAACAATGTAGACATAAAGAAAAGAGCAAGTAACTTAATAAACTACAAATGTAGGCTAGACGCAGACGACAGACTAATCCGTGCAGCACTTTTTAATTAAATGACGAAAATCAGAATATTAAATTACCTATCAAAATAGCTATGACAACAAGGCTGGATCCATGGAAAAGGCCTGCCATAAAACACCTTAGAAATAAATTCCATTATCGATACGGATAACGAACTGTTTACTTGGCTGTATTCTAATAGATTGTAGGTGGGTGATCTAATGCCGGCGACTTCAAAGCTGATAAGTTATCGGAGATATAGAGGGCAACTTGTTAATCAATTTGCGATTCGACCCCGATGTCACAGTGTTGATAATTTGCATCTGTGTGCATACGGATTCTCTGTAACTTGTCGTGTGTTTCGAATTATACTACTTTCATCCCCGTTTCAATTGTATCGTAATCTTGTATTCCGCCGGTATATCACTGCACCTTTAAATCTAAATTTGGCTTTGCGAGTCACATGATCGCATCTACGAACTTAAGACCAAGGTTCGCCGTTGACGGACACGTCAAGGAGGACATCGTCATCAGTCTTGTATTCATCTTCGTTTACATCTCGTTTCCAGTTACTTGCTTCGGTGCTTTCGAGCCTAAGTTGCGCGATCTGACTGTTTTTTCTCAAAAGATGATGAAGCTCATGCATTATCAATGCGTCAGTTTATACATAAGGAAGCCGAAGGCTGAAGTGGAGAAAATTGTATCTTAGTGGTTTGAATAAAATTCTTCGTTCTTTATGCGTGAAGTTGTCTCTTGACTAATCATATGTCTCGAACTTATAAAATACATGGAATAATATTTTGAAATTTCTCTTTGATGTATTTTACTTTTTGATACGTGAAGAGTCTGTAAATTTTCAACCCTCATGTAATGCCGTGTGATTTCCAGTCGAGGAGAATAGGACTACTTCAAGTCTTCCCGTGGATGTCGTAGAAGGCGACTTAAGAAATACAAGCTAAACAAATATCATAAACATCAAGAGATCTCTCCAATCCGTCTAGCCAGCGTGGAGAGTGTAAGCCAAACCCTCTGGCTGCTCTAACCAAATATGGCTCTAGTATTAGTCGTGGTCCTGCAGTGGAGACTAAAAAGACCTGATGATGATGATAATGTTGTAATCCCTTGTTATGATCTTTTGGGAACATCTTTGTCAATCGTAGCTTTTGCGACGTTACATAACAAACTCCTAAACAAATATTTTTTAGTTGGTTTTAACAAGAAAAAGTGTTATCGACCTACGCTTGAGGGTTTCAATTCGGGCTGGAGTGATATAGGTTTTGTTTGATAGTTTTGGCCTGAAGCCAAACATCAGAAGTATTCAAACAAAGCAATACACAAACGTTATTAGATGAATAACTTTATTATAACGTTGCAGAGAGAATGGATGTTTATAGCAAATAGTCTGGTCATTGAAGTCGAACTAAGTGAGCTCATGTATCAAACAAGCTAAGATGGTCTTGGAGAGGAAACGGTTAAAAAGAGGAACGATTTCCGGATCCGGTCACTTAGCACTTAGCAAGTGCAGCTGAATCATTCAGCAGAATCACGATCGAGGATGCTTATGATCGCATTATTATTCAGATTTATTTATAGTTATGCGCTCTACTTATTATAATGTCAAATTTGTAGCTTAGGTATATTTTTTGGTCTTACATTACGACGGTCATTATAAATTTACATGCTGTGCCGACCCTAAATAAACAGAGGGATAAGGATAATGCAGAAGAAGTTACGATTATTGGAAGACCATAGCAAAATTTAAGGAATCTCCAGGGGAACTTTTTAATGATCGAGTTTGTCCGAAAACACATTGCACAAGAAAATTTAGTTTAAGTACATTATTTTACTAAATCAAATCACATTCCTTTTCTCATCTAGTTTGTCATGCTTAGTAGGAATGGAGTTTTCGAAACATCCTTGTTAGTTGGCCATTGGTTGTTTTAAACCAAAAAGCAGCTCAAACAGTAATAAATAATTTTCTTTAACATAATTGTTTGTAAAAAACGGGAAGGATGGGACTAAATTTGTGATTGATGATTGATCTATCTATTTACTTACGCACCTTTTAATATTTACGGCTGAACTGTCCCACGGTACCAATCATATTTACAAGCTCGTTGACGAGCCGCTTGACATCGTAACACCACATAGTGGTTCATTATTACTACAACTAACGATATCTTTTACTACCAAAAGCTTGGAGCCGACATAAATGGAGATGACATTGATATCTGTTGTATGTTCTGTAAATGCAAAGAACGTTCTGTTCTGATTTGTGAAATGTAGGTGTTTCAGCATACTTTGTCTACTAAAAGTCTTGTAGGTACATAATGTATCGCCTTCAAAAAATATATACTTGTGCAGTAGCTTTGGGTAGATATTGATTTTTCTCTTCATTTTGAATTTTTGATCTTCGAATATTGTTTATTCCGTTTCATGCAATTATTTCGAAATTCGTACATTAATTCAGCTGTTCAGCTCGTATGCCATTTCTAGTTAATGATTTCAATGTCCGTCCAAATCAACAGTCATTGATGTGACGAAATTCTAATCTGACTGCCACTTCAGTAGAAGTTTAATTTTCAACTTTATGCCTTCGGGATACGGCTTGCTCACAATTTGTTGATTCAATAATGTCACGGTTTGTATAGTTTATGGGTTGTTTGTTTATCGTCTGGTGCTTGGGAAGTCTATTGACTGTCTGGACTCGGGTTCATTCATTGAAATCGATAGTGTTTACTTGGAGAGGTCTAACCTGGAGAGGTCATTGAAGCAGGCTGTGCAGCATCTTCTGACCGAGTTAAATTGCACAAGCTGCTTTGTTTACTGTCATTATCTATGTTTGATAGTCCTGTTCAAAAATCTGCTCTATTCTATCAATTTTTGTAGTTTTCCCCCTTTATCCTCATATTATACTGTTGTTAAATGTGGCCTGGTCTTATGACTCTGAAAAACTTTATAAAGACGAGATTATGATAATTTAAACTTTTCCCTTTTTAAATTAGGAACAATGTTCCTAATTTGGGGAGGTTTCACTTGCCATCTAGTCCGTGATAAGGCTTTGTCTCTAACTACTGACTGATTTCTATTTCTACTCCACAGACATACTCTGGGCTCTTCTGCGTGGTGGTGAACCCGTACAAGAAGCTGCCCATCTACACAGAGAAGATCATGGAGAGGTACAAGGGCATAAAGAGGCATGAGGTACCCCCACACGTGTTCGCCATCACAGACACAGCCTACCGCTCTATGTTACAAGGTAAGATTCTAGATTTTATATACTCTTGTGGTGATAATTGCATATACCAAGTCCTTAGTCCTACTCACCATATCGATATTGTTATCCCTTGACGTTCCGTCCCGTCCTATCCATCTATCCATGGTCTAATCGTATAGATTTGTCGCCAGAAGCTCCCTTAAACAATCAAAGGACCTACACCAACCTTTGATTGTATACTTAGGGTTATGGTTAGGAATAAAGAATAAAAATATATAAAAAATAAAGTTTGGGTTTGAAGGACTAGTATCAATTCGTTGCGAACTTTTATGGTTTCTTTTTAGGGTTCCGTAGCCAAATGGCAAAAACGGAACCCTTATAGATTCGTCATGTCTGTCTGTCTGTCTGTCCGTCCGTATGTCACAGCCACTTTTTTCCGAAACTATAAGCCTTATACTGTTGAAACTTGGCAAGTAGATGTATTGTGTGAACCGCATTAAGGTTTTGACACAAAAATAGAAAAAAAACAGTAAATTTTGGGGTTCCCCATACTTAGAACTAAAACTCAAAAATTTATTTTTCATCAAACCCATACGTGTGGGGTATCTATGGATAGGTCTTCAAAAATGATATAGAGGTTTCTAATAATATTTTTTTCTAAACCGAATACTTTGCGCGAGAGACACTTCCAAAGTGGAAAAAAGTGTGTCCCCCCCCCCGTAACTTCTAAAATAAGAGAATGATAAAACTAAAAAAAATATATGATGTTCATTACCATGAAAACTACCAGCGAAAATTGGTTTGAACGAGATCTAGTAAGTAGTTTTTTTTTATTCGTCATAAATCATAAACGGCAATTTTCCTTTCATTCAATCAACTAAAATATGTATAAAAATTTAAAAAAACATACTACAAGACTTTTACATTATGTTATTTGCTACTACGGAACCCTTCATGGGCGAGTCCGACTCGCACTTGGCCGCTTATTTAAATTATGTTCACCGATCATTCGAAGACGCCTCAAACGATTTGAAAAATTATTTCTTTGTTTAAAAGGGCACACTTGTGTGGTGGTCCCATAGAATCCCATTTCCTCTTAGCAGTTTTAGCGAAGTCTACACCAAAAGTCATACTATGACCAATCAAAATAGACGCGACGGCGGTACCTACTAATCGAGGTGGATACGGGCCGTGGATATCTATTAAATTAATTGAACAAGACTTAGAACCACAGATAATTTTATCTTATACTTAATGTTCTATAAGTTGCCGGAAATTCATCTGAAATTATTTTTGACCCCTGCCGTTCGGTTTCCGGCGGAGTAGAATAGGGCCACTCCAAGTCCTCCCGTGGATGTCGTAGAAGGCGACTTAGGAAATACAAGCTAAACAAAGCTTGTAAACATCAATAAGACCTCTCCAACCCGTCTGGCCAGCGAGGAGAGTGTAGGCCAAAGTCCTCTGGCTAAGGTTGGCTCTGGTAGTACAGAGAGGGTCGTGCTCCTGCAGTGGAGACGAAAAGACCTGATGATGATAATTTTTACCCGATTAATTTTCAATGAGGGCCTAACTCGCTAGCTTTGCTCTTTATTGTTAAGGAATGCAAACATAGAGTTTCAGACAAATTGATCACTTATCGCTATTCCTGTGTAGCATTTGTTTTATGGACGTGTTCATACCATGCTGGCATTGTAATCCCGCACTGGAGCGATCAGCACATTGTTTCAAGTGCACACTGCAATCTATTGATTTCCAATGCAATTCGTGCTTGCCGAGCGAAGGTCGTGCGATATCAATACAAATTATTCATGTCTCTTCACTGAGCTCGTTTGTTCTGCTAGTTCTGGCACAGATATATTTATAGTTACTTCGTCAGTAAACCATAGCTAAAGCTGATTTGTTCTGAAATAAGGGCTTTCTTCCATGCTGGTCTGGAAGAAAATAAAAACCTAGCTGCTTCTCTTCCCGCGCAAATCGTAGGGGCCGATCGATGTTAGCAGAATGATAGACAAGTCGGCTGAATAAAGGCAGATGTCATAAAAAAAAATATACATAGTAAAGTTACCTCGTTAAATCTCCTTGGTTGGGTAGCGGATCCCGGGCTCTGAAGCATTACCGCTGAGGATGTAACCGGGAAAACACCCGCGAATGATGATGATAATGAATAATACATAGTACATATTAATAATTTACAAACTTAAAGACGGCTCTCTGTCTAAACTTCAAAAGTCCTTAGATACTACCAAGGTCCGTGCCAAGGTGGTGTCTTGTAACCCTACTCCGCTATCGCCTCGCGCCTATTAGAGCACAATTAGACAAATGTCTAGAAACCAGTTCGTTATCTAAGAGACGGGTACGGCGTACCACTTCGTTAGGCGTGTCTCTGTTGTTTATTTGGCTTTAGCTGTCAGGATAAGGCCCTTACGTTCAATAATTGTTAAGGGGAGCGGCTCTGTTTAAAAAACCTTGGAGTAAGTCTGTTTATACTTTATACAGGTATCATCGCCAAATACGAAAAAACCCTTCCTCCTGCAGTGAGGACTAAAAGACCTGATGATGATGATGACGATCTCTGACACTTCTCATCGCCTTTAGGTTGTATCCATAGCTGTGCTGTTTCGCAACCCGGTTTGGGTTTCCCGCCTTTTTCTTCAAGGATTATATGCGGTGTTGTTTTCCAAGGATGACAAAGCCCGCGCGAAGTCGAGAAGAAACAATCGAAATCAATAAAATCGATCAGCAGACGGCTAGTTTTAATATGAAACGGAATGGTTCAAAGTACTAATATTTCATTTCCATGTAACTTCACGGATTGTAGAAGCAATCTACGTCTAATGACACGGTACACCCACGCATGTAACGTGAACGCGACGAGGTGGGGAATAGTAAACAAAGCGACGACGACGGTGCGAATGAGCTTGGAAAGACATGGAGTTTAATGTTTGCTCCAGAAACTTTTTTTTAACGAATTGTGATAAATTTCAATTATTATTTGTATTATTCATATCAATAAATTACATAATCCGAAACCTAAAACAAATTTTTTTTTATCTGCCCAAAAGTAAGTAAGTTATAATAAGTTTTTTAAATGTGATGGAAGGGGAAACAATCAAGTAACAGAAAAAGGATGCACGTACAGCACTCTTGACGTCACGCTATTATGTCTCGCGCGTACGAAAGAGATAGTCTGACAATGCCTTTAACATACAAAAATTAAAACATAAAATCAAATTTTAATGATGACATTACAAACAGTGTATTCTCAGTCCTATGTGGACAACCTTAACTTTAAATGTGAGTTCTTTCTCACGTTCTTGGAGAAAATGCAGTGCAGTTTGTTACTTCTTCTGCACTAGCTCTTACGGAGCGGCAGTAAATATGGCTGTAAGTAACCATTTGACGTGCAACAAAACAATGTGACGATTATTAAGGGATATTATAAATATCCTATGATAATAAAGAAATGTTTATATATGTCAAGCAGTAGACGTAATGCGTCTGATATGATGATGATGAATAAAGATATATTTGAATTGAGTCTCCAGTATCGTATTTTATTGACAAGTCGCTTTGGTTGTCAGCTCTTGCAGAAGCACTAATTGCAACCGGTGTGCAATGCTCATTTGTTCGACAGGATGTGTTTGTTGATGGAGGGGCGTTCGGGGGAGGGAAAATAAAGGGCTTGCTACACTGACAAGTGTAGCAAGCCCCTTATTATTTATATAGACAACATAATTACTCCTTTTGTACTGGTTCGAAGAAAGTAAGGTATTTAGACGATACGGTTGCAAACTTTTTACTGAAATACAGAAAGCCTAGTTGTAGTTTTTTTTTTACATTGCACTGCAACTATGTAATGATTTTAAACTCTGTTCAAGTCAATTCAATCTGTTTAAACCGTCCTCCAAAAAAAGGAGTCGATTGAAATAGATTTGACAAATTATGCCAAATATACAGGCAACGCCGCACATGTCCTTTTGGAACATAATGTTGAATTCTCAAAAAGTTGGATTCTGAAACGGTTGACTCTCATGTTAACCTTTTTGATTTGATCTTTAATTTTTACCATCAATGTTTCAGATCGCGAAGACCAGTCCATCCTCTGCACAGGAGAGTCCGGCGCGGGTAAGACAGAGAACACGAAGAAGGTCATCCAGTACCTCGCGTACGTCGCCGCTTCCAAACCCAAAGGATCTGGAGCGGTAAGCATCGCCTTTATAACGCTGGTGTTGCCATTTGCGAATACTTTTTTAGTAGAAAAAAGTTTTTGGTACAAAACTTTTTCCTAAATTTTAGATAGGGTTTTTAGTTTTTTAGGATAGTGTAGAAAAATTATGAGTGCAAGTTTTTTTTTTCAGTAGGTTTGTGTGTTTGTTTTGAGGATGGTGGATATGAGGTATGATATGAGGAAACAAATGTACTTCTCGCTTTTATACAGAATGCTGGTGTTGCCTTACATAAAATATTTTTGTGTGTAGAATAATAAAGAAATTGATAAAATGAATGATGGAAAATGAGCTTCGGATTGCAGGTTTTTTCAGTAGTAACTTATATGTTTGAGTGTGTGGTGTGAAATGGATTATGCGCTGTCTGTTTGGCTATATTCGCATATTAAATACCTTAGTGTACGTAGGTAATATGTAATATCCTGCTGGCAGTAGACTACAGGATTTTTATAGTCTAGCGCATAATTATACCTATACAGCCGATATCCAAAAGACGATAAAATTTAATCGATGACAGAGAACAGACTATTCTAACCACGCGCCCCAGTGCCACCCTTATAGTACGACGAACAACGTCGTTCAAAATGGTACCATATACCTAGTAGTAGTTATTATCTGTGGTTATTAAGCTATTGCATAGCTTCTATCGCGGGCCTTAAGCGCGGGGACCGAATCCAGAAATTCCGTAACGAAAAAACCTCACGCTCGCGCGTTGCCGCTTCGTCTCCGTCGTCCGTTTGCGACGTTGCCGTCCTTCCTTGTATCGAACCACCTTAATGCAATAGCTTTACCGCGGCAGTCCCAGAGTGCCACACGTCTTTTTTATAGTATTAAGGTAATATAGTGAGCTTCAGTTCAGAAAGAAAAGAAAAACGCCCGAAGAATTTACTTTTTTTTCTAGTAAACCCTTGACTTCATTAGTTACCAAGTAAAAAAATAATAAAAAAGGTAATAAGTAAGTTCTTTATCTGCGTGACACATAAAATAGTCACGTAATCGTTCCTTTCGACCGACGATTGTGGTGACACATTGGAAATAATTGTTTTGCAAAAAAAGTGGGTTAACATTATGCAGAATTAACACCTGAGTTTGTGAAAACACACTCGTTTACACTTTTTTGGCTTCTGATTAAGACATAGATTACAATTAAACACTAATGAGGCATAAAATACGCTTTTTATTTCGTTTTCTCGAAAAACATGTGCAGTGTAATTCTGCAGAGATGAATTTGTTTAAAAATTGTTTTTTTCGGGATAATACGATTTTTTTTACAATCAGTATCGAATCAACATGAGATGGTTACTCAGAATGCCGAGGAAAATCGTTAGTATTGATCGATATTTATGATTATTGATCACGGCACTTGTTAACAGCTCTATAATCACAAGAACGGAGTAAGAAACTCTAAAAACTGAATTCATTAGAAACTACTAACATAAAGACTCTCTATGTATAAAATACGTTATTCACAGGGTGTTATCTCGTATATCCATTGAGTCACTATGATCGTTCGTATGCAAACTAAATATAGATTTTTAATCGACAACGTTTAATGAATCATGGAAAGTCGAATCTGACCGTCATGCTGTAGGGAAATTGTTATTATCTTCAGAAAAGAGTACTTAGAATGATTTAGTTAGCAAAATCACCAAAAACCTGCTTGATCGATTTAGGTGAGCTGAATCATTGATTGCAGTAGCATTGATTGAGATTTCGTTAGCGTTTATCAATCTTAAAAAAAACAACTTGGAAGCTTTGGAACATACTATACAATGTCCTTTTTAATTAAGTACAAATATTTTAAGGGGTGATTCAGTCCATCATTTCGAACAACTTTTCCCAATAAATGTATTTCGAAATACGAAAAAATAATTTTCATTTTCCATAGTAATGATATCACGTGACTACTTCGGTTTCTATGAAAACCTAAAAATTTTTTTTCGTATTTCGATATACATTTATTGGGAAAAGTTGTTCAAAATGATGGTCTGAATCACCCCTTAAAATATTTGTACTTAATAAAAAAGGACTTTGTATAAGGAGTATAATAAAATTAAAATAACAGTCTAAAAACATTAAAAAAAAACACATTTTCATACAAAAGTATGCAATTTGTACGGGAATGTCGATTTTGTTGTTTGTATTTTGATTGGTATTTTATTATCACTATACTATAGTGATCTAGTATAGCTCGTGGTTTGATTTATTTACCTTCCACGTTGTAAAAACTAAAGGAAAGTGGGATGTTCTGTTCTGAAAGTAAAATGTGACTTTTTGCGATGTAAGTAAATGTTAGATTCTCTAAGTACAAGCTTTCTTGACCGCCTTGCATCACATACTTGGCGATTAAACATACAAACTGCCCACTGGTGGCTCGTAATTACCACACCTCGTAACGTATCGTGGTAATTGCCCAGTGTTGCCTTGTTTAGCGTGAAATACGCAGCTGGCAACACTTTGCCCACCCATTAGTCGAGCTAGCCGACTTATTGGTTTATTATAGTCGTGTTTAATGCTAATTGAATCGTTTTGCCTATCAAATGAGTCAAATATAGTGACATAAAAGTCTAGTACTTTCCTCGTAACGCAATAAAACGTTTTTTTTTGTTTTACTAAGTGCACCAATAAAATGTCGTATAGACTATACATTACTTGAACACCAGGGGTGTTACGCGGGTTGGAGATCTTTAATTTTATGGCATTTTTATGAACCTTTGGAAATATCAGACCTCTTTTAAAATACCTTGTTGTCTTAATTGCTGACATGACGCATCTCAATGTCCCTTTCCAAAGGTGGCTGGTAAAGGTGCTGTATTTTTAACAGACTCCAAAAAGGAGGAAGTTGTAAATTCGTCGCAATCTTTTTTTATTTGCGATAATTCGAAGACGCCTGGACCGATTTTAATTTTTCTTGTTTGAAAGGGTACACGCTCAGGCGGTCCCATAGAAATTTTATCAAAATCGGTTATGTAGTTCTGGGATGAAGTCGGTTTTTTTGGTTTGAAAAATTATGTTGCAGCAGTGAAAGTAGGCACGAGAACAGATGGTGCATGATACTCAAGTGAAAAAAAGTAAAGAGATAATATCCGTTTACTCTACTTCATTAGGTACGTCCCAGTCCCTTGATTCCACTCTTCTCTCCTTTTCAAACTTTTGAGATTACTGAAACTTTTTGAATTAAGCAATGAGCTATGTAAACTACAGAAGGATGTTATGGAACTGTTTTGTTTTAAATATATGAGGGTTCTGTTATAATAATAGTAGATAGTTGTATTGAACGGTATGTTTGTTTATCAGCGCTGTCATGTATACTGGTTCGACTACCGCATGAGGGTAAGAAAGGTGCCTGGAGTATTTTGCTAGAACGAAATGCTAATTAAATACGATAGTTCCCGGTAAGAAGGACTGTTAGCCGGAAAGCGGACCCTGGGCTTCGCAGCATTAAAGCTGAGGATGCAACTGGGAATAAAAAGAGAGAGAGAAAAATGCTAATAATTATATGAAATGCTAATACGTAAAAAAATATTTATGGTCCATTCGGTCAATACGCTATTTTCCAACAAGTCAAATCAGATACTTTTTTCTAAACGTCAAAACTCTATGGGATTTTGTATGAAATACAGGCAGATGACGTCACAGTTTTTTGGAGTCAAATAGTGTTCTTATTATCAGTTTTTCTGAAATAATAAATTTAAAATCACGTTAAAATGGATATGTTCAAAGGCAAGTGACATTATTTTGCGACGTTTTATTTTGTTATCAGTACAAAATAATTTATTTTTGGCTTAGGAAAATACCCAATTGGTTGAAATACCGTCGGCGTGCCCACAAAGACTAAATGGCGCGTCGACGGCGTGCATACCAGTTTAACAAATGAACTATACTCGTATGTTCGCAGGTAGTACCAAGTATATAGAGTTACGGGCGGAATATTTGCTCAGTTTTGAAACAGTATTAAAAATTGTTTAATAAATTTGCCTACATGGGGCAAGCCAATCGATTTACGATAGTTAATAGATTCAGGTGTTACTTTGCGGATGTCAAAGTTACATACTATGTGATTTGAATTACTTTGTGTGATTCCGCCACCAGTTAGTTCATGCAAAATATTGCTGATTTACGCACTTTTTTTCCTTATACATTTATTTCAAATGGTTGACTAAAGTCAACTGATAATTAAATTAACTCTACATGTGTGGCAAAGGCTAGGCTATTAGTCATAGTAATTAAGCTACAAAGTAGTACGCTGCGTGTGAGAGATATGCTAGATTTTAGCGCGTATTTGGAATTGAATGTGCCATTAACCGTACGAGGACGCCATCTGGCGGGATGAGTCATCGGTATCGATCTTATATGGGCTGTCAGTACATACATGATTGAGAAATGCATTTTATTTATTTACCCTTCAGTTGAAGTAGAAAAAGACATATGGCTGATGGATTACAAATAAAAAATGTCTTTGCGAATCTGCTCGATCTCACTTCTGATATCTTAAAATAAATTAACAAAATTACGTTTTAGGTTCGAACCTTTATGTTTATGTAATGTAATGAAAAATGTATGCTAGAATGTTTTAGAGTTTATTTATTTAGGTGTGTTAGTGTGTGGTATGTTCAGTATTGTTTTTTTATAGCTTTTAGGCAATGCCAGCAGTTTTGTCATGTAATTTGACGAAATATTTTAATGATTGTGTAAGATAAGTTGATGGTGCTAGTAGATCTAGGTATCCACGTATCAGGATATTTGGTATCTCCCGGGGTGCACTGAACCCTGTACAGTTTAGCAGTTTCAGCCAGATTACTTATACATTTAAAAATATAGGATTTAGAAATTAAAATTCGTGCAACTGCAAGAGCTATATCTGCGAGTGACAGAGACGAGTAGATAAGGGTCAATATATGCTCTATTCACTCGCCAATTGGTGCTTAGTATAGTATAGACGATGCCAGAAAGAAAATAATTAAGAACGTAAACGCTTACTTGTAAATTGTAATTTAATGTTTTGTAACATTTCTATTTAAAATGTTATTTATTGTAAATGTAGGTTCCAACATCACATGTTTTTACGCGTACTCACATTAAAAAAATATTTTTTATTTATCTGTCTGGAACTGCCTTAGGTTTTGAAGGCATCGACACCTGGCATGCGATGGTGGCATGATGTACAGCACCAATTATTGCTAGACTGTTTACTGTTTGATATTTTTCGGTATTGTTTACACCTCTTACATTGGATAAAATTTAAATTGCTACGAAATATTCAGTATTTTCAACATTGTAGAAGGAATTTATGTAATTTTTGCTAGAAAATACCTTTCAATCATCCTCACTCTCAGATAGTTTTAGCAAACACCAGCCTCTCAATTGATAATTTTTATACCCTAGTTTCTATTTAACTATATCCCAACACATTTTTCAGCCTATTCAATAGGTATTTTGTAAGTTTGCTCAGTACCTAAACTTTTGTAATAAACTATTTCGGCTGTCTGTCCTCAAAATATGACTAAGTGTAGTTACTTGGTCCCGAGGTGTAAACATACCAAGTAGTCTAGCAAACCACTGATGTATATGTTTTTTTCCCCGCCCGCCGATGTCCACCGCAGGGGCCGTCGCCGCAGTTGATTATAGTAAGTGAAGCAATGGGGCAACGCTTGTATTCGGGTGGCAGGGTTGAACCATAAGGAAACGTGTAAATGTTTTTAATTGAAAGTCCGATCTGTTTAAATTTTAACTGAAATGAGACGCTACGAAAACATGGCGCTCTACTCATCTCGGTTATAAATGTTTATCGATATTAAAGTAGTTGCCAAATAATATGTTAATAACGGATATTGACCTTATGTATTTCTCTCTCGCCTACGTACTGTAGTGAAGTCTCGGTCACTCAGTTTCGCCCGATCAACAATGGCCGCTGATGTTGAATAGAGAGACAAAGACAAAAATCTAATTATATGCCATTTAGTAAAAATATAATAGGGTCAACGTTCTTTATTTACTACCCACAACTAGAGAATATTGGCTTTAACTTTCAAATAAAGTTTGATGGTGAATTATGGTTCAACCCTATTTACTGCCCACTAAGGTTTGAAATTGGGACTTGTGATTGGACTGGAATGGTGGTTCATTGGTACATTCCTATTTCAAGAATATTTTGTAATATCACATGTTTATAAATCTATTTTCGAGGTATGTACTTTTGTTAACTATTCCAGTCAAGGTCATTTTGGGCTTTTCTTCTCAAAGGTTGCTGGCATGCTTGCATGATTCGGTATGAGATGGGATGACGTTATTTTGGAAACTGTATATATCATATGTACTTATATTGTAAATGTTGTAAAATGATTAAACTTCTTTTTTCTTTGAGGACTTATTTAAAAGATTGTTCTTCAGTAGGTACCTACCTAATAAATACTACTAATTAAATTATACTAGGAATTAATTATACTTAAAAACAAACACAATTTATATGTATAGAATAGGATGTAGGCGATATGACTATTTACATTCAATTTATTTTACTAAATGTTTCAATCCCGCTATTTCAATGTAAAATTCATTTTGTTATACGAATCATTTTATGCTAAACTGTCATCCGTATATCTATTAACACTTTGAGCCTAACCCTTTTCATTATTTTCCACATGTCCGACCTTACAGTTGCACCTAGTTTGTGTTTGGCCAAAAGAGAATGCACTTTATGTACAAGAGATAACGTCGAAATTGCAGTAACATTGCACGTGCACATAGCATAGGTGCTGATAACGCAAGTGAGGGTATCAAATTACTAGAATCTCATGTGTTATTTATAGCGATGGAATGTATACTCTTTAAAGAATGGTACTCTGTTACGTTCTCGTTACGGTATGACTGTTTCATTGATTTAGGAGCTAGTGTGTTCCTCGATCAATAAACACACTCATTGACCGCTATAATAATCATGTCTTTGCCTAGGGACGTAAGACAATAACCGACCAAGTGCGAGTCGAACTCCCGCAATTAGTAATCACGTTTGTTGTATGGGGGCTCCACTTAAATATTTATTTTATTCTG
This sequence comes from Acrobasis consociella, assembly GCA_963555685.1. Taxonomy (NCBI): domain Eukaryota; kingdom Metazoa; phylum Arthropoda; class Insecta; order Lepidoptera; family Pyralidae; genus Acrobasis; species Acrobasis consociella. Next base: position 1,753,515 of record OY743115.1, read on the forward strand.
TTTTTAGTATTTGTTGTTATAGCGGCAACAAAAATACATCATCTGTAAAAATTTCAACTGTCTAGCTATCACGGTTTATAAGATACAGCCTGATGACCGACAGACAGACAGACAGACAGACGTCCAGCGGAGTCTTAGTAATAGGGTCCTATTTTTACCCTTTGGGTAAAGAGCCCAAAGAATGACACTTTCCGTATAATGGTGGGCATGGAATCAAAATACTTATAGTGATAGCCTATTTTGGCATGACTCTTGGTTTATACAATCTGCTGGTTTATACTACATCCTTTATCGATTTATTAGATTACCTACGTCATATCACTTATATTTACGCCAAGACACTCAATGATATTTTTCATATTTGATCATATCGCTTGATATCGATCGCTTAATCCATTTTATCACTGTTTATACAAATATGGCCAGGAAAAAATGAGAGTAATGCACTACCTCAAACACTGCGCTTATGAGGCGTGCAAAATGTAAAAATATCTTATAAACTATAGCCAGAAGAAAAATATTGAGAAGGAAATTAATCCTGGCATATTTGTCGTTAGGCGCTCTTATATGTGTATGTCAATTGTTAGTCCTTAACATTAGTGGCTCTATATTAATTGGTGTATAATGCGCTTGTACATACATGTTGTACGTCATATCTACTAATTTATGTTTCATTTACCTTTGTTGAGGAATATACTCCATTTTTTAAAGTACTTTCATAAATAAAGGTAAAAAATCTTGACATGTCTTTTTATGAAAATATAAACTTTTAAATTTACACATTTAATTATTTACGTAAATAAATGAAAGTATTATTAATTTTTAATGTGTAAATATATTAATTTGGAAAGTGTATATTTTAATAAAAAATACATGTCAAGATTTTATAAATTTATTCAAATACCTATCTAACCAAATAGAGTCTAGTTTATAAATAAATTATCCTAGACGCAAAAGTGATAGTTTATTTTCTGTGGAACATCACTATTTGTACCTATGGAAGAATACTGAGAAAGTAAATACTTTTTGAAGTTGCAACATTAATCACATAGGAAAAGATGTTCCCATCCATCTGTATGTGTATGATACCAAGTTCTTTTTCATTCTCCCCTCACCATGTCCTAAGACATTGTAATGTTTATTTTATTAAAGGTTAACAAAGAAGTTAGTGGACCCGCCATATTGCGGAAAAAAACGGAACTAAAAACATCACGCAGATAAAAAACATTCATTCTCACTAGTACCATTGAAATTTGTTCCATGGTACAGTCAGTGGGCCCTCTACCTATATTTTGATTTTTTTCTTTTAAACTCAAAATAATATCAACATGAAAATGTATATTCAGAAAGATTTTAATGAAGTCTTTCTAAATATACATTGTCATGAAAAAGACAAAATTTAAGTTATAGGTAAAAAAGGCTGGCCCAGGTTTCTCGTTTGCCGACTGTACCACTGCAATCGAAAAAGTTGCATTTGTACCATTACATAAATTGATTGGTTCTAATGCGACTAGAGCAAAATACGAGTCTCAGCTCCATTATCAATGTTTCCCAAGAAACGGGAAGAATATTTCTTAATAGAATGGTTCTAGATTGCTGGTAATGGTACTGGTAAAAATGGAACTAAGTAATGCTATGGTACTGGTAATTTAAGATGGAACTAAGTAATGCGTTGTCAGGTCCGCTAACTTCATTGTTGTCCTATAACATAGTCTTAGCTGTGTTGTCGAAATGTCATTGTATGCCATACTCACTCTAACGTTTCATTTCACGCTGCTACCCCGTAGCCAAACGGACCTACGTTCGAGGTAACGCTAACTGCATCCGTGACATCTAGCATCCCTTAAATACTATAATGGAAGCTCATTTATGATACATTTTAAATATACACTATCACGTCTTTATCCGTAATGGGGCAGACAGAGCATTTTGGGTCTTGAGACTCGGAAGCAGAAAAAACCCCAACCAAGACGTAAAGGCTACTTTTAACTTACTACTTTTAAGGGGGTACTGAACTTTTTGGAGTCCTGTGCTGCCCCCATTTGGACTAAATGATTTAAATGAAAATGGCGGAGTTATTGTTTAAAATTGAGTCTTGCTCAAGCCCTAAATAACTCTTCAAACTATTTTATGAACTTACAATAAGAACGTAAAACGCACATTAGTCAAAAGTGTCTTCTCACTTTAAACAGTAAACAGTAGTTCATAAAATAGTTTAAAGGGTTTTCTAGGGCTTGATCAACACAAAATTTTAAATTATATCTCCGTTTCTTTTTAAATGATTTAGGTAACTTCTTCAAGCTAATAAGGGAAAGCTATTGTAGTACTCTACCTCTTGTTATTTACATAAGTACTCATAACTGAGCTTCACATCATTTGCTTTTAAACAATAGCTTAACCAGTTTGCAAATAGAGTGAATGCATGAAGTGTCTAACACACCGTGGATATTAACGTAAGCTTTTAAACCCCCAGGGTGAATTGGAACAGCAGTTGCTGCAAGCGAATCCCATTCTGGAGGCGTTCGGTAACGCTAAGACAGTCAAAAACGACAACTCGTCCAGATTTGTAAGTATATTACCTATTAGTGTACTTATTATTAGAAAAACAATTTCTGAAGCATCATTGTTTCAGCCGCATAAGGTCCACTGCTGGACAGAGGCCTCTCCCAAAGATTTCCAAAATGACCGATCAAGAGCGACCTGCATTCAGCGCTGTCCAGCGACTTTGGTGTCCTTCGATTGCCAGTACGCGGTCATCATTCGAGATTTTTTCTGCCCCATCGGCCGTTGGTTGTTTCGTGCCGTGTCCCACCCACAGCCATTTCAAAGAGCTAATCTGTTAAGCTATGTCAGTGACTTATAACGAACTGTAGCTGGGCTATGAAAGTGACTTATAACGAACTATGGGAAAGGCCTGTGAAATGATGATGATGATATTAAAACCAGTAACAATCGTTAAAACTTATGTATATGCATTTGTTTTTAAAAATTACAAAAATTTGCCGAAATCGTGACATATCATTTCAAAATAAAAGCCAAGAGTTTTCACAAGTACAAACTTTTTTAATGTTGAGATTCAAACGCACTGCACTGATAATGTCTGCCATTTATCAACTGATTTACTAACATTTCAGGGTAAATTCATCAGAATAAACTTCGACGCGTCCGGCTTTATCGCCGGCGCGAACATCGAAACGTACCTACTGGAGAAGTCGCGAGCGATCCGGCAGGCCAAGGACGAGCGCACGTTCCACATCTTCTACCAGCTGCTGGCCGGCGCCACGCCTCAACAGAAGGCTGAGTACATCCTCGAAGACCCCAAGAGTTACCCCTTCTTGTCAAATGCGTTGCTACCGGTACCAGGTACAGATTTTTCACTTAATTATCACATTACACTTATCCAGGGTCAGAAAGTCATAGTTAAAACGTCACAAAATAATGTTACTTGTCAGTGTATTTAGTTCAATAATTATGTAATTAATTTAAATATTCTTTTATGGATTCGCAAGTTAAGCAGCCCCGGGCGTAGATAAGGAACTTGCTTGGACAAAAAAAAAACAAAGCCGTTGATCCTGACTGTTATCATTTTACAGCAGTCATAAAACTCTGTCAAAAAGATCTTATACTAGTATTGGCGACTGACACACTAATAAACATGATAAATAATTTTGACTTTACCAGGTATCGACGACCCAGCGGAGTTCCAAGCGACGATCAAGTCGATGAACATCATGGGCATGAACAACGAGGACTTCAACTCGATCTTCAGGATAGTGTCCGCGGTGCTGCTGTTCGGCTCCATGCAGTTCAAGCAGGAGCGGAACTCGGACCAGGCCACGCTGCCCGACAACACGGTCGCGCAGAAAATCGCGCATTTGTTGGGTAAGTTGGCATTCTACGGCTCACAATCTCAACAAGCACTAAGGTTTTATCGTGGTTCCGATGGACATAAACATAACATATTGTTACTTAGTTTAAACCATCATCCGCTGAAATTTGGCAGGTAAAGTGGCACTATCTCATCTGTCATTGTCAACTTGATTTGGGTAGATGATGGTTTAAACCAAGTAAAAAAAATAGTCCTCGTTTTATAGGAAGACTGATACATACCAACACAAATTGATACACAAAAAACAGAACCAACAATATCTGAGAAAATAAGTACAAGCACTACTCAAGGACTACTCGTAGAGTCCTTTTATGGGTATAGTCGATTTCCATAGTTATTTGGTCTCGTTCTTAAAATTAAGAAAAAATATGTCTTTCGATTCATGTTGAGGATCTAATTTTAGACCAGATAGCACTTTTGCCACAAATAATTTAAATTAAAAACTTTTCTGTTGCAGGACTTTCGGTAACAGAAATGACGAAAGCCTTCCTCAAACCAAGAATCAAAGTGGGTCGCGATTTTGTAACGAAAGCGCAGACGAAGGAGCAAGTGGAGTTCTCAGTTGAGGCCATTGGCAAGGCGTGCTACGAGCGGCTGTTCCGGTGGCTCGTCAACCGCATCAACCGCTCGCTGGACCGGACCAAGAGGCAGGGCGCCTCCTTCATCGGCATCCTCGACATGGCCGGCTTCGAAATCTTCGACCTCAACTCCTTCGAACAACTCTGCATCAACTACACCAACGAAAAACTCCAACAACTCTTCAATCACACCATGTTCATCTTGGAACAAGAAGAGTATCAGCGAGAAGGTATCGAATGGAAATTCATCGATTTCGGTCTAGATCTCCAACCGACGATCGATTTGATCGATAAACCCATGGGTATCATGGCGTTGCTCGACGAGGAATGCTGGTTCCCCAAAGCGACAGACAAGACTTTCGTGGAGAAGTTAGTGTCTGCCCATTCCGTCCACCCCAAATTCATGAAGACTGACTTCAGGGGGGTCGCGGACTTCGCGATCATCCACTACGCCGGCAAGGTCGATTATTCAGCGGAGAAGTGGCTGATGAAGAACATGGATCCTCTCAACGAGAACGTGGTGTCTTTACTCCAAGCGTCGCAGGATCCCTTCGTCTGCCATATCTGGAAAGACGCTGAAATCGTCGGCATGGCGCAGCAGGCGATGACTGACACACAGTTCGGCGCGAGAACCAGAAAGGGAATGTTCAGAACAGTGTCCCAATTGTACAAGGAACAGCTGACGAAGTTGATGGCGACGCTCAGGAATACCAACCCTAACTTCGTGAGATGTATAATTCCGAACCACGAGAAGAAGGCGGGTAAAATCGAAGCGCCCCTAGTGTTAGACCAGCTTAGATGCAATGGTGTGCTCGAAGGCATCAGGATATGCAGACAAGGTTTCCCCAACAGGATACCCTTCCAAGAGTTCAGACAGCGCTACGAATTGCTCACTCCGAATATCATTCCTAAAGGCTTTATGGACGGCAAGAAGGCCTGCGAGCAGATGATCGAGGCTTTGGAGCTGGATCACAATTTGTACAGGGTGGGGCAGAGTAAGATCTTCTTCAGGGCTGGAGTGCTGGCGCACCTTGAGGAGGAGCGCGACTACAAGATCACGGACCTGATCGTGAACTTCCAGGCGTTCTGCCGCGGCTTCCTGGCGCGCAGGAACTACCAGAAGCGGCTGCAGCAGCTCAACGCCATCCGGATCATCCAGAGGAACTGCGCCGCCTACCTCAAGCTGAGGAACTGGCAGTGGTGGAGGCTGTACATCAAGGTATGTTCATATTTTTAATATCTATGGTTTCATCTGGCCGTGTTACAATATACAGTGATTCAAGATTCAAAGATTCAAATGTTTAGTAATTAGTCTTGTTTAGTAGTTTTAGTAATGTTTAGTAGTTTTACACGTAAATAAGTAATATATTGTGTGTATAAAGTGAAGTATAGGGTTAATGTGTTATTATGTCCAAATAAAACCCTTAAACAAATGATTCGTGAATTACTCATACGTAATCACTTCTATTTCTAACGGGGTAGACGGAAGATGGCACAAGTTCATTTGCCAGGCAAATTATAAGAAAAACCCGACAACATCTAGTGGCATGACGAGTGGTGGAACTATACATATATTCCAACCAATGTTAAGTGGAAATAATATTCGTAACAACATCTATTATTTGCCGGGTAAATTAAAACCGTTACTTTCGAGTGGTAACCCCCAATAACTTAAATAAACGGCTTAATCGATTTTTATTAAACATACCTAAGAACCAACGCAAGGCAACTTGCTTTCACACAAACAAAACCGCATCGGAATCCATCCATCTGTTCGAGAGCTGCAATGCCACAGACAGACAGACATTAGCCTAAAACTTAGACAGGCTTTTGGGTTAAAAAGGAACCAAAATAGTAATGGGTTGCTAGGCTGTACATATATATAAATTAACTAATTACTTGGTTTATTCAGAATTTACTATAAGTAATTGATCAATTTTATACGATAGGTAATATGAAAACAAACATGCTTATGATATATAAATATACATATGAAAACAAGTATGTTTCAAATCAGCTGATGTGAATAGTTCATTGAATTTGCTACTTGCTCTAATAACAATCCAACAATAAAGGAAGGGAATGCTATTTTGAAAACATGACCTAGTTTATTATAACTATCGCCTGTTTTAAATCACAGGATTTGTAAAGGCCAAATGAAAATATGTTCACATATTGAATACTAGCTGATGCCCGCGACTTCGATCGCGTGGACTTTATGACTTCAGCATACCTATTTTTATACCTAAAAATGCTTATCAGTCTGAACAAATTTTGCTAAGTCTTCTATCTGTTTGTGTGACTATCTGTAGCACTGTAGGGCTCGAACGGAAGGACCGATTTCAATGCGGTATTTTTTTACGTGAAAGCAAGTTCCTTTGCCGCAGCGATATTTGATGAAAATCGGTTTAGCCGTTTTAATGCAATTTTAGGTTAACGCTTTAATGTCAGAGTTTTCCGTAGTAAATCATAGGTGGCGCTAAGGATATCAAGTCGTATGGATAGTTCCGCCACTCATCACTAGATGGCGTTCTTGACAGCCGAGGGATTTTTAATTTGCCTAGAAAATAAACCCTGTTAATGTATTATCACACTAATATTATAAAGGCAAAAGTTTGTGACTGAATGTGTGTGTGTGTGTATCACTTCTTCATACGGAAACGTCTGGACCAATTTTGATAAAATTTGGTACTCAGGAAGCTGACACCCTGAATTAACACATAGGCTACTTTAAGCGCGGTTAACACAGCGGGGCGCAGCTAGTCAATAACAAAAACTGCATAGTGAATGCTCAAAAATACAGTAAAATCTTATTTTTTATTTCAGGTGAAACCTCTTCTGGAAGTGACGAAACAGGAAGAGAAACTCACGCAGAAAGAAGACGAACTCCGGCAGATCAGGGACAAGTTGGACACTCAGATGAAGCAGTGCAAGGAGTACGAACAGAAGTACCAGCAGGCCAACGCTGAGAAGACACAGCTTGCTGAGCAACTGCAGGTGACAATGACCTTTTTAATAGAATCATATTTTATGGTGTAAGGAACTGCCTCCGTGGTCCACTGGTCAAGGTGTTCGCCTTGTGATCTAGAGTCGTGGGTTCGAATTACAGTGGGAAGCATACTTTGTGAAAATTTGTTTCCAGTCTGGTTAAGATAGTGCAGGCTTGAATCATCTGATTATTTATTATTTATTTTATTGAATTCGTTTACAAAAAATAATATTTGTGTTCGAATGTATGATTAAATGTTATACATAATAAAACAAAGCACACACACCAGACATAGACATAGAAATACAACTTAAAATTCACCTAACGAGTACAAACATTTTTCCAAAAGATGAGCTTTCAATTTCTTATTAAATCATTTTCTGCTACATATTGTTTTTAAATCTATAGGCAACCTGTTGAACAAGAGCACTGTTTGGTATCGGACACATTGCGTTGAGACTCTCAGTTTAGGTTTAATCCATGTCGTAAGATCTTTTCTCCGCGTTTTTTCTCTCCGGATCATTTCTTCTTCTGTTTCATAAAGATTTCTTTGTTTGTAGAAATTGTTTAGAAGAACCAAAATGTACAAACACGGCACAGTTAAAATTTTAAAGCTCTTAAAGTAAGGTATACAAGACTCTCAGGGCGGAATTCTTGCCATGGTGCGTATTGCCCTTTTCTGAGCCCAAAAGGCTCTCTGTACGTTATTCTTATAACTATAAATATATTAGAAAAGAAAGATGATTCCGGGTTTCGACTGACATGTATAAACTGTGGGTCTCGAATGATATCTAGCTTTTGCTCAAACCTTTTCAAGGATTGGTTACCCTTTGGGTTGCGGCGGTCAGACGGCAGTCGCTGCGTAAAACCAGTAACCTCGTCAAATTCAGAGCCAATGGTCCGCTACCAAACCTAGGTCAGGTTAGGTAGCGGACCCCGGGCTCTGAAGCGTTACCGCTGAGGATGCAACCGGGAATACGGGAGGATGATGATGATGATGATGAATAGGCCTTAAAAAGAAGTGAGGCCCTTTCCTAGCAGTGAGACATGGATGTCTAACAAATAAAATATAGTCTTTTATGTATCTTAATTTTTTGGGTTCCATACCCAAAGGGTAAAAACGGGACCCTGTTACTAAGACTTCGCTGTCCGTCTGTCTGTCACCAGGCTGTATCTTAAGAACCGCGATAGCTAGACAGTTAAAATTTTCACAAATTATGTATTTCTGTTGCCGCTATAATATTAAATACTAAAAACAAAACAAAATAAATATTTCAGGGGGGCTCCCATACAACAAACGCGATTTTTTATAGATAATGGTACGGAACCCTTAGTGCGTGAATCCGATTCGCACTTGGCCGGTTATTATATCTTAATCACTCGCATATTAATCATTCTGATGTAAATAATTTAGAAAATGTTTGTATCTGATGTGAATTGTTGAAAAAAGCGAATCGGAATGTTTTTTTTCAGGCGGAGTTGGAACTGTGCGCGGAAGCGGAAGAGTCCCGCGCCCGCGCCGCCGCCCGCAAGCAGGAGCTGGAGGAGCTGCTGCACGACCTGGAGGGGAGGATCGAGGAGGAGGAGGAGCGCTGCAACGCGCTGCAGCTGGAGAAGAAGCGGCTGCAGCTCAACATACAGGTGAGACATTGCTCTGTTTTCTTCGCACTAAACTGACTGATCCTAAAGATCATATACTTGCTAATGTAACAGATACTCAACGCCATAGAAGCTATTGGAAGGCAAACTGGAGTGGCCATCTCTATGTGCCTATTGCCGTGTGGTTTCCGGCAGAGTAGAATAGGACCACTCTGAGTCTTCTCGTGGATGTCGTAGAAGGTTAAGAAAATACAAGCTAAACAAAGCTTATAAACATCAGTGAGACCTCTCCAACCCGTCTGGTCAGCGAGGAGAGTGTAGGCCAAGACCTCTGTCTGCTCTGACCAAGTATGGCTCAGTAGTACAGAGAAGGTCGTGCTTCTGCAGTGGAGACAATAAAGACCAGATGATGATACTGGCAGAGATGACCAGATGCAATACTGGAGTTATTCGGGTAGGAACAGATATGGCAGCACACACGATTAGCCAAAAAGTGACGGAAGTGATGAATATGCTTTAGAAATATTGCATTTCATATAAGGCTTATTTAACTAATTATAGTACTACTTTATTTAAATAATAGTACACAATAAAAGATTCAAATGTTTCAATTATTACCTTATAGCGCCATCTACTATAACACACACATTCTCAAAACATATTTTCTGGCAACTAATTTTTTTCTAGCGTTTTTATAAATTGTGTAATTATCTTACAGGACCTAGAAGAACAGCTGGAAGAAGAAGAAGCTGCTCGCCAGAAGCTGCAGCTCGAACGCGTGCAGTGCGACTCCAAGCTCAAAAAGCTGGAGGAAGACCTGGCTCTCAGCGAGGACACCAACCAGAAGCTCGTCAAAGAGAAGAAGGTATAGTCCATATATATATATATATATAAATATAAATATAGTCCAAGCTCCAATAAGCATGACTGAAAAAATAGTTTTGGTCCAACGGTTAGATTATAAAAAAATATTGTACAAGTATTTTTTATTTGCTCCAATAAAAAAAATTTAAGTGTTCTTAAAAAAACATTGATTCAAAGACCAAAATAGTGATTAAATGTGCTTTTGATTGTCGTTTTTGTGAATAAAATAAACTGTTTATAAGGGAAATGCTATTTATTCAACAGATTCTGGAAGAGCGTGCCAACGACCTGTCACAAGCTCTGGCCGAGGAAGAAGAAAAGGCTAAACATTTAAGTAAACTGAAGGCGAAGCAGGAGTCTGCCATCGCCGAACTCGAAGAGAAACTGCTCAAGGTAACATCATCTTATTCTGGCTTTTAGCATTTCTTGTTTTGTAGTTTGGTTAATCTAGCCATTAAAGTCTGTTTTTAACTCCCGACCAAAACAGGGATGTTATAAATTTGACGCTAATATCTGTCTGTTTGGGAACTTGCTTTCACATAGAAAAACCTTTCACGTAAAAGCAACAGCAGTAATTTTTAAGTAACGTCGACTTGATTTACTATTGAGTTTATTTGAGTTTTCCATAGTATAAAAAAAGGTGTAGCGTGTGTAGCGGGAGCGAGGTGTTATGCTCGACCGCCTCAAAGGGAAGACCTTCCCACCTGGCAAGTTGTTGGGCGGGGAACCGCGGCTCCGACGATGTTACGTCGGAAGCTGTATTTATGCAACGAATCGGTGCCATAAGGCATAAGGCACTTAGGCCCAGCGCGGACAACGCAGACATCTGCAGTAACGCACACGACGCGCCGGGCTTTTTGAGCGTCGTGTGCGTTACTGCATGTGATTGTATGGGTTCTATTTTCACAGATTAATAAAAAGTGCGTCACGGATAGTCTGTCGTCTGCGTTGGGCCTTATCAATTACATGAAAACTTTGTGAATTTTTTAATTGGTTTATTATCACTATGGAATGTAATTCAGATACAAAAATGGGTCATTTAACCTAATAATACACTTGAGCCAGTAAATTGCTGGCATTTTTTCTCTCTGACTAAACTGACCTTAATTATCGAAATTACGTGCGAAGTTAAAACAAACGATGTGGTTGTAGGATCACCAACTGCGGCAAGAGGCGGACCGCGCGAAGAGAAAGCTGGAGACAGAGCTACAGGACGTCAAAGAGCAGTTGGTCGAGAGGAAGGCGCAATTGGAGGAGCTGCAGATCGTGTTGAGTGAGTTTTTTTGTTTATTTACCAATTTATGTACACGGAAAATAGTTGTGCAAAGGTATTTGTCTAAATGTCTTCCAGTAGGCCTGTTAGAGGTGCTGTTTATGTAAGAGAGGCATACAGGCGTGTTCATACATAAAGTCTGTTCGCCGAGAGTGACGATAAATATTATAATTCGTCTCAGACTAGCAACTGCCGCTTACTACGCTATTTTCCAACAAGTCAAATCAATACTTTTTTCTATACGTCAAAACAAACAGTTTCTATGAGATTTTGTATGAAATACAGGCAGATGACGTCATAGATTTTTGGAGTTAAATAGCGCTCTTATTATAAGTTTTTCTGCAATAATAAATTTAAAATCACGTTAAAATAGATATGTCCTTAGACAAGTGATATTATTTTGCGACGTTTTATTTTATTATCAGTACAAAATAATTTATTTTTGACTTAGGAAAATACCCAATTATAGTCAATAGTATGGCGATCGTTGCTTGTTTGCCGCTTTCGCCGTTTGCGTGGTGTAACGCAGTAGATGTCAACCGCGGCTCGAACGGGCGAGCCGACCGTGCCCATTTTGTCCTGGAATGCACTTTGAATGAGATTTTTGGATTTTTTGGAAATTTCGACATTCCCATACAAATTGCCTGGGCGGCTGCATACATTTGTATGAAAAAGCTGATTTTTTTTGTGTATAAATGTTTTTTTAAATTTAATTACTATAGTGGTCTCGTACAGCCCGTGGTTCGATTAACGGGTATATCCCTTCCACATATATCTCAAACTAATACTTACCATTTCGTTCCGCAGCAAAGCGCGAAGAAGAGCTGGCCCTGGCGCAGAGCCGTTTAGACGAGGAGGGCGCGCTGCGCGCGGCGGCGCAGAAGGCGGCGCGGGAGGCCGAGTCCGCGCTGGCGGACGCGCACGAGGACCTGGAGGCCGAGCGGGTGGCACGCACCAAGGCGGAGAAGCTTAAGAGGGACCTCAACGAGGAGTTGGAAGCACTCAAGAGCGAGCTGCTGGACTCTTTGGATACCACGGCCGGTAAGTTTAGAACACCTGCTCGCGATAGGACCGAGGCCAAGAAGCTCAAGAGGGACTTGAATGAAGAGCGAACTGCTTGACTCTCTAGACACCACGGCCGGTTTTTTTTTTGTGAGCACTTGCACTTGATCGGCTGGCTAAGACTAGGACCAAGGCCAAGAAGCTCAAGAAGGACCTCAACAAGGAGTTAGAAGCACTCAAGATTAAATTGCTTGACTCTCTAGAGACCACGGCCGGTAAGTTTGTTTGTGAGTACTTGCAGCCGAGCGGGTGGCCCGCACCAAGGCCGAGAAGCTCAAGAGGGACTTGAATGAGGAGTTAGAAGCATTGAAGAGCGAGCTGCTCGACTCTCTGGACACCACGGCCGGTAAGTTTTCAGTTTGACATTATGACGCAGTATTCGTTTTCACAAATGGTTCTGTCAATATTATTTAACTATCATCATTGAAAACTACATTTTTCATTCAAGTTCACATTTTGACTGGAAAAAACCAGTTAAAATCCTACTATATATTTTTTATATAAATTATCGACGAAATCTGATACGTCGTTTCAAAATTAAAAAAAAACTGTAGTACGTTTATTTAGAAAAATCTGGGATAAGGTCGTTGTTAAGGTGGTACTTAAATATTTCAGCGTCCAATGCCATTCAAAACAAATTACTTGAAAGGAAATCGAGATATAATTCGAACTATTTTATGAACTATTGTTTTTAGTTTAAAGTAAGAACGTAAAGCTTCGCACATTTACGAAAAACTACCACTTTAGGCAAATGTGCAAAGAAAATCTTTCCTTTCATTCGGGCTGTTAACTATTTAATATTATTTATCATTTATTGCAACAGCCCAACAAGAGCTCCGATCCAAGCGCGAGCAAGAAGTGGCCGTACTCAAGCGCAGCCTCGAAGAAGAGGCGGCGGCCCACGAAGCCAGCCTCACCGACCAGCGACACAAGCACTCTCAGGAGCTGCAGGCGCTCAACGAGCAACACGAGCAACTCAAGAAGACAAAGGCTGGTGAGTACCCCACTTATTTTATTTTATCAAACTTAATTGTTCCAAAATACAAATATACTTTTAACAAATGGTGGACTTAATGCTAAAGCGTTTTCTCCCAGTCAACCATAACCATAGCACCCACTTCAAACACAAAATGAAATATTACAGAAACGGATCCCTAAATCGGAAAGTGCTGTTGTGTTAAGAACAGTATATTTTTGAAAGACCCTATTCAACGAAACCGATGGATTAGTAAAAAAATAAAAATACTCTGCCTTTCCATGTATGGGAGCTACCCCAAGATAATTTTTTTATGATTTTATTTTACATGCTAAGTAGGCTATTTTTGACCGAGCGAGCGAAGCGAGCGAAGCGTCTCAGTTTCGAGACTAGCCAAAAATTCTTTTGTCCGTCTGTCTGTCTGTCTGTCTGTCTGTCTGTCTGTCTGTCTGTCTGTCTGTTCTCGCCTACAGGTCGCATTTCTTAACCGATTCTCATGAAATTTTGTAAGCAGGTTCAGCAACTAAATAGAATTTTTTTGTCGAGCCAGTTTTCCGAAATTTTTCAAAATGGCGGAAATATGGGGGTTTAAAATTTTAAAACTGTCATATATCCGCCATTTCAAATTATTTTCAAAAATGTCATTAGACTTTTTTGTTGCCATAATGAAAACGATATTTTTTTATTTGAACAACTTTTTTGTCTGAACATCTTTTTTATACGTTATACTTTAACGGGTTTAGGGTGACTCGCGACGTCTAGCTGACTAAGCCGTGACGAATATACAATATAAATTCTCTTACAAAATATACTCAAACTATTTAACGGTGAATTCAGTCCGGGCTACTGTACAACTTTCTTAAAAATACAGATCTCCCCTGGGGTCCACATAGTAATTTCTCTGAATATGGTTATTATTTTGAGTTTCATAAGTGGTTCAATAAATTTTATCATATTTAACCGACTTAAAATAAAAGGGTTTTGCTTATTTTACGATTCGTTTTTTTTCTTCAGTTTTTGCTTATTTTGATTGATTGTTGGCTTATTTATTAAATTTAGCAATTTTGTTGAGCGAACTTTCGTTCAATCGCTATCACTGCTTGTCTGTGCTTCTGTAGTAGTTTAAGTAATTATGCTACGAACTAACAAGAGATCAACAGCAATCAAAGCCCGCGAAGTAGCTTTACGAAGAAAGTAAGAAACCAATGAGCAACGGCATAGAGCCATTGCAATACAAATAAACATTTAAACATGGTTTTTCCAAAAACGAGCTGACTTTGTCATTTGAAAAATGATGGGTAATTTTTCGGTGAAAGACTACTGGTACAGAACTGAATTTCTGCATCACGGGAGACCTCATATCCATGGGATTGTATGGTTGGACGGTGCTCCTGACATTTCAGAGCTAGATTGAAAGTCATTTGAAGAAAGGGCTGTGATTGGCAACTATTTTGGAAATTTGGTCACAACCATGAATTCGCATATCGGTAAACCTGCACCGATAGTAAAATTCATCCAAATCATGTACATTATTCTGAAACTAGCCGAAGCCCCCGACTTCGTTCGCGTGGACTTTATGTCTTTGGAAAATGCTCATCAGGCTGAACAACTTTTACTAAGGCGGCATTTTTATATCTCTTATAGTTTAGCTGGACCATTATGGTTCTGCATCAGGCGTTCCATTTTCCAAAATCATTTATACCCTAAATGTTGCCCAGGCTTAATAGCTATATAACAAAAAAAGTTTCATTCGAATCCGTCCAGTATTTCCGGAGATTAGCGTGTACAAACAGACAAACAGACATACAGACAAACAGACAAACAGACAGACATTTTTTTTTAAATTCTTACTCTATTACTACGTCTCCATCGCCCCCAATATTTTTTTTGGAAATATATTTAATGTACAGACACACTTTTTTTACTGTTTTATTATATGTATGGATGTATGGATATGGATAATAATCGCGAGGTCTAAGTTCGTGGCGAACTACTAGTACTATGTACGTTTTTGATTTTATATAAAACAAAAAATACCACTAAAAATAAATATTTTTTTATGAAACCAGCAAGAAAGTTGGTTAATTAATAAAATAGTAATCAACATTTCAAGTATAACAGTGGGAGCGTAGTGGGGACATCTCACTATCTCTTTAGTACGCGCGCGACCTAATAGCGTGACGTCAATAGTGCATTCTTTTTCTGTTACTTGACAGTTTTTCTTATTTTTGGGCAGATAATAATAGTATTTTATGCAACAGTTGTATAAGAGGGTTCAAAATATGCGAGTGGCGCAGGTTACGATGCGAGCTTTAGCGAGCATCGTAAGTAGGCGCCATCGAGCATTTTTTGACGTACTTATACAACGTTGCATACAATACTTTTTCTACGACTATATTTACTAAATAAAATACAAAACCAAACAAAGAAAATATGAAATGTTTGACTTACATGTTTGGTAAATCAGATTTAGAATATACAAGTACTGATCTATATGGTATCTATGGCAAACTTTTTTTTTAATTGACGTCTTTTTAGTGACTATGTTAAAAAAACATTTTTTTCTTATGTTGGCAGTATGGTAAATCTATAGAAAAAATGTTCTTGGTCTATGGCTAGCAGTATCGTTTTAGTGAAATAACGACACATGTGCTATTATGAGGCAAAGAGTATAGACTTTTTTCTGCAATCATATTATCAATGTTCTTATATTAGTGTTCAGAACCATTTAAAAGACAGATAACAGTACAGGAGTAGAAAAATAAATCAATATATAGGGACAAATTACACTGATTGAGGTAGCCCCAAAGTAAGTTCGAGACTTGTGTTATGGGATACTAACTCAACGATACTATATTTTATAACAAATACATATAAAGATAAACATCCAAGACCCAGGACAATTTGAAAAAGGCCATTTTCCAACTTGCCCTGACCGGGAATTAATCAAATATTAATTTGGTTTCCGGTTTCGGATTATGTTACTTATTGATTTGAATAATAAAAACAATTGAGTAAAATACCGTATTACAGCTTTCTATTACTTATAGTCTCTGAGTAGAACCGCGGACAGACAGACAGACATGGCGAAACTTCCTTGTTTACTACAATTGGCTTGTCAAGTAATTTTCAAAAAGATCTGATTCGCAATCCTTTTCGAGAAATAGCCTCTAGGAGAAGATTTCTCAAATCAGATTTTAAAATAAGGTCTTACCTATTTAGATATTTGCAAAAAACCCATTGACCTTTATTTTCAAGCAAGGTCAAGCTTATTTGAGGAAGTGATGTCACGATGAAGATTTTTTGAGTAAAGTTGGCAATTTCCACTTTCAGTACTGTACTGAAGTGCCATTTTTGAAACGCGATGTCACCTAAATTACTGGTTTTTTCCATACAAAAACCGTTCGTTTAGTGACTCCACGTTTCAAAAATGGCACCCCTGTATTATATGTCACTGTCACTGACATCTACCAACACAACAATTTGACAACAACCAACATACAGACGGTAAATTAAACAGTAGACATTGACAGTTGACAGATGTCATTGTTTTATTAGCGCTAAATTTAAACTTCGATTGCAGTGTGTCGTCACTTCCGGTGTTTTGTTTAAAATTATATAAAAAAATCCTGATAAAACGTAGAATTTTTATAATCAAATTACTTTCTTAAAATTGTCTATATTTTCGATTAAAGGCACTTTTAACACTTTCATATTTCTTAGTTGACAAGCTAATTACTACGGAACCCTAAAACGTCGTCTCGCCAGAAATACCAAAACTTTGGAAGTTGGTGTCCTCCGTTTGTTGTATTGTCCATCCAAAGAGTCGCTATTCACTCGCGGGGTTGGGCTTTTTGCTATTCAACTAAAACCTTCGTTGATTCAAAAAAGTCCCAACAAGTCATGTCAGTGACAAAATGACACAAAAGAAGAAAAACAATTCCATATACAAACAAACGTCAACCTTCAAAACTTTGGAAAGTGTCTTATACAGCAATTTGGATCGAGTTTACAGCAAATTTTGTAGGGTTTTTTTATATAATGCGTGACGATGGGCTCTGTAAAAGAGCGCCGGCAGAAGAATGTCAAGTTTGGGTTGTCTAAAGAGGAGGGTTGTGAGGAGGACAAGGAGGGGTGTCCGGGGGACGAGGGGAGCTTCCATTCGGCGAGGGATTACTGGCAACACATGTGTAACAAGCCGGCGGAGCCGGAGGTGAAACATGATGTCTCGTTGATAGGTGAAGTACCTGTTTACGTAAAGGTTTAAGTTTGATCTTAAAACGAGTCGCCTAAGTTGAGCCGCGACCCGTATACCCACTAGCTTCACCCACCACGGGGAATTCCAGTTTACCCGTGCACCCACGGAATCCCTCCGGCAACCTTATGCATAAGGCGAGGAAAATGAAATGTCAATAAGGTGTAAGGATATTTTGTTTATTTATTAAGCACAAATCAGCCATTTTGGTCGCGTGAATACAATGCTGGCCTCGAGAAAACGCTATGGGTCAATAACATTGAGACGAGAACTAGTAACACAGTAGCTGTGCATTGCGGTCTCATATGCAGACCAGTAGTGGGAACGCGTCTGCAATGTTATCGTATAAGTGTACAGTTGTTGACTAATGGGTGGTGAACTCGACCTGTGAAAACCAGCCTTAACTTGCACATAAGAGTGGTCGGTTTTGCCCCTTTGTATAGTATACTAGATGCTGTTCGCAGTGTTGTTGGATCTTTAATATTTAAAAGATAAAATATAGCCTGTATTCTCAAATATGCAAATAAACATCACCTTATTTATCTAGTAGACTGAAACCTATGTTATTTGTATTTAATGTGTATAAATGTTATCACCCAGCTTTGGAGAAGGCAAAAGCGTCGTTAGAAGCGGAAAATGCGGATCTGGCGACGGAACTGAAGTCGTGCAGCGCGGCGCGCGCGGAGGGTGAGCGCCGGCGGAAACACGCCGAGGCTACGCTCGCCGAACTAGCGGCCAAACTTCAGGAAGTCGAACGCGCTAGGTGAGTCGTCACATCCTTTAACCTTCTACTGTGGTGATGTGATAAGGTTGACTTTGGGATTATCTTTAATTCCAACGACGTGCTTCCACAACAAATATTTATTTGACACTGTTTTACTCTCATTCTCCTACCATCGATCGATTATAATTCAAGCGGACTGTAATATATCTATAGCTAAGCTAGGTACCTACACCTCACCCACTAACAATTCTAAATTCGATATATGTTCTTTTTCTTTATTAACGTCTTTGTTGCAATCTAACTAGACAACCGGCCAATTTGTATAGAAATGTCTTTTACTGTTATTTTATTACGACTATACTATCTGTTTTGGTGAAATGTTTAGGGATTCAGTTAGAGTTTGCTTTAAATTGTTTTGCAAATTGATTTTAGTGGGCTTTATAATGTAAAATTGGTGCAGTTTAATGTTATAAATGCTCATGGAATATGTGAAATGTTTAAAGTGGTCAGTCATAGTACGGCTGTAGTGATATTTATTTGCGGACTGTGTACGTCTTTAGGCGCCGTCCGCCACTCAATCGGCTATGAAAACCAGTGGACTCGTAAAGATTTGTCGCCAGAAGCTTCCTTGATGCAATCAAAGGACCTACAACCGACCTTTGATTGTACAGTTAGGGTTAGGACTTAGGAATAAAGAAGTAAAAAAATATAGATAAGAACTAGTATCCAGAGCCGTAAAAAAGGTACTATACTATATAGTGATCTAGTATTTTTACAAATGTCTTAAAGCCATAGGCTTTATCTACCAGTCAACCCACTGATTAGTTAGCATAGCCCATGGTTCGATTTATTACGAGTATGTCCCTTCCACGTTGTAAAACTTTCCGTTTGCCCTCAGGAGCGAAATCCAAGAGAAATGCGTGCGCCTCCAGAGCGAAGCGGAGCAAGCGCTCGCGCAGCTCGAGCAGTCCGAGCTGAAGGCGTCGGCCGCCGTGAAGCAGGCCGCCACCGCGGGCGCGCAACACGCAGAGCTGCAGGCGCTGCTCGACGAGGAGACGAAGCAGAAACTGGCGCTGCAGACCAAGCTCAGGAACGTGGAGCAGCAGTTGGAGCAGGCCAGGGAACAGCTGGATGACGAGGAGGAAGCCAAGAGGAACCTTGAGAAACAGGTATGTTAAAAGGACTGAAGCGTATGGCTGCGCTCGTGCGGCTGTTTCTTCAACGAAGAGCCAGTTTTAACCTGTCCTTGGTTCCTTGTTACCTGAAATAAATTGGTTTTAAACTCCACCCGCGTTTAAAGAAGCCTTTGTGTTAATTCAGGGTGTCAGCTTCCTCCATACCAAATTTTATTTAAATTGGTCCAGCCGTTTGCGCGTGAAGAAGTAACAAACATACACACTCACACACACTTACAAACTTTGCCTTTTTAATATTAGTGTGATTTATTTAGCGTAATTGTGGGCGAAAAGGTTGAAAACGGAATTATATGGTGATGGATTGCTAACAGCATTGCCTATATAACATTAATCGCATCCCATTCCCTCAATTGAATTTTACGACTTGCGCGGGAAGAGAAGTAGCTGGTACATTAATTATTTTTTTCTTTCAGACCAGCTTGGAAGACTTGATAGCTGATTTCTCTTTTACAAATAATATCTTTTTATTCCGACAGGTGGCAGCGCTAACACAACAAGTCGCAGACGCGAAGAAGAAGGCGGAAGAAGAAGCAGAAACAGCCGCAGCGCTTGAAGAACAGAGGAAGAAGCTCAGCAAGGACATGGAGGCCCTCTACAGGCAGATCGAGGAGTTGCAGCAGAACAACGACAAACTGGACAAGAGTAAGTAGCTTCTCAACCGATTTCAATGCATAAGTAAATAGATAAAGAGGAAGGTAAAGTATGGTTTCATTATTTTTAACTGCCTAAACGAATAGGCATTGTAGTACCTAAGCGAAAGGGCCGATTTTCATGCGTTTTTTTTGTTTGAAAACTGACTTGCTTGAGTTGGTTCTTAGCTGTGTTTGATGGAAATAGGTTCAGCGGTTTAATAGTTATCGGGATAAATGCTTGTAAGTCGGGGATTTTTGATTTGCCTGGCAAATAATCATCATCATCAGCTTTTAAAAACCCACTGCTGGGCATAAGAGCCTCCCTTTGTCTGCGCCATCCCTTTCTGTCCGCGGCCGCTGCTATCCAGTTCTTACCAGCGACTTGCCTGAAATCGTCGCATCACACTGGCTTACCATTTTTTGGACACCACTCCGTGGCGGCCTTACTTTCCCTTACCTGGAAAATAAACTTGTTGGATTATCTAACTGGTGGACTGAATTGACTTTTCTGACCTAAATGTTTGGTCTACGACAGGCAAGAAGAAGATTCAAGCGGAACTGGAAGACGCCAACATCGACCTGGAGGCCCAGCGAGCGAAGGTTCTCGAGCTGGAGAAGAAACAGAAGAGCTTCGACAAGGTATGACTTTTTCTTTTATTTTTCTAGACAACGATAGAAAGATACGTAGACATATTCTTGCGAGATTTCGTACCTCGTAGCTATATTTAATTGAATAAAAAATATACAACGTGGAAGTAACATACCCGTATCGAACCACGGGCTATACTAGATTACTATTGTATATTGAATTTTAAATAACAGTATAAAAGTAAATGTGAACTGGTAGATAATGCTTAGCATTAAGTTGTACCTTTTGAAATATAATCTTAAGATGCAATAAATATATAAATAAAATTAATAAAAAATGGCACAAAAGTGTGCTTATCGTGTTTATTTGACTTTTGGCTGTTATTTTTTTATGTAACTAGCCCGTGGATAGATTTATTACGGGTACGTCCCTTCCACATTGCATAGTCTGTCAGTACGTATTAAGTAATAAGTTGTACGTATACCTTGTTTCATGATGAAACCTAACTTTCTTACGGATATAAAGTCAAAAAACATTTATCTGATTTACTCGTTGGAAACTTCCTTATTCCTAGTTTAGCCTATTTACGGGCCCTGCAGTTTGTTTGGCGTTAGGTATCTGTGCCGTTAGGAATTATTTTATTTTATTTTAGTTGTGTACTTTGGGGGTATAGTTTTTAGTTTAGAAAAATTATCTTTGTTTGTGTGCAGGTGGTGTCAGAAGAGCGCGCGGTGGCGGAGCGCTACGCTGCAGAGCGCGACGCTGCAGAGCGCGATGCCCGGGACAAGGAGACACGGGTGCTGTCGCTCACCAGGGAGCTGGACGACGCCGCCGAGAAGGTAGGGCTGCTAACAATTATTGTAAACTAGCACGGCGGTACACTCGCTTTGAAGATCCATCATCAGGCCTTTTTGTCTCCACTGCAGGAGAACGACCCTCTCTGTACTACCAGAGCCATACTTGGCCAGAGCAGTTAGGGGACTTGGCCTACACTCTCCACGCTGGCCAAATGGGTTGGAGCGGTTTAATTGATGTTTCTAAGCTTTATTTAGCTTGTATTTACTAAGTCGCCTTTTGCGACATCCACGGGACGTAGAAACCACACGGCACCGCTTTGAAGATGCTCGTTCAGAAAGGATCAAAACCTGATCGGGCATTTTGACTCTATTACGTGTTAATAATATCACGTCTTTATTTCCTAATGGGGCAGATGTAGCATTTTGGGTCTTACAGCTCTAAGCTAACAGAGCACAGGGCCGCAATACTCAAAGGCCACTTTTAGCGTGATGGTCAAATTACCACCCATCTAGTAGGTGGGTAATCCATTATTATGAAAATTAATTCCACCCACCAACTAACTGGTCGAACGACATTAGCAAGTCTATAGATAAATGCTGGATGTAGGCCGCTTCCAATCGGTCGTTTTTGAAAACCTTGGGGGAGGCCTTTGTCCAGCAGTGGACTTTCTGCGGCTGATATAATGATTATGTATTATAAAATATTTGACTACCTTCTGTAATCTTAAAAATTAAGGTTGTCTCTTGTAATTTCCACAGATCGAAGAGCTAGAACGCTCCAAACGGCTCCTGCAATCGGAGCTGGACGAGCTCGCCAACACGCAGGGCACCGCCGACAAGAACGTGCACGAGCTGGAGAAGGCCAAGAGGGCGCTAGAGTCGCAGTTGGCCGAGCTGAAGGCGCAGAATGAGGAGATCGAGGACGACCTGCAGCTCACTGAAGACGCCAAGCTGCGGTTAGAGGTCAACATGCAGGCCATGCGTGCTCAGTTCGAACGGGACTTACAGGTATGTTCAAAAGCATTTTCAACCTTATGACTATGATGCTAGGGTTTATAATAAGCTGGAGAAAGCCAAGCGGGCGCTGGAGTAGCAGCTGACGGACCGAAAGGCGCAGAACGAGGAGATCGAGGACGACCTGCAGCTCACTGAAGATGCTAAACTGCATTTTGAAGTCAGTATGCAGCAGTATATTTAAAAGGCATTGTCAACTTTATTACTGTATCGCTAAGTTTGAGTTTTGAGTGATATTATGATCACTCAAAACTCAGGCTTGGCTTGAAGGCCAAGCTAGTCCTAGAGTCGACTTTGGCGAAGTTTTAAGCACGGAATGGAAAGATCAAAGACAAGTATCCAAGATAAAAATTAAAATGCACCCTCTTTTTGCAGGCTAAAGAGGAACAAGGTGAGGAGAAGCGACGAGGCATCGTCAAACAACTGCGCGATCTAGAAGCGGAATTGGAAGAGGAGAGGAAGCAGCGGGCGGCCGCTCTGGCGCAGCGGAAGAAGTTGGAGGCCGACCTGAAGGACACGGAGCAGGCGCTGCACCTTGCCAACAAGGTTTGTGAATCGACAGAGAAATTTTGTTTATTGTTCAATACATGTGTATATATCGCAGCAATCTCGTTAAATTAGCCAGTTGAAATGAGAATTGTTAAACAAATAAAAGAATGGGATTTTCTTAAGCAACCTGAACGGTACGATTTCGCACTGCCTGACAGGACAGATGGTCGTGTTTAAAAGGCGCGGGTCGTTGGCGGTTAACTAGACGCCTAGGCTGTTCCTCGAAAGCCGGCATTCAATTGGATGCTTTGACCGATAGTTCATCTAGAATAATTGAACGTTTAACAACTTGGCGTATTGAAAGTCTACCTTTTTAAGATGACTGACTAAGACTCCGCCAAGTGTTTTAAATTTAGTGCAGGTTTTTTTTTCACTGCGGCGTTCGTTTTCAACGTTATTTTCAAATGCTTTTTTAACCCCCGATAAAAGAGGGGGTGTTATAAGTTTGACATTAAGTGTCTGTCTGGCTACCAAATTACTTTCTTAAAATTGTCTATATTTTTAAGTTAAGGCACTGGCAAGTCAAGGTTGGAAATGTTAGAATATGTAGTCGGGGGTTTTTTAATTTGCCTGGCAAATAAACTTGTATAACATTACGACTGTCGTTGCCCAGGTGAAGGAAGACGCCAGCAAGCAGGTGAAGAAGCTGCAGCAGCAGATGAAGGAGGCGGTGCGGGAGGCGGACGAGGCGCGCGCGCAGCGCGAGGAGGCCGCCGGCGCCGCCAGGGACGCCGAGCGGCGCGTCAAGGTACTACCACTTGTTGTTCGAGCAATGCTCGCATATGTCAGCTGACCGCGGTCACATACTTTGTATGTCGCGTGTCAGCTGTTTATACTTTACAGTACCTGGGCGACCGAGCTTTGCTCGGTTATATCATATTGTGCGTTGAAAAAAAAACGCATAAAATCTCGAAAACATGCGTTTTCCCAACCATAAGACTAATGTAGATCGATTGTTTACCCCCAAAACCCCCATATACCAATTTTTAGCGAAATCGTTAGAGTCGTTTCAGAGATCACAGAAATAAATTTATATATAAATATACAAGAATTGCTCGTTTAAAGGTTTAAGATTTTACATCTGTTGAATACTAAAATTGAGACACTATAAAGCAGCGATCGAGAAAGAACCTGTCACACCCAACTACAACATGTAACATACAACAATATAGTATATTTCATTACAAGTGCGGAAAGGCTGTCATTGCAAAGGTTGACAGTCGGAACAAGTTGCAATGACGGTTCCGCACGTGTACTGAACGACTATTTTTAATACAGTTGCAAAAAAACTAGGGTCGAAATTACTCATTTTGTGCAACAACTAAACTTTCTGAAAATAGCGCCAACCGTAGAATATAAGCAGAGATTTTTTTTTCTTCACCCATTCTGGCCATACAGCCAAGTCTTCAGTAGAATTTTTTTATTGATATGAAATAAAAATGAAATTTAATGAGATGAAATGAAATGAAACCTAACCTTACTTATTCAATCAAATCATTGAATCTGATATTGAAACAAATTAGTAGCTTCTTTTTAGAAGTATACGTATTTGCATGAATCATAAAAACTCCTATGAATTTTTTTAGTAAAAACTTCATGGTTGGTTTTTCTTTTTAATAGACATTATTTTGACGTTTGGGAAAGAGAACGCACGAGTTCGGGAAAGGTAAAAAAAAAAGCACTAGTATGTAATAGCCCACATCTCGAACGCTATACGTCCCTGCAATATGCCACTTTTTGAGCAACTGTATTAAAAAACAGTTTCTACGTGACGTGGTCTTGGGTTTCCATAACATCTTGCAGTCAACATCAACATCTCTTTATGTATGGCGCCTATATGACGGACAACCGAAGCCTGCGCCACGTACACTTGTACCTATTTCAAAACAAAAAATATACTAAAGTCTGTTCGCGGATTCACGCGGACTGACCTAAACCAATGATTTATAGGGTTCCGTACAAAAATAAAAAAAACGGAACCCTTAATTTTGGGCTACATCTGTCAGCACGGAATAGCACTTTCCCGTGCTGCTATCCTTTTCTATCGCTCGGAACTGTCATTTACAAGAAAGAGAGAAAAAAACAGAACGCTATAGCACGACCGGTGCTGTAGCGTTCCGTCCTTTTCGCTCGCTCTATTGCTATAGCGTTCACTCTATTACTAGCTAATGACAGTTCTAAGCGACAGAAAAGGATAGCAGCATGCGAAAGTGATGTTCCTTGCTGACAAATGTAACCCAACCCTAGTGATTACTCGTGCGTCTGTCACAGCCAATTTGCTCCAAATCTACTGCACCAAACCAGGTGAAATTTGTAGGATGGTGTAATCTTATGACCCAAGCATAGATGTGCAAAGAAAATATATTTTTTTTAAAATATGAGTCATTTCCTGGGGACGAATTAGGAAATATAAAAAAGTTTTGCAAACCTTACTGTGTCATATATTTATATATCAGTATTTTTTATGAATATGGAGGTAAATGACTGTTCTATTTGGCAGGCACTGGAAGCTGAGGCGTTACAGCACGCGGAAGAGCTGGCGGCCGCGGAGCGAGCGCGCAGACAGGCCGAAGCCGAGCGGGACGACCTTCTAGACGAACTCAACAACACTTCAGCCAAGGTGAATATTATTATAAATAAATAAATATATAGGGACAAATTACAGTAATTAAGCTAGCCCCAAAGTAAGTTCGAGACTTGTGTTATAGGTTACAAATTAAACGATACTATATCTTCTAACAAGTACGTACATATATACATAGATAAACATCCAAGACCCAGGACAGTTTGAAAAAAGCCATTTTCCAATTTGCCTTGACCGGGGATCGAACCTGGAACCTCACGGTGGCGGACTAGCATGGTAACTACTACGCCACGGAGGTCGTCAAAATAGATGAGAACATATTACATAGATTGTGCTAGTCCCTTAGATTTTCAACTTGTGGTATGGGATACTATCTCCACGATACTTATTATTAATACATGCATAGATAAACACCTAAGATCCAGGACAATTTGAAAATTATCATTTGCCATCTTGCCCAGGCTAGGGATCAAATCCTATGAGTGGCGGACTAGCGTGATCACTAATACGCCATGGTAGTCGAAAATTTTGTACCTAACTAAATTTAGAAAATATAAGTAAAAGTTTTCATACATACACTATCACGACTTTATCTTAATGGATTAAACAGCATTTTGGGTCTTGCGGTTCTAAGCAGACAGACCCCAGGCCCGACACCTAAAGGCCATATTTAGCACGATGCTGGGGAGAAGATGGAAAACGGAATAAAAAAAACTTGAGAAGCGTCAAGGGACATTCGGATGGAACGAAGTTCCTTTTAATTAATTAGGAGAGAGAAAGACAGACAGAGAAACACGCGCACGCCGCACGGCTACAACTTTAGCAAAAGTATCGTTACAACTTTTGGTCTTAATTATTCCTTCTAGCCTCCTTTCGCAACGCGCGGTAAGGAACTTCGTTCCAATAGTTTCAATATAGCAAAGGTTTGTTGACTATTTCGTATCTTAAAATCCTGAAATGTGTCCTTTATATTTCAGAGCACACTTCTAATAGACGAGAAGAAACGGTTAGAAGCACGGATATCAGCCCTCGAGGAAGACCTGGATGAAGAGCAGTCCAACACAGAAATCCTCAACGACAGGTTACGCAAGGCACAGGTAAGGAAAGCTTTATTAGAATGTAGATGGCGTTTACATAATTATGAAACTATTGAAAGCCGGGTGATTTTTAATTTGCCTGGCAAAGAAAATTGTACACAAAAAGTCAAATACTGTAATGTTTTACTTACTGTAGGTTTCGATGGTGTGATTGATAAAGTTTGGTGTTTGTTTCAGAACCAAATCGACCAGCTCACAATGGAGCTCGGCACAGAAAAATCAGCCACACAAAAACTGGAAAGTGGCAAGCTGGTGTTGGAGCGACAAAACAAGGAGCTCAAAACGAAATTGGCTGAACTCGAGACCGCCGCGCGCACCAAGACAAAGGTTAGTACACTGTTTATATTTATTTTATTTTCTATGTATATTTATTCATGTTTTGTTTTAATGAAATAGTATTTTATTGTTCCGCCTGTAGGTCGCATTTTGCAACAGAATTTTGTGTAATGTTTGAGCAGGGTCTATAACTGAGGGTGGTAAAGTTGGAATCACGTCACAATGTGAATTTTAATTCATATGTGGTGCGAGTTCCAACTGCTCAGCTGGCGACCTTCACCAAGGAAGATTTCTGGCCGAAGGGTGTCGTGTTCCGGAAATATCGCGGACAGTTATCGATATATTATATAACTAGCCGAAGCCCGCGACTTCGTTCGCGTGGACTTTATGTCTCTGGAAAATGCTCATCAGGCTGAACAACTTTTACTAAGGCGGTATTTTTATATCTCTTATAGTTTAGCTGGACCATTATGGTTCTGCATCAGGCGTTCCATTTTCCAAAATCATTTATACCCTATATGTTGCCCAGGCTTAATAGCTATATTTTTTTAAATATATTTAATGTACAGACACACTTTTTTTACTGTTTTATTATATGTATAGATTAAATCTATGCTAGCCTGTAAGGTATTTATTCTATGGGCCTTTAATATTGTAGATAATATTATGTTGCCTAAAATAAAATGATTTGATTTGATAACTATATAGAAGTTAATTTAGAACGTTAGAAGTTGAGTCTTCATCTCACAGAGCCAATGGTTGCTTTGAATGGAGCTGCTTACATGATATACGTCTTACACAAGTACTTACTTGAAATAATTTCCTCACACCAGGGCGTGATAACCTCGCTGGAGCTGAAGGTGTCGAACCTGGAAGAACAGCTAGAGGCGGAGTCCCGCGAGCGGCTGGCGCAGCAGAAGGCGTCGCGGAAGCTGGACAAGAAGATGAAGGAGCTAGCTCTGCAGTTGGATGAGGAGAGGCGCCACGCTGATCAGTACAAGGAGCAGATTGAGAAGGTCAGTCGTCAGGAGCTTACTAGCGCCGTGCCTACTTATTGCCTTATAAACAGTATTTCTCTTACTTGTCGCTAGATGGCATGGCATGCCGCTACGCTACGCTAAGACACTTTTTTAAACGTCAAAACAAACATTTTCTTTAAGATTTGTATTGAAGTACAAAAGTGTGCTTAATTGCTCATACTTTTTTGAAATAGAGCTCTTTATATCAGTTTTCCTGCATTAATAAATCTATTATCAGTTTGTTATATATCAATGAAAAGTGACACTGTTTTCTGAAGTTTTATTGTATGAGCTGTACCAAATAGTTTATTTTTCACCCAAGCGTCTACTCAATTGAAAGGGACAAAACAGTTATTTGCGGTGTCTTCTAGTACTTTAGTACATGGTACCTGTTTGCCTCAGATGAACGCCCGCGTCAAAGCCCTCAAGCGCCAACTGGACGAGACAGAGGAGGAAGTCCAGCGGGAGAAGGTGTCGAAGAGGAAGGCGCAGCGCGAGCTGGAAGACATGCTGGAAGCGCACGAGACGCTCACTAGGGAGTGCAACAACCTCCGCAACAAACTCAGGTGAGCCTGCTGTACATTGGAGCTGAGACATGGTAGCAGTGGCGCCCTTATTTGAAACAAATTGATCATCATCGGGTCTTTTTGTCTCCACTCCAGGACCACGACCTTCTCTGTACTACCAGAGCTATATATAACCAGAGCAGAGTACTTGGCCTACACTCTCCTCGCTGGCCAGACTGGTTTGAGAGGTGTCATTGATGTTTATTAGCTTTGTTTAGCATTTAGCTTGTATTTACTAAGTCGCCTTCTACGACATCTACGGGAGGACTTGGAGTGTCCCTATTCTACTCTGTCGGAAACCACAAGGCGAAACAAATTGTTTTATTGTAAATATGGTGATAATTAACATTGCAATTTTTTTGAGCATTAGATAGACCTTTAAACGCGACGTATTCTGCTATCTCTTTCGCACGTAGAGTTTGTGACACAGACTGCACACGTTGCTTGGTTCCGCCTGACGCAGCGTACGCCCCTACTATCATTTCAGATCTACTAGCTTAATTGACAACATTTAGTATTCAAAATTGATATTTATCTAATCTCATGTCATGTAAAGCGCCGTTTACGAGCTTTTTATTTAGTAGTTACAATCCTTTTTATGAGATTAGATAAAATAGTGGAAATATGTTCTTTCAAACCAAAATTCAACGAATTTTCCATTATGAAACTGTACATAGCTCGGTAATAACACTCGTGTATACCCCTCATTATGCAACAGTTTCATAAACTACTATTAGCTTAGATTTAACTTGGATTCACGCATTTTAAGTACTATTTATTATGCACAGTATATATTTATTTACTATGTTTATGTATTGCCACTAGGCCGACGTTATCAAGCGATTCCGATAGTGACTTTTGAGCAGCAATCGAGCGGGTGAGGTAAAAAGCTTCGAATGCTTGAAACTATAACAAATCATCAGGCACGTTATGACTGGACCTCAGATCAGTGTTATAGCTTCTGGAGTCTCGTCGACATGTTCTGTCTACAGGCTGACTGGTAAACACTAGACATCTTAAGGGAACGGGAGTGCGCATTGCTAGCGCTTTCGCAAGTAAAGCGATGCCGGGTGTAGTCCGCACTTGGATGGGTGAACACAAGTGGCTTAAAAATTTCTTGAGCTCCTCCGTGCTTCGGAAGGCACGTATAAGCCGGCTGTCATCATTGTATGGCAGTCGTCAAGCTATGTCAGATGCGTTTAGGCAGCCTCAAAAATCTGACACCAGTGTTGGCTACACACACATGAAAAACAAATAACAAGGAAAACTCTTCCATGCTGGTCTGGGAGAGAAGTCCAAACTTGAATGTACCAGCTGGTTCCCTTCGCATCGAAATGGGTCAAGCGATGCGTCTAGCAACCTATCATTATTTTGATTAATTTTTCTAATTTAAATTCTACCATCACGCTAAGCGTGGCCTTTGGGTCTCACGACCCTGGGCTCTGTATGCCCCGTCAGGGATAAAGACGTGATAATGTATCTGTATACTTTAAGGGCTTTCCAGGGCATACCTGCCCAGCAGTAGGTTTCCTGTTTCTGATAATGATGATGCGTTTCCTTGGGATAATTTTGTCCATGAGTTTGTAAGTTCTCTTACAGACGAGCAACAGTATGCCTACGGCATCTGTCGCCTACTATCGCCGACTATCGCAAACGGTCGTGTGACACATGTCAATCTGTCACAAACCGTCAAAAACTGTCACCGACGTCTGTAAAATCCCTAAAAAGACATCTTTAAGTACCTGTTTGAAGAATCCAATGCCTAATCATGGGGTTTCAATAGTAGATCCTATATTTGTTTATTTTTATGGGTTTATTCAACGTATGTAAAGTGATTTATCAGTCAGCCTGGTTTGTTAACCCTTCATCTATTCTTTTAACATGCTGTTTTCATTGTGACGTCACTTGAAATTAATCGAGGTGTTGTGAGATCTTCTCGCTTCTTGGCGTTCGTGTCTTTCTCATTTCAGCAGCATGCAAAAATAAAATTAAATAAATAAAAGAAATATTGTTGAGTTGTAATTATTCAAAACAAACTCATGGCTCATTATTAATAGTTATTCTTATACTTTATTATTATATTTTAAAGGTGACTCTTCAAGGATTCCCGTCGATAAAAAAATAACTTTGAAGTATGCCAGTTTTTTATCACTGGGAACGAATACAGAATTAGTTTTAGGAGAATATTCTTGAAACTCCTTCAATGAAAAACAACAATTGAACGGTGGTATTTTTAAAAAATCTGCACTCCTTAATTCAGTTATATAGTATAACGCTACTGTTTTTCAGTCTATTGCATAAAAAATTAAATTGTTAGCACACTTATTATTTGAGTGATTTAGGCTTAACTCACACCGGAAGAGAAGTGGCGGGTAGCCTACTTTACTGTCGAACTATAGTCACTTTTATTTCTATCCACGAAATGCAAAGAATGGCGAAAAAAACTCGGTCGCTTGGCGCTGCTGGCAGTCGCGAGGCTTTTGTTTTGTTCAAGCTATACTGTGCATTGCTCGAAAAGTGATAAAGGTGAATATATTTTGATATGGCAAGACATAGCGAACTATAGTATTATATTGTAACATCTTATCTGTATCATGCATAATTGTACTTATGTTTGACAAATAAATGATAGATTGATTGATTGACAATGAAAGTGCGTTTCCCCGCGTTCTTCCCGTGTGAGTTAAGCCTTAGGCGGGCAGACTTTCTGATCCTGAAGGAGATTTTTTATGTATTGATTAGACACAAATTTTGACAAGTTAATTTAGTGATGGCACCTTTCTCTTCCAGAAGGCAAGGCGGAGGGATCGGGCTGTCTGGAGCGTCGTCATCGTCGCGTATCAAGCGGACGTCGCTGGCGCCGGGCGCCGGCTCGGGAGACGAGTCCTTTGATGACGTCAACGACACCACCAACAGCGTTGAGTAACGGACGACCGGATGGACGGACACAGTGGGCAAACACTTTTTATTACAACCTGCAGTTTACATTTTTTTATACATCCTTTTTTCAGTCCACTGTAGCATGACACCATAGATAAAGTTTATACCGCGCGACGGTTTAGTGCCATCCCGATCGTTATTAATACGTAGAGCGAGATAAAAGACAGCGCTCGACAAACGCTGTCGCGGGTGCCGTGCTACGGGAGCTGGACTCAGGCCTCCCCGACGAAGGGAGTTGCCCATAATAATAGATTCAATTAAACGGAAATTTTGTATAGCCTTCCTTGTCGTAGGCCCGGGTCAAAGAGGGGGTAAATCGGGGCAAATGAACTAAAAATTGTTTTCGTCCTCCCCCATCACCACATTTTGGTGGGAAAAGGGAGGCGATATTTTCAGGTATTGCTCCCTTCTAAAATGTTGAGATCTGAGGCTGTCTTGTCGTACTTATACTAATACGATAAGAAAGGCGATAATATTTTTTATGGTATAATTGTCTCCTTTTAATTATGCAATCGATGTCTGATCTTCATTATTTATACTATTCAACTTACATTGTTTTTATTTAAGTATTTTTTAAGGAATCTTTATAAATTTGACATTAAGGAGTTAAAAATTACTATGTAATCATGTTATTAATTATTAATAAAATTTGCTATTATTATGATTAAAATAGAAACTTTTTCTTTTGGATCCTCGCTGGGAGACTGTTTAATCCTGTAGAGTCTACCCCATAAAGGGCAAAGGCGTGTTGTAAAATAAATTGTTTGCTCACTTATTGTCAAGTCGACGGAATGGACCGGCTCAATATTGTTGTAGCACTTAAATGGTTATTATTTGGCTTTCGACTTAATCATGTAGGCTACTCCATTTTACGTGTAATCGTCATTCGCAGTCATCTCGTTGCAGTCTTAGGTTTTGTAATTTTTGTAACCTTTTGTGTATACGAAGCTTAAATGTTCTGTTTGATATGCAAACAGCTGTGGCATGAAATGATGCTCGACTTCGAGTGTAAAATGGTTTTTATTTTTTTCTGTCCGAGCATTGGTGTCTTGTGGCGCGATAAGTTGACGACGCATGTTGCATTTTGTGTCACAATTGTTGCATATAAATAAAAAATGTCAAACAAAGACTGTGGATAGTACTGTGACATAGGAGACGTGGATATGCCAGCTTTGAAACCATGCACATCCCCTACCTTTTTATATCTGTATTTACCCCTCTTTTTGAGTACACTTAAACCACGGGTGCTTCATTTCGATGCATTTAACAGTCTGAATCTCTGTACAATTGGACACAAGCCAGTATTAATAACGAAACATTCCTGTCAATCGAGATTTTTAGATTTTACCTAGACATAGTCTAACTGGTAAAATGTTAAATTACTCATTGGGTGATATTGTAATGAAATTTTGTAACGAGTATTATTATGTGGCAAAAGTACCTATGCTAGTTGCCATTTTGGGTGTCAATAATTGTCATTGACTTTATTTTTGCATCTCTGTTGCTTATATTTATTTACAGCACCGTCTCGGTAGCGTTGTGTGAGCGAGACCATCAAAACTGCTCTTAAAGGTCATACGTCAGTGGCATCAATTGACGCCCTAAATGGCGACTAGCGTAATTCGTAGATCCTTGCATTTTACGCGACTGATATAGGAAGACTGTTGTTGCGACAATACATGCCCATACTGCTCGACGACGCTTGTACTTGATAAGTGCCTAGATAAGACGTCAGCATTAAGGTTGACTTTTAACGAAAAATGGTAGAAGATTGTTATATCGGATTTTCTTATCTATTTATGATTTTGATAGAGATGATTCAGGTCAATGCACTCATATTGACACGTGAATGGTCACTTGATATATCAGCTTGTCTTTTTTAAATCCATTTTAATTATTAATCCTTCTACCAAAGCTTTGTTGAAAAGCCAACCTTACTGTATAGAATCATGGAAATTGCATCATTCCTCATTTGTCAACTGTTTTCATACTAACTCCATAGAGATCGCAAGTTATTGCGGGGCATGGTACATTTTCATACTTTTCTAAGCGTTGTGATGGTAACTTGACTAGTCTTGGCTCTCAGTCAAGTCGAGTATTCGGCCGGGCCGCGCCACGCCTTATACATCATGTAAATATATCAGTGTTCCACTGAGCGCTTAGTTGCCATACAAATTTAATGATAGTTATGTAAGGATTCGCTTTGGGTGTAAAGGGGAGCGTCGGCGCATTCCATATTTACAACTGCCACATTTTCTATACTTTAGACGTAACTGGGCCTATAATCTGTCACGCAAAATTTTTATATCATTCCAAATTGGGTGCTATTACTTAATAATAGAGTCCAATTGGGGTTGAAATCGAATCAGGCCTAGTGTTAGTCTAAATTTACATATTTTCCAGTACAAATTTTCCGTAGTCCGATGCGCCGACTCAACTCGTATCTATTCTACTGAGCATTTCTGTTTCCTTCCCAAACTCTACTGTAACATCTTCGCTAATGTAAATACACGACGGCGGCGAATGTAAATTTGTTTGCTTACGAAATGGTATTATTTGTATTTCCAGGCGGTTATAAGCTAGAAGACGGCTTGCTTTAGGCTCACATTCACTGAACTATGCTTGGGAAGATGTGTTAGGGAATCCCAGGACACAACCCGCTTTATGACAACTCGCGGACCAATTTAGTTCTTTTTTTAAACATTATCCTCCCGAAACAAGTCGACATGGACGCTTTTGTATCTGTCAGTGTCAACTTTTTGTGTGGATAGTAAATTAAAACAACAAACTTCGTTTGATAATCAGTCAGAAATTCAGAATATAAGCAATGAAAATGTTTCTCATTCTACGCATATCTCTCTAGCATAGTTTGGTGGACTGGCCGTATTAGGCTTAGGTAAGACGTAGTAATAAATTGTGGCCTTAGTTTTTATTATGGACTATACGTAAAAGGTACTGTCTCGCGACAGAACACACCCATCTATGTTACTCTTCAAGCATTTTGTACTACTATTTACTGAAGTCTTAATGTAATGACCCCTTTTTTAATTATATAGTTTTTCTGAATAATAATATAAAATTTAAATGTAAGTAAACGATTGAAAGCATAAACATATTTTACATATTATATTTAATTATTAACATATTGATAATTGTAAATTGGCGATAGGTTGTAACAAGTTATCAGTTGGTATGCCAATTAAACAATTTTTCATGATTTTTAATATTATTTGTTTTATTTCCTTACAACACCATACTCGTATTATAGAAGATAACGAAAGGAATTATAAAACAGGTTCCCTCGAGAGCATAGTTCATTCATCGTCATTTCAGCCGCATAACGTCCACTGCTGGACATAGGCCTCCCCCAAAGATTTCCAAAATGACCGATCAAGAGCGGCCTGCATCCAGCGCTTTCCAGCGACCCTGGTCAGGTCATCTGACCACCTTGTAGGTGGGTGCCCTACGCTTCGCTTGCCAGTACGCGGTCGCCATTCAAGAACCTTTTTGCCCCATCGGCCATCGGTTCGTCGCGCTATGTGTCCCGCCCACTGCCACTTCAACGAGCTAATCCGCTTGGCTATGTCAGTGACTTTTGTTCTCCTACGGATTTCCTTATTTCTGATTCGATCACGTAGGGAAACACCGAGCATAGCCCTCTCCATAGCGCGTTGAGCGACCTTGAGCTTTCTTATGAGACCCATAGTAAGGGACCACGTTTCGGAGCCATAAGTCATCACTGGTAACACACATTGGTTATAAACCTTAGTCTTGAGGCACAGAGGTATTTTGGACGAGAAGACATTGCGTAGCCTCCCGAACGCTGCCCAGCCGAGTAGGATTCGTCGAAAGACCTCTTCCTTGAAGCTGGAACTTCCTGCCTGGATCAATTGACCCAGGTAGATATACTGGTCTACAACTTCGAGGGTGGAGCTCCCAAC
Source organism: Acrobasis consociella (assembly GCA_963555685.1). Lineage (NCBI taxonomy): Eukaryota > Metazoa > Arthropoda > Insecta > Lepidoptera > Pyralidae > Acrobasis > Acrobasis consociella. The sequence goes on from OY743115.1 coordinate 1,788,924, forward strand.
ACAAACAGGTAGGGGCGCAACATGGACATTCGACATTACTTTGGTTTTGTCCATGTTCATTTTAAGGCCCACTTGTTGGGAAACTCGATTTAGGTCTCCGAGCATAGTACTTAAGTCTTCCATCGATTCTGCCATGACAACAATATCGTCGGCAAATCGAAGGTGAGTGATATACTCGCCATTGATGTTGATGCCAAATCCTTCCCATTCCAGAAGCTTGAAGGCATCTTCCAGTGCAACGGTGAACAGTTTCGGAGATATAACATCTCCCTGTCTTACACCTCTATGCAGTGGAATTGCCCTCGTGCACTGCTCCTGTACTCGGACTGACATAGTGGCGTTACTGTATAAGCACTTCAACACTTCGATATACCGATAGTCAATACGGCATCGCTGGAGAGACTGAAGCACGGCCCATGTTTCGATCGAATCGAAGGCTTTTTCATAGTCCACGAATCCCAAGCATAACGGCCGGTTATACTCTCTCGTCTTCTCTATAACCTGCCGCAGCGTATGAATGTGGTCCATGGTGCTAAAGCCTTTACGGAAACCAGCTTGTTCGGGAGGTTGGAAGGCATCAAACCTGTTCGCGAGACGATTCGTGATGACCCTCGAAAACAACTTATATACATGACTCAGAAGCGTGATAGGCCTATAGTTCTTCAATAGGGTGTTATCTCCCTTTTTGAAGAACAAGACCACCACGCCCCTGTTCCAGGCTTCTGGCGTTACGCCCTCGAGCAGAACGGAAATAAAGAGCCTCTGAAGGACTTTCAGTACCGGCGTTCCGCCCGCTTTCAGAAGCTCTGCTGTGATTCCATCCTCGCCCAGCGCCTTGTTGTTTTTAAGCTGTTTGAGGGCCATCCTAATCTCGTACAGGCTGATGTCCGGGATATCTTCGGTATAGTGTCGGGTTAGCTTGGCTCTTAGAGCATAGTTATTCAACAATTTTTTTACAGTAATTATTTTTAAGAGTCCCCTTACCCTAGACCAAAATACAACTTTCCATACAAACCTAGTCTACGTTTTATTTCAAAACGACATGTCCGATTTGGGCAAAATTTTGTAATTTCAAAGATATTGCAATTATCTAGGTTTATAACTGGTTTCCTACAGTAAAAATATGAACTTGAAATAGAATACCTATAGTGTTTTATATCATTTTTGACCATTAGTATGGGAAACTTCTAAATCGTTTTATTTTCTTTCCAGTTCATAATTTTACCATAGGAAACCAGTTGTAACCCTAGATAATTGCAATTTCTTTACAATTACCAATTTTTACCGGAATCTGACATGTGGTTTCAAAATTAAACGTAGACGTGTGTATGTCCCCCGCGGAAAAGTATCGAATAATAATTGTTGAGTATACTAGATCTTTAGTTTATAGCTGCCTTCAAATGTTTATCGATAAATGAAATTTGTGTATTCAGTAATTTTTGAGAAATTCGTCAAAAACATATTTCGCCAGGGAAATGTTTCTCTGGCGGAATTTTGTCTGGAATCCAGAATTCAATTAGTACAGCAATTAATGTGTCATAAGAGGCAAATGTTTATGTACAAATGGACTTTATATGTCATAGGCCTCCGAAGTTATTCAAAATTCCGCTGGGGAAATGTTTGGCCTTTTGCTAGATCTCCCAAACGGTTTGGTATATAGTCCTGATTTTTTTTACACATATTGCTATTAATTTGTTTATAACATCTGTAAAAACAGAATCCAAAAAAACACAACCACTTACAAATAATAAATATAAACATAAAAGTAGGTATTTTGGTTCTAGTGGCTTAACTAAGGGACATAGGGAAAAAGTTTAAGTGTCGATTTATGTATTAAAACTGCCTCCAACATCTGGGAAAGTACGTTTGTAATAGAGTTAGTATTAAAAAAGATACAACAAAAAATTATGTTCTACTGACATCATGATTTTTAATCGGTCTATTGGACGAGTTTTAAATAATGTTACAAGTTCTGACTAATTCCAATCTTTAATGTATTAATTCAACTATTCATATTCCAATAATTAGCTTAATCCAATCATCAATAAAGAAAATATAGCAAAAGAACCAGCGACACTTCAATATTTGTTATAAACCGACCAATTTTGGATGCCACCCGAAACTGATCGGTTTATAACAAAGTTTTAAGTATTGCTGGTTTTTTTACGATATTTCCTTTATTACTAATTCGATAGGGCTAATTATTGGAGTACGGATAGTTGAATTAATACATTAAATATTGGAATTAGTTAAAACTTATCACATGATATAAAACTCGTCCAACAGACCGATTCAAAATCAAAATGTCAGTTAGACATTATTTTTTGTTGTATCTTTTTTAATACTAACTCTATTACAAACGTACTTTCCCAGATGTTGGAGGCAGTTTTAATACATAAATCGACACTTAAACTTTTTCCCTATGTGTTAAGCCACTAGAACCAAAATACCTACTTTTATGTTTATATTTATTATTCGTAAGTAGTTGTGTTTTTTTGGATTCTGTTTTTACAGATGTTATAAACAAATAAATAGATATATGTGTAAAAAAAATCACGACTATATTCCAAACCGTTTGGGAGATCTAGCAAAAGGTCAAACATTTCCCCAGCGGAATTTTGAATAACTTCGGAGGCCTATGACATATAAAGTCCATTTGTACATAAACATTTGCCTCTTATGATACATTAATTGCTGTACTAATTGAATTCTGGATTCCAGACAAAATTCCGCCAGAGAAACATTTCCCTGGCGAAATATGTTTTTGACGAATTTCTCAAAAATTACTGAATACACAAATTTCATTTATCGATAAACATTTGAAGGCAGCTATAAACTAAAGATCTAGTATACTCAACAATTATTATTCGATACTTTTCCGCGGGGGACATACACACGTTTTACAGTAGGAATATTTGGAATATTCCTATTTTGTAATATACTTCCAGCGGCACCGGCACATCACTAGTCAGTTGCGTTAAGTTATTTTTTCTGTATATTTGTAAATATGTAAATTATTCTATACTACTCTTTATTACTCATTAAAATCTAAATTAACATCTACATTAAAAACTAAAACTCTTAAACTAAACAAATAATAATAATAGAAAAGAAAAACCTTACAAATAGAAAACGTCTTCCAGACCATTGTCCTGCGGTAGAGTGCCCAAAAGGCTGGCAGCAGCGGCTGCAGCTGCAGCTCTCCCAACCTCCACGGCACAAGCGTCATACCATCCGCTCTCTTGCCATCATCGCGGGCCAAACCTTTTGGTTCTAAAATTGCTGGCTCTCTTATTTCAATAAATGAAATACATAGGTAGGTACCTACTCTCCCTGAGAAAAGGGATCAATTTCTTTGAACGCACACATACCGAGCTGTTGACGCTGTCAGTCAGTGTCATCTATTTGCCAATGTCAATGTCACTGGGTTCAGTGTCAATGTCGTCAAGTCAACGTCAGTCACTAACTTCAACTTGCCATTTTGCATGGTTTAGTTGGTTTATTTTGCGTTGCGAATTTCCTTGATGAATTAATATTAAAAAGTGCAAATATTAATTGCACGTTTTATACCTACATTTCAAATTGCCCGACGAGTAAAATCATTACGGCATCATGGCTGACCAAATCGATGAGTACTTCGAAGCCGCTCTGGACTTAGTTAAAAATGCTGGAAGCCTTATAACGGATCATGTGTTCGGCTGTAACGTGTTCGAGGTGAAGTCTTGCGAGATCGACCTGGTCACGGAAATAGACCAGAAGGTCGAGAAAACACTCATCAGCGGCCTGTCTAAGAAGTTCCCTAGTCATAAGTTTATTGGTGAAGAATCAGTTGCAGGCGGAGCCAAGTGTGAGCTGACGGATGACCCCACGTGGGTCATAGACCCCGTCGACGGCACACTAAATTTCGTACACGGATTCCCTCACAGTTGCATTTCTGTCGGCTTGGTTATAAATAAGGAATCAGTTGCTGGTATAATCTACAACCCTATACTACAACAACTATTCACTGCGAAAAAAGGCAAAGGAGCATATTTGAATGGTAAGCAGATACATGTATCTCAAATAAAGGAACTGAAGAAAGCCTTGATTGCTTTTGAGGCAGGTACAAGTAGAGATGAGGAGAAGAGCAAAATTGTTTTGGAAAATTTCAAGAGAGTTATAAGTACGGGGCATGGAGTAAGATCTCTAGGCTCTGCGGCTTTGAACATGGCAATGGTAGCTCTTGGCGGTGCAGATGCTAACTTTGAATTTGGAATCCATGCTTGGGATATTGCTGCGGGGGACATCATTGTAAGAGAAGCCGGAGGTGTCTGCATAGACCCTGCTGGTGGGGAGTTTGATATTCTGTCTCGGAGAGTGCTGTGTGCTAGCACCATGGAGTTGGCACAAGAGCTCTCCAAAACATTGGTTCAATATTATCCAGAAAGAGATTAAATATTTATTACTGTTGTATTAAAATGTACCTGTGAATAGAATCTTATTGACATCCATTTTAACATCATATTTATTTTAAAGATTTCATTGAATGTCATTTATATATTTTTTTTACACATAATGGGCTCCAGTCATCGTCAGCATCATCCTCCCATATTCCCGGTTGCATCCTCAGTGGTTACGCTGCAGAGCCAGGGGTCAGCTACATAACCTAGGTAATTTGACGAGGTGACTGGTGTTTACAGAGCGACTGCAATCTGACATCGGCAACGCAAAAAATTGACCAGAAACTTTCCTTGGATAGTTTTGAGCAAATGCTAGATGGCATTCAGGACCCACAGATTATATGTGCCTTCTGAAACACTAAATTATAATTGTTTCTGGAAAATCAGGTGTTTGAAGCCTGTATTATCCTAACTGGACTAGAAACAACTTTTTACAAAGTATGCTTCTCAGTGGGATTCCAACCCACAACCTCCAGATCACAAAGCGATCGCCTCGACCACTGGACCGTGGAGGCAGTCATAGTCATTAAGCTACACAACAAACACTTTCAGAGGAAATATTTTGTACTGATTTGATCATAAAGAATATTAGGTTCCTTGTTAACCAAAGTCAAGAGTTTTTTAATAAAAAAACAGTGATGTAACAGTTTATTAACTTGTGTAAGTCCTAGTGACTTTCGTGTTAGTGTATATTTAATATATTGTTACCATTTTTCATGGACCTCTGCGATACAAGCTACACTTAGTGCAGGGTCCTAAACAAATTATACTTGTTTTAAAGTTTAATTAGCTGTAAGTTATAACAAAGTGTAAACCCATAACTCTAATGTATTTAACTTATTGATTGTATAGTTATACATATTATCTATAAAGATATGTTATGTGACAAACATGTTGCATCAGAGATGTGTAAATGTACTTAAATAAAAGACATGTTATATTTTAATGTTTTATTATTATTATCTTAAGTTATTCTGCTTCATGAGTATCTTATTGCATAAAATTAAGTTATTGTTCAGAACAAGTGTTATCATTATCACTATCTAAGTAACTGATACACTTAATATTATCTTTGTGAACTTAAAACATTTCTAATCTAAGTACAACTTACTATAGGAAATATTTCAAAATTTGATCTATTATTTTTATTAGTAGGCGATCTTGAACTGAAAACAACATAACCCTCATTCAGCATTTTGGTAAAATAAAATAATTCTTATATTTGCATTGCTTTATTTGTTAATAAGGATTTCTTATTTTCAGTCATTGATGCCTACTTTACAAGCTAAGCTAATCTCGGTGGTTTGCTTCATTTAGAAGATTCAGAAAACAGCCATAAATATTAACCACCTTCATTAAATAGCTTTTTATAACTTACACAATTTGTTTAAAGAGATAATTCTTAGAACATATATCTTTTATGTCTTGTATCATCATTTTTATATTCTAAAGATAGTAAAAAAAAATTGTTTAAGTATCAGTCTGTTATAGTAAGATCTTGAATGGAAAAGTCAAGTAATACAGTCTTACGCTAAGTTAAAAGGTACTGGCCCGTTTCTTAGATCATAATCTTTTTTTGGCTTTGCCACAATCAGGTCAAAAAAAATTAAACCTTGAAACCAGCCAATGTGTACCGTCTCCGTCAGTCTTTGCCATGAAAATACTGTCTTTAAGTACCTACAAAAATTCCGTCTTGCTAATGTCTTAACATAGGTACAGAAGTGCGATTTTTGAAACGCGGAGTCACCTAAACGAATGGTTTTTCCATGCAAAAAACCGTTCGTTTAGTGACTCCGCGTTTGAAAAATCGCACCACAGGAAATTATCATGATACTAACTTTTCTAGTTATTTCTGTAGCTCTGTTTAAGTCGTAATACAATCATTAACTTCAGTCAATAATTTAAGTCCAGTAATACACACTCGTATTGTCATTAGTAGATACTAGCGTAAAGTCAGAAAGACGTCGCCGCGTCGACTTTGTCTGCATGAACATTATTTGTTCAGTTCAGTTTTTTCGTATACATTTTACAATTTGTGGGTACAATTATGTATGTATGTCGTTATTTTTCAATTTGCTTAATTGAGCCCTTATATAATCAGGTCAGTTATTGTCTTTATGTCAACATGGTCAATTTAGTCAAATGGTTTACGACAGTCGTAGTCAATTGGTCAGCTAGTTGTTTTATTGTTAGGTCATTAGTTTTGTGGTCATGTCAGTTTTTGGTAATTTGGTTAGTTCAGTCAGTCGTGTTATCGGTGAGAATTGGTCAATTCAGTTGCTTTATCGTAAAAAGTCAGGTATTGTCAATTTCGTGCGTTAAATTGTTTAGATCAAATTTATCAAGTCAGGGTTTGTCGTTATGTTATGTCAGTTTTTGTCTCGTCAACTTAGTCATTTTATTGTTTATGTCAGTGATTGTCAAGCACGTTAAACGTAGACAAGATTTTATTCAGGTCGGTTGTTATGTCAGTGAAATAAGTCTGTTAAATATTGTCAATTTAGTCAGTAGTCAGTTCAATTGTTTAGATCAAATTGATCAAGTCAGTAGCTTTATCGTTTATGTTGTCAGTTTTTGTCACATCAATTTTGTCATTTTATCGTTTATGTATTGTCCAGACAATGTTCAACGCAGACAAGATTTTTATTCAGGTCAATTGTCATGTCAGTCAAAAAAGTCTGTTAAGTATTGTTCAATTTAGTCCGTTCAATTGATTAGTTCAAATTGAACAAGTCAGTTGCTTTATCGTTAATGTTGTCAGTTTTTGTCACATCGTCATTTTCTCGTTTATGTATTCAGTGATTATCAAGACTAGTCAAGAAAGGTACGTTAAACGTTAGTAGATAAGATTTTATTCAGCTTGGTTGTCATGTCAAGTGTAAATAGTCAGTTAAGTATAGTCGCCAGTTTTGTCAGTTCAATTGTTTAGATCAAATTGATCAAATCAGTAGCTTTGTCGTTTGTTATGTCAGTTTTTGTCTCGTCAATTCTATCGGTTATGTCAGTGATTGTCAAGACACGTGAAACGAAGACTATATTTTATTTAGTTCGGTTGTCATGTCAAGTGAAAAAAGTCAGTTTTGGCAATTATTTAGTCAGTTCAAATCGAACAAGTCAGTAGCTTTATCGTTTATGTTATGTCAGTTTTTGTCACGCCAATTTAATCATGTCCTCGTTTAGGTACCCAGTGATTGCCAAGACACGTTAAACGTTAGTAGACAAGATTTTATTCAGGTTAAGTATTGTCAATTTAGTCAGTTCATTGTTTAGATCAAATTAAACAAGTCAAGTAGCTATGTTATGTAATTTTTTGTCACGTTAATTCAATCATTTTCTCGTTTAGGTACTCAGTGATTGTCAAGACACGTTAAACGCTAAACAAGATTGTATTAAGATCGGTTGTCATGTCAAGTGTAAAAAGTCAGCTAAGTATTGTCAATTCAGTTAAATTGTTTAGATCAATTTGAACAAGTCAGTAGCTTTATCGTTTATGTTATGTCTGTTTTTGTCTCAATAATTTTCTCGTTTAGGTACTCGGTGATGGTCAAGACACGTTAAACGTTAGTAGACAGATTTTATTCAGGTCCATTGTCATGTCAAGTGTTAAAAGTCAGTTTGGGTATTGTCAATTTAGTCAGTTCATTTGTCTAGATCAATTTCAACACGTCAGTAGCTTTCTCGTTTTTGTTACTTCAGAGACTTATCCCGTTAGTCCATCGTTATGATTCGTCCCATAAATCTTACATGTAATTTGGTGACTTAAGTGTAAGAAATGTTAATAAGTTAGTTATTTTGATGGATTATCTTCTTATAGATAGTAGTTCGTCATCTTAGTTGAATATATTGGTTTGTGTTCAAAATTTTTGTCATAAGTGATATTTTTGTAAGTTGTATAGTCCAGTGCTTTAGTAAAGTCATTTTTATTATCAAGTCAGTCATCAGTCATGTTCAGTATTTGTCTGTTACCTTTATCAAAATATTTCCCGTCTGTTGTTCTTCTAGTCTGTATAAACCATCGACTCAGTCTCAGGATAAGCAAGTAAACGTAAGTTTGTCATAGTCAGTTTTATTGTAAGTCAGTTGTACGTCTCAGTCTAAGTTATCCTATAAATTTTAGTTATGTCCGTTATATCAGTTTTAGAAATCTAGTTAGTCCGTGAAGTCATAATTTCAGAGATTTTTGTCGCTTATATGTTTTATTGAAGTCTCAACGTCGTCGGTAGTCGTGTCGTCTATTGAATTCATTTCATAAGTATTTTAAGGTTTCGTGTAATGAAGTCCAGTACTATTTCTTGTTATATTAGAGTCAGTCATATTTAGTAGTTCATATTGTCGGTCGTAGTCAGTTGAATCATTTTCAGTTCCTAGTCGTCATTTGTAATGAGTGTTATATCATGTTTGTCTTGTTAATTATTATCAGTAATGTCAAAGTCTAAGCAGTTTTCTCGAATCCAAATCGTTCGATTGAATATGTATAGTTTCGCGAAGATTCAGTAATAGTCAACAATATTATTAGTCTTTTGTCATTCTTCTGTCATGTTCAAGTTTGAAGTTCGGTCGGTAAGCATGCATATTCACATCAGATACTTTGATTATCAAGATCTGTATTCTGTCAGTATTTTTCTAGTTATTCGTTTAAATTCGTAAATTTTACTAAAAATTACTCTTATCATTATCAAACTCTTCCTGGTCTTCGCCTTCTTAAATTGATCAAGTCCATGGGTCTGGGGATCTCCTTTAGGGCGTAGGGGTCCGTGTGAACCGTGGGCATGCGATGTGGGAGCGCTTCTGGGAGGCTTTCGTCCTCTTCGTATATCGCCCATTGAGAGGGACTGAAAATAAAAGAAGAAAACCATTCAAATCTGCACTAAACTTGTTTTGGGGTTTACATTATGTACACAGATACCTTTAATTATTTTTCAGACGTAAACAGTATTATATTTAAAAAAAATTATAAACTACTTATAAATATCAGTAAAATTAGACTCACCTGTTCTCGCTCGGAATAACTTCAAAAGCTACGGAAGGTGTTTTCGCAGGATTTCCAGAAGCAGGCTTTTTCTTAATTTTCTGTCTGGTCTTATCAGAATTTGCGGCTTTAGATTCGATTTCATCTAGCAGCGCCAGTTTGTTAGCCGAAGATCTTTCTTCAATGTTAATTTCAGGATTTTTGTCAGTGTTGTCTATGTCAGTTTTCTTGTTCTTGTCGTCTTCCTTAGTATTAGGATCAGTCCCGTCAGTATCGGGGTATTTATGTAAAACGTTCTTTATGTAATAGTATTTACTATTGGCTTTGATATTTGGTTCAAACTCATCGTCATGTCGTCTTGTTGGTCTTGGTAAATTGCTGTAAGGTTTTGTTGCCGTGTCATAGAAGAAAAATGTTGATAGTTTCATGTTATTTGTTTTGTTGTCGTCAAGTGATTCGTCAGGTTTGTTAGTCACATAAGTCGAAAAGTCCTTGCTTATAATGTCAGGGTTTATGTCATCGCTTTTTTTGTCATTTAGTACTATTTTAGAGTCAGTATTTCTAACGTCACCTTTGTAGCTTCCTACGTACCCAAAAGTTACTAATTTGTATAAATTTTCAGTCGTTGGACTATCATTATTCGCAGTTTTATCATGTAGGTCAATAATATTAGATTTTGTCGTAGTGTGTACAGTTTCGTCATCGTTAGATCTAGCAGAAGAATGAAAATGCTCTCTGTTGATCGTGTGTGTATTAGTTCTGTGTCTAGAGTCATAAGAGTCATCTTTATTCAAGTCGTCACGTCTGTTATAGTAATACGGATTATTAGGTCGTCTGTAAGTATCGTCGTAGTTTTGATAGGTAACTTTTACAACATCTCTGTCGTAACTCTTTCTAGTAGTTCTCCGCCAAGATTCAGTCGGTCGAGGTACATAGTTAATGAGGTAAGTATATTTATTAACATTTTCAGTAACAGTCAATACAGGTCTGTGGTGGTAAGGTCGTTTTTGTGACATGTTATTTATAACAACTGATTGCACGTTATGTATATTGTCATCGTCTTTGTCGTCATAGTCATAGTCGTAAGTCTTTGTCGGTTTGTTATTATTAAAGTTATGTCTCACGTTAGTCCTGTCAGAGTCTTCGTACCTTCTGCTTTTGTTTTTGAAGTCAAGTTTGTCGTCTATCTTTTGAGTTGTAGTCACATTTTCTTTGGTTGTGTCTTTGTCAGTAAAAAATGATAATGTAAATTGATCTTCGTCGGTGTCAGTCAAATTGTTTTTGTTATCAGTGATGTTTTCTTTTGTATTTTCAGTTTTAGTCAAGTTAGTCAAAGCCGGCGGGGGAGGTCTCTTTTGTACTATTTTGTTGGAAGCAGCAGCTGCAATTTTATTACTCTTTTTAGTCGTAGTTGCTTTTGATGTCGTCGTAGAGGTAGTGGTAGTAGGTTTTTTAGTAGTCGGTTTGGTCCGTTTAGGTTTCTGGGTGCTAGGTTCCTCGTCAGCTTTGCTAATGTCATTGTTAGTGTCGGAATGTATTTCTATCCAAGGAGATAAAGCAAAATTGCTGAGAAGGTCGTTTTGACAGGATATTCTGTCATTGTCTGGGTTGTCTGGGGACAGGAATACAAAAGGTTGGATATTGTCAATAGTGTCCAGAGTATGGCAAAGCACTTGCGCGAAGGAAATTCTTCGTATCTGCTGAAGTTGTGCTGGAGTGAACGACGATTCAAAACCACCGTTCTCGTACCTGAAATTTTTAAAAAGGTGTCACTATAACATCATCTATTTTAATAGATAATAGATTTTTAGTAGCGCACGATACTTACCAAAATCGATCTCCCTTTCGCAAATTAGAAAATTGTTGTGCTATAATGCACGCAAAGGTTGGCCCCACGAGTCCTCCAACAACTGGTCTTTCAGACATTCCTCCCGTGAACAAATCTATATCATCCACATGTCTGTACAGAACTTGTAGTTTCCTAACTGCCCTTGCCGGCATTACTCTGAAAAGATCTGAGAAGTCTTGAATCGCTGACAGCCCACAAGGTTCCCTCCATGTAGTATACGCAGCTACACCGTGGTCTCTTCCTCTTTGAATGTTTATAGCAGCCAAATCCATCCCGAAGTCAAAGTGAGGGGTTTGGAATAGGTGGTTGGTTAGCTCTTCCGTGATGAACTCGTCTCGTTTCTGAATGGGTTGGTTGACCATGCCCAGGAGGAGTCTGTCTACTGCACCCATGCTCCAAATGTTAGATGGATTTGTTTGTTCGTTGTGGAGAGAAACATCTAAAAAAAAAAGGCTTTATTAGTAGTCTGGAAAGTAATAGATAAATAGAATAGAAGCGAGAAGTCTTTTTGGTGTTGTTTTTTTCATGGTATCAGAAGGTAAGGTCAGAACTTTCAAAGAAAAAACATTCCTTGTTACTTACTGTTGCTCATAGGTCTATGAAAACGGTCGAATCTCATCAGAGACCCTTGGACAAGGCTATGGCCGAACCTAAAGGCGGCCGAGGAAAAGGAGCTGGCTGGACTAGAGTTAATTTTAGGGTTGTAGTTCTTGTAGAAACCTTTTTTCTGGGGCTCCAGCTCGAAGAGGCGCATTACTTCCGTTCCTGGAAACAAATGGTCAAAATATAGGTTTAATAAAATAGAAAACAGAAAAAGATTGCACATAGAGACCTTTCAGTCCAGAAGTTAATAGAATATATTTTGGGCAACCATATCAAAGTTCCTGCAGGCGTTTAGTAGTAATCTCAGGTTTTTTATATTTTCGGTTAGTTATTGTTCTTTGATTCCTCAAAAAAAACCTAATTTCTACTCCACGACAAGAGCGATGAAGAAAAGACTATGGGCTGGAATCGTACCATCATTAGACTTACCTAGAACTATGGGCAGAAATTCCCTATAAGTAATGTGCTGGATCATAGCGCCCACAATCTTCCTGGTCTCTTGGTAGATCTTCTCGTCGCTCCAATGGGGATTCAGATGAGCTAGTTCTTGAGCCATTCTAGGAAAAAGAATGCATAACTCTTGTCAAGAAATTTTTTTGATTAAGTACGGTATGTTAATCAATTATTTTTCAATAAGTGACATAATACGAAGCCGAAAACAAAATGGTTTTTTAACCTGCTCAAAAATAAGTTTTTCTACTCCTATACTGTTATCTGTCTTTTAAATGGTTCTGAACACTAATATAAGAACATTGATATTATGATTGCAGAAAAAAGTCTATACTCTATGCCTCATAATAGCACATGTGTCGTTATTTCACTAAAACGATACTGCTAGCCATAGACCAAGAACATTTTTTTCTATAGATTTACCATACTGCCAACATAAGAAAAAAATGTTTTTTTGACATAGTCACTAAAAAGACGTCAATTAAAAAAAAGTTTACCATAGATACCATATAGATCAGTACTTGTATATTCTAAATCTGATTTACCAAACATGTAAGTCAAACATTTTCATTTTTTCTTTGTTTGGTTTTGTATTTTATTTAGTAAATATAGTCGTAGAAAAAGTATTGTATGCAACGTTGTATAAGTACGTCAAAAAATGCTCGATGGCGCCTCCTTACGATGCTCGCTAAAGCTCGCATCGTAACCTGCGCCACTCGCATATTTTGAACCCTCTTATACAACTGTTGCATAAAATACTATTTTAAAATCTGATGGAAGGGAAAACTGTCAAGTAACAGAAAAAGGATGCATGTACAGCGCTCTTGACGTCACTGCCATTGTGGTCTAGCGCGTACGAAAGAGATAGTGGGATGTCCCCGCCACGCTGCCATACTCATATTTGAAATGCTTCATCATAATCATCATCAGGTCTTTGTAGTCATCACTGAAGGAGCACGGCCTCTCTGTACTACCAGAGCCATACTTGGTCAGAGCAGCCAGAGGATTCGGTCTATACTCTCCATGCTGGCCAGATGGGTGAGACCCCTCTAGGGTCTCATCGTTCTTGTTTAGTTTGTATTTCTTCTAAGTCGCCTTCTACAACATCCACGGGAAGACTTGGAGTGGTCCTATTCTACTCTGTCGGAAACCACACGGCGCCGGCGGCTTGAAATGCTTTTTACTTCTTTATATAACCAATTTTGTTGCTGTTTTCTGTTTGTTCTCACCGGTTGTGCTGCCGCAGCCACACGATGTGCAGGGCCACGAGCCCCGGCTGCTCGTTGACGCGCGCGTCCCCCGAGCGGAAGCAGTCGGCGGACAGCGCGCCGCCGCGGCAGAGCTCCTCGCGCCGCTCCGGCGGCAGCACGGGCCGGCGCTGCTGCACGCGCCCGTACTGCAGCATCCCTGCAAATTGTTTGTTGGTTAATCGGCTCGGGAAGGGTAGAGAAAACTTAAGCGTATTGAACCATTCCTACAAATCATTTGTTGGTCAATCAACCAAGTATGACTCGGGATGGCTAGGGAAAATGATGCATGTACTTATTCAGACGGATACATTAAATCAAAATAATCCTCTAGCTACTCTGGCCAAGTATAGCTCTAATAGTATAGAGAGATTCTTGCTCTTACAATCAGTGACGTAAGCAACTACTTTTTACAGGAGTAGCCCTTCAAATGTCGGACGCCCGGAGCGGGCGTCTGATTGTTTTACTATTGTGTCTGCTATGACGACGTTTGAAGGGGTAGGCATTAGTCTTACCTAAATTGTTTTGGAGCCGAAGGCCACTTCATAAGGATCGTTAGTAAGACCTAATTAGCTAGTCAAAATAAAAATTCTAAAATAAAATCGTGAGAACAGTAGTACTGCCGCACTATGGGATGAAACGGTGCGATCCATCTCAAAAATCGGTAACTTTTTTGTTTCTTGACATTTTTGTCTGTTTTTATTTATACGTATTCCTGAACACTTATACTATTATGTTATTAAAACACCATACATTTAAAAACTATATTTAATTAGTAAAAAAATTACAAATATAAAATTATGAAAATGTTCACGGAAAACTAATATTAAAATATTTAATATTAAAGTTTGCATACTTTAAAAATAATAATAATGTAATAACTACGTACTCTTATTATATTATGTTTTAAAAAAGCAATAAAAAAATATTCTTCTCATTACTTGTCAATATTGAAAGCTCTTTATAGCTTCGTCAAGTAATTATTTTGATATTACTTACATTACTCGATCTATATATAGGGATCAGAAGTATAAAACAGTGTGTGCAGAACGCCTTTCATTGTGGCTGACCTGGAACACTTCCGAGCATGATGCATTCGAAACCAAATTACGAGCTTCTTGAGCATCTTCAGACAATTGGCCTATCGGTAAAACTGCGAAATGCTCGATTATTTTGGTACTATGTATCAGAATTTTATGCACTGAGGATGGCATGTAGTACCAGTTATATTTAATTACAAATAACTGTGCAGTTCCTAGCGCATATTCACCAAACTTCAATGCGTTAATAGAAAATCCTGATGACATGGTTTACAGAATTATATATAATCTCTTGATTAAATCTTCATCAACACCCGTAATTTCTGCAGAACATTGATAATTTTGGAAGAATCTTCTTGCCGTGTTTCCATAATTGCTGTTTCCCGAACCTTGACGAGGTTTGACAATGTGTAAACCGAGAAAACTCCGGAAACGAGATTGGAACTTTGACATACTTACTCATTCTTATTTTCTGCAGTCAATGAAGACCACTTTTCAAAACCTAGATTATAAGAAACATGCAATATCATTTCCATACATCTTATCCATGCATGTAAGGTGGAGAGACCGTATTTGAACGCATCTTCATTCCCAACTCTTTCTCATTCACTTTTGTTAGATCGTTCATCGGTTTCGGAATTGCTCCACAAATAGTGCATGAAGCACGTGATGGTGTCTGCGTTAACACTTGAGCAATTTTACCGTCAATCATAGACATTTTCACAGATGATGTATTCCTGTTGCCGCTATAACAACAAATACTAAAAAACAAAATAAAATAAATATTTAATGGGGCTCCTATACAACAAACATGATTTTTTTGTCGTTTTTATAGATAATGGTACGGAACCCTGCGTGCGCGAGTCCGACTCGCACTTGGTCGGTTATTATTTTGTATCCAAAATCGTCAGGATTTAGGCCGCAGATAACATGACACTTCTTTAAGCACCTATCGCAATTAGATAAAATTTTTATGTTTTCCAACAGGTTGACTGGTAGAGAATGCATTAGCATTAGGTTCACCTTTTGTACCGTTATGGCCAAAAAAGATTTTAATAAATAATAACATGACTCACTAGTTACTTTTTTCCTTCATTTGACACTTTTGGTTTTAGCTTGAAATGGCGCAATAATGACGCAGGTTTTTTTTATTTCCCTGTATTACTGAATAGTTAAGGTATCTAAAAATGTCAATAACTCGACATCGGCAGCTTTCGGCAACAAGGAAACCTCTAATTGAAAATCAAAAATAAGGATATTTTTATTAAAATGTAAAAAGAAAATAATAAAAATTATTTTAAATAAACTCAAAACGGATTTGTAAACTAGATATCTTGGGCAATCCGAAAATGTATAATACTTATATATTTCCTTTGAGAATTTAGTAGATATCTGAAGTTAAACTTTCATAACGAGTAATAATTTTTCGAAGATAAAAGTTTGGATGTAATTTTAAATATATCTACAACTAACTATTATTATTTTTTACTTGTACATCAAATAGCTCTAACATTTAAGAATATAAAACAATCGAAATGGTTTCAGTATCACGCATTTCGTTTAAACCATTTTTAAGACGGAATGCACCGTTTCATTCCATAGTGCGCCGGCCGGACGACCGGAGTTAATGGGGTCACGCGGCAGTTTCGGACGGGCGTAACTACGTGGTCTCGATCGTAAATAATTTTGGCAACTTTTTTATCTTATGCCATACACAAATTTGGATTACGTATACGGAGAGCAAGTATAGATTAGCTATACCAATTTTTTTTTTCCAAACCAATAAAAAGTCAACATGAATGGCAAATGAACGGCCGGGCGGCCCCGCACTACGCAGCGGAGCGCGTTACAGTGTATTAATCGCCTTAAAACTGCAAGTTACTTACCATTTCTAAGCAATCGCAGCTTGTCGGACTGCCGTGCCGAGCTGCCATAAACTGGCGACCCGTCGATGTAGGCTGAGACCTGGTTCAGTTGCTCCCTCCAGCCCAGGGCGCAGTCGTCGCGGGGCGCGGGGGACGAGCGCACGAAGTCCAGGCAGCGGACCCCTCGCGGCCCGTAGAACGGGTCCGATGGGGGCACCTCAATCGGCATGCATTCTGGGTGCTGGTGGGTTAAAAAATGCTACATGAAGCTGATGAAGCTCTGTACTATATACTTTTTTGCCCATTCTCTCGATCGGATTTACAATATGCGTGGTATGATGTAGTCGCGGGCAACAACTAGTCCTAAGTAAATTTCTCCTAAGTTAATGAAAAATAGGTAATGACTGCACCATCTAATCACCGACATATGCTTTTCCAGCGTGGTAATCACCACGGTTGATTTGCCTATAATCATAGGCAAATCAACCCTTTATTAGGAGAGGCCTCTAGTCCAACATTGGACTGGATTTATAACTACTCAATGATTTGTTTTTTCGAAGGTATTTTCCACAATGGCCTTTTTATTTGTATTATATGAATATCGACAAAAGAAAAACGATTTCCGGAAAATCCACCATAATTTTATAACCATTACCCTTGTCCAAAATGAGATTAATAATTACCAAAACTCACCAGCAACTCCTTAGGAACAACCTCCCTGCCCCCATCTTTGCAACACCTCGGCACGGAGCCATTGAAGCCTCTGGTCTGCGAAGACGACGTGATGTCGTGGTCCACGAACTGCCCCCACTGCATCAGCAGATGCGTGATCCCGGGGGACTCCACGTTCTTGCTCTCGTGGACGAGGGCACTGAAAAAATAATCAAGTTTTTAAAATCTGATGGAAGGGGGAAATGTCAAGTAACAGACAAAGGATGCACGTTCAGCGCTTTTGACGTCACTGCCATTGTGGTCTAGCGCGTACGAAAGAGATAGTCAGATGTCTCCGCAACGCGGCCACACTTATATTTGGAATGCTTCATTATCATCATCAGGTCTTTTTAGTCTCCACTGCAGAAGCACGACCCTCTCTGTACTACTAGAGCCATACTTGGCTAGAGCAGCCTGATGATTTGGCCTACACAATCCTCGCTGGCTAGACGGGTTGGAGAGGAAAAAATAAATGTTCTCTCTTATCTCTTCGTTATCTGTTCCAAAAATTACTCTTATTTTCTGTAGGTTTATGGCTTTTTAAAACAATTTATTTATAAACTGGTCTTACTTGCTATTGTATGTAAGGTTTACTAAAAGTTGAGTACCAGGCGTGAACCTACAATAACTGATAGGAATAGCCAGATCAGAGGGAATTCCTGAATATTTCCGACATTTTTTTAACGATAACTCATTTTATCAAACGCGAGGGAATGACAATGATATATTTATGAAACGGTGATCAGAGTCAAGAGTAGTACATAAGGAAACATTTAGAAGGTAATGAGGAAGACTGTCGCTCAACAATGGGACAACCTAGTAAAAAATCTCATCTTCAATTTTCTACACGTCAGAAGGACGGCTCCAAGCTTATCTTTAAAGCATGATAAAAAATACTAGGTCTATGATGTCCCGTTACAACCTATTTTCAAGTCTTACCTGATCTCCCTAGCGGAGGGAAGTTTGCCCCCGAAGACTGATCTGCGAGGGGCTTGGATGCCGTCCGCGTATGAAGGCTGGAGGAAGCGCTGGACGGGCGTCATGGTGGAGCCCCATCGCGGGCGACTCAGGTTGTTGCAGGTACCGTCGTGGGTGCGGTACCTGGAAGAGATATACAATATTAAAATGAGTTACTCGCGCCTTGGCCAACCAACTCGTAAGCTTGGGCCAACAATTAATTTAAAAAATAAAGGTTTCAATCTCATATCTTATCTTATTTTGCATGAGGTTTACATTTGGGAGAACGTCGAACCGATGGGTAAGGCAAGGGGGTAAGTACAATATAACACAAATTATATTGTATTTACCCCCTTGCCTTACCCATCGGAATTTCTGAAGAACTGCATAAGCACCAGACTATGACCTGGTGCATAAGCTTAGGATATGCTGATCCAAAGAGGTCCATAAGTTTTCCGGCCATTGAGTCGCAGCTACACAAAATGTGTCTTAATGTCTCCTCTAGTTCCTCACAACTAGACAACAAGTCTCATTTTGAAGAGATGACTGCAATTGTATAAGTGTCCAGTCAGGATTTCAGTATAGTTCAACAAAAATCATTCTGTTACATTTAACCGTTTGTGCCAATGGCACAATTGGCAAAATGGCACAATCCAAACTGATCAATCGAAAGCGTAAGTTAGGTTGATGAGTTACCTTTTGGAAGCAGGCGGGCACTTGGCTGGTGTCCTGAGGGGGCAGTGCTCCAGCAGAGCTGACTGTCGCAGTGCGCTGGCCGTGGGGAACTGCTCCCCTTCTGTGCGGCTCTCCAGCCCATCGCCAACACTGCCACAAGGAAATAATATAAATATACCTATACGCACAAATCACACAAAGTAAGTTCGAGACTTGTGTTATGAGATACCAACTCAACGATACTATATTTTATAGTAAATACATACATAAATAAACACCTAAGACCCAGAACAATTTGAACAAGGAAATACTATGTTACACCTGCTATACATATTCGCGAACATCTGAAATCTTTAAAAATTAAAATTTGTCCTATCATAATTCTAGATAGTAGTAGTTTTAGCTTTTCATTTAGTTCAATTTCAGAAAATTAATTAGATCGACTAAACAACTCATTGTGTAAAATATTTGCGATTTGGCACATTTTCTGCACAATATCTTTATGCGTATATTTATTTTATAACTAATCATTATTGGAAATATCTAAAAAAAAATATATAGCAGAACAGGTTTTTCGCTTATCAGCCGGTTGCAGAAAAGAAAGTACATAAAAAATCTTATTGTCTCTCTTTCACTGCAAAGATAAACATCGAACATCGTAAACTTTTTCTTTTACGTTTTAATAAACACTTCAACTTTCGATTTTAACGTCAATATAAGTAGATTTGAATATTTTTACATAATGCTCCGCCGTTAAGGGAAAGTGAAAATACATATTAAACATTTGAATTCTTAAATAAAAATCGTGTGTTTGCCTTCACTAATAAGCTTGCATAAGTTTTTACACAGATATGGTAAGAGTACCTAGAGGTTTGTTTGTTTGTATGTAATAACTTTATTCTGTTGCTTCTCTTCCCGCGCAGATCGTAAAAGCCATTCGAGGGAATGTATGTATGTAATAACTTTATTGTACAAAAAAGTAGTACATCAAAATTGAAAGAAGAAATATACAATGGCGGATTTGTCCTATATAGGCATCTTCTCCAGTCAACCTGCGATAAATTGAGAGGATGGTATAAATCTGATAGAACCTATTTTATACAGTCTGAAAACAACAAACCTTCGTATGCTCGAATATTACCCCACTAATCTAGATGTAACCAATCAAAAAGAGCACGCCCAAAGTTATTAACTACTTATATTTATTACTAGCTGAAGCCCGCGACTTCGTTCGCGTGAACTTTATGTCTCTGGAAAATGCTCATCAGACTAAACAACTTTTACTAAGGCGACATTTTTATATCTCTTATAGTTTAGCTGGACCATTATGGTTCTGCATCAGGTATTTCATTTTCCAAAATCATTTATACCCTATATGTTGCCCCGGCTTAATAGCTATATAACAAAAAAAGTTTCATTCGAATCCGTCCAGTTTTTCCGGAGATTAGCGTGTACAAACCGACAAACAGATAAACAGACATACAGACAAACAGACGACAGACATTTTTTTTTAAATTCTTACTCTTTTACTATGTCTCCATCGCCCCCAATATTTTTTTTCGAAATATATTTAATGTACAGAAACACTTTTTTTACTGTTTTATTATATGTATATGTATACACGGTGATTTTTTATTGGTTCTGAAGCCGAAGGCCACTTCATAGGCATCGCTAGTAAGACCAAATAAGCTGGTCAAAATAAAAATTCTGAAACAAAAAATGTTGACTAAAACTCGAAAGTAAAATTGTGAGGTCCATTAGTAGTACCGCCGCCATACACCGCCCGCTGGCCGGCCGGGGTCATCGACATTACGCAATAGGCGGCCGGCGTATAACTACGTGGTCTCGATCGAAAATCATTTACGCAACTTTTTTATCTTATGACATACAGAAATTTGGATTACGTATATGGATAGAGGAATTTATTTACTATATGATATTTTTTTTTCCAAAACCAATGAAAAGTCAGCGTGTAGATATAGATTATTGGAAAGATAAGCGATAACTGTAAATATTTTTAACCTATACATTTATTGGAAGCGCAAATAATATTATTAACTTAGCGCCGCAATGGAAAAACGAAACTAAATTTGAATCACTTTGCTGAGTTGGTCAGTCAACTTAGGGCTGACTATGGTGAATCATTACATAATAGGGCTGACTTTTACTACGCCAAGCTGTTAAACTTTAGGGATTCTAGATCAAATAACTATCGGCCTAGGCACAAACCGGATGTCTGCATTTAATAAACCTCCTAAACGCTGGCTAGTATAAATTAGCCAGCTGAGATAGCTGCAAAATATACACCTCAGACGCAAAAGAAATAACAATAGAATTAAGAGAAGACTTTATCAGACATTATAAGGCGCGGTTTAACTTAAGTACTTAGTTTAAACCATTATCCGCCTAAAACAAAAAGCCCACACATAATATGTCACCTTCTCTTTCGTAACTGTCAACTTCATGTGGGTGAGTAATGGTTTAAACCAGGTCCTAAAGTTAGTCTGCGTTTTATAATAAGACTGTATTTCTTTACACAGCTATAGACGAAGCGCACCTTTAGTTGCGCTGACGATATCAATTAAAAATATTAAAATTTCATTCCTCGATACCTGCCTCATTCCTCATTAGGTGCGCCTTAAAATGTTTGCGTTTTGAGGAATACCAAATAAAGTTTCTGCGTATTCTCTATCATGTGAAAGTAATATCCGCATCGTACCTATCCGTGCATTGATTGCACTTTTCCTATCGTCCATCGAATGCAAGGCTAATTACTTATCTAATGACCAGTGCCGCATTCTGGCCGCCATTCCTAAAACTGTAGATTAACATACTGTTGCGTGTCGCTAATTGGTTTACTAGTTCCTACTGTCTGATGTAAAAGGCAAGTTTTAACCGGCTTCAAAAAATGAGGTTTTGTATTGGAACTGTATGTGACCTTTTGCTAATTTGCTTAGAAAAGAGTGATCCTGACGGAAAGGTTGCATTACCCAGCGCGAGTTCAGTCTAATGTAGCGTTGAAAAAAGCGGGAAAATTCCTCGTTTTTTTCAAAGTCCGTCGCTTTTTTTCAATTTTTGTTCAAAAGTTTCATGAAAAATATTTAAGGAATTTTTCATGTTTTTTATCATTAAAACGGAAAAAAACGGAAAAAACGAATAAAAACGGAAAAGTATTGATGTTTTTTTCACAGAATTTTATTATGTTTTGGAGGGTAGAATGATTTGTTTTTGTTGTCATACTTTCCGGCCTACATTTAGTTCATATCACGCACACAATACTATACTACTATACTATCTGTTGGAATTATAATAATAAAAACTTGATTATTCCAATCGTTTTTTTCAAAATTTCCAAAACATAAACGGTAAAAAACGAGATATCGTTTCTTTCACCGAAAAAAACAATTTGTTTCTTTCGGAATTTTCAACGGTCTAATGGATATTTGCAAAAATCTATATAATTTTTCGAAATTGAAAAACGACTTTACCCCTGTACTACACAACCGATTTTGATAAAATTTCTAAGGGACCACCTGACAATAGCATTCTTGTTGAAACAAAATAATTTTTCAAAGAATATTCCATGTCGGTCTAGGCGTCTTCGAATGAACCTCCTTTTTTAGAAGTCGGTTAAAACTGCAGAATTCTCCTAATATTTAAAACAAAATATACTGAAAATCCTAATATTACTAATTTTCAGTAATTTTTTCTAAATTTTTATAAATATCCATCAAAAGTATGATAATTCTTTCCACAACAAATAAGTTAGCCTTTTTTTATTTATTTAAAAAGGATTTACAAACGATATTTCAACTCATGATACCAATTTCTTTAGAATATGTAAATGAAACTTTAGTTCTTTTATCCTGTTGTCTGTGCAAAACACCAGACAAAAAAGTAAAACAATGCATGTCGACCGGATTCCGGTCTGCTCACAGATGACAGGTTAACCGAGTTTAAAGTGGTTTCCAAATTTTTTAGCGAGAAGTATAGCCTTTTAAATGCACGTTTTATACAGAAAGCACTATGTTAATTTCTCCAAAGGTGTAAATTGGCCGTATAAACACGATAAACGAGTGATAAGTGGCCGCTCCTACTCCGTGACCTCTAGAAAGCTATATCTAGTCACTTTCTCGCTACCGCCTCTGATGTAACGTATGACAACATTGGTCAAACAAATCCTATCCTACTATATCCTATCCTACTAATATTATAAATGGCGAAAGTGAGTTTGTTTATTTGTTTGTTACCTCTTCACGCTTCAACTACTGAACCTATTTGGATGAAATTTGGTACCTACGGATATAGTTTGAGACTCGGGGAAGGACATAGGGTACTCTTTATCCCGAAATTCCCACGAGCATAGCTAGTATTAAATAAATCTTTCAATGTAGCAGATATATAATACCTACTTATATATAAACTACGAAATATTTGCTGTGCCCGAAAGGGTTGATAAGACGGATTGTATTTTAATTATAAACCAATAGTAAAACAGTCTAGAATAAATATGTAGAAATTAGATATTTTGGTCTTGATATGATTGTATTCTGTTTGTGTTTCTAATAAAGTAAAAATAAATAAAAATAAAACTATTTTTTTTTTTTTTACTTAACCTATTCTGTCCCACTGCTGGGCAAAAACTATTATTAGCAAATAAAGGTATTCGATTTGATTTGAAAACTATGATTGCAGTATTAGTTATCGATCTACGTACGTTATATTGGACTCGTACTTACTTCGGACTTTCTGTCTCTCTATGTGTGTAAGTCCCGGGTTGGCCACTAACATACAGGTGTCAGATCGATCACTTGGCTATCAAGTTTTAAGTTTGTAGAATGTTAACTACTGATATTTTAAAATATTTTGCCGGTTATAATTTTTGCATACGCAAGTAAACGTGAAATTTAACATAATTTTATATAGATATTATGATTTTTCAATTTCAAAATATATAGCAATATGTAAATAATTTGAAATAATTTAGGTACTATTTTTAAGTTAAGGATGTTAATATTTCGTGGCACCTAGAAATATTTTTTCTATTTGTCACTTCCTCTGCATTTTAACAAAACTAATGTTTACTTTGAACAAAGTCATAACTATGATAGTTCGATCGAGAACGAAAATCAATCTTCTTTCTTATCGTGTGTGTTAGTATCTAACACTAGTGTCAGAGTTTTTAAACCGCCTTTAAGGCCTCTGACGTGGTTTTAGGTAACGACCAAAGTCAAAGACAGTGACCGGGACCGACGGCTTAACGTGCCCTCCGAAGCACGGATCATCTTACTTATCAGACAATCAGGTGATCAGCCTACAATGTCCTAACCAAACTAGGACAACAACACAAAGTCGTTGCCCCCGCTGGGAATCGAACCCGCGACCTCCGGGCCTATGAGCCGAACGCTCTAACCACTACACCACGGAGGCAGTTAAAAAAATCAATAAGAAAGTGTGAATGCAAGTCCGTAAGTGATGTGGCTCTAGGCTATCGATTTCATCGATCGATCGATAGTGTCCGTCGAAAGTGATACTTTCTTCTCTCGGATAGTCCGCGACATAACAAGTAACATTGCATATGTATTACATCGTGAAGCGATACTGTAACAATAAGTGTTATGACTCTTACGGAATATTTGAACTGTACATAAACTTCTCTTTCATACATCGATATAATTTTTCAAAACCGATTCTGATAAAATTTCTATGGGACTTTCGCACAAAAAGGAATTTTCCAAATTGGTCCAGGCGTCTTCAAATAATCAGTGAAAATAAAAGAAAATATTCTGGCGAATTGATAACTTCCTCCTTTTTTAAAAAGTCGGTTTAAAATGTTATAGTACTTACATGAGGTTTTTTTTTTTCAAAAAAGTAGCGACCCGGTCTTGCTTGAAAAACCAGGCATTTACTAGGGGCATAATATTTCATACAGGATTAACCAAGTACTGACTTAGAAGTCAAATTTTTTTAGAATTTTAAGTCAGGTTGCAACTATTTATATTTATTATCTGATGATATTTAATATTTAATAGTTATATTTAGTTTGATAATAGTTAAATAATGATTTTGATGTCTACTTATCACTCATCTTTATGAATAAATGAGTATAGCTGTAACAATATTTTATATGAAACATTTTAATTATTTTAAATAATTTCGCAAATATAAAACTGTTTCGCCACGAAGCCTTTACAAAATAATTAAAAGTACTTAGATACTTATCGAAATATTTCGCAGTATACCAATACGTATTTTAATCGCAAAATTACGTTAATTTACTTGAAATTAATGAGTTTACGAGCTTGCCATTACTGTTTTTTAATTAATTCTGGTAGTATTATGCCGAATATACTCTTTGTATTTAAATATTCAGCTAGCCTTGACATTAAAAAATTAACCAGTAAGGCCTTCTTTAATCTGGCAAGTACTTTATTCAAACTATTTTTTTTATTGACATTATTTATTTATTTATTTAACCTTTATTGTACAAAATACAAATTGTATGGCACAATAGGCGAAATAATGTTAAAAGCATTATCTAACAGTCAACCTTCGGGTTGTTAGAGAAATTTAGGTAAGTGTAAAATAATGGGAGAAGTAAAAGAGAGTGGAATGAAATGTTATTAAAATATTGTAGGAATATATGGTAAGATTGGTCATATAGTCCTGACCGACTGTTATTTAAGTAAGAATCTGTGTAATAATGAAAATAAATAAACTAGTAGTTCGCCGCGAACTTAGACCTCGCGATTATTATTCCAAAATAGAATCCCACCAAAAACATTTTCATGTAAAAATGTTGCCAAGACGAGTGTACATAGCTTACCCTGTGAAAAAGTTATCAGATCTCGTATAAAGCCAAGCTCTAAAGACTGCACGCTCTAAACCTACAAGCTCTACACTACACCTTAATCAAAATCTATGAAAAAGTGGTCAGATCTCATGTAGAGCCAAGATTCTTGATCTATGCGCCCTTACTTTATCACATACTCTACATTTTAGTCAAAATGTGATGCTTGGCCGTTTTGCTACCTTTACGAAGATTTCATAGGCATTTGCTCGAAAAAAGAAAAAAAGGAAAAGTCCCTCAAACACGTATTCTATTCTACAGGATGTTTTAAAAGGAGAAATATTACTTCGAGAGCATGTTGATAGTTCGATCAAAAACATGAAATATTACTTCAAGAGCTTACTTATGAGAGAAATTTCTAACATAAGCACAGGATCAGCTAAATTATTAGATCAGATAAATAAGTTTCATATTGAGTATATTTTCCTAGTTAATGCGTTCTATTCCACGCAATTCTATCCTTTACAACTGTACCATATATAAGTAATTAAGTAAGGTGGTGCAGATTTAAAAGTTTTTCTATGAATTTTAATTAATTTTCCCGGAACTGTCTGAGAATTCCTTGCAATAATCAATAAGTATGTGTGTATAATTATTAGTACCTATATCCTTAAAACTAAATACGCACCTGCTTCACTGCTCCGGAAGTTAGTCAGTCAATCCTTTAGTCAAGTTACTGTCATGTCAACATGTCACACACTGTCAAGTCACATTGTCATACACTTCGTCATGTCATACACTTTGTCATGTCACTGGTCAAGTAAGAAGGTGGTCACATGGCTGTATCAGTCTTACAAATAAATAGTAAATTTAAAATTTGGAATGACTAGAATGCGTTCGGGATTTGAATTTCGCGCGCGCGGGAGTCAGTACGCGTGCGTCCGCCATCGCGGTCGCGCGCAACTGTCGCGGGGAGAGCTGCGTTCGTTGAAATATTACCACTTCTTCTCGAAGACTTTGACACAAAGTAAAGAGAGTGGAAATGTTAATCACATAAAAAATTCGCTCTAGCGACGAATTATCATGTTACTTATTGACATTGTCATTGCTTGTTAAAGCCATTACTTACATTTGATTTTTCAAGTTATCTTAATATAAAAGAAACAAGGATAGTCCATACAGAATGTCAGTACCATATGTTTATACTATTGCAATACAAAAGATATTGAATGCAGCATTTGTGTTTTCCCAAGTAATCATCATAATCATCATCATCAACATCAGGTCTTTTGGTCTCTACTGCAAGAGCACGACCCTCTTTGTACTGTCAGAGCCATACTTGGCCAGAGCAGCCAGAGGACTTGGCCTACACTTTCCTTGCTGCCCAGAAGGGTTGGAGAGGTCTTATTGAAGTTTATAAGCTATGTTTAGCTCGTATTTCGTAAGTCGCCTTCTACGACATCCACGGGAGGACTTGGAGCGGCCCTATCTATTCTGCTGGAAACCACACGGTTTTTGTTTTTCTATTTGTGATTTGCAAGAACCAAAAAAGTGCCCTGTCGTTTCCAGTGACACAATTACATCCTATAAATGTTGTAACAATACAATGATTAAAATTTTAAGGAGGATAATATCTGTTTTGTTTTGAATTATACCTATCGCTTAGATCACATTATAACGCGTAAAGCAATGGCGTGATAAGTCATTGTCTCATTCTTCATGTTCGCTTGGACCAGCATCAATCGTATTTGCAGTCTTCTTTTTTTCGCGTACGTGGCCAACACGTTTCATCAGATTTCAAGCTTTCCAAAGGCATCTGACATAAGTTGACAGCTATCTAATGAAGAGAACTCTTAGGAAACGTCAAAACTAACCGCTAGAGGCCTCTTTCCAAGCACTAAGGAAGATGATCGTCTACGAGTTTTTTGCTCATCAAGCTGCGTCTAATAAAACACGGACTAAGGTTTAAACCATTATCCGTATCATTTGTCATTGGCAGATGATATAGTTTTTTTACTAGCTGTCAACTTATTTATTTATTTAATGGGTTGTAGACGAGCAGATTAAAACTGATGTGTTAAGGTGAATAAATGGTTTAAACCAAGTACCTACCTTCGAGTTTTATAATAGAACGTTGAATTGATATCTTTCTTCATTTTAATTTGTGTTATTTCGCAATGAAAAGAAGCTGTTGACAAACAGCGGGCGCCGCGAAGCGAGCAATGTTCGTTTGTGTATTAACCGATTCGATTCGGAACCGATCGATTTTAACTAAGGGTTGGTTGCTAAACGAGGTTAGCAATGACAGTAACGCTGTTAGTTGTTGTTTTCGGCTTTGGTTAATCGATTAGTGGGACAGTATAAATATAATTGCAGAATATGTGTGAAATTCTTAAATGGTTTATGGGACCTGCCAGTAGAGAGCTTGCAGGTGGAACGTTTCGAAAGTTTGTGCAGCAAGATTATACATGTACATACAATATATACATACTTAGGTACATGTTTTTACGCCTGTTTCCAATTGGGTAAGCAAGGATAGATCTTAACTTACTACGATCCTTGCAAACCTCTTTTGCTTCGTCAACACTCATTTACTCTTTTCATGCATGCTCTCCAGTTTTGGGTACATCTATTGTAATTTATTTGCTATTTTTAGTTTTAATGTGTGATGTACAGACAGTAAGTGTTTTCTAGTAAGTATCAAGTAATGGTTTCTTATGACAATAGGATTTGAGAAGCGCTAAGTGCTTTTAGGTTCTAAAAGTTAAATTGGTTTTAATTTATCAATATTTTTTTATCGTATGAACAAACTCTAATAAACTTATTCCAAAATACATTACGTATTTTGCTATTAATTAATATTTCAATAAGCATGTACATACCTATATAATTATATGTTTGTTTTTTATTTAATTGTTTTAAGTTTCGTCTCTATTTTTCTTTAATTTTTTTCGTTTTGTATACTTATATACTCAGAGCAGAATTGAATGTAAAAGATGGAGGGAGGCCGTTGCCCAGCAGTGGGACACGTGATGGCTCGTATTATATTATTTTATTTTTAAACTTACACCTATAAACATACATATATACTATAATACATGTTTCTCGCAGCGGTAGGCAAAGACTATGGACCTCCACTTGCTAAGATCATGACAAACTTGTTTCATTTCATCTACACTCATCACTCTCTCCTCCGGTTAAACTCCTGACCTAAATATTTCAGATCGAAATAGTTTTTATAACAAATGAATTACATAGTATAGTTTTTCTGATTATCTGCCACGATGGTTTCAATATCTGTCTGACCAAATAAAAGTATCACGACCGCTGAGGATATCTTAGATCGATATAGTTTTTATAAGAAATTAATTTACACAGTAAAGTTTTAGGCCCAACGCAGACGACAGACTAAACCGTGCCGCACTTTTTAGTCTGCGAAAATAGAACCTATGGAATCATACGCAGTAACGCACACCGTGCGCGCCGGACTTTTTGCGCGTCGTGTGCGTTACTGCATGTGATTCCATGGCCTTACTCGTAAAATATTGGAGTAAGTCGCGAATGGTCTTAAACGCAAGTAGTCTATGTAGCAACTCGTCTAAAACGCTGATTGTCTAAATCGCACGTCAATGATGTTATCCGATCGCACTTGCACCTATACCTAAGGTTTTAGCTGAAAACCAGCGCATTGCTCTATGAGCATTATTGTCGCTGAGCCTACGACCTTTTTGTGCAACTGCAGCATACACATCACATCGCTACAAATAGCACTTAATATACTAAAAAATCATCCGTGTATTTCCTTGTGTGTGAATGTGTTTGTGCAGTTTTCACAAATAAACGTTTTATCTATCTATCTATCTATCTGCCACGATGATTTAAATATCTGTCTGTTTGTCCAAATAAAAATATACTTCACGTCACGACCGCTGAGGATATCTTAGATCGAAATAGTTTTCATAATAAACTAATTTACAAAGAAATTTAAAATATCTGAACGTGCAAATAATAGACGCTCCTTATTTTATCTGGCTCAAAGAATTTCCATTGCCATACAGCGCGGTATTCCGCCAGTATCATGGGAACATTTGGGCGGGGTACGATAAAGGGTGGTCTCTTAGATTGATAGATTTGACGAAGCGTGTTGTGGATTACTAACTGTAAATATTTTGATGAAGCGTGTTGCAAATACTAGCAATTTGTTCCTTTCCTAAATAATGTATTTACAAAGTAAAGTTTTACTCGTAAAATATTGCACGTCAATGATGTTATCTGTCAGTATTATTTCAATATCTGTCTGTTTGTCCAAATAAAAGTATAGCTGGTGTCACGACCGCTGCAGCCTGCAACTGCTTTGTTTCCGAATTACTTCTACTTATTTTACGCAAAATTACGCTGACTGCTGAGGCGGAACGTTGCGTCTGAGCAATTACACTTTATTTATATTATTTATACAATAGGTGGTTAGTAATGTTATATTAAATTGGATTATGGTTATTCAATAACTCCTTGCCTTAATATGGCGTCACAGTAATAGTAATCATTATCTTCATCAGGTCTTTTTGTCTCCACTGCAGGAGCGCGAACCTCTCTGTACTACCAGAGCCACACTTGGCTAGAACTGCCAGAGGACCTGGCCTACACTCTTCTCGGTGGCCAGACGGGTTGGAGAGGTCTCATTGATGTTTATAAGCTTTGTTTAGCTTGTATTTCCTAAGTAGTCTTTCTACGACATCCACGGGAGGAGTGGCTCTATTCTACTCTGCCGGAAACCACGCGGCATATTTTTTGATTAAGGTTATTTAATCTGTTTGCTTTGATTTGCCGTTACAGTAATAGAAATGTGAATTCATAATCCCTGTACAGTGTACAACCGAGTAGCGTACATACAAGCGTGTAGAGCACAAAACATCGATGAATGCTACTGCGATGCACGTTACCGCGAAAGCTCGTTTCTGCACCTTGACAGATTATAGCTCGTGTTTTTTTTCTAGCCTGTAGGTGTAGTGCCACACTGCTGGGCAAAGGCCTCCCCTTAATCTTTCCGAATTCTTTCCTATGTGGAAGGACGGCTCATGAGCCAAAGAAAAAAAGTTGAATCTAAAAAAGCCATAACAGAAATATTACTTATTACCCCTTAGGCGTTTTAGAATAAGATAAAAGACTTATTAATCTCAATACTTTTACATAGATAATCTTTACGCTCTCAGAAATAAATACATGTTTTTTTAGACAGTACCCTGACAGACTTTAGGATTATGAAACTCTATGAAATGTAAGTATAGTGCGTATGAGGATGCCTTATCATTGTTACGTTAGTGTTGTCGCATGCCTTCGCTGTTGACAAACAAGTTTCAACAAAGGGAAAACTACCATTTTTGTACATTTTACAAGAGTCTTAACTTTCTTGCAAGATTTTATTATTCGCGTTTATCCAGTTTTGTAATAAACTTGCATCGGCATTGGACAATGGTCCTATAGTAATCTTCACGATAAAATGTTCTATTATATAGGATATGGTCTTTTAACCTTATAATCCTCTCAATTCCCAAATAGCATCATAAGATGCTACTTCCATTGTTTAACTATTGTGTCTGGTATTGGCGGATTTTGAAGGATAAAGTTGGCGGACAAATATACAAAAAACAGATACCTATGTAAAAATAACTTTAATTTTTCAAATAAGTGTATTTTACTGTTGTTAAAGACTGTTTTAGTAGCTTAGGCTCGTATTTTTCAAATATTCGTTTCCAGTTTCCTAAACTTTTCGAGAGCGCGTTGATGTCTTTTGTTCTATAATTTTTTTTTAAAAACCGTATATGAGCTCGCTGGCCCGGCGGGAGTACGTTTTAGAGCTTTCGCAAGTAAAGCGACCCCGGGCGTGGTCCGCACTTGGATGGACTACAAGTAGCATAATTTCTTAAGCTCCTCCGTGCTTCAGAAGGCACATATAAGCCGTTGATCCCGGCTGTTATCATTATCACGTCAGACGCCTTTAGGTTGAAATCACTTCAACCTAAAGGCATCTGAAGAATAAAAATGAAATGTTTTAGTAACGGTATAAGGCAATATAAGTTATTTCTATTCTAAATATTTCGATGTTAAAAAAAGGTTTTTTCGTACTTTTTTTCAAATTCTGTTATATTTTTCTTAAGCGCCAAAGAATGTTCCATCATTGTTCGAGAACATCTAGGAAGAAGATACACGGAAAACTATAGCAAGAAGCGGTTCCCACAGTGCAATATTTGGTGACGTAAACGTTACGTCACCAGGAACCAATCGATGACGTGCTCGGTTACCTAACTGTCAAAAGAATGGAAATTAGGTAGTTTCTTAAGACAAAAATAAAATATTTTGTACTGTGAAATAGAATAAAACGGCTCGTAATGTTACTTGTCATTGATCATGATTATATCCATTTTAAACAGATATATTAAGAGCTATTGGATTCCAAGAAACTATGACGTCATAAGTCTTTATTTCATACAAATTCCACAATGTTTGTTTTGAAGTTTAGAACAAGATTAACTGATTTGAGTTGTTGAAAACTTCTTTATTGGGTGCTCCTGTTATGCAAAAGATACTCTTTGAATGAACGAGCCAAGATCTGTAATCTGATTGTAGTTGGTGTGCAGTCGGTGTGCAGTTTCATTGTCAGCCTTTAGGCAGCTTCTTCTTATCGTGTGTGTTAGTGACTAACACTAGTGTCAGAGTTTTTAAACCGCCTTAAAGGCCTCTGACATGGTTTTAGGTAACGACCAATGTCAAAGACAGTGACCGGGACCGACGGCTTAACGTGCCCTCCGAAGCACGGATCATCTTACTTATCAGACAATCAGGTGATCAGCCTGCAATGTCCTAACCAAACTAGGACAACAACACAAAGTCGTTGCCCCCGCTGGGAATCGAACCCGCGACCTCCGGGTATGAGCCAAACGCTCTAACCACTACACCACGGAGGCAGTTTAGGCAGCTTGAAGAATCTAACATCAGTTAGCTAAAAAAGTAGCAGTTTTATCGTAGTCGTGCCAACTGCTTTAGCATGGAAGGCCATGCTGGTCTGGGAAAAAGGAAAAAAACTTAGAATGTACCAGCTGGTTCTCTTCCTGCGCAGATAGTACAAGCCGACCGAGGGAATGGGTGAAAAAGCGAATCATACTAATAGGCGATGCGGCTAGCAACTCATTAATATTTTGATTTCTTCTTTTTTCACCTTCATGCCCACATTAAGCTAAAAGTGGCCTTTAAATCTTGCAGCTCTATAGGCTCTATATCTACTTATGTGCAAGACACAAATGCTCTGTCTGCCCCGATAGGGATAAAGACGTGATTGTATGTATGTATGTATGTGCCAACTGCAATTTGGCAATCGATTGCAGTTGAAATGCAGTCCGTTTGTCAAGAACCTAACAAAGTATATTTTACCAATTCTGCCCCAAACGCTTAATAAGTAAACATTCCTCTCAATTACTGGCCGGTTGACTGGAACAGATCCCTATAAGGGATAAGTCCGTCGTTGTATGTTAACTTTTCTGTTTTTGTTCGTGTTCTTTCTATGTGAAATAAAGCTTTATAAACAAACATCTTACTTTTCAGTGCCATGACAACTTTTATTTTAACCGACTTTAAAAAAGGAGGAGGTTGTCAATTCGAATGTATATTTTTTTGTATGTATGTTACGCGATATCTTCGTTAAACGTGGATCAATTTTGATGATTCTTCTTTTATTTTAAGGCCTTTTCTCCCAAGTAGGTCCTATAATAATTTGGTGAAGACATGACGAAGAACTTTGGAGATATGGAAGAAACTCCTGAAAGAAATTAAAGACAGTTGATTTTTTTTGTTAAAAATTTAATTCAATGCCATATATCTGTGTTCTTTTAAAGCTTTATATACAAACAAGTTTTTACTTTTAAGCCCTCAGGGAGGTGCAAATATGGCTCCACATGTTATTAAGTGAAATTTCGTCAGAATAATAGCAATTAGTAAAATTATCGCTTCGAGTTCAGAGGTCGACGCGTACGCCTTTTAAGTGAAAGTGTTTTCGAGTCAGAAGAACTTTGTGCGTAAACGCAGCTTTTATGCCACATGCTAATTTGTTGCACAATTGGAGAAATACGCCTTTTTAGGGTTCCAGAGAAAGGAAAAGGAACCTGTTAAGGTTCAGTGCATTTCTGACTATTTAAATATAAGCGTAAAATAAAAATAATATTAAAAAAATCTAGGTAAGTTTGTATGTTTTTATTTTTTATCTTTGGTGCAATAAAGAGTGTCAAGTTTGTAAAAGAAACTTTTATTAGATATACTCGCAGGTGGGGTAATTTTAAAACAATTATTTAGAATTAATATTTCCTTAATTTGTCATCATTTAACCAAATCTGTACAAACGTACTCGTAACTCTTATTTTTTAAGTGCCATATTCCCATCCACCCATATGCTTTGACCTAACAAATGTCGAAAAGATTGATATAAGATCTAAACTGGTGATTTTGGTACGGAACCCTCAGCGAGCGAGTTTCCACTTGCCAAGTTTTTGTCTGTTAGCCACATGGATCAGGTTTGTAGAAAGTTTGCAGTCAAAACTACTTTCGCGATTTATGGTATGAAGGGTGCAATGTAGTGCAGTAGGAACATAGGTACATACTATCTCGTCAGCATTCCTTACGGTGTAGACAGGGCCAAGGTTTGCAAGACTTCAGGTTAGACTTTGCAAGTAGTTTTAGCTTAGGGAAATGGTAATTAGAAATAGTCACAAGTTTTTAAATTATATTAATTTAAATTAAATTAAATTAAATTCAATTTAATTTCAGTCAGTTTGTTCAGTTAAGTCTGTTTGTACACTACTACTAATCGGCGCAAATACTAGACGGATTCAAATTAAACTTGTTTTGTTATATAGCTGTTAAGCCTGGGCAACATATAGGGTATATATGTTTTTGGAAAATGAAATACCTGATGCAAAACCATAATGGTCCCTTAGCAAAAGTAGTTCAGCCTGCTGACCATTTTCCGGAGTCATAAAGTCCACGCGACCGAAGTTGCGGGCTTCCGCTAGTGTTACATATGCCTTTTTAGAATAGATCACTAGTTTTAAGACTTGCACGAGAGGAGAAGCTGCGGGGTACTTTTCATTAACGATTGAGAAATTCGATGAACATTCGAATGAAGTTTATTAACCTGTTATTAACCTACAAATACACAATACGTGACTAGAAATGAGTTTCAATTCGATATGCTTTAATTTATATTGATTTTGTTTGCAGAGTTAAAGTGAGATACACAATTAAGCTGTGATTTTTGCGATGTTAGAGTTGTTAACGTTTTTGGAATAAAGCGGCAGTGCAGTTTGTTTCTTCTGCCTTCAGTATATTTTTTTGACGTTTTTTGTACAAACAGGTATCTACTTATATGTTTATTTTCTATATGAAGTTCGGTCATTATAAGTTTAATCATCTCATCATCTCATCTCCAGGTCTTTCAAGTGTCCACTACTCCTGCAGTGCCCCAGCACTACCCTCTGTGTACTACTAGAGCAGTGGTTCCCAAACTTATTTTGTCTACTGCCCACTTTGAGAATAAATATTTTTTTAGCGCCCCCATTTTTTCACCTATTTAAAAACCACTATAACTTCAAATTTAATTAATTAATTATTGTGACCTATATATGTATATTATGTAAATATTTATTCTCAAAGAGGAGGATGATATTTATGTGGTTGTTGTTGAGAGTCGAGAGCTCTTGCAGTCGTTGTTTAAGAGGCCTCCTAGCTCCTAAATAAAGCTCCTAGCAAAAAAAAACATTCGCCCACTTTGGGAAAGACTGTACTAGAGCCATACTTGGCCAGAGCAGCCAGAGGATTTGCCTTACACTCTCCTCGCTGGCCACGGGTTGGAGAGGTCCTATTGATGTTTATAAGCTTTGTTTAGCTTGTATTTGCTAAGTCGCCTTCTACGACACGAAAAGACTTGGAGTGGCGTAATATAAGTAAGTTTAATGAAACCATTCCGGACGGAAACTACCTACTTAACAATATTATCATCATTAACTATCTATTATAAATAAAAGTATTTTAATGATGTTGTCATAATGTCAAGGGCTGCCATTAGCCAAATATATGGATAGCGAATTTCAATCTAGCCAATAAGTAGTAATCTTGAAACATCTCTGTGAACTTTGAAATGTCAGGATGAACTATTTGCACATTATGGTTTGAATGATGTTATTATTTTTCATGCTCATAAAAATCATTGATCATGTTCGATCTAGCTACGTTTATTACGGGATATATATGTACAGTTAGCAGCAAAAATATGTCACGAAATAAAAGTGCTTAAAAAAAAAAGCTTTTTATCATCATCATTTCAGCTGCATAACTGCCACTGCTGGACATAGGTCTCTTCCAAGGATTTCCAAAACGCTTCTATGTGGTGATATATTTTTGCTGCAGACTGTACACATCAATCTTCTGAAAAGAACTTGGATTATTACTTTATTCGAATATTCAACAATACAAAAGAAATCAGCGAGAAATCAAATTTGGATGATTTATTTTCAAGTTTGAGGCCATTAATTTAATAACTGATTTAAAACCACGGTTAAAATGACTATTATTCATATTGCAAGAGGGAATTCAATAAAATCCTGTTATATATTTAATAGTTATTTCATTTTATATTCATTAAATGCTACAAAGTCAAATATATCTTTAAAG
Source organism: Acrobasis consociella (assembly GCA_963555685.1). Taxonomy (NCBI): domain Eukaryota; kingdom Metazoa; phylum Arthropoda; class Insecta; order Lepidoptera; family Pyralidae; genus Acrobasis; species Acrobasis consociella. The sequence goes on from OY743115.1 coordinate 1,825,232, forward strand.
CATACAAAAAATATATCGATACTAAATTAACATAACTTCAAATCATTTAGTCCTATAGTCTACTTCCGAATCAAAAATAACATCAAGTGAAAGATTAAAGATTCAGTTTTCTTTTCTATAAATATAATGTTATACAATTCCACTTCCATACAAATAGTATACATAAAACTTCCTTGTCCCCAGGCATCCGCTGTCATGTAATCATATCGATATGGCAGTGAAAGTTTTCCGATCTCGAAAACCACTCGGGCGCAGTAACATAGTATATTATATGACAGAGGAAAGTGCGTCGTTTGTTCACGATTATTGTCTCATTATATTATGCAATGGAAATGCAGATATCTGACGGTTGATGACATCTGTGATGTATTCGTTACCATAATAGTGCATCGGCTTTGCGTAAAAATGTATTTTTAAGCTATTGCATAGCTTCTATCGCGGGCCTTGGGCGCGGGGACCGAATCCAGAAATTCCGTAACGAAAAAACCTCACGCTTCCCACTCCGCCTACCATGTAGGTTGCCGCTTCGTCTCCGTCGTCCGTTTGCGACGTTGCCGTCCTTCCTTGTAAAAATTCACCGACCGAACGGAACCACCTTAATGCAATAGCTTTACCGCGGCAGTCCCCGAGTGCCACACGTCTTTTTTTTTTATCAAAGAAATAAAAATATCTTTCGTAGAAACGCTTTAATCCTATCCTTTCTAGCTAATACTATAAATGCGAAAGTAAGTTTGTATATTTGTTTGTCACCTTAAAAATAAATTTGGTATGGATATAGTTTGAGACCAGATTTTATCCGGAAATTCCAACGGGGAGAGAATCCTATAAAAATAAATTAGCAGCTAGCATACAGATAGTAAAATATAAATTAGAAAAGTATACAGATACATTTTCACGTCTATATCCCTGACGGGGCAGACAGAGCCCAGGGCCGTAAGACCCAAAGGCCACGCTTAGCGTGATGGTGGGCATTACGATGGAAAAGGAATCAAAATAGTGATGGGTTGCTAGCCGCATCGCCTATTATCATGATTCAAATCTCGCCCATTATGAAGAGAAGCAGCAAACTAAAATATCATGCAAGCGTTTCATCTTGATATACTTATCAAATAATGCTAATGTATGCACATTCGAAACGTCTGTGGCCTCGAATCGAGCCGGTAAGTTTATGCCAAGGATGGTGACAGACAGACAGATATGTAGATGGAGTGGAAGGAGCTAAACTAGTTAGATCTTCAATTCCGGTTCTCATAAAAAAATATGTAGAGTGACATTATGGTCGGCGCTAGATGACTAATTTACGAGTCTTGTGATTTATACGACGACCTCTGTGGCGTAGTGGTCACCATGTCAAGCTGTCAGTCCGGAGGTCCCGGGTTCGATCCCCGGTCAGGTCAAGATGGAAAATGATCTTTTTCAGAAGTTTGTTTTTGATACGAAATACATGTAGTATCGTTGAGTAAGTATACTATAACTAAAAGTCTCGAACTTACTTTGAGGCTAGCTCAATCTGAGTGATTTGTCCGGATATATAGCGTCTAACGAGATATACTGAAACTTACTTCAAAGGCAAATTCATTCCATGATACTGAACAACTGTTACCAAGGAACATCTTTCAGAACAACTTGTATGAAAGCCAAAAAATTACTCTTCATATTTCGATATGTCCCTTGGAGAAAGTTGTTTAGTATCATTGGCTGAATTTACCCTTAAAATAGTTTCAGTATATTTTGTTAGACCTTATATTTATATTTATGTGGCATAAGATTTAAGTGTGGTTTCCGGCAGAGTAGAATAGGACCACTCCAAGACCTCCCGTGAATGTCGTAGAAGGCGACTTAGGGAATACAAGCTAAACAAAGCTTATAAACATCAATGAGACCTCTCCCACCCGTCTGGCCAGCGTGGAGAGTGTAGGCCAAGACCTCTGGCAGCTCTGGCCAAGTTTGGCTCGGGTAGTACAGAGAGGGTCATGCTCCTGCAGTGGAGACAAAAAGACCTGATGATGATGATGAAGATGTTAACAATTGTAAGTGCACAATAACGTACGTGATGTTAACAATTGTAACGTATGTGATGTTAACAATTGTAAGTGCACAATAACAATATACATTATTCACGGTGTAATTTTGTTCATATTTTCAGAAATCGATAATCTTAGACTAGATTTTAAGAAACCGTAATATGCAAAATTATGATCAAAATTACTGCTGGTTTAACAAAGCTAAAATTTAACATTTTCTAAGTATTAGTAATAAAAAACAATAAACAACATTTTTAAGTTAACCAGTCATTTTAGAAACCTTGGGGGAGGCCGATGTCCAGCAGTCGACCTCCTACCGTTGCAATGAAGAATGTGTGTATACTGTAAACAATATTAATCTTAGTAAAGTTAAGTATATGAAAAAAGCCAAATTATATGTTCTTCGTTTAGTGGTTTTTTTCCTTGTTTCGGGTTGTTTGTTATATATTTATAATAATAAGTTTTATTATAATAATAAGTTTGTATATGCTCTTTTGAATTTTTTGTACTTTATTTAGTTTTTTGGTAGAATAAAGTTCTTACAAACAAACAAACTTTTTTAACAGACATCATTTGAACCGTCACTCTAAAGGTCTCAGCACACTTATCAACTCGGAAAGGGATCGACACCGTATCGCCTTTCGCCGCGCGGTCAACCAGGCGTCAACCTGACGTAGGCACGTAACCAAACAGGCACAGCTTCGGTACGTCGACTCGACTACGGCTGGGCGACGCCGCGCTTACCGCTCGCCGGCCGCTCTGGTCTGGCTGGCACTAGATCATTTTAAACGTAAAGTGTAGCGCACGGTTATGTCTCGGTTCACAATATGCGAGTTGGCAATCATAGCCATAAATTTTTGATTATCTACAAATAAATAAAACGCGGGTGTGAGGAAACGGAGAGACGTCAGCTCGCATACGGAGAGGCGTAAGCGCGCGGACGACGAGGCGTAAGCGCGGGGACCGCTAGTTGACCGACCAGCAAAGCGGTTCGTGAGCTGGTCCCGAGGCGAGGCGTTTACGTTACGAATCCGAATAGTGTGCGTTGCAGTAGGAAGTTTCATACAAAGAATACTGAGCTGCTCGAGTTGATACGTTTACGTTCCGTTTACGAGTTGATAAGTGTGCTGTGACCTTAAGCGTGGCCTTTGTGTCTTACAGCCCTAGGCTCTGTCTGCCCCGTCAGGGATAAAGACGTGAAATTATATCGGTGTCTGTATTTTAACAGGCAAAAGCCGATCGAGGGAATGGACGGGATTTGAATAATGTTAATAGGCGATGCGGCTAGCAACCCATCACTATTTTCGATCTTTTTCCATCTTCACGTACGCTATCACGCTTCTTCTTATCGAGTCGAAATGGTTTCAGTGTAGCTTCAATTTTAAATCACCTTTGACCAGTATCACGTTTGGGCCGTGCAGCGCTAGACTCTGTCTACCCGTTAGGGATATAGACGTGATAATGTAAAAAGTACCTATAAACAATATAAAGGAATTTTAGAAATAATACACTAGAGCTAACAAACCAGAAAGTAATTACAAACTGTACAATAAATCCGACCATAATGTGTGATTTGATGACCATAATTCACGCGTTCCGTCAGGGAAAGTGATTGCGCATTATTATTGTAGTCATACGGTGGCGGTGGTCCAATACCGGTGCTCCTGGGCGAAAGTAATAAGGGGCATGTAATTCTGCCTAGATAAAAAATGTGAGAAAAGAGCAGTAAATACATAAGTTTGAATTTTATAAAAAGAAATAAGGTTTTTTATAAAAGGTTGATTTTGACTAAGTGCCGATTTCATCGTTGCAGTAAAACGCGATCAATTGAAGCTAAACTCGTTTACGCACGTAAACTGGTTCTTTTGGATTTCATCGACAAAAACTGATCGCGTTTAAGGCTAAACGCGTTCAACAATCTGAACGTCCGATATTGGCCGTTTAACGCTTCTAAACGCGTTCAATCAAACAAATGTCAAGTCAATGCCGAGATTTGACAACTTTGATTGACAATATTGACATAGGTAGGTAAATACTTTTTAATTTACGTTCCGTTCCTTCGCAATTCTTTACCGGTTTTAAATCAATGAGTTTTGCTTATCTGTTATTCATATTTTCTGCGTGAAATGAAAACTATCACATGATTTTTACTGTAATCTGTGCTTTTTTGTCTATGAGTTTAGGTGAACTTAGTTTTCGTAAACGCGATCAAAAATTTGCTCCGAATTGACGGTGAAATTCATTTGAAGTTGATCGAGATCAAATCAAACATTTGAACTCAGTTATGTTAAACTCAGTTTTGCTAAACTCGAAAACGATGAAATCGGCCCTTAGAGTACACCGCGTAACTTATTAGTAATCTGGGATACCGTAATCTACTCACTCATGTTATTTGCTATTATGTAATTATTGTACTATTATTACTGGCTACCGTGTTCTTGCTTCTTTATATTTCCTTGGTCTTCTTTTTTCTAATTTATTTCTACTTGTGGAGACTTCTAAATGGCTTTCTATTTTTTATTGTTTCTATATAATCTGTATTATAGCTGTAAGTCTTCCTAAAATGTAATAAATAAAAAATAAAAATAAAAATCTAGACTCATGGCCTAGACATAACAAAACTGTCATGGCGCATCCATACCACAGATAATTACTAGTATTCACGTGCAGAAGTCTCATTCAGTAAAGAAATTCAAAGAAAACCCACTCAACGTGGTTAGCGATATGGTTTAAAGCCATACCCAAATTTTCCGGGGTCCAGTGGCGCCGCCATTTAAATTCATTCATTTAAAAGGAAACGGAGATATCATTCAAAATTGTGTCTTGGTCAAGCCCTAGATAACCCTTAAAACTATTTTATGAACTACTGTTTATAATTTAAAGTGCGAACGTGAAGCTTTTCTACGCACATTAGCTAAAAGTGGCCGTTTTTCGCAAATGTGCGTAGAAAAGCTTCACGTTCTCACTTTAAACTACAGAAAGTAGTTTAAAAAATACTTTGAATGGGTATCTAGAACTTGACCAAGACACAATTTTAAATGATATCTCCGTTTCCTTTTAAATGATTTATTTTAAATGGCGGCGCCACTGGACTCTCCTAGCCCAAGGCTATGGTGCAAACGCGCCGTAACCTAGCGCCGCCACCGCTATAACAACGAGCTAAGCATAACAATATCATTACTACAGAAGTAAGCACGTATATGTTTATTGTTATGTAACAAATAAACAAGAACGATTGAGTTTTGTAATGTTTCACCGTGTTTATTGATTTGATCCAAATCCCACAAAGTTATTTTACACAGTAAAAATATATTTTAAACTTTGTCACTTTATAATTATTTGATTGAGGATAAACGCGAAAAGTTAGAAAAATACATATGGATACAACTTTACATAATCTTCCGCATAAATGTATAAATTGCATCCAATATGTTTTGGGCGATTTAGATCATAATTTATACATTATACAAATTTATTTGACTTGTAACGCGTTAAATACCTCAATTAAATAATTTTACGAACGAATAAGCTCATGACATAATATAGATAAATGCCAATACCTTTTACATTTTATACGAATGAGAACATCAAGTGGCGTTTTAAATAAGGTCCAATAAAAATAAAATTAAGTCATCAACATCAAAGAGTTGATATCTACAAACAAACTGTTTAGCAATTTATACTAGATGTCTACAACAATGTTTTTTAAGCCAAAATATAAGGTTATAAATGTTTTTGCAAATCCGAATAAATCGATTTTATAATAAAAATTAGTAATCGGGTTACTCACGTAAAGTCAGCTACTGTGGACATGTTTTATTAATGCGTGTGTCTCACGTTAGATTTATTTAAAAAAAAACGATTTTGGTTAGGGTATTTAAGTTTTTATTTTTTCTCCGACTAGCTAGAAATATCAGGTACTAATCAATGTTTAATATTTTTATTGGAAAAAAATAAATTCAATTTCACTTAAATTCAAACTATACAAACTTATTAAAATTTAAATTTAAATTAAAACTAAAATTAAATCTAAAAATTCAAATTATGTAGTCCCACTAAAATATTACCCCTCGGCAACGTGGCCAAAAGGCTGGCAGCATTGCCACGTTGTATGGCAATGCTAATTCTTTTAACCAGATAGTAATATGAGTTAACAAAGTGTAGTTGTAGTTAAGATGCAATTTCTCTAAGTTACAAGTAGCAGCTACTACTTTCATGTTCATCTCAGGTTTCACGACAAGTTTACTCAAACCAGCGACCATTGGAGACCAAAATAGATGCCTACATAATAAACGAGTTTCCATGCATGTAGAGAAACTGTACGGACCGGGAGAAAGCAGTAACTGAAGGTGAGCAATGTGATTCGAAGAGATGGGTCAGTGAGGCACTGAAATTATACATCATTATCAGTTCTTTTTGTCTCCGCTGCAGGAGCACGACCCTCTCTGTACTACCAGAGCCATACATGACCAAAGCAGTCATAAGACTTTGGCCTACACTCTCCTCTCTGGCCAGACGGGTTGGAGAGGTCTCATTGATGTTTATAAGCTTTGTTTAGCTTGTATTACCCATGGTATAATAAAACAGGTATTCTCTTTCCGAGATGGAACTTGACTACGTGACAAAGTGTTGCCACTGATTGTTCTTTTCAGTAAATTTAAGGACTTTCTCAATTAGTTCATGAATATTAAATAATAAAATATTAAGTAACTTAGCTATTTAGTATCTCGCGATTCTCGCGTGATTCATCAATTCAATATTTTATAAATTGATATAATGGATTATTAATTCGAAATTGGTATATAAAGTTCAAAATGCATTACGCTCGCGTAATTCACTTTTACACAGTGGCAACATATCAAACTGATGACGTAGTCAAGTTCCACCTGCGTCATCCGCTGTCACGTGAAGAGAATACCATATTTTATTATACCATGGTATTACCTAAGTTGCCTTATATGACCTCCACAGGGGACTTGGAGTGGCCTTATGCTACTTTGCCGTAGTAAACCACACGGCAACTAGTATGAAACTATACTATGAACAATCGAAAACGTTGCACAACTTTTACTTTACAAGTTTAATATATCGAAAATTTTTAAATAACCTTTTTTTGTATTTTGATATATGTTCCTTAGGGAAAGTTGTTCAGTATCATGAACTGAATTCAGGCTTTAGATAGTTTCAGTATATTTAGTTAGTCCTTATACAACGTGGAAGGGACATACCCTTAACAAATTAAACCACGGGCTATACTTGATCAGTATAGTATAATAAAATTAAAATAACGTTCAAGGAACCAACAAAAATTTCGACATTCACACTTTAGTATCGAAATGCCAATTTTTTTGGTCTTTTACTGTTATTTTAATTAAATTATACTATATTGATCTAGTATTTCGATTTAATTTATTACGGGTATGTCCCTTACAAGTTATATAGAAGTACGTTATAAATCTTCCATGCTGGTCTGGGAGAAAATAAAAAACTTAGAATGTACCAGCTGCTTCTCTGCCCGGGCAGATCGTAAGAGCCGATCGAGGGAATGGGCAAAAAACCGAATCATGTTAATAGCTGTTGCGGCTAGCAACCCATCACTATTTTGATTACTTCATCCACCTTGCCCACATCAAGCTAAAAGTGGCCTTTGAGTCTTGCAGCCCTGAGCTCTATCTGAGCCGCAAGACTGCTCTGTCTGCCCCATTTGGGATAAAGATAGTATGTATGTATGTACGTTATAAATGCAGCAACAAACTCGGTGCAGCGAAACCATATTACAGCGAAAGCTGGTAAAAGCTCTGCAGTTTCTAGCCGCAATCAAGTGAGAGTACTTATTGCAGCAGTACATGCACTGTGTATGGAGATATAGGTGTATAGTGCAAGTTTGCACTTTCTACGCAGCGACCCAGTGGCTGTAAAGACAGACTGGTACTGTTTTATTAATAAACAAGTAATTATTTAAAAAAAACAAGCTTTATCGTAAAAAATAAACCCAAAAGTTTAGAGCACTTTATACACTTAAGACAGATTAATCGAGCCCAAACGCAATGAGGTTTTCACAGATTCCAAATATATCGGCTTTATCATATAAGATCGAGTCATAGGTATAAATATTATGACATATATTTTATGTCAAATGCTTTAAGGCAGCTTAGGAAATCTGACAGCAGTGTCGGCCACTTACTAGCATGAAAAAAAGATTTGAAAAAGTTAGTCCATTTATTTAGATTATTGACCGAGCGGGCGAAGCGTCTTCTTTCAGCGAACATTTTTCCATGTGTCTGAATTCCAGATTTCTGGCATGGTTGCATTTTCCAACCGATTCTTGTGAAATTTTGTGAGCATATTTGATAATTATAAAGATTTTTTTGTCTATTCAGTTTTCCTAAAATTTTCGGAAAAGGTATAAATAAATAAATATATAGAAACAAAAATTCACATAAAATAAACAATAATAAAACTTGAGAGCTACAACTCACAGACCCACTAGTATTAATATTTGGTATCTTCGATGGCAACCCATCACTGTATTGATTGCTTTTCCATCTTCTCGCCCACCATGACGCTAAAAGTGGCTTTTGGGTCTTGCGGCCCTGGGTTCTGCATAGAACCGCAAGACCCTAAATGCTCTGTCTGCCCCATTAGGGATAAAGACGTGATAGTATGTATGTATCTTCGATGGCATATATCTGATGAAGGCCGCTTCCGATCGGTCGTTTTGGAAATCCTTGGGGAAGGCCTATTTCCAGTGGACTTCCTGTGGCTGAAATGATGATGGCATATATTGCAATCACTGAGGACCCAGACTATTTCATCTAAAATGTGCTGTTTATTTTTAAAATCAGTAACTGACCGCGGCGTGAATTTGGTAAGGTAATCACAGCGCGCCTAGAAAGTGTAATTATGTGTATAATTGTCGAAAGTGTCTCGGGTGGGAAATTATCGAAAGCGCGGAATGACAGTAAATGCGAAAGGTCATACAACCGTGCAGGCTTCTGTATGCTTGCTTTTGGACCTTTGCTTCAGTAAATGCACGTTAAAACACATCATTTAAGTACTTCTAGCAGTTCATTACGGTAAAAGTGTTTACATATCTCGGATCTATGAGGAGTTTGGTGGCCTGGTGGCATTTGCAAGCGGCATATTAATTTTTAAACCTAAAAACCGACTTCACTTTCAAACTGCACAACCGATTTTGATAAAATTTCTATGGGTTTACCTGACAAATCATCATCATCATCATCATCATCATATCAGCCACAGGAAGTCCACTGCTGGACATAGGCCTCCCCCAAGGATTTACAAAACGACCGATCGGAAGCGGCTTGCACCCAGCGCCTTCCTGCAACATTGCGCAGGTCGTCTGACCATCTAGCAGGTGGGTGTCCTACGCTGCGCTTGCCGGTATGTGGCCCCATTCGAGAAACTTTCTGCCCCATCGGCCATCGATTCTTCGCGCTACGTGCCTGACAAATATACCCTTTCAAAGAAAGAATTTTCCAAATCGGTAAACGCGTCTTCGTTCGGTCGTTTGCTAAACACACATAAAAATAAAAGACCGCGACGACTTAATAACCCCTCCTTTTTGGAAGTCAGTTAAATAATTCTCGAGCTCCTCCGTGCTTCGGAAGGCACGTTTAAGTCATTGGTCCCGACTGTTACACAAACAGACAGACATTCTCTCTCTTTTTTGCAGAGGGTTAAAAAGACTATCCTTCATCCTATCGTACCATTCCACAGAATTAATATAAGTATTACATACAGAACGGAATCTCTTAAGTTCAAAGCTATGTGTATCCTCGTTCCCGTCGGTTAGAAGAGGCGGTTGCAGACGCCTGTAGCCGCCCGTTCAACACCGTCTACAAGGCGAGAACGAAGGAGAGGCGCGAGGATGGAACGGGGATGCATATTGCGCGGGACATTAGAAGATTCTGTTCTGTATTTAACCGTTCCTTTACCGCCAATACCAGACACAATAGTAAAGGCCCATTTAGACAATGCAAGTTTCTTGCCCGTTGCATGCCATTTTATTGCAGCAATAGACAACTTGCATGGTCTAAACGAAATGTCAGCCATACAAATCGTTTATTGCTTCAATAAAATTGTATGCAACACGCAAGAAACTTGCACCGTCTAAATGGGCCTTTAGACAATGAACGTGGACATTTATTAATGTCGTGCGGGTCTTTACCGGGTAATACTTAATATTCTGTGACCATACCAGCCGCATCACTGCAGCTTACTAGTCTTCCTTTACTTAAAAATAGTTAATGTGAGTTCACTGACCGGCTAATTTTACTGTCGCTAAGCCTAACAAGCATATTGTATAGAAATGTTTCTTTTCTCGTGTTACGTAACAAAACCGAAGCTGTATGGCAGTCCATCATCACACAATGGGTAGTATCCGTGCAGTCATAAACTCATTTCAGTTTCCTAATTAGTTTCGTAATGTTGTAAACGGGAAAGTCTTGTGCCTTGTTCGAAGGTAGTTAGTATGTTTAGGTTACTAGCTGTGCCCGTAGGCTTCGCTCAAAAAACTAACCTATGTCCTTCTATGTGTATCAAACTAAATCCATATCAAATTTCATCTAAATAGGTTCAGCGGTCCTTCCATGTTGGTCTGGGAGAAAAGAAAAAATGTAGAATGTACCAGCTGCTTCTCTTCCCGCGTAAGAGCCCATCGAGGGAATGGGCGAAATTTGAATCATGGTAATAGGCGATGCGGCTAGCAGCCCATCACTATTTTGATCCCTTTCCATCTTAACGCCCACCATCACGCTAAGCGTGGCCTAACGGCCCTGGGCTCTGTCTACCCCGTCAGGGATATTGACGTGAAAATGTATCTGTAGGTTCAGTGGTTGAAGCGTAAAGTGGTAACAAACAAATATACAAACTCACTTTCGCATTTATAATATTACTAGCTGATGCCCGCGACTTCGTTTGCGTGGACTGTAGGATTTCGGCATATAAGAATGGTCATCAGGCTGAATAACTTTTGCTAAGATGTCATTTTCATATTTCTTATTATAGTTTAGCTGGACCATTATGGTTCTGCATCATGTGTTCCATTTTCCAAAATCGATTATAGCCTATATGTTAATAAAAAACGTTTTATTCAAATCCGTCCAATATTTCCGGATATTAGCGTGTACAAACAGACAGATTTTTTATTTTATTTTTTACTATATTACAGTCTCTATCGCCCCATTTTTTAAAAATAGATTGAATGTACAGATACATTTTTTTACTGTTTTATTATACGTAGAGACCATTATGTTTCTGAATCAAGTGTTCCAGACTTCGATTTTTATACCTCAACAAAAAATGCTTATCAGGCTGAAGTACTTTGCCTAAGGCGTCATTTTTATATTTCTTGAAGTTAAGCTGAACGCTTAAGTTTTTGCATCAGGAGTTCCAGATCTTCGATTTTTATATCTCAACAAAAAAAAAATCATCAGGCTGAACTACTTTTGCTAAGGCGTCCTTTTTATATTTCTTATAATTTAGCTGGACCATTATGGTTCTACATCATGTGTTCCAGATCTTCGATTTTTATATCTCAACAAAAAATGCTCATCAGGCTGAACTACTTTGGCTAAGGCGTCATTTTATATTACTTATAGTTTAGCTGGACCATTATGGTTCTGCATTAGGTGTTCCAGATCTTTGATTTTTATAACCTAACAAAAAATGCTCATCAGGCTGAACTACTTTGCCTAAGGCGTCATTTTTATATTCCTTGAAGTTAAGCTGAACGCTTAAGTTTTTGCATCAGGAGTTCCAGATCTTCGATTTTTATAACTCAGCAAAAAAATTCATCAGGCTAAACAACTTTTGCTAAGGCGTCATTTTTATATTTCTTGCCGTTAAGCTGGACCATTAAGTTTTTGGATCAGGTGTTCTAGATCTTCGATTTTTATATCTCAACAAAAAATGTTCATCAGGCTGAACTGCTTTTGCTAAGGCTTCATTTATATATTTTTTATAGTTTAACTGGACCATTAAGGCTCTGCATCTGGTGTTCTATTTTCCAAAATCAATTATAGCCTATATGTTGCTCAGGCTTAACAGCTACATAACAAAAAAAGTATCATTCGAATCAGTCCAGTATTTCCTGAGATTGGCGTGTACTAACAGACAAACACTCGCCCATAGAAAAATTATCTTTAAACTTTAAATGATGATAACTTTTTTATCTGACAACAGATTTCGATGAAACAAAACCTACATGTTGCTCAGGGATGAGCTTAATCTTTAAGTAAAAACCGCGTAAAAATCTGTTTAGTAGTTTTAAAGATTAGCGAGTACATACAGACAGAGAGACAGACAGACAGACAGACAAAAAAATCCAAAAAATCTTTTTTGTGTTCTGTTACTCTTTTCTTATCGCCCACATCCATTTTTTGTAATTTTTATCAAATGTACAGACACGCGGTTCCTACTGTTTTATTATATGTATTGATAAGAGATTGATGTTTAAGCTGCTAAGAGCTGTTACTTTTTAATCCCCGATAAAAAAAGAGGTGTTGTAAGTTAACGCTAACGTCTGTTATAGCTCTCCAACAGGACCTATTCGGCTTATGTTGTGTGAAAGCAAGTTCCCTTGCGGTGGTTCTTAGCTACTTACTTAGAAAATCAGTTTATCCGTTTAAAAGTTATTAGGGGTTAATGCTTTGAAGTTGGGTTTTTAAATGTACATTTTATAGATATAGATGGTGTCGTCGGGGGTTTTTAACTTGCCTGACAAATAACAAAATCCTCCTTTTTGAAAGTCGACAAAAAATAAGTAAGGTCTGACACCTCTGCGGCTTCTGGTCCATTGCTATTTTCCGAGATTTTTCTCGTATCAAGTAGGAAGTGTCAAGAATAGAGCTGCTCTTTCATTATCATTCTCCTCGCCATTTCCCTATTTGGGGTCGGCTCTGTATGTCAACTTTTCCACTTCTTTCTCTCATTCATCAAGAAAAGAGCTGCTCTTTAAAACTAATAATCCTCTAATAACACACGTAACGTCGCGTGCGCTCAAAAACGTCATCTCAGGTAATTAACATGCGCCAACTGAGATAACACTTTCTCTGGAACGGAAGCAGGGCACACCGAGAGTAATGTTATGATTGCGATTTTACGGTATTCGTCAATTTTTTATTATTAATTCTAAAGGCGGGTCTCCTGCACCAAAATATCCAAAACATTACACAAAAACACGCAAACAAAGGGGCGTGGCCATACACAATTGTCTATGGCATACACATGTTTCTGCTTTCGAAAGCAGATGGAAAACATGCCCTGCGCGGGGACGAGAGGGGAAGGATTTCTTTTTTAATTATTTTACGGTTTTGGTTAAGAGTCCTTTGGAGCCTACCTCTATTATCTGCAATTGGTAAAACGCAGAACACATCTTCTAGTTCTTCGTCAGGCAGAAATGATGATAACAGTAATCAGAAATAAATATTATTAGGTACCTTAAGTGTCATTTTTGAAACGCGGAGTCACCTAAACGAATGGTTTTTCCGTACAAAAAACCGTTCGTTTAGTTACTCTGCGTTTGAAAAGCAGCACCTCATGATGAAGTCAACCATAAAGAAATGTTTCATTCAAAACAGAAATTATTTGCAGGAGACGGTTTGTGTATGAAAAATAATATTTTTGTTTTGTTTTTGTTTCATGTTTTTTGTGTAATGTTTCGAGATTTCTGGCGCAGGAGACCCGGCTTAAAAAGTAACAATCCGAAACCGATATCAAAAATTATTTTTTGAAGTGAAAACTTCTTTAGCGGCGTTGTGCACTTTTTTGGGAATGGGTAAAAAATGTTAAACTCGCGTCAGGACACGTGACCTGATCGAAAATTCGTAAGACGGCGCAGGGCGCTTGCGCGAATGTTCGTGTGTGTTTATGTTACAGCGTGCTACGCGCATCCATGGATGGTGACAGCTGATGGCTCGACCGTGTGTAGTGGCCATACTGCTGTGTATTTGAAAATGATTTTGTTGAAAATGAATTTGGTCATGCTTGTGACATTTGTGACAGACTGTGGTTCATTTTCAGATTTGAAATATTTTATACTGATAATTAAAGCAATTCGTGCAAAATTATTCCCTAACCATTCCAAAATATCAAAAATGCACAACGTTAATATTCAAGTTTTCACTTCTGCCGGCACTCCCAGAGTGCAACCCGTCGTTTTTTTATCCGCTAATCAATTTGGGAAAATACTTATTTAGTGTTATTTTTTGTTTCGTATAAAATGTTATCTGAAAAACCTTAGTTGAAACCGATTTTCGTGTTACCTAAAGTGAGTGATAATTAAAGTTTCAACTAATGAAAAAATAACTACACAGAAACTTATTGTATCGTACCTAACAGCTTTAGTAGAGTTGTATCGATACCCATATAATGGTTTTTGAAGCACTGAAAACTTAGATATCTAGCCATGTTTTGTAAATAACTACGCTTTGGTTTAAATGACTTGTAAATAAAAGTTATGACTTTATTAAATATTATAGTCCGGTACAAAGGTAATTTTTTGTTTTATATATTGCTCGCAGTCTGTGTACTATAGCAACAAATGTTGCCAGTCATGATTGCTAACAATGCTAGTTAATATTGTCCCTCTCAGTATACCACGGCCCTAAAATATCGCGTTACCGTTGATGTTCGGTTCCGTTACCGTTACGTAACGCGTAGAACGCATGCGTCACCGTCACTATAACTACTCGACAGCTACTCGAGATGATGTTGTTTATGACAACATGAAACCTTAATTTTTTTTCTATTTGTTATACAAAGAGGTTAATGTCCTAATGGTAAAAGGTAAACAAGTATCAAAATCAACAACAAATTTAATTACTTTAAAATCATAAATATTTCAAACGAAAAAATATCTATAAAAACATCGCACTATTATTCTAAATACCTGTTATTTAAAATGTTAAATAGTAATTGAAGACGGCCTTTTATGGTATTATCATCATCAGATCTTTTGAGTCTCCGCTGTAGGAGCACGATCTTCTCTGTACTACCAGAGCGATACTTGGCCAGAGCAGCCAGAGGATTTGGCCTACATTCTCCACGCCAGTAAGTGATTTGTTTAACTTGTAATTCCTAAGTCGCCTTCTACGACATTCAGGGAAAGGCTTGGAGTGGTCCTATTCTTTTATGCCGGAAACCACTCGGAAATTTTTAAGAGTAGATTTATACCAAATATGAAAGTTACATGAACAGTCCGGGCAGATAAACGTATGCCCTTAAAAGTCAGGGGTCTGGTTTATCTGGCCCGGACTGTAGAATAGCTCTGGTTTATTTGATATCAGAACTACATACTTTGGTAGGAGATTTCTGTACGTCTTATCGGCGTCTTTGGAGATCCAAGAGCTGGAGCGCATTTCGGCCAGAGGCTAAGTCTAGCCATACAGCACGAAATGCCGCCAGTCTCTTGGGGACACCGTATGCGGACAGGGGCAACCTGTACTGTGTGTAATTTAATTATTTTATTTAGCCTAAATATAAATATTGATTTTTAAGTTTTGATTAATGTATTTAAATAAAATTATTTTCCCATAATAATTTAGTTTGGTAGGCAAGTAGATAATTTCCACAAAATTATACTTACCAAGTTATTGTAAGAATGGTATTTTTAAAGAAAGTGTCGTAAGATGTTATGTCCACGTTATATCAGAGTTGTAATGTTTGCTGAGTTTACGTTGTGTGCCCAGGGTCAATATTTGAGAGCGAAAACTGACCCCTCATACGGAACAATTCTTTGTCTTTACATAACCGCGTCTCACTTGACTCATATCTTGATCACATCATACTTGATTACGAATAAGTGTTATGGTTATGTTAAATAAACAATTTGAAAGTAGAAATTATTGGTTTTCGGGTGTCCAGTTCCACATATACTGAAACGTTTGTTGTTACTAATCGTCCTCAGTATATTTTGTTCAACGTTAGGTATTGTTGTAATTTGTTGGTAATCGATGATTTGTGTTACTATAGTTGCAACACCACAGTATGTGAAACAATGGTGACAGCTTCCCAGGGGGCGGAAATGGGGGCAAAGCACTTCCTCGCGTGCCATTCGAGAATGCAATCGAGTCAGGTTTTGTTAGATAAACCCCTATTTGCCTTATTACAGAACGTTAACAAACTTTTTTCTAGACATTTTAGTCTTGTAGTTAAGTATAGAAGAAAGGTGATTAGTTATCTAATAAGACATGACAATCTCTTCTAGAAGTAGCCTTTTGCCCGCCAGCTCTAATATATAGGATAAAGTTCCGTAATACTTTATAATGTTGCAACTAAAGTGGCCAATGACTCTTAGAAGGAAAGAAGAATGAAGAAGGGGGTGGGGGGGGGGGGGAGCCGGGGCCCAAAAGACTTTAAAAGGATGGCAGAGAGAAGAGAGGAATGGAGGTATCTCTACTTAACTCCACTGACAAGAGCAAACTCTTTAATTACAAGAAAAAGGGTTGGGTAAAGGCTTCAACTTTCTGTTTTCGATCTTTAGCTACTTTTCTCCAATCCTTGTCAAAAGCAGACAGGTCGTTTCTCCATCTCAACTTAGGCTTTTCTCATGAAAATTTACCGTCTCCCGAAATCCACTTGGTAGCTATGTACTCGTAAGTCCACATTTCTGGCATCATTCATGATAAAATAAGGTGAAATCTAGGTACTGATATGACGATCTCCGAGGCGTATTGGTAACCACGCTATTCCGCTTGCAGAGCAAGTTAGAAATGGCTTTTTAATTTTCCCTGGTTCTTGAGTGTTTGTATCTATGTATTCATTTATTATCAAATAAAGTAACGTTAATATCATATATCAAATGAGATTCTTCTCAAAACGAAGCAAGATGAGGTCCATAGTCTTTGCCAACCCCTGTGGGAAGCAGGTGTATTGAGTATGTATGTGACATGACGTTTTTTACGGTGGCATAGCGTAACATAAAAGGCGAGAATTTCACCTTTGATTACGTCCTCGTTACACAAGACGTAAGAAAAATCCCAGATACATCAGATTGAGGCGCAATTACGTACGTAGCTTTCGCTTTTAGACCTAATACAGCGTTCCTGGGCGCAGCGGGAAATGATCAACTTGGCAGAGTCAATCAGACCTTATCGAGGGTTTCTAGGAAATGTGTAGCGGGAAATCATATACAATTAATGAATTAGATACCCTAATGTTACTCTTTGGAACCGGAGAGCATGCATGAAAAGAGTTATGAGTGTTGACGAAGCAAAAGAGGTTTGCAAGGATCGTAGTAAGTGGAAATCCATAGTCTCTGCCTACACCCATGGGAAACAGGCGTGAAAATATGTATGTATGTATGTATGTATGTAGTCTTTGGAAAAAATAAGAAGTCTATATGGACACGTAATAATATTCATCATCATCATCAGATCTTTTAGTCTCCACTGCAGGAGCACGACCCTCTCTGTTCTGCTAGAGCCATACTTGGTCAGAGCAGCCAGAGGACTTGGCCTACACTCTCTACGCTGGCCAGAGAGATTGGAGAGGTCTCATGATGTTTATAAGTTTCGTTTAGCTTGAATTTCCTAAGTCGCCTTCTATGTCATCCACGGGAGGGCTTGGAGTGGTCCTATTCTACCGAAAACTATACAGTGAAATAATATTAATGTAATTAAAATATCTAGTGATCCAAATAAATAATGTATGACTTATGACCTTAATTTTTAAATCAGTACATATTATATAGGTATAATTAGAGTCGCTCGTAATAAATTGATGAGTCAAGCAAAAATGCTAAGTAGTCTAGATCTTCAAAGGAATTAGTTCTCACGTCCCGCAAGGTAAACCAGCTTCAAAAGACTAAATTCTTTGCTACAAAAGGTGAGCACAAGGTTCATACAGAATCACCATTTTATAGTAAGGTTGCAAAACAAATACCTAAGTTGATTGTATTTTTTATTGTTTACTAGCTGATAGTTTAACTGCCTCCGTGGTGTAGTGGTTAGAGCGTTCGGCTCATACCCGGAGGTCGCGGGTTCGATTCCCGGCGGGGGCAACGACTTTGTATTGTTGTCCTAGTTTGGTTAGGACATTGTAGGCTGATCACTTGACTGTCTGATAAGTAAGATGATCCGTGCTTCGGAGGGCACGTTAAGCCGTCGGTTCCGGTCACTGTCTTTGACATTGGTCGTTACCTAAAACCATGTCAGAGGCCCGGTTTAAAAACTCTGACACTAGTGTTAGTCACTAACACACACGATAAGAAGAAGACTAGGACAGAAATGCTCAGCTCAATACGCTACTTTGCAATAAGTCAAATCAAATACTTTTTTCTTAACTTCAAAACAAACATTTAATATGGGATATGTATGAAATACACGCTAATGACGTCATCGTTTCTTGGATTCAAATAGCGATCTTATTATCAGTTTTTCTCAATAATCAATCTTAAATTAATGATAATTGGCCAAGTGCGTGTCGGGCCACGCGCAGTGTAGGGTTCCGTAGTTCTGAATGCCAACTTTGAGTTTATGCCACTAAAAACGTTTAAAAACTAATTATCTATTGAATTTGTATGAAATTTCTTTTTCCGAGTACATTTTATAAGTTGATCGCCTATAACTTTTTAATTTGTATACCCTACTTAGCTCTGATAGTTTTCCTTTAAACTACATTATATATACTATAGCTGTGTAATTTTTTCACGTGGCCATATATAACCGTTTAGCAGATAGAGGGACACTTGCCTCCAACAAAAAATTTCACTTTAAACCCAAATATTTCAGAAACGGATCCCTAAATCCAAAAATGGTGTTAACAAGCTCACAATATTTTTGAAAGACCTATTCAACGACACCCCACACAATGTGTTTGTCGAGAAAAAAAATATTGACTACCTCTTTACTTGTATGGCAGCTAACCTAAAAAAAAAATATTTTTCCAGATTTTATTTTACGACTTTTTTGCCATGATTAATATACATATCCATGCCAAATTACAGCTTTCTAGTACTTGTAGTTTCTGAGTAGAACCGCGGACAGACAGACAGACTGACATGGCGAAACTATAAGGGTTCCTTGTTTACTACGGAACCCTAAAAAGTCCTGTCAGTGAAAAGAAAGAAAGAAAGGAAAACAGTGATGGTGAACAACTTTCCCTAAGGAACATATGTCGAATTATAAAAATCAATTTTTGGCTTTCCATACAATCTCTAAACAACTGATCGGTCTCAAGTCTAATTTTCAGTTTCAGGGTGATACCCATCTCAGAGATCTTCGTTCTTTTAACAATGTCAACCTTTTTTGCCAGTTCACCGAAATGGGTTCTTTACACATTCTTTTATCGTCCAAGCTATAAAACTATGGAACGAATTACCAGTTGATGTCCGGAAGGCTAAAACCCGTTTTTCATTTGAGAAACAGGTGAAGGCAAATTTTCTTCAAAAACTGTCACATAGATCATAGTGTATTTATGTAGTGTATGTAGTATATGTAGGTATTGTTTATTTTAGCATATACTTTATAGTGTGTATTATTTGCATGTAGTTTATTGTTTTGATTATTATTTTTACATATAGTCTTTTCTTTTTTTTCACCATATACCTGTCAAGTTGTGCACTACCCCTATCATTCTCCACATCACCCGTTTGGTTGACTGGTAGATAAGGCCTTTGGCTTTAAGTCCGCCATTACACTTGTATTTGTGTATGAAGTTAAATAAATAAATAAAAATAAAATCGGTCAACTTTTATAGCAGGCCAAAATTTATTTTTCATATTTCGACATATGTTCCTAGGGTAAAGTTGTTCAGTATCATATGGACTGAATTAACCCTTAAAAAAGTTTCAGTATGTTTTGTTAGACCTTATACAAGGTGGAAGGGACATTTACGTAATTAATCAAACCATGGGCTATATATACTAGATCGCTAGAATTAGAATAACATTCCGTAACTGCCTCCGTGGTGTAGTGGTTAGAGCGTTTGGCTCATACCCGGAGGTCGCGGGTTCGATTCCCGGCAGGGGCAACGACTTTGTGTTGTTGTCCTAGTTTGGTTAGGACATTGTGGGCTGATCACCTAATTGTCCGATAAGTAAGATGATCCGTGCTTCGGAGGGCACGTTAAGCCGTCGGTCCCGGTCACTGTCTTTGATATTGGTCGTTACCTAAAATCATGTCAGAGGCCTTTAAGGCGGTTTAAAAAGTCTGACACTAGTGTTAGTCACTAACACACTATAAGAAGAAAAATAACATTTAAAAAACAAAAAGAAACTCGAGTGTGCAGCCGCTCGAGCAATTTGAATGGGAATGTAATTTTTTTTTGTTTTTTTTTTTTACCTTTATTTTCATTTCATTATTAAATAGTGATTTAGTTTAGTTCGTGGTTCGATTTATTACGGGTATTCCACGTTGTATATGTAATCTTGTGGAGGAAAATAAACGTTTATTTTATTTCATTTTTTAATTTAAGTTTCTACTGCAAATCTCTCTAGATTACTGCATAATAGTGTTGTAAATTCATAATGGGTGCTTTCTACGTATTCTCTCGGGAGTGACATGAGACCATGTTCCCACCATTGTGCGAAGTGGGGCCGTTTTTGCGATCCGTTTAGAAATTGCAGTTTCTAGACTGTTGCGCGAGGTAGTAATATGATAATTAGTTTGGGAAGCTTGTTAGCCGTGTAATATATAATTACCAGCATTAGTACAGTCAACGATTGTGGATGGAAAAGTCGAAAGCAGAAATTTTGACTCGGCAACTTTGTTAGGACTAGTTAGGACATAAACATACTAAAAGTCCTTACCCCTCCGAGGTTAGCCCGCGGGGGAAGGGCACAAAGAAGGTCCCGTTTTTTGCATATATGTATCTCGAAAACGGTGCGTTGTACGAAATTTTGTTGGAATACATTATGAAAGCTGATAAAATTCTCTACAACTGTGGCTTTCACTTTTTTATCTATCTCAAATCGTAAGGGGCAAGGACTTTTAGTATGTTTATGTCCTAACTAGTCCTAACAAAGTTGCTGAGTCAAAATTTCTGCTTGCGACTTTTCCATCCACATGCCCCTTTTGAGTACTCATTGACCGAACTACATAGTTGCAGCAAACAAACAAACAAACAAGTCTATATTATATTTTTTATATATGGACAAATCACACAGATTGAGTTAGCCCCAAAGTAAGTTCGAGTTATGGAATACCAACTCGACGTGGCTATATTTTATAAAAAAACACATGTATAGATAAACATAGACTTAGGACAAATTTAAAAAGGCCTTTATAACCAGTATATTTTTTTATCAATTGTTTTCCCTTGAGTTGAGATCCCTTTTTGCGTTACCACTTACGTAAATTGTTTGTTACAATATATCACCAAAATAGCTATGATTCATATGTACTTACTGACTTTAGACTATCATATATTATAATATAATAAACGAGTATATGAAGATTATCATTTGTTATATCTTATTGATTGTAAATAAGAAGCTAATCCTCAACTTTATGGTGTGGCATTTAGCTTTAAAAATAAAATAAGAAAAAGCTACTTTTTAAGCTTATTAAGAACCTAGTAATATTCACAAAATAAAAAAGCATATTGAGATTTCTAATCTACATTTGCATTTTATCATTCTGCGTTCTTTTTTTATTGAATAATAAATGAAATAGGTATGTAAATTGTATAACATCGTAAAATATAAATAAATCGAGAAAAATGTCTCATTTTAATTTCAATAAGCTAAAATATATCGAGGGCAGAGGTAATGAGAACTATATATATCACTTGGGGGATTCGTTTCTTAAGTATCCAGCTGAAAGCAGTAAATGATAGTTCCAAATTAGTTACTCCAGAATGGCGGTAGAGTAAAAAGTATAAATTTTCGTAATATTAACATTTTTTGCGAATGTTCAGGGTTACTTTTTTAACACCAGCAACACTTTTGGAGCATGTTCAGTTCGTGGTACTGATCTACTTTCCATAAAAACAACTACAGAAAAATTCTTCCCATACAAATCAGCGTTCAGCCAATTGAAAATTGTATGGAAAGACTTTTTATCGATTTTAAATATATATTTTATGGAAAACAAGTAAGTTTTATGGTCTGAACTTGCTCAAAAAATATTGCCGGTGTTTAAAAAGTAACTCTGTATAATGTTTACTGTTAAAATGTTTAAAAATAACTCCAATTGCTGGGCCAATCAGTGACTGCCGTATGACACTGCGTCAAAGCGGACACTGACCGATAGTTGACGTGCGTCATGCGATAATTTAATATTCGTGGGGGCATTTTGCATGATGATAAATTGTTATCACGATTCAGGATATACTAGTTACAGGTAGTGGCACGAAACTAGCGCTGACCGTTATAGCGCAGAAGTCAAAAATTAATACTGTACAGGGGGTACAGTATTAATTTTTGACTTCTGCGCTTCTACACTTCACTCAGCGCTAAACTTACGTGCCGCTACTTGTAACCAACTTTTTTCAATATTCAGCAACTTATTTTTTATTTAGAATAAATACATGACTTAAAACAAACAATATTGTTAACCAACTTAATGGAAAAGACGGAAAATGTTCCAAACAATACAGTGTTATGGCTCTCTCCATTGTCGCATAGAACAATACGCAATGGAAAGCAAAACCTGGTAAAGATACTATCTCTAACTTATTATAAGAAATATTGTGATAATAAAACGCTTTTTGTTTTGAGATTTTCTACATCCATTGTTAAGTATAATGTATTTGATATAATCATAGTTTTTGTCGTAAAGTATAAATAAAGAGTTTGTATTGGAGTATTTTAATTAAATAAAATAAGATCAATAATACCACAGCCAGTGAAGTCAACGAGCAGCAATTCACCATCTTCCAGGCTAAAATTGATGTGAGAGATTTTTAGGTGTCCGTATCTCACTCCATAACCCAATTATCCGGTCCATTAACATCCCATCCACATAGCCCAAACCAAGTAAATCCCTCCCTGGCAATAGCTAGGCAGCTACGGAGGACTGTCCGTTAGTGCATCTCAATGGTAAATCAAGGGATAGACCTCCCTAGATGCAGCCATCTCACTTTTTAGATAAAAAGGTACTAAAAGGCCTCTTCATGTTGGCTTTGGCCCCATGAACGCCTCAAAATACCGGGTCCCCATGGACCCGTGGCTGAAAAGCGTACCTACATCAATAGTACATAGTTTATAACAAGATGAAGTCGTTTCCTGCCATTTGTCCCTGTATGTATGTATTTACGCTGAGACCTTTTGCTACGGTATGTCCCTCCTACTTACTTTGGTTTTTAAATTTCTTTAGATTTTTAAATAAGTATCGTTGTGTTCTGAAAGTTTACGTTGCATAAATAAATAAATTATGTAAGTAAAGAAAGTAACAAGGAACGCAAGATAAATTAACTTTCTTTGGTCTCGGCAAAAACTTATGTGAAAAAATGATAGTGCCGGTCCAATAGCTGCTAGTTATTGACCGAGCGAGCGAAGCGAGCGAAGCGTCTCAGTTTCGAGACTAGCCAAAAATTCTTTTGTCCGTCTGTCTGTCTGTCTGTTCTCGCCTACAGGTCGCATTTCTTAACAGATTCTCATGAAATTTTGTAAGCAGGTTCAGCAACTAAATAGAATTTTTTTGTCGAGCCAGTTTTCCGAAATTTTTCAAAATGGCGTTAATATGGGGGTTTAAAATTTTAAAACTGTCATATAACCGCCATTTCAAAATATTTTCAAAAATGTCATTAGACTTTTTTGTTGCCATTATGAAAACGATATTTTTTTATTTGAACAACTTTTTTGTCTGAACAACTTTTTTATACGTTATACTTAAACGAGTTTAGGGTGACTCGCGAAGTCTAGCTGACTAAGCCGTGACGAATATACAATACAAATCCTCTTACAAAATATACTTAAACTATTTAACGGTGAATTCAGTCCGGGCTACTCAACAACTTTCTTAAAAATACATATCTCCCCTGGGGTCCACGAAGTAATTTTTCTAAATAACTATTATGGTTATTATTTTGAGTTTCATAAGTAGTTCTATAAATTTTATCATATTTAACCGATTTAAAATAAAAGGGTTTTGCTTATTTTACGATTCGTTTTTTTTTTATTCAGTGTTTGCTTATTTTGATTGATTGTTGGCTTGTTTATTAAATTTAGCAATTTTGTTGAGCGAACTTTCGTTCAATTGCTATCGCTGCTTGTCTGTGCTTCTGTAGTAGTATTAGTTATTATGCTACGAACTAACAAGAGATCAACAGCAATCAAAGCCCGCAAAGTAGCTTTACGAAGAAAGTAAGAAACCAATGAGCAGCGGCATAGAGCCATGGCAATTCAAATAAACATTTAAACCTGGTTTTTTTTAACAGCGAGCTGACTTTATCATCTGAAATTATGGGTCATTTTTCGGTGAAAGACTACTGGTACAGAACTGAATTTCAGCA
Organism: Acrobasis consociella; assembly: GCA_963555685.1. Taxonomy (NCBI): domain Eukaryota; kingdom Metazoa; phylum Arthropoda; class Insecta; order Lepidoptera; family Pyralidae; genus Acrobasis; species Acrobasis consociella. The sequence continues at coordinate 1,849,675 of OY743115.1, forward strand.
TCACGGTAGACCTCATATCCATGGGATTGTATGGTTGGAAGGTGCTCCTGACATTTCAGAGCTAGATCGAAAGTCATTTGAAAATAGGGCTGTGATTGGCAACTATTTTGGAAATTTGGTCACAACCATTAATTCGCATATCGGTAAACCTGCACCGATAATAAAATTCATCCAAATCAGGTACATTATTCTGAAATAATAATCGCGAGGTGTAAGTTCAGGATAACTATACACATAAACTTAGGGAAAATGTTCAGTATAACTATACAGTTATACTGAACATTTTCCCTAAGTTTTGAGCATAGACCTAGAATTTTTTACTGTGTAAAAAGACCACCAAAGTCTAGTGACTTCGCAGTAACGTGCATCGCAGTCTTGTGGTATCGCAGTGTAGCATCGTGATAATATAGTACTCACCATAACTGAGTGCGACAAATAATACGACAATGGTCCAAGAGCAAAAGAGAGAGCGATCAAAGTGACATGTGGCAAGTTTTGTTACAGGACGTATTAGCCAACATCAGCCAGGATCATACACCGTCACAAGGAAATTGGATTTCCCAAATTGTAGAATGTGTTTATTTATAACTTATCTTACCTTAGAAAGATGACATTGTGCTGCATACTGTCAAAAAAGGACTGACAAAATGGTTACTAGAACATTAATTTTACTCCATATTCTGTGATAGTAATTTTGGATTATATGAAATTGTGTACTTTAATAATAAATATTTATTCTCTTTGAATTACACCAATGTAAATAATATTTTAATAGATAAATTCATGGCACTACATAAATATATGCATGCCTTAGTTTAGGTTGCATACATGACACTATACTCCATTTGGTTAGGTATTTAAATAAATGTAAACAATCTTGACATGTCTTTTTAGTGAAATATACACTTTATAAATCAATAACTTTGCAAATTACAAAGTAAATTTGTCATTTATAATTTATAACATAATTCTTTTGTAATTAGAAAAATTATTGATTTATAAAGTGTATATTTCAATAAAAAGACATGTCAAGATTGTTTACATTTATTTAAATACCTAACCAAATGAAGTATAATTATATTTCATTTCTGGTTACATTTTTCATTACACTACCTATGTGTATCTTGTATTTCTATCTATTTCTTTGAGCTTGAGGTGGGCTATTTTACACGTATTAAGCATACTTTGGACTTTCTTCCTTTTTACCCGACTACGGTAAAGCCAAGAGGAGCCATTTAGATTTCATCGTTTGTTGGATTCTGAACTTGGCTCCCATTTTCACATTTCTGTTTTCGGTGGGATCTTGTTTAATTGAACTGGCATAAAGCCGTGTATTAATTAAGTATCTAAGTAATTTTATGCAAGAGTCAGCCACCTCGCAAAGGTCAAGGAGACACATTAACATGTACCTGTTAATTAATGCTGATCTATTAAAGAAAAACGTCGGTTAATTTCAATATTAACAGCTTTTACAAATCTCAGACAAAAAAAAAACTGGCCGCATAGTCAAGGTGAGCAGGAGAAAACGATATTTGAAGACGTCTCAAGCTATTTATCACATCGATTTGCACAATTTATTTTCCAATGGAAGGAGAAAGGCAGTAAACATATGGGTTCGCGGTATCGTCATTTTATGGATAAAGGTTGACTTTTACTTAATTTGAATATATGGGCACATCAGCTTTCTTAATTCCCAAAAAATTGTATGTCATATTATTAAGGGTCCCCCGACCCTAGACTTTTCCATACAAACGTAGTTCTACGTTTAATTTTGAAACCACATGTCAGATTCCGGTAAAAATTGGTAATTGTAAAGAAATTGCAATTATCTAGGGTTATAACTGGTTTTCTATAGTAAAATTATGAACTGGAAAGCAAATATAACGATTTAGAAGTTTCCCATACTAATGGTCAAAAATGATATAAAACACTATATTCTATTTCAAGTTCATATTTTTACTGTAGGAAACTAGTTATAAACCTAGATAATTGCAATATCTTTGAAATTACAAAATTTTGCCCAAATCGGACATGTCGTTTTGAAATAAAACGTAGACTACGTTTGTATGGAAAGTTGTATTTTGGTCTCGGGTCGGGGGACCCTTAAGAAAAAGGAACAGGCTCGGATGAGCCGAATTATACGTTATTTGAATTTCTCATTTTTACATACAAGTTTTATAAAGCTTTGTAATCTTTTAATAAAATTCTTTGTGTTTGTTTTAATACACCACTCGAAAAGTTTTGAATAAAAAATATATTTAATGAAGACATATAAATTGGAGCAAATCATACGCCATTTTTTTGTACTTTTTGACATTACTTACTTCTACAACTATCTCAGTGTCACTTTGATAAGCTTAATCATAGCTTGTATATTTAAAATCGGCAGCATTAATCTAGCAGAGCATGCCAAAGAATTTCGTTACAATCATAATATACACACGAAAAACATATCTCTCTTTCTGGCGCAGTCAGGCAAAAAGGGATCGTGAGTGTACACTTCTGGGTGAACTACTGCCGATGTGCAGTTGACCATGTGTTGTACAACGATGGGCCAGCCTTTCACTTTCAAGTGCAAGGTGCGCTTTCCCCACTTTCCATTTTACCCGCGTGGACACACAAACTATAAAGGTATGGAACTGGCGCTTTGAATGAACAGACATAGGTACATCACGACTTTACGATAGTATTGCTTCTTATTCGGTTCAAAGAACTTTATTCTCATTAAGACACAAAGCCACTTACATGAGAAATAATAATAAATATACATTATACAATGTTCGAAACACTTAACAAGGACCAGATCACTTTGTAAATAAAAGAACAGTATGTAATATTAACGAGCAACTAATAAATGACAATAATAGAAAGCTACCTACTATAACTTCAAAATATGTTGGGCGAGTTTAGTTTTAAAAGCGCCGATAGTTTTTATATTTTTTTCAACACACTTGCTCATAAAGTGGCTCTATGGTCACTGCAATTAGGCACATAATGACACCCATAACCAAACTGTGACTTTTTCATTGCTATAACTCACTAGTGAGTAATAGATTTTTTTTTAAATTGTATTGGTTGAGTTGCTTTGTTCGTATTAAAAAAGTTTTTATTCAAAAAAAAATTGTGTTCAATAGAACAAACAAGTTAATGTTCCTTTTGCTTGGTCATTTTATGCAACTTCTTATTTAAATAGATAATTTTAACTCGTACGTGTTTAATAAGTAAAACTTTTACTCAAATATATCTTTTGTTTTCTCTGTAATAAAAGAAAACTTTAAATTCCCCATTTTGTACTTGGCAGAATAGGCGCAAATCCTATTCGCGGAAAATAAAAAAAAAACCTCATCTCTTTAGTCTGTGGCCGATCGCAATGCGCGCGCATACGAAAACTGATTAATTTTTACCGCCATAGCGAAACATTTTTCACAACTCGTTTTCACTGTTGAAATTATAGTTATTTATGTCAGTACTAGTTACGAAGAAAATGATTCATTTGTACACCGCCCGATATAAGATGTGAAGCCCTTTACGTTATAGCAAGTTTACTACCTGAAAACTCCAAGGAAAAATATCTATTAGCGTACCAAAATTTCATAAAATGGCAAAACAGCAAGAATACGCATTCTTTTTCAAAAAAAGTGTTCATGGCGTACTTTAAATAATTATCTTCTAAGTACAAACCTAGCTTTTTGTGGTGTTTATGCTCAATGTTAAAAAAAGTACAGTTCGAACAAAGAATGGAGAGGACTTAAAAACATACTTTCATTTGTCAGCTTATCTAAAGATACTATCCGAATTAACCGATGGATTTAGAAGCAAGAAATCAAAGGTTTTATCGTCTGACGATATTGAAAAATTTATAAAAGATTCCTACTGACGAAACACCAAGTACATCCAATGATTGGATTTCACCTACCTTCACGAATAATGAGCCACCTCAAATTACAAAAGAACATGAAAGTATTTCAATAAATAAACTATCGATGAGACCGCTATGCCATCAAAAACAGTTAATTATAATTTTACTAACTGCACATTTACTAATTGTTTCTCTAAATAAACTTTTTATTTACTTAATAAAATGAGTTTTTATTGTTATTTTATTCACAAGTGTGTTGAAAAACGTCGTATGATACACGTGTGTATCGATGATTACCGTCCTTGGCTCTCTTAAGACCCTCGCCTACGGCTCGGGTCTCAATGGCGCCACGGCGGTAATCACCAATATTACACACTAGTACCATAATGTACTATTATATCCGAGGGTAATTTATTATATATTAATGCATTGTATTGTACTTTCGATAGCCCATCAATAGTTTATGCATTATGCGAAGCAGTAATATCGATAGTTATTCGTCAAATTTATTGATACTTTCTATAGTATTGCACTAAAAGAGCTAACGATACTATCGATAGGCACATCGATAGTTTGGTATTTTTGGATTAAAACTATCCATTGTAAAGCTGTAGTAAACTTAGCTGTAAGTAACCATTTGAAGTCAACAACTGTGCAACAAAACAATGACGATAATAAAGATATATTTCAATTAATTTCAATATTTTATTGCACAAAATAAATATTTACATAGGTATACAATAATTATAAAACTAAAAACAAATAACCTACCTAAATTATACAACTATAAATTATATATAACTATAAATATAAAACTACTTGAATTTGAATTTGAAATTTGTAGATATTTCGGCAACACTTTTCAGAATGTCGCCCTAATCCTTCGATCTGCTTTTACGAGAGAAGTAGCTGGTCAATTGTATTTTTTTTCTTTTTCTCGACCAGTAAGGAAGAATGTTTCTATCTGTACCGTTGGTAGTTTGCACTCGGTGCGAGCGCCTTCCTACACGAGGTTGTCGAACTTGGCCTACACGCTGCCGGACTGTGTTACTTGTAAGAGCTTTTACAGACGAGCGACAATATGCTTTCTGACAGTTCGTGACAGTTTGATTTTTAGGGTTCCGCGTACTAAACAGCGAACCCTTATAGTTTCGCCATGCCTGTCTGTCTATGTGGTGTATGGGAGGTAACCTAAACATTTTTTTGGAGTAGGTAGAATCCAAGAATTGGAGTCCTATTATCTGTTTTTCTGCAATAATTAAATAATATCACTTTGAAAATGGATGTGGTTCATGACAAGTGACATTATTTTGTTATGTTTTATTTCCTTATCAGAACAAAACGATTTATTTTTGTCCCAATTAGCCATTTATGCGGACCACCCATGTTTGTTTAACATGTAAAACCCCTAGTAATGGTGGCCAGCAGTTACTGTACATTAGCAATAGGTGTATACTATGTAAAATACATGTAAATACATTCAGTGAAAGTGCACCTTGCACTTGAAAGTGAAATCTACACGCAATTACAACGATATGATTTATATGTCATAATTTTATATGATTATATGTTTATTACAGATGGCGAGATGCCGTCACGCAATTTTTTATGCCAATTAAAAACTAATTTATATTTAATATTGTTACGTAGAAAATTGCTTTATGTCTTAATCGTTACGTAATTTTTTAATTGCATTATTTATTTTAATTTTGTTTATTATGTACAAGTTTAGAGATTTGTGACTACTCTTTGATTATGCCAATCCTATAGTTTTCCTAACACAATTCTTCGAACCCCACAAGATTTTTCAGTCAGTCTTTAATATATATTATCATCACCCGCTTAGTTGACTGGTAGATAAGTCCTTAGGCACCGCCTTTATACTTAATACAAGTATAAAGTTAAATAAATAAATACAAGGATGAAAATTTCCTTTAGACTGTACTAAACTGTACCAGGCCCGTATCATTCCCCGTTTAGGTATCGAAAATATACCTACATTATTACTATGCGCGCGGCGACCACTTCGAAATGGCAAATTCAGTGACGTGAATCGTATGTCTAGAGTTATAAGAATGAAATTTGCTTGCACTTCTAGGTATCTAAACGAAGAGGTGTCGAGTTCTGACGCGAGCTAAATTAAACCATATCGCTAACGACACTGATTAGATATTTCTTTGAAGTCCTTTGCTAAGTAAGACTTCTATACGTGAGTACTTGCACTTATTATGTGACTGTACTACTGTAGGACCATGGTATAATAAAACAGGTATTCTCTTCCCGAGATGGAACTTGATTACGTCACAAAGTGTTGCCACTGATTGTTCTTTTCAGTAAATTTAAGGACTTTCTCATTTAGTTCATGAATATTAAATAAAATATTAAATAACTTAGCTATTTAGTATCTCGCGATTGTCGCGTGATTCATCAATTTAATATTTTATAAATTGATATAATGCATTATTAATTCGAAATTGGTATATAAAGTTCAAAAATGCATTACGCTCGGGTAATTCAATTTCATGCAGTGGCAACATATCAACCTGATGACGTAGTCAAGTTCCACCTACGTCATCAGCTGTCACGGAAAGAGAATACCTTATTTTATTATACCATGTGTAGGACTAACTTTGTAGGTCTGTAGTTGACTAGCTTGTTGTCACGACATACGATTTAGATACCTTCTTGACAAAAATCCTTATTATTACGCGTTTTGGTACCATATATATCTGAATGACTATGATAATATAATACGAGTAATGGTAAACAATTTCTGAATTCTAGTTCATTAAAAATAGTGATGATTCAAAATAGAGCGAAAGTTACAATTGGTTTTATTAACCGACTTCAAAGAAGGAGGAGATTATCAACCTAAATGTGTATATGTTTATTTCCGATTCCTCGAAGATGCCTGGACCGATTTGGAAATTTTGTTTGAAAGGGCAAACTTGTCAAGTGGTCGCGTAAAAATGTTATCAAAATCGGTCGTTAAGTTTATGGTGTTCAAGTCTAGTTTTTAGTTTTGAAAATTAATAATATCAGTCAAATGGCGCAACGAATTGGATCACTGGATATGGATATGGATATGGCAGCTGGATGAGCAACATTTAGGAAAAAGGTCTTAAAATTCATTGCAAAGTGTAATACTGTAATGCAACTAGCAAAATTGCAGAGCTAAGCTGTAACTCGTACTGATATTGATTATTTATTTTCCGTAACAGTATCATTATTTATGTTATCCAATCAAACGTGGCGAAAACTGCCGTCAGTTTCAGAGGGTACAAAATATAGAGTGCGTAGAATAGGTTAAAGCTAATCGTTAGTATGGACCGACCAGTTATATAACGGTTTAAAAATATGTAATATATACGAGTATTCTTACGTTACATTACCACGTCTTCTTTATCCCTAATGGTATTGCGGCTCTTAGCAGACAGAACAGCTTGTAACAAGTTAATTCGCTAGAAGCAAATTAAAACAAGTAATTATTAAAAAACTTAAACAAGCTTTTATCTTCAAACTTTTATTTGAGCATGGTACCCGCGGAAGACCAGCGTCGTGGCCCAAACCACGGCATGTGCTGAGTGGGGACCATTTTGGTACAAACATTATTGTGTTATGTGCATTTGTATTTGAGTTGTATTAACCTGTTTGTGCCAAATAAACATTTTTCATTTCATTTATATCTACCGACAAATTTAAAAGTATATGTATAGTATTTCTTAAGACGAGTTAAACGAGCCCAAACTCGATGGGGATGCGGCGTTTCATTTCAGAGTTCCTATGGCTACATTCCGGTTCCATCATCAGATCAGCTTCAAGTCATTATAATATTGCATTGTCACACGATATACGTATCCGTTTCAGCTCAATCGAAAACCGGGAAGTAGGTCAAATTTAACTTGCAAGATTTGATTACAGACAGACAGACAACGGGACAGGTGAAACTAAATAAAAGCTTGTGAAAATACCGGACAGAAAAAAATTTAAGTGGCGGAGCTACATAATATGTTGAAATCGTAGCGCCATCTGTATTTGTCAGGTAAATCAGAAAATTCCCTTCTCCCATGCTGGTCTGGGAGAAATAAAAAAACTTAGAATGTACCGGCTGCTTCCCACGCAGATCGTAAAAGCCGATCGAGGGAATGGGCAAAAATGCAAGTCATGTTAACAGGCGATGCGGCTAGCAACCCATAACTGTATTGATTGCTTTTCCATCTTCTCGCCCACCATGACGCTAAAAGTGGCTTTTGGGTCTTGCGGCCCTGGGCTCTGCATAGAACCGCAAGACCCAAAATGCTCTGTCTGCCCCATTAGAGATAAAGACGTGATAGTATGTATGTATGTATGTATCAGAAAATTCGAAGCGTTATTACCCAATAAGTTTTAAAGGACTGAACCGATTTTTATCAAACATGGCCAAGAGCCACATGTAGAGAAGCTACTTTACGTAAAATCGATCAGTTCGAGCACTACGATGCCACAGACAGACAAACAGATACTATAGCGTGAAACTTACACTCTTCTTTTTTGTCAAGGGTTAAAGAAAAATGTTCTGGAAAACCGCCGTCTCGTTTCTGATGTTTGTTGAACGTCAAGATCGTGAGTTATCCATCTGTATTTTAGTATATTTAGTAACAAAGATCACCCAAAACCACAGAATCACATTATGTCACGTTTTGAGCCGATTGATGTTGCGACAGTCCTGGCCGTTTCCTTGTCTTGAAGACGGTTGCCAATGATCTAGAGATTGTCTAGAAATCAATTGTCAGTTGGTTGTTCATCTTTACTGCCAATTTCCTTTTTAACTCCCGTCTAAAAAGGGGTGTTTTATGTTTGACACTAATGTCTGTCGGTCTGTCTGTTTATCTCTCTATCTATGGCATCGTAGCGCTTGAACGGATGGACCAATTTAAAAACGGTTTTTACGTAAAAGCCGTGGTTCTTAGCTACATTTGATTAAAATCACTAGATGGCGTTCTTGACAGTCGGGGTTTTTGATTTGCCTAGTAAATAAAGTTGTTTGTAGTCTAAATGGTTCCATTATCGTTAGTCCCCGTTCTTGTCTTGTCGAGGGTGTTGAGCGGGCGAACACGCACATATTGACGTGTGCACGGATGTATAGTTTCGTTTGTAGTAGTAGGCATAATATGAAGTGACATACCTTTGATAAAATAGTAGCAATTTCACAAATAACTAAGATTACTGCGACGAGAATTTCTAAGCACATAAGAACTTCCTTACGATCTGGTTCCGGTATCCAATATGGCGGCGCAAGAAAGCGGATGTCCCTAAGACATGTGCTTGTTAAGAGTTGGTTAATAGAGAGATTAAATACTGCTTTTCTTTCCGGTCCGGCTAGAGAAAAATGTCAACTGTTTTAACCGACTCCCAAAAAGGAGAAGGTTATCAATTAGTCGCGATTTTAATGTTTTTTATGTATGTTCACCGTATAAGTATTCAAAGATGCCTGGACCGATTTGGTAAATTCTTTTTGTTTGAAAAGAAATACTTTTCAAGTAGTTCCATAGAAATTTTATCAAAATCGTTTGTGTAAATTGGGGATGAAGTTGGTTTTTAGTTTTGAAACATTATGATAGAACACGATTTAACAAGTAATTATGAAACAAACAAACAAAACAAAGTTATTTTTTATCACACAGTCTGGTTTTTCTTGAGCAACCGGAAACACGCGCGGACGAGCGAGATGATTTGTTATTTTTAGCATTTGACATTCCAAATTGCATTTAAACACCTAAAATAAAGTAATTTCTACAGGTATACTGAAATTATCGACTAAAGAAACCAAAGAAATTTATTAGAAATATATACATGACATCTATGTACAATTGTACAAACAAAAGTAATTAAATAAATACTTGAAAAATAAACCACAGAAAATACATTTAAAGTTATAATTTCATATTATCTGTTATGTAGAATGAAAAGATCGCATTATAAGTTGCATAGATATGTCGCATTTGGATCATCAAATGGGGTACTTTCCAGGGTCAAAAATAAATTATTTGGTACTAGCCGAAGCCCGCGACTTCGTTCGCGTGGACTTTATGTCTCTGGAAAATGCTCATCAGGCTGAACAACTTTTACTAAGGCGGCATTTTTATATCTCTTATAGTTTAGTTGGACCATTATGGTTCTGCATCAGGCGTTCCATTTTCCAAAAACATTTATACCCTATATGTTGCCCAGGCTTAATAGCTATACAACAAAAAAAGTTTCATTCGAATCCGTCCAGTATTTCCGGAGATTAGCGTGTACAAACAGACAAACAGACATACAGACAAACAGACAAACAGACAAACAGACAAACAGACAGACAGACTTTTTTTTTAATTCTTACTCTATTACTACGTCTCTATCGCCCCCAATATTTTTTTTGGAAATATATTTAATGTACAGACACATTTTTTTTACTGTTTTATTATATGTATATAGATGTGCATGGTATAATAAAACAGGTATTCTCTTCCCGAGACGGAACTTGACTACGTCACAAAGTGTTGCCATTGATTGTTCTTTTCAGTAAATTTAAGGACTTTCTCAATTAGTTTATGAATATTAAATAAAATATTAAGTAACTTAGCTATTTAGTATCTCGCGATTCTCGCGTGATTCATCAATTCAATATTTTATAAATTGATATAATGGATTATTAATTCGAAATTGGTTTATAAAGTTCAAAAATGTATTACGCTCGGTTAATTTAATTTCACACAGTGGCAACATATCAAACTGATGATGTAGTCAAGTTCCACCTACGTCATCAGCTGTCACGGGAAGAGAATACCTTATTTTATTATAACATGGTATTGTGAAGAAATTAAAATGTCACAAATTAATGTCACTTGTCAATGAGGCGTTTTCCAGTGAAAAAAATGTGGTTAATAACATTGTCAATAGATGGCGCATAATAGTTTTAAATCGTTCTGTCAAAAATGAAAGAGGCCGTTTGGTTCAATTCTTTTAATAAATTTGTAATTTATTAACCAATCTTGTATTTTACCATAATTTAAATAAAAAATAAATATTTTCAAACAATAAATATATTTTTACCTAAATTTAATGAAATAAAAATATTAAATATTCCAAACTTACATGATTATATTCTCTTTGATTTCAAAGACAAACTCTCACCATGAAAATTTATTTCATTGACAGATCTTTGACAGATCTATTTATGTGATTGCTGCGGCCTCTATGTCACGTGAAGGAACTAATTTGTATTTAAAAAAAAACTCTTTTTTTGTTCTTCTTCTCGTGTGTGTTAGTGACTAACACTAGTGTCAGAGTTTTTAAACCGCCTTAAAGGCCTCTGACATGGTTTTAGGTAACGACCAATGTCAAAGACAGTGACCGGGACCGACGGCTTAACGTGCCCTCCGAAGCACGGATCATTTTACTTATCGGACAATCAGGTGATCAGCCTACAATGTCCTAACCAAACTAGGACAACAACACAAAGTCGTTGCCCCCGCCGGGAATCGAACCCGCGACCTCCGGGTATGAGCCGAACGCTCTAACCATTACACCACGGAGGCAGTCTTTTTTTGTTAAAAAGCCTCATATCCGTTTTCAACGTGATTTTAGATTTATTTTTCAGAAAAACTTATAATAAAAGCGCATTTGATTCCAAAAAACTATAATGTCATCAGCCTTTTTTTATACAAATCCTATAGAAAATGTTTTTGTTGAGGTTTAGCAAAAAGTATCTAATTTGACTTGTTAGAAAGTGTACAAGTAAGTGGCGAATACGGATGTAGTCTGAAATTTTTGCTCTTTAGATAGATTATCCAAAAGTATGGTAGTTATATACTATTTATTTTCTCTGACTAGCAAATAACGAAGAAGATACAGCGCATTTAAATTTCGCTTGACGTCATGATCACGCACAATTTAAAATTTTGACATTAAAAAATTCAATTAAAATTATGATGTGACATAACAAACAATGTATTCTCAGTCCACATTAACTTTAAATATTAATTCAATTGTGAGTTGACGTCTTTGGAGAAAATGCTGCAGTGCAGTTTGTTACCGCTTCTTCTGCACTAGCGCTTTGGAAGCGGTAGTAAACTTAGCTGTAAGTAAACTTTTGACGTCAACACTTGTACAACAAAACAACGATTATTAAGAGATATTATAAATATCCTATGATAATAAAGATATATTTGAATTTGAATTTGAACCAAAAGTGACGTAAATCACTCCCACTCAGAAGCTTCGAAACGCTGTATCTTAGTCAATTTTTACTACTTTGCTAAACGAAAAATGTAGGTCCTTTATTTTTGGATAATCTAGTTGACGGACTAAATAGAATAATATACCCTACAAGCTGAGCCCGTGGGCTTCGCTCCCCGTGGGAATTTCGGGGTAAAAACTATCCTGTGTCCTTTCGTGGGCATCAAACTATATCCATATCCAATTTCTTCTAAACAGGTTCAGGGTGTTTCTTCAGAGTGCCTTTTTTTACTGTCACACGGTCTTTATTCCTAACTTAACTAATGTATGGTTTTTTAAACCGATTGCAGGAGTTACTTTGGTTATACCCCTATACAAAATCATTATTAAATAAGATGCATAATGTACAGTAATTTTTTAAATAATATTTGAATGCCAAAATCGGGAGCAAATTTGCTGTTCTCCGCGTGTCACACTTACGCGCGCGCTTTTGCCTTCTCGTATAACTTTTTTGTTTATCACCCAATCAGTAAATTTTGTATTTCTAACTGTTTATGATTAAACAATGCATAGTTGTACAAAAAATGGTAATTGTATCACTTAAATAAAAAAAGTTATGAAGCATTTAGTCTCTGTCACACGATTTTGCTAGTTTTCGAAAAACGATACAAAACAGCTCATAACTTCAGAACGAGTTGAATCATAGGTACAAATTTTAGTTGCGCGGATAAACAGTAGCGACCCGTCATTGGTGGGGAACTCATGCGCTGCTCACCGGTTGTCTGCAAATAAATACAGATGTGTATTTCTTTAAGTTTTTTCAGATTCTCTAACCCAAGTGACCTTTGTGGTCACTTTTCGAAGAATAATAGTAATTATTCCGCATTTAACGATTCACTCCTTAAATGTAATATGCCTTCGAGTTTATTTTAGAGTATTTTGTTTTTAAATTCATACGTAATTGTCTCCGTCATTTTAAAAAATGTTAAATTTTCGTAACTTTCGTGGTGCGGACTTCGTGGCGATTTCGCCACGAAAGTTATAAAGCATGCCACGAAAGTTACGTATCTTTATTAATTCTCACTAAATTACCAATGATATTAATTTCTTTACATATATTATATCATACCTTACTATGTTCGTAACAACAAAATACTAAAAACATGTTTATTTCGTTTTTTTTATACGACAAACGTTTTTGTGATATTCCTTATAGCCGTTTTTAAAATACGAGTAATCTAATACAATGAAAAATCTATTAAAATGTTCTCAAACAATGTTTGCTTGTGTCGGTATGTTATGGTATATGTAAGTGTTGCTATGGGTTGGTATTAGTTCGGTCAATGAGTGCTCAAAAGGGGCATGTGGATGGAAAAGTCGAAAGCAGAAATTTTGACTCGGCAACTTTGTTAGGACTAGCTTGGACACCTTTCTCCTGAACTATGGGGATAGAAACGCAATGAAAGGCATGCATTGGACGTGGTCTTGGCGTGCGCTTTTCGTCCGAATACCCCCAGAGTGTAGAACACATTTTAAAAAATTCGAAAAATTTTCGTACGTCATATCTAGGTAAAAATTGGAGATAGATAAAAAAATGAAAGCCATAGTTGTAGAGAATTTTATCAGATTTCATAATGTAGTACAACAAAATTTCGTACAACGCACCATTTTCGAGATGTAAGCAAAAAACCAAAAAACGGGACCTTCTTTGTGCCCTCCCCTCGGGGGCTCACCTCGGAGGGGTAAGGACTTTTAGTATGTTTATGTCCTAACTAGTCCTAACAAAGATGCCGAGTCAAAATTTCTGCTTTCGACTTTTCCATCCACAATTATTCGTTGACTGTAATATATGTATTTCAGTGTTGTAAAGTATTGGTATTTCTTGGTAAGTGTTAGTATGTGTAAGTAACGATGAGCCGGCCGAAGAATATTCTCGCGAGTAGAAGTATAATTAGTTTCTTGTGTTTTGTTTTATATATTTGGTTTGTTAGTTTGACTGTGAATTTGATTGTGAGTTTCTGAATAAGTATGATAATAAGAATGTGAGTTTATGTGTGAGTTTCCATAGGAGTTTGTTTTTGGATTTGTTTAGCTTTAATAAAGTATTCGTTTGTATGTTACTTATGAGAGTTCGAATTTGGTTCTGTATTTTAGTTTATGAAAAGTTTGTATACAGGTTTATATCCACGTTTGTGACTTTGTATGCATATTTGTAAGTGTGTAAATTTTTTTGAAGAATTATCATAACTTAACGAATTTAATGGTATAACGTATTTAAATTAAAAATGCCGCCGTAAAAAATTACATCTGGAGAAAAAGCAATCAGCCGAAATAAGAAGAAGAGAAAAAAATAAAAAAGATATCGAATTACACAATATTGTAAAAGCAAAGCCGAGAGAAATTTACTACAAAAGCAAAAAAAGAAATAATACCTGTCTGTGAATTATATTAATTGCAATTGACCAACATAATAAAAATTACATCTAAAAATTAGTCATAGAAAGCCTAAAACGTTCTATAAGTTAATAATTTTTATGTCAAACCATTTTTTAATTATTTTGTTTCGCACATATTCTTTAGCCATTAATAAAAAATAAAATAAATGTTCGAATTTGTGATTAAAAAATGTTGATTTGAAAACTGCTTTGTTTAATTTTACACTAACTATCAATTTATGCAGTTTTAATTCATAAAAAAATAGAAAAGTGATGCTAATGCAACATTTAAACATTGAACGCTGGTGCAATGTATATGCTTGTCTTGATTGATTGTTATTTAATGCAAAAATATATTTAGTTGTAGCGAAAACTAAAGTTTTCGCTATAACTGAGTTGTATTTTTTACTGGCGTAACTTTCGTGGTATCAATAGTAACTTTCGTGGGCAGATTTTTTTCGGAATTTTATATCTTTATCATTTATTAGTCAATTTGAAAGTTTCAAACAGTATATTATTTGCTTTTAAACCATCTATAGCGTAGTATTTTTTTTCAAAAGATTATTGTTAATTTCAATTTCGCCACGAAGGTTACGCGGAGAACGAAATTTGAAGAAATGCCCTTCAGTGGTTGAAGCGTGAAGAGGTAACAAACAAACAAATATACAAACTCACTTTCACATTTATAATATTAGTTGGATTGTATAATTCGCTGTTTGACAAAACCGCAAAGCAATTTGGCAATACATCTCACTTTTGTAAAACAGTAGGATATTGTACTAATATAAAGCTTATTTTAGCTTTTCGATTGCTCAAGCCTGCACCAGTTGAGATGGCCTCCAATAAACTTTTCAAAGGTTAATTGGCAGTCATCCTTATATTAGTCTTGAACCAAAAATGCGAGTCTCTTTCTAGGTTTTGACATATTAATGTTTTGAATTACCGAAATCGGAAGCTATAAATTTTTTGATATATCCTTTATCGATCTTAATCTACATATCATTTATTGCATAATGATTTTGCATAAATTCGTGGTTTAAATGGTGTGTTAGAAAATGTGGACCCAAAATGTTCATGAATGAAATGACCAACCAGGACTTTTCCCCTTTCTTCTCTTCTTCTTATCGTGTGTGTTAGTGACTAACACTAGTGTCAGAGTTTTTAAACCGCCTTAGAGGCCTCTGATATGGTTTTAGGTAACGACCAATGTCAAAGACAGTGACCGGGACCGACGGCTTAACGTGCCCTCCGAAGCAGGGATCATCTTACTTATCAGACAATCGGGTGATCAGCCTACAATCTCCTTTTTTTTTTTTTTTTTTTTTTTGACGCGGAGAAAATCCCTTCGGATACCTTACCGGTTACGGGACACCGGTAAGGTTATGTGGTGTTACCACTAAAAACTCCGCGGTGTCACCTCTCAGCCGCTATCGGCCGGGACCGTGTGCTTCTTCATGCTCCACAGCCCCGGCGCGGCCGGCCGCTACTTAAGCGGCCCCGGCTCGCCAACGGCCTCACGGCACCCTCTGTTGAATCAGAGGGGCCGGAGCAACCGCCGCCTTGGCCTCTTGGCCCAAGGACAGGCGCGCTGACACGTACACGCGCCTGCCTTCCACTCCGGAGGGCTGTCCGTTGGACGATGGAATCCCGTTTCCACCGTCCAACCAGCCCTCATAATTTGGGGCCTGCGAAAGCAGGCCCTGCCCCAGTCAACCTGTCGGCGACCGGGGCCCACACAGCCGGCCGCAGGGGATAGGGAGAGCGGCAACGTAACACCGACACTCCTCTTCCCCTGCGGCCCCACCGATGCCGTGCCAAGCGCCACGGCCGCGCTTGGTCGCGGAGGATAGGGCGAGCGGCAACGACACACCTCTTCCTCCGCGACCCCTACTACGGCTGTGATGGAAGGGGGGTCGTTGTCACCCCCTTCCCTCACAGCCAGGCCATTCCTGCCAGGAATGGCCTCCGCCGGGCCCGGGGAGGCCTAAGCCTCAACCCGGGCAATGGGTTCCTCTTAGCTTCCCTGCGGCCGAGGCAACCGCAGGTACTGAGCCCCCCCATCGCGACAAGATGGGAACCACATCGGGGGGGAGCCTACAATCTCCTAACCAAACTAGGACAACAACACAAAGTCGTTGCCCCCGCCGGGAATCGAACCCGCGACCTCCGGGTATGAGCCGAACGCTCTATAACCACTACACCATGGATGCAGTTCCCCTTTAATTTAGTCTTACTAGTTTTATTCAATGTTTTACCGTATAACTACTGTTGGTAGTTGAAGGTGGCAGTTCAATTTCACGATGATACTTATGAATCTAAAAATATTACCTTAGATACATACATACTATCACGTCTTTATCCCTAATAGAGCAGACAGAGCAAGATAGTGATGGATTGCTAGCTACATAGCCTATTTTCACATTTTCGCCCATTCCCTAGATCGGCTTCTATGATTTTCGCGAGAACAGCATCTGGTACGAGTACATTCAAAGTTTTCCTTTTCTCCCATAGTGTGTAGGATTTCTTCTAATAATTCGAATCATGGCATATTATAATCTACATTTAACTTGTATCTCAGTCAAACTGCTCAAGTTTAGCGTGGAACCGGTATTGTTGGTATCAAGTACTTTCTACATTCGAAAGCTTTTCTACCGTGAAGGATTATTGGCTTAATAGGTAATTATGCACTTTCTCATTTGATGATGTTGATTTTGTTTTGTTTATTGAAATATTTTCGTTTTATTTTTTGGGTAACACTGATTGGTGTCGCTGAGACTAGTGTTGCAAATCGATAGTGTCAATCGAAAAATGACTAAATCAAAGTCAAGGCAATTTTTTAAAATTCAATGTAGGATAAATTTATCTCTCATTGAAGGTAATTTTTTTAAAATACAATTTTAGTGCAAAAGCTAAAAACTACTAGTTACATTTCGAAACGACCACTGCTGGGAAGATGGCTAAGGTTATGTTATTATTAAAATATAGATTAAAACTTAATACATTTGAATTATACAATTAATAATACAATTACAATTTGCCGTCACACAATTATTTCATCAACTAGTGAAAACGGTAACCCGCGTGCGTGCCCTATGGCATACGTTACAGAAATCTCCCGCACTCCGAATGCGTGCGAGCGACCTATGAAATTGAGTCCTATTATACACTACGTATTTATTTTTTGTCCTTCAATAAAACAACTTTGTTATTTTGTAGTAATAACTAATGTAGGGAATTTTCAATTATTTTGCAATTCACAGATAAACAAGTTAATTGATTTTCTTGTAACGGTCCTCACGTTTCGAGACGCAATCTGTAATATTCTGTGTGATTGCGTGCTAGTTATATCGGAAACTAATCGCGGTCGGTCAAGGGTCATGGTGATACTAAATTTTGTATAATAGTATCTAATAAAAATATTGTGTTTATTTTTTACTACAGGGTAGCCCAAAAGATATTAACGCGTAAAAACAAATTAGTTATATTAAGAAAACTTCTAGAAATTTCCATGAATGACCCTAAAGGTTAAAATCAAACCATAAGTTAGCCGCTCGCACCGTGCATTAACTCGTAAAACTAAATTAGTTAAAATAGGAGAAATCCTATGAATTTTTCTAAATAACAAAATCAGTCCGTTAGATAGCTAAAATTAAAATAGGTAAATTAGGAAAAATCGTAGAAATTTCCTGAATAATCCTAGAGGTTACCATTTGTTAGCCGCTCGTGGCATTAACACCTAAAATCATTAGTTAAATAAGGAAAAATTAGTTCGTTAGCTAGCCTATACACAACACAGTGTAACTATACTAATTTCGTAATTAAGTACAAAATCTTAAATAATTCTAATAGCTACACCAACGACGTTAACCTCATTTACATTAATTTGGGTGTTACAAAGTTGAATGCGGTGAACAACAACTAATTCTAGAAACAAAATGCTAAACAAGAAGCTGATATAATTAAGAAAGTAACTATACATGCTTCAATAAAGTTATATCTATTTTAGCCTATTTAAGTATTTTAGTTTAGGTGACCCCATAGGCTAAATTAGTTAAATTACGAAAAAGCCTAGAAATTCCCTTGGATAACCATGAAGTTAAAATTATTCCATTAGCCGTTCGCACCGTGCTATGGTGCTACACATCAATGAACCATTGTCCGTCCGTACGTCTGTACGCGACGAACACAATGTCAGGTTGCATAATTTGGCAATGAGAGTCTTGAGACTGCACCTGTAATTTATCATGGCAGACATTTTGATTTTGTTGCGCGTACACATCGTTCATTATGTGTGTATTATGTGGAATTAGGTGTTTCTTTTATTTCTTTGACACCAATAGCAAAGGGTTTGCCGTGTGGTTTCCGGCAGAGTAGAATAGGGCCGCTCCAAGTCCTCCCGTGGATGTCGTAGAAGGCGACCCAGGAAATACAAGCTAAACAAAGCTAAAAAACATTAATGACACCTCTCCAACCCGTCTGGCCAGCGAGGAGAGTGTAGGCCAAGTCCTCTGGCTGCTCTGGCCAAGTATGGCTCTGGTAGTACAGAGAGATTCGTGCTCCTGCAGTGGAGACAAAAAGACTTGGTAATTAATAGCAAAGGTTGACTGGTCGACAACGCATTTAGCGTTAAGTTTGCCTATTGTTCTGTACGTTTTGTATTTGATGAACAATAAAGATTATATAAATAACACAAATTATAGCCATTCCGACTCGCTAAGATACCATAGGTACTTTAGTGACCTTACCCTTCCACGTTGTATATCTAGATAGATAAACGCCCAACACCTACGATAATTTTTAAGCCAATTTTCCAACTTGCCTTGTATCTTTTACAGGTTAATCTGCTTATACCTAATACACCACGGAGGTCGTCATTCCTGTCAATTCATAAAATTTGTTGTAAGTACCGATCAAATATATTCGTACATACATACAAAACCTAGGCTATCTAATAAACTTTTAAAATACGTCTCTCGTTTTGCAATTCAATTACTTATTGCTTATTTATTTACTTCCATTAAAAATGATAAATTATGCGATCTTTTGGAGCGTTTCATGTAGGATGACTCAGTGGGTTGGCCTTTCAAACAAGTTCAGATTAGGAGTGTGGCTTCAGGTGTGGGCAGAGCCTTGGGACAGATTTAGAAGGATTATATTTACAAAGAATAGTGTTGTTTAGAAAGATGGGATTAGTGAGAAATGCATTAGCTTCAATTGGAATATGACCTTAGTTAATTTGTGTAAGGTTTTGTTTAACTTGCAACTTTTGTCTTTGATTATATTACGTAGGATGATGGGGCTGGAAGATTTCGATTTGGAGACTGGATTCTTAAGTTAATAATTAAATAGAATGACTTTATTATTTAGTTTTCAGTTATATTATATAACTTTCGACTTTTTTTTATTCGTACTAAGTTGTTTTACTAATGATTTGTTATTTACCTAGTTTTTTACCTCAAATAAATTGTCCCTCATTATTACTAGTAGTTCGCCACGAAGTGAGACCTAGGGATTATTATTTATATATTGCTTTTTAGTGCATTTCGATTTGAAGTCGGATATTATTTTTTCAAAAAGTTTTTTTAGTAATAGAATAATATGTCCCTTATTATTACTAAGTCTCCGGTTTTCGTCTGTCCGTCCGTCTGTCTGCCTGTCTGCTGTCTGTCTGTCACCACTCACCAGGCTGATCTCATAAACCACTACAGCTAGACAGTTGAAACTTTCATAGATGATATACTTCTGTTGCCGCTATAACAAAATAAAATAAGTATTTAAGTAGGGCTCCCACACAACAAACGTGTGTTTTTTATAGATTATGGTACAGAACCCTTCGTGCGTGAGTCCGACTCGCACTTGGCCGGTTATTTAACCTATATTGTCCCACTGTCGGGGAAAGGTCTCCCGCATCTCTTTTCCTTACGATAGGTCCCTAAAGAAAAAAAAAACTCTTTTAATTATCCATTTTGCTGTAGACAATATCGTTCCAGTTTTTCTACACTTATTTTAGATGTAATTTTATTTTTAACTAGCTGAAGCCCGCGACTTCGTTCGCGTGCACTTTATGTCTCTGGAAAATGCTCATCAGGCTGAACAACTTTTACTAAGGCGACATTTTTATATCTCTTATAGTTTAGCTGGACCATTATGGTTCTGCATCAGGCGTTCCATTTTCCAAAATCATTTACACCCTATATGTTGCCCAGGCTTCATAGCTATATAACAAAAAAAGTTGCATTCGAATCCGTCCAGTATTTCCGGAGATTAGCGTGTACAAACAGACAAACAGACATACAGACAAACAGACAGAAATTTTTTTTTAATTCTTACTCTATTACTATGTCTCCATCGCCCCCAATATTTTTTTTGGAAATATATTTAATGTACAGACACAATTTTTTTACTGTTTTATTATATGTATAGATGATAAAACGAACTTACCTGTACGTGAAGTTCTATCATAATTTTGCGAGCTACTCAATTCGAAACGATTATACGAAACAGTACTACAAGTAAATATAATCTTGAGAATTGAGTAGCAATGCATAATTGACCTATGCTTTTTGCAAGTATATGTATGATATTCAATTTTTACGAATCAGTCGTTAATTGAAATTGAATCGAATGTGATGTAAATAAAGGCTTCTAGATGTTGCCAATTGCTATCGTAATATCTATTCAGCGAATTTTCTCAAGATGTTGCATTTTTCAGTTCTTTAGTATTCTCATTAAGTGTGTTAAGTTCATAATATACTGAATTCAGCCGAAATATATTCGTTTAAAATTAGCCTTTGTACTTATGCATGTCAAAAATTTAGATAAGGTTGAAACTATTACGAAATCGAAAGAAAAAATGTTGATTCAAGTGATATAAATATCCAAAGATATTCGTAAGTAAATGATGAGGTACATATTTTTTGTGGAATAGACTCTGTATCATAGATTCATAGACTTGCCATAAGTAGATTTTTATATATAGCCAAAAAAACTATTTTTCTTTTTTTCTTTACCTACTAAAATTAGTCCGCGTTTAAAAATAAATAAATATATACGAAGAAATCACACAGATTGAGCTAAAGTAAATTCGAGACTTGTATTACGGGATAATAATACACGATATTTTACAACAAATACATATATAGATAAACGTACAAGACCCAGGTCAATCTGAAATAGATAATTTTCCATCTTGACTCGAAACTGAATGTACTTAATATCTCGTAACACATGTTTGGCAAATAAATTATGTTTATCTTTATCTGACCTGACTGGGGACTGTGCGGTGTGACATCCTGGCATGATGGCCACTAGGCCACAAAGTTCGTCAAATGGGACGTTGTTTTACAATAGGACGGTACGAGTTCTACATTAGGTGTTAAGGCTCCTACCAGCGCTAGCGACCTTGAAAACACAAAAAAAATAATTTCTCTTTCTGTAAGTGAGATTATCAGAAACCCTCGTACAACTTTTTAGCTAGTATCCTTAAGTTTCATTAGAACCTCGAAAGTCATCGAAATACTATCCACTTTAGAAACCTTTACAAAAAGAGTCAAAAGTGGCCGTTTTTAGTATTTTTTGCAAAGAAAACTACAGCGTATTGTATTTCTATGACTTTCGAGGTTCTTATGTAACTTAAGGATACCAGCTAAAAAGTTGTACGAGGGTTTCTGATAATCTCACTTACAGAAAGATAATTTTTTTTTTGTATTTTCAAGGTCGTTAGCGCGGGTAGGACCCTTAAGAATACAACAAATGCACGTACTTATTTTCCAGACTTTTAGAGCTGGTGCTACATCTAGAAATTTCTTTATTATAGCATGTACCATAGCAAATCGGGCACGTATTGACCCACAGCGATTTGCCCCAAAATTGTTACCAATTCGTACGAAATGTGTTCCGCATTGTTTTTATTTCTAATCGTGTTTGTAAGCTTTTGAAATCTCTATTACCAATGCCCTTTTACCGGATTGGAAAAGGAAGATGTATGTTTTTGCGAAGATTTTTTTTAACTTCTAAATCAAATCTTGAGAAAATTTTGATAGAATTTTTCAAGTTGGTATCCCGTAATAGCCAACAAGATACAAATAAAAGTCTTTCAATTATAAAGCCATCATATCAGCCACAGGAAATCTACTGCTTTCTAACTAAGCTAAGACATATATGATTTCTTATCTGTTTTCTTTTTCTAAAGGTTGGCACGGAGAAAATGCTTTAGCATTTAGTCCACCTATTGTAGCTTTAGGCTCAAAAAAGTTTATAATAAAGAAAAAATAAATTTCCAAAACGACCGATCGGAAGCGGTCTGCATCCAGGGTTTTCTTGCAACCTTTTCCTGCAAATTTGGGTCATGTTCAAACTCTGAAATTCTATGGACAAAATCACCATTTCATGAAGTTCACTCAAGATATCGTCGAACAAGCATACTTACATTCATACATACGAACACCGGATTGTTCATGTAGATCTGGAGAACTTCGCTCCCTTTGATCGTTCGTTTAATTACAAATTGTAGATTGCAATGTGATACAACGTTACTAAACGAATAAATAGGGGTGACGACAGGGTCAGAAAAGTATGATTGTAATTTGTCCGACTTTCAGATTATCTAAAAAGAATGGTCCCATATTATTCAGTTTACAAAAAAGTAAAAATTCACAAAGAGCGTCAAAGTTCCGCGGAGTAAAAATCATACCTAGCCGTGATGTCATGCGAAATTTAAATGCGCTGTATCTTTGTCAATTTTTGTATACGCGTACAGTATTTTTTGATTTTTTTTTTGCCAAAATTGTTTTTTCAGTCGTCATGCCTATTATCCAATAATTACTTCTGCTAATGAGTACAACTATGTGTTAACGCACAAGATTTCCTGTGACTCATTACATTAATGAACTCGTCTTTACCATGTCAAGGAAGATGTTATTTTAAGGTACACCTGCAGATGTTTGAAATTTTTACATATGTAGGTATATACTATCACGTCTTTATCCCTAATAGAGCGACAGAGCTTTTTGTTTCTTGCGGCGCTAAGAAAACAGAGCCCATGGCCGCAAGCCTCAAAAGTTTGAAAATTTTGAAACTGTTTTACTCTTTTAAAATGTGTACACATTTTCTTTAATTTTCCGTTTTTATATTTTGTAGGGTAGTCAGAGCCCAGGGCTACAAAACCCAAGATCACGTTTAGTGCGATGTAGGGTAGGTGGAAAATTAATCGAAATAGTGGCAGGTTTTTCGCCACACCGCTTATTAAAATAACACATCAAGATCTTTGACTATTCTCACATTTTTTTTTTATCTGCTTGGGTGGTGATGGTAAAGCACTCTAAATTTTCTTTCCTCTCAAAGCAAAATTTGCCATACATTTCGCAAATGTCCCTGAAACTTTAGTGGACACGTTCTCTTAAGTACCTACCTATCTAATTAAAACTTGTGAAAGTGCCATCTCCAGGTGTACCACTCAACGAAGTTATCACATTTCTGCAATTGTCCCTGAAAAATATGTACTACAGTGAGAGGCAGATTCGTAAAAGCTTTTGCACAATATAAAGTAAAGCGGTTCTCGAATGGTGACCGCGTACTGGCAAGCGAAGCGTAGGACACAAGGTGGTCTGACGACCTGACCAAAGTCGCTGGAAGGCACTGGACGCAGGCTGCTTTAGATCGGTGAGGTTTAGAATAGAAATCATTAGGAGAGTCCTATGTCCAGCAGTGGACGTTATGCGTCTGAAATGATGATAATGATGATGATGAATAAAAAGCGAGGCGCATCGGTTTATTTTGTTTTCAGATCAAGAAAAGTAGGTACTTGGCAATTGCATTTTATTTGTCAGGTAAATAAAAACCCCGACTTTCAAGCGTTCACCCCCAATAAATTTTGAACCAATGAACCGATTTCCATCAAACATAGCTAAGAAGAAGAAGCTAAGCATCTTGATTAAGTCATTAAAATAAAAAGCTCATCAAAGTCGGCTTTGCTTGACCTATAAATACACAGACACTCAAAATACGTTCTTTTGTCGGGGGTTTATAATATGAAATAATCGAAATCGAAAACCTGACCGATTTAAGATTAGTTTCCCTTATTATTTGCAGTTTCACTTCTCCCTCTAACTAAAAGTTGACTGGAAGAGATTGCTATGGGAAAAGTCCGCCTTTGTATCATAATTCTGTCTTATTCATTATTTTTTGTATTTCCTCTTGTTTATGGTGCAATAAAGAGTATTTGTATTGTAGTGTATTTGTGTGTCTAAGAGATTAATTATTTCTCAACCCAGATAGATCCAGCAATTTGCCAATAAGCAGTAGCAAACTATTACGCCATTATATAAATTAGGCCAAAATAATTTGAAGATGAAATGACCTTTTGAATAAATACAGGCATTAACTTTTAGTATTTGTTGTATTCAAAAGATAACATCACTTGTTAGGTATTGCAATGGTTATAAATGGTTTTAAATTAAACTCGTTGATAGTCGACTTTCCGAAACTGTGAAAGGATCATCAGGTATAAATATCAAATTTCTTTATTTTGGGACATACATAATGTTGTAGGTTAACCGACTTTGTATTATTGTTTTATTTTGAGAACGGGTTACTCACGTATAGAGTCAGCTACTGCTGACGAGCTGACTCTATATGTGAGTAACCCGTTCTCTAAAAGAATGAGTGTACCTCACGTTAGTTTTAATAAAAAAAAAACTTTGTATTAGTTAGTTACATTTATACCTTTTTTTTTATTTAAGTGTTGGATTATCACGTATATTTTGTTATATCGAAAGGGGGAATGTAAAATATAAAAAAATATTTGTTAATTGTACGGAGGAAATAAATGTCTTGGTTCACCAGGTTTGTATTTGAGGGTGGTAAAATAATAAATCAGTTGTTGTCTGGCTTTCGCGGTGTTTCATTAAAACATAACACATAAGTTGCAAAAGGTATAGGTAGAAATGTAGCTGCCTTTCCTTGTTCTTACGACATCATTAGTTCTATTATATTCCAACTAATATTATAAATGTGAAAGTAAGTTTGTATATATATGTTTGTTACCTCTTCACGCTTCAACCGCTTAACTTATTTAGATGAAATTTGGTGTGGATATAGTATGAGACACAAGTAAAGACAATATAATATACTTAATTCTTTCAAAACTCAAAACCAACCTCACCCCTAAACTACTAAACTAATTTTGATAAAATTTTAAAGTATATAGCCCTTTCATCATTTAATTGATTAAAACACCGTATTCGAGTCCGTATTCCGGAGTTACGCAAAATTACTTCATTGAGAAACGAGTTGCAAAAAATCTTAGTAAATAACACAGCCTCCCTTAGTTTCCTAATTCCTAGTGGTCAAGTGGTCAATTACTATTTTATATTCAATGAATGTTATAATAATAATTAACATATAAATGGCATTTATGAGGCAAACATAATAATAATAACGTTATGCAGTAACAAAGGTTAGGTAAGTTAAACGAAACTAAAAATTGTTAACAAGTAGGTATTTATTTCTATGGATACAACGTATCTTATATAAGTTATTTATATTTACATAGTTGTTTTTGTTATATTAAAATATATCTTAGGATTTGTAAGGTTTAAGTTTTGACTTATACTTTACAAAATTTTCTAAAGATTGAGAGGGATAGATTTATCTAATAATGCGTATTTGCACTGGGCCGCCGACCTCTTATTTATTGAACAACTAGCTGTGCCCGTGGGCTTCGCTCCCCGTGAGAATTTCGGGATAAAAACTATCCTATATCCTTCCCTGGGTATCACACAATATCTATATCAAATTTCATCTAAATTGCTTCAGTGGTTGAAGCGTGAAGTGGTAAGAAACAAACACACAAACAAATATACAAACTCACTTTCGCATTTATAATATTAGTAGGATGTTAATCTTTACGAGTAGTTTACCACATTTTTAGTTTTTTATTGTTAGCTATAACAGGTCCCATCGTTAAGCAAAAGCCTCCCCTCTCTGTTTCCATCTATCGCGGTTCTAGACGTGATCTGCTAGTCTTTCAAACTGTGTAAGGTCGTCCGCCCATCTTTTTATTTTTCTTGGTCTCTCTTTCTTGTGTGTTGGTGATTGATATGTGCCCATCTTTCAGGATGCATGTTACAGACATGACCCGCCCAATCCCATTTTAATGTAACCGTTTTGACTCCCTCATCAGCTATCTTAGTGATGCCTATATTATTACTATGCAATAATATAGGTATATTTTTGATATCTAAACGCGTAGTGAAACATACCTGACCGTAAGCAAGATACATATCTAATAGTTAAAATCTTTAACTCAAACTATGTTTAAACTAGTCCGACGCTTGACTGCATAAAATCCTGTTTTTAAAATGCGCACTTTCAGATTTTTCGAGAACCAACTAATGAATGGCGTTTCGACATTTACGTTAAGATGGGTTCCATGAACTATGTAAATGGTCTTCTTGGGTATTTTGCGTTGCAAAATTTAAAGGATTAGTTACATTCGCAGTAAACACAGCATTTTTAGAGTTCTTCATAATTTGTTACGAACCGTCAGGCACAATTTATGGTGGCAGGTTTTTTCAAGCTGCTTTGCTCAGCACAGACGGAAAGGAGAATCGCGGTGCAAAGAATATGCTACATTGAAATTAGGAATTTATAAGCATTGCCTTATGGCATATAGATCCTTTATACTTGGATCTAGATGACGGACTAAATAAAGATTATTTTCACCGAGTCCACATCCTTATCGGTGATATAAGAAGAGTTCTGTTCCTGCTGAACCTAAAGTATGAATCTGAATTGCTCATCGACTGCCACAAAGGACTCAATAGCTTAAAGAGCCATTTCGAACGGTAGACCCTTTCTCTGGGTTATTCCCAGAGTCCTCCAAAAAAAGTTCCCAAAGTTCTGCACGATAAAAATATTATTTTTAATTTAGTTTCATTCTCCTCCATGATCATTTTAAAATGTTCCCAAAGTTCTCCATCCACCCCATTTTAACCATAAAGCATTATATAAATACCTGGTCTAAGTTGCATTTTACTCCAAAAAAATAGCTGATGTACAGTCAGGATCAAAAGCATTAAATAAAAATTCAAGTATAAGATAAAAATTTATAAAAGACTTCTCAATTTGCAAATCAGTATTTATTGAGTGATAAAAATAATTTAAAATTGCGGATATAATTTGACATCTGAGACCTTTTGGTTACCGTTTTTTGTTGGTTGGTTAATTTAATCATAAAAAGTAAACAAGTTTATCTGTGACCTCTGTACAATCACAAAAGAACATTATCCTTTGATTTGATATAGAAACCGATCTTGATTCAAAACTTTAAAAATAGAACCAGTCTGAAAGTATTTCCTTTAAAATTAAGATCTGAGTTAACAAATTATACCTAGTAATTTTTCCTGATGTATCATAGTCGCAAAATGGAAAATAAACTAATTAGGAATCTCTTTTTATGAAGTCGCATAAAGAAAAGCAACTCAACCACAGACATCGTTTTTTTTACAACGGATTTTTTACATAACTAATATTTTAAAATATCTATCGATCTCTATATTTGATATCGCATAAAAAAACAACTGAACGTAATTGAGAGTTAACCTATACTTAAAAAACTCTTTTTGAAATCGCATAAAAAATAAAGCATGACTGACCTGGTGAGCTGCTGCAATCGCTGGGCAGCTTGAAGCGAGGCGTACCCGTATCTGAAGTACTTGGCGGAGTCCTCGGAGGGGGCGTTGAAGGCTGCCACGTACCGCGCTGGGTTGGTCTCGTCCAGCCACAGACCTGGAAGGTTAAGGGATTTTACAGCTGTCGTAGAAAATTGGTCTTTCAAAGTCAAAGTCAAAGTCAAAAAAATTTATTCAATGTAGGATAAATTTATCTCTTATTGAAGGTCATTTTTTAAAATATTATTTTAGTTAGTGCAAAAGCCAAAAACTACTAGCGTTTCGGAACGACCACTGCTGGGAAGATTACGCCAAAAGAAACCCAGTTCAGTATAGTGTAACACATGGCTTTGTATAGGGCAACACATTGTGGCTCGAAATATAAAATACTAGCGAGAGATCCCATTATGGGATAAGTCCGCCTTTGTACCTACAAATTTAATGGATTGTATGTTCTTATGTTTGTATACTGTTTATCTATCTATACGTATAAACAGTAAAAAAGTGTGTCTGTATATTGAATATATTTCCAAAAAAATATTGGGGGCGATGGAGACATAGAAGAAGAGTAAGAATTTTAAAAAAATGTTTGTCTGTTGGTCTATTTGTCTGTGTGTCTGTTTGTCCGCTAATCTCCGAAAATGCTGAACGGATTCGAATGAACTTTTTTGTTATATAGCTGTTATGCCTGGTCAACATATATAGGGTACCTATAAATGATTTTGAAAAATGGATAACCTGATGCAGAACTATAATGGTCCAGCCAAACTATAAGAAATATAAAAATAACGGCTTAGTAAAAGTTGTTCAGCCTGATGAGCATTAAGAGACATAAAGTCCACGCGAACTAAGTCGCGGGCTTTGGCTAGTTATTTAATAAAATCTTTATTGACTACAATGGTACAAAAGGTGAACTTAAAGCTAATGCATTCTCTACCAGTCAATTTATAGGAAATGTGATAGGCGTATTGAAAATCTATACATATAATAAAACAGTAAAAAAAGTGAGTCGGTACATTAAATATATTTCCAAAAAAAAAAAATTGGGGGCGATGGAGATGTAGCAATAGAGTAAGAATTTAAAAAAAAAGTCTGTCTGTTTGTCTGTATGTCTGCTTGTCTGTTTGTCTGTTTGTACACGCTAATCTCGGGAAATACTGGACGGATTCAAACGAAACTTTTTTTGTTATGTAGCTATTAAGCCTGGGCAACATATAGGGTATAAATGGTTTAGGAAAATGGAACGCCTGATGCAGAACCATAATGGTCCAGCTAAACTATAAGAGATATAAAAATGCCGCCTTAGTAAAAGTTGCACGCGAACGAAGTCGCGGGCTTCGGCTAGTATACTAATAAAAGTTTACTAAGATACATTCGTAGAATATACATAAATACATTATACACATACATGTACATTTAGTCAAAGTAACTTTTGTATTGAAAACAGGATTTCCCATTTAAAGCTCCATTCTCCTTTTCATTCCCTTAATGCATGATTTTTGAGATAAAAACTATTCTATGTCCTTTTCCGAATTTCCAATTATATCCATACCAAATTTTATCGAAATTAGTCGTAATAGTATCACACTAATGTAAAACCAAACACACACACACTCACAAACTTTGCCTTTATATTACTGTCCTAGTGTCATTACATTAGTGTGATAGTATGGATATAGTAGAAAACTGTAGAATCTTTTTGTCAGTATACAGTGTGCGAACGTATAGTTAAATTAAATCTATTCTTCTTTCTTCGTAACCGACTTCAATAAAGGAGTAGGTTATCAATTCCAATGTATATGTTTCTTTTTATGTACTTATGTTTCCCGATTACGTTAGTGTTTCTTTTTCGGTTTTTAAGGTCAATAATGTCCTATTTTTTAGGTTAGGCTTTTGAAGCAGATTAGTAACTTATAGCTTTGATATTGTAAAAGTACAGTCAGCAAAAGCAAAAGTATATCACCGAAGAGAACGCTTTTATTTGGTGACATTCTTTTGCTGCTGGTAGCTAGCCGATTGATATAGCTACAGGATTACGTAACGTAGTACCTAGAGTACCTTATTAGTAATCTGTGGTACAGATGAGCGAGTTTGCAATCGTTATTAATACTATACTCGTATTTCTAAATAGCTTCATAATCATGAAATCTTCTTAATATCTCGCGATGAGTAAAATTTCTGTTGCGTATAAGTAATTACTTTTAGATATCAATAAAATATCGAAACTTCTTATACCTATAATTACATTTTGCAAGTCTAATTGTAAAGGAGTTAGGTATAATTAAATGTAAGTGATAGTTGCGAGATACTCATTTAATATTTACAGTTTTAGTCGTAAGTGTTGTAAATTCCAAATAATCCGTATCAATTGTTCTTAAAGGAGGTCAAAATCAAAATTACTGTTAGTTTTGCACGACTGAGTGCACTATTTCCCCCAGGGATACGCAGGGATACGACCCTGACACACCGCTTTTGCTTCATATGCACTCATCACTCTATACATGCATGCTTGCCGATTACTGGTACTTCTGACTTCTCTTTTAAGGGTTGCGTAGCTAAATGGCAAAAAACGGAACCCTTACAGATTCGTAATGTCTGTCTGTCTGTCCGTCCGTATGTCACAGCCACTTTTTGCCGAAACTATAAGAACTATACTGTTGAAACTTGGTAAGTAGATGTATTCTGTGAACCGCATTAAGATTTTCACACAAAAATAGAAAAAAAAACAAAATTTTTGGGGGTTCCCCATACTTAAAACTTAAATTCAAAAATTTATCTTTAATCAAACCCATACGTGTGGGGTATCTATGGATAGGTTTTCAAAAATGATATTGAGTGTTCTAATATCATTTTTTTCTAAACTGAATAGTTTGCGCGGGAGACACTTCCCAATCATAAACCGCAAATTGCCTTTCATTCAATCAACTCAAATAGAAAAATAAAAAAAAACATACTACAAGACTTATATTAGGTTACTTGCTGCTACGGAACCCTTCATGGGCGAGTCCGACTCGCACTTACTTATTTAAGAATCGCTTTTTTAAAAATGTCTTCAATCTGGTAGCAGTGTGTGTTTGTGTGTATTTTGAAGATTTAAAACTTACAAAACAACCAAACAACAATTGCAAAATGTTGTCTATTGGCTCCATTTTTATAAAAAAAAAAACAATTAAAATTAAATACTTACCCATAGAATACAATTTCGGCTCCAAAACACTATACAGCTCGTGCATTTTCTGCATTCCATATTCAGCTGCTTCTAATATTTCCTTTTTAATTTCAGTTTTATTTGTTGATTGATCATCATTGACTTCATAGTCACTAGTTTCAGAGTCTTGATCATCTTCCATGTAATAATCATCATTATGTACATTAGTTGGCAGTTTTATATCAGTTTCAGCTTCTTGATTAGTAATATTAGCTTTAGTAAAATTTTGTTTATCACAGTATGTCACTACAATTGTAGATACGTTTTTCGTTGCAACAAATGAGTGGTTTTTATTATGATTCCTTTCTATAATCGTGATGTTATGAAGTTCTTTAGTTAAAGTACTGTTGAACATTGGCATCAGATGTTTTAGAACTTCTATTATGTTATGATTAGAAGTATTAAGAGCATTTGATGTATTGTTAGGCTCAATCGTAAGTATTTCTACGTAGTTAGGTTTTTCTGTAGTACCGTTTAAATCAACATAATTTTCTGTACGTCTGATAATGTGACTGAAAGTCATTGAATGGTTTTTTGGTTTCATCACATCAGTTTTTTCTTCTATGCCACTTTTTATTTGAGTAACAGTTTTGAGTGGCACTTCTGTTACAAATTTAGTATCTAACTTATCATCTACCTTGTTTGTTGGAGTTTCTAATATAATTGCTTCATTCATTTTGGTTTCATTATTCCCAACAGCCGTCATATTATTCTTTATTCTATTTATCGAGGCTATTATATTATCTACTAAAGTTTGTTGGTTTGATAAATCTGTACTATCATTTACAGTTACATTTGCAATTGAATTGAGGAATATTTTGGCTCGTTCACTATCTTTCAGGTATATACCTGCATCGGTAGTTTTGTTGTGTATTTTGAATATGTCTTCGATGATTTTGGAAAATGGACATTTGTTGTGGTTGGTCAATGTGTTGTTTTTAACATCTATCGATTTTTGATTGCTCTTGCTAATCATCCATATGAACACGAAGATGAATTTGTACCTGTAAAAGAAAAAATATTTAACTATAGGTATTTATATGCAAATGCAATAAAATTAGGTAGGTACATAGGTCAAGCATCCTCTTGACGACCTCCGTTGAGTAGTAGTCACCATGCTAGTACGCCACTCAGAGGTTCCTGGTTTGATCCTCGGTCAGGGCAAGTTGGAAAATGGCCTTTTTCAATTTGTCCTGGGTCTTGGATGTTCATCTACATATGTATTTGTATAAAATATAGTATCGTTGACTTAGTATCCTATACCGCAAATCTCGAACTTGTTTTGGAGATAGCTCAATCAGTGTTATTTGTCCCTATATATTTTGTTATATTAATCCTTACTTTGTTTTTTAAATCTTTACATAAATTCTAATAACATTTTTATCCAAACTAATTACTTTAACACAATTTTACTTGCATAGTGTAGTGAGGAAAAGCCGACTATTATAATTTATATACTATCGTTTTAGAAGATCATCCTCAGGGCATGCTAAATCTATCAAAACTAGTCGGCATTTTCGACTACACTACGTGAGTAAAACCTTGTTAAGATTTTTAGTTATGTCTTCTCATGTTGTTTTAATAACATTACGTCTTTATTCCTTACTGGTTACACAGAGCTCATCTCAGCAAGAAAAACCAAAAGCCGCGTAAAAGGGGATCAAAATATGGATGGCTTGATAGTAGCATTGCCTATTATTATGATTTAAATTTTTGCCCATTTCCTCGATAGGATTTTATGATCTGCGTGGAAAGAGAAGCTGGTACATTCTAAGTTTTTTAATGCTTTAATATTTATATCTAGCAAAACATTATTTCTCTATAACGCTAATACCTTTATACCCAATGCCTTCTATTTGCATTATTACCATCCATTAGCAATATTGTCTTCATAAACATTGTCTTTCATGCCAATGCTAGCTTTCTCAACGCCCTCGACCTTCGCGGTTAGAAGCGTGTACTTTCCACAGATAAGTGTACGTTTTCATTTAGAAATTACCTATTTAGAAACTACATAGCATCTTACCTTGGTATTCATTAACAACGCAAAGAAGCATTAGTTGTTCTGCTTATTGCATAATAAAGTCTGCACTCTTTAAATTGGTAACATACTTTCTATATAACTATATGACTGATTTAGGAGGGCTTATTTTTGATTATTTTGCCATGTGGTTTTCGGTAGAGTAGAATAGGGCCTCTCCAAGTCCTCCCGTGGATGTCGTAGAAGGCGACTTAGGAAATACAAGCTAAACAAAGCTTATACATCAATGAGACCTCTCCAAACCGACAGCGCGGAGAGTGTAGGCTAAGTTTTCTGGCTGCTCTGGCTAAGTGTCGCTCTGGTAGTACAGGGGCTCGTGCTTCTGCAGTGGAGACATGATGATGTTTTTTTATTTATCATCGTCATTCCAGCCCTTCTTCCGCCCGTTGCTGGGTATAGGCCACTTCTATCAATGTTTTTGTTATATTTTTGCACAACCTGTCAGTCTAATGATTTTTGAAAAAAGCTAGCTACAAAATTATAACAATTTGCATTACATTACGTATGCATCATTTCAATATCTTGATCCATGTTCTTCTGTGTACAAAGATTATTGGAAATATTCTTTATAGTTTTATTTACTCATCCCTACTTATTTACTCCAAGATTAGATAGATAGATAACTCTTATTTTTTGTTATTCTTTTGGTGTACAATACACCAAAAGAATAACAAAAAATAAGAAAGAAATAAATTTATACATGAATATAACTTATAAAATAGTTTAAATAAGTACGTATTTAGTTTAAACATCGAGTGAGTTTCTACCTCAAAAATAGGTCACCAGACGAAGGCAACTGATGCATTTTTGCCTGAATTACGCATACTGTATTTAGAAGACAACCAAATCTAAAATAGTCGATTAACAAGTTAACAAGTCACTGAAGCATAAATAATTCAAGTTTCAACAGACTGGCAGACAGATTCGTCGCAGTGCAGAAATCTAACCCGCATGGAGCTACTCTGCTAAGGCTTGAGCTACACACGTGTGTGGATTAAAGGAGACGATTTAAGACGACCTATTTTTAAGAATTTAAATCTTATCAGATCAATCATATCAGAAATCAGGTCTTTTTGTCTCCACTGCAGTAGCACGACCCTCTCAGTACTGTCAGAGTCATACTTGGCTTACCAGAGGACTTTGGCCTATACTCTCCTCGATGGCCAGACGGGTTGGAGAGGTCTCATTGATGTTTATAAGTTTTGTTAAGCTTGTATTCCCTAACTCGCCTTCTACGACATCCACGGGTGGACTTGGAATGGCTCTATTCTACTCTACCGGAAATCATACGGAAAAACTGCTTAGAGCAGTTGGTTGCCTCCAAACACTTCAAATTCAAATATATCAAATTATAATAAAATGGATTAAATAAATAAATGAAAAATCCGAGCATTGTAATGCTGTTCAAAATTACTACTTGATATCAATTGGATACTTTCATGGATCAAAAATAAATTATTTGGCACTGTTACCAAATAAAACGTCACAAAAAAATGTCACTTGTCATGATCACATCCATTTTATTTGCGAATTTAGATTTATGTTTGCAGGAAAATTATTTGAGCGCTATTTTACTTCAAGAAACTAAAACTATCTACCTTTATTTTGTATAAATTCCATAGAAAATGTGTGTTTTTTCGTTCAGAAAAAAGTATCTGATTTGACTTGTAGGAAAATAGCGAATTTTATGTTAATTTCATTATACTATAGTGATCTAGTATAGCCCGTGGTTTGATTTTTTACGGGTATGTCCCTTCCACGTTGTATAATGTACACTATGCCTTATAAATAATGACGGATCGTTAGCATTCAAAATAAAAACACAATTTCGCAATGTTTGAAAACCCTCGCCTCGCTTACAAAAGAAGGTAATTAAATTGCTAAACACAATCGTATTCAGTTTTTGCCGCTCTTTACTCTCGTTACCGATTGGGTTCCGTGTCTAAGAAGCAGTTAAAGTGTTCAGTTTGTAGCTAATTTAAAGCGATTTGTCACAGTCATTGTAAATTATCTAAGTGATATAAAGCACAGATTTGTGAGGAATACTTATTAGGTAGTTTTGTAGCAAAATAACCGCCGTGTAGTTTCTGGCAAAGTAGAATAGGGCCATTCTAAGACATACGAGGACCTGGAAATCGTAAGTCGCCTTCTACGACATCCTGGATATCGCAGAGTCTATCTTTATTGCCGTTTGGTTTCCGGCAGAGTAGAATAGGACCACTCCAAATCCTCCGTGGATGTCGTAGAACTCGACTTACGAAATACAAGCTAAAAAAAGCTTATAAATATCAATAAGTCCTCTCCGGCTACTCTGGCTGGCTACTCTGGCCAAGTATGGCTCTGGTAGTACAGAGAGGGTTATGCTCCTGCAGTGGAGACAAAAAGACCTGATGATGATGTAGCAAAATAAACGGTTGATCAAGCAAGTAAAGAGAGGGAAGTTCTCTGAGTCTGTTTGAAATATCATACCTTTACATTTGGTGAAACCTCCTTGTCCTTCCCGATACTATATTTTTTAACTCCGACAAAAAGACTTTTCTAAGCATAGACATAGATTTTTTTGAAGTGAAAACTTCTTTAGCGGCGTTGTGCACTTTTTTTGGAATGGGTAAAAAATGTTAAACTCGCGTCAGGACACGTGACCTGATCGAAAATTCGTAAGACGGATATGGAGAGTAGACAGCTGGCGCGGCGTAGGAGAGGGAGTATCCCTCTCTCTTTCTACGGCGCGGCGAAAATGTATGCCTGCGCCTGCTGTTTCGTATATCAAAAATGCACAACGTTAATATTCAAGTTTTCACTTCTGCCGGCACTCCCAGAGTGCAACCCGTCGTTTTTTTTATCTATGGTTCTAAGTTTGACGCTAATGTCTGTCTGTCTGTGGCATCGTACGTACGTTTTTTACGTGAAAGCAAGTTCCCTTGCGGTGGTTTTTAGCTATCATCATCATCATTTCAGCCGCATAACGTCCACTGCTGGACATATGACCAAGGATTTTTTAGCTACGTTTGATGAAAATCGGGTCGGTCGTTTAAAAGTTATCGTTTGAAATTGGGGTTTCTGTAGTTTGCCGGTCTTCTTCTTCTTATCGTGTGTGTTAGTGACTAACACTAGTGTCAGAGTTTTTAAACCGCCTTGAAGGCTTCTGACATGGTTTTAGGTAACGACCAATATCAAAGACAGTGACCTGGACCGACGGCTTAACGTGTCCTCCGAAGCACGGATCATCAGGTTCATTACTTATCAGACAATCAGGTGATCAGCCTACAATGCCCTAACCAAACTAGGACAACAACAGGAAGTTGTTGCCCCCGCCGGGAATCGAACCCAATCGAATCGGAATCGGGAATCGGGAAGTTTGCCGGTCAAATAATAGATGGCGCTAAGGTTACGTTAAGTTAGCAATAGGATTCGTTCTACTACCTAGTTCCTTCGCCCATCACTAGATGGAGTTTACAAACGAAACTATTTAAAAGTAGGGGGGATTCTAAATAAACTTGTTTAATATAGATGTTGACACACAAAAAAAACTCTTAAGATCCAGTAATTTGAAAAGAGTAATTTTCTATCTTGCCGTCTGGAAATCGAACCTTATTACGTCACGGAGGTTATCATGAAAAAAGCTAAAAAGCATAAACGTCAGAACCTATTTGATTCAATTTAGATGTGAAATTGCCATTTTTTCTCAACTTCGTGCACTATTGTTGTGGCGATCACTAAGTTTGACGTACCCGACTGCCATTTTTTTGATGTATCACCGATCCGACTGTTCTTTAACGCTTTGTCTGCTAAAATAAACGGCCAAGTGCGAGTCGGACTCGCCACTGTCTATATAAAATCCTTTGAATTTAAAATTTTGCGCATTTCCTAGGTTTTAAGATAATTATGTGCTATATTTATTTATTTTGTGCAATAAAGGCTATTGTATTGTATTGTAAAGTCACGTTTATTTTATGGGCGCCCCACTTAAGAGTCCCCTTACCCTAGACCAAAATACAACTTTCTTTTAAAACGACATGTCCGATTTCGGCAAAATTTTGTAATTTTAAATATATTGCAATTATCTAGGGTAATAACTGGTTTTCGATAGTAAAAATATTAACTTGAAATAGAATATAGTGTTTTATATCATTTTTGACCATCAGTATGGGAAACTTCTAAATCGTTATATTTTCTTTCCAGTTCATAATTTTAGTGTAGGAAACCAGTTATTACACTAGATAATTGCAATTTCTTTACAATTACCAATTTTGACCAGAATCTGACATGTGGTTTAAAAATTAAACGTAGATTTCGTTTGTATGGAGAACTCTAGGGTAAGGGGACTCTTAAATATTTATTATCATTTTATTCTGTTTTAGTGTTTGTTGTTTAAGCGGCAACAGAAATACACCATCTGTCAAAATTTCAATACTATTCTATTACTGTTCATGAGATACAGCCTGGTGACAGATAGACAGACAGTCGGGTGGTCAGACGGACGGACGGACTGACGGACAGCAGAGTCTCAGTAATAGGGTCCCGTTTTTAGCCCTTTGGGTAAGGAACCCTAAAAACTACTGTTTCAAAATTAAAAATATTGGAGAAAATATCAAAATACTTTGAATGTGTCATTAAGAAATCCTTTTTTTTTTAATTATTCTTTCATGCCCCACTGCTGGGCAAAGGCCTCTCCTTTCTCCTTCTTTTAGACAAATGTCAGACACACGGAATATAAACAGTACAGCAGTTATCTATTTGAAATTTTATTAACTGTTTTTTATTATTATTATTTTATTTTATTATTATACTATAAACCTACATTACCACTCACTCACTGACTGACTGATTGACATAGTTGTTTGCCCTGTTGCGGGGTTGGTGGGGTTTAGGTTGATGTGTGGTCGTATAGAGGGTGCTCCAGTGAGTACCAGAAAAATCTGACATTTGAGGATCTGCGGAAACCTGATGTGGAAGGGGTACATCCTGCAAAAACGGTTAAGGCTAGGGGCGTGATTTTTTTTCCATAATGTAGAAGATTATAAGCAATTTGACGACCGTCATTTGTTTTTTGATTTTTTTCAAAATCCAAGATGGCCGCCATACAAGGACAATTTTCCTCCATACAAACTTACCCATTTTCTGAACTGGAAACATTTTTAACCTACCTCAACAGCCGCACGAAAGAACGCGGGCTGCTTGCAGCCCGCGCAGCGCCCGAAAAGCTAGTTATATTATAATATATAAACCTACATTACCACTCACTGACTCACTCACTGACAGAGTTGTTTGCCCTGTTGCGGGGTTGGTGGGGTTTAGGTTGATGTGCGGTCGTATAGAGGGTGCTCCAGTGAGTACCAGAAAAATCTGACATTTGAGGATCTGCGGAAATCTGATGTGGAAGGGGTACGGCCTGCGAAGACGGTTGGGGTTAGGGGTGTAATTTTTTTTTTAAAATGTAGGGGGTTGCAAGCAATTTGACGACCGTCACTTGTTTTTTTTATTTTTTTCAAAATTCAAGATGGCCGCCATACAAGGACAATTTTCCTCCATACAAATTTCATACAAACGGCCACCCCAAGTAACTAGGCGCAGCCAGAGGCCAAAAACCAAAAGCAAAGGCCACCCCCGCGAGGCCGAAGGCCGAGCTGCGGGCGAGGGCGAAGCCCGAGCCACTCCCCCCTCCCCCTTGGATCCTCCCTAAGTAATCTTCACGAGGCCGGAGGCCGAGCGATGCGAGCCCGAAGGGCGAGCTGCGGGCGAGGGCGAAGCCCGAGCCACTCCCACATCCCCTTCCCCCCCCTCCCCGTAAGTAATTTTCACGAGGCCGGAGGCCGAGAGTCGCGAGCCCGTAGGACGAGCTGCGGGCGAGGGCGAAGCCCGAGCCACTTCCCAAAGCGCAGTCCAATTTTTTTTAATTTTTGAAAATCCAAGATGGCCGCCGAAAGTCAACTGCTTGCGATTTGGCTGAAAATCGATATCTATATGTGGTTTGAGCCCAAAAATCCAAATTTAATATTTTTTTTGGAATTCAAGATAGCGTCTGGATTTTAGAAAATTTCACTTTTTTCGTTCATAACGTCTCACTGGGACTTCGTAGGGGTCTGAAATTTTGCATGTGGGGGTAAAGCACCCCGCGGAATTCGAAACTGGATTCAGATTTTGGATCCAAGATGGCCGCCTCCACACATATTTTGATGTTTCCTTTACTGACTGCAGTTTTTACCCATTTTCTAAACTGGAAACATTTTTTAGCCTACCTCAACAGCCGCACGAAAAACCGCGGGCTGCTTGCAGCCCGCGCAGCGCCCGAAAAGCTAGTTATAATATATAAACCTACATTACCACTCACTGACTGACTGATTGACATAGTTGTTTGCCCTGTTGCGGGGTTGGTGGGGTTTGGGTTGATGTGCGGTCGTATAGAGGGTGCTCCAGTGAGTACCAGAAAAATCTGACATTTGAAGATTTGCAGAAACCTGATGTGGAAGGGGTACGGCCTGCAAAAACGGTTGGGGTTAGGGATGTGATTTTTTTTTTAAAATGTAGAAGATTATAAGCAATTTGACGAGCGTCATTTGTTTTTTGTTTTTTTTCAAAATTCAAGATGGCCGCCATACAACGACAATTGTCCCCCATGCAACCTTACCCATTTTCTGAACTGGAAACATATTTTAGCCTACCTCAACAGCCTTACGAAAGACCGCGGGCTGCTTGCAGCCCGCGCAGCGCCCGAAAAGCTAGTTATAATATATAAACCTACAATACCACTCACTCACTGACTGATTGACATAGTTGTTTGCCCTGTTGCGGGGTTGGTGGGGTTTAGGTTGATGTGCGGTCGTACAGAGGGTGCTCCAGTGAGTACCAGAAAAATCTGACATTTGAAGATTTGCAGAAACCTGATGTGGAAGGGGCACGGCCTGCAAAAACGGTTAGGGATACGGGTGTGATTTTTTTTTCAAAATGAAGGGGGTTGTAAGCAATTTGACGACCGTCATTTGTTTTTTTATTTTTTTCAAAATTCAAGATGGCCGCCATACAACGACAATTGTCCTCCATACAAACTTACCCATTTTCTGAACTGGAAACATATCTTAGCCTATCTCAACAGCCCCACGATGAACCGCGGGCTGCTTGCAGCCCGCGCAGCGCCCGAAAAGCTAGTTTATTATATTATATTATATATAGCTACACTTACCACTGACTGACTGACTGACTGATTGACATAGTTGTTTGACCGGTTGCCAAATAGTAGGGGTGATGGTTTATAGTGGAACGTACAGGGGTGAGGGGGTCGAGTACCAGAAAAATCTGACATTTGAGGATTTGCAGAAACCTGATGTGGAAGGGGTACGGCCTGGCTAAACGGTTGGACCTAGAGATTTGACCCCATAGACAAAATGAAAGGGGTACCTAATCAATTACCAGAGCCGGTATATTTTTTTTAATTTTCATAAAAAAAAAATTCCCCCATACAAATTTCATACAAACGGCCCCCCCAAGTAACTTGGCGCAGCCCGAGGCCGAAGGCCGAGGGCGAAGCCGGCTCGCGAGCCCAAAGGGCGAGCTCCGTGGCGAGGCCGAAGGCCGAGACCCCCCTTCACCCCCCCCTCCCCCTCCACCAATTAATTTCCCCCCATCACGAGGCCGCAGGCCGAGTGACGCGAGCCCGAAGGGCGAGCTGCGGGCGAGGGCGAAGCCCGAGCCACTCGTAAGCGCCGGGTTTTTTTTTAATTTTTGGAAATCCAAGATGGCCGCCGAAAGTCAAATGCTTGCGATTTGGCTGAAAATCAATATCTATATGTTTTTTGAGCAGAAAAATCCAAATTTGAATTTTTTTTTGGAATCCAAGATGGCGTC
The DNA here is from genome assembly GCA_963555685.1 of Acrobasis consociella. Classification (NCBI taxonomy): domain Eukaryota; kingdom Metazoa; phylum Arthropoda; class Insecta; order Lepidoptera; family Pyralidae; genus Acrobasis; species Acrobasis consociella. The sequence continues at coordinate 1,890,929 of OY743115.1, forward strand.
TGAATTTTAGAAAATGAAATTTATTTCGTTCATAACGTCTCACTGGGACTTCGTAGGGGTCTGAAATTTTGCATGTGGGGGTAAAGCACCTCAAGGAACTCGAAACTGCATTCAGATTTTGGATCCAAAATGGCCGCCCACACATTTTTTCATGTTTTCTCAACTGACTGCAGTTTTCACCCATTTTTTGAACTGGAAACATTTCTTAGCCAACAACCGCCGCACGCAAAACCGCGTGCTGCTTGCAGCACGCGCAGCACCCGAAACACTAGTTATAATATATAAACCTACAATACCACTGACTGACTCACTGATTGACATAGTTGTTTGCCCTGTTGCGGGGTTGGTGGGGTTTAGGTTGATGTGTGGTCGTATAGAGGGTGCTCCAGTGAGTACCAGAAAAATCTGACATTTGAGGATCTGCGGAAACCTGATGTGGAAGGGTTACGGCCTGCGAAAACGGTTGGAGTTAGGGGCGTGATTTTTTTTCTAAAATGTAGGGGGTTGTAAGCAATTTGACGAGCGTCATTTGCTTTTTGTTTTTTTTCAAAATCCAAGATGGCCGCCATACATGGACAATTCCCCTCCATACAAATTTCATACAAACGGCAACTCGGCGCAGCCTGAGGCCGAAGGCCGAAGGAGAAGCCCACACGCGAGGCCGCAGGCCGAGCTGCGGAGCGAGGGCGAAGCCCGAGCTCCCCCCCCCCCCCTTTGACCCCTCCCTCAAGCAATTTTCACGAGGCTGCAGGCCGAGTGATGCGAGCCCGAAGGGCGAGCTGCGGGCGAGGGCGAAGCCCGAGCCACTATCACAAAGCGCAGCGTCTTTTTTTTTTTGGAAATCCAAGATGGCCGCCGAAAGTCAACTGCTTGCGATTTGGCTGAAAATCGATATCTATATGTAATTTGACCCCAAAAACCCAAATTCAATATTTTTTTTGGAATCCAAGATGGCGTCTGGATTTTAGAAAATTAAACTTATTTCGTTTATAACGTCTCACTGGGACTTCGTAGGGATCTGAAATTTTGCATGTGGGGGTAAAGCACCCCGCGGTACTCGGAACTGGAATCAAATTTTAGATCCAAGATTGCCGCCCCCACACATATTTTGATGTTTCCCATACTGACTGCAGTTTTTACCCATTTTCTGAACTGGAAACATATCTTAGCCTACCTCAACAGCCGCACAAAAGACCGCGGGCTGCTTGCAGCCCGCGCAGCGACCGAAAAGCTAGTTATAATATATAAACCTACATTACCACTCACTGACTGACTCACTGATTGACATGGTTGTTTGCCCTGTTGCGGGGTTGGTGGGGTTTAGGTTGATGTGTGGTCGTATAGAGGGTGCTCCAGTGAGTACCAGAAAAATCTGACATTTGAAGATTTGCAGAAACCTGATGTGGAAGAGGTACGGCCTGCAAAAACGGTTGGGGTTAGGGGTGTGATTTTTTTTCCAAAATGTAGGGCGTTGTAAGCAATTTGACGAACGTCATTTGTTTTTTATTTTTTTTCAAAATTCAAGATGGCCGCCATACAAGGACAATTTTCCTCCATACAAACTTACCCATTTTCTGAACTGGAAACATATCTTAGCCTACCTCAACAGCCCCACGATGAACCGCGGGCTGCTTGCAGCCCGCGCAGCGCCCGAAAAGCTAGTTATAATATATAAACCTACATTACCACTCACTCACTCACTGATTGACATGGTTGTTTGCCCTGTTGCGGGGTTGGTGGGGTTTAGGTTGATGTGTGGTCGTATAGAGGGTGCTCCAGTGAGTACCAGAAAAATCTGACATTTGAAGATTTGCAGAAACCTGATGTGGAAGGGGTACGGCCTGCAAAAACGGTTGGGGTTAGGGGTGCGATTTTTTTTCCAAAATGTAGGGCGTTGTAAGCAATTTGACGAGCGTCATTTGTTTTTTTTTTTTTTCAAAATTCAAGTTGGCCGCCATACAAGGACAATTTTCCTCCATACAAACTTACCCATTTTCTAAACTGGAAACATATCTTAGCCTACCTCAACAGCCGCACGAAAGACCGCGGGCTGCTTGCAGCCCGCGCAGCGCCCGAAAAGCTAGTTATAATATATAAACCTACATTACCACTCACTCACTGACTGATTGACATAGTTGTTTGCCCTGTTGCGGGGTTGGTGGGGTTTGGGTTGATGTGCGGTCGTATAGAGGGTGCTCCAGTGAGTACCAGAAAAATCTGACATTTGAGGATTTGCAGAAACCTGATGTGGAAGGGGTACGGCCTGCAAAAACGGTTAAAGTTAGGGACGTAATTTTTTTTCCATAATGTAGAAGATTATAAGCAATTTGACGACCGTCATTTGTTTTTTTATTTTTTTCAAAATCCAAGATGGCCGCCATACATCGACAATTTTCCTCCATACAAATTTCATACAAACCGCACCCCCAAGTAATTAGGCGCAGCCTGAGGCCGAAGGCCGAAGGCGAAGCCCCCACGCGAGGCCGCAGGCCGAGCTGCCGAGCGAGGCCGAAGGCCGAGCTCTCCCCCCCCCCCTCCTTGACCCCCCACCCCCTAAGTAATTTCCACGAGGCCGCAGGCCGAGTGATGCGAGCCCGAAGGGCGAGCCGCGGGCGAGGGCGAAGCCCGAGCCACCATCACCAAGCGTGAAGTCGCGATTTTTTTTTTTTGGAAATCCAAGATGGCCGCCAAAAGTCAACTGCCTCCAATTTGGCTGAAAATCGATATTTATATGTGTTTTAACCCCAAAAATCCAAATTCAACTTTTTTTTTGGAATCCAAGATGGCGTCTGGATTTTAGAAAATTAAACTTATTTCTTTTATAACGTCTCACTGGGACTTCGTAGGGGTCTGAAATTTTGCATTTGGGGGTAAAGCACCCCGTGGAACTCGAAACTGCATTCCGATTTTGGATCCAAGATGGCCGCCCCCACACATATTATGATGTTTCCTTTACTGACTGCAATTTTTACCCATTTTCTGAACTGGAAACATGTCTTACCCTACCTCAACAGCCGCACGAAAGACCGCGGGCTGCTTGCAGCCCGCGCAGCGCCCGAAAAGCTAGTTATATTATAATATATAAACCTACATTACCACTCACTGACTGACTCATTGACATAGTTGTTTGCCCTGTTGCGGGGTTGGTGGGGTTTAGGTTGATGTGTGGTCATATAGAGGGTGCTAAATGGAGTACCAGAAAAATCTGACATTTGAGGATTTGCAGAATTCTGATGTGGAAGGGTTACGGCCTGCAAAAACGGTTGGGGTTAGGGGTGTGATTTTTTTTCCATAATGTAGAAGATTATAAGCAATTTGACGACCGTCATTTGTTTTTTTATTTTTTTCAAAATCCAAGATGGCCGCCATACATAGACAATTTTCATCGATACAAACTTACCCATTTTTTGAACTGGAAACATATCTTAGCCTACCTCAACAGCCGCACGAAAGACCGCGGGCTGCTTGCAGCCCGCGCAGCGCCCGAAAAGCTAGTTATAATATATAAACCTACATTACCACTCACTCACTGACTGACTGATTGACATAGTTGTTTGCCCTGTTGCGGGGTTGGTGGGGTTTAGGTTGATGTGTGGTCGTATAGAGGATGCTCCAGTGAGTACCAGAAAAATCTGACATTTGAGGATTTGCAGAAACCTGATGTGGAAGGGGTACGGCCTGCGAAAACGGTTAGGGTTAGGGGTGTGATTTTTTTTCTAAAATGTAGGGGGTTGTAAGCAATTTGACGGCCGTCATTTGTTTTTTATTTTTTTTTCAAAATTCAAGATGGCCGCCATACAAGGACAATTTTCCTCCATACAAACTTACCCATTTTCTGAACTGGAAACATATCTTAGCCTACCTCAACAGCCCCACGATGAACCGCGGGCTGCTTGCAGCCCGCGCAGCGCCCGAAAAGCTAGTTATAATATATAAACCTACATTACCACTCACTGACTGACTCATTGACATAGTTGTTTGCCCTGTTGCGGGGTTAGTGGGGTTTAGGTTGATGTGTGGTCGTATAGAGGGTGCTAAATGGAGTACCAGAAAAATCTGACATTTGAGGATCTGCGGAAACCTGATGTGGAAGGGGTACGGCCTGCAAAAACGGTTAGGGTTAGGGGTGTAATTTTTTTTCCATAATGTAGAAGATTATAGGCAATTTGACGACCGTCATTTGTTTTTTGTTTTTTTTCAAAATCCAAGATGGCCGCCATACAAGGACAATTTTCCTCCATACAAACTTACACATTTTCTCAACTGGACATGTTATTTAGCCCACCTCAACAGCCCCACGATGAACCGCGGGCTGCTTGCAGCCCGCGCAGCGCCCGAAAAGCTAGTTATAATTATAATATATAAACCTACATTACCACTGACTCACTGACAGAGTTGTTTACCCTGTTGCCGGGTTGGTGGGGTTTAGGTTGATGTGCGGTCGTATAGAGGGTGCTCCAGTGAGTACCAGAAAAATCTGACATTTGAAGATCTGCAGAAACCTGATGTGGAAGGGGTACGGCCTGCGAAAACGGTTGGGGTTAGGGGCGTGATTTTTTTTCCAAAATGTAGGGGGTTGTAAGCAATTTGACGAGAGTCATTTGTTTTTTTATTTTTTTCAAAATCCAAGATGGCCGCCATACATGCACAATTTTTCTCTATACAAATTTCATACAAACGGCCACTCCAAGTAACTAGGCGCAGCCAGAGGCCAAAAGCAAAGGCCACCCCCGCGAGGCCGCAGGCCGAGCTGCGGGCGAGGGCGAAGCCCGAGCCACTCCCCCCTTCCTCTTGGATCCCCCCCCTAAGTAATTTTCACGAGGCCGGAGGCCGAGTGATGCGAGCCCGCAGGGCGAGCTACGGGCGAGGGCGAAGCCCGAGCCACTCTCACAGCCCCCCCCCCCCCTTCCCCCTCCCTCCCCCGGAAGTAATTTTCACGAGGCAGGAGGCCGAGTGACGCGAGCCCGAAGGGCGAGCTGTGGGCGAGGGCGAAGCCCGAGCCACTTCCCCAAGCGCAGTCAAATTTTTTTAATTTTTGAAAATCCAAGATGGCCGCCAAAAGTCAACTGCTTGCGATTTGGCTGAAAATCGATATCTATATGTAGTTTGAGCCCAAAAATCCAAATTTAATATTTTTTTTGGAATCCAAGATGGCGTCTGGATTTCAGAAAATTTAACTTATTTCGTTCATAACGTCTTACTGGGACTTCGTAGGGTTCTGAAATTATGTACATGGGGGTAAAGCACCCCGCGGAACTCTGAACTGGAATCAGATTTTCGATCCAAGATGGCCGCCCCCACACATATTTTGATGTTTCCTTTACTGACTGCAGTTTTTACCCATTTTCTCAACTGGACATGTTATTTAGCCCACCTCAACAGCCGCACGAAAAACCGCGGGCTGCTTGCAGCCCGCGCAGCGCCCGAAAAGCTAGTTAATATATAAACCTACATTACCACTGACTGACTCACTCACTGATTGACATAGTTGTTTGCCCTGTTGCGGGGTTGGTGGGGTTTAGGTTGATGTGTAGTCGTATAGAGGGTGCTCCAGTGAGTACGAGAAAAATCTGACATTTGAGGATCTGCAGAAACCTGATGTGGAAGGGGTACGGCCTGCGAAAACGGTTGGGGTTAGGGGTGTGATTTTTTTTCCAAAATGTAGGGGATTGTAAGCAATTTGACGATAGTCATTTGTTTTTTAATTTTTTTCAAAATCCAACATGGCCGCCATACAAGGACAATTTCTCCCCATACAAACTTACTCATTTTTTGAACTGGAAACATATTTTAGCCTACCAAAACAGCCGCACGAAAAACCGCGGGCTGCTTGCAGCCCGCGCAGCGCCCGAAAAGCTAGTTTTATTATCTAAAGACAAAAGTTAGGTAATCATTATAACACTCAGATTATTTATAAGTTGCGTCGACTTTGCGTATTCCAGTTTTTTACATAACTACTTTCTTCAGTTCCGTGTCGAGGCAGGAAACCCAAGAGGATATGGTGTTATGTAATTGCGTAATGGGTCCAGTTGATACCAAGAAAAAATATCTGCAGATGTTGTGCAGGAAAACTGAACAGCAACGGGCCCGACAAACATTGTCGGGCCCATTCTGCGAAGGTCGCATATTTGTGACAAAAAAAAATGCTCTTATGGCACATAACTTACGTATCCATATCCGTTTTTGGTTGTAGATAGGTATGTTAGATTTACCATGTCTCGCGCTGGGGGCACGACAACTGATATAAAGTCTCGCGGTGAAAGGGTTAAATAAATATAGGGCCAGATTACGCTGATGATTGAGCTAGCCCAAAAGCAGGTTCGAGACTTGTGTTATGGGATACTAACTTCGCTTGAATTCAATTAAGATATATGTATATCTTTATTATCATAGGATATTCATCATCATCATCATTTCAGCCGCATAACGTCCACTGCTGGATATAGGCCTCTCCTAAGGATTTCCAAAATGACAGATCATGAGCGGCGTGCATCCAGCGCTATCCAGCGACTTTAGTTAGGTCGTCAGACCACCTTGAGACCTTGAGACCACCTATATTTCTTAATAATCGTTACTTTGTTTTGTTGCATAATAGTCGAATTCAAATGGTGTCACAGCTAAGTTTACTGCCGTTTGACAGCGCGATTTGACATGCGGTTTCCGACCTAGAATAGGACAGTAGATCTCTGCCTAATGCCTATGGATGGGATGTAAATACAAGCGAGAGTATGCCCAAGACACAGGCTGGCGAAAGTCACGCGACGTCGGCAGTTTTTGACCGATTGACATGTGTCACATGATAGATTATCAGATGTCACGAGACCGTTTCCGGCAGTCGACGACCAGAACCCTTTAGCTTCAAGTCGACGATTGACAGGTCGTCGACATAAATTATAGACGTCGTTGTAATCACAATACCTAAACACATATTTTTTTAATTTAATGTTAGCATTATCTTTATCCCCAATGAGGCAGATAGAGCATTTTGGGTCTTGCAGATTCGACAGACAGAGCCCAGGGCCGCAAGAGTCAAAGACCGTATTGACGGGCAAAAAGGTGGGCACACAATACAAACCAGTGATGAGTTGCTAGCATCGTCTATTAACATGACATTTTCGCTGAAGTTGAGAAGAAGTGCATAACAGTTGCATGTATAAAGAGCGCTGTATGGATGTCATGAATAACAGGATGTCATGAATAACAGTAAATTAGAAGCGTGGGTCTTGACATTCAGGTTTCGAAGCAGTCGCCGGGACAAGTTGGTACTAACGTTCGGTATAGTCAGGCAAGCCTGTGTCACTCCCCGATTAGGTATCGGAAACGCACACCTACATTATAACAATGCGCGCGGCGACCACCCCGGAGTGGGAAATTGAGTGACGTGAATCGTATGTCTAGCTAGAGTAATAGGAATGAAATTGGATTGCAATGCACTTCTTCATCTAAACGAAAAGATGCCGAGTTCTGACGCGAGCTAAATTGAACCATATCGCTAACGACATTGAGTAATTCTTTGAATTCCTTTGCTGAGTAAGACTTCTGTACGTGAGTACTAGTAGTTATTCTGTGGTAAAGTTTAGTAATGCTTGTTCCCTTGTTCTGGGTTTCAACTTAGGCAAAAGTTCTTTCACAAAAACATTGTAAAAAAACATTATCTATGGCTTTTCATCGCCTCTTACGATGGCACCTTTGTGCTGCTTCGGAGCCCGGTTGTAATTTCCAGCTTTTTCTTCTCCAATTATAATTTGCGTTTCATCATCATCATCAGGTCTTTTTGTCTCCACTGCAGAAGCACTACCAGAGCCATAATTGGCCAGAGCAGCCAGAGGACCTGGTTTACACTCTCCTCACTAGCCAGACGGGTTGGAGAGGTCTCATTGATGTTTATAAGCTTTTTTTAGCTTGTTTTTCCTAAGTCGCAGGACGTGGAGTGGCCCTATTCTACTCGGCCGGAAAGCCCACGGCAAAATTTGAATGGTCACCTAAAGATGCCGAAGAAATAAGAAAGATGCGAAGTTGAGAAGAAATGCCTCAACATTTTAAACGTGCTTTGATGTTACCTACAGCCTGACTTCTACCCTCCTTGGGAATGCATTTATAGCACGAGATGTAGTGCTTGGTCCTTTGTTTGTTTATCGTGTGTGTAAGTGGCCAACACTGGGGTCAGATTTTGGAGGATGCCTAAAGTCATCTTACTTACGAATAGCTTGAAGACTGCCATACAATGATGACAGCCTAGACCAACAGCTAATACGTGTTTTCTGAAGCAAGTTTGAAACTTGGTTCTTATATGGTCCTAATTTAGGCCGGTAACCTCTCATGCTTGTTTTTAAAACCTAAAATCTTCTAACAATAAGCTTATCGATGTTTCAAACATAATTTTAGGTTATTAAACTTTTTATGAACCTACCGAAGCACTTCCATCTTCATATCATCACTACACTCCAATCTAAATCACTCGCGATTTCAAATTCCGAACGTAACGTCAAATTACGCGCACTGGCCGTATATGTTTCGATCCTTACGTCTCTTTTTTGTTCTTTTTTGTTTATGGTCCAAAGAGGTTATGTTTTGCGGACGTCGACAGGCAAGGCCAGGCGAGGGAGGACTAGCTGTTACGTAATGGGAGGCTGTGATTAAAGTACTGTTAGGAGACCTCGCGCGAACGATGATCTCGCTCGCGCTTGTTTTGCGGCGAAATGAGCTTTTTGGGCGGTCGTCACACCGGAGAGATTTTTGGAGCGAACAAGCGAAGTGACCAAGGTTTGCGGAGTCTAGGTCAAGGTATGTGTATCCCTTTTCTTTCTCTATTAGCGTGTCAGTCCGCCCAGCGTAGTGATTATGCGCAAATCCTCAATTTAAAGGGCCAGGATTTAAGTGCCGCAAAAGAGGGACTTAGGTAATTTCTGTGTTTCACGTTAGTTTATTAATTTATAGAAGGAATTTGCTTTTAATAACTACGTTGGGCGGATTGGTACTGCTTTTTACCTTTCTCAGGTCCTTCTTGCAACATATTGTATTCTACTATACCGCCCTACATGACCTGGGTGGTCTAAATGACTGCAATAACGAGTCTGCTGTTGGTGGCTATTCTGCTACATACATATAATGACTATGATTATTTGTTTAATCCTTCAACTACCGGAATCGCTGACACAATAGATTTTCTATTGTTTAGCGGCAGCCGGCTGCCGCTCGGTGGCTGAAGGGTTAATACCTAGTTTTAACCACCATCTCATTTTGGGCATATCAAACTGCGCGGACATTTCTTATAACGTAGATCACAATCCGACAGATTTTCCTAGACTCCAAGAATATTGCTTGCTCGTTCTAGTATCATTCGTCTTAACATTCGTTTCGGTGTGAATGCAGCCTGCAGCGCCCAAGGCGGAATCATTAGATCACACCGCACCGGACACAAGCGATTTGTCGACGGGCTGCCGGTTAAAGACCTTTCGCAGTCGGTAAAAATAGAGTAATGAGATAGCGCCGGCGGGGTCAGTGAACTTTTTGTAATTGAAGAAAATAATAAACATACATACAAACAACAAGATCGGATATGGGGGAACGGGGGTCAGGACAGAGATGGCAAAGGATAGAAGGTTATGGAGGGAGTAGACATACAGAGCCGACCCTAAAAAGGGAAAAGGCGAGGAAGAAGAAGAAGACAACCAAATCTTCGACTTCTTTCTTATCGTGTGTGTTAGTGACTAACACTAGTGTCAGAGTTTTTAAACCGCCTTAAAGGCCTCTGACATGGTTTTAGGTAACGACCAATGTCAAAGACAGTGACCGGGACCGACGGCTTAACGTGCCCTCTGAAGCACGGATCATCTTACTTATCAGACAATCAGGTGGTCAGCCTGCAATGTCCTAACCAAACTAGGACAACAACGCAAAGTCGTTGCCCCCGCCGGGAATCGAACCCGCGATCTCCGGGTATGAGCCGAACGCTTTAACCACTACACCACGGAGGCAGTTCTTCAGAAGAAATCTTCGACTATAAATGCGCATTTGACGACCTATATGGCCTAGTGGTCATCAAGCCATGCTGACGCTCCGGAGGTCCCGGGTTCGATCCCCGGTCAGGTGGAGATGGAAAATTATCTTTTCCAGATTGACTTGGGTTTTGAATATTTATTTATATAATATGTATTTGTTATAAAACATAGTATTGATGAGTTAGTATCCCATAACACAAGTCTTGAACTTACCTTGAGACTAGGGCCATCTGTGTGATTTGTATGTTTATTATTATTTCTGATCAGCCCAGCTGAAACACTATATTTTGCAAGTTCAACTTTTCTGACCCGAAGGACAAATTGTGTTTTTCTGTAACTTTTTAATTTCTATCAACCCATCTCTATTTAATTACTTTTTCCATCTTCACGCCTACCATACGTACATACATACTATCACGTCTTTATCCCTAATGGGGCAGACAGAGCATTTTGGGTCTTGCGGTTCTATGCAGAGCCCAGGGCCGCAAGCCCCAAAAGCCACTTTTAGCGTCATGGTGGGCGAGAAGATGGAAAAGCAATCAATACAGATGGGTTGCTAGCCGCATCGCCTGTTAACATGATTTGCATTTTTGCCCATTCCCTCGATCGGCTTTAACGATCTGCGTGGAAAGAGAAGCAGCTGGGACATTCTAAGTTTTTTTATGTCTCCCAGACCAGCATGGGAGCCTACCATCATGCTAAAAAGTTGCTTTTGAGCTTTGTCACTTACATTTTATCTATTGTTACACAAAAATCTACCAATCCGCCGCAATGGAGACCTCTCCAACCCGTTTGGCCAGCGAGGAGAGTGTAGGTCAACTCCCCTGGCTACTCTGGCCAAGAATGGCTCTGGTACTACAGAGAGGGTCCTGCCCCTGCAGTGGAGACTAAAAGACCTGATGATGATGATGATTTTAACTGAAAAAAAAAACCAGTTATTAAACAAGCAATTTCTTTAAAATTACAAATTATTGCAAAAATCTGGCAGGGCGTTTGTCGATAAAAAGCTAGACTACAGTTGTTCTCGTGCTCCTGATGTATGTAACTGCCTCCGTGATGTAGTGGAACTGCCTCCGTGGTGTAGTGGTTAGAGCGTTCGGCTCATACCCAGAGGTCGCGGGTTCGATTCCCGGCGGGGGCAACGACTTTGTGTTGTTGTCCTAGTTTGGTTAGGACATTGCAGGCTGATCACCTGATTGTCTGATAAGTAAGATGATCCGTGCTTCGGAGGGCACGTTAAGCCGTCGGTCCCGGTCACTGTCTTTGACATTGGTCGTTACCTAAAACCATTTCAGAGGCCTTTAAGGCGGTTTAAAAACTCTGACACCAGTGTTAGTCAGACACACACGATGAGAAGAGAAGAAGTTGTTCTCGTATGGAAAACTCTATGGTAAGCGCACTACACACCAAAAACCGCCGACCCGACATATATCGGCAACTTTTAGTCGGCGGACTAGCACTCAATGCAAGTCGGAAAATGCAAGCGGTATGTAAGCGGCTCGACATACTTGCTTGAGTGACTTCCATGCTGGTCTGGGAGAAATGAAAAAGGCGACAATTCGAATCATGTTAATAGGCGATGCGGCCTTGCTACCTTCTTGCCCACATCAAGCTAAAACTGGCTTTTGAGTCTTGCAGCCTAGGCTCTAGCTGCGATTGGAACAGCAAGACCCAAAAGCTCTGTCTGCCCCATTAGGGATAAAGACGTAATAGTATATTTGTATGTATGATCACAGCTCAAGTGTCGGCGGGCAAATCGCGCGTATACGAAAGCCGCCGACAAGCCGACAACGTGTCGGCGGGCAACACGCGCGGGCGCAGGTTGCCGACATGATTCTTTCGACATAGGCCGCCGGGCTGTGTCGGCGCGGCGGGTCGGTAGCTTTGGTGTAAATACACTGAAAAGCCGTAAGACGCCGACGGGGCGCAGACATATGTCTCGTCCGCGACGGCAAGCGGCGGTTTCATACAAAATGTATAGAAACGTCGCGGGCAGAACACACAGAAAGGACGGGCGCCCCGTCCTTGTTTTTTCTGAGTGTTTTCCCCGTCCGCATCTTACGTCTTTTCTATGTGTCCAGCGCTTAAGGGTCCCTCGACCCTAGACCAAAATACAACTTTCCATACAAACGTAGTCTACGTTTTATTTTAAAACGACATGTCCGATTTGGGCAAAATTTTGTATTTCAAAGATATTGCAATTATCTAGGTTTATAACTAGTTTCCGACAGTAAAAATATGAACTTGAAATAGAATATAGTGTTTTATATCATTTTTGACCATTAGTATGGGAAACTTCTAAATCGTTATATTTTCTTTCCAGTTCATAATTTTACCATAGGAAACCAGTTATAACCCTAGATAATTGCAATTTCTTTACAATTACCAATTTTTACCGGAATCTGACATGTGGTTTCAAAATTAAACGTAGACTACGTTTGTATGGAGAAGTCTAGGGTAAGGGGACTCTTAAAGCGTTCTATTGATATACAAATTGGTGGAAGGTCACACTTACCCCTAAATATGTCATCACCAGGCTACTGCAACACCATCACGATTGACGCAGCCATCCCGGCATACTAATCGTCTGATGACAGCTCATCCACATGACACACTTACTTAATTATGACACTGCGATGTCAAGGTGCGCGTGAGTGTTGCGACAGGTAACGTGCCCTGACTCTGCGCACTATTGCTATGAGGCGTTTTCCAGGGAAAAAAAAAATGAGGTTAAAAACATTGTCAAAAGATGGCGCTTAAGAGTTTGAAATCGTTCCGTCAAAAATGAAAGAGGCCGTTTGGTTCAATACTTGTAGTAAATTTGTAATTAATTAACCAATCTTGTATTTTGCTATTATTTAAGTAAAATAAATACATATTTACAAATAATAATATATTTTTAACTGAATTTAATAAAATAAAAATATTAAATATTCCAAAACTTATTGATTATATTCTCTTTGAATCCAAAGACAAACTCTCACTATAAACATTTTATATGAATTAGACATTGACAGATCTATTTATGTGATTGCTGGCGGCATCTATGTCACGTGAAGGAACTATTTTTTTTCTTAAAGAAAACGCCTCATTGCAATACTTATAGGCATAGATTTGGAAGGTATAAGATGAATATAGAGTATTTAAAAATATGACCAAAAACTAAATATTTCTGTGTAACTTTTTATGGGTTGTGTTTGTACCTACTACAAAAACTATGGGTAAAGCAGTACGATACCATCATTCCAGTATAAGATAACTTATAAATTAACACAGTTTACAATTTGGAAAAACAAATTTTCGTGTAACGATGTTCGAGCCAGGGTGACAATGGGTGACATGTTTTGTATGAAAACTTGTCTCATTGTTAAATTGATGCTATCTCTTTTGCTCTTTTGAAGATGACACTTATCATATCTGTCGCACTCGGATAGTGTGGTCTTTTTACGCAGTAAAAAAATTCTACTTCTATGCTTATAGGTTTGTATTTGCGCACTTACAAATGTCATAATTTGAGTACATTTCTAAATTTAAATTTTTTTTTTTTCAAATTTGACATTCTTTAATAATTATGACATAACAATGTATTCTCAGTCCACATATATAAGGTCAAACAAAATATACTGAAACAATTTTTAGGGCAAATTCAGTCCATGATTCTGAACAACTTTCTAACAACGTGTCGAAATATGAAAAGTAAGTTTTGGCCTCCCTTAAAAGTTGACCGATCAGCTGATCTTAGTTTGTAGTGAAGTGATACAAATATCTAAAGATTAATAAATGGTTTTTGACTTTTTGGTCGTACCATTGGCTAGTCACCATTGCATATTAATATCATCTTTGAAGAAGAAGCAGATAGGCTTTGAGAAGTATCAACAACCTTTTTGCAAAGTATGGGATTTTCCCGGAGTATCGTGGGAGAAAAGCTTCACGTTCTCACTTTAAACTGTAAACAGAGTTCATAAAGTTTAGTTATTGATGTGTTATCTATGACAGACTAATAACCAAATTTTAAATGTAAATCCGTTTCCTTACAAATTATTTTGTTCAAATAGGGCCAGCACTGGACCCCGGAAAATTCCCTTTCCCCGATAATTGCAATATCTTTGAAATTACAAAATTTTGCCCAAATCGGACATGTCGTTTTGAAATAAAACGTAGACTACGTTTGTATGGAAAGTTGTATTTTGGTCTAGGGTCGGGGGACTCTTAAGGCGAATATCATGCAGGAGTGTTAAATATAATTAAAGTAAATTATTTAATCGAAGATAAGGTGATAATTAATAGCTAAAGTGGCCACTTTAAGCACAAGCATTTAAAAGCTAAGAAACACTAACAATAATAAATTTAACAGTTAATTAAAAAAAATGCTATTTATACCTGATCGTACGAAAATTATTAATTATCACCACTTTTCAATTAATAAATTATGTCAAAAAAGCACTACATTGCTTAAAGTTCAGTTATAAATAATATTTTAAATGAAAGTCATTAATCATAAACAATTTTTATTAAAAAATACAAAGTTAAAATTCTTGATCCTTTAACACTGGCTCGTTGAGTATAAAATTTAAAAAGTATATAGTCTACATTCTAAAACTTAACTAGTTTATTAAATACGTATACCTCTGTATAGTTTTTATTATTTGTATATGCAAATACAGAATTTTTTTTAAAAACATTTTTATTTCAGAAAAAATAATCCATGTTTCTGAATACAACTGATTGTACAACAGTTATTTGGAGAAATAAGAAAAAAACGACCTTCCATACTATAAAGCTGGTTCCGTGGTTATACGGGAGTTAAAAATACGGTTATACCTCTAGACTCATTTTTTTATATATATTTTAAAGTAACATTAACCAAACCCGAAAACAAAAAGAATTGTTTTAAGGCCATACCTGAATTTTCCGGGGTCCAGTGGCCCCCATTTGAAATAAATCATTTGAAAGAAACGGTGATATCAACGACCGGAAAAGTCAGGTAGCCCCTTAATTCTTTCAAATCAAACTGTCACTGAACGATGGAAGGAGAAACTGTCACAGGAACAGGTAAGTAAGTAAATTTGTACACAAGAAACCACAATTAAAATGCAAAAAACATAATGATACAAAGGCGGACTTATCCCTGTCAGGGATACCTCCCAGTCAACCCTACAGTAATTTTTCAAAACCGACTTTACCCCCAAACTACACAACCATTTTGATAAAATTTCCATGGGACCACCTGACAGGTATGCCCTTTCAAATTCAAACAAAGAATTTTTCAAGTCGGTCCAGACTTCTTCGAAAAATCGGTAAACATATATAAAAAAAAGATAAGATGATACAACTACAGCCCACTGCCTGCCTTGTACATATTAAATTCTTATTGAGTATTTAAAAAGTCAACTGTATTTTACTGGCTACAGGTCAGTCATTGATTTCTGATCATATTACATACATACATACATACTATCACGTCTTTATCCCTAATGGGGCAGACAGAGCATTTTGGGTCTTGCGGTTCTATGCAGAGCCCAGGGCCGCAAGACCCAAAAGCCACTTTTAGCTGATCATATTAATTCTCATAAAAATATGTAGCGATATACGATAAAAGAATTTGGATCTCCCATACCAAATTGAGTCAGTCGACCACGACTTTGTAGGGCACGTAGAATTTGGTCCACATTTTAAAATTTCTTTCAAAAGGAATGTAATGAAACGAGTATAACAATTTGTTCGAAAAAAATCCATCTGCACAAAATGTAAGTACTTTAAAAAACAAAAGAATTCTTGCAATTACATAAGGTTCGTATATAGACAGTCAAGGTGTTCCCTTAAATTATGTTAGGTACATTATTTAGACTAAATATCCTATAACCAATAGCAGGATATGTTACCCTTTACATAGTGGCAAAATTGCAATTAATTTTTATTTTATTTATTTATAGGTATCAGTTTTCCGGCTGAGTAGAATAGGACCACTCCAAGTCCTCCCGTGGATGTCGTAGAAGGCGACTTAGGAAATACAAGCTAAACAACAATGAGACCTCCCCAATCCATCTGGCCAGTGTAGGCCATATCCTATGGCTGCTCTGGCTAAGTATGGCTCTGGTAGTTGTGCTCCTGCAGAGGAGACTAAAAAAATCCTAATAATGATTATTTAATCTTTATTGTACCTATTAATAAGTAAGACACGGTACCAACAAAAATGCTAACACCAAAGTGAAGATGAAAATAGAAATTTCCAGAAGTGATTTTTTATATATCCATTCAAATTATTAGTTAGCTTTAAAATTCAAAAGGCCACTTTCGACTGAAAGGATTTTAAAGATTGACCGTCAAAAGCTAAATGTTGAAGCAGAAAAATAGTAATACATTCCATCAACTTTAGATTTTTTTAGTGTCATTTCAAATACGGGCATTATTTATATGTCATTTTCGTTAATGTTGTCACCTAATTGATTTATTACATTTGGAAGTAAACTAAAGTGTTTTCTTAATAACTACGTTATTTTAATAAAACTATCTAGTTGTAAACATTCGTATAAAATACTATACTAAAATTATGTAAATTCTGTCTTCCGAGATCACTCCTTAGCTTCCTTTATTAGTTTTCGTATCACAATTCTGCGCCTGAAAATTTTAAAGAACAATTTTAATATCAAATTAAAATAAAAAGTGACATATGTAACTCAAATATTATTTTCATAAGATTCGAGAATTGAAATTTTATAGGATACTAGCTGAAGCCCGCGACTTCGTTCGCGTGCACTTTATGTCTCTCGAAAATGCTCATCAGGCTGAACAACTTTTACTAAGGCGACATTTTTATATCTCTTATAGTTTAGCTGGACCATTATGGTTCTGCATCAGGCGTTCCATTTTCCAAAATCATTTATACCCTATATGTTGCCCAGGCTTAATAGCTATATAACAAAAAAAGTTGCATTCGAATCCGTCCAGTATTTCCGGAGATTAGCTTGTACAAACAGACAAACAGACATACAGACAAACAGACAAACAGACAGACATTTTTTTAAAAATTCTTACTCTATTACTATGTCTCCATCGCCCCCAATATTTTTTTTGGAAATATATTTAATGTACAGACACACTTTTTTTACTGTTTTATTATATGTATAGATTTATGAGTAGTTGTCATCCGACATTTTTCTTTCTTAGTACTTTTCTCTAGCCAAAAAATGTTGAAGATAAAATGATTTCTGTCTAATATCATTGACGCCAATATAAAATATCTAGAAAAAAGTGTGCAAATTGCATTCTTATATCAACACTGTTGGTTAATTTGTTTTGACGTAGACAAATATGTTAAACAACTGATTGTTAAAAATAATAAATTCCACCATTTCTAGACATGTTACATAAAAGCTTTTTAAAGAAATGATTTCATTAAGATTAAATTATTTTTTATGCATTAAAATAAGTTTTACTTAAGCTACTCATGACGCCATCTACCATCAGTAGTTTGCATAACTAAATAAAATACCGAGCACCACTCACCACAACACCACATTACTAAAAAGTTCGCTCACCTTCCGCCAGATGCCGCTAGTGCGTCCGCCGCACCTCCCTCTCGACCTTCTCTTGCCTCTTGAGGTCATTGATCGCGGTGACGCTGCCGAATAGTACTTTCGCCGTCACTTGCTGTAACACAAGCAGTTTGCGTCAACGGTGGATGGATGTGTCATCGGGGAATTGGGCCGATAGAGTCTAGACATACACCATGAAAAATATTTTTTTGGTCTGAAGAATTTAGAATCTGGGTTCAAACAAGAAGATGAAAAGAGGTATACACATTGTACAGTCCGTAATCGTTCAAGGATTAAAGTAACTTTTTAATGGAAAGTAGTCCAGTATCATGAACTGAACATGCATGAAAAATTTGGTAAAATGTAACCTTGTATAATACACCATATAAATTTAAAAAATGTCGATCAAGTGGAACCCTGTGAACAAATTTGAAAAAGTCATGTATCATGTTTAGTGCTTGATAAATGGTGTACTTATAATGGTTCAGAATTTCAGATATACATTCACAAAAAACCCTCAATATGGAAAATATATTTTTCATAAGTTCCCGTCTATATATTATAAGTACTTAGGTAAATATTTTCCATAATGAGGAATTCAACATCAATAAAAAATAGAGTCATTTTTCTTTCGCTCAAAGGCATAGTAGACCTAAAACGCCACTTTACGCCCGCGGGACCTAAGATCAATTATTCCAGTCCTGCTCAGTGAGGCGGTAAGTCAAGTTAATCACTCAATCTTGTGCTTCAATCGTGGATTTCTCAATTAGTGGGATTGGTTTCTTCACGAGTATTGCAACGTTTCCGGTGGCTGCCCGCTAGGATTGCGAGGCTTCCGGACATCCGGTAGAGCAAAGACAAACACTTTTTTTTAACGAGGATTTGAGAGATTGTGGATGAGCCTATTTTGAATAACTTGGCTCTAATCCGCTATTTTACTCTGGCTGCTCTGGGTAAGTATATCTCTGGTAGTACAGAGAGGGTCGAACTACTGCAGCGGAAACAAAAAGACCTGATGATTATGATTGATTATGAATCCGCGATTTTCCAACAAGTCACATCAGATGCTTTTTAATTGTCAAGACAAACAATTCTGTGGAATTTGTATGAAATACAGGTAGATGCCCTACGCTTTGCTTGCCGAGTAATTCAGTAATTCGTCCCGTGTACCTACGGCCCATTTAGGACGAAATGCAGAAAATCAATATTAATTAAAATTTCATTCTGCAATTCGTCCCATGTTTAAAAATGGAACAATTCTAACGAAATATACATTTATCTTAATTCTTGTCTCACTGACTGTACCAAGCGTTAATAAGGTTTAAATTTCCATACAAAAAAAGAATGGGACGAATTGCAGAATGAAATTTTGATTAATTTTGATTTTCAGCGTTTCGTCCCAAATGGGCCGTAGGTACATGGGACGAATTACTGAATTACTCTGCTTGCCAGTACGCGGTCGCCATTCAAGAACCTTTTTGCCTTATCGGCCATCGGTTCGTCGCGCTATGTGTCCCGCCCACTGCCACTTCAACGAGCTAATCCGCTTGGTTATGTCAGTGACTTTTGTTCTACGGATTTCCTCATTTCTGATTCGATCACGTAGGGAAACACCGAGCATAGCCCTCTCCATAGCGCTGGATGCAGGCCGCTCTTGATCGGTCATTTTGGAAATCTTTGGAAGAGGCCTATGTCCAGCAGTGGACGTTATGCGGCTGAAATGATGATGATGATGACAGGTAGATGACGTCGTAGTTTCTCGGAGTCAAATAGCGCGCTTAATATCAGATTTTCTGCAATAATAAATCTTAAATCTAAAATCACATTGCAAATGGTTATGATAAATGACAAGTGACATTATTTTGTGACTTCTTAACAGTACAAATAATTTATTTTCGACCCAGGAAAGAATCTAAACGGTTATTTTAAGTAGTCTATACGCGAATTGCAAACCTTGAAAATTCTTTTCAGCAATAACGGCATTTAGTCTCATTTACATTTCCGCCTCATACGACACCAAGGTCTTCTTTTTCCTTCCTCTCATTTTTGTATTCTAAATGGATTAAACTATAATTTCGCATATATGAGCATAAGCTTATTACATATACATACACACACATGTTTTTGTCTCGGGAATATATAAATGATGTTCTCATCATCAGATCTTTTTGTCTCCACTGCAGTAGCACGATTCTCTCTGTACTAATAGAGCCATAGTTGGCCAGAGCAGCCAGAGGACTTGGCCTACACTCTCTACGCTGCCTGGCTAGACGGGTTGGAAAGGTCTTATTGATTTTTATAGCTTGTTAAGCTTGTATTTCCTTTCCTACTAAAGTATATCGCAAAGTTTTGCCCAACTATCATCGCAAGCCAATAATATAATCGATGGCCATACGTAAACATTGTATGAGATTGCCAAACACGTCCATACAGTCTGCTCTGGTTTCGCCACGCGTAAGGAGGAAATTGGATCTCTGTCGAAATTAACGAGGGTACCCCAATTAGACCGGCATTATCATTTACGGCACAGTAAAAACCGTGCAGAACCGAAATCAATGTCATTGTGTAGGTAGTTTTAAGTGCAGTAGCGAGATAAACTTCTTAATGGTTTTTTTAAATTGAAAACAAGTTTCCTGGCGGTGGTTCTTAGATGTGTTTGATGAAAATCGATTCTGCAATTTAAAAGTTGTTATCGCTGAAAAGTCGGGGTTTTGTAGTTTGCCTGTCAAATAATAGATGGCGCTACGTATACGTTACGTTGGCGATACAGATTACTATTATATATACTATTTAGTTCCTCCGCCCATCAGTAGATGGCGTGTATATGTGAAAGTGTTTAAAACAATAGACTATCGCGTTGGATCATTACTAAATTAATGCATAAGATAAAAAAGTATGTTTCGCTTTAATTCCCGTATGCATTAATTTAGTTATATTGAGGTCAGTCAAAAGAAAATAATTTATCCCAAAAATGGCTTTTTCTGAATTTTACTGAACGGACGAATTACGGATTCTATCGAAATCCACATTTTTAAAATCGATGACCACTAAGCATCCTTCTGCATTACTTTTATTTTGTAACTGGAGAAAGGGCTGGATGAAGAGACATTTTTGAGATCGCCATTTCGGTCGGCTCAAATGGTTAGTTAAATTATGTGTCCAAACATGCTATACAATAGGGTTGGGACTGGGTTAAATTTTTTTTTTCATCTAACAAAAAAGTAAAAAATCACTAAGTAATGTAGATACTCGTATTTTGCACGTGATTTTGAACTGACTTCCAAAAAGAGACGGTTATCAATACGTCGCGTTTTTTTTAAATGTATGTTTACCAATGATTCGAAGGCGCCTAGACCGATTTAGTTCTTTTTTGTTCGAAAGGGTGTACTTCCGATTTGGCAAAACTTTATCAAAATCGGTTGAGTAGTTAGAGCTGCTTTTAGGTAGTTTGAAATATCTAGTGCTGGCCATCATAGAAGTAAAAATAAACAGTTCGTCGTTGTTGAAAAATAAATTTACAATTTAAGAAAAAAGTTAACAATATTTTTTTTATTATACACAGAAGGATATGTAATTAAAGAATAAGTCCAATTTCACCACGGGCCGCTTCATTATCGGTCCCCACATATGGTCCGGCCGAGTCAGTTCAATCCATTATGTAAATGAGTATTGATCACAAAATGATCCAGTTTTGAGCATTTTAAAGAAACCCGCTCTCTTTTCGCAGATTATAATTATGAAATGTGGAGCAGCCTGTAGATGGGCAAAAGCGATTTAATGTGATGCGTGCAGACGTGGGATACGAAGAGACCCTTTTTTACCTCCGACAGAAAAATCCCCTATTTTTCTGTATTATAAGTTTGAATGACTTAAGATGAAAAAGTTGTAAAAATGATTTTCGATCGAGATGACGTGGTTATATCTGAAACTGCCGCGGCTGGCGTGACCCCATGATCTCCGACCGTCCGGTCTGCGGCGCCTGGAGGCGGAACTACTAATTGATCTCACGATTTTACTTTAGAGTTTTTGTCTCCGATTTTTTATTTTGTCTAGCTAATTAGGTCTTACTAGTTCCAAAATCAATAAAAGATCACCATATATTAGTCATCATCATCATCATATCAGTCACAGGAAGTCCACTGCTGGACATAGGCCTCCAAGGATTTCCAAAACGACCGATCGGCAGCGGCCTGCACCCAGCGCTTTTCTGCAACATTGCGCAGGTCGTCAGACCATCTAGCAGGTGGGTGTCCTACGCTGCGCTTGCCGGTACGTGGCCGCCATTCGAGAACCGTTCTGCCCATCGGCCATCGGTTCTTCGCGCTATGTGCCCCGCCTACTGCCACTTTAATGACCTATTAGTAAAAATATATATTTACCTGATAATTGGCATTACTGCTGGGAGGGTTGTACCTCCCCGCGTACCCCGGCACCGCCGCTGTGTGGTACAGAGTGTTGTTGTTTGCATCCCGCGTCGTCGCCGCCGTGTACGTCGTCTTGCAGTTTTGGGACATCCTGTCACCTGGAATTGATGTAAAGCACATTTTTAGCAGACTTCCAGAGGTTATCAATTTGTTATAATCATTTTTTTTATGTATGTTCAATGATTATTCTAAGATACCTGACATGGATCAATTTAAAAAAAAATCTTTTTTTATTTGATACTTGTTAGGCGGTCCCATAGAATATCTGGTTTACCCTTTGGGTTGCGGAGGTCAGACGACAGTCGCTCTGTGTAAAAACCAGTAACCTGGTCAGACCTCCTTGGTTAGGCAGCGGACCCTGGGCTCTGAAGCATTACTGCTGTGTGGTCTTACAGAAATTTTATCAAAATCGATTGTGTAGTTTGGAGACGAAGCCGGTTTTTAGTTTTGAAAAATTATACAATAAATAGATTCTATATATTATATTGGTCACATAATGTCAAGGTTTCAGCATGTCAGTGAAACGTAATACTTTTTAAGGGAAATTGTTAAACCATAGATTCAACAACATTCCTACACACATCCGAGTGAGAGTAAAAAGTAGGGATATCGTAGATGGACAAATTTTACCCGTGTATTAATCTGTCAGTCATTACCTTAAATAAACTAACCAAAACGTTAAAGTCAGCTTTTATAAAAAGTAAATCTTGTAAAGGCAATAATATAAAGACATCGTATGCAATGCAAACGGACGGACATATAAACCTGACACATTATGCATGAAGTCCGTGCGGCCTCGTAAGTAAAAAAAAAAAACAAGTTTTGGCGAAAATAAAAATATTAAACTGGAGATAAAATCTGTACCGCGAGTTCCGTACACTTACGCTTATAGAATTTAAAAAAATAGTGACATGAACTATATTTAATCCATACTAAGTTAATTTTAAGAACTGCCTCCGTGGTGTAGTGGTTAGAGCGTTCGGCTCATACCCGGAGGTTGCGGGTTCGATTCCCGGCGGGGGCAACGATTTTGCGTTGTTGTCCTAGTTTGGTTAGGACATTGCAGGCTGATCACCTGATTGTCTGATAAGTAAGATGATCCGTGCTTCGGAGGGCACGTTAAGCCGTCGGTCCCGGTCACTGTCTTTGACATTGGTCGTTACCTAAAACCATGTCAGACGCCTTTAAGGCGGTTTAAAAACTCTGACACTAGTGTTAGTCACTAACACACACGATTTTGTATCCTTCAAAAAATATACAAGAGAAACACCTAAATAGGTACACAATGAATGATCGTCATCAGGTTTTAAGTTTCCACTGAAGGAGCACGACCCTCTCTGTACTACTTGGGCTATACTCTCGAATCCACGCCCGCCGGACAGTTTGGAGAGGTCTCATGATGTTTAGGTATAAGCTTTGTTCAGCTTGTATTTCCTAAGTCGCCTTCTACGACATCCACGGGAAGACTTGGAGTGGTCCTATTCTACTCTGCCGGAAACCACATAGTAAATGATATGACAGAAAAAACCTCACCCACTGAAATATGGTTCAGCTTCTTGCGGTACCCTAAAAGGCGATTCAATCTGTTGTCTTCGTCAAACGAGTTCGAGTGGTAATTAAAAAAAAACTGGAGCTGTCCGAAACTGTAGCAGTACAGTAAGTAACAGTACACGCGATGCAAGATGCAGGCGGATGCGGCGGTTTACTCACTTTTTGCGACTAAAAAAGATGCACTAATTAACTGACTTCAGAAAGAAGGGGTCTTCAATTTGTCGGAATAATCCTATCCTACTTCCTACTAATATTATAAATGCGAAAGTGAGTTTGTATAATTGTTTGTTTGTTACCTCTTTACGCTTAAACTACTGAACCGATTTGGGTGAAATTTGGTATGGATATAGTCTGAGACATAGGGTACTCTTTATCCCGAAATTGCCACGGGGAGCGAAGTCCGCGGGTACAGCTAGTTTTTTTTAGAATTTATTAGCTGTGCTCGTGGGTTTCGCTCCCCGTGCGAATTGCGGGATAAAATCTATCCTATGACCTTTCCTGGGTATCAAACTATATCCATATGAAATTTCATCTAAATAGTTTCAGTGGTTGAAGCGTAAAGTGGTAACAAACAAATATTATACAAACATACTTGCGCATTTATACTATTAGTAGGATTAGTAGGAAGTAGAATTAGTTGCGCCACGCGGTTTTATCCGAAAAAGTAGCCTATGTGTTAATCTAGGCTGTCAGCTTTCTGCATACCAAATTTTTTAAATTGCTTGCGCGTGCATAAGTAACAAATACACACACACATGCTGTGTGGTTTCCGGCAGAGTAGAATAGGACCTCTCCAAGTCTTCCCGTGGATGACGTAGAAGGCGACATATGAAATACAAGCTAAACAAAGCTCATAAACATCAATAGGACCTTTCCAATCCATCTAGCCAGCGTGGAGAGTGTAGGCCAAGTCCTCTGACTGCTCTGGCCAAGTATAGCTCTAGTAGTACAGAGAGGGTCGGGCTCCTGCAGTGGAGACAAAAAGACTTGATGCTAATGACTTGGGCCGATTTGGTAAAATTCTTATTTAGTTTCTAGGTAGTCCCATATAAATTTTATCAAATCAGTTGTGCAGCTTGGATTATAAATCAAAATAACTGGAAAAAAACGCATTTAGCTTTTTCTGTGACTGTCACTTTTTTTGCCAAATTATTGCCAAAATTGGATTTTTGTTTTGAAACATGTAATTATTTGATAGTAAAGCCATTTTGACAATTATTTTTTTATTTGAAAACCTTTTTGCTATTTCGTTTGTCTCATATTAATTTTGTAAAAATGTGATGAACAACTTTGGAGATGTGGATAAAAACTTGACGTTCCATAGCATTTCGATGAAGTCACTTCTATTTTTTTGTAGAAAATATATATTTTTTAGTCTTGAAAATAAAGTTAGATTCAGTATTTTATTCATTTATTTAACTTTATTACAAACATTGTAACAAGCGGACTTAAGGCCCGGGGCCTTTTCTACCAGTCAACCTACAGGTGATGCCGAAAAAAGCTTATTTTGGACGACAAGACACAATTACCTTAATCTTTAAAATTGCACCGAAAACAATCCTTACTATAAGTACTTACTACTATAATACAGTACATAATTATATGGTCCATCGTAAAAGTTGTTAATTTTAGCTGTGTCTATGGTCTATGCTACGTATATATGGGCGATAGATAGAACTTGTCTACTTTATTCCCCGGTAAATACCGTTAGTCGAAAAAGAAGTTTTAACGTGGTAGTTAACACTTTTTGTCAACTATAGTTCCATTTCTTTTTGTACACTGTTTTTGCTACTTGCCACTAGGCATTGACTTTAATTCCGATTAAATATTAACATAGCTGTATCACGATCGAATTTAACAAGTAATTATTCAATGAAAAAAAAACCCGACAGTGAGAAAAAATAAAATAAAAGACCATTCGATACTTACTCCTTTAATTGGAATTTCTCGTTCATAATTATATTTAAACTATATACGTTGCATATATTTTTGTAATTTGCTTCTTTTAAGCTAAAAGGTTCAGTGAAAAAAATGTATAACGACTTACAATTTGGCGCCACAAATCCCTTTTGTTTTTTTCAAAATAACCTATCTAGAAACACTTTAGTTTTTGAGACGAATTTAACGGTACTTAAATTATCAAAAAGTTCCAAGTACATAGTAATAAAAAAAAACTCCCATTCTGGTCTAGGAGCAAATAAAAAACGAATGTAACAGCTGCTTCTCTTTCCGCGCAGATCGTCGTAGCCGATCAAGGGAATGGGTGGGTTAGCAACCTATCAATATTTTGGTTCCTTTTCGCAATCTTCACGCCCAGTTCCCAACGTCACGCTTAACGTGGCCTTTGGGTCTTATATCCCTAGGTTATGTCTACCCCTGTAGAGAAAAGACGTGACAGTCTATAGTAATTAAATAATAAATAATCGTGACTGACATTTCAAGTTTTATCCGGGTTCGCCTTGAAAATGTTCTTACTTCCACATTGTCAGAAAGTAGGCATTTCCCAAAGAGTGTGTACAGTAAATAAATATAAATATGTATTATATAGAACAATGCCATGCTGGTCTGGGAGAAATAAAAAAACTTAGAATGTACCAGCTGCTTCTCTTCCCACGCAGATCGTAAAAGCCGATCGAGGGAATGGGCAAAAATGCAAATCATGTTAACAGGCGATGCGGCTAGCAACCCATTACTGTATTGATTGCTTTTCCATCTTCTCGCCCACCATGACGCTAAAAGTGGCTTTTGGGTCTTGCGGCCCTGGGCTCTGCATAGAACCGCAAGACCCAAAATGCTCTGTCTGCCCCATTAGGGATAAAGACGTGATAGTATGTATGTATGTATGTAGAACAAATTACACTGACTGAGCTGACCCCGAAATAAGTTCGAGACTTGTGTTATGGGATACTAATTCAACGATACTATATTTTATAACAAATACATATTGATAAACATCCAAGACCCAGGACAATTTGAAAAAGGCCATTTTCCAACTTGCCCTGACCGGGGATCGAACCCGGGACCTCTGGGTGGCGGATTAGCATGGTAACCACTAAGCCACGGAGGACGTCAGTGAGTGTATAGCTTAAAAGCGCCTCATATAAAAGCACGAGATTCCCCAGGGAGTAATAGAGAGAGCTTACACGTGATGTTCACAAAGTTGTTTAAATTAAATTCCGTTTTTACCGCGTTGTTCCATGAATTTCTTTATTTATGCTCGAGATTAGGATGTTATTAAAGCTTCGAGTTATCGTAGACCTTTGTAAATATAGATTAGTCACGTCAGCTGAAAAATTATATTTTTTAAAAAGATGACGTAGGGTTAAATCATATAACAAGAGGATGGATGATGGGTAATCCCCACCAGGCTCACCAGAACGTAGTTCCTTACTGCAAAATTTAATGAAGTTTTGTGACAATAATTTCCAAATGCCATCTTGAATTCCAAAAAACTACAGTATATAGCTTTAATGCGCGTCACTCACATTAAAGCACAAGAGAGCTTACATAGTGATGTTCATAAAGTTCTTTAAATTAAATTTAAATTTTACTATTGACGACCTCCGTGGCGTACTGGTTACCAGGTTAGTCCGCCACCCAGAGGCTCCGAGTTCGATCCCCGGTCAGGGCAAGTTGTAAAATGGCCTTTTTCAAATTGTCCTGGGTCTTAGAAGTTAATTTATATATGTATTTGTTATAAAATATAGTATCGTTAGTAGTGTGAGTTAGTATCCCATAATACAAGATTCGAACTAACTTTAAGGCTAGCTCAATCAGTGTAATTGGTCCCTATGTATTTATTTATTTTTATTAGTATTTTTTTCGTCATCATTTTGTAGTTGGGAATGCGCTAATATAAAGATAGTCGCTGAAGAGCTAAGTACTTGCTAGTCTAGTTTTTAGAGGTCAAAGCAAGGCTCCAGATGTTTTGCTTTCCCTTTATACTGAGTTTTCCTTTACAACGCCCTCAATTCAGTTCCGTTTGTTTTCAATTTAATTATTGCTCTAGCATTAGCCAGATACCATTTTGTATAATTAAAATCGGCTTTATCATTTTTACTTCAGATTGAGGAAAAATGTTCTGTTTTTCTAACTGTAATCTTTTATTATTCATTTCATAACGGTTATAAGAACTTTCCAGTGCTCCCATCCTATCCTACTAATATTATAAATGCGAAAGTGAGTTTGTATATTCGTTTGTTAGTCTGTTGCCTCTTCACGCTTAAACTACGGAACCGATTTGAATGAAGTTTGGTAGGGATATAGTTTGAGACTCGGGAAACTGCTACTCTTATACTCGGTACTCTTTATCCCGAAATTCCCACGGGGAGCGAAGCCCGCGGGTACTGCTAGTTTGAAATAAATTATATGAAAGGAAACGGAGATATCATTTAAAATGTTGGTCTCATAAAGCCATAGATAACCTTTTAAACTATTTTATGAATTTACTACTGTTTACAGGTTAAAGTGAGAAAGTAAAGCTTTTCTTCGTACATTTTCAAAACTACCACTTTTGGAAACATGTGAAGAAATCCTTTAAGTTTTCACTTGTAAACAGTAGTTCATAAAATACTGCTGAAAGCAGTTGTAATTTACTTAAATCAATGTCCAGTGGAAGTGGGTAAAAACTACAGTGAACAAACAAAACATAAAAATTTAAAAAAAATGCGTAGGCGGCCATCTTGAATCTAAAAACTGATTGCATTTTCGAGTTTCGCGGGTTGCTTTACTACGTACAATACTTCAGAACCCTGGTATGTCACAACATTCGAAAAAACTGACGCCATCTTAGATTACAAAATTTCTGAATCCTGGTATGTTACGAAAGTCTAAAATCCTGACGCCACGCCATCTTGAATTTAAAAAAGTAAGAATTTTACTATAAGCTATAGCTAGCTACTAACTATACGCAAACAATAAGCTAAGTGAAGTAAAAAAAAACTTAATTGCGAAGTTTATGGATATCCCCGATGCACAAAACCTGAACAACCACCTTCTTAATTACACAATGTCGAGCATTTAAAACAGTAGCCGAGAAAAATTCCAAAATCTTGATTTTCCTGCCATATTCGCAAATTTAACTCTACTGTTGCCACCTCTTTAAAGTCTAGTGCTTAAAGTCGTTTTTTAAATCTTGTAGTTTGGTCAGATTTCGCGAACACATTTTTATAAATTTTTACAAATATCAGTTTGCAGTCTATACTTTCTAAATGTATAGCACTTAAGGTGGATTTTAGCTTTATCTTAAAAACGTGAATACTTTTATAATTGCTCCATATACCCTTTCAAGGTAGCGGCTTCACAATCGAAACCGGTCAAATAAATAAGATCGTGTTATCTGACACTGTCTGTTCCGTAATTGTAAGTGTTGTCATTGGAAGGATTTTTATTTCCATGCGGCAAAACGTTTTATTCGTCGCGTATCAAGTTGTTGATCGATTTTGATATTTAACAAGGGAGGTTAGATTTTTTCGATTAGCCAATTTTATTTATCACAGCGCATTTAAGTTCATTAAGAGCGGCCAACCCGTCTTACTTTTCATACAAACGCTCTTAAGTGATTATGGCGTTGTAACAGATCTTTCTTGGAACGTTTTGAACTAAAAGGAATCTTGTGCAATATATCTAGGTTTCTATCGAAATTAAAAATTAAAATTTGGAGAAACAAATTCAGTATAAGCCTCCAAAAATCTGCTTTTTTGAACAAATTTACCTGAACTTCGGCCGTTCATTTAGTACTCATGAATTGTAAAAGTAAAGAAAATATTTCCATATAAACCTTGCAAATGTAGTAAAGATTCATAATGAAAAACATTTATTTCACTTATTCGTAAGGTTTATTGAAAAACACGTATTAGCTGGAACAAGTTTTATGAAATTTCCGCACCCTATGAATAGTTAATATTCGTTCAATGAATAGTTAATAAAATCTAAATCTTTTTAAATGTTATGAATTAGTAAACGTATTCTTTGAGCCAACACGAATCACTGCTACATCTGCTACTTGTCTAGACAATTTTTTTAGTAATATTAAATATTCTGTTAAATCAGTTATTAATAAACTGCCTTCTGATCATTCAGGTGTATATGTAGTTTATGTCAAGGAGTCCAAAGGCAAGTCCAGCATTTTGAACAAAGATAAGACTTTTTGTAGGCCGATTACTTCTAAAAATATACAAAAACTAAAAAATAATTTAGATAACAAATTGTTGTCGGTCGTTTACACAGGAAAAAATCCTGACGACCATTACAATAAACTATTTAACGTTATTACCTCGGAATATTCAAAAACTTTGAAACAAAAACAAGTTGTAGTGCATAGAAAATTACAGTTTAGTGAGTGGGCTACTACCGGCATCTACATAAGTAGGAGCAGGCTTTATGACTTATATTCCCAAAAACAATATAATTTTAGTCCTTCCTTTCTAGAATATGTTAAAAATTATTCCAAAATATTTAAAAAAGTTTGTAGACAAGCCAAGGCAAATCGTATAAGTAGAAAAATAAATAATGCTCCTAACAAAATAAAAGAAACTTGGAATGTTATAAATAAAGAAACGGGTAAAAATAAAGCCAAAGAAAATATCTGTCAAATCAAATCTTGGGGTAAGACTATTACTAAAACTAAAGAAATAGTAAATATTTTTGATGATTTCTTTACTAACATTCCTTTGGAACTTACTTCTAATGTGAATTCTAGCCCCCAGCGTGCTGAAGCCTTGCTTAAGAATAATGTTAGGCCATGTGATTCTAAATTTAAATTTAAGCATATTGGCCCCAAAGATATAATAGATGCATTTAAACAGTTAAATTTAAAAAAATCTGAAGACCATTGGGGCATGTCAGTTGCTGTAGTAAGCCATATCATAAATATCATAGCTGCTGATTTA
Source organism: Acrobasis consociella (assembly GCA_963555685.1). Classification (NCBI taxonomy): domain Eukaryota; kingdom Metazoa; phylum Arthropoda; class Insecta; order Lepidoptera; family Pyralidae; genus Acrobasis; species Acrobasis consociella. Next base: position 1,921,330 of record OY743115.1, read on the forward strand.
GCTTTTATATTTAACGAATGTATTGATGAAGGCATATTTCCTAACCTAATGAAATGTAGTAAACTAATCCCCTTATTTAAAAAAGGAGAAAAAACAGATCCTGGCAACTACAGACCTATATCTATCCTGCCAGTTTTGAGTAAGGTGTTCGAAAAGATAATGCTCAATCAAATGCTTCTTCATTTTAAGACCTACAACCTTTTCCATAGCCAACAATTCGGCTTTACTGGCGGGAAATCGACCACCGATGCGGGAGTAGCACTTGTTAGTCATATATACGACGCATGGGAGAACAAAAATGATGGAATTGGATCATTTTGTGATCTCTCCAAAGCATTTGATTGCGTAGATCATCCGACACTTTTGCTTAAATTTCGTCAATACGGTTTTGATGATAATTCAATAAAACTTATAGAATCATATTTAACAGATAGGCATCAGACTGTTGATTTAAATGGCATAAAATCGCACGGATCTAATGTTAAGATAGGCGTACCGCAAGGTTCAATTCTTGGACCTTTCCTTTTCTTGGTTTATGTCAATGACTTGCCTTACATGGTTGAGAAGCAGGCTGGCATAGTGCTGTTTGCTGATGACACCTCGCTTATATTCAAACTTGATCGACATAGCACAAACGCTAGCGCGGTGAACAGCACCTTGTCTTCCATTTCTGATTGGTTTTCTGCCAATAATCTCATGTTAAATGCGAAAAAGACTCAATGCGTTCGATTTTCTCTTCCGAATGTGAGACAGGGCTGCGTTGACATAATGATAGATGGTCAAAAACTCGATCTTGTTGAAAGTACTACCTTCTTAGGAATTACAATAGACTCGAAACTTCAATGGGGTGCTCATATAACTAAACTTTCAAATAGGCTTAGTTCTGCGGCTTATGCTGTTAGGAGAATAAGACAATTGACAGATGTAGCAACTGCTAGACTAGTGTACTTTAGTTACTTTCATAGTGTAATGTCTTACGGCATACTCCTGTGGGGGAATGCAGCCGATATTCAGACTATTTTTATTTTACAAAAACGGGCAATTCGTGCTATTTACGGGTTAGGATCTAGAGACTCACTCAGAGAATTATTCAAGGAAATAGATATACTTACCTTAGCATCACAGTATATATTTGAAAACATAATGTATGTAAGGAAAAATATTTCCTCATACAATAAAGTAAGCGATTTTACCGATAGAAACTTACGTAATAAGAATGACTTAGTTGCCCCGTTTTATAGGCTTAAAACAATTAATAAGACGTTTATGGGGAACTGTATACTTTTTTATAATAAATTGCCAAAATCGATCCTTGATATGCTAGACAAAAGATTCAAAACTTATGTAAAGAAAGTACTTTGTGAGAAGGCTTATTATAGGACCGATGACTACCTTAAAGACAAAAATGTCTGGCTTGAGCTTGACGCGGGTCCCTCTAAAAGTTTGTAATATAGGTACTCGAAAATGTCATAATTTGGTACATTTTGTACAAACTGAATCTACAACTTGACATTACTTTAAAATTTTGACATTCTAAAAATTAAATTTAAATTATGATATGACATAAAAAACAAAACAATGTATTGTTTGCCATCGCCATCCATGGGGACACTTTTAGATAATGATTCTTTGAGAGTGGCTGTGGCATTAAGATTGGGCTGTGCAGTATGTGAGTCGCATCGTTGTATCTGTGGGGGAACAGTTGAAGCGGATGGGCATCATGCACTTGGTTGTGTACGATGTGCTGGTCGTTTGTCGCGCCATCACGCAATTAATGACATTATACGTCGGGCATTAATTTCAGCAAATATTCCTTGCCAATTAGAGCCTCCAGGTCTATCAAGGACGGATGGCAAAAGACCCGATGGACTAACGTTGATTCCGTGGCAGAGAGGACGGAGTCTGTTATGGGACGCAACATGCGTCAGCACTTACGCGGCGTCCTATCTCACTAGCACCACGCGTTCACCCGGGGCGGCTGCGCAGGCTGCTGCTAGCCAAAAGAAAGCAAAATATTCAATGTTAAGTACACATTATGATTTTGTGCCCGTCGCCGTAGAGACTGCAGGCCCATGGTGTCCGGAAGCTAGGGACTTTGTTGGTGAGATAGGACGTCGTTTGAGAGATCGAGGTTATGACTACCGCTCCGGCTGGTACCTGGTTCAACGGATATCCATTGCTATTCAGAGAGGAAATGCAGCTAGCATCATGGGTACCTTTGAGCCGGGTACAATCCGTGGGGGCATTTTTGATTGATTTTTTTTTATTTTTTTATTTTTGTTATTTTAATTTTTGATAGTATAATGTTTTATAGAATAAATGTAGTTTTCTTTGTCCACATTAACTTTAAGTATTAATTTAATTGTGAGTTGACGTCCTTGGAGAAGAGGTGCAGTGCAGTTTGTTACCGCTTCTTCTGCACTAGCGCTTTGGAAGCGGTAGTAAACTTAGCTGTAAGTAACTATTTGACGTCAACAATAGTGCAACAAAATAATGACGATTATTAAGAGATATTATAAATATCCTATGATAATAAAGATATATTTGATTTGATTTGATTTGAATAATAATACAAATTTTGTTTAATAGAATGCAGACTGAGCGCTCAGGCACTATCTCTCTCTTTTCGTTTTGCTTTTTTTTCTAGCATTGCGCTAAATAAAACAACAAGCATTTCAAACCATGCTCGTGTTGACGATAGACGGGCCGGGAAGAGCCCTCTTAAGGCAAAAACTGAAATAGTTTGTATACACCTTTATTATTGTATATTTTTGTATACACCTTTATTTTTAACCGACGTCCAAAAAATGTGGAGTTTATCAATCTTTTTTCATGTATGTTCACCGATTATTCGAAAACGCCTGGGTAGGTTTTGTTTTTTTTATTTGAAATGGCACACTTGTTACTTTGTATACATAATAATAGAGCTCGGTGGCCCAGCGGGAGTATTTATTACTAGCGCTTTTGCAAGTAAAGCGACACCGGGCGAAGTCCTCACTTGGATCATCATCATCATCATTTCAGCCGCATAACGTCCACTGCTGGACACAGACCTCTCCCAAGGATTTCCAAAATGACCGATCTATAGCGGCCTGCATCCAGCGCCTTCCAGCGACTTCGGTCAGGTCGTCAGACCATCTCTTGGGTGGATGTCCTACGCTTCGCTTGCCAGTACGTGGTCTCCATTCGAGAACCTTTTTGCCCCATTGGCCATCGGTTCGTCCCGCTATGTGTCCTCACTTGGAAGGTGAAAAAACTTTTTTAATCTCCTCCGTGCTTCGGAAGGCACATATAAGCCGTTGGTCCCAGCTGTCATCACTGTATGGCAGTCGTCAAGCTATGTCTGAGCCTTAGGCAATCAAAAAATCTGAAAACAGTGTTGGCCACTTACACAGACGAAAAACAAACAAACTAGTAATAGTGTTCACTAGGTCAGCGGGCTAGAAGACTGGTTTTGTGGGGTCGGCTTCCGGATGTGCTGCCGTTAAGCATACTCAGACTCACCTAGATCATGGGCCACGGCATTCCTTGCTCCCGACAGCGAAACGATCACTTCTTAACCGATTTACAAAAAAGGAAGAAGTTATGAATAGACATGACGGAATGGAAAAATATATTTGATCCATCAGTTAGATTATTAAAAAATATTGTATACGTATTTTTTCTTTTCTCTGAGAAACCAAAAATGACAAAGATACAGCGCATATAAATTTCGCGTGACGTCACGGCTGGGTACGATTTTTACTTAGCGGTGACGTTGCCCCCACTCCGGAACTTTAACGCTCCGTATCTTAGTGAATTTAAATTTCGCGTGACGTTACGATTACGGAAACGTCAATCTACGGACGGACTGAATAAAATAATGTATTGTTGACATAGTCCACATCCCTGTTATGTCTTTTAATAAATAAAAACTTACTTGACACATTATAACTTAGTACCTGGGCGACCGAGCTAAGCTCGGTTATATCTCAAACATTAACAAAAAAAATTTAAACTTGTCTAAAACAATAAAAATTAAAAAAATATATAAACTTGCTCGTAAAAAAAACAAAAGAAAGTCACCGCGTGGGATTCGAACCCGTAACACTTTTTCTAATGGTTCGCGTAACCGTTGAGCCAATACGAGTAGCGCCAGACAGGGCGAAATTAGCGACCACATTCTGGAAAGAAAAACGCATGAAAACTCGAAAATACGCGTTTTCCCAAACATAAGATTAATCTAGATTGATTGTTTACCTCCGAAAACCCCCGTATACGGGGTTCTAACGATTTTGCTGAAATTTGGTATACCAAATTTCAGCAAAATCGTTGGAGCCGTTTCCGAGATCACAGAAATTTATAAATATACAAGAATAGCTCGTTTAAAGGTAAAAGATAACTACTCGTATCTTTGCTAGTCTGAGACAAAAACAAAACTAGAATCTATTACTCACGAAGTTCCGATCAAAAATAAGAAGGTATGAATGCTGTTTCTACGGCTCTGTGACAAGTTTGCTCAAAATGTATCAAAGACCTAGATATTTTTTGAATTTATTACAGTCCAGAGCTGTTTTCTTCGACAGGCAAAGAATTAAAAATTCTTTTGCTAATTAAAATGATGAATTTCAATATCCAAGTAACCACTTCTCAGCATTTCTTATTAAAAATACATTAACCTAATTCAATTATAGTACAGTCTTACATAAAGTATTTCAATTCTCAGATACCTCGAGATGAAACCAAGGGCAGACAGACTTCGGAATATTTAATTTTATATCTATAAAGCTGTGTTAAATTAATTATCTGTAAGTTTAAGATTTAAATGGTTTTTATTTTATTTTCTATTTTTATTTCACAGAAAATCCATCAATCCAATTCGAATCACTCAATAGTATTGTAGATTTTTGAAGTAAAAACTTCTTTAGCGGCGTTGTGCACTTTTTTTGGAATGGGTAAAAAATGTTAAACTCGCGTCAGGACACGCTCGCGTCAGGACACGTGAATTCGTAAGACGGATGGAGAGTAGACAGCTGGCGCGGCGTAGGAGAGGGAGTATCCCCCTCTCTTTCTACGGCGCGGCGAAAATGTATGCCTGCGCCTGCTGTTTCGTATATCAAAAATGCACAACGTTAATATTCAAGTTTTCACTTCTGCCGGCACTCCCAGAGTGCAACCCGTCGTTTTTTTTTAAAGAAAGTTAGTTCAAAAGCTTATCATTAAATGTTTTATGTTTACCTTTTACTTGATTACACGACTGGTAAAAAAATGTAATGCTTTTAGTGTTTATGTATGTTTGTATTTGAGTTTCATTATAGACTTACCCTGGATACTTCTATAATCATATATAAGAAACTGACTGCGGTTGACTTACTGATCGATCAAATCACAGCTGAAACAGCTGGGTCTAGAAGCATGACATTTTGCACAAACGTTCCTTAAATAATGTAAAGGTTAGTACACCAGGAGGGATTTTTGGAAATTCATCCCTTAAGGGGTTGAAACGAGAGTTGAAAATTTGTAAACTTGGTCAATTAAGAATTTAGACATGTAAAAAATGACATATGAGTTCACGATTAAAAAAAATTTACTGTTTTCATATTTAAAAAAAAATTACCTACATATTTTAGGGTGGTACAATAAGGGGTGAAAGTTTGTATGAAACTCAGTTAACAATTGCTAAACAGTGGAAAAATGTGAGGTTTGACAAATATCTACGCAGGCAAGACCGTCGGCTTCAGCTAGCTATTTATAAACACGTGCGCACTTGCAGTAAGTCAAAAGTAAAAGAAGTAATTTATTAAAATGTGTAAGTGCTTGGTCTCATTTCATTCGGAGATGAGATACATTATTTATCAACATCAGACATTCCCAGACAGAGTAGATAACCGTTAGATAGAGCAAAAACTAACTTGTTATTTGTTATCTAGTTATTTATTAGCTTTAATGTCATTTTTGAGAGAGCTTTTTAATTTAAACTGATAGCAAACTTTTTGAAGAAACCTTTTTTTTGGGGTACCAGAAAGTTACCTAAGTGTGCGGTGTGTATAACTAGATATTTCTGAATTAAAAAAAGATTAACTAGATAACTAGAATTAGATAAACTGCTATAAAAGATAAAAGCGACAAAAAAGAATGATAACAAGTACATTTGGAGCAAAAAATTGGCAGTGACAGAGAATCAGATAGAAAACAAACAAGTGATTTGAATAAGAGTTCCGTTCTGTATACCTGTTTCGAAATATTATAGATAAAGGCAAAAAACAAATTTTAAAATTTAAAACTCCTAATTAACATTTGTAGCAACTTATTTATACCCGTTTTGTGTTAAGCCTGATTTCATATTGACAAGTGACAAGTGACATGTGGCAAGTAAACACTGACAAGTGACAAGTAGCTGTTCACACGTCAATGACAAGTGGATTGCAAGCCAACCATTGCACCAAGCTCATTACAAGCCTATATGTCGTGCCTGACGAACCGGCTACAGCAGAGACGGTGGATGAGTGCGGGGGAAGAGGGGTAGCGCGGAGGAGAGCTACTTGACAGAGAATAGAAGAGGGCTTCCATTCACTTGTCACTTTCCACTTTTGTCACTTGTTACTCGCACTTGTCAGTGCCTGTTCACATGCACTTGTCACTTGAACTTGTCACTTGCCACTCGCACTTGTCAGTGCCTGTTCACATGCACTTGTCACTTGTTAATTGTCACTTGTCACTTGTCAATATTTAAACCGGACTTTAATTTATAGCGTGGATAAGGATTCTCCTTTCTATTCCCCATTAGTTTTTGTAATGTACGATGGATCTCCAGATCATTAGAATTATATTATTTTTGCATTGTTTTATACAGATACAATATCATGTTTTTATCTCTAAAGGATAGATATAGCCTGAGGCAGTTTCAATGCTTCATGTATGTGTCGGCTAAACATTGACTGTGAATATTCTTTCTCTACAAAAATATAATTTTATAAATCTATGGTATTTTAATAAATTATTTTAATTTAACTATTTTTTTATTTTTTTTGATAGCTTTACCCAAACATTCTAGCTCGAACATATTATGAGGTCAATGATTTTTACCAATTTGTCGCGATATTTTTTTAATGTATGTTCACCAATTATTTAAAGATGCCTGGACCGATTTGGAAAATTATTTTTTTGTTTGAAAGCGTATACTTTTGAGGTGCTTCCATATGAATTTTATCAAAATCGATTGTGTAGTTTACGGATGAAATCCGTTTTTTAGTTTTGAAAAATATTTTGTGTCTGGTTGAGTGTTCAGGTTTATTTAAGTAGAACTTACCCTCTTAATATCATTATAATGCTAAATTGGTAGATTTCCTACTATATGACTTATTTATGAGGGCAGTTTTTAGGGTTTCGTACACAAAGGGTAAAAACGGGACCCTATTACTAAGACTTCGCTGTCCGTCCGTCTGTGACGTCTGTCTGACACCAGGCTATATCTCATGAACCGTGAAAGCTAGGCCGTTGAAATTTTTACAAATGATTTATTTCTATTGCCACTACGAAAACAAATATACCCATACGACAAACTTGATTTTGTATAGATAATGGAATCCTTCTTAAGCGAGTTCTTTTCGCACATGGCCGGTTATTATTTTACGAATGAAACCTCACCTGAAATCCCAATATTTTTGCGAATAATAAAAAGAAAAATCACGGTACAATTTCCAAAGCACAACACACAATGAAACGTGGTCATTCAGTACTACATATTTATCACATGGCATAGTGAAAAGTAACTGTTCCTACCACATCCGGGTTGAACCCGCTAGTTGGGAAAAACCCAGTCGTAGCCCGTAATCAGCTTTAACTGTTGAGATAATTAACGGGCCACTTTGAGGCCAAAGACACGTTTCTGTTGATTCATTTTGGAAAAATAAACAAAGTTTTGTGCACGTGTATGCGTTTTTACAGCTCCGTAGGAAACAAGGAACCCTTATAAGGAACTTTGGGGCTCAATTAGCGCAATTTGTCTCTATATATTTATAATTATTTATTTATTTATATATAAAGAATTTGGCATGAGTATGTATATAACGATGGCGACAACGTGACAAATATTTTTTTCTGGGGTAGTTCCGGTACTACCCCAGAAAAAATATATTATTTCTAGACGAGAGAGGACGAAGACAATTTTATTTCTAGACTAACCTATCCTATATAGTGTGGGATATCTTTAAATAGGTCTTTCAAAACTATTCTAAGCTTGTGAATACCATTTTTCGATTCAGGGATTCGTTCCTAAATTATTTGGTTTATAGTTTTAGTGCAAATATTTGTTACAGTCAAGTGTCTCCCTCCTTTATCTGCTAAACGGCTGTATAGGCGGAACGTGAAAAAATTCACGGCAGTAGTACATGTAACGTAATTTAAAGGGAAACTATCAGAGCTAAGCTGTAGGCAGAGTAGGTATACAGACTAAAAAGTTAAGGGACTAATATGTTTTAAATACGATTTCTAAGCGTTCAAGATTTAGTACTGAAGTACTATTAATACCTCAAATATTTCAATATAAAATGTACTTATTTTAAAAACGGCTAAAACACAAAAATGATCATAATTTTTTACGAAAATCGGTTGAAAAATGTGTCGAGAACCTGATGAACTGACAGACGAACAAAAGTGTTTTGGCCAATCTCGAAACGACACGCTTCGCTCACTCGGCTAATAAATAAGCAGTAATTCTCCGTGTTCGTATTAATTAACCTACATTTCCTAAAATGATAACAATAAGTGAAATCCGAGACAGAGATTCGCCAAATAAGACAAATATCATTCCCGAAATGAGGCCCTTAATAATTTATCCCGTGCGAGAGGCACTTTGTTTGCCCAACATTCGCTTTTTAATAAGGCTCTACACAAATTAAAAATAATTCAGACGGGAGCCCTTAAAAAAATACAGATAATAACATATATGTTCGACTTACTTAATTTATACTTATTTAGGAGAGCGCATTACTAGAGCCTTCGCGAGTAAAGCGGCAACGGGCGTAGTCCACATTTGGGTGACCACAAGAGGTATAAAAATTCTCGAGCTCCTCCATGCTTTTTCCCCCCCAAATTTTGCTTTGGTGGTTTTTACCTTTCAACCGAGAGTGTAATGTGAAGAAGTATATATTATATAAAGATCTTTAACTTCTTTATTTTTATTATTTTGTGACGATAGCTTCGAAGGTTAAATGGGATGGATACCAAAACATACAGAGGCACGTATAATGTATATGGAGGAGATCAAATGAGATATTTCAGTTAAACGTATTAGGATTTCAATATGGTCATAAAAATATATGAAAACCCGATATTACTTGGCTATATCGCAGAATAACTACTAGTCTTCACGTACATACTTAGTTTTCCTATAATTCTCATTTTATTTGTTTAGCGGTGCGCACGATTTGGTGGTAGCATTTTATCTTGAGGTCTACTGTCCTTAGAAAGTATTGTGAAGACGTAAGTCCCAATTGTTTTATCTAAACGACAGTTTATTTATTTATGAGATAGGACGTCGCTTAAAGGATCGAGGATAAGACCGCCGCTCCGGATGATATTTGGTCCAATGGATATCCATCGCTATCCAAAGAGGAAACGCAGCCAGTATGACGGGCACCTTTGAGCCAGAGACAATTCGGAGTGGCATTTTGGATTAGTGGCATACTGAATAACGTATTTTGTAAAATGTTTATGTTTCGAATATTGTAATGTATAAAGAATATAACTAAAACGACAATTGTTATGTCAGATTCTTAAGGTTTCCTAAAGTTTGAAAGGGAGAGAATTATTTAGCATTAAGGCCACCTATTTGTAGCTGTTGGCAACTCCAAAATTTAGTTTATAATTTTAGTCTATTTTATCTGTGCTAAACTTCATTATCTATGGACAATGTATTTTTTTCTTCTTCTTCCGCACTGTTTATGGCAGAATACACGAAGTTAAACTCCGGCGGACCTTTTTATTCTCCAGCCCTAATACAGTCTACTCAACCCCCACATTTTTACTAAATTCTACAGTAGCTTTTGGCTCAATAAAGTTTTAAAAAGAAATAACCAACTTCTTTAAGGGATTTGTTTTGAAGAGTCTTTGAGTTTTCTGGCTCTGGGTAGTAACTTATTAGTAATCCGTGCCCTGGGCTCTATCTGCTCCGTTAGTGGCAAGAACGTGAAAGTGTGCCTATTCTATAGATAATATTGATAGCACAAGTCCACTATCACACCCAAAGGACACTTTTAGTGTGTAATACTTTTAAGCAATAGCATAGCTTCTATCGCAGGCCTTGAGCGCGGGAACCGAATCCAGAAATTCCGTAACGAAAAAACCTCACGCTCCCGGTTACCGCTTCGTCTCCGTCGTCCGTTTGCGACGTTGCCGTCCTTCCTTGTTTGCAATAGCTTTACCGCGGCAGTCCCCGAGTGCCACACGTTTTTTTTCTTAATTCTGTTTTTAGCGTGTGGTGGTAAAGGAACTCAAAATAGTGACGGGTTCCTATCCGTATAACCTATTAACATAATGATTAATGAGCATTTTCGCTCATTCCCTTGATCTTCTTTTACGATCTGCCTGGAAAGAACAGCAACTAGTACATTCTAAGTATTTTTCTTTTCTCCCTGACCAGCATAACTAAAGTTAAATAGAAAACAAATACACTTTTTGTCATTTTTAGAGAAAACATATCCAGTTTTAGATGGGTATGGTTTGTACAGCTTTTTGGATTTTGTTTTTACAGAATATCGAATGAAAACAGCCCAGTTATAAAATAAAGCGAGTGAACGCCTATAGCATATTTTTAATAAAAACACGCCCGATATCAATATGCCCGCCGATTGACTGGTGAAAATGTTTGCTCAAAGTGAAATGGGTTAGTTCAGTTTTTTCGATATTGGGTTGGTAGGGTTACTAACATGTGTGTATGTTTTTATCACTCGGAAATCTATAAAATGTTCGTCTTTTATTGCTTTCCGTGGATAAACAATGATAAGCCTAAGTAACTCGTGTAACGTCAACGCGCGACTAGCAAGAACCCTGTTTTACAGGCGCTTACACGGCCCAATAACGCGGGAGGTGTTGGGGGACGCCAGATTGCGGGGGACGGTGCGAGTTTCCGTTCTGTATGTAATACTATTATTAATTCTGTGGTGATGTGACGATTTACTATTTAGAATTGCTATCCAATGCGGAATTTACATGAAACGCATCAATATACGTACAACGTGGAAGGGAAATACCCGTAATAAATCGAACCACAGGCTGCAGATCAAGTATTGATGATAAAATAAAAGTAAAAATTAAAAAAAATGCCGTTTTGCATACAAAAGTTTGCAGCCGGGGAAATATGTATGGGAATATCGATTTTTGTTTGTTTTTTGACTGCTATTTTACTATCACTATACTATAGTGATCTAGTATAGTCCGCGGTTCGATTTATTACGGGTGTGTCCCTTCCACGTTGTAGGTATATTGCGTTTCATATAATTATCACCCACCGTGAAGTTCACACTAAGCGCAAGTTGCGCGGAAAAATTCTATGAACGACGCAAGATGCGTCGCGGATAATACGCTGCTTGTGGTTCAGCCCCTAAAGCATATTTAAGTGGATATGAGATCAAACTACGTTCAAAGAATGTCAATGTTTGCGTTCTTTGAATTAAACTGAAGTAGATATGTACCAAGGGGTTTGAGGTGCGGGAAATAATTTCCTTTTTATGCGACTTCCGTAAAGGAGGTTATATAAAAAAAAGAGCGTGACGAATTTCTTATTTTAATCTTTTACTTTTTTATGTAAGTATGTCGAAGCCGGCCGGAAAACCTGGACCATGAAGGCAGCAGATCGGCGCCGAATTGAGGCTTTTGAAATGTGGTAATGGAGACGCATGTTGCGATTACCCTGGACGGCTCGCAGGACAAACGTTTCCATCCTCAAGGAACTTAAAATTGGCCAGAGGCTTCTCAGTACTTGTCTCCAGAGAGTACTTCAATACTTTGGTCATATAGCCAGAAAACCATCCGATAACCTGGAGAAGCTAATAGTGACCGGTGGAATGGAAGGAAAAAGACCAAGGGTCGTAGCCCGATACGATGGTCTGACCAAATAGAAGAACATTTTAAACTCCCTTTCTTCATAAAGTCATCATCATCATTTCTTTTCTTCATAGCTATGAATTTGTATGTTAGGTAATATAAGTAGACGTGTATGTATTTGTGTGTATTGTATAAATAGTGTATTCATTCTGATATTTATGTTCTAGTATATATAGTAGGTATATAATATAATTTTATATTATTTAGTAATATTTTAGAATGTGCATATGTATATTGTATTGCTTTTTTGTGCCGCATAATTTTCTCGTCAAAAGTATTTTGTAAAAAGTATTTTGTACTTTGGAACAATAAAGTTTGATAAAATAAAATTAAAAAAAAGATCTAAACACCAAGATCTCCAATGCACTTGCGCAGGCAAAAGATCGTAACAAGTGGAGGGAGATCGTAAACAAGTTAGGTCTACACATCACGACGCTCAGCAGTGAGCAGACGACTGAAGGAGGAGGATGTCGAAGCCGCCTGGACCAATTTGAAAAATTCTGTTTTTATTTGAAAGGGTCATATTGTAAGGTGGTCACATTCCCATGGTAATTTTATCAAAATCGGTTGTTAAGTTTGGCGGTAAAGTCGATTTTTAGTTTTGAGAAATTAAAAGAAATTACGACCTATGCAATAACTGACACATTCTACTCATAATTTTTTAAGCTATTGCATAGCTTCTATCGCGGGCCTTGAGCGCGGGAACCGAATCCAGAAATTCCGTAACGAAAAAACCTCACGCTTCCCACTCCGCCTACCATGTAGGTTGCCGCTTCGTCTCCGTCGTCCGTTTGCGACGTTGCCGTCCTTCCTTGTTTGCAATAGCTTTACCGGGGCAGTCCCCGAGTGCCACACGTCTTTTTTTCGTTATCAGGTTTTTTAGTCTACACTGCAGGAGCACGACCCTCTCTGTACTACCAGAGCCATACTTGGCCAGAGCAGCCAAAGGATTTGGCCTACACTCTTTACGGTGGTCGGACTAGTTGGAGAGCCTTATTATATTACTGTTTATAAGCTTTGTTTCGCTTGTATTCCCTGAGTCGCCTTCTACGACATCCACGGGAAGACTTGGAGTGGAACTTGAATAGGGATATTCCACTCTGCCGGAAACCAAATGGCGATTTGTTTTTTTTTATAGTTTATTGCACATTATCTTATGAAGGATAATTTACAATGGGTCAAACTTAAATGCTAATGCATTATCTAATTCTGTACCATAATTCTACTTGTTTCTTTATTCTTTCTTTATTTCTTTATTTATCGCTTACGACATCTTCTGTATCAGAGCATTCTGATACAGAAGATGGTTAGTAGGTTAGTACATGAACCCTGGCAGGTTGTTGTGAACTTATAGGAACTTATTTCTTTTCATATGTTTCTCTTTTATCTCAGACCAGTCGAAAACACTGAGATAAAGAAATGCTGAACTAGTTTTGTTACTTGCGACTTGGTTAGTAGATACCAAACTTTTGTTCTAATCAGCAGAACTGCCTCCGGAGGTCGCGGGTTCCATTCCCAGCGGGGGCAACGACTTTGTGTTGTTGTCCTAGTTTGGTTAGGACATTGCAGGCTGATCACCTGATTGTCTGATAAGTAAGATGATGTGCTTCGGAGGGCACGTTAAGCCGTCGGTCCCGGTCACTGTCTTTGACACTGGTCGTTACCAAAAACCATGTCAGAGGCCTTTAAGGCGGTTTAAAAACTCTGACACCAGTGTTAGTCACTTGCACACACGATAAGAAGAAGAAGATCAGCAGAACCATGTAGTTGCACGTTACACGTCCTAAACTACTATTATTAATTAAAAAAACACATTTTGACTACCAGTAGCCCTTCAATCAGCAATCACTCGATGTTGGCAACGTGTAGCAAAAAGTTTTGCTTCCAGCAACCATTCTTTTTTCTCAGTGAAGTAACAAAACTGACACACCTGGGATTTTAAGTCAACACTGACGGGATTAAATAGTCCATTTAATCCCATCGATGCAGACAAAAAGTCCGCCGAGCCGGGGAATTCAGTTAGTAAATGAACGTGTGCTGTTGACATTTTAATCTCCTGTTGTAATCACTCCATTGTCTTCTATTTTTTAGATTCCGCCTACGGTATGTTTGGAAGACGTGATAACAAATAAAATTCAAAAGAAAAAATATTTTTTCTTTAAAATTTTTGCCTAAATTACCATTTAATCAGTCAAGTGGTGATCAAGATAGTGGATGAATATGCGCACGCGCTTGTATTTTATTCCCACCAAGCCAGCAAATCAATCTCAGTATAAAGTAATTATAAAAAAAACTAACTGTTTAAAAAATCCGCCATTTTTTAAAAGTATATTTGATATACCTAGTGTTGCTCTCACAACTAAGATAAAACTAAAATCCATCTAATAAATATACATATACAAACTCGAAAACCACCCTCCTACTGCCGTATTCGGGTAAGAAGTATTTATTTCGTGTGTTTGTTACACATAAATTCCTTGAAGCAATTAATGTTAACAGCTTTCGGGCAGATTGATAGCGGATCGAGGAATAAATTCCAAAACAAAGCATTCCGGCCTTTGCAAACATGCAAAACAACCAGATAGTAGATAGTTTTTAAGAGAAATGTTTACTGAAATAGTAATAAAAAAAACTTGAGAGGTGTCAAGGGACACCCGGAACGAAGTACGAGAGAGAGAGAGACAGACAGAGAAACACGCGCACGCCGCACGGCTTACAACTATAGCAAAAAGTGTCGTTACAACTTTTGGTCTTAATTTTTTCCGTCTAGCTTTCGCAATCGCGATAAGGAACTTCGTTCAAAAAAAAAATATTAGCTTAGATACAATGCTAATATAATATTAATTATTTTAGTTAATGTATTATAGTTATATATAGTATGGTTTCTTGCATTACTTTCATATCTCTAGTAATTCTAGAACTTTCGTTACTTTTATCAGCATAACCGTAAGTTGACTGGTAGAAAAGGCCTCGGGCGAGTTGGGCCTTAAGGGGCCTACCTAAAATGTTTGGAGTCCAGTGCTGCAATTTGAAATAAATTATTTGAAAGAAAACGGAGTTATAATTTAAAACTTTGTCTTGATCAAGCCCTACATAGCTCTATATAGAACAAACTATTTGACAAACTACGGTTTATAGTTTAAAGTGCGGACGTGAACCATTTCTTTGCACATTTTTCAAAAGTGGCCGTTTTTCGTAAATGTACTGAAAAAAGCTTCACGTTCTTAATAATTGGTGAACATACAGAAAAGATAGCGATGAATTGATAACCTCCTCCATTCTGCTTAAATAGTGACGTGTTGCTAGTCACATCGCTTACGGACGGGATTATTATCCCGTTTTAATCCTTTGGTTAAGTAACCCTAAAAACAGTCTTTTTTAAATCTGGTGTAAATAATTATTTAAAAAATCACTCCCCAGCGAAGGCTTCTAGAATTTCATTATTATATCAGGTCTTTTTGTCGTCACTGCAGGAGCACGACCCTCTCCGTACCAGAGCCATACTTGGCTAGAACAGCCAGAGGACTTTGGCCTTAACTCTGCTCGATCCCCAGACGGGTTGGAGAGGTCTCATTGATGTTTATAAGTTTTGTTTAGCTTGTATTTCCATTTATTTATTAAGTCGCATTCTACAAAATTTACGGGAGGACTTGGAATTTACAGTAAAGATTTTATATACATTGCCTATTTTGCAAATTTAAGTCAAAATTGTATAAATACAAAACCAGCAATGTATATAAAATCAGCTTTTGAATGAACAAAGGTTTTCACCCTATCTGGGATAGCTGAAAGACTGCGCCCCACTATTAACTAAGATAAGCCACCCCCTATTTATCTTAAACGAAAATCGGAACGCCCTATTGATCCCCTGTAATCTTTCGACAACAACCCTGACCTAACTGAAGACTATAGGGCTCGATGGCAGAGCAGTTATTTGTTGTATTTGTAAAACAAAGAGCAACACGCTTTCATAATGGCCATCTTGGAAAATTGAAATCATCATCCTAGCAGTGGTCGTTACGAAACGCTAGTAGATTTAAGCTTTTGCATTAAAATAATATAAAAAAAAATACTTTTAATAAGGCCCAACGCAGACGACAGACTATCCGTGACGCACTTTTTAGTCTGTGAAAATAGAACCCAAGATATCATATGCAGTAACGCACACGACGCGCGCCGGTCTTTTTGTGCGTCGTGTGCGTTACTGCATATGATATCTTGGGTTCTATTTTCACAGACTAAAAAGTGCGTCACGGATAGTCTGTCGTCTGCTTTTAAAAAAATATTTGACTTTGACTTAAAGTGGAAGTTCCAGTATGAAGAATAGATTGCTCATTTATTGCCTACCTAATGAAAAAAAATATCTAATTGTTAAACGTAACCAAAATAATACAGAGAAAAAACGTAAACAATAACCAATTACTCACAAGTATGTGTGAACGGATTTAATGTATGTAATTAGTAATTATTATGTCTAAATACAGTGTTAACGTCTAATTACTCAGCTTGTTACCAAAACTAAGCTCATCTTGTGACTTCTCACGCTTATTGTTTGAAAAATTATTACTGTTCCTGGCTTTGCTGTAGTCGGCTAAAAATGAGTAACGCAAGCTTGTTACAAACGAGTAAAACATTCTTACTGCTTTTGTTTTATTCTGCCATCTAAATTATTGTGATAATTTTGAATATGTTTTTAATTTCATTGTGCACTTTCTTACCGACACCAGTGTTGGCCACTTACACACACGACAAACAGACAAACAAGAGCTATAATACTTTTGAAGGTGGGGTCCTTTCTATCCATTTTTTAAACGACCTCAAAAAAGGACCGATTATGCAATGACGCCTGGACTAACGCTTATTTTTGCGCGTTCCCTCGATCGGTTATATATCTAAGTTGATGATGGAACATTCTAAGTTTTTTCTTTTCTACCAGACCAGTGGATCACAGGCGTGATCATATATTTTATAGAACAAGCTTTTTAAGTTCTCAAGACGAATCAAACGAGCTCAAACTCAATAGGGTTGCGTCGTTTCATTGCAGATATGTTCACCCTCCGGTTCCATTATCAAACAACATCGAAATTTCAGCTCAACCGGAAACCGGGAAGTGCGTCAAAATTTTCTTGCAAAATTGGATTACAGACATAGACAGACAGACAACGGGACAGGTGGAACTAAATAAAAGCTCGTAAAAAGCACATTCACTTCATTTCTATGCTTTAGCTCTCTCATAAATCGTAACATCAGTGTAAACGGATCCCTGGCTCGTAACCGAGATATGGCTTTATTATCCATGAAGGAAGTTGTATAAAATTCTATGCCATCATCGTGAAATGTATCGTAAAAAGCGTCTAGTTCACGTTAGGGCGTGTTCGGACGACACGCCTTCCTACAACACGTCTAGCGCGCCTTCTGAAATGGGTTGTATTGATGTGTGATACAACTCAAATTATGTTCAGGGTGGCCAAATAACAGGTATACACTTTAGTTTTGTATTTTTATTCTATGAAATATAAAATATATCAAGTATTCCTTGTTAAATATAATATTTAGGGCCAGCAGTTAAACATGGAAAATAATGTCAGACATGTCCACCTTTAGCAGCATCACAGATGTGAACCCTTTTCATCACATTTTCATACATTTCCTACGTTATCTCAGTAACTGTGTCTCGAATATTTTGATTTAATTGCTGAAGGTTCATTGGCCTGTTAGCATAGACACGTCCCTTTAGATAGCCCCACAGAAAAAAGTCAGGAGCTGTTAAATCAGGCGATTTTGGGGACCAATCAATGTCACCGTTTTTCGAAATTAATCGACCGGGAAACATTCTTTTTAATGTTTCGTTAAACGTTTTAATAATAAAAACACGTTATTTCGTCGTAAAACGCTCCATAATAAATTTGCCGTATCTACACAAAGTAATATTCATGCAACAACTGTCATATTTACCGCCAAAACAAAATGGCGGCAAAAAAAAATGTATACCTCCAAGTTGGCCACCCTGTATAATTTGAGTGCTATCAAAAATACAACTCAAATTTAATTTACAGAAGCCCACACGCCCACGCCTCGCCTACGCCGCGCAGTCGCCTTGTTTGGACGCGCCTTGGACTTCGGTAAATGCAATTTAAGTTGATAGGACTCAAATTATATGCAACAAAGTTTAAAGCGTGGTAGGCGTGTGCTATTCGTGGACTCGGCAAGAGCGTGTCGTTTGCACGCTTAAGGTACACTTTGAAGATGAGCAGCAGGCAACAGTTGCCGCGGCAGGCAACACTACTAGTTACTATGGTTTCGTTAGAAAAATGGCTATGCCGCGAATGGCACGCGGCAAGTGATGCGCTCTCAGTGAACTGCAGCTGTCGCATAACTTCAAAGTCTACCTTTACTGGCGTGGAAAAGCTAGACTTTGAGCTGAAATTGTGTATGTTGTTATGAAACCTGTCGTTTATATTTGCAAGGAGGTGACGAGCGACAGTATGCCCGCGATTCGGGCCCTTTTGGGCAAAGTGCAAAGAAAAGCTTTCCGTTCTCACTTTAAACTTCTTATCGTGTGTGTTAGTGACTAACACTAGTGTCAGAGTTTTTAAGCCGCCTTAAAGGCCTCTGACATGGTTTTAGGTAACGACCAATGTCAGAGACAATGACCGGGACCGACGGCTTAACGTGCCCTCCGAAACACGGATCATCTTACTTATCAGTCAATCAAGTGATTAGCCTGCAATGTCCTAACCAAACTAGGACAACAACACAAAGTCGTTGTCCCCGCCGTGAATCGAACCCGCGACCTCCGGGTATAAGCCGAACGCTCTAACCACTACACCACGGAGGCAGTTAAACTATAAAAAATAGTTCATAAAATAGTTTTAAGGGTTATCTAGAGCTTGATCAAGACAACATTTTAAGTGGTATCTCAGTTTTCTTTAAATAATTTATTTCAAATGGTCTAATGCTGCCCATTAAATCCCGAAAAATTCAGGTATATTGACTCTTAAACCCGTATTGTATTATTCCTGGATCACAATTTTTTTACTCTATACGTTTTAGGACAAATTTTTCCCGCTAGCGGATCTTCAAAGATGCAATCCTTTAGGTTGTAAAGAAATTGCAATTATCTAGGGTAATAACTGGTTTTCTACGGTAAAATTATGAAATGGAAAAAACATATTACGATTTAGAAGTTTCCCATACTAATGGTCAAAAATGATATAAAACACTATATTCTATTTCAAGTTCATAAACCAGTTATTACCCTAGATAATTGCAATATCTTTGAAATTACAAAATTTTGCCGCAATCGGACGTGTCGTTTTGAAATAAAACGTAGACTACGTTTGTATGGAAAGTTGTATTTTGGTAATCTCTTAATATCAGGCGTTAAAAGGTAAACAAATTCATACCTACGAACAACTTTTATTTACTTGGACCAATCCTTACATCACAAAAAACAAACATTCACAATTAAATTTCGTATAAAACTTTGTATGCGCTGTGAATTCGTTTATTGATAACGACAATTCCACAAGGATTTATTTTTAGACCACTGCATATTATGATTCATTGTGTATCGGCAAATTAAGTTGAGTCTAATAAATTCCTGTTCAACACAGCGTCGTGAGTAATCAATGATTCAGGTCGACCTTCGATGACAAAGAAAGTAAAAAATTAGTCATGAGATTCAATGAAAAGACGGCATTGATAAAGGAATGAATGGATATCGGGTACAGGCTATTTCTAAGAAACAGCAAAGGTTTTATAAGGAAATTTATCTTTCAGTGAACATTTTTTAATATATTTTCCGTAGGCGTTTGGCTAGTGATGTGGAGGTCCTGGGAGGTTACTCCACGCAAGACGGACGTTACTGCGTACCGCGTTTCAGTGTCAAACAACATTGAGCACTAACGTATGATGATAAAGCTTAATTTGGTTTGACATAGAAATAGGACGTCACTATCGTACGATTAACGTATTATATTTTGGAGTAACCCCCTGGGTCCGAATCCCACTGGAAAGCATATACTTTGTGAAAAAATTGTCGTTCATTAGATCGGTCATTTTGGAAATACTTGGGAGAAGCCTATGTCCAGTAGTGGACATTATACGGTTGAAATTATAGTGAATGATGATTGTTGTTGTCTTAGTTAATATCTTGACTGCCAGCAGTGCAGGCAAAATAGTTTTTTATTGTCGGACACAAGATAACCGCCATAGCGTTTAAAGACTTAAATTAGCTTGTACAGTTTTATATTGTATAACAAGTAATATATTTTTTAGAACAAGCTCTTTTTAACTTACTTCAAAAAAGGCGGAGGTTATTAATTCGAAGCTATGTTTTTTTTTGTATGCATGTTACGCGATATCTACGTCAACCGTGGACCGATTTTGATGATTCTTTTTTTAATTGAAAGTCCCACATTAATTTTGTTGAAGACATGATGAAGAACTTTAGAGATATGGAAGAAACTACTGAAAGAAATTGAAGTCGTTGTCTTTTTTTTTGTTATAAATTTAATTATTTTTAACAATGACCTAAAAATGTTAAAGTATCCTCAAGATCAATCAGTTGCACCTAAACTCGGTGGGGTTGTGTTGTTGTATTACAGAGATGTCATGACCACCTATCAATATATGAGCCAGCTATCAATCTGAATAGTTCCATGTCATTGCATTGTCACGCAATATACGTATGCGTGCAAAATTTCAGCTCAATCGGAAACCGGGAAGTGGGTCAAATTCTTGCAAGATTTGATTACAGACAGACAGATAACTACGGGTCAGGTGAAACTAAATAAAAGCTTGTAAAAAGTCACTGATTTCTATTACCAATTGAAATATACATTAATGTCTATTCGTGCAAAGGTCACTAGTACACAACAAATACTATAGAATCTCGATGATATCAATCAAAGAAGACACAATGAGTACTGCGTGAGAACTACTTAGGCCTGGAGAAAGCGAAGGTCCATGAACCTAGAAAGCTGAGTAGAAAACCAGCCATTACCGCGGTTGGGTCTAGGTAGATTGAATTAGATATTTACGATCGTATTTAAGCCGAGACGCATATTATTAGATTTTTTCTGTCAGAATATCTTTGACGCCCGCTGGAAGGCTTATTTTGCTTTGGGGTCTATATTTGGATGCACGTTGAACCTTTGGGTTATATTGTAATTACCCCCTTGCCTTAATCACTCGCATCGGGATTTCTGAAGGACGACATAAGCTTCAGAATATCACCTGGTGCGTAGTGCTTGTAGTCCTCTAACTTAGGATATGTGGATCCAAAGAGGTCCATACGCTTTCCAGCCATTGAGTTGCAGCTACACAGGAGGTGTCTTATTGTCTTCTCTAGTCCTTTTGGAAGGCTTTTTCACCTAATTTCTGCGTCGCCATTTTTTATTTATTATTTACTTGGCCTTTTCCACGATTTTGCATTTGCATTTCACCTATTCACTTAAAATCTTCTTCGACGTAGTCCCTCCATCACTTTCGGTTAGTCTCTTCTGGAAGGCACTTTGCCAATATTTTTTACAAGCTTTTATTTAGTTTCACCAATCCCGTTGTCTGTATGTCTGTTACCAAATCTTGCTAGTTAAATTTGACCTACTTCCTTGTTTCCGATTGAGCTGAAATGTGGCACGTAAACGTATATCGCGTGACAGTTCAAAGTTATAATGACAAGGAGCTGATCTGATGATGGAGCTAGAAGGTGGCCTTAGGAACTGAGTAATGAAAGAATGCATCGTTATCGAGTTTGAGCTTGTTTGATTCGTCTTAAAGGATCACCACGGAACCGGCCATGCTGGAGCATTCCGTCCTTCTCTCTCGCCTAGCAAATGACGGTTCTAAGCGATAGACAAGGATAGCAGTACGCGAAAGTTCCGTTCCGTGCTGACAGATGAGTCCCAAGTGTCCCAACCTTTAAATCTGAGGTTCCAACCGTAATAGCTTGTAACATACATACATACATACTATCACGTCTTTATCCCTAATGGGGCAGACAGAGCGTTTTGGGTCTTGCGGCTCTATGCAAAGCCCAGGGCCGCAAGACCCAAAAGCCACTTTTAGCGTCATGGTGGGCGAGAAGATGGAAAAGCAATCAATACAGTGATGGGTTGCTAGCCGCATCGCCTGTTAACATGATTTGCATTTTTGCCCATTCCCTCGATCGGCTTTTACGATCTGCGTGGGAAGAGAAGCAGCTGGTACATTCTAAGTTTTTTTTTATTTCTCCCAGACCAGCATGCGAATAGCTCGAGCTAATTTCATATTCCTTGCACTGTACATAAAGAAAAGCCTTCTCTATAACCCGAAAGTTAAGAAAGACGTAGTAGTAAATGACAATGATCCGCAAACGGTCGTGAAAACATTATAATCCGAATTAGTGTTGCAATAAAGGTTAATGTCGATGGAGCGATTTATTTGTGTTGTGTCGCAATTCTGTCGCCGAGGTGGGCTACGAAAACTGTCTTCTCTTACTTCTTCTGAGGTCAGTTTTCAATTTGGTTCTTATCGTCTTTAGAATTTTTTAGAGGCGGGGCAAAATGTGAATACGCCGCCCCCTGCTTGGTTTTGCCGCCTAATACTTGATTGCCCAGTACTTTGTCTCTTTTAGAAATATTATAACGAAATTGGAAAACTATCAGAGCTAAGTAGAGTTAACAAATTAAAATGTTATAGGCGACCAACTTATAAAATGTAACCAGAAAAGAAAAATTTCATACAAATTTAATAGAAAATTCGATTTTAGACGTTTTTAGTGGCGTGAACTCAAAGTCGGCATTAGTAACTACGGAACCTTACACTGCGCGTGGCCCGACACGCACTTGGCCGGTTTTTTGCACAGAGCATCATCTAGTGTCAAAAGTCATTATAATTATACACACTAATGAACCAGTGTTGGCCACTTACTCACTCAAAGACTTAACAACTTTTAGAGTGATAGTGGGTGTCAAGATGGAATTTGAATCAAAATAGTGATGTAGCTAGCCGCATCTGTAGATCGCCATAACCCTGCGCGGGAAAGAAAGCATCTAGTACATCTAAGTATAGAAGATCGACAGAATAATATGGAAAAACCTGTCATCTTATGCCAACGACTAAAGGCAGAAGAATGTTTCAATTTCATTAATTGCCTTTCACATCTTTCTTGTATATTTATTTATAAACTGTGATCTCAAAAACGGCTCTAACGATTTCGCTGGAAATTGGTATATTAGGGGTTTTCGGGGGTAAACAATCGATCTAGATTAGTCTTATGTTTGGGAAAACGCGTGTTTTCGAATTTTCATGCGTTTTTCTTTCCACGCAGAATATGGTCGCTAATTTCGCCGCGGCGGCCGATATCTATTTGGTTCAGCGGTTAAGGATGTGGACTGCTAGAAAGAGTGTTACCGGTTCGAATCCCACTCGGCGACTGAATTTTGTTTTTTTATGTTTAAGTTTACATATTTATTTTTATTTTGTATTGTTTTTAGACAAGTTTAAAAAATGTAGTTAATGTTTGAGATGTAACCGAGCAAAGCTCGGTCATCCAGGAACTTGTACATAATATACAACGTGGAAGGGACACACCCGTAATAAATAGAACCACGGGCTATATTAGATTACTATAGTATAATGATAATAAAATAAAAAAACAAAAAAAAACGTCATTCCCATACAAATTACCCGTGCTATTTATTTTTGACTGTTTAATTTCATTATCTTCTTCTCTTCTTCTTACATTTAAGAGCTGGGCTCATTTCATTATACTAGACTGATATAGTTTAGGCCGAATATTATGTCTTTTCACGTGGTGTATTATTTATTTATTTATTAAAACTTTAATGATCCACAATTAAAATTGTTTACAATTGGCGGACTTAACGCTAAGAGAAACTCAACCTTTATTACATATCGATTCATCCATCCATCAGGTCTTTTTGTCTCCACTGCAGGAGTACGACCCTCTCTGTCCTATTAGAGCCATTGTTGGCCAGAGCAGCCAGAGAACTTGGCCTACACTCTCCACGCTGGCCAGATGGGTTGGAGTGTCTCATTGATGTTTATAAGCTTTGTTTAGCTTGTATTTCCTAGTCGCCTTCTACGACATTCACGGGAGGACTTGAAGTGGTCCTATTCTACTCTGCCGGAAACCACACCACTATTTATTACATAGTCACTTCTTAAATTAGTAAGCATAACATGATCCCTGATAGGGCATTGCAACAGAAAACAATGGAACGGCATGCGGATTTTTATTTAGTACTAGCCGAAGCCCGCGACTTCGTTCGCGTGGACTTTAGGTCTCTGGAAAATGCTCATCAGGCTGAACAACGTTTACTAAGGCCGATTTTTATATCTCTTATAGTTTAGCTGGACCATTATGGTTCTGCATCAGGCGTTATGGCAAAATGGAACGCCTTTGGAACGGATTCGAATGAAACTTTTTTTGTTATATAGCTATAAAGCCTGGGCAACATATATGTTGCCTAGGCTTAATAGCGATAAAACTTTTTTTGTTATATAATAGCTATATAACAAAAAAAATTTCATTCGAATCCGTCCAGTATTTCCGGAGATTAGCGTGTACAAACAGACAAACAGACCAACAGACATACAGATAAACAGACAGTTTTTTTTTTAAATTCTTACTCTATTACTACGTCTCCATCGCCCCCAATATTTTTTTTTGGAAATATATTTAATGTACAGACACACTTTTTTTCTGTTTTATTATATGTATAGATATAGATATAGATATATGTATAGATAGATTTATCAATGCTAAAATCAATATGTTATTATCTAAATAAAGATCAATTTTCATCAATGACCTAAACCTACTTGCGAAATATCCAATCCTGTCATATTTGATGCGACGTAACGAGTTCGTATAAACTTTAAGCTCTAACGCTTAAAGCTAAAGGTTAATGCGAACGAATATTTATTCCTCATTAAACTTTGCAGCGTCTTTAGTGATTTCCAAGAATCGTAATTGCTATTGTATACCTAAGCCTGTGTGGAAACTTCTATTTATAATGGAGATATATTGAAATCTTGGAAACAGAATCACTAAGGGCTTTTACAGGCAAGAACAACATCACAGGGTTAATATAAGTATTTAAATAAATATTTAATACTAGCCGAAGCCCGCGACTTCGTTCGCATGGACTTTACGTCTCCGGAAAATGCTTATCAGGCTGAACAACTTTTACTAAGGCGGCATTTTTATATCTCTTATAGTTTAGCTGGACCATTATGGTTCTGCATCAGGCGTTCCATTTTCCAAAATCATTTATACCCTATATGTTGCCCAGGCTTAATAGGTATATAACAAAAAAAGTTTCATTCGAATCCGTCCAGTATTTCCGGAGATTAGCGTGTACAAACAGACAAACAGACAGACATTTTTTTTAAAATTCTTACTCTATTACTACGTCTCCATCGCCCCCAATATTTTTTTTGGAAATATATTTAATGTACAGACACACTTTTTTTACTATTTTATTATATGTATAGATATAGATTTAAAGAACGGAATCTCCTAAGATCCCGCAGAATATGCGCGTTCCCAATCCCCATACCTCTCCCCCGTTCTTGCCTTGTCAAGGATGTTGAGCGGACGAACACTCACACATTTCCGTGTGTGTGTGCACGGATATATAGTTTCGTTTGTAGTAGTTGGCATAAATGATACTCCGCTTCTATGAAGTGCCATACCTGTGACAATATATCCTCAAAATGTAGGATAAAATCAATTATTGAAGGTAATTTTTGTCGACCTCTATGGCCTACTGGTCATCATAACACGCAGTTACACCCGAGGTCCCGGGTTTGATGCCCGGACAGGTCAAGATGAAACGCGATCTTTTTCAGATTGACCAGAGTCTTGAATGTGCGCTTGGGGGCGAACACACACATATTGACATGTGCACGTATGTATAGATTCGTTTGTAGTAGTAAGCATATATGATACACCGCTTCTATTAAGTGCCATACGTGTGCCCAAGATGAAGGTGGTAAATATTTGATCTGAGCATCTTTATCTGTGGCATTATTCGATAAAATCTAGTATAGTTGTACACATATAAAGCGACATAATAACTTAAACGCGTAAATTTTTAATAATTTTACAGAAATGCCAAATTCCTCATAGCAGACTCGATTTACAAATCGGTTTCTCCAAGGCTGATGATTGTTGATATATACATATATGGTGCTGCTTTTTTATGAGCAAATAACTCGATGATGAGGTAGTTTTCTTGTTCTTACTTCCTAAAATAAATTTTACGTTGTGGTATTTTCTAAAAATACATAAACAACGTGGAAAAGATGGAAGAGATATAACCATAATTAATCCAACCACGGGCTATACTTGATCACTTTAGTATAATGATAATAAAATAACAATAAAATTTTTATGACATATTTTATACTAGCCGAAGCCCGCGACTTCGTTCGCGTGGACTTTATGTCTCTGGAAAATGCTCATCAGGCTGAGCAACTTTTACTAAGGCGGCATTTTTATATCTTTTATAGTTTAGCTGGAACATTATAGTTCTGCATCAGGCGTTCCATTTTCCAAAATCATTTATACCCTATATGTTGCCCAGGCTTAATAGCTATATAACAAAAAAAGTTTCATTCGAATCCGTCCAGTATTTCCGGAGATTAGCGTGTACAAACAGACAAACAGGCAAACAGACGAACAGACAGATTTTAAAAAAAAATTCTTACTCTATTACTTCGTCTCCATCGCCCCCAATATTTTTTTTGGAAATTTATTTAATGTACAGACACCCTTTTTTTACTGTTTTATTATATGTATAGATATAGATTAGTATGGACACCAAATATTTTGTCGTATTTCTTGGGAAAAGTTATCATGGACTGAATTTACTATAAAATATTTTTAAGTGGAGATCCGAAGTCTCTGCCTACCCTCATGGGAAACAGGCGTGAAAATATGTATGTATGTAGTTTAGTATATGCTAGCTGTGTCCGTGGGCTTCGCTTCCCGCGGGAATTTCGGGATAAAAACTATCCTATGTCCTTCCCCGGGTATTGAACTATATCCATATTAAATTTCATCTAATAGGTGCAGTAGTTGAGGCGTGAAGTGGTAACAAACAAACAAATATACAAACTCACTTTTGCATTTATAATATTAGTAAGGAAGTAAGGATTATTATGTATTATTAGTAGGTATATATTGTTAGACGTTACACATCGCTGGTTTCGTGGCCACTCGCTAAATTTATCGCCCCGCTGCTGTATGCTGAAATTGGCCCCATTTGGGATGAAATTAAAACTGTGCGTTATTGCCTCCGTAATTTATACCATAACTTGCACAGTATATGATTTTGTCAGTTATAAATGTTATAATGCTGTAAAAACTTACCTCCACCTATCAGACAGCGTGTATCCGTTCAAACATTTACCCTCTTATTCTTAAAAAATATCAAATGAGTGCTGTTTTAGTTAATATATGTTTTGTTTCGTTCCTATTGAGTCAAATAACGAAGAGAGACTATAGATAAGAACAAAACATACTGGAAGTGGAATTCGAAACCACAACCACCGGATCACATATAATTATATAAAAAAAACGACGGGTTGCACTCTGGGAGTGCCGGCAGAAGTGAAAACTTGAATATTAACGTTGTGCATTTTTGATATTTTGGAATGGTTAGGGAATAATTTTGCATGAATTGCTTTAATTATCAGTATAAAATATTTCAAATCTTTTCTGAACCACAGTCTGTCACAAGCATGACCAAATTCATTTTCAAATACACAGCAGTATGGCCACTACACAGACGGACGAGCCATCAGCTGTCACCATCCATGGATGCGCGTAGCACGCTGTAACATAAACACACACGAACATTCGCGCAAGCGCCCTGCGCCGTCTTACGAATTTTCGATCAGGCCACGTGTCCTGACGCGAGTTTAAAATTTTTTACCCATTCCAAAAAAAGTGCACAACGCCGCCAAAGAAGTTTTCACTTCAAAAACACGTTGGTAAATATTTATTTTAAACTTCTTTTAGTATTTGTTGATTTAGCGGCAACAGAAATACATCTATCTATTGACGTCCTCCGTGGCGTAGTGGTCACCATGCTAGTCCGCCACCCAGAGGTCCCGGGTTCGATTCCCGGTCAGTGCAAGTTGGAAAATGGCCTTTTTCAAATTGACCTGGGTCTTGGATGTTTATCTATATATGTATTTGTTATAAAATATAGTATCGTTGAGTTAGTATCCCATAACACAAGTTTTGAACTTACTCGTACTTTGGGGCTAGCTCAATCAGTGTAATTTGTCCCAATATATTTATATTTATCTATCACGGTCGCCGACGGTCGCGCGACAGTTTTTGACAATTTGTGACAGATTGACATGTGTCACGTGACCGTTTGCGGTCGGCGATCGTCGCTCGACACAGTGACCGACCGACCTGTGTCGCAACAAAAGTAATATAATTACTAACGTCACAGATACCCAACGCCATATAAACTACTTGTATTAGAGGCAAAACTAGTAGGCGAAATTAGTACCAGCTGCTGTCACAGAGATGGCAGCACGTACGACTGGAAAAAAGTGTTGAATATGCTTTTAAAATTATTGCATTTCATAGACTACTTTATTTAGATAACAGTAAAAAAGATTTTAATGTTTTAATAATTGATTAGCCGAGAAAGAGACGACCTTGACGCTTTTCAGCGTGGTTGGTCGGCAATGACAATGGACAGAGACAGATGGAAGGAAATGGGAAAGACCTTTGCCCAGCAGTGGGACATACATACATACTATCACGTCTTTATCCCTAATGGGGCAGTCAGAGCATTTTGGGTCATGCGGTTCTATGCAGAGCCCAGGGCCGCAAGACCCAAAACCACTTTTAGCGTCATATTGGGCGAGAAGATAGATAAGAAATCAATACAGTGATGGGTTGCTAGCCGCATCGCCTGTTAACATGATTTGCATTTTTGCCCATTCCCTCGATCGGCTTTTACGATCTGCGTGGGAAGAGAAGCAGCTGGTACATTCTAAGTTTTTTTTTATTTCTCCCAGACCAGCAGTGGGACGAAACAGGTTAATTAAAAAAATGATACTTATAGTGTCATCTAGTGACGAGGGAAGAGAAATAATTATGTTACTGGTAGGCATTGTTGAGGGTATAATGTCGCTAGTCTGTAAGAGCCCTTAGGTAACATACATACATACTATCACGTCTTTATCCCTAATGGGGCAGACAGAGCATTTTGGGTTTTGCGGTTCTATACAGAGCCCAGGGCCGCAAGACCCAAAAGCCACTTTTAGCGTCATGGTGGGCGAGAAGATGGAAAAGCAATCAATACAGTGATGGGTTGCTAGCCGCATCGCCTGTTAACATGATTCGCATTTTTGCCCATTCCCTCGCCCTTAGGTAAGTATCCAATTATATAAGTACTAACTAATAAACTAACATAAATTAATTGTTCTTGATGATGCAACCCCATTTCTCGATTCATTCGTGACCAAATGATGTCTAATCACGATGTAATTACTTGGCTAGTGTGAGATAAACCTATAAAACTTGTAATTGCCGATTGGAGAGAATCATGGAAGTTTGGCACGTAGGTAAGGCTTTATAAGTTGTTTTGAGATGTTTATATATCCTTTTTAAGAACGTTTTATAGAGTTAAGTATAATGTAAACGTTAATGTTATATTAACGTTTACTTATATATCTAAGGCTTTATGTTTATGGAATGTTTTAGAAAAGAGAAATTACAATTAACAATAAAAAAAAATGAAGAGCATTTTTGGGTTCCGTACCCAAGGGTACAAACGGGATTCTATTAGTAAATAACCGCTGTCTGTCCGTCTAACTGTCTGTCTGTCACCAGGCTGTATCTCATGAACCATAATAGCTAGAAAGTAAAAAAAATCACAGATGATGTAATTCTGTTATTGCCGTACCGCTATAACAACAAATACTAAAATCAGAATAAAATAAATATTTATTTATAAGACAAACGCGATTTTTTTCCCGTTTTTTGCTTGAAATAGAAACAGAATATTCAGATTATTATAGTACATTCACTTCAAAAATAATTAATTAAATTAAAATTTTATAAATATTTGCCATACAACAAACGTGGATTTTTTAATAGAAATGGTATGAAAGGAACCCTTCGTGCGCGAGTCCGATTCGCACTTGGCCGGTAATCTTTCTTTTCCCGGACCAGCATGGAAGAAAAGTATATGATTTTTCTTCCATGCTTATAACATAAATGCGATAGTATTTACGATAACCTCTCTGATTAGAACATCAATGTCCTACTTATGGCCTTCTCGGACAAGTATCAGCTCATTGGGCATGGATCTAGTTTTTGCGATGTTTATTTATCAACTAGCTGTCCGCCCAGGAATGTCTTGCAACGTTGTACTGTCAATGACGACACCCTAGATTGGTTTGCTAATACCCGATATTGATCTAGCATTGTAACCTAGTTATTTTCTCGTCTGTATGTATCTTCGTGAGTTGTTTGTTTGTTTGTTTTAAACTCTAGACGAAAATGAAGGGTTTATAAGTTTGACCCAATTGTCTGTCTGTCTGTCTTTCTGTCTGTGGCAGCGCTGGAACAGATGGACAGATTCCAATGTGGTTTTTGTGTAAAAGTGTCTTCAAAGGAACGTGTGAAGCGTGACATGGAGGAGGAAGTTAGTACAGATATGGTAAATGATAGAAAACTATTGAGAGAGTTGACATATAGAGCCGATCTTAAATAGGGAGAAGGCGAAGAAGATGATTATGATGATGAAAAGTGGTCATACCCCGACAATGATGTCAGATTTTTTAAGAAAGGTATCTAACATTGACGACTGCTATATATATTGATAACAGCTGGAATCTGGTTAAAGACTTTACGTGCCCTCCGAAGCAAGGAGACTATCGGAATTTTTTCAGGAGAAACCAGCATATCTCAAATTTGAAGCATTAATGGAACACCAGCGGATTTTTTATTAATTAAAAATGCAAAATCTTGGAACGTAACATTCAGGTGATTTTTCGGTATCAAAATTTGTAATTATGATTTATTTGAGAAAATATCAAATAAAAATACGAATAAATATAAGTTACTACACTTAAGTTAAAATTAAGTAAATAAATACCTGTGAAAGTTGTAGACTGAACAATTTATGTGAAAATGTAGCTTTTTTTACTTAAATCACTTAAAAATACTATTCTTATTTAACATATTTTATTATTCTTATTTAACATATTATATTCCAACCTAACTAAAAAGATTTGAATTTAAATCCGCAGTCAGATGTCAAATTAAATTATTATTTCTTGCACAAATATTTTGTTTTATTCAAATTCACTACTTTGTAGTGAATATAATTAGTCTAAAAATTTGTTTATTCACTTAGACAATATTTGTTTTAGTCAATTTTTAGGAACGTAAATATTTTCTTAATGAATATAAATTTTATTGTTTTAATAATTCAACGTAACGTAATGAGATTCTCGTTTGTTATCAAAAATATTTGCTTATGTAAATATTTAATTAACTTGCAGCAATTTGCAAGCGCATGTTTATTCATAGGGTAATTAATTAGTAACGTAACAAAAACTGTAGCAGAAATTTAACAATTCAGTGTTACAACTACACAGATAAAAAATAATTACAGTAAACAAATGCAACTCACCTTTGTAACCTCCGGAAGACCTAAATCAAACTGGCAGGCATCCACAAAAAAGGAAACAATCACAACAAAAAAAGAAAAACACAAGAATGGCGCGCAAAATGACAGTTCGGGATAGACTGGTGGTTTAAAAAGAATTTGGATTTTCAAATTTGGAATGGATAGTGTCGCGAGTGCATCGCATCGGTAGAGGCAGTGCGGTGCCGGCGTAATGAATGGTATAGTGAGGTGCCTGGTTGAACGGCTTTGTCGGTAAATGTGTTGCTTAAAATGTGGCGCGATCGCGGCGGCTTGATGCTTGCAGTTTTATGGGTCTAGAGATCAAAGGTCTTTTTGTGTAGGTTTTGTGCAGAACTTAAGTCTTATAAAGTTATAAAGATGTAATGTAATGGATATTTTATTCCACTTCCCTATAAATTTAATTTAGTGCATACAGTTGTTATTTTTATTAGCTATGACTCATGGAACATAATTAAGTTAGGGTTATATAGGTATTCGGCTAATATATTTTTACATCTTGCACATCAGCACTACCTATTTTTTTTCTCGTAGATATCTAAAACAATAGCAAACTGTTAATTGTTTTTCAATAAATTGGCTGGCTAGTGGTTTCCGGCACAGTAGAATAGGGCCAAACTCTTAAAAACTCCAAGTCGTCTCGTGGATGTCGTAGAATGCGACTTAGAAAATACAAGCTAAACAAAGCCTAACGTCTCGTCTGTGAGCAGATCGGAATCCGGTCGACATGCATTGTTTTATTATTGTATCTGGTGTTTAACACAGACAACAGGTATAAACATCAATGAGACCTCTCCAATTCGTCTGGCCAGCGAGGAGAGTGTAGGCCAAAACGTCTGGCTGCTCTAGCCAAGTACAGCTCTGGTAGTACAGAGAGGGTCGTGCTCCTGCAGTGGAGACAAAAAAACCTGATGATAATGATGTTGGCTGGCTTAGACTACTGTGAGGCATAAAATAGTCAGTTTTGTCTTATTTAATGTTTAGACCAGAGTGCACACAAATATTTGAAACATCACAAGTCAAAATTTTCAACTATAACACACCAGAATACCATTTGTTATTAGGTCACCATTCTTCCATGGAAAGTAACAGAAGACTAAGGGCGGATGCGACCAAACTAGTTCAGTTCTGTGCTCACCCAGCCAGCTAGGTGTCCACTTTAGAATGAACATAACAGCACTTATACAGCCACGTCAGACCTCTTTGAATCAGTACCAGGTTCGAAAAACCAGGAGAGCATGTATATAGGGTATCCGCCCTAAGGGAGAGAGTTTTTGATTAAAGGTAAAGCCTCTCTTTATTTAGGCATTTTTGCTTAATTCTGTAACCAGTTGATTTACAAGCATATTGGATCGGCACTTCAATCAGATAATAGCTAGATTCGCCCCGAATCAACTTGGCATTTTAGCTGACAAATGTCTGTGCTGCGAGTTGCATTGCTTTCCCTTAGATATACATGATTTGTTTTATATATGCAAAAAAGAAATTACATATAGTATTTAAAAATTAAATAGAAAGATTTAGGTAAAAATATAGATACGTTGTCAGGTCGTAAACCTGGCTGTTTCTTCGATTTTGTTGGTGACCATTGACATACTTAAGTTGGAGAAAAAAATCGGGATAGCACACCCCAAGTTCAGAAACAGTACAGATTCAATTTTACTTCTACTTGTGGAGACTTTTAAATGTCTTTTTTTATTATTTCAATATAATCGGTATTTATAACTGTAAGTCTGCCTAAAGTGTAATAAATAAAATCTCGCTTTTTGGGTTGAATCCATAGGGGTTTGCTTTTCGGCAATTTTTTCCAAAGATAAAACTAGTGACCTCGTAAATCTGTTTTTGGAAAATATTATTTTCAAGTTTTTAATCCCATTTTGGTAAATTTCGAAATACTAAATGGATAAAATCATTCTATTTAATTATGAGAAATGCGACCTGTAGGCGAGAACAGCCGAAAATCTCGACAGAAGACGCTTAAAAAAGAGGCAATTAATTATCAAGTATCAATCAAAATCGCTCGCGCTATATTCGCACATCGGATAGATTCTTGGCATTTGGGCTGACAAATGTTTTGCGCGGTCCACGCTCCTCTGCGAAGATGATTTATATATTGTAAATAAACTCATTTGCATAGCCGGGTGTGGGAAAGGTCAGGACGAGTTAGGGTTTTGTATGTGTCGAACATGAGATAGAATTTTGTTATAAGTTTCACAATTGCAGTCCATTAGAGAGCACCGCTTTAAGATTTCCTGAATTTTTCGGGATCCAGTGCTACTTAAATAAATTACTTAAAAATAAATGAAGATATTATTTAAAATGATGTCTTTAGATAACCATTCAAACTATTTAATGAACTACTGTTTACGGTTTAAAGAGTGACCGTGAAGCTTTTCTACGCACATTTGCTAAAAACTGCCACTTTTGGTTAATGTGCGTAGAAAAGCTTCACGTTCTCACTTTAAGCTATAAACAGTAGTGCATAAAATAGTCTTACTAAAGCTTGATAATTTTTTTTTTAATAATATGTCCCTTCAAACAATTTATTTCAAATGGACCCCTAAAAATTCAAGTACCTATTAAGAGTTTTACAACTGTAGAAGGCGTAGTGCCATTGCTTTTTTTTAAGTGTGCAAAAGTGAGTCTTTGTGTTTAGATGTGTCAGAACTCGTGTCAGGTTGTTCAAGCTGCTGGAAGGTATGACATAGCTTGACGGCTGCCATACAATGATCACAGTTATTACCGCCACGAATGTGAAAGGTACAGTCAATGAGAAAAAATATTTGCGACAGGAGGGTTTGCGTTAGACCAAAGGAGTATTTTACCCTTTCGAGAAGAGTAAGTTTGTTTACGAGAGAATAAAATAGACTTTTTAACGATTCAACAAGGCGGGAGTAAGAGCGTAAGTTTGCGAAGTAGATGTAGCGGCGACTCAACGTCAAGGGAATGAAAGAGACTTTTACAAAGAGTCGACGTGGTGGTAATAAAATAGATTTTTTCAACAAACATCAAGGCGGAAGCAAAATCGGGTGTTTGCTAATTAGGTAGATGTAGCGGCGACTCAACGTCAAGGGACTAAAAGAGACTTTTTCAACGATGCAACAAGGCGGGAGTAAAAGCGGGAGTTTGCGAAGTAGACGTCAAGGGAATAAAATAGACTTTTTCAACGAACAACAAGGCTGGAGTAAAATCGGTGTTTGCTAAGTAGATGTAGCAGCGACTCAACGTCACGGGAATAAAATAGACTTTTCAACGATGCAACAAGGCGGGAGTAAAAGCGGGAGTTTGCAAAGTAGTCGTAGCGGCGACTCAACGTCAAGGGAATAAAAGAGACTTTTTCCGATTCGACGTGTTGGTAATAAAATAGACGTTTTCAACGATTCGACGCGGGGCAGAAATAAAAGCGAGAGTTTACGAAGTAGACGTACCGGCGACAACCTCAAGGGATTAAATAGTAATTTGACTATAGGTATCTATCTTCATCTATTTTAATATATTTGCTAAGTGTAGGTTGCAGACGTAAATTTCAATTATATATCGATGTTTTAATATTAAAATGGCATTAATATTTAAATGCCACAATGTCTAGGCGTGATTCGATTGCATGGATGTAGGTTAGGCTGGTGGTCTTAATCTCCGAAACTCTGTGAGGTAAGCCAGCTTTGAATTCGTTAGGAGGATTACATCTACGCGTGAACAGTAGCGTATTTTAGGATTTGGTGCCCCGTATCAAATAAATAATATTAATTAATACTTATTCGTTATTATATATATTATTTTTTATTATAAGGTTATAGTTTTTCTCTATTTATCGCGAAAGTTGGCAGAGAAAACTATTAGCATTAAGTCCGCCTTTTTAACCGACTTCAAAAAAGGAGGAGGTTATCAATTCGATTGTATGTTTTTTTTATTTTGTATGTATGTGACGTGATATCTTCGGCAACCGTGGACCGATTTTGATGATTCTTTTTTTATTTTAAAGCCCTTACTCCCAAGTTGGTCTCATATTAATTTGGTGAAGACACGACGAACTTTATGAAAAAAACTCCTGAAAAAAATTGAAGTCGGTTGTTTTTTTTTGTTAAAAATGTAATTATCTACTATGTTGTGTTGGTAAATAAAGTTTAAAGTAAGCTCGAATGATGATGAGTGTACAAAGCGACATTGTTAACAGTTGCAGGGCGCAAAATTTTAGCTCAATCGGTTGAAAATATGTAACTGGTTTAAAATAGATAAATGATACATTGCAAGAGTTGGTCTTAAACGCAAGTAGTCTATGTAGCAACTCGTCTAAAACGCAGATTGTCTAAACCGCATGTCGTCATAATGGGAAGTGGTCTTATGATTAATCTCGTCCAAAAATGAGGTGGTCTAAAAGTTAAAAAACAGCTTGTACCTAATTCTTGTGATTTGAACAGTTAATACAGTAAATAAAAACGATATTTGAAGACGCATATTTGCGAAAAACTGCCACTTTTGGCAAACATGCGAAGAAAAGCTTTACGTTCTCACTTTGAACTGTAAACAGTAATAAAATACTTTAAAGGGTTACTAGGGCTTTGTAAAGACATAATTTATATGATAATGTGTATCTCCGTTTCATTTCAAATAATTTGTTTCAAATGGACTGGATCCTGAAAGATTTAAGCTTACTTCTTCTTCAAGCTTGCCTCCCGTGTTAGATTTTTAAAGATTTTGAAGACGCGTAGCTTCTTGTTGCCCCTTAAAACCACGTCGCTCGGGTCACGTCCCTTGTGCATATTAGGTCAATACGTACCAGTATGACTTGTGTATGGCTTAATCTTTGCACGATACTAATATTTTAAAGACGAAAGTGTGTGTGTGTTTGTTACTTGACGCGCAAACGGCTGGAACTATTTTGATAAAATTTGGTATGAAGGAAGCTACACCCTGGATTAACATAGGCTACTTTTAGGGAGCTAGTTTTCCATTATTGTCAGAACTTGTATACATGATTCCGGCTTAAAGAATCAGCATTGCCATACAATGTGGCAAGGCTGCCAGCTTTTGGCCACGTTGCCGAGGGATACTATTTTAGTGGAACTACATAATTTGTAATTTCTTTAATTTTAGTTTTAATTAAAAAAATAGAATAATCAGGCCGAAAAATATGTATGAAATAAGGCCGGTTTCCCACATTCTCCCCCTTTGTATAAAAATACGAAAACTTTCGCGAGGAAAATGAGGCAAGCCGACTTAAATGAAAAAAAAAAAAAAAATCTTAAGTGCTTTACGGAATAGCTGCCAATAAATGTTGACCGATTAGCAGATCCAAGTTTCTATGAAAGCAAAATAAATAATTATACAAAGGATATATGTTCCCCTTCTTCTTCTTCTCGTGTGTGTTAGTGACTAACACTAGTGTCAGAGTTTTTAAACTGCCTTCAAGGCCTCTGACATGGTTTTAGGTAACGACCAATGTCAAAGACAGTGACCGAGACCGACGGCTTAACGTGCCCTCCGAAGCACGGATCATCTCACTTATCAGACAATCAGGTGATCAGCCTACAATGTCCTAACCAAACTAGGACAACAACACAAAGTCGTTGCCCCCGCCGGGAATCGAACCCGCGACCTCCGGGTATGAGCCGTACGCTCTTACCACTACACCACGGAGGCAGTTATATGTTCCCCTGAAAAAATATTTAGTGTAATGTATTAAATCTATACATAAAATTGATTCAGTGCTTTTGTTGTTACAAATATATTTATTCTTCCAATTATAGAGGTAATAATCATAGGAAGCCAAAGCTGAAGTAAGCCTCTCAGGACCATATATACACATTATCACATCTTTATTCCTAATGGGGCAGACAGAGCATTTTGTATCTTGCGGCTTTAAGCAGACAGAGCGGGTTCGAAAGCCACTTTTAGCGTCATGGTGGGTGAAAAGATGGAAAAGCTGTCAATAAAGTAACGGGTTGCTAACCGCATCGCCTATTAATATGATTCACATTTTAGTCCATCCGCAAAGAGAAGTAGCTGGTACATTATTATTTTTTTCTTTTCTACCAGACCAGCATGGAAGATATAATCTCATGAAAATCAAACAAGAATTATAAGGTGTACGAATCGAATGGTTTTTACATACTAAGTTTTTTCTTTTCTTCCATATACAAGCATGATAGATAAGAAGCTTAGTCCTTAGGACCCAGGAATTAAAAAACCGGTCAAGTGCGAGTTGGACTCGCGCACAAAGGGTTCTGTAAAACTATCTTTATAAAATCACGTTTGTTGAATGGGACTTATGTATGGGCGACAATTGAATATTAATCTTATTCTGTTTTTAGTACTTGTTGTTATAGCGGCAACAGAATGCATCATTTGTGAAAATTTCAACTGTATAGCTATCACGGTTTATGAGATACTGCCTGGTGACAGACGGACGGACAGACAAAGACTTAGTAATAGGGTCCCGTTTTTACCCTTTGGGTACAACTCTAATAAAAACTGCCGGATCGATAGGAAACTATAATAAAGAGTACGGAAAACGGTATAATGAAAACTACCGTCCTAAATCACCACGTGACGACCCTCGTCCGGCCGATACCGTGTGTCTCTCTTTATCTCCTTATCTCGTAAATTTCGATAAGCCTATTGGCCGCGCTGGGGACTCCGTGAAAAATTACCCGTTTACGGTACAAAATGTCTAGGCCATGAGCCAAAGTAGGCTTTATAAAGTAGTTTTTCAGGTATAGCATTTCGTTTTATCCTATTTTTGATATTATTTTTATCTAACTCATATTTTTTTACATAGGCTATGTCTAGTGATGTGCCGTTTATGATAGTTTTGGAAACTTTGGGCAATGTAAACATTCACAGTACTGTTCTTAGAAATGGAAATTTAGGGGAAATATTCCCATGCTGGTCTGATAGAAATAAAAAAACTTTGAATGTACCAGCTGCTTCTCTTCCCATGCAGATCGTAAAAGCCGATCGAGGGAATGGGCAAAAATGCAAATCATGTTAACAGGCGATGCGGCTAGCAACCCATCACTGTATTGATTGCTTTTCCATCTTCTCGCCCACCATGACGCTAAAAGTGGCTTTTGGGTCTTGCGGCCCTGGGCTCTGCATAGAACCGCAAGACCCAAAATGCTCTGTCTGCCCCATTAGGGATAAAGACGTGATAGTATGTATGTATTCCCGGAAATATTGGGATGTTACGATCAGTTACGTTTATAAACAAAGGTGATGTAATTCACCACCACTCCAAAACTTTGAAGCGCAGTCTGCATCTTTGTGAATTTTTACAACTTTGCTAAACGAAAAAAATGTGGGTCCTTTATTTTTGGATTATCTTGTTGATAGACTAAATAAAAACATATATTTTTAACCCAGTCTGTAAAGAAAACAGCACTAAAGTTGGTGGCGAACTTAAATAGATCTAAACGTACTACATATAAATCAGGAGGACAAAATATAGAAATATATAATTCTTTCTTTGCAAACAATCCTTTTTAAAATAATATCCTCTAGGATAAAAATATTGGTTCAACGATTTCTTATACACTAGAGGCAGCGCGCGGCTTCGCCCGCGTTAACCACGCGAGTGAAGTCGCGGGCGTGATGCAATATAGCCTATAGCCTTCCTCGATAAACGACCTATCTAATACCGAAAGAATTTTTTAAATCGGACCAGTGTTTCCTGAGATTAGCGCGTTCAAACAAACAAACAAACAAACTCTTCAGCTTTATATATAAGTATGGATTACAAACCAACAAATAGCAACTGTTTCGAACAGCTAATCGCACTCTATGCCAAGAACGTGCCGTTGCCTCACTAGGCAACCTAGCAGTCTATACTATAGTAGTCTATACACTATAGCATAGGTAGGATTCCCACGGCGGATCGCACCGAACTCTGATGCAATTCCAGTGTCTAATGTCAGAGGTTCGTTTTTTGTACACCGTTAGCCCTGCACTGACGGTGATTGGTGCAAGTTGGAAGAGGAATAAGTATGTTATACGAGACTTCTTGTTATTTAAACTTTATTCACAGAAATCAGATGAACGAAATGCGTTTTATTCCAAGAGATACAGAGCAGAAGAAGGCATTAGAGACTATCACAAAGACGTTAGTTTCTGCGTGTGATTAGGATCTAGATCTTACTTCATTTCATTTCTATATTTGGCACACAAAACAGATAATTAAGTAGAACAGATAATTAAGATAAGTAGGTACAATCTTTGATTAAGGGTACAATATAAGTTTTTAAGTGTTGATCTAGATTGATTTCCTTACATAGACTTTTTAGGCATACGCCTAAAAAGTCTAAATACAATTTAAATCACAACGTTATGCGCTAGAGTTATTAGCGAGATATTGTCGTTATAAATATATATAAATATATAGGGAAAAATTACACGTTGTCAACATACATGTCACTCCGTTCAAAATCCTAAGCATTCACCGGCAGGAGCTACAAACCATTGCATCTATTATAGAAGGTATTATGTTATATCTACAAATAAACGTCATAAGAAGCGACTATGACAAGTACAATAGAACGGACTGCAGCATCCAAAGACTTACCATTTACTTAGATTACTAATTCGCTTGCCTGGCATAGTGATTAGGGGCAAATCCTTACTTTATTGCAAGAAGTCATTAATTTTCAGTTGTTAAGAAAAAAACGCTGGCAGAAAATTTTGAATTTTTTGGCACACATAATTTAGTAGTTTGCCGTTGTATTCTCTATTTCACACACTAGCAAACTAAATGATCTCTAGTTTTCAGGTTTCCTCACGATGTTTACCTTCGCCGAAAGCCAGTAGGCTGCGTCGGTTTGGTTGAGTTGGTTTGAGAACTAAGGCCGTCAGGTCCTCACGCAAAACGGGTGCGATGCAGAAGCAGTGGTGGCTAAGCTGTTTTGGCACAATAAGGCGTAAGTTCGATCCTGATTAGGCGGGAACTTGTCTCCTATCAGATTGTTGCCACGCTCACTTGTCACTTGTTACTCGCATTTGTCAATACTTAAACCAGATTTAAGTAAATAATTACTACTTTATGGTTCACAAACTTGTGACATGCACCATAACGGAGTCTGCCAGCTTAGAAGAGATCGCTTCGATAACCGCTTTTGTGCCGTTCTGTTCAGGGACAAAGGTCCGCGCGATTGTTTGGATGCGAATGCGGACAATACGTAACTGTACGACGTCTGAGATAGCTAATTACATTTTATCTATTGTTTCCGAATTTCGTGTCAGATATTTCGATTAGATTTTTAATTGGGTCGTCATAGTATTTGGAGTTGTATGGCAAGCGTTGGACTAGAGATAGAAATTGGAATGTGAGGAATTTTTATAATTAATGCTACTAATTGCATTACTATTTTGATTCCTTCATCCACCTCCTTACCCACATCAAGCTTAGAGCTTGCTTAGAGCCGCAAGACCCAAAATGCTCTGTCATTGGGGAAAAAAACTTAATAGTATGTATGTATGCAATTATATTTTTCTTTATGAAACTTGAGATATAGAATAAAAACACGAACGAACTTTATGAGATGTAATTTACTTTTTATCAAATAATTATTTACAGGGTTTTCCTAAAATAAAAAGAAATACGGTAAGTTTTAGTTTATTACAGAACGAATCGTCATATATATTTAGGAGCTAGGTTTTTGTCGGTGGAGTAATAATAATAAGTTATGCCGAAGAAAGAAATATTTATACAAAATATTTAACAAAATAGCCCAAATTAGACATACTTGCTTACACGAGTACCTGCTGCACTTTAAACTAAGTTTACAAAAAAATTATATATGTATAAATATATTTATTAAAGTAACTATTTAAAAATATATTTTGCTAACGCAATGAACTGATAAGTAAAAGTGTTCTTCAATACGAATCAAACGAGCCCAAACTCGATGGGGTAGCGTTGTTTCATTACAGAGTTCCTATGGCCACCTTCTTGCTCCATCATCAGATCAGCTCCATGTCATCGTACAGCCGAAAATCCGGAATTCCAGACATATTAAATAAATTATTTGGTAATGTAAAAAAAAATGTCACAAAATAATGTCACTTGTCATGATCATATCCATTTGTAATGATTTTATTATTTCAGACAAACTGATTTTAAGAGCGCTATTTGACTCCAAGAAACGATGATGTCATCTGCCTGTATTTCATACAAATCCCATAGAAAATGATTGTTTTGACGTTTAGAAAAAGTATCTGATTTGACTTGTTGGAAAATAGTGGATTGTCGCCGAAGCTGCGAGCTACGCTCGCTCGGTCAATACATACATACATACATACTATCACGTCTTTATCCCTAATGGGGCAGACAGAGCATTTTGGGTCTTGCGGTTCTATGCAGAGCCCAGGGCCGCAAGACCCAAAAGCCACTTTTAGCGTCATGGTGGGCGAGAAGATGGAAAAGCAATCAATACAGGCGATGCGGGTTGCTAGCCGCATCGCCTGTTAACATGATTCGCATTTTTGCCCATTCCCTCGATCGGCTTTTACGATCTGCGCGGGAAGAGAAGCAGCTGGTACATTCTAAGTTTTTTTATTTCTCCCAGACCAGCATGGGACCAGCTCGGTCAATGATTTTCTAAAATATGGAACACCAGATGGCAACACAGTCGCGTCAGGTCCAATGATACAATTTCATTTACACGCGGTACGTGCAAAATTTCAGCTCAATGGGAAACCGGGAAGTGTGTCAAATTAAATTTGCAAGATTTGATTACAGACAGACAACAGGAGAGGTGAAACTAAATAAAACCTTGTAAAATAATTTCAGACATCGATCCAATAAAAAACTAACATCGCGTAACTTCTACCAGAAATCAGAAGTGTTTTCTGAAGAATCAAAAAACTGTACATCATTCGAAGGCCCAGCATCATCAGTAGATTCATAATTAGAAAGATCGAACTTATCAGCTAAAAACGTGTCCGGAGCGTAAGTGGTACTCTTCTCGGTTGAGAAGAAACTT
Organism: Acrobasis consociella; assembly: GCA_963555685.1. Classification (NCBI taxonomy): domain Eukaryota; kingdom Metazoa; phylum Arthropoda; class Insecta; order Lepidoptera; family Pyralidae; genus Acrobasis; species Acrobasis consociella. The sequence goes on from OY743115.1 coordinate 1,964,090, forward strand.
TCAATTCTGCTTACAGTATGATCTTCTGTATCTTCTTTTCTAGATTCTGTAATGTCGTCTGTTCTTTCTGAAGTTGCTTCTGCTTCGTCAGTGGGCTTAATAACTGGGGGAGTGGGGCGACAGAAGCCTTCCCAGAAGTACCAGCCGTTGGGGCAGATGAAGACCTGGGGTTGGATTTGCCCATTCTTGGAAAGGCACACGTAGTAATGGTTTAGACTGGATGGGACGACCCCAGTTTCGCCAACGGTAGAACAGGTGGGGATCGGCTTTTCTTTGCACTGTCCTTTGGATAGTTGTATCTGAAAATTGAAGTATAGGTCTTGAAGATGATGAATTTTTAGGGAAGATAGGTAGGATTTCAATAATGAGATTAGCGCGACGAACCGATGGCTGATGGGACAAAAAGGTTCTCGAATGGCGACCACGTACTGGCAAGCGGAGCGTAGGCGCCCACCTACAAGGTGGTCTGCCGACCTGACCAAGGTCGCTGGAAGGCGCTGGATGCAAACCGCTCTAGATCGGTCATTTTGGAAATCTTTGGTAGAGGCTTATGTCCAGCAGTGGACATTATGCGGCTGCAAAATGATGATGAAAATGATTATGGCAATATGTTAGCAACAAGAGGTATGTTAGCAAGAGGGAAAATGTTCGGTCATCTACTACGCCACGATGCGTTCTTTAAAATAATAATGGAAGGAAAAATAGAAGGAAAGAGAGGAGTAGGAAAACCCAGAAGAAATTTATAGACCAAATAAAAGAAAAATTAAACGTGAAAACATATAAAGAGGTTAAGAACTTAGCGGAAGGAAGAGAGACATGGAAAGCACTCCACCGACAAGAGCCCAGCTCTTAAATATAAGAAGAAGAAGAAGTTAAAAACAAGTAAGATTTACGACTTTTTGTCAATGGCGCAGACAAAAGGAGACTTATGCCCAGCAGTGGGTCGTTGAGAGCTGACGATGATGATGATGATATCACCATAAAATATACAAGTTTATTTGCTAAGCAAATTAAAAAAAAAACATTGAAAAGATTTGTAGCTGTAAAATTACATGTGTACAAACACACAAAATTTGACTTTTTTCGTCTACTTACCGAACATTGAGCAATCTGAGGGTTGTATCCGTAATGTCTTGGACAATTAGCCTCTCTGTGATCTGCCGGTCTACCTTCAGGGAAGTCCTCGGGTGGAGAACACAGGTGGAATTTGCGGCAGTCCACGGCATCCGGGAAGATTCCAACCTGGAAACACAAATGTTTGTTTTGTTTTTACTTAGTGTCAGTCTATTGGTTTGAGGAGGATATTTATTGTAGACAAGTTAATTAGCTAGGCAAATAAAAAAACCCCTGATGACACCATCTAAAATAGTTATAAGTGGCGGATAGTGTATTCAGTAATCAAAAACTGTTGCCCATATTATTTTTGGAGTTAAGCGTGAACAAAGAGACAATTAAACAGAGGTTTTTTAAATTCTTACTCTATTACTATGTCTCCATCGCCCCGATTTTTTTGGGAATATATTCAATGTGCCGACACATTTTTTACTGTTTTATTATAATGTATAAATAGATTGAAAAGTTTAAAGCTTCCAGCACACTACAGACACATTCCCAGCGGATCAATGCAACCTACAAAGGACAATAAACACAAACTCATGATGAAACAGCATCAGATCATGATCTAAAGTGCCACCAAATGTCAAGGGTGCGATAAACTCAATTTATTGGTGGCCGCTTTCACGTTGTAAGACATTTTTTTTCTTATTAGACACCGAGTTAAGACACTGGCCGAAAATTGTCCTGCCGTCCTGCTGTTTCGATATTTACTTAGAATTTAGTTTTGTGGGTGGTAAATTGTGGGTGATGGGTACCTAATGAAACTTCTTTGTGTGCGAAGATGACGCCGAAAAAAAAGACATGTTCACGTAATAGTACCCAGCGAGGAATAGGATACAGAATATTTTATAATATCACGTTTTGTGAATCATAATAATAATTGACACACCATTAAACCTTTTCCTTTTACATGCAATAGATTTTTCTTCTGCCAAAACCTATTCAAGGGTACACCTTTCATAGGTATATCCAGGAATAGGTTTTGGTGGGAGCGCCACATGACAACAACTTCTCCAAAGGGCCTCTACGTGTTGGATCTGTATACCCACGCAAGCCTCTCAAAGGACCGGGGTGAAAACACCCGTGATTCTCAAAGAAAATTGACACACATAGATACATATTATCAAGCCTGTTTTCCATAGGGGTTGGCGGCTATAAACCTCCACTTGCTACGATTCTGACTCTTTCGCTTCATCTACACTCGTTACTCTCCTCATGCATGCCCTCCGATTATGGTTACATATGACAGAATTTGTATATTACCATAGCAGAAGTTGAGAATCGTGGTAATACTAATGTAGGCCATTATGCCTGTGTATGTATGTTGTCGACTTCTGTGGCCTGGTGGTGTGAACCTGTTAATTATGCCATGCAGTCACAGCGGAGTCCTGGGTTCGATCCCCGGTAATACATACATACATTCTATCACATCTTTATCCCTAATGGGGCAGACAGAGCATTTTGGGTCTTGCGGTTCTATGCAGAGCCCAGGGCCGCAAGACCCAAAAGCCACTTTTAGCGTCATGGTGGGCGAGAAGATGGAAAAGCAATCAATACAGTGATGGGTTGCTAGCCGCATCGCCTGTTAACATGATTTGCATTTTTAACATGATTTCCCTGGTAATCGAGATGGAAAATGATCTTTTTCAGATTGACCTGGGTCTAAGATATATCTGTATATGTATTTTTATAAAGTATTGTATCATCATCATTTCAGTCGCAAAACGTCCACGGCTGGACATAGGCCTCTCCCAATGATTTTCAAAATTATCGATCAAGAGTATTAATTTGGGGCTAGCTCAATCTGTGTGATTTGTCCTTAAATATTTATGTTGTATTGAGTTGTAAATTTTCAAGCTGTCAATAGCTCCGCCATAAAGCAACAAAGTTGCCGACAAAAGGAGGTAAGCGGTGTTCAACAGCGGATTGTTCTAGTCTTCCGTAGACAATCCGTGTCTTGCCAAGACAATATTTAAACATGTGAAGGAAGCCTTACAACCAAAGTCGTATCTTCCGGCGTCTTTGTGTCTAATAATAAAATTGGTAAAGGTTCCAGATCTGCAAATCGTAAAATTGAATTGGGGCGCCATGAATGTCATAATGGTGTTTTGATAAGGTTCACTTTGTATTTCTGCAAATGTCAAGAAAACAAACCTTGTAAATTAAACATTAACTTTTCTGTTTTTTCCTTCTTTATTAAATTGTAAGAGATAATTTTGGGATTTTGAGTTTTTAAAGCTTTTGCTTTGCAAACTATTTTGGCCGACGACCGACTTCAAAAAAGAGGAGATATCAGTTCGAAAGTATATGTTTGTTTATTTCTCGAAGAAGTCTGGACAAAGTTTTAAAAATCATTTTTGTTTGAAAAGGTTTACTTGTCATGTTACATTGCCATAGATATTTTACCAAATCGGTTGTGTAGTTTGGTATTGGTGACTGTTTTAGCTATAATAGGTCCCATCGTTGGGCAAAAGCCTCCCCTCTCTATTTCCATCTATCGCGGTCCCTAGACGTGATCTGCTATTCTTTTTCAAACTGTGTAAGGTCGTTTGCCCATCTCTTTCTTGGCCTTTCTCTCTTTCTTCGACAGTCCGGAGCTTAGTTGTAGATTATATGTGCCCATCTTTTAGGATGCATGCGACATATATGACCCGCCCAATTCCATTTTAATTTAGCCGCTGTATATCATTATTGATGATTTATTTTTTGTGGATATAAGCAGACAACACTGTTATCAGATCTTTCCAGCAGCTGAAAGGCATCTGACATAGCTTGACGACTGCAATGTTTGTTAGGTATGTGAAGCATACCCCTTAAATTTACCTTTTCACCAAATACCAGTCGTTGTTTGAATTCTCTTCCCTTCGCTAATTCCCGTGGCTGATCCCGAGATCCTCGTTGAATTATTATAAACCTTTTAACACCGACCTTAGTACACGTGTGATACAACCTGGGGAGGCTCTATTTCATTTGTAGGGTAGGGTTTTGGGTCAATAACTCTTTGATTTGTGTTGTTAGTGTCAATGTTTGCTTTATGATAGTTTTGGTTTCGGAAATAATGTAATTATAATCGTTTAGGTTTCTTTTGGGGTTTTCACAATATGGTCGGCTGGAAAAAAGACAGTTTTTACAAGTTTTTATTTCGTTTTTGTCTGTCTATCTGTCTGTAATCTCATGTTAAATTTGATACACTTTCTGGTTTCCATCTGATTTGATGATGGAACTGGAATATCGTCAATATAGGAACTCTGTAAAGCAACGACACAACCCCATCGAGTTTGGGGCTCGTTTGATTTGATATTACACAAGTAACTATTAAACACTGAAATGAAAACTGACTGTACTTCGGTCAATGCAATCTGAGTTATATTGACGTGTGATAGGACTCAAATTATATGCAACAAATTTCAAAGCGCGCTATGCTTGGGCTAGGCGTGCATTTACAAAAAAATACCTGTTCACAAGAATGCTGGTACTGCTGAGTGTCAGGATCGCATTCAGGGACGTGCTGAGTGGTGCAGGTGCCGAGGTGGGCGTTGCAGGTCGTGTCGCCGGTGCATTCTTGTAGGGGGATCTGGAACGGAATAGCCAGGTCATCAAGGGTTTGACGATACATGAGGATGTTCTTAAAACAGTACGTTGGGAGTTCACAATTTGGGGCGAACTAGCTGATAATTCAAATGAAACACTAGTCGTTGAATGTTTTTTTTGCGTCTAAAGTAGCCTATCTCTTAATCCAGAGCGTAAGCTTCCTGCACTCCAAATTTTATCAAAATTGGTCCAGCCGTTTGCGCGTTAGAAGTAAATATACACCCAAACTCTCAAAGCTTCGGTTAATATTAGTGTGATGAAATGTTTTTTTTTAATTACCTTCAGCCAGCCCACAGGCAAAGGAATACAGGTGACAGCGTGCGTGCAATTCTGGCAGGTCATACCCGCTTCCTGGCAGATCCCTTCCACGTCCAGAGAGCCTTCACCGAGCGACCTCCCGAGGGGAACACCAGCCATCCGGTTCCCGCTTATAACCCCTCCGAGATCGAAGGAGGTCGTGAGCTGAAAGAAGTAAATTAAAGGTTTGTAGGTCGTTAGCTGAAAGAAGTAAATCGAAGGTTTGTAGGAGGTTTTTAGCTGAAAGAAGTAAATCGGATTTTTGAAGTGAAAACTTCTTTAGCGGCGTTGTGCACTTTTTTTGGAATGGGTAAAAAATGTTAAACTCGCGTCAGGACACGTGACCTGATCGAAAATTCGTAAGACGGATGGAGAGTAGACAGCTGGCGCGGCGTAGGAGAGGGAGTATCCCCCTCTCTTTCTACGGCGCGGCGAAAATGTATGCCTGCGCCTGCTGTTTCGTTTAGGCGGCGCACGGCGCTTGCGCGAATGTTCGTGTGTGTTTATGTTACAGCGTGCTACGCGCATCCATGGATGGTGACAGCTGATGGCTCGACCGTCTGTGTAGTGGCCATACTGCTGTGTTTTCACTTCAGCCGGCACTCCCAGAGTGCAACCCGTCGTTTTTTTTATGACCTATTTTCTGATTTGTCTCTTTAATATTTACACATTCATGGTTATGGTTGGAATGAATGAAGAGTTTTGTAACATTATCTATAAAAACTAACTTAAATATAAAATTATTAAATACAAACAGACAGCGGAGTCTTAGTAAAAGGGTCTCGTTATTACACTTTTAGTACGAAATCCTAAAAAAACATAATAAATAAAGCTGTTTCTCTTATCGAGTGCTTAGAAGCTGCCTTTAGGCTATATTAGCTTTAGGACCAGAAATATACTGTAAGTAGTACGTGCTTTTCTGTATTTCTGAGGATGTTTTAAGCGTCTTCTCCACTCTCTCATCTCAACGTATTCTCAGTTGCATTCTCAGCTACAATGCTGTGAAGCCTGGGGTCAGCTTTCCGGGATTCGATTAAATTTGGTCTGCTTCTTCTGTGCACTATTATATACCATATACTGTGATCGCCAACCCGCCAGCCCAGCGTGATTATAAGCAAATCTTCCCTTTATTATGAGGAGAACCGATGGCCGATAGGGCAAAAAGGTTCTCTATTGGCGACCGCTTACTGGCAAGCGAAGCGCGTGGGATACCCACCTGCAAGGTGGTCAGATGACATGACCAGGGTTGCTGGAAAGCGCTGGATGCAGGCCGCTCTTGATCGGTAATTTTGAAAATCATTAGGAGAGGCCTATGTCCAGCAGGGGACGTTATGTGGCTGAAATGATGATGGTGATGAAGCTTATATCTAGTAATGGATTCCTGTGGCTGATATGATTATTGAAAGGAACCTACACTCTAGCAGTGAACTGGTATAGCCTGATAAAGAAACAGAAGTACTTACAGAACAAGTAAACCCAAAAACACATAACAGCACAATTTGAGACCACATCTTCACGTTTCTCCTAAACACCGACTGAATTTACAACAAGTTGACATTTTGGGCCTCAACAGAACTTTAACCTGTATATCTCATTTGATAAACTCTTTGTAATTTATCTAAGTTTTAGAGGTCAGTGCGTAAAAACGAAAATAAACTTAATCGGGTTACTATTTACTGAGGAGCGTGATAGCACAGTGGTGCGCTGTTTTTCTGAGCTGAAATTCGGTATCATGTTTCTTTTGATCTCAATTTTTACTCAACTGCCCCAAAAGGAGTGTAATGCTTTCAGTGTAGATGTGCGTTGACTGAAAAATATTTTTAAATCATCGTTCATTAGATCATCATCATCATCATCAGGTCTTATTATCTTCACTGCAGGAGCACGACCCTCTCTGTACTACAAGAGCCATACTTGGCTATAACAGGCAGATGACTTGGCCTACACTCTCCTCGCTGGCCAAACGGGTTGGAGAGGTCTCATTAATGTTCTTGTATTCCCTATCATTAGATAGAATATTATAAAAGATTGTAAGTATATTTATTATTTTTTCGGAGTAACAAATAATAAGGCTTCTTTCACACGTACTACAACTTTACCTCCTTGACGACCTCCGTGGCGTAATAGTTACAGTCCGCCACCCGGAGGTCTCAGGTTCGATCTCCGGTCAGGGCAAGTTGGAAAGTGGCCTTTTTCAAATTGTCCTGGGTCTTGGATGTTTATTTATATATGTATCTGTTATAAAATATAGTATCGTTGAGTTAGTATTCATAACACAAGTCTCGAACTTACTTTGGGGCTAGCTCAATCAGTGTAATTTGTCCCTATATATATATTTATTTATTTTATTTATTTATACCACATTGCAGCGTACGTGTGCATATGAAGTGGTCGCGCAGTGGTTAGGTGTGGAGAGAGTCACTGTGGATATACACACAGTAATTATACAGGTTCATACCTAGTGGCTTCAGCTCCCCACACAACTTCATGTATGCCTACCCATACAAGCACAATTCTGTACAGTTGAATTGTATTAAAATACTTAATTTAGAACCCAGATTCCCATGCTGGTCTGGGAGAAATAAAAAAAACTAAGAATGTACCAGCTGCTTCTCTTCCCGCGCAGATCGTAAAAGCCGATCGAGGAAATGGGCAAAAATGCAAATCATGTTAACCGGCGATGCGGCTAGCAACCCATCACTGTATTGATTGCTTTTCCATCTTCTCGCCCACCATGACGCTAAAAGTGGCTTTTGGGTCTTGCGGCCCTATGGGCTCTGCATAGAACCGCAAGACCCAAAATGCTCTGTCTGCCCCATTAGGGATAAAGACGTGATAGTATGTATGTATGTATGTTAATTTTATTTTAATATCTATCTATTTACTGAATAAACATTTTAATTTTCAGATTCTCAGTCGCAAAATTAGATGCAACTTGAGTTCATTTCGCCTCTTAAAGTATCCGGTGGTTCATTAGGATTAAACTAATTACATTATTATTTAAAAGGCTTTAGGAAAGGCTTGTATAATTCGCAAAACAATTAAACAAGACTTTTAAGCAACTATACTTTTAAGATCCGACAAATAAGAGGGGTATTATAAGTACATTCCTTCCATCGGCTCGCTTTTAAGACCTGTGCTGGAAGAGAAGCAGCAGGTACAATGTTATTAATGTTTTCCGAACATAGAAGACCCATTTATATTGAAAAGCCAAACAACAGCTCAATTGATATTAAACCAGCGAAAACCTTTCCAAAATTTTTTTTACTACTAGATACTTCTTCTTCAATACTTTTTCGTTGAATATTAGGTTTACTCATATAAATAAAAAGATATAAAGTACCACTAGACACTTAACTAGGCCGATATTTAACATCAACATCGGTATTCTCAACAGTAGTTTTTGAGTTTATAACATACAGACAGACACGTGCTGATCATACGACTTACATAGTCGACTCCTATATCAATTAACTAAGCAAAGTGGCTGAAAAGTACATAGGAATTATTTGCGTTAGGTATAAGATTTTTGTTTGTTTGTTTGTGATAACTTAATTATACCGAAAAACAAAATAAAGAACATCAAATTTTAAAGAGTAAATATACATAGACTTATGCCATATACGGATCTCTTTACTTCACTAAATTTTACTGTGTCTATTCTATACATCTATACATATAATAAAACAGTAAAAAAAGTGTGTCTGTACATTAAATATATTTCCAAAAAAAATATTGGGGGCGATGGAGACGTTGTAATAGAGTAAGAATTAAAAAAAAAATGTCTGTCTGTTTGTCTGTATGTCTGTTTGTCTGTTTGTACACGCTAATCTCCGGAAATACTGGACGGATTCGAACGAAACTTTTTTTGTTATATAGCTATTAAGCCTGGGCAACATGTAGGGTATAAATGATTTTGGGAAATGGAACGCCTGATGCAGAACCATAATGGTCCAGCTAAACTATAAGAGATATAAAAATGCCGCCTTAGTAAAAGTTGTTCAGCCTGATGAGCAATTTTCCAGAGACATAAAGTCCACGCGACCGAAGTCGCGGGCTTCGGCTAGTAATTACTAAGTCTCATCACTAGTAGGGCAGACAGAGTATTTCGGGTCTTGCAGCTCTAAGCAGACAGAGTCAAGAGCCTCAAGATCCAAAGGCTTCTTAAAGTTTGATGGAAGATGAATAAGCTTATACTTTTAAACGAGCAATTCTTGTATATTTATTTATATGTATATTTCTGTGATCTCGAAAACGGCTTTAACAATTTTGCTGAAATTTGGTATATGGGGGTTTTCGGGGGTAAACAATCGATCTAGATTAGTCTTATGTTTGGGAAAACGCATGTTTTCGAGTTTTCATGCGTTTTTCTTTCCACGCAGAATATGATATAACCGAGCAGAGCTCGGTCACCCAGGTACCAATATTTAAAGTTGGGTAGGTATTTGTTATATCTATTAGTAAGTACGATAAGGTATGATTGTGTTTTAGAATTTGCATTGTACGTAGAATAACTGCTAAACATTTTACTACAAACCTCAGTGGTTTATGTAAATGTCTTATAATGTTCTGTTGTATCTATTTTTGTAATATGTTAGTATAATAAAAAAAAAAAAGAAGATGAAAGAAGGAATCAAGTACAGTGATGGTCTGGATGAGATCGCAAGCGATAAGACCGTCAATCGTACAGTGTACACAACGTGGAAGGGAACGGCGGAGTTATTATTATTATTTAGAGCCCGCTTTTATTAACTGCCTCCGTGGTGTAGTGGTTAGAGCGTTCGGCTCATACCCGGAGGTCGCGGGTTCGATTCCCGGCGGGGGCAACGACTCTGCGTTGTTGTCCTAGTTTGGTTAGGACATAGCAGGCTGATCACCTGATTGTCTGATAAATAAGATGATCCGTGCTTCGGAGGGCACGTTAAGCCGTCGGTCCCGGTCACTGTCTCTGACATTGGTCGTTACCTAAAACCATGTCAGAGGCCTTTAAGGCGGTTTAAAAGTTCTGACACTAGTGTTAGTCACTAACACACACGATAAGAAGAAGAGCCCGCTAGATCCCGTTGGGCAAGCAAAGGCTCTCGGCTCTCCATTTCTCTCTGTCTTGCGCTTTTGCTTGCCAGTCCTTTGAGTAGGCTTCTAAGTCGTCACGCCATCTACGCCTAAAAAACACTCAACAATTGACCAAGTACATAGGATTACAAATATAATTGAAAAGACCCTTGAAGACAACCATGTCTGCTGTACAGTTTTCTTAGATGTAGCACAAGCCTTCGACAAAGTATGGCATGAAGGCCTTATCATAAAACTTAAGAAAATGCTCCCCAGAAACTATGTTGACATTATAACATCATATTTATCAGATAGAGTTTTCAGAGTGCGGCAAGAAAATGCTTATTCCGAACTTAAGAAAATAAAAGCTGGAGTACCTCAGGGAAGTGTTTTGGGTCCGGTCCTGTACCTTCTATACACCTGTGATATTCCAATTCTAGAAAACAACACTATTGCGACTTTTGCCGATGACACGGCTATAATGGCAGTCGGAAGTACCCATGCGGAAGCTGCAAAAAAGGTTCAAGTAGCTGTTAATAAAGTTCAAAACTGGACAAAACGATGGAGAATCAAACTTAATGAATCAAAATCAATTCACGTGAACGTTACAAACAAGCAAGACAAATACCACCCTGTATACATAAATGAAAAACAAATACCATACGAAGACACAGCAAAGTATTTAGGTATGACACTTGACGCAAAGTTGCGCTGGAAAGTTCATGTCAAGAAAAAAAGAGGAGAACTTGACATACGGTATCAGAAAATGCAATGGTTGCTCGGAAGACACTCTACCTTGTCAATTAAAAATAAACTACTCTTGTATAAACAAGTCCTTATGCCAGTATGGACTTATGGCATACAGCTGTGGGGCTGTACCAAACAAAGCAACATCGATATCATCCAACGATTCCAAAATAAAGTGCTACGGGATATTGTTAACGCTCCGTGGTATGTAAGAAACGACGATCTACACCGGGACCTTAATATACAGTTCGTTGACAAAATTATAAAAAAGTACGCCGAAGCACACGAGTTTAGGTTGCTTCACCATGTGAACGTTGAGGCGATCCAGCTCCTCGACAACACAGACATTGTGCGAAGACTTAAAAGAACTAAACCGTTCGAACTAGTGTAGCAGTGACACATGTGTATAATAGTGAAAAATAGTGACAATGAAAACAAAAGACACACGAACATTGTGCCTTCTCCTTAATAGAGACAGTAAGAAAAGTGCCGATGGACACATTCTTATAAAATAAGTACTTTATAAAACTAGGTCAATGTAAAATTACTCATTAGTCTGAGTTTAGGCTAGATCGTAATATTATTAGCGTGTTTATTTACAATATAGATACGTTAACATATGGAAAAAAAAAAAAAATCTACGCCTAGGTTTTAATATCGTAGTAGTCTTATCTATTATTTGTCAGGTAAATTACAAAAACTCTGAATTTTAAGCCTTATCACCCAATAACTTTTAAACGACTGAACCAATTTTCATAAAAAATGGCTATAAACACCGCAAGAGAAGTTGCTTTCACGTAAAAACCGCATCAAAATTGGTACATCCATTCGAGCGCTACGATGTAACAGACAGACAGACAGACAAACTTATAACACCCTTCTTTTTGGGGTTAAAAGTATAGTTGCTTATAAATATTGTATAATTAATTTTGAAGAATTTTAAAACCCTCTCCTAAAGCCTTTTAAAAAGTAATGTAATTTGTTTAATCTTAATGAACCACCGGATGCCTTAAGAGGCGGAATGAACTCAAGTTGCATCTAATTTTGCGACAGGCGTTACATTTCCAGAGGACCGTCTCGTAAAATAAAAAGAATACAGAATTGGGTAGATTACTGGGGCAAAAGTCGAAAATATTTTAATTCAGTACAGTTTATAAAATAAAACGTCTCAAAATGGTGTCACTTTTCATTGATCATATCCATTTTCAACATGATTTTAGATTTATTAAGAGAGCTCATTTATTTCAATAAAACATGACGTCACGCTTTCGAATTTATACTAATCCCATAAAAAATGTTTGTTTTCACAAAAAAAAATGTCTGATTTGACTTGTCATCCAGCGGATTGCAGTGTCCTAAACCTAGAATAGAAAGGACTCTTCCTGTAAATATCGAAAGAGGCGAATAAATTGTGCTAAAGCTGTTTTCGTACAGTTTCAACGTTGGACGAGAAATGATTGTAAAACTAACTTGTGGTCCTAAAACTACCGTCAATTCGGCACGAAACATGCTTTTTGTAAGGGATTGACTGCGTATCAGTTAGTTGCACACCAATCCCTTTGCAAGATCAGAAAAAACTTAAGCTTAAGCTATTAACCAGTTCAGTTAACCATGCCACTAGGAGCGCTTGAATATTAAGAAAGATAGCTGAATTTACCAGCTGTAATGTTTGAATGGCTTTCTTATGCTATTTAGAATGCAAACAGACAGACTGAGCTATGTAGTAAGAACCCAGATAGACGAGCGACAGCATACCAGCGACAGCTAGTGACCCTGGTGACGGTCAGCGACCGTCGGCAACCGTCGGCGACACTTACGTGACAGATGATAACAGCAGCGAAAACTGGCGACTAGGGTCGATGGCATATTGTTGCTCGTCTTTTAGAGCTCTAACAATTATTACTAAAGTGTGCTACTCTTCTGTACTCTATTAATTTACTTCGCCCAGTCGTCACGTTTCATTTAATTTGACTCCTTCATTAATTTACATTTATTCTTATTTTCTGTGAGGTTTTTGCCAGATTGTCCAAGTCGCGACTTTCCTTAAATTGTAGGGCTCGGCCCGCCGTAAGTTTGGACTACAAAATCCTTCCTGGCCGAAATCAATGTGCATTAGTAATTTTATTTGATTGATATTTACTTACTGCTATTGGATTTGACGACATCAGTGCCTCCAAGGTAATCATCTTAGGCTTTCGCTATCACAGCAGAGGTCCCGGGTTCGATCCCCGGGCATGTCAAATAGAAAATGATGTTTTCAGATTGACCATGCATTGGTCAAAATGGAAGATGATCTTTTCAGATTGACCATGCAGTATCTTTGAATGTATAACTATATATGTGTAGCAAGAGCGAGGGCGTATGCTTCCCGCCAGGCATGATGTTAGTGGTGTTGGTCCTGAGAGACAGGCGTCTCCGACGGTGTATTGTTGGAGGTCATATTTATGCCGCGAATCGGGCGAACTCTGAGATCGAGATGTAGGATACTGCTAGCGCCACCTCGTATGCTTTTTGTGAATTATGATATCGCTTCGTTCATTGTTGTTTGTGGTTGTAGTTCCTCGTTATGTATTTGTTATAAAATATAGTATCGTTGAGTTAGTATCTCATAATACAAGTCTCGAACTTACTTTGAGGCGAGTTCAATGACACTTGTTGTCCGTATACAACGTGGAAGGGAAAAAAATGGTTGACTTGCAAGTAGACGGGTATAGAGGAAGAGGAAGGCCGAGAAGATCGGATATGGGGAACGGGGGTCAGCACAGAGATGGCAAAGGTTAGAAGATTATGGAGGGAGATTATGACATACAGAGCCGACCCCAAACAGGGAAAATGCTAGGAAGAAGAAGAAGAAGAAGACAACGTAGAAGGAACATAGCCGTAATAAATCGAACCATGGGCTAATCGGGGATCTAATATAGATCACTATAGTATAATAAAATTAAAATAACAGTAAAAGAACAAAAATAAATTTGGTATTCCTATACTAAAGTGAACTGTCGTATATTTTTTTGTTTCTTGACTGTTATTTTAATTTTACTTTGCCCTGTGACGGCAGCGATTTGGCCTCAATTTATAAATTATTTTTAATTAGTTTTAGTTAGTTTTAATTTTAGGTTGTATTTATTCTTTATAGTTATTTGTATCACTTGATGTTTTTTTCTTTCGATTTCATAATAGAAGTTGACATTAGATCATCTACTTATGCTATTATTGATCTAATATACCCCGTAGTTTGATTTATTACGGGTATTTGCTTTTCAAATTATATATTTATTTATTTTATACAAAAAATGATGATCCACTTTAAAAAATGCTCGGATTACTTGCAAAATAACAACTCCGAAACTGCAGAAAACAGTCCCCTGAAAGCTGTTAGTTAACTAATAGCGGTGGGAGTATTATTCCCACTACAACCACAAGCAGAATCAGCCAGATTTTTTGCGCCATTTTGTGCCATTTCGAGCCATTATGTTCAATTGGGGTGGCTGTGCCGTAGAGTTAGAATATTTTTTTAAATAGAGGGAACGTGGTGTTAATGCAAGAAAATCTATTGTCTATGGTTTTAATAGAGGGAACGTGGTGTAAATGCAAGAAAATGTATTGTCTATTGTTTTATTAGAGGGAACGTAGAATGGATGCAAGAAGATGTATTGCCTTTTTTAGAAGATACCTACCTGTCGGAAGGTTTTTTTAATATTTTTTTGATACGTTTAGGAACTGATTGCTAATGATTATTATTTTATTTTTTAAAGATAGCTTTGAAAAAACGATAAAAACGATCGTTAATAATTTAGACACAACAAGTAATTAAAACTAAACTTTTTGACTTGTATATTTGGTATTTTTGAGCATATGTTCAATTTAAAAATTAATAAAAACAATAACAATAGATATTGTTATTTATTTCTAGAGAGTGATCAACAATAAAATGAATTGTTTATATGTATGACTAGATAATGTTACGAAATAAGCAAGGGTTTGATCTCGAAAGAAGGATCGATCTAAATAACTGGCCAAGTGCGAGTCGGAGTCACGCACGAAGTGTTTCATACCATTATCTATAAAAAATCACGTTTGTTTACTCTCACTCACTTAAATATTTATTTTATTCTTTTTTTAATATTTGTTGTTATAGCGACCACATAAATACATGTGTAGCTATCACGGTTCATGAGATACAGACTTGTGAAAGATAGCAGACTCTTAGTACGGAACCCTAAAAGCGGAGTGTCGTGAAAGCTCTGTTGGAACGAAGTTACAAAAAAAAATCCTAAAAAATTACAGCCCCTTAGAAAAAAGTTACGAAAATACTTACACTTTTCTAGCCTACGTGACGCCGTACCATCCGAAAAGGAACTTCCTTTCAAAATGACGTTTGTAAACCTACAAGGATTCGTCTATTACTCTCACTCACACATCTAAGGTCTGAACCAATTCAGTAACGTTCCCAGGAGAAACAGATTAGAGCTAGAACCTAGATGTTTTTAACTTCAGTCTAGAAAAGACATTTAGGTATTTTTTTGTAAATTTTCGAGAAATGTATTTTTAAGTTTTTTTGTATACATATTTACATTATTATGTGTGCAATTAATCAATCATTTATTTGTCAAACATAGGTACTACAAATTATTAAATTACTCTATCTTACTAAATTCTTGTATTTAAATTAAGTACAGTTAAAAACCTATACAACATAATTTATTACATAATGAGCTTTCCATTGGTATTAGATAAAGGAACAATAAATATATTGACCCTGTGTAGTCATTTTTAATATATTTAAATAATATATTAATAAATTTTTTTCTCTTGTCACTAAGATTTTCCTTACAATCCATAAAAATTACTTATAAAATCATTCTGTTTTCTCATTCGTAAATTGGTAAAAATTAACTGCTCTGAACTTTGTTTTAGGTACAACAAAAACGATCCACAATTTTATAGCTAAGTTTCTTAAAGGTTAATACATACTCCTTTACTTTTGTATGTCTTCTATAGGAATGTAAATAAAACAGGAACGATTCAGTAAATAGACCATTTGGATGCGGAACCCTAAAAGGTCCATAAATTCAGTCTGGACAACGCCTGGCAAAATAATAAAGGCAATGAGGAAAAACAGCTTCCTTGCCGCGAAAATGTCGTACATGTTTTTCTGAGCTGATGTAAATGTGGAACAGCGTGTTGTTTTTTAACCCCCCACAAAAAAGAGGGGTGTTGTAAAAAGAAATGAATTCATAGGGACAAATTACACTGATTGAGCTAGCCCCAAAGTAAGTTCGATACTTGTGTTATAGGATACAACGATACTATATTTTATAACAAATACATATATAGATAACTTTCAAGATCCTGGACAATTTGAAAAAGACCATTTTCGAACTTGCCCTGACTTACTGGGATCGAACCCGGAACCTCTGGGCGGCGGACTAGCATGGTTACCACTACGCCACGGAGGTCGTCAATCTATAAGTTTGTCGCTAATATCTGTCGGTCTGTCTATCTGTCTGTGTCTGTCTCTGGCATCATAGAGCTTGAACGGTTGGATCGATTTAGATGCGGTTTTTTTCAGCAATTACTCTTATGGTGTTTTAAGCTATGTTTGACGAAAATCGGTTCTGCCGTTTGAAAGTCGGGGTCTTCAACGATTACTATACAATAGTAGATTGTTGTACTGAAAGTAAGTATTTTTATTACTGCACGAGTGCAATTTAATTTAGGTACTTAATGAGTGGTACATACATAATCTGGTTTCCTTTCAACTACTGCAAGAAAAGTAGGTGAAAAATAAAACTGAAGAGAAAATACAATTATTCGGGACTTTTGTGGCAACAGGTTTTCTATGATTTTCGCTTCGCTTCAAATTATTTCTGGCATTAGAGAAATATCTGTATCACTAGACGATTCCACTTTTACCAAATAACGTTTTTATATAAGGTAAGCAACTGAACGCTCATATATATTTTTTTGTGAAAATTAGTTGTTTACGTTCCTGCCTCTTTTAAGGGTTCCGTAGCCAAATGGCAAAAACGGAATTCTTATAGATTCGTCATGTCTGTCTGTCTGTCC
Organism: Acrobasis consociella; assembly: GCA_963555685.1. NCBI lineage: Eukaryota > Metazoa > Arthropoda > Insecta > Lepidoptera > Pyralidae > Acrobasis > Acrobasis consociella. Next base: position 1,980,962 of record OY743115.1, read on the forward strand.
GTCCGTATGTCACAGCCACTTTTTTCCGAAACTATAAGACCTATACTGTTGAAACTTGGTAAGAAGATGTATTATGTGAACCGCATTAAGGTTTTGACACAAAAATAGAAAAAAACAAAAAATTTTGGGGGTTCCCCATACTTAGAAATGAAACTCAAAAATTTATTTTTCATCAAACCCATACGTGTGGGGTATCTATGGATAGGTCTTTAAAAATGATATTGAGGTTTCTAATATCATTTTTTTCTAAACCGAATACTTTGCGCGGGAGACACTTCCAAAGTGGAAAAAAGTGTGTCCCCCCCCCCCCGTAACTTCTAAAATAAGGGAATCATAAAACTAAAAAAAATATATGATGTACATTACCATAAAAACTACCAGCGAAAATTGGTTTGAACGATATCTAGTAAATAGTTTTTTTTTAATACGTCATAAATCATAAACGGTAATTTACCATTCATTCAATAAACTCAAATATAAAAATTAAAAAAAAACATACTACAAGACTTTTATATTATGTTATTTGCTACTACGGAACCCTTCATGGGCGAGTCGGACTCGCACTTGGCCGCTTATTTTCTTTAGGGTAAAACCCGGATAGTTGCCCCGGGGGTATAGTTGCCTTTATTGCAATTACTCTAGTTTAGCGAATAAAATACATACATACTATCACGACTTTATCCCTAATGTGGCAGACAGAGCATTTTGGGTCTTGCGGTTCTATGCAGAGCCCAGGGCCGCAAGACCCAAAAGCCACTTTTAGCATCATGGTGGGCGAGAAGATGGAAAAGCAATCAATACAGTGATGGGTTACTAGCCGCATCGCCTGTTAACATGATTTGCATTTTTGCCCAATCCCTCGTTCGGCTTTTACGATCTGCATGGGAAGAGAAGCAGCTGGTACATTCTAAGTTTTTTTATTTCTCCCAGACTAGCATGGGAATCTGGGTTCTAAATTAAGTATTTTAATACAATTCAACTGTACAGGGATACACATCCCAATAAAATACACATTATTTTATTTATCTATCGAGAGACTGCAACTTTGACTAAGTTGATCGTGTTGCATGTCTCTGTACGATTGCATGGGACGGCTTGGTGCGATCAAAGTTTTTGCAGGATAAATGTCCTCTTTCTCAACATCTATTCTAAATGTAATTTACATGGATTAGCCGGTAAAGACCCGCACGACATTAATAAATGTCCACGCTCATTGTCTTAGTCATGGTATAATAAAATAAGGTATTCTCTTCCCGTGACAGCTGATGACGTAGGTGAAACTTGACTACGTCATCAGTTTATATGTTGCCACTGTGTTAAATTGAATTGCCCGAGCGTAATGCATTTTTGAACTTTATATACCAATTGCGAATTGATAATCCAATATATCAATTTATAAAATATTGAATTGATGAATCACCCGAGAATCGCGAGATACTAAATAGCTAAGTTACTTAATATTTTATTTAATGTTCATGAACTAATTGAGAAAGTCCTTTAATTTACTGAAAAGAACAATCAGTGGCAACACTTTGTGACGTAGTCAAGTTCCATCTCAGGAAGAGAATACCTGTTTTATTATACCATGGTCTTACTATTGTGTCTGGTATTGCGGTAAAGGAACGGTTAGGCAACTATCCCCTACATGGGATAGTTGTCCTAAAATTTGGAGGTCCGCAAAAATCGACAATACTCTAGACATTTCAAAGATATTGTTTAGTTTCTTTTATAAATTTGTAGATAATATGCCAAAGTACCTACCTGTTTTACAAATAAAGAATCTTGCTTTTTGGACAAAGAGATATAAAGTAATTTCAAAAAGTGAGACAACTATCCTGGTTTACCCTATAGCCAGTATTTTTTAAGGTAAGCAATACACTCGTCACTCTACGCGCTAACTGTATAAACTCAATCATGTTTTCGCCTTCCTGAAGCACCCTGTAATAACCCTGTACCACACGGGTTTTCTCAAAACGTATTACCCAAAACAGACCCCCCTAATGTGTCACACTCAGTGGGGGGTGGCATAAATTACTTAGCCATATTTTCGGCTTATTTCTCGCGATCATATGACAACGGAAGAAACAGCCGCCGAATGTAACGAGAAACGCCGTGATCGATGGCGTCTGTAGTGTTTATGTTATAAGCGGTAGCGTTTCTCATTTTCTTCGTATTATTAAAGAGCTAAGCTCTTGTCTGTGGAGCAATTAATGCCTTCCATCTCTCTCTGTCTAAAGTCAAGTCCTTAACATTCTTGTAGGTTGAAACATTAATTTGATCCTTTTGTTGTTTTATAAAACTATCTCTAGGTCGTCCTTTGCCTCTTCTTCCTTCTATTTTCCCCTCCAATGCGTTTCTCAAACTAATAAAAATTTAATTTTGTTTTTCCAAGATTGTTTAGAATATCCTCTGCACCTTCTCGTCGTGTGGTTTCTGGCAGAGTAGAATAGGGCCACTCTAAGTCCTCCCGTCGATGTCGTAGAAGGCGACTTAGGAAATACAAGCTAAACAAAGCTTATAAACATCAATGATACCCCTCCAACCCGTTTGGCCAGCGAGGAGAGTGTAGGCCAAAGGATGCTCTGGCCAAGTATGACTCCGGTAGTACAGAGAAGGTCGTGCTCTTGCAGTGCAGACAAAAAGATCTGATGATGATGATGATACCTTCTCGCCCACTCTCACGCTAAAAATGCCCTTTGAGTGTTGCGGCCCTGGGCTATATGCTTAGAGCCACAGACCAAAAATGCTCTGTCTGCCCCATTCGGGATAAAGACGTGTAGAAAATACCGTCTTGATTTTAGTGAATAACTTGTACCACACTTACTGTTGTGCGACAAACCGTTGCCTGGTAGACATATGACCGACAGTATAATTATGACCTGTTTTTATTTATTTTGTACAATTAAGGGTATTATATTGTATTTTATATAATATGGTTATTATCATCCACTTTCAAACCTTTGAGTCATTAGCATTTACCGCTCTCGGTCCATCTTCTCAACTCTCCGCCGTTTGTCTATGACTTAGCTCACACGTCAGAGGATATCGTTCACTCATTCGATCTGTCGATCCTTTTAACTTTTTCACGGCTTTTTCGGCCTGAAATATGGTGCGAGCAAATTTTTTGTGGCTCCCATATTTTGTGCACGAGTTGTGACGAACCATATGTGGTATATGGACTGGGGTATTCAGAGGAAATGGTTTTCGTAGACCTTCGTGATACTCGCTTTTCCGTTATGGAAGTTAAAATGACAAGATTAGGCGTTGCTCCCACGGCTGAGATTATAAGGCTTCTACCCGACATTTAGCAGTCTATGTATGTATGTATGAAAGTATGTATGTGGATATCTATGTGTGTTCCGTAGCATCCGACCCACAAACAGTACATACAATTCCATGATCCGACCGAACCGCTTATAGCTAATATTGACAAATGATATGTCAATCGATTCGTCATTATTGATTTTTTGCAGAATTGCTCGGTTACCTAACTGTCAAAAGAATGGAAATTAGGTACTTTCTTACTTAAATAGAATAAAACGTCACAAAACTCCCATGCTGGTCTGGGAGAAATAAAAAAAATTTAGAATGTACCAGCTGCCTCTCTTCCCACGCAGATCGTAAAAGCCGATCGAGGGAATGGGCAAAAATTCAAATCATGTTAACAGGCAATGCGGCTAGCAACCCATCACTGTATTGATTGCTTTTCCATCTTCTCGCCCACCATGACGCTAAAAGTGGCTTTTGGGTCTTGCGGCCCTGGGCTCTGCATAGAACCGCAAGACCCAAAATGCTCTGTCTGCCCCATTAGGGATAAAGACGTGATAGTATTGTATTGTATTAGGCTAGCCCTTAATCAGTGTAATTTGTCCCTATATATTTCAATTATTCTGCAATTTGTATGTGATAAATATTTAAAAAATGCGAGTAAAAAATTTTTTTGTTTTAATACCCACCACGTGGTTGATAATGACGGCTATAAGTGCAAGTTCTGTATGAATTATTCTACTATTCATTTTTAACCCCCGACAAAAATGGGTGTATTATAAGTATGACGCTAACGCCTGTCGATCTGTCTGTTTGTCTGTGGCATCATAGCGCTCGAGCTGGTTTTTTACGTGAAAACAAGTTTCCTTGCGGTGGCTCTTAGATATGTTTGATAAAAATCGGTAAACGCCGTTTAAAGGTTATGGGGAGTTTCAACGTGATTTTAGATTAATTATTGCAGAAACTTATATTTATCAAGAGCGCTATTTGACCCCAAGAAACTATGACGTTATTAGCCTGTATTTTATACAAATCCCATAGAATTATATGCTTTACCATTTCCTAAAAGTATCTGGTTTAAGTTGTTGAAAAATAGCGAGTTTTAGGCAAATTAAAAACACATTTTTCATTATATAGAAGTAATTGTTGTAATGTTGACGACCTCCGTGGCGTAGTGGTCACAATGCTGGTCCGCCACCCAGAGGTCCCGGGTTTGATCCCCGGTCAGGGCAAGTTGGAAAATGGCCTTTGTCAAATTGTCCTGGGTCTTGGATGTTTATCTATATATGTATTTGTTATAAAATATAGTATCGTTGAGTTAGTATAATATATAGGGACAAATTACACTGATTAAGTCCGCCTTTGTGCCTATATTGTTTCTTGTTGTTGTTGTAATTTTTTATGTATATCATGGTGCAATAAAGTTAATTTGTATTGTATTGTATTGTATTAAGCTAGCCCTTTATCAGTGTAACTTGTCCCTATATATTTATTTATATTTATTAATTAAGTATAGACATTAACGTTAAACAAATTAAACGTTGTCCTACGTAACGGAAAAAATATAGAGCGGAAGTATAGAGACGGTAATTGGCTCGTACGTTTATGTCAGTGGAGCACGAAACATTGCTCTACAAGCATTGAACTGAGAGGGGTAGAGCTAACATGTAGAGGGGAAAGAAACATAATTTAATTTAAAAAACCCCGACTTTAACGTAAGATTGATTTAGGTACAAATAAAGTCGTCAAAGTGGTTTAAAAACGCAAGCGACGGTCCCAGAAAAGCTAGATAATCACGCAATTTTTTTTACATGACTTACTCTTTTCCACTTATTTAATTTATAAACCTGACTACAAAATCTAAAAGTCTTTTAAAACATAAAAATATTTTTACAAACCATTTAATAAATGGCCGAGTTTTGAGGTAACAAAAATAAAAAACACAGCTACTTAAAACATCGTTTATTTCTTTTAAATAGGGTTGCTTATCATAAAATAAGCAGGACAGGTCTAACATTTGTAATTTATACAGTCTATTTAACAAGTAGACAAGTTGGCTAAATGCAATTACTGCCATCGAAGCGGCTGCACAAATATCGAAACACAGTATTTTTACGCTTAAAAAAAATAAGCAGGACAGGTCTATCATTTGTAAGTCTACGCAATAAGTAGGAAAGCTTTGAAGGCGTTTGCACTTTGCTGCCATCGAAGCGGGAGCACGAATATTTACTCGCAGGCCTTTTACGGTTAAAAAAATAAGCAGGACAGGTCTATTATTTGTAAGTCTACGAACTAAGTAGACGAGCTAGGTTTCGACGAAGCGGGAGTACAAATATTGACTCGCAGGGCTTGACGGTTTAAAAAAATTAAGCAGGTCAGGTCTATCATTTGTAAGTAAAATAAATAAATAAATAAATATATAGGGACAAATTACACTGATTGAGCTAGCCCCAAAGTAAGTTCGAGACTTGTGTTATGGGATAACCAAAGGGCTTTTAGAGTAAAATAATAAACGGCCAAGTGCGAGTCGGACTCGCGCACGAAGGGTTCCGTACCATTACCTATAAAAATCAAGTTATTTGTATGGGAGCCCCCCTTTAATATTTATTTTATTTTGTTTTTAGTATTTGTTGTTATAGCGGCAACAGAAATATATAATTTGTGAAAATTTCAACTGTCTAGCTATCGCGGTTCTTGAGATACAGCCTGGTGACAGACAGACGGCAGACGGACAGACGGACAGACGGACAGACAGTCTTAGTAATAGGGTCCCGTTTTTACCCTTTGGGTACGGAACCCTAAAAATAAATAAGCAGGACATGTCTATCATTTGTATCTACGCAATAAGTAGAAAAGGTAGCAAGAAGACGTTTGCACTTTGCTGCCATCGAAGCGGGAGCACAAATATTGACTCGTAGAGCTACTACAGTTAAAAAAAAATAAGCAGGATAGGTCTATCATTTGTAAGTCTACGCAATAAGTAGAAAAGCTAGCTAGAAGGCGTTTTCTGCCATCGAAGCGGGAGAACAAATATTGACTCGCAGGGCTTTTGCTGTGACTATAACTAATAATTACACATCCGAGCCAGAAGGCGGGTAAATTACTAGCTTTTACCCTCGCGTATAGTGTTTACCGCTTGGATAGTTTGAGTTTACCCAATTTTCATTTAAATAGGAATAATTACAAATACACTATCACATACACATAAGACGCACCTGACTCGATGCGCGAGCTTCATCATTTTGTCTTAATACGGGCCTAAGACACGGACAAAACATTACGGTCAATCGACAATAACATTCGAAGGTGCGCGCCTTTTTAACAAGATACCCTCGGACATCAAAAATATTAACTCGTTCGATGTATTTAAGAAACAATTAGCCAAGCACATAATCTCAATTTACTGAACTTGTATGTTTTATTCTGTTTATCAGTGTGACAATAAGTATATTTTTGTCTTGTATTTATGTTCTCATGTAAGTGATGTAAAATCTTATACCTTTAAACGAGCAATTCTTGTATATTTATTGATTTATATGTATATAAATTTCTGTGATCTCAGAAACGGCTCTAACGATTTCGCAGAAATTTGGTATATGGGGGTTTTCGGGGGTAAACAATCGATCTAGATTAGTCTTATGTTTCGAGTTTTCATGCGTTTTTCTTTCCACGCAGTCTACGCAGAATGTGGTCGCTAATTTCGCTCTGCCGGCCATTGGCCGTCTGGTCCAGCGGTCGGTTAGACACGAATGTCACGTGTTCAAATCCCGCCCGGTGACCTACTTTTGTTTTTTATTATATGTTAAAGTATGAATATTTTTTTTATTTTTATTGTTTTTAGACGAGTTTAAAAAAGTTTATGTAGATTATCACCACCATATTAAAATAAATAGTAATAACCGAGCAAAGGTCGGTCGCCCAGGTACTATGTCTTTATGAGAATAAAAGTCTTTAAACCTAAGACTTTAAGAATTTTTTTATAAAACTTAAGACCGACTTTACCTCCAGACTACACAACCGATTTTAATAAAATTTCTATAGGACTACCTGAAAAGTATGTCCTTTTAAATAACAAAAGAATTTTGAAATCAGTCAAGGCATCTTCGAATAATCGGTGAACATACATAAAAAATATAAGTAATTTAAAATACTAGTTTAGTTTTAGTTACATGGTGTAACAAAATATACTGAAACAATTTTAAAGGTAAATTCAATTTGTGATACTGAACAGGAAGGAACATATGCCGAAATATGAAAAATAATTTTTTGCTTAAAACTAACGTGAGATGCAATCATTATTAAATTCAATAAACGGGTAACTCACGTATAGAGTCAGCTACTGCCGACATGTTTCGACCTCATCCGTAGGTCTTCATCAGGGCGAATGTGACGAGAGGCCCGTACACCGCACCAGTTTGCGACACACTGATGTTAGTTGCGGGAGGCGCGGGGCGCGCGGGCAGCGCGGGCGATCGCCCGCTGCGCCCGCAGCGACAGTTCGGTAGATGGTGGTAGCTGCTGGTTAGTTGCGTCAAGGACTCCCGTGGATGTACTGGGAGCCGTAATTTCCTTTTGATTTCCGTATTTTCCTTTCTATACGTGAGTTACCCGTTTATTGAATTTAATAATGAAAAAACATTTTTGGCTTTCCATACAAACTCAGATCAGCTGATCAGTCAACTTGTATGGGAGGTCTAAAATTACTTTTTATATTTCGACATATGTTCCTTGGGCAAAGTTGTCCAGTATCATAGACTGGATTCACCCTTAAAATAGTTTAAGTATATTTTGTTAGACCTTATATTTTATGAATTTATTTCTTTGAAGTACCTATCTTTATATATATTTAGAAGTATGGTGTATGAAATACATTTACGTTTAAAATTAATAACAAATTAATAACTTAGGTATGTACTATAAACGCCATATTTGGAATGGCGTCGACGGCCGGTGCCACAGACCGCGATGCATAGTTGCCAAGTTGCGGTGCCGTGTGTAGCGGGCTGTGTGACGTACGATGCTGAAAGGGTATGGGCTGACTGTGAGCGACATACATGTATTTGTACTTATAATGTAGCTGTTTGTTGTTCCCATTCATCATCATCAGGTCTTTTTAGTCTCCACTGCAGGAGCACGACCCTCTCGGTACTACCAGAGCCACACTTGGCAAGAGCAGCCAGAGGATTTGGCCTACATTCTCATCGCTGGCCAGACGGGTTGGAGAGGTCTCACTGATGTTTATAAGCTTGTTTAGCTTGTTTTTCCTGTGTCGCCTTTTACGACATCCAGGAGGACTTGGAGTGGCCCTATTCTACTCTGCCGGAAACCGCACGGCTAAATTAGATAATTCCCATTTCCCTGTTCCCATTAAATTAAATTAAATATCGTTTGTTAAATTGCCCGTCACGTTAACTTACATCTATCTTGATGCATTCCCTGTACTATTTTCTGGGTCTCCGTCTATTACGATGGCTTTTATACACGGCATTGATGGCCTTTATACATGAATTTTCGGAAAGCCCGGTGCTGCCCCCATTTTTAATAAATCAATTAAAAGAAAAAGAAGATATAATTTAAAAATTTGTCTTGACCAAGCCCTAGATAACCCTTTAAACTATTTTATGAACTACTGTATACAGTTTAAAGTGAAAACTTAAAGCTTAAAACTACGGACATTAGCCTAAAGTGGCTGTTTTCTTATACGTAGAAAAGCTTCACTCTCCGTTTTCATTCAAATGATTTATTTCAAATGGGGGCAGGGCCATCAAGGCTGTAGGCGATAGGAAATAACAACAACGATTTTATGATGTATGTAAGTAGCGGCGGAATCAGCCTCGTTAACAGGAAGGCAGACGACTGGGCGACAAACGCGAATACAAAAAAGTACTTAAGGTACGAACACACGCGGGGAGGCTGTACACTCGTCATTGCATCCATACCTTTAAAAATTTTACTTTATAAATAAACAAATTCATAAGTATAACAGAGTTTAAACAAAGTTTTTTGAATCTATAATTTTTATGTATCTTCAATATTCATGTGTTATTCAGTCACTATGTATGTGAGACCCCGCCCAACTTTCTCTCAACTACTGCATTGGTCACTGCGTCGCATTCATGCAATATTTACGTATCGTATGACAAATATAATGTGCAGGAATGCCCCCACAGGCACTGTGGCGTTTGTGGTCGCGTTAGTGGTTTCCGACTGTTCATATATACTAGTTGTAACACAGTTATTTGCTCTAGGCGTTCTAAAAGAGTTTAAACAGTGCCAAAGAAAATATAATTACTAACGTAACAGATAACCAACGCCATAGAAACTATTGGAGAATATGTAGGCAAAACTGTAGTTGCGGGTAGAAACACAGAGATGGCAGCGCAGAACACTAGCAAAAAAGCGACAAATGAAGTGTTAATATGCTTTTAAAATATCTATTGCATTTAATATAAGTCATTTTAAATCATTAGAGTGGGTACTACTTTATTTAAATAATAGGAATAAAAGATTTTAATCAATACCTATAGAGGTGTAGGGTTATAGACGTAATTTGTAATTTTGTATCTATGTCTAAACGCTGTCCAATGCTGGGAACTCGAATTTTTTTTTGACATTTTCGTCCAAAAGTGCTCAGCTGGACGGCCAAATTGTATGGAGATGTAATTTTTTTTAGTTCCCATCGTTGGTCCCTTAGGAAAAGTTGTTCATATTGTTGGGCTGTATCACCCTTTGAGTATGTTACTTGATTTACCAGTCGCCCTGAATTTATCGCCTTGTAAGTGACGTATTTACCTTAATATGATTTTTACCTGACTGCGTCAGAACGAGGAACATGTTTTTCGAGTATGTCTATGTATCCTACTAATATTATAAATGCGAAAGTAAGTTTGTATATTTGTTTGTTTTTTACCACTTCACGCTTCAACAACTGAACCTATTTCGATGAAATTTAATATGGATATAGTTTGATATCCAGGGAAGGACATAGGATAGTTTTTATCCCGAAATTCCCACGGGGTGCGAAGCCCACGGGCACAGCTTTTATTTCATACTAGCCGAAGCCCGCGACTTCGTTCTCGTGGACTTTATGTCTCTGGAAAATGTTTATCAGGCTGAACAACTTTTACTAAGGCGGCATTTTATATCTCTTATAGTTTAGCTGGACCATTATGGTTCTGCGTCAGGCGTTCTATTTTCCAAAATCATTTATACCCTAAATGTTGCCCAGGCTTAATAGCTATATAACAAAAAAAGTTTCATTCGAATCCGTCCAGTATTTCCGGAGATTAGCGTGTACAAACAGACAAACAGACAGACATTTTTTTTTAATTCTTACTCTATTACTAGGTCTCCATCGCCCCCAATATTTTTTTTGGAAATATATTTAATGTACAGACACACTTTTTTTACTGTTTTATTATATGTATAGATAGATGTATAAAGTTAGGTCTATGGACAAAAAACCTCGCTTTGACGATAAATCGGCATTTATTCAAACCAGTTGATATACATCAATTCAGACGGTTTAGGACGGTCACACTAAAAGCGATGTAACCTTTTGAATGTTATATTAGAAGCCATTAAAAGGGTTTCATTGTTCATGAATTATTACATCTCGCTGAACTGCGAAACGGAGAAGAAAAATTTAGAATTAGGAAAAATTAAAACTCTTATAAAATTAATAGATTGCAGACTCATTCCCTTAAGGCCATACCCAAATTTTCCGGGGTCCAGTGGCGCCCCCATTTAAAATAAATCATTTGAAAGAAAACGGTGATATCATTTAAAATTTCGTCTTGGTCAAACCCTAGATAACCCTTTCAACTATTTTATGAACTATTGTTTATAATTTAAAGTGCGAACGTGAAGCTTTTCTACGCACATTAGCTAAAAGTGGCCGTTTTTCGCAAATGTGCGTAGAAAAGCTTCACGTTCGCACTTTAAATTATAAACAGTAGTTCATAAAATAGTTAAAAAGGTTATAAATTTTAAATGATATCGCCGTTTTCTTTCAAATGATTTATTTTAAATGAGGGCGCCACTGGACCCTGGAAAATTCAGGTAGCCCCTTAATAGGCTTTTATGATCTGCGCGGGAAAAGAAAAAGCTATATAGTACATTCTATAGTTTTGTCTTTTATCCCAGACTAGCGTGGAAAAAATGGATTACAGATTACAAAAATGCATACTTATACTTATGTACCATAATATTCATAAAAATTTGTAACCGTTTGCTAAACCTATTTTAGTTAAATGATTTAGAAAAATGATTCGCAGTTTGGTTTTGGAGACGTACCTACGCTATGTTAGCTAACAATTTCGTTCAACAAGAACAACAACAAGTTTTTTTGCCAGGCAAATAAAAATAACGATGACTTTTAAGATCGCCATCTAGTGATGAGTAGCGGAACTAAAAAAAAAAGGAAAAAAAAAAAACAAAAGAACTACATTTTTCTATTGATTCCCAATCTATTCGAGAGCTACGATGACACAGACACACTTATTGCACCCATCATTTTTGTTGGATGTCGGATGATATAAAGGTTTTAAACATTGTATTCGAAAGTTTGTTGACAAAATGTTTATAAACAATTTGTAACTTCACTGGGTTTGTGGTCTGGGTTTCTTTCGGCGAAGTCTTCCCAGTAGTGGTCGTTCCGAAACGCTAATAGTTTTTAGTTTTTGCACTAAAATAATATTTAAAAAAAAATAACCTTCAATTCTACTGATATTATAAACGCGAAAGTTTGTAAGTATGGATGGATGAATGTTTGTTACTCTATCACGTAAAAACTACTGAATGGATTACTACTTATACATCAGAATAACCCATAGGCTACAATTTATAAAGATATTGCGCAGACGAAGTCGCGGGCACCAGCTAGTAAGAGATACATTTATCCTACATTGAATTTTTTTTTTGATTTCTTCTTCTTGTCGTGTGTTTTAGTGACTAACACTAGTGTCAGAGTTTTTAAACCGCCTTAAAGGCCTCTGACATGGTTTTAGGTAACGACCAATGTCAAAGACAGTGACCGGGACCGACGGCTTAACGTGCCCTCCGAAGCACGGATCATCTTACTTATTAGACAATCAGGTGATCAGCCTACAATGTCCTGACCAAACTAGGACAACAACACAAAGTCGTTGCCCCCGCCGGGAATCGAATCCGCGACCCCCGGGTATGAGCCGAACGCTCTAACCACTACACCACGGAGGCAGTTTTTTTTACTTTACCATTAGATCATTACTGGTAAGTGTCAGCTATTCGCTTGTCTAGACACAATAAAAACTAATATTACTTACAACCACATCTCATTTGTCATCGTCAAACATATTCCAGATTAAGGCTCCTCCTTGCGCTAGCGACCTTGAAAACACAAAAAAATTAATTTCTCTTTCTGTAAGTGAGATTATTAGAAACCCTCGTACAACTTTTTAGCTAGTATCCTGAAGTTTCATTAGAACCTCGAAAGTCATTGAAATACTATCCGGTTTAGAAACCTTTACAAAAAGAGTCAAAAATGGCCGTTTTTAGTATTTTTTGCAAAGGAAAATTCAGGGTATTTTATTTCAATGATTTTCGAGGTTCTAATGAAACTTAAGGATACTAGCTAAAAAGTTGTACAAGGGTTTCTGATAATCTCACTTACAGAAAGAGAAATTAATTTTTTTGTGTTTTCAAGGTCGTTGACGCGGGGAGGACCCTTAATATATAATAATCTATATCTTTTTGCCACTTTGGACGTGACGCCTGCTTCTTATGATACAATATTTGGAGACGGCTGCCTTATTATTCTAGTTATGACATTATTTCTTTTTTCAGAGAAGAAAGGTCAATGCTTTTAGGGTTCCGTACCCAAAGGGTAAAAATGGGACCCTATTACTATGACTCCGATGTTCGTCCTGTCTATCTGTCTGTCTTTCACCAGGCTGTATCTCATGAACCATGATAGAAGTGAGATGATGTATTTCTGTTGCCGTTATAACACCAATTAAACTGCCTCCGTGGTGTAATGGTTAAAGCGTTCGGCTCATACCCGGAGGTCGCGGATTCGATTCCCGGCGGGGGCAACGACTTTGTGTTGTTGTCCTAGTTTGGTTAGGACATTGCAGGCTGATCACCTGATTGTCTAATAAGTAAGATGATCCGTGCTTCGGAGGGCACGTTAAGCCGTCGGTCCCGGTCACTCTCTTTGACATTGGTCGTTATCTAAAACCATGTCAGAGGCCTTTAAGGCGGTTTAAAAACTCTGACACTAGTGTTAGTCACTAACACACACGATAAGAAGAAGAATAACAATCAACACTAAGACAATTAAATATTTAAGTGGGGCTTTCATACAACAGTCGTGTTTTTTTTAAAGATGATGGTACGGAACACTTAGTGTGCTAGTCCGACTCGCACTTGGCAGGTTTTATTGTTAATATTCTACTCCAAGCATAGTGTATGTAATGTACCTATGGATATATTAAATGTAACGTCTAAAAAATATACTGAGAACATTTTAAGGGTAAATTCCTGAATAACTTTCCCCAAGTAACATATTTCGAAATATGTAAAAAAATTGCTTTACATAGAACCTCGAATTTGAGTCCAGAAATTATTTAAGTCTTATCTTATTAAACTTTATTTTTACTTCGAGTCAACCTTAGGGATAAACAGAGAAAATTATGCGGCACAAAAAAATTACATTTTGATACATGTCCCTTGGGAAAAGTTGAAAGATGAGATGAAAATAATGTGGAAAAACGTGTTTCTTTAATCTTCCAAATAAAAAAGAATTAACTAATTTATTTACCTTTATAGTTTCGCCTTGTCTGTCTGTCTGTTTGTTCGGCCGCGGATTAACTTAGAGATTATAAGAAAGCTGTAATTTAGCATAGGTAAGTATATTAACCATGTCAAAAATAGTGGAAAAATAAAATCTTGAAAAAAACTTTTTTTAGTGTATCTCCTATACGAGTAAAGTAGAAATCAAAAATGGCCTTTTTCAAATTGTCCTGAGTCTTGGATGTTTATATATATATATATATATGTATTTTTTTATAAAATATAGTATCGTTGAGTTACTATCTCATAACACAAGTGATTTATGAAAAATTTTGTTAGTGTGTCAAGGTCCCCCCCCCTATCTGCTAAACGGTTATAATAGGGATACGTGAAAAAACAACTGTAGTATTTATAACGAAATTCAAAGGAAAACTATCAGAGCTAAGTAGGGTTTATAAAAAGTTACAGGCGACTAACTTATGAAATCTACTCGGAAAAGCAAAATTTCATAGAAATTCAATAGAAAATTCGTTTTTAGACCCTACGCTGCATGGCCCGAACGCATTTGGCCAATTATTTTTATTTAGTGTATGGTTTAACTTTAATCCCATTCCCATATACATATTAAAATAGTTGTCTTGTGTGGCAGCTAAAATATAACAACGTTCCGTTCTCTGCAGCGTTTAAGGGTCGTCAGGAACGCAGCCTTTGCTTCGTGTGTTCAGTTTTCAGTTTTATTTCGTAGTCAGAGCTTGTCTACGCTGGGGTGACCACACTACAACGGAGAACGCGTACAATAATCGGAATCTTTTATGTTTTTTTATGTATGCTCACCGATTACGAATCAAGGACGCCTGGATCAATTTAGAAAATGCTTTCTTAATTTGAAAGGGCATACTTGTTAAAATTTAAGTAATAATAAATCAAAATCAGTGTAGCTTAGCGCTTGATTAATTGACCGAGCGAGCGAAGCGAGTGAGGTCTCTAAATCGAGTTGGGGGCGAAAACACATTGTACTTTGGATACCGTCATCTAGGGGTTATTTAGGAAACTAAATTGCGAAAAATAGTCGCGAGGTCTAAGTTCGCGGCGAACTGCTAGGTAGTTTACTAAATTTAGCAATTTGTTGAGCAAACTTTGGTTCAATCGATATCGCTGTTTGTTTGTGCTTCTGTTGTAGTATTAGTAATAATGCCACAAACTAACAAGAGATTAGCGGCAACTAAAGCCCGCGAAGTAGTTTTACGTAGAGAGTCGCAACTAAGGGAATATGCCAGTAGGTACTTCTCGTGCCAATAAGAGCTTTGTCAGCAAGAAACTTCGCCCGAACGCTCCAAACGCTTGTGTTCACAGCGTGAGTACGCAAGGGAAGTACGAAATCAGAAACTATACCCTGAACACTTAAAGCGCTAGCGTGAAGATTCGAGGGCAAGAATCCTTACCAGAACACGGTTCCCATCCCACGCATGACCCGGTCGTGGAAGACTGGCCAAGTGTCATGCTCACGAACGCAAGTTCCACTGTCGCCTGCCTGGGCAATAAATGTGCACAAATCGCAAGGACTCACTTTGAATAAAGTAGTCGTAGACGTTGGCGTTTGCCCAAGAGCCAAGCTAACCCGACACTATACCGAAGATGTCCCGCACATCAGCTTAAAAACAACAAGGCGCCGGGCGAGGATGGAATCATAGCAGAGCTTCTGAAAGCGGGCGGAACGCTGCTACTGAAAGTCCTCTTTAATTCCATTCTGCTCGAGGGCGTAACGCCAGAAGCATGGAACAGGTGGATTGTGATTCTGTTCTTCAAAAAGGGAGGTAACACTCTATTGAAGAACTATAGGCCTATCACGTATCTTAGTCATGTATATAAGTTGTTTTCGAGGGTCATCACGAATCGTCCCGCAAATAGGTTTGATGCCTTCCAGCCTTCCGAACAAGCCGGTTTCCGTAAGGGCTTTAGCACCATGGACCACATTCATACGCTGCGGCATCTTATAGAGAAGACGAGGGAGTATAACCGGCCGTTATGCTTTGGGATAGTGGACTATGAAAAAGCCTTCGATTCGATCGAAACATGGGCCGTGCTTCAGTCTCCAGCGATGCCGTATTGACTATCGATATATCGAGGTGTTGAAGTGCTTATACAGTAACGCCACTATATCAGTCCGAGTACAGGAGCAGTGGACGACGGCAATTCCACTGAATAGAGGTGTAAACCAGACGTTATATCTTCGAAACTGTTCACCGTTGCACTGGAAGATCAAGCTTCTGGAATGGGAAGGATTTGGCATTGCCATCAGTGGCGAGTTTATCACTCACCTTCGATTTTCCGATGATATCGTTGTCATGGCGAAATCGATGGAAGACTTAAGTATGTATGTACTATGCTCGCAGACCTAAACCGAGTTTCCAAACAGGTGAGCCTTAAAATGATTGATCTAGATCCTTCCAGCTAGAGCGGCTTGCATCCAGCGCCTTCCAGCTATTCTAGATCGGTCATTTTGGAAATCTTTGGGAGAGGCCTATGTCCGGCAGTGGACGTTATGCGGCTGAAATGATGATGATGATGATGAGCCTTTAAATGAACATGGACAATACGAAAGTCATGTCGAATGTCCATGTTGCGCCACTACATGTTTGGTTGGGAGCTCCAACCTCGAAATTGTAGACCTGGGTCAATTGATCCAGGCAGAAAGCTTCGGTTTCGAGGAAGACGTCTTTCGATTAGTGGTGTTCTTAACGGCTATATTTTCGTAACATGTTACATGGAATATGCTAAATCTTTATATCATGTTACTTTGGACGCTATGTTATAACGATTAAAAAAATAAAAAATAAAAATTTCAAAAAATTTCAAAGGGAATTTCAAAAAATTTCAAAAAAAATCAGTAAAAAATTATTACGAGTAAAGAAAATCGAAGACCTTATGTATTACAATTTGCCATTATTTTGCTAATTTATAACAATATGAATAATTCATAGAGTGTAAAGTTTTACGAGATAGTAATCAAGTAAAAACTTGACTAAATATAAAGTTTTCATAGTAAATCATTAAATATTTAATGGCGTCTTTTTGGTTAGTTTTATTATAACCAACGTGAATTTGTAACTGAGAGTATATTTACACAAACACAATTTTCATAACATAATAATTCATCAGTCAACAGACTATTTACAATGCGCGCGAAATCTCTAAACGTCCTCCGCCGCCTACAACGGAATAATGAATACAACGCGTGAACGTATACAGCGCTAAACGTATAATGAAAAATTTGCTAATGTTATTTTTATAACGCCAAAACGATTGAACGAAACGTGCGCGCTGGTTGCGAGCGCGAGCCGCGGCAGCGGCAGCGCGATTCGTTTTAACGTAGCGTAATATGTATAAATGTTTAGCAGGCGCTTTTCGTTGCGAGTTTTTTTTTATCAGTTATACGTTATATTAACCACCACTACTTTCGATGAATCCGACTCGGCTGGGCAGCGTTAGGGAAGCTACGCAATGTCTTCTCGTCAAAAATACCTCAGTTTTTTAAGACTAAAGTTTGACAAACAATGTGTGTTACCAGTGATGACTTATGGATTTTAAACGTGGTCCCTTACTATGGGTCTCATAAGAGGGCTAAAGGTGCAACGCGCTATGGCAAGGGCTAAGCTCGGTGTTTCTCTACGCGATCGAATCAGAAATGAGGAAATTCGTCACTGACACAGCCCAGCGGATTAGCTCGTTGTGCTTCTCGTAGAGAACTAAAGTCACTGACATAGCCCAGCGGATTAGCTCGTTGAAATGGCAGTGGGCGGACACATAGCGCGACGAACCGAACGAAGATGGCCGATGAGGCAAAAAGGTACTCGAATGGCAACCACGTACTGGCAAGCGAAGCGTATATAGGACATCCACCCGCAAGGTGGTTTGTCGAACTGACTAAGGTCGCTGGAAGCCGCTCTAGATCGGTAATTTTGGAAATCCTTGGGAGAGGCCTATGTCCAGCAGTGGAGTGGCTGAAATGATGATGATGATGAGACGTAAGCGTAAAATAGTTGGCGGCTGGATGTACATACGTTACTCTTTCAAGATTCAAATATCTTGGGATATTGAATTTGATACAGGTTTTGATTTAAAATTTTTGAAAAAAATTTATAATATGAAACTTTTGCAGCTCAGAATAGAAGAAGAAAGAAGGTTGGAAAATCTGTTTCCTGCAACGGTATCGAATTGGTAGTGAATAATGTATCACAGTGTCATTAAATCACAGTTTCACTGGACATTAAAACTGGTTAGTTTTGGAATAATATCGCGAGGTCCAAGTTCGCGGCGAACCACTAGTAAATTAAAATTTAAAAATTTCTTATCTGATAAATTGTAAATAGATTTTGTGTTATTGACCGAGCGAGCGAAGCGAGCGAAGCGAGCGAAGCGTCTCAGTTTCGAGATTAGCCAAAAATTATTTTGTCCGTCTGTCTGTCTGTCTGTCTGTCTGTTCTCACCTACAGGTCGCATTTCTTAACCGATTCTCATGAAATTTTGTAAGCAGATTCAGCAACTAAATAGAATTTTTTTGTCGAGCCAGTTTTTCGAAATTTTTCAAAATGGCGGAAATATGTGGGTTAAAATTTTAAAAGTGTCATATATCCGCCATTTCCAAATATTTTCAAAAATGTCATAAGATTTTTTTGTTGCCATTATAAAAACGCATTTTTTTTATTTGAACAACTTTTTTGTCTGATTACCTTTTTTATACGTTATACTTGAACGGGTTTAGGATGACTGAGCCGTGACGGATATAAAATACAAATCTTCTTACAAAATATACTGAAACTATTTAAGGGTGAATTCAGTCCGGGTTACTGAACAACTTTCTTAAAAATGCGTATCTTACTACAGACACAGATCGTGTTATACCGGAGCCGGCAGCCAATTCGGCCGGCAGCGGAGGCACATCCTTTGGAATAATGTTCGCGAGGTCTAAGTTCGTGGCGAACTACTAGTAGTAAACTGTAAACGGTTTATAGCTTAAGTATATTTTTATAATATAGTTATTATAATAGATGACAGCCTTTCTGACTACATTTGCACACCGGTGATGGTAAACATGATTGGACGAAACTGAATGTACTTAATATCTTTATATTTAAAGAAAACATTTTTAAACATATTCCCAAGAGCTACAGACTCATGGCGACCACAGCATGGCGTTTTCGTACGTTATCGCGGTTCATTTAAAAATCAAAACAGTTTGGCAGCAGCTGAACCGAACTGCTGGGTCGTGCTGCAGATGCGATGCAGGGATACAGACAAATACACAAGTATATCTGTCTATTTTAAAACTGCTCGCCCACTCCTCGGTTAACATTCACAAACATAATAGATATATACAATACATACTAGGTACTTTTTATAATTGGTCATTCTTTCCCTTCCATGCTGGTCTGGGAGAAAAGAAAAACCTTAGAATATATCAGCTGCTTCTCTTTTCTAGATTGTAAAAATTGGATCGAGGGAATGGGATAATATGAATCATGTTAATAGGCCATGCCGCTAGCAACCCATTACTATATCGATTGGTTTTTTTTTATACTTGCCCACCTTTACGCTAAAAGTGGCCCTGGGCTCTGTCTCAGAGCTGCAAGATACAAAATGCTCTGTCTACCCCATTAGGGATAAAGACGTGATATCGTATATGTAAATGATGAAATAAGCTTTCGTCTAAGAGCTGCAATTATTCAACTCGTATGATCCATAGACTTAAAACGTCATTTATTGTAGTGGTTAAAAAAGGGTTGCCCATTAATGATATTCAGGTTGACTTTATGAACATTAACTATGAGCTGTAGGTATACATCTTAAGTTGCAAACTGATGATATTAAACGTAATGACAATAAATCAGGGCAAGCGTCCATCGTAGTGTCCGGTGATTTTGGAGATCTTACTATTGTAACTCATTGTTGTTACGTCATAACTTTTGGCTAGCTAGGCGAAAAAAAAGTGTAAGATTTTCACGCCATTTTTTTCCGTCATGAACTTTTTCGGGGCTAGAATTTTTTTGGGGCTTAAATTTTTGTAATTTCGTCTCGAGTTGTCTCGTGTTGAGACCCAGTAGGAAGACGCCATCAGCGCCATACTGTCGTAATGGCCGCAGTGATAAACACGCCACGAAGCAATCAATGGCTTTTTAATAAAATAAATAATAATAAATAAATATATAGGGACAAATTACACTGATTGAGCTAGCCCCAAAGTAAGTTCGAGACTTGTGTTATGAGATACTAACTCAACGATACTATTATAACAAATACATATATAGATAAACATCCAAGACCCAAGACAATTTGAAAAAGGCCATTTTCCAACTTGCCCTGACCGGGGATCAAATCCGGAACCTCTGGATGGCGGATTAGCATGGTGACCACTACGCTACAAAGGTCGTTGATGAGCGACTGTTAATGTAAACTCGCTTAAAAAAACTATCGCTATCGAGAGCCCGTAGTAAGATGCCATCAGCGCCATACTGTCGTAATGGCCGCAGTGATAAACACGCCACGAAGCAATCAATGGCTTTTTGATGAGCGATTCTTAATTTAAACTCGCTTATGAAAGTTTCAGAACATAAATTGTGTACTGCAGAAAAATCGGAGGATATGGAGCAATAGCTGCTTATTGTTTGTGTTTCTTCTTCTATATTAAAGAGTCGAGCTATCACATACAAAAAAAAAAAAAGTTTTTGGAACGTAGTTCCTTATCGCGCGTTGCGAAAGGAGGCTAGACGAAAAAAATTAAGACCAAAAGTTGTAACGACACTTTCTATAAGTACATAGTATAAAATGAAGTCTTTATGCTTATAACTAAAAAACTACTGAACAGATTTTGTTGCAGTTTTCACTATTAGGAAGATTATTTATTCCGGATGGTTTATGTATATAATTTGCATGTATTTTATTTATATTTACTGAAGTTTTCGTCAAAAAATTGATTTCGGACACTGCGTCAGGCACTTTCAGAGCTTACGCTGGCTAAGATTTAAAAGTTACATAAAAACAAGGCATGAGAAAGTTGTAGGTCTATATAAGGTCTACAAAAAAGTCAGCGATAGCATATGTCTATCTCCTAAGGTTAGGTCACAATAGCGATGTGTAACTCATACTTTTTAAATGAAAACGAGGGAGGACCTCATTTTCCCTCGCGAGGTACTCGCGACGAGCCTCTCGTTTGAGGCGAGGTGAAGCGCTCGCTCGCAAAGCGGCAACGTCGCGTTGGTTTGGTTCGCGGCCGGCGCGCGCGGCCCTTTGTGATTTACAGCAGTGAACGTGTATCCATTCTCGACTATAATACAATACACCACATCGTGCGTGCCTCACGCTAGTATTGCCAGGCTGTGACATTGTTTTGCTAAGCAGTCGTATGAAAATGGCGGAGCGCGTGCACATTTTACTCGCCACGAGTATTTTCTCACTGATGCAATCATATTCATTTTATAGTGTCTGGCTGCCAACGATACCTCACTCACACACCTCACGCGTGGCGTGTGCGTGCATCAGTGAGAAAGCAGTGAGTAAAATACGCACGCGCCTCGCCCTCGACTAGGCCCTCAACGAAAATGAAATGGTTCAAGTTTGAAAAACGAGTACTCCCTCAATTCGACGCAACGAGGAACTCAAACGAGGTGCATCACGAGTGAGGGGCTCATCACTAGGTCACAATAACAATTTTTATGTTTATGCTACGCGTTTACAAGTTTTAAATAATATTTTCACCGACAGGATATTAATCCTTATCCTTTTAAATAGTTTAGTTACAGCATAGCAATAAAATGTATAGTTTAGAAGATATCACGAAATCAAAATTAAACAAAATCATTTATCGGAACGTGGTGATCATGGAGCTGCCGCTAGATGGCGTTTTCGGGTCAGGCGATAAATAACAAGACTTTAGGTCATCAATCCAAAAATTGAATTTCCGCTTAGCGTTGGCCATTCTGAATCATCAAGCTCCTCAGATGTAGATATTGCTACTAAGTACCTAACCTACCTATAGTTTTCTTATACCTATAAACAAGCAATTCTTGTATATTTATTTATTTATTTATTGGAACTTAGTTCCTTATCGCGCGTTGCGAAAGGGGGCTAGACGGAAAAAATTAAGACCAAAAGTTGTAACGACACTTTTTGTTATAGTTGTAAGCCGTGCGGCGTGCGCGTGTTTCTCTGTCTCTCTCTCTCTCTCTCTCTCATAGATAGCAAGCCAGTTATTTTCGTTTCGTCTTTCTATTTCGCATTGAACAGTGTGGTGTCGCGACGATTATTTTTGTTGTGTGTATACAGGTTTTTTGTACATAATAAATAATAAAATATTATTATAACGTAAAAAAAAAATATTTCAATTCCTTCACTAATTAATCGAAAGGAACTTCGTTCCATCCGGGTGTCCCTTAACACCTCTCAAGTTTTTTTATCTGTTTTTATGTATCCCCGAAACTACTGAACGGGTTTTTACGTGATTGAGCTCAACTTAGAGCAACTTTTAATTTAAATCTGTAGTCCCGGAAAAAGTTATCGAAATTAATTGCCGGTTGCCATTGAAAAAAATACGAATAGTTGAGATACCTATTATAAGTTAGAATAATAATCTTACAAAAATGTTGGCCACTACCTAACCCGAAACTGGCACTACCTCGGAGAGTACTGAGGCTCACTCTACAACTTAAAAACAAGCATGTCATGAGACCCGTACTAACTAAGTTCGTACTCGTTTTATTTTGCGCCCTAGGGGGTAAATAGCCTGAATTAACACCCCTTGACGAGTGGGACTCCAGTGGGTAATTGTAGGCCGCTACCGAGTGCTTTTGTTAGTAGGAAAATTTGCATAAGAGGTTTTCTAGATTTTCCGGCGTTGCTTAAGTTAGGTAGGTATTAAAATGAGGAAGCTTTTAGCCTTAAATAATAGGAAATTGGACAAAAAATTGCTTTTAATCCCTTAGAGTCAAGCATGATATGATAAATCATAATTGACAAGAAGATATTTATAAGGAGTTACAAAAATTTATATTTCTTTCTAGATAGATATATGTATTTTTTTGTCAGCTGCAATTGGTCGCATAGTGGGGCAAAAGCCTCTCTTTCTTTTCATCTATCGCGGTTCCTAGACGTGATCTGCCATTTTTGAGTGTAAGATTGTCAGCTTATTTCTTTTTTGGTCTTCCTTTCTTTCTTCGACCGTCCGGAGCCCAGTATGTATATACATTAAGTATACAGTATGTTAAAATAACCCTGTCCGATCCGTTGAGGTAATGTTGGGTAGCTTGTGTAGGTTCTATTTAGCGGTTTCTCCCAACCCTGAAATTGCAAAAAATCTGCAGCTTCATACATTTTTAAACGGTAGGTATGGAATTATGAATATAACCGCAGTTTTTTTTGCGATTTCAGGGATAATAAAAGTTTTATTTTGTGATAACGCTTCAAATTTGAGGTTTTGTAATTTTCCTGACAAATAATAGATGGCGTTGCGTTGCGTTGGGGGGTTTTTAATTTTTCTATAACAAAAATATTGGTTGTCGCGGGTTAAAAATAAGTTAGCATATCCGCAGTAAGTGGGGAGGTGTGCTCCCGTTTGTTCTATAAAGTGAACAAACCGCCGAAGAACGATCCTAAACCAATAAACCAATAAGATTAATGTATGCGTACAGATGAGTACAGAAAAAGTTGAGTCTTTTTGGATGTCTTTAACTTAGCTCTGTTTTTTTAGGACTACACGATCGATACTCTGAACCAGGGATGTTGCGAATATTGGTATCCGCATCCGCAAATGCGGAGCTTCCGCATGGATTTGGACATCTGCATCCGCATCCGCAATAATCAATGCGTATGTGCGGTTGACTGAAGCTCAAATGGAGATGGGCGGGTCACGTAGCCAGAATGGAAGAACATCGCTGGACGAAAAAACTCACAAAGTGGTCTGGGCCAATAGGAGTTAGAAAGAGAGGGAAACCTGTAACTCGTTGGCATAAGGACATTTAAAAAATAATCGGAAGGAAATGGATGGTCATAGCTAAGGACAGGGAACGCTGGAGCAGTCTGGAGGAGACCTTCACCCTTTCAAGAGGAGTTTTTGCATGAAAAAAATTAAAAACAATATCCGAATTCAACATGTTATTACTGTTTTGAAAGTAATGGTTATTTTTAATTTAATAATTTTTTTCAATGTAATTCAATGTAAATATATAATTTCCAATTTAAATGATTTAATTGACTAGCGAATTCATTGTATTTGTAATCAAAGATTCTAATACCATTATTTGTACCTGTTGCGTGAAATATTTATGTAAGCATGTAAGAAACAAAAAGCTTTTTTATTTTATTTATTTATTTATTTATGTGCGGTTGCGACATTTGCGAACGCATCCGCAATAATCAATGCGGATATTCATGCGGATGCGAATGTAATGCAAGTTGCGACAAGAAAGAAATTGGGCGGGGCCGGCGAATGGCGCCATTCGCTCGTGACAATGCCCAAAGGGAGCGAAATTTTTTTTTTTAATCATTTTTATTAGTTCCCTGAAGCACATATCAAAATTGAAAAAATATTAACAAGCTTTTATTGTGAGGCTAAAGTACTTATAAAGACAAATAAAATAAGTCCAAATGTGACGGAGTTGCGTCGTTTTATTTCTGAGTTCCAGCGAGCACCTACCATTTTCGTTTTCAGACCGTAGACATTGTCTGCCATAAAGTGTTCGTCAAGAAAAGTCCTACTCACAATTTGACAAAAACATACATACATACGAGATACATTGCAAGTTAAATAAAAGGTTGTGACATGTTTATTAGCCCTACTAACTTTTAAAGGGCCGCACCGATTTTCATCAAAAATAGCTAAGAACCACCGCAAAGAAATTTGCTGTTACTTGAAAAATACTGCATTGAAATCGGTCCCTCCGATGCAACAGCCAACAAACCGATAAACAATAGCCTCAATCTTATAACACCCGACTTTTTTGTCGGGGTTAATAAAATTTCTTAGCAATTTTCGCGACTAAAAGCAGAATATATCTTGACTCGGATCCAAAAACGCGCAGTTCGCTCTGAACTGATAAATAGTTGGAAGCCCGTTATCAGGCAGTCATGCTTTACTATAATATCTTGCCGTGACGGAAAATTATATTCTTCTAAGATGGACTACGCAAGAATACTAGCAAAGATAATTTAAATATTTTGACTCATGGTACTAGCTAAAATAATTGTTTTACATATATTTACATACACACAGACTTTTTTCTTTCATTCTTTGTTTTCATATTTTTAATCCTCGACAAAAAGAGGGACTTTTGTTTCTAGTCTGTCTATCTGTGGCATAGTAACGCGAACAGAAGGACCGATTTCGATGTTATTTGAATGTGGTAAAGTAAGTTTCCTTGCTATTGCATTATTCTTAGCTACTGAAAATCATTTCAGCCGTTTATATGTTTATTAGAGAGTCGTAGAGGAAAATCGGTTGTGTAGTTTGCGGGTGAAGTTGGTTTCTAGTTTTGAAAAATTATGAAGTCCTAAGTCTTACCTAGCAAAACGAAAGCCTTCCTTTATGACTTGGGCCTAAAGCCTGTTTACATAAATTGTCCAATAATTCCCTACTCCCATTATTAAAGTCGACAACGGTACTCTGAAATGGCTACTGGTACAAATATAATAGGATATAGAAGATTACACGTTGGTCTTGTCCGATAAATATATTTCCACATAATTTTTAGATTTTTGATTTTGAAAAATGTATAATATTTATTAAATTACTAGCCGAAGCCGAAAAATGCTCATCAGGCTGAACACCTTTTGCTAAGGCGTAATTTGTATATTTCTTTTAGTTTTGCTGGACCATTATAGTTCTACATCAGGTGTTCCATTTTTCAAAATCAATTATATCCTATATGTTGCCCAGGCTTAACAGATATATAACCAAAAAAACGTTTTATTCGAATCCATTCAGTGTTTCCGGAGATTAGTGTGTACAAACAGACAGTTTTTTTAAATTCTTACTCTATTGCTATATCTCCATCGCTCTAAATATTTTTTTGGAAATATATTCAATGAATAAACACATTTTTATTACTGTCATTATATGTACAGATAGATTAAGTTTTCAGTGGCCAGATATTATACTAGACTAAAAAGAGGTGGCAAATGATTGTAAAGTATTTTACGTGTTTACTGTAGTGATTACAGGCAATTCTTCCTTTTATTAGGTGAGGATTTCCAGCAGTGGACTACAGGCTGTAGACAAGATACAATAGGCTATTTTACTAAGTAGGTTTCTAGCTAATATTTTATATAAAAAAATACCACAAAAAGAAATATTTTTTTGAGATTGAAGTATTAATTAACATTTCAAATATAAGAGTGGGGGACATCTTACTATCTATTTCGCATGTGCGAGACCTACTATCGTGACGTCAAGAGTGCTGTATGTGCATCCCTTTACTGTTATTTGTCAGTTTCGCCTTTTTAAAAGCTTATAACTCACTTATTTTTGGGTAGATTAAAAAAAAGACGTGTGGCACTCGGGGACTGCCGCGGTAAAGCTATTGCAAACAAGGAAGGACGGCAACGTCGCAAACGGACGACGGAGACGAAGCGGCAACCTACATGGTAGGCGGAGTGGGAAGCGTGAGGTTTTTTCGTTACGGAATTTCTGGATTCGGTTCCCGCGCTCAAGGCTCGCGATAGAAGCTATGCAATAGCTTAAAAAAACATTTTGTTTCCGGTTTCGGATTATGTTACTTATTAATATGAATGATAAAAATAATTGAGTAACCGTATTGTACCATGTATGAAATGAGTCCCAATCTGAGGTGATTCGTCTATACTCTAGTTAATTGAACTATTGGCGTATCTATAAGTCATAAATCCTTCGAAGACAGCAGGCACAAAAATTTATGAGGCTGGTCGTGCCAGGGACCGGCTGCGAGTCTATCCAACTGACTCGTAAGCAGAAACGTCACGTATACCAAAAGTGCCATTTTTGAAACGCGGAGTCACCTAAACGAATGGTTTTTCCATACAAAAAACCGTTCGTTTAGTGACTCCGCGTTTGAAAAATAGCACAGGCCTGTGTCACTCCCCGTTTAGGTATCGAAAATAATAGCTACACTAGCTGTACCCGCGGGCTTCGCTCCCCGTGGGGATTCCAGGATAAAGAGTACCCTATGTCCTTCCCCGAGTCTCAAATTATATGCATACCAAATTTTATCCAAATTGGTTCAGTAGTTTAAGCGTGAAGAGGTAACAAACAAACAATTATACAAACAAACAAAATATACAAACTCACTTTCACATATATAATATTAGTAGGATTATTACCATTAGTAGGAAATTCAGTGACATGAATCGTTTGTCTAGAAAAAAGAGAGAAATCTAAAAGGTGCCGAGTTCTGACGCGAGCTAAATCAAACCACTTACACACACGAAATACAAAACTGTTTGCGACGATTACCGTCGAAATTTTAGAGACCTTAAGAAGTAAGGGTGTTTTTGAGAATTAACAACGTTGTTAAATAAGATTCTTATAATAACGTAATCTAAATTAAACGGGAGAAGCCAATTCTAATTTCGTAGATAAACAACCTGAGAGTACCATAATATTTTGACTCTTGAAAGCATGAAGTACTTTGCAGGATAAGCTCCGCTCTCCTATTAGAATGAATAGTACTTGACATACTCAATAATACGAGTACCTAAGGAAAATCATAACAATAAGGAAACGAAGGAAATTATGTACTTAGGGTATTTTTATTGAGCTCTTCCTTGTTGATCTGGTAAAAACGAAAACACTAGAATTCATTCATTTATTCATTTCAGCCGCACAACTCCCATAGGCCTCTCCCAAAGATTTCCAAAATGACCGATTAGAGCGGGCTGCATCCAGCGCCTTTCAAGTTTCAACGACCTTGGTCAGGTCGTTAGACTACCTTGTGGGTGGGTGTCCTACGCTTCACGTACGTAGTCGCCATTCGAGAACCTTTTTGCCCCATCGGCCGTCGGACTAAATGAATGTCTGTTACATTCTAGTTTTTTTGAAACACTGACTTACACAGATGTGTGAGACTTATAACAACACCCCTCTTTTTCGACGGGGGTTAAAAGTATTCGTTGA
Organism: Acrobasis consociella; assembly: GCA_963555685.1. NCBI lineage: Eukaryota > Metazoa > Arthropoda > Insecta > Lepidoptera > Pyralidae > Acrobasis > Acrobasis consociella. The sequence goes on from OY743115.1 coordinate 2,009,136, forward strand.
TAAAGTCGAATTTAGTTCAAAAAAATTATTATGTAAATTATTCGATTTACACTAATTTTAGCTCACTCACATTAATGCAAAACTGCAGCTTACGCCTCAAGGACTGTACTTAACAAAATCTCTTTTTTTTTGTAGCTTTTGTACTTGATTACGCTTTCCAGTATTATCGCTAGCCCTACCCAGCCCTACCACCAACTGCCCAAACATCCAAACACTTCCTCGACCTCGATTCCCCGCGCTATGGGAAAGCTTTTAAGGTAATGAGCGTCCCAATTTCTTTATTTGTATTGCTGATTGCATGTTGTTTTGTGTGAGTGACCAACGCCGGTGACTCATTTTAACCGACTCGATATAATATAGTACATATAAATAGAGTAAGGATTTGGTCGATTTTTCCGCAACCCGTTAAACATTGTTAAGCATAGCTCTCAAGTTCAATCGGTAAAGCTATTTAACAAATTGCCAACAGAATTAAAAATGTTAATTTATAATAGTAATTTCAAAGTAAAGCTTAAATTTTTTTTAATAAAGAAGTGTTTCTATAGTTTCGAGGAGTTTCTAAAATGACACAATCTAATTGACATTATGTATTTTTTTGACATTATTTTGTATAGTATAACCTAAAAATGGGTAGTCTGGAATTACATATTATTTTTTTTTAATTAAGTGTGTTAGACTAAGCTGTTAATATTTCAACACAAAAAATGTTTTGTTATGAAATAAATAAATGAAATATATATGAGGTTGTCGAAATTTGTTTTTTTTTACGTATGTTCACCGATTACTCGAAACGCCTAGACCTATTTGGAAAATAGAGGTGTGCGTTGGGTCAAAAATATGTTAATTTAATTAGTCCGTCAACTATCCAAAAACAAAGGACGCATATTTTTTCGTTTAGCAAAGTATTAAAAATTCAGCGCTTCGAAGTTTCAGAGTGGTTAGTTTACGTCACCGTTGGTTAAAAATCATAGCCAATCGTGACGTTACGCGAAATTTAAATGCGCCGTATACATACATACATACATACTATCACGTCTTTATCCCTAATGGGGCAGACAGAGCATTTTGGGTCTTGCGGTCCTATGCAGAGCCCAGGGCCGCAAGACCCAAAAGCCACTTTTAGCGTCATGGTGGGCGAGAAGATGGAAAAGCAATCAATACAGTGATGGGTTGCTAGCCGCATCGCCTGTTAACATGATTTGCATTTTTTGCCCATTCCCTCGATCGGCTTTTACGATCTGCGTGGGAAGAGAAGCAGCTGGTACATTCTAAGTTTTTTTTTATTTCTCCCAGACCAGCATGGGAGTAAAAAAATACATATACCCTACTATTTAATCTATCTTATAATAAAAAAAAACCACATTCCACATCTTTATTCATTTTTTGTTTAAAAGAGCATACTTTTCAGGTCGTCCCATAATTTTTTTTTCAAAATCGTTTGTGTAATTTGGGATGAAGTCGGATTTTAGATTTGAAAAATCATATTAAGCTACGTAACAGTATGATATCGCTAACCATCTAATAATGTTTATTGTAGGTGATTAGTACGTATGTTTGTATATGATATTTGTATGTATCTTGATAGAAGGAATAAGAGGAGTAAGAAAACTAGAAGAAAATGTATCAACCAAATAAAAAGAAAACTTACGTGGAAACATATCCGACAAGAGCCCAGCTCTTAAATATAAGAAGATGTATCTTAATAACATTTCTAAGAAAGCGCGTAAATATTTGACTGTTTTGTTCTACGTTAAAACGATGAATTTTTTTAAAACTTCCTTTATCGTATGGGTTTCTAAAAATATACCCAAAAGAGCCTTCGACCACTGCAAACGAAGTTAGCGCGAGTTCGTCTGCTGGCAGAAATTAATATTTGAATTTTTCATGTAAAGCAAAACTCTGGCCACGCCTGCTCAACTTTCTCACGCGCTACCTTCATGTATGTTGAGGGGTTTATTCTGTGGAGGCGGTAATTGGTCCCAGGAACAACTTAAGAGTTCCCTCACCCTAGACCAAACTACGCTTTTCCATACAAACGTAGTCTACGTTTTATTTCGAAACGACATGCTCGGTTTCGGCAATTTCAAAGATATGTTGTTATTGCCTAGGCTAAACAGCTAATAACAAAAAAAGTTTCATTCGAATTCGTCCAGTATTTTCGGAGACTAGCGTGTAAATTTTTGTACAGAAGAATTAAAATTAAATTAAAATTGACTGACTGTTGTCAGTCAATTTTAATTCTTTAATTCTTACTCTATTACTATGTCTCCATCACCCCAATATTTTTTTTTGGAAATATATTTAATATGCAGATACACTTTTTTACTGTTTTATTATATGTATAGATTAAAAAATACAGTAAAAATTTCGTACCTCCTTGCTGCGATTGCATGAACTTCATTCATATTCAATGAAACATTATGTCCCGAAGTTGGTACAACAATAAAATACAAAATATAGCAGCAAGCCCCCAAAGTTGGTTAAGTAGATTTGGGGCTGTTTCTAAATTATAAATAAGGATCGGACCTCGGATTTGTGTCTCAGAAACTTTAGGGGTTTAGTCGCGTATGAATGTTGATAACCATTTTATGACTAAGTTTTTTTATTTGTTTAAATCTAAGAAGATTGTGTAGCTGTTAATTTCTATACAAAAAGCAACGTTTAAACATAGTCCATTTTTTTAATATGTTGTTGATGTATTAGATTCTCTTCCATGCTGGTCTGGGACAAAAGAATAAAAACTTAGAATGTACCAGCTGTTTCTCTTCCTGGACAGATCGAGGGAATGGGCAAAAAATCGAATTATGGTAATAGGCGATGCGACTAGCAACCCATCACTATTTTGATTCCTTCATTCACCTTCTTGCCCACATCAAGCTAAAAGTGGCCTTTGAGTCTTGCAGCCCTGGGCTCTATCTGCTTAGAGCCGCAAGACTTAAAAATGCTCTGTCTGCCCCATTAGGGATAAAGACGTGATAGTATGTATATATGTATTAGATAGGTAGGGCCGTACGTCTTTATTTTAAAAAAATATTGCTTACGACAAAAGTTATTAGTTTAAGATTTTAGAGTTATATCTGGTAAAAAACGATATCAATCGTAGTAAGTCCCGTAATACTAATGACAGTAAAAGTTAGCATTTCAATATCCATCTATTTTAATAAAAAATACCTCATACGTTTTAATATATTAAAGGTAAACTAAACCGAATTACTAAAAAAGAAAACCTTACAGCCTTACGTTAAAGTGTACTAAATCGTCTGTCAGGATCGCTGCGTGTGGAGGTCCTATAGTCTTTGCTTACTCCTGAGGGAAACAGGCGTGATAATATGCACGCTAAAAGTAGTTTTTTAGTTTTTTTAGGCCTGTATCACTCCCCGTAGATCGTATGTCCGTAGTAGCAAGTAACATAATATAAAAGTCTTGTATTATGCTTTATTTTTATTTTTATATTTGAGTTGATTAAATGAAAGGTAAATTGCGGTTGCGGGGGAGGGGGGGGACGACCCATTAAAAAAAAAACTGATATTAGAAACCTCAATATCATTTTTGAAGACCTATCCATAGATAACCACACGTATGGGTTTGATGAAAAAAAATTTTTTGAGTTTCAGTTCTAAGTATGGGGTCAGAGTTTCAGTTATAAGTCCCAAAATTCATGTTTTTTTTTCTATTTTTATGTGAAAATCTTAATGCGGTTCACAGAATACATCTACTTATAAGTTTCAACAGCATAGATCTTATAGTTTCGGAAAAAAGTGGCTGTGACATACTGTACGGTCAGACAGACAGACAGACATGACGAATCCATAAGGGTTCAGTTTTTGCCATTTGGCTACGGAACCCTAAAAATGAAATTGGCTTGCAATGCACTTCTAGGTATCTAAACGAAAAGGTGCCGAGTTCTGACGCGAGCTAAATTAAACCTTATCGCTAACGACATTGAGTAGATACGAGTATGTCTTTAAATTCCTTTGCTGAGTAAAACTTCTGTATATCAGTACTAGAACTTATTCTCTGGTCATGTGGTTAGCTATTTTCGAACAACACCTACCATTTACGTAAGTTATACGTAAGCTACTTACTACCCCGTAACTTGTGCACACTCGGATCACAAACAAAATTCGGGACTCCTCAATATTGGATAAGCCAGAATTGCCTCCGCAATCCACTAAGGTCGGTATTCGCATAAAGGAATTATAACCCAATCCGTGCGTAGTGCGTGATAGCGTTCACTGAGCCACAGGGGAAATCAGTCTCTGTTACCTTATCGCTACCTGTGACATTTTAAGGCAGGAGTAAATAGTCAAAATGAACTGTGGAAGGTCAGGGTATGTGAAATTGATTTGTTTCTTTGGGAATTCAGTTGGCCTGAATATACAAGCCGTGTAGTATCCGGCAGAGTACAATAGGGCCACTCCAAGTCCTCCCGTGGATGTCGTAGAAGGCGACTAAGGCAATACAAGCTGAACAAAGCTTATAAACATCAGTGAAACTTCTCCAACCCGTCCTGTAGGCCACAAGTAATCTGGCCGCTCCGGCCAAGTATGGCTCTGGTGATACAGAGCAGATCGACCTCCTGCAGTGGAAACAAAAAGACCTGATGTTGATGATCAGGCTGACTGGTAAATCACGTTTATATTGAAAGGGCCACTTAGTACTTGATTTCATGAAAATAAGTGTTAAAAGTTGACCATAAACTTTTATGTCCTTAGTATGAAAATTATTATGTCCTTAGTATGACCGCACAGAATTAATAATAGTATTACATACGAAACGGAAACTCGCACCGTCCCCCGCAATCTGGCGCCCCCCCAACCCCTCCCCCGTTATTGGGCCGTGTAAGCGCCTGTAAAACAGGGTTGTTGCTAGTCGCACGTTGACGTTACGCGAGTCACTTAGGATTATTGAATCTTATTGGTGAGAAACTGCGCACATTATCATTGTTTAGACACGGAAAACAATAAAGAACGAAAATTTTATAGGTTGATTTCCGAGTGATGAAAACAGGTAAGCAAAGCAACAAATTCTGTGGTGGCGACCCTGATTGTTTAACTCACACATTTGACGTGTGCACGGACGGATTGTTTCATTTGTAGTAGTACTAGGTATATATGCTGCTCCGTTTCTATGAAGCTGTGCCTCTTTATTACGTCTTGGTCCCTAATAGGATAGACAGGCTTAAAGCCACGAAGGCCACTTTTAGCATGATGGAAAAAAACCTTTATTTGTTCACATTTTTTTGTCATACAACTGGGAAGGGACATATTCGTAATAAATCAAACCACGTGCTATACTAGATCAATATACCATACCTAATCAAATTAAAACAACAGTCAATATCCCAAAAAAAGACATTCCCAAAATGTCAATCTTTTTGGTTCTTTTCCCGTTATTTTAAATGCGTTATACTATAGTGATCTAGTATAGCCCGTCATTCGATTTATTACGGGTATATCCCTTCCACGTTGTATTATAGTGTTAATCTAGTTGTTAGTTTTCCTTTCATTTACCAAGAGCAGTATCACTAGCATTAAAAAAAATTGCCAGATTTTTGCGTAAACTTGGTGTGAGAAGTAAACTACTTGCTGGGAAGCAAGGTTATCAGTAAACCTTGCTTTATTTACACAAATTATGAAACAGAATAGAGACCCTATAACATAAATATTGATGAATATGTATATGTATGTAGAATAACAGGCACCCAATTAGAACCTGCGCCCAAAGATTAGATTTATGGGTGAACTTTACGTAAACAGCGATCAGATATCAGCCCTGCGTTTATCTATTAGTTAGTTTGAGGTCGGTTTCTGAGATTGTGAGAACGTACGGATATATTTTTTCCTACTATCTATATATCTTTCATCTATAAATATATATCAAGCCGCTCTAGATCGGTCTTTTTGGAAATCTTTGGGAGAGGCTTATGTCCAGCAGTGGATGTTATGCGGCTGAAATGATGATATATCTATACAAACAATAAAACAGTAAAAAAATGTGACTGTACATTGAAAATATATAAAAAAAGGGGCGATGCAGAGATAGTAATAGAGTAAGATTTTTTTTAAATCTCTATTTGTATGTTTATACACGCTAATATCCGGAAACACTGGACGGATTGCAATAAAATTTTTGTTACATAGCTTTTAAGCCTGGACAAAATATAGGGTATTTTGGGAAATGGAAAACCTGATGCAGAACCATAATGTTATAGCTAAACTTTAAGAAACTAGCAGTGCCCGTGGGCTTCGCTCTCCGTTGGAATTTTGGGATAAAAACTATCCTACGTCCTTCCCTGGGTATCAAACTATATCCATATCAAATTTAATGTAAATAGGTTCAGTGGATGAAGCGTGAAGTGGTAACCAACAAACAAATATATAAACTCACTTTCGCAGGTATAAAAGTAGTAGGATAAGGTTAGAAATTACGCCTAAGAAAAAGTTGTTCAGCCTGATGAGTATCCGGGGACAAAGTCTACGCGAATGAAGTCACGGGCTTCGGCTAGTACGGAATACATGATTTTTTTCGCCATTTCACTCAATATTAAGACCACTACTGGGCCGCTTCATGAGACCACACGGGGCCGTTCCATTGATCCCCTTCGACCGGGGTTGCAACTATCCAGGCTGACCAGACCTGGTTCAACTCGACAGGACTTGCACCTGCGCATATAACGACAGCAGCTACTTCACCAAGCGTACTGCGTCCACGAATATGCGGATACCGATATTGTAGGGGCTGATCGCCACGTCTACGCTTGCTGATAGATGGTGAAGTGAGCTGATCGCTCTGGTGGCGTGGAGAGAGGTTTTGAAATAATACCACCTGATTTGAGTACTTGAATTAGACTGGTTTATTGCTATTGAATATGATTACTCGAAATGTATGAATGACGTTAAACTACTGCGTCGGCATCTGCCTGACCTACTTTTTATAAGTATTGTTCAATAGATTGAACAGATATATTATGTACCGATTTTAGAGAAATACTGTAAAATTCAATCAGTGTCTGGCATGACGCCACGGATTACACAGACTATTAAAATAAATCTGGATTTAACGAGAAACGGAACGAATGTTTCGAAAATGTTAAGCCTCTTTGCTGGACAGCTAGAATGCTTTTAAAAAATATAGAAAGCTTTTAAAATATTGCTGACCTCCGTGGCGTAGTGGTTGCCATGCTAGTCCGCTACCCAGAGGTTCAGGGTTCGATCCCTGGTCAAGGCAAGTTGGATAACGGCCTTTTTCAAACTGTCGTGGGTCTTGGATGTTTATCTATACATGTATTTGTTATAAATTATAGTATCCCATAACATAATTCTCGAACTTACTTTGGGGCTAGCTCAATTGCAGTGTAAGTTGTTGTTATTTATTTATTTATATATGCTATACGATATATTTATACCAAACCCTGAAATCGCAAAAAAAATTTGCAGCTTCATACTTTGTAGATTTATTTGCGACTAGCCGAAGCCCGCGACTTCGTTCGCGTGGACTTTATGTCTCTGGAAAATGCTCATCAGGCTGAACAACTTTTACTAAGGCGGCATTTTTATGTCTCTTATAGTTTAGCTGGACCATTATGGTTCTGCATCAGGCGTTCCATTTTCTAAAATCATTTATACCCTATATGTTGCCCAGGCTTAATAGCTATATAACAAAAAAGTTTTATTCGAATCCGTCCAGTATTTCCGGAGATTAGCGTGTACAAACAGACAAACAGACAGACATTTTTAAAAAATTCTTACTCTATTACTACGTCTCCATCGCCCCCAATATTTTTTTTACAAATATATTTAATGAACAGACAGACTTTTTTTTCTGTTTTATTATATGTATATAGATAGATAGATATAGATTTCAGGGATGGAAGAAACCGATAAATAGAACCTACACAAGCTACACAGCATTACCTAACGGATCGGACAGGGTTTTTTTTAACATACAGTATAATTCTTGAATTGGTTCATCTAGCTCTTCAATTTATTGATATTTTATATACTTAAATATTTAAGATGGAGAAACGAATTTAAATAGTGAAGAGTTGCTACATCGTCAATTCCCACAAGCAAATTTTACGATCTACTCGGGAAGACAAGTAGCTGGTGCAATCTTAGTCATTTTTCTCCCAGGTCAGCATGGAAGAGTTTTAATGTTATGAGGTTCTCATTCAAATAAACTGGTGCCTTGTGGTTTCCAGCAGAGTAGAGTAGGGCCACTCTAAGTCCTCCCGTGGATGTCGTAGAAGGCGACTTAGGAAATACAAGCTAAACAAAGCTTATAAACATTAATGAAACCTCTTCAACCCGTTTAACCAGCGTGAAGAGTTTGAGTAGTATTCCTCTGGTAGTACAGAGAGGGTTGTCCTCCGATAGTGGAGTCAATAAGACCTGATGATAATGATGACTCAAATAAACAGCAAAGAAAGATGTACTGAACTTTGTTTATTATCTAAGCTAAAAAGTGCTTACAGTCTGAAGTCCTTTCTTGCATAAGGTAAACTAAATTCTAGTGGAACAGAACAAAGTTGCAAAATTTACATGTGTACTGTGTAGCAGTCGCGGGGCGTCCTTAGAAGCCCGATTCCCATCGCGTTCCCTTAGGGGTTTCTAATATTGACGAATTTATTACTAACAGCAATTATTATAACCTGCCATTTATCGACGCGTCACGTACAAAAATGTCCATTTACCATTTTCATAAGCCGCAAACTAGCAGCATGACTGGATTGCACACACACACATGTTCAAAATACGAAAGTTTTCGCTAGTTAATCAAATACACTAGAATCATAAATTTTGGATAAACACGCTCAGAGACATATTACTCATACTAAATTAATAAAAATAATAATATGCCGAACATTGAACGGCTTATTGACCTTTATATACTTTAATTAGGTAGGTATTTTTTATTTTATTTTCATAGTTTTATAGCTGTACTAGCCCAGTTTATCACCCAACGCCACTGCTGTGTAGGCAGTCTCTGTACCAGCCATGTAATTAATATATTAATATACAACGTGGAGGGGACACACCCGTAATAAATCGCTAGACTAATGCCACAGAATAAATATAAGTATTACATACTAGCGTTGAAAAAAAGTGGGAAAATTCCCCGTTTTTTTCAAAGTCCTTCGTTTTTTTCAACTTTTGTTCGAAAGTTTCAAGAAAAATATTTAAGGGATTTTTTATGTTTTTTATCAATAAAACGGAAATAAACGGAAAAAAACGAAAAAAAACGGAAGAGTTGATGTTTTTTTCACAGAATATTTTTATTATGTTTCGGAGGGTAGAATGATTTGTTTTTGTTGTCATACTTGTCATGCGCTTATTCCTTTCCGGCCTCCATTTAGTTCACATCACGCACACAATACTATACTACTATACTGTCTGTTAGAATTATAGTAATAAAAACTTGATTATTTCAATAGTTTTTTTTAAAAATTCCGATATCTTTCCAAAAATTTCAATGCAACAAACGAACAAAACGGTAAAAAACGAGATATCGTTTCTTTCACCGAAAAAACTATTTGTTTCTTTCGGAATTTTCAACGCTAGTCCCGCGCGCATTATCCGTCCCCGTTTTCCATCGCCGCACCCCTCGCTTGCCGTCTCTACAAGGCGAGAACGGGGGAGAGATGCGAGGACGGGGAACGGGGACACATATTGCGCAGGACCCCAGGAGTTTCCGTTCTATATGTAATATTTATTTTAATTCTGTGCTAATGCCGCCATTTTTGTTTACGAGTCCGCGGACTGGTACCTTCCACCCATAGATCTAGAAATTTCTTTCATGACAACTGTCATGGCCGACCAACCATATTATGCTCGATTGCCAGTTGAGAGGTACGATTTGTATATTTATATATTTTCAATGATACGATCTTGTTATGACCTTGTAAGTATTTAATTTATACTTCTAATAGTTCTCACATTTTGTCGCACCAATCAAATTATTTCTCTACTTAGTACATGGTTGACTGGCAGAGAACGCCATATGGCGTTAAGGCCGCCATTCGTACACTTTTTCATGTGCAATAAAGTTTAAATAAATATATTTGTGACGTTCTTATTGTAATATTTTCCTTAACATTCCCAGCTTTCGCTTCTCAGCCAATCTGAAAACAAAATTTCATAGTTAATAATGACATCAAATGGGAAAGTATTAGTGCGAAAAGTTTAACAACCGGGCGCCACTTGATGTCAATACTTATGAGGACAGGATCATTGTGATCGGTGGCCCGGCGGGGTACGCATTGCTAGCGCTTTCGCAAGTAAAGTGACGCCAGACATGGTCCGCACTTGGATTGGTGACCACAAGTGGCATAAAAAATTCTCGAGCTCCTCCGTGCTTCGAAATGCACGTGAAAGCCGTTGGTCCCGGCTGTCATCATTGTACGGCAGTCGTCAAGCTATGTCAGATGTCTTTAGGCAGCCTGAAAATTCTGAAACCAATGTTGGCCACTTACACACACGAAAAACCAACAAACTGACATCCTCAGAAAAACATAGAGTGGTCCTTATCTAGGCCGTATACATCGTGGAAGGCACATACCCGTAATAAATCGAACCATGGGCTATACTAGATCACTATCACACTAATAATATTTCACACTAATATTATATAGGCGAAAGTTTGTGAGTGTGTGTGTTTGTTACTTCTTCACGCTCAAACGGTTGGCCCAATTTTGATAAAATTTGGTATGCAGGAAGCTGACACCTTGGATTAACACATGCTAATTTTACCGCGGGCAACATCTTAGGGTACAGATAGTAGTATAATAAAATTAGCCGACCAATCAACATCCTCCACAAGGCGAGAACGGGGGAGAGGTGCGGGGACGGGGAACGGGGACCTTAGGAGATGAATACCTTAAATTAATTTTGTGGTTATAGTGCAGTTTTGGCAATTTCTTCACTAGCGCCTAGAAAGCCTTTGTAAGTAAGTAATTTTACGTCAACATTTATTATGAAGTCAATTACAAAATTGAAAATTATTAGCTAATAATTAAAATATAATATTATAATACTTCCATGCTGGTCTGGGAGAAATAAAAAAAAAAACTTAGAATGTACCAGCTGCTTCTCTTCCCACGCAGATCGTAAAAGCCGGTCGAGGGAATGGGCAAAAATACGGGTGTCTATTAGAATACAGATTTTTTTGACATCGAGTTTCATTTCCCAGAAAACTATTCCACGATTTTTAATACATTTTTTTCTTGTTAAAACGAATAGTTTATCATCGCAGTTTCATATAATAATATCAACATTTAAATAAATATATATTTTAAAATGGTTTTCTCTTATAGAAAAACGGTATATCGAACTAACATTTCATATAAAATATTAAGTTATCGATAAAACTGTTCATAAAAACATGTTTCATTATGTAACGGTACACATAATAACTCGCTTCGCTCGCTCGGCTCGTGCGTGTGTTGGTCACAGTTCTAACATAACCTAACCTATAGGATTGCCCTAACCTAGGAAAATGGATAGAAGTGTCTTAGCACTCGCCGGTCGCTGCCGCGGCACGCTCGCTCGGCTCGTGCGTGTGTTGGTCGCAGTTCTAACATAACCTAACCTATAGGTTTGCCCTAACCTAGGAAAATGGATAGAAGTGTCTTAGCACTCGCCGGCCGCTACCGCGGCACGCTCGCTTCGCTCGCCCGGCTCGTGCGTGTGTTGGTCGCAGTTCTAACATAACCTAACCTATAGGATTGCCCTAACCTAGGAAAATGGATAGAAGTGTCTTAGCACTCGTTTCAAATGTTTCAACTATTTTGCAAACTGAAACTTACGTGGAAACAAAATTATGGGTAACAAAACTTTGATGTTACGTTATTTCGATAAAATACATAAAATATGAAAAGAAATAACGATAGACTGAGTTTGTAAATAACGAATAATCGAGTAAATTAATTTTCGATGTCAACAGATTTTAGGATTTGTTCAATATTGTATTAAAATATTTTCTAATAGTTTTATGGGGAATGAAAATCGTTGAAGTTAATTGCTAGAAAGTGATGGGTTCCCGCAAAAATACAAATCATGTTAACAGGCGATGCGGCTAGCAACCCATCACTATATTGATTGCTTTTCCATCTTCTCGCCCACCATGACGCTAAAAGTGGCTTTTGGGTCTTGCGGCCCTGGGCTCTGCATAGAACCGCAGGACCCAAAATGCTCTGTCTGCCCCATTAGGGATAAAGACGTGATAGTATGTATGTATGTAATAATTAAAATATCCAAAGATAAATAAAGAATTTTAAATTGACTGTAAATAAATATTAAACTACTTAATGAAGTAGACACCGTACCTATAACAGACCTGTAATCTGCAAAGCTAAATTTTGCAAAAAATCCAAAGTTTGCTTTAATGAAAGTGTCACAGAAAAAATGAAATATGGTTCGTTCCGCTGTTTTGGACGTGTACAACAAATGGTTCCTCGAACCTAAATAGAACAAAATGACGGGATGTACAGAGTTCACACTGTGTGAATTACTAGCGCCAAGTATGTACAAGAACTTAAGTTGATTTTTAGGAGGGCAAAAACGGGATCCTTTTACTAAGACTCCTCTGTCCGCCCATTCATCTATCTTTGTCTGTCTGTCTGTAAACAAGGAGTGCCAACGAGGTGTAGCCTGCGTGCCATGATTAAGTACAACTTGTACTTAATCCCGACAACATATTTTGACGCAAAGCCATTATTGATCTACATAATAAAGACTAATCAAACGAATTATTTGTATGTAATCCAAATGTGGTTTATTTGTGTGACTTTAGCGACAATGGGTGTGATACTTTTCTTTTTTCGTGTTTTAACTAGTATATAGATCATCTAAATCTATCTAGATTAAGTCATCCATCAGAAAAAGTGTTGATGTTTGACTGACGTAGATTGCCCGAAAACACTACGTGAAAAAATTACTTCATAAGTACATTTTTACTGTCTGATGTATTTTTGAAAAATTAAAGAGATATTAGCAGTTTCCGCAAAAGTGTAAATAACAGCCTTAGCCAAAAATATCCAGTTTGAGTAACACCTAATATTCAATTACAGGTTTTTGAAAGTTTTTCAGATTATAAGGGTACTTGAAAAAGATGACGTCAAGCTAAAGTGCTCACCATTCAACTCGCCATATATGAAACTCGCCAAAATGTTGAGAATGTAGGGGATCCTTAATGGGATAACACACCTTATTGTTTGATGATTAATTTTCGGGTTTGGAGATATTGTTATGCATTTACAATTTTGTTCCAAACCCTTCCTGTGAATACATATAAATTTTAATATATGTGTTCATCCTAAAAATAGTATTGTTGAGTTAGTATCTCATAACAAGTTTGAAAACTTAACTTTGGGGCTAGTTCAATCTGCGTGATGTGTTCAAATATATCTGCTGTTGATTTTGAAACGTCTATCGCGCGTTGCGAAAGGAGGCTAGACGGGAAAAAATTAGACCAAAAGTTGTAACGACACTTTTTGCTATAGTTGTAAGCCGTGCGGCGTGCGCGTGTTTCTCTGTCTGTCTCTCTCTCTCCTAATTAATCGAAAGGAACTTCGTTCCATCCGGGTGTCCCTTGACACCTCTCAAGTTTTTTATTGTCTTTACACATGTTTACCGGTGGCGATAGTTCAACAAGTTTATTGCTAGGCAAAATAAATAAATAACCCAACTATCAAGAGCTCCATCTAGTGATAAGTAGCGGAACTACCGATACCACTGGATATCTATAGCGCCATCTATTATTTCCGAGGCAAAATCTTGACTTTCGATCGTTAACCTCCAAATTTTAAACGGCTGAAACCGATTTAAATCAAACATAGCCAAGATTTAACACATGTAAATGACATAAAAAAACCTCATAGGAAATGGTTCATTCGTTCCAGTGCTACAATGCTGCAGATAGACACATTAGCGTCAATCTTATACCCTCATCTTCTAGTCCTAAGATATAAAAGAAAATACTGACCGTTCCAATAGCATAATAGCAATTGCCAGTATGTACCCTCCAGCCAAAAGCAGAAATGCTGGCGCTGCTCCTCCCAAAGCCAGCGCTCTTGGCGAGCTGCCTTCGCACTGTACTTGGAAGGACCTGGTTCGGTGCTGTATGCAGGATACTATACCACGTTCCTTTAAACGCATCAGGCTGAAACGAAACCGCAATTCTTTAAGGTTGGGCTACAGCTGTCAGTACGGAAAAGCTATGTCGTATGCTGCGATCCTTTTCTGTCACTCAGAACCATTAGCTAGAGCGAAAGAGAGCGATGGAAGACTTCAGCACCGTCACCTTCTCTTTAAGGCAGCACTGGACCCAGAAAAATTTAATTCTTAATTATTTTTAAAGCCCACCATCACACTAATTGTGGCCTTAGGCTCTGTCTTCCCCATCAGGGAAATATACGTGATGATGAATCGGTATGTTTTTGCCCCATCAGGGACAAAGACATGATATTGTTGGGTCACCCATTTACAAGGTGGTTTGACGACCGGACCAAGACCGCTGGAGGGCGTTGGATGCAGGCCGCTCTTGCTCGGTCGTTTTGGAAATCCTTGGAAGGGGCCTATGAGTGTAATGATGATGGTGATGAAATGATAGTGTAAGTAAATAAGATGCATTATTTATACAATAATACAATGCAATAGTTTAAAAGTTTTATAGGTTACCTCCAGTTCAGAAACTCCTTATAAGGGCTGTTCTTCTGCACACATGCATACAGCATGGTCCTCTCCATGGACTGTAAGGAACCCAGCTCGCATAGCTCAGCTTTCGTGAACGACTGGGATATGAGGCGATTGGCACTGTCCACCTCTGTGTGAAATGCGTACCCTGTTGCAAAAAGTACAACCTTCTTGATCTTACAACCTTCCGTGCAGCATATCTTCAAGAAACATATCTTTACAATATCTTAAAAAACAAGAAGCTTCTCAATTCGAATGTATAATTAGATGTTTTCTATACGCATGTTCCTTAATCGAGAAGAAACGGTCGGAATAGTATGACTGTTATTAGTCTGTCTTTTAAATTATCGTTCAAAACTTGTATTTTGTTGAGGTGGAACTGATGAAAAAGACCAGAAATTGAAGTAGCTTATTTTTGGTGCAATTTTTTTAATAAGAACAAATATACAGGCAGAGTATTCTTTGTGTTGAGGTTGTCAAAAATTCTTCTTTGTATTAAGCGTATGTATATCCTGAATTTCCATGCTTATATTCCTTATATATTATATTGTATTGTATTGTATTGTATATTCCCAACGGACCCTTCAGTTTGACACAAGTCAATTAATCTCAAGAGAGCACTTAACGCAGTTTAACACGCAACTAATTAAAGGTATCGATTCGAATTGAATTTGGCAAACAATATGTTATGTATCTATGCCGACTGGTTTTCGGTAGACTAGAATAGGGCCACTTCCACCTTTCGTGGATGTCGTAGAAGGCGACTTAGGAAATACAAGCTAAACAAAGCTTATTAACATCAATGAGACCTCTCCAACCCGTCTGGCCAGCGTAGAGAGTGTTGGCCAAGTTCTCTGGCTGCTCTGGCCAAGTATGGCTCTGGTAGTACAGAGGGGGTCGTGCTCCTGCAGTGGAAACCAAAAGACCTGATGATGTGTTGTGTAATATTTTTCTTTCTTTCTTCCAACGTGGTCACGGTTTATCCTGATCACATAAAATTACCAGCTATTTCTTCTTTAATAGCCTGTATCATGGTATGACTCATGAGTTGTGAGATATTGGTGTAGATATTGGGCATATCTTACGATTGGTGCAAATTTTTATAATTTTAAGGTTTCCGTACACAAAGGGTATTCCGTATACTAAGACTTCACTGTCGGTCCGCCTGTCTGTCACCAGGCTGTATCTTAAGAACCGCGATAGCTAAACAGTGGAAATTTTCACAAATTATGTAGGTATTCACAAATTCTATTGCCGCTATAACAATAAATACAAAAAACAAAATAAAATAAATATTTAATGGGGGCTCCCATACAACAAACTCGATTTTTGTATACACGCTGAATTTTCATTGGTTTTGGAAAAAAATGTCGTACTTATAGTAAATTAATTCTTCTATCCATAATTTCAGTCAAAAAAAATTGTCACTGAATTTTTATTTTGACTTGCTAATTATTTTGACTTCTTACTAACGATCCTTATGAAGTGGCCTTCGGCTCCAAAACCAATAAAAAAGTCACCGTGTAGATAATGGTACGGAACCTTTAGTGTGCGAATCCGATTTGCACTTGACCGGTTATTTTTTTTAAAGCGGAGATTCGATAACTTTCTGCTATCAACCTCAATGCTTCTTCTTTCTGTTAGAAGCTAGCATGGGTATCAGATTTATACAGTTGCCTAAAGGTTTTGCTGACTGCCTGCCATGATTCTGTCAGCTTTTTGAAAATGTTTTCTACGGACCTAGTTTAAATATTACCTCCAGCTTTGACCATGACAATTCCGTGGTCCAATGACGCTAAAACTGATTTCTTGTCCTTCACTTTCTTCTGACGCAGTAAGTCTTCTATCTTGGAGTTTCTTTTATTGAAATAATAATTAGGGTTCTGAAAGAATACAATATAAAAGTATCTGATTGTAACTAGAAATCCTTTTAGCAGCTGGCAGTAAAGAAAGAACTTCGAGTGCCAGCTGCTTTCCTTAGGTCCACCATTAATTAAAAGCGTATGCATATTTTGAATGTCTGTCTACTTTCTAAGTTATTTTTTTCGCATATTATGTATATGAAAATTGAAAAAAAAAGAAGTGGTTGTAGTTTCTTCGAAGTAGCATACAGGTGGCTACAGACTTCACATACCTGAAGCCAGCTTCGAGCATAGCCAATGTCTTCGAACATTAGCTCTAAGGGGCTATCCAAGAGCTCCTCGAGCGAGTTGATGGAAGGCGGTAGACCATTCAGCAGCCAGCTGACGACGCTGCTCGTGTAGTAGTTGTAAATGAGTACGCAGGATATGCCAGTAACCAGGATTGTTAGCTTCCGAGCTACAATATACATAATTGTTACATAAAGCGCCAATTTTTAACAGCAAGTACACAATTTTGAAAATAATAATGAAAATTTCAAAAAGGAAAGCGTCATTAAAGCTATGCTCTGAATTATCAGTGTTGCCTGAACTGAGTGTAAAAAAATTCTAAGATTTACCAGCCGATGGGATTCCTGCACCATTGCCATTGTCTTCAAAAACTGCAAATATTATAACAATAAAAATACATGAAAAGCAATAATGATCTGGTGTTCCAACCATATCAAACTCCCTTTGGTCACAGTTGTCTCATCATCTTAATTGTTGACTACTATTGCATTTTTACCTGCTTCTTTGTATAATTTGCTGTTTAGATTACTTGCTAGAAATATATTCATACAATGATCTTTACGTTCTTTTCCCACAACGGTAGACTATGGACCTCCACTTGCTACAATCCTGACAGATCTTTCTCGCTCCATCTACATTCATTACTCTCAATATACTACTTCTGACCTCTTCTTTTTTTAAATTGGTCGCAAAATTTACAAAAATGTCCTAAGAAATGTTAACAAGTACAAAAAAGATATAAGAAGTTCTTCTTTATCATGTGTGTTAGCTAACACTAGTGTCAGAGTTTTTAAACCGCCTCAAAGGCCTCAGACATGGTTTTTAGGTAACGACCAATGTCAAAGACAGTGACCGGGACCGGACGGCTTAACGTGCCCTCCGAAGCACGGATCATCTTACTTATCAGACAGTCAGGTGATCAGCCTACAATGTCCTAACCAAACTAGAACAACAACGCAAAGTCGTTGCCCCCGCCGGAAATCGAACCCGCGACCTCCGGGTATAAGCCGAACGCTCTAACCACTACACCATGGAGGCAGTTAACGTATAAGAAGTTATATCATACATACAAACATACATAATATCACGCCTGTTTCCCGCAGGGGTAGGCAAAGACTATGGACCTCCACTTGCTACATACATGCCCTTCGGTTACGGGTACTTTTTACCTCTCCTTTTTTTAGAACGTCTGCAATTTGGTCGCAGAATGTTCGCCGAGGCCGACCCTTTACTAGAAGTTATATCAGATTTTTGTTAAAGGGATAATAGCTTATCAGATGGCATAATCCAAATGAAACTTACATTGCTGGCAAATAGAAGCTAGCACAGAAAAGAAAGCGTACTGCCCCACCAGAGGACGTCGCTCCAACATGGCTGACATCAGGAGCAGACACCCACACAGAGTGGAGACAGACACCACAGACCACCAAGCTCCAGGACTTAGAGGACGTAAGAATTGATTCTCTAACTTCCCAGCGCCGTAGGTTGGGATTCTGTAGTAGTATCGTGTCCTGTAAAGGAAGAATGGTTCTTAGTATCCTTCTATGGTAGCTTAATTATAAATGTGAAGGTTTGTATGAATGTATAATTATTAAAAATAAAAATATACGGATAAATAGGGGTGACGACAGAGTCCAAAAGTATGATTGTAATTAGTCCGTCTTTTAGATTATCCAAAAATAATGGACCCGTATTTTCAGTTTACCAAAATAGTTAAAATTCGCAAAGAAACGGAGCGTCAAAGTTCCGGAGTGGGGGCTTGCGATGTCACACTTAAGTAAAAATCGTACCCAGCCGTGACGTCATGCGAAATTTAAATGCACTGTATCTTTGTAATTTTGGTTTTTCAAAGAAAAGAAAAAATACGCGTTTAATATTTTTTAATAATCTAACCGATGGACCAAAAATATTTTTCCATTCGGCTTGCCTATTACACAGATTAAGCTAACCCCAAAGTAAGTTCGAGACTTGTGTTACGGGATACTATATTTTACAACAAATACCCAGATCTATCTGAAAAATATATTTTTTTATCTTGATCTGACTGAGAATCGAACCCGGAACTTCTGGTGTGATAGCCTGGCATAATGACCACTAGCCTACATGCCACGGAGGTCGTCAGTCGTCACATACTAGTGTGTGTGACGACTGACGACCTGCTAGTGTGTTCAAAAATCGTTGAGTTAGTATCCCATAACACAAATTTTGGAATCACTTTGGGGCTAGCCCAATCTGTTTATTTATATTAATCTGTAGTATCTAGGCGACCGAGCTCTGCTCGGTTATATCTCATACATTAATTACATTTTTTTAAACTTGTCTAAAAACAATAAAAACCAAAAGAATATATATGACGGAGCAGGAGATAACCTATGCCGAACTCACTAAAAGTGTGACGATAAATACAGCGCTCCGCCTCGCGCTGTATCATGGATTCCAACCATATGTGTCTGAATACCCCTGGCCCACACAGTTATTGAATCTGTATCCACCTGGGCTTATCGTCTCGCTGAAACAATTATCATTGTAATAAATCGGTTTACCAAATCATCTATTACAACAATCACAATTAAAGAAGTTATGGCCAAGCCCACAGCACACTACACAAAGGAGATGTTCACAGTACGGCGGTCCGCACAAGACTGAGCCGCTCGTCGCTAGGGCGACCGCTTTTATACTTGTTGCAACATTTGAAAATGTAGCAGTTATGTTTTGTAGTAAACAACTTTCTGTTTGCACATCGAAAACAATAATAAATGGGATTATCTTGAACTCGCCGACATATATAAACTTGAACATAAAAAAAAAACAAAAGTAAGTCACCAAGTGGGATTCGAACTCTTAACACTCTTTGTTCCCTTCCGCGTCTAAACGCGCTTAAACTCTGGGCCAGACGGATAGTGACAGGCAGGACGAAATAAGCGACCATATTCTGCGTGGAAAGAAAAACGCATAAAAACTCGAAAACATAAGACTAATCTAGATTGATTGTTTACCCCCGAAAACCCCTATATACCAAATTTCAGCGAAATCGTCAGAGCCATTTCCGAGATCACAGAAATAAATTTATAAACATATAAATATACAAGAATTGCTCGTTTATAGGTATAAGATATAACTCGATTGGACAGAAAATTTTAAAAGGTTTCCTTTAAGGGTCACCCGACCCTAGACCAAAATACAACTTTCCATACAAACGTAGTCTACGTTTTATTTCAAAACGACATGTCCGATTTTGGCAAAATTTTGTAATTTCAAAGATATTGCAATTATCTAGGTTTATAACTAGTTTTCTACAGTAAAAATATGAACTTGAAATAGAATATAGTGTTTTATATCATTTTTGACCATTAGTATGGGAAACTTCTAAATCGTTATATTTTCTTTCCAGTTCATAATTTTAGTATAGGAAACCAGTTATAACCCTAGATAATTGCAATTTCTTTACAATTACCAATTTTTACCGGAATCTGACATGTGGTTTCAAAATTAAACGTAGACTACGTTTGTATGGAGAAGTCTAGGGTCGGGGGACTCTTAAGTTTTAATACGATACAATTTTAGGTAAAGTCCTCTTAATTGCGTTGTTGGAAGATTGGAATAGGTAAATAAAGAAAATATAAAGCCGTACTCTCATGCTGGTCTGGGAGAAATAAAAAAAACTTAGAATGTACCAGCTGGTTCTTTTCCCACGCAGATCATAAAAGCTGATCGAGGGAATGGGCAAAAATGCAAATCATGTTAACAGGCGATGCAGCTAGCAACCCATCACTGTATTGATTGCTTTTCCATCTTCTCGCCCACCATGACGCTAAAAGTGGCTTTTGGGTCTTGCGGCCCTGGGCTCTGCATAGGACCGCAAGACCCAAAATGCTCTGTCTGCCCCATTAGGGATGTCGGGGGTGTCTATTTACTATTAGGGGAGTTCAAGATAAATTCCGATATCACACGAACGGTTTATTGTTTTACCATAAGTGATGGTCGACACGACCAAGAGACGACTGGCGAGACGCGGGGGGTTCGCTCGTCAGTCGCTTTACAAAAGTGCATACTCTGCATATGTCGCTACATTATTCCCCCCCTTTTTCAAAAAAGAAAAAAAGGTAATATTTAAATTACATTTTACAAAATTTTAAGAGTAAAAAATTTTTAAAGTAAATTAATTTTATTAATTACAAACTTGTACTGATTCTAAGCAACAAGAGGTTCAAAATTTAATTTTGAAAAAAAAAATATATATATATTCAAAAAGTGAAAAAAAATTTTTTTTTTACAAATACAAATACAAACACTTATGTAGGTATGTAACGCAACGCACTACTTTCACATCACAAATATGTGCACAATCACGCAAAAGATTGGGATGTCGCGGCCGCCGGGTTTAGAACCACTGGCTGCGACGCTGCAACTTGGGTGGCCTGCGCCACTCTCACATGAGTGAGATTCGGCACGCTGGCCGCGATCTGCTTGCGTAGCCAGGATCGCACGCGGGTGCGGAACTGCCTCCACACGACGTGCACCACTACCAGTATTAGCAGACCAATGATGGTGATCATTAATATGCTCTGTTGAGACATATGAGCTTCAACATCACTTCCGTTTTGGGCAACGATAACTTGTTCTTTACTTGGAGTTTGGCCCATTTTATAAATTGTTTAATTTGAACGTTCGACTGCGTACAAGGTAGAAAATCTACTGTCCAAATTAATATATGAAACAAAATTAACGAATGTAAAATTCGGTGTAAGCTAATTGCGTCATAAACATATTGCGTTACATATCCTATACCTAAATACTAATTTGAAACAAACATTTTTCCATTCATTTCTACAGTAATGAAATACGATATGTGTGCTGGTTACTTACTAAGTAATGCCATGTACCTTGCATTCAACTACTGCATTACAATTTACTGACTCTACATTTCCTGAACAAATGAAGCACATAGAGTAAATTAACGTAACGATTTAGCATCATGGTTGGTATATTGTATAAAGTTACACTACCTAAGTACATGTGCTAAATTAAACGAACTTATACTATTTACGATATAAAAATATTCGTATCTACGAAACTAACGAAACGTTGTGGTCTCTTCACTAAACGACCACTACGTGTTACGCGATGCGTATCTGTATCGCTACCTCCCGTGCTGTTTTCCCGTTGCACAGGGCTTGACAAGCTTCTCTGCGGCACGATACTTTTAGATACGTCTAACCGTCCACCTGTACCTTCTTCACGATCCAGCGGTACAGGGCACACAGTGCTTCTCTGCGGTACGGTTACGTCATCGTCTTGAAGTACATACGCGGGTTTTAGCCTATCTATTGAAATACGTGATACTCTATCCTTAATTTTAATTACAAAAACCTTACTTCCTCTTTGCATGACTTTATATGGACCGTCATAGGTCGGTTGTAAAGGTTTCCTAACTGCATCATTTCTTATAAAAACATAATCACTAGTCTTGAGATCAGGGTGCACAAATATTGACCGTGAACAGCGTTGCGAATTTGACACAGGTTTGTACTTACCTATCGTCTCTCGTATTCGTTCAACTAATGTCTCGGGATCGGATACCTTATATTTAGCGGTGTCGAAAAATTCGCATGGCAACCTTAAAGCATGCCCGTACACCATTTCAGCGGCACTTACGCCACTATCACTACGGAGCGCTGCACGCAAACCTAGCATTACTCGTACCGTCGGCAATTCGTCTACCCAGGATGTGCTGTCCATACGGGCAGTAAGAGCGACCTTGAATGACCTGTGAAATCTCTCAATTGCCCCGTTACATTGCGCGTGAAAAGCCGAGGATCTCGATTTTCTCACGCCCATTATATGCATCAAACGCGTAAATAAATCGCTTTCAAATTGACGACCCTGATCACTTGTTATCTTGTGCGGACAGCCAAATCTGGTTATCCATCCCTGATATATAATACGCGCGACAGTGTCCGCCGTGATATTCGTAGTAGGGAAACATTCAGGCCATTTAGTACACCTATCAATCATTGTAACCAAATATCTATATCCTTCTGATGACGTGGGAAGGGGACCTACAATGTCAACATGAATATGTTCAAACCTATCGCATGCCGAAAACTGCTCTAAATCTGATAGTGTATGCCTATGAACCTTGCTTTTCTGACACTGTATACATGTTTTTGCCCAAAGTCCAATATCTCGATTCATGTTAGGCCAGAAAAATTTTTCGCTTACTAATTTACGTGAATTTCTGATTCCTGGGTGACTTATACCGTGCACGCTGTCAAAAATAATCCTACGAAATTTTTCCGGTACATACGGCCGAACATTATCCTTTGAAAAATCGTAATATAACTTAAAATTGCAATTAGGTAGGCTAAAGCATTTCAAACGAATGTTACCTGAGCTGTTGTTTGTGACATACTCGTCGTGGGACTGAGCTTCTGCTAACGCTGCGTAATCGACCGTCGTGGGACAATGTATTGTTTCGACGCCGCTAAGCGCATCCGCAACCACGTTGTCCTGACCTTCAATATGACGAATGTCGGTCGAAAACTCACTGATGAAAATTAGTTGTCTCGTCCGTCGAGGTGTTTCCTTATCAGTACCTATCTTTAAAAATGCGTAAACTAATGGCTTATGATCGGTATAAATGATGAGAGA
This sequence comes from Acrobasis consociella, assembly GCA_963555685.1. NCBI lineage: Eukaryota > Metazoa > Arthropoda > Insecta > Lepidoptera > Pyralidae > Acrobasis > Acrobasis consociella. Next base: position 2,032,630 of record OY743115.1, read on the forward strand.
CCTTCCTTCATGCAGGTTCCTAAAATGTTTAACAGCCATGTATACTGCTAACAATTCCCGATCATACGTTGAGTATTTCCGTTGCACCGTTGATAACGCCTTAGAAAAATAACCAAGCGGCTTCCAAGAATTGCAAACGTATTGTTGCAATACTGCGCCCACACACGTATCGGAGGCGTCCGTCATTAATGCTAACGGTGCGTCTGCTACTGGGTGAAACAAAGTACAGGCGTTTTGTAAACTAACCTTACACTGTTCAAAAGCTTTCTCCGCAGTTTCTGTCCATTGAATAACAGTTTTATCATTCTTTTTAGCACCGTGCAAATACTTGTTAAGCTCTGACTGATACGATGCGGCCTTTGGAAGATGAGCGCGATAAAAATTCAGCATCCCTAAAAAACGACGTAACTCCAAAATTGTCTGCGGTTTTGGAAATTCCTTGATTGCTTGAACTTTATCTTCCAAAGGTCGTATCCCCTCAGTAGAAACTTCATATCCTAAAAACTGTAACTTATCCTTACCGAAACAACACTTATCCTGATTGATACAGATACCAAACTCAACAAATCTTTGAAACACAAGCTCTAAATGTTTTTTATGCGTGGTGACGTCACTACTTGCTATTAATACGTCATCAATATAACAGTATACAAAATCTAAACCGTGTAAAACAGAATTATTCATGAAACGCTGAAATGATTGTGCTGCGTTCCTTAAACCAAACATTAACCTTGGAAATTCGTAAAGGCTGAAGGGAGTGATCACCGCACATTTTTGTACGTCTTCTGGCGCAATTTCGATAAAATGATAAGCCCTTTTGATATCAAGACTAGAGAAAATTTTCTTACCGGCTAACAGATATGTAAAGTCTTGCAAGCGAGGAATAGGGTATCTATCCGGTTTCGTTACAGCGTTAAGTCTACGATAATCTCCGCAAGGACGTAACTCACCGTTCTTCTTCGGGACGACGTGGAGAGGGCTAGCCCAAGGACTGTTTGATGGTCGACATATTCCCATCTCCTGCATCACGCGAAACTCCTCTTTTACCTTACTGTACTTATCTGGCGGTAGCGGCCGCGCTCGAGCGAAAACAGGCGGGCCCGTAGTCTCGATGTGGTGATACACATGATGTTTTGACGGTTCCTTGAACGATAACGGTTTAGTAATCTCCGAGTATTGCTTCAAAAGTTCCGAGAACGGGTGTTGACTGTCTACAGTACTTAAAGATGGTTCACTATAGTTCACAAGCGAAGCAATGACACCTAAATTTGTATTTTTGTCCACCAGCTTACGATCACTTAAGTCCACAAGTAGTTTGAAATGTTCCAAAAAGTCTGCTCCCAGGATAGGTTGGTTAACACTCGCGACGACAAAAGTCCACCGAAAACATCGCCGTAGTCCTAAATTAAGCACAAGCGATTGAGTAGTAAGTCTTTATCTCCGTACCATTTGCCGCAAATAGTTTGTAATCCGAGCACTCACTATCGTTAAAAAGTTTTTTACGCCGCGGTAGCACTGAGACGTTTGCCCCCGTATCCACTAAAAAACGTAGACCGCTGTTTAAGTCGGTCACGCATAGGCGGTGTGATGGTAAAATAGTACAGATTTCCGCCACTTGCTGCACTACATCTAGTTTTCCGGAGCTTTCCAGGCACAGGGCTTAACACATTTGTTAGCACGGCTCTTGAAACGGTAGTGATAAAAGCAAAGCCAATCTGGGCTGTTGGGTGTACGTTGCCGTGATGAGCTGCGCGTACGCGATGCTGAGCGCCTGTTGTTACCATTGCGCTGTCGTGACCTTGACCTGCTACCATCCATCTTGTCTAACCTCACGTTAATCTTAGCGATTTCTGCCATAATCTTGTCGCAATCGCCGGATGAGACCTGAGCCACTTCTGTGACATTTGCAGGCCGAGTCGTCTCTTGAATCTTATCGGCGATATCACACAAACTCTCCATATCCACATTTTCCGTTACTGCGAGCACAGCTCTTGCCGCTGGCGGTAGGTGACCTTGCCACAAAATACGGAGGGTTTCATCCGGAATTTTCCCCCTTGCAAGGTCTCGCATCCGACGCAAAAGTTGAGACGGTTTTTGTTCCCCTAACTCCATTTCCCCGATCAATTTCTGTATTTTTCTATTTTCCGACTCTTCATAAATTTGTAATAATCTGGATTTTAGTGTTTCCAATTTTTGGGTTGACGGTGGGTCCACAAGGATGTCCGATACTTGCTGGATAGCGTCCTTTGTTAATTTTGCGACAACAATATTGAATTTTGTTTCGTCACTTAATTTCTGAGGTGCTAGTATGGCTTCCGTTCGTATAAACCATACCCTTGGTTGATCCGTCCAAAAATCTGGGATTTTGTTGGTTAGGCTGATAGCTGACAAACTATATTTTTCTTCCATATCTACTAAAATAGCGGGAGCGCCGGCTGCAGGCGCCTGGGTGTCCGGCCCGGGAACCGTAGACGGCACTTGAGGGTTCATTTTAAATTAAAGTCCGAAATCACAAAATTACGCACAACTGAACTGTTCTTTTTCACTTTCGCGGGTCACCAGTGTCGGGGGTGTCTATTTACTATTAGGGGAGTTCAAGATAAATTCCGATATCACACGAACGGTTTATTGTTTTACCATAAGTGATGGTCGACACGACCAAGAGACGACTGGCGAGACGCGGGGGGTTCGCTCGTCAGTCGCTTTACAAAAGTGCATACTCTGCATATGTCGCTACAGGGATAAAGACGTGATAGTATGTATGTATGTATGTATAAAGCCGTATTATAACAGCCTTCGAGGCTATTGTATCCAACCATAAGCCACCGATTGTCACACCCAAATTAATAATTCACAATCCATGTTTGCTGTAACACGGACCTAAGTTTACAACCCTATTACTTCCAATAACTAGGCCTTTGGGACACCAGAGGCTAAGCTTTGTGGTACTGTATTTCTTCTTTTTATAATCATCATTATTTCAGCTGCAAAACGTCCACTACTGGCTTCTTTTAAAGAAAATAAATCATCAGCGTTCATTATTTCAGCCGCATAACGGCCACTGCTGGACATAGGCCTCACTCAAAGATTTTCAAAATGACCGATTAAGAGCGGCCTGCATCCAGCGAAGCGGAGGGCATCCACCAACAAGGTAGTCAGATGACCTGACCAGGGTCGCTGTAAGGAAATACATAGTATCAAAATCGGTCGTGTAGTTCGGCGTGGAAGTTGGTTTTTAGATTTAAAAAAATCTTGAATCGAGTGTCATATTAATGTTAGTGCAATCCCAATTGCGTCCTTAGCCGTGTTCCGTCGGAGTTCGAGTTACACTTTTCTGCTTTTTCTTCTCCAAATATAATATGTCAATCATCACCCAAGGATGGCAAAGAGTGCGAAGTGGAGAAGAATTGGCAGAAACTGCAGTTCCAATAATTTGGCTATTGTTTCACGACCAGCCGCCTGGCTTATATCATCCTTCTTTGTAAATAACGACAGCACAAATTCGATCCTCATTTGAAGCGACTTGTATGTGTAAGTAAGTTTCGAATAGTCTTAAACGTAATAGTCTATGTAGAAACTCGTCTAAACGTTAATTGTGCGCAAGTCGCCTGGGCCTGAGATCGTCATCATCAGGTCTTTTTAATATTCACTGCAGGAGCACGACCCTCTCTGTACTACTAGAGCCATACTTACCCAGAGCAGCCAGAGAATTTGGCCTACACTCTCGACGCTGGCCAGACGGGTTGGAGAGGTATCATTAATGTTTATATGCTTTGTAAAGCTTGTATTTCCGTCGCTTTCAACAACATCCACGGGAAGGCTTGGAGTGGTTCTATTCTACTCTGCCGGAAACCACACTGGCCTGACTTATACATTCATAATATTAAGTTAAAGAAATTTTACAGAGTTTAGGCTCTGCGTTCGTTCTTCTGTGTACTAGTAAGCCGTAAGACAATATTTGAATTTACTATTGGGATTTGGAACTATTCGTATTGAAACGTTTGGTTTGGAGAGAGGAAATTTGGGTATTGAGGGTCCATTGTATGTCGTATGTTGGGGTTTGTCAAGACCCGTAAAATGGTAACGTATGTATGTTAAACGAGCTAGGTAAGCTTGTACAAAAAATGTTGTCAAAAAAAGTTGGTGAAGAGTATGTATATTTTTATTATTCCCATGCTGGTCTGGGAGAAATAATAAACTTAGAATGTACCAGCTGCTTCTCTTCCCACGCACATCGTAAAAGCCGATCGAGGGAATGGGCAAAAATGCAAATCATGTTAACAGGCGATGCGGCTAGCAACCCATCACTGTATTGATTGCTTTTCCATATTCTCGCCCACCATGACGCTAAAAGTGGCTTTTGGGTCTTGCGGCCCTGGGCTCTGCATAGAACCGCAAGACCCAAAATGCTCTGTCTGCCCCATTAGGGATAAAGCCGTGATAGTATGTATGTATGTATTTCTTAAGTCGCCTTCTACAACATCCACGGGAAGGCTTGGAGTGGTTCTATTCTACTATGCCGGAAATTCCACGGGCTGACTTATACATTAAGTTATAACATTAAGCTATACATTAAGTATACAATTAAGTTATAACATTAAGTTAAAGAAATTTTACAGAGTTTAGGCTCTGCGGTCGTTCTTCTGTGTACTAGTAAGCCGTAAGACAATATTTGAATTTACTATTGGGATTTGGAACTATTCGTATTGAAACGTTTGGTTTGGAGAGAGGAAATTTGGGTATTGAGGGTCCATTGTATGTCGTATGTTGGGGTTTGTCAAGACCCGTAAAACGCTAACGTATGTATGTTAAACGAGCTAGGTAAGCTTGTACAAAAAATGTTGTTTTAAAAAGTTTGTATAGGTCTATTATAGATTAAACAAAAGATTTCAAACGACATGTCCGATTTCGACAATATTTTGTAATTTCAAAGATATTGCAATTATCTAGGTTTATAACTGGTTTCCAACGGTAAAAATATAAACTTGAAATAGAATATAGTGTTATTTATCATTTTTGACCATCAGTATGGGAAACTTCTAAATCGTTATATTTTCTTTCCAGTTCATAATTTTAGTGTAGGAAACCAGTTATAAACCTAGATAATTGCAATTTCTTTACAATTACCAATTTTTAGCGGAATCTGACATGTGGTTTCAAAATTAAACGTAAACTACGTTTGTATGGAGAAGTCTAGGGTAAGGGGACTCTTAAGTGCGTAGTTTATTTATTTATTAAAACTTGATTGCACAAGAAAGTATACAAATGACTTAACGCCATATGGCGTTTATCATATTTATAACGTCTATTTTCGCTCTCATAAGTTATGAACGCATCTATACATTTGTTTTTTAGGCTTAATAAAATTTCGGTCTGTAAGATGTAGCCAATTTCTATTTTTAATTTTTTTGTAACAAGTCACCTTTTTGAGACAACGAATCATTGAGCCAAAATACATTATTATTTAAAAAGATAAGGATAAACATATTTTATAATTAAAATATAAAAATAAGAGAATTTATAAATGTTGTAATGTGTAAACTGTTTAAGTAGTTGTTGATTATCCGATAGTACAAAATAAAATAAAAATAAATAAATTAATTTACAGAAAATTCATATACGGGTAAATTCATGTAGATGGGTGTTAGGAGAAATAACAAAACTTAGTGAGTTAAATAAATAAATTATTCAGTAGTAAATAAAATAAATAAGATTTTATTGTGTTTTGTCCAATAACTGTAAGCGTCCATTGACTGGAAATTTATCCTTTGTATTTATCGCATAAATTATTTTTAAATAACCGGCCAAGTGCAAGTCGGACTCGCGCACGAAGGGTTCCGTACCATTAATTTATTTATTTATTATTAAAATAAAAATACAACCGAGTATTTTGTGAATATTTCAAGTGCCTACCTGTTGCCATTATTGATATCGAGCAAAAAATCGCGTTTGTTGGAAGATAAATATTTATTTTATTTTGTCTTTAGTATTTGTTGTCATAGAAGCAACAGAAATACATAATTTGTGAAAATTTCTACAGTTTAGCTATAGCGGTTCTTGAGATACAGCCTGGTGACAGACAGACGGACAGACGGACAGACAGCGAAGTCTTAGTAATAGGGTCCCGTTTTTACCCTTTGGGTACGGAACCCTAAAAACTGGCATTTTTTTTGTTTCTTTTTAAATTATATATGTACTTACTCGATAGACGTTAGCGGCGGATGAACTATGTCAATCTTCTCAAACATCCCTCTGTTGTATCTTAACACAGGAGAGATATCGTGTAGTCGGTAGTAAATTGATGTGGCAACCACCTGCAACATTAAGAAATATTTTATTTTTACCCGAATACAGCGATAAAAGGAGAGTAATGAGATAGTCAGAAGCGTCTTCATTGTTCGCTACGTGAATGTACTAAATTTAATATGGCACCCTCTCTAGGCTTCGAAGTAGAGAACTCAAAAATATTTAATTATGTGTGGGTTCAAATGAAAGGGCTTATTTAGCACATTTCAAATATATAGTTAAATTATTAGCTGTGCCCGTGGGCTTCGCTCCCCGTGGGAGTTTCGGGATAAAAACAATCCTATGTCCTTCTTATTGTATCAAACTATATTCATCTAAATAAATTCAGTGGTTGAACTGCCTTCGTGGTGTAATGGTTGGAGCGTTTGGCTCATACCCGGAGGTCGCAGGTTCGATTCCCAGCGGGGGCAACGACTTTGTGTTGTTGTCCTAGTTTGGTTAGGACATTGCAGGCTGATCACCTGATTGTCTGATAAATAAGATGATCCGTGTTTCGGAGAGCACGTTAAGCCGTCGGTCCCGGTCACTGTCTTTGACATTGGTCGTTACCTAAAACCATGTCAGAGGCCTTTAAGGCGGTTTAAAAACTCTGACACTAGTGTTAGTCACTTACACACACGATAAGAAGAAGAAGTGGTTGAACCATGAGGTAACAAACAAACAAAATACAAACTCTCTTTCGCATTTATAATATTAGTAGTACTAGCTGTGCCCATGGGCTACGCTCTTGTCTTACTTGTCCAAGAAGGCCAAAAGTAGGACATTGATGTTCTCATCAGAGAGGTTATCATAAAAAAATAAATAAAATAAATAAATATATAAGGACAAATAACACTGATTGAGCTAGCCCCAAAGTAAGTTCGAGACTTGTGTTATGGGATACTAACTCAACGATACTATATTTTATAACAAATACATATATAGATAAACATCCAAGACCCAGGACAATTTGAAAAAGGTCATTTTCCAACTTGCCCTGACCGGGAATCGAACCCGGGACCTCTGGGTGGCGGACTAGCATGGTGACCACTACGCCACGGAGGTCGTCATAAAATATGAGTGTAATTTGTCCCTATATATTTATTTATATACTTGTTTCGTAGGTATAGTGGTTAAGACTAGTGTAAGATTACCTTATGTGAGTCGTTTTTGTTGAAGTCTCCTATCCATCTGTCAACCATAGTGTAGATGAATCTGTAAAAAAGGTTAGTTTTTAGTAGTCGAAGCCCGCAACTTCGTTCGCGTGGACTTCATGTCTCCGGAAAATGCTCATCAGGCTGAACAAATTTTTGTAAGGCGTCATTTTTATATTTCTTGTAGTTTAGCTGGACCATTATAGCTCTGCATCAGGTTTTTCATTTGCCAAAATGAATAATACCATATATGTTGCTCAAGTTTAACAGATATAGCTAATCCGTTCAGGAGGGTTATTCCATAAAATAAAAATAAAACTTGAGAGGTGTCAAGAGACGACCGGATGGAACGAAGTTCCTTTTTATTATTTAGGAGAGAGAGAGACAGACAGAGAAACACGCGCACGCCGCACGGCTTACAACTATAGCAAAAAGAGTCGTTAAAAGTTTTGGTCTAAATTTTTTCCGTCTAGCCCCCTTTCGCAACGCGCGATAAGGAACTTCGTTCCAATACGTTAGTCGTACGAAAGTGACGTCCTATTTCTATGTCGAAACAAATTAGACTTTATCATCATACGTTAGTGCTCAAGGTTGCTTGACTCTTAAACGCGGATACGCATTAACGTCCTTCTTGCGTACCGCTTTTGGAGTAACCCCCCAGTACTTCCGGACACAACAAACAGACAGACATTTTTTTTCCAATTCTTACTCTATTACCATGTCTCCATCGCCACATATATATTTTTTTGGAAATATATTTCATGTACAGACACATTTTTTGGAACGAAGTTCCTAATCGCGCGTTGCGGAAGGGGGCTAGACGGAAAAAAATTTATACCAAAAGTTGTAACGACACTATTTGCTATAGTTGTAAACCGTGCGGCGTGCGCGTGTTTCTCTGTCTATCTCTTTCTCTCTCGAACTTCGTTCCATCTGGGTGTCCCTTGACACCTCTTAAGTTTTTTTTACTGTTTTATTATATGTTTAGATTTAATTGACACTAAGCTCTCGTAGGCCGGTGCAAGTATAATTGAGCTCGGTAGCGGTATATTGACCCACTGCAACACAATGTCAATGTGGTCCTAACGACACTATGACACACCTCCTGCCTATTGTGCCCCACCAGCACATCAGCTACGCGTGGCCTATATGATGCCTCAGACAACGCGGTGAAAGTGGGGACCCACTGGAGAGAAAAAATCTTTTTATTTTGAGCTTTCGACATGAGAAGAAGAACAAGCGCTATTACAGACAAGTGACAGTATGCTCACGATACCTGTATCGTCTTAAATTTTAACCGAAAACATACGCAGTAAAATAGCTTTTTAGGGTTCCGTAGTAAACAAGGAACCCTTATAGTTTCGCCATGTCTGTCTGTCTGTCTGTCTGTCCACGGTCCTACTCAGAAACTATAAGTACTAGAAAGCTGTAATTTGGCATGGATGTGTATATTAATCATGGCAAAAAAGTCGTAAAATAAAATTGGCAAAAATATTTTTTTTAGGTTAGCTGCCATACAAGTAAAGTTGTACTCAATAATTTTTTTCTCGATAACCACATGGTGTGGGGTATCGTTGAATAGGTCGTTCAAAAATATTATGAGCTTGTGAACACCATGTTTCGATTTAGGGATCCGTTTCCGAAATATTTGGGTTTTAAGAGCAAATTTTTGTGGCAGGCAAGTGTCCCCCCCTATCTGCTAAACGGTTATATATGGCCACGTGAAAAAAATCACAGCTATAGTATATATAATGTAGTTTTAAACTATCAGAGCTAAGTAGGGTATACAAATTAAAAAGTTATAGGCGATCAACTTATAAATGTACTCGGAAAAAGAAAATTTCATACAAATTCAATACATAATTAGTTTTTTAGTGGCATGAACTTAAAGTTGGCATTCGTAACTACGGAACCCTAGACTGCGCGTGGCCCGACACGCACTTGGCCAATTATTTTACAAGCATTAACTTGTAATGTATCTTACGTATGTATATATGAATGTTTGTCTAGGTCAAATCTTACAATTCAATTTTTAACCAGTTATCCTCAACTGATTGAGCTGAAATTTTGCGTACGTCGGATGACAATACAATATTATGAAGTCAATGAGTTGTTCTGAAGATGGGACCTGGGAGGTATTCGACGGAACTTATAACTTCATTGAGTAGGGCTCGTATGATTTGTCTTGACAAACACTTTATAGGTAGACGATACCTAAAGTCTGATTACGATGATGGAAGGTAGAACTCGGTAATTAAATGACACAACTTCATCGAGTTTGGGTTTATTTCATTTGTCTTAATAAGATTTTTGGCCTACTTGTACAAAAAATTTAATTTTTTCAAGAAACTTATTAATAACGAAATAATATGAGCAAAAGAGGCTAAATAGGGGTGACGACAATTCAAAAAGTATGATTGTAATTAGTCCGTCTTTTAGATTATCCAAAAATAATGGACCCGTATTTTTCAGTTTACCAAATAAGTAAAAATTCACAAAGATACGGAGCGTCAAAGTTCCGGAGTGGGGGCTTGCGACGTCACACTTAAGTAAAAATCGTGCTTAAGTGTGACGTCACGCGAAATTTCAATGCGCTGTATCTTCGTCATTTTTGGTTTTTCAGAGAAAAGAAAAAATACGTGTACAATATTTTTTTATAATCTAACCGATGGACTAAAAATGTTTTTCCATTCGTCATGCCTATTACTGTTAAATCATTTTCACCTGAAGTTGTGTATTTCAGCGACTTCTTTGAGCACCATGCCCGATGTCTTCAAGATAGTTGCTAGGCCAGGCACAGGCTTTCGGTCCGTCAGCCAACTTGGCTCGAACACCTTCGCCGAGGCTGTGGTCTTTAAAAATAGTACGTTTTTATAATCGGCAAGTCATGAAAAGTAACGAATATTTAAAAAAAAAATTGGATAAATCACACTGATTGAGCTAGCCCCAAAGTAAGTTCGAGACTTGTAATTTGGGATACTAACTCAACAATAATATATTTTATATGAAATACATATATTATTGCCATGTTGTTTTCGGCAGAGTAGAATAGGGCCACTCCAAGACCTCCCGTGGATATCGTAGAAGGTGACTTAGGAAGTACAATCTAGACAAAGCTTATAAACATCACTGAGACCTCTCCAACCCGTTTAACCAGCGAGTAGAGTGTAAGCAAAGTTCTCTGGCTTCTTTGGCCAAGTGTGGCACTGATAGTACAGAGAGGGTCGTGCTCCTGCAGTGGAGACAAAAAGACCTGATGATGATGACATGCATACATAAACATCCAAGACCCAAAACAATTTGAAAAAGGCCAATTTCCAACTTGCCCTGGCTGGGGATCGAACCCCAGAAACTCTGGGTGGCGGACTAGCATGGTGACCAATACGTCACGGGGGTCGACAAATAAATGAAAACAAAGTCATTTTCATTAAGGGCCTTAAGCATAAAATGGTTTGAAGGGTTACCTATAGCTATGGCTTGATCAAGACAAAATTTCAATTATCGGAGTTCTAAGTTTTATTTTCAATAAACTATTTCAAATTGGACCTCAAAAAATTTAACTTTTCTGTGTATCCTACACTAGCTTTTATTTTAAATCGACATGTCAGATTTTTGAAGAAAATCTGTATTTTTTATGAACAAGTGTAGTGTAGTGTAGACACACAGATGGGCAGCGAAGTCTTAGTAATAGGGTCCCCTTTTTTACCCTTTTGATACGAAACTCTAAAAACACCGCATCGAAATCGGTCCATCTTTTCAATAGCTATGATGACACAGACCATAAATTTAGAACAGTAAAAAAATCTAGGTCTATGCTACAGACATTAGAGTCAAATTTATAAAAAAAAAAAACTTTTATTTCAGGCTTAAGATCCCATAAAGTGTTAGTTACAAAGAAAACTTATAACTATGTTAGTATATTATTATTTATTATTATTTATTTATTAGCACACTCAACAGATTACAAACACAATAAGAAAAAAAATTAAGTATACAGATATTAGAGCCGTTCTATTCTGCAATCCTAAAACAAGTATGCCTAAAAGCTATACTAATAACAAAGTCAGAAGCTAGGGTACACTGAATACAATAATAAAAAAACAAAATAAAAAAGTGATAGATAATTGCAAAAAAAAAAAGAAACAGGTCAAGACAAAACAGAAATTAAAGATTTCTAAATGCATGTTATTGATATTGACACATTTTTAGGTGTATTAAGGGGCACGTTAAGCCGTCGGTCCCGGTCACTGTCTTTGACATTGGTCGTTACCTAAAACCATGTCAGAGGCCTTTAAGGCGGTTTAAAAACTTTGACACTAGTGTTAGTCACTAACACACACGAGAAGGAGAAAGAAGGATAGTATAATATTATCCAAATCAAAATTTGTAGACGGTTTAGTGTCTTTGACTAGGTGAACGCGAGTTCAGTGCTGCATGATAGCACTGTCCACGTCCAATCTAGCCGCAACCGTCTTTACTAGAATGATGAATGTTTATAATACCCCTCTTTTTATTGGGGGTTAAAAATATATACTTACGACAACTATCATCCTCATTGGCCACTGCTGAAAGTTCCATCTTCTGTAGTATTTATAACTGTTCAGCTCAGAACCTAAACAAAAAGTTATACTTGATAAAAATATAAATCTTATCTTATTCTTATACCTTTCAACGAGCAATTCTTGTATATATATATTTATAAATTTCTGTGATCTCGAAAACGGCTCTAACGATTTTGCTGAAAATTTGTTTATGGGGATTTTCGGGGGTAAACAATCGATCTAGATTAGTTTTATGTTTGGGAAAACGCGTGTTTTCGAGTTTTCATGCGTTTTTCTTTCCACGCAGAATATGGTCGCTAATTTCGTCGCGCCGACCACCTTGTTTTTAGCTCAGCGGTTAAGGATACCGACCGCTAGAAAGAGTGTTATGGATTCGAATCCCACTCGGTGACTTACTTTTTTTATGTTTAAGTTTATATATAATTTTTTATTTTGCACTGTTTTTAGACAAGTTTAAAAAAAATTAGTTAATGTTTAAGTAAATTTGAGTTGATGACGTAACCGAACAAAGCTCGGTCGCCCAGGTACTTAATAGTTAAATGTGTTCATTATTAATCGAGTTCCGAAAAGGAGCAGGTTTTTAATCTTGGTTTATGTATGTTCATCGAATATTCAAAGACGCCTGCACCGATTTGGAAAATTCTTTTTTAGTTTGAAAAGGCATACTTGTCAGGTGTTCATTGTCTATAGACATTTTATAATACTCAGTTACGTGATGTGGGAATGAGGTCTGTTTTTAAATTTGAAAAATTATTATAATACAATGTTATGGATCAAGTGAAAAATTGGGGCATTTTTCACAATTCCCGGGCATTATGATTAGAATTAGCATTTTCTTAATTGATGCCTGCACATTAATATTATGGTCATTTGGTTATCAGACAATCTGATATTACACAGAAAGACAGAAACGAATTGACAAAAGCAAACAATTTGGCACCCCTAATATGTTCAGGGGGGTAACTCCGAAAACGGGATCCCCATTTATATAATGATATAATATCGGGGTTAAGCACGAACCTATTCTGTTACATCCTTCGTGGTCGCAGACTGGCTGTTTAAATATGTAAGTTCGATTAGAAACGCATTAGACTAAAGAAAAAAACTAAAAATTGGTACGACGAACCGTTTCCGAGATGTAAGCAAAAAACCAAAAAACGGGACCTTCTTTGTGCTCCCCTCGCGGGCTCACCTCGGAGGGGTAAGGACTTTTAGTATGTTTATGTCCTAACTAGTCCAAACAAAGTTCCTGAGTTAAACTTTCTGTTTTCGACTTTTCCATACACAATTATTCGTTGACTCCATTTGGTTAGGTATTTCAATAAATGTAAACAATCTTGACATGTCTTTTATTGAAATATACCCTTTATAAATCAATACCTATGCAAATCACAAAGTAATTATGTAATTTATAAAATAATTACTTTGTAATTAGCAAAATTATTGATTTATAAAGTGTATATTTCATTAAAAAGACATGTCAAGATTGTTTACATTTATTTAAATACCTAACCAAACGGAGTACAGACGTAAGAAAAAGGTTCTAGCTTAGCCCTGTTTATGCAACGTGGAAAGACATACCTACATACCCATAATAAATCAGTCATTATTATAGTATAATAAAATAACAAACAAAAACAAACAAACAAAAAAATTACTTTCCCATATTAAATTGACTGGGCGTCTGCACACTTTTTATATAAAATGACGAATTGTTTTTTTTGTTTCTGACTATTGTGATTTAGTATAGTCCGTGGTACGATTAATAACTTCCACGTTTTATATACATTAACAATGTGTTCAAAGCTTAATAGTTTAAAAACCAATAGAATTGATAACCACCTCTTTAGATGGGTCAGTTAAAAAGACTACAAGAAAATAAAAGCGTTTGACTCTTTTCCGATAAAAATGAAGCATTACCTTTGTCAGCGCTCCAAACACCCATATCTCTGACGGTCAGCTCTCCGCCTTGTATTTTGCCGTAATTGTACAACTCATACATTTGGTATCCGTTTTCAGTTTCTGAAATTATAAAGCAATTAGTAGTTTTGACTGCATTCGTTTTCCAGTAGGCAAAGCGTTTGCCTTGTGATCTGGGTCATGGGTTTGAATCCCACTGGGAAGCATACTTTGTGAAGTAGTTTCCAGTCTGGTTAGGATATTGCAGGCTTGAATCATCTGATTGTCCGAAAAGAAAGATGATTCCGTGTTTCGGAAGGCACGTATAAACGGGTCACGCACGCCAGCTAGCGTTTGATCATCAAATTACCCAAGGATTTGTTCTGTTTTACCCTTTGGGTTGCGGAGGCCAGACGGCAGTTGCTCTGTGTAAAAACCAGTGACCTCGTCAAATCTCCTTGGTTAGGTAGCGGACCCCGGGCTCTGAAGCATTACTGCTGAGGATGCAACCGAGAGCATACGCTCGAATTATAAAGTAATTTTGAAGAGCTCTGAGGAGCATATTTCTGAGCTTCGCTCGCGGCTTAATTGGTTACTTATAAAAACTCGTTGTGACCTTTATATCACCTGTTTCTTTTTAAGGGTTCCGTACCCGAAGGGTAAGAACGGGACCCTATTACTAAGCAACACCGGGCGTAATCCTAACTTGGATGAATGCCATAAAAAAACTAAAGCTCCTCCGTGCTTAAGAAGGCACGTAAAGCCGCATTGTAAAAGTCGTCAAGCTATGTCAGATGCCTTAAGAACCCCCTTACCCTAGACTTTTTCATACAAACGTAGTCTACGTTTAATTTTAAAACCACATGTCAGATTTCGGTAAAAATTGGTAATTTTAAAGAAATTGCAAGTATCTAGGGTAATAACTGGTTTTCTACTGTAAAATTATGAATTGGAAAGAAAATATAACGATTTAGAAGTCTCCCATACTGATGGTCAAAAAGATATAACACACTATATTCTATTTTAAGTTCATATTTTTAGTGTCGCAAACCAGTTATTACCCTAGATAATTGCAAGATCTTAGAAATAATAAAATTTTGCCCAAATCGGGCATGTCCTTTCGAAATAAAACGTAGACTACGTTTGTATGGAAAATTGTACTTTGGTCTAGGGTAAGGGGACTCTTAATGCAGCTGCTTTAGCGTCAAACTTATACACACCCCTCTTTTTGTCGAGGGTAACAGTGTTGTTAAAAAAAAAAAGAACGTTTCTTTATTTGTAGCACTTGCTACACTTGCTACGTCTTTTATGTCTACGGCGTAGCACATCTACGCGGACGTTCGTAGCATCCATTTTGTAAATAACCTTAAGTTTTTTTTTTACATTTTTACATCTTGCACGTAAACTGAAAAAGTTACGAGTACTTTACAATTACATATTACTAGCTGTACCCGAGGGCTTCGCTCCCCGTGGGAATTTCGGGATTAAAACTATCCTATGTCCTTCCCTGGGTATCAAACTATATCCATATTAAATTTCATCTAAATAGGTTCAGTGGTTGAAGCGTGAAGTGGTAACAAACAAACAAATATACAAACTTACTTTCGCATTTATAATATAAAGTAGGATTTGTACAGTAACTTTATATTGCACCACTTCTACCCATAATAAGTAAACATCCCTCTTAATCCTATCCCTTTACGGGATAAGACCGCCGTTGTATGTTTACTTTTCTGATTTGTATCTGTATGCTGTCTATGTACAATACATACATACATAATACATAATATCACGCCTGTTTCACGTCTATGTACAATAAGGCTTAATAACCAAATAACAAAATTTTTAAGTATTATAACGGAATAATTTTATGAAAAATACTTTTATTTTAGACTAGCTGAAGCCCGCGACTTCGTTTGCGTTAACTTAAGGACTCCGAAAATTTGTCATCAGGATATACAACTTTTGCTATGACGTCATTTTTATATTTTTTATAGTTTAGTTGGGCCATAATGGTTCTGCCTCAGGTGTTCCATTTTCCAAAATCTATTATACCCTATATGTTGCCTAGGTTTAACAGCTATATAACAAAAAAGTTTCATTCGAATCCGTCCAGTATTTCCAGAGATTAGCGAGTGCAAACAGGCAGTTTTTTTAAATTCTAACTCTATTACTATGTCTCCATCGCCCTAAATATTTTTTTTGAAAACAGGTAAGATTAATTTACAGACACATTTTTTTTACTGTTTTGTTATATGTATAGATTAATAGTGCTACTGAATATGCTAAGCTTTTTCTGTTATTTATTGCCGATTCGAGTAATTTTATTTGACCAGTTTCTAGACATTATTGCCCCGTGTGGGACCACCAGTAAACATCATTAGGTAAATACAAGCACATTCGTTTTAATTTGACTGCCTCTGTGGTCTAGTGGTCAAAGCGTTCGCCTTGTGATCCGGAGGTCATGGGTTCGACTACTGGGAAGCATACTTTAGTCTGGTTAGGATATTGCAGGCTTGAATAAATGTTTTATCTATCTATCTAAAATAAAAAAAGTCAATACCTGACCTTTACAGGAGTACCTGACTTGGCAGCCCTCTTGGTCTGCCCAAACTGAAGTAGGTATTTTCCCAAGCGTCCGTGTCTTTCTTACGGAAGAGGGTTTTTTTCACTCCAGCAAGTTTAACAGGCTTTATAGGTAATTAGAGCGAAACAGGTTACATTATTAATCAGATTATAAAGGTTGTGACCTTTAAAAATGCGAAAATTAATAAAATGAAAACATTTTGTAGATCTACAGTTTAGGGTTCCATATAAATAATGAAAAAACGGGATTATAGGATCACTTGTGCGTCTGTCACAGCCAATTTGCTCTGAATCTACTAGACCAAATCAGGTGAAACTTGTACTTGTAAATGGTGTAATCCTATGACCCAAACACAGACAAAGTAAAATACTATTTTTTTATATAAGGGTCTACTACCTCCTACCTCCTACCTCCGTGGTGTAATGGTTAGAGCGTTCGGCTCATACCCGGAGGTCGCGGGTTCGTGTCCCGGCGGGGGCAACGACTTTGTGTTGTTGTCCTAGTTTGGTTAGGACATTGCAGGCTGATCACCTGATTGTTTAATAAGTAAGATGATCCGTGCTTCGGAGGGCACGTTAAGCCGTCGGTCCCGGTCACTGTCTTTGACATTGGTCGTTACCTATAAACCATGTCAGAGGCCTTTAAGGCGGTTTAAAAAACTCTGACACTAGTGTTAGTCACTAACACACACGATAAGAAAGAATAAGAAGTATAAGGGTCATTTTCGAATAGCAAATTGGGAAATAAAAGATAAGTTCTGCAACCCTTACTGTGACGTTTATCAAATGAAAGGGCTTGTAATGATAGGTCTGTAATATATTTTTGTTATTATTGTAAAATAAATAGTTTTGGTTTTATTTATGAACGAAGACGAAAATTTACTTTTCATCCTTCATCTCCGAAATTGCTGAGCAAAAAATTTTGAGAAAAATATAAAATACAGTTTTATGCCTATAGATTGCAAGAAAACCTATGATAATTCTATCAATCCTATCCTACTAATATTATAAATGCGAAAATGAGTTTGTATATTTATCTGTTTGTTTGTTTGTTACTTCGCGCTTAAACTACTGAACCGATTTGGATGAAATTTGGTATGAATATAGTTTGAGACTCGGGGAAGGACATAGGATATTCCTACGGAGAGCGAAGCTCGCGGGTACAGCTAGTTGAAAATGAAGCGGTAAACTCTATATAATACGTTCATTTACAGAAAATAGGCGCTAGTAGTAGTTAACTCGCGTCTTACTGTGCGGATGTCAAATGTGTTTGACTTTGGCATTTAACGGAACCCTCTTCACGCGAGTTTTACTCGCACTAAGCTGCTTATTACTACAGTGAGGAAAGAGTGCCTAATAAAGTTATGGTTATAAATAGTGACAACGGTAACTAAATGTAAATTATTTTTACTAATAACATAAACTAAAATTTAGACTCAATAATATACTTCATCATTTCAGCCTCATAACGTCCATTTCTGGACACAGGCCTCTCTCAAGGATTCAGAAAATGACCGATCTAGACAAATCTAAAAAATTAATCTACGTTGAAAAAAAACAATCAAAGTTTCGTGCAATTTTAGTGACAGAATCTAAACAATCGCATAATTTCCACCTAATTAGGCAGCAAATGAACACTAACCTTGAGAACCATTGAGCTAATATACCATAATATACATAATTTAGTTAACTGCAAGATAGAGCCGAGTTAGCAAGTTAATTTTCAGTTGATGGGAATTTTCAATCATCTTGAATTGATACCCTTTATTTATTTAACTGTGTGTGTTCTTAGTTTATATTTAATAAAAAAAAACCAATGATAATAAATATTTTTTTTTTAAAACAGTCTTAATAAGAGTTGGGAGCGTGGTGCGGACGTTTTACTATCTCTTTCTAACGCGCGAGATCTAATAGCAGTGACGTCAAGAGCGTTATACGTCCATCCTTGTTTTGCATGCAATTTGTCTATAGATATTGAGTGGTTTTAATTGAGCTCAAGAATTAAATGTAAAACATCAGTAGTTTAGTCGTAGTCTTGAAAAAAATTACAAAAGGAGGTTACTTTGGCATATTTTTTATGGAGTGATGTTTGTTAGATCATGTGACTGAATGCGAATTGGACTAAACTAGATCCATAACTGAGGCATATCTTTTTTTCAGATTGTATAACACTAGTCCCCCGCAATCTGGCGTCCCCGCAACCCTTCCCCCGTTATTAGGACGTGTAAGCGCCAGTAAAACAGGGTTATTGGTAGTCTCACGTTGACATTACGCGAGTCACTTAGGATTATGAATTAAAATGGTAAGAAACTTCGCACATTATCATTGTTTATCCATGGAAAACAATAAATAACAAAAATTTTATACATTTCCGAATGATGAAAACAGGTAAAAACAAATTCTGTGGTAGCGACCCTGATTGTTTAACTCACACATTTGACGTGTGCACGGATGGATTGTTTCGTTTGTAGTAGTACTAGGTATATATGCTGCTCCGTTTGTATAAAGTGCTATACCTGTGCTTTTATATCAGATGGTTTTAAACACTCAAAAACTCGGCTTATTTGGCTTTAATATGAGAAGCAGAGGTTTGCAGAAGTCCAAAGGATACCCCTTTATTACTATAGAGTAATAAATGTGCATTGAGAAAAAAGCATGGTTGCTAGTAGCAAAAAATATTGCTACACGTTACAAAAATGGATTGACTGCTGAACTCAGAGCTACTAGTAGTTAAAATGTGTTTTAATTAGTTGTAGTTTGGGACATGTAACTACATGGTTGTGCTAATTAGAACAAAAGTTTTTTAATTAGCTTTTTTCGGCATCACCTGTAGGTTGACTGGTAGAAAAGGCCCTGGGCCTTAAGTCCGTAAAGCTATATTTTTTTCTCAGTGTACATTTAGTTACCAGCATACTGTGACGACGGTCCTCTTGCTACGCACCGCACCTCACCGCACCGCACCCCGTGCCGCCCATATAAAAGCGGTAGCGAGCTGGACCTTCCCCCTTTATGACCACTGCTGGAAGCCGGGCTGCATCAAAAGCTTAGTACCTCCATTCCTTCTGGATCAACGAGTCTCGTGGCTGCTAACCTACGACCCCTATCTGTGACTAATTTCAGTGTTCGGTATCTAAATTGTAAATTTTGAATTAAAGAGTTTGTCATTCTGAATATTGTTTCTCTTAAATAAATCATAACGTCACATACAAGCAGTTAAATCGGCGCCTTCCAGCAGTCGAAAGGCTACTTACATAGCCACCTCTCATTACTAACCTTTCTACGTCAAAAAGCGTTAACTGCCTCTGTGGTGTAGTGGTTAGAGCGTTTGGCTCATGCCCGGAGGTTGCGGTTTCGATTCCCAGCGGGGGCAACGACTTTGTGCTGTTGTCCTAGTTTGGTTAGGACATTACAGGCTGATCATCTGATTGTCTGAGAAGTAAAATGATCCGTGTTTCGGAGGGCACGTTAAGCCGTCGGTCCCGGTCACTGTCTTTGACATTGGTCGTTACCTAAAACCATGTCAGAGGCCTTTAAGGCGGTTTAAAAACTCTGACACTAGTGTTAGTCTCTAACACACACGATAAGAAGAAAACGTCAAAAAGCTAGTAATTTATTGTCTATCTAATGTGTAAATCAAATATTGGTAGTTGTATAAAAAGTTACCTCTAGCTAAAACCAAGTCAGCATTGACACTTATATTGAGTTCGTTGAACACCTCAATGGTTTCCCCCAAAATTGTGGAACTATTAAAGTTGGTAACATTAGTACTCTCGTCCATGATTAGCCATTTGCGTGTGGAGTCCATTAACGTATTTTCTGAAGCCTGTAGTAGGTAAAAAAATCAAGAAAATTAGTCTAAATAGGCAAATTAAGCTGTAAGGAGGTGTCATCAATATGAACAGGAACTTTGATGTTAATTTTTAACGACCTTGGAATATTAGTTAGACACTTTGAACTGGATGTATTTAGTGACTCAGTAAATGTATTTATGCAAAATTTATTGACATATCTCAATTCAATTAATTATATAATTTGACTTATTGTTAGTACAGTACTTAATGACATTGTTTATTTGATCTTTTTAATGAATATTGATTGATGTGCATGTTCTTTATTTTCTGTTATTTTATCATATTGACTATTAATATTGTACCTATTTATTGACTACAGTGCAGATGCTTTGGTGTATAACTGTCAATCTGTATGTGATTTATAAATAAATAAATAAATAAATAAATAAATTAGTCCCAGGTTCGATCCCCGGTCGGGCCAATATAGAAAATGATCTTTTTCAGATTGAACAGGATCTTGGATGTTTATCTATATATGTATTTGTTATAAAATATAATTTCGTTGAGTTAGTATCTTACATCACACGTCTCAAACTTACTTCGGGGTATCAATCTGTGTGTTTTGTCTGTATATATTTATTTATTAGTCTTAAAATTCTTCCATGCTAATCAGAGAAAGAGAAAAATCTTAAAGGTACCAGCTGCTTCTGTTTTGACATCGTAAAAGCCAAAATGACGAAACGTCTTCTGTCTATTTCGAGCCAGCAAGACCCAAAATGTTCTGTCTTCCCCCATATATGATGTATGATGTAAGTATAAACCAACATATAGATAGATCATCATCATCATCACCATCATCAGGTCTTTTAGTCTCCACTGTAGGATAGTATTTCAATGACTTTCGAGGTTCTAATGAAACTTCAGGATACTAGCTAAAAAGTTGTACGAGGGTTTCTAATAATCTCACTTACAGAAAGAGAAATTATTTTTTTTGTGTTTTCAAGGTCGCTAGCGCAGGGAGGAGCCTTAACTCGCGTCTTACTGTGCGGATGTCAAATGTGTTTGACTTTGGCATTTAACGGAACCCTCTTCACGCGAGTTTTACTCGCACTAAGCTGCTTATTACTACAGTGAGGAAAGAGTGCCTAATAAAGTTATGGTTATAAATAGTGACAACGGTAACTAAATGTAAATTATTTTTACTAATAACATAAACTAAAATTTAGACTCAATAATATACTTCATCATTTCAGCCTCATAACGTCCATTTCTGGACATAGGCCTCTCTCAAGGATTCAGAAAATGACCGATCTAGAGAAATCTAAAAAATTAATCTACGTTGAAAAAAAACAATCAAAGTTTCGTGCAATTTTAGCGACAGAATCTAAACAATCGCATAATTTCCACCTAATTAGGCAGCAAATGAACACTAACCTTGAGAACCATTGAGCTAATATACCATAATATACATAATTTAGATAACTGCAAGATAGAGCCGAGTTAGCAAGTTAATTTTCAGTTGATGGGAATTTTCAATCATCTTGAATTGATACCCTTTATTTATTTAACTGTGTGTGTTCTTAGTTTATATTTAATAAAAAAAAACCAATGAAAATAAATATTTTTTTTTAAAACAGTCTTAATAAGAGTTGGGAGCGTGGTGCGGACGTTTTACTATCTCTTTCTAACGCGCGAGATCTAATAGCAGTGACGTCAAGAGCGTTATACGTCCATCCTTGTTTTGCATGCAATTTGTCTATAGATATTGAGTGGTTTTAATTGAGCTCAAGAATTAAATGTAAAATATCAGTAGTTTATAGTCGTAGTCTTGAAAAAAATTACAAAAGGAGGTTACTTTGGCATATTTTTTTATGGAGTGATGTTTGTTAGATCATGTGACTGAATGCGAATTGGACTAAACTAGATCCATAACTGAGGCATATCTTTTTTAGGGTTCCGTAGCCAAATGGCAAAAACGGAACCCTTATAGATTCGTCATGTCTGTCTGTCTGTCCGTCCGTATGTCACAGCCACTTTTTTCCGAAACTATAAGACCTATACTGTTGAAACTTGGTAAGTAGATGTATTATGTGAACCGCATTAAGGTTTTGACACAAAAATAGAAAAAAAACAATAAATTTTGGGGGTTCCCCATACTTAGAACTAAAACACAAAAATTTATTTTTTATCAAACCCATACGTGTGGGGTATCTATGGATAGGTCTTCAAAAATGATATTGAAGTTTCTAATATCATTTTCTTCTGAACCGAATACTTTGCGCGAGAGACACTTTCAAAGTGGAAAAAAGTGTGTCCCCCCCCCCGTAA
Source organism: Acrobasis consociella (assembly GCA_963555685.1). Taxonomy (NCBI): domain Eukaryota; kingdom Metazoa; phylum Arthropoda; class Insecta; order Lepidoptera; family Pyralidae; genus Acrobasis; species Acrobasis consociella. The sequence goes on from OY743115.1 coordinate 2,055,235, forward strand.
CTTCTAAAATAAGAGAATGATAAAACTAAAAAAAAATTATGATGTTCATTGCCATGAAAACTACCAGCGAAAATTGGTTTGAACGAGATCTAGTAATTAGTTTTTTTTAATACGTCATAAACCATAAACGGCAATTTACCTTTCATTCAATCAACTTAAATATAAAAATTAATAAAAACATACTTCAAGACTTTTATATTATGTTATTTGCTACTACGGAACCCTTTATGGGCGAGTCCGACTCGCACTTGGCCGCTTTTTTCAGATTGTATAACACTAGTCCCCCGCAATCTGGCGTCCCCGCAACTCTTCCCTCGTTATTAGGACGTGTAAGCGCCAGTAAAACAGGGTTATTGGTAGTCTCACGTTGACATTACGTGAGTCACTTAGGATTATGAATTATAATGGTAAAAAACTGCGCACATTATCATTGTTTATCCATGGAAAACAATAAATAACAAAAATTTTATACATTTCCGAATGATGAAAACAGGTAAAAACAAATTCTGTGGTAGCGACCCTGATTGTTTAACTCACACATTTGACGTGTGCACGGATGGATTGTTTCGTTTGTAGTAGTACTAGGTATATATGCTGCTCCGTTTGTATAAAGTGCTATACCTGTGCTTTTATCCCAGGTAGCATTTATACGTCATTATGTCGTCCGTTTACGGTACTGCTCGACGTAAGAGACGTCATGTTTTGACGTCGGGGGGTCCCAACAGATGACGTCAATTTGTCACAGCCTCAAGACGTCAGTTTATAGACGTTAGAGAGACGTCAGTTTACAGACGTTAGAGAGACGTCATATAGGGACGTTACTGGGCCGTACATATTAGGTCAGCCACTGACGTTTGAGTGACGTCATATACTGAATTCATAGGGACGTTACTGGGCCGTACATATTAGGGCAGCCACTGACGTTGTACACAGACGTTACTAAGACATACAAGTCAGGAGTAGGACCTACGGGAGCTCATGATATGTACAGTGTGTCTTGGATGTCGCTACCGTCGCACACCGATGGTATGGAAATTAAACCACACACTACTGCTGAACTCGATTAATTGGAAATATGCACCAAGTAATAAGAATGTACATAAAAGAAACCATAACCAGTTTTAATTTTGAACAGCGCCATCTAGGGATTTTCTAAGAAACTAACACTTGCATACAATATTACTCAAAATAAAAGGTTTTATGGTTATGATTAGAACTATTACTTAATGCTTTTTACGTCTTAATTTTTTACGGGATGGACGAAGTCTAAAACTGCCTAATTTAGAGGAAATAAAATTAATTAACATAGACTACACGAATTTGGACAGCAGGTATTATATAGATTGTAAGAACACACTTAAAGCTGATATCGTTAGCATGGCAATATGCTCCCCTTAGGTAGTTTGGGTGGGTAGTTTGTTAAAAAAGAGAACCGCCCTGGCTATTGAGTGAAATAACGTGCTGGCAAAACAGGCACTAAAGCCTGAGCTGCGCATTTAAGCTCTACGACGGTTCTAAGTTATTGGTCAGGGGCCCTAGATCAAAAGACTACGGTACGTGTTATATTCTATCCCTTTTCACTCCATCTCGCAAATCCTTACGCGTGATAGTAGGATAGAATTTAGTGCTTAGCATGTAGCATTTACGTTTGCAGGCATCTTACCTACGTATCTTGAAGAGACTCAAGAACTTTTATAGATGAAACTAAAAAAACACAATGTAAGTAGTATAATCTATATTTAAGATGCAATAAAGGACAGTGGGACACAATTGCCAGAACAATGATACAGGGACCATGTTTTTTAAGACCATAGACTTAAGGTCATGGAAAAATGATTTAAACCGTACTTTTACTTAAACTTAACAGGTGGCCAACTTTACAATGCCTTGGCGTCTACCACCGATTCGGTTCCGCTGTTTTTTTCACTTAATTGTATCACTGAGTACATGTTACTTTTACCTTAAAAGTCTTGAACAAAAAAACGTCCACGTTGGAACGAATATGGTAGGTACTTACGTCCATATACTGACCCTAAATTTACTTCAGTAAAACGTCCTCGTGGCGTCGTATATGGTACGTCCTGATATTGACCCTAAATATACGTCAGTAAGACGTACACTTTGTGGCGAATATGGTACGTCCAAAAACTGACCCTAAATAGACGTCAGCAAAACGTCCTCTTGGCGGCGTATATGGTACGTCCAGATACTTGCCTTTAATTTGACGTAAATACGACGTCCTGCTCAACGCTGACCCTAAACTGACGTCACTTTAACGTCTGCTCTTGACGAATAAATGACCGACCCTATTATGACCTATAAGTGACGTCGCTTATACGTCGCTGACGTCAGTTTGCTACCTGGGATATCAGATGGTTTTAAACACTCAAAAACTCGGCTTTTTTGGCTTTAATATGAGAAGCAGAGGTTTGCAGAAGTACAAAGGATACCCTTTATTACTATAGAGTAATAAATGTGCATTGAGAAAAAAGAATGGTTTGCTAGAAGCAAAAAATATTGCTACACGTTACAAAAATGGATTGACTGCTGAACTCAGAGCTACTAGTAGTTAAAATGTGTTTTAATTAAGAGTTGTAGTGGGACATGTAACTACATGGTTGTGCTAATTAGAACAAAAGTTTTTTAATTAGCTTTTTTCGGCATCACCTGTAGGTTGACTGGTAGAAAAGGCCCTGGGCCTTAAGTCCGCCTGTTACAATTTTTGTAATAAAGTTAAATAAAAAAAAAAAAAAAAAAGTTTGGCATAAGTAGCAAAACTGGTCCAGCTATATTTTTTTCTCAGTGTACATTTAGTTACCAGCATACTGTGACGACGGTCCTCTTGCTACGCACCGCACCTCACCGCACCGCACCCCGCGCCGCCCATATAAAAGCGGTAGCGAGCTGGACCTTCGCCCTTTATGACCACTGCTGGAAGCCGGGCTGAATCAAAAGCTGAGTACCTCCATTCCTTCTGGATCAACGAGTCTCGTGGCTGCTAACCTACGACCCCTATCTGTGACTAATTTCAGTGTTCGGTATCTAAATTGTAAATTTTAAATTAAAGAGTTTGTCATTCTGAATATTGTTTCTCTTAAATAAATCTTAACGTCACATACAAGCAGTTAAATCGGCGCCTTCCAGCAGTCGAAAGGCTACTTACATAGCCACCTTTCATTACTAGCCTTTCTATGTCAAAAAGCTAGTATTGAATTGTCTATCTAATGTGTAAATCAAATATTGGTAGTTGTATAAAAAGTTACCTCTAGCTAAAACCAAGTCAGCATTGACACTTATATTGAGTTCGTTGAACACCTCAATGGTTTCCCCCAAAATTGTGGAACTATTAAAGTTGGTAACATTAGTACTCTTGTCCATGATTAGCCATTTGCGTGTAGAGTCCATTAACGTGTTTTCTGAAGCCTGTAAGAGGTAAAAAAATAAAGAAAATTAGTCAAAATAGGCAAATTAAGCTGTAAGGAGGTGTCATCAATATGAACAGGAACTTTGATGTTAATGTTTAACGACCTTAGAATAGTGGTCCCAGGTTCGATCCCCGGTCGGGCCAATATAGAAAATGATCTTTTTCAGATTGACCAGGGTCTTGGATACATACATACATACATACTATCACGTCTTTATCCCTAATGGGGCAGACAGAGCATTTTGGGTCTTGGATGTTTCTCTATATATGTATTTGTTATAAAATAAAATTTCGTTGAGTTAGTATCTTACATCACACGTCTCAAACCTACTTCGGGGTATCAATCTGTGTGTTTTGTCTGTATATATTTATTTATTTATTATTCCTAAAATTCTTTCATAATAAGAGAAAAAATCTTAAAAGGTACCAGCTGCTTTTATTTTGAAGTAAAAGCCGAAGTGACGGAACGGGCGAAAGTGTAAAATACTATTTTGAATTATTTTTCCACCTTCTCGTACATCATCACGTTACAGCCTTTGAAACTTCTGTCTATTTAGAGCCAGCAAGACTTAAAATGTTCTGTCTTCCCCCACATATAATGTATAAGTATGTATGTATAAACCAACATATAGATAGATCATCATCATCATCACCATCATCAGGTCTTTTAGTCTCCACTGCAGGAGCACGACCCTCTCTGTACTACTAGAGCCATACTTAGCTAGAGCAGCCAAAGAACTTGGCCTACACTCTCTACGCTGGCCAGACGGGTTGGAGAGGTCTCATTGATGTTAATAAGCTTTGTTTAGCTTGTATTTCCTAAGTCGCCTTCTACGACATCCACGGGGGACCTGGAGTGGTCCTATTCTACTCTGCCGTAAACCAAACGGCGATATAGATAGACTTACGTAATAAAGTACATCCTCAAATGTCGGGCATGTAGCATCCACCAGAATCCCAACGTCCCCCAGCTGATGTGAGACGCAAGTTTCTATTTTGTTGGGGTTGAAATTCACCAGTGAAACTTGCGATGTACCAATAGAATGCTTTGACAATTTCTTCGCGAATTGATGGACCCCTGTAAATATAAAAAAAAAATTGAAAGAACATGTTTATTTGTTTGTTAAATCTTTATTCTACATAAACACAAGACACAAAAATACAAGTTAGAAGTAGAAAACAGTACAAAGGCGGACTTATCCCAGATAGGGATCTCTTCCAGTCAACCTTGAATTAAGAGAACAATTTACAACACAGGGTAGAGAGTGGGTACGATATACATAGAACAGAATGGGTTTTGTAAATAGTAAAAAAAATTGAACGTGTTTGGTGAGCGGTCCAGAATGCGGGAGAGTGCGGATCACTAGCGCTCTCGCAAGTAAAGCCACACCGGGTGTGGTCCGCACTTGGATGGGTGACTTGAAGTGGCATATAACTTTCTCGAGCTCCTCTGTGCTTCCGAAGGCAGGTATAAGCTGTTGGTCCCGGCTGTCGTCATAGTATGTTAGTTGTCAAGCTATGTCAGATGCCTTAAGGCAGCTTGAAAAGTCTGACACCGTGTTGGCCACTTGCACAATAAAATAGCAAAGCAAAGCAATATTTAGTCGACATATACTTAAAGAGGTGACTAAGACCGTTAGCTATATCATTGGATCTAATATTAGAACCCCGAATATCGACATTTCCACACACATTGCTCAGTCAGTCGGATGATTTTGGATTAAGTACTATTTAGGAGACGCGTCTTAAAGTAACTGAGTATATAAGTATCATCATTATCAGATCTTTTTGTCTCCACTGCAGGAGCACGACCCTCTCTGTACTACCCGAGCAAAACTTGGACAGAGCTGCCAGAGGTCTTGGCCTACACTCTCCACGCTGGCCAGACGGGTTGGAGAGGTCTCATTGATGTTTATAAGCTTTGTTTAGCTTGTATTTCCTAAGTCACCTTCTACGACATCCTCGGGAAGACTTAGAGTGGTCCAATTCTACTCGGCCGGCAACCACATGGCTTGGATTAGTATTATGCATATTGCAGATAATGCTTTAATTTTATAATCATTTTAATTAAATAATGGACTACATAATTTGTATTTTTTTAGTTTAGTTCTTATTTAGTTTTAATTAAATTTTAATAAGTTTGTATAGTTTGAATTTAAGTTAAATTTATTTTTTCCAATATATTCTTAGCTACTTTTATATTAATATGCTCATCTCTTACATAGTATGTTCTCTTCACAAGTAAGCAAGCAAACGAATTTCACATTCCTATGTTTGAAATAGTTAATCCCGAATTCCATATCATTTAGAGATAATGCTAAAACGGCCGGTAGGAATAAAACTGATAGTAATGTCTTCATTTTGCTAGTCACTTTTAGAAAATGATACCAGATGAGGTGGGGTTGATATATATTGCAATATATGACCTTGAATGTGTCTGTATAGTTTGCATATTTGTGTAAACAAATTTTTACGTTTAAAACAAGCTTTTTTTTATTATTTTTCAGAGTTTTTCATAAAATCATTTAAAGGGCTTTATCTAATGCCTGACGGTTACCAAATGTTAACTAATTTTACTTTTTTTTACCGATTTCCATAAAAGAGGTACCAATTCGTCGTGAACTTTTTTTTATGTATGCTATTCGAAGACGCTACTACTGATTTATAATTATTTTAGCTATACTGCGTACTTTGTTTCGCCCGTTCCCGCTTCGTTCCCGGTCCCATACCCGTTCCCGTTCTCGTTCCCCTTCCATTGTTCCACTGTACCCGTTCCCACTTCCGCTCCCTTTTTCGCTTTTTGCTATTGTTTTTCGTTGCCGTAAACTTAACCTAGGTTTCCCGTTCTCGTTCTATCGACCGCCGAGAGTAGAAATTTATTAAAGTATTAATATTGCTATTAAAAAAAGGGGTTGGTGGTAGAAAGGTGAAAATTTAAGGTTATATCAATTCGTCGAATTTGTTTTAATTTTTTATGTATGTTCACCAATTTTCATTTATTTTTTTATTTATACAAATTACACCGATTGAGATAGCCCCAAAGCAAGTTCGAGACTTGTGTTATGGGATACTAACTCAACGATACTATATTTTTATAACAAATACATATATAGATGAATATCCAAGACCCAGGACAATTTGAAAAAGGCCATTTTCCAACTTGCCCTGACAGGGATCGAACCCGGGACCTCTGGGTGGCGGACTAGCATGGTGACCACTACGCCACGGAGGTCGTCCAAATTAAAGAAATATGTATTTCTTAAAGCCGATTAAAAAAATATGTTGTCCAAAAAGTTGGAAAGCGCCGCCTTTGTCACTTAGGGTTGTAAAAAATCTATTAACCTACCTCAGACCAACCGACTGTACGTATAAAATTTCATCAAAATCAGTTAAGCCCTTACGGAGGAGTATGGCAACTGACACTGCGAAACGAAAATTTTATATAATTATACAGATAATTATTATATAATTATATAGATACAACTACATACCATATCACCACATTAGATCAGATTTAGTGTAGTAATATTTTGTTTACCTTTACCAAGAACACTACCTATTACACAAGTTGACCTGCCAAAAGTCAGAAACAAACCAAGTTTATTTGAACCATTGCCATCTCACGAAACAGAATCGCAAAATGTCCAAATAAAAATCTATCGCCAAGAAACAGAACATCGGACATTTCTTGCTGACGCTACCTTCTTTCATTACGCTGAGTGCATTTGACTGCAATTTAAAGGGATGGGCAGATTGGAGCGGGGCGTTCCGGGCCGGGTCGAACCTAATTGCAATAAGAAATTTGGAGCTTGATTAGTTGTTCTGTGAATCAATCAGTATATGTTAAGCGTACCGCACTCATTACACTGATTGAAATATAGTATCGTTGAGGGATACTAACTCAACGATACTATATTTTATAACAAATACGGATATATATAAACATCCAAGACCCAAGACAAGACCCAAGACAAGACATTGATGACCAAGTGACATAAAGTCTTAAACTCCTGCGTGCTTCGTAAGGCACGTTAAATCGATAGTCTCCACTGTTATCATTACAGGCCAGTGTTTAAGCTAAGTATATAATAATACGTATAGTTTAATGTATACAAGATATAGAATGGGTATGAAATGCATACAAGACATTTTAAATAATTTTTGGGCCTTTGGTTAGACTATTAAAAAATAATTCTACACATATTTTTTCTTTTCTCAGAGAAATAAAAATTGACGAAGATACAGCGCATTTAAATTTCGCATGACGTCGCAGCGAGGGACGATTTTTACTTAGCGGTGACTTCGCAAGCCCCTCACTCTGGAACTTTGATGCTCTGTATCTTTGTGAATTTCTACTTTTTTTATAAACTGAAAAATAAAAGTCTATTATTTTTGCATAATCTGAAAGGCGGACTAATTAGAATAATAATTTTCTGACCTTCTCGACACTCTTATTGTATAGAGGTGGATCGTACCTTACTGACTTAACGTTTTAAAAATGGCATCACAGTGCCCAAACCTCTTAGTCATTACCGCTTCTTCGTTTAGCCCAAATATGCTCACGCCAAATTACATTCTCGGACATTTCGCGTTTATGTGAAACAGAACTGTCACAATTTTTCTGTCAATTTGCGAAGCTGAATGCTGAATTTTATATCAAAGAAGCGAATTGTTGGCTGTTTGATATATTGTTTTGTAGTTTTTGATCTAACTATTGAGGTAATGGGCTATTTATTACATGACTAGTTATAGTGTAGTAAAGTAGTTATTAGGTTTAATTAGGTTCTGTATTCTGTTTTATGTATGTTGTACCCACTCTCTACCGTGTTTTAAATTGTCCTCTTAATTCAAGGTTGACTGGAAGAGATCCCTATCTGGGATAAGTCCGCCTTTGTACTGTTTTCTAATTCTAACTTGTATTTTTGTGTCTTGTGTTTATGTACAATAAAGTTTTAACAAACAAACAAGACTACCTAAAAAAATAAGTATAGTTTTCACATACATGTATTTGGATGTATGCTCAGATTAAAGAATGTTATTTATGTATGTTTTCACTATAAGTTGTTTTTTTTTTCGTGTGTGTAAGTGGCCAACACTGTTGTCAGATTTTTCAAGCTAAAGGCATCTAATATAGCTTGACGACTGCCATACCTTGCCTTCCGAAGCACGGAAGGGCTCAAGACCATAAGTTTAAAATGACTAAACGGATGAATATAATGGTCGAAAAAAAAGATACAAATTATATTATAACGTTTTTATATATAGTGAACGGGTTACTCACGTAAAGAGTTAGCTACTGCCTAAACTAAACATATCGGCAGTAGCTGACTCTATACGTGAGTAACCGTTTACTAAATATAATAATGATTGTATCTCACGTTAGTTTTAATCAAAAATTTTTGTCTCCACTACAGGAGCACGACCCTCTCTGAACTACCAAAGCCAGAGCAGCCAGAGGACTTGGCCTACACTCTTCTCACTGGCCAGACGGGTTGGAGAGGTCTTATTGATAAGCCTTGTTTAGCTTATATTTCCTAAGTCGCCTTCTACGACATCCACGGGAGGACTTGAAGTGTATTGTACTCTGCCGGAAACACACAGCAAAAATATTATAACGTCTTTATCCCTAACGGAGCAGACAGAGCTACGCTCGTAAGACCCAGGCCACGCCTAAAGTGATGGCGGGGTGTGAAGATGGAAAAAATATAATCAAAATAGTGATGGCTGCTAAAAAACAAGTTTATTTTCTAGGCAAATTTATAAAAAAAACTCGATGACTCCATCTAGTGATAAGTGGTATAGCTACATGTTCCATCCAATGTTAAGTGGAATTGATATTCGTAGTGCCATTTATTATTTCCAGGCAAATTAAAAAAACCCCAATTGTCAAGCGTTAAGCTATGAACTAACACAAGAGAATTTGCTTTTACGTAAAAAAATGCTGCTCTGGGAGAAATAAAAAAAAACTTAGAATGTACCAGTTGCTTCTCTTCCCACGCAGATCGTAAAAGCCGATGTTAACAGGCGATGCGGCTAGCAACCCATCACTGTATTGATTGCTTTCCATCTTCTCGCCCACCATGACGCTAAAAGTGGCTTTTGGGTCTTGCGGCCCTGGGCACTGCATAGAACCGCAAGACTCAAAATGCTCTGTCAGCCCCATTAGGGATAAAGACGTGATAGTATGTATGTATGTATGTAAAAAAAAAACCCATCGAAATCTTTCCTTTCGTCCGCGGTTACGGTGCCACGGACAAACACAGACAGACACTAGCCCCAAACTTATGACATGACACACCTCTTTTTTTAGAGGTTAAAAATAGCGATGGCTTTATCGCCATTTTACATTATCAGATTATGCCCATTCCCTCTGCGCGTGAAGCATTTGGTAAATTCTACGTTATTTTCTTTGCTCCTAAACCAAAATTAGAAAATATAACCTCATAACTCGAAATAACGTTGGCACGATATTCACCTGATTATACGGCTCATTTCAGGAGTTTGGTCCTACATAATACTGCGAAATGTTTATAAGGCTCTCGCGTATGCAGAGGCACGCGCGACAAGGATACTTGGGCTTCAAATGTAGAAGAGTTAGCTGTAGAAGGTCTAACCGATTCCCACCAGCGCAAATTGTACCTTCTTCTACTAATTTTTGTGTCGATAATTTATTTTCCGCTTTGTGGTTTTCGACAAAGTAGAATTACTCCAAGGGCCACTCCAAGTTTTCCGTGGACGTCGTAGAAGGCGATTTAGGAAATATTTAACAAAGCTTATAGACATCAGCGAGATCTCTTCAACCCGTCTGGTCAGCTGGCTCTAGTAGTACAGAAAGGGTCGTACTCCTGCAGTGGAGACTAAAAGACCTGATGGTGATGATCATGATATTGAATTTCTTTTAGGAAAAGTTGAATTCACAGATAGTTGTAAACCCAAAATGAAGAATTTTACAAAGTATTGTGATTATTTTTAGTTTAGCAAAATGTTGATTTAATTACATTAAATGAATCCCTATTTCTCTTGTCACACCATCACGCGTGAACGGCTGGACCGATTTAAATGAAATTTGGTATGGATATTGTTTAAGATCCGACGAAAGAAATAGGATTTTTAGACTTTTATCCCGAAATTCCCACGGGGAGCTAAGCGTTAGTTTCTTATAAAATAGTATTTCCAAAAGTTTAATTTTGTTAAGATTATTTTCTCGTGTGGTTTTCTGCTTAGAAAAAGACTCTGAGGTTTTATTTGTTACAAGCTACGACTATCGTCGCGTAGACAAAAATGCTCGTCAAGCTGAACTGAAATATATTCAATATACAGACACATACTGTTTTGTTATAATGTATATAAATTTAGTTTGTAAACTTCATTTCTTACCCTCACTCATGTTTTTACGTGAATGAAGATAAGCTACAAAGTTTATCTCTCTGTTCAATATTCCTTCTGAACCTAACCTACTCTTTGGCTAAAGGTAAACCTTCTCTGCGTGTCATGATAAACAACCCACATACTAGTTAATATAAGGGCTTATAATTCAGGTTAAGCTGTTTTTCTCAATATTGGTAATATTTACGCTTCAGAAGGTACCCAGAATTTTGTTAAAAGTAAGTAAATAATCTAAAAGTATGAATAAAATAAAGCAAAGAAAAATAACAGGATTCAAATCAAGATACAATTCTTGTGAATATTTGAGAACATATTTTTTATCCGACTGCGCCAGTATAAGGATTATGGTTTTAGAGTGTGTGTGTATTTATTTCTTTAGCATGCTATTAATGGCTAGAAGGATTTTAGTATTTGAGGTGATAGACTTAGTTTTTTTCGTAACATATTGCATGTTAAAACGACACTGGACATGGACTTACAAAAAAAAACATGGCGGGTTTTTGCGCCGAATTTTAACTATGACTTATGAAAGCCCTGACTTTCAAGCGTTAACCCCCAATTAAATTTAAACGGCTGAACCGATTTCGATCAAACATAATTAAGAACTAGCGCAACAAAGCTTGCTTTCACGTAAAAGAATCGCATCCAAATAGGTCCCTCCATTCGAGCGGCACGATGCCACAGATAGACCGACAGATAGACGTTAGCGTCTAATTTATTATAACACTCCTCGTTTTGTCGAGAAATAAAAAAGGAAAACACATCTGTGTACAGATATGTAGAATGTCTATATTATATATGTCTATATGTAAACGAATTTGGTAGACGGGTAACAATGAACAGGTCATAAAACTTTATTACATAAGCCGCATAAGCGCTTTTACAGACCAACGACGGTATGCCCGCGACACCTGTCGGCGACAGTCGGACCTGGGTCGCGCGACGGTCGCCGACTGTTACAAATGGTCGCGTAACATATCTTATACCTTTAAACGAGCAATTCTTGTATATTTATTTATATGTATATATATTTATAAATTTCTGTGATCTCGAAAACGGCTCACTTCGGGGGTAAACAATCGATCTAGATTAGTATTATGTTTGGGAAAACGCGTGTTTTCATGCGTTTTTCTTTCCACGCAGAATATGGTCGCTAATTTCGTCGCGCTGGCCGCCATCCGCTTAGCTCAGTGACCGCTAGAAAGAGTGTTACGGGTTCGAATCCCACTTGGTGACTTACTTTTGTTTTTTTTATGTTCAAGTTTATATATAATTTTTTATTTTGTACTGTTTTTAGACAAGTTTAAAAAAATGTAGTTGATGTTTGAGATGTAACCGACCGAGCAAAGCTCGGTCACCCAGGTACTGTAAATCTATTAGGCAAACTGTCAAAAACTACCTTATTTTTTATTTGTGTGTGATTTGATTATGGGCAAGAAACAACAGAACAAGTACTACTACACACGTGCAGAAAACTTACTCAGCAAAGGAATTCAAAGAAATATCTACTTAATATCGTTAGACATATGGTTCGATTTAGCTCGCGTTACACCTTGGCACCTTTTCGCTTAGATACCTCGAAGTGCATTGCAAGCTAATTTCATTCTATACATAAGATTCATGTTACTGAATTTACCACTCCGGAGTGGTCGCCGCGTGCATAATAATATATATCTGACATACTGCACCGCCTCTCTTAAATATTCACTTCTCCCACTACCCAAAGGTTGACTGGAAGAGATTGCTATGCGATAAGTCCGCCTTTGTATCATAATTCTGTCTTATTTTTTTTTTCTGTTTTGTATTTCTTTTTGTTTATAGTGCAATAAAGAGTATTTGTATTGTATTGTATAATAATAATGTAGGTATATTTTCAATATCTAAACGGGGAGTGGCACAGGAGTAAAGAAACGCGCGTGACGGTCGCGCGAAAGTTTTTGACAGTTGATATATTGAAATGTACCATGCGACCGTTTGGCCCAACGCAGACGACAGACTAATCCGTGTCGCACTTTTTAGTCTGTGAAAATAGAACCGCAAAAAGTCCGGCGCGCTACTTCCATAGGCTCTATTTTCACAGACTATCACAGACTTAAAAGTGCGCCACGGATAGTCTGTCGTCTGCGTTGGGCCTTTGCGACCGTCGCCGACCTGTGTCGCAAGCAAACTGTCGCTGGTCTGTAACAGCCCTAAGGGTAGGCTCTATTTTATCATTACATTAAGACTATAAAAGACGATTACGCACAAAGAGGTAAATGTCGCTACCCGTAAGGCACATTTATACATCTTATTATTATATTATTATACCAATTCTCTTGAAAAATTGTTCATGTACGCCGTTGGCTTGTACCTATATGTTATCTTGTTTTTCCTTCGGTACAATGGGACATACAATAACCATACACATTTACATACATTTAGATAATACGCAAAGTATATCCTTTGTGAAATGGAACGGATATTAAGTCCAGAATAGAATATCTATTTCATGAAATAGGTTACAGTACAGCTTTTTACGAATTCTGGTTTAGGAAAATAGCCTAAACTTAGGTGATAAAAGATGGTCTTCGAAATACAGTTCTATTTAGATAAATGAAGTTGGAATAAACATAGCATTTTTATGAATGTAGAAAGGATAGGAGATTTACTAAAATGACCTACAAAGAGTACGAAGCACTAATACGGTGATCCCAAAGTATTACGACTCTAGGATATACTTACCGCGTTAGGTATAAAAACCGATAAGTTATATAAATATGTGTATATAATAATAAGAAAGGATCGTAGCTGTAAACGCTGGAAAGTCAGGGTTTTTAATATTTATGAAAGTCACTCACATAATTAAATAAGAAACCGAATTTCAAGCGTTCACCCCCTTATAACTTATGAACCGCTGACCTGATTTCCGATTCGATGTTTGTAGACGAAGTTTATTAATTATGTAAAAAACTTGATAGTGAGTTTTACTTTCGTATGTAAACATTAAGACGCCATCTAGTGATAAGTAGCGGAACTAAATATTATGTGGAGTTGACATTCGTAGCGCCATCTATTATTTGTCAGGCAAATTAAAAATCTTGACTTTCAAGCGTTTACCCCCGATAACTTTTAAACGACTGAATCGATACTCATCAAACATATAGCTAACAACCACCGTAAGTGAACTTGCTTCCATGTGAAAAAACCGCATCGATATCGGTCCATTTTCGTTTGATCTCTACGATGCCACAGACAGACAAAAATTAGTTAGTTACACCCGTCTTTTTGTCGAGAATAAACCATATACAAAAAACTCAATATGAAACCTACATACTAAAGAAAATACTACAGTTTAATGAGTAGCAATCATTTTAAAGGTAAATTAGGTATCTCTACCAGCCTTAAAAATCAATATGCATATGCCGTCGCCAAAAATGAAAAGTGATTTACAGAAATGGATATCCATCGGGCTCGTATTACTCCTGAGGGCAATTCGGCGTGACAAAAATTCCAATGACCGTCGAATTTCAAATTGAAAAAAAACGTTATTCAATTCGAAATTTAAAAATGACTGTGTAAATAAAATTCTACACGTCTATTTTGAAATGTAGCCAGTATTTTTTGTTGATCGCATTTCTAAATTCAGCGTGGAAGGGACATACCCGTAACAAATCGAACCACAGGCGTTACTAAATCACTATAGTATAATGGAATTAAACAACAAAAAAATATGTTGACCTTTCTATACTAAAGTGTGCAGCCCGATCAATTTGTATGGAAATGTTGCATTTAAAAAAAAATCTTGTTTGTTATTTTAATTTTATTATGCTGTAGTGATCTAGTATAGCCCGTGGTTTGATTTATTACGGGTATGTCCCTTCCACGTTGTATATTAAAAAACTCAAATATGAACCACTATCAGACCAATCTACAGAAAAAAAGCCCTTAAATTGAAGGACAGAAAAATTCCATCAATCAAAAAACATCCTAATTTGTACAATCAAAGGTTTGAACTCGTACAGCGGAAAACTCAAAAAGAAAGGGTAATGACGTTTGGCATTTCTAGCTCCGGTATTTGCTATGAAACTCGTCCAATTAGAAGTGGAATGCGACTGCGAAACAGCTGTATGCCGGTGTACGCGCTCCATGCTTCCGTTTAACTTGGGGACGTATGCAGACGTGTTGACTTGGCTTATGTCAGTTCTTGTTAAAGTCTTGAAGCGGTCTAGGAGTCTAAGATCAAAAGTTATGGGTTCTGTACTTTAGTAATGTAGAATGTAGATAGTTTGTTGATACAAAAAAACTTAGCAGATATCTTTATTTCCTTTGAATCTGCGACATCCATACAGGCTTGTGGAGTCAGCTATAAAAAAAACACATGAAACAATACTACGCTGTGCATACAATCAAAAGACATCATAATTTGTACAATCAAAGGTTTGAACTCGTACAGCGGAAAACTCAAAAAGAAAGGGTAATGACGTTTGGCATTTCTAGCTCCGGTATTTGCTATGAAACTCGTCCAATTAGAAGTGGAATGCGACTGCGAAACAGCTATATGCCGGTGTACGCGCTCCATGCTTCCGTTTAACTTGGGGATGTATGCAGACGTGTTGACTTGGCTTATGTCAGTTCTTGTTAAAGCCTTGAAGCGGTATAGGCGTCTAGAGTCTAAGTTCAAAAGCTCTGGGTTCTGTACTTTAGTAATGTATAGTGGGCTACATAGAAAATAATACCACCACCAGTACAATTCAGTAGTACCGCAAGTATAGAGGTAGTATCTTTCTATGTGGCCCACTGTACATAACTTGTTGCTACGAAAATACTTAGCAGATATCTCTTCTACAGGCCTGTAGAGACAACTATGACAAACAAATGGCAGAATACTACGTGGTGCATTTATTTATCAAAACTTTATTAATTCACAATTAACTATTGTTTATAATTGGCGGACTTAAAGCTAAAAGCGTTCTCTCCCAGTCAACCATGGAGATAAACAGATAAATTGTTGCGGCGCAAAAAGTAGAAACAAAATTACAAATATACTTACAATTTAATAATAATTATATATTATTTAACTTAGATTACAAATTCATACACACATTTCATATATACAATATACACATATACCTACATAATTTATACAAATATGGACATTATTATTATATTAACTTAATTAATCTTTTATATATTTTCTTAATTGTTGCGATATTCAAATTATTAAAAGAAAACTTGTATTTATATAAAAAGTATTCTTTTGTGGAATACAAAAACAAGTGACATATTTCTTGAAGAAATTATAAATCTTTGAAATGTCTGCAAAAAGGTCTGTCATTTTTCACGCTCGTTCAACTGTAATTATGATAAAAGGGTAAATTTCACTCTGAAAATATTTCACTTGAAGTTTTTTACTGTTAAACGTTTATTTAAACTGGGTTATTCAACTGTGGAATCCTTCGTTTTGCTCTGGATTCGAAGTAACGCCCTCGCGTTGAAACTATTACCTTTAACCCCTTGTAGCACAATCTACTATTTAGCCAATCTTAAAAATATATAGTGTTAGTTATTTTTTGAGGTATTTTTTAACAGAAAAATATACATTATCTTTAGACCCTGATATCTCGCAGTCGCATTGACATTACTTAGGGAATGATACTTTTGAATATTGACTATTGAAATATCGACGGTATTAAATTACACTTTAGTTATAGTACCTGGGGGACCGAGCTTTGTTCGGTTACATCTCAAACATCGAAAATACGCGTTTTCCCAAACATAAGACTAATCTAAATCGATTGTTTAGCCCCGAAAACCCCCATATACCAATTTTCAGCGAAATCGTTAGAGCCGTTTTCGAGATCACAGAAATATATAAATAAATATACAAGAATTGCTCGTTTAAAGGTATAAGATTATTTGTCTCTGACAATGAGTCGGTGATTATCACTAGTAACCTTAGCTACTGAAAAAAAATAAAAGGTAGAAAAATAACACGTGCATTCGTTATTTATGTTGTCTTGTTTTCCCACAATAAATACAAAAAAAAATATACTATTCTACATCGTCAATGTAACTAAAGGCTGTATAAGACTTTTGGTGAGAAGAAGCGATAAAATAAAACAGCTAATTGCAAGTCGGGCCACGCGCAGTGAAGTGTTCCGTAGTTGCAAATACCTTCTTCATAATCATAATTTGTCTACATTTAACATTTATCTCTTTTTCCTCTAAAATTATGGTCACCGTACAGAATTCGCAACAATGTTCACCAATGAATCGCTATTCTGAAAACTATTCGGTCTCCATTCGATTTGTTCTGCGTCTGCTATTCGACTATTCAATTTATCCGGACTGCCACTTTCAAACTTATGCATAGACCTAGAATGTTTTAGATCTATGAACTAATGTTACTCAAATACTGAATACCTATTTACACAGATTTGAGTTTCATACCGACTTCCAAAAAAGTTATCAATTCGCGACTTTTTAAATGTACATTCGCCTTTTGTTTAGGCGGCATAGGTACTTGTCAAGTGGTCGCATAGAAAGCACAATGATCATTTTGTATGGAGGATTGGTTCCTTTTCATTTTAGCGCGGCGGTCAACCATTTTTTGTATGCTTGTTCAAAAAAATACAAGAAGCAATATTTGTTAAGAAATGATATTTGTAAACTCAGTTGGGACGGAGTTATATCGGCTCGAAGATGACGAAAAAAATATTTATATTAATTATAAAAAGAAAAGGCACCAATTTTTTGAAAAATTATGTGAGATTTGATAATATATTAAAAACTTGACAATAGAAGAGGGAACAAGATTAGACATATTTTATGAAATGATTCGAACTCGCGCACGAAGGGTTCCGTACCATTATCACGTTTGTTGTATAGGAGCAACTTAAATATTAGCGGTAACAGAAATACTAAATCTGTGAAAACTTTAGCTGCCTTGCTATCACGGTTTATGAGATACAGCCTAGAGAAAGACGGGTGGTCAGACGGACAGTGAAGTCGTTTTAACCCTTCGGGTATACGAAACCCTAAAAAACTAACTAAACAAATAAATACATAACATACACCCTGGAGCCTTTTCATACAAAATTCCCACATCCAAGAGACAGTAGTAGAATTTATTCTGTTCTTTATGACGTCACGCGACCCTAATGTTTCCCGGTGAAATAATTTAAATAAAATATTTTACAGTACTCACGAGAATGTCATTGCAAAATAAATAAAGTACGTAACAGAGTCAGAAACCGATGGGCGATGGTGCAAAAAGGTTCTCGAATGGCGACCACGTACTGGCAAGCGAGGCGGAGGACACCCACACTCAAGGTGGTCTGGCGATCTGACCAAGGTCGCTGGAAGGCGCTGGACGCAAACCGCTCTAGATCGGTCATTTTGGGAGAGGCCTTCCAGCAGTAGATGTTATGCGGCTGAAATGACGATGAATGATGAGGGTCAGAAAAGTATGATTGTAATGTTTGTCTTTTAGATTACCAAAAATAATGGACACATATTTTTCAGTTTAACAAAAAAAGTAAAGGTAAAGTCAAGATACGGAGGCTTGCGATGTCACCGTTAAGTAAAAATTGTACTTAGCCGTACCTATCTAATTTAAATGCGCTATATATTTGTAATTTTTTGGTTCTCAGAGAAAAGAAAAAATACGTGTTCATTATTTTTTAATAATCTAACCAATGGGCTTAATTTTTTTATCGTCATGCCTACTCTTGAATTTTTTGTGTTTAAAAAAAATAGAAGTGTGGATTGGCATGAAAGCATTATCGTTTGTTTTTCACCTAGTGTCACTTAACTTGCGAAAGAAAGGCCGTTGGCCTTTTCTACCAGTCAACCTACAGTTGGCTAGGTACTGACATGAAAACTTTTCGGAATATGTGAAAATACCTCAAATCTCTTCTAGTCTATTTTTATTTTGAAATTTAATTCAAACAACATCCTCGTTTTAATCTCGCTTAAATTTTGAAACTTCTTGAAAATTTACTTTAAGCTAGGATACTTTGACTTGACATAGCAATTATGTTATCCTTCTAATAGCAAACTATGACAATAATAATATAATTATTTAACTGGACAATAATAATATAATTATTTATTCGAAGCCCGCGACTTCTTTCACGTGGTAACGTGACTCTGGTAAGCTCATCAGTCTGAACAACTTTTGCTAAGGCGTCATTTTAATATTTCTAATAGTTTATCTGGACCATTATGGTTGCATCAGGTGTTTCATTTCCCAAAACCAATTGTACCTTATATGTTGCCCAGGCTTAACAGTTAAATAACAAAAAAGTTTCACTTAAATCCATCCAGATCTCAGGAGATTGGCGTGTACAAACAGACAATTTTTTTAAATCTTTCTCTATTACTATGTCTCCATCGCTCTGAAAAAAAAATGTTGGACATATATTCGATGAACAAATACATTTTTAACTGTTTTAATAATATGTAAAGATTTCAATTTATTAAGTTAATATGAAAAATCTTGGGGATTTTATTTCTTATTTTTTTTTATTTTAACGCTTATTTGATTTTTTGGAAACGGGTTGTTTGGAGACACGTTAGTTAAGTCGCCTGTACTGCCTTACGACATATACTGTCTTATCTGAACGCCACCTTTTGTTATAAAAACACCTAATTTCGGTTCCACAGAAAATTGTCTATCAAATGTCTGTCAATAAAAAGAAATGTACTGAATTACAGATGCATACTTTGAAGAGTAGATAGACCCTTCCGCCAAATTTCACTTTTATATTCACTTCACTCTCACGCCTGACGTAAATTCTAAGAATGTCAGCTCCCAAAGGGATCTGTCGACGACATTTTGTGCCTTCCTTTACTCTTTGAGCAGTAACATTTATTTGATAGGTGATCTGACAAGGAATACTTCGATCTTATGTTTGTGTTGCTAAATGTAAATCATGTTAACGTGATGCATCGTCATCATCATCAGGTTTTTAGTCTCCACTGCAGGAGCACGACCCTCTCTGTACTACCAAAGCCATACTAGGCTTGAGCAGCCAGAGGACTTGGCCTACACTCTTCTCGCTGGCCAGACGGGTTGGAGAGGTCATTGAGGTTTATGAGCTTTTCTTAGCTTGTATTTTCTAAGTCGCCTTTTACGACATCCTCGGAAAGACTTGGAGTGGTCCTATTCTACTCTGCCGGAAACCACACGACAAAATTTATATTTGCATATTTTCCTAATCCATCACTATTTTACTTCACCCATCTTCTCGTCCTTCATTACGTTATAAAGTGATTCTGAATTGTGCTTCGATGAGCTCTGCCCTGTCTAAATATATATATATCAAATGCACTGTTTGCTCCGGAAGGCACGTTAAGTGATCGTGCTTCGGAGGGCACGTTAAGCCGTCGGTCCCGGTCACTGTCTTTGACATTGGTCGTTACCTAAAATCATGTCAGAGGCCTTTAAGGCCTTTAAAAACTCTGACACTAGTGTTAGTCACTAACACACACGATAAGAAGAAGAACTGACTGTTTGTTCCTAGGTTTGGGCTATATCTGGCAACACGGAACAACACTCTGCTATGCTGTTATCCTTTTCTGTCGCTCAGAACCATCATTTGCTAGAGCGAGAGAGGGCAATGGCACGCCACGGTCATGCTGAAACGTTCCACCGCTCTCTCTCGCTCTAGCAAAAGACAGTTCTAAGCGAGAGAAAGGGATAGCAGCATGTGAAAGTTCCATTCCGTGCAGGGGTCCAGTGCTGCCCCCATATGAAATAAATTATTTATAATTGTATATAAGAAAGGAAAGGAGATATCATTTAAAATTTGGCCTTAAGCAAGCCCTAGATAACTCTTTAAACAATTTTTAACAACTGTTTCTAGTTTAAAGTGGGAATGCGAAAGCCAAAAGTGGCCATTTTTCGCAAATATGCGTCGAAAAGCCTCACGTTTCCATTTAAACTGTAGATAGTGGTTCATAAAATAAATTGAAAAGTGATCTAGGGCTTGATCAAGATTCAGGTAGTGTATGTACTTGTATGGTTATCCTACATTCTCATCTCGTGTATTATATCATTAAACATTATATACAAATTAAAAACGTGCTCTACAAATCTCCCAAATGTAAGATAAGATTCTAACTACAGATAATAAATTACAACCCCATAATGCACAAAGAAATATCATTTTGCCCCTTTATCCTGTAATCATTAGCAAGCAGCCAGTGAGCAGGTTTCCACCAAGATTAACTCGGTGTTAGTGGCCATTCCGGGTGGAAATTATGCTTCCAAAGCATTCGCACTCAATTAAAACCCGCAAATTAGCTCACCTTTGCATGGTGACCTCATTTTTACCTCCCAAAAAGAAGGACGTTATCAATTAGCGATCTTTTTGTTCGCCGATAATGCAAAGACGCCTCGACCTGAAAATTCTTATTTTTAAAGGGCATACTGCAAAGTGGCCCTCCCAAAGAAGTTTTATCAAAATCGGTTGTAGAGTTTGGGGGTGAAGTTGGTTTTTGGTTTTGAAAAATATCTA
Organism: Acrobasis consociella; assembly: GCA_963555685.1. Taxonomy (NCBI): domain Eukaryota; kingdom Metazoa; phylum Arthropoda; class Insecta; order Lepidoptera; family Pyralidae; genus Acrobasis; species Acrobasis consociella. The sequence continues at coordinate 2,076,547 of OY743115.1, forward strand.
AGTTGACTTATGTTAAGTATAGGTACTTGCATATAATGACGAAGGAAGAATTTTTAAAGTAAGGAAATTATTTGGATTGATTACTTTACAATAGCAATTTATTTATTCTAAAATGACTTCCTATTAGCCAAATTAAAACATGTGAAATTTCGCTTCGAGTGGGATTCGAACCCATGACCCTTACATATAAATGCAAGCCAATTGCTACTGTGACTACGACTCACCTTGACAATTTTTCTCATCACAGTACACACGTATCTGAAGTGAAAATTGTCAACTTATTGACGTGTAAAAGTGCATGCCTAATTTTTAAATAAATATTTGATACATTGGTTTTAAAATATCGCGCTTTGACGAAACAAAATAAGGGTCATGCTAAGCCCCGTTTTTACAGTTCAGAATGTTGGGCTACTAAAGTAATAGAGGAAAGACGACTTCACGCAGCGGAGATGAGTTGAGTGACAAGAAAAGATAGACGAATACGTAAGAGGAAGTACAAAGGTAGCTCCAATAACGGAAAAGCTAAGAAGCAATAGATTAGGATAGTATGGACACATAATGTGGAGAGAGCAGAGCCACGTTACAAAAAAGATGTTAAATTTAAAGATTAGTGGATACAGAAACAGAGAACGGCCTAAGAAACCGTGGATGGAATGCGTTAAAGACGTTAAAGACAAAAAGAATGTAACAAGTGCCTTGACAAAGGATAGAGGATAATAGAAAAGACTCACATGCTGTCCCGACCCCATGTAAAGTGGGATATGGTAAGGAGAAAGAAGAAGAGCTAAGCCCCGTCAAAGATAATATAATTACTAACGTAACAGATACGCAACGCCATAGAAACGATTGGAGAGGCCGTAAGCACGCCAAACTGGAGTTGCGGAGGGGCCTCTCAAAGATGGCAGCACACACGACTAGCCAAAAAGGTGACGAAGAAAGTGTTAAATATACTTTAAAAAATATATTGCATATCATATAAGTATTATTTAACTAATTAAAGTACTACTTTATTTAAATAATAGTTTTAAAAGATTTTTGTGTTTTAATTTTTACCTTAAAGCGCCATCTAGTTTCAAGGAAAAGAAATAATAATGTTTATATGACGATGGGTAGGCATGGCCCCGTTTATATAATAAATTAATAAAATGTTTGATCCTTTGATGGTCTTGATTTTGTAGACTACATCTTCTGTAGTTCCAAATAAATTATTATCAATTATACAGTTTAATACCTACGCTTCGTTGGCAATATGTGCTTACATTTCTCATCACAATTCTTGACTTTATTACTATGTGGCTTTCAATCTCCAGAGCAATACAGCCTTTGTTTGGCTAAATACAGTCACTAGACGAACACACACGAATACGATGTTAGTAGATCACAGAGTAGACACAAAACGCAGATTTTTTTATATTTTTTTTTATCAAACTTTATTCACAGCTCCTACCAAGCCGTTGCCACCACCGGGTCCCGAGAGGAACCAGCGCGATGAAGAGGGCTTCGTCAAGGTGGAAAGGAAGAGGAGGAAGCCCGTGAGCCGCAACAACTGCGGAACCGCGCCGCCCGGACCGGACTCTCCGCTGCGTCCTGCCGTACCATCGACGCAGCTGTACGTGTCCCGTCTGCACTGGTCTACGAGGGTAGAGGAGGTCGTGGACTACGTCCGAAAGAAGTCTAACTTCACCTTGAGGGTTGAACGGCTGCAGTCTCGCCACAAAGCGAATTTTAATTCATATGTGGTGAGAGTGCCGACGCATCATCTGCCAACCTTCATGAAGGAGGACTTCTGGCCGCAGGGTGTCGTATTTCGGAGGTTCCGAGGTCGGCTGCCCGACGATACCGTGCGTCACACGTCACCGACACTACGTGTAAATTAGGATAGTAATTATATATAGTATGTATGTTAGTTATAAGGTATTTATAATATGGGTCTCTGGCATTGTACAAAATTTGTAAGTACAATGCTATTGCCTGAAATAAAGGAATTATTAATATTAATATTATTTATTGTTCCAAAGTACAAATATACTTTGAACAAATGGCGGACTTAATGCTTAAAGCATTTTCTCCCAGTCAACCATAGGGATAAACAGAGAAAATTATGCGGCACAAAAAAGCAATACAATAAACATATGTACATTCTGAAATATTACTAAATAATATAACATTATATTATATACCTACTATATATAAATATCAGAATGAATACTCTATTTATACAATACACACAACTACATACACATCTACTTCTATTACCTAACATTCAAATACATAGCTATGAAGAGAAGAATTGATACATACATACATACTATCACGTCTTTATCCCTAATGGGGCAGACAGAGCATTTTGGGTCTTGCGGTTCTATGCAGAGCCCAGGGCCGCAAGACCCAAAAGCCACTTTTAGCGTCATGGTGGGCGAGAAGATGGAAAAGCAATCAATACAGTGATGGGTTGCTAGCCGCATCGCCTGTTAACATGATTTGCATTTTTGCCCATTCCCTCGATCGGCTTTTACGATCTGCGTGGGAAGAGAAGCAGCTGGTACATTCTAAGTTTTTTTTTATTTCTCCCAGACCAGCATGGGAGAATTGATGATGATGACTATATGAAAAAAGGGAGTTTAAAAGGTGGGCGTGAACATAAAAGTATTGTTTCGTGCGGGTCTGAAAGAATACCTAGCTAGATATGCGTTTAGCAACCTAAAATTAATTTGATTTGTTTTTAACCAACTTCCAAAAAGGAGGTTATCAATTTATCGCGACCTCTTTTTATTAATGTTCACAGATAACGTCGCCTGGACCCATTTGGGAAATTCTTTTTCGTTTAAAAGTGTATACCTGTCTAGACCCATACCGTCTTATTATAAAACGCAGACTATCTTTGTTACTGGGTTTAAACCATTATCCGACCAAATCAAGTTGACATTTTATGATGAGATAATGACGTACTAGATGTCAACTTGATTTGGTCGGATAATGGTTTAAACCTAGTTACATAGATAGTCTGCGTTTTATAATAAGACAGATAGAAATTTTATTAAAATCGGTTGTGTAGTTTGAGGGTCTTCTTTTCCTTCACTTTTTATGAAAGATCGACTTTCTTTTCAGCGCTAAGACAATTTGTCCTGGGTTGTTTTGGGTTTAACTTATGTGAAAGTTGCTAAACAATAGAAACAACTTTAAATCACCCAATAAATACATATGTAGATCAACACCTAAGACTTAATCTCTGTAATATACCTCCTCTATACCTGTACGCCGCCGGCAAACTAGTTATTAAACCTCAAAGTGAGAGAAATTTACACTATAGCGCTTCATAGAGGATTCAGTATCCTCTATACGATACCCAAAACTATAAAGTTATAAAAACTTTAGCTTTTTGTTCATGAATTGTATTTTAAATGACGTGTTACTGTACTATATTTATAAATAAAGCTAAGTAGCTAGCCAAGTGTGAATCGGTATCGCGCACGAAGGGTTCCGTACCATTTCTATAAAAATCACGTTTGTAGTATAGAAGCCTTACTTTATTTTGTTTTCAATTATTCTAGTTATAGCGGCAACAGAAGTAAATCTGATGTAAAAATTTCAACTGTCTATACTCCGTTTGGTTAGGTATTTATATAAGTGTAAACAATCTTGAAATATCTTTTTATTGAAATATACACTTTAAAAATTAATACCTTTGCAAATTCACAAAGTCATCATGTTTGAACTATAAATTACATATATACTTTGTGATTTGCAAAGGTATTGATTTATAAAGTGTATATTTCAATAAAAAGACATGTCAAGATTGTTTACATTTATTTAAATACCTAACCAAATGGACTATAGCTATCACGATTCATAAGATACAGCTTCGTGACAAAAATTAAGAACTCATACTTCCAATTACATAGGTAAGTGTAACTCGTAAGAGAGAGAGCGATCAGAATGCTTTAGCATTATCGGTGCTGAAGCGTTCCGACGCTCTCTCTCACTCTAACTCAAGACAGCTTTAAACAATAGAAAAGGATAGCACCATAATAAATTGCTGTTCAACCCTAATGATGACCTGACCATTCATCTATCTTATACCAATTTACAGCTGTATGCGAATTAATTTAACCTTTTAAGTGTATTCTGACCGGACTAAATTGACTGAAAACTTCATCCAATTAAAGTTGATGTTAATTAAAATGAACTTTTAGTTTTCTAAAACTATGCTAACCTAAAAGTTTTTTAATTATTTCGCCAACTTCACGTCAACCCTTTAATGAAGTTTTATAAATTCCCGAGTTTGTGGGATTAGCTTCTACGTTAGAGCAGTCAGAAAGTAAACGTTTTTAGACTGAGGGTAATCTTTCTTAGTTAAGTAGAAAGTTACAGCATAGTTAATAGATAAGAACGTAGCTTATCCGTTAGATGATAACATAGATTTAGAAGGTATAAGATGGATATAGAGCATTGTAAAATGTGACCAGAAACGAAATATTTCTGTGTAACTTTTTATGGGTTGTATTTGTACCTAATACACAAACTGTGGGTAAAGCAGTACAATACCATCTTTCCAGTATAAGATAACTTATAAATTAACACAGTTTACAATTTGGAAAATCAAATTTTCGTGTAACGATGTTCGAGCCAGGGTGACAAAGGCTGACATGTTTTGTATGAAAACTTGTCTCATTGTCAAATTGATGCTATCTCTTTTGCTCTTATAAAGATGACACTTATCATATTATCTGTCGCACTCGGCTAGTGTGTTCTTTTTACGCAGTAAAAAAATTCTACTTCTATGGATGATAACATGTCAGATCAGATACTTTTTTCTAAACGTCAAAACATTTTGTATATTATGGTTTTTTTTAGGTTAAGATAAAGGTTGGTTGGTTACCGACCAATTATTATACCTTTCCTTTACCGCCAATACTAGGTAGACACAGTTGGGTACTTTCCTAAGTCTAAAATAAATTATTATGTACTTATAAAAAAATAAAGCGTCGCAAAATAATGTCACTTGTCTTTGAACATATCCATTTTAACGTTATTTTAAATTTATTATTATAGAAAAACTGATAATAAGAGCGCTATTTGACTCCAAAAATCTATGACGTCATCTGCCTGTATTTCATACAAAATCCCATAGAAACTGTTTGTTTTGACGTTTAGAAAAAAGTTGCTGATTTGACTTGTTGGAAAATAGCGTATTGTTAAAACCTGAGAGTAAAACAATGAACGTAGCATTTATTAATGCCATCTAGAAACTGAAGGGTTAATTGCCTGCAGCGCCTCCACAAGGCTAGAATGAAGGAGAGGTGAGGGGACTGGTGACCCTAGAAGTTTCCGTTCTGTATGTAATCTTCTTTCTTCTTTGTCCTAGGACTTTCCCGTTTTATACGGGTATCGGCTCTCTTAGTTACTTGGCGCCAGGTCAGTCCGTCCTGGGTTGTCGGGTCAGGTAGGTTCTCCACTTTTAACAGTTTCGGCATACTGGTCCACTAAGTAGCAGATCACTCTGGGCCCCTCTTACGTTCAGTAAGGCACAAAGCTTTCTTAACTACATGTTGTTCATCTTTTCGCATTACATGGCCATACCAACTGTCTTACCGTTCTGTATGTAATACTTACTTATATTGTCATCATCGTCATCATCAGGTCTTTTTGTCTCCACTGCAGGAGCACGACACTTTCTGTACTACCAGAGCCATCCTTGGCCACAGCAGCCAGAGGATTTTTGGCCTACACTCTCCACGCTGGCCAGCCGGTTAGGAGAGGTCTCATTGATGTTTACAAGCTTTGTTTAGCTTGTATTTACTAAGTCCCCAGTCTTCTAAAATATCCATGGGAGGACTTGGAGTGGCCCTATTCTACTCTGCCGAAGACCACACGGCAAATAATATTAATTATGTGCCAATGTAATACTTACCTACTTTGCAATGTCTATTTTCGCAGCTCATAATGTTAAAAGCCAACGCTTGTTCCGTTCATTTTATAATAAGTACGCCATCTCAGTGCTAGGCTTTCTTTATTATTCATTCTTATATGACAGACTCGGAGAACCTGAGAGTGTTTAATGTGTTTCTGTTGTATGCGTTCGTAAACTGTATTGCTAGATATATTTTTATTAAAAGAAACGTGATATACCATAAGATATTGTCTAAAAAATGTGCTAATGTGTTACTTAACGGGTTGGTCTTTAGTCGATCAAATTAAATTCTTAAAATGACCTAAATAAAAAGGCTAAAACGAAATGATTTATTGATAACATTTTAGAGATTTTGCTGCCGCTTCTCCGTCAGTCGCAATATGAAATATGTGCGAGGTGCCTCGCGGAACGCCTCACACCTCTCCCCCCTTGAACGTTTAATGACTCAATAAACTATTAAAATAATCAAATTGATAAATCATTTCACAATTATGTTACGATTTGGTTAAAACACATACATACTATCAGGTCTTTATCCCTGGGGCAGACAGAGCATTTTGGGTCTTGCGGTTCTATGCAGAGCCCAGGGCCGCAAGACCCAAAAGCCACTTTTAGCGTCATGGTGGGCGATAAGATGAAAAAGCAATCAATACAGTGATGGGTTGCTAGCCGCATCGCCTGTTAACATGATTTGCATTTTTGCCCATTCCCTCGATCGGCTTTTACGATCTGCGTGGGAAGAGAAGCAGCTGGTACATTCTAAGTTTTTTTTATTTCTCCCAGACCAGCATGGGAGTCATTTGGTTATGACTATACAAAAAATCCCCTTGATTCGATATCACGCTTTATAAATGGCCCAGAATATTCCAAGTCTACTAAAAATAAAAATCGTACAATGCGCTGCATAAATTACACTTACGTACTTAACAAACTCTATCCTTCGTACGAGCACTGAAATGATATATGCAAACCGTCTCCCACGAAAAATCGCTCCATCAACAAAGAAATCCGTATTATCCCTGCATTCAAAGTGAGGAGAATAAATGAAATAAATGCCTCTATCCCGCCCTGGAACCGGGAACATTATTCAACCAAATCCCGGGATTTAACGGGACTGCCCGCGAATCCTTCACATTACCCCCGAATTGTTTTTTATGAGAAAAAACTGCATTGCGAAATGAAATTCTTGGGGCAGATTCATAGAGTTCTATAATATGACAGATTAGTAGAACATTTTATACGTTGCAGACACATTCATCATCATCATCATGACGACCTCCGTGGCGTAGTGGTCTACATGCTAGTCCGCCACCCAGAGGTCCCGGGTTCGATTCCCGGTCAGGGCAAGTTTGAAAAATGGCCTTTTTCAAATTGTCCTGGGTCTTGGATGTTTATCTATATATGTATTTGTTATAAAATACCACCACCCAGAGGTCCCGGGTTCGATTCCCGGTCAGGGCAAGTTTGAAAAATGGCCTTTTTCAAATTGTCCTGGGTCTTGGATGTTTATCTATATGTATATGTATTTGTTATAAAATATAGTATCGTTGAGTTAGTATCCCATAACACAAGTCTCGAACTTACTTTGGGGCTAGCTCAATCAGTGTAATTTGTCCCTATATATTTATTTATTATTATTTATTTATTATCTTAAGGTCTTTTTGTCTCCATTGCAGGAGCACGACCCTCTCTGTACTACCAGAGACATACTTGGACTTAGAGCAGTCTGAGAACTTGGCCTACAGTCTCCACGCTGGCCAGACGGGTTAGGGAGGTCTCATTGATGTTTATAAGCTTTGTTTAGCTTGTATTTCCTAAGTCGCCTTCTACGATATCCACGGCAGGACTTGGAGAGGTCCTATTCTACTCTGCCGGAATCCACACGGCAAAGTTGAGATCCGACAATACCAGACACAATAGTAAAACAATGGAAGCTGGATTATATAATGCCATGCGGGTCTTGATTGGTTCAAGATTTAGTAAGCGTCAAGATAAAATAACCGGTCAAGTGCGAGTCGGGCTCGCGCACCAAGGGTTCCGTACCATTACCTATAAAAAAGCACGTTTGTTGTATGGGAGCCCCACTTAAATATTTATTTCATTCTATTATAAGAATAGTAATAAGTTGCTAGCCGCATCGCCTTTTGATATTGTGCCAGATAAGTCCCGCACCAAGACACACCAACCACCGCATTTTTTATTAAAAATCTCTTTATTTATTGATAAACATATATTAGTTTTTTTTTATAACATATCTATAAAAAGTAAAATATATAAAAAACAATACAAAATATAAACATATTATAAAAAACATAATTCAATTTGTAAACGTGATACTGTACAAGATCACCTATTTTTCGCCGGACCTGCGTCTGTCGCTAGTGTATTGGTTTGTGTGGAAAGGATAATATAGTTGTTGTGCCTATTTTGTATTTTTTGTTGTCCCATAGATATGTCCCATGCTGGTCTGGGAGAAATAAAAAAAAAACTTAGAATGTACCAGCTGTTTCTCTTCCCATGCAGATCGTAAAAGCCGATCGAGGGAATGGGCAAAAATGCAAATCATGTTAACAGGCGATGCGGCTAGCAACCCATCACTGTATTGATTGCTTTTCCATCTTCTCGCCCACCATGACGCTAAAAGTGGCTTTTGGGTCTTGCGGCCGTGGGCTCTGCATAGAACCGCAAGACCCAAAATGCTCTGTCTGCCCCATTAGGGATAAAGACGTGATAGTATGTATGTATGTATGTATAGATATGTCACATATTTGTGTCCCTTAGTAGTTTTTATTTATTTATTATTTTTGCTCAAGCTTATCCCGCGTAGCAATATGATTCAGATTTGCGCCCACTCCCTCGATCCGCTGTTTCGATCTGCGAGGGAAGAAAAGCAGCTGGCACATTGTATGCCTGTTCTTTTCTCTTAGATCGTACCTAATTAAAGATCATAGGCGTAGAAAAGTAGACTGGCGTTTATTTATACAAAAACGGTATAAATAATTTTTCAAAAATAAAAATCGGCTTCAACCCCAGTTACCGATTAAGATAAAATTTAAAACAAACAAAAAAAGAATTTTCCACATCGGTCTAAGCTTTTTCAAATAATCAGTGAACATGCATTGATAACCTGCTTTTTTAGAAGTAGGTTAAAAAGTGAAAATATAGAGAATAAAAGATCTTTGCTTTGCAAATTCGTATGCGTAACTGCCTCAGAGTAAGTCGTATGAGATTACCAATATATTACCAATAAAAAAAAAATAGTCAAATGATGTGAACAGGATTTGAGCCAAATCAGTCATCAAAATTGATTTCCAACAAGTCAAATCAGATACTTTTTTCTTAAAGTCAAAACCAACAGATACTATAGGATTTTGTATGAAATACAGTCAGATGACGTTATAGTTTTTTGGAGTCAAATAGCGCTCTTATTATCAGTTTTTCTGCAATAATAAATTTAAAATCACGTTAAAAATGGATATGTATAAAGACAAGTGACATTATTTTGCGCCGTTTCATTTTGTTATCAGTACAAAACAATTTCTTTTTGGCTTAGGAAAATACCCAATACAATACCCTGTATTGCACAAAATAAATAAATACAACACATAATTATCTTAAAAACTAAGAAATGTGCAAAAGGCGGCCTTATCGCTCAGCAATTTCTTCCAGTACCTCCAATACTGTCCAATCAAATACCTACTAAAATAGAATAGTAACCTGGTCAATTCATTCAGGTACAATTTTTCAGTGTTGTCAGCCCATCAGGTCAGAAAGTAACAAACACGGACAAAACGGTACACGCTGCACAGTATAATATAAATTCCAGCCATTTGTCCTCCGCTGCAGACGAGCTAAGCCTGAAAGATGACGTCACCGCTCGCCAAATCTCTGCAAACGTATTTGTGGGTAAATAACCTTACAACATAATTGAAAGAGGTAGTTTTATGCCATTTTGTACACATTATTTTGCAAACATTTAAATTCGGATAAAAAATACGTATGTTGAATGTATGTTCCTTCTTTGAATGTTATTTGCATTTTTTCCAAATCTTTTTTAAATCTCGTCTCGTTTCACAAAAATAAAGCGGCCAAGTGCGAGTTGGACTCACCTATGAAGGGTTCCTTAGCAGCAAGTAACATAATTTTAAAGTTCTTGTAGTTCGTTGTAACTTTTACCAACCGATTTTTTCCAGATTTAGTTTTAACCGAAAATTGGTATGAAAGAGATCTAGTAAGTAGTATTAAAAAAAACTACTTACTAGATCTCGTTCGAACCAATTTTCGCTGGTAGTTTGCATGGTAATGTACATCATATATTTTTTTTAGTTTTATCATTCTCTTATTTTAGAAGTTACAGGGGGAAACACATTTTTCCACTTTGGAAGTGTCTCTCGCGCAAACTATACAGTTTAGAAAAAAATTATATTAGAAACCTCAATATCATTTTAGAAGACCTGTCTATAGATATCCCACAAGTATGGGTTTGATTTTTTTTTGAGTTCCCGTTCTTAGTATGGAGAACCCATAAAATCTGTCTTTTTTTATTTTTGTGTGAAAATCTTAATGCGGTTCACAGAATACATCTACTTACCAAGTTTCAACAGTATATTGGAAATAATTGGGCAAGTACGTGTCGGGCCACGCGCAGTGTAGGGTTCATAGTTGCGAATGCCAACTTTGAGTTCTTGCCACTAAAAACGTCTAAAAACTAATATCTATTGAATTTGTATGAAAATGTCTTTTTTCAAGTACATTTCATAAGTTGATCACCTATAACTTTTTAATTTGTATACCCTACTTGGCTCTGATAGTTTTCCTTCAAACTATATTATATATGCTATAATTGCTATAATTTTTTTCACGTGGCCATATATTACCGTTTAGCAGATAGAGGGGGGACTTGACTCGAACAAAAATTTGAACTTTAAACCCAAATATTTCAGAAACGGAACCCTAAATCGAAAAATGGTGTTCACAAGCTAACAATATTTTTGAAAGACTATTTAACGATACACGACTCAATGTGTTTGTCAAGAAAAAAAAAAATTGACTACGTCTTTACTTGTATGGCAGCTACAAAGAAAAAATTTTTTTTTCCATATTTTATTTTACGACTTTTTCGCCATAATTAATATACATACTCGTATCCATGCCAAATTACAGCTTTCTAGTACTTATAGTTTCTCTGTAGGACCGTGGACAGACAGACAGACAGACATGGCGAAACTATAAGGGTTCCTTGTTTACTACGGAACCCTAAAAGGTGGCTGTGACATACGGACGGACAGACAGAAAGACAGACAGACAGACAGACAGACACGACGAATCCATAAGGGTTCCGTTTTTCGCCATTTAAATACGGAATCTTAAAAATGAACACGAAAATTACGAGGTGCACTCTTTTGTCTGCCTATTTTTTTAGCTGTACCTATATTGTAGTTAACGGTTACATCAGCCCTTCATAAAGCTGTATTTTACAGAACCTAAAAGTTATTGATACAACTATTCGTCGCGGTTCTTCCATATTGAAGTAACTTCAAAGCAAAACAAAACCCGGCCATTTGTCCTGACGCAGGCGCAAAGCCTGAACAATGACGTCACCGTCTGCCAAATCCGTCGACTTATTTGCCACAGTATAAATAACATGCAGTGTATAACTGTTTAGGTCTATCTTGACCTGAAACTGAAAAGAAATATTTTGTGTGTGTTAGTGGACAATATACATACATACATACAGATACATTTTCACGTCTATGTCCCTGACAGGGTAGACAGAGCCCAGGGCCGTTAGGCCCAAAGGCCACGCTTAGCGTGGTGGTGGGCGTTAAGATGGAAAAGGAATCAAAATAGTGGTGAGTTGCTAGCCGCATCGCCTATTACTATGATTCAAATCTTGCCCATTCCCTCGATCGGCTCTTACGATCTGCGCGAGAAGAGAAGCAGCTGGTACATTCTAAGTTTTTTCTTTTCTCCCAGACCAGCATGGAAGAATAGTGGACAATATTGTTGTCATAATATGTTTTAAACTGTCTAAAGGCATACTGCTAAGACTGTCCAGTCAAGAGATGTCCCCATACTCCCACTCTTATATTTGAAATGATGATTGCTGCCTCATTTATTATCCAATTTACTAATAACTTATTTATAACTAATTTAACAATTTATGTAATTTATCTTTATTATTTCAGTTTTATTTTTTTATTTAATTTTTTATGTCTAAATTATACATTTTTTACTAAAACGAAAAAAAATTATATAAGTATACTTTATTAATTATTAATTACCAATTTACTTAATGTTTTCGAAAAAAAAACTTCTTTTTAGTTTTTTTTTGTTGATTGTATAAAATACAGTCTATTTAAACTTGTCGAATAGCATAATTATAATTCAAGGTTGTCGATAAGTGGAATTATATACAATTTTTCTCACCACATAAGAGTGCTGAGTTTTTAAAAACTAAAAACCAACTTCACCTTCAAACAACATAAACGATTTTGATAAAAAAAAAATATGGGACTACCTGACAAATATGGACACCTGGACCGATTAGGAAAATTCTTTTTATATTTAAAAGGGCTGTTATTTTAATTAAAATAATATAAATTCAAACTATACAAACTTATTCAAATTTAAATTAAAACTAAAATTAAAAACTAAATTAGTGGGACTACATAATTTGTAATTTTTAGTTTTAATTTTGGACTATCCTTTTTTTTGTATTTTCATTTAGGAAAAAAAGGGGAAAAGGAAGGAAGAATTGACAACTTCCTTCTTCAAGGAAGTCGGTTAAAACAGCATCACCTTGCACGAAACGATATTTTATTCTCTATTGGAGATATAACTCACCGTGCGCCAAGGGGCCTGACAACTGCAAAGGCCCTGGGAATGGACTTATGATTTATATACTTGCAGTTTTAGAACCACTGGCGTCTTGAAGTTTAATTTTGTGAGAAGGTATTTCTTTCTGAAGTCAAAGACAAAATTCATTTATTTATCTTTGAATATTTGTATCGCTTTATAATAACAATTTATTTTATTTTATTTTTTATGTCTATAATATACATTTTTTACTTAGAAAAAAAAAATTATATATACTTTATTAATTACTAATTACCAATTTACTTAATGTTTTCGAAAAAAAAACTTCTTTTTAGTTTTTTTTGTTGATCCTATAAAATACTTTCTATTTAAAATTGTCGAATAGCATAATTATAATTCAAGGTAGTCAATAAGTGGAATTATATACAATTTTTCTCACCACATAAGAGTGAATTTTTAAAAACTAAAAACCAACCTCACCTTTAAACAACATAACCGATTTTGATTTTAAAAAAATGGGACTACCTGACAAATATACCCTTTTTAAATATAAAAAGAATTTCCCAAATCGTTTCAGGCGTCTTTAAATAATTGGTGAACATACGCAAAAAAGGTCTATCGTTTTTAGGGTTCCGTAGTAATCAAGGAACCCTTATAGTTTCGCCATGTCTGTCTGTCTGTCTGTCTGTCTGTCTGTCTGTCCGTCCGCGGTCCTACTCAGAAACTATAAGTACTAGGAAGCTGTAATTTGGCATGGATATGTATCAATCATGTATGAAAAAGTCGTAAAATAAAATATGGAAACAATTATTTTTTTAGGGTAGCTGCCATACATATAAAGAGGAAGTCAATATTTTTTTTCTCTACAAACATATTGGGTGGGGTATCGTTTAATAAGGTTTTTCAAAAATATTGTAAGCTTGGGAACACCATTTTTCGATTTAGGGATCCGTGTCTGAAATATTTAGGTTTCAAGTAATTTTTTTTGTTAAAGTCACGTGTCCCCCCCATCTATCTGCTAAACGGTTATATATGGACACGTGAAAAAAACACAGCTATAGTAAATATAATGTAGTTTAAAGGAAAACTATCAGAGCTAAGTAGGGTTAAAAAATTAAAAAGTTATAGGTGATCAACTTATAAAATGTACTCAAAAAAGAAAATTTCATACAAATTCAATACTTACCCGTTTTAGACTGCAAGTTGGCATTTACAATTACGGAACCCTATTCTGCGCGTGGCCCGACACGCACTTGGCCAATTATTATTTTATGTATGTTCAGTTAGGAGGAAAAGGGGAAAAGGAAGGAAGAATTGACAACTTCCTTCTTTAAAGAAGTCGGTTAAAACAGCATCACCTTGCACGAAACGATATTTTATTCTCTATTGGAGATATAACTCACCGTGCGCCAAGGGGCCTGACAACTGCAAAGGCCCTGGGAATGGACTTATGATTTATATACTTGCAGTTTTAGAACCACTGGCGTCTTGAAGTTTAATTTTGTGAGAAGGTATTTCTTTCTGAAGTAAAAGACAAAAATCATTTATTTATCTTTGAATATTTGTATCGCTTGATAGTTGCAATTTGTTTTATTTCTTTCGATTTTTAAAAGGTAAATTTTGACGTCAGATCATTTACTTACAGCTAAGTTGATTTTATATAATTCACATAGTAATCATAATTATTTTTATTACAAGCTTTTTTTAACCTTTTTAGGTCATTGTTATACTTAGGTAAAAGATTGTTTTTAAAAATATTTTTTCAAATAATCACTTGTTTATAACAAAAAAGTAAACATGCATACCGAGCATACGGCTTACTCGAAAGTGAGTTTATATTAGTTTATATACTTATAGATATAAAATATAGATACACATACATTTTCACGTTCTTAAACATGACTGGATAGACAGGGCCGTAAAACCCCATAACCTTAAAAAGTATCAAAATAGTGAGCCGTATCACCTATTAACAGTTCAAATCTGCCCATTTTCTCGATTGGCTTTTAAATCTGCGTAAGAAGAGAAACAGCTGGTGCATTTAAAGTTTTTTTTCCTCCCAGACCAGTATGGGAGATTTGAGGATTAAAAGAAACAACTCATCCTCCTACCTAAATCAATCATACCAATCATCAGCTGTAAATGACCATCACTGGTTTGTTTTGTTTTTCGTGTGTGTAAGTGGCCAACACTAATGTCAGATTTTTAGGCTACCTAAATGCATCTTGACGACTGCCTATAATGATGAAAGCCAACGGATTTTACGTGCCTTCCGAAGGACGGAGGAGCTTGAGGAATTTTTGTGCCACTTGTGGTCACTCATCCCAGTGTGGACCACGCCCCGTGTCGCTTTACTTGCTAAAGCGCTAGTAATGCAAACTCCAGCCGGGTCACCGACTCCTTAATCATCACTGGTGTCAGATTTTTTTGGCAACCTATCTGGCAAAGTTGACGACTGCTGAGTTATTATCTATTATTATTAGTTGAGCCACATGAGGTCACTCATCCAAGAGCGGACTACGCCCGGGGCTGCTTAACTTGCGGAAGCACTATAATGCGTGTTCCCGGACAACTTTGATATAAAACTAACATTAAATAGTGCAGCAACTTTTGACAGTTCCTTTAGCTTATAACCGAGTGCAGTGAGACTGTGAGACTATATGATTTATTATCAAGTTGAGAGCCACTGAACAAGCCCGGCCTCAGGGGACTGCAGTTTGCAGTTCGGAAGATGTTTGTCAACTGCAGGAAAAGTGATAGCCGTTTCTAGTTCTGTAAGATGATAAAATAGACGGTTTTCGAAGTTTTTCGTAAAAATTGGTTGTTCCGGCGGTTATACCAATATAAATCGTAACATACAAGAACACTATTGGGAGCCCTGACAGGACACTTTCAGAACCACAGTCATCTTTTCAAAATGAGACTTGTATTTGTGTGGTTTTCTGTAAGTGCTTGACATGCTTAACATATTTGAAGAAGAAGAAGAAAAACCGAAAAAGTGCTTCCTAAAAGCAGCACAGTTAGAGGTGCAACCGGGAATCCAAAAAGATGAAGACATACTCGTATATGTCCAAATAATTTGACAATTTTGTTATTTCTTTATTCATCTATATCATTAAATTTGAACGTGGCAACCGCGGAAGACCATCGTTGTTTTTCACACAATAACATTCGCAGAGCGGACACCATTTTAGTATTTACCCTAGTATATTGGAAAACCCTAGTAAGTACCCTTTAAATGTCGGACGCCCGGAGCGGGCGTCTGATGTATTGTTTTACTATTGTGTCTGCTATGACGACGTTTTGAAGGGTTAACTATGTTTTTTTAGCACATATTTAAATTTATCAAAATGTGACACTTTTACTACATTTTCTGCAGGACGCAGCTGCATTATTCAGAAGATACGATACGAGCATAATTGACCGCATTCAGTATAAAGTTTGAGAAACGTTGTGCTGCGGTAAAACTTCGTTGTGATACACTTGTCGTCCTCAGGAGATTTTTAAAATAGCGAAAAGATAAATGCTGGATGCGGGCTCTTCGCCGTCGAGGTGAGGTTCCAGTGTCAGCTGTCGTGGAGGGCTTTAACACATAAATAATAATAAAAAAACAATAGCTAGTTGTTTAAGGTGACAAAAGACAGGGAAAGTCTTTACGTGAAATTTAACCATAATCTGTGTAATTCAACTTAACAAAAGTCAATCTTTAATACACCAACAGCTTTAAGTAGAGAAAGAATTTGTATGATTATTTAGGGACCTTAGGAGATTTCGTTCTGCATGTAGCAGAACCCACGCAATATGGGTCGCTGTCCCGCATCCTTTTTGCATCTCTCCCCCGTTCTCTCCTTGAGGATTGGGATGATGGGTGGAGCGGGTGCTTAGCCACCTCGACAAGGCGAGAACGGGGGAGAGATGCAGGGACGGGGAAAGGGGACGCATTTTGCGTGGGACTTTAGGAGATTCCGTTCTGTAGTAAAAAATATATACATATATATTTTTATATACAATAATTGTAGAGGAGAGCTTTGGAAAAAACTTAGTTCTTCTGATAATAATTTATTCCTAATAGAATCAAATTACCAAAACTTGGCGGATATCAAACACCTTGCAAAGAAAGAAGAGAAGGAAACACCAAAAAGCGTATCCTTGTCTCTAAAGCGCTACATACACCTGTGAAAGTTTTATTTGTAGATGATGTTTTATTGATACGAAACTCTGAGCTACGCTCTTAAATCCGGATCATGGACAAACACGTACGTGGCAATACAGTGAGCCGGACATGTTTATCGAATGAAACCAGAAAGAGAGGCAGCGATATAGACTGCAGAAGAGCGTCGGAGACAAGGAAAGCCAAAAAAAAGATGGCGAGATGACATCGAACGCTATCTGAGTGGACTAATACTGTAAAGGCGTAAAAAGGAGGCCTTTGCCCAAAAATGGGTCACTTAGCAGGCCTGGAAGAAAAAGTATTACTAGATAATATTAAGTCTTTGTATTAATAGATAATGAGACGCGGCAAATGAGACCACAACTTTATCGCGTGACAAGGTATAAGGCAGTTTGGATTATAGCCAGGTTTGAGCACCTAACGGGATTTCGTCGAGAGTTAAGCCATCTTAAATAAAAATTACGCTTGTTACAGTTATCATGGTTTATCTTAAAATAAGTACATTGTTCTTCTGCCAAGTTAGTTTTGTGTTGTAAAATATTTTTAAGCTATTGCATAGCTTCTATCGCGGGCCTTGAGCGCGGGGACCGAATCCAGAAATTCCGTAACGAAAAAACCTCACGCTCCCCACTCCGCCTACCGCTGTAGGTTGCCGCTTCGTCTTCGTCGTCCATTTGCGACGTTGCCGTCCTTCCTTGTAAAAATTCACCTCTGTTGAGAATCGAACTCGACACCAAGCGTTTGCTAACATAACTACCTTATCCGCTGGTCTAGTGAGCGTATGACGTAAGAGACGAATTTAACATTCTATTTTTTACTTAAAATCCCTTTGAATGTGTGCGTGAAAATTACATCCGACATTAGCATTTACGTTTTTAATACTTTAGAAATTAAAATGTGCTTGTATGATATGTAGTTGGGATATATTACAAATATTGCGTTGTTTTCGTGAATAGAATTTGTTGTAAACATTAATGCACGTTTAATTCGTAAAAAATAAAACGACATAAATAAAACATTAACGCCATCTATTATGATGAGTGAGATGACTAAGACGGCGGGGCTCCTAGCGGACCGAATCGAACCACCTTAATGCAATAGCTTTACCGCGGCAGTCCCCGAGTGCCACACGTCTTTTTTTTTTAAATCTTTTTTCAAAACTAAAAATCAACTTCATTCCCAAGCTACTCAACCGAATTTGATAAGATTTCTATGGCACCATCACACAAGTAAGCCCTTAAAAAAATAATCCTAATCGGTCCAGGTGTCTACGAATAATCGGTGAATTCCGGCCTAGAACAGCACCACTCCATCTTTTCCTGTGGATGTCGTAAGAGGCGACTAAAATTCTCGCTAAGGCTCTCTTATTGAATGTGTTATTTAGCTAACTTAGTGTCAGATTCCATCTAGTGATAACAGTAATTATTACACACTTCTTCTTCTTATCGAGTGTGTTAGTGACTAACACTAGTGTCAGAGTTTTTAAACCGCCTTAAAAGCCTCTGACATGGTTTTAGGTAACGACCAATGTCAAAGACAGTGACCGGGACCGACGGCTTAATGTGCCCTCCGAAGCACGGATCATCTTACTTATCAGACAATCAGGTGATCAGCCTACAATGTCCTTACCAATCTAGGACAGCAACACAAAGTTGTTTGCCCCCGCCGGGAATCGAACCCGCGACCTCCGGGTATGAGCCCAACGCTCTAACCACCACACCACGGAGGCAGTTAAACACACACACTAGTGAACTAATATGCAGGTTTCCTCACGATGTATTTATTCACTGGAAGCAAGAGGCGGTAGCTGCTAATGGCCATATATGAGTGCGAGTTAATCCGATTTCTTAACAATTAATCATGGAAGAAACTTGCTTTCACTCAAAAAAAACTGCATCAAAATCGGTCCATTCGTTCAAGCGCTACAATGCCACAGACACCGATAGACTGACAGACATTATACGTTAAACTCATACATAGATATTATCACGTCTTTATCCCTAACGGGGCAGACAAAGCAATTTGTATCTTGCGGCTCTAAGTAGACAGAGTCCAGGGCCACAAGACTCAAAAGGCACTAGCGTGACCGTGGACGAGAAGATGGAAAAGCAATCAATATAGTGATGGGTTGGTAGCCGCATCGCTCATTCCCTCGATCAGCGCCGAAAGAGAAACAGCTGATACATTCTTTCTTTTCTCACAAACCGGCATGGAAGGTTAAACTTATAAGACCCCTTTTTTGTCAACATACATACATACTATCACGTCTTTATCCCTAATGGGGCAAACAGAGCATTTTGTGTCTTACGGCTCTATGCTCAGCCGCAAGGCCGCAAGACCCAAAAGCCACTTTTAGCGTCATGGTGGGCGAGAAGATGGAAAAGCAATCAATACAGTGATGGGTTGCTAGCCGCATCGCCTGTTAACATGATTTGCATTTTTGCCCATTCCCTCGATCGGCTTTTACGATCTGCGTGGGAAGAGAAGCAGCTGGTACATTCTAAGTTTTTTATTTCTCCCAGACCAGCATGGGAGTTTTTTTGTCAAGGTTTAGTAAAAGAAAAGCTTACAAACAATATACTGAATTTTAAAATCACTGTTCAATTTATTACTACAGGAAACTAAACTCCGAGATTAGAAAAGTTCCTGGAAGTGATTTAAAACTTGTGTCACGTTGGTAAATCCGCCGTGCCCGACTTGGTTCTTGCACTATTTCACAACTATTTTAATATTGGACGCCGCGTGTTTGTTCTAAGTCATTGCAAAGGAACATTCTGGAAAGTATTTTAAAAATCTAATATTGGTACAGACTTTAAACTATGTGACTTGACTGCCTCCGTAGTCCAATGGCACAGGTATGGCACTTCATACAAACGGAGCAGCATATATACCTAGTACTACTAAAAACGAAACAATCCGTCCGTGCACACGTCAAATGTGTGAGTTAAACAATCAGGGTCGCCACCACAGAATTTGTTGCTTTGCTTACCTGTTTTTATCACTCGGAAATCTATAAAACTTTCGTTATTTATTGTTTCCCGTGAATAAACAATGATAATGTGCGCAGTTTCTCACCAATATAATTCAATAATCCACAGACTCGCGTAATGTCAACGTGCGACTACCAATAACCCTGTTTTACTGCCGCTTACACCTCACAATAACGGGGGAAGGGTTGCGGGGACACCAGATTGCGGGGGAAGGTGCGAGTTTCCGTTCTGTATGTAATACTATAATTAATTCTGTGCCAATGGTCTAGGCGTTTACCTTGTGATCTCAGATCGTGGGTTCGGATCCTACTGGGTAGCATTATTTGGGAAAAGTTGTTTCCAGTTAGGATATTGCAGGCTTGAATTTGTGTTTCAGAAGATGATTCCGTGTTTCGGAAGGCACGTAAACTGAGGGTCCCGAACGCCGTCTAACTTTTACTCAAACCTATCCAAGGATTGATACTACCCTTTGGGTTGCGGAGGTAGGCAGTCGCTCTGTGTAAAATCAGTAACCTTGTCACATCGCTTAGGTTAGGTAGCGGACCCCGGGCTCTGAGTGTAATAATTAATGTAATAGTGTAAAGGAATACGGGAGGATGATTATGGTAAGTTTGAACTATGTTACTGAATTTATGTGTAGTACCTGGGCGACCGAGCTTTGCTCGGTTACATCTCAAACAATAACTACATTTTATTAAACTTGTCTAATAACAATACAAAATAAAAAAATATATTTAAATTTGAACATAAAAAAAACAAAAGTAAGTCACCGAGTGAGATTCGAACCCGTAACACTCTTTCTAGCGGCATCATAAACCGCTGAGCCAAAATGGATGGCGGCCGGCGCGACGAAATTAGCGATCATATTCTGCGTGGAAAGAAAAACGCATGAAAACTCGAAATCACGCGTTTTCCCAAACATAAGACTAATCTAGATCGATTGTTTACCCCCGAAAACCGAAATCGTTAGAGCCGTTTTCGAGATCACAGAAATTTATAAATATATAAATATAAATATATAATACAAGAATTGCTCGTTTAAAGGTATAAGATATCCTTCTTCTTAATAACTTTTCAAAACTAAACCTACTTCCCCCCCAAACTACACAACTGATTTTAATAAAATTTCTATGGACCACCTGATAAGTAAGGCCTTTTAAACATGAATAAATTTCTAAGTCGAATTGTGTTTGAATAATCGGTGAAGGCACAAAAAAAAAAAACGCAACGAATTGATAACAATTACAATATTTGCTTTGCACATCTGTGTTGGGTCATAGGATTACACCATCCTACCAAATTGCACCCGATTTGGTCTAGAAGATTCAGAGCAAATTAACTGTGACAGAAGGACGGACAGACAGACGCAGGAGAGAGAGGATCCTTGTATGGAACCCTAAAAAATAAAAAAGTTTATGAGTTAATGGCCCTAAGGGATCGTACCCAATCCCATTAGTTATAGTCATTCAATTATATGTTAGCTTTTAGGTCACGTTATATATTGATCCCCTACAGCAGACACGTCTCTCAAAAGCTCACAAAGCTTCGCTGGATTGATCTCATTTCATGCACAGTCGGGTTCTGTTAGTGTACAACAGAGTATCCTTTTTTTAGGAATTCTGACAGTATTTACTTAATTCGAAGCTAGGTAGGACTTTTTTATTTTGTAAGTATAACCTAAATAACACAAATAAACTATACTATTCTAAATACTTACTCAATGTAACTATTAATAAAAAACTAAACTATATATTACTCGTAGCAACTACAATAAATTGAGCCTAAATCACTGCGCTCTCAGGGTAGAGTGTCCAAGAGGCTGGCAGCATTTCCGCGTTGAATGGCCTACTGATCCGTGCAGATATCTTTTTATACAAATGAATTTTACAAGTTGTAAAATTTGCTTACCAATAATATAAATGAAATTTTCATGGTTTTATTTTTTTACATTTAAATGAAATAAAATTTAGAAAGAAAATTTTAATTTAAGAGGTAACAGTGTACTTTCCTTTAGGAAAACTTCGTAGATTCGTTATGATGTCAACGGGAAAAGCATTCCAGAGCCGTGAAGCGTGTAAAAGAGTTTTTCATAAAATTTGTACGACAATAAGGAAAAGAGAGGATATGGATATCAGAAGACTGAAATTGCACATCATGAGTTGTTTATTTTATTGGTGCTAAACACTGCTGTTAAAATGTTTACAGAAAATTTCAAACAAAATAAAAATGCATTTTAATTTTAGATTTAATTAGATTTTAATTTCGATGTTAATTAAGATTTTAATGTATTTATTTAATTTGAGTTCAATAAATTCGTAAAAATAAAATACTGTTTGTAATTACTTATAAACAGTATTTTACTGGGATACATAATTTTAATATTTTAGTGGGACTACATAAGTTGTAATTTTTTAGTTCCAGTTCTTATTTAGTTTTAATTTAAATTTTATTAAGTTTGTATAGTTTGAATTTAAGTTAAATTTAATTTTATACACCTATTTCACTCAGATTATTGCATCTTATAAAAATATTACAAATACCTAATAAATTATATTGAAGCTAGCTTTATATAAGTTTTTTTTTGTTCTTTAACTGTTATTTTAATTCTATTATGCTATAGTGATCTAGTATAGCCCGTGGTTTGATTTATTACGGGTATGTCCCTTCCACGTTGTTTTGCACATGACAAACAGTTCGCATTAACATTCTAATCTCGAGGAATCGAATGGCATACCGCCAACTTGCGCCTTATTGTTGCAACTTGCGGCTTAGACTTAAAGGAGACTTTCAAGCTTGTCGTCCAAGAAAAGAGATCTTTGTTATACAAGCTGACTTTTCATTGGTTTTGGAATAAAAATGTCGTATAGTAAATAAATTTCTCTATCCATATACGTAATCCAAATTTCTGTATGTCATAAGATAAAAAAGTTGCGTTAATGATTTACGATCGAGACCACGTAGTTACGCCGGCCAAAACAGCTGCGTGATGTCGATGACTCCGGCCGGCGGGCGGTGTGTATCGGCGGTACTACTAATTGATCTTACAATTTTACTTTTGAGTTTTAGACAACATTTTTTGTTTCAGCATTTTTATTTTGACTAGCTAATTAGGTCTTACTAAAGATGCCTATGAAGAGTCCTTCGACTTTAAAACCAATGAAAAATCACCGTGTATTATGCTCGTCTGAGGACGTGAAGTTTTCTACGCACATAAGCAAAAGTGGCCGTTTTTCGCAAATAGTAGTTCTCGGGCTTAGTTAAGACACAATTTTATATGATGTCTCCGTATCTTTCAAATGATTTATTTCAAATGGGGGCAGCGCTGGTCCCCGTAAAATGTATGTATCCCGTAAAGGACACTTTCAGGCTTGTCATCCAAGAAAACGTATACTATTTTTGTTATTTTATAGCCATCCAAGAATGCCGAAGGCCAAGCGAAACCGAAAAAAAAACTGCCGGTAAAGCTTAATGTTTTGACTAAAGTTTTAGACTGTCTTGACGTCAACCCTCTTTATGGAAAGTACCACAGTTGTGCGATAAGCCGTTGCCCGGCAGTATGACCGACATAATATTTGATCGGTACGACTATTGCTCGTCATCAATTTTGGTCGACTGATCAACATTTGTGGAATTTTTGTGCGGACAGTTTTACAATCATCCACTACCCGAAATCAACCCTCCTGGTGAATTCAATTTTCGTGCTTTGTTCACTAGTCGCCTCTTACGACATCCACAGGAAGTGACGAAATGGTTATATTACGCCAAAAGCGACACGGGCAACAACATATAACAACACGCACAACTATCAGTAGCGTGCATTTCATACAGACAATTCTATCTACCAAAAAATATATTCATCATACTCATAATTCACTCATAATTTAGGTAAGATTACCCTATCAAAAATTGTGCACGTCACTGACAACTATCTCTGAATATCTCCACATATTATATTACTCCTGGCATACAAGCTTTAGTTGCGACATGTAACTTCCCAGCTCAGCAACGATAAATTCGGGGTTTTGTCAAAATATGAGTGAACTTGCTTCTATTTATGTGTTGGCAGCACTCCCTGACCTGACTTCCTATCTTTTAGTGTGGTGTCATTGATTTTGGGTGACCCCATTTTGTTTAGCCCCAGAGCTTTCACCATATAGAGGTCACATTACGTAACATTTATAAACTCTTCCATGCTGGTCTGGGACTCTTCCATGCTGGTCTGGGAGAAAAGAAAAAACGTAGAATGTATCAGCTGCTTCTCTTCCCGCGCAGATCGTAAAAGCCGATCGAGGGAATGGGCGAAAATGCGAATCATATTAACAGGCGATGCGGCTAGCAACCCATCACTGTATTTGATTGCTTTTCCATCTTCTCGCCCACCATGACGCTAAAAGTGGCTTTTGGATCTTGCGGCCCTGGGCTCTGCATAGAGCCAAAGACCCAAGACCCAAAATGCTCTGTCTGCCCCCTTAGGAATAAAGACGTGATAGTATGTATGTTTAGTATAATCTTGATTCAGCAACTGAAGATGAACCAACTTTTCCTACGGAGCAGATGCTGGGAGTTGAAAAAAAAACAAAGGAGTATAAAAAAACCTTTGCACTCCCTTTTTGAGCATCTCATGTTTTTCTATATTTCTTTACTAGCTGTGCTCGTAGGCTTCGCTCCCCGTGAGAATTAAGGCATAAAAACTATCGTATGTCCTTCCCTGATTATTAAACTATGTCCATATCATCTAAATAGGTTCAGTAGTTAAAACGTGAAGTCATAACAAACAAATATAAGGATATTCTCTTTATCTAATTTTAAACCGCACATTGTATACATAATCATAAAATTTGTACTCCTTATAAAAGTTATTAGTACCTGGGCGACCGATCTTTGCTCGGTTACATCTCAAACATTAACTAATTTTTTTTAAATTTGTCTAAAAACAATAAAAATTAAAAAATTATATATAAACATGAACGTAAAAAAAAGTAAGTTACCGAGTGGGATTCGAACCCGTAACACTCTTTCTAGCGGTCCGCATTGACCGCTGAGCCAGACAGATAGCGCCCGGCGGGACGAAAAAAACGAAGCGACCATATTCTCCGTGGAAAGAAAAACGCATGAAAACTCGAAAACACGCGTTTTCTCAGACATAAGACTAATATCTAGATCGATTGTTTACCCCCGAAATCCCGGTTTTTTGTATAGATAAAACAAGGTGAACCCGCGGTTCAAAAATTTCACTTCTGAGATTGGTGAGTGTTTCACCGTCGAGTTGGATGCAGTTTGTTTGCTATTTGTGTTTTGAAAATTTCTTCCAAGGTTCAAGTTAAGAGTTTGTTGAATAATGGTCCCTGTAATTCTAAATTTATATCTGTTGTAAGTACTATGATTGTATACTATTTTAAGGAGAACATAAAAGACAAACATTATGTCTTTATACAGACAAATCACACAGATTGAGCTAGCCTTAAAGTAAGTTCGATACTTGTGTTGTGGTATACTAACTCAACGATACCGTATTTTACACAAATACATATACAGTATGTTAAAATAACCCCTGTCTGATCCGTATTGTTGCGTTGCTTGCGTAGGTTCTATTTATCGGTTTCTCCTAATCCTGAAATCGCAAAAAAATATCTGCAGCTTAATAAATTTTGAAACGGTAGGTTTAATTTTGAATGGGAGAAATCAATAAATAGAACCTACACAAGCTACCCAAAATTTCCTTAACGGATCGGAAAGTTTTTTAACATACTTACTAGATAAATATCCAAGGCAGTTCCATTTGACCTGACCGGGATCGAACGCAGGACCTTCGGAGTGGCAGCCTGGCATGGTGACCACTATGCCAAAGAGGTAGACCAGATTCGATGTTTTAATTTTCCAAGAATTGAAATATGGACTGGTGTTTGACACTTTAAATGCCTTGGTGTAGCCAACGAAGCTGAGATAAAGCGATTTATTGAACTCGTTACACTTCTCTATAAGTTGGTTTATTTCCCTAAAATGGTCTGTGGTTGAGAAAGGATGAAACCCAGCTTGTTGCTTGTAATCTAATTTGCTGTCTATTGTTAATGGTTGAATATAATTTTACATTTTATATTATGTGGCAGAGTAGGCTGATAGATCTATAATTCGTTACAGCCTTTTTTATTGGAAACGTACGATGTATGAATGGCAAAAGTTTTTTTGGAAGTGTACCTGTAATCATTAGATCTTTTTGTCTCCATTGCAGGAGCACGACCCTCTCTGTACTACCAGAACCATACTTGGCCAGTGCAGCCAGAGGACTTGACCTACACTCTCCTCGCTGGACGACATCCACGGAAGGACTTGGAGTGGCCCTATTCTACTCTGCTGGAAACCACACGGCAAGTTTCATTTACCTGTAAGTAGGATTGTATTGAAAAGATTGGGTAGTTGAGGTATGCTGATGAGTAGGATGAGTGCTTGTACTTCCCACTTCATGTTTTTTTGCATAATATCTTGTCTTGGTGTACAATTATTAATTATGAAAGTCTTCTTCTTTTCATGTCGTTGGCTAAAAAAATTAAATTTTTACCTCCAGAAAGATGCCACTCTTACAGCGTTGTCCGAGGCCTCATAAAAGTCACATTTAGTGTAGCTGGTGGGGCACGATGGGCAGGAAAGAAGATGTGACATAGTCTGGTCGCTATGCCCACACTGACTGTGTTGCGGATTCATATAAGTAACGCCATCGGGCCAAGTTATGCCTGCATCAGCCTACCTCAGTTCGAAGGCGGTTTAGGCTCTTCCATGTGGACCATGTGGACCACGTGGACATAGCGCGACGAACCGATGATCGATGGGGCAAAAAGGTTCTTGAATGGCGACCGCGTACTGGCAAGCGAAGCGTAGGGCACCCACCTACAAGGTGGTCAGATGACCTGACCAGGGTCGCTGGAAAGCGCTGGATGCAGGCCGCTCTTGATCGGTCATTTTGGAAATCTTTGGGAGAGGCCTATGTCCAGCAGTGGACGTTATGCGGCTGAAATGATGATGATGTGGACCATGGGAGTTCATAACCCGGGGCAGTTCCTCTGAAGGTGGTATAAAATTAGAGGGAAGTGGGTATCGATTAAAAGTGTATCTATTATTAAAGAGTTACTTACTCATGTTGTAGTCTGTAGGTAGATAAGTGTATACTTATTCAAAGTAGGTTCTTGACAAAACGCGGTACCGAAATATAAACATCTTACAACGGCTTCTTTCATAAACTCTGGCCTCTGATTCCACCCGGAATAAATAAGAAAACAAAAGCTTTGCAAAATCCAATTACCACGCCGCTGTTTTTCCTCAGACTTTCGTTTTGTTCGGAATACTTAGGACAACGCAAAAACAAGTAATTAGCAAGAACCGCTCCTCTCTCAACTTAAACTAAGACGACATTAACTAGTTCACACTTCGTAATTTGTGCTGTTTAAAGCATAGGCGGGAGCGGACGCCGCGCTGGTCATGGGAACAGGCAAAGGATTAATATAAGTATTAAATACAGAACGGAATCTCCTAGGGTCCCGCGCAGGATGCGTCCCCTTTCCCCGTCCCTGCATCTCTCCCCCGTTCTCGCCTAGTCCGATCCGACCGCTCAACACCCTCCACTAAGCGAAAAGTGCGAGGACGGGGGACGGGACGCATACTATTGCGCAAGACCTTAGGAGATTCCGTTCTGTATGTAAAACTTAGTGGTATAGGTATGGCACTTCATAGAAGCGGAGTATCATTTATGCTACTACTACTACAAACGAAACTATACATCCGTGCACACACACACGGCAATGTGTGAGTGTTCGCTCGCACACACACTTCGCAACGCGAGAACGGGGTGAAACCGGGAAATGGGAACGCATTTTATGTGCCATTGTTTTTAATCTTTTACTTGTAGTTTATGGTTAAAGATCAATTTGACTCAAATATGTTCAGTATTTTTAATCCAAGTACATTTAACCGCTAGCTTTTCTTCGCACATTAGACAAAAGTGGCTGGTTTTCGCAAATATGCGTAGATAAGCTTTACGTTCTCACTTTACACTGTAAAATAAATAGTTCAAAATGTTATCTAGGGCTTGATCAAAACATTTTAAATGATATCTCCGTTTTCTTTTAAGTATTTTATTTCAAATGGGGACAGCCCCCAAAAATTCAGGTAGCTTAAAATAGAGAATAGTAATCTAAATTAGTGATCAGTTGTAAGCTGCCTTGCCATTAAATTGATTCAGGTTCTTGCCTATTCCCTCGATCAGATTTTACTATCTTTGCGGGAAGAATCTGATCGAGGGATCTAAGAGAGGCAGGCTGGTAATCCTAAATTTTTCCTTTTTCTGCCAGATTAGCATAGAAGTGAAATTCTTTACAGTAAGTCGCTTTATGTCCTCACTTGGGCCAAACCCCGAGGGACACAAAGGGTTTCTGTTCTTAATCGTATCATGTTCATCCCATTAAGGAAACCGAGGTTATATACAGTATGTAACGGAACCTGCTTGATAGTAGAACACCCTAATAACGCTCTGGCTTAATGTACAGGGTTCATATTAGATGATAACAGTGATTTACTGCTATTATTGAATTAGTTCTGTTATAGTGATGAAATGGCAGTGGGCGGGATACATAACGCGACGAACCGATGGCCGATGAGGCGAAAAGGCACTATAGTAAAATGAAATTAAAATAACAGCCAAAAAACAATAACAAAATTGGGCATTTCCATACAAAAATTGTTCAGCCGCCTTCGCAATTTGTAGTACCTATGGAAATGTCGAATTATTTTTTGGTTTTCAGTTTGTAATTTTAAATTAATTATGCTACAAATCAAACCACGGGCATAGACTAAATCATTAAAATAACAGCTTTTCCTACTCCTTCTCGGTACATGCAGTCAGACTATGGAACTCATTACCACCTGCTATACGCGAATCTAAAACGATAAAAGATCATTATTTATTGGAATCATCTTAATTGTAACCTATATTTTTAATGTTAAAGTATATATTTAATTTATTTCTAGATATGCATATGTATTTATTTAAGTATATGTGTAATATATGTATAAGTATGTTTATTGTTGTTTGTGTAGTTTTATGTAATTTTAATTTGCTTCTTTCTCAATCCTAGGTATGAACACGCCTGTATGCCTCTCTTACATAAACATCTCTTTTGAGATAAGTAGTGGCTTTGTACAATTTTTATTTTATGAATTCTCTGTTTACATTTTTCGTGTGCATAAATTGGTAAATAAATAAATAAAAATAAATAACAGCCGAAAAAAAATCGACATTCCTATATAAATTGTCCGGGCGGCTGAACACTTGTAGAAAAAGGCCGAATTTTTATTTTTGACTATATAAAAAAACTTGAGAGGTGTAAAGGGACACCCGGATGGAACGAAGTTCCTTTCGATTATTTAGGAGAGAGAGAGACAGACAGAGAAACCAAAAGTGTCGTTACACTTTTTGGTCTTAGTTTTTTCCATCTAGCCTCCTTTCGCAACGCGCGATAAGGAACTTTGTTCCAATATTTTTATTTCATTTTACTATATAATAGGGCTCTAGTGTAGCCCGTGGATCGATTTATCACGGGTATGGCCCTTCCACGTTGTATGCAAGTACCATTTTATGTACATTTGTGCACAGTATAGTATGAAATACTGAGAAGTAAGTACTCTAAAAGGTAAGGTACATAAAACATCTCGTGCCTGTTTCTGACAATTTTATGAGTACGTTCTACGGGTGGCCCACTTTTATGGCAATCATAAATATAATTTACACCCACTACAGCCGACGGGTGCGAAAGTCTAAGGTTGTGTTAAGTTAGACCATATAAAAATGCAAAAAAAAGTCTAACAAAATATACTGAAACTATTTTAAGTTTGATTGTCCATGATACTGAACAACTTTCTCCAAGGAACACGTATTAAAATTTAAAAAGTAATTTTGGGCCTCGCACACAGCCAAAAATTGTTTTTCATATTTCGTCATATGCTTCCTGCGAAAAATTATTTATTATCACGGATTCAACTCACACTGGCGCAGAGTCCGCTACGCGACGCTTCATGCTTTTCACCTATATAGGAAATTCATTTCTGTTTTTCCATTATTAAGGTACAAATTTGTATTATGGAAATATGAAAGCACGCGACGTCGCGGGAAGACGCGCGTGTCGGGAGTAGTATTGTACATTATTACTCTGTGCTTGTACCTTAATAGTGGAAAAAAAAGAAATGAATTTGCTATAGGTAAAAAAAATACGCGTCGCGTCGCTTCGACTCTGCGCCAGTGTGAGTTGAGCCTTAGTCCGAGATAATAAACAATTTTTCGCAGGAAGCATATGACGAAATATGAAAAACAGTTTTTTGGCTGGCCCAAAATTACTTTTCAAATTTCGATACGTGTTTCTTGGGGAAAGTTGTTCAGTATTATGGACTAGATTCGAACTAAAAATAGTTTCAGTATATTATGCTCGATTTTTTTGGATTTTTATATGGTGTAATTTAACACAACCTCAGACTTTCGCATCCGTCGGCTGTAGTGGGTGTAAATTAACACCTAAATAAACAAGAGCCTAAATGAACACTTAAAATAGTTTCAGTATATTTTGATAGACCTCATATATTTTTTTACTAAGTAAAAAGTCCACCATAGCTGCGTGCTAAAATCAATTCTATAACTGTCTGTCCCCAACAAGAGCAAAATACGATGACAATGTGACAAGTTTTGGTACAGGACGTGTGCGGCTGTGGAGGCCTAGCACGAAAATCGTCACACGAAAATGGATTTTTCAAAATTAAACTGTCTTAATTTATGTATCTTATTGGTCAAAAAAATTGGCAAGCCTTCCAAAGACGCACAAAAGACTGAACAATCTGACGCCAGTGTTGGCCACACACAAACACACACACACATGAAAAACAAAATAAATAAACAGAAGCACATAAAAACCTCATTCTGAATTAGATTTATGTCTATGTATTTTTTATAGATTTTATTTATTTATTAATTACTAATTCATTTATTTCGATTCCAAAAACTGAAATAAATTTATGAGTTAAAGATACACTATTATGTTGCAGTTGGATTATATAATCCTTTGTTTAACAAAAACTTTAGCTGTTTGGCATTACAGGTCAGTTTTGTAAGATAGCTGAAAATTGTTCAGATAGATTGTCAATAAGATACTTAATTACGTTTAACAAAACAGCTAACGTTTAGATCACGTGTAGGGTTACCATTATTAAATAAAACTGTGTTACCAAAAAAAATATTTATGAATGGGCAATAGTTGTTCTTTATTATTTTTGTTATTACTCATGGTATGAAAATAAAACCTCAATTCAACTCCTTACTATATAATCCAGTCTTCAACATCATAAAACACCAATGAAGAATTATAATCAGCTCAAAGCAATGAGGCGTTTTCTTTAAAAAAAAAATTAGTTCCTTCACGTGACATAGATGCCGCCAGCAATCACATAAATATATCTGTCAATGTCTAATTCATATAAAATGTTCATGGTGAGAGTTTGTCTTTGGCATCAAAGAGAATATAATCACTACGTTTTGGAATATTTAATATATTTATTTTATTAAATTCAGTTAAAAATATATTATTGTTTGTAAATATGTATTTTTTTACTTAAATAATAGCAAAATACAAGATTGGTTAATTAATCACAAATTTACTACAAGTATTGAACCAAACGGCCTCTTTCATTTTTGACGGAACGATTTCAAACTCATAAGCGCCATCTATTGACAATGTTTTTAACCTCATTTTTTTTTCACTGGAAAACGCCTCATTGGATATCGAAATTATGTAAACCCGACAACTCAATGGCGTAGAGGTTTCTTACGGCCTTTATTTGATCCACGATGAATTTTCCATCTTGTTGGAAGGCGGGCGTCGAAATCACAATATGGGAACCAAGCTGAAGGTCTTTGTCAGGTTGTCAAAAAAAGTTAAATTAGACGTTACTTTAGTAGCTTATTATGGTTTAGTTACGCCCCAATTAAGTTATGGTGTAATTTTCTGGGGTAACTCGCAAGAAAGTGACAAAGTCTTTAAGGCTCAAAAAAAATGTATACGATCAATGTGTGGTTTAAAATCTAGAGATAGCTGCGTACCTTATTTTAAATCGTTAAAACTCTTAACACTGCCGTGTATGTATATAATGGAGGTATGCTTATTTGTCAAATCGAATCCACACTTATTTCCCAAATTCATTGAAACAAGAATGAGGACAAATAACGTAAGGTCCCAATACGAACATGTGTTGGTAACGGGCGGATTCCATACTGCTTTGACGAAAAATAATGTAATTAGTATGGCTCCCATTATTTACAATAAATTACCAGATAATTTTAAGACTTTAGATCATAGGACATTTAAAAATAAATTAAAATTACTATTGACTAAGAAATGTTTCTACAGTGTAAAAGACTATTTAAAAGACAACTTGATTTATTTTTTTATTTTTTTATTATTATTATTGATTTAGAATTTTATTATGTTATTTAATTACTCATTTAATTTGATTTATAATTATTGTTTTGCCTATAAATTTGACCATATATTATATTTATTGTATGTCCATCAAGGGCAGGTCACAGTGGCACATGTATATATTTTAAGATCCTTTTGTAATCTGTGTTTCCACAATAAAGATGTTTTGATTTGATTTGATTTGATTTGTTCTTCTCAACCTTTTGTAGTTCGCCTTCTATATCTTCTCAACCTTTTATAGTTCGAAATCACAAACGATGTCCCTGATGTCTCTCGATGAAAACTGCTTCCTCTCGGAACGCGGTGAAGAATTTACCTTATCAGAGGCCATATTAGTTGTTATGACATTGACAACTACAAGCCACTAGTGGCAGAATTCCGAACTAAAATCTACAATATAACGTTAGCTACACAGAAAAAAAGACCTTCTTAAAATAAGACAAAAATACTTAATAGAAAGCAAATTGCATTCAACCAAGAATATGGTTTACTCATATATACTGAAACTAATATTTTCTTGGATATAGCTAAGAGATTCTTTTGAATGCATTTTTTAAAAGAAGATAAGTGTTACTTGAAAGAAGAAAATAAGTTTTTCGTCAAGACAAACATGTTTTATAGATTTAAGAAAATCAACATCTTAAACGAAAGCTCTTTTGATTTGTTGTTTAGAAGAAATATTGTATTTTGGATGAAGCAATTAAAAAATGTTTCCTTTAAGTTAATGATTCTTAATTCAAAGCTCTTTTGATTTATTTTTTTGTAGTTGTTTTATAGTTAGGTAAGTGGTTGTTTTATTACGTACGTATTACTACAGTTTTATAACGTACCTACATTATTCTTAGAGGTAAGTAGAGTTTTTATTATAATTCCGAAATAACTTGACTTTAACACTGACGCCGGGTCTTCAACGCGTGTTTTTCTCTACACGGAATTATAATAAAAACTCTACTTACCACTAAGAATAGAATGTAGGTACGAACTGTAATAATACGTACGTAATAAAACAACCACTTTTCTAACTGTAAAACAACACAAAGCTTTGAAAGTTGGGACGGACGCGGCGCGGAGCACAGACAGACCAAATAGGCAGGTTTTGACACGCTCAAACTCAAAAGTCAAGAAAAATATTTTTCTACTGAAGTAAATTAACTTTTAGGTCAAAGAAGTTACCTTAAAAAAGGAAATGTATTTCTTTAAACAAATTACAAATATCTTTTATTAAAAAACAAGAAACTTCTGTTTGAGTAATTAAATATGTTTACTACTCTACTCATTTTGAGTTAAACATTTTTCAATTCAAGAAAATATTTCTTTGTCGAACAAAAACGATTGGTCAAGAAAATATTTCATTAATTTAACATACTTAAGTTATTAATCTTTGCATTTTTTTGAGTTAGTTTAAGAAAATACTGTCTTCTTGACTTTAGAATTTGATCTTCCTTTAGTTGAAAATATTTTTGTAAACTAAAAAAATATATTATTTTAATTCAAGTAAAACCGCAGTTTTCTTTTAACGGCTTCAAGTTTTTGTTTGAAATAAATATTACTAATGTTAAGTAAAAATTACTTAAATATAGCAAATATACCAAGAAAATCAGTTTTCTTGAATTAAAAATTCTTTTTTTTCTGTGTATTTTGTTAAACGTAACACGTTCCCATGCTGGTCTGGGAGAAATGAAAAAACTTAGAATGTACCCGCTGCTTCTCTTCCCGCGCAGATCGTAAAAGCCGATCGAGGGAATGAGCAAAAATGCGAATCATGTTAACAGGCGATGCGGCTAGCAACCCATCACTGTACTGATTGCTTTTCCATCTTCTCGCCCACCATGACGCTAAAAGTGGCTTTTGGGTCTTGCGGCCCTGGGCTCTGTATAGAACCGCAAGACCCAAAATGCTCTGTCTGCCCCATTAGGGATAAAGACGTGATAGTATGTATGTAACACGTCGGAAAGATTGCACTGGTTCAGTCGCCAAGTACAGTTCGCTTCACATTAGCTCGTAACGTCGTAACAAATGGTTCGCGACGACAGCAATATGCTGTGATAGATTGTCGACTGATCCTATCTATCATATTTGTCATATAGAACGACCATAGGGTTGGCAAAAAGGAAATGTCTTAGAGCTCTGACTTTGAAATTGTATAAACTCCATCATTAGCCTCTTATACACACGACAAACAATCTCAACTAGTCACTTTAGACAAAAGTTTATATGTATGTTACTCATCTATTTATACTTGTTCAGTAAACTAGGTTAGGACATTGTAGACTGATCCCCTGACTGTCTGATAAGTAAGACGATCCGTGCTTCGGATGACACGTTAAGCCTTCGGTCATCGTCACTGTCTTTGACACTGGTCGTTACCTAAAAACCATGACAGGTTAAAAACTCTGACACTAGCGTTAGTCACTAACACACACGATAAGAAGAAGTAAACTTAGTTCTATTATAAGTAAACGATCTGACGTCAACATACACCTTTTAAGAAATCGAAAGAAAAAAAAAATTTACAGTTATCAAGTGATACAAATATCCAAAGATAAATAAATGATTTTTGACTTTTTAATATGTATTACTGGCCTAAGCCCGCGAGTTCGTTTGCGTGCACTTTATGACACTATAAAATGGGTGCTTATTGCTTGATATAATTACATTTTATATATTTTCATTTTTATAACGTCTATAAGATATAATGTTAATTTGACATAATCATTATGGTATATATTTAGAATAGCTATAATATTCATTTAATTTTTATTTTGAAAAGCATAAAATCATTTTTATAACGTTTATGTACACTAAACATTACCTATTATACAACTTGTGCGGTATACAGACCAAAAAGTATATCATTCAAAAACTGTATTGCTGAAAAGAGATATCATTCAAAACATATACCTATCAAAATCATATTGTTTAGAAGATATATGACTTGAAAAACATACCATCTAGAAAGTAAAGACAGGCAGTCTTAAAAAAAATTGGTTACACATACAAAATGCGCGCGCATTTTGTACGTGTTACTAAACTTTTCGCCAAAGCCCCAAGGTATGAAAGAAATAAAAAATTTGCTATTATTATTTACTAGCCCGCGACTTCGTTCGCGTGGACTTTATGTCTCTGGAAAATGCTCATCAGGCTGAACAACTTTTACTAAGGCGCCATTTTCATATATCTTATAGTTTAGGTAGGCCATTATAGTTCAGCATCAGGTGTACCATTTTCCAAAATTATTTATACTCTATATATTGCCTAGGCTTAACAGCTATATACGAAAAACAGTTTAATTCAAATCCGTCCAGTATTTCCGGAGATTAGCGTGTACAAACAGACACACAGACAAACAGGCATATTTTTAAATTCTTACTCTATTACTATGTCTTCATCGCCCCCAATATTTTTGGAAATATATATAATGTACAGACACACTTTTTTACTGTTTTATTATATGTATAGATATAGATTTAATTTCACTTATTAGAGGCATAGTTATGACTTTTTTAATTGTAAGAGTAACCATTCACAAATAACACCATTTAGCACTTTTAAATGTATATTTTCTTATTTTTTATTTCTGGCTAACGAACGAAAATTTGAGGAACGAAATCGTCTATCAATATTAATAAGTACATTAAGTGATTGCGACATATTAATGTATTATTTTCAGCCCACCTGCATTGGCTCATCGTAATAAAATTATCCGCAACATACTGCCAGGCGCTATATCAAAAGTTTGTTATATCTAATGATAATTATATATTAAGAATCTTCTATTAATCAATTCATATACCCAATAGTTATTATGCTTAATAATATATCTATAGAAAGTTTATTATACGTAACGACCAATAGATTTCGTGAACTTTATACGACTTAAAATGTATACGAAAGGTTTGTTAGATGGAATAATTATTATTTAAACGATTTTATGGGTCTGAAAAGTATAATTTACGATTTTTATCTTATTTAATAATTATACCGATCAAAATTATAAATTTCGATGGTATTTATTCAAAATAATATATATTTTGTTGTTCTATCTTATATTACTTACCCCTATAAAATGCTTATCAGGCTGAACAACTTTACTAAGTTGTCATTTTTTATATTTCTTATAGTTTAGCTGGACCATAATGGTTCTGCATCAGGTGTTTAATTTTCTAAATTCAATTATACTCTATTGCCCAGGCTTAACAGCTTTATAACAAAAAAGTTTCATTAGAATCCGTCCAGTATTTCCAGAGATTATTAACATGTACAAACAAACAAATAGAAAGACATTCTTTTAAAAAATTAACTCTATTTCTACGTCTCCATTGCCTAAAACATTTTTGGGCAATAAATATTAAATAAATAAATTTATAAGAAAAACAATATTTTTTCTAAACTAAAAACTGACTTCATCCCCAAACTACACAACCGATTATGATAAAATTTCTATGGGCCCACCTAGAGAGCGCATTCTTTCGAATAATACGCTATTTTCCAACAAGTCAAATCAGCAACTTTTTTCTAAACGTCAAAACAAACAGTTTCTATGGGATTTTGTTTGAAATACAGGCAGATGACGTCATAGATTTTTGGAGTCAAATAGCGCTCTTATTATCAGTTTTTCTACAGTAATAAATTTAAAATCACGTTAAAATGGATATGTTCAAAGACAAGTGACTTTATTTTGCGACGCTTTATTTTATTATTAGTACAAAATAATTTATTTTTGACTTAGGAAAGTACCCAATTGACGGAGACGTCAGTAGTTATTTATTGAGATTTGAAATTCACATCTATGCATAAATTCTCGCACTCCCGTGCTCGCCTTTACGCACAGATGTGAATTTCAACCCTCAATAAATAAATCTACAGAGTTTTCAAAGTAAAGCATTCATAGAGTCAGTTCGTATGAGTAATTATAATATATCCACGTAATCTCCGATATTCAAAGATATGTTAACTGATCCGGTGTATGTACAGTAAAATAAATATTTATAATAACTGATACCCTGTTACCGACTGCTTCCGTAGTTCCGTGATCAAGGCATTCGTCTTGTGATCCGGAGGTTATGAGTTCGAATCCCACTGGGAAGCATACTTTGTGAATATATATATATATATATATATATACATATAAGGTCTAACAAAATATACTGAAACTATTTTAAGGGTTAATTCAGTCAATGATAGTGAACAACTTTCCCCATGGAACATATAGCGAAATATGAAAAGTAATTTTTGGCCTGCCATACAAGTTAACCGATCAGCTGATCCGAAACGCTGAAAATTATTTTTCATTTTTCGACATATGTTTCTTGAGGAAAGTTGATCACTATCACGGACTGAATTAACCCTTAAAATAGTTTCAGTATATATTGATAGACCTTATAGGTACTATTACTATATGTATGTGTATGTATATATATATGTATATAAGGTCTAACAAAATATACTGAAACTATTTTAAGGGTGAATTCAGTCCGTGATAGTGAACAACTTTCCCCAAGAAACATATGTCGAAATATGAAAAATATTTTTTTAACCTTTCATACAAACTCTAATCAGCTTATTGGTCAACTTGTATTGGAGGGCAAAATTTATTTTTCATATTTCGATACGTGTTACTTGGGAAAAGTTGTTCAGTATCATGGACTGAATTCCTCCTTAAAATTGTTTTAGTATATTTTGTAAGACCTTATATACAATGTCCTTTTTTATTAAGTACAAATATTTTAAGGGGTGATTCAGTCCATAATTTTGAACAACTTTTCCCAGTAAATTTTTATCGAAATACGAAAAAATAATTTTTATTTTCCATAGTAATGATATCACGTGACTACTTCGATTTCTATCAAAACCTAAAAAAATTTTTTCCTATTTCGATATACATTTATTGGGAAAAGTTGTTCAAAATGATGGTCTGATTCACCCCTTAAAATATTTGTACTTAATAAAAAAGGACATTGTATATAAAGATAATATGCTTGGATGATGATGATGATGACCCTGTTTCCGACTGCTTGACAATAATGAGTTGGTGAAATGATCTTCATCTGATCCAAATTGAAACAGAATCACTTACATCATCTCACTCGGATATGACGAGCTGATCAACGTGGACCGTTGAGGATTGTCTTCTAAAATTATTACATGTGTAACCTAAATAATTAGTTCGATTCGAAAATATCCGGTGCTTACGAAGGTTTATTTCGTACCTAATGTAATTCAACACACTTGTTTGTCACACACGTTATTGCGCAATACATTTTTGATAATGCATACTCAGGAAATTGCATACGTGGTTATTGAACCTACATTTAAAATAGAGGAGGTTATCAATTCGTTTGTTCACCGATTATTCGAAGACGCATGGACCGATTCGGAAAATTCTTTTTTTGTTTGAAAGGGCATACTTGTAAGGTAGTTTTATAGAAATTTAATTAAAATCGGTTGTGTAGTTTGGGGGGTGAAGTCGGTTTTTAGTTTAGAATAACTATTCTACAACTAGCTTTCGCCTACGGCTTTCGAAACGAGTATTAAAAAAATAGAATAAGTACATATTTGTAAAAGATACATACATACATGGTATCACGGCTTTATTCCTAATGGGCAGACAGAGTAATTTGTATCTTACGGCTTCAAACAGACAAAGCCGTAAGACTCAAAAACCACTTTTAGCATGATGGTAGGTAAGATGAAAAACAATCAATATAGTGATGGGTTGCAATCCGCGTCGCCTATAATATGATTCACATTTTCAAACATTCCCTCGATCGATTCTTACGATCTGTGCGGGAAGAAGAAAAACAGCTGGTACATTCTAAGTTTTCATGGAGGAGATTGTAAAAAAAAGATAAAAATATATATTTTAACCGAACGTCTTTTAACTAATTTTGAGTTTTATTTTGTATACTATCAACTCACACCGACTTCACACGGGTAGTACATTAATTTAATTTATAAGTATATAAATCATCCTAAATAAAATGGTTATAAAAAAATAATTAATATTATACACGATGTATTTTCTGTATCATTTGGAAAAGTGATTAACATGCAAACAGACTCCAATGAAGTACCTTATCTAATAAAAAAATCATTAGAATCAGTTCACAATTGATAAACTCAACGCGTAACAAATAAACACATGAGTTGAGAACTTCTTCCTTTTTCTAGTCGGTAAAAAATAGAAACGCCTGATAAAATTGAAAGGCAAAGATAGTTATACGTTTCGAGCCGGCTTCAAGTAGGCGTGAAAAAATAAAAATGATTGAAGTTAAGTTTCTCAATTTTGAACCGATTTCGATGATTCTTTTTTATCCAGCTCTTAGATGGGGCATTCTCATTCTAAAACTGAGTATAACCGATTCGGGTAACACGCCTTTGGATATTAATAATTATGTGGATTAATCAATTACCTCAGAGACACTATATTCGATTTTTACATTGTTAAAATACTCTCGTACGTACTTCAACATGTAAGGCTACATATACATGTTCAGTATTGGGACTACCTTGTTGACCTGGGAGAAAACGTAGAATGTTTCAGCTGCTCTTCACGCGCTTATCGTAAAAGCCGATCGATTGAACGGGCAGAACCCACCACTATTTTGATTTCCTTTTCCACATTTACGATCATGTTCACCGTAAAAGTGGCTTTAGGGACTTTAAGTCCTGGACTCTGTCTGTTGCTTTAAGGATAAAGACGTACTAGTATATATATATATATTTATTTATATATTTATCCATGTAAATAAAATCTTTAATTATAGCCTGGCGGTTTGGGAGTAAAGAAAAAATTTAGAATGTTCTAACTGTTTCTTAACTGTTCACGTAACTGTTCACGTGCAGAGCGTAAAAGTGAGTCAAGGGAACGGATAGCTACTTAGGGATCATTATGGCAACATGACTAGTACCTTAGTAGTACCTAGTAGTAAATAAAATAAATCCTACTTCCTACTAATATACTATATCCTATCCTATCCTACTAATATTATAAATGCGAAAGTGAGTTTGTATATTTGTTTGTTTGTTACCTCTACACGCTTTAACTACTGAACCGGTTTGAATGAAATTTGGTATGGATATAGTTTGAGACTCGGGGAAAAATATAGGGTAATCTTTATCCCGAAATTCCCGCGGGGAGCGAAGCCTGCGGGAACAGCTAGTAATTAAATAAACTATTCCCGATTCTTGATTTTCACCTATTGCTAAGCACTGTCTACCTCGAAAGGGATAAAGACGTGACTTAATGGCGCGTGTAAATGTAATTCGATACACTTGTTTGTTCCAAATTTTCACTTTAAATTGCATTTATGCAAATGTTTACTCAGGAAAAAATTTACCTTCACGTTATTTGCGTATTAAATTAGGTTCCGTATTTTATGATTGCACTTTAAATAAACTCGTTTACCAAATCCTCAATATATTATTAAAATAAATATCAATAAAACTGTTTTTAATGTTACTTTAATAAAGAAAATTAAACTATTACCACTAAGTTACTTTTTTTTTTTTACTCAAAAACTATTGAATGTATTTAATAAAACTTTATATTATAACTGTATCAGAATTACACATAGTCAATAGTTTATAACATTTTTTAGCATCATAATCTACTTTAAAAAAAAATAAGAAGTTTTCGGTAACCAACTACGGAACCCTAGAAAATTGCTTGCGAATCTTATTTTCCAGAATAAAAGCGAGTTAAATTGTAGTGTAGTGCATCAATCATCATCGGTCATCGAGTGGTCTCTCGCAGAAGCGCGAGTACCTTGCACAAGCGCAAGGTGACCAGCACATCAGCTTTGCTCCAGTGCAAGTGGCTATCTAGCCTTGCTTCAACGCAAGTGGTTATCCAGCCTTGCTCCAGCGCGAGTGATTTTCCAGACTTGCACCAGCGCAAGTGTATCTCCAACCTTGCACCAGCGCAAGTTGAATTTCTCGCTTGTACCAGCGTGAACGGAGACTTATATACAATGTTAGTGAGTATAATTACTAAGTTTTTCTATATTTTCAGGCCTTGTATTTACTTATCTCAACAGTCCGCGACCCTATTAAGGCCATTGCCTACCAACCACTCTAAAAGTTAAATTTATAGGTATGCAAATCCCTGTAGGAGGTAATCAGTCATTTATTCCTCAGATACAAATAACATGAAAGCTGTCAATATATATTACAACACAACTTGTTTATTATATTGTGTTTATCAATTGTAAAAACTGCAAACCCTCTTTATCTTAACATTACTATAGGTTATACTATAACTTATTATTTTTGTTATATTATTTCAGGTCTGATTCAGAGTTTGAAAACTTCTCACCCGCTCAGAACAGCGCCAAGGTGAAAAAAGCTACACCAGCAAAGCGAAAATCACCAGGTGATCTATTACCAAAGTGAGTATAATTTTTTTTTAATCAAGTGTAATAAAGTAAGCTATGAAATAGATATTTTTTGAATTCTAAAGTATTAAGTAAATTTGAATACATTTATATTTAATTTAACCTTATGCATCTATGGTCTAGTAGTAATATGTGCGTATGTATGTGTCTGCATCACAAGATTCTGGGTTCGATCCCCGACAAGATAGATGGAGTATTAAATCTTTTTTAGATCGTTTTGTGTTTTTATGTTATACGTTTTTATTAAAAATAAAATAGTATAGTTAAGTTAGTATCTAGATATTTAATTATAGTAATTATAGATACCTACTTTGGTGCTAGCACAATCGATGATAGTAAAATATTTAAATTAATATTGTTTTGTTTTTATTATTTTCAGACAGAAAAGTAAGAAATTGAACGTAGACAGCCTCTTCGGACTCCACACTGATGACGAGACACGCGCTGCCCTGAAACCTTCACCCGTCAGTCTCCCATCATACCTAGCAAAGAGGGTCAGCGCGGGCATGCTGCGGCGGTCTGCTCCCACTGACGGCAACTACTACATCGAGGTCAAGGTGTACCAACGCAGTGACGCCGAATCTGCTGCCCCCGAAGAACGCTGGAAGAAGGCTCTGCTTCGACTGAGCTGTCTTCTGGATGAAGACACGTCGCAGTGGAAGCTGCTGCAGCGGTTGGTTAGGGACATCAGCGTCTTATTCGACCACACAGAACCGACACTCACTTAATAGTTTATCTATAACCATATCTTGTGCATAGGGTTTCATTAAAATAAATATATAATATCTTTTTTATCTTTATTTATATTAGTGGTTTAATTAAAATATATATCTTTTCAATAATAATGCCTTATTGCGAAAGCTGTTCCCTCCAAGTATCCAGTAAGCAATGGATAGGACACTTAAGGAGTCACGGTCATAAAAGTCGCTCTTTAGGTGTGCTAATAGACGGAGTTGTCGAGATTTCATCTGCATTTCGGGGTCGCATATCATCTTATAGGATTGCAGCTAAAGATGAATTTGAGCAAAGTTTACCAGAGATATTTTTACAAAGTATCAGAAGTTCTATACATCAACTTTTAATTAAAGCGTTAAAGACACATATTAATATTAAAGTCAATTTTGAATTCTTCTGTAACTTTATCTTATTCAAAAATAATGAACAGTCAGTGAAATCATTTTCTACAAAAAATTTTGTAGCACACTCTAACTTTAAATTTGATGATATTTTTAAAGCAATAAAAGATATAATTTTAAAAAAGATTCAAGAGTTCGAAGAAAGGGATAGCGGTTGGGCTTTTACGAATAATTTATATTTAGAGGTAAATATCAACAGATATGACCCTTTGAATGGGTCAAGCTATATCGATTTACCAATTGTTTTAAAAAAGAAAAAAGGCTGTCTTAATATTAAAAATAATGATGATTATTGCTTTTTATGGTGCATAACGGCAGCGCTTTGTCCAGCGCGTAGAAATCCCGCGCGCGTCTCCTCTTATCCCCATTTTAAAGATATTTTAAATGTTGATAACATTTCTTTCCCAGTTTCATTTTCAGACATAAGTCTTTTTGAAATCAATAATCCTAACATAAGTATTAATGTTTATTCCCTAAATAATAATAAAACTGTTGTTGGTCCAATTTACAGATCCCAACTCAAAAGACAGGTAAGGATAAATTTACTTTTGCTTGAAAAAGGGGGTAAGTCACATTACGTTCTAATAACTAACTTATCGCGTCTCGTTCGTTGTCAATTGACTAAACACCATGGCAGACTGTATTTCTGTGACGACTGTCTGTTATTTTTTTCTACTGAAGATAAATTAACCAATCACATGTGTAGTGGTGTAGCTACAGTATTACCCGACAAAGGAACTTTTTTACAATTTTCTCATTTTGAACGCAAACAAGACGTACCCTTTGTGATTTACGCAGACTTTGAATCCATTCTATTGCCTGTTCACGGATGTGAGCCTAGTCCAACGTCAAGTTTTACTAGCAACCGACAACTTCATATACCTTCAGCGTTTGCTTACCACATTGTTTCGTCATTTGATAACAAGTTAAATAAGTTCGTTCAATATCGGGGATCTGACTGCGTACAAAGATTTATTAAACATCTGTTAGATGATATTTCCAAGTTGTATAAAATTTTGAATACTGAAATACCATTAATTTATACAGAAAATAATGACGATGATTTTCAAAGTGCAACTCATTGTCATATCTGTCAAGATTCATTACTGTTTGATAAGGTTAGAGATCACTGTCACCTGACAGGGCGCTACCGTGGCG
The DNA here is from genome assembly GCA_963555685.1 of Acrobasis consociella. Lineage (NCBI taxonomy): Eukaryota > Metazoa > Arthropoda > Insecta > Lepidoptera > Pyralidae > Acrobasis > Acrobasis consociella. The sequence goes on from OY743115.1 coordinate 2,120,633, forward strand.
CTGCACATCAATACTGTAACTTAAGATATAGCGTTCCAAAATTAGTCCCGATATTTTTCCACAATCTATCTGGCTATGATTGTCATTTATTTATAAAAGAACTAGGCGAATGCGATGGATCTCTAAAGGTGATTCCAAAGAATAAAGAAAACTATATTTCTTTTACAAAATTTTTTAAAATTGGTGTCAATCAGTTTGCACAAGTTAGATTTGTTGACTCTTTTAAGTTTTTGGGGACTAGTTTAGAAAAGTTATCAAAGGGATTAGCTGTAACGGATTTTAATTACATCAAAGAATATTTTCCTAACAAGGAACAATTTCATTTACTGATTCGTAAAGGAATATATCCTTACGATTTTGTGTGCGACTGGAAATCTTATTCGTATAGCCAGCTTCCTTCTAAGGAATGTTTTTTTAACTCTTTAACTGATGAAGCCATAAGCGACGCAGATTATGCACACGCTCAAAAGGTGTGGAACACATTCAGAATTCGAAATATGGGAGAATACACTGATCTGTATCTTAAAACGGATGTATTGTTATTAACCGACATTTTCGAAAATTTTAGAAAAGTTTGTAAACTGAACTATGAATTAGATCCTGCATTTTATTTAACAGCTCCTAGTCTGTCATTCGATGCTATGTTGTTTAAAACTGGAGTTAAGTTAGAACTGATAAGTAACTTGGAAATCGTGCGGCTGATACAGAAAGGGATTCGCGGGGGTATTTTTTTATGTTCTAATAGATACGCAAAGGCAAATAATAAGTATACGAGTTCTTATGATCAATCTAAACCTGATGTATTTTTGGTATATATTGATTGCAATAATTTATATGGACACAGCATGTGTCAATCATTACCCACGTCCGATTTCAGATTTTTAGATTTGTCAGAAATTGAACGTTTGAACGTTTTAGAGGTGCCAGATGATGCGGAGTTCGGTTTCGTTCTTGAAGTGGATTTATCATATCCCGAGGAATTACACTGTTGGCATAACGATTATCCTTTTTGTGCAGAAAAATTTACTCCACCTGGAGGAAATTCCAGTAAATTAATACCAAACTTGTACTCTAAATATTTTTACGTGATACATTATGTTCATCTAAAAACTTGTTTAAAAATGGGTTAATTCTTGATAAAGTTCATCGCGTTATTACATTTAAGCAAAGTTCATTCTTACGAAAATACATTGATTTGAACACAGAGCTAAGAAAAAAAGCCACAACTTCATTTCAACAAGATCTCTTTAAATTATTAAATAATTCTGTATTTGGGAAAACTCTCGAAGACAATGAACGTCGGGTCGATGTTAAATTAGTGAACCGCTGGCGTGATAACTCAAATAAAACTAAAAAAACCACTTCTGCTCATAAATTAATTGCTCGACCGAACTTTCACAGTGCTACCGTATTTTCATCTAATCTTGTCGCTATTCAAATGAAACCGGAAAGAATAGTATTAGATAAACCTATCTACATAGGTTTTACTGTACTTGAATTATCTAAAAGTCATATGTATAATTTTCACTACTCTGTAATAAAACCATTTTATAAGGATCGCGTTCAACTATGTTATACCGATACCGACAGTTTTATTTACAAAATTACTACGAACGACTTTTATAAGGACCTAGCACAGCATTTTCTCAATTACTTTGATACTAGTAATTATGATGCAAGAAATGTATACAACTTACCAAACATAAACAAAAAAATACCTGGATATTTTAAAGATGAGTTACAGGGGAACATTATGGCTGAATTCATCGGATTGCGATCGAAGATGTATTGCATCAAGACAGAAAATTCGTTAGTAAAAAAAGCTAAGGGTGTTAAAAAGCCTGTGGTTCGCGACTTATCATTACAGGATTATCATAACGTTTTGCTCAACGATACTATTATTCGTAAGAATAACACATTATTTAAATCAATAAAACATGAAGTTTTTACACAAACTGTGAATAAAATTGCTTTATCAAACTCAGATGATAAACGTTTTATCTGCAATGATAAAATCTCGACAATTGCATGGGGGCATAAAAAAATAGACATTTAACTTTCATATTAAAAGTGTTCTATTCTTGTGTCATTACTATACTATACATGTGTTGATTATATTTATATATATATATATATATATGTATAAAATATAAGCATGGTTTTCAACTAAGTTAGTTTAGAGTATACTTGTTGTATTTTACATTATAATTTTGTTACAAACGAGTACACAAAGTTATAAAGTTGTTTAATCAAACACCATTAATAAATGTTTTATTTGCAATGATAAAATCTCATCAGTTTTATGGAGCATAAAAAAAACTTATAAATTTTTATAATAACAGTGTTAGTATACTTTTGTCATTACTATACTATACATGTAATGAAATCTAAGAATGGTTTTTAATTAAGTTTGTTTTGTATATACTTATTGTATTTTGCATTATAATTTTATAATAAATGAGTGCACAAAATAATTTGATTTTATTTATTTCTGTTCACACACCCAACCAATTGCATTGTAATATGATACACGTGAAGGAGAGTCTAAGTACAAACGTGCTCAATTCAGGTCAACTTAAAAACATGTACAAACAAATTTTAGGTTGAAAGACCTATAAATTGCTGATTGGGATGAAAATAATATTTAAACATCTAATTTAAGCACGAATAATGTCACTTCACAAGTAAAGACATTGGGAGCTGGACAGTAGTAAGCTGCACTAATTACTTCATAATCACCAAGTGAGTATATGTAATTTTATAAATATATGCTGTAATCAATTTATTAAATAATGTTATAAACGATTTATAATAAATGTAATTGTTTCTTTGTTGCAGAAAATGGAAGACAGCACAAATGTTATGTTTTCACAGTACGCGCAAGATCCATACGAAAACTTAACACAAGAGATAGAGCTATTTGCACAAGAGCGCGAAAGACAAGAGAGGAGAAAGCGAGATGTGTCTAGAAAAAGGACTAAACTCTCTTCGAAGTCCTTCGTCATCAGCAAGCAGCAAAAGGGGCAAAAATTAATTCAGATCAAGATATTGGACTTGGCTCGTGAACCAGCTAGTGCGTCAAGCTCGGGTATCAACGACGTTGTTAGCGCGCAGTATGTGGTTCAGGATCAGTGTGATGAAGTATTAGACCTCACGGAGTCACTTGTTAGAACGATATCAAAAAAACTATGTGGTGATAATTTTTAAGTGTATTTTTTAATGATTGTATATGTTTTCTGTTTAGCGTGTAAGTAAATCCTATAAGTATATTAATTATTTTTAAGAGATAAATAAATAAATAGAATACCTAAAAAATTTGTCTTTTTTTCTAACTGAATACAATATGATAGGTTTAAACTAACCAAGGATATGAATAAATAAAAGAAAATATATTGATTTGATTTTATATCATTTATTTTAAATTCTCTACGAAATATTTTCTAAATACCATTTCTTGATACAAATAACATTTTTTAGAGCACAAAAATTCTTATGACTTAAACAATTGAAATTACCTTCATTTTTGCAATAAGTTTTATATAAAGTCAAAAAATTTGGACATCCTCTGTCTTCTATGTCGATTAAAACACAATTCTCGCACAGTTCAATTAACCATTTCTGTTTCTCGAGACCTTTCATTACAATAGTTTTGTTTTGCATTATTGGTTTAACAATCCTTACAAATTCTCTTGGGTCTATATGTCCTTCTGACCATCGGATCCCACGAGTTCGCTCTAAATACTGAACGGCTCGTTTTTCTACCGTAGTTAATGTAGTATATGCATATGGAGGTTTGATTAAAAAAACTTGAGTGAACTCTTCAGTAGATACTGCAAACTCTTTGATTATAAATTTATTATAGCAATCCTTGAATCCTTGAATATCCACGAAAATAATCGAGTTCATGATATTTTACGAACAATGTTGCTTAGAGGTCTATATTCGACTATACAGTCATTCAGAATGAGACAATATGCTGTTGTGTGATCAGGTATCTCTCTATTGCACTCTAATTCAAGACAAATGTTGATTACCGGCCCTGATTTGATATTATCGTTCTGTCTAGAACAATCTATCACAAATAATGGTGCAATATTTTTAAAATCTTGAGCACTCAACAAGGAGTTGCATGGACGGTTATAATAAGACTGCTGAAAGTTAACATATTGTTCGTATATTAGTGCATAGTTATGTTTTGGAAAGTTGGTATTATAACTTTCGTATGGGTAATATGTAGAGTTTAAAAAAACTTTGACATCGCGAATATCACAGTGATCGAACCGAGACATATCATTCATCCCATTGTTTTTTCTGTTTGTTTGTAAACCTAAAATAACATATCTAGGTTTTTCAATTTGTGACGAAGTTTTAATTGACCAGGTGTGTTTTGTAGTCTTCGGTAGCAAAGGGTACTCATAAAGGTCCCAGTTTCTATACACTAATTGAATGGATCTGTCTTTTTCGAGTATTTTAAGTAAATTAATTCTTTCTCTATCCGATACTTTAACATGAGGCATGCGCCAAACAATCTTTTTTATATCAATACTTGCAACCTCTTCGCCAGTGTTCAGCTTTAGAGCATTGAGGTTAGTATTACTTCGTAACAAAATAAGCTCATGTTTGCAATTGACAATAATTTTTTTATAATCTTCTGCAAAACCTAGTATGTTGCTGAGAGGTACTGAAGCAGCAAAATGACCTCCAATTTCATTTTTAGTACCGTGTATATCCCAACCCCAAACTTTAGATACCTTCGACTCAGCTTCGTTCATAGATACCAATGCTTTCATAGTTGTAGTTATACCAGCATTCTTCACTTTGTCTATTTCAACACCGTTTAATTCATATCTTATATCTTGAAAAAGGAATAGAAGAGGGTTGTTTGTAAACTGTACTACTGGCACTGGTTCCCTCTTATCTCCTTTGATAACATTGACTACAGCTTCAACATATAAGGTACTTGCACATGGAAGCACATATAAATCTTGTTGGTTTATGGGTATCCGAATTTCATCATTTCTATTAAAAGTAGTTATGTACGGCTTGTATGAATGAATTTCTATACTGTCTATGGAGTTGTCATAAACAGGGCTGCTAGCTATATTTAAAATACTCATTTTAGCAATCCAATCGATTTAAGAAAATGTATATTGTCAGCTGTTAATTTCTTTTTTATATCACGAGTATGTGTAGTCTTCTTGATTGCTTGATGGGTACTAATCTTTTTAAAAGATGAAGTCGAGTATTTATTGTAGTCAATCATATTTTCTTCAAATGTAAGTACAATTGCACTTCCTCTCCGCGAAAATGTATTAAATTGTTTTTAATGTCCAAAATTCTGATATTTATACTATTCACCGTGCTTCTGTTCACTGGAAAATATATAGTATTTTTTGGAATTTCTATTATTCTGTAGCCAGGAGGTGCATTCAAAGCGAATTCGTGAATTATATGACTTGATTTTCCATTAATATAGGAACCTTCAGTAATATCACATTCAACTCGAAGCACGGTTGTAGGTAGAATGTTCACTGGGAGTGGGGAGTTAAACCATTTATCCTTCATCAGGATAGTTTTACCGTAACCTAATAAAGGTCCAATAGAATTTGGTTTTTCGAAATGAATATCTTTAGAGCAGAATATCGAGAGCCTCAATGTGTTATTGTTGCACAATAACTTGAAAACACAATTGTTTACTTTTGATTGTATAAACTCACTTATGTCTTGGAGTTCATATGCTCCCTCAGGAATTTCAACCACTTCGTCAGTGCCATAATAAAATTTATTATTAGTTTTAGTAATATTTGGTATAGAATTAAATGTAGAGAAGTGTAAAAGAGAGCACTCATATTGACCATCGAGTTCTAGTGGAGGGGTATAGTTCGTTGTTAGTATTGAGCTGTTTCCAGTTATGGACAGAGTGAAAGACATTTTTAGAATGATGTTTTATTCAAACGTAATAATTATTATATACTATATTTATGTCCAGCAGTGGACGCTATGCGGCTGAAATGATGATGATGATGATGATATTTACACCAAAAGTCTTGCAAAAATTGTATACACAAATGACCACAATTTACAGTATCAAAGTTTTGTAATCTAGTATAATTATAATGTATATCACTAACATTTAAATATTTGACCAATTCTTTGGGTGGTCTTAAGTTATCAAAACTATCGAAATATTCATAATAATTATTTATTTTAGCAAAGGCTACCCAATGAGTTCCCGCATTATTACAACTGTCTAAGTTTAGTATACCACACTCTATGGGTTGTGGTTTACGTGGCAATCTATCTCTCATATACACACCTCGAAAATATGGAATATTTTTAGTGTATTTAACAATATCGAAATTCGTAAGAGCACGTTTGGGTAGCCTGTTTATTAGTTTTTTGTAGATTTCAAAAATAACCCGCTACCTTTTTTATATGGTTTAAGGTAAAATCCTTTTCCTATCGCAATAGCCTCCATGGTTTTGTTATGACGTTCAGATTCATGTAAATTCCGTTGAGCAGTTTTACAATCATTTATAGTTTTAGCTATACCAGCAGCACCTCCTGCTAAAGCGCCTAATGCTGATAAACCCGCAAAAATTGGTATCAAAGGTAAAATCCCTCCTGTTTTAGGTATTGGTATTATTCTCGGCAAACTAACGTGACATGTCTTAGGAAACAATTTTTTTGCTGCTTCACAAGCATATTTGATAGCAGTTTTGCTATCCTTTGATTTCAGTTTCTTTATTTGTGAACGTATTTTTGACACAATGGTTTTAAATTTTTTTATCCCAGCACCTGATTTTAATTTTGCTTTCATAACTTTGTTAACTATCCACGATGCCAACTTTTCTCCTTTGCCAGCGTCTTTAGATTGTAATCGTTTCTTAGCCATTTTCATAAGCTGTAAATCTGCTTTATGACGTACGGAGAGTTCAGGATTGTTGTATGCAATATCGTGGTATTTACAAGCTTCGTCTAATTGGTTAATACCTTTATCACCTCTCGATAACCTTTCTTGTAACCTAGTGCCTGGTCCACAATAATTGTAACCTGGTAAGTGAAGCTCAAACGGGATATTATTTATCAAATTATTGATAAGTCCACCTCCTTTCATTTCTTGTTATATAATGAGCAAAGTATAAGATGCTAACACTTATATGTATTATGATACAATAGAATTTCTATCTATCCAACTGTTTTCTTCATCAGGAAGTCCTAACCATTTGACGAACAAATTATTGCCTTTTTTTCTTATAATTTTTTCAATTAAGTATATATTTGGATACTTTGCTTTTTGTAACTCTTCTTGATAAAATGAACCTAATATATTTTGTTTTCGTTGATCTTGTATTAAATATGTAACTGGTTTAGTATTATTAACTGTTTTAATTGTAAAAATTTCTGTAGACCAATTAGGTGTGAAACCTTTCGCAAAAGTACTCTTGTATTTACTTATTCTAACGTGATCACCAATTTTAAATTTATTTTTTATTAATTTACATTGTTTCTCCTGGAATTTTTTAATGTTATGGTTTACTAGGTTTTCATTTTTTGCATTTACGTCTTTTGGTTTAAACTTCGTGACGCTATGTTTTTGATTATTATATGAGAACAAAACGTTATTCAAAGTTTTTCCTATCCATTTATAGTTACCATTATAACTAAAACATTTGTATAATTTAATCTTCAATGTTCTGATTAATCTTTCTACAATTGAAGCTTTTTTTGTTGAAAACGATGAATAGTGGTTAATCTTCATTAACTGCATTTGTCTTTTAAATTCATCATTATAAAACTCTGTACCTCTGTCAGTTTGTAGATTTTTAGGGATACGTCCACTTTCCCTTATAATTTGAGTAAATGCATTAACAACCTCTTTTTTTGATTTAGTTTTTAAAGGAATCATCCAAGCATATTTTGAGAAACCATCAATGACAGTTAAAATGTAAGTGTATCCATTATTATACTTTTTAAATGATTGAAAATCAGCCAGGTCAGCTTGCCATAAGTCGTCTATCCCTTTCAAGATCACATTACGACGATCAAAATTTCTGCGAGCCGATCTATGAATTTCATTTACCACTTGGTGTTTTTCCATTTTGTTTAATAATTTTATCGATGTAGTCTTTAGTATAAAACTTTTTTTCGAACTGAATGAGATTATTTCTTATATCCTCTTTTATTGTATTTACAAAAGCAGTAATTTCATCAGCAATCTTTTTATCAACATATTTTTTGTTCACCGCATCATCACGTGCTACAGGATCTTGAACTCCTCTCAATCGAGATGATTGTAAATCAAAATCACCGGTTTCCGATCTAGCAAGGTGATTAGTTGAACAATCTAGTATTTCTGACAAACGAAGTCTTTTATGAACATGGTGGCCAAATTTATCAACATTCATTCTGTACTGAAGTCGATCGCAGTGAAATAATAAATGATCTAATAGGATGTGCTGTTATTAATTTATACTACCATTTTCACGTAGTTCTTCTATGATTGAAATTATTTCATTATCCAGACCAGTGTTTCCAGCATCTTTAGATGCTATTAATAACTTCAACCTTTCTACTAATTCATTAGGGTCATCCCAGTAGATGTAATCAGTATTTTTTTTAAACTTCTTTTTAAGTATCAAACCCTCTCCTGAGCTAATATCATCAGCATTACTGACAGAAGATGTTGAAGGCTTTCGCAATCTAAAAAGTGGTTTAATGATGTGCAAGTACTTCCGTCCTTTATTAGATTTAATTGGTTTAGTAGGATCAAAGTCTCGTCGGTGAGCATTTGTGTCTATTAACATGCTCTTATATTCTTGACAATCATTTTCAGTCACCACTTCCAAATTAGGTACCTTTTTCAACAATAATTCTCGCAACCCTGGCGTTACTTGATAATCACGTCCTGCTACAGATATAATTTGATCATTTATAAGCACACGTGCTGAACCCAACATTAATTTACCTCGTTCTCGTCTAACGCCGAATGGTACATCTTTAAATATTTCCGAGGAAAGTGACCAGGACGAAGTATTTTGACTAGGGCTAGGTATTGACTCAATGCTTTTATATGATATGTTACTGGTATTTGTATTGTTTGAGTCTCCCGATTTTTCTAAACTATTATTTTCATCAGAATCATCTTCAGAATAATTTTGTGAGGAAATTTGGTTTATAAGAGTTTTGTTGAATTGCGATTCAGGCGATGGAATTTGCTCTTTTACAAAATAATTTTTCATAACGTCATCATTTTCTTTTGATTTAATTGGATGGTTCACATCCTTAATCAACTGTTGCATTGGGTCAGTAACAGGTCTAAAAACTGTATTTAAAACATTTTCATTGTAGGAGTCCGTAATTTTCATATCTTTGATTTTCTTTTTAACAGCTTCTGCTATTTTAACTATCTGAGTCTTTAACTCTTTTTCCATTTTAAGCTTGATGAATATACGTTATTTTCTTAATACGGTAATAGTTCGACTGAAGAAGTTTTTCAAATAAATCTTCTTATATGCTCGTATTTTTTTCCTCGTCGAACGAGATAAAAGTATCGAAATTCTTCCTGTAACAGCCTTCGTTCTTTTTATTATCTTTACTAATCACCAAATAGTTATAGGGTTCGCTCCATACTTTTGAACACATTTCTCGAAACTCAGACCACGACATGTCGGTATTAACGTGTTCATCATATACATGATGGAGGTTTACATCATCCTGTTTGAATAATATTAAAAGGTTTGCATTGTCTCTTACTAACTGTTTAGGTATCTTACTGTACGTTTGATTCAAGTAAAAACAGTCGATAAATTTATGTCTACCCATTGCGAAATAATCTCTCATATTGGACTGGTTCTCACAAGCAACGTCATCAAATATTATTATGGAGTGTGGTTTCGCATCGTGTGGGCTTAAAACAAGTTCATTATCTTTATATTTTGCAAACGAAACATCTGGCACTAACTTAAGAACATTTTCTAAAAACACATATTTCGGCTGATACAATGTTTTTGAGTAAAGATAAACGTTTTTAAAACGTAAACCATTTTCATGTAACAGAAGACCTATGATTACATTAGTTTTCCCACAATTCGAGGGACCGCAAATAATACACCGAATAGTATAAGGTAGAAGGTCTCCATGGCGGGAAACATCTGCTTTTTCATCTGGACATACTCGGCTCAGTTGTAAAGTTTGAGATTGTTTAACGAATTTCATCCTTTTCATTAGTAAGACTGTTAATGACTGAATTTTATTCATTTGTAAGTTACAATTTATATACATTCGAAACGATCTGAATCTGTGAATGCTTTACTTTGGAAACTCTCTAGACCTATAATATTGGGTTATAAATCACTGCTGTGAGTGAAGGCAAGCACTTCGTGCTTGCCTGAATGCGCAGAAGTGATTTATAACTCCCAATATTATACTACTGACGTCGGTGAACATACATCTGAACATACTCAAGTCGATTAAAAAGAAATGTTCTAAAAATATAACAAGATTTAGGTATAGTTACAGTTTTGCCAACCCTACCACAGCGAAACCTTGAGAGGAAGTATTGGAGCAAATGGCGGGAAAAATATACATGTTTCGGAGATACATGGATGTAATTCATCATACTTAATTACATATGTGTGTATATACTTAATTATATTGTGTGTACATACTTCATTGAGGAGCTCGGTGAGTACGCGTTACTAGCGCTTTCGCAAGTTAAGTAACACCGGGCGTGGCCCGCACTTCGATGGGTGACCATAATCATTTCAGCCGCACAACGTCCACTTCTGGACATAGGGCTCTCCCAAAGATTTCCAAAATGACCGATCTGGAGCGGCTTGCATCCAGCGCCTTCCAGCGACCTTGGTCAGGTCGTCAGACCACCTTGTGGTGACCATAAGTGGCATGAAAATGTCTCGAGCTCCTCCATGTTTTATAGGTAATTATCGGTTTTTCCTATCCCTAAAATAAAAAAAAAAACCACTGCTTCATACATTCTGGAACGGTAGGTATTTAGTTTTGTATGGAGACGCAGATTCTTTTTGCGATTTCAGGGATTTTAGAAACTAGAGCAATTCTTGTATATTTATTTACATATTTATAAATTTCTGTGATCTCGAAAACGGCTCTAACGATTTCGCTGAAAATTGGTAATGGGGGTTTTCGGCGGTAAACAATCGATCTAGATTAGACTTATGTTTGGAAAAACGCGTGTTTTCGAGTTTTCATGCGTTTTTCTTTCCACGCAGAATATGATCGCTAATTTCGTCGCGCCGGCCGCCGTCCATTTTGGCTCAGCGGTTTATGATGATGACCGCTAGAAAGAGTGTTACGGGTTCGAATCCCACTCGGTGACTTACTTTTTTTATGTTCAAATTTATATAAAAAAAATTATTTTGTATTGTTTTAAAATAATTTTGATTGGACTTGGTTTTCTTTACGTATCGTATTTTCATTCTGTAACACCTCTCAGGTACCTAAAACGTTGCACTGTCAGCTTGCCACACAAAGCCAGTATTTACCATTTTGCATTGAAAACGGGAGACAAAGTGTGACGTCATAGACGATCCTGCATCCCGACTTGCAACCTTTTATACGATGCTTACTTTGCACCTCTCTTGTGGTGCAAGTTATGGGATAAAGGCAAAAAAATTGTAAACTAAGGCATCAAGAACAATATAAGATAAAAAGTTTTAAAGTTACCAATAAAAAATTCAGGCTCGAGTAATTTATTCAGCTGTCAAAAATCTTTCATAAAATCGAACGATGTATTTCTATTTCTACCTATTGATTAACGGTACCTAGCTTTAAATAGCTTTAAAAGTTTGTTACTTGCATAAAGGTCTTTTTGTCCATGTTTTGTTAAAATTTTGTAACTTGAAACAAACATAAATCGAGATAAAAAGGTTTGTTTTTCCATGTTTATTTGCAATCAATATAAGTTAAGAAAGACGTTGTGCGGCTGAAATGATGATGATGTAAATTTATCACTAAAGTATTTCCATCGCTTGTCTGCTTCACAAGAATTTCAGGGGCTTTACTACTACCGGCCAGCGCCCACCCCGCAGCCCTGGCCTTCTCTAGTTTACCTGTGGCAGCTCCGACGTCGAAACTGCTGCATCCACCTGACGTCGGAAAGTTGAACGTTCACGTTTCGGGCAAGTGCTTCGAATATGGCCCCGTTCTCCACATTCATAGCACATTGGGTTGTAGGGTCGTCGTCTACTATTTTCTGTGACTACAACCTCCCGTAGCCTCAAAGCTCGTGAGTCATGACGCACCGCTTCTACTTCCAAGGCGTGAGCCACTGCTTCTTTCAAGGTGGTGTGGTGATCCAGTCGCACAGCTGCCCTGACTTCGGGATCTCTTATTCCGTCAATGAAAACCTGCAAGAGCATTTCCTCAACGACGGATGGCGATGATTGGTATGCCTTGCGCACCAGTCTCTCTACTTCAACAGACCACTGCTGTAAGGTCTCGCTAGCCCGCTGACAACGATCTTTGAGTTGCGCCCTGTATACATGCTCCAGGTGGCTGTCACCGTATCTGGCTTCCAGAGCGCCTATGAGTTCGTCGTAGGTGACCTCTTTCTTCCCAGCGCCGAGTGCTTCCAATACGGACAGAGCGTCATCTCGAAGTGCCAGGGTCAATGCAGACTGCGCCTCCTGCTCATCCCAATGACTGGCTTTTTTAATTGTCTCCAACTGCAATTTAAAAGCAGCCCAAGAGGATTTGCCGTCGTAGGGTGGCACCTTTAAATTTTTGGTAAAAGAAGCGACCACAGAGCTAGTGACAGGGCCGGACTCTTTGAGAAGTTTAACTTCCTTATCAAGCTGTTGAAGCGTCCCTTTTACTTCAGCAACTTCCTCTTTTACTTCTGTAACTTCCTCCTTTACTTCTGCAACTTCCTTCTCGAAGTCATCCATCCGGGCTGTGTTGGCCCGAACCGCGGCCAAAACATCTTTGGAAAAGGACTGAAGTTGCTCCTCCTGACGGCGTGCTTGCTCCTCCTGCAGCGCCCGTATTTGCTCCTCCTGGCGGCGTGCTTGCTCCTCCTGGCGGCGTGCTTGCTCCTCCTGCAGCGCCCGTATTTGCTCCTCCTGGCGGCGTGCTTGCTCCTCCTGCAGCGCCCGTATTTGCTCCTCCTGGCGGCGTGCTTGCTCCTCCTGCAGCGCCCGTATTTGCTCCTCCTGGCGGCGTGTTTGCTCCTCCTGGCGGTGTGCTTGTTCTTGCATCATGACAGTAATCTGCTGCAGGAACGCGTTCATTTCCAATGGAGCGGCTGGTGGGACGGCCGCTGATGTTGTTGCGGCTCCGCCAGAGTTGGACTCCTCGAGCGATTGTTCCTCTGCCGCTGCAGCTCCCGCTCGAGTGGTTACCCCTCTCTCATTTCTAGGCACGATCGGCATCTTTCCTATCCCACTTCTGACACCAATTGTCACGAGAGTGGGTTGGGGATAGGAAAGGAAACACCAATCCTATGGAATAGTGCCTTTATTTACAACTCTAGGGTACTCACAGTTGTCACAGGTACGTACGCGGGAATGTCACTGTACTGTCACACACACGGAAACGTCACTGCACTGTCTTGCGCGTAGAAACGTCACTGCACTGTCACGCGCGGTAATGTCACTGCACTGTCACACGCGTAAACGTCACTGCACTGTCACGCGCGGAAACGTCTCTCGCGCGTATTTACTGCACTGAACACTTCACTTCACTCACTATTACACTTTACTTTTTACTCACTACTTCCACTTTTACTTTTCTTCCTTTTTCTTCTTCCTTCTTCCTTCTTCGGATTTTACTTTCAAACTAAACTGGCGTAGGCCGCGCCTTGTTCCGCTTATATACCCCCCGGATGCGAACAATATCGCATCAAAGTTCTAAACTTAAGTCATAAATTTTCTTTTGTCTTCTTTTATTTCTGGCCCGTATTTTCATTCTAATGTAATCTAGAGTTATCTAGAAACTTCTTACAAAACTTCAAAAACACTATACGTGACTGTGATTTGAACCTGGGGTCTATGGATTCACAGTCCAACACCAAGACCGCTAGGCCAATCGTGTGCTGACGTGAGTGACGAAATTTCCCTTTAGATGAATTCTCCTAGTTTGAATTTGTGACGTTGACATTGTCACTATCACTTATCGTCCTACGCGACAATAAGTTAAGAAGAAAGTTCTGTTGGTCCATGTTTTTCAAAAGTTAGTAATTTCCACCAAACACACGTGGAGAAGAAAGGTCTGTTTGTCCATGTTATGTCAAAAAATTCGTAACTTGCATAAAACACGGCCTTGTGGTTTTCGCCAGAATAGACTACTCCAAGTCTTCCCGAGGATATCGTAGAAGGTGACTTAGGAAATATTAGCTAAACAAAGCTTAAACATCAATGAGACCTCTCCAACCCGTCTGGCCAGCGTGGAGAGTGAAGGCCAAATCCTCTGGCTGCTCTAGTCAAGTACTCTAATATGCTCCTGTAGTGGAGATTAAAAGTCCTTATGATGATAATGATAAAATACTGTTGTAGAAAAAAATTGACTTTGTCCATGTTTTGTTAACACTGAGTAAGGTGCAACAAAATTAACTCAAGAAGCTGCCTTATTTTTGACTTTCATCTGTTTGTCCATATTTTGTCCAAAGATTGTGACTTGCACCAAACACACGTGAAGAAGAAAAGTGAGGAAAGCCGCGTGCACCGCAGATACGAAATGAGCATACAACGCGCCCAGCCATTGACGTGCCAGACAAGGTACAGTGTGCGACACAAGTACATTTTAGTTTTTTTTTCAGCATTGAATTTGCGTTAACAATTTACTTATTACAATTTATAACAAACAGACATACTATGTTACAAAAACTATAATTATTAAGCTTAAATTAGTAACTAAACTAATTTATAAGTAATTTATTTTAAGTATTTAATTTAATTTTAGTTAGTTTAATTTAGTTTAATATTGAATTGTAATTATTGTTAGTTAGTTTGATTCAGTTAAAACACATCGAATAATCTATTAATAAATACATTGTAAGTACTAAACTTAAAATTAAATTAAATTTTATTAAAAATGGACACCGAAACGCTGCGCTTGCAGGGTAGGGTGCCCAAGAGGCTGGCGGCATTTCCCCGTTGAATGGCCAGGCTCAATCTCTAGCCTTCTTGGATCTCCTGAGGCGTCGATGAGGCGTGTGAAAATTTCCTTGAGCAACTAACGGGCTTTCGCACCCCAAGGCCCCAAGGTCTCCACGGCAAAAGGCGCAAATATTATATACGGCTCTCCCAAAACCGCATAATATTTATGTCTCTTAATGGTTCCGGTAGTTAGTTGACAAGCTTAATAACTAAATCGACCCATGGAGATCTTATATTTTTATGGCTTTGCAATTCGAAATTTAAAGAAGATAATTCTTATGTTGTAATATCGGTATTGTGTTGTATAATTTTAAATTTACACGGGAATTAAGCGAAACGAACCATATATATTTGTTTCCTGAGACCAAGGTCGGCGATATCCGATTGAAACTCAGCAAATAAAATAGGGCACGTTTCACGTTAATCCCCTGTACCATTTTATAATGCTGATGAATACAGATATGGTAAATGATAAAAAAGCGGCCAAGTGCGAGTCGGACTCGCGCATGAAGGGTTTCTTACTTCTTTATCTCGTGTGTGTTAGTGACTAACACTAGTGTCAGAGTTTTTAAACCGCCTTAAAGGCCTCTGACATGGTTTTAGGTAACGACCAATGTCAAAGACAGTGACCGGGACCGACGGCTTAACGTGCCTTCCGAAGCACGGATCATCTTACTTATCGGACAATCAGGTGATCAGCCTACAATGTCTTCACCAAACTAGGACAACAACACAAAGTCGTTGCCCCCGCCGGGAATCGAACCCGCGACCTCCGGGTATGAGCCGAACGCTCTAACCACTACACCACGGAGGCAGTTATTTTTAAAGGAGGTTTCGTACTATTATCTAGTAGTTCCGCCACTCATCACTAGATGGTTTGGACGATGGATTTTTTGAATTGCCTGGCAAACAAACTTTTGCAAGGAGCCCTAAAAATATTTTTCATAACGCAAAACCTTATACACGTTACTATTTATTTATAAAATCATCATCATTATCATCACCATCCCAGCCATTCTTCCCCCTGCTAAGCATAGGCCCCTCTTTCATATAAATAAAAAAAAAACGACGGGTTGCACTCTGGGAGTGCCGGCAGAAGTGAAAACACAGCAGTATGGCCACTACACAGACGGTCGAGCCATCAGCTGTCACCATCCATGGATGCGCGTAGCACGCTGTAACATAAACACACACGAACATTCGCGTAAGGGCCCTGCGCCGCCTAAACGAAACAGCAGGCGCAGGCATACATTTTCGCCGCGCCGTAGAAAGAGAGGAGGATACTCCCTCTCCTACGCCGCGCCAGCTGTCTACTCTCCATCCGTCTTACGAATTTTCGATCAGGTCACGTCCAAAAAAAGTGCACAACGCCGCTAAAGAAGTTTTCACTTCAAAAAATACGCAAAATATTTTATTGACGACATTCAGGCCCTTAGCTCTCTCATCAACAATTCAACGTGGAGAAACACGTCGTTTTATTTTATGTAAGATTATTCGAGAAAGTTATCATATCGCGACATCCAAATAAGTCTCGAGTCTGAATTATTTATTAGATACGAGAATATGGCTTCTGATCTTATTATGTGCCTGCTGTTTTTTCACGGCTATGTTATTCATAAAAATAGATACCATACTTAGAAAATTGACAGTAATATTTTTTCAAAATTGAAAGCTGACTTCTTCCTCAAACTACACAAGCGATGATAAAAACTTGAGAGGTGTCAAGGGACACCCGGATGGAACGAAGTTCCTTTCGGTTAATTAGGAGAGAGAGGGACAGACAGAGAAACACGCGCACGCCGGCTTACAACTATAGCAAAAAGTGTCGTAACAACTTTTGGTCTTAATTTTTTCCGTCTGGCCTCCTATCGCAACGCGCGATAAGGAAATTCGTTCCAATAAAATTTCTATGGGACTAACTAATAAATACACCCTTTCAAACAAATAAAGATTTCCAAATCGGTCCCGGCGTCTACGAATAGTCGGTGAACATTACAACATGGAAAGGATATACCCGTGATAAATCGAACCACGGGCTATCATCATTTCAGCCGCATAACGTCCACTGCTGGACATAGGCCTCTCCCAAAGATTTCCAAAATTACCGATCAAGAGCGGCCTGCTTCCAGCGCTTTCCAGCGACCCTGGTCAGGTCATCTGACCACCTTGTAGGTGGGTGCCCTACGCTTCGCTTGCCAGTACGCGGTCGCCATTCAAGAACCTTTTTGCCCTATCGGCCATCGGTTCGTCGCGCTATGTGTCCCGCCCACTGCCACTTCAACGAGCTAATCGGCTGGGCTATGTCAGTGACTTTTGTTCTCCCACGGATTTCCTCATTTCTGATTCGATCACGTAGAGAAACACCGAGCATAGCCCTCTCCATAGCGCGTTGAGCGACCTTGAGCTTTCTTATGAGACCCATAGCTATACTAGGTCAATAAAGTATTATATATAACAGAAAATAACAAAAAAAAATTACGTGTCCATACTAAAGTGTGCAGGCGCCCGGGCAATTTGTAGGGATTTTTGGTTTTTTGACTGTTATATTAATTTTATTATGCTATAATGATCTAGTATAGCCCGTTGTTTGATTAATTACGAGTATGTCCCTTCCACTACTAATAATTATAATTCATCTTCCTTTCATAAACCCACTTTAGGATCCGTCCGCATCATAAGCCGCTGAGCCAAAATGGATGGCGACCGGCGCGACGAAATTAGCGATCATATTTTGCGTGGAAATAAAAACGCATGAAAACTCGAAAACACGCGTTTTCCCAAACATAAGACTAATCTAGATCGATTGTTTACCCCTGAAAACCCCCATATACCAATTTTCAGCGAAATCGTTAAGAGCCGTTTTTGAGATCACAGAAATTTATATACATATAAATATACAAGAATTGCTCGTTTAAAGGTATAAGATATGTATATATTAAAAAACATTTATTGACAATATTCAAGCGGCTCTTTGCTCTCTCATCAACAATTGGGCATCTTTCTAAGCCAAAAAGAAATTATTTTGTACTAATAAAAAAATAAAACGTCGCAAAATAATCTCACTTGTCTTTGAACATATCCATTTTAACGTGATTTTAAATTTATTATTGCAGAAAAACTGATAATAAGAGCGCTATTTGACTCCAAATAAGCGGCCAAGTGCGAGTCGGACTCGCCCATGAAGGGTTCCGTAGTAGCAAATAACATTATATAAAAGTCTTGTAGTATGTTTTTTTTAATTTTTGTTGATTGAATGAAACGTAAATTGCCGTTTATGATGATAATACGTATTAAAAAAAAAACTACTTACTAGATCTCGTTCGAACCAATTTTTGGCTGGTAGTTTTTATGGTAATGAACATCATATATTTTTTTTAGTTTTATCATTCTCTTATTTTAGAAGTTACGGGGGGGGGGACACACTTTTTTCCACTTTGGAAGTGTCTCTCGCGCAAAGTATTCGGTTTAGAAAAAAATGCTATAAGAAACCTCAATATCATTTTTGAAGACCTATCCATAGATACCCCACACGTATGGGTTTGATGAAAAATAAATTTTTGAGTTTTAGTTTTAAGTATGGGGAACCCCCAAAATTTACTGTTTTTTATTTATTTTTGTGTCAAATCCTTAATGCGTTTCACACAATACATCTACTTACCAAGTTTCAACAGTATAGGTCTTATAGTTTCGGAAAAAAGTGGCTGTGACATACGGACGGACAGACAGACAGACATGACGAATCTATAAGGGTTCCGTTTTTGCCATTTGGCTACGGAACCCTAAAAAGCTATGACGTCATCTGTCTGTATTTCATACAAAATGCCATAGAAACTGTTTGTTTTGATTTTTTTTTTAAAGTAACTGATTTGGCTTGTTGGAAAATAGCGTATTCGTCTTGGCGAAACACATCGTTTCATTTTATGAAAGATTTTCTGAAAAAGTTGCCGCGACAGCCGTATAACTTACTCGAAGTCTGAATTATTTATTAAGAGCGTATGACTTTTGAGCTTACGTTGTGCTTAATGTTTTTTACTCATGACTTTTTTGCGTTTGATGCCAGCGTTTTTATATAATACAGCTCTCCAATTTTATAACTTGACATTATCACTTTAGGGCGTGTTCAGGCGACACGCGCACGCCTAGCGCGGTTTGCATATAATTTAAATCCTATCACACATCAGTATAACTCAAACTGCATTTACCGAAGTCCAGTCGGGGCGAGCGCCGGGCGGGCGCAAGGCGGAGGCAAGGCAGAGGCAAGGCAGAGGCAAGGCCTGCGCGTGGCGTAGGCGAGGCGTGCGCGCGTTTACTTGCAATTTGAGTTGTATTGATGTGTGATATTGATATGACTCAATTTGCCCAGGTTTACCTGGGCAATATATAGGGTATAAATGATTTTGGAAAATAGAACACCTGATGCACGACCATAATGGTCCAGCTAAACTATATAAGAAATGTAAAAATTACGCCTTAGCAAAAGTTGTTCAGCCTGATAAGCATTTTCCAAAGACATAAAGTCCTCGCGAACGAGGTCGCGGGCTTCGGTTAGTAACAAATAAATTTACTAACCCTTGTCGTTTCTTTCTTTTCTCGATGTCTTGCTCTCCAAAGTCTACTTGTACACATTTTATGTGGGAGCACACCTACTGAGCTGGGAAAGGTGGAGATTCTACATAGTTTTTACTATTACACACTCACTTTCTTATTTTGCCGACGTTACATCCCAAGTTCGCCGACCCCTTCAATGTCAATCGGGCTGGAGTGGCTGCGTTACACCCTGTATATGACACTATGCATACCAAATGAGAGCACTGTCTGCGTTACTATGGGTTGACACACCCACCGTTACAATGACTTATTTATCCTTAACGACCTCCGTGGCGTAGTCGTCACCATGCTAGTCCGCAACCTAGGGGTTTCGGGTTCAATCTCACAACAATAGACCGAAATAAGCTTGGCCGAAAAACTGTTTAACACAAAACTGTTATTCAGTGCTTCGTTCAAATAATTACACTTCGACGAATAAAGGTTGTCGAATTAGTTTTAATTTCTTGTAACATATATTTTACTGTGAATTTGTTTGTGGTCCAAATTAATAAATGAAAAAAAAAACCCGGTCAGGACAAATTGGAAAACACCCTTTATCAAATTTTCCTGGGTCTTGAATGTTTATCTACATATGTATTTGTTATAAAATATAGTATCGTTGAGTTAGTATCCCTTTACACAAGTCTCGAACTTACGTTGGGGCTAGCTCAATCAGTGTAGTGTTCCTATTTATTTATATTTATTATTTATTATCATGGGGCAGACAGAGATATTTGGGTTTTGCGGCTCAAGCCCAGGGCCACAAGATTCAAAGGCCACTTTAAACGTGATAGTAGGCGAGACAGTGGAACAAATTTATTTGCAATAGGCAAATTAAAAATCCCTACATAATATATTAAGTACCTGGGCGACCGAGCTTTGCTCGGTTATTACTATTTATTGTGGTATGGTGATAATCTACATAAACTTTCTTAAACTTGTCTAAAAACAGTACAAAATAAAAAATAATATATAAACTTGAACATAAAAAAAAACAAAAGTAAGTCACCGAGTGCGATTCGAACCCGTAACACTCTTTCTAGCGGTCAGCATTCTTAACCGCTGAGCTAAGCGGATGGCGGCCGGCGCGACGAAATTAGCGACCATATTCTTCGTGGAAAGAAAAACGAATGAAAACTCGAAAACACGCGTTTTCCCAAACATATGACTAATCTAGATCGATTGTTTACCCCTGAAAACCCCCATATACCAATTTTCAGCGAAATCGTTACAGCCGTTTTCGAGATCACAGAAATTTATAAAATATATAAATATACAAAAATTGCTCGTTTAAAGGTATAAGATATCGTAGCGCCATCTATTATTTGTCAGGTTAATTCCAAAACTCCGAATATGAAGCCATAGCTTTTAAACGACTGAACTGATTTTCATCAAACAAGGATAAGAACTACTGGAAGCCTAGGGAAGTTGCTTTCATGTAAAAAAAACCCGCATCGAAATTGGTCCATCCTTTCGAGCGCTACTACTACAACACTGGCGGATTTTTAAAACTTATCCTAAGGGGTTGAAAGGGGCGTGCAAAGTTTGTATGCAGAAACAAGATTAGTTAAACAATTTTGTTCGAAACTTTACAGGAGCACTCCTGGCAGTTAATTATACGCAGATAAAGTCGCGGGTAAAAGCTATTCTAATATGATCATCATCAACATCAGGTCTTTCTAGTCTCCACTGCAGGAGCACGACCCTCTCTGTACTACTAGAGCCACACCTGGCCAGAGCATCCAGAGGATTTGGCCTACACTCTCCACGCTGACCAGACGGGTTAGAGAGGTCTCATGATGTTTATAAGCTTTGTTTAGCTTGTATGTATTTCTTTTATTACATCCACGGAAAGACTTGGAGCGGTCCTATTATACTGCCAGAAACTACACGGCGAATATACATATTTGTAATTGATCCAGCTATCGACTTAAATCCAATTCCAATTCTCCAACCCTCGATTCGTCATAGTGACTGAGTCTTGTAGTGTAGTTTGTAAATTCAATATACATATTGATGTCCGATACTCTAAGGAATTGTGTGAATGGCATAGGTAAGGAGATATCTTAGGGGGAGACAGTTTGATTTGAAAAAGTATCCATAAGAGATATTTTTTGAAATGTGACTGTCTCCGTGGTCCACAGGTCAAGTATGATGATGCAACCAGGAAAATATGCTCGGATGATTGTGATATATTTTGAAATGTGTCAAAACGATTAGTAGAAGCGTTTCTTGTGTCTGAAGTGACTAAAAAGTAGCTGTGATTTAAAAGTTTTATAACTTTCTCACTTTTCTGTCTGTGCTTTTTCACTTTTTGCAACATTCGTAGGAAGGAATGGAATGAATTAATTCTAGGTCGAACACCATATGACTTGATAGGGGTCCCCTACGTGGATGCGAAACATGCTACTTATACTTACTGGCATTCCCTCCTCTGGTTTTGGGTTGACTGGAAACAAAGTGGATTGGACTGTATTGTTTTCTTTTGTTGTGTCTTTTTCTTACAATAAAGAATTTACATACATACAAATTGACAGCACTGCGTTAACTGTCGTCTATTTATTGTATGATTGACCGAGCGAGCGAAGAGAGAGAGGTCTCCGTTTTAGCTTGGCCAAAAATGCTTTCGTATGTCGGTGTGTTCTCCTCTAGAGGTCGCATTTCTCAACCGATTCCAGTGAAATTTTGGGAGCAGGTTCAGAAAACATATGAAAATCAATTGACGAGCCATTTTTTTGAAATTTTTCGAAATGGCGGAGTTAGCATAGAGGGCCTAAGCGCCTTTGGGTTATATGGCTCTTACGACCATTGTGTGTTTGTAGTGACAATGAAATAACAAAGAAATTTTATTTTCTATTATGACATACTATATACGGTTTTTTTCACCAGTATTGTCAAAGGATATATAGTCCTATTTGTTTTTATAGAGATCTGATTGACTTGAGCGTCTAGAGTTCGAATCACACCAGAAGGTGTTATTTTTTTGTGCGATGTATTTATTTTTATTTTACGACCGGTATTTTGTTCTTTTTTTGTAAGTTGTAGTACTTATTTGTATTTTTGCTACTGCACAAAACATGTTTACGGCTAAGGTGTCAGCTAACCATAACAACGAAGACTTTAGAGAAAACTCTGTATTTCTGCGTTGGCGCGAGGGTCATGTTAAAAACTTAGTAAATGGTTCTGTTGGAACTGTTACTGATTTGGTTAGATTTGACAACTACGTTCTGGCCCACGTGTCACGCGAACTTGGCGTTCGATAGAGAGCACATGTTCTACGACTCAATTTCCTCTCACATTAGTATGGGCAGTCAACGTACATAAGTCACAGGGATTGACTTTACCCAGGGTAGTGGTCGATCTTGGGTCCACAGAAGTCGAGCTTAGCGGAACGAACATTATCGAGATTTTAATATTTTATGAAAAACATATTGTGGGGGTCCTAGGGGATGTTAAATAAGAGTGGACTGTATTACTCAAGGGCTGGTTTATTACGTCGCCGAAAATACAAAATAACACAAGCCCAACGTCCGCGCTGGTCTTGAATAGTAGGGAAGTGTGGTCGGCTGCTGGGAGGGCCTGCGTCCGGCGCTTCCTCAGCCCCCGGACCCCGCAGCTACTCCGCTGGTGGGGCGAAATCGCCTCGACATACTCCCCGCGTTGAAGAGGCTGGCCTGCTGGATCGTCAAACATCAGGTGAGCCTGGAAGTGAGCAGATGTTGTAAAAGGCCCTTCGTATGGTTCCCCTTTTTGTCCTAATGTCAGCAACCCGAGAGATATGGTTATTGCCCGGATAGACCTTGATCACCCGTCCTAGTGACCAAAGCAACGGTGGAAGAGACTTTTCCTTTAAATGATGTAAAAAGTTTATTCGCTCTGCAATCTCTTTAAGCTTGCGAGGTTTGCAGCTCACAGAGCCACTAATTTATATGTCCCAATCAAAACATAAGAAAAAAACGCACATTTATGTAGATTTTTAAATAGTTAGTTTAAATAGTATTAAACAGTTTAGTATAAACTCTAGGAATTGAACCCAGGATTTCTAGTTGACAAATAAACGTGGTGAAGGAATATATTGGGTGGCAGTGCCCACCCTTGCTTTTATCCTAACTACGCCCGTGATTGTGTAGTTAGTGGATTCGGAGATACTCAGGAACTCAAATTACTCAGGAACGCTGTTCTATGCTTCGTATCTCGATGCGGTTGTACAAGTGGCTATCAGAGTTTCGTAGTGCAATCAGACAACAACGTAATCAGAGTTAAGTACATACGTACTAGTCACTTTATATTTTATAGGCCCAAAGCGTGACGTCGGAAAAATAAATCAAAGTGACGCCTAATTTTGAAATGATGCTAAAGGTCGCCCATTTGTCGTATTAAATTAAATTTCAAGAGTTCTGAATTAGTTTTAGGCATAGCAGATTGCTGTTTACTTGTATCTATTTAATAAACAAAGAGTTTTAATTTTCTTCAACCCTTCAACAACTGTTATTTTGCAATCGCTAGTTTCCAACAAATTAAATCAGATACTTTTTATCTAAATTTCAAAACAAACCATTTTTGATTTGTACGAATAGCACATCGTGACGTCATAGTTCATGAAGTCAAACACTCTACCATTATTCGGTTTTATACCATAATAAATTTTAAATCACGTTGAAAATGCATTTGCATTATGATCAGTGACAAGCGACATTATTTTGTAAATTTTTATACATCAGTACAAAATTATATATATTTATGTTATGTATGTCTGTCTGTCACTAGGCTGTATCTCATGAACCGTGATAGCTAGAAAGTTGAAATTTTGATAGATGATGTATTTCTGTTGCCGCTATAACAACAAATACTAAAAACAGAATAAAATAAATATTTAAATGGGTCTCCCATACTGCAAAAGTAATTTTTTTAAATACAGCTGTACCCGTGGGCTTCGCTCCCCGTGAGCATTTCGGGATAAAAACTATCCTATATCCTACCCTTACCTTATATAATACCCAACTCATATTGATACCCTGGGTATCAGACTACATCCATATCAAATTTCATTTAAAAAGGTTCAGTGGTTAAAGCGTGAAGTAGTAACAAACAAACAAACGTACAAACAAACAAATATACAAACTCACTTTCGCATTTATATTTGTAGGAAGTAGGATGTACGGGACGCGAACCCGACTCGCACTAGGCCGTTTTTTTTAAATAATTACTTGATCCCGGAAACTCTATTGCAGATCAAGTTTTGAAAAAATTAACAGTTTCTTTTACTCACAAAGTTTGAAAGATAAAATGTGTTATTCAGTAGGCTGCTCGCTGCCTGTCACACGGAGGTTCTAATGGAAAAAGTTCGGCGGCCGTTTGTGAGTGGAATCAATGAGGCCCTATTATGCGAGGCCTCGGTATGTGTGAACGGACCTTTGTTGAAAGTAAGTTAAATGACGTCAATAATAATATAATTACTGATAGTCGTATCGGCGAACGGTCTAATAGCGAAGAGTCTTGACCAACATCTTAAGACTCTCTCGCTAGATAGCTGGGTCAAAGGTCAGATTCAGAAGGCAGTACTCCTGAACACGACACGCATTGTCAGGAGGTTTCTCTCTCTGGGGCCCTAACCACCGGTAGCTTGGGCCTTACCCCCGCTGCCAGTGGGCAGCTATATTAGGTTTTTTATAATGTGTTCATATTTTGTAGTGTATTTTATATATTTTACTCTTTATAGATATGTTATAAAAAACCTAATATATGTTTATAAACAAATAAAGAGATAATTACTGTTATTAGTATTACAGGACTAACCGCGATTAATATCGTTTCTTGCCAGATATTTCGACGGCCCTTCTGCCATCATGGTCGCTGGCCGACTGAGGAACTATTATGGATGTTCGGCTGTCAAGGATAACCATATCGGTCTACCCTCTTTCTTCGTCGTTTGTTGCATAAGTCCTTACACACAACACTGACGGTGTCCGTTCGGGAATTGTTTTTTACACTATTTTTCAAAGCCCACTCATTGGATACCACGTGCCCGACAACTTGAAGCCATCTTCTCGGTTAAAATTGGGATGATTCTTAAATTCAATCGCCTCTTTAAATAAGCGTGGTGTGTAATGGCGTTCAGTCGCAAGTATTTTAGTAACAGTAATTGTGACCGTGAAGCTCTAAAATCATATATCTATATCTATACATATAATAAAACAGTAAAAATGTGTGTCTGTACATTAAATATATTACCAAAAAAAATATTGGGGGCGATGGAGACGTTGTAACAGAGTAAGAATTTAAAAAAAAATGTCTGTCTGTTTATCTGTTTGTACATGCTAATCTCCGGAAATACTGGACGGATTCGAACGAAACTTTTTTTGTTATATAGCTATTAAGCCTGGGCAACATATAGGGTATAAATGATTTTATATTATTTTATTTGCCTGATGCAGAACCATAATGATCCAACTAAACTATAAGAGATATAAAAATGCCGCCTTAGTAAAAGTGGTTCAGCCTGATGAGCATTTTCCAGAGACACAAAGTCCACGCGAACGAAGTCGCGGGCTTCGGCTAGTAGTAAATATAACAAAGAATTTATAAGTATAATCTATTTGTGTAAGTAAGAATAAATAGTCGGTTGAATAAAATCCATACTTATATATAAAGCTGAAGAGTTTGTTTGTTTGTTTGTTTGTTTGTTTGTAGTAAAAGTTGTTCTGCCTGATGAGCATTTTCCAGAGACATAAAGTCCACGCGAACGAAGTCGCGGGCTTCAGCTAGTTGATAATATAATTACTAACGTTACAGATACCCAACTCCATAGAAACTATTGGAGGGCTCGTAAATAGGCAAAACTAGTAGGCGAAATTAGTACTGAGATCGATAATAACATGCGAAAGAATGAAAAATGCGGCAATGTTACAACTTAAAGAATGTATTCAAAATTCAAAATTCCAAATTCAAAATTCAAAATTCAAAATTCCAATTTCCAAATTCAAAATTCTTTATTTTTCTTCACAATGACCGAGCGAAGAGTTTCAGTTTCGAGTTTGGCCAAAAATGCTTTTGTCCAGCTGTCTGTTAGTTGGGTCCAGCTATTCTCGTTTACCGGTCGCATTTTTCAACCGATTCTAGTAAAATTTTGTGAGACGGGTTAAAAAACTATACAGAATTTTTTTGTCGAATCAGTTTTTCGAAATTTTTTAAAATTGCAGGAATATGGGGATTGAAAACTTTAAAATATTTCGAAAAATTTACAAAAATGTTACAATACTTTTCTGTTAGTTACCCTTATTTATTAACCTCTCGTATACCGTTGCGTAGATCTACGCGAGAATGTATTGTTTTTCTAACTATTCTTCTTCTTATCGTGTGTGTTAGTGACTAACACTAGTGTCAGAGTTTTTAAACCACCTTAAAGGTCTCTGACATTCCTTTTAGGTCTCGGTCTCAGCTCTCAGAGCCACTAGTAAATAATGGGAGTTTTTGGCGGGAAGTCAAGGGGTCCAGTTGGAGTTTACTTTAAATTGTTTTGCAAATTGATTCTAGTGGACTTTATAATATGAAATTGGTGTAGTTTGGTGTTATAAATGCTCATTCTCATGGACAATACGTGAAATGTTTAAAGTGGACAGTCATAGTGCGGTTGTAGTGATATTTATTTGCGGATTGAGTGCCGTCCGCCACTCAATCGGCTATGAAAACCAGTGGACTCGTATAGATTTGTCGCCAGAAGCTCCCGTGAAGCAATCAAAGGACCTATACCAACCTTTGACTGTATAGTTAAGGGTTTAGGATTAGGAAATAAAGAAGAGATAAATAAAGATTGGCTCTAAAGGACCAGTATCCAGAGCGGTAAAATAATTAAAAAAAAAAAGTTAATAATGTGAAAACATAAAACTTATGCATACGAGTTCGGCGGCAAGTGAAATTAGTCTGCATTACATTCGTTAAAAGTTGTGTACAGAAAGTTTAAAGTGCGCAATTTTGTCCTGCCAAAGTTGTGTGATCGATGTCAGTTTTTCAAAGGAATTTATATAATTGGGATTGCTAAATTATGTAGTTTGTATTTTTACTTGCTCACGTTTAACTTTCAACGTCTGTGGCGTAGTGGTCACCATGTTTGTTCGTCACCCAAAGGTTCTCGGATCGATCCCCGGTCAGGGAAAGTTGGAAAATGGCCTTTTTCTATTCCCTTGGATGTTTATCTGTATATGTATTTGTCATAAAATATAATATAGGCGAGTTAGTGTCTCTTATCACAAGTCTAGAATTTACTTTCGGGCTAGCTCAATCTGTGTAAAAAAGAACTTTGTAACATTCCGTTGTATTACGGAGTTGGCTTGTCAAGTAGTTAAAAAAAAACTGATTCGCGAATCATTTTGAGGAATAGCCTCTAGGAGAAGTTTTCTCTAATCAAATTTTAAAATAAGGTCTTACTTATTGAGATATTTGCAAAAATCCCTATGACTTCATTTTCCAGCAAGGTCAAACTTATTTAAGGAAGTGACGTCACGATGAAGATTCAGTGTGTGTGTGTTTGAAAAAACGGTACCCTTATAGAATCACTTGTGCGTATGTCTGTCCGTCCATATGTCACAGCCAATTTGCTGCAAATCTACTGGACCAAATCAGGTGAAATTTGGTAGGATATTGTAATCTTATAACCCAAACAGATAAATGCAAAGTAAATGTTCATTATTAAAATGATTTAACGGGTTACTCACGTATAGAGTCAGCTACTGCCGACATGTTTCGACCTCATCCGGAGGTGTTCATCAGGGCAATTGTGCCTAAAGGCTCGTACACCGCACAGGCTCGCGACACTCATAATATCTCACGTTAGTTTTAATGAATAAATTTTCATTAAATAAAGTTAAACAAGGAAAATAATGAATGCGTCAAAGTTCAACAGTAGCTTGAACATTTGTAATGCAGCTTTTGTCACCAGCTGCCAAAGAGTGAATTTCAAATTCAATCGCTCGGTATAAATTGTCGCGGATTTCGATTGAACCGAACTAGGCTTTAACAATGGTGTATGCAGTAGCTGTTACAAATTCATGTAGGCTTTCAATGGAACTAGAGTTACTGGTACGAGTTATATTCGTATGTGTTATAAAGGGATACTGTGTTGCCGTGTGATTTTAGGTAGAGTAGAATATTGCCACTCCAAGTCCTCCCGTAGATGTCGTAGAAGACTTAGGAATTACAAGCTAAACAAAGCTTATAAACATCAATGAGACCTCTCCAACCTGTCTGACCAGCGTGGAGAGTGTATGCCAAAGCTCTCTAGCTGCTCTGGCCAAGTATGGCTCTAGTAGTACAGAGAGGGTCGTGCTCCTGCAGTGGAGACAAAAAAACCTGATGATGATGATAATGACTGATGTGTGAAGGGAGATTTTAAACTACTAGGCTGCAGTGGCGGAGCCTCCTAAGAAGCCGATTCCCATCGAGTTCCCTTGGCTTCTAACATATATGCATTTATTACGAACAACAATTATAACCTACGTATATCGACGCACTTACCTACTATTTTCATAAGCCGTAAACTAGCAGCATGACTAGATTGCACGCACCCACATATTCCAAATACGAAAATTCTCTTTGGTTATTGAAATACACTCACAATGATAAATGTATAAACACGCTCAGATACATAGGATAGATAGGTTTTTAATTCGTTTCATAGTTTTATAGCTGTACTAGCCCAAATTCTCACACAACGCTACTGCTAGGCTGTTGTGTTGATACTTACTTATTGACTAGTAGCTCTGTGAGCTGTAGACCTGGCAAGTCACCCCAACCCGTTGAAGTTTATCGGATCAAAAAGTGTTTCTGACAAAAAGTTGCGACTTAATAAGGGTAACAAAAAAGTAATATAACATTCTCGTTTTTTTTTAAATTTTCAGTTATTAATTAAATATTTCCACCATTTTGGAAAACTGACTAGACAAGTTTTTTTATATAATTGCCGAACCTTCCTTCAAAATTTAACGAGAATGCAGACAGACAGCCGGACAGAAGAATTTGTGGCCAATTTTGAAACTGAGATGCTTCGCTCGCTCGGTCAATTAATATAAATCTTATCTATAAATGTCCATCACAGATATACAAATTAAGATTGTGAGAAATACAAGAAGTGACACCTCTCACAAATGAATGCAAACAACCATACTCTACAACGACAAATTCTTATTGTCGCCTATTTAATGGTCTATGCATTAGTATGATTTAATTAAATACAATAGAATAGAAAGGTACACACAAAAACACTTAGATATCGGGATAGGAAAAACTAAAGAAAAGCTTGTAAAAACCTATTTCAAACGAATCATTTTTGCAATAAAAATGCAGATGCAATAACAAAGCGAAGTTTCATCAATTTTATTAATATGTCAATAGTTTTCATGTAATCTCGTTCGTTCCCAATTCAAACGAGAGTCATCCATTTTTATTAAATTCAGCATCGATTTTTTATTATTGCTCAGTGAACGATAACACTGGCACAACAGAATATTTAAAACCTCTTTTTGACAAAAAATAAAAATAAACTTCGAACAAATCATGCATATAGAGTGGATAACAGTGTTCCTATCACGTTATTTTCTTTGCAAATTCAAATTTATTCATGTATGCGTTCCGTTTCGTGTAATGGAACGTACAAACTGCAGTGTTGATACTAGGGTGCATGAGGGGTATGGACATATTATGCCTACCCATTGCCATATAAACATAATTATTTCTTTTCCTCATTACTAGATGACGCTATAGGTAATAAGAAAAACATTTTAAAGTCTTTTATTACTATTACTTTAATAAATTAGTATTGTAATTAATGATATATTAGTTATACGAAATGCAATTAATATTTTTAAAGCATATTCAACACTTTTTGATACTTTGAGGCTAGTCGTGTGCTGCTGCCATCTTTGTGTGCCTACCCGCAACTATCAATATATTCTATGGCGTTGGGTATCTGTTACGTTAGTAATTATATTATCTTTGATATGGCATATGGCACAATTAGAACTGATGTACGGTAAGCTCTTACAGACAAAGAACTCTTTCCTCTGAGAAAAAAAATACAAAGTTACAGCGCATTAATTCGTTTTTGTATGCCTTAATTAGACCTTTACCTTTACCTTCACACGTCAATAAGTATGATTTACATTAAGTGTAGAGTAGGTATGTTAAAATTTAATCTATTTTTTAAAGAAAAGCTACCGATATCAGTGATTTTTAGGGTTCCGTAGCCAAATGGCAAAAACGGGACCCTTATAGATTCGTCATGTCTGTCTGTCTGTCCGTCCGTATGTCACAGCCACTTTTTCCGAAACCATAAGACCTATACTATTGAAACTTGGTAAGAAGATGTATTATGTAAACCGCATTAAGGTTTTGACAGAAAAATAAAAAAAATTTGGGGGATCCCCATACTTAGAACGGAAACTCAAAAATGTATTTTTCATCAAACCCATACGTGTGTGGTATCTATGGATAGGTTTTCAAAAATTATATTCAGGTTTCTAATATCATTTTTTTCTAAACCGAATACTTTGCGCGGGAGACACTTCCAAAGTGGAAAAAAGTGTGTGTGTGTGTGTGTCCCCCCCCCGTAACTTCTAATAATATAAGGGAATTATAAAACTAAAAAAAATATATTGTATTCATTACCATAAAAACTACCAGCGAAAATTGGTTTGAACGATACCTAGTAAGTAGTTTTTTTTAATACGTCGTAAATCATAAACGGTAATTTACCTTTCATTCAATCAACTCAAATATAAAAATAAAATAAAAAAACATACTGCAAGACTTTTATATTATGTTCTTTGCTACTACGGAACCCTTCATGGGCGAGTGCAACTCGCACTTGGCCGCTTTTTTGCTTTACTTGTACCTAAACTGAAAAATATGGGTCCATTATTTTTGGATAATCTAAAACAAATAATAAAAGACGGACTAATAACTATTATACTTTTCTGACCCCTATTGTTTTTGTCTAAATATTCTGTAGACTCAGTATGACTCAGATTCTTTTGTCTAAATCTTCAGCCTTACTGTTTGCACCCTTCAAACCCTATAGCAAAGCTTTGTCTCCTTCACAACGAGGTATCTAAGCAAACGAGGCTCGTATCTTCAGCAAACATACGGCATTGTTGGAAACAAGAGCTAATCCACCTCACAGACTATTGTCCTCACTAACTCTGAAACTTGAAAAGTTACTTGCTTGATTTTTTTTTAAAGGAATTTAATGTGCAGTTAATAAAGGTACTCAGACTAAAAAATAAAAAAATTTTATACTCCGTTTACAATTTTATTACGTATAAATATTTTAAGGGGTGATTCCACAGTTCAGTTCATTATTTCAAACAAAAAAGGACATTGTATAAAGATTAGGGGAATTACTCCAAAAGCCGTACGCAAGACGAACGTTACTGCGTATCCGCGTTTCAGCGTCGAGCAACATTGAGTACTAACTTATGACGATAAAGCCTGATTTGGTTTGTCGTGTGGTATAGGGCCACTTTAAGTGGATGTTGTAGAAAGCGTCTTAAGAAATAAAAGCTTAACAAAGCTTATAGACATCAGTTAGACATCTCTAACCCGTCTGGCCAGCGAGGAGAGGGTAGGCCTAAGTCCTCTGGCTGCTCTGACCAAGTGAGGCTCTGGTAGTACAGAGAGGGTCGTGCTCCTGCAGCTAAGACAAAGGGACCTGATGACGACGATGATGACGATGAGTGCAGTATCTAGTAGTAAATGGCTGAAAAGCTTAGAACAATTGTTGGCAAAAGTCCACCATTTGTAAGACAATTAGGTTGTATTGTGAAACAATAAATTTTAATAGTTTTAATTTGACCGATGAGGTGAAAACGTTCTCCATTGACGACGACTCGAAACGACGTAAGGACGTAACCCACGAGGTAGTCAGACGACAATTAAATCTTTGGACGAGGCCTAATGTCCAGCAGTGGAATTTATGCGGGTATAATGATAAATAAATAATAAATAAATATATAGGGAGAAATTACACTGACTGAGCTAGCCCTAAAATAAATTTAAGACTTGTTTTTTAGGATACTAACTCAACGATACTATATTTTATAAAAAAATACATTATATTAATAAACATCCATAATGATGACGAAAGTTTTAATAAATTGCAAAGAAAAGAAAATTGGAATGAATTCATTATTCGCTTTTTTTGGCGTTAAAAATCCTATAAATTACATCAGCTCCAAGTAACATTACTTCGCAGAGCGTGAATACAAACCCGTATTTTAGAAAAGTCATTAGAAAAATTTAAGGCATAGCGACGCCATTTTGCGGGATTTATGACGATTGAGTTCGCGTAATGTGCAAGTTCCGCCAATTCCAGATGAATGCCTGCGGCAAATAATAAGACAGTGTCTTGGCTAGATACGACAAGTCGATAAGTCTTAAAAGACCTGATGGACACTACACCAACTGTAACTATTAGATTGAACTACATCAGTCAAAAATATTGTCTTCACAAGACTTTCAACAGAGACGAAGGATTTAAATTATCATCTGCATGGTACCCAATAATTGCAAAAGTTAAAACGCCACAGTCAGTGTAGAAAGAAATGGAACAGTTAGTGTAGTCGGTACCGGGGTTAATGCGTAAATATAAAGATTTCGTAGGTAGTAATCCCTTTCTCGTAGCAGTTCAGGCCATTTTTGACCCCCTATAACTTCGTTGTGAATAAAACTAGAAGCCTAAATGTTCAGTAACCAAGCAGGCATATCAGTATGTTTAAAATTTCATTTAATTTAAAACAGACACTGACTGACTGATCGATCACCAAAACTCTCAAGTATATAAAAGACATAGAAGCTTCAAATTTAGAATTCAATTAGTGTTTGGTGTACAAATCAAGAAAAAACTCAAATATATTGTAATTTCGGTCCAGAGTAACAGAAAGTATAAATTTTACAGATTCAGCCAATAGCCTCATTAGTTGATACGGCGATTGTCTTATAAGACACAAGACACTGTCTTAAAACGTAATCCTATACGCGACGACATCTCAGTAGATTTCTCGGTATCATAAACTAATGCAACGAAGGAAATTGTCTCGAATCGAAATCAAACGACTACTATTCCTCCGTACAAATCAATATAACTGCCGATTGTGTAATTGAAATGTCTTTAATAAATTCGAAGAACATCTAAGTAATACTGTTGTTTATTTGCCTTCTTTTTGTAAAGCGGTTGAAAATTCAAAATTCAAACGTTTATTCAGTAATTAGACCTTTACACATCAATGAGTATAGTTTACATTACGTGTAATGTATATTACAGATACATTTTCACGTCTTTATCCCTGACGGGGCAGACAGAGCCCAGGCCGTAAGACCCAAAGGCTACGCCTAGCGTGATGGTAGGCGTTAAGATGGAAAAGGAATCAAAATAATGATAGGTTGCTAGCCGCATCGCCTATTAACATGATTCAAGTCTTAATTTTATTAAAATCTATTTTTTCTAATATAAACATTTATCACTAGTTTATTTGGTAAGCAAATTAAAAAAAAGTACTGTCCCATACGACTTAGTAAAATTAGCTCTTATTATTTTTTTCTAGGAAAAGCCCTGTCTTTCAAGCGTTAAAGTTCGGTGACATGTCTAGAACTTCATAATACAGACTGACGCGAAGCAATTAAGTATGGGGCAAAATTCATCAATCAATGTTCGTTTTGTACTGTAGACCATTCAGAACCCTTTGTGTTTGATGACGTGGTGGCTGAATAGAATAGCAGCTCAATATACCTCCCTTTACATTTTGACTGTTAAATATTATACTCTCTTTTAAGCTGTATTTAATTCTCTTTTAAGCTGACATGGGAACAAGTTTGTTTGCAAATTAAAAAATCCCCCGAAACCGACGACATCTATTGATGAGTGGCGGAATTACATTGAATTGATATTTGTAGCGCCATCTATTATTTGCTAGGTAAGTTAAAAACCCCGACTATCAAGCGTTAACCCCCAATAATTTTTCAACAGCTGAATCAGTTTTCATCTCATAATAATTTATTTAGTCATAATAATTTAAATTATAGTATCTAATATTACAAAATGATGTTATTCAAATTCAAATACTTAACACATTTTAGATTAAATCTTAATCTCTAATTAGTAATTTCATGATAATTTTTTTTTGTACAGGAACATAATGATTGTATTTACTGCGGAGGTGGGCGTTGATGCCTGCGACACAGTTTTCCTTAAACTACTGCAGGTACTAGGTACCGCAGGCAGGTAGGTAGGTCGTACATAATGTCTTCCAATATTCCTTGTATACTGTTCCTAATAAAGATTAAAGATCTAACAACCACCTACCTAAGAACCACCGCAAGGGAACTTGCTTTCTCGTAAAAACAGCATCGACAGTCCATCCGTTTGAAAGCTACGATGACACAGACAGACACATAGACAGACAGATAAAACAGCATATTCATATGCAGACATAGTAAAAGAGTAGGTTTTTTTTAAATATTTGTCTATTGTCTGTTTGCCCGTTTGTTCAAGCTAATCTCCGGAAATACTGGACGGATTCGAATGAAACTTTTTTGTTTTATAGCTAATATGCCTGGGTAATGTTTAGGACATAATTAATTTTGGAAAATGGAACATCTGATAAAGGACTCCAGCTAAACTATAAGAAATATAAAATTAGGCCTTAGCAAGAGTTGTTCAGCCTGATAAGCATTTTACGGAGATATAAAGTTTACGCGAACGAAGTTACGGGCTTCGGCTAGTTTTTAATGTATTTGGAGAAGGAAAAGGAGGAAAGCGCACCTCATGCTCCCAAGCAGCACAGCTGAGGATGTAACCTGGAACGTACTATAATGAAGACGAGCATCAACATCATCGTCATCAGGTCTTTTTAATCTCCACGCAGGAGCACGATCCTCTCTGTACTTCTAGATCCATATTTGGTCAGAGCAGCCAAAGGATTTGGTCTACGATGAGCATTAGCTGTTTCTTTTCCCGTGGAGAAAGTTAAAGAGCCGATCAAGGGAATGGGCAAAAATGACAAGCCGCAAGCCACAAGCCACAACACTGCACTAAATCAACTGGTCCAAAGATCCTTTGTGAATAAAAATTACGTATGTTACATAGTAAGCCCATGCAAATATCCCAAAAGACCAGTGGTACTAAAGGCCAATAAAAAAATTAAAACAGATTTTCCAATCCAAACAATTGTGGGCACTTCAACGTACCTACGTGATAACACTTTGAAAATCAGTACGAAATGTCACTCGAGCTAAATTTATTCATGGGCTTACTCATTTTCGGCCCACCTCTCAAATTTGGAGACTACAGAAGGATCATACTTGTAATAACATCAACAATGTTTGAAGAATGTTCTTGTTAGTGGAGTATTTTCCATGCCTTACAATCTTTAGCTAAATGCTTCAATTCCCTATACGACAA
This sequence comes from Acrobasis consociella, assembly GCA_963555685.1. Classification (NCBI taxonomy): domain Eukaryota; kingdom Metazoa; phylum Arthropoda; class Insecta; order Lepidoptera; family Pyralidae; genus Acrobasis; species Acrobasis consociella. The sequence continues at coordinate 2,156,801 of OY743115.1, forward strand.
GACTTCTGCCTTTTCCTCTGTGAACATCCCTCTTGCCTTCCCTTTTCTTTCCTTACCTCTATCTTCCTTTCTTGATGTTTTTGATGAAATTATTATTACTCGTAGACATCCCTCAGGTAATCCTTACTTCCTTGCTAATATTATAAATGCGAAAATGTTTTTTTTTTGTTTGTTACCACTTCACGCTTCAATCACTGAACCTATTTAGATAAAATTTTATATGGATATAGTTTGATACCCAGGAAAGGACATAGGATAGTTTTTATCCCCAATTTCCCACGAGGAGCGTAGCCCACGGGCACAGCTAGTGATAAATAAAGCCTCATATTAGTTCTAAGAATTTTCCTTTTTTTCCGAAATGATGTATAAAGTCATCCCATGGCCAGAAATAGGGCTTTTATGCACGGGTCGGGGGCACAAATAGCTATATTAAGGACCGGGGCGGCCTCAAGTATGCAAGTTCACATGTTCGTTCTGTAACATTTTTATTCTGAGCCCACGTGTTTGCAGGACGGCGGTTTTTGTGAAAAAGCCCTTTTTGTCCAGTAATACACCGGCTGATATAATAAACCGACTTTTTGCGCAAATTTCGACATTTTCGGGTCATATTGTGTCAGTTAATTTTCAGAGAGGACGTCGTGATGGGGCGTCGTGTGTGTTAGGGGTTTGGTAACTTTTTACTAACGAAGTTTTAGTACAATTTTAAAGTGCGCTTGATTGTCAGATATTTAAAATTTTAGCTCTTATTTCTTGTTACCTTACAACATTTTGAATGCAGCTTGCATTTTAATGTATAGGGCTTATGGCTGAAATACATATAGCCAATAAGGCAGGGCTATCTTGTCGGACAACCTGACCAAGGTCTCGATCGTTTTTCGATCGGCCATTTTGGAAATCTTTTGGGTTATCCATGTCTTTAAGTGGACGTTATGAAGCTAAAGTGATGAAGATAGCTAAAAAAACCACTCACTTGAAAAAGTTTTGGACTATACAGGGTTACTTTTTAAAAACGGGCAACACATTCGGAGCAATTTCAGTCCGTGATACTTAACTACTTTCCATAAAAACAATTATGGAAAAAAAACGACATCCCATACAAATCAGCGTTCAGCAAAAAGGAAATTGTATGGGATGATGAATTTAACTAAAGATTTTCAATATATTTTTTATAGAAACTGTGCCAGTATACATTTTTCATAGCAGACTGTATGTGGCATACCACATACTACATATGAAAATTGTACAGATAGGTAAAGTTTTCTTTTCTTTTTGTGTCTGATTTGTATAAGTATATCTTTTTTGTTATAGCAGCTAATAAATGAGTTTATGTATCTATCTAACAGACTAAAAAGAAAAAAATTATACAACGTAGAATACCAGATCATAGATCACTATCCTATCCTATCCTACTTTCCTACTACTAATATTATAAATGCAAAAGTTAGTTTGTATATTTGTTCGTTTGTTACCACTTCACGCTTCAACTACTGAACCTATTTAGATAAAATTTTATGTGGATATACTTCGATACTCAGGGAAGGACAAAGGATAGTTTTTATCCAGAAATTCCCACTTATAGAACAGCATACACACAGTATAATAAAATTAAAATAACAGTCGACAAACCAAAACAAATTTCGACGTTCCATACAATTTTTTTATTTTAATTCCATTACACTATAGTGATCCAGTATAGACCGTGGTTCGATTTATTACGGATATGTCCCTTCCCCGTTGTATAAATATAACTGCTAAGAAACTCACAATCACGTCCGCGGCATCAGTTGATTCAGATTCTTAACTTCTCTGACAGTATAGTTGGTTAATTATTTGGTGGATCAGTCGAGCAAATTTACACGCCGCCCCTAATTAATGGGACCGGAAACCGACGCAACTTATAGGAAATGCCTGGTCCAAGTCAAAAGAGATAGTGTTTTTCTAAAGCGCTGGACACATAGAAAAGACGTAGGACGCGGACGGGGCGCAGACATTTGTCTTTTCCGCGACGGCAAGCGACGGTTTCATACAAAATGTATAGAAACGTAGCGGGCAGAACACACGGAAAGGACGGGGCAAGGACGGGGCGCGCGTCTTTTCTATGTGTCCTGCACCTAAGGGATCCCTTTGACTTTTCTGTTTTTTAGGTCCTGAAAAGGGTTAAAACAAAGACTCCTTTTTCCGTCTACGGTCGTCTACGTCTTTTTCTTCCCTTTGACTTTTCTATTTTTCAGTGTTCCGAACCAAAAGGGTAAAAACGAGACCCTTTTAAGTATTAAGTTAAGACTCCGCTGTCCGTTTGTCTGTCTGTCGGTTAGTCTGTATGTCACCAGGTGTTTATGAACCGTGATAGCGAGATCGTTGATTTTTTTATAGATATGTATTTCTGTCTTGTTCTGTCTGTATTGTATTTCTTTCTGCCGCTATAACAACTAATAGTAAATACAGAATAAAACAAATATTTAAATGGTGCTCCCATACAACAAACGTGAATTTTTATAGATAATTGTACGGCACTCTTCGTGGGCGAATCCAACTGGCACTTAGTCAGTTATTTAAATTAAAATTTGGTTTCTCATAACTTTGACGTAATTTATTTCGTCATATCCATAATTTAACATAAGTCAAAGTCAAAATTTTGCAAAAATTTCGACTTCAACATTAAACAACAATACCGATTTTATAATTTCTATGTACCTTATTTAAATTAATATCATCATCATCATCATCAGGTCTTTTTGTTTTCGCTGCAGGAGCACAACCCTCTCTGTACTACGAGAGCCATACTTGGCCAGAGGACTTAGCCTTCACTCTCCTCGCGGGCCAGACGGGTTGGGGAGGTCCTACTGATGTGTATAAGCTTTGTTTAGCTTATATTACCTCTTGTGGTGGTCAATCATTAATGAATTAAAAACGCTATCTCCCAAGACCCAGACCAATCAGTAAGCCGATAACCAAAGGCCTTCTCAGTTAGCAGTGAATTTAGTATTCGCACCCGGATGCCACGAAAGTTCCCAAGTTTATTGTGAGTTTCTAGACGGTGAGGAGATCATTCATAATGGAAGTGGGTTTGGGGTCGAGGAATTGGCTAGCGTGGTTACTTTTGCCTCTTTGAGTAGTAAGTTTTCGTGGTCTAACTAGTTTAATCAGAGGTAGTTCTTGCAAAATTTTGCTAGCGAGGGAAATGTAAAAAAAAATAATTGGAAATTATAAATGTTAAATAATCTAAACTGTTGACTGTAGATCTTAATATAGGTAGCAATCCTACTAATATTATAAATGCGAAAGTGAGTTTGTATATTTGTTTGTTACTTCTTTACGCTTCAACTACTGAACCGATTTGGATGAAATTTGGCATGGATATAGTTTGAGACTCGGGGAAGGACATAGGGTACTATTTATCCCGAAATTCCCACGGGGAGCGAAGCCCGCGGGTACAGCTAGTAAAAATATACAACGTGGAAGGGGCATACCCGAAATAAATCATCATCAGGTCAGTTTTGTCTCCACTACAGGAGCACGACCCCTCTCTACTACGGTACTACCCGAGCCATACTTGGCCTGAGCAGCCAAAGAACTTTATCCTACACTCTCCTCGGTGACCATCAGTCGGGTTGGAGGAGTCTCATTGATCTTTTTAGCTATGTTCGGTTCAGCTTGTATTTCCTAAGTCGCCTTCTAGTCATTCACGGGAAGACTTGGAGTGGCCCTATTCTACTCTGCCGGAAACCACACGGCAAACACTATGGTATAATGAAATTAAAACAACAAAAAAAAAACCCATACAAATTGCCCGACTGGCTACACAGTTTTGTAGGGAATTCCTCACCACCTTAACTCACTAACATATTTAATAAACGCTACATGCTACATCACAATTTCATGAAAATTGTATGACTCCTGCGGTGGGACTGCGGGAAGACAAACTTTTGACGCAAACGAGTATTTATGTGCCACGCGGAATAGAATTTTAAATGGAACTTACGTGGACGACGCTGATCCGTAAAAGTACACTTTGAAGCTAAGCGGCAAGCGGCAGCGGCAGCTTCATGTGCCGCGCGGCAATTACCGCAGCAATGCCTAGCCAAATATTGTATTACACAGTGAGGGGTAATATTTATTATTTCGTAAGTTTCGGTAGTGTGATAAGTGGTTTCTAGCTCCGAGTAAGTAGACTGGTATTTTGTAAATTTAGCAAAAGGATGGATTTCGAAACAAAATAACTGACGACGTGTTCAGAGAAACAGCGAAACGATGTGAATATTGTAAAGGTAAAAAAATTAAATCTAAATCACTACATGCCATCATAGCTTCATGAAAATTGTATAACTCCTGCGGTGGGACTGCGGGAAGACAAACTTTTGACGCAAACGAGTATTTATGTGCGACGCGGAATAGAATTTTAAATGGAACTTACGTGGACGTCGCCGATCCGTAAAGGCAAGCGGCAGCGGCAGTAGCACGTGCCACGCGGCAATTACCGTGGCAATGCCTAGCAAAATATTGTATTACAGGGTGACAAGATAATTTTTATTATTTCGTATGATGTAGTAGTGTGCCAAGTGGTATTTAGCTCCTAAATAAGGAGACTGTTTTCTTGTTAATGTAATAAGAGGATGAGTTCCGAAACAAAATAGCTAAGGATGTAACTGTTAACGTGCTCAGAGATACAACTAAACGATATGAACATTGTAATGATAAAAAATGAAAATCTAAATCGCTAACATACCACCATAGGTTCATGAAAATTGTATAGCTCATGCGGTGGGACTGCGGGAAGACAAACTTTTGACGCAAACGAGTATTTATGTGCGACGCGGAATAGAATTTTAAATGGAACTTACGTGGACGTCGCCGATACGTAAAGGTACACTTTAAAGCTAAGCGGCAAGCGACAGCGGCAGTTGTACGTGCCGCGCGGCAATTCCCGCATCAATGCCTAGTCAAATATTGTATTACACAGTGAGGGGTAATATTTATTATTTCGTAAGTTTCGGTAGTGTGATAAGTGGTTTCTAGCTCCTAATAATTCGACTGTTCTTGTCAAGATGGGTTCCGAAACAAAACAGCTAAGGATGTAACTGGTAACGTGCTCAGAGAAACAACGAAACGATATGAACATTGTAAAGGTAAAAAATATAAATCTAAATAACTACATGCCATCGTAGCTTCATGAAAATAATACTTCATGAGTATTTATGTGCTACACAGAATATATTTTTAAATGGAACTTACGTGGACGTCACCAATCCGTTAAGGTGCACTTTGAAGCTGAGCGGCAAGCGGCAGCAGCAGTTGCACGTGCCGCGTGGCAATTACCGCCGCAATGCCTAGCTAGATATTGTATTACACAGTTAGGGGTAATATTTATTATTTTGTAAGATGTGGTAGCCCACATCTACTAGTAGTTACTATGGTTTCGTATAAAATGACATAAAAAGCATCGCGGCAGATGCCGCGAACACATGCGCGCTGAGTGTATTCACGAACCGCGTGGAGGCAAAGCTAATAAAGCGGCGGTACGAGCTTGCAGCTGCCGCTGCCGCATACCCGCCTGCCGCTCAACTTCGAAGTGTGCATTTAGATTTGTATTTTTATGAGTAAATGCGTGATCTAGTAAGTTCCAACTCTCTCGGCTTGGTGACGGGGGATTCCTTGATAAGATGTAGTATCAAGTAGTATACTTGGTTTCTTGGCATACTAAGTTGACTAGTGCTTAGTATGTCAAGTGGTCTCTGGCTTCTTGTGGGTGACGTAAGAGTCGACTAATGGACTAATCTCCTATATATACTTACCTACTTACTCCGCTGGCTAAGCGACCCAAAGTGTATCTTGGCCTCCTAGAACAGAGCGCCATAGTTTTCTATTCTAAGCGGAACAATGCAGGCTGATCTCTTCCATTTCCCACAGATCAGCTTGTTTTTAGTATTCGGTGTTTTAGCGGCAACAAAAATACATCATCTGTTAAAATTTCAACTATCAATTATCAAAGTTCATTAGATACAGTTTGGTTGTGACCAAATAGGCAGACAGACAGACGAACAGTAGTCTTAGTAATAGGGTCCCGTTTACACCTTTTGGGTACGGAAGTGTAAAAACAGAGCTCTTTTTCAGTATGGCCATTAAAAATGGCGGATATTTTATATAATTATGTAACTTCATTACAATACATGTAAATAGCGGACTTAAGACCAGGGGCCTTTTCTACCGGTCAACCAACAGGTGATGCTGAGATTTTTTTTATATTGAATACATTTAATAAATAAACCAGGTACCTATAACGTAGTTTATAGTAAAAGCCCTTTTATTAATCAACCAAAGGTACAACCCTGCGCTGTCAATATTCAGCAAGCTTGGCAAACTTCCAGATGCATGTCTACCTCATGGCGACAGCTGCGCATTGCAACCTCGCTTTAATATCTTACCTACGTTAAGGTGCTGTAAGGTCTAATAAAATATACTAAAAAATTTTTAAGGATAAATTCAGTCCATTTTACTGAACAACTTTCCCCAAGAAACACGTATCGAAATATGAAAAGTAATGTTTGGCCTCCCACACAAGTTGACCGATCAGTTGATCAAAGTTTATATAGAACCCGTAAAATAGTTTCAGTATATTTTGTTAGACCTTATATACAGCAGTGCAATTCTGGTATTAAACATTTTAACTGTCAAATTCACGATGCAAAGTACGCTTCGAACTCGCCTCGATCCGAACCAAAATCAGGTAGTTTTAATTGTTAATTTTACACGGTGGTCTGGGAGCCAGTAAGACCGAGGCCGAGACCTGTAGGTATACTATTTTTTGTATAAATTATAATTATTTCACGTATTTTGATGACTTTGATATATATTTTCTGATTAATACATATAACGCTCGGCTGAAGTTCCGCGGCAAATTTACTTATATTTTCGTAAAAAACGCGACCTAATTTCGGAAAAGTCAGTTATGGGAAAATGACAAAAGAAAAACTTGGGGAAGACCGCTTTTCAGCTGTGGACGTTTCAACTGAAATAATAATGAATTTTCCATAGGTACAAAGAAATTTCAAGCTACAGAAAGAGGGCCAGCCCAGATATCTCGTAAGCCCACTGTACTATTAGTAATCCTGACTGAGAAGAAAAATGTTGGCCGAAAGCATAAATAATTAAATTTTTAACAAAATACAACTGACTTAATATTCTTTCAAGAGTTCCTTTCAAATCAATACGGAACTAAGTTGGTCTTTTAAATAAAAATAAAAAACATCAAAATCGGTTCAAAAGAGACAAAGATATCGCATAACGTACAAATAAAAAACTAGTCGAGCTGAAAACCTCCTCATTTCTCGAAGTCGGTTGAAAAGAATACTTACAAGTAATATCTAAACTAAAGCAAACTATCAAACGTAAAACCAGGAAAATATCTGTTCCATCTCTGAATTACTAAAATCCTATCCAAACAACATCCCCTCTGCACTGTTTCCACGGCATTATATTTTGAAATTGAAACCAAACAAACGCATAGTGCAATTTCACAGCAGATCGCGGGCTGGATATCGTAAAAGCGGATAGAACTAGTCCATTCCACCAGCATCTGATTTCAAAATATAAATGAAACAGAACTGACGCTTTCTTCGAGTATGAATGAGAATAGGCATGACGAATGAGAAAAATATTTTGGTCCATCGATTAGATTATTAAAAAATATTTTACACGTATTTTTTCTTTTCTCTGAGAAACTAAAAATGACAAAGATACAGCGCATATGAATTTCACATAACGTCACGGCTCGGTACGATTTTTAGTTTGCCGTGACGTGGCAAGCTCCCACTTCGGAACTTTGACGCTCCGTATCTTCGTGAATTTTTACTTTTTTGGTAAATAAAAATACACGGATCCATTATTTTTGATAATCTAAAAGAGGGACTAATCACAAACATACTTTTCAGACCCTGTTGTCACCCCTACTCGATTGGTTGACTGGTAGATAAAACCTTAGGCTTTAAGACCGCCATTATACTTGTATTTGGGTATAAAGTTAAAAAAATATATATTCATATTAATATTTTTAAGATGCTGTGCTTAAAGAGTAAAAACGGGACCCTATTACTAAGACTACGCTGTCCGTCTGTCACCAGGATGTATCTCATGAACCGTGATAGACAGACAGTTGAAATTTTCACAGATAATGTATCTCTATTGCCGCTATAGCAACCAACATTTAAATGAAACTATCATACAACATTTATTTTTTATAGAATATGGAACCCTTCTTGCGCGAGTCCAACTCGCACTTGGCCAGTTATTTTTTTTATTAATCTACAACATGGAATAACAATAGAAAACGAAGAAACATAGAACGAAATGGATTTTAAACAAATCGATTGAGTTTCAATAAATTTGGAACCCTTTAAATAAACTTTGTTACAAAGAATAAAGTAATCTGGGCAGTTTAATTAACGATTATACTTAGCAAGTCGCCCTCAAAAAAGGAGGAAGTAAGATTTTTTTTTATTTGACTTTCACTTTGTAGGTAAGCGTAATCTATAAATTCGTTATTTTGTTACTGTTATTCAAATATTTACTTCTAGATTGATTTTATAGATTTTTGGTAACCGTTTGGAAGTTTGGTCGGCGGCTGGCAACCCAAGAGCATAAATGTCAAAATTATTGCTCCGTATTTAATATTGTAAATTTAAATATCTAAATAGCTAAATCCAATAAATAATATTACTTGTTTGTAAAATATACTAGGTTTTATCGTAATTGATAATTTGTTTGTGCAATTTCAGTGTATTTTGTGAAATAATAGTGCTCTTAGCTGACGTTCAGTGGGTATAATTGTTACCGGCTTTTTACAACTTTTACAAGGTAAGAACGGTACAATAACTAATCCTTTTTACATATCTCAATAAACACCACGTCCTTTGTGCACTGTTTTTCATAATTTTGGAAAGTTTACTTATATAAAGCACATACAAATTGCCACTTGTTTTTGTAACAGTAGGTAGGTTATGTTTTTGTTATTTCTTAGTAAGTGATCGGTTTTGTTAGCTATTCTAGCGTTTATTATCTTCCTTACACATTTTGTTAGTCCCTATATTGTAAAAATGTCCACCACAACCCGTGCAACGACAGCCAGGCAATTGGAAATTCTGCTGAAGGATGCCTTACTCCAGCTCAAGGCAGAAAAGGAAGACAATGAGAAACTATTATTGGAAAGGGAAGATAATGAACGTGAATACGAATTAATGTGTACGAAAAATATTAGACTTGAACAAAAGCTTTCTGAGAGTCTCCAATTATGTGATGAATTAAGCGAGCAACTTAACCGATTGCATTTAGAAGTAGATTCTTTCCGCCAATGCGGTGATACGTATGAGCAAACACTCAGACGTACCTCCGAGTTAGAAAAAGAGCTGGGAGAGGCATATAGACTCATAAGTAGTTACGAGCAAGATGCCCAGTCGCGTCAGTCAGCGGAGGTGTCCAGCCTCTTTGACGAGCTCATTGATAGTGTCCCTGTGCCTCCCTCAACAAATTCCTCAGTAATTGATCTCACTAGTGAGACATCATGCAATAATAATTACTTAGATAATACAAATGCCATGAGAAGTCACAACAAAGTTAAAAAACATTTAAAAATTTGTAAAAAAATCAAGAAAACCAATAATAAATTAAAGATAAATCTCAGGAAATCATGTTTATTAAAATCCAGTTCATTAAATTGTAAATTACAAACAGAGCTAGACTTATGTAATGAAAAATTGGCGGAAAGTCAAGAGTTGTATGAGGTCAACAGGATTAGACTTGAGTCTCATATTATTAAATTGCAGGAGGACTACTCCTCATTATTTTCTAAGTATAATAATCAACAAAAACAAAATACTGAGCACATGCTGACTGTGGAGAAATTGATTAGCGACAGCAGGTACAATCAAGAAACCCTTGATTTATTAGCTAAGCAATGTACTTGCGGGCAGCTCAACCAGCCCACCATCAGTGTCCCCACACCAGAGCTCTCTCCTTGTGACAGTAATTTGTGCAATAATGTGTCTGATTGCGTTGACCTCATGGAACCTCCATGTAATACAATAGTTTTTTCTGATAGTATGGGTCGCAATATGGGTTGCATGCTTAACACACTTCTTGATAACAATTGTGTTAATTACTGCTTCCCGAATGCAACCTATACCCAAATTTTACATAAAATTAAATTAACCAAAATAAATAGTAAATCTACTGTTGTATTACTGATAGGCAATAGTAATAGAATAGGAAAAAAAGAAATAATCAGCTGTATGGATTATTTAACTAAACTAGAAGTAGGCAAAATAATTTTATGTGCATTTCCATATATACGTTGCCAGTCTCCAACAAATAATAGAAACATTCACTATCTCAATACTTTGATACATAATATAACATGTCGTTATAGTGATAAATTAGTGTTTTATGACACCAATAATTTCATAGGTGAATGTGATCTGACAAAAGATAATATTTATCTTTCAAAATATTCTAGACGTAAGATTGCTACGTTAGTAGCAAATAATATTAATTTTTGGACGAGTTTACATTGTAAACGAAAACCTAGTTTTAAGACGCCTACCGATTTACCAGGAATATGTGATGGTAAATCTGTAGACTTGACGGCAGTTTTAAACTGAACATTAAGACAACGGAAAGGCCTCATGAACTAAGAATAGTACATCAAAATTTAGAAGGTTTTTCCGGCAAAGAATTATTAGTTGAATTATTTCTTGAAGAATTGGATGTTGACATTTTATGTTTGACTGAACATTGGCTGTATGAGAGTCAGATGATGTTCAGCCTAAACAACTATAATATTGTTAGCTGCTTTAACAGGAAGTCTGCTCAGCGAGGGGGTTCCATAATTTTTGTAAAAGATTCTTTCCGTAGCAAAGAGCGGACGGATATTGTCAGACTTTCTGTTGAGCGCGTTTGTGAGGTGACCTGTGCCGAGCTAGATCATCATATAATTATTTGTGTATACAGTCCTCCTAATAGTGATTTTAAAAGTTTTCTTAAAACAATGGACCAGGTACTTAAGTCCTGTTCATCTAGTAAAAAGAATTTAATTGTTTGCGGAGATTTTAATGTTGATATCTTAGTAGATAATCCAAAAAGTACACAATTTCTAAATCTTTTTAAATGTTATGAATTAGTAAACGTATTCTTTGAGCCAACACGAATCACTGCTACATCTGCTACTTGTCTAGACAATTTTTTTAGTAATATTAAATATTCTGTTAAATCAGTTATTAATAAACTGCCTTCTGATCATTCAGGTGTATATGTAGTTTATGTCAAGGAGTCCAAAGGCAAGTCCAGCATTTTGAACAAAGATAAGACTTTTTGTAGGCCGATTACTTCTAAAAATATACAAAAAATAAAAAATAATTTAGATAACAAATTGTTGTCGGTCGTTTACACAGGAAAAAATCCTGACGACCATTACAATAAACTATTTAACGTTATTACCTCGGAATATTCAAAAACTTTAAAACAAAAACAAGTTGTAGTGCATAGAAAATTACAGTTTAGTGAGTGGGCTACTACCGGCATCTACATAAGTAGGAGCAGGCTTTATGACTTATATTCCCAAAAACAATATAATTTTAGTCCTTCCTTTCTAGAATATGTTAAAAATTATTCCAAAATATTAAAAAAAGTTTGTAGACAAGCCAAGGCAAATCGTATAAGTAGAAAAATAAATAATGCTCCTAATAAAATAAAAGAAACTTGGAATGTTATAAATAAAGAAACGGGTAAAAATAAAGCCAAAGAAAATATCTGTCAAATCAAATCTTGTGGTAAGACTATTACTAAAACTGAAGAAATAGTAAATATTTTTGATGATTTCTTTACTAACATTCCTTTGGAACTTACTTGTAATGTGAATTCTAGCCCCCAGCGTGCTGAAGCCTTGCTTAAGAATAATGTTAGGCCTTGTGATTCTAAATTTAAATTTAAGCATATTGGCCCCAAAGATATAATAGATGCATTTAAACAGTTAAATTTAAAAAAATCTGAAGACCATTGGGGCATGTCAGTTGCTGTAGTAAGCCATATCATAAATATCATAGCTGCTGATTTAGCTTTTATATTTAACGAATGTATTGATGAAGGCATATTTCCTAACCTAATGAAATGTAGTAAACTAATCCCCTTATTTAAAAAAGGAGAAAAAACAGATCCTGGCAACTACAGACCTATATCTATCCTGCCAGTTTTGAGTAAGGTGTTCGAAAAGATAATGCTCAATCAAATGCTTCTTCATTTTAAGACCTACAACCTTTTCCATAGCCAACAATTCGGCTTTACTGGCGGGAAATCGACCACCGATGCGGGAGTAGCACTTGTTACTCATATATACGACGCATGGGAGAACAAAAATGATGGAATTGGATCATTTTGTGATCTCTCCAAAGCATTTGATTGCGTAGATCATCCGACACTTTTGCTTAAATTTCGTCAATACGGTTTTGATGATAATTCAATAAAACTTATAGAATCTTATTTAACAGATAGGCATCAGACTGTTGATTTAAATGGCATAAAATCGCACGGATCTAATGTTAAGATAGGCGTACCGCAAGGTTCAATTCTTGGACCTTTCCTTTTCTTGGTTTATGTCAATGACTTGCCTTACATGGTTGAGAAGCAGGCTGGCATAGTGCTGTTTGCTGATGACACCTCGCTTATATTCAAACTTGATCGACATAGCACAAACGCTAGCGCGGTGAACAGCACCTTGTCTTCCATTTCTGATTGGTTTTCTGCCAATAATCTCATGTTAAATGCGAAAAAGACTCAATGCGTTCGATTTTCTCTTCCGAATGTGAGACAGGGCTGCGTTGACATAATGATAGATGGTCAAAAACTCGATCTTGTTGAAAGTACTACCTTCTTAGGAATTACAATAGACTCGAAACTTCAATGGGGTGCTCATATAACTAAACTTTCAAATAGGCTTAGTTCTGCGGCTTATGCTGTTAGGAGAATAAGACAATTGACAGATGTAGCAACTGCTAGACTAGTGTACTTTAGTTACTTTCATAGTGTAATGTCCTACGGCATACTCCTGTGGGGGAATGCAGCCGATATTCAGACTATTTTTATTTTACAAAAACGGGCAATTCGTGCTATTTACGGGTTAGGATCTAGAGACTCACTCAGAGAATTATTCAAGGAAATAGATATACTTACCTTAGCATCACAGTATATATTTGAAAACATAATGTATGTAAGGAAAAATATTTCCTCATACAATAAAGTAAGCGATTTTACCGATAGAAACTTACGTAATAAGAATGACTTAGTTGCCCCGTTTTATAGGCTTAAAACAATTAATAAGACGTTTATGGGGAACTGTATACTTTTTTATAATAAATTGCCAAAATCGATCCTTGATATGCCAGACAAAAGATTCAAAACTTATGTAAAGAAAGTACTTTGTGAGAAGGCTTATTATAGGACCGATGACTACCTTAAAGACAAAAATGTCTGGCTTGAGCTTGACGCGGGTCCCTCTAAAAGTTTGTAATATAGGTACTCGAAAATGTCATAATTTGGTACATTTTGTACAAACTGAATCTACAACTTGACATTACTTTAAAATTTTGACATTCTAAAAATTAAATTTAAATTATGATATGACATAAAAAACAAAACAATGTATTCTCTGTCCACATTAACTTTAAGTATTAATTTAATTGTGAGTTGACGTCCTTGGAGAAGAGGTGCAGTGCAGTTTGTTACCGCTTCTTCTGCACTAGCGCTTTGGAAGCGGTAGTAAACTTAGCTGTAAGTAACTATTTGACGTCAACAATAGTGCAACAAAATAATGACGATTATTAAGAGATATTTTAAATATCCTATGATAATAAAGATATATTTGATTTGATTTGTTTAATTGTTACACTAAACTTAATGAAAAAAATATCAATTTTTCAGACTCCAGTGCTGCCCCCATTTGAAATAAATTATTTGAAAGGAAACCGAGATATCATTTGTAATTTTATCTTGACCAAGCCCTAGCTAATCCTTCAAACCATTCAAACCAATTAATGAACAACTGTTTAAATGAAAACGTGAAGCTTTTCTACGCACATTTGCGAAAAACGGTCACTTTTGGAAGAAAAGCTTTACGTTATCGCTTTTTCTAAAGTTATTTTTCTGTGCGTTAAATATTTTGTGAAGCCCACTACGGAAATCTAGCGGATTTTCGGATTAGCAAATGACCCGGGAAACTGGGAACAGGTGTTTTTGAAACCTTTGTCGTATGATATTACTATCTGCGTCCCGAGGTGTTCCCCGCGGAAAAAGCCTATGTGTTAATCCAGGGTGTCAGCTTTCTGCATACCAACACATACTATCACGTCTTTATCCCTAATGGGGCAGACAGAGCATTTTGGGTCTTGCGGCTCTATGCAGAGCCCAGGGCCGCAAGACCCAAAAGCCACTTTTAGCGTCATGGTGGGCGAGAAGATGGAAAAGCGATCAATACAGTGACGGGTTGCTAGCCGCATCGCCTGTTAAATGATTCGCATTTTTGCCCATTCCCTCGATCGGCTTTTACGATCTGCGCGGGAAGAGAAGCAGCTGGTACATTCTAAGTTTTTTCGTTTCTCCCAGACCAGCATGGGAGCAATGATCTGTGAGCAGCATGGGGAAATAGATGAAAGTTTATCAAAATTGGTCATACATACACTACACACTCACATTACTAGCTGCACTCCGCGATGGTACTCGCGGAAACAGTAGCCTACGTATTAATCCAGGGTGTCACCTTTCTGCATACCAAATTTTATCAAAATTGGTCCAGCCGTTTGCGCGTTAAGAACAAACATACCACAGACACTTACTAATATTATTAAACTAGCTGACCCGGCAGACTTCGTACTGCCAAATATAGCCTGTCAAAATGTACGTTTGTATGGGAAAAAGAAAAGGGCTGTTTTTAGGGTTTTTCCGGCAATTATTCGAATTTTTCTCGCCGTAAAAACCATCTTTGAATTTCAACGAACATTTTAAAAAAGAATTGGCCGAATTGGTCTAGGCTTTGTTGAGTTTTGCGCATACCAACACATTTTGCGATTCATTTTTATATTATAGATTAGTAGCTGCAACCCGCGATGTAACCCGCGAAAAAGTAGCCTACGAGTTAATTCAGCCTGTCAGCTTCCTGCATATGCAATTTTATAAAAATTGGTCCTGCCGTTTGCGCGTGAAGAAACACATAAAAATATACACACCCACACACTTTTTATAATATTAGTGTGATTTAAACTAAAGTGAGATGATTAAAACTAAACATTTTAAGACGGTCTGCCATCGTAAAGCATACTTTAGATTCGGATGTCTTTTGTAATACGACAAATGAGAGAAGGCTTTTATAATACAAATCCGAAAGGCGATTGAGATAAATAGTCGTCCGAATTTTCAATCGTAATAGGGTATGGACTTTACCAGCCGCATGGTGATCTATTTTTCAAGTACTTAAATAGTTCTGCCAGTGAGACTAAGTAGTGATACAGTGTTTTTTTTTTCGTGTAAGTGGATAACACTGGTGTCAGATTGTTCCGGGCTGCTGTTGTGTACCACTAACACATTTACTATCACTATGACACTGGCTCACCTTTACATCAAGACACGTCCGCTCTGTACGACATCTACTGTTAGACTGAGCGATCCGACTGCCGCACAGCGCACTTATATAACGTACAACTGACGTTCTACCCTCGCTGCTGTTGTGAGTGGGACAGCATATGTATCTATTTATAGACACAGAACACTACAGCCGCCTAAAGGTATCTGTCATAGCTTGACGACTGCCATACAATGATGGATGACATCCGAGATCAACGGCTTTTACGTGCCTTCCGAAGCATGGAGGAGCTTGAGATTTTTTTTATACCACTTGTGGTCACCCATCTACGCCCGGTGTCATTTTACTTGCGAAAGCGTTTAGTTATGCGCACTTCCTCCGGGCTAGCGAGCTCAATCATTATTATTTCAGCCGCACAATGTCCACTGCTGGACATAGGCCTCTCCCAAAGATTTCCAAAATGACCGATCTAGAGCGGCTTGCATCCTTGCGCCAGCGAGCTCAATGTTATGGAATAATCATCATCATCATCCTCCTGTATTGCCAGTTTCATCTTCAGCTGTAACGCTTCAGAGCCCAGGGTCCGCTACCTAACCAAGGTGATTTTTTATTATTTACTAGCTGTACCCGCGGGCTTCGCTCCCCGTGGGAATTCCGGGATAAAGAGTACCCTATGTCCTTCCCAGAGTCATAAACTCTATACATACTAAATTTTATCCAAATCGGTTCAGTAGTTTAAGCGTGAATAGGTAACAAACAAACAAACAAACAAATATACAAACTCACTTTCGCATAATATTAGTAGGAAGTAGGAAGTAGGATAGTAGGATTTATTTAAAACTTAGTAGCGTTTGACCGCTTCTCACTTGGTGGGAGGCGACGAAACGGTCTGGGATGGATCACGCATACTCAAGTAATACCTATTCACTCTTCTCTTGAAGACATCCAAATTGTATCTTTCGGGGAATAAGTGGGAGGGCAGAGCATTCCAGTCTCTAGCCGTACGTTTAAGGAAAGAAGACGCAAAGCGTTTTGTACGAGTGGTTGAAACTTGTACTACATAGGGATGAAGCCCTGACCCATTCCTGGTAGTTCGATAGTGGAACGGCGAAGGTGGAATTAATTCATGATTAGACAATGTGTGGTTTTTACACAGAGCGACTGCTGCCTGACCTCCGCAACCAAAAGGGTAGACCAGAACTAATCCTTAGATACGTTTGAGAGCAAGCGCTAGATGGAGTTCGGGACCCACCACAGTTTATACGTGCCTTCCGAAACACGCATTCAAGCCTTCAATATCCTAACCAGACTGGAAACAACTTTTCGTAAAGTATTCTTCCCAGTGGGATTCGAACCAACAACCTCTGGATAACAAAGCGAACGCTTTCACCACTGCACCACGTAGGCAATCAGCGTCAAGGACTAAATTCACCCTTATAAACACATTTAGTATATTCTATTAAAAGAATACAAGTTGTTAGACTCTGCATACAAGTAATATCCTCATTTGTTAAAATTTAAGATAAACCAACCATAAATATAAGAAAGAGCCACCTTTGTCTAGCAAACTCATGTAATAAAAGTTTACTCCCCCTTACTCCCGTCACCACCTTAACGTCTAACCGAATCAGGCCATCACCTCGCAATTTTTACAACCCTACTATTACCATTCCACCCACGTCCTCAAACACCCCACCCTTATCCCGAAGCAATAAAGTCGAAATTGGAGCAAGAAAACCTATTTATCGCATGCCAAGCGCGAACTTTATACTGTAATTTGATATGGACTCGGTAAATATATTTCCTCAGCGAATGTAGTTTGTCTTGAAGGTAATTTTGTAGAAGAATTTGCAGTCTTCGTTGAAGCTGGATTTTGTTGGAAATTGGAGGTATGTAAAAGTACTAGATAATAGCATTGTGTTTTAACAGACTTTAAAAAAGGAGGAGGTTATATAATCGACCCGTATATTTTTTATGCATTTTACATATTTTTATCTTCGCAACAAATGTTAAACTATTTTGAAATTTTTTTCTAGTTAAAATCCTCTGATGAAGATCTTTAGAGATACGGAAATACTCCTGAAAAAAAATGAAGCCGTTTTTTTAAAAAAAAACTTTTTGAAAAGTTATAAGTTTAACTATTTTGGTAAGTCTTTTCGAAGCTTACACCTCATACAACTTAAAAGGGACATACCCGTAATAAATCGAACCACAGGCTATACTAGATCACTTTATTTTAAGGATAATAAAGTAACAGTTAAAAAAAAATCGGCATTTCCATACAAAAGTTTGCAGCTTCCCGGGCAATTTGTACGAAAATGTCGAATTGTTTTTTAGTTTCTGACTATTATTTTAATTTCTTTATACTCTAGTGGTATATTATAGCCTATGGTTCAAATTATTACGGGTATGTCCCTTTCACGTTAAATAAAACTGTAACAGATGACCGACAGTATGTCTGCGACACCCGTCGGCGACCGTCGGCAACTTTCACGAACTATCACGCGACGACGATCGGTGATACTTGGTCAAAAAATATGTCAGTTTATATTGTCGTCCACAGTCCAGAAAAATGGCCTGCCAGCATGACGTATTCTGAAGGGTTAAGGTCATCGGTTAACCCTGTCAACAGAACGTGTGTCGTCAATCACAGGAGGTTTGGCATGGCCCCAACTACGTGTAGCAACTGTCGCAAGAAACGTTAGTATGATAGTAAGGGTTAGGTTCGAAGATTATGCAGGGTGTTACAGAATGTACTGAAACTTTTTTTTATGTTAATTGAGTCCGTTGTACTGACAACTTTTGTCAATGTGTTTGACATTTAAGGCTGCTACCAGCGCGAGCGACGTTGAAAATGCAGAAAAATTAATTTCTTTTTCTGTAAATGAGATTATCACTAATCCTCGCACAACTTTTAAGCTAGTATCCTTAAGTTACATTAGAACCTCAAAAGTCATTGAAATACTATCCGCTTTAGAAACCTTTACAAGAAGCGTCAAAAGTGGCAGTTTTTAGTAATTTTTACAAAGGAAACTACAGCGTATTGCATTTCAATGACTTTCGAGGTTCTAATGTAACTTAAGGATACTTGCTAAAAAATTGTGCGAGGATTTCTGATAATCTCACTAACCTACAGAAAGATATTTTTTTTTGTATTTTCAAGGTCGCTAGCGCTGGTAGCAGCCTTAATATTTTTTCCGTGTGTTAATTTTATTTATACTTCATCAACTTATTGTGTGCTCGTAAGAAAACAAACTTAATATGTAATGAAGACATACCTACTACTACTTACATAGAACTACAAATTATGAGAGTCGTAACAAACAGAATAAGATTTGAGACGAAAGAATATGGGTTCTTTATTTGGGACTAGCCGAAGCACGCGACTTCGTTCACGTGGACTTTATGACTCCGAAAAATGCTCATCAGGCTGAACAACTTTTGCTAAGGCGTCATTTTTATGTTTCTTAAAATTAAGCTGGACTATTATACTTCTGCATCAGGTGTTTAATTTTCCAAAATCAATTATACCTATCTTATATGTTGCCCATGCTTGGCAGCTATATAATATATTAAAAGATATTTGATTCCGTTCAGTATTTCCGGAGATTAGTGTGTACAAACAGAAAAATAGATAGATTTTTTTTAAATTCTTACTCTATTACTATGTTGCTATCGCCCCAAATATTTCTTTTTTGGAAATATGTATATGTATATTCAATGTATAGACACATTTATTACTGTTTTATACTTAATGTATAGATAATCTAGCTGACAGACTAAATAAAATGATAATGTTTTTTCCCAGTTCACATCCCTATTATCCGAAAAGTACTGTATCTTCAATGAAGTCTAAAATTAACCTGCGATCGATTCTGTCGCAGCTTGTTATCATAATCATCAGCTTTGTATGAAGCCTGCAAAGTATGAGTGGAATATAGAGCTGTGTGGTATCCGGCGGAGTAGAATAGTATCACTTCAATTCTTCCGCTGGATGTCGTAGAAGGCGTCTTAGGAAATACAAGCTAAACAAAGCTTACAAACATCAATGAGACCTCTCCAACCCGTCTGGCCAGCGTGAAGACTGCAGGCCAAGTTCTCTGGCTGCTTTGAGTAAATATGGCTCTAGTAGTAGGTCGTTGTGAAGAGCTTTTGTCCAAGTGGAAAATGATTCATAGCTCACGGAACGCGTGCGAGTGTGGTTTCTCTCCACAAACTATGGCGCACCTGATTTCCTGTCCCGGGTGCCCTACCACCTGCACCCTGGATGATTTACTTCAGGCTAACGATAAAGCCGTTGAAGTGGCCTACTACTGGGCTGATTAAATATAAAAAATCCATCGACACGCAAAGAAGAAGAAGTAGTACAGAGAGGGTCGTGCTCCTGCAGTGGAGACTAAAAAGACCCGATTATACAGGTGCTCCTGCAGTGGAGACAAAAAAGACAAGATTATACAGCTGTATCGAAGCTGTAGAAAATTCATTTTCTTCTAACTACGCTGCAATTCTCCAATAACTGCAATACATACAGAGCACAAAGCGGAACTTTGCTGCTCAAGGGCAGACAAATGTGTGGAAATCCGGTTTAGTTCATCCAGTTCTTTTTTAAATCGCCTGACCAGAGGTGACACATGGCCAAGTTTTTAAGTGAAGAAAAAAATCAATTAAAAGTTATGGGGATACATGAATTTTTCGAGGTCCAGTGCTGCCCATATTTGATACTAGCTTAAGCCCGCGACTTCGTTCGCGTGGGCTTTATGTCTCTGGAAAAACTCATCAGGCTGAACAACTTTTACTCAGGCGACATTTTTATATCTCTGGTTAAAGGGTGATTCTGCATCAGGCGTTTTATTTTCCAAAATCATTTATACCTTATATGTTGCCCAGGCTTAATAGCTATATAACAAAAAAGTTTCATTCGAATCCGTCCAGTATTTTCGGAGATTAGCGTGTAAAAACAGACAAACAGACAGACATTTTTTTTAAATTCTTACTCTATTACTATGTCTCCATCGCCCCAATATTTTTTTTGGAAATATATTTAATGTACAGATACACTTTTTTTTACTGTTTTATTATATGTATAGATAAACACTTTAAAGAAAAAATGAGATACCATCAAAAATTTTGTCTTGACTAATCTCTAGATAAGCCTTCAATAGTACTTCAATTTACTACTACTGTTTGCAGTTTAAAGTGAAAACGTGAAGCTTTTATTCGTACATTAACCAAAAGTGGCCGTTTTTCGCAAATTTGCGTAAAGCTTCATGTTCTCACTTCAAACTTAAAACATTAGTTTTTTAATTAGTTTGAAGGGTTATCTAGGACTTGATGATTTCAAATTTAAAATTAGATCTCCGTTTTCTTTTAAATAATTTATTTCAAATAGGGGCAGCACAGGGTCCTGAAAAAATCAGGTAGCCCCTTTGCCCATTGTATTTCTTCTTATCGTGTGTGTTAGTGACTAACACTAGTGTCAGAGTTTTTAAACCGCCTTAAAGGCCTCTGACATGGTTTTTTAGGTAACGACCAATGTCAAAGTCAAAGATAAGTGACCGGGACTGACGGCTTTACGTGCCCTCCGAAGCACGGATCATCTTACTTATCAGACAATTAGGTAATCAGCCTACATCACCTAACCAAACTAGGACAACAACACAAAGTCGTTGCTCCCGCCGGGAATCGAACCCGCTCCGGGTATGAGCCGAACGCTCTAACCGCTACACCACGGAGGCAGTCAAATTGTACTTATCTTTATATATCTCCCATGCTGGTCTGGGAGAAACAAAAAAACTTAGAATGTACCAGCTGCTTCTCTTTCTGCGCAGATCGTAAAAGCCGACCGAGGGAATGGGCAAAAATGCGAATCATTTTCATGAATCAGGCGATGCGGCTAGCAACCCGTCACTGTATTGATTGCTTTTCCATCTTCTCGCCCACCATGACGCTAAAAGTGGCTTTTGAGTCTTGCGGCCCTGGGCTCTGCATAAAGCCGCAAGACCTAAAATGCTCTGTCTGCCCCATTTGGGATAAAGACGTGATAGTATGTATGTATGTTTATATATAAAAATTACGTGTCACCTTGTTTGTCTGGACTCCTAAATTACTGAACTGATTTTAAATTTGATTTTCACACCGTGTGCAATTTGATCAAACTTGAAAGATATGATAGCTTACATCTCAATTTTTGCACTGGACTTGCATATACGCCAGAGTCATACAGTCTTATTATAAAACGCAGACTAACTTTGTTACGAGGCTTAAATCATTATCCGACCAAATCAAGTTGACATCTAGTAACACGTCATTGTTTCATTTGAAAATGTCAACTTCATTTGGTCGGATAATGGTTTAAACCTAGTAACAAAGTAAGTCCGCATTTTATAATAAGACGGATAAAGTCCACGCGAATGAAGTTGCGGGCATCAGCTAGCTTAATGTAAAATTATTTCTTTGTGTTACATTTTTTTGTGTATAATAAAGAGTTATCTATTTATCTATATATATTGCGCCGCTGCCCAAATAAGGTTACGTTTAAATGTATTTTGTTAACCGTACATTACATCAAATTGAATTTAGCCATGATGGCTAAAGTCGTAGCTACCTAATTCACTCATACCGTATGTGAGGCGAAGTTTTGTACATCGTAAATAAATTCACCAACTTTGTCTATACGCTAATAAGTTTAGCTTGTTTTATTACTGTAAATTGAGAATAATAGGTACAGTCGGGGGTAAAAGTGTGTTTTCTGTTCATAGGTGCTGTCGTGACCTACTACCTATTCCTACGAGGTTATCCTGCAGGTTCTCTAGGTATAGAAATTAAAGAGTGGACTGTATTGAAGATATGTATAATAGGTTTCTACTGGTACTAAATTACAAGCGATCTATGGGATACGCGTGTCGCCTAGCGAATCGTTTGGCCGAGTGTCGTGGCTCGCCGATGCTCGGGCGCAGGCAGCCCCCGCGCCCCTCGCCTCCGTCGTCGCTGGTCGCGACAGGTGCTTAATTATTTATACTGGTGGCTCTGTGAGCTGTAGACCTCGCGAGTCACCCGATCCGTTGTAGTTTGTCGAATAAAAAAAATTGTAAAGAGAAATAAGTTTCGTCTTAATAAAGGTAATAAAAAAGTTTTAAGACATTTTTGAATTTTTGTTACGAAATTTTTTATCGCACGTTGCGAAAGGAGGCTAGACGGAAAAATTAAGACCAAAAGTTGTAACGACACTTTCTGCTATAGTTGTAAGCCGTGCGGCGTGCGCGTGTTCCTCTGTTTGTCTCTCTCTCTCTGTCGAACTTCGTTCCATCTGGGTGTCCCTTGACACCTCTCAAGTTTTTTTAGACATATCTGAAATATGATATTTTTAAATTATAAATCCGCATATTTCAGCCATTTTGAAATATCTTTCACCAAAAAATACTATTTTATTTTTGAACCTGTTCACAAAATTTTACTAGAATCGGTTAAGGAATTGTACCTGTAAGCTAGAACAGCTAAACAGACAGACAGACTGATAGCCGGACAAAAGTTGTTTTGGCTAATTTCGAAACAGAGACGCTTCTCTTGGTCAATTATTTTATTTCTTCACCGATACAATCCTTACTTCCTTACTAATATATAAATGCGAAAGTAACCCTGTCTGTTAGCTCTTCATTCCTCAACCACTGAACCGACTTAGATGAAATTTAGTCTAAATATAGTTTGAGACCGGGGAATACATAAGATAGTTTTTATCCCGAAAATCCCACGGGGAGCAGAGCCCGCTGGCATCTTACCTATCACTATCACTTATTATATACTCAGAGAATGATATGAATATGTCAGTTGGAATGGTAAACGGCATTTTACTTAATAATATATTTTTAAAATAATTTAAATAAATTATAATAATAAATAGCCAAAGGAAAGATGGAGGGATTGAATGCTTCATGAGTGGATGACTTGGCTCGTGAATCGTGGAAGCAAAAAGGGGAGGCCTTTGCCTAACATAGGATACTACATAAGCTATACATAGGCGGTGTACCGGGTACTGAAAAATCGTAAAATACTATCCTGTCCAATAATAATATTATAAATGCAAAAGTGAGTTTGTATATTTGTTTGTTACCACTTCACGCTTCAACCACTTAACCTATTAAGATGAAATTTGATATGGACATAGTTTGATACCCAGGGAAGGATAGTTTTTATCCCGAAATTCCCACGGGGAGTGAAGCCCACGGGCACAACTAGTTTATTAATAACCTACGCTTTTTGTGCGCGACTGTACGGATGTAGTAAATTGAGGTTAAATTAACCAAGCAGGAGAAATATGTACTCGATTAAATAAAGAGACGGGACGTAATGAAAACTTGGACGGGGTGAGATAGGGGGTTAGGTTTAGATTCTAAAAGCTTTGTGTTTTGGCGACATTCAGGTAAAAATGTTTAGCTAGGTTAGCAACAGAGGTACATTTGTAATTTTTTTTCCTACATTGACAAACTAACACCATACCTATTTCATAAAGTGAAGTACATTTCAAATATTGGTTTAAACTAACTGCCTCCGTGGTGTAGTGGTTAGAGCTTTCGGCTCATACCCGGAGGTCGCGGGTTCGATTCCCGGCGGGGGCAACGACTTTGTGTTGTTGTCCTAGTTTGGTTAGGACATTGTAGGCTGATTACCTAATTGTTTGATAAGTAAGATGATCCGTGCGTCGGAGGGCACGTTAAGCCGTCGGTCCCGGTCACTGTCTTTGACATTGGTCTTTAAGGCCTTTAAGGCGGTTTTAAAACTTTGACACTAGTGTTAGTCAGTAACACACACGATAAGAAGAAGAATTGGCTTGGACAAAGATAATATAATTACTAACGTAACAGATACTTACGTAACGCCATAGAAACTATTGGAGGTAAAGTAGGCAGAAATGGAGTTGCAGGGTAGCCTCATAGAGATGGCAGCACACACCACAAACACAATGTGTTGAATATACTTTTAAATAAATATATTGCATTTTATACAGGTAGGTGGGTCGTATTTAATTAATTAGAGTACTACTTCATCTAAATATTAGTCCCTCCCATGCTGGTCTGGGAGAAATAAAAAACAACTTAGAATGTACCAGCTGCTTCTTTTCCCACGCAGATCGTAGGAGCCGATCGAGGGAATG
This sequence comes from Acrobasis consociella, assembly GCA_963555685.1. NCBI lineage: Eukaryota > Metazoa > Arthropoda > Insecta > Lepidoptera > Pyralidae > Acrobasis > Acrobasis consociella. Next base: position 2,181,562 of record OY743115.1, read on the forward strand.
GGCGAAAATGCGAATCATGTTAACAGGCGATGCGGCTAGCAACCCATCACTGTATTGATTGCTTTTCCATCTTCTCGCCCACCATGATGCTAAAAGTGGCTTTTGGATCTTGCGGCCCTGGGCTCTGCATAGAGCCGCAAGACCCAAAATGCTCTGTCTGCCCCATTAGGGATAAAGACGTGATAGTATGTATGTATGTATGTTATATACCTATGCAACGTGGAAGGGATATACCCGTAATAAATTGAATCAGACAGGCTATTACTAGACCACTATAGTATCATCATAGTACTGGTCAGCGTGAAGAGTGTAGGCCAAAGTCCTCTGGCTGCTCTGGCCAAGTATAACTCTGTTAGTACAAAGAGGGTCGTGCTCCTGCAGTAGAGACAAAAAGACCTGAAGATGATGATGGGGAAGGTATCCAACATTTCCTGTCTCTGGCTCTTCTTCATAATAAAATTAAAAAAATATATCTTTCTCAGATGATTAATATATTAACTGTGCGCAGGTCAGGTGATGATGGTGATCTTCTTCTTATCGTGTGTGTTAGTGACTAACACTAGTGTCTGAGTTTTTAAACCGCCTTAAAGGCCTCTGACATGGTTTTATTAGGTAACGACCAATGTCAAAGACAGTGAACGGGACCGACGGCTTTACGTGCCCTCCGAAGCATGGATCATCTTACTTATCAGACAATCAGGTGATCAATGCAATGTCCTAACCAAACTAGGACAACAACGAAAAGCCGCTGGGAATCGAACCCGCGACCTCCGGGTATGAGCCAAACGCTCTAACCACTTCACCACGGAGGCAGTTATAAGTAAGTATGATGGTGATAAGTGGTCCAGTCGCCGGAAGAAAAATACAAAAAAAAAACGACGGGTTGCACTCTGGGAGTGCCGGCAGAAGTGAAAACACAGCAGTATGGCCACTACACAGACGGTCGAGCCATCAGCTGTCACCATCCATGGATGCGCGTAGCTCGCTGTAACATAAACACACACGAACATTCGCGCAAGCGCCCTGCGCCGCCTAAACGAAACAGCAGGCGCAGGCATACATTTTCGCCGCGCCGTAGAAAGAGAGGGGGATACTCCCTCTCCTACGCCGCGCCAGCTGTCTACTCTCCATCCGTCTTACGAATTTTCGATCAGGTCACGTGTCCTGACGCGAGTTTAACATTTTTTACCCATTCCAAATAAAGTGCACAAAGCGCTAAAGAAGTTTTCACTTCAAAAATTGTCCCGCAACCACAGAATTAATAATAGTATTACATATTAATTAATAATAGTATTATATATATGCCGCAACTAGGACCGCGGTCTGAGTTATTGCGGTCCCAGTTACCGGTAACCTTATCAGATAAGTCTTTTTAAATATCATTAAAGAGATTTAATTACATTTTGTTTTGAAAGGACCAAGTTAAACATTGTGGCCCTCATATGTAAAGAGGTTTAAATAAAACTTGATTTTTCGGTACGGTCACTGTTTCATAGATTAGATTTTTAACCTAAATCCAAAAAGGAGGAGGTAATCAATTCCTCGCGATCTTTTTAGGGTTCCTTACCCAAAGGGTAAAAACGGGACCCCATTACTAAGACTTCGCTGTCTGTTCGTCTGTCCGTCTGTCTGTCACCAGGCTGTATCTCAAGAACCGCGATAGCTAGGCAGTTGAAATTTTCACAGAATATGTATTTCTGTTGCCGCTATAACAACAAATACTAAAAACAAAATATAATTAATATTTAAGGGGGGCTTCCATACATCAAACGCGATTTTTTGCCCTTTTTACTTGATATCAATAATGGCAACAGGTCGGCACTTAAAATATTCATAAAATACTTAGGTGTATTTATATTTAAATAATAAATGAAAAAATTAAAATACAATAAATATTTAAGCTCCTATACAAAAAAACTTGATTTTTATTAATAACGGTACATAACCCATCGTGCGCGAGTCCGACTCGCACTTGGCCGTTTATTTGTTATATATGTTCACCGATCGAAGAAGTTTGGACTGATTTGGAAAATTCTTTTTTGGTTGATTTTTTGCTTTTTGGTTATGTAGTCTAGAGACAAAGTCGGTTTTTATAGTTTTGAAAAATTATAATAAGTACGTAAATATGATTCACAGGTACTAACTTGCTTATCCTCGGTAGTTTAAAAGTAAATACAAAATATAATCTAGGTTTAATCTCGAAAATACGTATTCCTATCAATTTTCAATGTTCATCTGAATCGTAATTACGGCTTTAATTACACCGTAATCCAGTAAATCGGGTATTACATTTGATATGCATACGGTTTACAGCTAAAACACAAATTAACGAGTATATGGAAATGGCATTAGTTGCTTGTTCTCTTTGTTATTATAATATTTGTTATTTATTAACTAAGCCTTAGGAAGGTATTCTACTCTGTGTCAAGTATTAGGTAGGTACAGACGAGCAGTGAAACACGCGTTAGCCGCTATACGTTTATTTGCAGACTGATGGTTGCTAATGACAAGTGACAGTTCCACAGTATACCCTCAATATATATCACACTCTGCTCTGCTGGAAACCTGTCCTTCCGTGGATGTCGTAGAAAGTGACTTAGGAAATACAAGCTAAACAAAGCTTATAAACATCAATAGGACCTCTCGGCACATCTCGCCAGCGATGAGAGTGTAGGCCAAGTCCTCTGGTTGCTCTGACCAAGTATGGCTCTGGTAGTACAGAGAGGGTCGTGCTCCCGCAGTGGAGACAAAAAGAGCTGATGATAATGATGATGAAGGTATCCAACATTTCCGTCTCTGGCTCTTCTTTATAATAAAATAAAAATATATCTTATATCTCCATGCTGGTCTGGGAAAATAAAAAAATCTTAGAATGTACCAGCTGCTTCTCTTCCCACGCAGATCGTAAAAGCCTATCGAAGGAATGGCAAAAATGCAAATCATGTTAACAGGCGATGCGGCTAGCAACCCATCACTGTACGGGTATTGATTGCTTTTCCATCTTCTCGCCCACCATGACGCTAAAAGTGGCTTTTGGGTCTTGCAGCCCCGGTCTCTGCATAGAACCGCAAGACCCAAAATGCTCTGTCTGCCCCATTAGTGATAAAGACGTGATAGTATGTATGTATGTATTTACTAAGCCTTAGGAAGGTATACTACTCTGCTCTGCTGGAAACCACACGGCAGAAGTCCTTCTGTGGATGTCGTAGAAGGCGATTTAGGAAATACAAGCTAAACAAAGCTTATAAACATCAATAGGACCTCTCGGCACATCTCGCCAGCGATGAGAGTGTAGGCCAAGTCCTCTGGTTGCTCTGACCAAGTATGGCTCTGATAGTACAGAGAGGGTCGTGCTCCCGCAGTGGAGACAAAAAGACCTGATGATAATGATGATGAAGGTATCCAACATTTCTGTCTCTGGCTCTTCTTTATAATAAAATAAAAATATATCTTATATCTCCATAGCCGTGTGGTTCCCGATAGGACTATTACAAGTCTTTCCGCGGATGTCGTAGAATGCAACTGAGGAAATACAAGCCAAATAAAGCTTATAAACATCAGTGAGACCTCTTCAATGAGACTAAAAAGTCCTAAAAATTACAAAGATAATGATGCGCGAATGCAACGCGGTTTTTGAACGTGTACGCAGTTTAGGGCTCTTTCAGATGAATGACATCTATCGGCAATCATTGTTGACAAATGTCGCGGGCATGCTGTTGTAAAAGGCGACTTAGGAAATACAAGCTAAACAAAGCTTATAAACATCATGAGACCTCTCCAATCCGTCTGGCCAGCGAGGAGAGTGTAGGCTAAGTCCTCTGGTTGCTCTAGCCAAGCATGACTCTGGTAAAACAGAGAGGGTCTTGCTCCTGCAGTGGAGACAATGACCTGATGACGATGCTGTCACTCATCTCGAAAGCCCTTACTGTCTGCGTCTCATTAACGTTTAAAACGCGTTTGTGCACGTCATCATTCAAATGACTAGCCACTAAAATATTGTTCACTGACATAACTTGACATAGATACATATTAATATTTGTATATTCTTTTTTTTTCTCCGATGAAAAGGAGACATAACGTAAACCTATATTTTATTATCTTAATTACCTATTAAACCTTGTAATTAATAAAAGGGAAATAATTAAATTCAATTAGCATCTTAGCAGCGTTTAATTCGGCAAATAAAAAGAAGACACGAGACCAATATCCCCAAGCAGTTGGAAAACCACCATTCTTTGCTACACCAGGTCCTACTGCAAGCATACCTGAGAGTGAAGAAGTGGCCCCTCATGGAGAGGCGGCTACATATGGTATATAAGACACAAATACTATTTAATATAAATCTATTGTAAAATTTTGTCATTAACATAAATCAAACTATTTAGACGTTCCGTTATTTAAACACCTATGTCCTGAAAGGATTTGCGCATACTGTTAGCATTTCTAAAATCAGCCATAATTTTATTAATACTGGCAAGCCAAATTGTGAGAAAAATGGTAATACCGGCCACGCTGTTAAGTTTAACACAAAGAAAGATGCCGGTCATGATGCCGGTGCGCCGTTATTCATGAAGCGAAAATAATCGGGAAAAGTCAAGATGTTTCATAATTATACAAGCAGATTATACAAGATTTAAAGAGGGCTCTCGGTTTTTCGGATACATGATTCCAACAAACATTTGCGCTTTAAAAACCAAGTATTTCAGAAATGGTTCCCTAAATCGAAAGTGGTGTTCACAAAAAGTCATTCAACGATAACCCACACAATACACTATTTTCCAACAAGTCAAATCAGATACTTATTTCTAAACGTCAAAACAAACAGTTTCTATGGGATTTAGTATGAAATACAGGCAGATGACATCACAGTTTTTTTGGAGTCAAATAACGCTCTTATTATCAGTTTTTCTCAAATAATAAATTTAAAATCTAGTTAAAATGGATATTTTCAAAGACAAGTGATATTATTTATCGGCGTTTTATTTTATTAGCAATACAAAATAATTTATTTTTGGCTTAGGAAAATACCCAATTGGTTAGTCAGGAAAAAAAATTTGACTCCTACTTTACTTATACAATGTCCTTTTTAATTAAGTACAAATATTTTAAGGGGTGGTTTAGTCCATCATTCCTAACAACTATTCCCAATAAATGTATATCGAAACACGAAATTTTTTTTTTCATTTTCCTTAATAATGACGTGACTACTTCGATTTGTATGATAAACTAAAATAATTTTTTCGTATTTCATAATACATTAATTGGGAAAAGTTGTTCAAAATGATGGACTGAATCACCCCTTAAAATATTTGTTCTTAATTAAAAAGGACATTGTTTAGGAGCTACGCTAAAAAAGTTTTTAGTTCTATGATTTTTTTGGCATCATTAATATACTACATATCCATACCAAATCACAACTTTCTAGTTCTTAAAGTCTCTGAGTAAAACCGCGGACGGACAGACAGCTGACAGATGGCGAAATTTAAGTGTGAGGAGCGTTTTAATACATACATGCATACATACTATCACGTCTTTATCCCTAATGAGGCAGACAGAGCATTTTGGGTCTTGCGGCTCTATGCAGAGCCCAGGGCCGCAAGACCCAAAAGCCACTTTTAGCGTCATGGTGGACGAGAAGATGGAAAAGCAATCAATACAGTGATGGGTTGCTAGCCGCATCGCCTGTTAACATGATTCGCATTTTTGCCCATTCCCTCGATCGGCTTTTACGATCTGCGCGGGAAGAGAAGCAGCTGGTACATTCTAAGTTTTTTCATTTCTCCCAGACCAGCATGGAGCGTTTTAATGTGTTTTATAAATTTAAACTTCTCTAAAACTTAAGTTACACTTCTGTCACATGATTATTTTTGCTAAGCCTTCTCATTAACAACCGCTATAAGCCAAACAGTTGCGAACATAGGTAATTATAGATACCTGCGGCAAATCCAGGAGAATATGTTGTACTTATGTTATGTACCTACCCAATACAATACATACTATTCATACCACTACGTATCATTATCATCATCATATCAACTGCTGGAAGTCCACCGCTAGGCTTCCCCAAGGTTTTCTAAAACGAACGATTGGTAGCGTTTTCCTACAACCTTGCTAAGGTTGTCCAACCACCTCCGTGGCGTAGGGGTCACCATGATAGTCCGCCACCCAGAGGTTGCGGGTTCCCCCCGGGTTATGGCAAGTTCGAAAATGACTTACTTGACTTATTTTCCTATGTCCCCTGGGTGGGGCAAAGGGCCGCTACAGTACTTCTCTATCTCGTTCTGTCTTGAGCAACGCGCTTCACTTCAGGCCAGGATACCCCAATTGTCTTTATTTCCGCTGTTACCGACTGTCGCCAGGCCTGCTTTGGTCGACCACGCTTCCTCTTGCCTTGAGGAGGCCATTCTAGGGCCTGCATTGGATAAGAGTGGGATCCCTTCTGAGCGTGTGGCCAATCCATGCCCATTTGCGATGCGCTATTTGGTGATCGATCGGTGTTTCGCCACAGAGCTGCCACAGGCGTTCGTTGGAGATCTTATTAGGCCAAAAGATAAGTAATATTTGTTGAAGACAGCGATTTATGAAGATTCCGATCTGCTGCGTGATGTCTTTGGTGACCTTCCAGTTGGAAAATGGTCTTATTCAAATTGTCATAGGTCTTGGACGTTTTTCTATATATGTATCTGCTATAAAATATAGTGTCATTATGTTAGTATCCCACAACACAAGTTTCAAACTTACTTTGGGGCTAGCTCAATCGGTGTAATCTGTCCCTACCTCTATATTCATCTACTATTATTATTTACCTAGTTGGTGGGTGTCTTATGTAGCGCTTGCCAGTACATGGCCGCCATTTGGGAACCCCTCTGATTCACCGCCACTTCAGTGATCTAATATCCTAGGAAAATAATGGCTACATTATCTCTTTTTCTTTCGGTGTGACGTAGCTTCAATGTATGATTTTAGAGTTTCACGGTCACAATTACTGTTATTAGTATGACGGGACTTACCGCGATTAATATCAATCGTTTTTTGCTGAATATTTAGACGGCCCTTCTGCCATTATTGTTGCTAACCGACTGCAAGGGATGTTCGGCTGTCAAGGGTAACCATATCGGTCTTACCTCTTTCTTCGTCGTTTGTTGCATAAGTCCTTACACACAACACTGACGGTGTCCGTTCGGGCATTGTTTTTAGTATTCGCACACTCTTTTTACAAAGTTCACACAACATTTCATGTACTTGACAACTTGAAGCCATCTTCTCGATTAAAATTGGGATGCACTTCTTGGGTCTGCCATGCCTGCGGAGGCGGCATGACTATACTTTTGTTACCCCTCGTAATAAATTATTAGCAGTTTTTGACTAGGAAAATAACAAGTAAGGTATAGCCCGTGGTTCGATTTGTTACAGGTACGTCCCTCCCACGTTGGGTATCCACGCCGCTCCCTTATTCATTATTGCCGCCCAAAATGGTCATTGTAGCGGATGGACAGGCAGACAGAAAGACTGACGACAGATAGACAGATGACATACATACAGATTGAACTAAGAAGAGACTTCTACAGTTATAAATAATTGCTATTTATTAGCATAAGGCGTCGATTTTCTTATGTCTTTTGGTTTGGTTTTACAGGAAGAGACAGATTAATTATCACGTCTTTGTCCCTCACGGAGTAGACAGAGCCTGGAGCCACTAAACCCACCACTGTGATGGTGGGCGAGAAGGTGGAATAAAGAATCAAAATAGTACATACATACATATTTTCACGCCTGTTTGCTATGGGGGTAGGCAGAGACTATGGATTTTCACTTACTACAATCCTTGCAAACATCTTTTGCTTCGTCAACACTCATAACTCTTTTTATGTATGCTCTCCGGTTACTCCTTACATGACCTTTATTCAGAACATATAAAGCGAACAAACGTAGCTGTGTGGTTTCCGCTAGAGTAGAATAGCCCACTCCAAGTCCTCCCGTAGATGTCGTAGAAGGCAACTGAGGAAATACAAGCGATATCAAACATATAGACATCAATGAGACCTCTCCAACCCGTCTGGCCAGCGAGAGTGTAGGCCAAGTCCTCTGGGTGATCTGTCAGGGTATGGTAGAGAGAGGGTCGTGCTCCTGCAGTAGAGACAAAAAGATGATGATGATGATTCAGAACATCTGCAATTTGGTCGTAGAACGATCGACGAGGTCGACCCGGTCTGGTTCTCCCATTGTCATCTCTTTCTGTGGATGTCGTAAAAGGCGAAAACTTAAAAGACTTGAATTAGGGAGGGACCCCCACCCCCCCGATGGGTTCCCGGTTTGTCGTACCGGGGGGGCTCAGTACCCGTGGTGCCGTGGAGCCACGGGGAAGCCAAGAGGAACCCGCGAGGGGGCGCTCCTGCGGTTTGCGCCAGCAGTGAGCGCCCACATTGGGGCGGCGGGGGAGTAGGAAGATCTCCCCCCACCCGGGGAGGGGCGCTCCCGCGGGCTCGGCTTCGGCCTTGAGCCTGCTGGGATGCGCCCAATGGGGCGGTGGGGGAGTGGGAAGTTCTCCCCCCACCCGGGGTGGGGCTGCCGGGAGGGGAATGTTTCATTGCTCTCCCGGCGCTTCAGGCGGGGCCACACCGCCGTGGCTGTGGTTGATGATCGGTCGCGGAGGTCAGGGAGTGTCGGTGCTACGTTGCCGCTCTCCCTGTCCTCCGCGGCCGAGTGGTGCCGCACCGCGTTTGCGGCGAGAGGTAAGCGGCGGAGCCTCACATCTTCTCCGCCGCTGGGAGCCGGTTTATCTGGCTTCCATTGGCCCACAGGCGGTGAACTGCGTGGGAGTTCGCCGCCTCTCAACTGGGCCGAGGAGGTACGGCGCGTCCGTGAGTTCCGGACGCGCCTACTTGGTGAGTGGGGGGGCGCTCAGACGCCCCCGAGGAGGGGCTGCTTCGGCGGCCAGCCGCGCCGGGGTTCGCGGTTGTATTTCCTTTCCCGTGTCCCCGGCAAAGGCGGTTAAGGTGGAACTCCGGAGGTTTTTTAGTGGGTAGGCACGTCACTCTGGCGTGGAGTCCCACATAACCCGACAGCCTCCCCCGCAGGCTGATGGGTATCCGTAACAGGGATCTTTCCTCCGTTAAAAAAAAAAAAAAAAAAAAAGGGAGGGACCCCCAAAGGGAAGAGGGTGGGACGTCAAGCGGTTGTTTTAGAAAGTTTGATTGGAAATCCTTCGCTAAATCCATTTTTTTTTTACCAAATATTGGGTCGTTCATTTAAACTACAAATATTACAGATTTTCATTTATTTCAGTGATTACTGATTACATAATTAATAATAACATACGGTACCTTAGCCTATTGATTCTAAAAAAATCATTTCCAATATCACCCTTACCTAGTTATTAAATTTCGGATTAATCCATTAAAAATTACTGTTTAAGTTTATTCTTAGTTTATTAAAACATAGGAATTGAATAACGCACTGTGATTTTTAAATCTAAAACGCTAGATATTTATTACGTTAAAATCAATGCATTATTCAATTTCTATTGCGTTGAAATTATTTATTTGCGGTGACAATACTCAATACTCACGTTACAAGGAAATCTTTGGTTTAAACTTAGCATAACAGTGGAATAAAATTATAAAAAATAAAAACAAAACTTAATAAATCTTTTGACAAAGAACACTTTGAAAATTACCTTGAAAACTTTTTAACACTTTTTTTTTCTCAAGAGAAAATCCTTCGCCGTCTTTTTCAAGTAAAAGACCCCCTAATTTATCGACTATATTTTAAATAAACAATTACATTTCATTTTATTTTATTTATAATCTAAGGTTAATCCTCTGAATTGCAATTTTATCATATAGATTAACAAACAACTTTGATTCTTGTTCTTAAGTAATTCTACTAATTAATTGCTAATTTCCTAATTAAACCTATTTTTATGCTAAGAAAGGATAGATATAACATAGAAATTATATGTGAGAAAGGGATGAGAGAAATCATAAAGCTACGAGAGTAAGATATAGCATGCGATTGAAGAGTTACTGAAGATGTAACCTAAAGGAGTACGTATAATGAATTGACATTGTTCATTAAACCCAAAAGGATGTTGATGAAAGCTAGTGTAATAATGTACCAGTACTGGTTGCATGATCGAAAGTTATTGTCGGTGTTCGCATTGCCGTAGGTGATGGTCTGACTACTGACGATGGTGAAGCGTCTAAAAAAATTGAAGTATTCACAGCCAGAATGATTTTCCATACTTCATGTCTAGATATGGTAAGGGAAGGTATTTAAGTTAGAAATTTTAAGTTTAAAGTTAGATTTTAATTTAATCTATAATTATCTACAGTGCGTAAGTTTAAACTTTCTATTTTAATCAAAATTAGGATTAAAGGCAATCCTTTTAAATGGAATGTTAGTTATAGCTCTACTTGGCAGAAATACCGAAACTCTTTTTTACATCTGACAGAAATGCGAAGATTCCAAATCATAAGAAAAAGTTTTTGTATCTCAAACCTAGAAATCTTAGATATAATTTAGAAGAAGTTTATTAGGAAACTACGATAGTTCGCTTTAACAAGTAAACTTTGAATGACTTAGGTATTCTTTTCAATTTAATTTTGAATTATACTAAGCTAATCAAGTGCTAAGTTTAAAATTGTTGATAGTAGAATTTAATTACTTATAACTTTAATGCCAGGAGAAGAAGTACCTAAAATAAAGGACTGATGTGTAATAAAGAAGGTCGTTTCGATGAAAATTAATGCAAAAGGGATCAGGATAAACGCGGGTGATACAAATATGATATTAAATCTGGAGTATAGAGGGTTGCTAAGAGATATTTTATATAAGCATTACTAGATAATGGCACTGCGGAATGTACCTGTGTTCATAAAAAAGTATCCTAAATTCAGCTTAACAATAATGTTTGTTTTGAACAAGATTATGTTTTAATCGTTCGATTTACCTTAAATTTACTTTCTGCACTACATTTAACATGTTCTTTTAGTCACTCCATTCCTCTTTATTGCCAATTTACTCTCAAACATACCTTAATTCCATGATTCAGCAAATAGTTGTTAAGTTGTGATTTGCGATTTACCCTATATAGTTTAATATATTTATTATTACCTAAATACGAAGACTCTTGAGCTCTAAGAATCTTCCTATTTAACGTTACCATTTTATTTACGAGTTTCAGACAGCGAAGGTTGTCTCTTGTTTAAAGATTCTTAAACATTTAATAAAAGTTCATTGATTTTTTGTGAACCAACCAAGCTAGAATTAAATTATCACAGTTCAGTTGGTTCGTACAAGAATCCACTTCAACTCCATACAAAGAGATGGAAGAGGAAGTTGCTTTTTGGCTTTGTATGGAACTGCATGGGTTCATTCACATTAAATAAATAACTAAATAAAATACATGTAACGGTAATTTTCAAGGTATTACTTTAAAAATTATACATTTAACTCAAATTCGACTGATACATCATCAAATAATTATAAATTTACATTTTTCATTACATTTTTATCGCGTTCGCTATTATCTTTCCAGTTACCTCTACCGATAGACTCATGACCGAACATTCTATTACTAGAAATACAAAATTTAACGTATTTACAACCATTTTAACCTTTTAACAAAACATTCATAAGTACATCCTTGCGTCACGCACAGTCAAAATGTACATTTCTTTACAATGTTAGAATTATAAGGACTAGATTTGTTTATTTTGGAACAAAAAGCTACGTAAAACAAACTAACGTGGAGTTTTGGCTTCACTACTCTTGATGGTGACTACAACTCTTAGTTGTAAATATTGTCTGGCAGTATCATTATTTAGCTCGTCCAAAACTTCTGCTATATCTTCATCGTCAACAAAATCTTGAGCATTACCGATCGTTTCTTCTTGATTAACCAGACAAGCGCTATCACCCGTCGTACCGGAACGTGTATTTTAGAATTTGGTGATATTTTAATATTTACTTATACTTTAATAGATTACATGATGATGCATTTTCCTTTTTCAGCCCATGGGTTGTTTTTCTTATCGGGTGCGTGTATGAGTGGATCGTTTTTCTCGTTTTCCTCCACATACTCCCGCATCCTGTAACAGAAGGGAGTCAGTTATTATTAAACAATAACAAATCTGGATCAATGTTTCCGCACTGTTTTTACGGCCCTCCATCCATATCGGATTTACTTTATCGTTTTTGTGTTCTGATTCTGCATAATGTTATTTTGGTGCTTTTTCTTTCGGGATGAAATAAAAACGTGAATTTAATATAGTAAGAAAGGTCGCAGTCAAGAATTTGTTATACCAAAATAAAGAGTGTGTTTAAAGTGCAATTGTTAGTAATTATAGTTATTGAAATTACTCTGCATCATTTATGAAATCCTCAACCCATACAAATAAATGAAAAATACTCTAAGTATGCTTTTCAGCTCAATCGGTTATCATAATATCAAATGGATAGAAAATGTTAAGTGATACAACTATTTATTTTTATTTTTATTATTAAAAAAGTTATAATTGTAGTTTATAGTTTTCTTTTAATTTAATTTCATTGTTAGATCTTTGTTGTATTATGTTTTTTATTATTATTAAGCCTGCACGATATTTTAAATACATTAAATTAACAAAATCTCTATATCGTTGCAAGTTATTTAAAAATTCGTAACAAAAATGAAACATAAACTCAGAATAAGTAAGAGAACAATAATTTTTCAGAACAGTAAAGCTGTTTGGAGAGGCACGAACGAAATCAATTAATATGGAAACTTGAATAAAATTATACGGAAAGTTCAGGCGAATATATCGGTGGATATTGAAAGTTTGCCCGAATAAATTGCCGTTTATATGACTTTTCCTGCGATAAATTCAGACTTGGCTCAAGTTTTTGGTAAAAGAATAAGGTTGGAAATGATTATTATAGTGATTATGTGTAAAGTTTTGGCCCTTCTGCTATTGATGTTCATTGTTTACGGTTTTCCCGTATGTGTTTTTAGTAAAAATATCACATGGTTTTTTTTCAGTGAGCCAATTTGGAGTCTACGACTAATAGTTATCGACCTTACACATTCAAAATCCATGGAAGAGTCGGATCACTTCAAAGGGACTTTTTAACCGACTTTCAAAAAGGGGAGGTTACCAATTCATCGGGATCTTATTTTTATGTATGTTCATTGATTATTCGAAGACGCCTGGACTGATATTTGTCAAGTAGTCCCATAGAAATTTGATTAAATAAATTTAGAAAAATTAAAACACAAAACGCGTTAATTGTGTCGCGTCGACAGCATGCATATCACTTTATCAAATGAACTATAACTATACGATGGTGAACCTAAATAAATGAAAAACCTTATAGAAAATGTTATAATAATCCTACGGAAAATTTCCTAAAAACAGCCTCTGAACAAACTTTAATTGGAAATAATTCAGTTTACACCATCCTGTAATTAAACATTTCCAGGCTAATTATCAAGTAATTGCTTCGGAGTAATAAAGGTGAAATTGTTTGGTATCAAATTGTACGTATACTTGTAAAAGGCCACCACAATGTATATACATACACATAACAATAATATTTAAACACATATCTTTTGAACAATTTGTATTTTTTGGTAAATAACATTAGTCAAAAAGTTTTAGTTTGGAACTGAAACTTTCTGGTAAATAGCATTCGTCAAAAAGTTTCATTTTGGAACTGAAACTTTTTGACACATTCAAGGAAATGAAACTAATATATCAGGCAAGAGTGTACCATCCTGTAATTAAACATTACAGGATGGTACACTCTTAGTATTTAATTATTACAGGATGGTATACTTGTAGTAATATCCTGTAATTAAACATTTCCAGGCTAATCAAGTAATTGCTTCGGAGTAATAAAGGTAAAATTGTTTGGTATCAAATTCTAGGAATACTTGTAAAAGCCCATCATAATGTATATATATATATACATACATATACATAACAATAATATTTAAACACATATTTTTTAAATAATTTGTATTTTTTGGTAAATAGCATTTGTCAAAAAGTTTCAGTTTGGAACTGAAACTTTTTGACTAATTGAAGGAAATAAAACGAATATACGGCAAGACTAAGCCGTGTGGTTTCCGGCAGAGTAGAATAGGGCCACTCCAAGTCTTCGCGTGGATGTCGTAGAAGGCGACTTAGGAAATACAAGATAAACAAAGCTTATAAACATCAATGAGACCTCTCCAACCCGTCTAGCCAGCGAGGAGAGTGTAGGCCAAGTCCTCTTGCTGCTCTGGCCAAGTATACACTGGCTCTGGTAGTACAGAGAGGGTCGTGCTCCTGCAGTGGAGCCTAAAAAGACCTGATGAGATGATCAGGCAAGACTGGCAGTTGCTAGCAACTGATAACCATTATGGTTGACGCGTTAGTCCGCTACTCTTGCCCATGGGCGTAGCCATGGTGGGCAGGGTGGGCGCTTGCTCCACCCTGGCTCTGACCTCTAAGGTACCTAACCAAAACTATAAAAACTTGAGAGGTGTCAAGGAACACCCGAATGGAACGAAGTTCCTTTCGATTAATGAGAGAGAGAGAGAGAGACAGACAGACAGACAGAGAAACACGCGCACGCCGCACCGCTTTCAACTATAGCAAAAAGTGTTGTTACAACTTTTTGTCTTAATTTTTTCCGTCTAGCCCCCTTTCGCTACGCGCAATAAGGAACTTCGTTCCAAAAATAAATTATCTAGATCCTAGCTTCAATACATATTATCCGTAAGAAAGTTCGGACTTGACAGTAGTTACAAAAAAAAAGGTACTACTACTCCTAAGACGATATCCTTGGCGTAATGTTATTGCTTTGATCCACTTTGCCCGTAACGTTCATAATAATAAATAAATAGTATGCCCCAAGTAAGTCTAGACTTGTATTATGAGATACTAACTCAACGATACTATGTTTTATAATAAATATAAAGATATACACCCAAACCCTAGGACAATTTGAAAAAAGCCATTTTTCAACTTGCCCAGGCTGGGGATTTAATCCAGGATCTACGGATTGGGGGACTAGCTTTTTGACCATTACGCCACGGAGGTCGTCAAAAGCAAAGTACACTAGTATCGAAGTCGTCAAAAATAACACCAAGGTTGTCAAAAGTAAAGTATTATAAAAGTCGTCAAAATTAACACGAAGGTTGTCAAAAGTAAAGTAAGTAGCATCAAAGTAATAAAAGTTAAAAACGCCCATCCGAGAAACATCCGGAGGGAAATTTTAAACATGCATACATTTACAGTGTTATTTTTACCCATTTTTAGCCATTAAAGTAACATTTATAACAACACGAGCGGTTTTATGTCCACTTAGGCGTTTAATAGCGGCCTTGTGTTTTGGACGTTTTTATACCTTGCAGTTAAAGTGTTATCTATTTGTAATGTTTAATCTGTTATGGTTGTTATAAGTTATAGAATTAATTTTACAAACATGCTCATTTGGAAAATTAATTATATTTTATTTAATAAAATATTATAATTAATTATATATATATTATATATAAAGCTGAAGAGTTTGTTTGTTTGTTTGTTTGTTTGTTTGTTTGTTTGTTTGTTTGTTTGTTTGTTTGTTTGAACGCGCCAATCTCAGGAACCACTGGTCCGATTTAAAAAATTCTTTCTATAACGTGTGGTTAACGCGGGCGAAGCCGCGCGCTGCCTCTAGTAATTAATAAAGTCGTAGCTAAGCAAAGCTACAAACATTAGTGAGACCTCTCCAACCCGTCTGGCCAGCGTGGAGAGTGTAGGCCAAGTCAGCTGGCTGCTTTTGCCAAGTATGGCTCTGGTAGAACAGAGTGGGTCATGCTCCTGCAGTGGAGACAGAAAGAACTGATGAACGGGGTTATATGGGCTTTGTTTGTTTGTTTCTTTTGCACTAAAAAACGCGAGAAAGCAGATTTTTGCGGTAAACTACGTAGTTATCCATAATCCATAATCCATAATTATCCATAATTATATATAAAGCTGAAGAGTTTGTTTGTTTGTTTGTTTGAACGCGCTAATCTCAGAAACCACTGGTCCGATTTGAAAAATTCTTTCTGTATTAGATAGGTCGTTTATCGAGGAAAGCTATAGGCTATATTGCATCACGCCCGCGACTTCACTCACGTGGTTAACGCGGGCGAAGCCGCGCGCTGCCTCTAGTTATATACTATTTACAGTAAACATTAATTATTTTTGTTAAATATTTGCAAAGTTTTTATTATTTCTTTAATTATGTCCTAACTTTTATTGAGAAAAACTGCCGTGTGGTTTCCGGCGGAGTATAATAGGACCACTCCAAGTCCTCCCGTGGATGTTGTAGAAGGCGACTAAGGAAATACGAGCTAAACAAAGCTTATAAACATCAATAATACCTCTCCCACCCGTCTGGCAAGCGTGGAGAGTGTAGGCAAAGTCCTCTGGCTGCATTGGCCAAGTATGGCTTTGGTAGTACAGAGAGGGTCGTGCTCCTGCAGTGGGGACAACAGACCTGATAATGATTGAGAAAAGCACTATACATACTGGAATTTGCAGAACTCCTAATTGTTGTCAATACTAAATTTTTAACGCCTAACTTCTCGACGTCTGCAGTGATGTACTATTGAATATGTTTGACAGTGACAGGTTTAATATCGAAGAAGTAGTTTCGCAACTCATCACTAGATGGCGTCGCCTGGACTTTTTAGGGTTCCATACCCAACGGGTAAAAACGGGACACTATTACTAAGATTTCGCTGTCTGTCCGTCTGTTCGTCTGTCTGTCACCAGGCTGTATCTCAAGAAACGCGATAGTTAGACAGTTGAAATTTTCACAAATTATGTATTTCTGTTGTCGCTATAACAACAAATGCTAAAAACAAAATAAAATAAATATTTAAGGGATCTCCCATACAACGAACGCGATATACAAAACACTCGATTTTTAAAGATAATGGTACGGAACTCTTCATGGGCGAGTACGACTAGCACTTGGCCGGTTATTTAATTTGCCTGGTAAATAAACTTGTTCTATCTAAAAACAAAATCTATTCATTCCATATTCACATCTAGGAGCGTATTCAGGCTCATCCAATATGTCAGGGCCGTATTCAGGCATCAATTTCAATCAATCGACCGGGCAGAGCCGCATTTTGATCGTTTATTTTACAAAAGCGCTGCCGCCACGTGAAAAGGTATCAATTAGCCAATATGTCTGTTCTACGGCGCGTCATTTTGATATTGGATTGGAGGCATAAAAAATACTTTATGCATCCATCGAGTTGGAATTGTAATTGTCTGGAGCAATGATGCAATTCAATTTGTTTGCTGAAATTGGGTAGGTTGGATGGGATACGATATAAATATCGAGCAGTGTTATTTGAAATTAAAACGTACATATGTATTTTAAATAAACTTAATTACATAAATAAGTTATTGTGTGGCTTATAAAATACGTTTGTTTTTAGCCTATCCGGGATTGTATTAGAAAAACACATTAGCTTCGTATACATTTTGTAGGCATTTGGTTATTTTTTATTACTATTTGCAAAGAAGTGAAAAATTAGCTTTTTTGTCAAGTAAACTGTCTAATATAATTAATACTAAAATTATTTTCAATACCAAATTTGTCCATTTTGTTAAAATTTTTGCCTAAAAAAAAAGTTTGCCTTTTATGAACACTCAGGTTAAATTAATATAAACGGCTAAGTTTTTCTAATATTTTGGTCAGTTTAAATTTTTTCCATGATCAGAAATTGCTAATTATTTTTATTTTGCTTCAAAAGTCTGTTGTTTAAACAATAAAGCCTTTTCACGGAAACTGGTCAGATGCAGTCAAGCGACGTATGATTTAAAGTCTCAATTTGCACTGAACTGGCGCTAGCAAACGTACAAAGCCTGCGCAGATCCAATATATTCGGCAATCAATTTCACCTACCAAATAAACTTGAGAATATTGCTGCCACCCGATTCTGCTATAAATCTGTCATAAGTTATTTATATTAAACGCTAGATGGCGCGATAATTTCGTTATTGCGTTCCATTACACGCAATTTATAACACAGTAAAATGAATACCTTTTAAATTGAATCTGGTGCTCTTAAGCGACTTTGTGATGGAAGTTAATGCTCATTATTGGATCAAAGTAACAACATTGTATTTATATAAAGGGTGTTAAAATACCCTTAGTCTGTCTCTGCACTGCCATAAATAAATAAATATATTGGGAAAAAACTATGTGTTCATATATGTTTATAGGTATTGTTTAATTTATTTTTCAGCCTATCAATTTTGCTCAAACCAATTATAATTTCTTTTTGATCAAATCAAGCTAAATTCTTAAGAATCTAATTGGAGAATCCTGTGTTTGTTTGTAAGTATGTAGCCGATGACACTAGTATTTTTGATCACTTTATATTTGATAAGTGTAATTAATGTATTATTTTCATTTGCACAAAATTAAACTTTACAAGCGAGAGATCTAATGCTATATGGCATCTTTACGGGTTAACTATTAGACCAAGCAAAGATAGAAAAATACTATTAAATGATAGTGAGATCAATAGAATTTATTGGTGAGCACTTTAGCCGAATACGTTAAAAGGGTTGCCCAGATAGGGGTTGTAAAACACGGTAAAATAATTTTTCGAAAAAAAAAATCGACATCACCCCCGGACTATACAACCGATTTTGCTAAAATTTGTATAGAACCACCTCGAAACAAAAAAGAATTTACCAAATTAGTCTAGGCGTCTCCGAAAAATCTGTGAAAACAAAAAAAATATCGTGAAGAATAGATAACCTCCTAGTTTTTTGTAAGTCTCTCAAAAACCCGAAACTAAAAACGATTTTTCAAAACAATAACTCGTAAATATGCTGAACGTACGGCATTTTAGAATCCGTGACACTTCCCATATTTTAAGCGCCCGAAATAAATCCACTTTGATTTATTCCACGGGAACAGAATAAAAATAAACTTTTTATGTGTGAAAACCAATAATTTGGACCGGTGCCAGATTTGTATAATATCTCCTCGACCAGCTGTTTCGAAAAGGTATCCGTTGAATTATTTATTGACAGAATGCGGCCCTGTCTCTTTAATAAACTTAGGGTTTGCGAGGGTAAAGTTTGTTTGTTTGTTTTTCATGTGTAAGTGGCCATTACGGCACTACATTACGGCTTCTTCTGCACTAGCGCTTTGGAAGCGGTAGTAAACTTAGCTGTAAGTAACCATTTGACGTCAACAATTGTGCAACAAAATAATGTCGATTATTAAGAGATATTATAAATATCCTATGATAATAAAGATATACTTGAATTGAATTGAATTTGAATTGAATTGAATTTAACTGTCAGATTTTCGAGCATGAGTTAGACATCATCAAGCATTTACCTGATAATGACAGCGGGGACCAAAATCTTTACGTGCCTTATTCGTTTTTGAATACTGACTTTCAATACTGTGAAAATTAGTTTCTTCTCAGCAGTGGTAGATGTATAGCTTTTCTTTAAAATAAATAGATTTTAGTATATACTACTTGTAATGTCATTGTATAATAAGTAGGTATTTATTGACGAGTAAAAGTGGCTGCAAAGGTCGGAATACTGAATAAACATTCTAATTTTGATTTTTGAAGTGAAAACTTCTTTAGCGGCGTTGTGCACTTTTTTTGGAATGGGTAAAAAATGTTAAACTCGCGTCAGGACACGCTCGCGTCAGGACATGTGACCTGATCGAAAATTCGTAAGACGGATGGAGAGTAGACAGCTGGCGCGGCGTAGGAGAGGGAGTAACCCCTCTCTTTCTACGGCGCGGCGAAAATGTATGCCTGCGCTTGCTGTTTCGTATATCAAAAATGCACAACGTTAATATTCAAGTTTTCACTTCTGCCGGCACTCCCAGAGTGCAACCCGTCTTTTTTTTTCTTATAATAACGTCTCTTTGATGTACTAATGTTGCAAAGTAAAGTAAAATACGCTTAAACTATTGAAAAAAAATTTTTTATTTAATCTGCACCAAATTTTATGTAGGTAGATTTGAAAAAATATGTCATAGGGATACGATATCCATAAATTTCGCGACAACAGATAAAAGGTAGCAGATGTGGCACCCTCATTTGAAATAAATTGTTTAAAACTAAATATGGTGATGATGATTAAAACTTTGACTCAAAACAATCTCTAGAAAGACATTTCAATTATTTAAAAATAACCGTTACATCCCATCCCATGCTGGTCTGGGAGAAATAAAAAAAAACTTAGAATGTACCAGCTGCTTCTCTTCCCACGCAGATCGTTAAAAGCCGATCGAGGGAATGGGCAAAAATGCAAATCATGTTAACAGGCGATGCGGCTAGCAACCCATCACTGTATTGATTGCTTTTCCATCTTCTCGCCCACCATGACGCTAAAAGTGGCTTTTGGGTCTTGCGGCCCTGGGCTCTGCATAGAACCGCAAGACCCAAAATGCTCTGTCTGCCCCATTAGGGATAAAGACGTGATAGTATGTATGTATGTAACCTTTATATGTCAGACGATAACTTAAATAATTTGAAGCATTCCGAAATTTTAAAGCTAATAGAATAGGGGTGTGGACTGGGTTCTTCTTCTTATCGTGTGTGTTAGTGACTAACACTAGTGTCAGAGTTTTTAAACCGCCTTAAAGGCCTCTGACATGGTTTTAGGTAACGACCAATGTCAAAGACAGTGACCGGGACCGACGGCTTAACGTGCCCTCCGAAGCACGGATCGTCTTACTTATCAGACAATCAGGTGATCAGCCTGCAATGTCCTAATCAAACTAGGACAACAACACAAAGTCGTTGCCCCCGCCGGGAATCGAACCCGCCACCTCCGGGTGTGAGCCGAACGCTCTAACCACTACGCCACGGAGGCAGTATGTGGACTGGGTTAAAAATATATTATTAAGTCCGTCAACTAGTTTATCCAAAAATAAAGGCCCCATATTTTCCATGTCATGAAGATACTGCGGTTCAAAGTTTCGGAAGAAGGGGTGATTTACATCACTGTAGGGTAAAAATCGTAGCCGATCGTGACGTCACGCAAAATTTAAATGCGCTGTATCTTCGCCATTATCTATATCTATATACGTATAATAAAACAGTAAAAAAAGTGTGTCTGTACATTAAATATATTTCAAAAAAAAAATTGGGGGCGATGGACACGCAGTAATAGAGTAAGAATTTAAAAAAAAATGTCTGTCAATTTGTCTGTATGTCTGTTTGTCTGTATGTCTGTATGTCTGTATGTCTGTATGTCTGTTTGTCTGTTTGTCTGTTTGTACACGCTAATCTCCGGAAATACTGGACGGATTCGAATGAAACTTTTTCTGTTATATAGCTATTAAGCCTGGGCAACATATAGGGTATAAATGATTTTGGAAAATGGAACGCCTGATGCAGAACCATAATGGTCCAGCTAAACTATAAGAGATATAAAAATGCCGCCTTAGTAAAAGTTGTTCAGCCTGGTGAGCATTTTCCAGAGACATAAAGTCCACGCGAATGAAGTCGCGGGCTTCGGCTAGTTTGCTAATAAAAAAAATAAAAAATACGTATACTGTACTATTTAATAATCTACTCAATTAGCCAAAACAATACAATACAAATTCTATAAGCTCTACAAACATGAGTGAAATCGGTCAAGGGGTTACCCAGATATGGGGTTTGCGAGTTGTTTTGTTTTTTGTGTTTCGTGTGTATAAGCGGCCAACACTGGTGACAGATTTTTCAAGCTGCCTGACGTAGCTTGACATCTGTCATACAATGATGACAGCCGGGAAAAATGGCTTATATGTGTCTTTTAAAGCACGGAGGAGCTCCAGAATGTTGGAAACTAGTTAAATGAACTCGATAAATATATTTTAAGAGCACACTCCATGAACATTCCCCACCGACGATTTCCTATAAATACCAAAAAAGCATCTGTTCTAAAAATACGGCTCTGTAAAAACATCATAATTTTGCTTTCGCCGGCATCGAGTGTGTTTTCATTGTTCGATTTGGGCAATAAAATTATAGCGTACAAAGAACTGTTTGTGTTGAGAATATTTTATAACTTGCCTCGCGAAGGTAGATGTTTTATGTGTGTTTCGGTCCGTTGTCTTTAGGGTTCTGTACCCAAAGGGTAAAATCGGGACCCTATTACTAAGACTCCGATGTCCGTCTGTCCGTCCGTCTGTCTGTCTGTCACGAGGGTGTATCTCGACAGTTAGACAGTTAAAATTTTTACAGGCGATGTGTGTTACGATTGCCCCTGTGGGTACTCCATTTTTTATCCTAAAATTTTATGTCCGAATGACAAAATCCATAACAAGTTTGCAATCTTTAGAATCCAGAATGTTCAAATATCCGTAATTTTGATTCACCTAATTATCGTGAATCATAACACTTTTGTGCCATAATATAAATTGCTATAATAATTGAATTTTCTAATTTTGGATGCTATAAAGTCACATGTCCTAGGTGTTGTATTCTATAATGTATGTTAGTCCGAATGTTACTTTGTGATAAGGTTATTAGCTTAAAACACTAGGTTAAAATTAGGAGTTTAGGTTAGGTTCGTTAGGTTTCCTGTGACCGAGACACGAGCGAGCGAGCGACTTAAGCTTAGGGTGAATGTAACACAAACACAAAAACCACTTTACCGTGGAGTGTAGGTTAGGTTCGTTAGGTTTCCTGTGACCAAGACACGAGCGAGCGAGCGACTCAAGCTAAAGGCGAAAGTAACACAGACAGAAAAATCACTTTGCCGTGGCGTGTAGGTTAGGTTCGTTAGGTTTCCTGTGACCAAGACACGAGCGAGCGAGCGAAGCGAGCGAGCGATTCAAGCTTAGGGCGAAAGTAACACAGACATAAAAACTTATTATGAATAAAAAAAAATATCAATAAGTTCGAAATTAGGACACGTGATAATAATGGGAAAGAAATATAGACATTTTTAATATTATAGATCATAATATTTATAGCACGTTGTATTTCGGGATTACAATTTTCGGGCACGTGATATTATGCGATATTATGTTAGGGCTAGGCATCATTCGGACATATAATTATTATAGAAAAAAAAAATTGAGAGTGTCAAGGGGCACCCGGATGGAACGAAGTTCCTTTCGATTATTGAGAGAAAGAAAAAGAGAGAGAGAGAGAGAGAGAGAGAGAGAGGGAGAGAGAGAGAGAGAGAGAGAGAGACAGAGAAACACGCACACGCCGCACAGCTTACAACTATAGCAAAAAGTGTTGTTACAACTTTTGGTCTTAATTTTTTCCGTCCAGCCCCCTCTCGCAACGTGCGACAAGGAACTTCGTTCCAATAAAACATTATATATAAACTTGAACATAAAGAAAAAACAAAAGTAAGTCACCGAGCGGGATTCGAACCCGTAACAGTCTTTCTAGCGGTCAGCATCCTTAACCGCTGAGCTAAGCGGATGGCGGCCGGCGCGACAAAATTAGCGACCATATTCTGCGTGGAAAGAAAAACGAATGAAAACTCGAAAACACGCGTTTTCCCAAACATAAGAATAATCTAAATCGATTGTTTACCCCTACAAACCCCCATGTACCAATTTTCAGCGAAATCGTTAGAGCCGTTTTCGAGATCACAGAAATTTATAAAAAAATAAATATACAAGAATTGCTCGTATAAAGGTATAAGATAAATATACAAGAATTGCTCGTTTAAAGATATAATATAACTATAGGAAGGTTAGGTACTTAGTAGGCATATCTACATCAGCGGCAGCTCCGTGATCATCACGTTCCGATAAATGATTTCGTTTAATTTTGATTTCGTGATATCTTCTAAACTATACATTTGATTGCCATACTGTAAAGGACAATGTTAATCTACTTTAAAAAACCAAGGTATCTAAAATATTAAAAAGGATAAGGATTAATATCCTGTCGGTGAAAATATTATTTAAAACTTGCACGCGTGGCATAAACATAAAAATTGTTATTGTGACCTAACCTTAGGAGATAGACATATGCTATCGCGGACTTTTTTGTAGACCTTTTAGAGACCTACAACTTTCTGATACATTGTTTTTATATATCTTTTAAATCTTAGCCAGCGTTAGCTCTGAAAGTGCCTAACTGCAGTATCCGACATCACTTTTTTGACAAAAAGTTTAGTAAATATAAATAAAATACATACAAATTATATACACAAACCATCCGGAATAAACGATCTATCTAATAGTGAAAACTGCAACAAAATCTGTCCAGTAGTTTTTTAGTTACAAGCGTACAGAGAAACAGGCGCACACCGCACGGCTTACAACTATAGGTACCAAAAAGTGTCGTTACAACTTTTGGTCTTAATTTTTTTCGTCTAGCTAGCCTCCTTTCGCAACGCGCGATAAGGAACTACGTTCCAAAAAATATTATGACATCTTAAATTATGGATAAAAAATTTATGAGACAAAATAGAGAACCGCCGCTGTAACAACAAATACTAAAAATATAATAAAATAAATATGTAAGTGGAGGCTCTTATATAATAAACGTGATTTTTTATAAGTAGGTAATGGTAAAAGTAGCCATCACGGACGGTTCATGAGATACAGCCTGGTGACAGACAGGCCGACGGATGGACGGATAGGTTCCCGTTTATGCCCTTTGGGTACGAAACCCTAAAAAAGTAACCAGCCTAGCATTATATTACTCAATTTAAATGAAAAATGTTTCTTTAACGAGAAAAACTTGAATTTTGAAGAGTTTTGACGTAGATTGATTGCCTAGGTACGAACGCTATAAAGTTTTATCGGAAATTTTTCTTGTTATCTTTGATCATTTCATGTTGAGCATAGACAATGTTGCTTATTTTTAATCCCCGGCGCTAAAAAGAGGGGGTTCAAAATTTACGCCAATGTCAATCTGTTGATGGCGTCGTAGCTTTCGAACGGATGAACCGATTTTAGTTAAAGTTTTTTTACGTGATAGCAAGTTTCCTTGTGCTGGTTCGTAGCTATTTTTATTGAAAATCAAAAGTTTTTGGGGGTGAACGCTTGACAGTCGGGGTTTTTTATTTTGCCTGGTAAATTAAATGGTTTTAATACAACGTGTAAAGGACATATCCATAATAAACCGAAACACGGGCTATACTAGATTACGATAGTATATTTAAATTTTATTACAGTCAAAAGGAAAAAAAGATACTCCCATACAAATTGCCTGGGAGGCTGAACATTGTATAGAAATATCGTTTTTTTTAATAAGTGATCTAGTACAGCCCTTGGTTCCATTTATTACTGGTACCTATGCAAAGCATGCTAAGAGTTCGCTTGGCGTACGCATGTCATTGAAACGCACCTTTTTACGAACGACGGAAGTTGCGTCGCGTATTTTGCGCTGCGCGTAGTTCGACCCGGATTACATTTTTACGAAATAACTGCGGGACACTTAATGGTAAGGGCGAACGTATCGTATCCCAAACCCGAGTAAAATATTTTATTAGGTGGGCAATAAGAATGCGGTAAATATAAAATAAAGGGTAACGAGACTTAAAATTTGATCACATGTTATAAAATAAGGTATTTTGAAAAATGTATATTCAAAGGAGTTAATTTGACATTGTTGGGGACAAAACTTTACAGTAAAAAATACCGGCCAAGTGCGAGTCGGACTAGCGCATTAGGGATTCCGTACCAATGTTTATAAAAAAATATATTTTATTCTACTTTTTTATCGACTTCATAAAAGAAGAAGGTTATGTTCAGCAGTTATTTGAAGACGTCTGACTTGGATAGGGTAGTTACCCTACCCAAAGAAAACAAAGTACAGTAAAAAGTACTGTAAAAAAAGTTAAGTTTCAGTAGTTACTGAAACTTAAAATTTCACTTTTACAGGCACATTTTCTTGCCAATACATCCTATCAAAATGTGAAAGTCTGTATGAATGTATCTTCCTTCCACTCCGATATTTGGAGGTTAAATAATGCAAAACGGATTAGAATACATTTTTCTCCTACACGCATGGGACGCAAGTTTTAACATGCAAAGTTAATCTTCTAAGAGACTTAGCTTGAGGTTACACTTTAAAGGTTTCGTCGCAAAAGGTACCAGAAGAACCCATATTGTGGTGTGACACCATTCTTTTGCTTGTATACCTGTGACTGTGACCTAACATACTTTAGAAACAAAAGTATAGATAAATGATGCTACTAAAACTATTAGACAACCCGCTAAAAGTTCATACAAAATCTGCTCTCCATATTTATTTTATTTTATTTTATATAATTAACTTTATTACAAACTAGCCGAAGCCTGCGACTTCGTTCGCGTGGACTTTATGTCTCTGGAAAATGCTCATCAGGCTGAACAACTTTTACTAAGGCGGCATTTTTATATCTCTTATAGTTTAGCTGGACCATAATGGTTCTTCATCAGGCGTTCCATTTTCCAAAATCATTTATACCCTATATGTTGCCCAGGCTTAATAGCTATATAACAAAAAAAGTTTCATTTGAATCCGTCCAGTATTTCCGGAGATTAGCGTGTACAAACAGACAAACAGACAAACAGACATACAGACAAACAGACAAACAGACAGACATTTTTTTTTAAATTCTTACTCTATTACTACGTCTCCATCGCCCCCAATATTTTTTTCGGAAATATATTTAATGTACAGACACACTTTTTTTACTGTTTTATTATATGTATAGATAGATGTAATAGGCGGACTTAAAGCTATAGGTTTTATCTACCAGTCAACCCACTGGTGGTGCCGAGAGAGATAGGTAATACAAAAATCGAAAAATAGTAAGTAGATCGGGTACATAGAACAATGCAACCGATTTTAGAAGTGCTGATTGCTCTGTCAAATGTCGTATATTACTCACAATATATGAGTAGCAGAGAATAGACATGTCAGAGGCCTTTAAGGCGGTTTAAAAACTCTGACACTAGTGTTAGTCACTAACACACACGATAAGAAGAAGAAGACAGAGAATAGAATAAATTTTTCATGAATATTAACGTTCTTTAAAATTTCAAAATCTTTATTTATTAATTAATAAACGTTGATATATTTTTTATACAATAAATAAGACCAAAAATGGCTGTTGATTGTTCATGACAAAATGTAAAAAAATGTTTTTCTCTCACTTTTAATGCGTATAAACCATATCAGGGTCTATTCTTTTGTACCTACGTAAAAAAAATATTTTAAGTTGTTCAGATGGAATAAACTGTTTCTAAAAAATGTAGGTACTAAGTTAATCATTTTTCTAAACTAGAAATCGACTACACCCCCAAACTAAACAACAGATTTTGATAAAATTTCTATGGGTACTTTCAAACAAATCGGTCCAGGCGTTTTACATACACAAAAAAGATCACGACGTTATCAATCTAGAACCTCCTCCTCTTTGGAAATTGGTTAAAAAGCATTTAGTACAGCTGACTAATTAATTACTTATACTCAGAAAAACAAAAGTTCTTGCGTACTGTTTTATACTACCTACGGCTATAACACTAAACGCTTCAATAATCACCCAATCACAATGCGACATATGAAATTCGGCCATGCTTATAAATAATTATAAGAAGGCACCCCACCCCACTTTCACCCCAACCCCCCTTGGCAAGTGACAAGGGGTGGCTTTGTTTTTGGGTCAGTTATTCTGGGTAAGTAGCTGGAAGGGCTAAGGTCTTGTTGCGAGCGATGTTTAGCATATTATGTACTTACTAAATTAATGTTTGGGAACTTTTTAGGGTTACATATACAAAGGGTTAAAACGGGACCCTGTTATTAAGTCTTCACTGTCCGACTGTCTGTCTGTCTGTCACCAGGCTAGGCAGACGTAAATCACCTCCACCCGACACTTGATTTTTTACTACGTTGTTAAAAGAAAAAATATGGGTCCTTTATTTTTGTATAATCTAGTTGAAGGACTTAATAAAATGCCATCCCTTTTCCACATTCCCATGGTATAATAAAACAGCTATTCTCTTCCCGAGATGGAACTTGACTACGTCACAAAGTGTTGCCACTGATTGTTCTTTTCAGTAAATTTAAGGACTTTCTCAATTAGTTCATGAATATTAAAAAAAATATTAAGTAACTTAGCTATTTAGTATCTCGCGATTCTCGCGTGATTCATCATTTCAAAATTTTATAAATTGATATGATGGATTATTAATTCGAAATTGGTATATAAAGTTCAAAAACGCATTTCACTCGGGTAATTCAATTTCACACAGTGGCAACATATCAAACTGATGACGTAGTCAAGTTCTACCTACGTCATCAGCTGTCACGGGAAGAGAATACCTTATTTTATTATATCATGCACATTCCTATTCCCAATTCACCCTAAACGACTAGGCGTTAAGACTAGTATTCATCAACAATGAATTTTTGCCATCAATATTTCCGAGCTCCGTTAGGACATATTTATCCCTACCGAAACAGAAAGAACCTGACTCTTGCCCTATTCCCGCGATCACCTGTAACGATCTGCGGGAAAGAGAAGTGGCTATATTCTATATTTTTTCCGCCAGTCGCTGTCTCTAAGACCTCAGCCGTACATTGATGTCATTTTATTTTTATTCAATTCCATACGTATTCGGTGAGTGTTCGACCAGAAATATCGTACGCCAGGGCTTTCGAGACAACATGGCAATGGATGACGTCACCCTCCATATTTTATTAAAACAAGCTCGCAAAATCTTGTCGCGTGTTGTAAATAGCTGTTTTTATATGGATGAAAAGGGAGGGTTATGGCTGTTCATACTTATAATATAGCATACTTGTATCCAGCTGTTTTGTGCTATATTTAACAAGAATGAAGCTTTGAATTTCGTTATTAAACAGATGAAAGAAGCGATCAAAGGTCTTAGCATTTGTATGTATTAGGTATTATTCTCAGGTACGAAGTAACGTCGTCTACATACTCTCAACGAATAGGCTAAACGAACGGTTTTTTGAATGATAAAACCATTCGGTTAGGTCTCGTTTCAATAATGGCACTTCTGTTTTCTTTTGAGCCGGGATACAAATTTTAAATCTTCAGGATCGGGAAAATATTCGTGTGTTCACTTCTACTTCTTTACACTTCAATAAAAAAACAATGTCATAAAAAAAAAACAATTCAAAACACCAAGCCTTAGCGAGTGCTAGACTATAAAAAAACATTATAGACATTAAAAGTTTTTTAATGTTTCTGGCAGGATGAAAGCTCCATCCATCGTACTACCTACTAAAGCGAAAAGTTTGTAAGTATGGATAGATGGATGTTTGTTACTCTTTCACGTAAAAACTACCGAATGGATTTCAATGAAACTTTACAATAATATAGCTTATACATCAGAATAACACATAGGCTACAATTTATAAAGATACTATGCAGACGAAGTCGCGGGCACCAGATAGTATATTATAAACTTTTAACTTTTATAAAATAATGGTGGTCCGGCTCTCGCTGGCTCTCGATCTATAAATAAATGAATAAATAAATACTTAAATACGGACAAATCACACTTAAGTAAGTTATGTATGTTCTCTGATTACACGAAGATGCCTAAACCAATTTGGAAAAATCGAGGTATCCCGATAAAATTTCCCAAAATCGTTGGCAAGTTTGAGTTAAACTCGGTTTTAAGTTTTGAAAAAAAGAACTTTAAAATATGATAATCCAAATACACAGATATCGAACACTATAAACAACGAATCATTTCGATTTCAAAGTTAAATATATACTTATTTGGATTGTATGAAATTAATTAAAATTGGGGAACAGTAATTCGCCTTGTGTCAGCATTTATTTACATTTATTCTATAATCTAAAATTACTTTGTCATTAAGTAGGTAGTTTTTTGGATATTTTGTTGTTCTAAAATTCGTCATCATCATCATCATCATTAAGAACTTAGCGGAAGGAAGAGAGACATGGAAAGCACTCCACCGACAAGAGCCCAGCTCTTAAATATAAGAAGAAGAAGATCATCATCAGGTCTTTTTGTCTCCACTGCTGGAACACGACCCTCTCTGTACTATAAACATCACAATAAACAATTAAACAATAAACAATACTATCAGAGCCGTACTTGGCCTAAACAGCCTAAACTTTTCATGCTGAGCAGACGAGTTGAAGAGGTTTCACTCTTAGTTACATGGATGTTTATTTATAAGCTTGTATTTCATTCACAGCAGGACTTGGAGTGGCCCTAGTCTTCTCTGTAGAAAACCCCACGGCCCGATGTTCTAAAATTATTGTTCATTTATTATTTTTCCTGCCAAAAACTTTATCCGAACTTTTACGTTCAAATTACCAGAATGACTAACACTAAAACTAGGTACAATTAAGCACAAAACTATACTGAGCACTAAACTCCAAGTTCGAGGTTTGTGTACAGTCGTGCTGAGTAATTGCCTTCTATTGTCGGTTTAACTATCGTCCATTAGTGGGCTGACTTGCAGAGTATTATTTTTAACCTCCCATACAAGTTGACAGAGCTGGTAAGAGTTTGTATGAAAAACAAAAAACATGTTCAATATTTGATATGTTCTTTGGGATTGTTTAGTATTGTGGACTGAATTAATCTTTCAAAAAATAATGTATTTTTATGAACATGAGGTTAAATTCAAGAAATTTAACCTCATGTTCATAAAAATCAACAACCAAATAGATTATTAAAAAGTATGGCATACGTATTAATTTTGATAAGCAACTAGTGACTAAGACAGTGCATCAAATTTCGCGTGACGTCACGATCATCCACGACGCTTCGAAACTTTGAAAACGAAGAAATATTGGTCCTTTATTTTGGAATAATCTAGTTGACGAACTAAATACACTTTTATTCAAATTCAAATTCAAATTTTTATTATTATCTTCATAATCTTAGCTTATATCTATTTAAAAACTATAGTAAAAATAAATTTCAAAGTTTAAATAAGATTGACGAAGTAAATAAAATAATATATTTTTTACCCAGTCCATATCCCTATTATTGAGAAATAAACATAACATACATACATATAAGCCCGATTTTATCCCTAATGGGACAAACAAAGCATAATAAGCATACAACATGCATAAACTTTGTTGAATCCTGTGGACGAAATGTTATTTCGCACTATAATTTCTTACTAATTCAATTACCTACCTTCCCTTGTATTCATTCCATTTATTTTATTTATAACCAAAATCCCCAATTCGGAGCCTTCCATTATAACCAAGTTATTCTCTAACTAATTTAATTTAGATATACCCCATAAATTTTGATGATCGCGTTACAGATGTAAAATAGAAGAAATATAGAAATAAAGCTACGTAAAAATCAATACCATAATGAATTTCTATGTAACTCAAGTGTGTGAAATAACCAACCAAGTGCAAGACGGACTCGCGCATGATGGGTTCCGTACCATTATCTATAAAAATTAAGTTTTTTGTATGGGAGCGCCCTTAAATTTTTATTTAATTTTAATTTTTTATCTATTGTTAAAATAAAAATACAACTGATTATTTCAAGTGTCATTATTGATATCGAAAAAAGGGGGAAAAAATCGCGTTTGTTGTATGGGAGCCCCCCTTAAATATTTATCTTATTTTGTTTTTAGTATTTTTTGTTATAGCGGCAACAGAAATACATAATTTGTGAAAACTTCAACTGTCTAGCTATCGCGGTCCTTGAGATACAGCCTGGTGACAGACAGACAGAAAGACGGACAGGCAGCGAAGTCTTAGTAATACGTTTACCCTTTGGGTACGGAACCCTAAAAATAGCAACAATGGTATGTAAGTAGATAAATGTGATATATCTGACATAAGAAAATGTTTTCTTATGTTTTAGCACAAAGTAACAGAACTAGGAGAAAATGAATGTATTAATTTTTGTTTTTTGTGTCTGTAAGTGGCCAACACTGATTTTAGATTTTTCAGGCTGCCTAAAGTCATCTGACTTAGCTTGACAGCTGCCATACAATGCCGTATTTAGTAAGCCACAGAACTGTAGTATGTAAAAAGCCGTAGAAAGAGAGGGGGATACTCCCTCTCCTACGCCGCGCCAGCTGTCTACTCTCCATCCGTCTTACGAATTTTCGATCAGGTCACGTGTCCTGAGTCCTGACGCGAGTTTAACATTTTTTACCCATTCCAAAAAAAGTGCACAACGCCGCTAAAAAAGTTTTCACTTCAAAAATTGTTCGAGATGCAAAAGATAAAACATAGGTTATGATGAAAGATATAATCGATTTTTTTAAAGATAAGAATACATTAACTCTTGAGAAATACATGAATATTTTGGTCATAAAAACGCATAAGTATTTACGCTGCTAATTCTAGTCACATTACACAGTCTAATTACTGAATAAACATTTGAATCTTCAAATCTTTTAACAAGCCCCTAAATGATATGACTCATATGAATATGAAGAATAAGAGAATGACAGAATAAGAGCAATTAGTTTAGTTAGCATTAATGCAATATGGCTTAACAGAATACCATGTGGCATATAAGAATGCCATTTTTGACTGTGCAATTAATAATAAATAAATATATAGGGACAAATTACACTGATTGAGCTAGCCCCAAAGTAAGTTCGAGACTTGTGTTATGGGATACTAACTCAACGATACTATATAACCTTTATACCTATATTATAAGATATATTATATTAAAATTTAGAAGGTGCAAACCTAAGAAATTTTAATATAATATATAATATATTATTATATATTATAATAATATATTATTATATATTATAAGAGCCTTTGTACCTACTATATTTGAAATGTACTTTTGATTATTGTCATACTTAGTTGGTGCAATAAAGAAATTTTATCTTATCTTATCTTATAATGTAACTAAATAAATAGCTTTTCTTTTATACTCTCAGTGTTTTGTGCCTGGGAGGTCGATTTCCGGGATAGTCCCTTGGGATTATTGTATGTCGACTTTCAATATGCCATCGGACAGAACCGGAAGATTATATTATGTCATGGTGGTTTATGCAAACCCTACCTACCCTTGGTTTTAGTTCTAATCAAAAATATATGGGTAAAACACTATCTGTCTTATTATAAAACGAAGACTATCTTTGTTACTAGGTTTAAACCATTATCCGACCAAATCAAGTTGACATCCAGTAATACGTCATTGTCTCATCTGAAAATGTCAACTTGATTTGGTCGGCTAATGGTTTAAACCTAGTAACAAAGATAGTCTGCGTTTTATAATAAGACGGTATGTTGCAAATTGGATTTTAATTGATATTTAATTTAAAATTTAGTAATTTTGCCTTATCTGTCTTATAAGAATTTCCAATAGGTGCTTTTTTTGAACGATTTTCAACCCCCGAGAAAAGAGGGGTATTATAAGTTGGACGCAAGTGTCTGTCGGTGTGTCTGTCTGTCTGTGTCATCATAGCGCTAGAACGGATGGACGAATTTCTATGCAGTTATTTTCTACGTAAAATCCTTAGCAAAAACAGGGGTGTTACTTCATAAAATAAACGATATTCGTCCGATAGAGACGTCCTATTTCCATGTCACACTAAATTAGACTTTATTATCATACGTTAATGCTCATAGTTGCTTGACACAAAAATGTGGATACGCGGTAACCGTCTTGCGTACGGCTTTTGGAGTAACGCCCCAGATGGTGTTACGTATCCGTAGCTACTTTTCGTATTTTCGTACTTTTCGTAAGCAATTTTTCGTATCGGTATCAATTCAAGTCGTATCTGTGTGACCGCCCCGCCATCTAGAAATTTCAAAATAAAGACTAACCTACGTTTGTATGAAAATGCCTATGGTAAGGGGACTCGGACCATATGTAAGTGCAATCAAAATATATAATAAACTACCAAAATCACTACAATTAGAACATGATGACAAAATTTTTAATAAACTTACTTTTAATATGGCGTTAAGTCCGCCATTTGTACACTTTTTCTTGTGCAATAAAGTTTAAATAAATAAATAAACTAAAAACGTTGTTATTGACAAAAGGTTATTATTCTGTCAGAGAGTACTTAGAGGACAAATTACACAACTAGTTTAAAGAATTCTCAAGCCACATCCATTAATATACTGACATTTATATTTATCTTTTTTTTTTCCTCTTCTAAATATTTTTTTTTGCAATATTATTGTTAAGATATTTTAAATGTTCGGACTTACAAAAACTCCATCACATTAAAATTAAATTAAAATGTAATGAAACTTAACTGAAATTAAGGGCTATTATTTATATATATCTATAACATAAAAGTTTTATGTATCTCTGCTGACATTCAATGTAATCACTAACAATTTTTGACATATCCTGAATCTAAAACCACTATTAATATATAAACTCAACTCAACATACTTTTAGTTCGCAACACCCTGTCAGGCAGTGTTCACGTACTTATTAACCTACTAACCATGTAATGTATGAGTGCATGTAAGCGAAAATAAAAAAATAAAGTTCTAAGCGAAAGAAAAGGACTCGAATTTCAAAATAAAGGCTAACCTACGTTTGTATGAAAATGTCTATGGTAACACTCTTAAGTTTAAGACAAACCTTACGTAGCACTCACAAGTTGCCTCGTCGGCTGACTTCGTTTGCTCATTACTGAGCCTCATTCAATACAAAGGCAAAATGCCAAATTCGCTCACATATTCTACAGCTAGCGATGCTTGGAATATATCTGCTATATTTTATAGAAGGTAGTGTTAGGGTGCATATACTTATACAACGTGGAAGGGACATATTCCTAATAAAGGAGTATAGTTTAAAGAAATTAAAATTATAGTCAATTTTTTTTAACAATTGGCCGTTCATTGGAATTGAAATTAATAAATTGGAATGTGCAAAAATGCGAATCATTTTAACAGGCGATGCGGCTAGCAACCCGTCACTGTATTGATTGCTTTTCCATCTTCTCGCCCACCATGACGCTAAAAGTGGCTTTTGAGTCTTGCGGCCCTAGGCTCTGCATAGAGCCGCAAGACCCAAAATGCTCTGTCTGCTCCATCCATACTAATATATAAAGCTGAAGAGTTTGTTTGTTTGTTTGAACGCGCTAATCTCAGAAACCACTCGTCCGATTTGAAAAATTCTTTTGGTATTAGATAGGTCGTTTATCGAGGAAGGCTATAGGCTATATTGCATCACGCCCGCGACTTCTCTCGCGTGGTTAACGCGGGCGAAGCCGCGCGCTGCCTCTAGTTCGTAATAAGGGAGTATAGTTTAAAGAAATTAAAATTATAGTCAATTTTTTTTAACAATTGGCCGTTCATACGAATTGCAAGGGGGCAATTTGTATAGGAATTTCGTTTTTTTTTTATAATCATTGTACTAATAGTGATCTAGTATAGCCTGCATGTGGTTTGATTTATTATGTTCTGTCGAGTTCGATTATGTCAATTTTTCGATAAAGCCAATTGACAAGTATCTCTTAAAAACAAAAAAAAAGACGTGTGGCACTCGGGGACTGCCGCGGTAAAACTATTGCAAACAAGGAAGGACGGCAACGTCGCAAACGGACGACGGAGACGAAGCGGCAACCTACATGGTAGGCGGAGTGGGGAGAGCGTGAGGTTTTTTCGTTACGGAATTTCTGGATTCGGTCCCCGCGCTCAAGACCCGCGATTGAAGCTATGCAATAGCTTAAAAGAATTTCCCAAATAAGTCCAGGCGTCTTTAAAAAATCGGCAAGCAATCGCTACGAATTGATAACCTTCTTTTTGAAAGTTGGTTAATTGAGTGCCTTTTTTTAATAAGTATTTTTCTTGCTTTATTTTGCTTTTTAACTGCTCTGTCTGCCCCATTAGGGATAAAGACGTGATAGTATGTATGTATGTATTTTTCTTGTAATACTTGTCGTTTCGTTTGTTCATTACTGAAACTCATTCAATACTGCGGCAAAATGCCAAATTCACTTAAATATTCCCCAGCAAGCAATGCCGTAACGGATGCAAAGATGTTACATAAAAAGTTATTAGCTGGAACCGACAGGAATTACGGTTAGTATGAATATTTGTCCTTTTTAACCCCCCACGAAAAAGAGGGGTGTTGTAAGTCTGACGCCAGTGTCTGACTGTCTGTGGCATCGTAACTTTTGAACGTATGGACCACATTTAATGCGTTTTTTACGTAATAGCAAGTTTCTTTGCCATGTTTGATGAAAATCCGTTAAAAAGCAGGTCTGTCTGGCACAAGCATTATTTGCTTAGTAGGCAGTCCTCACAAATATGTTTGCAAACACAATTTAACGAAATAAAAATATTCTTTTTATTTTTATTTAGAAAATAAAATAAAAAAATCTTATCGGCTGACCCATTTCAACGACACTACTAATTTAATAACATGCCTATGACGACTACTTTTAATAAAAAATAATGCTTAAAGCCATTATCAACATGTATACTTTACATACCTACTTATATACAAACTTAAAAGAACCAAAAAAATAACAATAAGAAAGCGACGATTGGCTAAAGGTTGAGGCCTTGTGGTGCTATTTTTGAAACGGGGAGTCACTAAACGAATGGTATTTCTATGGAAAAAACATTTGTGCTTTTCAAAATTGGCAGTTTTGGAGCTATTATCCATTGAGGAACTCACCGAAACCCAAAACGTGTAGCTTTCCAATTCACCGCTCGCGTAAAATATCGAAATTTTAAACAATATTGCTTTACGCAAAAAACTTCCAAATTTTTCCATGAATAAAAAAAAACTGCGTGAATCGGAAAGGATTCTCCATTAAAGGTAACTACGCTACAAATGTCAAATTACGAGTCTTGAAGACTACCTTCGCAGTCGAACGCTAAGATTCGACCGATTAAAAAATGCCTCCGTTTGAAAACGCTCGCTCAAGCCATCCGTAATGTGACAAGTGATTTCAAAAATGCGTCCCCTGGCTCGGTGAGTGAAAATTACTTTCCTTTTCAGGGCTATCTATGGAACGTGCTTAAATGAGAAAAAGTTCTTGAAACCTATCGAGAAATGTAAATTTTGAAAGACACTTCGAAATAATTGGATAAGATGATCGATACGTACCAATAACCTTATTTACAAGCTGTCTCAAGGGGCCCTTACCACCGTAGCACCTGTAGTGCTATCTTTTCAACGCGAAGTCACTAAACGAACGGTTTTTTTGACGTGACAACGTCTTATAAATTGGTTTGCCGGGTGACACTTCAAGAAACTGCGTTACGCTCCGCTCACGTTATGCGCTCACAATGAGAGCGAGTGAGAGGCACGCGTCCCTTCCACTCGGGCATGGTTAGCCCGCCTAAGAGCGAGAGAGACAGACATAAAAAGTCGTTGTCACGTAAAACTTTCGCCCGTATACCGACTTTACAGGCAACCAATTTTTTTGTGGAAAAAACATTAAGTGACTCTGCGTTTCAAAAATGGCACTTACGGATTGGATCAGCAAATTCAATAATCCAGTGCATGGCTTTTTGATTTGTTTATTTATCGAGTTAGGGCTGTGCCAATATTGGGTGTTAATGTAGGTGCTTTAACACCCAATATTTGCACTGCCTAACTAATAAGAAAATAGACTCTTCGGAATAGGTCGTGCCTACTCAGTACAGATTCTATTTTCATAATGGAAAAATGGAAAAATATTTTTGGTCCATCGGTTAGATTATTAAAAAATATTGTACACGTATTATTCTTTTCTCTGAGAAACCAAAAATGACAAATATAAATTTCGCATGACCTCACGGCTGGGTATGATTTTTACTTAGCGGTGACGTCGCAAGCCTCCGGAACTCTGACGCTCCGTATCTTTGGGAGTTTTTATTTTTTTGGTACCCTGAAAAATAGGGGTCTATTATTCTTGGATAATCTAAAAGACGGACTAATTACAATCATTTTTTTCGGACCCTGTCGTCACCCCGAAGATACAATACAATCAATTTCTTTTTCCTGGGTCAAAAATAAATTATTTTGGAAAAATAAGATAAGGAAATAAAATGTTACAAAATAATGTCACTTTTCATAATCAACGTTTTCAATGTAATTTTAGATTTATCATTGAAGAAAAACTGACATTAAGAGCACCATTTGACTCCAAGATACCATGACAGGTCTGTATTTCATAACATTCTCGTAAAAAAGGTTCGTTAAAAAAAAGTATCGATTTGACTTGTTGGAAAATAGCAGTTGGATAATAACTTTCGCAGAATAAAATAAATAAATAGATATAGATAGATAGATATATAGGGACAAATTACACTGATTGAGCTAGCCCCAAAGTAAGTTCAAGACTTGTGTTATGGGATACTAACTCAACGATACCATATTTTATAACAAATACATATATAGATAAACATCCAATACAGCGCAGACAGCACTTAAATTTTGGCCAGTGCTAAAAATACTCAAATTGTGGCAAAAAAAAAAATATATAAAATTGAATATTCATACTTTTTTTTAAAAACATGGGATACACCCTTAACAAAAATTGCTGGACAAGCGAGATAAAAATACTCCAGTTCGTAATGTAATTCAATTTGGTACTTGACGGCAGCTGACGTCGTTATTTAGGGCCACTTGAAGTTTTGTTGATTTTTTATTTGAATGCGAAGATTGGCTGTTGCTTTTCTAATTTTGCCTTTTTAGAAAATTTACAATGTACTTACTTAAGTACCTAGTTTAAAAAAAAGTTTGAAAATATTTTTTATGTCATTGATATCAAAAAAGAAAAAGGTGTGATACAAATGTATATAAATGTTTTTTTTTGAGCAATTTGGAAAATTCTTTTTTTTTGATTTTACAGAAGACGAGTGTGTTGTTTGGTGTTGAAGTCGATTTTTGGTTTTGGAAAATTATTAAAAGCTGATATTTGAATTACCTATAGTGTAAACATGTTGTTGATGTGTTTTTGTTATAAAAAGAAATTGCCTTTGATTAATGCTACGTAAAAAACATCTAGGTCTGTGTAACAAACATGTTTATATTTTCTATCGAAGGAAGGGAAACTAATAAAATGCTCTTAAATTACGTTTGAAATAATTTTCGTGTAAATCAAGGACGCTAAATGTGTTTCTGATAAAAAATTATGTCTGCCCCGTTAGGGATAAGACGTGAAGTTCATTTATTATTTTTTTACAATACAAAACAAAACAATACTTTTTATTGCACAAAATAAATACAGGACACAATTATCTTAAAAACTAGGAAATTCGCAAAAGGTTTAAGGTTAGAAATTTCTTCAAGGCAGTCTTGCTAAATAGAAAAAAATGTGATTTGAAATAAGTTAGTGCGAGGGTCAATATAATAAACATACATATACATACATCTTACTTAAATACATACAACTTACACAGAACTAAAAAAGAAAATTTAAATATTTAAACTATATGTACAACGAACACAGAACGAATTTTTTTTAATTTTTTTTTTAAATTTTGTTTACCAAACAACATGGTACAAAAGCCGGACTTAATGCTAATAGCATTCTCTTCCAGTCAACCTTCGGGATATATAGAAAATAACTCGTGGTATGCGTACACATAATTAATAGGTACTTAAATAACTTGCTTTAGTTATGAAAGAAATACTCGTGGGGTTACAATTACAACACTTTAAAATATACAACTAAGGCTCGGCGCAAACGGGCCACTATAATTATTTTTTCTGTAGTTTTCAAACACTTTATATGGACTTTTCGCACACGGTAACGCCAGTGGCATCACGACGCGACGGCTTGACTTGCCCTCCGAAGCACGGATCATCTTACTTATCAGACAATCAGGTGATCAGCCTACAATGTCCTAACCAAACTAGGACAATACAAAGTCGTAGCCCCCGCCGGGAACCGAACCCGCGACCTCCGGGTATGAGCTGAACGCTCTGGCCACTGCACTACGGAGGCAGGCACCACTAAATTAGTAGGATAGTGGTCGGTGGCCCGTTTGCGCCGAGCCTAAATATAATGTATATTTACCAAATAACTATAAATATATGTTTGCGTTATAACTCCTACTCGATTCAAACAACGCAGCATAACAATCGACCCACACACGTGACGAAAACTATCACAAACAGTTTGACAGTTCGTGTATTT
Source organism: Acrobasis consociella (assembly GCA_963555685.1). Classification (NCBI taxonomy): domain Eukaryota; kingdom Metazoa; phylum Arthropoda; class Insecta; order Lepidoptera; family Pyralidae; genus Acrobasis; species Acrobasis consociella. The sequence goes on from OY743115.1 coordinate 2,221,586, forward strand.
GTTACAGAAATATGGAGTAAGGGTGTGAACTCATATGGAACATTCTTGTTAAAATAATAAGGCGAATGCTATCACGTTTTGTTAGAGAGTGAACTTCGAACGGTGTGAATGTTTTAGAATCCGTACCTACGCTAATAGCTATACAAATAACCTATATCAATTTGTATGGTATGTATGAGGGTTTGAACTTATGTTGTCTTAGTTAAAAATGTGGAGTAACATTAGAACTTAGCTTGAACTGTTAAATTATCATTTAAAATTTCGGATAATATTATCGGCCCGTTGTTAAGTAGCCATTATTTTCCTGATTAAACCTAGCCCTAGACGTAATCAAAATGTAATACCTGTTGATTCTACTTGATTGCAATAAAATTTTAATAAATTTTTCACAGAAAAGAATGCTCGTACTAGGTATCTTTGACATTATGACTCAGATTTTATAAGTAATTAAAACAGGAAATTTTGTAATAAAAACCCAGTCAAGTATTGTTTGTTTGAAAATAAATTCCTATTGATTGTATTAAATTGAAATCAGAGCTTTAATTGTTTTGTTAGAGGGAATGTTTTAAATAAGTACGCTCCTTAATGCAAAGTAGCTAGTGTTGACTGGGAAGTATATCTAACCCAATTCTGTTCTGCTTCAATATCAGAAGGAAAACATCGAAGTAGTTATATTGTTTTGGGAGCAGTGTAACCTACCTTATATTTAATTAAAGTAATATTTATATTTTTGATAAAATATTTAGTTTTAATTCAAACAATAAACTTTAGAACTATGTTTTTGTTAGTGTCAAATGCTTGACTTAGTTTTGAAGTAAGAGTGAAATTCTTATACTTATTTATAGATCTGAGAAACAGATTGGTTTAACGTGTTTGCAGTGTCGTTACAACTTTTGGTCTTAATTTTTTCCGTCTAGCCTTCTTTCGCAACGCGCGATAAGGAACTTCGTTCCAATAATAATAATAAAAGATCGTGACGAATTGACAACCTCCTTCTTTTTTGAAACTCAATTAAAAATAAGCAATTTTATTTGAAACTATTTAGTTACATACATTTATTGGTATTTTTTTACATAAAGTAGCATTTTACAATGATTTTATATATCGTTACACTGAAAGTGCATTGGGAGGTTCGAGCGACAGGCTTATACACAGATTTAATTTAAGTTAGTTAAGTTACTTTACTATTTAGTCGTAGAACTGCCTCCGTGGTGTAGTGGTTAAAGTGTTCGGCTCATACCCGGAGGTCGCGGGTTCGATTCCCGGCGGGGACAACGACTTTGTGTTGTTCTAGTTTGGTTAGGACATTGCAGGCTGATCACCTGATTGTCTGATAAGTAAGATGATCCGTGCTTCGGAGGGCACGTTAAGCCGTCGGTCCCGGTCACTGTCTTTGACATTGGTCGTTACCTAAAACCATGTCAGAGGCCTTCAAGGCGGTTTAAAAACTCTGACACTAGTGTTAGTCACTAGCACACACGATAAGAAGAAGAATTTAGTCGTACATATTTATAAATAAAGCTTTATTTTAAAAGTAATACTTATATATGTGATCATAATAAATTTTATTTGGAAACTAGCTGGTGCCCGCGACTTCGTCTGCGCAGGATCACACTATATCTTTATAAATTATAGCCTATGTATTATTCTGAGGTATAAGCTATATGATGGTAAAGTTTCATTAAGGCTCCTCCCTGCGCTAGCGACCTTGAAAACACAAAAAAATTAATTTATCTTTCTGTAAGTGAGATTATTAGAAACCCTCGTAAAACTTTTTAGCTAGTATCCTGAAATACTATCCGGTTTAGAAACCTTTACAAAAAGAGTCAAAAATGGCCGTTTTTAGTATTTTTTGCAAAGGAAAATTCAGGGTATTTTATTTCAATGATTTTCGAGGTTCTAATGAAACTTAAGGATACTAGCTAAAAAGTTGTACGAGGGTTTCTGATAATCTCACTTACAGAAAGAGAATTTTTATTTTTTTTGTGTTTTCAAGGTCGTTAGCGCGGGGAGGACCCTTAAAATCCATTCAGTAGTTTTTACGTGAAAGAGTAACAAACATCCATCCATCTATAATACAAACTTTCGCGTCTATAAAATTATTAGGATATTACAAGACATTATAAATTGAATTTATTAAACAAACAAATAAAATTAAACGATAAATAAATTCAACTAAAAATAATAAGAATTTCAATTGCAGTGCAGAGAGGCAATGCTGCTAGCTTACTGGGCACCCTGCCTCGCGGCGACGCGTTGGAATCTCTATTTTATTTGTAATTTTTGTATGTTTTTTTTTTCGTGTTTAAGACGGTACGAAAAAAAAAAAATCATCAATCATATAAAATATCGTTTCTAAGTCACCACTATCAATGGGCAAGGTCCCCAACAGGCTGGCAGCATTTCCGCGTTGTATGGCTGGGCTGCAATTGGCCGAAATGCGCACTAGCCTTGGGTACCTAGGTGCTATTTTATTAATTTACAAATGGAAGGATAAACAAAGTTTATTATACTCAGTGGATTACACACAGGAATATAAATTTTATGGCATATGTTTCCTCATTTAAAGTAATAAATAGCTATTTACGTTTAGCTTTACAAATACCTATTGTTTTTATATAAACTTAGGTCCATGTTTGGCAGGAGGAAAATGTTTATGTAAATATTTGATTTATAATAATAACATTGTTTTGTTTAACTGGTCAGAAATATATTTTGCTTTGCTTTTTCTTATCGAGTGTGTTAGTGACTAACACTAGTGTCAGAGTTTTTAAACCGCCTTAAAGGCCTCTGACATGGTTTTAGGTAACGACCAATGTCAAAGACAGTGACTGGGACCGACGGCTTAACGTGCCCTCCGAAGCACGGATCATCTTACTTATCAGACAATCAGGTGATCAGCCTGCAATGTCCTAACCAAACCAGGACAACAACACAAAGTCGTTGCCCCCGCCGGGAATCGAACCCGTGACCTCCGGGTATGAGCCGAACGCTCTAACCACTACACCACGGAGGCAGTTTGCTTTGCTATAAATCATTGATTGAAAGGCATTGAGTTTGTAAGTACCTATAAAGGTTGAAAGTTTACGGTTAATTTATAAAAATTTGAACCAAGAAAATATAAGGCGAAGCGTGTTCAGAAGTTTATAGGCTCGCTTCCAAAAATCCCTATTAAGAGTTTCTTAAAGTGCGTAAATTTTTACAGCAAGATCAGTCTTTTAAATTCTGAAAAAAAGTTTGGTCTTTTTAACTTCCCATTCAACTACGCGAAATTTTGTTTATGATGTAAGTATTTACAAATTTTGCAGATGTATTATAATTTTCCAAAAAAAAATCCTGTATGTTCTTTCATCAACCCAAAGGTATTATTGACTAATAGAAAACGCTTGTCGTACTTGTTAAACTGTAAATGTAGGCATCGCTTTAGAAAAACTACGCTAATAGGTAATTGATATGTTCTCAATGAATAAATGATTCCGAAAAATGCAGTTTTGTTCTATAGAAGATCCATAATTTTTTTGCTTAATTAAGGGTCCCCCGACCCTAGACCAAAATACAACTTTCCATACAAACGTAGTCTACGTTTTATTTCAAAACGACATGTCCGATTTGGGCAAAATTTTGTAATTTTAAAGATATTGCAATTATCTAGGTTTATAACTAGTTTCCGACTGTAAAAATATGAACTTGAAATAGAATATAGTGTTTTATATCATTTTTGACCATTAGTATGGGAAACTTCTAAATCGTTATATTTTCTTTCCAGTTCATAATTTTACTGTAGGAAACCAGTTATAACCCTAGATAATTGCAATTTCTTTACAATAACCAATTTTTACCGGAATCTGACATGTGGTTTCAAAATTAAACGTGTACTATGTTTGTATGGAGAAGTCTAGGGTCGCCGGACTCTTAAGAAATCTGTTTGAAACAAATGGCTATGAAGGTGAAGGTAGACCAATGGAAAAAAAATACCCTAATTTCTGGTTGTATCTTTTTATTTAGTTAATATTAAGTATATTGTTATAAAATTATCTTTAATATTCCCCCGTAGTTCACCGTAGTGCCAGGTGGACCAAGGAAACTAAAGGGTGTATAATAGACTAGTACTTGGGTGACCGAGCTTTGCTCGGTTACATCTCAAACATTCACTACATTTTTTTAAACTTGTATTAATACAATGCCAAATAAAAAATTATATATAAACTTGAACATAAAAAAAAAACAAAAGTAAGTCACCGAGTAGGATTCGAACCCGTAACACTCTTTCTAGCGGTCCGCAATAGTCCGCATCCTTAACCGCTGAGCTAAACGGATGGCGGCCAGCGCGAAGAAATTAGCGAGCATATTCTGCGTGGAAAGAAAAACGCATGAAAACTCGAAAACACGCGTTTTCCTAAACATAAGACTAATCTAGATCGATTATTTACCCCCGATAACCCCCATATACCAAATTCGTTAGAGCCGTTTTCGAGATCACAGAAATTTATAAATATATATAAATAAATAAATATACAAGAATTGCTCGTTTAAAGGTTTAAGATAAATAAATAAATGAACCAGTTTAATGCGGTGCAGCGCGGCAAAGCGCTCACTGCAAGCGAGCGTTCAGCTCATCTAAGTCTTGGAATATCTTATCTTTGGCAATTTATCGACATTTCAATACTTTAACTGCGAATGAGAGATTTATAGCAATCCGCCGCTCGGCTATTAATAAATGGCGACGATCATCACCGTGGCTTCGTTCAAAATATGTTAGGGTTGTTACACACTTATTCGGGCCGGCATTAATCAGGACAGCTGAGAAATTGATAACAATTATGTCGACGAATGTTCGGGAATTGCAAACTGCCGCGCATAATCACTCGGGCTTGGCAACTGCCGAATTCGGTATTTTACTCATTTTTTTTCTTATTTATATCTATAAGTTACATAGTACGAGACCGAAAACAAAAAAAAATATTTTAATCACTTCAAAAATAAGCAAGTTAAATGCGGTGGAAGGGGAAACAGTCAAATAACAGAAAAAGAATGCACTTTCGTGACGCACTCTTTTTTGGCTCATTAGATAGATTATTATTAAAAGTATTGTCTTATTAGAAAATAATGACGAAGAAACAGCGCATTTAATTTCGCGTGACGTCACGATTGACTACAGTTTTTAACCAACTATGATTTAAGATTTTACAAATTTTCAACAACTATGACATAAATGTGTGTAGTTAATGTTGAATACTTTTCTAAACGAAAAAATATGGTTCATTATTTTTTGATAGTACTACTTACTACTTATCGTGTGTGTTAGTGACTAACACTAGTGATGGTTTTGGATAGTCTAGTTGACGGACTAAATATAATAATATATTTTTGACCCAGTTCACATACCTATTGCTTCGGGTTGGCTTTGCGACAAATACTGCTGAACCGATAGTGCCGGTCCGCTCATCTGTGTAGCAAGCCTTAGCGATCCGTATTGAGATATGCGAGCCAATCCCAGATCTCATATTACGCAAACTGAATTTACTTATGGGTATACAGTATATGCACTATCGGTGGTATTCTAACGGGGTAGACACAGCTCAGGGCCGCAGGACCCAAACGCGATTTTATGAGTAGAGTTAAAATTAAAGTAATCACAATTTTATGTAAAAAAGACTTATTTTTTATTTTTCTGTCATTTGTGTGTGTGTGCCAGTTCGTGTGTGTGTGGTCAACACTGATGTCGATTTGTCTTAGAAAACAAGATTAACCCTCGTTTCATAAAAAATAACAACCTGTCTGTTTGTCTGTTTGTACACGCTATCTCCGGAAATACTGGACGGATTCGAATGAAACTTTTCTTGTTATATAGCTGTTAAGCCTGGGCAACATATAGGGTATAAATGATTTTGGAAAATGGAACACCTGATGCAGAACTATAACGGTCCAGCTAAACTATAAGAGATATAAAATTGGCGCCTTCAGCCTGATGAGCATTTTCCAGAGACATAAAGTCAACGCGAACGAAGTCGCGGGCTTCGGCTAGTGACAAATAACAAAGTCGAACTGTCTTGCCCCTTGTTAGATGTCAAATGGAAGCTATCCAAAGCTTAAACAAGTCTAAAGCTTCCAAAGTTGATTCCTTGGAGAATGTCTAGGACTATATTCTTGAAGGTAGTTGATGAAAATAGTTTTTGACATCTAATCAGCTTTGACGAGCTCGCCGGTGGTCCGTCGAGAATAAGAATAATAAGTAGTAGTAAGCTAAGGCTTTCGCAAGTCAAAGAAAAGAGAAAAAGGTGGAAGTGCCAAGTGGGCGTGGCACGGGTGTCATAATTAAGCATAATTGCACTTAAACCCGACCAGGAGTGCTATTTTTTATTGAAGGACTCACCGAAACACAAAACGTGTAGTTTTTCAACTCACCTCTCGCGTAAAATACAAATTGATCGTATTTTTTAAACCGTCGTGTCAGCGAAAAACAATATTCTTGTCTTACGCAGAAAACATTGATAATTTGTCTATGCTTTTCAAAAAATTCGAACATGAATAAGAAAGCAACGTGAAATGGAATGGATTTCCCATGATAGGTATCGATGACATATCTACGCGACAAATGTCAAAATTACGAGTGGTCAAGACCACTCGTTGCAAAACCTTCGCATACGACCGATTTAAAAATGCGCCCGTTTGGAAATGCTCGCGCAAACCATTCGTTATGTGACAAGTGATTTCAAATTCAATAATTGGGCAAGTGCGTGTCGGGCCACGCGCAATGTAGGGTTCCGTAGTTTTTCACGTGGCCATATATAACCGTTTAGCAGATAGAGGGGGGGGACACTTGACTCAAACAAAAATTTGAACTTTAAACCCAAATATTTCAGAAACGGATCCCTAAATCAAAAAATGGTGTTCACAAGCTAACAATATTTTTGAAAGATCTATTCAACGATACCCCACTCAATGTGTTTGTCGAGAAAAGAAAATTGACTACGTCTTTACTTGTATGGCAGCTACACTGAAAAAAAAATTTTTTCCATATTTTATTTTACGACTTTTTCGCCATAATTAATATACATATCCATGCCAAATTACAGCTTTCTAGTACTTATAGTTTCTCTGTAGGACCGTGGACAGACAGACAGACAGACAGACAGACATGGCGAAACTATAAGGGTTCCTTGTTTACTACGGAACCCTAAAAATACATCTCCAGGCTAGTGTCACTCCCCGATTAGGTACCGAAAATATACCTTCATTATTACTACACGCGCGGCGACCACTCTGGAGTGGTAAATTCAGTGTTATGAATCGTTTGTCCAGATTAATAAGAATGAAATGGGCTTGCAACGCACTTCTAGGTATCTAAACGAAAAGATGCCGAGTTCTGACGCGAGCTAACGGATATTTCTTTGATTTCCTTTACTGAGTAAGACTTCGTACGTGTTCTGTGTCCCAACATTAAATTTTGACGCATATTAAGACGATATATATATCGTACTTAAGTTTTATATTGCTTCTTTTAAATTTAACGCTATCTATGGTGAAGTACCAGAAGTCTTTGTCAAGTGATCGTGCTCCTGCAGTTGAGACTAAAAAAGACCTGATGTTGATAATGAAACTGACGTCATTAGCATATATTTTATACAAATCCCATACAAAATGTTTGTTTTGAAGTTAAGAAAAAGGTATCTGATTTGACTTGTTGGAAAATAGCGTATTAACTTTGCGGCAATATTTGGCTGAAAAATTGACATTTCATCATCATCAGGTCTTTTTGTCTTCACTGCAGGAGCACGACCGTCTTGTACTACCAGAGCCATACTTGGCCAGAGCAGTCAGTGGATTTGGCCTATACTCTCCATGTGGTCAGCCGGGTTGGAGAGGTCTCATTGATTGTAAGGTTTGTTTAGCTTGTATTCCCTAAATCGCTTTCTACGACATCTTGGATTCTTTCTTGGATTAAAATAGCCCTCTTATTATCAGTTTTTCCGCAATAATTAATCTAAAATCACATTGAAAATAGATGATCATGACAAGTGACGTTTTATTTCCTCAATAGTTTATTTTTACCCAGGAAAATACCCAATTTGGTCACGTGGTGATAAATAGTTCGCTAAACATTGGCAGTGTGTTTTCTCTCCACCACTATGGAACTCGTCTTACGTATCCTAGGTGCTCAAATACATGCAAGACCTAAAGCGATCTGCATCCAGAACGTTCCGACCTTGGTCAGGTCGCCAGGCCACCTTGTGGGTGGGTGTCCTAAGTTTTGCTATAATCTTTGATGTTTTTATGCTTTGTTTAGCTTCTATTTCCTAAGTCGCCTTCTACGATATCCACGGGAGTTCCTGGAGTGGCCCTATTCTACTCTGCTGGAAATGACACATCACGTTTAATATTTGATAGTGAGCAAGTGAGCAAATAATGCAAATAACCGCAAACCCTGTCTGCCTCAACTTAAGCCCATTTGTTAGGGTTCCCCACGACTTGTGAAGGTAAATCCCTCCATTAGCATGATATTCATACGCAAATTACACGCGAATGTGTGATTCACACTTTCATTGTGTTTCTTATGGAAACAGTGTGTCAAAAAGGACAAATTCTTTCATGCTAGTCTGGAAGAAAAAAGAAAAAAGAAAAAAGAAAAAAGAAAAAAGAAAAAACAGAGTGTACCCAATATGTAAGGGCGAAAATGTGAAACATAGGCGTTTTATTTAATATTAGCCGAAGCCCGCGACTTCGTTTGCGTAGATTTTATGAAAATGCTCATCAGGAACATCTTTTGCGAATACGTCATTTTTATATTTCTTATAGTTTAGCTGGGCTCTTATAGTACTGCATCAGGTGTTCCATTTTTCGTCAAATGTCAAATCAATTATACCCTATATGTTGCCCAGGCTTAACAGCTATATAACAAACATGGTTTCATTTGAATCCGTCCAGTATTTCCGGAGATTACCGTGTACAAACAGACAATCAGACAAAAGACAAACAGACAGACTTTTTTTCAAATTCTTACTCATTACCCAATGACTCCATCGCCCCAAAATACTTTTTGGAAATAATATATTCAATGTACAGACACAGTGTGTTTTACAGTTTTATTATATGTATAGATGTAGATTAGTATTGGAAAGGCAAAAATAATAGAGAAGAAACACACACTTACACTATCACTGCTTATCTCTGATCGGGAAAACAGACCATTTTGCTCATTTAAGGTCTTGCGGTTCTAATCAGAGCACGGGGTCGCAAGACCCAAATGTCACTTTCAGTGTGATGGTGGGTGAGAAGGTAAAAAAATAAAATTACCGGCTAAATGCGAGTTGCACTCGCACACGAAGGGTTCCGTACCATTATGGGTCCTCCCCGCGCTAACGACCTTGAAAACACAAAAAAAATAATTTCTCTTTCTGTAAGTGAGATTATCAGAAACCCTCGTACAACTTTTTAGCTAGTATCCTTAAGTTTCATTAGAACCTCGAAAATCATTGAAATAAAATACCCTGAATTTTCCTTTGCAAAAAATACTAAAAACGGCCATTTTTGACTCTTTTTGTAAAGGTTTCTAAACCGGATAGTATTTCAATGACTTTCGAGGTTCTAATGAAACTTCAGGATACTAGCTAAAAATTTGTACGAGGGTTTCTAATAATCTCACTTACAGAAAGAGAAATTAATTTTTTTGTGTTTTCAAGGTCGCTATCGCAGGGAAGAGCCTTATCTATAAAAAATCACGTTTGTTTAATAGGAGTCCTAGTTAAATATTTATTTCATTCTATTTTTAGTGCTTGTTGTTAAAGCGGTAACAGAAATACACCATCTGTCAAAAATTTTAAGTGTTTAGTCATCACGGTTTATGAGATAGCCTGGTGACAGTCAGACGGAGAGCGAAGTGTTAGTAATAGGGTCCTGCTTTTACCCTTTGGGTTCGGATCCCTAAAAAATAAATAAACCATCGACACCCAAAGAAGTACTGGTAAAGACTTTACTGGACGCAATAGAAATAACAATTTGCTTAATTCTAGCCGTGGGTGTCCCGAAAAGTATTTATATATACACCTATGTAGATTGATTTAAAGTCATTATTTTAAGTAAAAGGAAGACATTCAATGAACATTAAGGGAACGATCCCAAACGAGGTGATTAAATGAAAAACATAACCTAACTAGGACGATAGAATCGATTCTCTGTAATAAAAAATTACTCACAGATACTAAATTTTTATGAAGACCAATAAAAAGGTCTTTACCGCTACTATAAGAAATGTGTTAAACTGACATTAACCTAATAACCGCCCTAAAATACATAGAAATAGCCAATAAAAATTGATAGCAATAGAAATTTATCGGACATAAACACACGTAGTTAGACGTCACGGAAAGCAAAAAACGAATAGGATTTTAGCAAAAATAATAAAAAATCGTACACAATATTCTATGCGACGAAACGCCTACCCGTTTCAGTGGTAAGTACACGCAATTTTGTACCTCAATCCGTATAGAAAAAGCACCAAAATTGTACGGGGCACTGCACAGGGACACTCCCGGGCAAACCCGGCCTATATCACTTCACGAATGACGATAAACACTACACGTTCCTTTTTTAAATTTAAAAAAGAATGTTTTACTCACGCTGCAATGCTTTTAGATAGTGGCCAGCGTTCCATAGACGCTTGGTACTTCATATTTTCGATCTGCTTTTTGAGTGCCTCTTTGTCCATGGCTGCGAGAATACTGGGGTCCATCGCGCAGAATCTGTGGTATAAAACACGCACACATACGTAAGTGTTATCGTACACATGGCGGCGGTAGTGTTTGTAAGGAAGCGTACATTGAGTACAGTCCGCTGCAAAAGTGTTTCAGGAGTGAGGAAAAGTTACGGGAAAGAGAGTCATTTCAGACAGTGGTTGACAATTCTGGCGTATTCTGAAAAGTAAATAAATCACAGACTGACTGGCTTAACAATTTGAAGGTATGTTGGTGTTTTTTGTTTTCTTTATTGACCGAAGGTATATATTGATAGTTTTAGTTTATATCATGCAAATGTAAAGTTTTATACTTGATTTAAATATGTAAATTTTAATAGTATTATTAATTTGTATGAAAATTTGGTAATAGTAGTACATATTTTATCTCTGCATCTTTATTAAATTACATATAAAATTGTTTTAATATGAAAAAAAAAGTATTAATATTTTTAAGTTTTTTAATGTCAGATTTCAAGTGTCTGATAGTATGTGGGGTCTAAAATAAAACATATGGGCAGGATGTCTTTCGGCGGGCTCAGAGTTGACTATAGTTCATTAATTATTAATAGTAAATTCGTATTAATCTTTAATCCGTAACTTATATGTCAACGTACGTAAATCATATTATTATAAAGTAACAAGACATAAATTGAATAAAATAACTGTTTCAATTATAGCCAGACTGACTTATAAGCTCAAAACACTTTTGTACTAAAATGTACAATCCATCCATCTCGCTCTAACAATAAGGGGAGATCGCGGGGGAGTGTGCGTGCAAGGCATCAGTGTGAGTGATGCGCGCGCACTACATTACAGTTTCTATGACAACCCCTTTTGGAACACTGAAGTTAGCTTGCGCAAAGTTGGTTAAAAGTCCCCGCAATTGATTTTAGACTTTATGTATTTCTATTAAGGTTGGGTTTAGGTGTAAAATGACGTGTAAAATTAATGAATTAAGGCGTAATGACCGGTAGTCTCCACGCTTTGCATTACATTATTCTTTGTTTTTCATCCATAAACATAGAGGGCGCTGTGGCGTTCGAATATGTGTGCATATCTTTAACTGATAAATTAATTTATCGAGCTGTCATATGCAGGTGTATTGGAAATATAAGAGTGTGCCGCTTCCGATAAATTTAGTTTTAAATAGCTTTTGATTCAGTTACCAAAATCGGTTTACTCAGATTATACGTGCTTTTAAATAAAGTACAAATATTTTGAGGATTAATATTAATACAGCCCGTAATTTTGATCAACTTTTCAAATAAATGGTTATCGAAATAGGAAAGAAAATATGTTTTCGCACGAATCTAAGCAGTCACGCCAGTTACTTAAGAAAAAAATATTCTTACCTGATATACCTGCGATAAGTTTATGTACTTTAAACGAGAAAAAATATTCAAAACTAGACGAAGCCCGCGACTTCGTTCGCGTGGACTTTGTGTCTCTGGAAAATGCTCATCAGGCTGAGCAACTTTTACTAAGGCGGCATTTTTATATCTCTTATAGTTTAGCTGGACCATTATGGTTCTGCATCAGGCGTTCCATTTTCCAAAATAATTTATACCCTATATGTTGCCCAGGCTTAATAACTATATAACAAAAAAAGTTTCATTCGAATCCGTCCCGTATTTCCGGAGATTAGCGTGTACAAACAGACAAACAGACAAACAGACAAACAGACAAACAGACAAACAGACAAACAGACAAACAGACAAACAGACAAACAGACATACAGACATACAGACAAACAGACAAACAGACAGACATTTTTTATTAAATTCTCGCTCTATTACTACGTCTCCATCGCCCCCAATTTTTTTTTTTTGGAAATATGTTTAATGTACAGACACACTTTTTTTACTGTTTTATTGTATGTATAGATAGATATAGATAATGGATGAATTACGAATATGTAATAAACCTTTAAAACTAAGAATGTCACTAAACTAAATACCTTTAATTAAAAGTTCAAAACCTGATTAATTGAAACTCATCAAATTAGAAAACGCAAACTAATATAAAACTTTTAAACTATTATTTACCCAAATAAAGTTGACACTTTACAAAAGAGGTGACATATTGCGTAAGGTTTCATTTTCTTGGGCGGATAATTCGCTATTTTCTAATAGATTTCCAAAAACTCAAATTTGATACTTTTAAAAACATTTTCTATGAAATGTGTATGAAATATCAATACATAGCGTTCTTACTTTGTATCAGTTTTTTTTACAGTAATAAATCTAAAATCAAGTTAAAAATGGGTATGATAAATGACAAGTGATATTATTTAGTGTCATTTTTGAACAGAATCAAATCATTTATTTTAGACCTAGGAGAGTACCCAATACCAATACCCAATTGTTTATAAGTATGTAGCCAAATAAACGATTTTTCTTTCTTTCTTTCTTTCTTTGTTTCTTTCTTTAATACTAAAATATAAAAACCAAGTATGACTATATTTATGTGCCGTTTGGAGTGGAGACTTTCGGACCTTGGGGCCCCGGTGAGTAGTTATTTATTGAGATTTGAAATTCACATCTATGCATAAATTCTCGCACTCCCGTGCTCGCCTTTACGCACAGATGTGAATTTCAACCCTCAATAAATAAATCTACAGAGTTTTCAAAGTAAAGCATTCATAGAGTCAGTTCGTATGAGTAATTATAATATATCCACGTAATCTCCGATATTCAAAGATATGTTAACTGATCCGGTGTATGTACAGTAAAATAAATATTTATAATAACTGATACCCTGTTACCGACTGCTTCCGTAGTTCCGTGATCAAGGCATTCGTCTTGTGATCCGGAGGTTATGAGTTCGAATCCCACTGGGAAGCATACTTTGTGAATATATATATATATATATATATATATACATATAAGGTCTAACAAAATATACTGAAACTATTTTAAGGGTTAATTCAGTCAATGATAGTGAACAACTTTCCCCATGGAACATATAGCGAAATATGAAAAGTAATTTTTGGCCTGCCATACAAGTTAACCGATCAGCTGATCCGAAACGCTGAAAATTATTTTTCATTTTTCGACATATGTTTCTTGAGGAAAGTTGATCACTATCACGGACTGAATTAACCCTTAAAATAGTTTCAGTATATATTGATAGACCTTATAGGTACTATTACTATATGTATGTGTATGTATATATATATATGTATATAAGGTCTAACAAAATATACTGAAACTATTTTAAGGGTGAATTCAGTCCGTGATAGTGAACAACTTTCCCCAAGAAACATATGTCGAAATATGAAAAATATTTTTTTAACCTTTCATACAAACTCTAATCAGCTTATTGGTCAACTTGTATTGGAGGGCAAAATTTATTTTTCATATTTCGATACGTGTTACTTGGGAAAAGTTGTTCAGTATCATGGACTGAATTCCTCCTTAAAATTGTTTTAGTATATTTTGTAAGACCTTATATATATAAAGATAATATGCTTGGATGATGATGATGATGACCCTGTTTCCGACTGCTTGACAATAATGAGTTGGTGAAATGATCTTCATCTGATCCAAATTGAAACAGAATCACTTACATCATCTCACTCGGATATGACGAGCTGATCAACGTGGACCGTTGAGGATTGTCTTCTAAAATTATTACATGTGTAACCTAAATAATTAGTTCGATTCGAAAATATCCGGTGCTTACGAAGGTTTATTTCGTACCTAATGTAATTCAACACACTTGTTTGTCACACACGTTATTGCGCAATACATTTTTGATAATGCATACTCAGGAAATTGCATACGTGGTTATTGAACCTACATTTAAAATAGAGGAGGTTATCAATTCGTTTGTTCACCGATTATTCGAAGACGCATGGACCGATTCGGAAAATTCTTTTTTTGTTTGAAAGGGCATACTTGTAAGGTAGTTTTATAGAAATTTAATTAAAATCGGTTGTGTAGTTTGGGGGGTGAAGTCGGTTTTTAGTTTAGAATAACTATTCTACAACTAGCTTTCGCCTACGGCTTTCGAAACGAGTATTAAAAAAATAGAATAAGTACATACTTGTAAAAGATACATACATACATGGTATCACGGCTTTATTCCTAATGGGCAGACAGAGTAATTTGTATCTTACGGCTTCAAACAGACAAAGCCGTAAGACTCAAAAACCACTTTTAGCATGATGGTAGGTAAGATGAAAAACAATCAATATAGTGATGGGTTGCAATCCGCGTCGCCTATAATATGATTCACATTTTCAAACATTCCCTCGATCGATTCTTACGATCTGTGCGGGAAGAAGAAAAACAGCTGGTACATTCTAAGTTTTCATGGAGGAGATTGTAAAAAAAAGATAAAAATATTTATTTTAACCGAACGTCTTTTAACTAATTTTGAGTTTTATTTAGTATACTATCAACTCACACCGACTTCACACGGGTAGTACATTAATTTAATTTATAAGTATATAAATCATCCTAAATAAAATGGTTATAAAAAAATAATTAATATTATACACGATGTATTTTCTGTATCATTTGGAAAAGTGATTAACATGCAAACAGACTCCAATGAAGTACCTTATCTAATAAAAAAATCATTAGAATCAGTTCACAATTGATAAACTCAACGCGTAACAAATAAACACATGAGTTGAGAACTTCTTCCTTTTTCTAAACGGTAAAAAATAGAAACGCCTGATAAAATTGAAAGGCAAAGATAGTTATACGTTTCGAGCCGGCTTCAAGTAGGCGTGAAAAAATAAAAATGATTGAAGTTAAGTTTCTCAATTTTGAACCGATTTCGATGATTCTTTTTTATCCAGCTCTTAGATGGGGCATTCTCATTCTAAAACTGAGTATAACCGATTCGGGTAACACGCCTTTGGATATTAATAATTATGTGGATTAATCAATTACCTCAGAGACACTATATTCGATTTTTACATTGTTAAAATACTCTCGTACGTACTTCAACATGTAAGGCTACATATACATGTTCAGTATTGGGACTACCTTGTTGACCTGGGAGAAAACGTAGAATGTTTCAGCTGCTCTTCACGCGCTTATCGTAAAAGCCGATCGATTGAACGGGCAGAACCCACCACTATTTTGATTTCCTTTTCCACATTTACGATCATGTTCACCGTAAAAGTGGCTTTAGGGACTTTAAGTCCTGGACTCTGTCTGTTGCTTTAAGGATAAAGACGTACTAGTATATATATATATATTTATTTATATATTTATCCATGTAAATAAAATCTTTAATTATAGCCTGGCGGTTTGGGAGTAAAGAAAAAATTTAGAATGTTCTAACTGTTTCTTAACTGTTCACGTAACTGTTCACGTGCAGAGCGTAAAAGTGAGTCAAGGGAACGGATAGCTACTTAGGGATCATTATAAGAAGGCAACATGACTAGTACCTTAGTAGTACCTAGTAGTAAATAAAATAAATCCTACTTCCTACTAATATACTATATCCTATCCTATCCTACTAATATTATAAATGCGAAAGTGAGTTTGTATATTTGTTTGTTTGTTACCTCTACACGCTTTAACTACTGAACCGGTTTGAATGAAATTTGGTATGGATATATTTTGAGACTCGGGGAAAAATATAGGGTAATCTTTATCCCGAAATTCCCGCGGGGAGCGAAGCCTGCGGGAACAGCTAGTAATTAAATAAACTATTCCCGATTCTTGATTTTCACCTATTGCTAAGCACTGTCTACCTCGAAAGGGATAAAGACGTGACTTAATGGCGCGTGTAAATGTAATTCGATACACTTGTTTGTTCCAAATTTTCACTTTAAATTGCATTTATGCAAATGTTTACTCAGGAAAAAATTTACCTTCACGTTATTTGCGTATTAAATTAGGTTCCGTATTTTATGATTGCACTTTAAATAAACTCGTTTACCAAATCCTCAATATATTATTAAAATAAATATCAATAAAACTGTTTTTAATGTTACTTTAATAAAGAAAATTAAACTATTACCACTAAGTTACTTTTTTTTTTTACTCAAAAACTATTGAATGTATTTAATAAAACTTTATATTATAACTGTATCAGAATTACACATAGTCAATAGTTTATAACATTTTTTAGCATCATAATCTACTTTAAAAAAAAATAAGAAGTTTTCGGTAACCAACTACGGAACCCTAGAAAATTGCTTGCGAATCTTATTTTCCAGAATAAAAGCGAGTTAAATTGTAGTGTAGTGCATCAATCATCATCGGTCATCGAGTGGTCTCTCGCAGAAGCGCGAGTACCTTGCACAAGCGCAAGGTGACCAGCACATCAGCTTTGCTCCAGTGCAAGTGGCTATCTAGCCTTGCTTCAACGCAAGTGGTTATCCAGCCTTGCTCCAGCGCGAGTGATTTTCCAGACTTGCACCAGCGCAAGTGTATCTCCAACCTTGCACCAGCGCAAGTGTATCTCCAACCTTGCACCAGCGCAAGTTGAATTTCTCGCTTGTACCAGCGTGAACGGAACCTTATATACAATGTTAGTGAGTATAATTACTAAGTTTTTCTATATTTTCAGGCCTTGTATTTACTTATCTCAACAGTCCGCGACCCTATTAAGGCCATTGCCTACCAACCACTCTAAAAGTTAAATTTATAGGTATGCAAATCCCTGTAGGAGGTAATCAGTCATTTATTCCTCAGATACAAATAACATGAAAGCTGTCAATATATATTACAACACAACTTGTTTATTATATTGTGTTTATCAATTGTAAAAACTGCAAACCCTCTTTATCTTAACATTACTATAGGTTATACTATAACTTATTATTTTTGTTATATTATTTCAGGTCTGATTCAGAGTTTGAAAACTTCTCACCCGCTCAGAACAGCGCCAAGGTGAAAAAAGCTACACCAGCAAAGCGAAAATCACCAGGTGATCTATTACCAAAGTGAGTATAATTTTTTTTTAATCAAGTGTAATAAAGTAAGCTATGAAATAGATATTTTTTGAATTCTAAAGTATTAAGTAAATTTGAATACATTTATATTTAATTTAACCTTATGCATCTATGGTCTAGTAGTAATATGTGCGTATGTATGTGTCTGCATCACAAGATTCTGGGTTCGATCCCCGACAAGATAGATGGAGTATTAAATCTTTTTTAGATCGTTTTGTGTTTTTATGTTATACGTTTTTATTAAAAATAAAATAGTATAGTTAAGTTAGTATCTAGATATTTAATTATAGTAATTATAGATACCTACTTTGGTGCTAGCACAATCGATGATAGTAAAATATTTAAATTAATATTGTTTTGTTTTTATTATTTTCAGACAGAAAAGTAAGAAATTGAACGTAGACAGCCTCTTCGGACTCCACACTGATGACGAGACACGCGCTGCCCTGAAACCTTCACCCGTCAGTCTCCCATCATACCTAGCAAAGAGGGTCAGCGCGGGCACGCTGCGGCGGTCTGCTCCCACTGACGGCAACTACTACATCGAGGTCAAGGTGTACCAACGCAGTGACGCCGAATCTGCTGCCCCCGAAGAACGCTGGAAGAAGGCTCTGCTTCGACTGAGCTGTCTTCTGGATGAAGACACGTCGCAGTGGAAGCTGCTGCAGCGGTTGGTTAGGGACATCAGCGTCTTATTCGACCACACAGAACCGACACTCACTTAATAGTTTATCTATAACCATATCTTGTGCATAGGGTTTCATTAAAATAAATATATAATATCTTTTTTATCTTTATTTATATTAGTGGTTTAATTAAAATATATATCTTTTCAATAATAATGCCTTATTGCGAAAGCTGTTCCCTCCAAGTATCCAGTAAGCAATGGATAGGACACTTAAGGAGTCACGGTCATAAAAGTCGCTCTTTAGGTGTGCTAATAGACGGAGTTGTCGAGATTTCATCTGCATTTCGGGGTCGCATATCATCTTATAGGATTGCAGCTAAAGATGAATTTGAGCAAAGTTTACCAGAGATATTTTTACAAAGTATCAGAAGTTCTATACATCAACTTTTAATTAAAGCGTTAAAGACACATATTAATATTAAAGTCAATTTTGAATTCTTCTGTAACTTTATCTTATTCAAAAATAATGAACAGTCAGTGAAATCATTTTCTACAAAAAATTTTGTAGTACACTCTAACTTTAAATTTGATGATATTTTTAAAGCAATAAAAGATATAATTTTAAAAAAGATTCAAGAGTTCGAAGAAAGGGATAGCGGTTGGGCTTTTACGAATAATTTATATTTAGAGGTAAATATCAACAGATATGACCCTTTGAATGGGTCAAGCTATATCGATTTACCTATTGTTTTAAAAAAGAAAAAAGGCTGTCTTAATATTAAAAATAATGATGATTATTGCTTTTTATGGTGCATAACGGCAGCGCTTTGTCCAGCGCGTAGAAATCCCGCGCGCGTCTCCTCTTATCCCCATTTTAAAGATATTTTAAATGTTGATAACATTTCTTTCCCAGTTTCATTTTCAGACATAAGTCTTTTTGAAATCAATAATCCTAACATAAGTATTAATGTTTATTCCCTAAATAATAATAAAACTGTTGTTGGTCCAATTTACAGATCCCAACTCAAAAGACAGGTAAGGATAAATTTACTTTTGCTTGAAAAAGGGGGTAAGTCACATTACGTTCTAATAACTAACTTATCGCGTCTCGTTCGTTGTCAATTGACTAAACACCATGGCAGACTGTATTTCTGTGACGACTGTCTGTTATTTTTTTCTACTGAAGATAAATTAACCAATCACATGTGTAGTGGTGTAGCTACAGTATTACCCGACAAAGGAACTTTTTTACAATTTTCTCATTTTGAACGCAAACAAGACGTACCCTTTGTGATTTACGCAGACTTTGAATCCATTCTATTGCCTGTTCACGGATGTGAGCCTAGTCCAACGTCAAGTTTTACTAGCAACCGACAACTTCATATACCTTCAGCGTTTGCTTACCACATTGTTTCGTCATTTGATAACAAGTTAAATAAGTTCGTTCAATATCGGGGATCTGACTGCGTACAAAGATTTATTAAACATCTGTTAGATGATATTTCCAAGTTGTATAAAATTTTGAATACTGAAATACCATTAATTTATACAGAAAATAATGACGATGATTTTCAAAGTGCAACTCATTGTCATATCTGTCAAGATTCATTACTGTTTGATAAGGTTAGAGATCACTGTCACCTGACAGGGCGCTACCGTGGCGCTGCACATCAATACTGTAACTTAAGATATAGCGTTCCAAAATTAGTCCCGATATTTTTCCACAATCTATCTGGCTATGATTGTCATTTATTTATAAAAGAACTAGGCGAATGCGATGGATCTCTAAAGGTGATTCCAAAGAATAAAGAAAACTATATTTCTTTTACAAAATTTTTTAAAATTGGTGTCAATCAGTTTGCACAAGTTAGATTTGTTGACTCTTTTAAGTTTTTGGGGACTAGTTTAGAAAAGTTATCAAAGGGATTAGCTGTAACGGATTTTAATTACATCAAAGAATATTTTCCTAACAAGGAACAATTTCATTTACTGATTCGTAAAGGAATATATCCTTACGATTTTGTGTGCGACTGGAAATCTTATTCGTATAGCCAGCTTCCTTCTAAGGAATGTTTTTTTAACTCTTTAACTGATGAAGCCATAAGCGACGCAGATTATGCACACGCTCAAAAGGTGTGGAACACATTCAGAATTCGAAATATGGGAGAATACACTGATCTGTATCTTAAAACGGATGTATTGTTATTAACCGACATTTTCGAAAATTTTAGAAAAGTTTGTAAACTGAACTATGAATTAGATCCTGCATTTTATTTAACAGCTCCTAGTCTGTCATTCGATGCTATGTTGTTTAAAACTGGAGTTAAGTTAGAACTGATAAGTAACTTGGAAATCGTGCGGCTGATACAGAAAGGGATTCGCGGGGGTATTTGTTTATGTTCTAATAGATACGCAAAGGCAAATAATAAGTATACGAGTTCTTATGATCAATCTAAACCTGATGTATTTTTGGTATATATTGATTGCAATAATTTATATGGACACAGCATGTGTCAATCATTACCCACGTCCGATTTCAGATTTTTAGATTTGTCAGAAATTGAACGTTTGAACGTTTTAGAGGTGCCAGATGATGCGGAGTTCGGTTTCGTTCTTGAAGTGGATTTATCATATCCCGAGGAATTACACTGTTGGCATAACGATTATCCTTTTTGTGCAGAAAAATTTACTCCACCTGGAGGAAATTCCAGTAAATTAATACCGAACTTGTACTCTAAATATTTTTACGTGATACATTATGTTCATCTAAAAACTTGTTTAAAAAATGGGTTAATTCTTGATAAAGTTCATCGCGTTATTACATTTAAGCAAAGTTCATTCTTACGAAAATACATTGATTTGAACACAGAGCTAAGAAAAAAAGCCACAACTTCATTTCAACAAGATCTCTTTAAATTATTAAATAATTCTGTATTTGGGAAAACTCTCGAAGACAATGAACGTCGGGTCGATGTTAAATTAGTGAACCGCTGGCGTGATAACTCAAATAAAACTAAAAAAACCACTTCTGCTCATAAATTAATTGCTCGACCGAACTTTCACAGTGCTACCGTATTTTCATCTAATCTTGTCGCTATTCAAATGAAACCGGAAAGAATAGTATTAGATAAACCTATCTACATAGGTTTTACTGTACTTGAATTATCTAAAAGTCATATGTATAATTTTCACTACTCTGTAATAAAACCATTTTATAAGGATCGCGTTCAACTATGTTATACCGATACCGACAGTTTTATTTACAAAATTACTACGAACGACTTTTATAAGGACCTAGCACAGCATTTTCTCAATTACTTTGATACTAGTAATTATGATGCAAGAAATGTATACAACTTACCAAACATAAACAAAAAAATACCTGGATATTTTAAAGATGAGTTACAGGGGAACATTATGGCTGAATTCATCGGATTGCGATCGAAGATGTATTGCATCAAGACAGAAAATTCGTTAGTAAAAAAAGCTAAGGGTGTTAAAAAGCCTGTAGTTCGCGACTTATCATTACAGGATTATCATAACGTTTTGCTCAACGATACTATTATTCGTAAGAATAACACATTATTTAAATCAATAAAACATGAAGTTTTTACACAAACTGTGAATAAAATTGCTTTATCAAACTCAGATGATAAACGTTTTATCTGCAATGATAAAATCTCGACAATTGCATGGGGGCATAAAAAAATAGACATTTAACTTTCATATTAAAAGTGTTCTATTCTTGTGTCATTACTATATATATATATATATATATATATATATATATATATATATATATATATATGTATAAAATATAAGCATGGTTTTCAACTAAGTTAGTTTAGAGTATACTTGTTGTATTTTACATTATAATTTTGTTACAAACGAGTACACAAAGTTATAAAGTTGTTTAATCAAACACCATTAATAAATGTTTTATTTGCAATGATAAAATCTCATCAGTTTTATGGAGCATAAAAAAAGACTTATAAATTTTTATAATAACAGTGTTAGTATACTTTTGTCATTACTATACTATACATGTAATGAAATCTAAGAATGGTTTTTAATTAAGTTTGTTTTGTATATACTTATTGTATTTTGCATTATAATTTTATAATAAATGAGTGCACAAAATAATTTGATTTTATTTATTTCTGTTCACACACCCAACCAATTGCATTGTAATATGATACACGTGAAGGAGAGTCTAAGTACAAACGTGCTCAATTCAGGTCAACTTAAAAACATGTACAAACAAATTTTAGGTTGAAAGACCTATAAATTGCTGACTGGGATGAAAATAATATTTAAACATCTAATTTAAGCACGAATAATGTCACTTCACAAGTAAAGACATTGGGAGCTGGACAGTAGTAAGCTGCACTAATTACTTCATAATCACCAAGTGAGTATATGTAATTTTATAAATATATGCTGTAATCAATTTATTAAATAATGTTATAAACGATTTATAATAAATGTAATTGTTTCTTTGTTGCAGAAAATGGAAGACAGCACAAATGTTATGTTTTCACAGTACGCGCAAGATCCATACGAAAACTTAACACAAGAGATAGAGCTATTTGCACAAGAGCGCGAAAGACAAGAGAGGAGAAAGCGAGATGTGTCTAGAAAAAGGACTAAACTCTCTTCGAAGTCCTTCGTCATCAGCAAGCAGCAAAAGGGGCAAAAATTAATTCAGATCAAGATATTGGACTTGGCTCGTGAACCAGCTAGTGCGTCAAGCTCGGGTATCAACGACGTTGTTAGCGCGCAGTATGTGGTTCAGGATCAGTGTGATGAAGTATTAGACCTCACGGAGTCACTTGTTAGAACGATATCAAAAAAACTATGTGGTGATAATTTTTGAGTGTATTTTTTAATGATTGTATATGTTTTCTGTTTAGCGTGTAAGTAAATCCTATAAGTATATTAATTATTTTTAAGAGATAAATAAATAAATAGAATACCTAAAAAAATTGTCTTTTTTTCTAACTGAATACAATATGATAGGTTTAAACTAACCAAGGATATGAATAAATAAAAGAAAATATATTGATTTGATTTTATATCATTTATTTTAAATTCTCTACGAAATATTTTCTAAATACCATTTCTTGATACAAATAACATTTTTTAGAGCACAAAAATTCTTATGACTTAAAAAATTGAAATTACCTTCATTTTTGCAATAAGTTTTATATAAAGTCAAAAAATTTGGACATCCTCTGTCTTCTATGTCGATTAAAACACAATTGTCGCACAGTTCAATTAACCATTTCTGTTTCTCGAGACCTTTCATTACAATAGTTTTGTTTTGCATTATTGGTTTAACAATCCTTACAAATTCTCTTGGGTCTATATGTCCTTCTGACCATCGGATCCCACGAGTTCGCTCTAAATACTGAACGGCTCGTTTTTCTACCGTAGTTAATGTAGTATATGCATATGGAGGTTTGATTAAAAAAACTTGAGTGAACTCTTCAGTAGATACTGCAAACTCTTTGATTATAAATTTATTATAGCAATCCTTGAATCCTTGAATATCCACGAAAATAATCGAGTTCATGATATTTTACGAACAATGTTGCTTAGAGGTCTATATTCGACTATACAGTCATTCAGAATGAGACAATATGCTGTTGTGTGATCAGGTATCTCTCTATTACACTCTAATTCAAGACAAATGTTGATTACCGGCCCTGATTTGATATTATCGTTCTGTCTAGAACAATCTATCACAAATAATGGTGCAATATTTTTAAAATCTTGAGCACTCAACAAGGAGTTGCATGGACGGTTATAATAAGACTGCTGAAAGTTAACATATTGTTCGTATATTAGTGCATAGTTATGTTTTGGAAAGTTGGTATTATAACTTTCGTATGGGTAATATGTAGAGTTTAAAAAAACTTTGACATCGCGAATATCACAGTGATCGAACCGAGACATATCATTCATCCCATTGTTTTTTCTGTTTGTTTGTAAACCTAAAATAACATATCTAGGTTTTTCAATTTGTGACGAAGTTTTAATTGACCAGGTGTGTTTTGTAGTCTTCGGTAGCAAAGGGTACTCATAAAGGTCCCAGTTTCTATACACTAATTGAATGGATCTGTCTTTTTCGAGTATTTTAAGTAAATTAATTCTTTCTCTATCCGATACTTTAACATGAGGCATGCGCCAAACAATCTTTTTTATATCAATACTTGCAACCTCTTCGCCAGTGTTCAGCTTTAGAGCATTGAGGTTAGTATTACTTCGTAACAAAATAAGCTCATGTTTGCAATTGACAATAATTTTTTTATAATCTTCTGCAAAACCTAGTATGTTGCTGAGAGGTACTGAAGCAGCAAAATGACCTCCAATTTCATTTTTAGTACCGTGTATATCCCAACCCCAAACTTTAGATACCTTCGACTCAGCTTCGTTCATAGATACCAATGCTTTCATAGTTGTAGTTATACCAGCATTCTTCACTTTGTCTATTTCAACACCGTTTAATTCATATCTTATATCTTGAAAAAGGAATAGAAGAGGGTTGTTTGTAAACTGTACTACTGGCACTGGTTCCCTCTTATCTCCTTTGATAACATTGACTACAGCTTCAACATATAAGGTACTTGCACATGGAAGCACATATAAATCTTGTTGGTTTATGGGTATCCGAATTTCATCATTTCTATTAAAAGTAGTTATGTACGCCTTGTATGAATGAATTTCTATACTGTCTATGGAGTTGTCATAAACAGGGCTGCTAGCTATATTTAAAATACTCATTTTAGCAATCCAATCGATTTAAGAAAATGTATATTGTCAGCTGTTAATTTCTTTTTTTTATCACGAGTATGTGTGGTCTTCTTGATTGCTTGATGGGTACTAATCTTTTTAAAAGATGAAGTCGAGTATTTATTGTAGTCAATCATATTTTCTTCAAATGTAAGTACAATTGCACTTCCTCTCCGCGAAAATGTATTAAATTGTTTTTAATGTCCAAAATTCTGATATTTATACTATTCACCGTGCTTCTGTTCACTGGAAAATATATAGTATTTTTTGGAATTTCTATTATTCTGTAGCCAGGAGGCGCATTCAAAGCGAATTCGTGAATTATATGACTTGATTTTCCATTAATATAGGAACCTTCAGTAATATCACATTCAACTCGAAGCACGGTTGTAGGTAGAATGTTCACTGGGAGTGGGGAGTTAAACCATTTATCCTTCATCAGGAAAGTTTTACCGTAACCTAATAAAGGTCCAATAGAATTTGGTTTTTCGAAATGAATATCTTTAGAGCAGAATATCGAGAGCCTCAATGTGTTATTGTTGCACAATAACTTGAAAACACAATTGTTTACTTTTGATTGTATAAACTCACTTATGTCTTGGAGTTCATATGCTCCCTCAGGAATTTCAACCACTTCGTCAGTGCCATAATAAAATTTATTATTAGTTTTAGTAATATTTGGTATAGAATTAAATGTAGAGAAGTGTAAAAGAGAGCACTCATATTGGCCATCGAGTTCTAGTGGAGGGGTATAGTTAGTTGTTAGTATTGAGCTGTTTCCAGTTATGGACAGAGTGAAAGACATTTTTAGAATGATGTTTTATTCAAACGTAATAATTATTATATACTATATTTACACCAAAAGTCTTGCAAAAATTGTATACACAAATGACCACAATTTACAGTATCAAAGTTTTGTAATCTAGTATAATTATAATGTATATCACTAACATTTAAATATTTGACCAATTCTTTGGGTGGTCTTAAGTTACCAAAACTATCGAAATATTCACAATAATTATTTATTTTAGCAAAGGCTACCCAATGAGTTCCCGCATTATTACAACTGTCTAAGTTTAGTATACCACACTCTATGGGTTGTGGTTTACGTGGCAATCTATCTCTCATATACACACCTCGAAAATATGGAATATTTTTAGTGTATTTAACAATATCGAAATTCGTAAGAGCACGTTTGGGTAGCCTGTTTATTAGTTTTTTGTAGATTTCAAAAATAACCCGCTACCTTTTTTATATGGTTTAAGGTAAAATCCTTTTCCTATCGCAATAGCCTCCATGGTTTTGTTATGACGTTCAGATTCATGTAAATTCCGTTGAGCAGTTTTACAATCATTTATAGTTTTAGCTATACCAGCAGCACCTCCTGCTAAAGCGCCTAATGCTGATAAACCCGCAAAAATTGGTATCAAAGGTAAAATCCCTCCTGTTTTAGGTATTGGTATTATTCTCGGCAAACTAACGTGACATGTCTTAGGAAACAATTTTTTTGCTGCTTCACAAGCATATTTGATAGCAGTTTTGCTATCCTTTGATTTCAGTTTCTTTATTTGTGAACGTATTTTTGACACAATGGTTTTAAATTTTTTTATCCCAGCACCTGATTTTAATTTTGCTTTCATAACTTTGTTAACTATCCACGATGCCAACTTTTCTCCTTTGCCAGCGTCTTTAGATTGTAATCGTTTCTTAGCCATTTTCATAAGCTGTAAATCTGCTTTATGACGTACGGAGAGTTCAGGATTGTTGTATGCAATATCGTGGTATTTACAAGCTTCGTCTAATTGGTTAATACCTTTATCACCTCTCGATAACCTTTCTTGTAACCTAGTGCCTGGTCCACAATAATTGTAACCTGGTAAGTGAAGCTCAAACGGGATATTATTTATCAAATTATTGATAAGTCCACCTCCTTTCATTTCTTGTTATATAATGAGCAAAGTATAAGATGCTAACACTTATATGTATTATGATACAATAGAATTTCTATCTATCCAACTGTTTTCTTCATCAGGAAGTCCTAACCATTTGACGAACAAATTATTGCCTTTTTTTCTTATAATTTTTTCAATTAAGTATATATTTGGATACTTTGCTTTTTGTAACTCTTCTTGATAAAATGAACCTAATATATTTTGTTTTCGTTGATCTTGTATTAAATATGTAACTGGTTTAGTATTATTAACTGTTTTAATTGTAAAAATTTCTGTAGACCAATTAGGTGTGAAACCTTTCGCAAAAGTACTCTTGTATTTACTTATTCTAACGTGATCACCAATTTTAAATTTATTTTTTATTAATTTACATTGTTTCTCCTGGAATTTTTTAATGTTATGGTTTACTAGGTTTTCATTTTTTGCATTTACGTCTTTTGGTTTAAACTTCGTGACGCTATGTTTTTGATTATTATATGAGAACAAAACGTTATTCAAAGTTTTTCCTATCCATTTATAGTTACCATTATAACTAAAACATTTGTATAATTTAATCTTCAATGTTCTGATTAATCTTTCTACAATTGAAGCTTTTTTTGTTGAAAACGATGAATAGTGGTTAATCTTCATTAACTGCATTTGTCTTTTAAATTCATCATTATAAAACTCTGTACCTCTGTCAGTTTGTAGATTTTTAGGGATACGTCCACTTTCCCTTATAATTTGAGTAAATGCATTAACAACCTCTTTTTTTGATTTAGTTTTTAAAGGAATCATCCAAGCATATTTTGAGAAACCATCAATGACAGTTAAAATGTAAGTGTATCCATTATTATACTTTTTAAATGATTGAAAATCAGCCAGGTCAGCTTGCCATAAGTCGTCTATCCCTTTCAAGATCACATTACGACGATCAAAATTTCTGCGAGCCGATCTATGAATTTCATTTACCACTTGGTGTTTTTCCATTTTGTTTAATAATTTTATCGATGTAGTCTTTAGTATAAAACTTTTTTTCGAACTGAATGAGATTATTTCTTATATCCTCTTTTATTGTATTTACAAAAGCAGTAATTTCATCAGCAATCTTTTTATCAACATATTTTTTGTTCACCGCATCATCACGTGCTACAGGATCTTGAACTCCTCTCAATCGAGATGATTGTAAATCAAAATCACCGGTTTCCGATCTAGCAAGGTGATTAGTTGAACAATCTAGTATTTCTGACAAACGAAGTCTTTTATGAACATGGTGGCCAAATTTATCAACATTCATTCTGTACTGAAGTCGATCGCAGTGAAATAATAAATGATCTAATAGGATGTGCTGTTATTAATTTATACTACCATTTTCACGTAGTTCTTCTATGATTGAAATTATTTCATTATCCAGACCAGTGTTTCCAGCATCTTTAGATGCTATTAATAACTTCAACCTTTCTACTAATTCATTAGGGTCATCCCAGTAGATGTAATCAGTATTTTTTTTAAACTTCTTTTTAAGTATCAAACCCTCTCCTGAGCTAATATCATCAGCATTACTGACAGAAGATGTTGAAGGCTTTCGCAATCTAAAAAGTGGTTTAATGATGTGCAAGTACTTCCGTCCTTTATTAGATTTAATTGGTTTAGTAGGATCAAAGTCTCGTCGGTGAGCATTTGTGTCTATTAACATGCTCTTATATTCTTGACAATCATTTTCAGTCACCACTTCCAAATTAGGTACCTTTTTCAACAATAATTCTCGCAACCCTGGCGTTACTTGATAATCACGTCCTGCTACAGATATAATTTGATCATTTATAAGCACACGTGCTGAACCCAACATTAATTTACCTCGTTCTCGTCTAACGCCGAATGGTACATCTTTAAATATTTCCGAGGAAAGTGACCAGGACGAAGTATTTTGACTAGGGCTAGGTACTGACTCAATGCTTTTATATGATATGTTACTGGTATTTGTATTGTTTGAGTCTCCCGATTTTTCTAAACTATTATTTTCATCAGAATCATCTTCAGAATAATTTTGTGAGGAAATTTGGTTTATAAGAGTTTTGTTGAATTGCGATTCAGGCGATGGAATTTGCTCTTTTACAAAATAATTTTTCATAACGTCATCATTTTCTTTTGATTTAATTGGATGGTTCACATCCTTAATCAACTGTTGCATTGGGTCAGTAACAGGTCTAAAAACTGTATTTAAAACATTTTCATTGTAGGAGTCCGTAATTTTCATATCTTTGATTTTCTTTTTAACAGCTTCTGCTATTTTAACTATCTGAGTCTTTAACTCTTTTTCCATTTTAAGCTTGATGAATATACGTTATTTTCTTAATACGGTAATAGTTCGACTGAAGAAGTTTTTCAAATAAATCTTCTTATATGCTCGTATTTTTTTCCTCGTCGAACGAGATAAAAGTATCGAAATTCTTCCTGTAACAGCCTTCGTTCTTTTTATTATCTTTACTAATCACCAAATAGTTATAGGGTTCGCTCCATACTTTTGAACACATTTCTCGAAACTCAGACCACGACATGTCGGTATTAACGTGTTCATCATATACATGATGGAGGTTTACATCATCCTGTTTGAATAATATTAAAAGGTTTGCATTGTCTCTTACTAACTGTTTAGGTATCTTACTGTACGTTTGATTCAAGTAAAAACAGTCGATAAATTTATGTCTACCCATTGCGAAATAATCTCTCATATTGGACTGGTTCTCACAAGCAACGTCATCAAATATTATTATGGAGTGTGGTTTCGCATCGTGTGGGCTTAAAACAAGTTCATTATCTTTATATTTTGCAAACGAAACATCTGGCACTAACTTAAGAACATTTTCTAAAAACACATATTTCGGCTGATACAATGTTTTTGAGTAAAGATAAACGTTTTTAAAACGTAAACCATTTTCATGTAACAGAAGACCTATGATTACATTAGTTTTCCCACAATTCGAGGGACCGCAAATAATACACCGAATAGTATTAGGTAGAAGGTCTCCATGGCGGGAAACATCTGCTTTTTCATCTGGACATACTCGGCTCAGTTGTAAAGTTTGAGATTGTTTAACGAATTTCATCCTTTTCATTAGTAAGACTGTTAATGACTGAATTTTATTCATTTGTAAGTTACAATTTATATACATTCGAAACGATCTGAATCTGTGAATGCTTTACTTTGGAAACTCTCTAGACCTATAATATTGGGTTATAAATCACTGCTGTGAGTGAAGGCAAGCACTTCGTGCTTGCCTGAATGCGCAGAAGTGATTTATAACTCCCAATATTATACTACTCCGGTGCTAGGGGTCTTCTTAAAGAGATCTCTCCAAGACTGATCTGCGCCGCTGGTGACAAGAGGGCTGGCTGTTTTTTCGCACAACGAATCAGTATTGCGATCCAACGCGGAAACGCGGCCAGCGTTCTTGGCACTATGCCACGTGGGCACGACTTTTTAGACTAAATTAATAGTTAACTTTTTTTTGTGTGTATATTTGTCAAAATGTAATTTTTTTCTTTTTTCTTTCTTATTTCACTAAAAACTCTTGACTTAGTATTAAAAAAATTGTCCGCGTTTTTTAAGTGCAATATTTACCTTTTTTTCTTTACAGGTATGCTTTTCTTTTCTTTCACCAATCTTATACCTTTAAACGAGCAATTCTTGTATATTTATATATATATTTATAAATTTCCGTGATCTCGAAAACGGCTCTAACGATTTCGCTGAAATTTGGTATATGGGGGTTTTCGGGGGTAAACAATCGATCTAGATTAGTTTTATGTTTGGGAAAACGCGTGTTTTCCAGTTTTCATGCGTTTTTCTTTCCACGCAGAGTATGGTCGCTAATTTCGTCGCGCCGCGACCGCCTTGATTTAGCTCAGTGGTTAAGGATAGCGACCGCTAAAAAGAGTGTTACGGGTTCGAATCCCACTCGGTGACTTACTTTTGTTTTTTTTATGTTTAAGTTTATATATAATTTTTTATTTTGCATTGTTTTTAGACAAGTTTAAAAAAAATTAGTTAATGTTTGAGATGTAACCGAGCGAAGCTCGGTCGCCCAGGTACTTAATAATTTATGCAGCTAACGTTTACCGTACACTTTTCTAAGTTAAAATATAGTCCATTGTTATCATGAGAATTTCTCATTGTAAAATTTAATTAATTATTTTTTCTCACAGTTTCTTTGTGTAAAAGTGCAGACTGTGTTTATATATGATAGCAAAAATGAACTTGCTATTTAGATGCTCGTAGTTTCATTTCAATTTAGATTTTCTAGGTAGTCATCTTTTTAATCTTATACCTTTAAACGAGCAATTCTTTTATATTTATTTATATACTAGCTGAAGCCCGCGACTTCGTTCGCGTGGACTTTATGTCTCTGGAAAATGCTCATCAGGCTGAACAACTTTTACTAAGGCGGCATTTTTATATCTCTTATAGTTTAGCTGGACCATTATGGTTCTGCATCAGGCGTTCCATTTTCCAATATCATTTATACCCTATATGTTGCCCAGGCTTAATAGCTATATAACAAAAAAAGTTTCATTCGAATCCGTCCAGTATTTCCGGAGATTAGCGTGTACAAACAGACAAACAGACAAACAGACAAACAGACAGACATTTTTTTTAAAATTCTTACTCTATTACTACGTCTCCATCGCCGCCATATTTTTTTTGGAAATATATTTAATGTACAGACACACCTTTTTTACTGTTTTATTATATGTATAGATTTATATCTTTATTAATTTCTGTGATCTCGAAAACGGCTCTAATGATTTCGCTGAAAATTGGTATATGGGGGTTTTCAGGGGTAAACAATCGATCTAGTTTAGTCTTATGTTTGGGAAAACGCGTGTTTTCGAGTTTTCATGCGTTTTTCTTTCCAGGCAGAATATGATCGCTAATTTCGTTGCACCGCCCGCCATCTATATTGGCTCAGCGGTTTATGACGCGGACCGCTAGAAAGAGTGATACGGGTTCGAATCCCACTCGGTGATTTACTTTTTTTATGTCCAAATTTATAAATAATTTTTATTTTGTATTGTTTTTAGACAAGTTTCAAAAAATGTAGTTAATGTTTGAGATGTAACCGAGCAAAGCTCGGTCGCCCAGGTACTTACCTAGTATAATTTACGTTATGTACAGAACAGTATGCTTTTTATGTGAAATTTTACAAAACTTGTAAGTCCGCTAGATGACAAATAGTCAAATTAGATACATTTTTCCAAACGTCAAACAAACATTATTTCTACCATGGTTTAATAAAATAAGGTATTCTCTTCCCGTGACAGCTGATGACGTAGGTGGAACTTGACTACGTCATCAGTTTGATGTGCTGCCACTGTGTGAAATTGAACTTAATATACCAATTTCGAATTAATAATCCATTATATCAATTTATAAAATATTGAATGAAATCACGCGAGAATCGCGAGATACTAAATAGCTAAGTTACTTAATATTTTATTTAATATTCATGAACTAATTGAGAAAGTCCTTAAAATTACTGAAAAGAACAATCAGTGGCAACACTTTCGTGACGTAGTCAAGTTCCATCTCAGGAAGAGAATACCTTATTATACCATGACATTTCTACAAGCTTTTATTTGGTTTCACCAGTCCCGTTGACTGTCTTTAATGAAATCTTGCAACTAAAATTTGACCCTCTTTCTGTTTTCCGATTGAGCTGAAATTTTGCACACATACTACCTCTATATTGCGTGAAAATACAATATTATGATACATGGAACTGATTGATGATGGAGCAGGAAGCCTAGGTGACTCTGTAATGACAACACACGTTACCCATCGACTTTGGGCTCGTTAAAATAGTCTTGAAATTTTCAGGAGCACTTTAAACTTTTTATCTTATTGTTTTAGATAAAAGCATGTTCCTGCTCTTTTGTAATAATGACTTGTTAAAATTCACATGGAAATTTGCCCAAAACCGGATTAATTTTACAAAACTGAAATTTTGTTGCATCAGAATCTAAACTTTAACTCAGTTGACAATGTGAGGTACTGTTAGTTATCCAAAAGTTTGTGTTTTGAGCCTCGGTAGGTCATAAAAATAAATTGATCTACCTAGGGTAGGTTTAATTTTAAGAATTAATCTCGTTAATTATTTTTATTTTACCAAACTTCATTGTTTCAAAGTTCAATAATATACTTTTAACAAATGGCGGACTTAATGCTAAGAGTAGTTTTCCCAGTCAACCAAAAGGATAAACAGATAAAATTATGCGACATTAAAAAAGCAATACAATTAAATTTTACTTACATTATAAAATATGACTACACAATATACAATAACATTGTATAGATACCTATAATATATAATTATCAGAATGAAAATAGAATACTACCTGCTTATAAAATACACACGTATATCTGCTAAGACTAACATATAAATATCCACGAAGGACTAAATAATGACTTTTACGAAAAAAGGGAGTTTAAAAAGAGGGCGTGAACTTTTCTTTTTAAAAGAGAATTTGATAGAAACTTCTCTAATGAATTTCTTTATGTCACTGCATTTTATCGATCGAAGCTTGGTTCATTTAGGCACATATTAATATTGTGATAAAACAAGATAGTCATCAATTTGCTGAAACATTATTAATCCGCCTGAGCATTTTGTAATTGGAAATAATTGCAGACGGCGGGAGACAAATTGAGTTAGCTCGTCATCTCGCTAGCGGATCTTGTTGCTGGACACATTCATCAGTCTGAGACGAAGGTTTTGACTAGACGTCAAATTAAGTTACGTACCTACCTTCCTAACCAGATGTATTGTTGTTTAAGTAGTCAACTCACCGTATAGTTTCCGGCAGAGTAGAATATGACTACTACTACTAGTCTTCCCGTGGATGTCGTAGAAGGCGGCTTTGGAAATACGCTTAACAAAGGTTATAAACTTCATGAAACCTATCCAACCCGTCTGGCTACCGTGGAGACTAAAAAGATCTGATGATGATGCAATGGCCAATACTAGTGAATATATTCCAAGCTACCAGATGGAATCATAGGCTTGAAGCTGAACCATTCAAATTCAAACAACATCCGCGGTTGCTTGACATGAGAAAGCGCTAGAAATCTTACTCGTTTTAGGCCATCGTGTTTTTTAATAGACGATACTTTATAAAGCTGTATAGTGTATCGTCAATTTGTTAAAACTTACTACACACTAATCCACTTGAGCATTTTGTAATTGGACATAATTGTAGTTTGTCCTTTTTTGCCTAGGTCGGTATTTTGCCGCCTTTATATCTACCATGTCTATATATATACTTTTGATTAATATCAGTCAGATTTTATCTTATCTTATGTCCTACTAAGTTTTCCTCTTCCTCTGTGTACAGTACACAGTATATTGTCAATTTGCTAAAACGTAGTACACACTTATCCGCCTGGGGATTTTGTAATTGGACATAATTGCAGACAAATTGAGTTTGTCATCTCGCTCGCGGATCTCTGGACACATTTATCATTTTGAGATAGGTACCTACCTTTCTAACTAGATTTATTGTTGTTTGTTTAACGTGTATGTAAGTAAACAACACTAGTATTAGATTTTCCAAGCTGCCTAAAAGAGCACGAGATATTTACTCTTAAATTGATTTTTTAATTTATTGCCCAACAATGGGACACTATATCGGCTATTAAAAAAAAAAAAATTGTACCCATATTAATCAATTCCTCCTCCCGCCAGGCCGGAGCTATCTCCGGCCCAGGGCGTGCGCATTACTAGCGCTTTGGTAAGTAAAGAGACACCGGGCGTGGTCCGCTCTTGCATGGGTAACCACAAAGGGCATAAAAAAATTCTCGAGCTTCTCCGTAAGGCACGTATAAGCAGTTGGTCCCGACTGTCATCTTTTTTTACTTGAAGACAGATTTTTAAAAAAGCCTGAAAAATCTGCCACCAGTCATGGCCACTTACACACACGAAAAACAAACTCCCACAACACAAGTCTCGAACTTACCTAGGAGCTAGCTCAATCTGCGCAATTATTCCGTAAGTGTTTATTTATTACTAGCTGTACTTTGCCAGTGGGCTTCGCTCCCCGTGAGAATTTCAGAATAATAACTGTCTTATGTACTTCCCTGGGTATCAAACTATATCCATATCAAATTTCATCTAAATAGGTTCAGTGGTTGAAGCGTGAAGTGGTAACAAACAAACAAATATACAAACTTACTTTCTCATCTATAATATTAGTAAGATTCATTCTAAGATAATAAATATCTATTTCGGGATGAAAACTATCCTATGTCCTTCCCTGGGTATCAAACTATAGCTATAAATATATACATATATAATATAAATAGGTTCAGTGGTTGAAGCGTGAAGTGGTAACAAACAAATATACAAACTCACTTTTGCATTTATAATGTTAGTAAAATAAGACATAATTTTTAAAACATAGTTTAAATAAAGTAAACACTTTACTAAATAAAAGTAGGTATATTTGGATACCAGGAGTCGACCACCGAGGGCATTTAACCACACATGCTTATGGTTTAAAACGTTCACATCTGGTATCCGATCGCCGAATCTGGCGGTCAAGTGCGGTGTGTGACCGCTGATCTAACTACTGTTAGTGCGGAGTTGGGTAAATATGTGATTTTTTGTGTTTTAATAACTTAAAACCGCAGTTAGAAAACAATAAACTTAGACTGTACTACTAGTTGCTTTTCTTCCCGCGGAGATTGTAAAAAAAGTAAATAAAGGCATCTAATTAGTATTAAAAGTCCCCTTACCTTAGACCAAAATACAACTTTCCATACAAACGTAGTCTACGTTTTATTTCGAAACGACATGTCCGATTTCGGCAAAATTTTGTAATTTCAAAGATATTGCAATTATCTAGGGTAATAACTGGTTTCCTACATTAAATATAAACTTGAAATAGAATATAGTGTTTTATTTCATTTTTGCCCATCAGTATGTGAAACTTCTAAATAGTTATATTTTCTATCCAGTTCATAAGTTTAGTGTAGGTAACCACTTATTACCCTAGATAATTGCAATTTCTTTACAATAACCAATTTTTAGCTTAATCTGACCTGTGGTTTCAAAATTAAAGGTAGACTACGTTTGTATGGAGAAGTCTTGTAACCCTATTAATAATAAGTATTCCTCTGCCCAAAAAAAAAACCTTCTAGTTGCGCAAGAAGTAACACAAGCTAATTCACCTTATTTTACCTTCGCGTGCTCCATCACGCTTAACGTGGCCTTTCGGCTCTAGAGTCTGTCTAATTGTCTATCCCGTTAGGGATAAAGCCAGAGGTAAACAGAGACTATAGACCTCCACTTGCTACGATCCTGACAGACCTCTCCCGTTGCATCTACACTCATCACACTAAGTGTTTATTTGCAGAAAAAATGCCAAGTGAATTTAAAGAATAGGTAAGTCTTCTTCTTATCGTGTGTCTTATCTTAGTGACTAACACTAGTGTCAGAGTTTTTAAACCGCCTTAAAGGCCTCTGACATGGTTTTAGGTAACGACCAATGTCAAAGACAGTGACCGGAACCGACGGCTTAACGTGCCCTCCGAAGCACGGATCATCTTACTTATCAGACAATCAGGTGATCAGCCTACAAATGTCCTAACAAAACTAGGACAACAACACGAAGTCGTTGCCCTCGCCGGGAATCGAACCCGCAACTTCCGGGTATGAGCCGAACGTTCTAACCACTACACCACGGAGGCAGTTAAGTTTAGAATAGGTAAGTAAGTATCATCATCATCATCAGGTCTTTTAGTCTCCACTGCAGGAGCACGACCCTCTCTGTACTACCCGAGCCAAACTTGGCCTACACTCTCCACGCTGGCCAGATGGGTTGGAGAGGTCTCATTGATTTTTAAAAGCTTTGTTTAGCTTGTATTCCCTAAGTCACCTTCTACGACATCCACTGGAGGTCTTCGAGTGGCCCTATTCTACTCTGCTGTATAAATAATTAAAGTAGGAATAATTAAGTTAGTAAGACCGTGTAATACTACACGTACGTTGATATACTTGTCATAACGGATTCTTTCGGATCTTTTTTACGATAAGCTTGCTCAATCTTTACCATAATGTGCAAATCGCGTGTCAAGTTGTGTTTTTCCTTTGATTGGCTTTGATCGGAGCAACGATCAAAGATTCCGTTTGACGCATACACTTTGAAGTGTGTGAAAAACTTGGAAAGACAAGGAGCTAAGAATAACAAGGGGGGTTACTCCAAAAGCGTTACTACGCAAAAAAGCAAAACTAATGTTAGGCTGCGTTTCCACTGAAGCGGAGCAGAGCGGAGAGGAGCTTAGCGCCGCATGAATTGACCAATCACAATGCTCGAAATCTCCGCTCCGCTTCATTGGAAACAGCAGAGCGGAGATTTCGGAAACGCAGCTTAACATTAGTTTTGCGTATACTACGTATGTTTCAGTGTAAAGCAACATTGAGCACTAACGCCTTATGTTAAAGTTTAATTTGATTAGACATAGAAATAGGACGTCACTATCGTAAGACTTACGTATTATTTTATGTATTAACATCCTGGGGTTTATTTTTAAGGACAAAACTAGGTGAAGCTATTGATGTTTTTTCTATCTCATGTTTTTGTGTTAGGTATTTTTTGAAATTTTTCTTGTTTATACTGGCGGATACAATATTTTATTAAAAATAATAATCTGTTTATTATTTTCCTTAATTTTCATTCGCTTGTAACCACTTTCCGTGGATAATATGATGACGATATTTAAAAACGCAATTCATTGTTATTTTAATTAAAAATTAAAGAAATATATGCATAATTTTATAAATAATCATCATAAAATGTTTTAAAAGACATAATAATAAAATATTGACAGTAGAAAAATTACGTGGATACCATCAACTTTTTTACGGGCGCACTTTCTATAACTCTATTTCTGTCTTAGCTCCTTGACATAAGTGCTATATATCTAATAGCATGAGAAAATTCACGTTTTTATGCTTGTTATTCTGTCACGGTCCATGGTTTGCGTTCATTCTATGATGCACTATGCAGTCGATCGTAACACTTAGTTTTATCATCATCCTCACGCGTATCCCGGTTGAATCCTCAGCGGTAACGCTTCAGAGCCCGGGGTCCGCTACCTAACCTAAGTGATTTGACGACGTTACTGGTTTTTACACAGAGCGACTGCCGTCTGACCTCCGCAACCCAAAGGGAAGACCAGAACCAATTCGTGGTTTGAGCAAACGCTAGATGCGTTTGGGACCCACAGTTTGTACGTGCCTTTCGAAACACGGAATCATCTTTCTTTTCGTATAATCAGGTGATTCAAGTTTGCAATATCCTAAGCAGACTAAAAACAACTTTTATGCTTCCCAGTGGGATCCGAACCCACGACCTTCGGATCTCAAGGCTTTGACCATTGGATCACGTAGGCAGTCTGATGATGGATTTGTACGTATCATATGATTCGCATTTGGGTGTGACTCTCTCTGTATCTGTTAACACTACGTTTCCGTTGTATTTTATTTTTATCCGCCTGCATAAAATGTAGCTATCTTTTATTATGTATCTTCTTCTTCTTATATTTAAGAGCTGGGCTCTTGTCGGGTGCTTTCCATGTCTTTCTTCTTTTTATGTATGTTCTACGATTATTCTGAGATGACTAATGTATAATTTTTGTTTGAAAGTGTATACTAGTAAGGTGGTCCCATAATTTTTTTATCGAAATCAGTCGTGAAGTTTAGGGGTCAAGTCGGCTTTTAGTTTTGAAAAATATTATTGCTCTCATTTTCTTAGCTTCACACTTCATGTGATTATTTAAATTTGAATGCTTCAAACCGAGTTCCAGATTAGCATTTGGTTCACGCGGGTTTGAGACAAGCAGACTAGAGTTAATTTCCAAGTTAAATATCAGTCGTATTTATAATTCACGGACTTTCTTCATTACTGGGTTTAACTCATTTCATTATCCACTTAAAATAAGTATCAATTATGAACCATATTTAGATTTTTAATTTCGTTTTATTTTTTTAAATTTATGATTGTTTTGATTAATTTGTTGAATGAATTATTCCTTGAGTATGGGTCTCATAAGAAGGCTCAAGGTCGTTCATCGCGCTATGGAGGGCTTTTCTCGGTTTTTTATTTTACGTGATCTACATACAATGTGAAAATTCATAGGAGAACAAAAGTCATTGACAAAGCCCAGCGGATTATCTCATTGAAGTGGCAGAGGGCGGGACACATAGCGCGATGACCACTTACTGACAAGCGAAGCGTAGGACAGACACCCACCCACAAGTTGGTTTGACGCTCTAGATCGAAATTTTGGAAATCCTTGGGAGTTAGGTAAGAAGACGATAATGATAATGACGATGAAGCTTAATTTAAAAAAAATAAGTTGACAAATACTACTGTCACTTTCTCATCTGTCTGTGCCAACTTCATTTGGGCGGTTATATAATTTAATTTGATTAATGTAATATAATTTTTATATTGTGTATTTTCAGACCAATCTATAATCGTTTTGCATGCCATTGTACTTTTGCTAAATATAAACACATTAAAATTATTGTGACCTATATAAAATCGTGTTTAATGCAAATAAATACATTTGATTTGATAGTTTATAACTTTAATAAGTGATAAGTAATACTTTATTGTAGACCAAAAAATAGCAATAATTCAAATATACACACAGAAAAAACATCCAAATGTACAATGGGCGGTCTTATTGCTAAATGCGTTTTCTTCCAGACAACCGATGGATGGAGAGAGTATAGTGATACTTTAGTAGACGAGATGCACACAACTAAAATACAAATTAACTAAAATTAAAATAATAACAAGTACACATATAAAAATAATAATAATAATTTTTAAAATTTTTTTTTTTGTTTTGTAATAACTGTACTTATTAGGTTTTTTCTTTGGCTGCTTCAGAAGGATTTTGTTTTATATTACTTAATTTATCAGTCAGTCTATGTTAAACCATTTTCAGCATACCGCAGGTTATGTCGTTTTGCAAAAAGTTAATCTTAATTTTACAATGATTTTTTTACGTACCAATGTAAATTTTAATTTCTAACGTTAGTCAGTAGCCCTTATCTGTCCATGATTTCTATAACACTAAGCGGAATTAATTGAAATGTTTGTAAGAAAATTCTTAAATAATCGGACACTATTACAAAATCTAGATACAATATCTGGCACGGTAGTGCCCCCCCGTCAAGACGTAATAATTAAATCAATTAAAAACAAATACGCAATAATATATTATCAAGAGATATTAAGAGTCAAGTGAATCAGCATTTGCTGATTAGAAATATGTGCAGGGAGGTACCCAAAAATTATAATGAATGCATAAGTAAATATCTTATTTTATAGAAACTTAGACAAAACCTGAGATGACTTACATTAATTGCTTCCGAAGCACTCAGGAGAAGCTCTCGAGCAACAAAACGATCCTGAAACAGATTTAGTAGAATAAAATAGTAAAAACGAAAAAGCTCTTATATCTTTTTTTAAATTACAAAAAATATTTTTTCTACTTCTGTACTGTTATCTGTTTATATATTAAATGGTTCTGAACACTATTATAAGAACATTGATAATATGATTGCAGAAAAAAGTCTATACTCTATGCCTCATAATAGCACATGTGTCGTTATTTCACTAAAACGATACACCTAGCCATAGACCAAGAACATTTTTTCTATAGATTTACCATACTGCCAACATAAGAAATGTTTTTTAATATAGTCACTAAAAAGACGTCAATAAAAAAAAGTTTACCATAGATACCATATAGATCAGTACTTGTATATTCTAAATCTGATTTACCAAACATATGTACGTCAAACATTTTCATATTTTCTTTGTTTGTTTTTGTATTTTATTGAGTAAATATAGTCGTAGAAAAAGTATTGTATGCAACGTTGTATAAGTACGTCAAAAAATGCTCGATGGCGTCTCCTTACGATGCTCGCCAAGGCTCGCATCGTAACCTGCGCCACTCGCATTTTTTGACCGTTATTATACAACTGTTGTATAAAATACTATTGCCTCATCAGATAGATTATGAAATATGTATACGAATTTTTATTTTCTCTGACTAGCAAATAATGACAAAGAATTAAATTTCGCGTTACGTCACGATCAGCTACGATTTTTAACCAAAGTTAATGTAAATCGGCCCCACTGCAAAACTTCGAAGCGCTGTACCTTTGCAAATTTTTACTACTATGCTAAACGAAAAGATATGGGTCCTTTATTTTTGAATAATCTTGTTGAAGGACTAAATTATATATTTTTTACCAATTCCAAATCCTGAAGATTGCCACGTTCTTTTTTTTATATAAACGGACAAATTAAACTGATTGAGCTAGTGCTGTAATGTAGTAATGTTAATATGCCAATGCGTCATATTATGATCTACATACAATATTTATGACGTCATTACATTATGCACAATACCTAAAAAGCCTTGTAGTGTAAGCAAACTATACAATAGCGTCTATTTTGATTCCTTTTAAGGGTTCCGTACCCAAAGGGTAAAAACCGCCGTTTCCTCGTGGTCATACTAGTTTGTCATACCAGTATGACTACGAGGATATACATGTCCCCGTAGTCATACTGTGACGTAAAAAAGGTACCCTATTACTAAGACTCCGCTGTCCGTCTGTCTGTCACCAGGCTGTGTTTCATAAACCGTTATAGCTAGACAGTTAAAATTATCACAGATGATGTACTTCTGTTGTTGCTATAAGAACAAATAGGTATACTAAAAACAAAATAAAATAAATATTTAAGTGGGGCTCTCCTACAACAAACGTGATTTTATATAGATATTGGTACGGAACCCTACATGCGCGAGTCCGACTCGCACTTGGCCGGTTATTTCACCCTTCTTGGCCTCTCAGGCTAAAGTGTTTTTTAATATTGTGGCCCTAGGCTCTGTCTGCTTACAGCCGCAAGACCTACAATTGGGTATTTTCCTAAGCCAAAAATTTTGTTTTTGTACTGATAACAAAATAAAACGTCGCAAAATAATGTCACTTGTCTTTAAAAATATCCATTTTAACATGAATTTAAATTTATTTTTGCAAAAAAACTGATAATAAGAGCGCTATTTGACTCCAAAAATCTATGACGTCATCTGCCTGTATTTCGTACAAAATCCCATAGAAACTGTTTGTTTTGACGTTTAGAAAAAAGGATCTGATTTGACTTGTTGGAAAATAGCGTATTCTCTGTCTGCCCCATTAGGGATAAAGACGTGAAGTGTACAAGTAATCCAAACTAACCAATTGGGTCGTCCAGTATAACCTAATTAGGTCACCCTGCTTTACCCGGCTAACTGACAGTAAATATAGACTGGCTAGACCTTAATTAAGAGTCTATTATCAGATAAAGTGTCTTTATTGAGATAAAAAAGTAAAAAAAAAAAACTTGAGAGGTGTCAAGGGTCACCCGGATGGAACGAAGTTCCTTTCGATTAATAGGAGAGAGAGAGACAGTCACAGAAACACGCGCACGCTGCACTACTTACAACAATAGCAAAAAGTGTCGTTACAACTCTTGGTTTTACTTTTTTCCGTCTAGCTTCCTTTCGGGCGCGTTAAGGAACTTCGTTCCAAAAACTTTTTGTCTGACTGATCTAAAATAAACTAAACTATACCTACTTATCTAAAACTTAAAACTAACTTATAAATAGTTCATAATGTGAGGTTTTAGTTGCATTATATATTTTAGCTAACCTTCGACAAAAAACCTCTCTTTTAGTGTTATTATAAGTTTGAAAATAACGTCTGTCTGTCTGTCGCATCGCAGCGCTCAAACGGACGAAATGATTTCGATTAGTTTTTTTACGTAAAAGCAAGTTCCCTTACGGCGGTTCTTAGCTATGTTTAACGGAAATAGGTTCAGCCGTTTAGAAGTTGTTGAGAGTTAACGCTCGAAAGTCAGGACTTTCTCTAGCAGATCATAGATGGCGCTATGATATTAATTGGTACAAGTAGTTTCGCTACTCATCACTAGATGACGTTCTTGACAGTCGGGATTTTTTAATTTCCTTTGCAAATGAATTTGTTTTTGTTTCATCAAGCTAAAAGTGGCCTTTGAGTCTTGCAGCCCTGGACTCTAGGTATCTGCTTAGAGCCGCAAGACTCAAAATGCTCTGTCTGCCCCATTAGGGATAAAGAAGTGATAGTATGTATGTATGTATGAATTTGTTTACTTAAAGTTTAATTTCTACCTTGTGTATTTATTTATGGTAATATCAAAGATAATATAATTACTAACGTAACAGATACCCAATGCCATAAAAACTATTGGAGGCAAAACTAGAGTTTCGGGGTAGCCTCACAGAGATGGCAGCACGCACAACTAGCAAAAAATGCTTTGTCCATTAGGGATAAAGACATGATAGTATGTATGTATGTTTAAGTTGTGCTCTGTCTACCCCATTAGGTATAAAGACTTAATAGTAAATTTGTATGTTTAATAAATAAATAAATACATAGGGACAAATTACACTGATTGAACTAGCCCCAAAGTAAGTTCGAGACTTGTGATAAGGGATACTAACTCAACGATACTATGTTTTATAACAAATACATATATAGATAAACATCCAAGACCCAGGACAATTTGAAAAAGGCCATTTTCCAACTTGCCCTAGCTGGGGATCGAACCCAGGACCTCCGGATTGGCGGTCTAGCGTGTTGACCATTACGCCACGGAGATCGTCAAATGTTTAAATCGTAACTTAC
This sequence comes from Acrobasis consociella, assembly GCA_963555685.1. Taxonomy (NCBI): domain Eukaryota; kingdom Metazoa; phylum Arthropoda; class Insecta; order Lepidoptera; family Pyralidae; genus Acrobasis; species Acrobasis consociella. The sequence continues at coordinate 2,265,381 of OY743115.1, forward strand.
CTATGTCTTTACATTCTAGTGCATCAAGGACACAAGCTATTGATTAAGCCATTCAACGTCGCTCGATACCAATCGTCATCCATTTAAGACTATGTGCCATATGACCTGACTTTGACATGACCTGAGTTGACCTGACCTGACTAACGACCAATCAAACTGATATGACCAGTACAAATAGTTGACTGAATTAACTGGGAATATGCAGACTGTGTTGCCGTTTCTTTTCTTTGCCGTGTGGTTTCTGGCAGAGTAGAATAGGGCCACTCCAAGTCCTCCCGTGGATGTCGAAAAAATGTGATTTAGGAAATACAAGCTAAACAAAGCATATAAACAATAATGTGACCTCTCCAACCCGTCTGGCCAGCATGGAGAGTGTAGGCCAATTCCTCTGGCTGCTCTGGCTAATATAATAATATATGGCTCTGGTAGTACAGAGAGGGTCATGCTTTGCTATGCTTTCAAATTGCCCTGGGTCTTGGATATTTATCTATATATGTATTTGTTATAAAATATAGTATCGTTGAATTAGTATCCCATAACACAAGTCTCGAACTTACTTAGGGGCTAGCTCAATCAGTGTAATTTGTCCCTATATATTTATTTATTTAATTCGGATCACAACAAAATATTATAAAGTCAATGAGCAGTTCTGATGATGGAGCCGAGAGATATTCGATAGAACTCAGTTATAAAACAACATAACCTCATTGAGTAGGACTCGTTTGATTTGTCTTTACGAGCACTTCATGGTAGACGATACCTAGTGTCGGTAATAAAACAACGTAAATCCATCGAGTTTGAGCTTATTTCATCATCTTCCTCGCCTTATCCCTATTTGGGGTCGGCTCTGTATGTCAACTCCCTCCACAGTTTTCTATCATTAACCATATTTGTACTAACTCCCCTCTCCTCCATGTCCCGCCTTACACATTCCCCCCACGTCTTTTTAGGTCGTCCTCTATCTTTGTGGCCATCTACCTTTAAGCTAACCATTTTATTCCAGATGTTCGGCATCTCGCCTCTTGACATGGCCGTACCATGTTAAACGGTGGCTTTTTAACTTTTCTACAATCGGTGCTACCTTCAAACTCCCTCTTATATATTCATTCCTGATCTTATCCATCTTCGTCACCCCACACATCTACCTAAGCATTCGCATCTCTGCTACATGTAACCTATGTTCTTCTCTCTTCTTCGTAGCCCAACATTCGCCTCCATACAACAAAGCAGGTCTTATTACCGTCTTATATATCTTTCCCTTTAATTTCATTGGGAGCCGCTTATCGCATGTTGTTGCAGTAACTTGTTTCCACTTAAGCCATCCGGCATTAATTCTCTTGGTGACATCTCGATCCACGTCTCCGTCGCTCTGTAGGACCGATCCTAGGTACTTAAAATCCGTACAAACTGGCAGCGATGTGTCACAGATCCTAACATTGATAGCGCTGGAAGTTCCCCCAAAATCGCAGAACATATTATTATATAGAGTTTGAGCTTATTTAATTTGTCTTAATATGTACCTTGTCTTGCTCTTCTGTACTTTTGTTATTTCAAAATAAAAGCTTGTATAAAAAATGACTTTATCAAAACTTCTTTTCATAAATTTCCCCAATTATAAATCTAGGTAAACCAATTACGTACCTAAGCAAACATAATGTAACATGTAGGTATGAATAGCAGTACGACATAGCATTGTTTTCAATACCAGCCGCGTGGAATCCATATTTGGGACAACAATAATATGTGTGTGTGTCTGTGTATTATGTGACAGTATTGTTTGGCCTGGCTTGTCTATGTCTAGAGGTATGTTTGGCTACGTAGTTGGTTACAGTCACTTTGCTCGTGTAATAAATACTTTACTTACCTACATGTGGCTATAGTGACTCTGTGAGCTGATCTCACGTGTCACTCCCAACCCGTTAAAGTTTATCGGGTAAAAAAGTTATTCAGACAAAAAAGTTGCGTTTAAATAAGACTAATAAAATGTCTAATGTTTTTTAAATTTTCTTAAATTTATGCCCTTTTTTAAAAAATTAGGAAACCTTAACCTTTTGCATTTTATAGTTTAATATTTTTTTAAATATAACTACTAGCCCCGCGTGGTTACCCGCGGAAAAGTAGCTTATGTTGTGTTAATCCAGGGAGTCAGCTTTCTACTACCAAACCAAATTTTACGCTACATACCAAATTTTATCTACATTGGTCCAGCAGTTTGCGCATGTGTATGAAGTCACAAGCATACACACACACACATACACACTCACTCACAATTTTTCGCTTTTGTAATATTAGTGTGAAGTGAAATAAATATTTAAAATAGAGCAAGAGGTCAGTATCTCTTAACACTACTATAATAGAAATACACATACTCACATTCACGTCTTAATTCCTTACGGCTTAGGCAGAGCCCTGTTTCTCATCCAAAGGTTTTAACCAAGTGGTCTTACTTATTACTTATTCAACCAGCTCTTTCCACGCTGACTGACCTGAATCGCTAATTGGACATAATTAACAGGGAATACTCAATTAGTGGGGAAAAACGTACTCATTAATAAACATTAGCATTAACATATATACACCGGTAATAGTAAGTCTATACGTCGGGCAATTCTCATTTTCTCGATGGTTGGATCTCGTTGGATCTCCTAGAAGTTATAGTGTTTTTTTTTAACTTAGCAGATGTCCTAGATGTAGCTGCCATGCTGGTCTGGGAGAAATAAAAAAACTTAGAATGTACCAGCTGCTTCTCTTCCCACGCAGATCGTAAAAGCCGATCGAGGGAATGGGCAAACATGCAAATCATGTTAACAGGCGATGCGGCTAGCAACCCATCACTGTATTGATTGCTTTTCCATCTTCTCGCCCACCATGACGCTAAAAGTGGCTTTTGGGTCTTGCGGCCCTGGGCTCTGCATAGAACCGCAAGACCTAAAATGCTCTGTCTGCCCCATTAGGGATAAAGGCGTGATAGTATGTATGTAGCAGATGTCTGACGAAATCGATCGCACAGGCTGGTGTAGGAAAAGAAGCCAACCCAGAAAATGATGAGCAGACAAACACATCATCATCTCAGCCCCTCCGCTCACTGCTGAGCCTCACTTCGTCTACGTCACCAATCTCGGTCCTGTGCTGCTCTCATCCAAGTGCGCTCCGCGACTTTGACAAATTTGGCGACGAACTCACGTCATCTGATCGTATTCCTGGTTGCATCCTCAGTTGTAACGCTTCAGAGCCTCCGCTGCCTAACCTAAGAGATTTGACGCGGTTACTGGTTTTTACACAGAGTGACTGCCGTCTGACCTCCGCAACCCAAAGGGTTGAAATGTAACCCAAACTATTAAGCTATTGAGCTCCGGATGGAAATAAGTTACTTTTGCTGAACTAAAATGGGATTTATTTGTATCAAACATTGATGCACTAGAGCATATCATTCCTATACAGCGTTGGAGAGACATAACCGTAATATATCAAACCACGGGCTATACTAGACCACTATTATAGTATAATGAAATTAAAATACCAGTCAAAAACTTAAAAAAAACTCGGAATTTCCATACAAAAGTGTGCAACCGTCCGGCCAATTAGTATTAGAATGTAGATTTTTTTTTATTTTTGATTGTTATTTTAATATCTTTATAATAAATTGATTTAGTACAACAACAATTTGTAGATAAAATATTAATTAGAGACCGTTCATCAGACAAAGAGTTACCCAGAATTATTAATAATACATTTAAAAAAAAGTGTCATTTTACTGTTAAAAAGTCAGTTATAGTTATAATTGTCAGAATAAAGTAAATAGGTAGGTACCATTGTTTTCTGTCTGTACTTAGTAAATAAGTAAGCACAAAAAGAAAACTTATGTTACTAAGTGCAAGTAAATATTATGTACTTGCACTTAGTAACGTTAGCTTAGACAAATCACAGACTTATACTATGGTTAATTACAATCATAAATCTAAAGAAAAAAACTTTTATACCCACTTTATACACCAAAACTGCTCAACTTTCACAATATCACACAAACACAAAACCGTAAGCTAATATGATAAAATGTCCTCAAATATTAACCTACTTGGCGGAGCGTGATCTACTACAGTGTCCGCCGCTAAACTAATTTAATTATGGCTAATTCGATTACCGTAATAAGCCCTCGCCTGTCGCCACACACTAACACATTACTATGTACAACTTCAATTTAATCACATCCTGTATTTGGCTGTATAATCTATATATCTTCATCTAATGAAAATAAAAAACAAAAAACATATTCGCGCGCCTGTAGCTGAAGTTCGAATGCTTTTTGAATTCCGAAACGCGTTTGTCGAGTTTTAAAATTGAATGAAAATTCGAATTTGAAACTTTTCGCGCGTCGTCTGACAGATGTCGTTTAACTTTTTATTTTTTTCGTACCGTTTTTTTTTCAGCGTTGTCGCGTGTTGCTTTGATAGAACAGCCGTCGCTGTAGAGCGCCAGTCCTACTGTAATACAAACCCAGTATGGGTAGCTACCGCGCTCTACGCTCCAATTGAGTAAGAATGTATCATGCAACCTATTAATTATTACCTACATTGAAAATCCGTGAAAATTATGTTTTCGTTGTCGCTATTTGCGTGTTGGTTTGGAATTTAGAGAAGTGTTTATCTGAATGAACTCATTTGAAGATTACTACAGATAATAACGTTTCTAAACGGTTGAAACTGGTGAAGTTGTTATCTCCAGGTCCTATCACTATTTGTATCTGATTCTAATTTTCCTTGTTAGGTTCAATAAATTGTTAAGCTTCTTTATGTCTTTAACCTGTCAAAGATAAATACCATAGTATAATAAAACAAGGTATTCTCTTCCCGAGATGGAACTTGACTACGTCACGATAAGTGTTGCCGCTATTGTTCTTTTCAGTTAATTTAAGGACTTTCTCAATTAGTTCATGAATTTCAAGAAATTCAATATTTTATAAATTGATATAATGGAATATTAATTCGAAATTGGTATATAAAGTTCAAAAATGCATTACGCTGGGTAATTCAATTTCACACAGTGGCAACACATTAAACTGATTACGTATTCATGTTCCACCTACGTCATCAGCTGTTACGGGAAGAGAATACCTTGTTTTATTATACCGTGATAAATACTTACATGACATTATGTACGTACGTAGAAAACTACTCCAGTTTTATTATCAGCTAGGTAATTACATAGGTATTTACCTAATTTAATTCAATACCAAAGTTTATTAATATTTTAAAAGTAATAACATAAAATTTTAATGTTAAAAATAGTTGTTGTAAGTCGTAAAAGTAATGCCAAAGTATTCATATTACATGTATACTTTTAACTACCTACATGCTCAATAGCGTTTGCTATGGTTTAGTGATTTCAATTAGTATTCTTTTATGCTAATTAGAGTTTAGAACTGACATAAAACAATTGTAAATTATTGTTTTGTGTTATCTATGAAGGCCGGCAGTCATTTGATATTTTTAGACTTGTGTTCCTTTTTTAAAAACATTATTTATAAATTTCCGAGTTAATTTTCATACAATAGCTGTAGTTGTACTCATGTTAAGCAAGATTGTTTGCATAAATTAAGATGCTGTATACTAATATGATAAGTTAGGTAGGTATTCATAATCATCATCAGCATTTCAGCCGCACAACGTCCACTGCTGGACATAGGCCTCTCCCAAAGATTTCCAATATGACCGATCAAGAGCGGCCTGCATCCAGCGCTGTAAAATTATCTAAGCTTAAGAAAACAATTAGTTTTTTCGTTGAGTACATCTTTCTTTAATTTACCTTTTTTATAATCAGCCAGTACCAATTATAAAAGAAAATCTTTCCCTTTTTAATTCTTACATGCCAGTGACATTATGAAACAAAAATTATTTTTTAAATGCTCACATACAGTCTTCTGCCGGTCACCCGTCGAGACAAGCCTCACACCAGTAAATCTAATAGTACACACACACATGCAACTGGAGCATCGGTGGATGCATATTGACCGTTTAATACTATGAGTTAGGTGAGCTGGCCGCATTTCCATTTCTTCACGACACGAAATATCTTATTGGAAGCAATATTTTGCAAGGAAATTCTATTATTTAGGCGAGGAAGACCATTATCCCAAAATACGTGTCCAATATTTTCTTGTTTTGTCCTCGCTCTACATGAAATTCAAGTTGAAATATAGGGCTGTTGTACATTTGCCAAAAAGTTAATTCGTCACTAAACTAAAATTTGTAAATTTGACACACCTTTATTTTTTTAAAGTTAATTCGTCAAGTTTTAATATCGAGATTTGTAAATTCGTCACATCGATTATTTTCTCATAGACCGAAATAAAAAATTAAACAATAATTCAAATAAAAACATTTATTTCTTTAATCACAGTTTTAGTTTTTCAACCTTACATCTAACAGAATCACAGTTCAATTTGATGGATTTACTTATAAGACAGGGAAAAGCTAAACAAAGATAAATTTGCTTAAAACCAAGACACGTTTAAATCATCTATTTCGGATATAATAAAAATTTACAGCAGTTATCAAAAACATTACTTAATATCTACGTAATCGTAAAAATCACAGTTCTCTTATATGATATAGATATAAATTCTCACTGCGGGTAATTGTTAGTAAAAACGTTAAATACCTATTCCGATTACTATGACATAGGTACTTTATAATGACTTAATCTTAATATATTTACTACCTAGAATTTTGACGCCTAACAAAACATTCTTAAAATATTTTAAGAGAGAATTTTAAATAAGACTGAGTAACTTTCCTTAAAAGAACACATAAAAATATTTATTGCTTTCCATACCATCTTGGATCAGCTGATTGGTCTGCTATATTTCAGCTACAGGAAGACTACTGCTGGAAATAGTAGAGCCCCCAACGATTTTCAAAACTTTTAATACATATTTAAATAAAGTATGTATATTTTGTTAGATCCAGTATAATTTTAACGTATGAATAAATTTATACACTGTATTCATAAACATAAATAACTTCTTAAATAATATTAACAAAATATCTCCATGCTATAACAAAATAACTATAGTTAAACTAAATAACTATACATTGTTACCTTTAAGCAAAAAACATTTGCTGGAAGCATACATAGTTCTGTTTTAGTTTTGCAAATCGAAATAACCATTTCCGGTTATTTTTTTTATTCTTATAAAAGCGGATTTTTATGTGTTTCTAGAAATTAAATACTAACGAAAGGATAATGGAAACTTACAAAATCCGTAGTGGCACAGTCGTCGGTGTATGAGGTATGCTCGCTACCTCATTCTCATATACCTGTAGGTATCTATACATGTAAATGACATAGTTATTTGTATGAGAATAAATATCTAAATAAATAAATATATAGGGACAAAGCATGTATCTATACCTGTAAATGATAGTTATTTCTATGAGAATAAACACCTAAATAAATAAATATATAGGGACAAAGCATGTATCTATACCTGTAAATGACATAGTTATTTGTATGAGAATAAACACCTAAATAAATAAATATATAGGGACAAAGCATGTATCTATACCTGTAAATGACATAGTTATTTGTATGAGAATAAACACCTAAATAAATAAATATATAGGGACAAAGCATGTATTTATACCTGTAAATGACATAGTTATTTGTATGAAAGTAAATACCTAAAGAAATAAATATATAGGGACAAAGCATGTATTTATACCTGTAAATGACATAGTTATTTGTATGAGAATAAACACCTAAATAAATAAATATATAGGGACAAAGCATGTATCTATACCTGTCAATGACATAGTTATTTGTATGAGAATAAACACCTAAATAAATAAATATATAGGGACAAAGCATGTATTTATACCTGTAAATGACATAGTTATTTGTATGAGAATAAACACCTAAATAAATAAATATATAGGGACAAAGCATGTATCTATACCTGTAAATGACATAGTTATTTGTATGAGAATAAATACCTAAATAAATAAATATATAGGGACAAAGCATGTATCTATACATGTAAATGACATAGTTCTTTCTATGAGAATAAATACCTAAATAAATAAATATATGGGGACAAAGCATGTATCTATACCTGTAAATGACATAGTTATTTGTATGAGAATAAATACCTAAATAAATAAATATATAGGGACAAAGCATGTATCTATACCTGTAAATGACATAGTTATTTGTATGAGAATAAATACCTAAATAAATAAATATATAGGGACAAAGCATGTATCTATACCTGTAAATGACATAGTTATTTCTATGAGAATAAATACCTAAATAAATAAATATATAAGGACAAAGCATGTATCTATACCCGTAAATGACATAGTTATTTGTATGAGAATAAAGAAATAAATATATACGGACAAATCACGCTGATTGAGCTAGCCCCAAAGCAAGTTCGAGACTTGTGTTGTGGGATACTAACTCAACGATACTATATTTTATAACAAATACACGTAGAATCCCCTTTTTTAAGCACAAATATTTCAAGGGGTGATTCAGTCCATCATTTCGAAAAACCCTTTCCTAATAAACATATACTGAAATACGGAAAAAAAATCATTTTCCATAGTAATGATATCACGTGATTATTTCGATTTGTATGAGAACCTAAAAATTCTTTTTTGTATTTCGATATACATTTAAGGAAAAGTTGTTGAAAATAAAGGACTGAATCACCCCTTAAAATATTTGTTCTTAATAAAAAGAGAGATTGTATACATAGATAGTCATCCAAGACCCTCGAGATCTTGACGTGACTGGGGATCGAACCCGGGACTTTTGGAGTGGCAGCCTGGCATAGTGAGCACCAGGCCACAGAGGTCGTTAAATACTGTGATGAAATAAAATCCATGTATAAGTATATACGGACAAATCACATTGATTGAGCTCACCCCAAAGTATAAACTTTATGTAGGATAAACTTTATATAGGATACTAACTCAACGGTACTATATTTTATAATAAATACATACATACTCCCATGCTGGTCTGGGAGAAATAAAAAAAAACTTAGAATGTACCAGCTGCTTCTCATCCCACGCAGATCGTAAAAGCCGATCGAGGGAATGGGCAAAAATGCAAATCATGTTAACAGGCGATGCGGCTAGCAACCCATCACTGTATTGATTGCTTTTCCATCTTCTCACCCACCATGACGCTAAAAGTGGCTTTTGGGTCTTGTGGCCCTGGGCTCTGCATAGAACCGCAAGACCCAAAATGCTCTGTCTGCCCCATTAGGGATAAAGACGTGATAGTATGTATGTATGTATACATACGTTATACCTACACTTTATACAACTACAACATTCATAACACACAAAATAATTAATTACACAATATAAATTAATTTACTTTGTAATTATTTATGATGTAAAAGAGCGGGACTCCCTAGATACAGGTTCATAAAAACCTAATTGGTACTACCTACTACTAGGTATCTTGACCTAGTAGCGTGGTTTGATTTATTACAGGTACCTGTGTCCCTTCCACGTTGTAAACCTAAATAAATTACAAACTTAAAAAAAATCAACTATATAATACAAACTACGACCCAACACTGTTAATATTTACAGGTTATTCTTTACCATGCGGCAAAATACCCAGAAGACTGGCAGCAATGGTATTTAAACTAGGTATTCGTTTTCACCTAAAGCCTGCATAAAAAGGTGTGCAAATACATACTAGGCACAAAGTTGGAACTTTAGCACAACAAAGTGAGTAGCTTAAATCAATACAGCCTCACAGGGACTTGGTTCTATGTGCCACAACTCCATATTGTGTATGAGCTAGTGATGTTACCTGCCGACATGCCGTTTATCGATACTCGTGTAGCGGGAGCGAGACGTGATATGCTCGACCACCAAAAAAGGAAATCTTCTTGCCAGGCATGGTGTTGCGCTTGGGGAACCGCAGCTCCGACGTTGTATCGTCGGAAGTTGTATATATAGTCAGTTGCAACCAGAACTCAGAGATCAAGATGTAGATACTGCTGGCGCCACCTCGTATGAATCTTTTGAGCTAGTTGCATCGCTTCTTTTATTGTTGTTTGTAGTTATTAGTTCCTCGAAGGGGCGCAGAGGTCGCTACACTCGTGTAATTAAATCTACAGCACAATAAGCAAGTTGTGTCATGCAAACCCATCTTAAAAACAATTATTTCTCTCCCTTGTCACTAGATGGCGCTACAAGTAATAACTGAAACATTAAAATCTTTTATCACTATTATTTAAATAAAGTAGTATGTACTCTAGTTCATTAAATATGACCTATAAGAAATGCATAAATATTTTTAATGTACATTCAACACTTTCTTTGTTAGTCGTGTGTGCTGCCATCTCTGTGAGGCTACCCTGCAACTCCAGTTTTGCCTACTTACGGGCTCTCCAATAGTTTCTATAGCGTTGGGTATCTGTTACGTTAGTAATTATATTCTTTTTGGTTGTATTTTTTTAAATTGGTTTAGAAATCCATTATCAATTAATCAGCGCAACACTTATAGATCCTTACTTATAAAGATTATTTACAAGTAATTGTACCCCTAAGAATAAATATGCTTCTGCCCAAAAAACAGAACCTTCTACTTGGTAGTTGAAGTAACACAAGCTATGTCTGTTTAGTAGCCGTTAAGCACATACATTAGTACTACACCTACCTACTATTACAGTTACTGTCAGCTTTCAAGGGTGAACAATCCATCGAGATACAGATTAACATCTAGTTTGAGGAGCGGTCTCTCATGGGACTGGCTAGTGAGTAGACATATGTAATTTTTAGACGTATAAGTATCAGTGACATGCACACCTATTTTTTACAGGATAGGCATCAATCTTACTTAAATTACGAGAATGGTAATTTAAGTAAGATTGATGCCTATCAATATACAATATGTAAGGGTGGACAGCCCATGGATAGAGTAGACAAATTCTATGTGTCTGTATGAAATGTACGCTACAGATAAGTACCTATTTATGTTTGTATTGACAAATTAAGATTTTATTTTTGGAACGTAGTTCCTTACGTACTGTACGCTTATAACTAAAAAACTACTGAACAGATTTTGTTGCCGTTTTCACTATTAGATAGATCGTTTATTCCGGATGGTTTATGTATATAATTTGTATGTATTTTATTTATATTTACTAATGTTTTTGTCAAAACAGTGATTTCGGACACTGTAGTTAGGCACTTTCAGAGCTATCGCTGGCTAAGATTTAAAATATATATAAAAACAATGTATCAGAAAGTTGTAGGTCTCTAAAAGGTCTACAAAAAAGTCCGCGATAGCATATGTCTATCTCCTAAGGTTAGCTCACAATAACAATTTTTATGTTTATGCCACGTTTTAAATAATATTTTCATCGACAGGATATTAATCCTTATCCTTTTAAATATTTTAGTTACCTTGGTTTTTTAAAGTAGATTAACATTGTCCTTTACAGTATGACAATCAAATGTATAGTTTAGAAGATATCACGAAATTGTCTAAAAACAATGCAAAATAAAAAAAATATATATAAACTTAAATATAAAAAAAAAACAAAAGTAAGTCACCGAGTGGGATTCGAACCCGTAACACTCTTTCTAGCGGTCGCTATTCTTAACCACTTCAAGGCGGTCGCGGCGCGACGAAATTAGCGACCATATTCTGCGTGGAAAGAAAAACGCATGAAAACTCGAAAACACGCGTTTTCCCAAACATAAAACTAATCTAGATCGATTGTTTACCCCCGAAAACCCCTATATACCAATTTTCAGCGAAATCGTTAGAGCCGTTTTCGAGATCACAGAAATTTATAAATAAATATATATATATATACATACAAAAATTGCTCGTTTAAAGGTATAAGATTTATCGGAACGTGATGATCACGGAGCTGTCACTAGATGGCGTTTTCGGGACGGGCGATAGATAACACTACTTTAGTGCATCAATCCGAAAATGAATTTCCACTCTTAGCGTTGGCCTTTCTGAATCATCAAGCTCCTCAGATGTAGGGATTTCTACTAAGTACCTAACCTACCTATATAGTTAGTTATTCTAGATTTTTTTTAGATTTTTTAAATATGAATTTGTGGTACGTTGCTACGTAGGTTACGTTTGTACTATCATGTCTATCCTTAACGAAGTAAAACGCCTTCACTCATCATCATCATAAAACTCCACAAAAAGTATGTAGACACTTCTACAAAGACCTACCTGTAGTTTTTTTTCTTCAAAAATCCACGCACCAATTTCTCATAGGTCTTGGGTCAATCCACATCTGGCGAACATAGCACGGTCAAAAATATTTTGGGATGGGTGGGCAACAAGGGATGGTTAGCGCCAGTGCCCAGTATGCAATTGACCTTAGACGTATGCCTATGTTGTGTGATGTGGTTTTACTGTACAAGTTCTAGAAAATTGGTCGAACTCTTCAAAAATGCGGTCTTTTTTTGTTTAATTGTGGTTGTAGTAGGTCTTGAATATTGGTTAAACTATTTAAAATTGCGGTTGTTATTGGTTAAATGAAGAAGGTACTGGTAACCTGGTAACCATTTTTAGTTTTATATGCCATAATTACGAGAATAACTGCCTTTTTAATATCTGAATTGATCGAGATATTAAAGTGCAAAGTTAAAATTTTCGGTCTAACCGCGGCTTAGACCGAGCGCGATATCGTTGATGACGCCACGGGCCCAGAAGGATAGGTCTCAGAGAGTAAAAGAGTCTTCTACTGATCGGCTTAGCGCATATCATTAGATAGGAACAGGCACATATCACAAACACAGAGAGAGATTTCGACGGAGCGCGCTGAGCGTTGGTCGTTAGATAGGGACTGGGATGTTTCTCAAATAGAACGAGTCATTGGATGAACATAACGTTCGTTCGTCTTTTAACGCGCCATAACACGAAGAGAGAAAGGTAAAAGTCTCAAAAAAGTGAACAGCTACCTCCCCTAAAATATTATGGTATATAAAAACAAAGTACGTTTCGCACTAAAGCATCACAAACAAATAAGAAGTTACAAATCAACTTGGTAGGTACTATTCGATTTAACGCGAGCGAAGCCGCGGGTAACAGCTAGTAATAAAATATTATTATATCTAAAAAAAAAATATTACAATTCCTTCACTAATTAATCGAAAGAAACTTCGTTACATCCGGGTGTCCTTGGACACCTCTCAAGTTTTTTTATGTTTATTTATCCATTCACCAGTTAAATTTATACTTTGCAGTACCTATCAACTTTTTACAATGGAGTATAATTTGTATAACCTATCGATATCGATACTGAAGCACCACTAGAGTGCACCCATTTCAGTTTTTATACTTTTGCAGTACCTCTTGACTTTTTACAATGAAGTATCTTTGTATAAACTATCGATATCGATACTGGAACATCACTAGCGTGCACCCATGTCTCTGTGGACAGTTGAACAATCATTGTCACAGCGTCGGAGTGACTGAATAGCATTTTGTTGCGGACTGTACTGATATGACGCGTATTGTTTTAATAAATCATTTGTCAACTTTTTAGAAGGGATGTAAGTAAAATGTATAAAATTAGGTGTCGTGTATGAAACAGATATAAAATACCCCCAAGATGGTCTGAGTACCTGACCAAGGTTGCTGGAAAGCGCTGTATGCTGGTCGCTCTAGATCGGTCATTTTGGAAATCCTTAGGAGTCGTTGGTAGGCGCTGGATGCAGGCCGCTCTAGATCGGTCATTTTGGAAATCCTTGGGAGAGGCCTATGTCCAGCAGTGGACGCTGTGCGGCTGAAATGATGATGATGATGTCGAATTCGGTTGTTTAAAAAATAATTTAAAAGGCCTTTTTTATAAGTCAACAAATAAGTTAGTGGTTTGAAATGAATGCCACCAGTTGACTTTAACCCCCGACCAAAAAGAAGGGTGTTATCAGGTTGACGCCAATGTCTATCTGACTGTCTATGAGCTCAGGACTACTCGGTCTCAATATTAGGAGACCATTATCAGCGAACGAGTAATACACAAATAAATACAAGTTATACATACATAAAGGTTGCTGTTTTTTATGATTTTTGTGTGTGTAAGTGGCCAAAACTGGTGTCAGATTTTTCAAGCTGCTCAAAGGCATCTGACATACAATGATGACAGCCGGGACCAACGGCTTATACGTGCCTTCCGAAGCACGGAGGAGCTCGAGAAATTTTTACTTCACTTGTGGTCACCCATCCAAGTGCGGACTACGCCCTGTGTCGCTTAACTTGCGAAAGCGCTAGTAATTGAGCACTCCCGCGACACCGAGCTTCGTTTTAACTAAAGGTTAAACTTATTTTTAAAAATATTTCCTCTGGCAATGCCTAGATCCCGGCACATTCAGCCGACCTAGATATCTAGGTGTCCTTTTAATAAACGATGTTCTCCAGTAACAAGCTGCATATTGAAAATGCAGTGGCATTCCGTATCATTTGCAGAAATGCAGCAGTGCAGAATTGTATGTAATAATGTTCTCGTAACTTTTTAATACTTATGTAATGTAATTTTTCAGAAATTCGCAAATGTGTGTAGAAAAGCTTCTCGTTCTCACTTTAAACTGTAAACAGTAGTTCATAATAAAGTTTAAAATAAATAAAATATTTTTTTTTAGTTTGGTAACTCCATTGTTTTTGATATTTTTCGTTGCTGAAGCCTCATTTTAAGCAAAAAATATGCTTGTGCCAGGAGACTCCGCTCTTTCTTATCTCAGTTTGAAGAGGTATTTAGGGCTTGGTCAAGACAAAATTTTAAAATGATATCTCCGTTCCTTTCAAATAATTTATTTCAAATGGAGGCAGCACTGGACTGCGAAGACAAGTATCACCTTAAGTAACTAGATATTTCGCTGGTACGGTTACGTTTTGTGGAAACCGGCAAGTTACGTAGGTAACGAATAATGGCCATGCTGTTCTACTGGAGCCCGGCAAGCGTGGTAGACCCAAGAAGTGCTGGCATGACGTCGCCAAAGATGATATGCGTGCCATTAATCGTCTTACTACCAAGGATGCTCAAGACCGTGCGAAGTGGAAAAGAGAAAGCCGAAAAGCGGACCCCGGGCTTCGCAGCGTTACAGCTGAAGATGCTACTGGGAATACGCTGAGATGAGATTGAGAGAGAATTTAAGTAACTAGATATATTGTGTGAGTTACTTTAATTACCTTTTTTATTTGACGCGGAGAAAATCTCTTCGGATATCTTACCGGTTACGGGACACCGGTAAGGTTATGTGGTGTTACCACTAAAAACTCCGCGGTGTCACCTCTCAGCCGCTGTCGGTCGGGACCGTGTGCTTCTTCATGCTCCACAGCCCCGGCGCGGCCGGCCGCTCCTTAAGGGGACGCACCGTGAAAATGGGCATTTTCTATTTCTTATTTCTCAGCGAATATCAGAAATTTAGAACTGATACTTGCTAATAGCATAATATAACGCTTTTCTAGCATAATTGTGGTTGTGGATACATGATTAGTTAATTTTTGTAACACAAACTTGCTCGTCAAAAACACCTCTACCAAAACATATACGGTCTAATTTCTCACAAACGAGAGGGACTTCAGCTTTGAAACTTTTTATGCAGATCAGTAATTAAGTAATCTTCAAAATTGTGGTTCAAATTTTTTTTTGTTTCTTTAGTTTTAATTTTAGAGCTATTTTTCTATAATTGATCAGTTTTGCGTGGCTTTAGATTTCAGTCATATAAGCCCTTTTACCTTCCTGAAAATTATTGTAATTGCCGTCTCGCTTTTTCGCGAGTGTATTTAAATAAACTGTTCTTGTTGCACAGATTTTTGACAGTTATACATCAAATTGTCAGATGGCCGATGGGCCTCGCGAAGCAAGGACGCGTCGCTCTTCACAAAAAAATGACATTTAATTTCGTAAAATTATTGTCACAGTGTAAAATAATATCACGAATATATATGGGTCGAACAGTCTGTAAACAAACGTGCGAGTAACTTTCTTACACTGTGTCACTTGTCATAATGTCAAAGGAAGTGTCAAAGTATAGCGTGGCATAGATTGATTACCTGACAGACATGGTCGGCATAGATTTTTTTTCATACAAGTACCGTACATACAATATCGATTTATAATATTTTAGTTTTATTTAATTACCAGTTTTGTGGCAATAAATTAATTTTATAATAGCCAAAGAAACATATCTACAGATACTCTTCGGATTTATTTACTTTTAGATTTCGAGAAATATACACGTACATACTGTACCACTGACTGACTGGCTGGCTGATTGATATGGTTGTTTGACCTGCGCCGTGCTGATAGCCGTAAGGAGTGAAGCTCACTTGCTTGTTGGGGGAGCAGAGTGGGGGGCTTTCTGCTTATCCCTCTAAACAAGCAACCGAGTGAAGCTTGAGGCCTAAGGCAGAGGTCACCTACGAGGCCGTAGGCCGAGGCACTCCCACCACGTGCTTCGTCGTTCTTTTTTTGCAAACCAAGATGGCCGCCGAAAGCATTTTTTAGGAATCCAGGATGGCGTCTGGGCTTTAGAAAATTAAACTTTTTTCGTTAGTAACGTCTCACTGGGACTTTGTAGGAGTCTGATTTTTGCATGAGGGGGTAAAGCACCCTGCGGAACTCTAAACTGGATTCAGATTTTGGATCCAAAATGGCCGCCCACACATTTTTTTTTGTTTTCTTAAGTAACTGGAGCTTTTATCCATTTTATGAACTGGAAAAATATCTTAGCCTACCTCAACAGCTGAAAGCGCAACGCCTAAAGAGCTAGTATATTTGTTAAAATTGATATAAGTATCAATGACAAACATACATACATACTATCACGTCTTTATCCCTAATGGCGCAGACAGAGCATTTTGGGTCTTGCGGTTCTATGCAGAGCCCAGGGCCGCAAGACCCAAAAGCCACTTTTAGCGTCATGGTGGGCGAGAAGATGGAAAAGCAATCAATACAGTGATGGGTTGCTAGCCGCATCGCCTGTTAACATGATTTGCATTTTTGCCCATTCCCTCGATCGGCTTTTACGATCTGCGTGGGAAGAGAAGCAGCTGGTACATTCTAAGTTATTTTTTATTTCTCCCAGACCAACATGGGAATATTATTGTAAACTATCAGTAATCAATATTATCAATAGTCCTATCGATATTGTTATGGTTTTTTAAGGCCACAAATATAGTATATAGACTAACGATATTTTATACTTATTCATCGATACTCCCATGCTGGTCTGGGAGAAATAAAAAAACTTAGAATGTACCAGCTGTTTCTCTTCCCACGCAGATCGTAAAAGCCGATCGAGGGAATGGGCAAAAATTCAAATCATGTTAACAGGCGATGCGGCTAGCAACCCATCACTGTATTGATTGCTTTTCCATCTTCTCGCCCACCATGACGCTAAAAGTGGCTTTTGGGTCTTGCGGCCCTGGGCTCTGCATAGAACCGCAAGACCCAAAATGCTCTGTCTGCGCCATTAGGGATAAAGACGTAATAGTATGTATGTATGTATGTACAATAATATCGATGACAAGTAAAACTATCGACAGTTTTTAGGGTTCCGTTTTAAACAAGGAACCCTTATAGTTTCATCATTTCTGTCTGTTTGTCTGTCATCCGACGTTTTATTTAGAGACTATAAGTACTAAAAAAGCTATAATTTGGCATGGGTATATTAATCATGCCAAAAAACAGTGAAGTGAAATAGGGAAAATCTTATACCTTTATACGAGCAATTCTTGTATATGTATTTATTTATACATTTCTATGATCTCGAAAACGGCTCTAACGATTTCGCTGAAAATTGGTATATGGGGGTTTTTGGGGGTAAACAATCGATCTAGATTAGTCTTATGTTTGGGAAAACGCGTGTTTTCGAGTTTCTTCCTACGCAGAATATGGTCGCTAATTTCGTCGCGCCGGCCGCCATCCGCTTAGCTCAGCGGTTAAGGATACTGACTGCTAGAAAGAGTGTTACGGGTTCGAATCCCACTCGGTGACTTACTTTTGTTTTTTTTATGTTCAAGTTTATATATAATTTTTTATTTCATACTGTTTTTAGACAAGTTTTAAAAAATATAGTTAATGTTTGAGATGAAACCGACCGAGCCAAGTTCGGTCACCCAGGTACTATAATATTGTAGCTCCCATGAAAGTTTTTTTTTCGACTAACCCATCGTGTAGGGTATCGTTAAATAGGTCTTTAAAAATATTTTGAGCTTGTTAACATCATTTTTTATTTAAGGTGAATGCAAAGGGCTCTTCATTAAACTTTTTTCGCTAGATGGCGTTGATTTCAATATTTTCAGGTTTTTTTAAAATTCTTGTGTAATGGATTACTGGTAGGCAAACATTTTTGATCGGCGAGCCTGTAACATACTCTTTTATTTATTTAATGGCATACTATTGTTCTTCAGTCAATGTATTCAGAAAAATGCTCCAAAATAAAATCTGTCATTTTGTCTCGTATCTCTACACTCACTCACACTACGACAGGAGCTTAAAAAAGCATGAAGATGGCGTAAAGCATTGTTATAGACTATGGTTATAGATTTGAGTATCGCCACTAGATGGCACTATTAAAAAAAAACTGGATAGTGCATATTTTCAGTTATTATTTCAAACAGCCGAAAATCATTTTAAACACAAAAAAATTATCTCAGATTGCATATTTGTCAACCACAGCTTTGACTCTGATAGCTAATCAAGCCTTGTGTCGGGGCACTCGTTTAGAGTTTAGACCATTTGGTGGAAGGAAAAACCACCGCGCAACAAACGTCGTCATTGTACATGCATTGTATTTTTTAATAAAACCAAATCGTACACATTGTTGAATTTTCTTTTTATTGAAGTTTAATATTTATTACTGAAAAAAAAAACAATTCATACAGATAGAATGATACAAAATGATAGTGATTTCTGCCGACATAAATTGTTAAATGTTGTAGTCATTATTCTGTGCACGGTGACTAAAAACAACTTTATAGTTTACTAGCAGTCCATCCCGGCTTCGCCCGTGGTACATACATAGCCTATGTCACTCAGGGATAACATACCTATCCAACAGTGAAAGAATTTTTAAAATCGATCCAGTAGTTTCGGAGCCTATTCAATACAATCAAACAAACAAATCTTTCCTCTTTATAATATTAGTGTAAATTGCATGTTTGAACTTGAAATGATGGATGATGGAGACGGCAAACCTCTGTTAGAGTTTATGTAATAGAAGTGAAACAAAAAAAGAAACACTTCTGCATTTTCCTGACACGTATATTCCCATGGACCTGAAATAAATTTTAAATATAAATCTATACAAAAATATATACGGACAAATCACACAGACTTTTAAATCAATCAAACCCAAAACAAGTTCGAGACTTGTGTTTCAAACGTGGCGGCAAGTTGCAACTTAGGAAAACATTTTGAAACAGATTCTAATATGAAATGTTGAATCACGTATATTATCGTACAAATAACAATATTACAAAATATCACGAGTCGTTCGACCACGCAGACAAGAAGTCCTGGCAAAAACGTCATCCGTGACATCCGTACTTTTCTTGCACCGCCGTGGATGAAGGCATTTTTGCTCGCCGCTTTATGTAATTTTAACTAAACAGCCGGTTTTATACTGCGGCGACCACTGAAATGTGTATACTTACATGTAGCGTGTCACTACTATCAGACACCCAGGCGACGTAAACGAATCTCAACTAGATACAACTTGCCTATAATAAATTATATTAAATATTCAAATGATTTCAACTTATGTCAAATCGGTATATCGTTTCAAACCTGCAATCAAAAAAACCGGTCAAGTGCGAATCGGATTCGCGCACTATACTAACACTAATGCGGGTTCCGTACCATTATCAATAAAAAATCGCATTTGTTGTATGGGAGCGTCCCATATTTATTTTATTTTGTTTTGTTTTTAGTATTTGTTGTTATTATAAAATTTCAACTATCTAGCTATCGCGGTTCTTGCGATACAGCCTGGTGACAGACAGACGGACAGACGGCAAGTCTTAGTAATAGGGACCCGTTTTTATCCTTTGGGTACGGAACCCTAAAAAAAGAGTGTGTGTACTCGATGGCGTGTACTTATGTACAATCTACACGTGTTAGCGTTAGGTACGATCGCAGATTTTTATATAATACTAGCCGAAGCCCGCGACTTCGTTCGCGTGGACTTTATGTCTCTGGAAAATGCTCATCAGGCTGAACAACTTTTACTAAGGCGGCATTTTTATATCTCTATAGTTTAGCTGGACCATTATGGTTCTGCATCAGGCGTTCCATTTCCCAAAATCATTTATACCCTATATGTTGCCCAGGCTTAATACCTATATAACAAAAAAAGTTTCGTTCGAATCCGTCCAGTATTTCCGGAGATTAGCGTGTACAAACAGACAAACAGACAAACAGATATACAGACATACAGACAAACAGACAGACATTTTTTTTAAAATTCTTCCTCTATTACAACGTCTCCATCGCCCCCAATTTTTTTTTTGGAAATATATTTAATGTACAGACACACTTTTTTTTACTGTTTTATTATATGTATAGATAGATATAGATATGTATAGATATCCAATGAATATTTGATATTTAATATAAATATGGGAGACCTTTGCCCAGCAGTGGGACAGTACAGTTTAAGTAAAAAAAAATATATATATAAATATCCCATAAAATAATTTAAACAACGAATTTATGAACTATGTCCAGGTCCAGGTTTTGCTAATTTGATTGTTCATGTAGTAGATTCAGAGATATGGGACTAAAGCATGTAGATTAGATAAGTCACGTTCAGAAGTTCGTAGGTTTATTGTGAAATTCTAAATAAAAAGTAAAGAATAATTTTTCGGTATTTTATTATTATTTTCAAAACATAAATTATAAGTTTATTAATAGGTACATGTTTACCTACTAAGTATATACCTATAATTATTTCTTTTAATTAATATATGTTTTGTAAAAAATATTTGTTTCAGTTTCAGAACGAACTCATATCGTAGAAATTAGAAATATTGTGGAGACTTGGAGAGAAATGCATTCGGTTTCAAAAGCAAACAACGTTGCCGTCTCGTGCCGCTATGTACCTACTACATTTTGCGCGTTGCCCGCTGCTAGCGGGACGGCAACGTTCATTCTGTTTGAGCTAAGTCTTCTGACTTATTACTAGGTACATTTAGATATTTTTATTACAGCGCCATCTAGATGATGTCCAAGTATGTCGTTGCAAGCATTGAGCTGTCAAATTAGACAAATGCAGTAGTTTGTAATAAATCTGCTAGATGTCACCGCGCTATTTATTACGCACACATTGTTAGAAATGTTAATTTTTGTCTTGTTTTAAATATCGTTTTTCTTGTAAAGTACTGTAAATTATTATGACAGATTTTAAAGGCGAGCACTACAACTTCATGAAAATTGGAAAATCGATTGTAATATGAGAAACACTATCCACATTATGAGAATTGCTGTAAAACAAAATGTATGGACGGCCAAGGTTCGCAATCACCTTAAGAATCCGTTTCTAGAATATTTGTATTTAATAAAAGTTAAAATAAAACTATCAAACCTAATAGGGGTTATTGAATTTAAAAAATCATAAAATGAAAATAAAATAACATTTTAGACGTTTTTGGTGGCGTAGACTTGGCTTGGCCGGACGATTTTACCATTTGGGTACGGAACCCTAAAAAGATAAAAGATCTAGTTTAACTTTAAAAAATTGGGTAAAAATAAAGGACTGAATCACCCTTTCTTGGCACTTGTTTAAAATTTTGCCCATCGTTTACAGTAGCACAACTGTACTATAGACAAATCTGAATACATAAGATTGTTCTCCTAGCATTTACACTACATAGACACTCCGCAAATTCAACGTCAGCTTAAAATAAAAATACATAAGATTGTTCTCCTAGCACTTACACTACATAGACACTCCGCAAATTCGACGTCAGTTTAAAATAAATGTAGTGCCCACAGTAGTGCCAATATACAACGTGGAAGGGATATACCCGTAATAAATCGAACCACCGGCTACACTAGACCACTTACTATAATCAAATAAAAATCACAACGAAAAACTAAAAAAAATGGCATTTCCATACAAAAGTGTGCAGCTGCCTGGAAAATTTGTATGAGAATGTCAAATTCGGTTCTTTTTTACTGTTATTTTATATTTATAATAAAGTGATCTAGTATAGCCGGTGGTTCGATTTATTATGGGTATGTCCCTTCCATGCTTTTTATTATCTAATAATTTTTTCAACACACTTGCTCGTAAAGTGGCTCTAATTTCATCGGTTTTAGATATATAAAGTAGGTCATAAAACACGCTTGCGTTATAAACATATTAAAAATTACTAAAAACGGCCACTTTTGACACTTTTTGGTTTCTAAAGCTGTTAGTATTTCAATGACTTTCGAGGTTCTAATGAAACTTAAGGATACTAGCTTAAAAGTTGTGCGAGGATAATCTCACTTACAAAAAGATAAATTATTTTTTCTGTATTTTCAAGGTCGCTAGCGGTGGTAGCACCCCTAAAATAAAAATCAGTTTAGATATAAGTGTATTGAAAAACGTTGTGCGATATACGTGTGTATATTAGTTAAAACACTTTCAGCTCTATTACGCCCTCGCTTTCGGCTCAGGCTGCAAAATTTTGCAATTTTAAAAATATTACTTACTTTCATATAAATAATTGAATAATGCAGCTCTTTTTATATAGTTACTTATTTACCCCTTAGTAATTTAGTACATACATGCTGACTTTTCATTGGTTTTGGAAAAAAATCTATTGTAAATAAATTCCTCTATCCATATACTTAATTCAAATTTGTGTATAAAATAAGATATAAAAATCGAAACCACGTAGTTACGCCCGATCAAAAACTACCGCATGACCTCGATAATCACCGGCCGGCCGGACGGAGGCGGTGCCTGGTGGTACTACTTATTGATCTCACGATTTTACTTTGTTTTCAATTTTTATTTCGACTAGCTAATTAGTTTTACTAACGACCCTTATAACGTGGCCCTTAGCTACAAAAACAATGAAAAATCACTGTATATTTTAAAATTTAAATAAACTATTTTTGTTTTTTCTAAAGGTTGACCGGTAGACAAAGCATCAGCATTAAGTCCTTGTACGGACATGACTTTATTCAATTCTTTACAAAAATATAATATGTTACAAAAATGTAAACATATTAGATTTCATTACGTCATGTCTTCCATACTGTAACCTCTATATATTTTTAACTCTATCTGTATTGCGTTTAGACATTACTACAAACCTAGCGGAAAAGAACGGACAACTTTTGAATCAATTTTGACAGATTTTGAAAAATAAAAACGTAGAGCCAAGCCTTAAGCGGCCCCGGCTCGCCAACGGCCTCACGGCACCCTCTGCTGAATCAGAGGGGCCGGAGCAACCGCCGCCTTGGCCTCTTGGCCCAAGGACAGGCGCGCTGACACGCTCACGCGCCTGCCTTCCACTCCGGAGGGCTGTCCGTTGGACGATGGAATCCCGTTTCCACCGTCCAACCAGCCTTCATAATTTGGCTGCCCCAGTCAACCTGACGGCGACCGGGGCCCACATAGCCGGCCGCAGGCGATAATAGGGAAAGCGGCAACGTAACACCGACACTCCTCCTCCCCTGCGGCCCCACCGATGCCGTGCCAAGCGCCACGGCCGCGCTTGGTCGCGGAGGATAGGGCGAGCGGCAACGACACACCGACACTCCTCTTCCCCCGCGACCCCTACCACGGCTGTGATGGTAGGGGGGTCATCGTCACCCCCCTTCCCCCACAGCCAGGCCATTCCCTCCAGGAATGGCCTCCGCCGGGCCCGGGGTGGCCTAAGCCTCAACCCGGGCAATGGGTTCCTCTTAGCTTCCCTGCGGCCGAGGCAACCGCAGGTACTGAGCCCCCCCATCGCGACAAGATGGGAACCACATCGGGGGGGAAACTTTAAAACTTTAAATTACCTAACCTAACCAGCTTAAGTTTTTTAACAAGTTCATTCCACGAAACTGAAATGCTTCTTGTATATTTGCTTTTTCGTATGTTGTCTTTGTATATGTATTATTTTTGGTACAATAAAGTTATTACAAACAAACAACCAAACAATCTTTTCGTTCAAATGTTTTGTCCCATAATAATTTTCAAAACTAAAAGCCAACTTTGCTTCCAGACTACTCAACTAATTTTAATAAAATTTATATGGCAACACTTGACAAGTATGCGATTTTAATCAAGCGTCAACTGATAGTTGGTAAATGAAAAAGAAAAAGATTCTCTTTTTTTTGGTTAAAAATAAATGCTGATTGAATCCTATTCTATCCTAGCCTATTTCCTACTAATATTATAAATGCGAAAGTGAGTTTGTTTATTTGTTTGTTTGTTACCTCTTCATGCTTTAACTACTGAACCAATTTGGATGAATTTTGGTATAGATATAGTTTGAGACTCGGGCAAGGACATAGGGTACTATTTATCCCGAAATTCTTACGGGGAGCTAAGACCGCGGGCACAGCTAGTTTTCTATAAAAAAACTTGAGAGGTGTCAAGGGACACCCGGATGGAACGAAGTTCCTTTCGATTAATTAGTGAAGGTAAATGTAATAAAATTTTCAATGCGAAATAGAAAGACGAAACGAAAATAACTGGCTTGCTTTTCTATGAGAGAGAGAGAGAGAGAGAGAAAGAGACAGACAGAGAAACACGCGCACGCCGCACGTCTTACAACTATTGCAAAAAGTGTCGTTACAACTTTTGGTCTTAATTTTTTCCGTCTAGCCTCCTTTCGCAACGCGCGATAAAGAACTACGTTCCAAAAAAATTGTCGGGATAGCCATCCTAGCTTCGTTATACTTATCAGTGGTATGTTTTGTTTTATATAAAATACTAGCTGATGCCCGCGACTTCGTTCGCGTAGACTTTATGACTCCGGCGTATCTGCAAGTACAGTGCAAGAATTTAGATGTAAGCTATCCTATCTTTCAAGTTGGATAAAATTGCACACGGTGTGCAAACCAAATTTAAAATCGGTTCAGTAGTTTAGGAGTCCATCGCGGACAAACAACGTGACACGTAATTTTTATATATAAATATTAACCAAAGACATACATACTAAAATTGCCTATTTCAACTATGGCTGCATATGAGACATGGAATCAATTAAGTCTGGATCTCGAGACCCGGGCTCATTTAACAGGACATTCTGCATGTTTGCTGAGCTTCCATAATGGTGACAGTCTGTCTTTGCATGCTGTATACTTTATTTTATTTATTTAGGTACGAAAAACAGGTTACAATCGTTATATAAATACATACAATATTGAAAGACTGAACTGTAGCCCAAAACATACACACACAACATATTACAAATGCACCTAATGTAAACATAATAAACATTTAAACCTTATTACAATAATATTAAAATTAAATCAAAAATTCATACAATATACCTAATTATACATATACGTACTAAATATAAAATACTAGATTACGTACATAAAAACTGAACAATCAATGAGAGTCTTGAGACTAGTGAACCAGACTGACGACCTTCAATCTACTAAGGAAATTCCATAAGACGACCATTACATACATTAAATAAAATAAAAAGATTCCGGCGAATAACCTCTTCCTTTTTGGAAGTCGGTTAAAAATAAACGCTAATCGAATTATTAGTCGGAAAAGCCATCCTACTTACTTTTTGTTTTATATAAAATATTAACCAAAGACATACACACTAAAATTGCCTATTTCAGCTACGGCTGCATATGAGACATGGAATCAATTAAGTCTGGATCTCGAGACCCGGGCTCATTTAACAGGACATTCTGCATGTTTGCTGTGCTTCCATAATGGTGACAGTCTGTCTTTGCTCCTTTTAAGGGTTCCATAGTAAACAAGGCCATGTCTGTCTGTCTGTTCGACCACGGTTTTATTTAGAGACTGCTAGAAAGCAGTATTTTAACATGGATATGTGTATTAATTACGCCGACAAAGTGCTAAGATAAAATCTTTAAAAAAAAATGAGTTTATATCATAGTCGACACTTGCAACGACATAACCTACCTAACACGCACTTGGCTAATTATCCTTAGCTAAGAGTTCTACATAACCACGTATTTATTCCGAGGGGCTCTCAAACATTTATACTATCCATCAGTGATTACGCTGAAGTGTTACTCAGATCTCAATGTAGATTTTCTCTACAAGCTTGATCGTCTCGTTAATAATAATTGTATTTGTTTCATTTTCTGCCTTTGCAAATATGATAATGGCTAATCGAATTTTCTATAAAAAAATAGTCGGAAAAGCCAACCTGGCTACTTTTTAGAGGTATGTTTTGTTTCGCTAATCGAATTATTAGTCGGAAAAGCCATCCTACTTACTTTTTGTTTTATATAAAATATTAACCAAAGACATACATACTAAAATTGCCTATTTCAGCTACGGCGGCATATGAGACATGGAATCAATTAAGTCTGGATCTCGAGACCCGGGCTCATTTAACAGGACATTCTGCATGTTTACTGTGCTTCTATAATGGTGACAGTCTGTCTTTGCTCCTTTTAAGGGTTCCATAGTAAAGAGGGTCTTGAGACTAGTAAACCAGACTGACGACCTTCAATCTACTAAGGAGATTCCATAAGGCGACCATTACATACATTAAATAAAATAAAAAGATTCCGGCAAATAACCTCTTCCTTTTTGGAAGTCGGTTAAAAATAAACGTTAATCGACTTATTAGTCGGAAAAGCTACGTTACACTTTTTAGTGGCAAGTTTTGTTTTATATAAAGATTAACCAAAGACATACATACTAAAATTGCCTATTACAACTACGGCTGCATATGAGACATGGAATCAATTAAGTCTGGATCTCGAGACCCGGGCTCATTTAACAGGACATTCTGCATGTTTGCTGTGCTTCTATAATGGTGACAGTCTGTCTTTGCATGCTTTTTATCAAGGAGATTTAAGGGTTTCGTAGTAAAGAAGGAACTCTAATAGTTTCACCATGTCTGTCTGTCCACTATTTTAGAGACTATTAGTGCTAGAAAGCAGTAATTTAACATTGGTAGGTATGTGTATTAATTACTAAGCTGACCAGACGGGTTGAAAAGATCTCATAGATGTTCATAAGCTTTGTTTAGCTTGTATATTTTTCCTAAGTCGCCTTCTACGACATCCATCGGAGGACTTGGAACCCTATTCTACTCTGCTGGAAACCACACGGCAAATTATCGATATCTTTATATTATAAAGTTGCTAAGTGAAGAAAAATTGCGTCCACTGAAGAACATTCTCCCGACGTCGCTTCAGATGGCTGTGTTTTTAATCAAGCGCAGGTTACGCCGTACACGCCGTATATTGGCTCCCCGTGGATTTGGAGACATTGGACGGATTCGCTAAATGTCCTAAAACACAAAATATTTCTTCTCCCTCCAGATTTTATTTGCGATCAGCGGTGTTTCGCTTTAAGCAAATTTGTTAATGATTGTTGTCGCTTTTTGAGTAAATAAAAATAGCCAAATAAAAATATACCTATCCATAATAGATCACCTAAACTGTGAACTCGCGAAGACCGCATATCTTATCTCGGCAAACCCTTGACAAATTTGGCTCATAATCGAATTCTATAGACATATCTGCACGTACACAAATACAAAATTACTCAAGTTAAGGCCCATTTAGACGGTGCAAGTTTCTTGCCCGTTGCATGCCATTTTATTGCAGCAATAGACAACTTGCATGGTCTAAACGAAATGTCAGCCATACAAATCATTTATTGCTTCAATAAAATTGTATGCAACACGCAAGAAACTTGCACCGTCTAAATGGGCCTTTATCGTCGAACAAATATACAAACTTTTGTATAAACATACATATATCCGATCATTCGTTTTAAAAATCCTTGGGGGAGGCCTATGTCCAACAGTGGAATTCTTGTGGCTGATATGATGATGATAATGAAACATACATACATATATAAGTACAAACACCCGATTGTTCAAGTAGATTTGAAGAATTTCGCCCGCTTGCGCTTGTTCAATCAAATCATTATTTAGTTGTAATTTGACGGTAGCTTGATGAAATTTGGAAGGTGTGTAGAAGTGTAGATGCATCTAATAGAATTTTTAAGTTTGAACATGAGCCATATCGGTCAAAGGGTTGCTGAGATATTGGGTCGGCAAGTTCACAGTTCGGGGCGAAAAACTATTTTTCTCATTTTCATTATTTCATTTTCTTATTTTCATGAGAAAATATTACAGTTGTGCGACAAACCGCTGTCCCGCAGACCTATGACTGGCATTTGATCGGCACTGCGTTCGATCGACGTCAATTTTGTTCGACCAATGTTTGACTGGTATTTAGCGCCGTTTCCTCGTGGTCATACTAGTTTGTCATACCAGTATGACTACGAGGATATATATGTCCCCGTCGTCATACTGTGTACTAGTCATACTGTATACATCCTCCTGTATATATATAAATAATTTACTCCATTTATATACATACTTTCCCGTGAATCTAACAGAATAAATAGACAATATTTAGACGATGTAAATATATTGTTGTCACTTTGAATTAATGTCAAAGTTTATACAAATATTGTGCTATTATATATTTTAAACTCCATATTTTTGTAAAAATAATAGTATAAGAACTTAAATAATTATGACGTTTTGCGAAAAGATTCTATAGCTACTTACCGATCGATGTGGCTCAAGCCAGCCCCGGCTCAATTGGATTGCGTTTGTGTCGATTTATGCTTCTAATTTATACCAGAGGTGACTTCGTTAATTTTTTTATAAATGTTATAAAAAATAAGACTTAGGATGTAACAAAAAAATGGAATTTGGTATACTTGGTGAACATGTATAGTTAAAGGTCGACACAAATACTTGGAACAACAAACCCGTCAATATGATATAAATAGCTGTACCCGTAGGCTTCGCTCTCCGTGAGAATTTCGGGATAAAGAGTACCCTAAGTCCTTTCTCAAGTTGCAAACTATATCCATAACAAATTTCATCCAAATCAGTTCAGAAGTTTAAGCGTGAAGAGGTAAAAAACAAACAAATATACAAACTCACTTTTGTATTTATATTAATAATAGGATTTTCGTTGTGTGCCTTATTATCTTATCTAGAAAAAAAATCATCAATATAAACTTCTGATGCAGAAAGTTTTTTTTTTAATATTTCTCATTGGAAACGCGGCTTATATATATATATTCATGGGCTGCGTCGCCACTGGAAATAGGCACGTTTGTGAATTTACATCTGCATTTGAGTGATATTTTACTCGTATCAACTCGATGAAAACCAGCTAAATATGGTCTTTGTATGCTCTATCTAGGTTTTATTATCCCGTGGGATCCAAGGGAGCTTCCAACGACAACGCCACAGGTAACAACTAGTTTACCATAAATGTGTAATCAAAATTTAAGATATTTAGAGAACATTTCCAAGATTAAGACATTAAACAACTTTGTATCGTTGTAGGCGAAAATAAAGACCTATCAACACAGCTTTAGGGGGCCATTAGTGGTTTTCGAAGAACACTTAGGGCTTGACAAGGTGTGTCCGTGAAAATGTAGGGTAAAGACTTTTTCCGTTTCAGCAATATTGTAAAGTTTTAGAGTTTGTATCTTATACCTTTAAACGAGCAATTCTTGTATATATATATATATATATATTTATAAATTTCTGTGATCTCGAAAACGGCTCTAACGATTTCGCTGAAAGTTTGTATATGGGGGTTTTTGGGGGTAAACAATCGATCTAGATTAGTCTTATGTTTGGGAAAACGCGTGTTTTCGAGTTTTCATTTGTTTTTCTTTCCACGCAGAATATGGTCGCTAATATCCTCGCGCCGGCCGCCATCCGCTTAGCTCAGTGGTTAAGGATGCTGACCGCTAGAAAGAGTGTTACGG
This sequence comes from Acrobasis consociella, assembly GCA_963555685.1. Taxonomy (NCBI): domain Eukaryota; kingdom Metazoa; phylum Arthropoda; class Insecta; order Lepidoptera; family Pyralidae; genus Acrobasis; species Acrobasis consociella. Next base: position 2,295,359 of record OY743115.1, read on the forward strand.
GTTCGAACCACACTCGGTGACTTACTTTTTTTTAAATTTTATGTTTAAGTTTATATATCATTTTTTATTTTGCATTGTTTCCAGACAAGTTTAAAAAAAATTATCAGGTACTATTATTTAAATGAGTTAACGGGTTACTCACGTTTAGAGTCAGCTACTGCCGACCTCATTCGGAGGTCTCCATCAGGGCGATAGTGATACAAAATGTTAGGTCAAAACATGTCGGCAGTAGCTGACTCTATACGTGAGTAACCCGTTAAGGGTCCTCCCCGCGCTAACGACCTTGAAAACACAAAAAAATTAATTTATCTTTCTGTAAGTGAGATTATAAGAAACCCTCGTACAACTTTATAGCTAGTATCCTTAAGTTTCATTAGAACCTCGAAAATCATTGAAATAAAATACCCTGAATTTTCCTTTGCAAAAAATACTAAAAACGGCCATTTTTGACTCTTTTTGTAAAGGTTTCTAAACCGGATAGTATTTCAATGACTTTCAAGGTTCTAATGAAACTTCAGGATACTAGCTAAAAAGTTGTACGAGGGTTTCTAATAATCTCACTTACAGAAAGAGAAATTAATTTTTTTGTGTTTTCAAGGTCGTTAGCGCAGGGAGGAGCCTTAACTCATTTTGATAATGTCTGTGTCTCACGTTAATAGGCTATTTCCAACAAGTCAAATCAGATACTTTTTTCTAAACGTCAAAACAAACAGTTTCTATGGCATTTTGTATGAAATACAGGCAGATGACGTCATAGATTTTTGGAGTCAATTAGCGCTCTTATTAACAGTTTTTCTGCAATAATAAATTAAAAATCACGTTAAAATGGTATGTGCAAAGACAAGTGAAATTATTTTGCGATGTTTTATTTTGTTATCAGTACAAAATAATTTATTTTTGACGTAGGAAAATACCTAATTTTAACTGTAGGAATGATGGATGACTGACTGAATGACTAGTTTTGCCATGTATATGTGTGGTGTCATTAGATTATTATATGTGTAAGTAATTATATTCTGATACACACAGACATGTAGGTAAGTTAAAAGCTCACTTATTTGTTTTTACAAGCTTTAATTTTTCTTAGGTTAGCATCTTCTCGACGTTTTATGGTCGGTACTCTCGCCCTGAGGCCTTCAGGGAGAAAAAGTTTCAGCTTTTATCTATTACAATAAAAGTTAGTTTAAAAATATATTTTTTGAATAATTACTTACTTGTTATTTTAGTGACATATATATTATAGTATTTTATGCAACAGTTGTATAAGAACGGTCAAAAAATGCGAGTGGCGTAGGTTACGATGCAAGCCTTGGTAAGCATCGTAATAAGACGCCATCGAGCATTTTTTGACTTACTTATACAACGTTGCATACAATACTTTTTCTACGACTATATTTACTAAATAAAATACAAAAACAAACAAAGAAAATATGAAATGTTTGACGTATGTTTGGTAAATCAGATTTAGAATATAAAAGTACTGATCTATATGGTATCTATGGTAAACTTTTTTTTTAATTGATGTCTTTTTAGAGACTATGTTAGAAAAAAAAATTCTTATGTTGGCAGTATGGTAAATCTATAGAAAAAAAAGTTTTAGGTCTATGGCTAGGCATATCGTTTAACGACACATGTGCTATTATGAGGCATAGAGTATAGACTTTTTTCTGCAATCATATTATCAATGTTCTTATATCAGTGTTCAGAACCATTTAAAAGACAGATAACAGTACAGGAGTAGAAAAATATTGTTATGTGCCTGTGCGTCGTAATTTCAGTTGAAATAAGGCACTGTAGCAGAGGGTAAAAACTGGACCCTATTAATAAGACTTCGCTGTCTGTCTGTCCGCCCATCTGTCTGTCTGTCGGTCTGTCACCAGGCTGTATCTCATTAACCGTAATAAAAATTTTCATAGATGGTGTATTACTGTTGCTGCAACAAAAAATACTGCACACAGAATAAAATAAATATTAAAGGGCTCCCATACGAAAAAACTGACTTTTTTATACATAATGGTATTGTCCGACTCGCACTTGGCCAGTTATTCATACTAATGACACCTCAATCGGTTTCCAAACCTACGTTTTTACTGAACACTAAAAAAAACACACTGCTATTTCCCTCGAGTACGAAATATATTACCTTTGCCTTTGAGTTAGCCATAATTAAAAATACTCAGCAATTTTCATATATGAATATTAAACGTTATCATTTGCCCTAGGGATTAAAATAAAGAATAGCATTACCGCCGTACCATTTTTTTTACTTTTAACTGTGCAGATATAATAAAGAAAGTTGTAGTTGACCATGATCTATGAACACGCATTCTGTTGGAGTTATAATCGGGTCCCAAACCTGACTAAGGAATGGTAAGTAAGAGTGGACTGTATTCATTTATTCATTCAAATGTCTCAGCTCTTCCACCCACTGCTTCTTCTTATCGTGTGTGTTAGTGACTAACACTAGTCTCAGAGTTTTTAAACCGCCTTAAAGGCCTCTGGCATGGTTTTAGGTAACGACCAATGTCAAAGACAGTGACAGGGACCGACGGCTTAACGTGCCCTCCGAAGCACGGATCATCTTACTTACAGACAATCAAGTGATCAGCCTGCAATGTCCTAACCAAACTAGGACAACAACACAAAGTCGTTGCCTCCGCTGGGAGTCGAACCCGCGACCTCCGGGTATGAGCCAAACGCTCTAACCATTACACCACGGAGGCAGTTGCCTTACCCACTGCTGAGCATGAGCATAGGCCTCTCTTCGTCGACACCACCCATCTCGCTCCTGTGCTGCTCTAAACCAGGTGCGACCTGCGACTTTCACTATGTCGTCAACCCGTCTCATTGCTGGACATCTGACGCTTCTTTCACCTGCTATAGGCTACCATTTGGTTAGGTAAGTATACATACTGTGTGTCATTGATTATAAATTATACAGTCCACCTGGACTGTATAACTGATAATCAATGACAATATTATTACGAAATTGATAGCTTGGAGGTATGGAGAGTTAATAAAGTCAGGGCTCCTTAACTCATACTTGTATGCAAATTAAGTGAATTATTTTAAACAATCATTAATTGCATAAAACAGAAAACAACACGCTAATATAATCGACTTACTCGAAGCGATTGCAAAACGAAATATTAGTGTATGGCCGCCGTGTCCGTTCACCCGTTCGGGTCGCGCTTGATAACAACTGCGTGCCTCGTACCACGCAAACGGCAATAGCGGTAGACAAGCGATGGCCGCCATACAGTTTGCGATAATAAAGCGACAGTCGCTATTGGAAGACGAATTTTAATATTTATCAACTTTTTGCGAACAGACTTTAAATCAGGCAGCCCCAAAACAAAAGTACTGTTACCATAAATTAAACTTTCAAAATGGTGGACTTATGGGAAAATTTTCTAAACGTATTCAAAAATGTCATACTATCGCATATTGTTATTGATTATGATCAATGAAAAATATGCCTTGTTAACGCTACCTTTAGTCACGCACACAAAAGCGCATATATGCATTGTGTGCATACACTATACAACTACAAGCAAGGGTTAGGAGCATTCGGGAGATAAAACATCTGCACTAAAGAAAATCTGGTCCGCATTTGGATAAGTGACGACAAGTGGTAATAAAATTTTCTCGAGCTCCTCCGTGCTTCGGAAGGCACAGGCTGTCATCATTGTATGGCAGTCGTCAAGCTATGTCATATGCCTTTAGGCAGCCTTAAAAATCGGACACTAGTGTTGGCCACTACTTACACACACGAAAAACAAACCACAGCACTAAAGAAAAAAATTGCCGAAGCTTTGCTTGCTTGCGAATGGTAGTTATTCGAATATTACTTATTAGAAACATCATGAAAAAGACACCAATTTTACATCTGCCTAGTATCAAGTTCCTCCTTTATGGGCCCATTAGGGAAATTATAGTCAGTTGCTTTCCATTAAATATCGCTCAGTGGTGACACTTGACGGCTGATGCTGCGGAACCAAATTGAATGCTGAATATTGGAATAATTTTAGCTCCAGACTACCAGACTAAAAAAAAGAGTGTAATAGGCAAATACCTTAAATTCTATTAGAATTATTAATGGTTTGTTTTTGTACATAAACGTTCTTCATTGTACGTACAAACGTATTATTACTATTCCCCCTCTAAAAAGATTATTTTATTTACTGAACATACATACATACATACATAATATCACGCCTGTTTCCCACAGGGGTAGGCAAAGACTTTGGACCTCCACTTGCTACGATCCTGACAAACCTCTTTTGCTTCATCTAAACTCATCAATCTCTTCATACATGCCCTTCGGTTACGGGTACTTTTTACCTCTCCTTTTTTTAGAACGTCTGCAATTTGGTCGCAGAAAGTTCGCCTAGGCCGACCTTTTCACATTTGTCGTATAAATATTTTTCGTCAATCTCTTTTCATCCATCCTTTCTATATGCCCAAACCATCTTAACATCCCTTTCTCTATTTTTGTCACAACATCCTCTTTTATTCCACACCGCTCCCTTATGGCATCATTCCGTATTCGATCTTTCAAAGTAACACCACACATACTCCTCAGCGCTCGCATTTCAACTGCATTTATTCTACTTTCATGCTTTCTCTGCCATACCCAACTCTCACTACCGTACATTAAAGTAGGTATCAGTACTCCTTTATGAACAGCGAGACGTGCCTTGTCTGATACCTTCCTACTGCTCATAAAGGAATGCAACGCTCCATTCACTTGGTTACCCGCATTCACTCTTTTTTCAACATCACCCTCGTGCTTACCATCTTTTGTAAACATACATCCCAAGTATACAAACTCTTTCACTTGCTCAACTTTCACCCCATTTATTAAAATATTGCATTCTGTTGCACTATCGTCCTTTTCAAAAACCATAACTTTGGTTTTACTGACATTAACTTTCTTCTTTATTTACTGAAAACAGTGAATAAACTCCCATGCTGGACTGGGAGAAATGAAAAAACTTAGAATGTACCAGCTGCTTCTCTTCCCGCGCAGATCGTAAAAGCCGATCGAGGGAATGGGCAAAAATGCGAATCATGTTAACAGGCGATGCGGCTAGCAACCCATCACTGTATTGATTGCTGTTCCATCTTTTCGCCCACCATGACGCTAAAAGTGGCTTTTTGGTCTTGCGGCCCTGGGCTGTGCATAGAGCCGCAAGACCCAAAACGCTCTGTCTGCCCCATTAAGCATAAAGACGTGATAGTATGTATAACAAAATAGTATAACAAAATAGTGCATTTTATTCACATACATACATGTATGTGAATAAAATGCACTATTTTGATGTTTGAATTCAGAACAATTATTACTTTTAATTTTGGTAATAGTTCCAATATTAATGGGGATTTTAATAAAAACATTAGAATCCTTTACTTGTTCGTGATTCATTGGCCCGCGAATTAAATCCGTCTTTTATTCACTAAAGCATAATATATTATTTTTTTTCAAAACTAAGAACAGCATTTACCTGCAAAATACGCAACGGACCTCGGAAGTATAACCCTTCAAAAAAAAAAAAGAAGTCAGCCCATGTGTCTTCGAATAGTCGAAGAATAGACGTAGGGTTCCGAACCATTATCTATAAAAATCAAGTTTTTTGTATGGGAGCCCCCCTTAAATATTTATTTTATTTTGTTTTTAGTATTTGTGGTTATAGCGGCAACAGAAATACATAATTTGTGAAAATTTCAACTTTTGTACTTATTGCTGTTCTTGAAATACAGCCTGGTGTCAGGCAGACGGACAGACGGACAGACAGCGAAGTCTTAGTAAAAGGGTCCCATTTTTACCCTTTGGGTACGGAACCCTAAAAATAGAAGAGGTCAGTCCTTTAGTTTTTGATAATCTAGCTGACGTTGTTGTCGAGTCAATATATTCATGACAGCCGTCATTTCTAAATTCAATCTTGATTTTGCACTTAGGAAATTACGAGTATCTAAGTAATTCATTGTACGAAATTCGTGCGGTTAATACTAATTGAAGATTCTGATGGTTGCTTTGACAGTAGGTTCTTAGTTAATTGACATCTTATTATAGAGTAATAATCAATTTGAAAGGGGTTTTGAAAATTTCCATGGTAATAATCGAAATGTTGATAATGTGAAGGAAGGTCAAAGGTATCAATAATCTGAAGGTAAATTGTAGATTATAGACAGGGATATCGGTATTTAGATATTAGGAGGTCAGGCAGAAGCAGGACTATGTTCACTTCAGCAAACGTATATGTATAATGTTCTTCTAAAACAGGTCACCGTGTGATTTTTGGCAGAGTAGAAGCCTTTCTGTGTCCACTTTAAGTCTTCCCGTGGATGTCGTAGAAGGCGACTTAGAAACACAAGCTAAACAAAGCTTATAAACATTAATGAGACCTCTCCAACCCGTCTGGCCAGCGAGGAGAGTAAAGGCCAAAGTCCTCTGGCGGCTATAGCCAAGTTTGACTCTGATAGTACAGAGAGGGTCGTGCTCTTGCAGTGGAGACTTAAAAGACTAAAGATGAAAATAGGTCCAAAGTACATGTAACTGGAGATCATGTATGTAACATTACGTTTGCATTCTATGTGCACTGTATACATACATACATAATATCACCCCTGTTTTCCACAGGGGTAGGCAGAGACTATGGACCTCCACTTGCTACGATCCTGACAAACCTCTTTTGCTTTATCAAACTCTTCAGTCACTGTAAATAAGGAAGACTATCAAGCATGAAGGAGGTCTACACATGTGTAAACAATAAAATAAATATTTAAAATTTTAGCAATAAATGTAAGAATGGTAAGGAATTTACGTTCCACGCTTTGACGTTCTATGTATGTAATGTACGTCACAACTATTATTATCTATATCAATAAATTACACAAAAATTCTTGTCCTTATTTAATGTGATTTGTTTAATAAAACATTTAATGACTTTTAAAACAGGGTTGTGAAAAATCTGGTGACTGTTATTGGGATTCTTTTGCAAAATAATATCAATATGTTACGTTAGAGACATAATAAAACTGCTTTTGTAAAGTCGTAGTTATTAGGTGCTCTTAACAAGCCACCATAAAAAATACATCAGCCTCAATGTCGATCTTTGAAAACAAGATCGCCTCAAATAGCAAATTGACAGAATAATACTAGCTGACATCTTTTCTTCATCATCATCATCCGAGCATTTTCCCGGTTGCATCCTCAGTGGTAGAGCTTCAGAGCCCGTGCTATCTAACCTTATTGATTTGTTGAGGTTGCTTGTTTTTACACAAAGCGACTGCAACCCAAAGGGTAGACCAGAACCAATCCTTGGTTAGGTTTGAGCAAAAGTTAGATGGCGATCGGAACCCACAGTTTATACGTGCTTTCCAAAACACGGAATCATCTTTCTTTTCGCAGAATCAGGTGATTCAAGCCTAAAATATCCTAACCAGACTAGAAACAACTTTGCACAGCGGGATATGAACCCACAACCTCCAGTTCTCCTCTGAATCACAAAGTAAACTAGTATACCACGGAGGCAGTCTAGTTGACATCTTTTTTTGATATGCTGAATAAAGGCCTGCTGCCCCCCCCCCCCCCCTGCACTGTGATGGTCCATGATTCATATGAGATACTTAGATAATTTTAATTAATTAATAAAAGAGAAAGGCCATGATAGGTACATCTTCTTTTTAAATTTTTTAATTTGAAGTGTACGGCAACCTACCTTTATTTAAAGATTTTTGGATAAAGATAAAAACAAAATGTAGAGAGATGTGCCGACAATTAATAACCATCATCCTGTTTTCTCAAGTTTTATCTCTTTGCAAAGATATAAGATGATTGGGGATTTCTTAATCAAAATCATTACATGTAATAGAGAAGATAGATCAATCAAAATGAATTAACGATAGAAAAATGAAATACACACATTATTAAATACAGTTCCTGTGAGAAATTTATAAAAGTAACTGAACAAACCAATATTTATAAACGTGTCCTACATAATTCAAGTACCAACCCTAAATCTAGGTTTAATAGATACTTACTATATGTATAAAAACTAACAACTGCTTCTGTGTAGTCATAGTTAGTAAGTGCTTTGAACAAGCCACCATAAAAAATACATCAGCCACAATGTCGATCTTTAAAAACATACTAGTGCTGCTGTCGGTTACATTTGCTTTATCAGAAAAGGACTTTCCGAACACACTTTCCGACGAGTATAACAATTTTATCATTTCTCAAAAGAACTTGTTGGCTGGATATAACTATACAGAAGACATTCTTTTGGAATTCCTTGTACGCTCTGGTACTATTCTAATCGATATTCCAGATGGCAGTACGATTATAACACATGAAGATGAAGTTATAGCATCACTTCCTGAAAGTTTTGATGCAAGGGAAAAATGGCCGTATTGTCCGTCCTTATTTGAAATCAGGGACCAAGGATGGTGTGGAAGTTGCTGGGCTTACGGTGCTGTAGAAGCGATGACTGACCGATGGTGTATCCACTCCGATGGCTTACAACAGTTCCATTTTTCTGCACAAGATTTATTAGCTTGCGCATCCGGTAAAGGTTGTCATGGTGGTGACATAGCTACTGCATGGGATTTCTGGTACACTGATGGTATAGTTTCAGGCGGGAATTACAATTCTTATGAAGATTGTAAACCATACGAACCTGCTCCGTGTAATAGTCAAATTTGCCCTCAGTATCCGAAAACGCCTTGCATCCAAAAATGTCAGGCTGATTATCTAGTGCCTTATCATGAAGATAAACGATATGGACAAGTGCCTTACTTTGTGAATGGAGAGGAACACATCATGGCTGAATTATATTTGAATGGCCCTCTTGAAGTGCGTTTCATAGCATGTCCGGATCTATATAAATATACGGATACTATTTACTATACCAGAATGGATCTGAATCATTGTCCCAAAGGCCACGCGGTCAAGGTGATTGGGTGGGGTGTAGAAAAAGGAATGAAATACTGGCTCTTAGCTAATTCCTGGGGATCTGGTTGGGGACAGTTAGGAGGGTATTTTAAATTTTTGCGAGGAGTAAACCACTTGGATATTGAAACTGGGGCAATAGCTGGTATACCTGACTATAGAATTCGTGACATTCTTTAAGTATTGTTTGTTTTATAATTTTATACTTACATTATTTTAAAGTAATAATATTTAATGCGTAAAAACTCGTTGTTTTATTTATCTCCAATTTTAGTTCGGAAAAAGTAAAAATCTGGATTTTTCTGCGCATTTTAATTTCGTTGTTGCATTCAGTTTTACCTAATTATTCAATGTGTAAAAATTTTGCTTAGGTAGTTACAATAGTCTTGAAAAAAAACCATTTTTTTAACCAAACTTAAACCGACAGAGGACGTAAAATCACCTTACATTGCATTATCATCACATACGTAGCTATAACCGCTATAACTGAAATGGGAATTGGGCGAGGCAAGTCAGGGGCACACTGGCAGAAGGTCCAAGGTCCTATGTAGATCCTATTTAATAGATTTCAAAGTTCGATGGCTAGGTAGAAATACGTATTATTATCAAATTTGCAAGTTAAGCAATCCCTAATGTGGTCAGACTTGGATGAAAGGACCACATTTGGTATAAAATTAGCTCCTCTGTGCTTCGGAAGGAACGTTACGCCATACGGTCTAACATCATTTGGCTGTCATCATTGTATGGCAGTCGTCAAGCTATATACATCAGATGCATTTGACGACTTCCGTGGCGTAGTCGTCACCATGGTAGTCCACCACCCAGAGGTCCCGGGTTCGATCCCCAGTCAGGGCAAGATTGAAAATGGCCTTTTTCAAATTGTCCTGAGTCTTGAATGTTTATCTATATATGTATTTGTTATAAAATATAGTATCTTTGAGTTAGTATCCCTTATCACAAGTTTCAAACGTAGTTTGGGGCTAGCTCAATCAGTGTAATTTGTCCCTATATATTTATTTATGCAGTTTGAAAAATCTGAACCAGTGTTGGCTTCTTACACATACAAACACAAAACAAGGGAGTTAGGCATTTTTTAAATCTACGACAGACAATTCTTATTGAGTGTGACGTCACATAGCAAGTACTAGTACTAGTGACGTGGAGTAAAGACTACTATTTGTGGTCTAATCTGATGACACAATATATCTTTCTCGAAAATTTCGATGTATTATTAATTTTAAACTAAAGGAAATAGAATTTAGATAGACGCAAGTTGTGTTTTTTAATACCTGAGTACCAAATGGAATCACGTTGGAAAATAAAATATTATTATAATTATTTATTTTACATTATGAATTTTTAATTGATTATTTCTTGAGTTTATTTTGTTGTTATCGACAGATAACATCAGCAGTAGATCATTACAAATAAAACAAATTTAAAATAAAACGAAAATTAAGAAATCGTTTAAATCAAACAAAGTACAGTAAATTTTGCTCGAATAAAAGCGCAGACATTGAAAAATACTTTTAACATTACAATGAAAATCTATACAGTAAATGTTTACGAGAATAAGAAGGCATACCGCCCATTGCCCCATACTCGATATTCAAGTGATTTTCGCCCCGCAAAAATTTAAAATATCCGCCTAATTCTCCCCACTGAATATTCCATGAATTAGCGAGTAGCCAATATTTCGTACCGTTATCTACACCCCACCCAAGCAACTTGACGGCATGCCCACTTTTACAATCTTCCGGATTATACACTGTCTTATAAACGCCATGTTTATAATGATGGAGATCCGGACATGCTGTGAAATCTACTTCAAGAGGACCGTTAGAATATAATTCAGCCATAATATGATCCTCTCCACTTACGTAGTAAGGCTTCTGTCCAAAGCGTTTATCATTCTGATACGAGCCTCGGTAATAATTTTGACAATGTTTAATACAAGGTGTTTTGGGGAATCGAGGACAACATTTATGCAAACACCGTGGGATTTCATAAGGTCTGCAATCTTCATATGAACCATAATTTCCACCAGAAACTATTCCAACAGTATTCCAGAATTGCCAAGCTGTAAGAATGCGACTGCCATAACAACCAGATTTTTCAGCGCACGCTAGCACGTCTTGTACAGAGAAATGGAACTGTTTTGTACCATTAGAGTGGATACACCATCGGTCAGTCATGGCTTCAACAGCACCGTGGGCCCAGCAACTTCCACACCATCCTTGGTCTCTGATTTCATACAACGACGGACAATAAGGCCATTTGTCTCTTGCATCAAAGTTTTTTGGAAGAGAATCTATGACATCAGCATTGTGAGTCCTTATTGTACTTCCATCAGGAATGTCCATTAGAATAGTACCAAAGAGTCCTGTTAACAGATTCGGAGGAGTATTTTCTGGATGGTTCCGTCCGGCTTTCCATAAGTTCTGTTTTGTGTTGATAAGATCAATAAATTCGTCGGAAAATGGATGAGGGAACTCACTTGCCGATATAATTATAATATTTAACAGCACCACTAGTGCCTTTGTAAAGATAAGCATGGTTTTAGTCGTAATTGAGAGAAACTATGACCTACAATATCGCAAACGCACTGTTTTTATACTAATTAGTGTTATTTTAGTTAGGGTTGACAATTAACTTGTTTTTTTGATACAAATACGCTTTCAGGTCTCGAATCCTTAGAGTTGACACAGTCGAGGGTTGTGAGACCTAAAGGTAATTTCGTGGGCTTATAGATAGAGGGGAGTAGGTCTTCCGACCAAACCTCAACTCTGTCGTTCAAGACAGTGATCGTGGTGGTCTTTGTCCAGCATAAATACAATGGTATAAAACAATACTTTCTTTTTAACCGACCTTAAAATCAAATACCCAAAGGGTAAAACGGAACCTTATCACAAGGACTCCACTGTACGTCTGTCTGTCCATCCGTCTGTCTGTCATCAGGCTGTCTCTCATAAACTGTGATAGCTAGACAATTGAAATTTTCACAGATGATATATTTCTGTTGCTGCTATAACAACAAATATAAAAAAACAGAATAAAATAAATATTTAGGTGGGGCCCCCTTCGGGTCCGACTAGAACTTGGCCGGTTATTTTATTTGCATGCCTTTAGTACAAAGTTGGTCCCATATTAATTTGGTTAAGATAGAAAAACTCCTGAAAGTAAATGGTAAATGTACGTCGCTAGTTAATAATAGAAATTTTGCGAAACGGACGTTTTGCGCAAGGGGCATTTTGCGATTAGGGGACATTTTGCGACGATACCAACCTCTTTATGTATATAAAAATGCTATTAAAAATAATAGTTTGGAAGATAATGTAAAAATAAAATTTAACTGTCCGTATGATTTATGTATAATATAGGTATGTATGTATCTTATAATCAATTAAAAATTGTTTTAAACGAAACATACCTATAATTATTATTTTTTATGTAAATACGAAGTAAGAACCCTATGTTTCATGCGTTAATTGAATTATGTATTTAGTTCGGCATGCAACTAACAAATTTTACTTCAACCTTACAATCTATGATTAATTCTCGGTTTATAGAAAATGTACAATATGTGTACAGCAAATACAGTTTTTCTTCTTGCCCAAATATTGCTTGTTTTGTTCTTCGTGTGTTTAAGTGGCCAACACTGGTGTCAGATTTTTCTAGCTACCTAAAGGTATCTAACATTGCTTGATGACTGCCATACAATGATGACAGCCAGGAGGCTTATACGTGCCTTCCGAAGCACGGAGGAGCTCCAGACTTTTTAATGCTACTTTTGGTCACAAATCCAAGTGCGGACCACGGCCGGTGTCACCTTACTTGCGTAAGCGCTATTAATGCGCACTAACGCCTGGGCACCAAGCTCTTTAAATTGATCTTAAGTCTGAGGTGTTGTAATATTTGCTCAAATATCACGAGACCTTAGAGATAAAAGACCTTTGTCCATCGATGATTGGAAATGATTAAAAACATGAATCAATTTAAAGATGTTTATTACATAGACATTCTAACAATCATTAAATATGAATAGTTCAAATTTGTTTATTTCGACGAAAAAAAAAAATATATATTATATATCAATATTGACTGTGATAATCAATTTTCATACCTAGGAAGTCCGGCAATTGCCTTTGTTTCGATAGTTAAATGATTTTCTCCACGAAGGAATTTGAAAAACCCACCCAATTCTCCCCAATTGGTGTTCCAAGAATTTGCGAGTAGCCAGTATTTAACACCTTTCTCCACACCCCACCCAATAGCCTTCACGGCATGCCCATCGGGGCAATCTTCCGGATTCATTAAGGTATGGTAAACGCCATCTTTGTAATGATTGATGTCCGGACATGCTATGAAATCAACTTCAATAGGACCTCTCATGTATATGTCAGCCATCATATTACCCTCGTCACTTAAGTGGTAAGGTGTTTGCCCAAATCGTTTATCTTTCTGATAAGATACTTGGTAGTTAGCCTGACATTCATTGACGCAAGGAGTTTCAGGGAACGGTGGGCAGTTTTGAGTATGACACGGAGGGGGCTCGTACGGCTTACAACCTTCATTTGATTCGAAATTTCCGCCTGAAACTATACCAGTACTACTCCACATTGTCCATGCATTTACAGGGTCAGAACCATTACAACCAGAGTTCGCAGCGCAAGCTGTTACGTCCTGTGCTGAGAAGTGGAATTGTTGTGAGCCGTTGGAGTGGATACACCACCGGTCAGTCATCGCTTCTACAGCACCATGAGCCCAGCAACTACCGCACCATTCTTGATCTCTGATTTCATTTATCGATGGACACTTTGGCCATTTGTTTCTGGCATCGAAATTTTCGGGAAGTGAAGCTATGGTAACTTGATCCCAAATCATTATTGGAATATCCTCTTTGATGTCATTGTGAGTAGTGCCAAAGAGTCCTCTTAGGTGTTCCAAGGAAGTACCTTTAGGGAAGTTGCGTCCAGCCTTCCACAAGTCCTGTTTAGAGTTGATGTAGTCGATGAACTCGTCGGAATGTGGGTGCGGAAGGTCGCTGGCTGATGCGACCAATATAAACGTCAGCACTAGGATATTATTTAAAATAGACATTGTGTTGTGCCCTGTTGCTATCTTCTAGTAGCTAATCAAGAGCACCTACAAACAATGTCTTGCAAACGCAGACGTACGTTTATATAGAGGTTTAGTTTTTATAATTAGGGCTGGCACATTACCATCCTTTAAAATAATAAAAATTTAAATGTTGTTTATAAAGGCGATATTATCATTTACTACGGAAACCAAGTTTACTATTAGTTTTTAATTCTCTATTGATTATTTACATGTATTATGTACTATCGCTAAAGGATTACTCTCAGAATTGGATAACAATGGGCTGAAAAAAAGAAAAGTGTTAGTGTTCTTTCTTTTTTTGCATTATGTTTTTGATATAATAGCTCATATTAAAACGAAATATATTTTATTTACTTAATATGGCTATAAGACACAAGATATATTAACTGTTTAATAAAATTATACAGTTTCAATTTTTATTCAAAATTATTTTTTATCAAGCGACTTACATTTTACGTCTTGACTTACACACACTATTTTATGTTCGTTTAGAAAGGCCCATGTATGTAGATCTCTCCAAATAAGTTGCTTGCTATATTGCTTTATTGGTGTGGTGATCATCACAGAAGATGTTATATACAGAGAACTCTGATGCCTATTCTTTGATTCCTATATCTTCCTTAGTCGCGTCTTACGACAAGCATGCGTGGGAGCTAAATTAAACGCCCTGACCTATTTCTTTTGTATTTGCAGTCAGAAGCGGTATGTTTACAATAATTTTAATATAACTTACGTGGTTTTGGCATCACCCTACTATAATTTGATAAAAATACAATAAATTTATTTTTACGATGACATACTCTTATCATTATAAAATTTGATTGGGAATTCTAAATATCTACATTTTATTTTGTAAATTTAAAGACTCTTTATTGTTTTGAAAATGCGTGGTTAATTGCGACTTACATTCTTTGATATACAAACTATGCTACACACCCATAGTATATGTGTATCATATGTAATTACGTTGTCAAAGATCGATCGCGATGGCGAAACACTTTTAAAGCCCTCTACCCCGCCTGGAGGCCTTAAGAGTTTCAAGTAAGTCATGTATATAAAAAACATTAACACATTGCAGGACACTTACGGCTGTGGACGTAATTCAATTGTTATTTTTATTGTGACTGGCCGAGTGTCCTGCAATGTGTTATAAAAACATATGGAAAGCATTTAAAATCTACAAGCTATAATTGAATATCGCTAGATAACATACAAGTAATATGTATAAGCCGATGCAATTGTCATGAAAACCGAAGCTGACTAAACCACTTTTAATAATAACTTTCCGAAACTAAAATCTATAAAATTTCTATCAGAACACTTAGCAAGTCATCATCACATCAGCCACAGGAAGTCCACTGCTGGACATAGGCCTCCTCCAACGAGTTCCGAAACGACCGATCGGAAGCGGCCTGCATCCAGCGCCTTCTTGCAACTTTGCACAGGTCGTCTGTCCATCTAACAGGTAGGTGTCCTACGCTGCGCTTGCCGGTGCGTTGTTTAGAACCCTTGTGGAAAATGAAACTGGTAAGAAATTAAAAATGTTTAGGAGTGATAGGAGTGAAGAATACATGAGTCTTGAGTTTCAGGAATTCCTCAAGCAGAATAGCATTCTTTACCAGAAAACCATCGCAGGCTGCCCGCAGCAGAATGCCGTTGGTGAACGGGCCAACAGAACTGTCATGGAGAAGGCGAGGAGCATGCTGCGTGATGCCGGACTGAAATTGAAGTTTTGGTCCATAGCTGTGAACACTGCCATACTGCCATATACCTTAAAAATCAGAGTCGCCAAACTAACCCAACCAAACGTGTGATAGGAATGACCCCTGAAGAA
The DNA here is from genome assembly GCA_963555685.1 of Acrobasis consociella. Lineage (NCBI taxonomy): Eukaryota > Metazoa > Arthropoda > Insecta > Lepidoptera > Pyralidae > Acrobasis > Acrobasis consociella. The sequence goes on from OY743115.1 coordinate 2,311,267, forward strand.
AAATGGTCCAATTAAAAAGTAAATCTGCACCATTTAGGATTTTTTTGGTGTATTGTATATGCGATGGTAAATAACCGAAAGAAATTAGATTCAAAAAATAAATCATACATATTTGTGGGCTTTAGCGAGGAGTCAAAAGAATACAGAATCATAGACCTATGTAATCCCAAAAATTGCATATCTGTTCGAAACATAGTTTTTGTTGAAACAAAATTTTATGATAAAAAATTGTCATATGATGAAAATACTGATCAGATTGAATACTAATGAGTTACATGAATCAGAATTATCTACAGTGAATATTGATGTTTTTGACACAATATTATCACAGAGCAAACACACAGAACAGAGGCTCAGCACAATTACACTCGATAGTTCTGATGGCGAACAAACGAATAATGACTCAAATGATTGCTCGGATGAAACTTACATTCCTAGTGAAGATACATTTGCTAAAGGGGAAGAGACTGATAAGTCATTTGAAGATATAACTGAGTTACTGCTGAGAGTAAATTTTGTGAGATTAGCAGTGGAGGCCTTGAGTGGACAGAGAATCAGACAGTTGGATGAAGGCTATGTGAAATGAGTATAATTTCTTTGTTAAAAACGAGTGTTGGACCCTGACTTAGAGTGAACTCAGCCACAAGCCTGTAAAATGCAAATGGATTTTCAAGAAAACAAATGGAGCTGATGGTAAATTTCTAAAGTATCATGCCTTGTTGCCAAGGGTTGTACACAGAAGTATGGGCTTGACTAAGAGGAGACTTTTTCACTAGTGGTCAGGTACTTCACTATAAGGATACTGCTCACTTTAGCAGATGAACATGGCTTGACTATTGAGCACCTGGATATCAAGACAGCATTTTTCTGGTGATCTTTGAGAAATTGTATATATAGAGAAGCCCTGGAATACTTTCAAGTGTATGTCTTAAAACAGGCATCCAAGTCAGGGTATGATAAAATTACTAAGATCTTATGTGACAAACTTCAAAGATATTATGTTATGTGAAATAAATTCAGAACCATGTGTCTGTCAGAACTCTATGTAGATGATTTAATTATTTTTACATGGCCCTTACTTTCTAGGAAAGGAGAAAATAAAGAAAGCATTAGAGTAGGTATTTGACATCACTGATTTAGGGCCAGCCCAACATATACGGGATGAAGCTAACGTGCAGTCTATCTATATATATATATATATATATATATATATATATATATATATATATATATATATATATATATAAGTTGTTTAAAAAAATCGAATGGACGAGTGTAGACCTGCAGGTACACCTATGGAGATTGGTCTAAAATTAGCAAAAGAAGTCAAGTGGACGTGACGTACAAATATAGAGGTTTGATTAGTTTTCTCATTTATGTCGCTGTTTGTACTAGACCAGACATCAGTGATGTGGTAAACTACCTTAGTCAATTTAATAATTGTTATAGTAAAACTCATTGGACAGCCGCCAAACGAGTTCTGCGATATTTAAAAGGTACAATGGACTTGTTTCTTTGTTTCTCAAAAGGTGGAATGAATATTTCTGCATATGCTGACGCCGACTGGGCATCTAACAATGTAGAATTGTAGATCGTTAGTCATATAAAGGGTTTGTATTTCTTATTAGTAAATCAGTTGTCACTTGGGAAAGTCGCAAACAACGCACCGTTGTACTGTCCAGTACTGAGACCGAGTACATGGCAACGTTGTCTGACACATGTAAAGAAGCTTTATTTATGAAACAGTTTATTTCTGAAATACTTTGTACTGTATCTAAAATAACTATTTTCAATGATAACCAATCTGCGATAAAGCTGTGTAAATTTTTCATGTTACATTCTAAAACCAAGCACATAGATATTCGATACCATTTCATCGAACAGATAGTTAATAATAATGAAGTCGAAATAAAATATCTTTCAACGAATGCTATGTTAGCAGATATATTAACAAATGCAGTTTGTTAAGATAAGTATACTAAGTTTGTTAATAGAATGATTTGTACTGAAGTTTTATAAATTTATTAACACATGTATTTAAGTAATTCGCAACTCTTGTTTTACTGTCACTTGATTACTTTTGTAAAATGTTTTTCATAATTATTTTTTTGATATACGCATTTTGTAATAGTTCATTACCGTGCATTTACATGTGTAATGTAAATTCTTAGTTCTTTAAGTGAATTGTATTTTATAATAATATAAAGGTTGCGTTTGAGGGCTAGTATGGGAATTGTAATTTAACTTTATAACTAAACGCACCCTTTTGTCAATCTGTCTTATGACTAATGACTATGTTATCTGTGGTCTTAATTTTTTTGCTCTCTATGCTGTTCGCTCTGTCTGCTGTGTTTGCGTGTGCTAATAAAAGATTATCCAAGACAATCTTCGTTGTTTTTACTGAGATCCTAGAAGTGTACTCCAATAATCTGGCCCTGGTTTTTTTACACTTACGGGTAAAAAACATCACATTACATGACGTTTTTTTAGAGACCATGCTTTATTTGTCTAGCCAGTCTAACGTATACCTGGAAACGCGGTATGTCTTTAATCATTTTTAACATGTAAAGAAATGTGTTGCTGCAGTCGTAAAATTTGCACGGATACTAGTTATTGGATTCAGGCTCAATCATATTCCTTTTTTTGTGTTCTTTCACTCAATGGCTATTATTGCTACGTAGTACCAGAGCCACACTTAGTCAGAGCAGCCAGAGGAGTTGGTCTACACTCTCCCTGCTGGCCAGCAGGGTTGAGCAGGTCTCAATGATGTTTATAAGCTTTGTTTAGCTTGTATTTCCTAAGACGCCTTCTATGACATCCATGGGAACACATGGAGTGGCCCTATTCTACTCTGCTGGAAATCACAGGGCAAAGAGTTAAAGAGATTTAAGTTACATAACATAACATGTATTTACTCTTCATTGCTAATCTGGGAGTAAAGAAAAACTCAGAACGTATCAGATGCTTCTCTTGTCTTGCGGAACGTAGAGGACGAAAATATGAATCATGCAATAGGCAATGCGATGATGCGATGACTTCTTAAAAAATGACACTTCAGGTTCTTCTTCCGATTATTTTGACGGGGTGATCTTACTTGTTGGCCTACAAAATTAAGCAATCTGTTTCTGCTCTACCCTAACCAAGGGTTAATGTTAAGCCTAGGACGCTTAAATCTTCAACCATTCTGTCAAGCAGTCTGGAACTTTATCAGGGTTTGGATGTACAAAAACTGTAAATCCCTGTAATATTTTATTATCCTATAAATTTACTTTACCTTAAGGAAAAAAATATTTACGTATATAAATTAAATGGAACAGCGACAAACTTAATAATTTCCTTATAAAAAACCAGAACGTCTTATCTAAGATCATTAATCAGTACGTAAAGAAGGTATTTTTCTACTTTTTCAGCTTTTTTCTTTCTTAAAGCAGACTTAGTTTGGTTAAGCGTCTCTTGCGCTAAAGCGTCGTCTCTCTCATACATAATTTGTTCCAATTCAGGTTTCCATTGAGAATGTTATACTCGTCCAAATATGACAAGACCTTAGAAATTAAAAACCTTTTCCCATCAGTGGAACATTGGAAATTAATGATAAAAAAAATGAATCAATTGAAAGATATTTATTACATACAGATTCTTACAATTATTGAACATTGATATACTGTAATAATCAATTTTCATACTTAGGCATTCCGGCAATTGACCACTCCTCGATAAATAAATGATTTTCTCCACGAAGGAATTTGAAAAACCCGCCCAATTCTCCCCAATTGGTGTTCCAAGAATTTGCGAGTAGCCAGTATTTAACACCTTTCTCCACACCCCAGCCAATAGCCTTCACGGCATGGCCATTGGGGCAATCTTTCGGGTTCATTAAAGTATGGTAAACGCCATGTTTATAATGTTTGATGTCCGGACATGCTATGAAATCAACTTCAATAGGACCATTTAAGTATATATCAGCCTTCATACTACCCTCGTTATATAAGTAGTAAGGTCCTTCCCCAAACCGTTTATCTTTCTGATAAGATACTTGGTAGTTAGCCTGACATTCATTGACGCAAGGAGTTTCAGGAAGCGGTGGGCAGTTTTGAGTATGACACGGAGGAGGCTCGTACGGTTTACAACCATCATTTGATTTAAAATTTCCGCCTGAAACTATACCAGTATCATTCCACATTATCCATGCTTTTAAAGGGTCAGAACCATGACAACCAGAGTTCGCAGCGCAAGCTGTTACGTCCTGTGCTGAGAAGTGGAATTGTTGTGAGCCGTTGGAGTGGATACACCATCGGTCAGTCATCGCTTCTACAGCACCATGAGCCCAGCAACTACCGCACCATCCTTGATCTCTGATTTCATTTATCGATGAACACTTTGGCCATTTGTCCCTGGCATCGAAACTTTCGGGAAGTGAAGCTATGGTATCTTGATCGTAAATCTTTATTGGAATAGCCACTGGATAGTCGTTATGAATAGTGCCAAACAGTCCTCTTATGTGTTCCAAGGAGGTACCTTCAGGGAAGTTGCGTCCAGCCTTCCACAAGTCCTGTTTAGAGTTGATGTAGTCGATGAACTCGTCGGAAAGTGGGTGCGGAAGGTCGCTGGCTGATGCGACCAATATAAACGTCAGCACTAGGATATTCTTTAAAATAGACATTGTGTTGTGCCCTGTTGCTATCTTCTAGTAGCTAATCAAGAGCACCTACAAACAATGTCTTGCAAAAGCAGACGTACGTTTATATAGAGGTTTAGGTTTTATAATTAGGGCTGGCACATTACCATCTTCTAACATATTAAAAATTTAAATGTTGTTTATAAAGGCGATATTATCATTTACTACGGGAACCAAGTTTACTAATAGTTTTTAATTCGCTATTGATTGTTCACATGTATTATGTACTATCGCTAAAGGACTACCCTCAGAATTGGATTACAATGGGCTGAAGAAAGAAAAGTCTTAAAGTATTCTTCCTTTTTTTTGCATTATGTTTTTGATATAATAGCTAATATTGAAACGAAATATATTTTATTTACTTCATATGGATATAAGACACAAGACATATTAACTGTTTAATAAAATTATACAGTTTCAATTTTTATTCAAAATTATTTTTTATCAAGCGACTTACATTTTACGTCTTGACTTACGCACACTATTTTATGTTCGTTTAGAAAGGCCTATGTATATAGATCTCTCCAAATAAGTTGCTTGCTATATTGCTTCATTGGTGTGGTGATCATCACAGAAGATGTTATATACAGAGAACTCTGATGCCTATTCTTTGATTCCTATATCTTCCTTAGTCGCGTCTTACGACATGCATGCGTGGGAGCTAAATTAAACTCCCTGACCTATTTCTTTTGTATTTGCAGTCAGAAGCGGTATGTTTACAATAATTTTAATATAACTTACGTGGTTTTGGCATCACCCTACTATAATTTGATAAAAATACAATAAATTTATTTTTACGATGACATACTCTTATCATTATAAAATTTGATTGGGAATCCTAAATATCTACATTTTATTTTGTAAATTTAAAGACTCTTTATTGTTTTGAAAATGCGTGGTTAATTGCGACTTACATTCTTTTATATACAAACTATGCTACACACCTATAGTATATGTATATCATATATAATTACGTAGACAAAGATCGATCGCGATGGCGAAACACTTTTAAAGCCCTCCACCCCGCCTGGAGGCCTTAGGACCTTCAAGTAAGTCATGTATATAAAAAACATTAACACATTGCAGGACACTTACGGCTGTGGATGTAATTCAATTGTTATTTTTATTGTGACTGGCCGAATGTCCTGCAATGTGTTATAAAAACATATGGAAAGCATTTAAAATCTACAAGCTATAATTGAATATCGCTAGATAAAATACATGTAATATGTATAAGCCGATGCAATTGTCATGAAAACCGAAGCTGACTGAACTACTTTTAATAATAACTTTCCGAAACTAAAACCTATAAAATTTATATGAGAACACTTAGCAAGTCATCATCACATCAGCCACAGGAAGTCCACTGCTGGACATAGGCTTCCTCCAACGATTTCCAAAACGACCGATCGGAAGCGGCCTGCATCCAGCGCCTTTTGCAACTTTGCACAGGTCGTCTGACCATCTAGCAGGTAGGTGTCATACGCTGCGCTTGCCGGTGCGTTGTTTAAAACCCTTGTGGAAAATGAAACTGGTAAAAAAATTAAAAATGCTTAGGAGTGATAGGAGTGAAGAATATATGAGTCTTGAGTTTCAGGAATTCCTCAAGCAGAATGGCATTCCTTACCAAAAAACCATCGCAGGCTGCCCGCAGCAGAATGCCGTTGGTGAACGGGCCAACAGAACTGTCATGGAAAAGGCGAGGAGCATGCTGCGTGATGCCGGGCTAGGATTGAAGTTTCGGTCCATAGCTGTGAACACTGCCACATACCTTAAAAATCAGAGCCCAACCAAAGGTGTGATAGGAGTGGCTCCTGAAGAAAAATGGTCCAATTAAAAGGTAAATCTGCACCATTTAGGATTTTTTTGGTGTATTGCATATGCGATGGTAAATAACCGAAAGAAATTAGATTCAAAAAGTCAACCATACATATTTGTGGGCTTTAGCGAGGAGTCAAAAGAATACAGAATCATAGACCTATGTAATCCCAAAAATTGCATATTTGTTCGAAACATAGTTTTTGTTGAAACAAAATTTTATGATAAAAAATTGTCATATGATGAAAATACAGATCAGATTGAATACTAATGAGTTACATGAATCAGAATTATCTACTGTGAATATTGATGTTTTTGACACAATATTATCACAGAGCAAACACACAGAACAGAGGCTCAGCACAATTACACTCGATAGTTCTGATGGCGAACAAACGAACAATGACTCAAATGATTGCTCGGATGAAACTTACATTCCAGCTGAAGATACATTTGCTAAAGGGGAAGAGACTTATAAGTCATTTGAAGATATAACTGAGTTACTGCTGAGAGTAAATTTTGTGAGATTAGCAGTGGAGGCCTTGAGTGGACAGAGAATCAGACAGTTGGATGAAGGCTATGTGAGATGAGTATAATTTCTTTGTTAAAAACGAGTGTTGGACCCTGACTTAGAGTGAACTCAGCCACAAGCCTGTGAAATGCAAATGGATTTTCAAGAAAAAATATGGAGCTGATGGTGAATTTCTAAAGTATCATGCCTTGTTGCCAAGGGTTGTACACAGAAGTATAGGCTTGACTACGAGGAGACTTTTTCACTAGTGGTCAGGTACTCCACTATAAAGATACTGCTCACTTTAGCGGATGAACATGGCTTGACCATTGAGCACTTGGATATCAAGACAGCATTTATCTGGTGATCTTTGAGAAATTGTATATATGGAGAAGCCCCGGAATACTTTCAAGTGTATATCTTAAAACAGGCATCCAAGTCAGGGTATGATAAAATTACTAAGATATTATGTGACAAACTTCACTTCAAGCAATTAAACTCAGAACCATGTGTCTGTCAGAACTCTATGTAGATGATTTAGTTATTTTTACATGGCCCTTACTTTCTAGGAAAGAAGAAAATAAAGAAAGCATTAGAGTAGGTATTTGACATCACTGATTTAGGGCCAGCCCAATATATACGGGATGAAGCTAATGGGCATTCTAACCATATATATATATATATGGATCACAGATATAGATGTAATAGATAACGCACGTATCAAGATTTGTATGGAAACCAAGCGTGCCAACTTTTTTAATGCCTACTGTGACGTCAGACGCAATTTTAGTGATGGGAAATTCAAACCGATTCAAAGAAACCGCTCACTACGATTTAAACGATTTATTGAAGACGCACGCCGCCGCCATGACCGTCTCGCTCATACTCATCGATTTTATATCTGTGGTCTCGCTCGCTCACTCCGCGCTCGCTAACCATACGATCGATTAACATTTAAGTTAATCGATTTGTGATAAAAATCACAATCGATTTTCTGATTGACGAATGATATGAAATTGGATAAACAAATGATTCTAAACGGAAAATTGTTTGATAATAAAGAATAAATATTTGTACTCAAATTATTTCAATTTAACTAAAATTTAAACTATACCAACTTATTAAAATTTAAATTAAAACTAAAAATTATAAATAATGTAAATATTTTAATTGAACTTTAAAAATAAAACTATTATTATTCTTAAATAACCGGCCAAGTGCGAGTCGAATTCGCGAACGAAGGGTTCCGTACATTATCTATAAAAAAACACGTTTTTACCGATTTCAATGCGTTTTTTAAATGTTGAAGCAACTTCCCTTGCGGTCGTTCTTAGCCATGTCAGGCTTTAGTAGAGGTATCGAAAATATACCGCTTCAATGGGGGAAATGCAGTATGGACGACTCACTAACGAGCAATGAGCAGTGACGCACGCGCGGTTTTGTTCACCAACGTGTGACCAGTAGTTCAAAGAGCGACCATATTATATACATGAACTCTGAAAATATTACCCTCGTTTTCTAAAGTGTAAATTAGGAAATTAGCTTGTTTATAATCTATTAAATTGGCTCTTTAATAATAGTTTATATCATTCGTCAGTCCGATATCGATTAAAATCGATTATTGGTATATGTTGTAGAACGAACAACACTAGTCGCTAAATTTTACTGACGAATGAGAAATTGCCGGTACCACGACGTCGTAGCGATGCGCGACAGTATCGCTTGTTTCGATATACATTGCTTCTTAACACACAACGTCGGATCAAACGCTCAAAGCAAACGCGGCAATGTAATGTGAATGTAGTTTTTAAACCTTAATCTATACTTATTTAGGTATAATCTTGGAATCACCGCTCGGAATGCTTAAAAAATTGTTTTAAAATGAATTTACGCATATTTTTCTTTTTAAATAACTTAGCTGTGATAGGAAATATGTCCTTGACTTTGGGCGCTTGCAATTTTTGGGCTGTTGCAGTTTATTATCACGCTACGAGGCATTTTTTTATTTTTCGCTGCCGTCCGGCTGCAATCACAGACGCGCGCGGACTGTCAGTAGCGGCGGCCAACCTCGACGCTTTGTCTGAGAACTTACACGCGAAGTAGGTGCATTTAAGTCGTCTATCTATATCTATGTCTGTGATATGGATATTAAATATTATTATAAGTTGTTACCAAAATTTTGAATGGAAGAGTGTAAACCTGCAGGTACACTGATGGAGATTGGTCTGAAATTAGCAATAGAAGTCAAGAAAAATGCTCAAAAAATGCTCAAAATGCTCATTTATTCTTATAAAATACACGTCAATTTGTTACAAAACACTTGTCATACATGTGGTTATGTACTTCAAAATTAAAAATCAAATACATAAACCATCGACGTAATTTAATACCTACAAGTGGACTTGACGTACGATTATAAAGGTTTGACTAGTTTTCTCATTTATGTCGCTGTTTGTACTAGACCAGACATCAGTGATGCGGTAAACTACCTTAGTCAATTTAATAATTGTTATGGTAGAACCCATTGGAAAGACACGCCAAACGAGTTCTGCGATATCTAAAAGGTACAATGGACTTGTTCCTTTGTTTCTCAAAAGGTGGAATGAATATTTCTGCATATGCTGACGCCGACTGGGCATCTAACAATGTAGAATTGTAGATCGTAAGTCATATAAAGTGTTTGTATTTCTTATTGATAAATCAGTTGTCACTTGGGAAAGTCGCAAACAACGCACCGTTGTACTGTCCAGTACTGAGGCCGAGTACATGGCAACTTTGTCTGACACAAGTAAAGAAGCTTTATTTATGAAACAGTTTATTTCTGAAATACTTTGTACTGTACCTAAAATAACTATTTTCAATGATAACCAATCTGCGATAAAGCTGTGTAAATTTTTCATGTTACATTCTAGAACCAAGCACATAGATGTAAAATGTTTTTCATAATTTTTTTTTGATATTCGCATTTTGTAATAGTTAATTACCGTGCATTTACATGTGTAATGTAAATTCTTAGTTCTTTAAGTGAATTGTATTTTATAATAATATAAAGGTTGCGTTTGAGGGCTAGTATGGGAATTTTAATTTAACTATATAACTGAACGCACCCTTATGTCATGTGAAACGTCACTGTCAAATATGACATCTATCATATACCTACGTTATCTGTGGTCTTAATTTTTTTGCTCTCTATGCTGTTCGCTCTGTCGGCTGTGTTTGCGTGTGCTAATCTTAGAATATAGAACAAACCAGAAGCCGCGAACGCGCCCTAAGCTGAAGCTACACAAACTACTCTCAAAGAGAGTAGTTTGACAATTGGTGGATTAGTCTATCTGTGGCCATCGACTGACGTACGCGGGAAAAATTCTCTCAGTTTTAATTTAATTATGCAGTGTTGTGCGGTTCCCACCTGCAAAAATGCAGTTGAAAAATTATAAAATCTAGATAGGATCACATTTCATGTGTAAGTAGCGCAAATACATTTCATTTTATTCGAATAATAATGTATTTTTACTCGTTCAAAATGTAAACAATTTGGGCGAGTCCATTTTGTCAATGTTGCCAGTTGTGCTAAAAAGTTTTTCCTGCTTTCACTTGGTTATTTTCTAGGTTAATAAAAAATAAATAAATGCATGACAAATAATTTAACGTTTGACTTTGATAGATAAATTCATATTAATTTATTTAGTGTCAAAGTATGATATTGTTTGAATTAAGACATTTTAGTATAAATAGAGTGACTTATGTATATAAGTAAATAAAATTATTAACTATTGTTTGACAGATACTAAATTGTATGAATAGTAGTGTTTTTAACCCCCGACAAAAAAGAGGGGTGTTATAAGTTTGACGCTAGTGTCTGTCTGTATGTCTATCTGTGTCATCATAGCGCTCGAACGGAAGGACTGATTTCGATGCGGTTTTTTATTTAAAATCAAGTTAACTTGCGGGGTTTCTTAGCTATGTTTTATGAAAATCGGTTAAGCCTTTTAAAAGTTATTGGAGGTTACCAGGTGCTATTTTTCAAACGCGGAGTTTAAAAAACGACTTTCCCTAAAATAAAACAGATCTATATTTTGTAACGTTATCAATTCAAGTCGTATCTGTAGTTCCGCTACTCATCGCTAGACGGCGTTTTTGACCGTCGGGTTTTTTTTAATTTGCGTAAACTTGTTATAAGAATGTTTTATGTTAAAACTATTCTAATTTTTAAAAGTAAAATTTCAGGTTTCCAGCTGATGAAATCATAAGAGTAAAGAGGACACAAATGATAAGACAAGCTCGGTTAGATGAAATATGAAAACCTACTAGGCAGTGTTATTTGTTGGAAACATTTTGAAGACGATTATTTTTATGAAACAAAGCGCGGTTTTATAAATTACACATGGAATTATCTATCCTTATCCGTATATTATCCCACAGGAACAAATATCGGAATCAAAGTAGACAATGTTCTTCCTTATCAAGAAAACTATCCCTATACCTAACTTCATCTAAAAAATAACATTTTTGCAGTTGTTGTTATAATCTCATAAAAATATTTACATTTACAACTTCATCATTTGTCAAAAAGTAAAAATGTATTGATTAGGTCAGAATCAAAACGTCAATATTATAAAAAAAAAAGTAAAACAAAAAGGTACGTAAATAAAAGAATATTTTGTAAAAAATTACGTGTTTTATTCCACTTAAGGGTTTTTTTATGCAATATATTTATGAATATTTATTTAATAGGATAACTGTTATAGATCGATACTCGTATTATGTTGACACAAAACATTAAGTTTGGTTTGCATTATTTTAAAACATAATTTTTGATTTACCCTAAAAGATGCGAACTCTCTCTAAGCTTGCAACACTTTGCGGGTGTGAAGTATGAGGAATGCGGGGGGTAACGCATTCTTTTTGGACACAGTGAGCTGCATACATTAACGGCTGTAGGCTACTTCTGGTTTGTTCTATATTCTAAGGTGCTAATAAAAGATTATCCAAAACAATCTTCGTTGTTTTTACTGAGATCCTAGAAGTCTACTCCAATAATCTGGCCCTGGTTTTTTTACACTTACGGGTAAAAAACATCACATTACATGACGTTTTTTTAGAGACCATGCTTTATTTGTCTAGCCAGTCTAACGTATACCTGAAAACGCGGTATGTCTTTAATCATTTTTAACATGTAAAGAAATGTGTTGCTGCAGTCGTAAAATTTGCACGGATACTAGTTATTGGATTCAGGCTCAATCATATTCCTTTTTTTGTGTTCTTTCACTCAATGGCTATTATTGCTACGTAGTACCAGAGCCACACTTAGTCAGAGCAGCCAGAGGAGTTGGGTTACACTCTCCCTGCTGGCCAGCAGGGTTGAGCAGGTCTCAATGATGTTTATAAGCTTTGTTTTGCTTGTATTTCCTAAGACGCCTTCTATGACATCCATGGGAACACATGGAGTGGCCCTATTCTACTCTGCTGGAAATCACAGGGCAAAGAGTTAAAAAGATTTAAGTTACATAACATAACATGTATTTACTCTTCATTGCTAATCTGGGAGTAAAGAAAAACTCAGAACGTATCAGATGCTTCTCTTTTCTTGCGGAACGTAGAGGACGAAAATATGAATCATGCAATAGGCAATGCAGTGATGCGATGACTTCTTAAAAAATGTCACTTCAGGTTCTTCTTCCGATTATTTTCACGGGGTGCCAAACTTACTTGTTGGCCTACAAAATTAAGCAATCTGTTTCTGCTCTACCCTAACCAAGGGTTAATGTTAAGCCTAGGACGCTTAAATCTTCAACCATTCTGTCAAGCAGTCTGGAACTTTATCAGGGTTTGGATGTACAAAAACTGTAAATCCCTGTAATCTTTGATTATCCTATAAATTAACTTTACCTTAAGGAAAAAATATTTACGTATCAAAATTAAATTGAACACCGAGAAACTTAATAATTTCCTTATAACATACCAGAACGTCTTCTCTTAGGTCATTAATTAGTACGTAAAGAAGGTATTTTTCTACTTTTTCAGCTTTTTTCTTTCTTAAAGCAGACTTAGTTTGGTTAAGCGTCTCTTGCGCTAAAGCGTCGTCTCTCTCATACTTAACTTGTTCCAATTCAAGTTTCCATTGAGAATGTTATATTTGTCCAAATATGACAAGACCTTAGAAATTAAAAACTTTTGCCCATCAGTGGAACATTGGAAATGAACGATAAAAAAAATTAATCAATTAAAAGATTTTTATTCCATACACATTCTTACAATTATTGAACATTGATATACTGTGATAATCAATTTTCATACTTAGGCATTCCGGCAATTGACCACTCTTCGATAGTTAAATGATTTTCTCCACGAAGGAATTTGAAAAACCCGCCTAATTCTCCCCAGTTGGTGTTCCAAGAATTTGCGAGTAGCCAGTATTTAACACCTTTCTCCACACCCCAGCCAATAGCCTTCACGGCATGGCCACCGGGGCAATCTTCCGGATTCATTAAGGTATGGTAAACGCCATCTTTGTAATGTATGATGTCCGGACATGCTATGAAATCAACTTCAATAGGACCGTTGTAGTATATATCAGCCCTCATACTACCCTCGTTAAATATGTAGTAAGGTCCTTCCCCAAACCGTTTATCTTTCTGATAAGATACTTGGTAGTTAGCCTGACATTCACTGATGCAAGGAGTTTCAGGGAACGGTGGGCAGTTTTGAGTATGACACGGAGGAGGCTCGTACGGTTTACAACCATCATTTGATTTAAAATTTCCGCCTGAAACTATACCAGTATCATTCCACATTTTCCATGCTCTTACAGGGTCAGAACCATGACAACCAGAGTTCGCAGCGCAAGCTGTTACGTCCTGTGCTGAGAAGTGGAATTGTTGTGAGCCGTTGGAGTGGATACACCATCGGTCAGTCATCGCTTCTACAGCGCCATGAGCCCAGCAACTACCGCACCATCCTTGATCTCTGATTTCATTTATCGATGGACACTTTGGCCATTTGTCTCTGGCATCAAAATTTTCGGGAAGTGAATCGATGATAGCTTGATCGTAAATAGTCATTGGAATATCTGGATAGTCGTTATGAGTAGTGCCAAACAGTCCTCTTATGTGTTCCAAGGAGGTACCTTCAGGGAAGTTGCGTCCAGCCTTCCACAAGTCCTGTTTAGAGTTGATGTAGTCGATGAACTCGTCGGAATGTGGGTGCGGAAGGTCGCTGGCTGATGCGACCAATATAAACGTCAGCACTAGGATATTCTTTAAAATAGACATTGTGTTGTGCCCTGTTGCTATCTTCTAGTAGCTAATTAAGAGCACCTGCTAACAATGTCTTGCAAAAGCAGACGTACGTTTATATAGGTTAAAGTCTTATAATTAGGGCTGGCATATTAACATCCTTAAATATTCTTGAAATTTAAATGGTGTTTATACAGACGATATTTTTTATTGCCACAGGGACCAAGTTTACCAAAACTTTTAAATTATCTTTTCAACATTAATATCTATATGAGAAGAATTATCGTTAGAGGCTTTCAATCTTATTTCTTGATCTTAGATTCTTACTTCTTGACTAATTTAACAACTTATGTCAGTTTGTAAAGCCAGCTTTAAAGACCCAAAACAATAATGGACGGATTGGATTATGAATAACTACACTAAAATTGCAATTTAATATAAAACAACAAATTTAATTTAAATAAAAACAATACTCATTAAATTTTAAATAAAAGCTTAATAAAAACCAAGAAGAACAGACAGGTTTTTGAAGTGAAAACTTCTTTAGCGGCGTTGTGCACTTTTTTTGGAATGGGTAAAAAATGTTAAACTCGCGTCAGGACACGTGACCTGATCGAAAATTCGTAAGACGGATGGAGAGAACAAATTATGTAGTCCCACTAAAATATTGGTCATCGGCAGCGTGATCGAAAGGCTGGCAGCATTGCCACGTTATATAGCAGTGCTAATTGTTTGAGCCAGACAGTTACCCGCCCCTTGGACCCTTTTACACTTGGACGCTAAGGCCCATCCTTTGCTACCTATAACTTTTTTAGTCGCTTCTTATGACACGTCCCATAAGTGAACTAAATTAAAGACCTTAATCTAAATTTTTAGCGTACCTATTTGAAATATAAAGCAGTATTTTTATTATAATTTAAATATTGTTTACGTGGCTTTGGCATCACCCTATTACA
This sequence comes from Acrobasis consociella, assembly GCA_963555685.1. Taxonomy (NCBI): domain Eukaryota; kingdom Metazoa; phylum Arthropoda; class Insecta; order Lepidoptera; family Pyralidae; genus Acrobasis; species Acrobasis consociella. The sequence continues at coordinate 2,326,462 of OY743115.1, forward strand.
ATTTGATAAAAATATCATAAATTTATTTTTACGATGACATATTCATAAAATTCATATTATTATAGAAATTTTTAAGGAATTCTAAATATTATTCCGTAAATTTAAAGACTCTTTATTTTATTGAAAATGCGTGGTTAATTGCTTACATTTTTTTATGTAAAAACTATGCTACATATCACAGTTACATACCTACCTATACAAGTTGATTTTTCATTGGTTTTGGAAAAAATGTCGTATAGTACCTAAATAAATTCCTCTATATAGAAATCCAAACTTGTGTTGACTTATGATAACAATTCTTGAAAACGATTTTTAATCGAGATCACTTGGTTAGGCCCGTCCAAAACTGCTGCATGGTCCTGCGTGACCTCGATGAACTGCGGCCGGCCGGCTAGCGGCCGGCGCCTAGCGGTGTTGCTACTAATTGATCTCACCATTTTACTTACGTTTTTCACATTTTTTTCAATGTTTCTGAATTTTTATTTTGACTATCTAATTAGGTCTTACTAACGATCCTTATGAAGTGGCCTTTGGCTCCGAAATCAATGAAAAATCACCATGTATTATTTCGTAGCTAAAGACGAAACACTGTTTAAGCCCTTTGCCCCGCCTAGAGGCCTTAGGACGTTCAACTAATTCATGCATACGTATGCAGTGACACTTGTAAGTAGGTATAAAACAAAATACCTAAAAATAAACATATGGTGAACGTTTGAAATCTACTAACAATTTAATATGGGTAGTATTTGCAATAACATATAAGCCGATTACTTCATACAATTGTCATATAAGCAAGCTGACTGAATTACTTTTTATAATAATTTTCCAAAACAAAAATTTCTATGGTACCACCTAGCAAGTATACCCTATCTAACAAAAAAGAAATTTCCGAATCAGTCCACGCGTCTTCGAATGATCGGCGAACATACATAAAAAGAAAAGATAGCAACGAATTGATAAAAACTTCCTTTTTGAAAGTGGATTATAAATAATGTGAACTAATATCAAATATATTATTAAAAAAGTGAACTATTATAGTCATAGGACATGAACAGATCTTTACAAAACTAAAAATGATAGACATAAAAATAGCTCACTCGAAATCGGGATCTTGAATTTATTTTTAGATATTACCATTTTTACAATTAGATGAGAACCACTAATTATAACACTGTTTTGTTCGTATGAGTCACTGTTCGCCATCTATTATTAGAAGATCCCGACACATTTAACTGGCTGAACTATTTTTTATTAACCATAGCTAAGAATGGAACGCAAGGGAAGTCACGTAAAAAAAACGCATTGAAATTGGTCCACTTTTTCTAGCGCTACGATTTCATAGACAGACACACAGACAGACATAAAAACAGACAGTCAGCGTCAAACTCTCTTTTTTGTCCGTGGTTAAAAATATGAAGAAGTTGCATTTTAAAATTCTCGTTCCAGTTGCACTCTAGGGCCAAAAGTGATAACTTAGAAACTAGACTGTAAGTCAATACTGCTTTGATCATCAACGTGATATGCAGCGGGGACGCCGAGCAATAACTCCGATATTGGTTCACGTACTGCCACAGAGTAGCTGTTACATCGCAGAGTGGACAGAAGCTGTCTCTGAGAGACAAGAATTTTGACAAAAAACCGACAGCCGATGGAACAGCGCGAACGCCAGCGCGAGCGTTACATGTAATGCCTTTGGTGCATTACCTTACTTTTTACATTAAAATACTCATTGCACCCATCTGGACCCGGCTTAAATTACAATGTATACTTTGTGTAATATTTTACGGCTTTGTTTGTCATGATCGAGAGTATAATTGAAATATTTTCCTAGGGCGAAAGATAAATTTTTTAAGATAATACTAAGTCCAACTTGCTAAATACGCGATTGGAGGATTTTTGTATCGTTAAGTTAGTATCCCATAACACAAATTTCGAACTTACTTTGGGGCTATTATAAAGGCTATTAAATATTACGAATATTGCTCAATCAGTGTTATTTGTCCCTATATATTTTATTTACTTATTTATTTAGTTATAGTCTGGCCCTATTTTTTACACTCACGGACAGGGCGAAAAACGTCACATTATATGACGTTTTTATAGGGACCATGCTTTGTATAGCCAGCCTAACGTCTACCTAAAAACACATTATGTCTTCATTCATCTTTAGCATGTAAAGAAATGTGTCAACATGGAAACTTCCTTGACATAACTGTGCATAAAATGAAGATACTTGACATACCTAACTGTGCATAAAACGAAGGTGATTATACCGGCATCAAACGATTGTCTCTTCTGGAAAGCGTGCGCAGTCTATCATAATCTGCAGCCGCAAAATCTGCACGGATCACTAGTGTTATTGGATTCAGGCTCAATCATATTCCTTTTGGTGTCCGCCTTTACTCAATGGCTATTATTGCTACAGCTCCAACAATGGGAATTTTTAACTGGCTCTTACAATACGATTATCTTTTAGAACGGGAGGTCACGACAAATTTGGTAACGATAAGGGATATGGCTGACTCTGGTTTTATAGAATAAAAAGCACCTCTCTGATGCTAAATATGTTGGTCTGCCTGCGTGGAGTGGTTGCGTTACTTAGATATGGCGCCTGAAAAGTTGGTTATCGTGACCAAAAAAAAATGATAAGGGATATGGCTGACTCTGGTTTCACAGGATTAAGAGCATCTCTCTGATGCCAAATATGTCGGTCTGCCTGCGTGAAGTGGTTGCGTTACTTAGATATGGCGCCCGAAAAGTTGGTTATCGTGACCAAAAAAAAAATGATAAGGGTTATGGCTGACTCTTGTTTCACAGGATGAAGAGCACCTCTCTGATGCTAAATATGTTGGTCTGCCTGCGTGAAGTGGTTGCGTTACTTAGATATGGCGCCTGAAAAGTTGGTTAGCGTGACCAATAAATAATAAGGTAAATGGCTGATTCTGGTTTCACATAATGAAGAGCACCTCTCTGATGCTAAATATGTCGATCTGCCTGCGTGAAGTGGTTGCGTTACTTAGATAGGGCGCCTAAAAAGTTAGTTACCTGGACAAAAAAAGAAAATTATAAGGTAAATGGCTGATTCTGGTTTCACAGGATGAAGAGCACCTCTCTGATGCTAAATATGTTGGTCTGCCTGCGTAAAGTGGTTGCGTAACTTAGATATGTCGCTTGAAAAGTTGGTTATCGTGAATAAAAAAATTATACCGTAATTGACTAACTCTAGTTTCACAGGATGAAAAGCACCTCTGTGATGCTAAATATGTCAGTCTGCCTACGTGAAATGGTTACGTAACTTAGATATGATGCCTGAAATGTTGGTTATTGTGACCAAAAAAATGGTAATGCAAATGGCTGACTCTGGTTTTACAGAATGCAGAGCACCGCTCTGATGCTAAATATATGTCAATCTGCCTGCGTGAAGTGATTGCGTTACTTAGATAGGGCGCCTGAAAAGTTAGTTACCTTGACAAAAAAAGAAAATTATAAGGTAAATGGCTGATTCTGGTTTCACAGGATGAAGAGCACCTCTTTGATACTAAATATGTTGGTCTGCCTGCGTGAAGTGGTTGCGTTACTTAGATATGTCGCTTGAAAAGTTGGTTATCGTGAACAAAAGAAAAAATAATAACGTAAATAGCTGACTCTAGTATCACAGAACAAAGAGTACCTCTCTGGTACAAAATTTGTCGGTGAAGTCTTGTTTGTTTTGTTGGTCTGCCTACGTGAAGTGCTAGTGTTACTTAGATATGGGTATGGCGCCTTAAGTATGTTATCGTGATCAAAAGTAAAATTATAAGGTAAACGACTGACTCTGAACGGCTGCATATCGAGCAAAATACATCTATCGTTAGTATCCGATATTATATATACATGCCGCAGTTCACTATTGTACTAACAACAGATTTGTCAAATTTTCAGAAGAGCATTTAATTTAGAAAGTTTTCTAAAGTTTAGTCCAGAACGGCACAAAAATAATTACATAATTTTCGCATATTCAAGAGTTTAGTCCTTTGACTGCATTATATCCAAAAATTGTGGTATTATAGTTATCTAATTTCAAAAATAGTAAAATAAACTTTAGTCCATTTGTGCACTAAACCTCATTATGTTAACAGGCAAATATTTTTTCAAAATTAAAAAACACTTCACCCCCAAACTACACAACTGATTTCGATAAAAGAATTTTCCAAATCGGTGAAGGCACCTTCAAATAATCGGTAACAAATTATGCACTTGCATAACTTTAACACGTGTGTAAATGTTCTAAATGCGTATGATACGCCAGACTTTGAAATTTTGTTGAAATCAGTAAATACTTGAAGATTGAATTTATAAAAATAAAATTCCGGCGTTAACAATAATACTAATTATTGTTAACGCCGGAATCTTAAAAAGTACAACTGTAACACTAAGTTTTTGGTAGAAAGAGTTAATTTATCTGGTACTAAAAAGTACAAATTTTGTAGTTAGTACATTTGTGAACTACGGTATCAATATTAGGGTGACACAGGGTAGACAAATTCATGTGTTTGTATAAACGCACGCTACTGTATCTAAGTAACGCAACCACTTCACACAGTCAGATTGACATATTTAGCATCAGAGAAGTACTCTTCACCCTGTGAAACTAGAGTCAGCCATTTACTTTATCATTATTTTTTCATCAGGATAACCAAATTTTTAGGCATCATATCTAAGTTTCACAACACAACCATTTCACGCTGGCAGACCGACAAATTTTGTATCAGAGAGGTACTCTTTGTTCTGTGACACTAGAGTCAGCTATTTACGTAATTATTTTTTTCTTTTGTTCACGATAACCAACTTTTCAAGCGACATATCTTAGTAATGCAACCACTTCACGAAGGCAGACCAACATATTTAGCATCAGAGAGGTGCTCTTCATCCTGTGAAACCAGAATCAGCCATTTACCTTATAATTTTCTTTTTTTGTCCAGGTAACTAACTTTTCAGGCGCCCTATCTAAGTAATGCAACCACTTCACGCAGACAGATCGACATATTTAGCATCAGAGAGGTGCTCTTCATTATGTGAAACCAGAATCAGCCGTTTACCTTATCATTTATTGGTCACGCTAACCAACTTTTCAGGCGCCATATCTAAGTAACGCAACCACTTCACGCAGGCAGACCAACATATTTAGCATCAGAGAGGTGCTCTTCATCCTGTGAAACAAGAGTCAGCCATAACCCTTATCATTTTTTTTTGGTCACGATAACCAACTTTTCAGGCGCCATATCTAAGTAACGCAACCACTCCACGCAGGCAGACCAACATATTTAGCATCAGAGAGGTGCTCTTTATTATATAAAACCAGAGTCAGCCATATCCCTTATCGTTACCAAATTTGTCGTGACCTCCTAATCTATTTACTTAGCTTTGTTTAGCTTGCATTTCCTAAGACGCCTTCTACGACATCCACAGCAAAGCACACGGAAAAGCGTTTAAAAAAATTAAGTTACAAAACATAATATTTAATTAATTCTTCATTGCTGGTCTGCGAGTAAAGAAAAACTTAGAATGTATCAGGTGCATCTCTTCTCTTGCGGATTGTAAAAGTTGATCGCGGACGAAAATGCGAATCATGCTAGGAAATGCGGTCACGGTGACTCCACGTTTCAAAAGTGGTACTTCAGGTGACTTACGATTATTTTCGCGGGGTGCCAATCTTCTTATATATAAGCCCAAAAATTAAGCATTCTGATTCTTCCTCTCCCACTCTGCCATGCTCTACCCTAACCAAAGGCTGATGTTAGGCCTAGCATGCATAAATCTTTCACCATTGCCTAGAGCATCTGAGTGGACGGTTTGGATGTACAAAAACTACATACTTATCCCTGTAATATTTGATCATTCCTTAAATTTACTCTATCTAAAAAAACGAAGTTAATCTTTTAACAAAATCTTTACTTAACAAAATTAAATTGAACAGCGATAAACTTAATTGTTTCCTTATAACAAACCAAAATTTCTTCCCTTACAACATTAGTTAGTACATATTGAATAGGTATTTTTCTACTTCTTTACTTTTGCTGCTTCTTTCTTTCTCAAAGCAGACATAGTTCGGTTGAGCGTCTCTTGCGCTATAGCGTCGTCTCTTTCATACATCACTTGTGCCAATTCAGGGTTCCATTGAGAATCTGGAAGGAAAATGTTTCAAAGTAAGTCAATTTTTACAAGGTTACATCTTGTAACTATCGCTAAATACTCGACATGTTTATCCTGTCCGTCTTTAACTTACAGACATCTTTGATCCTATTACTAAAAATCAAACGTTTCCCAGCGGTCTATGGAGCGAAACTTATGGGCCAAAAATTTACAGATCGTTCGCTCTAAGACTAGAAAAGAATAGGTAGGGAGGAAAGCAACTAAACTCAAGTATGATTGTGCCGGTCATGTCTGAAAGATGCATCCGAAATGGTGGGCAAATATACAATGTTGCAGTCTATCAGAGAAAAAGTGGCCACTCTAGAACACGATAGAAAGTCGATCTGGTACCTAGTGCATAAGAAGATCTGGCGAAAAGTTGCCAGTTGACAGATATTACGAAAATTGAAGTGAGAAAGATGCCTTTGTCTAAACCATTATCATCATTTCAGCCGCATAACGGGCACTTTTGGACATGGGCCCAAGAAATTCCGAAATGACCGACCTAGAGCGGCCTGCATCCAGCACTTTCTAGCGACCTTGGTCAGATCGTCAGACCACCTTGTGGGTGGGTGTCCTACGCTTCGCTCGAATTTCCTCATTTTTGATTCGATCACGTAGACCTTTGTCCAAAATTGGGACAAAGGTTTAGGTTAGTTACGTACCCACGAAAAGTGGTTCCATCAGTTGCGCCCTTTTCCTTTGTCTTCCCAGGACGTAGACCTCATTGTAAGCCTGCAGTTCACGCATTCTATCTAAGGCCACTTCAATCCGAACATGGCGGTCTTGCTTGGCGGCTTCGGCCATTGCTGGTGTCATGACCGCACTGGAAAAGAATATTCATTATATGCCGCTGTGGGCTATGGCTCTCTACCCATATAGCATAGAATTAATATAGGTGAGTATTTCGTACAAAACGGAAATTCCTAAGATCCTGCGCAATATGTGTCCCCGTTCCTCGTCCCTGTACTTCTCGCCCGTTCTCGCCATGTGGAGGGTGTAGGGTGCCTGCAACTACTTCTACAAAGCGAGAACTGTCTCCCCGTTCCCCATCCCCGCACCTCTACCCCGTTCTCGCCTTGTGGAGGGTGTTGGGCGCCTGCAGGCATCTGCAGCCACCTCTACAAAGCGAGAAATGTCCCGAGGTGCAAAGACTTTAGGATATTCCGTTCTGTCAGGATAGTAATTTTTTTTTTGAATCCACATCATATAGCTTTCGTTCACGTTCCTGACCTGACTATTTAAGACCGTGTTAGTCATCTGTGGTTTTAATTTTATTATATGCAACAGGCAAGAAACTTTCATTCTTACCTCTCCTCTTCATCCTTCTCCTTGGTGCAAAGAGGCAGGAAGTACAGAGGTATGAACTTGTCTCTTAGCTGATCAGGTAACGTCAGGAACTTTGCTTCTTCTTCTGTTTCCTCTGACATTTCAATCGCTAGGAATTATACGATTATTATATATATAATCAATTAATTTAACAATTCTCAACATTTATTTCATTTTCAAAAAATCACAATAGCTCGCAACAAACACTTTAAATGAAAAAAACAAGATAAAACTGCAGAATTCGCTACTTTTTAGCAACGATATACAATTATATTACAAATTGTACAATACATAATATTCATATATTATCTTTTATAAAGTAAATTGAAGTATCAAGGAACACTTACTGCCACTCTCTGTTGCGGGGGTGGGCCCTTGTTGTACTATCGGTGATTCTTCTGAAAAAGAAAGATGTCACATGATAATATACTATCATCCACAGAAAGTCCACTGCTGGACATAGGCCTATCCAAATAAAACGACGGATCGGTAGTGTGTTGCCAATTTTTAATATCCTTTCCTCCAAACCAACTTGTCTGACCACAGACACCCAAGCGTCTTCTTCTCAACTCTCTTCGGTCTAGCGTGTCGATGTTCTTATCTTATACCTTTAAACGAGCAATTCTTGTATATTTATTTATGTATATGTATGTATATAAATTTACGTGATCTCGAAAACGGCTCTAACGATTTCGCTGAAATTTGGTATATGGAGGTTTTTGGGGGTAAACAATCGATCTAAATTAGTCTTATGTTTGGGAAAACGCCTGTTTTCGAGTTTTCATTCGTTTTTCTTTCCAAGCAGAATATGGTCGCTAATTTCGTCGCGCCGGCTGCCATCCGCTTAGCTCAGCGGTTATGGATGCTGGCCGCTAGAAAGAGTGTTACTGGTTCGAATCTTACTTGGTGACTTACTTTTGTTTTTTTTTTATGTTCAAGCAAGTTTATGTATAATTTTTTATTTTGTACTGTTTAGACAAGTTTAAAAAAATGTAGTTAATGTTTGAGATGTAACCGACCTCATCCAGGTACTGATGGCTTAACACATTGCAGGACAATTGGCCAGACACAATAGAAATAACAATTGAATTACGTCCACAGCCGTAAGTGTCCTGCAATGTGTTAATTAAATGTTTGCCTCACCCTACTAACCTACCAACAGACTTCGAACTTGCTTGGAATACCTAAGTATGAATTTATGAAATTGGCAGCACAATTCATTATCAAGAAAAAATCTTTTTTTTTATTTCAAGTTAGTTCGGAACTACATTTTTACTTACGCTTTTCTTCTTCGCCGACAAATTCAGTCATGTCCTGAAATTCATAAAATTGTATACAGTTTGTAGTAGTAATTGTATTTTTTTCTCAACTAACCTATCATGTAAATGGCCTTTTTCAAATTGATCTGGGTCTTAGATGTTTATTTATACATGTATTAGTTATAAAATATAGTATCGTTGAGTTAGTATCCCATAACACAAGTTCCAAACTTACTTTGGGGCTAGCTCAATCAGTGTAATTTGTCCCTATATACTCATATTTATTTATTTATTTATTTATTTATGTAAAATATCGTTGAATAGGTCTTTTAAAAATATCGTGAGTTGGTGCAACCCCCCCCCCCCCCCAGTCTATCTACTGAACGGTTGTACATATAGGTAGATCGTTAAAAAAATCAAATCAGTAATATATACCTAGTTGTATATGTCAACGTTTAAAGGAAAACTATTACACCTACACCGCCAATAGGTCTTTCATGCTCAATAGAAAATTAGTTTTTAAGACATGTTTAGCCCTAAGAAATAAAAGTTAGCATTCACAACTACGGAACCCTACTATGCCCTACATGCACTCGGTCGATTTTTCTATTGAGATAGTAGATGTGTGCTTTCCATAGCAACCCGCAATTTGTAATGAGTTAAAAATTAAAGTTTTAGCAAAAAAAAAGCAACCGGCTTCAATTTATTCCAAGAGTTTTCTCCATATCTCCGAAGTTCTTCATCACTTCTTCACCAAATTAATATGGGACCAACTTGGGAGTAAGGGCTTTCAAATAAAAGAAGAATCATCTAAATCGGTCCACGGTTGACGAAGATATCGCGTCACATAAATACAAAAAAAAACATACAATCGAATTGATAACCTCCTATTTTTTTGAAGTCGGTTAATAAGCCCTGAATTTATCGACCTTTTGACTTTAAACCGATCGAAACTAGTTGGCCTGTTTCAACAAAAACTAACTACGTTAGGAAACAGTATTTTAATAATAATCGTGTGTTTTTCACCTCCAAAGAATGTGTGCTTTCATATACAGGTTGTGGTGGGGGCGGGACCTTCAGAAATTCATCGCGAAATTCATTCCTGAAAATAAGATGTTATTATAGGTATGTAATTGCGTAATATAGAACGTGGAAGCTCACACGTAATAAACTGCCTCCGTGGTCTAGTGGTTAGAGCGTTCGACTCATACCGGAGGTCGTGGGTTCGATTCCCGGCGGGGGCAACGACTTTGTGTTGTTGTCCTAGTTTGGTCAGGACATTGCAGGCTGATCACCTGATTGTCTGATAAATAAGATGATCCGTGCTTCGGAGGGCACGTTAAGCCGTCGGTCCCGGTCACTGTCTTCGACATTGGTCGTTACCTAAAACCATGTCAGAGGCCTTTAAGGCGGTTTAAAAACTCTGACAGTAGTGTTAGTTACTAACACACACGATAAGAAGAAGAAGAAGAAGCAGAAGACGTAATAAAACAAACCACGGGCTATAATAAATCGCTATAGCAAGGCAAGAAACCAAAAATTTCGACACCCCATACAAATTTCCCAGGCTGCACACTTTAGAATGAAATGCCAAAATTATTTTTTTGTTCTTTTGCTATTATTTTAAAAATCCATTTTACTACGGTGATCTAGCTCGGTTATTTTGGAAACTTTTGGGACAGGCCTATTGTTCAGTAGTAGACATAATGCGGCTAAAATGATGATAACAGTATGTCCCTTCCACGTTGTATGTATATATACGCTTTAAATAAAATAACTGGTTTACAGGAAGTATCGATACGACTTGATATCCGTAGCACTATCTATTTTTTAGGGTTCCGTAGCCAAATGGCAAAAACGGAACCCTTATAGATTCGTCATGTCTGTCTGTCTGTCTGTCCGTCTGTATGTCACAGCCACTTTTTTCCGAAACTATAAGACCTATACTGTTGAAACTTGGTAAGTAGATGTATTATGTGAACCGCATTAAGGTATTGCGCGGGAGACATTTCTAAAGTGGAAAAAAGTGTGTCCCCCCCCCCCGTAACTTCTAAAATAAGGGAATTATAAAACTAAAAAAAAATATATGATGTTCATTACCATAAAAACTATCAGCGAAAATTGGTTTGAACGATATCTAGTAAGTAGTTTTTTTTTAATCCGTCATTAATCATAAACGACAATTTACCTTTTATTCAATCAACTCAAATATAAAAATTTAAAAAAAACATACTACAAGACTTTTATATTATATTATTTGCTACTACGGAACCCTTCATGGGCGAGTCCGACTCGCACTTGGCCGCTTTATTGTTAGATAAAGCCCTGACTTTAAAGTTTCATTCCCAATAACTTTTAACACGTTGCTTGTTAGCCAGACACAATAGAAATAACAATTGTTGTACGTGTATAGACGTAGTGTGTCCAACAATGTGTTAAACAACTAAAACATTTTCATCAAACATAGCAATGGCAATCAAATCAAAGTTTATTTGCTAGAAAACTGGTAACCATAGTGAAACTTGAAAAAAAAAACGCGTTTACTACGTAAAAGCAGTTTAGAAAAAAAAAGTTAATACGCATTCTGTGCTTGTATTTACCTGATATTAGCTCCTCTCTGATTGCGGCCAGGCTCCCTAGCATCCCATCCCTTGACCGTCGTCGCAAAGAGCAGGTCCCTCTCATCATCACGCTTGCACGTTGCACCATGTGCTGTGCTATAAGCGCACTCTAGCTCGATGTAAGCGTCGTCAGGTTGCGGTTGGTATATCGGTGGAGGGGGCGGTGCTTTGTCTTTGTCTTTGGTTGAGGATGCCTGTAAAATTAACAAGATATAGTTTAAAAACTAATCGAGCACAAGATTTTTTAAAACTAAAAAGTATCATCTTCATCATCTCATCATCAGGTCTTTTAAGTTTCTATTGCAGGTTGACTCTCACTGTACTACTAGAGCCAAACTTGACCGAGCAGGGGTGGAGGGATTTGGACTACACTCTCCTCGCTGGCCAGACGGGTTTGAGTGGTCTCATTGATGTTTATATGCTTTGTTTATCTTATTCCCTAAGTCGCTTTCTACCACGCAGACCACTCCAAGTCTTTCTGTGGATGTCGTAGAATGACATCCATAGAAAGACTTGGAGTGGTCTGCCGGAAACCAAACGGTGAAAAAAAGTATGTTTCCAGTCAATGCCAATAGAGCAGGGCAGTATAAGCTGATGATGTAAGTTTTTATTTGATATCTAACATTTTTAAGTTTATTATTTATGGCCTAGAATCCGTATTACATACATAACTCTCGTGCTAGGCATTTCTCGTGGTGTTTTGCCGAGAGTGTAAAGTCGCCATTACAAAGACAGACTGGGGGGTGACTTCCTCGTTTCAGTGTTAAGCAACATTGATCACTAACGTACATATAATGATAAATTATTGATTTTAGGTATCCAAATTAAAACACAAAGTCACGGTAGCACAATAGGAAGTGCACTCACGGCGGCGTTAGCGTGAGGGTCGTAGGTTCGAATCCCACTCGTGGCGAAATTATTCATCACATGTTTGTATAATTATAAAGTGATATTTATTGTGTTGTAACTACTAGTGTTTCTTTTATTACTATATGTGGCGTACAAATAAATAATTATAGCTATAGTAATGTTTATGTACCACCACGGATTTTTCTTTTTTCCCTGAAGGTTGACTGGTAGAAAATGCTAATAGCATTAAGTCCGCCTTTTGTACCATATTGTTTTGGTAAATAAAATTTAAATTTATAAAGTCAAATTTGGTTTTGACATAGAAATAGGAATTAACTATCGTACGTTATTTTTGGAGTAATTAACGTTATTTTTGGAGTAACTAACGTTATTTTAATTGAACTCTGAACACGTCCCGTGGTGTACTCACCTTATCTTTTCCTGTCTTCTTTTGCGGTGCTTCGACTTTTTCCACAGTGTTACGCACTTCATTAACTCTTACCCACTGACTTAGTGTCAGAGGCCAGCCGCTCGGTGCGATAACCCTGTTATTTTATTTTAAATTAATCTTTTTGTTTGTTTTTAGTGTGTAAGGGTCAGTTCAGACTGAGACGCGACGTAATGCGACGTGGTGCGCGCTTTGAAGAAAATTAAAACTTGTTTACTACTTAAAAAGATACAAATTCCAGTGTTACGTACAACGCCGCTCTGCACCGCGCGGCGCAGTAAAATTGGTACTTTTTTGTGCAGGAAACAAGTTCTATTTTTCTTCAAAGCGCGCACTACGTCGCTTCGCGTCGCTTCGCGTCGCGTCGCGTCTCTATCTGAACTGACCCTAAGTGGCTGAGTTGGCTACTAGCGTTACAAGTGTCAAATTTTTCTAGTTGCCTAATTTCGTTTTTTTTGTTTAATTATTTTCTTTTTAATTTATTTATTTATAAATTAAAACTTTATTGTTCCTCAATGGCCTTTATACAACGTGAATGGGACACTATAGTATTAGACTAAGAGGGGGCGGTATTCAACCCTACCTCATCGAGTAGCAAAATGTGACATATGTAGGGTGTTGCATATTAAAAAGATATGTCTTAATGTACAGGGTTGTCTGGGCATAACCTGAAGCATTTTGTACCGTCAGCCAAAAAGTGATCTCTCTTAGTCTGATAATGGAATTAAAATATATATTTTTTCTGTTTACGCTACACAATTTTGTCTGTTCATCTTTATTGTTGACTGGACCGGCACAACTATTAATGCCACAATACGCAAAATAATCTAGGTCTATACATCACACACAATGAAGCCAAATGTAATGTAGTGGTCGGCTTGTCTGGTCGGCAAATACTGTCCTACCGACATAGCTTATATGTTAGCAATCTTCTTCTTATTATTATTATTAAAGAGCTAAGTTCTTATCTGTTGCGCAACCAATGCCTTCCATCTATCTCTGTTTAAAGTCAACTCCTTAACATCCTTAATATCTGTTAGCAATAGCAAGCTTAATTTTTTCTTTTTTACCTGACTACGGCAAAGCCAAGAGAAAGGGTAAATTGTAGGGTAATTTTAGCAGTCTTTGTATTTATGTAAAATAAAATAAATACAAAGAAATAAGCCTTTATTTCTGTAATTTTAATATCATGCATTTTTATCATTTACACATTTTTAACTATATCAACTCAAATCGAAGATAGTTGTATTGGTGACCGGTTTTTAATTTTCAGCTTGTCCTTTGACAAAGGCCTTCTCTAAAGCTTTCCATGTGGATCTATCTTTTGCGGTGCATCTTCTGTGGTGTATGTATGTATGTGGGGATTTATCTCTGTTCACCGTAGCATCCTAACCTCTTATCCGATATTTACAAATGAAATATCAACCAATTTATTATTATTGTCCGGGTGACTTATATATAAGTTGTATGCAATAAATGTAAATAACAAAATTTGACTTGCACTTTCTTGTACTTATGCAACATTAAATGTTACATACAAGAAAGTAACATTAAATGTTACTTAAAAGAAAGTGCGTTTTTTTTTTCTGTTTTGATATTAGGGTAACAAGTGAAATGTCTTAATTAGCACATTTTAAAAGCATATCCATTGTTAGCTGTAAATGGGTATTCGTTTTTAGGGTTCTATACCCAAAGGGTAAAGACGGGACCCTATTACTAAACTTCGCTGTTTGTCCATGCGTTTGTCCGTCTGTCACCAGGCTGTATCTTAAGAACCGCGATATCTAGACGTTAAAATTTTCACAAATTATGTATTTCTGTTGCCGCTATAACAAAAGTATTTGTTTTTGTAAAAACAAAATAAAATAAACTATTTCGAGGGGGCTCCTATACAACAAATGCAATTTTTTATAGATAATGGTACGGAACCCTTAGTGCGCGAATCCGATTCGCACTTGGCCGGTTATTATACGTATATGTTGTTGCCTATATCACACCTCGGACTAAGGTATTTAGGTAAATTGATTAGAGAATACTACAAAATACTTACTCAATTGTATAAACCTTCGGGTCTAGTGGTAGTAATTTGATCTGAAAAGAAACAAACCGAGGATAGATCAAGATCAAAATTGGCGCCATCTAAAAGAGCATACGTATCTTATCATTCATCATCATTTCAGCCACACAACGTCCACTGGACATAGGCCTCTCCCAATGATTTCCAAAATGACCGATCAAGAGCGGCCTGCATCCAGCGCCTTCCAGCGACCCTGGTCAGGTCTGACCACCTTGTAGGTGGGTGCCTATCGTACGTATTGAGATACGTACGATAGGCACCTTCATGTAAATTTTTATCAATTTATTTTCTGTTCTTTGCTATCATAACTCTAAACAATTTAAGGAGAATCAACGAGGCGTTTTCTTAAAAAAATAATTAGTTCCTTCACGTGAAATAGATGCCGCGGAAATTACATAAATAGATCTGTCAATGTCCAATTCATATAAAATTTTCATGGAGAGAGTTTGTCTTTGGAATATTTTTATTTTATTTTATATAAATTTAGCTAAAAATATATTATTGTTTGTTAAATAAAATAATAGAAAAATACAAGATGGGTAATAAATTACAAAATATTCACTTAAAGTATTGAACCAAACGACTTTCATTTTTTTCTTTCATTTTTGACAGAATGATTTAAAACTATTATGCGCTTTCTGTACTACTAGAGCCATACTTGGCCAGAGCAGCCAGAGGATTTGGCCTACACTCTCCACGCTGGCCAGACGGGTTGGAGAGGTCTCATTGATGTTTCTAAGCTTTGTTTAGCTTGTATTTCCTAAGTCGCCTTCTACGACATCCACGGGAGGACTTGGAGTGGCCCTATTCTACTCTGCCGGAAACAAAACGGTGAATCTATATTTGTAACTTTTTATTCTTCTGGTCTTCATCAGGGCGAATGTGACTACAAGCCCGTACACCGCACCGGTCAGACCTCCGGATGAGGTCGAAACATGTCGGCAGTAGCTGACTCTATACGTGAGTAACCCGTTAACTAAATTTAATAATGAGTGTATGTCACATTAGTTTTAATCAAAAAAAATTACATTGCCTGTAAAACAATACAAAAAATTTAACAATAAAAAAAACTGTACAAAACATTAAAAAAACATGTCTGTACATTGAATATATTTCCGTATAAGTAAGAATTTATAAAAAGTCTTTGTTTGTTTGTTTGTAGACGCTAATTTCTGGGAATACTGGACGGATTCGAATAAAACTTTTTTTTTATATAGCTGTTAAGCCTGGGCAACATATATGGTATAAAATATTTAGAAAATGTAACATCTGATGCCGGACTATAAGGTCCAACTTAACTATAAGAAATATCCATTTAACTGTCCACGACCTTATTAAGGTCGATCTAAAAACGGCGTCAACTGTCCGCGACCTTTATAAGGTCGATGACGACGCGGTGACGACGCGCTTTTTTAAAAAAATCACAGCACTCGTGTATCCTTTGCTAGGAGCGTCCGAGTCTTTGCTACGTTTAAAAAACAAGTAAAGTCATACAATAGAATGTCAAAGTCATCGATATAATCAGCAAAAAAAAAAAATTGTCAATCTACGTAATCGCAAACCCACAATGACCTAGTTTCGCGAAGGTCAATGTATGTTGCTAAAAATGTAATTCAAAAATATTCCAAGGAAGTAGTTATTTTTATCATTTGAATATGTGAAGATATGTATCTATAAGGTAAATAAAAAATAAAAATAAGAAATTTACTGGTTTTTTTATTATCCACAGTTTTTCCAAAATTATTCAAAAAATTCGTAAATCGTATTTTTAACTCATATTATTTATTGAAATACACTGTATATATTTTAATAGCAATTTATCGTGTATTTCAATCTGATAGCGTATTTCCTAAGGATTCCAATAATATAACTTTTTATACTAGTGTTCGTAAAAAGTTTTGAGATTTTCCGAAATTTTCCGCCGCGCGGTAAAATTTCCAAAATTTTCCGCGACCCTTGGACATGTGAGGCGAGGGGCGGAAACGGGCCCGAACAATTAAATAATGACGCCTTAGCAAAAGTTGTTCAGCCCTATGAGCATTATCTGAGACGTATAGTCCACGCGAAAGAAGTCGCGGGCTTCGGCTAGTAAACAATAAACAATTAAAACAATTCTTACCTTATTGAGCGATCTGCTTCTGGCAGTAGTACTTTTTTGCACCTTCACTTGTTTTATAGAACGGGCGCTCAGAAACGCTGACGGCCGCTCATAATTAGTCTGAACATAAAAAAATAAAAAAATAAATAATTAAAGAAAAATATATTTCCATAGAAAATTTAACAGATACACTAAAACATACATACATATATGTCTTAATTTACAAAAGTAAAAATTAACGGTTAAGACAAAGCCTAGGACATTAAGAGTCCCCCGACCCTAGACTTCCATACAACGTAGTCTACGATTAATTTTGAAACCACATGTCAGATTCCGGTAAAAATTGGTAATTGTAAAGAAATTGCAATTATCTAGGGTTATAACTGGTTTCCTATGGTAAAATTATGAACTGGAAAGAAAATAATATGACGATTTAGAAGTTTCCCATACTAATGGTCAAAAATGATAAAAAACACTATATTCTATTTCAAGTTCATATTTTTACAGTCGGAAACTAGTTATAAACCTAGATAATTGCAATATCTTTGAAATTACAAAATTTTGCCCAAATCGGACATGTCGTTTTGAAATAAAACGTAGACTACGTTTGTATGGAAAGTTGTATTTTGGTCTAGGGTCGGGGGACCCTTAAGGTGGAACCAGACAAAACAGTGATTGGCTACGTTGCTACGTCACCTATTAACATGATTCAAAGGTGCTATTTTTAAAACGCCGAGTCACTAAACGAACGATTATCGTAGAGAAAAAACATTCGTTTAGTGACTCAGCCTTTTTAAACCCATCAAATCCAGATTCTCACCCATTCTCGCATGATCAGCTATTTACGATTTTTCCTGAAAAAAATTTGGAGCTCGATGGTCCGGCGGGAGTGCGCATTGCTAGCGCTTTCGCAAGTAAAGTGACGCTGGGCGTGGTCCGCACTTGGATGGGTGACCACAAGTGGCATAAAAAAATCTCAAGCTCCTCGCTTCGGAAGGCACGTATAAGCCGTTGGTCCCGGCTGTTATCATTGTATGGCAGTTGTCAAGCTACGTCAGATGCCTTTAGGCAGTCTAAAAAATCTGACACCAGTGTTGGCCTTACACACATGAAAAACAAAAAACAAACCTGATAAACTTAGACAGTATCGTGGACTTGTGAAAAGCGCAATTTGGGAAATTACCTTCTTTGTTCGTCTATCGTCATGGTTATTTAAAATAAACTTAACCGTCAAATTGGACTGGGAGATGGATCTCTTCTTCAACGGAGACACTTGGGGTGCGGCGGGCATAAGTCTGATGTAAGGCCAGTTCAATTCCCCCTTGCCTGAACAGCGGCCTATTTCTTCCACCACGCCGTTGTTGCTAGTACGGAGTACTGCCTCTATTTCTAACTGAAGAAAAAAACACAGAAGTAAAAGAAATTACCTAATATACAAGTGGCATAAAAATACTCGAGCAATTATAAGCTTTAACCATGATTCGCATTTTTACTTACATCGTCATCAGGTTTTTTTTGCCTCCACTGCAGGAGCATGACCCTCACAGATCTACCGGAGCCATACGTGGCCAAAGCAGCCAGAGGACTTGGCTTACACACAATATGTATTCTTCCATGCTACTAGATAGATATGGTTGCCAAATTTGGGCTCTTACACACAGCTAACTCAGGAAGCTGAGGACATGTCAGAGTAGCATGGAGAGGAGCATGCGTGAAATAAGAGCAGAAGAACTGAGCCAGCGAACAAAGATAAAGTCATGTTGGGGGGGTTGCAAACGAACGACAAAAGCATTTCCTGACTTACATCATTCGCAGAAGCCGCCGCTCTGAATCTGACAGTTTCAGGCTTCATCACAGAAATTTGGACACCTCCCAATATGTTCCTCCTGTTCGGTATGAAGATCTCGTCAATGTGCAGTTTTGTTGCTGACTGTATCGGTATCTCCTTGCAGGAATCCAGGTCGTTGTCGCAGATGTGGAAGGCCCCTTCCGTGCAGCAGAGAACTGTCAGTTGCCAGTGGATGTCGGAGTTTTTGCCGTGAGGATGGTTGAGAGCGCTGTGACCCAACACTGAGTAGCTGTTGATATAAAAGTGCAATTAATTTTTTAAAACAAGCTTCTGTCTTCAAATTTGTAAGTTAAATTTGACCCACTTCTCGGTTTTCGATTGAGCTGAAATTTTGCATGCATGCGTACATCGTACGACTGTGCAGAGAGAGGATGTTCAGGCACAAGAAATGATGACGACAGTTGACAGGTTATGTCTGACTGTGGTGTGGAGTCCATTTTACGTATTTAAATTATATTTTTTTACGTAGAGAGCGACACTCACCCATAAACATTAGGGTAGACATCAAAGGTGATATGACTATTATAGACTTGCGGTAGCTGCGTCTCAGTATCATTATCGTACACAGAAACCGTGCTTTGCTGCAAGGAACTGATCACATCGAAGTGGACCTTCACGGGGGCGTGGCAATAGAACGTCGCTTGGAAGAATGGCACCCATTTGCATACGGGGGTGATGTGGGTAACCCCGTGGTGTTGGTTAAGGCTGTAGACGCCGCTCAGGGCAGATGCCACGGAATATGCGTACTTGGCACCAGGATACATGGAGAAGAACTCGTTCATAAGTGCTGATAGCGACTCCAAGTTTCCGAATACGTTGTCTAGAATCTGTAAAGGAAAATTAATATTTAAATAAAAAAGACGATTTCCCATGTTTTTGTCTGTTATTTCAATTTCATTATACTATATAATAGTGGTTTAGTATTGTGGCGACCTATACGTCACTACGAGGAACTAAACACCACAAACAACAAATGAACGCAGCAATACCTAGTTCACAAAAATCATACGAGATGGCGCCAGCAGATTCTACAACTCGATCACAGAGTTCTGGTTGCAACTGACTATATATACAACCTCCGACAATACACCGTTGGAGCCGCGGTTCCCCAGGCGCAACACCATGCCTGGCGGGAAGATCTTCCCTTTGTGGCGGTCGAGCATATCACCTCGCTCCCGCTACAGTATATATAGGCCCGTGGTTTGATTTATTACGGATATGTCCCTTCCACAATGTAGATAATAATAGGAATGTGGAATGGGTTAAAAATATACTATTTTATTTAAACCATCAACGATATTATCCAAAAAAAAGGACCCATATTTTTTGTTTAGAAAAGTAGTCAAATTCACGAAGATACACTTCGAAGTTTCGGAGTGGGGGGGGGGGGGTGATTTATGTAATGAGCCAAAAAAATATTAACAACAGGGATATGTTATTGTTAAACATTTCAACTCTCTGCGAACGCACTTTAGTTGTTTGCCTACTCACAAAAAGACTTACAATTTTCAATGTATCAGGTGGGATTACTGGATTCGAATGCAGGACTTTCCTCGCCCATGTGCCTCTCCAATAGGCCTGCAGCAGCGTAGCTGCCTCATGTTTTTTTATCATCTTCTCCCGTTCCTCCTTCAAGACTCCACACGGTACTTCCTCAGTCGCCAGCTCGCACACCTGTGACTTCGCGGGTGGCTTTGGTTCTTTGAGAAGTTTATCCAATACGGATGGATCTATTAACATTTGGACATTTAATTCCTGTGAAAAAATTACATTTAATTTCAGTTTGGCGTTGAAGTCTCCAAGCCGAACTACACATCCGACTGAAAACGCCTCGCAAGTATACCCTCCTACCTTCAAACAAAAAAAAAGACGAATTTTCCAAATCGGTCCAGGCGTCTTGTTCAAATAATCGGTGAACATACTTAAAATAAAAGGTTCCAAAAAAGATCGCAACGGATTGATATTTGTAGCGTACTTTTGTGGAACTTTTAACCTTCTCCTTTTTTTGGACGTCGTTAAAAACATCTGATACTTCTTATTTTACCTGTTCTTCGGTTTCTTCAACATTGACAGCTTCTTCTGCTTCAGGAATGACACAGTCACAAGGGTCCATACCGGCGATGACTCTCCAAGACTTCTTGGGGACAGGTTTCGGAGGGAACCCAAGGTCAGGGTCATAAAAGTACTTTCTCAACGCGTCACAGGCTGCTTGATATTCTGAAGGCTGTAGTTTCTTAACGAGAAGAGACTGCAGTGCTTGACGGAACATCCAGTGGAGAAGATATTTCTGGTAGCCAACTACTTCAGGATCCCATGGCAAGTCTGGTTGGTATGACCTTAAAAGAACTTTGGTTGTGTAATAGGGTATTTGACGGTTTGTTTTTTATTATTTATGACTTCATACTTATTTTTCCATGCATATTCCCAAATAATTTATTATTATAACCGAACTGACTATATAATGAATTACTAGTAGATGTTATTAATATTAGAGAATGAGTCATATAATGGAAGTGGAATGAGTCAAAATGATGAAGAAGGAATGTGTCCGGAATTTAAAAATTGGATTCAGAAATTAAATTTGAACGATGATGAAATTTGAAGATAATGAAATGATGCAGAACCGGGTTGACTTAGGACATGACGGATGGAGTTTATTACTACATTGTTAAAGGTGGAACTAAATAGCTTGTAAAATAATAACGTCTTACTTGTAGAATTCTCTATCAGCATTTGCAGCATTTATGTTTGTAGCTGACCGGGGGCCTCGCACCCAAGTAATGAATGCTGCAGTCAGCTGATTAAGGAACCGGGATGCCCAGGGGCATTCCTTTACAGCTGCACCTTGGATCTGGTCCCGAGGACCCATGAAGAGAGTCGATTCGCTGAGCAGCATGAGGTGCCAGTTGGTGCGAGAGTGGACCCAGATCCTAAAAACACACAAATACTTGTTTGTCACTTTACTAACTTACTCCTTGACGGTTACTTATTGTATGAATAGTAAAAATATTTGATTAAAATAGGTACAGTGAGCCTTTAATGCTGGTCTGGGAAAAAAGAAAGAACTTAGAATGTACCAGCTGCTTCTCTTCCCCCGCAGATCGTAAGAGCCGATCGAGAGAATAGGCGAAAAGCGAATCATTTTAATAGACGATGCGGCTAGCAACCCGCCACTATTTTGAATTCTTCATCCACCTTCTTGCCCACATAAAGCTAAAAGTGGCCACTTTTTTATAGAGTCTTCCAGCTCTAGGTTCAATCGGCGCCTAGATCCGAAAGACCCAAAATGCTCTGTCTACCCCATTAGGAATAAAGACGTGATAGTTGTATGTATGTAGGTATGGTGGGAACATTAATCTCATCTGAATCATAGAGCCTAAGGCTGCGTGCCAGTTGACATTCACAATGCCACGCTCACGTCTGTTCAGATAGAATTTTATTATGTGGAAGGCACCTTAAGTGTCAACAAAGAACGAAATTCGTACGCACATAGGCATACGTATTAATATTTTTTTTACAGATATACAAAAGACGTATGTTTAACAGAATGCCAGCTAAGTTCTTTTTTAAATTATTTTATTAATCATAATCAAACAACATAGAATTATTATTTTTCAATAGGAAACAATCCCCTGAAGTGATAGCTATTAAAAAAATGGTACAAATAATGGTCTATACCAGAGATCCGGACATCCTCGAACAATTTTGTAAAACATTTTTTTATGCTTGACAAATATTTAAGGTCTATTATTGTATTTCGGTCCAAAAAATGCTCGACTCTGACATGTTGAGAGTAGAGCTCTACCTCAATGCTCCGTTTAAGCCGTGCAATAAAAGAAGACTTACCTACAAAAATGTCTGCCAGGTAGAAAATTCACTTCAACACAGCTGTACACTCTCGTCTGAATAAAACCTTTAACCCTCGGTAGCTCACAATCTTTGAAGAATTCAAACTGCTCCAGAACCACATAGCTTGGTTCCATATAGTCCACTAATGGTACACCACAATTCAGCAGCACTCTTGGATGGAGTACGTTTAGGGACATTCTTAGAGTATTTTCGTCCCCGCTGTCGATTTGGAGGTACAGGGGGGCGCACTTTGGAGCTGGCATGTCCAGTGCTCTGTTTGGAGGGGCTTTGGTGATTCTTATAGGTGGACTGCTAGAAGCTGAAGTGTATCCAAACATGGAGGGATAGTAAATTATGCTGAGACTCTTTACTAGGGGGTAAATCTGTAACAGGACATTCATTATTATATGTTTATTTAGAAATATAGGGAAGTGCTTCCCTGGGCAGTCTGGAAATCTCTAAACGGAGCCTTATGTTTTATTAACCTTATATTGTCCCACTGGCAGGAAAAGGTCTCCACCACATGTTTTCAAGATTCTCTTTTTTACGCCAGTTCCGTCTACGACCACAATCAGTTCCTTTTATCAGTTAAGAAACCTGGTTAAGATATAATATGGGATAAATTTATCTCTTCTGGAAGATAAAAAAAAATATTATTTCAGTGCAAATGCTATAAATTACTAGCGTTTCAAATTACCACTGCTAGGACGATTACGCCGAAAGAAACCCAGTTCAGTATTGGTCCCAACCCAGCCTGATGGGCTACGCTGTGGCCTATGGGAATTTGGATAACTATTATAACTTGATGGATGTCCATCAGATTATGGGATTAGTTTTGGTACTGGTCATGGGATTAGTTTTGACATGTTTACTTAGATCTGCTATCAAGTAAAGCATTAAGGGTCCTCCCCGCGCTAACAACCTTGAAAACACAAAAAAATTAATTTCTCTTTCTGTAAGTGAGATTATTAGAAACCCTCGTACAACTTTTTAGCTAGTATCCTTAAGTTTCATTAGAACCTCGAAAATCATTGAAATAAAATACCCTGAATTTTCCTTTGCAAAAAATACTAAAAACGGCCATTTTTGACTCTTTTTGTAAAGGTTTCTAAACCGGATAGTATTTCAATGACTTTCGAGGTTCTAATGAAACTTCAGGATACTAGCTAAAAAGTTGTACGAGGGTTTCTAATAATCTCACTTACAGAAAGAGAAATTAATTTTTTTATGTTTTCAAGGTCGCTAGCGCAGGGAGGAGCCTTAACAGATAAATTAAACGTTACGTCGTGATATACAGAGATGACAAAAAATCTGATCAGACACTTTTTTCTAAACGTCAAAACCAACCTTTTTAATAGGACTTGTACGAAATACAAAAGTGTGACGTCATGTTTTTCTGAAGTCAAATGGCGCTCTTAATATCAGTTTTTCTGCATGAATAAATCTAAAATCGCATTGAAAATAGATATGATCATTGAAAAGTAACACTATTTTTTGACGTTTTATGAAGTGTACCGAATAATTCATTTTTAACCACTTTAGGTCTGAGTTTTTGACTCAGTCATTTAACCAATTATAGAAAAGGCAAAGGAGTTGCAGTGCCAGAGAAAGAAGACGAAGAATACCTCTTTGTATTGTACCCACTCTCTCATTTCTTCTTTTGTCTGCGCTGGATTCGAAACGTTTGTCTTGCTCATGCCACCTTCCATACCTCTTAATTTTCTGATCTAAAATAAAAAGTACACAAGTAAAAAGTACGAAAGAAAGTATATGAGAAATTAAAAGATACATTTTCACGTTTTATCCCTGGCGGGGCAGACAGAGTCCATGGCCGTAAGACCCAAAGGCCACGCTTAGCGTGATGGTGGACGTTAAGATGGAAAAGGAAACAGAATAGGATTGCTAGCCGCATCTTTTACGATCTCATCATCTTTTACGCAGATTTTTACGATCTGTGCGGAAACTGAAAGTGAGTAAGTTTTTTCTTATCTCCCAGACCAGCAAAAAACTTCTCGATCAATAAAAAGATCGATTGTCGAGCTTTTATCACCAATTAGAATAATAATGCTATGTTTACAAAATAACCCTTTTTTACTAGACTACATTCATCACGTTTTTCCAAACAAGTTTTATATTGCACAAAAAATTAAAGACATGAAATAATCTTAGAACTAGAAAACATCAAACAAAAGTACTAAAAATATGTTAAGGTTGGATTCAGTTTGTGATACTGAACAATTTTCTCTAAATAACATACATATAATGAAATATATAAAAAACAAAACTGTTGCACTCCAGGAGTGCCTACTAGAAGTAAAAACTTGGTGTTGGTAACGGTGTCGCGAGGTAATGGTTTTTTTCCAACCTAAAAAAAATTCTTTCCGTGCAAATCCAACGCGCCTAAAGAATTTCCACTTCAAAAAATGTTTTGCCTCTATACAAACTCTGATCAGCTGATCGGTCAACTCGTATGGGGGGTCAAAACTTTTTAATATAGAACATAGTTATTTTTATTGGGAAAATTTGTTCAGTATCATGGACTGAATGTACTTTTAAAACTTTTTTTTAGCTTTTATAGTGAAAAATAGGTTTATTTCTCATTCAAATGTAAAAAATAAAAAAAAGCTGATTTTTAGAATGATAAAAAAAATATTTAGAAAATAATAATTACCTGAGACTTCTCATGTTCCTCAATGAAACCATAGGTAATCTACGGAAAAGAATATTTAAAAAATGAATAAACAAAATACCTGATTACTCAATCAATAACGAAATATGTATGTCAAAATTATCAAATATATCTCCGACGACAAAGATTTTTAAGAAATTAAACGTATTTTTTGTTCAAATCTAATATCTGCATTTATTTAAATGGAAAAACTTTTCTAAAATACGTCTAGTTACAGTAACTATATTTTTCTTAGTACTACAGCCGAAGTTCATCGAGGTCATGCGGCAGTTTTGGATGATTGTAACTACGTGATCTCGATCAAAAATCATTTTCGCAACTTTAATATCATAAGTCATACGCAAATTTGGATTATTTATATGGATAGAGCAATTTATTTACTATAGGTACAACATTCTTTGTTCCAAAACCAATGAAAAGTCAGCGTTTATATAGGTATCATGTGATAGATGAGTTAAGTTTTTTTAAATTAAGATATTTATTCTCATACAGAAATTTACATTTCACTTATACACGAGAACTCGCATACATACTATAAGTACATTAAAAACAAATACGCGTACAATGCCCGAAAATAGCAGTTAGAAATGTATATACAAAGTATCACACACATAACAATACTAAGTAGGAGCACGGGCAGGAGGTACCCTCACAATTCTAACAAAATTGTCACTAGCGCTGAGCGTAGATGGCCGTTCGACCGGTTCAAGATAGTGCGTACAAGGATGTAGAGGATGCACGGTTACAAGAAGTGACATCGTGTTAGGAACTGTGTAAATTTGTTTTATTTTCAGTAATGAAATTCAGCTATTTGTAAGGACAAACATGTATGAGGGAGAATACACGTTAACTTTTTATCGATTAGGCAATAAAAAAAACAATCATATTAGAACTTATTTTTAACGGCATAGGGACAGACTCATAAGTATTACATACAAAATGGAAACTCCTTGGATTTTGCACAACAAACGTTCCCGTTCCCCGTCCCAGCAACCTTTGCCCCGGCTACAGATGCCCTGCAGCCGTTCTCAACACCATGGTATAATAAATTAAGGTATTCTCTTCCCGTGACAGCTGATGATGTAGGTGAAACTTGACTACGTCATCAGTTTGATATGTTGCCACTGTGTGAAATTAAATAACCCGAGCGTAATGCATTTTTGAACTTAATATACCAATTTCAAATTAATAATCCATTATATCAATTTATAAAATATTGAATTGATGAATCACGCGAGATACTAAGTTACTTAATATTTTATTTAACATTCATAAACTAACTGAGAAAGTCCTTTAATTTATTGAAAAGAACAATCAGTGGCAACACTTTGTGACGTAGTCAAGTTTCTTCTCGGGAAGAGAATGCCTGTTTTATTATACCATGCTCAACACCTTCCACAAGGCAAAAAAGGGGCAGAGGTGCAAGAACGGGAGGGAACGCATATTGCGCGTGACCTTAGAAGATTCCGTTCAGTATGTAATACTTAAATGAATTCAGTACATAGCATAGACAAAGACTTCATAAAAAAGGTTTACTTCGTGGCCTATTAGAACTTATACTTACCGATTCGGTACTACCCACGTCTAGCAAATGAGGAGCATGTGAGAGCTTCAATAAACCATTGACTTTCAAGTATTTCGTTCTAGGACAGTCGTAGGCCGCATACAGTCCGTGCCGCCGGGCCCAGTCTACCCAGCGGTATTGCTTCCATAGAGCCACCTCTAAAAAGTAATAAATTACACCAGTTCTATAAAAAAAAACTCTGCTTTTGGTTAGCGTATTCCTATTTGCATCAGCTGTACTGCGGCAAAGATAGTATAATTACTAAAGTAACAGATACCTAACGGCTTAAAAACTATTGGAGGCAAAACTTTAGTTATGGGGTAGCTTCACAGAGATGGCAGCACATGCAACTAGCAAAAATTTACAAAGTGAAAAGTAAAAGGTTGCAAGGAAACGCTGAATGCAGGCTGCTTCCGATTGGTCATTTTGGAAAACTGGGGAGAGGCTTATGTCTGCTGCTGATATGACCACGTGGTAGCACGTTACATCATCGCATCTCAGCCTTTCTTCCACCCACTGCTGGGCATAGGCCCCCCTTCGTCGATGCCACCCGTCTCGGTCCTGTCTTAAACCGCCAGGAGCACCCCGCGACTTTCACTAAGTCTTCAATCCATCTCATTGCTGGACGTACAAAGCTTCTTTATCACCATCATCATGTCTTTTAGTCTCCACTCCAGAAGCACGACCATCTCCGTACTACTAGGGCCATACTTAGCCAGAGCAGCCAGAGGACTTGGCCTACACTCTCCACGATGACCAGATGGGTTGAAGAGGTCTCATTGATGTTTATAAGCTTTATTCAGCTTGTATTTCCTTAGTTACATTCTACGACATCCACGAGACGACTTGGAATGGCCCTATCTACTCTACCGGGAATTACACGGCTTCTTTCACCTGCTCTGGTTTAATTCGTGGTAATAATGTCTGTGCCTCACGTTAGTACATACATACATACATACTATCACGTCTTTATCCCTAATGGGGCAGATAGAGCATTTTGAGTCCTGCGGCTCTATGCAGAGCCCAGGGCCGCAAGACCCAAAAGCCACTTTTAGCGTCATGGTGGGCGAGAAGATGGAAAAGCAATCAATACAGTGATGGGTTGCTAGCCGCATCGCCTGTTAACATGATTTGCATTTTTGCCCATTCCCTCGATCGGCTTTTACGATCTGCGTGGGAAGAGAAGCAGCTGGTACATTCTAAGTTTTTTTTATTTCTCCCAGACCAGCATGGGAGTATCACTCACGTTAGTATTAATCAAAAAACAATGTTACCAGGTTCTGGAAGTGGCTTTCTTACGGGCAGATCTCTGGCCATAGAGACCAGCAAATCCATTTCGTATGCAGGAGTTATGCCAGGCAAGCGGAACGGGGGGATATCTTTAGTATCCCTAATGAGGATTGACGTCAATGATCCTCTCTAAAAACAATATATTTTTAAGTATACTAGCCGAAGTCCGTGACTTCGTTCGCGTGGTCTCTGGATAATGCTCGTCAAGCTGAACAACTATTACTAAGGCGTCATTTTTATATTTGTTAAAGTTTAGCTGGACCATTATAGTGCTGCATCAGGTGTTCCATTTTCCAAAATCATTTATACCCTATATGATGCCCAGGCTTAACAGCCATATAACAAAAAAAAAACAGTTTCATTCGAATCCGTCTAGTATTTCCGGAGATTATCGTGAATATACAGACAAAAATTTAAAAAAATATTTTTTTGCTTTCTTTTAAATATTCTTTTTAAGTGTCCCTCTATCCATTTCAGTCAGAAACACTAAATGTACAGACAGAATATTTTTACTGATTTATTGTATGTCTAGATAATGTCCTTTTGTATCAATAATTTTTCGTATCAGCCTGTCGGTCAACTTGTATAGGACAAAAACAACATATTTTTTGGGGAAAGTTGTTCAGGATCAAGGACTAATTAGTTTCAAATATTACTTAGACTCTATACAATGTCCTTTTTTATTAAGTCCAAATATTAGGGGTCAATTTCAGTCCATCATTTGGAACTACTTTCGAAATACGAAAAATAAAATTATTTTCCATAGTAAGGATAATTGTATTAAAACCGAAAAATACAAATATACTTACTTATTGGAAAAAGTTCGAAATTATGGACTCAATCTTAAAATATTTGTTATTTATAAAAAGGACATTCTATAGGGTCTAACAAAATATACTGTAACTAGTTAGTCCATACTGAACAAATATCCCAAAAAATATGTGTATTTTTGCCTCCCACAAGTTGAACGATGCGGGCTGATACGAAAAA
Organism: Acrobasis consociella; assembly: GCA_963555685.1. Classification (NCBI taxonomy): domain Eukaryota; kingdom Metazoa; phylum Arthropoda; class Insecta; order Lepidoptera; family Pyralidae; genus Acrobasis; species Acrobasis consociella. Next base: position 2,355,545 of record OY743115.1, read on the forward strand.
AAAGTAAAAATAATTTATTTTCTCCATTAGTCTTTGTACAGTTATTAATGTATATTTTTCAAAACCAGAAACCGACTTCACCACCGATATTGATAAAAGTTCCATTGGATCATCTAACAAGTACCTATATCATCTATATCTATATACATATAATAAAAGAGTAAAAAAAGTGTGTCTGTACATTAAATATATTTCCAAAAAAAATATTGGGGGCGATGGAGACGTAGTAATAGAGTAAGAATTAAAAAAAAATCTATAAACATATAATAAAAGAGTAAAAAAAGTGTGTCTGTACATTAAATATATTTCCAAAAAAAATATTGGGGGCGATGGAGACGTAGTAATAGAGTAAGAATTAAAAAAAAAATGTCTGTCTGTTTGTCTGTTTGTCTGTTTGTCTGTTTGTCTGTATGTCTGTTTGTCTGTTTGTCTGTTTGTACACGCTAATCTCCGGAAATACTGGACGGATTCGAATGAAACTTTTTTTGTTATATAGCTTTAAAGCCTGGGCAACATATAGGGTATAAATGATTTTGAAAAATTGAACGCCTGATGCAGAACCATAATGGTCCAGCTAAACTATAAGAGATATAAAAATGCCGCCTTAGTAAAAGTTGTTCAGCCTGATGAGCATTTACCAGAGACATAAAGCCCACGCGAACGAAGTCGCGGGCTTCGGCTAGTTTCAAATTATAAAATTTACTCGGAATAGTAAATTTTCGTACAAATTAAATAACAAATTACTTATTTAAACGTTTTTAGTCTGGTGAACTCAGTCGGCATTCGCAACTACGGAACCCTACACCCACATGGCCCGACACGCATACATACATACATAGATACTATCACGTCTTTATCCCTAATGGGGCAGACAGAGCATTTTGGGTCTTGCGGCTCTATGCAGAGCCTAGGGCCGCAAGACTCAAAAGCCACTTTTAGCGTCATGGTGGGCGAGAAGATGGAAAAGCAATCAATACAGTGACGGGTTGCTAGCCGCATCGCCTGTTAAAATGATTCGCATTTTTGCCCATTCCCTCGATCGGCTTTTACGATCTGCGCGGGAAGAGAAGCAGCTGGTAACATTCTAAGTTTTTTCGTTTTTCCCATACCAGCATGGGAGACACGCATATGGCCGGTTATTTCTTTATAAATTTCTTCACGGAATAGTCGCGTGTCGCAAAGAAAAGAAAGAAAGAAAGAAAATCTCTATTCGGCAGAGATCTTATATACTAGACTAGATTATTTATAAGATAGACGACTAAGAGTGCCGAAAAGGCGGCCAACTCAGCTTTGTGCTACGGCGTGAACCACAGCGCCGATTTTCAGCTGGTACCTGGTGATTCAGGTTAAATAGGCTAATAATCGATGAAGCAAAAGAGGTTTGTCAGGATCGTAGCAAGTGGAGGTCCATAGTCTCTGCCTACCCCTGCGGGAAACAGGCGTGATATTCTGTATGTATGTATGTATAATCAATTAAATTAGCATATAACAATAACATCGTAGTGCTTGTGAACTTACTTAGTGCGACATTAATAAAACATTTTTGGGGAACTGTATACTTTTTTATAATAAATTGCAATGTCAAAGTCAAAGTCAAAATTTTTTATTCAATGTAGGATAAATTTATCTCTTATTGAAGGTCATTTTTTTTAAATATTATTTTAGTGCAAAAGCTAAAAACTACTAGCGTTTCGGAACGACCACTGCTGGGAAGATTACGCCGAAAGAAACCCAGTTCAGTATTGGTCCCTACCCAGCCTGATGGGCTATGTTACAATTACAATACAGATTTACACTTATGCTATACATTTAAATTATACAATTACAATTTGCAGACAACCATTTCCAAGAATTTTTCTCAGATGATGATAAGTAGTCATTTACATGATAATACGCATTTTGTAATAAATGATTTTTAACGGCTGTCTTAAACTTAGTTAATGGTAATGCTACTATATCATCTGGAATTTTATTATAGAGGCGCAAGCCGAGACCCACAAAAGATTTTTTTGTTTTCTCTAACCGCAAAGCTGTGATGGCTAATTTATTTTTATTTCTCGTGTTAATACTATGAATGTCACAATTTCTCTTAAATGAGTGTATATTCTGACGCACGTACATAATGTTCGCATAGATGAATTGCGAAGGGAGGGTCAAAATATTTATGTCTTTAAATAGTTCCCTCAAAGACTCTCTAGCACCTAATTTATATATAAATCTGATAGCGCGTTTTTGTAAAACAAATATGGTATTTATATCTGCAGCGTTACCCCATAGCAATATTCCATAGGACATAACAACCATATCTACTGCTTCCTTATCAATAAATAATCGTGTTGGAACTTTTGTAACATTCGGTAAGCAGAACTTTACACATTTCGTTTTTTTTTGCATTTAATACTAAATTATTTGCTGTAAACCAATCCAACGCTTGCGACAATATATTATTCATCTCATCAGAGGTGTCAGTTTTCCTATCTACGCTGAAAACAAGGGAAGTGTCATCAGCAAAAAGTACAGCCTTACAATCTTTTACATAATATGGTAAATCATTAATATAGATCAGGAACAACAAAGGACCCAAGATAGAACCCTGGGGCACACCCATCACTACGGTTGATCCTTCAGATTTTACTTGATTTACACTAACTTTTTGAATTCGGCTACTCAAATAAGATTTAATCAAATTTTATATTTATTTTTTACAAACAAATTAAATATAATTATATATAATTATTGCCAAAATCGATCTTTGATGTGCCAGACAAAAAAATCTAAACTTATGTAAAGAAAGTACTTTGTGAGAAGGCTTATTATAGGACCGATGACTACCTTAAAGACAAAAAATCTGGCTTGAGCTTGACGCGGGTCCCTCTAAAAGTTTGTAATATAGGTACTCGAAAATGTCATAATTTGGTACATTTTGTACAAACTGAATCTACAACTTGACATTACTTAAAAATTTTGACATTCTAAAAAATAAATTTAAATTATGACATAACAAACAAAACAATGTTTTCTCTGTCCGTCCACATTAACTTTAAGTATTAATTTAATTGTGAGTTGACGTCCTTGGAGAAAATGCTGCAGTGCGGTTTGTTACCGCTTCTTCTGCACTAGCGCTTAGGAAGCGGTAGTAAACGCTGTAAGTACCTATTTGACGTCAACAATTGTGCAACAAAATAATGACGATTATTAAGAGATATTATAAATATCCTATGATAATAAAGATATATTTGAATTGAATTGAATTGAGTGACTTGTGACCTACCTTAACAGAAGCCGCGTCTTTGTTGATTGGTTTCTTCGCACTCTTGGATTTGACAGTGCTAGCCAATGTGTCGTCATCGTCGTCCCAGGAAAACACGGACACTTCTGTCGTCATAAGGTCCCAGAGTTCGTCTCGACCTGTTAGGACGTTTGAGATGTTATCTGAAGGAGACATTTTGCCGTGTGGTCTCCGGCAGAGTAGAATAGGGCCACTCCAAGCATCCCGTGGATGACGTAGAAAGCGATTTAAGAATTACAAGCTAAACAAAACTTATGAATAACAATGAGACCTCTCTAAGTTCTCCAACCCGTCTGGCCAGCGAGGTCAAACTCCTCTGGCTATTACTCTGGTCTGACATCCATGGGAGGACTTAGAGTGGCCCTATTCTACTCTGGCGGAAACCACATGGCCTATTCACACATACCATAACACAACCACTACACAACAAAAACACGTAGTCGGCGCTATTTTGTATGAAAATTAATAGTAGAATTCACGAGGACCACATTTTGTCGGCATTATCGACCGCGTGGTTGATTCCGAAATAAAAAAAGACGTGTGGCACTCGGGGATTGCCGCGGTAAAGCTATTGCAAACAAGGAAGGACGGCAACGTCGCAAACGGACGACGGAGACGAAGCGGCAACCTACATGGTAGGCGGAGTGGGGAGAGCGTGAGGTTTTGTCGTTACGAAATGTCTGGATTCGGTCCCCGCGCTCAAGGCCTGCGATAGAAGCTATGTAATAGCTTAAAAAATAAACGTTTCTGCAAAAACTGACTCTGACTACACGTAACCAGCACTCCAAGGTGCCTAAAGGCATCTAACATAGCTTGACGACTGCCATGCAATGATGACAGCCGGGACCAACGACTTCACTTGCCTTCGGAGGAGCTCAAGAAGTTTTTATGCCACTTGTGGTCACCCATATAAGTGCAGATCACGCCCGGTGTCGCTGAACGTGCGATATGGTTAGTAACAACAATATTCTGAGGGTCATAAGTGTCAAATATGATTGTCCTATAGTGCCCACTGGGTACATGAACATGCAGTGGTCCCGAGGTCGCACGGTAGGACAAGAAGATATTTAAATTAATATAAGTTTGTAGGTAACTAACATAGTTTTTAAGTTTTTCTTGTCGTACTAACAATAAATGGACTTTTTTTGTGTCTGAATAAAGAAATTTTTTTTTTATTTTTTTTTATATATTATTTATAATGCGTTTTGGGCAGGGGCACCAACCTTCGTGTGGTACTTGTGAAACAAGGCTAAGGATTAAAGTTAATGATGTATTCTTACCAAGCCCTTCGTACCGCAAATGCATAGACCCTGTCAAAGAATGGAGAATGCTGAACTCCGGCATAGGTTCATCTTCAAAACAGTCGGCCCCTTCATCAGAATTCATGTCTGGCGCGGCCAGTTTCAACAGCGCCTGCCAATTTTGATGAGCAATTACACGTTGATAACTTTGCTATGAATATTATCTAATTTAGCGTAGTATTTTGTTCAGATGAAGAAGAAAAATTCATAATAAGCATTGTAATGTTATATTTTTATTTTGAATGTATAAAGACATAACAATAATATGGTCAAGATGTTCATAGTGTGTAATGTTCAAAAATGTGACAGCACTTTTTTATTACTGATTATAACGTAACTTTTTTGTCTAAAAATCTTTTTTATTCGGTAAACTATGCACCTTCTAGGGTGGCATATAGGTCAAAGATAAAAACTTAATTAATAAATAAAGATAAAATAAGTAACGGTATGCGGGGGTGATTTGCGAGGTCTATAGCTCACATAGATCCACAAAAACTACTCTAAACAGTAGTGCATGCTTTGAATTAAGCTTTTGCATAACCTTATTTGACTGAATTACTACTTGTACAGCTATTTATAATTCTATACGACCACCTCGGAGATTAAGGACTGGTCGGAACAACTGAACGTCGTTTATTACAAAATAAATTGGGGATTTTCTCACTTATTGCGCCAGAAACTGAGCGTTGAGCTCTCCCTGAATTTCTAACAAGAAAATATTGTTGCAGTGGCTTTGTGTCTTGTACGCGATTGTAAGTAAATTCTAATACATCTTTTTATAAATATTAAAGAAAAATCTGAGTGGCTGACTCATTCACTGACTGATCGATGAATGCACAACTTAAAACCATAGACCCAGAATTGCGTACTGAGTAACAAGACCACACTAGCCGAGTGTGACAAATAGAACGATAACTGTCTCTCACAAGAGCAAATGAGGCAGTGATAAGTCAAAGTGAAAAATCATTTATTTATCTTTGGATATTTGTATTAGGTACTTGATAATTGTCACTTTTTTTCTATTCCCTGACGGGGTAAACATTGCCCAGGGCCGTTTAGATGGAAAAGGAATCAAAATAGTGATGGGTTGCTAGACGCGTCGCCTATTGCCATGATTCAAATCTCGCCCATTCCCTCGATCGGCTCTTACGATCTGCGCGGGAAAAGAAGCAGCTGGTACATTCTACGTTTTTTTTATTCTCCCAGACCAGAATGAAAGCAGATTCTATTCCTTAATTTCTTAATAGGTAAACGTTGACCTTAAAAAGTAAAAGGTAATAACCTCTTCCTTTTCTAAAGTCGGTTAAAAATTTACCTTACACAGCAGTAAAGGCCAAAGTTGCACGAACGGCGCAGTAACAGCAGTGTTTAATGTCTTCGGGACTCCTTTCTGAGGGGGAGTGTAAGTGATGAGGGGGGAAAATGGCAGGAGAGGGGAGTCATTTGCATCCACCGGGACCTGGTCACTGACCCACACGCAACGCCATGCGCCGATGTAGAAGAGTCTCACTAGGTAGCAACCTGGGTGAAGAAACAAGTGAAGATAAAATAAAGTTTTAAAAAATATGAGTATTACATTCAGAACGGAATCTCCTAAAGTCCTGCGCAATTTGTGTCCCCATTTGCCGTCCTCGCACTTCTTCCCTGTTCTCGCTTTGTGGAGGGTGTAAAACTGCCTCCGTGGTGTAGTGGTTAGAGCGTTCGGCTCATACCCGGAGGTCGCGGGTTCGATTCCCGGTGGGGGCAACGACTTTGTGTTCGAATCACTTGATTATGCGAAACGAAATTGTTTCGAAATGTACTTATAAACTGTGTGTCCCGCACCCCATCTAGCGTTTGCTCTAACCTATCCTAGGATTGGTTGTTGTCTACCCTTTAGGTTGCGGAAGTCTGGCAGTCGCTCTGTGTAAAAACCAGTAACCTCTTCAAACACCTGTGCCTAGGTTAGGTAGCGGACTCCGAGCACTGAAGCGTCACCAATGAGGATGCAATCGGGTAATACACTCAGATGATGTTGAATCATAAAATTAAAGGAATATAAAATACCATTCCTGGATAATCCAGGGCGATGCTGCTGCCCCCCACCAGGTTTCATCCCAGGGGAATAGATGTGATAGCGAGCTCTCCAGCCCTCCGGTTGGAGGTTGAAAGTGAAGTTCTCCCATTGATGCTCCACCTGATAAGTATAATAATAGTAAATACATAGAGGTCGTTAGAACTTGTTGCTCTAGGGGTGGAAATGTTAAAAGGCATCACGCCGCGAGTAACTTTGGAGAAAGCAAAACACCTCTCGCCACACCTGAGTCACCTGCACCGGTGTATTGCCTCATGTAGTGAGTGGCAAGCTACCATCTGTTTACAAAAATCAGTAATCATAATTATTACAGGTGATGTTTCTCTTGCAACATCCCAGCATCAGTCCTTCCCAATCTCATTCCATAACCTTTCAAAGGTATATCCATGAATGAGTTTTGGCGGGAGTGCCACATAACATTAACTTCTCCAAAGAGCCTGTACGTGTTGGATCGGTATCCATCGCAAGTCTCTCAAAGGACCGGGGTGAAAAGACCCGTAATTCTCAAAGGAGGTACATCTAAGGTGATTCGAATTACTTTGTGCAATTCCGCCACTAGTTAATTCATGCATACTATTGCCGGCACCCACCCACTGCTGTTAGTCAGAGCATAGCTTATATTTGAAATGAGCTAATTGAGCCATTCATTTGATATATCAAACACGCTATGATTGGACTTATTTTATGTTTTAGTTACTTTCTGGCCTTTAAAGGGTGCCGTAATAAATATATTGTGACGTCACCAGCGCACAGCAAAGACGCTTCTAACGATACCTCACTTGTAAGGTACCATGGATATCATAAAAGATACAAGATGAACATACATACTTACATACACGTAAGTGCGTATGTAATAAAATGGCGAAACACATTTAATAATTCATAAAAAGCGCTCTCTCATACTAATATGGCAGTAAGCATGCAAATGCGAGCTAATTTCTCTTCATTTTCACACGCTAACGTACAAAGAAAAAGTCACTAAGCAGATTCCCGCCTCAATGGCGGCTGTAATGAGCTTTGGAAGGTTCAATACGTAAGCTTGGAGATTAAATTTTCCCTTAGAAACGCTTGAATAACTGTTTTGATACTTTTTAGGTACTTTTATTTTGTTGTTGCGAGTTGATACTTTATTATGCGTAATCTTTAAAAAATTTATTAGTACCATAGAATTAATAACCAAAGGAAGCTTAATTAAATCTTTTTAAATTGAAAGAAGCTGGATCGTATCAAAAGGGAATGCAGTTGGCAACCCACCATATTCGTCTGGGACCAAGAAGTCATAGATTTTTTTATCTCTACTGCAAGTGCATGACCCTCTTTGCACTTCCAGAGCCATACGTGACAAGGGTAGCCAGAGGATTTGGCTTACACTCTCTACGCACAAATACACACAAAAACAAACGGTTATACTAATATAACAAAAAACAGACAAGAACTTTATTGGGAGCCCTAACTAGACACTATCAAAATCGGAGTCATCTCTTCAAAATGAGACTAGTTGTGAGCACTGAATGTCGGGCATTTCAGGAACTGAGGCACATTTTGTATAGCTGCGACTCAATGGCTGGAAAGCGTATGGACCTTTTTGAATCAACATATCCTCTGCATAAGGACTGCAAGCATTATGCACTAGGTGATTTCTGAAGCTTATACAGTCCTTAAAGGGGGTGGTAAGTACAATATAATAAATAAATAAATAAAAAATAAATATATAGGGACAAATTACACTGATTGAGCTAGCCCTAAGGTAAGTTCGAGACTTGTGTTATAGGATACTAACTCAACGATACTATATTTTATAACAAATACATATATAGATAAACATCCAAGACCCAGGAAAAATTGAAAAAGGCCATTTTCCAACTTGCCCTGGCTGTGGATCGAACCCAGGACCTCCGGGTTGGCGGTCTAGCGTGTTGACCATTACGCCATGGAGGTCGTCAAATATAACCCAAAGGTTTGACGTGCTTCTAAATGGTTCACATTTTGAAGTGCGTTGAATCTTTGGGTAAAGCAAGACCCCAAAGGAAGATAAAAAATACCTATTTATTATTAATTATATTACTATACTACAACAAGCTAAACAAAGCTTTTATACATCAATGACATTTCTCCAACCCGTCCGGCCAGCGAGGAGAGTGTAGGCCAATTCCTATGGCTACTCTGGTCAAGTATGGCTCTGGTAGTACAGAGAGGGTCGTGCTTTTGCAATGGAGACAAAAAGACCTGATGACGATGACTATTACAAGCTAATCAAAGCTCTGCATAGAACCGCAAGACCCAAACTGCTCTGTCTGCCCCATTAGGGATAAAGACGTGATAGTATGTATGTATGTATCAAAGCTTTTATACATCAATGAGATCTCTTCAACCCGACTGGCCAGTGTGGAGAGTGTAGGCCAAAGTCCTCTGACTGCTCTGGTCTAGTATAGCTGTGGTAGTACAGAGAGGGTCGTACTCCTGCAGTGGAGACGGAAAGACCTGATGATGATGATGATGGTGATGAACACAATTACCGTAAAGCTCTCCAGCCGTTCCAGCATGAAGCAAGCCGACATGACTTTCCTACAGAAGGATGAGCGCATCAAAACTTGCGCATGGCTGAGCTGGATCTCGATTTGAGACATCATGCCCATGTTTTGGTCCTGTCAAAGAAGACAAGTTTTAAATAACAGGATTATTCTTTTAAAAACTACGATTCATAAAAATTTTTTTTTTTCAAATGTATGAATTATTCAATTAATCATAGCTCGGTAGCATGTACGGCCACAATGTATAGGTATATATTTTTGAAATGTACTAATCAAGACGTTTGAAACCTACGAATTATGAAACATAAAAATTTACTCGAAAAACGTCTATCGACGTTGAATAGATATTGAAAAGCTGCAACTTGACTACGAATAACAAAAAGGGCCACCTTTTGCGCATTTCTTAGTTTTGAAATTGTCTTATAATTTTTTTGTACAGTAAAGATCGTATAAATAAATAAATGATTCTTTATTCACTTAAAGATTTGTACAAGGTAGTTATTACATAAAAAAGGTTGTTTTAGGTTAGTACAAGTTAACTTTTAAACCTTATTTCTAAACAAGGCAGGAGCCTGTATTTTGGAATCCAGTGTTCGACCATATTTATACGGAGCGACAACCTATTTTTAAAATGTGTAACAAATGCGTAATAAAAAGCAATGTAGTACTTGCCTCAAATATAACAACTTCGGCTTCCCACCTATCGTAGGCCAGGTCCTCAGCTCTGATCCAACCATAGAGGTACTGCCTCACCGACCTTGGCAGCGGCTGCGTCTGGTCATCCACCCAGACTGCATCGTATGCCGCCTTGGCAGAGGACTTGCTGCTTAGGAACATGGCTGCTCTGGTTGCTGCTGGACCCTTGAAACAGTTACAGTCAATAAAATACAATATACCCTTTATTGCACAATATAAATAAATACAGCACACAATTATTTTAAAAACTAGGAAATGCGCAAAAGGCAGCGCCGCTAAACAATTTCTTTCAGGCAACCTATATAGAAAAATAAAGTGATGGGAAATTAGCATATCATTAGCATAAGTTAAACAGGTTACTATATATAGGCGTGGAGAGTGTAGGCCAAACCCTCTGGCTGCTCTGGTCAAGTATGGCTCTGGTAGTACAGAGAGGGTCGAGCTCCTGCAGTGGAGTCAAAGACCTGATGAGTGGCTCCATTCTACTCTGCTGGAAACTTTTGGCTTTTGCCTAAAAGAAATTGCGTTAGTGATAAGCCCACCTTTGTACCTATTATATTTTAAATGTAGTTTTGATTACTGTCATACTTTAGTTGGTGCAATAGAGAAATCTTATTTTATCTTATCTTTTACGGGATCTGTGTACTTTCTTATGTACAACTAGCCGAAGCCCGCGACTTCGTTCGCGTAGACTTTATCATAATGCTCATCAGGCAGAACAAATTTTGCTAAGTAGTCATTTTTATTTTTATTTAGTTTAGCTGGACCATTATGGTTCTGCATCAGGTGTTCGATTTCCCAAAATCAATTATACCCTATATGTTGCCTAGGCTTAACAGCTATATAACAAAAAATGTTTCGTTCGAATCCGTCCAGTATTTCCGGAGATTAGCGTATACAAACAGACACCAGAAAGACTTTTTTATAAATTACTAGCTGTGCCCATGGGCTTCGCTCCCCGTGGGAATTTTGGGATAAAAGCTATCCTATGTCCTTCCCTGGGTATCAAACTATATCCATATCAAATTTCATCTAAACAGGTTCAGTAGTTGAAGCGTGAAGTGGAAACAAACAAACAAATATACAAATTCACTTTCGTTTTTTTAATATACCTATTCAATGTATGTACAGACAAATTATTTTTTACTGTTTTATTATATGTATAGATAAAACTTTATAAACAAACAAACCATTCCCCAAAAGTCTGGATGCAATTCATTGTCCCGGAACTCCCTGAACGGACATTCTTTCGGATCTTTCTCCAGTATCATCATACTCTTTGCATCTAGTTTCTTAGACATGTTGCTGTTTTCTTAGCCCTTTGAATATATTATAAAGTTTGACTATGTAGAAAATAGCCTTACACTAAATTGGTTATTGGAAATAATTATACGATGTTTATTTTTTGGTTAACTTGAAAAGTGACATTGACAGGTCAGACAAAAAATGCCTAAAAATAGGTTTGTTATTATGACACAATGATTGGAACTTTTTGGAAAAACTGCAACAGATCGCAGTAAAACGAGTAACCATGTAAAATAAAATAACCGACCAAGTGCGAATCGGATTCGCGCACTAAGGTTTCCGTACCATTATCTATAAAAATCGCGTTTGTTGTATGTTTATTTATTTTATTTTGGTTTTAGTATTTGTTGTTATAGCGGCAACAGAAATACATAATTTGTGAAAATTTCAACTGTCTAGCTATCGCGGTTCTTGAGATAAAGCCTGGTGACAGACAGACGGACAGCCGGACAGACAACGAAGTCTTAGTAATAGGGTCCCGTTTTTACCCTTAGGGTACGGAACCCTAAAAAACAAGCTTTTATCTAGGTAAAGACTCTCCTCAACACGAATCAAACGAGCTCAAACTCGATGGAATTGCATCATTTCATTACAGAGTTCCTATGGCCATCCTCCGGCTTCATCATCAGATCAGCTCCATGCCATTATAAAATTGCATTGTCACGCGATATACGTATGCGTGCGGCGCATTTTCGCTCAATCGGAAACCGGGAAGTGAGTCAAATTTAACTCGCAAGATTTGATTACAGACAGACAGACAGACAGACAATGTGGGAGAGGTAAAACTAAATAAAAGCTTGTAAAAATCTAGGTCTATGATAATTCTAACTTCATGACTAGTCGTTTCGTAAAAGCTAATTTAACTTGCAATGTAAATCTTCAATCACTCACCAACTTAATTTTCAACCAGTTATCCATAAGCGATTGCTTAAATAGAATAGGCACTGAAATTTTGCATACTTGTGTAATACAAATCGGATGACGATACAATATTATGGTCAATGAGCTGTTCTGATGATGGAGTACGGAGACAGGGACACATATTGTCCGGGACCTTAGGATATTTGGTTTTGTATGAAATACATATATTAATTCTGTACACGTAGTACAAATTGCGTCACAAGTACATCACATTTTGACGCATTATCTAAGATTGTTTTAAGTAAAGTTTAGTCATGTAATGACCCATTACAAAATTAGGTTTTAAGTATATTATGTAAACACATTTTAATTACATAACTACAACATAATTGTACTTTTACACGAAATGATACCGTGATAATCATTTATGTAAGTTACGGATCTTCAAAACCATTACATAGAAACGTATGATTTTATCTGGTCAAATACTAATGGTTTGGATTTTTTTAATAAAATTTTGCCCTAAGCTTAGAGGGGTTCCCGGTCGCATCCTAAGCAACAGCCGCTATGTTACTTCGTAGCTAGTGTGCAAGTTTCCGCTTCTCCTTTTCTGCTCCAAATAAGTATCTATATTGATATATATAAATTAATGTCAAATGGTGGGTCCACGATATCAAGCAGTTTGCTGGAAGGAACTGGATTGTTATGGCGGGATTAGCGTTGAAAAATCCGAAAGAAACAAATTGATTTTTACCGTTTTATTCGTTTGTTGCATTGAAATATTCCCGAAAAAAACCTTCGGAATTTTTCGAAAGATATCGGAATTTTTGAAAAAAAAAAACGATTGATATAATAAAATTTTTATTACTATAATTCCAACAGCCTGTATAGTAGTATAGTATTGTGTGCGTGATATGAACTGACTGTAGGCCGGAAAGGAATAAGCGCATGACAAGTATGACAACAAAAACAAATCATTATACCCTCCGAAACATAATGAAAATATTCTGTGAAAAAAACTACAATACTTTTCCGTTTTTTTTTTCGTTTTTTCCGTTTCATTGATAAAAAACATGAAAAATCCCTTAAGTATTTTTCTTTCAAACAAAAGTTGAAAAAAACGAAAAACGCTACACGGGAAAGAACAATGCGGGGACAGAAGGAAGCTGATAACTGTCTATGATAATAATGATGATGATACATAATATTTACAAAAATGTTACTTTAGTAAACATAATTAAAATTATGGAATACTAGCTCGGAAAAAAAATCGGGATAAAAACTTATATCCTTCCCTGGTTATCAAACTATATCCATGCCAAATTCATCTTAATTGGTTCAGTGGTTGAAGTGTGAAGTGGTAACAAACAAACAAATATACAAACTCACTTTCGCGTTTATAATATTAGTAAGTGTAAGTAAGAATCGTAAGAATAAGGAAGTAAGGACAGTAAGGATAAGAATAAAGTCGCGATGTTAATACGGGTCACTTTAACGGCGCGTGATCCGACATACATTCGACCTATTATTTCTCATACGTCCGTGTTGTTTCATCATCATTTCAGCCGCATAAAGTCCACTGCTGGACATAGGCCTCTCCCGAAGATTTCCAAAATGACCGATCAAGAGCGGCCTGCATCCAGCGCTTTCCAGCGACCCTGGTCAGGTCATCTGACCACCTTGTAGGTGGGTGCCCTACGCTTCGCTTGCCAGTACGCGGTCGCCATTCAAGAAACTTTTTGCCCCATCGGCCATCGGTTCGTCGCGCTATGTCCCGCCCACTGCGACTTCAACGAGCTAATCCGCTGGGCTTTGTCAGTAACTTTTGTTCTCCTACGGATTTCCTCATTTCTGATTCGATCACGTAGGGAAACACCGAACATAGCCCTCTCCATAGCGCGTTGAGCGACCTTGAGCTTTCTTATGAGACCCATAGTAAGGGACCACGTTTCAGAGCATCATCACTGGTAACACACATTGGTTGTAGACCTTAGTCTTGAGGTCTTTCGACGAATCCGACTCTGCTGGGCAGCGTTCGGGAAGCTAAGCAATGTCTTCTGGTCCAAAATACCTCTGTACCGTGTTGTTCAAACCAATACAAATCTACTCATGTTCTATACCTTTCTCATTCCCTCCTACGCTAACTCGATCTGATTTATATAATAGGTCTTCGGACAAAGGCCAGCAAGGTCGGAGATACAAAAAAATGTCGTCACGGACAGACGGATTTGTCTAGAGATTTTTTCAGTGGCACATATCCTAGTAGTTTTGTACAAGTAGAGACGTATCTAAGCCCGGTATTATACTATGTTATCGTGTTGGTATAATACGGAAAATAACGAGGAACTCGATGGTCTGGCGGGATTGCGCATTATTAGCGCTTTTGCAAGTGAAGCGACACCGGGCGTGGTCCGCACTTGGATGGGTGACCATAAGTGGCATAAAACATTCTCGAGCTCCTCCGTACTTCGGCAGGCATGTAAATAAAAGTCGCTGGTCTCTGTTGTCATCATTGCATGACAGTCGTCAAGCTAAGTCAGATGCTTTAGGCAGCCTGTAAAATCTGACACCAGTGATAGCCACTTACACGAAAAACAAGCAAAATATAATTTAAACCGTATTTAATCATATCCAACGGTATACTTGGAATTATTCATTTACGAAGAATACGATAAATACCGTAAATTATTGTATGATACTTATTTTATGCCTGATCATTTGGTATAATACAGTATTTTACATCACTGTGCACAACTAGTACTAACTGATAATCATACGACGCAGATTCAAACAGCCTCCGTGGTGTAGCGGTTAGAGCGTTCGGCTCATACCCGGAGGTCGCGGGTTCGATTCCCGGCGGGGGCAACGACTTTGTGTTGTTGTCCTGGTTTGGTTAGGACATTGCAGGCTAATCACCTAATTGTCTGATAAGTAAGATGATCCGTGCTTCGGAGGGCACGTTAAGCCGTCGGTCCCGTTCACTGTCTTTGACATTGGTCGTTACCTAAAACCATGTCAGAGGCCTTTAAGGCGGTTTAAAAACTCTGACACTAGTGTTAGTCACTAACACACTCGATAAGAAGATCATACGACGCAAAAGGACATGGGAAGGAGTGTACTCCAGGGCAACCAAAGATGGAAAGATGGAAGGTAATTTCGTGTGTTACAATATTTTTTGATTAAAACTAACGTAAGATACTGTCATTATTACAATAGCTTTAATATACAGGTAGCCAACGAGATACCTGGGCCGGCCCACTAACTATATTTTGAATTTTCTTGACTAAAATAATATTAGCAGAAAATGTATATACAGAAAGATTTTAATGAAGTCTTTTTATATAAACATTATTATGTGAATATTTTATTGAGTTTAAGAGAAAATTCAAAATATAGGTAGAGGGCTGGGGCAGGTATATCGTTAAAAAATTATATGTCTATGATTAGCCCACTGTACAAAACCCATGGTCAAAAACTTGTCAAAAGCTGTCAAAAGCAATCATGAAGATAAACCTCGTATCAAAGCCTGCGGCTGTCATGAGCGGTAACAATTACATGAAGCCGGATATAGGTCGGCTTGCAGGAAGTCCACCGGTTTGCCGTGAAAGCCTACCGAGTGGGGAAAAAGCACGTTTAGCTAACGTGTGAGTATGGGTGTACATTCTTGTTAATAGCTCATATAAAGTGTGGTGTTAGCAACTTTGTTGTAAGAATAATCACATTTTATTCATGACTGCTGATAATTATAAGATGACGACCTCCGTGGCGTAGTGGTCACCATGCTAGTCCGCCACCCAGAGGTCCCGGGTTTGATTCCCGGTCAGGGCAAGTTGGAAAATGGCCTTTTTCAAATTGTCCTGGGTCTTGGATGTTTATCTATATATGTATTTGTTATAAAATATAGTATCGTTGAGTTAGTATCCCATATCACAAGTCTCGAACTTACTTTGGGGCTAGCTCAATCAGTGTAATTTGTCCCTATATATTTATTTATTTATTTATTTATTGTAATTTGTCAAGTGGATTTTAACCGACACACTCGAAAAGAAAATGCCGCGTAGTATCCGGCAGAGTAGAAATGGACCACTCAAAGACTTTCCGAGGATGTCATAGTAGGCTAAGTAATTACAAGCTAAAGAACGCTTATAAACATCAATGAGACCTCTCCTACCCGTCTAGCCAGCGCGGAGAGTGAAAGCCAAATCCTCTGGCTACTCTGGCCAAGTATGGCTCTAGTGGTACAGGAAAGGTCGTGCTCCTGCAGTGGAAACTAAGAAGGACCTGATGATGACTCAATAAGAAAGTAGAGAAACAAAGTAATTTTTTTTGCTCTTTGAGACTAACCTACAAAGATTTAAACCGGACAAAGAAGATATCGACACTTCTAGACGTACATTAAAAGATCTGTCGGCATTTATGTCCAACTTAATCAGCAACCTTGTCCAGTCCACAAGTCTTTTCAAGGCGAACAACCACCGAAATGTCGGCTAGCTGAAGATACAGCTGTCCGATCGATGCGTTTTAAATCAGAGTATTCTATGCATATTTATACAATGTCCTTTATTATTTAGTACAAATATTTTAAGGGGTAATTTAGTCCATAAATATATATCTTTACATATAAATATATATCTTTAAGCGCTTGTCGCTAATAAATGTATTTCTGTTTTTCCTAAAGGCTGACTGGTAGAGAATGCATTACTTTTGTACTATTATGGTCAATAAAGATTAAGTAAATAATTTTGAACATTTTTACCCAATAATATCGAAACTCGAAAAAATATGTATATTTTCTATAGTAACGATATTGTCACGTGACTACTTCGTATGTTTAGAAAATGTTTTTTTTTTGTATTTCTGTATACATTCATTGGAAAAAGTTGTTCAAAATGATAGTCTGAATCACCGCTTAAAATGTTTGAACTTAAAAAAGGTCATTGTATACAACGTGGAAGGGACAAACTTGTAATAAATTGAAACACAGGCCATACCTACTAGATCACTATAGTAAAAGGATAATAAAATAATAGGCAAAAAACAAAAAATAATTCGACATTCCTATACAAATTGCCCTGCACACGTCTTGTCTGAAAATGCCCATTTCTTTTTTTAGTTTTTGTATGTTATTTTAATTTCGTTATACTGTTATGGTCTAGTATAGCTCGTGGTTTGATTTATTACGGGTCCCTTTCACGTTATATGCCACCTTTTTTCATCAATCTTCTTCTTCTTTCTCCTCACCTTATCCCACTTTACGTCAGGTCGGAACAACTCTATCCTTTTTCAAAGCACTTGCCACATTCTTTTTATCCATATCGTCCTTACCGCACTAAATCTACCTTTTCTTTGGCCGTCGTCTTTTTCTATATCCATTAAACTTCAATACTAGTCTGGACGAAAAGAAAAAACTTAGAATGTGCTGCTTCTCTTTCCGGGCAGATCGTAAGAGCCAATCGAGGGAAAGAGCAAAAAATCGAATCATGTTAATAAGCGATGCGGCTAGCAACCTATCACTATTTTGATTCCTTCATCCACCTTCTTACCCACATCAAGCTAAAAGTGGCCTTTGAGTCTTGCAGCCCTAGGCTCTATCTGCTTAGAGCCGCAAGACTTAAAATGCTCTGTCTGCCCCATTAGGGATAAAGACGTGATAGTATGTATGTATGTATTAATCTTCAAATTCATCTTTTTTGTAACGTGGCTCTCCTTTTTTCATCAATATACTTTTTAATTGCACTGCAACAAATATTTCACACAAGCTTACTCTCACATTACCAGCTATTGTAACATAGCAAAACGGGTCCACTGCGCCTGAGCTAACCACACACCAGTTTATCTTGAGCTCTCATAACTCCTTCTATCCTGCACATAGTATAAAAGTTACTATGAGAGAGCGGAGCGAGGGAGGTCAATAAATCTGGTCGGCAGCTACTACTTTCACTCTATTTTGCAATTGGCCTTAATATAGTTGCATTGAGACAATTATTATAGTGCAGAAATGCAATGCGTTGCTGTGTGGTTGATGATAAGGTTTGGAATTTAAGGGGCTACCTGGATTTTCCGGGATCCAGTGTTGCCCCTATGTGAAATTAATCATTTGAAAGGTAACAAAATATAATTTGAAATTGTGTTTTAATCAAGCCTAACCTTCAAACTAGTTTAAAGTGAAAACGTGAAGCTTTTCAACAACATTCGCGAAAAACGGTCACTTTTAGCAAATGTGCGTAGAAAAGCTTACGTTCTCACTTTGAACTATAAACAGTGGTTCATTAAATAGTTTGAAGGGTTATCTACGGCTTGGTCGAGACACAATTTTAAATGATATCACCTTTTACTTTTAAATAATTTGTTCCAAATGGGGACAGCATTTGACCCCGAAAAATTCATGTAACCCCTAGTATGTAGTTTCTTTCTAGGCCTGATTTGCAAAGAGAGTGATTTAACATAATTAAAGTAAGTATTGTTGAAAAAAAAAGTAAATTTTCTAGAAATCTTCGGTCGGATCTTGTCGTCGGTTTTCGGTCTTTAGTAAGGCATTATTAATTACATTAAAATTCCTAGATATGTACTCGTAGATACTGTTATTTGAAATGCAATTTGTGGTCAAACTATATAAAATCTTATCTAATCTATAAGTAAACCCAATACGATCTCATACTAATAAAACTAACCAAATATTAATTACATTTTGATTAATTCTGGCGCTTACATGTGCGTAGATACTATCTGGCGGGTAAATATTATTTAAAATGTAAATCTATTAAATATCATGAATCTATGGAATTAGTATCCACATTAACTGACATGTGTGATAGAAAGCTTTGGACGCGAAAAAAACTGCCTTTGCTTACTAATATTCATGAGAACTTAAAATTAAATGAGATGACAGTGAGTGACAAACTTGAAATGTTTACTCTAGATACGTGGATGAGCAATGTGGATCTTACCAAGGTGATTAGACTAGATATTCCAAATGTAAACCAACCTAAACGATCAGTTAGTGCCTCTGAACTTAGACGGGCAAGCTCTATATTTATAACTCACAATTATGCCAATTTTTACAAAATATTTACTGATGGATCTTTAGTCGGAGGAGAGGTTGGTGCAGCTTTGTTTGACCCACAAAGTAATAGTCATGTTAAAAATTAATTCTGGCGCCAAGTCTAGGACATACATACATACATAATATCACGCCTGTTTCCCGCAGGGGCAGGCAGAGACTATGGTCCTCCACTTGCTACGATCCTGACAAACCTCTTTTGCTTCATTTTCACTCATCAATCTCTTCATACATGACGTTCGGTTACGGGTACTTTTTACAATGCCAAATCTAGTAATAGAATAAATATGGTAGTAACTTGGTCAGTCTTCTAATAATATCATAAAGAGAATAAATTCATATTGTCTCTCATTCCCTTAAGCAGCTTTTCAGCAGATCAGCATAGAGAAGACATTGGTACGATTTATTATTTCTTTACATATCCTATAGACATATAAATATCCAGGGATATCATGGTCGGTTATCTGATACCAATACGCAGAGTAATGCGTCACAAAAATAATAAATAGTTTTTTTTTTAAATTATATTTTAGGCTAAGGGATATATTATATAATTATATCTATGCTCGTCTGTAAGTTTTACTATATTATATAGGACTTTAATATTGTAAATAATATTTAGTTCGTTGCTTGAAATTAAATGATTTTATTTGATTTGATAAATACCTACGTAAAAATAAGTATAAATAATTTTTCAAAAATAAAAACCCACTTTACCTTCAGAGTTTAAAAGATAACATGTTTACTGGACCACCTGACAAGTATACCCCATCAAATAAATAAAAAATCAAAATCGGTTCAGGCATCTTTGAATAATCAGTAAACAAACATAAAAAAGACCTTTTACAAAGTCGGTTAAAAACACACCTATGTACTTGCAATTATCCACTTATCAAGTGAAAGTACTTCCGACGGTTTCTGCCAAAAATGGTGTCGCTTTCCGCAAATCAGTATAAACTGATGGATGTAGATATATGAGTTCACTGGTTTAAATTGCGTGACAGGCTTGAAATTGGACGTTCATGTCCCATCTTGAGTGAAAACAAAAAGGGGAACCCTTTGCCCATACCCACTGCTGAGCATTCCCTCTTTTCTTCTACTCTCCCGGGAAATAAGCGTGTGGACGAAAAAAATATTTTTCGCATTTAAGGTAGGTTATTAAAAATTATTGGTACATATATTTTTTCATGAAAAACAAATATTTGCGAAAATACAGCGTATCTTAACTCTAATGAATTAATATATAGGTATACGAACTATAAAACAGTTACAAAGAAATGTGTCTGCACATTAAATATATTTCCAAAAAAAAAAATGGGGCTATGGAGACCATAAAGTTACAGGGTAACCCTTTAGCTTCATAATGAAGACATAGTAATATAGTAACATTAAAAATAACTGTCTGTCATCAGATAATAAATCACACTATTACGAGTATTATAAAGACGAAAATTTTGAGTTGGTGTGTGTATCTTTGTTACTTCTTCACACAAAAACGGCTAGACCAATTTAAAAAAAAGTTGGTATGCAAGAAGCTCACACCTTGGATAAACACATAGGCTACTTATTTTGCGAGTAACACCGCGGGGAGCAGCTAGTAAACAAATAACAACTACACGGAAAATTACAAAGACTGACGAAGAGATGCGTTGATGTCTTTCGTTTTGACGAGTTTTCTCGTAGCGTCTCGTACACTGAAAAAAGTTAATAGCCGAACCAGTTTTGCTACTTGCAATTTATTTATTAGATACCAAACTTTTGTTCTAATTAGCAGAACAATGTAGTTTTAATTAAAAAACATTTTTACTAGTAGTAGCCCTGAGTTCAGCAGTCACTCGATTTTAGCAACATGTAGCAAACATTTTTGTTACTAGCAACCACTCTTTTTTCTCAGTGTAGTGCGTTACGAGTTTCTGTGTTGAATCAGTCAACTTTTGAAGCTGTCATCATCATCAGGTCTTATTGTCTCCACTGGAGGAGCACGACCCTCTCTGTACTACCAGAGCCATATTTGACCAGAGCAGCCAGAGGACTTGGCCTACACTGTCCTCGCTGGCCAGACGGGTTGGAGAAGTCTTATTGATGTTTTTAAGCTTGTATTCCCTAAGTCGCCTTCTACGACATCCGCGGGAGGACTTGGAGTGGCCCTATTCTACTCTGCCGGAGACCACTCACGATTTTGAAGCTGTAACATCTAATATATATATATATATATATATATATATACTTAGTACTAGCTGCTCCCCGCGGTGTTACCCGCGCCTAAAGTAATCTACTTTATTGTTCGTTTATATGTTATAGTATGTACTCCATTATTTAATTGTATAGGTACTTGTATTTTTCTACACTGTAATACTCTAACTGCGCCAACTCCCCCACATCTTTTATAGTCTTCTTTACCAAAGGTTGGCTGGAAGAAATCACTTTAGTGACAAGTCCGCCTTTGTACCTACTATATTTGAAATGTACTTTTGATTATTGTCATACTTAGTTGGTGCAATAAAGAAATTTTATCTTATCTTACGTATTAATCCAGGGTGTCAACTTCCTGCGTACCAAATTTTATCAATATTGATCCAGCCGTTTGCGCGTGAAAGAGTAACAAACATCCATCTATCCATACTTTCGCGTTTATAATATCAGTAGGATATTCATAAATTGCGTATTTCACAAGTAGTGAGATTTATTGCCTAACGCATGTTGGTTTACTAAAACAGGTTTTATAATGATCTTATATGACATTTGTTTAAGAATACATATATCTTATAAAAGGTTTGATGTCATTTTTGGTTTCACACTTTTAATTTGATTGTGTAAGAATATTTTAAATAAAAAACATTAAGTACGAAATATGTTCTTATTGATATCAAATGAAGAAAAGAACTTGGCGGAAGAAAGACAGACATTGAAAGTACTCCACCGACAAGAGCCCAGCTCTTAAATATAATAAGAAGAAGAAGAATATGAAATGTATTTAAGGCAGCAATGTTTTGCTTATAAATTCAATTAGGAACCCCTTTACCCTAGACTTTTTTATACAAACGTAGTCTACGTTTTATTCTGAAATCACATGTCAGATTTCGGTAAAAATTTGCAATTTTAAAGAAATAGCAGTTATCTAGGTTTTATTATGAACTGGAAAGAAAATATAAGGATGTAGAAGTTTCCCATACTGATAGTTAAAAATGATTTATCACACTGTATTCTATTTCAAGTTCATATTTTGACTGTGAAAACCAGTTATGTGCAATATCATTGAAATTAGAAAATTTTGCCGAAATCGGGCATGACCTTTCGAAATAAAACGTAGATTACGTTTTTATGGAAATCTTTAGTTTGGTCTAGAGTAAATGGACTTTTAAGTACTTTGTTTAAATGTCTGCTGATAACCACATTCCGGAATTTGGCGTAAAAAACTGGAATACAGTTTTATACAATAGTGGTTGTTTACGATCATTATGTGTTAAATGTACCTAATCACCGCTATGTTTAAATCTATACATATAATAAAACAGTAAAAAAAGGGTGTCTGTACATTAAATATATTTCCAAAAAAAATATTGGGAGCGATGGAGATGTAGTAATAGAGAAAGAATTTAAAAAAAATGTCTGTTTGTTTGTCTGTTTGTCTGTATGTCTGCTTGTACACGCTAATCTCCGGAAATACTGGACGGATTCGAATGAAACTTTTTTTGTTATATAGCTATTAAGCCTGGGCAACATATAGGGTACCTATAAATGATTTTGGAAAATGAAACGCCTGATGCAGAACCATAATGGTCCAGCTTAACTATAAGAGATATAAAAATGCTGCCTTAGTAAAAGTTGTTCAGCCTGATGAGCATTTTCCAGAGACATAAAGTCCACGCGAACGAAGTCGCGGCCTTCGGCTAGTGTTTAAATAAATTCTTTAAATCTTTAAGTCTGTTACTACTTATGATAATGGTGAATAGTGTCCCATTCCTGGGCAAATGCCTCCCCTTTCTTCTTCTTATGCTACAGGCCACAATGTTGCGCAGCAAAATTAATACTTAAGAGGGCCCTTCCCGGTCCGTCTATCGTCAACGCGAGCATGATTGGAAATGCTTGTTGTTTAATCCAGCGCAATGATAGAAAAAAAAGCAAAGTGAAAAGAGAGATAGCACCT
This sequence comes from Acrobasis consociella, assembly GCA_963555685.1. NCBI lineage: Eukaryota > Metazoa > Arthropoda > Insecta > Lepidoptera > Pyralidae > Acrobasis > Acrobasis consociella. Next base: position 2,378,809 of record OY743115.1, read on the forward strand.
GAGCGCTCAGTTCGCATTCTATCGTACGAAATTAGTATTATTCTTAAGTATTCATTTAACGAATATTAACTTTGCGTGCGGAAATTTCATAAAACTTGTTCCAGGTGATACGTGTTTTTCATTAAGCCTTACGAGTGTGTGAAATAAATGTTTTCCATTAGGAATCTTCATTACATTTGCAAGGTTATATGCAAATATTTTATTTACTTTTACAATTCATGAGTACTATATGATCGGCCGAAGTTCAGGTAAAATTTGTACAAAAAAGCAGATTTTTGGAGGCTTATACTGAATTTGTTTTTCCAAATTTGAATTTTTTATTTCAATGGAAACTTAGAAATAGCGCACAAGATTCATGTTAGTTCAAAAGTTTCTAAGAAAGTTCTGTCATAACGCCATAATCACGTACGAGCGTTTGTATGAAAAGTAAGGCGGGTTGGGCGCTCTTAACAAAAAGGTATAAATCTTAACATGCACAGATAATTAATAATTTCTCAAAAATAAAAACCGACTTCATCCCCAAACTACCCGACCCGATTTTGATAAAATTCAATAACAAGTATTAGTTAGTTATTCAAACGAAAAAGGATTATCCAAATCGGCCCAGGCGTCTTTGATTATCAAATTGATAACGTTCTCGTTTTTTTGGAAGTCAGTTAAAAAAGAAAATAATTGGCCAAGTGCGTGTCGGGCCACGCGCAGTGTAGGGTTCCGTAGTTGTAAACAACTTTGAGTTAATGCCACTAAAAACATCTAAGTATCTATTGAATTTGTATGAAATTTTCCTTTTCGAGTACATTTTATAAGTTGATCGCCTAAAACTTTTTAATTTGTTAATCCTACTTAGCTCTGTTAGTTTTCCTTTAAACTACATTATATATACTATAGCTGTGATTTTTTCCACGTGACCATATATAACCGTTTAGCAGATAGATGGGGGGGACACTTGACTTTAACAAAATAAATCACTTTAAACCTAAATATTTCAGACATGGATTCCTAAATCGTAAAATGGTGTTCACAAGCTCACAATATTTTTGAAAGACCTATTCAACGATACCCCACACAATGTGTTTGTAGCGAAAAAAAATATTGACTTCCTCTTTACTTGTATGGCAGAAAACTAGTACTTACAGTTTCTGAGTAGGACCGCGGACGGACAGACAGACAGACAGACAGACATTCATGGCGAAACTATAAGGGTTCCTTGTTTACTACGGAACCCTAAAAAAGTACTACGATCGATGGTTTCAGGAAGAATTTATTTCACGAAAAACATATGGGAGGCAGTTATTTTTCATTAGTATTTAACTCGAAAATACAATAGTAGTAAAGAAAACGAAATTCGAGAGTAAATTTCAGATTTCATTTAATTCAATTTTCTTATAATTAATTTAAACTGATTAAAAATTGTGTCAAGTGCTGTTTATGAATGAACTTTAACATAATTATTTTTTGATCAAAAATCATTTTGTGCAACTGATCATAATTTTTAATGACGAAGTTAAGCTAATGAGGTTTGACGTAATGGATATTAGTATCTTTTGTCTCACTCGCACCTGATTGACATTCGATAGGGGTGAAAGGAACGGAGTGCGTACGATTTTTACTTTGACAAAAAGACGTGTGAACTGGAGCATTTGGTTTTGATACTTTTTGATACTTTAACTGTTTTTACACCAAAAGTGTTTATTCAAATGAAATGAAAATAATTTGTTTTATATATTTGGTGTAATGGTCAACAAGCTAGTCCACCAAGCTGGAGGTTCTGGGTTCGATTCCCAGCCAGAACAAGTTGGAAACGGCCTTTTTCAAATTATCCTGGGTCTTAGATGTATATTTTACTAGAGGCAGCGCGCGGCTTCGCCCGCGTGAACCACTCGAGTGAAGTCGCGGGCGTGATGCAATATAGCCTATAGCCTTCCTCGATAAACGACCTATCTTATACCGAAAGAATTTTTCAAATCGGACCAGTGGTTTCTGAGATTAGCGCGTTCAAACAAACAAACAAACAAACAAACAAACAAACAAACTCTTCAGCTTTATATATTAGTATGGATATTATACATTTATTATTCACTTTAATATCGCTGAGTTAGTATCCCTTAGCACAAGTTGAAACTTACTTCGGGGTTAACTCAAACAGTGTGATTTGTCCCTTTAAAAAAAATCTAACATAACGTACTTACTCTGCTGTCTCAGCGACCTGAAGTAGATATTGACCCCCGAGAAGCAAAAGCGCTACAATTTTCTGTTCTGTGCGATATCATGGTAGCTGACAAATTCCATCTCCCGCAGACCAGCCTGCACCGTATTGTTTCACTGATATCTGGGTCGATCTACTGGTCGTCGGCCTGATGCATTACCCGCCAGGACGCCAACAAGATATACTTTTTAAATATTTGAATGAAATGTACATTATACACTATATTAATAAGCGCCCGTTAACTCATTCTAATAAGTAAACATTCCTCTTAATCAGTGGTAGGTTGACTGGAAGAGATTCCTATACAGGTTAAATCCGCCGTTGTATGTATTTTTATTCTCTCTTGTGTACAATAAAGCTTTATAAAAAAAAACAAGTTTCTCTAGAATTCTTAATGATTGTCCAATGAGATTGGATAACTGCAAAAATAGCGGTGATAATTACACAATTTTGGTATTAAAAACATATATCCTATAATATGATTGTTGAATAATAAAATAATTGTAGCAAGTGCAGACAGTTTGAAAGAGAATGGCAGATCACGTCTAAAGAACCGCAAAATGAAAACAGAGAAGGGAGGCTTTTGCCCAACGATGGGATCTATTATAGCTAACAAAAAAATACCATCCGCTTTCAAAACACTTCTTGACGAATTTTATAACGAAACGTGACATATATCAAAATTTAATTATTTACCAACACAACTGCAGTAACCGCCAATTTCATGCGATCACACCAAATAACACCTACGATATTTCAATCAAAAGGTCACCACACTTTAATTGATATCGAAAAACAATGACCACTTTCATTTTTGTTCCATCAAAATTCAAGCCAAGTATCAAGACAGTTAAGTCCATATACAGGCGCAGGCGCATTCTGAATGTTAAAAGCAACTTTCGGTCAGTCCACGACTGTCTTCCAAAGCGGGCAGACGAAAGGACGGGAATGCTTTCGTAAAATCGAACAAATAATTACGAAGTGTTTGGATTGCTCGTGATTTTTTGTGAACGACTGTACTTAGTGCGTGTGTGTGTTTAGGATTTTTTTGGAAGTGTGAAACGTGAATCGGGAATTATGGCAAGTATTTTTTTTATTATAGAGAAGAATGCATAGTTTTTTTTATAAATAGAGAAAAAAATGGAATAAAGTTAACGAATTCAGTTTAGCGAATTAAAAAAATAAAATATGTACAGAAGTATTTAAAATCAGAAGCGAGATCTCGTATAACAGGTTGATAAAGTTTTAGAAAGGACATCGATGTATTTTGAAGGCAAAGTGAGTTACGAACTCTTTGTTCCTCGGAGTTTTGAGATTGCGGTTTATAAAATAATAATTTCAAAGTTAGACTGAAGCTGTATTTACGAAGCAAGTAAGTACAAAAGCTTTTTCGGAAAAGTTATTTCCGAATTAATGAAATAAAATTCTCGTATTTTAAAGGCTATAATATCATTATAAGAGCTAAAAACTATTTTAATCAATAAAAATCAACAAAATAACTGGGTGTTTCTAAAAATAGTACTAACTTAGTGACACCATGTCGACGAGCTTTCTGCATCCTATATTTTTTAATTTCTGATATTGCGCCAATCAAGTACTTCTGTTATTCAGAAAAAAAAACATTCAGGACACAAACGCCCAAAATAATTAAAGACAAAATTATAAAAAAAGCAATTAAACTCTTCCTTAAAGTGTAAAGTTTTCGATGATCCAATTTTCGAATTTTCGACACACGTTTTCGAAAATCGAAAACTAATAACCCCGTTTCGCATTCGACACTCGCCGCCGCCGACAATGCACAAAAAGGCAGTTTCACTGGGTGAAAGTGCCATGGTAGAAATCGCGCGCTGCGCGTTTGTATGCTTAGTGTAGTGACGTGGAATTATTGCACACAGTGGTTTGTTGCAGATTCTAAGATTCAAATGTTAATCCAGTTTTTTTTTGTGTTTTGGAATAACAATTTTATTGACTAATTATAAGTAAAAAAAAAACATTGAAAATAAAAAGAAAGAAAAACAAACTAAAACTATATCAAAAACGTAAAACTAGAAATAACTTCAGTTATTGGACCTTTCCAGGCACTTTCACAGGTTAATAGTCATAGTTTTCATTACATGTGTATCTTAAAATTAATTTTTTTAAAGAAAAGCTACCGCTTCGTGACGACTACTACTGAGAAAAACGCCGAAAGAAACTCATTTTCACAATATTGGTGGCCTAGTGCCAGAAGAGCTTCGTTATATTATTATTGTGATTAAATTATTAAAGACTTTTAATATAATATACGTTGACACATTATATAACATTTAATGCTTGCAAACGAGATAACAAACATAAATTACGTAATAAGAAATACTAAATTGATACACTTGATTGACATTAATAGAAATATCGCATTATCATCTCGATTAGAGAATAGCCTCTCCGAAACTCGTCTCAGATGGAATAGACACACGTCATGAGAAGGCCTGAAAATCACACACACACACACCAGACAAGAGCTGAACATTTCAAGAAAGCCAGGAAGACCCCTAATCACCTGACCAAACAATAGCTGAACATATACACGGGTCCAAGAAAGCTAGGAAATCCCCTAAAACTTGAAAGTCCGTCATAAACAATGACATAAAGGCACAAGTAAATCTGACGAACCAAAATAGAAGAGCTTCACGAAGAATGACGAGCAGACCTTAAATGAAATGGGATAAAGCTAGTCAAAGAAAAAGAGATCAGATAATGTCCATGTGGTTTCTGGCAGAGGTAGAACAAAAAGATTCAGGAAAAACAACTACATTCTACTATAGTTGACTGGGCAAAAATGCTCTTAGCATTAAGTCCGCCATTTGTTAAAAGTATATTTGTACTTTGGAACAATAAAGTTTGATAAAATAAAATAAATATAAAGTTGTTATTTACAAATAAAAATAACATTTTTACCCAAAATAAGTTAACAAAATTTAAATAAATCATAATATTCTCTAAGTAATATTCATATGAATTGTACAGTTTATATTTGTTTTCTAACCTTGGTAAAAGTTTCCCCTTAACAACGAAACTTTGATATCTGAAGGCTGTGCATTGTTTTCATACTGTAGCGTTTGCTGGAAGTGTTTCACGCTTATGACCACGTGGAATTCTATGCAATACTCGTATAAGTACTTACATTTGAATCCAAAGCATCTACTTCAGAGGAAATTCAGCCAGCGTTCTTGGCACCAAGCCGCATGGTCAAAATCTTTCAGATTTTTTAACTAATACTTTAAACTAGGTTTTACTTTTATGTTTAAAAATAAAACCTAGGTGTTCTGGTCTACCGTTTGGGTTGCAGAGGTCAGACGGCAGTCGCTCTGTAAAAACCAGTAAACTCGTCAAATCACCTAGGTTAGGTAGAGGACCCTGAAGTGCTATTTTTCATTGAGGGACTCAGCAAAACACAAAACGTGTAGTTTTCCGATGATCGTATTTTTGAAACCGTCGTGTCAGCGAAAAACAATATTGTTTAACGCAGAAATCATCGATAATTTGTCTATGCTTTTCTAAAAATTCGACCATGAATAAAAACGCAACGGGAAATGGAACGGATTTCCCATGATTGGTTTCGATGACATATCTGCGCTACAAATGTCAAAATTACGAGTGGTCAGGACCACTCGTTGCAAATCCTTCGCAAACTACCAATTCAAAAATGCGCCCGTTTGGAAACGCTCGCGCAAACCATTCGTAATGTGACAAGTGATTTCAAAAATACGTCTCCCGGGCTCTGAAGCGTTACTGCTGAAGATGCAATCGGGAATACGCGAGGATGGTGATAATTATTTTAATGTTTAGTTTACAATTAAATTTTAATTGTATTTATTTACTATTATTTTAAAATTATGAGGAGTTGGAAATGAATCAAACTATTTTTACAAAATGTAAGTATTTCGGAGGTGAAAACTCGATCTAGCTGGGTTTCAACTTTTAGAGAACCTCGTTTTTTCGCGTTGAATTACATCCAGTTACTATTTCTCAAATCCTTTGAGTCTTGTGGCCCTGGGATCTGTCTACTAAGGACCTCAAGACCCAAAATGCTCTGTCTGCTCCATTAGGTCTAAAGATGTGAAAGTGTGTGTGTATTAAATATAACGAACCTATTCGGCTTTATATTCGTTTTTAGTTATTTAGTTTAATGTTAGTATAATATATTTGGTCTATTCGGCTTGCTTTTTGTAGTATTTAAATAATAAACCAATTTATCTCAGCTGCATATGTAATACGATATATCTATACATATGTTGCTCCATATGTCGGAAACCGATTGACCTTTAAAACCATATATTGCTTCGCTATGTCGAACGACATTGACATGTATAAGTATAAACGTTCATTTGACAGTCAATCATAAGTCTTAAACGGATATCCGACTGTTTATTATTGATTAAGCAATTTTATATCACGTCTACATTTGTTACGGAGTCGACAGAGACTTGACTATGTGGTAATGGCAGAGAAAGATACAATTTGTTGCTTTTTCTTAGCTCTTCTTGACGTAAAAGGTCTCTGAACTCTATCACGTCTTTATTCCTAACGAGACAGACAGATCATTTTGCTATTTGTAGCTCTTAGCAGAGAATATCCATTTTAAATGACATTTTAGATTTTAGTAAAATTTTGTAATTTCAAAGAAATTTTGCATATGTAGGCATATAACTGGTTTTTGCTGTCAAAACGTGGACTTGAATGAGAATATAGTTTATATAATAATATCATTTTTGACCATCAGTATGGGAAACTTCTACACCCTTATATTTTCTTTCAAGTTCATATTTTGAATTTGAAAACTAGTTATATACCTAAATGTATGCAATTTCTTTGAAATTACATAATTTTACCGAATCCTGACATGTAATTTCAAAATAAAAGCTAGACTATGTTTGTATGAATATGTCTATGGTAACCACTCTTAAAGACTAATTACAATCATACTTTTGTGACCCTATTATCATCCTTCTACATAAAAGACTGTGTCTACTTCACAAGAGAACAAGACATACGCTCTAATCCAGTCGATTAATAATACTAGTTGTTTAATCAAAATAACGAGAAAGTTTCTTATCTTGTCAATAGGTACTAAAACTAATTTCGGTGGCATCCACCCTTAATCCAGGGATAAGCGTAGACGATTTCGCCTAGACGATATATCCTTTGCCAATACAATATTACGACAAACATAGTTAATCATATAGTAGTAGGTCAATGTAAAAAGGAGATGTGTCAACGTAGTGTGAATGACTCAGCTCAAGGGTTAGATCTGTGTGAATTATGTGTATGACAGCATCCTTATAACCGTAAGTGATGTGTCCTAGGATAATAATAATTTATTTGTAAGGAAATTTTGTAAATTTTATTACACGGAAACTATTTTAAGGATATTTTAAGTCCATGATACTGATAAATTTTCCCCAAAAAACATAAATTTCGAAATTCGAAAATAAATTTTTGGACTTTCTTCCGCACATGTTGACCGATCAACCGATACGGGTTTCTACGGAATGCAAAAAATTTTTTTGTAGTTTTCCTCCAAATATATGTTCCTTGGGGAAAGTTGATCAGTAGCATGGACTGAATCTACCCTTAAAATAGTTTCAGTATATTTTTTTCATAGTTATATGTCTGTATGTCTGTATGTCTCATTGTAGCGCTCGAACGAATGAACCGATGTCAATTCGTTTTTTTACTTGAAAGCAAGTTTTCTTGCGGTGGTTGTTGGCTATGTTTGAATATCGGTGTAACCGTTTAAAAATTATTAGGCAAAGGGTTTTCCCCAGCAAATTATAGATGACGCTACGGATATCAAGTCATATAGGTAGGTAGTTCCACTACTCATCACTAGATGGCGTTTTTGAGAGTCAGGGGTTTTTAATTTGCCTAGCATAAACTTGTCCGATATAGCTTCTTTTATCTGTGATCTCGACTTATAATTTCGCAACAAAATATGACCCAGCTTTGAAAATGCCGCGGCATCAATCATGTTAATCCATTGGCGATCGTATTATTTCATATCCGGTGTTTATAGAGTCGAGACACTATAGTTTTATTTTTTCTTAAATATTCCCAGTTGTATGTATTCAACATTTAATAATTGTCCCCAAAAAACATAAATTTCTTCAAGTTGACCAATTAACCGATCAGTATTTCTATGGGATGCAAAAAATATTTTTCGTATTCCACTAAGTATATGTTAATTGAGGATAGTTGATCATTAGCGTGGACTGAATCTACCTCTGAAATCGTTTTAGTATATTTTGTCAAAAGTTATATACATATATATCCGATTTGCGGGAAACACTAAGAAAAGTCGTCTTGCGGGAGGGATGAACTTGCACTCAGTATGTTATTGCTCATATTAATTTTGTGATATTGCTTCTTTCTCTATGATCTCGACTTATAATTTCGCAACAAAATATGACCCAGCTTTGAATATGCCGCGGCATCAATCATGTTAATCCATTGGCGATCGTATTATATCATATCCCGTGTTTATAGAGTCGAGAGACTATAGTTTTATTTTCTTAAATATTCCCAGTGAAATGTTGTATGTTTGGAAAGTTTAACTAAAATTACTCGAGTATAAAAAAAAATATCGACTTGAAAGTAGACGAGTATAGAGCAAGAGGAAGGCCGAGAAAGACGTGGGAAGAATGCGTAAGATCGGATATGGGGGAACGGGGGGTCAGTACAGAGATGGCAAAGGATAGAAGGTTATGGAGGGAGTTGACATACAGAGTCGACAACAAATAGGGTAAAGGCGAGGAAGAAAAAGAGACTCAAGTATGTGCACCAATTAATTTAAAAAAAAATGATGTGAAAAGAAGGAAGTCTTCTTTTGTGCGTGTCGATGGTTTTTTTGGTTTTTCTGAATTTCTTGTTTTCCCCAATTTAAATATTAGATTTTTAAGTAGGTTTACTTTATTTAAGTTATAAATCTAAAATATATAACAATGAACTAACAAGCAATCGATCAGAAAATATGTGGGACAACAAAGTTTCAGTTGTGAGCGTAAATGCACACATTATGCATAAAAGCATTATTTTTAGACAAATGTGTAAACATATAAAAAAATTTATGAATTTAACAAAAGTCAGAAGTTATTTGCATTCGTTTTTAGGGTTCCATACATAAGGGGTAAAAACGGAACCTAACTAAGATTCCGCTGTCCGTCCGTCCATCCGTCCGTCTGTATGTACTAGGCTGTATCTCATAAACCGTGATAGCTAGGCTAATGACATTTTCACAGATGATGTTTTTATGTTGCCGATATAACAACAAATACTAAAACCAGATTAAAATAAATATTTAAGTAGGGCTACCATACAAAAAATGTGATTTCGACCTTCGTGCGCGAGTCCGACTTGCACTTGGCATGTATTTTTTATTTATTTATTTATATTAGTTTTGTTTATTTATACTAAGGCCAACAAAAATTCGTTTATTGGTATACGAAATTAAAAACTGCATTTTTAAAGTTGGTTAAATCTCATTATAGTCTGATTTAAGTAAAAAAAAACTGTGCAATTTATTCGAAGCATCTAATTTGTAACTCTATTGCCACTGATGCATAGATAAGCCATTAAAATGTATGTGTGTGTTACACACTCTGAATCCGCCGACTAAAAAGTAGTTCATGAACAACTTTCTTTGCTTCACACTCTAATAATTCTACATAAAACACAAAACAATATCGTAAATATCTATAAATTGGACAGCGATCATAAACTTTTCTTTCTTTTTATTAATTATCTATACTTTTTTAAATATTTTCATTAATTCATGATGATTAATTCGACATCTAATTTATAGTCCAATTAAAAAATATTTAAGTTATTTATGGATTTTTTCGACGCTTTCGATTATGATTATTCAAACATTGATCGAAGCCCGCGACTTCGTTCGCGAAGGCTTTATGAAAATCTCATCAGGCAGAAGAACTTTTGCTAAGGCGTCATTTTTATATGCTTGACCATTATGGTTCTGCATAAGGTGTTTCATTTTCCGAAATCCATTATACTCTAGGTAAATGTTGCCCATGCTTAACAGCTATATAACAAAAAAAAAATATTCGAATCCGTTCAGTATTTTCGAAGATTAGCGTGTACATACAGACAGACATATTTTTTAAATTCTTACTCTATTACTATGTCTCCATCGCTCCAAATAGTTTTTTTGGAAATGTATTCAATGTACAGGCACATTTTTTTACTGTTTTATTATATGTATACATGTACACAGGAAGGCGCTGGATGCAAGCCGCTATAGATCGGTCATTTTGGAAATATTTGGGAGAGGCCTATGTCCAGCATTGGACGTTGTGCGGCTGAAATGATGATACATATACACAATATATTTTTTAAATTTATTTATACTACATTGGTCCAACTAGAAAGATTTAAATTATTTTAGATTTTTTTCGACATTTGCGATTATGATTAGTTATTGAAATATAATTGTCAGCGCATAACGTCAATTATTATGTCATTTAATACGGTGTAATAATGAGGTGACGTCAAAGGAAGCCATTTTGATAAAAGTTGTGAAGAAGTAAAATTTATATTTGTCGTATTGTTTTATTAATTGATATGAACGTGTTTTTGGGAAATGCAATATAGGTATCGTTAGGTACGAAAAAATATTTATTAATGTTAAAAAAAAAAATAAGAAAATGACATTGGTGTCATGTACTGAACTGGAATAAAAATTATACTATCCTGTAATAATAGATGTTCCGATCGTCACGAGGATTTCGGTAACATTGTGTTATTTCTAATAACTTCCAGTAAATAGCCTATGTAATGGAGTAACGGGCAAAAACAATTTTCTCGTAATGAACTAGGTATGGAAATCATGTGAACCGTTAATTTAGATAACAAGTTGCAACTCCAATCTTCGCAGGTCGAGAATACGGTACCTAGGTATGAAATTGCTAAACTTATGCATAGCGGATTTCGAAGTACCAATCTTATCCTTTTTCGTCTTATTATAAAACGCAGACTTACTTTGTTACTAGGTTTAAACCATTATCCGACCAAATCAAGTTGACATCTAGTAATATGCAACGGTCTCATCTAAAAATGTCAACTTGATTTAGCTAGATATTGGTTTAAATCTAGAAACAAAGTTAGTCTGCGTTTTATAATAAGACGGTTTGAGTCTTGCGGCTCTAAGTTCTGCCTACTTGGAGCCTCTCTTCTTGCCATCATCATTATCACTAGGTCTTTTAATCTCCATTGCTGGAGCATGACTTTTCTGTTCTACCAGAGCCATACTTGGTCATAGTAGCCAGAGGACTTTCGCCTACACTCTCCTCGCTGGCCAGCCAGCACATTGATTTTTATAAGTTTTGTTTAGCTCGCTATTTCCTAAGTCGCCTTCTACGACATTCACAAGAGGAAACACATGATAAACTATAACGTCTTTATTCCTACTAATAGGGCAGATGCACTTTGGGTGTTGCGGCTTCTTCAATCTTCTCTTCTGTGCTGGTCTGGGAGAAAGGAAAAAACTTAGAATGTACCAGCTGATTCTCTTCCAGCGCTGATCGTAAAAGCCGATCAAGGGAATGGGCGCGATTTGAATCATTTTTATAGATGATGTGTGTAGCAACCTATCATTATTTTTATACGACTTAAGAAACATACAAGCTAAACTAAGCTTATAACCATCAATGATACCTCTCTAATCCGTCTGGCCAGCGTGGTGTAGGCAAAATCCTCTGGCTGCTCTGGCCAAGTATGGCTCTGGTAGAACAGAGAGGGTCATGCTCCTGCAGTGGAGACTAAAAGACCTGATGATGATGATGATGAGTGAATCATATGACGCACTCTCTCAAGTATGTGTCGACCTTACTTCGTATACATATACGTATCAAGCAAAGGTATATTGGCAATGCTTCGTTTTCACTAATATTCACGGTTCGTCAGTCTGTCCGTCGGAGCGTTCGCTTGCGACACATGTTATTAGAACGTATGTACGGTTAGAAGAAAAATCTTTAGTTACTTATATTGTATATCGAGCAAATGAAGATATTTGTAGTTTTTTTTATTATTGGCATTTGTTTTAATGCAAAGTTAAAGAGCAAATACAAGAATGAATAAACAATTTTATTTGATTTCTTTAATACCATCCTCGGACTAACTCAGACAGGAGCGTCATAATTCTTTTAAAGTTGTTTTTTTAAAAGTCGTATATACCAATAACCCCCCACTAATTAAAGTATCAACTATGCTCGGGGTTGCTTAACATACGTAAGTAACAGATTCAAATAATTTTTATTGACTTCACAAATTCATTGTCAATGTCTATTGTTCATTACTTGCGACACATGTAACGTCTTTCGCGTGGTAGATCAATTGCAATCCAATTGCTCAATCCAATTGGTAAACATTCAATCACTTGGTAGAAAAACCCAAGTCGCTTTCCATTTTGTAAAGCGTTATTCACACAAGGTATGGTAAGGTACCTATCATACCTATGCCGTAGAGAAGGTATTTATCAGGTATTTATAGTAATGATTTGTGACATTTTTTAGTTTCCGACATCTCAAATCAGATACTTTTTTCTAAACGTCAAAACAAACGTATTGTCTATGGGATTTTATTAAATAGGACGTCGTGACGTCACAGGTTGTTAGAGTAACATAGCTTTCCTATTATTAGCATTATTAAGGACTTCACTCTATAAAAGATTAACGTAGAAAAATTCCAGAACGGGGATTGGGGGAAAGCGAGGAAAAAGAGCTCGCGAGGTCTAATGTTCTCACAGAACCACTAACTAGTAATCTTCTTCTTATATTTAAGAGCTGGGCTCTTGTCGGTGGAGTGCTTTCCATATCTCTCTTCCTTCCGCTAAGTTCTTAACCTCTTTATATGTTTTCACGTTTAATTTTTCTTTTATTTGGTCTATAAATTTTCTTCTGGGTTTTCCTACTCCTCTCTTTCCTTCTATTTTTCCTTCCATTATTGTTTTAAAGAACGCATCGTGGCGTAGTAGATGACCGAACATAACTAAATACTAATAAAGTACGTTTTATATTAACCGACTTCAAAAAGGAGGAGGTTATCAATTCAGCCCTTATGTTTTTTGTGTATATGTTCTGCGATATCTTCGCCACTTGTAAACCGAATGCGATGATTCTTCTTATTTAAAAGCAATTAGTACCAAGTTGGTCCCATATCAATTTAGTGAAGATATGATGAAGAAATTTAGGGACATGGAAGAAATTTGTGATGAAAAATTAAGTCTCTTTTTTTTATAAATTGAATTATGATAAGACGGAATGAGTGTACGTTGGGTAGAGTGTGAACAAGGCTTTATTCCATTTACTGTTACAATTTTCATAGAAAATTGTTTGTTTAATTAGCGTGTCTAATCAAATAGAAATCACCATTGTTTAAATTTGAAGCGAAGATAACATAAATTAAATATTATAACATGGTTTTATTTGGAAAGGCCGACTCAGTGCATAGGGGAGCGAAACCGTTGGGCCTCGCCGCTCCTCCTAACACTCGCCGAGGATGATCGTCTTAACTTTTCAAAATAGTCGGCCCTTTCTGTCTTTACCTTACCTTTACAAAAATACAATTAACGATTACAACCACATTATTTTTATGAAGATTTTTATTTTAAATATAAGTTTAGTTTTCAAGATTTTATCATTAAATTCTTTAAAAAAAATCTTTTAAGCTTATCCGGGAAGGAAGAAAAACTAAGAATGTAGCAATAGCTACATTCCTATGCAGATTATAAAAATCTAATGAACGAGAAAATGGGTGAAAATACAAATCATGTTAATACGAGTAGGCGATGCAGTTAGCAACTCATTACTATATTAATTACTTAAAATTATGACTCGTTTCATTGGTCGATAACTCAGTCCCTCGTACGCGGGCTAGCGACCAATGAAAGCCATAAGTCGATACAGTGGTCGTTACATCGACTGCTGTTATACTCCACATGCTGTATATTGATTTAAAATAAGTCTTTATTGAAAACAAGGTGTTACGGAAATCTCTCGCACCCTAAACTCGAGCTACCTCAACTAGTGAAAACGGTTAAAAGCTTGTGTATCTTATTGTATGCGTTTCAGAAATCTCTCGCAATCTGAATGCGTTGTAAAACAACCAATGAAAATGAGTCCTTATGTTCACCTTTTCGCTCCCATAGGTCTTACGGCCTAAAGACATAAAGACACAAAGGGCTCTGCCTGCCTCGTAATGGATAAAAACGTAAAAGTTTATCTTCAAAAATATTGTATTGGCGTTTGCTCGTTTGTTCATTTAATTGTTTAATAATTTGATTATTTAACAATCCAACCTTACTTTCTTACTAACGTTGTTCGTCGTGTGGTTTCCGGCAGAATAGAATAGAACCATTCCAAGTCTTTCTATGGAGGTCGTAGAAGGCGGCTAAGGAAATACGCCAAACAAAGCTTATAAACGTCAGTGAGACCTCTCCAACCCTCTGGCTGCTCTGGCCAAGTATGGCTCTTGTAATACAGATAGTGTCGTGCTCCTGCAGTGGAGACTAAAAAGACCTAAAGATGAGATGATGATGACTATCTTACTTAATATATAAATGCGAAAGTTACAAATAATTTAAGAGCCGTAGAAGGATATAACATAGTTTTCATGGAAATTTCCCTTGATAGCTGAGTCCGTGGGCTCTGTAGTGTTTTATAAAGTCTTCAAAAGACATTAATACTAGTAGTTCGCCGCGAACTTAGACCTCGCGATTATTATTCATATTATAACATAAAATCATTCCCTAAGTAACACCTAGATGGCGCTATCCAAAGTTAAAACGCGCTATGGTTTCGTTTGCTACATAATCGCGGACATTTTTATTAATATTTTAAAAACTACTGAACCGATTTTGATGCCAAATACTTGCCTACCAAATTTCATCAAAATCAGACCAACGTTTCGGCAGTTATCGCGGTACAAACATACATACATACATCCGTACATACATACATACAATGTTTTTGCCCCCAACTCGATTTAGAGACCTTGCTCGCTTCGCTCGCTCGGTCAATAAATGTATAGTATATAATAAAAGTCTCTTTTACAAGCCAATCATTTCGATGAAACCGATACGATCAAATAATTTTAATGGCGCACTTTCCCCAGATTCCTTGATCGGTATTTTTTTAATTAAAAAGTTATGTGACACTTAGTCCGCTTAATAAGGTTTTTCATTCGGTTTCTAATTTTTTGCAAGTAAAGCGAAAAGAAAGGAGTTTTAATTTATTATAACTAGTAGTTCGCCGCGAACTTACACCTCGCGATTATTTTTCACAATTCAGTTTCCTAAATAACCCCTAGATATCTAAAGTTAGAACGCGCTATGGTTTCGTTTGCTACATAATCGCGGACATTTTTATTAATATTTTAAAAACTACTGATCCGATTTTGATGCCCAACGAACTTGAAAATTCTACTGATGTTTCCTACTTGCCTACCAAATTTCATCAAAATCAGACCAACGGTTCGGCAGTTTTCGCGGTTCAAACATACATACATACATACAATGTGTTTTCGCCCCCAACTCGATTTAGAGACCTTACTCGCTTCGCTCGCTCGGTCAAATATTTCATATTAATACAGTTTACTCACGAAATGTTGTCAAAAAAGGCCAGTTTCGATAGGTTTAGACTATCATCATCAGGGTAAGTGTTAGGAGTGTGCTTTAGACAGCTAATTAACTGAATTTGACGTATTCGACCTCTGTGGCCTTTAGTGGTCATCATACCACGCTGTCAAACTGGAGGTCCCGTTTTCAATCCCCGGTCAGGTCAAGATGATAAATGATCTAATTCAGATTGACTAGGTCTTGGATGTTTATCTATATATGTATTTGTTATAAAATATCGTTAGTTATAGTATCGTTGAGTTAGATATAAGACAAGTCTCGAATTAACCTTGGGGTTAGCTTAATCTGTGTGTTTTTAATTCACAACATATTATACTAATTCATCGGGTCGCTCCCCATAACACTCGCCCAAACAGCACACGTCTAGCAATCACATTAATATTTTTCTATCTCACCCATCTAAATGCAAAATCTTGCAGTGTTGGACTCTATCTGCTCAAAGCAGCAATATCCAATGCTCTGTCTGTCCTATTAAGGATTAAGACATGAAAGTTAAAGTTATATAAACTTATTTTAATTAAACTTAGTTAACGGGTTACTCACGTATAGAGTCAGCTACTGCGGACATGTTTCGATCGGATCACTATTTATATGCATACAAATTTAAGCTATAATATCACATAGCATACTGGTTTAATGCACAATCGCTTTTAAGCATAATGTCCTTTCGCATAATGGAGTATGCATAATAATTTTAAGCATAATGTACCTAAGCATAATCATTATTTAGCCCTAACATTTTAAAGCATAAAAGGATGTAAGTAGGACGTAAGTTGTTTTTGTGTATGTATTAGTTTCGTCCTAAGCTAGAGTCGCTCGCTCGCTTCGCTCGCTCGCTCGTGTTTTGGTCAAAGGAAACCTAACTAACCTAACCTATACTCTGTGGCAAAGATTTTGTTGTGTCTGTGTTATTTTTGCCCTAAGCTTAAGTCGCTCGCTCCCGTTTTACTCATTTTATTCGTAGAAATACATTTCCTTATTATTAAACTTATAGTTACTATGCCTATAGAGATTATGCCAATTAACATTATGCCGTAAAAAATTAGCCTAAAATATAATTATGCCCAACTACCAGTTTGCCAAAAAACAACTTATGCCTAAAAACTATTATGTCAAAATATTTTATGCCAAATCCAGTATGCCAAAGCATATTAGGAAAAAAAATATGCAAAAAATGGGTCCCGTTTCGATCTCATCCAGAGGAATGTGTCGCGAGCCGGTGTCGTGTATTAGCCTGTAGACACATTCGCCCTGATGAAGATCAGGGCGAAAAATGAAAGCGAAAGAATGTGTCTGCCTGATGAAGACCTCCGGATGAGGTCGAAACATGTCGGCATTAGCTGACTCTACAATGTCTTTTTTAATTGAGAACAAATATTTTAAGGGGTGATTTAGTCCATCATTTTGAACAACGATTCCCAATAAATGTATATCGAAATACGAAAAAAAAATCATCTTCGATAGTAATGATATCACGTGACTACTTCGATTTGTATGAAAACCTAAAAATTAATTTTCAATAATACATTCATTGGGAAAAGTTGTTCGAAATGATGGACTAAACCACCCCTTAAAATATTTGTACTTAATTAAAAAAGACATTGTATACGTGAGTAACCCGTTTACTAAGTTTATTAATGTCTGTGTCTTACGTTAGTTTTTTGTATTTTTTTTAATCAATAAACTTAATTCAAACCCATTTCAATCTTTGCAGACCGTACAGAGCTACGCAAGCCTTGTTTCACCATATTTTACGTACACTTTATCAAATCAATTGATTGGGGTGGCTCAATCTAATTGGACGTGGTACTTTGTTGGAATTTTCTTTATTATCTTTTGTCATATGTAGACCAATTGTAAAAACATTTCTTGGAAGTAATCGAATCTTCCAGGCTCTTGGAAAAAAAAACCGAAGTTCACGTCAAAAAATAAATTTACATACGTTTGCTAAACTAAACCTATTTTAGCTAAAATATGTTTTGTCTCATTCTTTCAATGTCGAATATTGGCAAGAGGTTACAATATAAGGGTTAGAATGTACCAGCCTCTCTCTCCACGAGATCGAGGTGGCTAGCAACCCATCACCTATGCTGATTTCCTTTAAGTCTTCTAACCCCAGGTTCTGTCAACTCCCGGGATGAAGACGAGAGTGAAACGTAATAGAGCGCAATTTAAAAAAATAACTATTTTTAAAACAAGCTTTTAACCAAATACAACAATGACCTAGGTTATAGTGCTTGTCTGACGACCTGACCAAGGCTGCAAGCCGCTCTAGATCAGTCATTTAGGAAATCCTTGGGACGTTATGCGGCTGAAATGATGAAATGCTTATCAATACAAATCAATCGAGCCCAAATTCGGTGGTTCTATATTGTTTTATTACAACAGTACCTGGGCGACCGAGCTTTGTTCGGTTATATCATATAAAGTGTGCGTGGAAAGAAAAACGCATGAAAAATCGAAAACACGCGTTTTCCCAAACATAAGACTAATCTAGATCGATTGTTTACCCCGGAAACCCCATATACCAAATTTCAGCGAAATCGTTAGAGCCGTTTCCGAGATCACAGAAATATATATATATAAATAAATATACAAGAATTGCTCGTTTAAGGGTATAAGATATATACCTACAGAGACGCCAATATGACCTCCTTCCAGCTCCATCATCAAACCCGCTCCATGTTATCATAACATTGCATTGTCACGCGATATCAAGCTTGCAAAATTTTAGGCTCAATCGGAAACCGAGAAGTAAGAAAAATTAAACTTGCAAGATTTGCTTACAGTCTGACAGACAGACAGACTACACAGACAACGGGAAAGGTGAAACTAAATAAAAGCTTCTAGTAAAAAAAACTAACTACCCTTCTTCTTCTTATCGTAAATGTTAGTGACTAACACTAGTGTCAGAGTTTTTAAACCGCCTTAAAGGCCTCTGACATGGTTTTAGGTAACGACCAATGTCAAAGACAGTGACCGGGACCGACGGATTAACGTGCCCTCCGAAGCACGGATCATCTTATTTATCAGACAATCAGGTGATCAGCCTGCAATGTCCTGACCAAACTAGGATAACAACACAAAGTCGTTGCCCCCGCCGGGAATCGAACCCGCGACCTCCGGGTATGAGTCGAACGCTCTAACCACTACACCACGCAGGCAGTTAACTAAATACTACTACTAACTACCCTATTTATATTGAGAGAAATGTCAATTTGAATAAATTGGATAATGGTTTAAACCTAGTAACAACAATAGTCTGGGTTTTATTTGATCTTTGTGGCCTAGTGGCTATCATACCACGCTGTCACACCGGAGGTCCCGGGTTCAATAACCGGTCAGGTCAAAATGGAAAATGATCTTTTTCAGACTGGTCTTGGATGTTTATCTGTAGTTGTATTTGCTATAAAATATAGTATTGTTGAGTTAGTATCCCAGTACCTGGGTGACCGAGCTTTGCTCGGTCGGTTACATCTCAAACATTAACTACATTTTTTTAAACTTGTCTAAAACAGTACAAAGTAAAAAATTATATATAAACTTGAACATTAAAAAAAAAACAAAATTAAATCACCGAGTGGGATTCGAACCCGTAACACTCTTTCTAGCGGTCAGCATCCTTAACCGCTGAGCTAAGCAGATGGCGGCCGGCGCAATGAAATTAGCGACCATATTCTGCGTGGAAAGAAAAACGAATGAAAACTCAAAAACACGCGTTTTCCCGAACATAAGACTAATCTAGATCGATTGTTTACCCCCGAAAACCCCCATATACCAATTTTCAGCGCAATCGTTAGAGCATTTTTCCAAATCACAGAAATTTATAAATAAATATACAAGAATTGCTCGTTTAAAGGTATAAGATAACACAAGTCTCGAACTTACTTTGGGGCTAGCTCAAACTGTGTGATTTTTTCGTATATATATATATATATATTTTTATTTATTAAATACGGTTCAAGTCTATTACTTAGGTCTGGACTAGTATATTGCAGCGGAAATTGGATGCGAGGCAAAGAGCATCTCACGAGTAGATATAAACCGATTTGGACGGTCAAAGAGGTCATATAATACAGGACGCAAATAGTACAGGATACTCGTATTTGCTGAGTCTTGTTGACTTCGGTATACAGTACAAGGGCGGATCCACTACTGTGGGCACAATGGGCATGCCCACAACCCTAATAGACTTGAGTATCTCACTTCAATTTCTCGATCTGACTCGAATATGCTGACGAAATATATCCAATGATTTACTGAAATAAAATAAAATCTTGGCCTGAATTACATTTTTACTGTAGGGTTGTACAATAATAATGATTATGAGCGAGCTCTAAATAAACTAAAGACAAATAAAATAAAATAAAATGATTTTTTTTTATTATGACATTTCTGATAAACGATAAAGACGGTCATAAAATAAACACCCTAATCAAATAATGCTACTGAATATTATGATAAGGAATTTATTGAGAAACTGACTTGAAATCCGTGACATTTAAAAATAGGCAGAAGCTCGCGGATTTACAATGTAATTTGAATACCATTCACTAAATTTGATAATATTAATTTCACAGAGTTAAGTCTTTTGATTGATTTGATTTGGAGAAAACTATGTCAAACCTCTCTATTCTAAAAAATACTATTTCAAAGTGGTCAGTATTAAAGTAACATTCGTATTTTATTTTATATTATATTTTACTTTCTAGACATATTATAAAACCTTTTCAATGTTTTGAAATAAATAAATGAATTACAATCGAACAAAAAACTATATTTAAAAATTAAATTAAAAATACAAATGTCTTTAATGAGGCATGGTAACAAGAACACTGGCTGTTTCTCGTGTTAAAGAGCTACTGTCGTTCTCTGTGCGATATATAAGCCAGCCCTCTTGTCACCAGCGGCGTGGACAATGCGAGGGGTTATTTTTTAATTGAAAATTAATGTCAAACTTATTTAAAAAAGATTGCATTTATTAATTTTTTATGTCATTAAACTGACTAAAAATACTTACAAGTTTTTATAAATAAAAAAAAAACATATAAAATAAATAGCCGAGAGGTTATTTTTTAAAAGGAAATGAATGTCAAACTTTAAAAAATGCATTTTTTCGTTTTTAGTGCGTCATCAAAACTAAGTATCTTTTAAGAAATAGTTACGAATTTTTCTGTAAATAATAAAAATATATGCTTTTATACAAATAAAAATACTTCTCGTAAATACGCCACTTCTGATCAGAAGCTGCGTTTTGATAGTTTGAACTAGCCATGACCACAAAATAATATAGAGAAAACCAAAATCAGCCTAAATATGTGTTTTTTTAAAATTAATTATTAATCACAATCTTTATTTATACATAAGATACATACAAATATTTACATATTAATCAAACTTAATGAAGGTTTAAATTCAACATTACACAATAAGCAACCTTTGATTTGCATATACACATATGTATACATATATAACATATTATATTACGACTACCTTGATACCAATGCGCCAGTGTGAATAAATACAAAATTAAGGCATTTTAATTCAATTATTCGTTAATACGAATTTAAAATTTCCGTTGGATTCGGAAGTTTTAGAATGTAAGGAAGGTTACGTAAATTGTTTTTTTGCTAGTTTTTGCTCGCAGCTAGTTGTTTTTTTCGTTAGCGAAATGATTTAATTTAGCTTGCGTAGGAGCCAATTTCATTCTTTTTTCTCTAGACATACGATTCATGACACTGAATTTACCACTCCGAAGTGGTCGCCGCGCGCATAGTTTTAATGTAGGTATATTTTTCATACTTAGACGTGGAGTGACACAGGCCTGAAGTGCTATTTTTCAAACGCGGAATCACTTAGCAAACGGTTTTTTGTATGGAAAAAGCATTCTTTTAGGTGACTCCACGTTTCAAAAATGGCCCTACTGGCATTGTTTCATTCACCCATTTCGGCATTCCCTCAATCATTTGCAAGTCTGTAAGATCTGTGCGGAAAGAGAAGCCGCTAGAACATGCTTAATTATAATATTAATGAATTAAATATACCTAATCATATATGGCTTCTAGATATATCAGTATATTTTGTTAGACCTTTGATTATGTACAATGTATTAAAAATTGGATATAATAATAAATAAGTATTAACAAGGTAAGCCAGTTTAACTAATTACCATTTCGTTATCACCACCTATCGACTATCAAAACCTCAACGATCTTATCGAACTCATAAAAAATCCATTAAACATTAATTTCACAACATGAGGATATTAAAAACAAATCACTATAGAATTTGCAGTATTGTGTTCGTTATGCAATGAACCACAGAATCGAAACCGCGGGTTGAGTAAGATTCAAGCCACGATATTTTCGCATAGCTTCTATCAATTATTGTAAACTATTTTATAATAATTTTGCGCGGTTTGTAACCACTTATAGATGTTATTTCGTGTTTCACAAGCAGTTATGGTAAGTGGTGAAGTCTTCTTTTAGGAGCTACAGGCTAAGGAAGGGCAGCATGGGCGCCCTCTCTTTCTCTCTCTTCCTTTCTCTCTTTCTCCCTTTACCTATACTACATTTTTTAGGTATTTAAATCAATGTAAACAACCTTGACATGTCATTTTATTGAAATATACACTTTAAAAATCAATACCTTTGCTAATTACATAGTAATTATGTAATTTATAATTTATAACATAATTAATTTGTAATTAGCAAAATTATTGATTTATAAAGTGTATATTTTAATAAAAAGACATGTCAAGATTGTTTACATTTATTTAAATACCTAAACAAATGGAGTATAGCCTTATCCCATTTCATTTGAGAACGGTTGTCCTAGTCCTACTCCGCTAAGCTCTTAACCCCTTAAAAAGTCGCGTTCTAACGTTGACTAATCTTATAGTAGATAAAATATGTTTTGTCTTGTTCTTGCAATGTCAAATATTAAGATGATGATGATGGAATTTAAAAAAAAAGGAAAATGATTGAGCTGCTATTGAAACGGGATAGAATCTACAGAGATAATAATCTAGATAGATAGAATACATGGGATTAGTTTCAATTGAGTTGGGTATTTGCCAAACTATTTACTAGATGTTATGAATCGGTCGATCTATCAAATTGATAAGAGGCGGATTAAGCTCGGTTTAATCCAATGTATACGTAGCATTAGGTCCGCCTGTTTCACTTGTAACATTTTGTATATTATGTGTACAACTGAGTATAAATAAATAAATACTTACTACTGACACTACGGCCACTCCAAGTCCTCCCGTTGAAAATACAAGCTAAACAAAGCTCATTAACATCAATGAGACATCTTTAACCCGTCTGTCCAGCGAGGAGAGTGTAGGCCAAGTCCTCTGGCTGCCCTGGCCAAGTTTGGCTCATATAGAGAGGGTCGTGCTCCTGCAGTGGAGACAAAAAGACTCTATGATTAAATTGATACTTATAAACACATCAAAGATAAAGAGACAGGACTTGCATCAGAGCTTGATAATTAGAATTTAAGATGCTGTACGTAGCGTATTAGAAGTCTGGAACACTTGATTCAGAAACATAATGGTCTCTACATGTAATAAAACATTAAATAAATTTATATGTACATTGAATACATTTAAAAAAAAAATTGGGGCGATAGAGACTGTTATATAGTAAGAAATAAAATAAAAAATCTGTCTGTTTGGCTGTTTGTACACGTTAATCTCCGAAAATATTGGACAGATTCGAATGAAACTTTTTTATCAACATATAGGCTATAATTGATTTTGGAAAATGGAACACATGATGCAGGACCATAATGGTCCAGCTAAACTATAAGAAGAAATATAAAAATGACGTCGTAGCCAAATTTGTTTAGCCAACAGAGGTATAAAAATCGAAGATCTGGAACACCTGAAGCACAAAATAAAGGTCCAGCTAAACTGTTAGAAATATACATTAATGACGCATAAGCAAAAGTTTTTCAGCCTGATAAGCATATTTATATGCCAGAGTCATAAAATCCACGCGAACGAAGTAGCGGGCATCAGCTAGTACTAAATAAATGGGTGTCTATTAGAATACAGATTTTTTTGACATCGAATTTTATTTCCCAGAAAACTATTCCACGATTTTTAATACATTTTTTTCTTAATAAAACGAATAGTTTATCATCGCAGTTTTATATTATAATAACAACATGTTAAAAAATATATATTTTAAAATGGTTTTCTTTTATAGAAAAACGGTATATCGAACTAACATTTCAAATAAAATATTAAGTTATCGATAAAACTGTTCATAAAAACATGTTTCAATATGTAACGGTACACATAATAACTCGCTTCGCTCGCTCGGCTCGTGCGTGTGTTGGTCGCAGTTCTAACATAACCTAACCTATAGGATTGCCCTAACCTAGGAAAATGGATAGTGGTGTCTTAGCACTCGCCGGCCGCTAGCGCGGCACGCTCGCTTCGCTCGCTCGGCTCGTGCGTGTGTTGGTCGCAGTTCTAACATAACCTAACCTATAGGATTGCCCTAACCAAGGAAAATGGATAGAAGTGTCTTAGCACTCGCCGGCCGCTGCCGCGGCACGCTCGCTTCGCTCGCTCGGCTCGTGCGTGTGTTGGTCGCAGTTCTAACATAACCTAACCTATAGGATTGCCCTAACCTAGGAAAACGGGTAGAAGTGTCTTAGCACTCGCCGGCCGCTGCCGCGGCACGCTCGCTTCGCTCGCTCGGCTCGTGCGTGTGTTGGTCGCAGTTCTAACATAACCTAACCTTTAGGATTGCCCTAACCTAGGAAAACGGATAGAAGTGTCTTAGCACTCTTATACTTAGCTGTACCTGCAGACTTCGCTCCCGGTGTTAATTTCGGGATAGAGTACCCTATGTCCTTCCCCGAGTCTCAAACTATATCCATACCAAGTTTTATCCAAATTAGTTCAGTAGTTTAAGCGTAAAGAGGTAACAAACAAAGAAACAAATATACAAACTCACTTTCGCACATAATATTAGTAGGAAGTAGGACTAGTAGGACTAGTTGCGTCCTGCAGTGTTACCCGCGGAAAAGGTAGCTTATGTGTTAAACCAGGGTGTTAGCTTCTTGCATACCAAATTTTATCAAAATTAGTCCAGTCGCTTGCGCGTGAAGACAAACATACACTGGTGTGTACACTGCAAAATCAAATTAACAAGGTCTTCAAAACTACAATGAAACTATACAAGCCTTATCAATACCATTAATCTGAAACCCGTATTCCGTTAACACTTAAGAGTTCCCTTACCCTAGACCAAAATACAACTTTCCATACAAACGTAGTCTACGTTTTATTTCAAAACGACATGTCCAATTTCGGCAAAATTTTGTAATTTCAAAGATATAGCAATTATCTAGGGTAATAACTGGTTTCCGACATTATAAATATGAACTTGAAATAGAATATAGTGTTTTATATCATTTTTGACCATCAGTATGGGAAACTTCTAAATAGTTATATTTCCTTTCCAGTTCATAATTTTAATGTAGGAAACCAATTATTACCCTAAATAATTGCAATTTCTTTACAATTACCAATGTTTATTGGAATCTGACATGTGGTTTCAAAATTAAACGTAGACTACGTTTGTATGGAGAACTCTAGGGTAAGGGGACTCTTAAGTAAAAATTAAACTATTAAAAGTAACTTCTCCTAACTTAAACAAACTTTCGCCTTTATAAAATACCACGCTTGTGCAATCTAAAAGATCTTTGACGGTACCATATTTACTGTTTCCCACCACAAAAACCCGATGTTTTTTCTTCAGTGCTCTACTTAAAGCCTTCCTACTCTTATCTCCATAATTATACATATCTTTTTAGATCACCGTTACGTCACTGTTACGTAAACAGGGGCGTTAAGGAACAATCGCATGGCTGAACAGAACATGTCACCTTTCCATTGCTATGTAACTTATGGCAAGGAAAGTTCACATGGGGTTAGTGAGCGAGTTAAGTAAGTGAGGACAGTTGTATTTATAATATTTGATTTAAAGGAAATATAATTTATATTCATAGTCTCTGCCTATAAAAAATATTTATTTTTATTTAACATACTATAGAGTCATATGAAAAGTCCTTATACTAACATAGGATATAATATATAGGTACTTAGTTCTTTCTACTAGTATATACTTAAGTACCTAGGTATTACAGCAGGTGTTTGCTACTTTCCATTTTTTGAAGTGAAAACTTCTTTAGCGGTGTTGTGCACTTTTTTTTGGAATGGGTAAAAAATCTTAAACTCGCGTCAGGACCACGTGTCCTGATCGAAAATTCGTAAGACGGCGCAGGCCGCTTGCGCGAATGTTCATGTATGTTTATGTTACGTTACGTTCGTGTGTGTAATGTGTCATGCTTGTGACATTTGTGACAGACTGTGGTTCAGAAAAGATTTGAAATATTTTATACTGATAATTAAAGCAATTCGTGCAAAATTATTCCCTAACCATTCCAAAATATCAAAAATGCACAACGTTAATATTCAAGTTTTCACTTCAGCCGGCACTCCCAGAGTGCAACCCGTCGTTTTTTTTTTCTAAAGAGACGTATGGTATTCAGCTTTCCGACTCTACATGTCCGTGGTTTTTTAGTGTTTTGTCGTTCCATTTGCTAGCCATCAATAGGTAATCATTTATTTTTTGCTGGTAAAATTATAATCATCAATCCCGAATTTTCTAAATATCTTGTTATTTTTTTACAGTGAAGAAATTTCCTACTCGTACAATCTGCTGGAATAATGTGAATTATGTTACGTATAAGTATTTCGTGTAAGTGATATAATGATTTACGCCAGTTCTTACTTCAATCCAGTACTTCACATACAATCATGCAATTGGGCGTAGTAGGAATCCAAGTAAATAATTTATGAGGTAATGTTGCAATAATTTCACTTATTTTACTCAACTATCGTAAATTAAAACTAATCATAATAAAATCAGCGGGATATTTTAAGCAATTAAAATAAAACCTAGTTTTCGAACCGAATCAAATAAAAGATCAAATGAACTGACAAAGTGAAGTTCTACTGTAATAGAGAATATGCATGAAAAAAATATGTTTTATCTAACCAGTTTATTCATTAATATTCAAAAGTAAAGTACTAACAGTGAAAACAGAATAAAAATTGGTGGAAAAACGAACTACATATAGCGTTTTTACGAAAATAAGTCTATCTCTCTCGCAAAAACGCTATTTTCTATAGTAAATGTATTGATGATATGTAATTATGACGTCACCAGTCCATATCGGACTTCTCTCTCTAATTGAAACTTTAAAGTATTATAGGTTCGTCGCTGATTAAGATATTTTATAAATTCTTTCATATTTGTTTACTGTGGTTAATAAGGATATTATTAAACAAATAAAAAAAATGCGTGCATATTCTCTATTATGTGAGTAGCATCATTCGAAGCTATTTAAATTATAGTTCTGTACGGAATTAGTGTTTTAAGAGAAAATAAATAAATAAACATACGAGGTTAAAATTATAAACTGTCTAGTTTAGTGTCTCTAAGCTTAAAATAAAATCTAGTCTAAAATTTTGCAGCATGGTGTCAAGAGTACTGGCTGTGTTTCCTCTCTGAATAGCTATGCTAATAAGGGTAAAAACAAGGTCAGAAAAGTATTATTCTAGTAATTCCGCTTTTAAGTTATCCAAAAATAATGGACCCATATTTTTCAGTTTATGAACATCTATATATGTATTTGTTATAAAATATAGTATCGTTGAGTTAGTATCCCATAACACAAGTCTCGAACTTACTTTGGGGCTAGCTCAATCAGTGTAACTTGTCCCCATTTATATTTATTTATTAATTGAATTATGAAAAAAGTAGAAATTCACAAAGATACGGAGCATCTAAGTTCAATAGTGGGCTGCGACGTCACAACTAAGTAAAAATCGTACTTAGCCGTGACGTGATGCAAAATTAAATGCGCTGTATCTTTAGTCATTTTTGGTTTCTCAGAGAAAAGAAAAAATACATGAACAATATTTTTTAATAATCTAGCCGATAGGCAAACAATGTTTTTTTAGTCGTCATGCCTTTTCACTGGGAAGCCTCTTGTCACCAGCGATGGCGATTAAGCGAGGAGTAATTTGTTTGAGGAATTTGAAGAATACATATTAAGAACTCAGCGCGAGGACCCGCTGAGTTCTTAATATGTTGTATTACATTTATACTTACATACTATCACGTCTTTATCCTTAATGGGGCAGACAGATCATTTTGGGTCTCGCGGTTCTATGCAGAGCCCAGGGCCGCAAGACCCAAAAGCCACTTTTAGCGTCATGGTGGGCGAGAAGATGGAAAAGCAATCAATATAGTGATGGGTTGCTAGCCGCATCGCCTGTTAACATGATTTGCATTTTTGCCCATTCCCTCGATCGGCTTTTACGATCTGCGTGGAAAGAGAAGCAACTGATACATTCTAAGTTTTTTTTTTATTTCTCCCAGACCAGCATGGGATTATGTATTCTTAATATGTATTCTTTTTCTATTTTCAGCCTTTTCTATAAGTATTAGGATATAGTTACAAGTACTTATGTAAGCCTAACCGTGTGTCGGCTAAGCTCAATGTTTACAACTCATTGACTGCGCACGCGCATGCTCATAAAATTACCCACAACCCACCATTACTGACACGACTTTCGCGAGTTCGACGCGCCCGCTTTCGCGCGCGTTTCTTTCTATTTATAACATAGATATGATATTTTAGTAACTTAATCAAATAGATATAACATTTTAGTAACTTAAAATTAATATCGTACTTTATCCTACTAATATCCCATGCTGGTCTGGGAGAAACAAAAAAACTTAGAATGTACTAGCTGCTTCTCTTCCCACGCAGATCGTAAAAGCCGATCGAGGGAATAGGCGAAAATGCAAATCATGTTAATAGGCGATGCGGCTAGCAACCCATCACTGTATTGATTGCTTTTCCATCTTCTCGCCCACCTTGACGCTAAAAGTGGCTTTTGGGTCTTGCGGCCCTGGGCTCTGCATAGAACCGCAAGACCCAAAATGCTCTGTCTGCCCCATTAAGGATAAAGACGTGATAGTATGTATGTATGTATGTATCCTACTAATATTATTAATCCGAAAGTTTGTAAGTATGGATGGATAGATCTTTGTTACTCTTTCACGTAGAATGGATTTTAATGAATTTTTTTTAATAATAGTACCTGGGCGACCAAGCTTTGCTCGGTTACATCTCAAACATTTACTATTTTTTTGTCACCGAGTGGGATTCGAACCCGTAACACTCTTTCTAGCGGTCGGTATCCTTAACCGCTGAGCTAAAAACAAGGCGGTCGGCGCGACGAAATTAGTGACTATATTCTGCGTGGAAAGAAAACGCATGAAAACTCGAAAACACGCGTTTTCCCAAACATAAAACTAATCTAGATCGATTGTTTACCCCCGAAAACCGCCAAATACAAATTTTCTGCGAAATCGTTAGAGCCGTTTTCGAGATCACAGAAATTTATAAATATATATATATATATATATATACAAGAATTGCTCGTTTAAAGGTATAAGATAGCTTATAATCGTACATCAAAATAACACATAGGCTATAATTTATAAAGATACTGCGCAGACGAAGTCGCGGGCACCAGCTAGTTATATTATAAACGCGAAAGTTTGTAAGTATGGATGGATGGATGTTTGTTACTCTTTCACGTAAAAACTATTGAATGAATTTTAATGAAACTTTACAATAATACAGCTTTTACAATAAAACATCAGAATAACACTACTAACTTCTACTAACTAGATACTACTAATTTTCAATTTTTTACTTTAAATAAAACTGAAAGATGTTTCTTTAGAAATAAGTAGCACCTATGTATTATTTTATAAGTAATTTTTTGAAGTCTACATAAACAAATAAAATAATTCTTACTAATTCTTACTAATTAATAAACTAGCTGTGCCAGCGGGCTTTGCTCCCCGTGAGAATTTCGGGATAAATAGTAATCAAACTATATCCATACCAAATTTCATCCAAATCGGTGCAGTAATTGAAGCATGAAGAGGTAACAAACAAAAAAATATACATATGTACTCACTTTCGCATTTATAATATTAGTAGGATGCCTTACTAATATTATTTGTTTTTTTTGTTTGTTACCACTTCACGCTTCAACCACTTAACCTATTTATATAAAATTTGATATGGATATAGTTTGATACCCAGGGAAGGACATAGGATAGTTTTTATTCCAAAATTCTTAAGCACACCTAGTAAATAAATAAATAAACGTTTTCTTTTCATTGGTCTTCAAATCAGACATGGCAGTGGCGCGTGCTAGTCGACCTTGCTAAGCCGTGTTGACAAACGACTTTATGTTTGTCGACAGCTTTCAAGTTTAAAAACTTTAAATTTAAAAGTAGGACAGCTGTTTTATATTATGATTGTAGACTTCACTTAATTTGATTTATTTATTCAAACTTTATTGCACAAAAATGT
The DNA here is from genome assembly GCA_963555685.1 of Acrobasis consociella. Taxonomy (NCBI): domain Eukaryota; kingdom Metazoa; phylum Arthropoda; class Insecta; order Lepidoptera; family Pyralidae; genus Acrobasis; species Acrobasis consociella. The sequence continues at coordinate 2,409,198 of OY743115.1, forward strand.
GTACAAATGGTGGACTAAACGTCATGCGGCGTTCTTGCCAGTCAACCATTGGGTCGAATAGAAAAGTAGTCGCACTTGGCAGGCCGTAGTTGAAAATCAGTAAGCTATCTTTGAGCAGCACGAATCACTGAGCTATGACCTTTTTGGACTGCTGTAGCACGCAGATACAAAGTTGTTGATATATGTCCTCAATACGTTGTTTTTACATGTTTTGTTTTGTAATTTTTGTATTTTTATTCTGTATGTGTGTGACTATAGCCGCAAATAAACGTTTTATCTATCTATCTATCTATCTAGTTTAAAAGTATATTAAATACCTACAAAAATATAATAAGATAATTTTAATATAGGTATTTGTGAGGATTTATTCTCAACAGAATTATTTTACCCAGAATACCCAGCCCATGGTTACTAGAGTGGCGAGTTTAATTTTTAAGCTGCCTAAAGGTATCTCATATACCTTGACAATTGCTATACAATGTTGGGAAGTGCCAAACGGCTAACATGCCTTCCGGAGCACGAGTTTTTTTTCATTTGTAGTCACCTATCCAATTGCAGACCACGCCCAAAGTCACTTAACTCGGGAGCTCGCTAATAATATCTCGCAGGCCACGAGCTCTAAAATGTAAGACAAACTACTAGATAAGCTTTACAAATAAATATTAAAGTTACATAATTTATAGTAAGTTTTAAGCAAGATTGTATTGACATTTAATTTATAGTTCCACTGATACGAATCTTCTAGAAGAAAAAACTAGTTCCACCAAAACATTGAGAAACATCGATCTAAATACTGAATTAACGTCTCATTCTGTTCACGGTCAACTCTAAGTTTGGTATCGCAAATTTTAAAGAAAACCATTTTATCTAGACCTTTATATTTCATATAACGACAGAAGTCGCAGAACGCTGTCTTAACTGGTCATGTATTGACCAATATAAATTTGCATCTGCATTCTAAATGCCTTCTTTAAAGTGTAGGTCTAGGTACGATGGTTAACTGTTGGGTAATATAGTTGAAAGCTATACCACCAAGGCCGGTTGGTATAAGGACATATAGTGCGTGTGTTTAATAGTTATGACCACATTAACAGCTGTTTTAGCGGTCTAACAGACCAGCGACAGTATGTCCGCGACATCTGGCGACCTGTCAGTGACCGTCGGCAACCGTCGCCGACCTGAAGTGCTATTTTTCAAACGCGGAGTCACTACACGAACGGTTTTTTGTATGGAAAAACCATTCGTTTAGATGACTCCGCGTTTCAAAAATGGCACTTCTGTGTCGCGTTACTGCCGCAAAAGGTCACGTGACGCAATCTATTACAATCTTTCAAAAACTACAACGAAGCTGGTCTGTAAGAGCCCTTACGTTACATTGTGACAGATTTTTTATATGATTTATAATGCTATGATTACCACAAATATCGTGTTACGACAAAAATGTTATTTTTAATGTGTTGATTTTCATGGATATAGATTACAAAGTAAACAAATTACAAGTAAAAAACTAAAATGAAATTATTTACCTACTTACCTACCAGTAGGTATTTATGTTTCAGTATGCTTTAGATATTAGAAAAAAAATCAAACAAAAAATCATATTTAATTTTTTTATATGTTTGAAATTTGTTTGAAAATTTCTATTGTCACAATTTGAATATGGCAGATATTTTAACAAAAGGATTACATAGAAAAACGTTTCTACGGTTAAGGAAGTGTATTAGTAAGTAATAAATTAACTCAAGTCACTTTATTCATGATGAAAATAATTTGTAATTATTTAAAGTAAAGATAATTCACGACTATATAAAAAAATAATTAGTTTTGATTTTAATCAAAATCGGCCTAAAATAAACTTGAATTATTTATGTAATATCAATATCTGTATAACTACAGCTAAAATATTTGTAAACTAGCTAGGTATATAATAACAGACAATCAGCAATAAAACAATTAGAATCTGTCAGACATTGAAAACGGTCTGAAACCTGTCAAGAACAAAATAATAGAAGCAATAAGAAAATAGATGACATTACCTGCTTTCTAAATTAAAGGAAAATCGTCTAATTGGGATGAGGACTGATAAATTATTCGATACAGTTAATAATGTAAAACGTCACAATGTTGTGTCACTTTATATTGACCATAATCTATTTCCAACAAGATTTAAGATTTAGTAATGCAGAATTATATTTGTTCCTTTCGCCGTGGAGACTTTAGGGCCTTGAGGTGTGGAGGCGCGTCAAATTTTTAATGAAATCTCCACACTCCTGATCAACGTTTCTGGGGACCTAAGAGCTGGTGCGCATTTTGGCCAAAGATTAAGTCTGGCCATACAATGAGGCAATGCCGCCAGTCTTTTAGATACCTTGCTCTGCGACCGTAGTGATCTGGGGTCTATTTTTTATTTAATATAACTTTTTATTTTTAATTAGATTATTTTAGTTTATAGTTTTATAATTTAGGTAGGTTATTTAGTTTTTAGTTATATAATTATTGTATACCTATGTAAATATTTATTTTGTGCAATAAAGTTCATAATGCAGAAAAACTAAGGAGCGTTATTTGACTCCGAAAAAGTGTGACGTCACGGTTGGTTATTTCATAAAATATGCAAAGAAAATAAAAAAGTGTCTGATTTCATTTATTGTCATATATTGGATTGGAAAGAAAAAATAAACTGAAAAGACTAACTCCAGTTTCGGTTTTTGAAGAAGCCCAAATAAGGAGGTGTCAAAGATTTGTTTGTAAAATTACAATAATTGTTTTGTAATCGAAAACATCCAGCAAAATTTAAAACAATATAAATCAAATCTGTACGTGACGAACCGTACACTGGTTGCGCTGGTGTCGAACCTACGTACTTTCGGACTGTAGGACCCACACGTTGGTCTCTCTCCTATATATATGCGGGCTGCTGTCTGTCTGCTGTGCGCGACGCGGTTGATCGCGGGCGCTCAAGCCGTACCACTTTGACACAGATAATCGTAAGAAACGGGATGTATCAAAAGAAACGAGGGAATCAAAGAAACGAAATAAAACACGATGTTATCGTGTATATACCCAGCGGTACGGCGAGCGTGGACGAAAACGAACGTACGGGCGGACAGAGTGGCGTTCTATTTCCTGTATTTCCACTGTGTCTTGCTGTTTCTTCATAACCCGTTGTCCGATCTTGAAGTGCTGAAGTCGTGCGGCCAGTGTTCTGTAGCGAAGTCGATCTGTAGTAGCGAAGTCGGCCAGGCAGTGCGGAACGCCGATATGGCCGTATATATATCCTATAATTTTCTGTATCGATCTATTGCGATACCGCCTATTGAACGCGCCAATAAGAAGCTGCGGTGTGATTCCCCCCGCGCGCGCCCCTCTGTCCGTGTATCGTTCACGCTCTCTGTACTTAGGCTTTTATTTCTATAAATTGCTATAAACTATATAAATTCCTTATCTATTACATAAGTTATTACAATTCTAGCAAGTTACATAATAATATTCTAATAAGAAATAGGAACTATAAACCTATGACTATGTATTTGTAACGAAAACCTATTTTCTTATCAGAGTTTCCTATATCTGTTATCGGATCTATTACCTATCTAGGCTGTCTAGTTATCTGGGGAATAAAAAGACAAGAGAAAAATCTATTTATTTACAACGATTACAACATAAGTGTATATACTATTACCTATTTATACACCTATTTGCCTATGTATTACTATCAACTTATTAACTAAGGGAGAATAAAACCACTATAAAAATATATTTTAATTGCGACCTATTATAACTATGTACAAACTATAAGCTATATACTATTTCTATGTAGCTGTTTGTCGGCTGTCCCGTACAAAATCAATAGTGTTTAAGGAAACAACAATAAAAAATAACAATAATTTACAAAACTTTACTTAACTTTATGTCATTATTTTACATAATCTTATAATTGTGACGGTCTTCCAATAACCAAATATAAAATCTAGTTAGCTTCCCTGCCCGCGTAGCATAGCATTAGCGACATTGTTTATCTATCGCTATCTCTGTCTACGAAATAATAACTTGGGATGGCACTAGTCCGCTTCGCGATACATGCTTTATCTGGATTTATCTTCAGTGCCATGCTATGGAGGCAGTGTCAATAAATACACTTGTCTTCTAAGTCAGTCAAGTAAGAACATAAATAATATAAGGCAAACATAACTCAAGCAGAGATAAAAATGTTCCGATGGAACTAATGAACTGGAAAAGTAAACGCACTGATTTTACTGTACGTTTGAATTTGCTTTGTTTTATCTTATTTGGAATGCCGGTACATTTTGTTTGAATAAAATATATATGTACATACATAAATAGGTTACAATTAAGCATGTTTAATTGTTTTTTACAAATTTAGGAAATAATTTGAAAATAAATAATGGTTTTTAGATGCATTTAGAACTAAGTACCTATTGTTTTATATTTCACTAAATTAAATAAGAATAACAAATGAATGAAAGGAAATCCACAAAAAAAAACCCTGTGTTCTCTTTAGATTTATTCAACTATATCTATATTATGTACTAGTCTACTGTTATGTAGTAAGATATTTAGTAAAAACATTTAAAAAATATTTAAAAACAAATATTTAATAACTACAATTTTTTTTTTTAATTTAACTGTTTATTCAATAATTAGACCTTTACAGACACTTTTACACATAAATAGGTATAATTAAAATACTGTTGACACATTATAACATATAATAATGGTTGCGAACGAGTTAACAAACATTAATTAGGTACATACATACATACATACTATCACGTCTTTATACCTAATGGGGCAGACAGAGCATTTTGGGTCTTGCGGCTCTATGCAGAGCCTAGGGCCGCAAGACTCAAAAGCCACTTTTAGCATCATGGTGGGCGCGAAGATGGAAAAGCAATCAATACAGTGACGGGTTGCTAGCCGCATCGCCTGTTAAAATTATTCGCATTTTTGCCCATTCCCTCGATCGGCTTTTACGATCTGCGCGGGCAGAGAAGCAGCTGGTACATTCTAAGTTTTTTCGTTTCTCCCAGACCAGCATGGTCATGGCATTAATTAGGTACGTAATAAGAAATACTAAGTAAGTCAAAAAAGCGAAGCCAGCATTTCAAATAGTCAAAGATAAGTTTCAAAATTTAACTAAGGCTTCTTTTTTTGATCAAAACTAACTTGAGATACAATCATTGTTTTATTTAGTGAACGGGTTACTCACGTATAGAGTCAGCTACTGCCGACATGTTTCGACCTCATCCGGAGGTCTTCATCAGGGCGAATGTTTATGAATAACTAAGGCATTAACTGCCTCCGTGGTGTAATGGTTAGAGCGTTCGGCTCATACCCGGAGGTCCCGGGTTCGATTCCCGGCGGGGGCAACGACTTTGTGTTCTTGTCCTAGTTTGGTTAGGACATTGCAGGCTGATCACCTGATTGTCTGATAAGTAAGATGATCCGTGCTTCGGAGGGCACGTTAAGCCGTCGGTCCCGGTCACTGTCTTTGACATTGGTCGTTACCTAAAACCATGTCAGAGGCCTTTAAGGCGGTTTAAAAACTCTGACACTAGTGTTAGTCACTAACACTTACGTTAGTAATTATATTATCTTTGCTAACACACACGATAAGAAGACTAAGGCATTATTTGTATCGCTATGATTCACAGACTGTCTTCTGAGAAAGACTTTCATTTCGTGGAAACAATACCTTATTAAACTGAAATTATATTACTTTGTTTAGAAAACAATGCTTGAAGAATTGTACAACTTTTTGCTCAGAATGTCGGACCAAGTTGTTTCATAGTGCAGACAAAAAAGTGAAAATGTACTTTTTTGTAGTGCTGATAAAAATGTAAAAACGTTACTTTGTTTTCATTGTTGTATCTTTACTGTACTATGATAAACACAATAACATACAATAACAACAGAGTAAATTGACAACGATGGACTTATCCCATTAAGTCTCTTCCAGTTAACCGGTCAACGTTATGCTAACTTACAGTACTGTATCTTCTCGAAAGCAAAATGAATATTATGTTCTACGATGTCTTTTTTCTTAAATATTTTTTTATTTATAAAAAACAAGTGATTTTATTATTTCGAATCACATAATTAGTATATTGTTAAATAGCAATTTGGGTAATAATATAATATTCTACAATAAACTTATTTTCTTTGTTTATTTTTCAGGTATGTTGCATTTTGATATGGCCACCAATTTCTTTTCTTCAAAGACTGGTAAGATGGATTTTTGTAGAAAGAAGCTACCTTATTATGTATTATTTTCTAACCATACCTCGTAAAGCTTTGTCCTAGAATTAATATAAGTATTCCAGTGGCGGAGCCTTCTTAGAAGCCGATTCCCATCGAGTTCCCTTAGGGGCTTCTAACATATATGCGTTTATTACTAACAACAATTATAACCTACGTTTATCGGCGCACTTACTATTTTCATAAACCGTAAACTAGCAGCGTGACTGGATTGCACACACCCACTTATTAAAAATACGAAAATTCTCTCTTATTATTGAATTACACTCACAATGATAAATGTATAAACACGCTCAGATACATATTACTCACACTAATAAAAATAAACCGGACATGGAAAGGCTTTTTAACTTTTATATAACCAATATAGGTAGGTATTTAATTCGTTTTATAGTTTTATAGCCGTACTAGTCCAAATTTTTACCCAACGCCACTGAAGTATACAGAACGAAATCTCAGTCCCGAGTGTCGAGGTGGCTAGGGGCCCGTAGCCGCCCGGCTCAAACCCTCCACAAGGCGAGAACGGGGGAGAGGTACGAGGACGGGGGACGGAGACGCATATTGCGCAGGACCTTAGCAGATTCCGTTCTGTATGTAATACCTATTCATATGAATTCTGTGGCTTTGTATATAATTTACTAAAGTGGTAAAACTTAAAACTTGTGGTTGGAACGAAATTACAAGAATTGAAGCCCCCTACAAAAACCTCTAAAAAGTTCCAGCCCCTAAAAGTTTGTGACAGAAAAATCTTACACTTTTTCCGCCAAGGCCGTAATATCTGAAAAGGAACTTCGTCCCAATAAATAATGTTACTACATTTCTAAAATTATGCGCGGTGCCTTAAACGATTGTCATATGAGGTCGTACCGACGTCTTCATAAACCAATATACATTGTTACACACGTAGTGACATACAAACATACAAAGCGATTGCATTACTTGACATTGAACGTTTGTTGGGTCGCGTTCGTGTTTGGACGACTGGGCTGTGTTTTGGTATAAATTGCTGTGAAATTTCACTACATTCAAGTATATTATATTTTTGGAAAAAATTTGGTGAATAATTATACTGTAGTACATTAAGATATTAGTGCGTTATAGTGGTAATAACACACGAGGCGGAATTTACCAGCCCGAGCCGAGGGCGAGGGCGTAATAAAGCCGAGTGTGTTTAACACACTTACGAGGAAAACTACCTAATAAATATTTTTTGATTTTTAATAAACTCCATATAACTGTGATACAAACGGTAGCTTACCCGGCGTTTAACTTTAAAAAATTTAACGACGGGAATGTTTAAAATAAAATAAAATAAAAAACAAATAAATAGCAAAAAGTGCGGTTATAGAATATAACTTTACTATTTCCGTTAATCACGCACGCGTGTTTTGAACTGCTTTATTTATATATCTTAAACCGGTGAAATTAGATCCATTTTACAAGCAAGTGTGTTGAAAAATTACAAAATAATCATACATAACAGCTAAGGTCAACCCTAAGTTTGACCTCAACAGAATGCTACTGTGACATAACACACCCCTTAACAAGTACAAATAAAGGTAAGCGCACATTACGCCACTCAGTTAGCGGACATTGCACACCCATAAGCCGCGTACTGGAATTAAGCAACACATTTGCAATACCAATATGGCAATACAATCACTAGCTAAATTAATTATGGACTCTACATCGAAGTCATAAAGTCGTCAATTGCTTGTTATTTGATTTGGAACTATATTTATTTTTAGACGTTGCTGTTTGAGTTGTGGATAGAAATGTGAAGTTTAAGTGGTAGGATTAAGGTCTAAATTTGATTGTTGGATTTATTGTTAGACCGGTTAGTTATCTAATGAGCGTAATGAAGGATTAGGTTTACTAATATTGGACTGCGCACGTTTGTTTTGTCGTTGTTTTGACGTTTCGTTATTTGTTATAATGACTGCTTATTAATATTCTGTAGTATGACATTTTTCATGCTTTAAAACATAGGCTACCATTTAAAAGGTGGGAAATTCCGATTGCGGCAACTGACTTTCAGAGCACATCCAGAGATATACAGGTCTTTGGTACATCTCATAGTAAAATTTGTTCTATTGATGGACTGCACAGCACATACTATAGTAGTATAGAATATTATTAATTATTCAAAAACTTTATTGTACTCAATCTTCTTCTTATCGTGTGTGTTAGTGACTAACACTAGTGTCAGAGTTTTTAAACCGCCTTAAAGGCCTCTGACATGGTTTTAGGTAACGACCAATGTCAAAGACAGTGACCGGGACCGACGTCTTAACGTGCCCTCCGAAGCACGGATCATCTTACTTATCAGACAATCAGATGATCAGCCTATAATGTCGTAACCAAACTAGGACATCAACACAAAGTCATTGTCCCTGCCAGGAATCGAACCCGCGCCCTCGGGGTATGAGCCGAACGCTCTAACCACTACACTACGGGAGCAGGAGGCATTATACTCTATAACAAAAATTATTTACACGTAATTTCAAACACAGTGGTACAAATGGTGGACTTATCACAAAAGTGATCTCTTCGAGTCAGCCAAATGAACAAAGGACAGTAACTGAAACGCGGTAAGCAGTAACGTTTATCTTGCGTATCGCTTTTGGAGTAACCCCCCTGTATCATACATCCTAACCCACCTCATACACTTTAGCTTTCCACTCAGAATAATTTGTACCATCATGGTTAATAATGATTTAATAAATAACAAAAGATTCAAAGATTTAAATATTTATTCAGTAATAAGACCTTTACATGCATTATCACACGTCAATAAATATAATTTACATTACGTGTAGTGTATATTAAAATGTATTTATTTTTTAAAGAAAAACTACAGATACAGCTTTGCAACGACCACTGCTGAAAAGAAACGCCGAAAAAACCTCATTTTCACATATTGGTCGCCTACTCGCCAGAATGAGCTTTGTCTTTGACTGTCTTTTTTTGGAACGAAGTTCCTTATCGGGCGTTGCGAAAGGAGGCTAGACGGAAAAAATTAAGACCAAAAGTTGTAACGACACTTTTTGCTATAGTTGTAAGCCTTGCGGCGTGCGCGTGTTTCTCTGTTTGTCTCTCTCGCTCCTAATTAATCGAAAGGAACTTCGTTCCATCCGATCTCAAGTTCTATTTTAATTATAAAAAGGTACTTACATATAAAAATGTTGATAACTTTTAACATATAATGCTTGCGAACGAGTTAACAAAGATAAATTACTTAGAAATACAAGGGAAACTTCAAAGTTTGAGTAATCAAAAATAAGTAGAAAGCTAATCTTCATTCATAATGACCAGCAATTTGTCCAAAATGATTTAATTAAAAGATCCTTTAAGCCACTCTACACAGAACTTTATTAACGAGGTGTAATTATTTTCATTAATTAAACATAATTGATGTTTTATCCAGCTTAATGGGGTCAAAAATAAATTATTTTGTACCGGAGAGTGAAACGACACAAAATCGTCATTGATCATATTCGTTTTTAACGTGATCTTAAGTTAATACAGAAAAAATGATTTTTTCAAATTATGTTTTTAAACAGAGCTCTATTTGACTCCAAGCAATTATGACGTCACAACGTGCTATGACATCCAAATCCCAAAGACTATGCTTATTTTGAAGTTTAGAAAAAGGTATCATTTTTGACTTGTGGTAACTAGTGGGGTATCAAATTATATTTAAAATGGCGAGATATACTGACTCTTCATTTTAATAAAAAATACCCCGGTATCGATACATATTTATAGCACACGTTATAAATGAAAATTTAATGAGATTATCTTAAAATTAACTCTGAACTCCATGGATACCAGACAAATTGATCTTAATTTTATATTATACTAGCCGAAGCCCGCGACTTCGTTCGCGTGGACTTTATGTCTCTGGAAAATGCTCATCAGGCTGAACAACTTTTACTAAGGCGGCCTTTTTATATCTCTTATAGTTTAGCTGGACCATTATGGTTCTGCATCAGGCGTTCCATTTTCCAAAATCATTCATACCCTATATGTTGCCCAGGCTTAATAGCTATATAACAAAAAAAGTTTCATTCGAATCCGTCTAGTATTTTCGGAGATTAGCGTGTACAAACAGACAAACAGACAAACAGACAAACAGACAAACAGACAGACATTTTTTTTAAATTCTTCCTCTATTACTACGTCTCCATCGCCCCCAATATTTTTTTTGGAAATATATTTAATGTACAGACACACTTTTTTTACTGTTTTATTATATGTATAGATATAGATAAGACTTTATTAATATCTTTCTGAATATAAATTTTCATGTTCAAATTAAGTAGCTTTAAATTTCAATAGGTTTAATAATAAGTAGGTCAGGTATCTCGCTAACTGACGGTACATGATTATTTTTTAACCGAATTATAATAAGGAGGAGGTTATCAATTCGTCGAAATATTTCTTTTTATGTTTGTTCCCCGAATATTGGAAGGCGCCTAGATCGATGTGGATTTTCTTTTTGTTTGTACGGATACTTTTCAGGTCCCATAGAAGTTTTATCAAAACCGGCTGTGTTGCTTGAGGGCGAAGTAGGTATTTTGACAAAAAAAATTATATACATGATATTTGAAAACGCGGTCTCTCTGTCATATAGATATAATAATATATTGTAGAACTGTAGCTCTGTCTGTGCCGTACCAATACTGGTCTAATAAGTACTAGTTTCGATGCAGTCGGCTAATCGCTCTGAGAAAACAGTGAAAGCATAAGCCGTTGCGTGCGAAGTAAATCAGGCTGCCATTTTTAAATCCAATACAATTACGTGTTGCGGTATTGGTACCACTAAGCGTGTGATTTCCTGCCTAAAATAGGACCGCTGAATCTCTTCAGCGGTCAAAAACTCGTTTTAAAGCTACGAGTAGACAGACTACCACCGATACTTTCAATTCATAAAAGGTATCACCAATGTTGTAATATTTTTATTTATTCTGTGCCAATGCCTAACCTAACAATCTGCAAAAAGTTATTTACAATAAAAAAGAAATATTTCAAATGAAGGCGCCACTTCTATCTTAACTTTAATGACCAGAAATATAAAACTATACGGACAAATATACGGACAAATTACACTGATTGAGCTAGCCCCAAAGTAAGTTCGAGACTTGTGTTATGGGATACTAACTCAACGATACTATATTTTATAACAAATACATAGATAGATAAACATCCAAGACCCAGGACAATTTAAAAAAGGTCATTTTCCACTATGACATGTGGATATCGCGGATGTCTAAGGCGACTTAGGTTATACAAGCTTAACAAAGCTTATAAACATCAATGAGTCCAACCCGTCTGGCCAGCGAGGAGAGTGTAGGCCAAAGTCCTCTGGCTGCTTTAGCTAAGTATGTCTCTAGTATTACAGAGAGAGAGATAAAACTTTAATATTATATTCCAAGTTGCCTTGGAATATAATATTAAAGTTTTAATTTAATTCCCAGTTTTGGGGCAAAACAGCCACAGGCCTGTACATACATACATACTATCACGTCTTTATCCCTAATGGGGCAGACAGAGCATTTTGGGTCTTGCGGCTCTATGCAGAACCCAGGGCCGCAAGACCCAAAAGCCACTTTTAGCGTCATGGTGGGCAAGAAGATGGAAAAGCAATCAATACAGTGATGGGTTGCTAGCCGCATCGCCTGTTAACATGATTCGCATTTTTGCCCATTCTCTCGATCGGCTATTACGATCTGCGCGGTAAGAGAAGTAGCTGGTACATTCTAAGTTTTTTCATTTCTCCCAGACCAGCATGGGCAGACAGGCTTGTAAAAACAAATATTCCAAGGCGACCCACAAACACCCAATCCCTGCCCAAACTAGTATTTTTTATTTACATTATTTTCTCCTGCTAACGCTACAAGCACATTGACACAGTGACATACAGAAAAGAAAGTGGCCTAACGTGGCTATTTGGACTATCAAGGACGTTAGTCTGATTGTCGATCTGGTCTGTGACCGGTGTGGCTTGTTTTACTATATTTGGCATACAATCTATTATCTATATCTCCACATATAATAAAACAGTAAAAAAGTGTGTTTATATGTATATATTTCCAAAAAAATATTGGGGGTGATGGAGACAGTCATAGAGTGAGAATTAAATAAAAAAACCTGTCTGTTCGCCCGTGTGTCTTTTTGTTTGTTTGTACACGCTAATCTCAGGAAATACTGGACAAATCGAATGAAACTTTAAATAGCTGTTAAGCATGAACATCATATGGGGTACAAATGATTTTGGAAAATGGAAAATCTTATGCAGATCTATAATGGTCCAGCCTAACTATAAAAAATATCAAAATGACACCTTAGCAAAAGTTGTTTAGCCTGATGAGCATTTTCCAGAGACATAAAGTTTATGCAAACGGAATCTACAAATACGGGTATAATTAACTAGCAGATCTTGCGTTTGTGTGGGATGGCAAGTCAAAAACCTTCAGTCCTGGTTCTGGTGGACCTGATCTAACTGATGCGAATCAGTTTTTTCAACACACTTGCTCGTAAAGTGGTTAAATACACTAAGCTCTATTACACCCTCTCCTTCGGCTCGGGTTGAAATTCCGCCTCGTGCATTATAACTAACATAACACACTTCTATTGTAATTTACTATTATTAAAGGGCAGTCACTAGCTCATTAGATGCCTTTAAGGTTGAAAAATCAAGTTACACGAGCAAGATGACAGTCATAGTAGATACTACCTACTAGGTAGTACCTAACTGAAAAGATCCGCAGCCCCAGATTCAATTACTACATAATTTAAAGCCACCAAGAGAACCTTTTTCCGATCAGGCCGCTACAAGGACATAAAGTACTTAACTTTACGACTGCTGTGATCAATTTATACGACACGATTTCTCGATTCGACGTGCGAATTTTTTTTTTGTTACCACCTTTTTATTGTTTACCGATTACGGCGAAGCAAAAGCTAGGGTTATGTGTTTCGCTGCTTAAAATAATCCCCTAAAAAATCAATCTATTCGACAACCTTTTTACCCGACTTAGAAAAAGGAGGTTATCAATTCGTCGCTACCTGTTTTTATGTATGTTCTCCGATTATTTATCCGATACAAAGATGCCTGGACCGATTTGGAAATATTTTTTTTTGTTTGAAAGAGCATACTGTTACACCCTTAGAAATTTTATCAAAATCGGTTTAGTAATCGGTGGTAGTTAGGGTGTGAACTCGACTTTTAGTTTTGTAAAATTATCGCAATTCATATTAAGTACCACATTTTTTTTTTATTCATACCACCGTATTCAGCTAACTCTGTAAAGCTTTCATGACACGACAAAAAGATCGTAAAACACAAAAGGCACAGGACCAAGGGCTTCTCAAAACGAGCACGGCGGGTCGTTGACCCCTTAACAGGCCGTTACGTCACTTTAGTGGGTTTACTAAAGGATGGAGAGGATTATTTTGACTATATAACTTTTGTGACTATTTAAGGGTTCCGTACCTAAAGGGGAAAAACGGGACCCTATTACTAAGATTTCGTTGTCCGTCTGTATGTCGGTCTTTCTGTCAACAGACAGTATCTCATAAACCCTGAGAACCCTAGAGAGTTGAAATTTTCACAGAAGTATTTCTGTTGCCGTTATACCAACAAACACTAAAAACAGTATAAAATAAATATTTAAGTGGGGTTCCAATACAACATATTTGATTTTTATAGCGATAATGGTACGGAACCATTCATGCGCGAGTCCGACTCGCACTTGACAACACACGACACAGATTTTTCATGCAGATGGTCCTAAACGAAGTAGGAGGTGTGTTTTAATAGAATTTCATCTATTTACTAGTTTTGATCTTTGATGAGAAAATAAAGTAATTTTGAATGTTTGAATTATTGAAAAATAACGTTATTTGGGCTGAGACATTTGAAGAAATATTGATTGGAGAATCATGTGAAAGTTGTAATGTCTATAATTTTATAAAATTTATAGTTGTGATATATGAAAAATATGAAGTGAGTAATTTTAAGTGAACATTTAAGAATAATAAAGAAAATCTGATGGCACAACCCTACCTACGTATATAATAAATAACTCTATAAGTTTACGCACTAAGCCAAGTTTGGTATCATTTTCGCTTATATCGAATGTCCCCATATCAATTCCCCATAAAAATTTGTGGTAATGTACAGTAAAAACGTACGAAATTAAAAAAAATGATTTTTTATATTTGTTTATTTGTTTGTTTGTTTGTTTGTTACCTCTTCACGCTTAAACTACTGAACCGATTTGAATGAAATTTGGTATGGATATAGTTTCAGACTCGGGGAAGGACATAGGGTACTTTTTATCCCGAAAGTCCCACGGGGAGCGAAGCCCGCGGGTACAGCTAGTAGGTATATAAATTTCAAAAAATTGTACTAACGAAATAATTAAATTTAAAAATCAAACAAGTTATTTTCCCAAGAAACAATCAATTAATCAACGGAAAAAGCTTTTCCGAATCGCTTTCCGAAGTTCCAGTAGTTCGGTTATCCTCAAGCCAAGGCCATTTATAACCGAGATACCATCGGACCACTTCCGGCCTGTTTCATTAAGAATTGGACAATATATCAGCGTCCGCCATTGTTTTCTTACTGTCGCATTTATAAAAAAAAAAACATACTTATTTGTAAGCAAGTTTTAATTTTCACAAAACATCATTAATAAATAAATAAATATACATACATACATACTATCACGTCTTTATCCCTAATGGGGCAGACAGAGCATTTTGGGTCTTGCGGTTCTATGCAGAGCCCAGGGCCGCAAGACCCAAAAGCCACTTTTAGCGTCATGGTGGGCGAGAAGATGGAAAAGCAATCAATACAGTGATGGGTTGCTAGCCGCATCGCCTGTTAACATGAATTGCTTTTTTTGCCTATTCCCAAATAAATTCATAAATAAATATATAGGGACAAATTACACTAATTGAGCTAACAAATACATATATAGATAAACATCCAAGACCCATGAGAATATCGAAGAATCGGATTCGCGCACTAAGGGTTCCATATCATTATCTATAAACAAATCGCGTTTGTTGTATGGGAGTGAACGGTCTTAAAAGGGATTTTGTCTAGTTAAAAATAAAAACCCTCGCATTCAAGGAAAAAATTCAGTCACGTCTCCTAGTCGTCTTATTTTTCTCATGCTGTCAGGTGTCGTGCGAGTCTATGTCTCTATTCAGTCAGTCAGCAAAGAGCCCCCTTAAATATTTATTTCATTTTATTTTTAGTATTTGTTGTTATAACGGCAATAGAAATACATATTTTGTGAAAATTTCAACTGCCTAGCTATCGCGGTTCTTGAGATACAGACTGGTGACGGACAGACGGACAGACGGACAGTCGGACAGACAGCGAAGTCTTAGTAACATTGTCCCGTTTTTAAATTTTTTTGTACGGAACCCTAAAAACATACTTATTTGTAAGCAAGTTTCTTTTACACAAAACATCATTGACTTAAATTTTGAGTTTAGTTTTTTAGCAGACTACGGTATAAGCCAAGAGGGAGGGTAATGATTGTAGTAGTCTATGTATGTCTGTTTCACCTTAGCATCCAAATCTTGTGCAATTTATGTCAATCGATTTGTCATCATTGGATTTGGATCGAACCCGGAACCTTAGAACGGTAGACTAGCGTGGCTACCACTATGCCAAGAAGGTCAAAGTTCATAAAACCTTCGATTTTGCAGTAAAGAACTTCATTGTCACCGGGTGTCCCACAACACTACTTAATTGACTTACATACTCGTAAATAAATGCCATATATATTAACATATTTTTGTAAAGTACGTATGTTAGCTAAAGTAGATTAAAAAGTTTGTTTTTTTTGTACTTGCGCTTAGGAAGCGGCAGTAAATATAGCTGTAAGTAAATGATACGTCAACACCTGCCTTTTAAAAAACCGAAAGACATAGAAAAATTTACAATTATCAAGTGATACAAATAACTAAAGATAAATAAATGGTTTTTGACTTCTGACTGTTGAATATTATAATCCTGTATTATTTAATATAGTATCCAACATAAAATGACGTCATCAAACACTTAACTTATTTAAAATCGTCATGAATTTGGCATTTAGATAAATAAGGAATCAAGAATGTTCCTAGATCACTAATCATAGTGAGTCATAGGTAAATTAATATCAAATGAAGCGTAGGAGTAGACTATGGTAAAAACAAATCATTTTGTCTATGAATCTATCAAAAAATACAAAAAATTAATGTTGTTTACAAAAAATATCGCTCGAAATTGCTAAGGTGACTTAGCTAGAACAAAAATAATATAATTAGTAACGTAACAGATACCAGAAACGATTGGAGGGCCCGTTAGTTAGCAATTGGCTATTTTCCTAAGCATAAAATAAATTATTTTGATAATAAAATAAAACGTTGCAAAATAATATTGTCTTTGAATAATTTTAACGTGATTTTAAATTTATTATTCAAGAAAAACTGATAATAAAAGCGCTCCATAAAACTATGACGTAATCTGCCTGTATTTCATACAAAATCCCATACAAAATGTTTGTTTTGACGTTTAGAAAAAAGTACCTGATTTTGACTTGTTGGAAAATAGCACTGGAGTTGCGGGGTAGGCACACAGAGATGGCAGTGTACAGGCAGAGTTTCAGTATCAAGCAACATTAAGCATTAATGTTAAATGATAAAGTCTAATTTGGTTTGACGAACATAGGACGTTACTCTCGGATAACTATCGTATTTATAGAGTAACCCCTCAGGGTCTTCGTATAATCGGTTGACATAAGTACATATAAGAAAGATTGCGACGAATTGATAGAAATGTTATCAAAATCGGTTGGGAGGTAAAGTTGGTTTTTAATTTTGAAAAATTCATAATTTGAGACGCATAACGTCCACTGCTGGATATAGGCCTCTAGCAAGGATTTCCAAAATTTCTTCCATACAGCGCCTTCCAGCAACATGGTCAGGCAGGTCGTCAGACCACCTTGTAAGTAGGCGTTTTGAAAAATTATACACATCTAAATATTTCAAAATAAATAACAATTTGTATATGTATTTGTAACCATCAATTGCACCATCTGATACCCAAAATATTCAAACCGGCCTTCAAGTGACAGAATTTGCATAACATGCAAATGAAGCTTACTCAACACTTCCTGCGATGGATACAAGGGTTAGGCCGTTGATGACCATTTGAATGCGTACAGTCGTCTACACATCACGTATAACACTGAAATTGGGGTGACGACATGGTCAGAAAAGTAGTAATTAGACCGTCTTTTAGATTATCCAATAATAACGGGCCTATATTTTTCAGTTTCGATATAAATATACATAGACCTATACTTTTTGACCAGGGTCGCTGGAAAGCGCTAAATGCAGGCCGCTCTTGATCGGTTATTTTGGAAATTTTTGGGTAAGGTCTGTGTCCAGTAGTGGACGTTATGCGGCTGAAATTATGATGATGATTTTTCAGTTCATCTGAAAAGCAAAAATTCACAAAGATACGGAGCATTTTGTTTTGGAGTGGGGGCTTGCGACGCCATCGCTAAGTAGAAATCGTACCTAGCCGTGACGTCATGCGAAACTCTAATACACTGTATCTTTGTCCTTTTGCATTTCTTAGAGAAAATGCAAAAGGTAGATACAATTTCTTTTAATAATCTAATCGATGGGTCAAAAATGTTATTCCATTTGTCATACCTTTGACAAAAAATAAGAACTGAAAAAAAAATTTTAATACAAAGAATGTATTTTCGTCATTTTTTTATCATTTTTATAGTAACTTTAGTATATGTTAAACAGAAAACTTAAAAATATATTATACCAAGATTATACTAAATAACTAAAATCTAAATCATCATCATCAACAGGTCTTTTTAGTCTCCACTGCAGGAGCACGACCTTCTCTGTACTACTAGAGCCATGTTTAGCCAAAGCAGCCAGAGGATAATAACTATTAATGAAAAACTACACTAGATAAAAAAAAAACCCATCAAATTATATAAAAAATTGAGCCTAAATCACTGCGCTAGCACTAGGCTACCCAAGAGGCTGGCGGCTTCGTTAATTTAAAACTAACATCTTAGTTTTAAATTAACATTTGCCTGATCAAGTTATGCTTTCTTCCTCCTAAACCTTCCCGCTCCACTTTTCCTTACGTTGACTGGTTAAGCCAGTAAGAAGGGTCAAGCATCGTTAAGTCGGACTTAAAGTTAGTCCGAAGGGACGTGGGGATAAATCATGGTCATTGTTGACTGACCCGACAGCTCGACAAAGACGGAAATGGTGCTACAAGTTTTGGGCGATTTCAATTACTATTATGGATAAACTAGCTGGTACCCGCGACTTCGTCTGCGCAGGATTATCTCACAATATCTTTATAAATTGTAGCCTATGTGTTTTTTAATGTATAAGCTATATTATTGTAAAGTTTTATTAAAATCTATTTAGTAGTTTTTACGAGAAAGAGTAACAAACATACACCATCCATACTTACAAAATTTCACGTTTATAATATTAGTAGGAAGCAGGATTTAGGTATAAGAATAGGGTAGTATCGTGCGTCAAAATAAATTATTTTATACTAATAAGAGAAAAATGATGACTTTTATGGCCTAGTGGTCATTATGCCACGCTGTGACACTGGAGTTCCCGGGTTCGCTCCTTGGTCAGGTTAAGATGGAAAAAGATCTTTTCAGATTAACCTGAGTCTTTCATGTTTATCTATACATGTATTTTTATAAAATATAGTATCAAATATAGTAGTAAATATAGTAGTAGTAGATAAAAATGATACCTAAGTACATGTATATATAAAACGCAACCGATAGGCATGTAATTATTTTCCAATTGGTTGCTAATTATTAGAAACACGCTAATGTAATTATATTTACGTTATTAGCTTGTAAGAGTTATGTTTACATACTAGCTATAGTATTTTTCGTATATCGTTTTTACTCCCGACAAAACAGAGGGGTGTTATTTAGTTGAACGAGAACGCCTTTCGGTCCGTCTGTCAATCTGTCGATATGAAACTATTTTCTTTAAAAAAAAATAGTATGAAATTCAATAAAAAAATCGTTTTCCCATGTCAAATTCGTTTTGCTGAGCTCAAATTTGTATGGCACGCCGAATTTTAGTTTTTCTATAATTATTTTTAAGGAAATTGCTCCAAATGTTGCTGATATTTTAAAAGTCAACCTGTAGAAGTGAGTCCACCCAAAGTTCCTTCACACATACTTCACGCCTTAAAGGACTCTGACATGGTTTTTGGTAACGACGAATGTCAAAGACAGTTACTAGGACCGAAAGCTCATCTTACTTATCAGATAATCAGGTGATCAGCCTACAATGTCCTATAGTACAACAACACAAAGTCGTTACCCCCGCCGGGAATTGAACCCGCGACATCCGGGTATGAGTCGAACGCTTTAATTACTACACCACGGAGGCAGTTACAGTATCTGTGACTGTAATTGTCAATGACGTCACATGTCACGGAAGCTGTCGCAAGTCGCAACTCGCAACCGGTTGCCGGGTAGCAAATGTCAACCGGCTGGTTGCCAACCAGCTGTTGTGATTGGTAGCTCGTACCTATTATTTAGTTACTTTTGTCTCTTTTTTGACTGTGTGGCAACACTGCTGTCAGATTGTTCAAGCTGCCTAGAGGCATCTGACAGTTGTTTGTTTTTGTAAGTGGCCAACACTGGTGTCGACGTTCATACAAAGATGACGGTCGCTTGAGACATGCATTTGGTTTCTAAACCAAATTAACTGGAAAAAAATGACATTTAAGTATACAAGTACCTGGGGGAGCTTAGCTCGGTCGGTTTCATCTCAAACATTAACAACTTTTTTTAAGTCTAAAAACAATACAAAATAAAAAATAATATATAAACTTGAACATAAAAAAAAACAAAAGTAAGTCACCGAGTGGGATTCGAATCCGTAACACTCTTTCTAGCGGTCAGCTTCCTTAACCGCTGAGCTAAACGGATGGCGGCCGCGGCGACGAAATTAGCGACCATATTCTGCGTGGAAAGAAAAACGAATGAAAACTCAAAAACGCGCGTTTTCCCAAACAAGACTAATCTAGATCGATTTTTACCCCCAAAAACCCTCATATACAAATTTTCAGCGTAATCGTTAGAGCCGTTTTCGAGATCACAGAAATTTTTAAATAAATATATATACTTACAAGAATTGCTCGTTTAAAGGTATAAGATATGGATGTGAACTGGGTCCGAAAATCTTTATTTTGTCCGTCAATTAAATTATACAAAAATAATGGACCCGTATTATTTCGTTTCGCAAAGTATTTAAAATTCACAAAGATACAGCGCATCGAAGTTTTCTGAGATTCACGCCTTCTTCTATTGAAATTCGTACTTGACCGTGACGTCATTTGAAATTTAAATGAGCTGTTTCTACGTCACAATTTGCTGATCGCAGATTAAAGAAAAAATACGTAGGTATACATTTTTTTTATATCTACCTAATAAGCCATAAACTTCTTGGTCACATCCGTATTATTGCATATATTAGCTTTTATAGCAATAATAAATGAATAAATATATAGGGACTAATAACACTGATTAAACAAGCCCAAAAGTAAGTTCGAGACTTGTGTTATGGGATACTAACTCAACGATACTATATTTTATCCGAATTTGGGCTTATTATTTTGATAAGACTGTCTAATTATTTATTACAACTTCAATTAACAACTAAATTAAAAACTAAATTAAAATCTAAATTAAAATCTAAATTAAACTAAACAAATAATAATTAAAAAAAAACCTTACAAATAGAAAACATCTTCCAGATCATTGCCCTGCGGTAGAGTGCCCAAATGGCTGGCAGCATTGCCACGTTCAATGGCAATGCTCGTTGGGCGAAATAACTGCCAGCCCTTTGTATATTTTATTACAAATGCATTTATAGATAAACATCCAAGACCCAGGACAATTTGAAAAAGGCCGTTTTCCAACTTGCCCTTATCGATCTAACCCGGAATCTTATATAATTACTGGTACTGAAGTCGGATCTTAGTTTAAAAAATAATTAATTTCACCAAATCCATTACTTAGTCAGTCAAAAAGTCAAAACTTGACAGCCAATCCTGAGCTCCTGACCGAGTTGACCCACACAAAAGGTTATGTAACAAAGACTCAATAGAACCTGTCGGTGCGTGCCACTTTTACTTTCTCAAAAACGTACCGGCTTGTTGGATAACTGCTTAACTGTGAATTGCTGGTTAATAGGTTGCTGGTTCAGGTTTGGATTTGGTTTAAAAACGGTTTGGTTTTTGTGTCATTCGGTGTTCATTAAAAAAAACTAAGTGGACTCAATTTCAATTTATTTATTTACTAGCCGCGCTTAAAGTAGCTTATGTGTTAATCCACGGTGTCAGCTTTCATGCATACCAAATTGTATCAACATTGGTCAAGCCGTTTGCGCGTGAAAGAGTAACAAACATCCATCCATACTTACAAACTTTCGCGTTTAAAATATTAGTAGGATTTAGGCACCCTACCCTGCGTGATTTGAGTCCATTTTTTAAATAATTTATTTCTATTTTAATAAAGTATTTATATTTAGTTTAGTTGTAGTTTTATTAATAGTTACATCTAGTTCTATTATAGGATATTTGTTAATATTATAAAGGTTATTTATATGTTTAATGTGCAAATAAAATTTATTCATTGCTTTCCACACAGTACAATAATATATTACGCTACACTACGTAGTCACTTCTTAAATTAGTAAGTTCAATATAAACCCTGATACTGGCAACAGAAAACAATAGAACAGCATGCGTTATTATGTAATTAACTAAATGAAGATCAATTTGTCTGGGAGTTTGTCAATGAATTTGTATACAAAGTCTCGCTCAATTTAATCTATAAAGCTTAATTTTTTTCCATTTTCAATCAACTATAATTTTCCAGGTATCTTTATCCGTCTTTACTATTTCACCTAACCTGTACAGCGACTAAAGCCAATCGTATAAATTAAAAATTGTATTGTAATTGTAATAATACTTAAACTATACTCCATTTGGTTAGGTATTTAAATAAATGTAAACAATCTTGACATGTCTTTTTATTGAAATATACACTTTATAAATCAATACCTTCGCAAATTACAAAGTAATTATGTAATTTATAATTTATAATATAATTACTTTGTTATTATCAAAATTATTGATTTCTATAATGTATATTGCAATAAAAAGACATGTCAAGATTGTTTACATTTATTTAAATACCTAACCAAATGGAGTACGTATAATTATTATTTTTAACGTTTCTTGCAATATAGTGTTTGTTCCAATTAAAGGCACTGGCTTTAAAACTAAGTAAACATGAGTGAGATGCTTTCAGGCAGCTTAAAACTTATAAAACTATGACACAAGTGTTTGTACAAGACTATTTCGATAGAACGAACAATAATAATTAGGCCATTACTTCAACTTTTTCGAACAACAAAGTATAGATAATACACAGCAATGTTCTAGCTACTTCCTGACCAAGAAGTGAAATAATTTAATCAATGAACCTGACCACAAAATCATTACGTTGTCAACAACTGCAAAGTGACCAAGTCTATGACTCAACCATTCCATAGCTTACATCAAGATACAACAAGAAAATAAAAACTCATACACCTAATTTGAATATTTCTTTATAAGCAAAACTAGTTTCTGAGGCAATAACGCAGCCCACTCGTAAATAATAATTATGTTTTTATTCTAAACCAAGAAGAAAAATAGATGAATTCAATTATACATAAAAGTGAAACGCTACACAAAATAAAATTGTTTTACACAGTCGGCACTCAATGTCTGCTGCATAAGTCATTAATTTTAGTGAGATCATTTTTAGAGAGAAATTTAGTGAGAGATTTTTGTATGACTATTATGTGTTACAATAAAGTGGCAAACATAAATAGCGACTTTGTTTATTCGCTACTAAAAAAAATATCAAAGCAAATATATGTGTAACATTTGAAAATTGGAAAGTATAATCAATAATATTATAATTAGCGAAGTTGAGTCTAATCTGCAATTTAGAGACAGTATCTACTCAAAAAAACGAAAAGTAATACACTCGTATTTAGTAATCTATTCAATTAATAGTTTAATCGATGAAGTTAATTTCTAAAAGCAACTGTAACATTAAATTTAACACTAGAAAGCTAAAAATAAATGATCTTAGGATTAAATTAATAATATTATTAGTCACGTGCCTACTTTAATAACAAGAATTGCTATTTGTAAATTACAGCAATTTTCCAATTTCGCGAGAAAAAAATGTAAAGGGAAATGGGGAAGACGTAAATATCCTCGTACTCTCTTGCATACACTCAAGTAACTTAATAGGAACACTTCACAGCAGACGTGTGGTACAATTTATAAGAACAAGAGTGTTTTTTACTCGCGATAGAAATGGGATGTTTTAAGTTTAACATATCTAGTTAATAGATTCAGGTGTTACTTTGCGGAAGTCATAGTTACATACTATGTGATTTGAATTACTTTGTGTGACTGGTGGTGGAATCACACAAAGTAATTCAAATCACATAGTATTTAACATATCTGTCTGTCTGTGGCATTGCAGTAATCGAAAGAATGGACCGATTTCGTTTGAAGATTTTTTACGTTAAAGGAAGTTCCTTTGCGGTCATCATCATCATCATCAGGTCCTTTTTGTCTCAACTGCAGGAGCACGACCCTCTCTGCACTACCAGAGCCATACCTTGCCAGAGCAGCCAGACGACTTGGCCTATAGGTACTCTACACGCTAGCCAGACGGGTTGGAGAGGTCTCATTGATGTTTATAAGCTTTGTTTAGATTGTACGTAATTCCCGCCTTTTACGATATCCACGGAAAGACTTGGAGTGGTCTTATTCTGCTCTGCCGGAAACCACACGGCTTTTTTTCATAGTACAATAAAGTTATTACAAAAAAAACAAACAAAAAAAATTAAGTCAGCTTCATAGATAAACCCTTCTACAACTCGGACCACTCGGCACTCGCTGCGTGACGGAATCTGCTACGCTCTACTTACCGCAATTGTAGCGCTTGTCAATTTCTAAGTAAATATTTCAAATACCGCTCTGTGCCAATTGGAACATAAATTGGCTGAATCATAGTATGTTTTATAGGGTCTTATTAATATACCTATATTTTCTTATGATGGTTTGGGATAACAGTCATTTCAGCCGCATAACGTCTACTGCTGGTCATAGATGGATTTCGGTGAAATACAACAGGTAAATGTTATGCTTTTTGGAGTCAAATAGTGCTATTAATATCAGTTTATCTGCATTAATATATCTAAAATCATATTAAATAGGTTATATTTTTAATTGTTTATTACAAGGCATTACAAGCTTTTATTGTGAGGCCAAAGTATTACATTTACAGATACATTTTCACGTTTTTATCCCTGACGGGGTAGACAAAGCCCAGGGCCGTTAGACCCAAAGGCCACGCTTAGCGTGGTGGTGGCCAAAGTATTAACTGAGACAAATAAAATAAGCCCAAATTCGATGGAGTTGCGTTGTTTTTTTACTGAGTTCCATTGACCAACGTTCATCTCCGTGATCAGACCCTAGACATCGTCTACCACAAAGTTCTTGTCAAGTCAAATCAAACGAGTCCTACTCAATGAGGGTATGTTGTTTAATAACTGAGATCTGCCGAATATCTCCCGGCTCCATCATTAGAACAGCTCACTGTGTTCATAATATTGTAATGTCATCCGACTTAAACAATTAAACAAAATTTCACCTAAATCGGTTGAGGATAATTATTAATTAGTTGAAAATAGAGTTGCAAGATTTGACCTTAACAAACATTTATTGATACAAAATACGTTGCAAGTTAAGTAAAAGCTTGCAAAAAGCTTGTAAAATGGATATAATCAATCAAAAGTGACACTATTTTGTAACGTATTATTTTATAAACAATTATGTATGAGTAATTATGTAGTTAAATCAATTTAAAAAAAAAAACTGTTTTATAACTAAATATTATTTTGTAAATTAATGTTATTAAAGATTTATTTGCTTAAAATCAAAACCCGATACAACGCCAGCAGAATGACTTGTATTAAAGTTGTGTTTACCATTAAAAAGGTCTGGTACTTTAGTGCAGTATCATCACTTATGAGCAACGCCCTTTTAAAGGGTTGTATGGGAGAAAAATGCATCACAAACTGTAACGTCAATGAGGATTTTCAAAATATGTGACTCCAGATTGCTACGGAGTATAATATAGTGATCTTAACATATAATAAAACAGTAAAATAATTGAGTTTGTACATTAAATTTTGGTCATGGAGACATACTAGAGTAAGAATTAAAAAAAGGCGGACTGTGTTTGTCTGTTTGTACAAGCCAATCTCCGGAAATACTGAAAGAATTCGAATGAAACTTTTTTGTCATACCGCTGAAATATTAATAACGAACTTTCTAACTCTTTGTGAATTATTTTTCTCAAGTTTAGAACAAAAATCAAATCTTTTAAATTTTAAGTTTTCTATAAAAAGAAGTCACGTTCGCTTAATTGTATATTGCCATTAGTAATGAATAAAGGAAAAAACAAAAAACTAAATTGTTTCTAATACAATTGTGTTAAAAACGGCACACGTTAGTTGTTTTCACACTTGCTTTGTGTCGTTTTTCTGTCTTTTGTTTCATGCTTAGAAAGTTAAACAAACATAAATCATAAAGAGAAATCGTGGACCTAGCTTTAGGCTAAATGGAACAGGTAAGGGTATGATTTCACTCAGAGAATGTCTTGTTTTGTTATGTAGCTTCTGGCTACTGACACTAACAATGTAGGTGCCTACTAAACGTAATTTAATTATAATGTTTCTTCCTTTGTTTGCTGCGAAAACAAAATGTTACAGTCTTTTCTGTTGCGTCATGTCTTTCTGTTTTCTCAATTAATATTTTTGATTCTAACTTAATTTTGAATAAATGTATGAACGCACTACTAACTCTAGACTAAGTTTTTTTTACTAACAAAAATTTGGTTGAATATTGGCCGAAATAAATTATTATTATTATTTTCTTCGTAGCGAGTCAAAATGATTTCAGTGTTGCTTCAATTTCAAATTATCTTTGACCAGTATGTGGCCACGGCGATCCCTCTGTCATTAGCCTCGTTAAGGTCCAATTAGATCCTCCATGGTACATGTCGTAGGGCAGCCCGGACACGACAGAAGGTGCTCCATTGATTGGATGGCGCCGCAATCGCAAAGGTCGTTATCAGCGTGACGCCACCTAACTCGGTTTTCTCTACACCTCTCAACACCACCATGGAGTCTATTGAGAGAATTCCAGACTGACCAGGTGAGGTCTTTACCAGGTGGGAGTTTGTCTGTAGGTGAAAGTTATGAAACATAAGGTGGATTTGCTAATGCTGATAAAATGCTTGCCAATCTTACAGTTGCTTCTCTTCGTGGAAACCGCTGAGGGGATAGATGAAAATGCGAAGAGACTAGCAACCCAGCACTTTGATACCTACTTATCCTATCATCTTGCTAAAAGTAATCTTTGGATATTGTGGCCCTGGGCTCTGCCTACTTAGAGCCGCAAGACACAAATCATTAGACGTGCATTAAAGCATAAAAATGTGATAGTGTAGGTAACTATGTATGTATGTCATTTCTTTTTGTTTGGTTGTGAGTCCCGCGAAGAATTAGAACTGACCAAACAGAATTAAAAATACATAGTTACCTACACTATCACATTTGTATGCTTATACAAATGTGATAGTGTAGGTAACTATGTATGTATGTCATTTCTTTTTGTTTGGTTGTGAGTCCCGCGAAGAACTAGAACTGACCAAACAGAATTAAATACTACTGGATGCAGGCCGCTTCCGATCGGTCGTTTTGGAAATCCATGGGGAGGCGGAGGAGGGAGGCCTTTGTCCAACAGTTAACTTTCTGTGGCTGATATGTGAAAGTGTGCAGCCCGGGTAATTAATTATAAAACAAAAAAAATCTTTTTTGTTTTTTGACTGTTATTTTATTGTTATTGTCAGTGATTGAGTATAGCCCATGGTTCGATTTATTACGGGTACGTCCCTTCCACGTTGCATAGAACCAATACTTACAAGTAAGCGGGAACGCCCATGTTTGCCTCCCGTATGTGTCCCGCAGGTAACAGGTTTCCTTTATCTCGGGTCTCACTGACCCACTGAGCGATCCTGTTTGGTACAGCCGCTAAATGTTTAAATTTATAAATGTTCTTACTTTATCCACGACTTCGTTTAAAAAATCACGTAGTTAAAAAAAAAGGAAAATCATTGACGATTGACGACCTAAGTGGCTTAGTGACTTAGTGGTTAACACGCTAATCCGTCACTGGAGGTTCTGGGTTCGATCCCCTGCCAGGACAAGTTAAAAAATGGCATTTTACAAATTGTCACGGTTTATAAATGTATATCATCATCATTAGGTTTTTTTGGTCCTCACTACTGGAGCACGACCCTCTCTGTACTTCGCCTACACTCTATAAATGTAAAGTAATATAAGTATATTATAAAATAAAGTATCATTGAGTTAGTTTTTAATAACACAAGTTTACACTTACTTTGGGGCTAGCTTAATAAGTGAGATTTGTGTATTTATGATGATAAGATTTTTAGGTATATCTATTTAACTATTAATAAAAAACACAATAGAGTATTTGCTCATTTGAAAGTTAAATAAAAAAAAACGACGGGTTGCACTCTGGGAGTGCCGGCAGAAGTGAAAACTTGAATATTAACGTTGTATTTTTGATATTTTGGAATGGTTAGGGAATAATTTTGCACGAATTGCTTTAATTATCAGTATAAAATATTTCAAATCTTTTCTGAACCACAGTCTGTCACAAATGTCACAAGCATGACCAAATTCATTTTCAACAAAATCATTTTCAAATACACAACAGTATGGCCACTACACAGACGGTCGAGCCATCAGCTGTCACCATCCATGGATGTGCGTAGCACGCTGTAACATAAACATACACGAACATTCGCGCAAGCGCCCTGCGCCGTCTTACGAATTTTCGATCAGGCCACGTGTCCTGACGCGAGTTTAACATTTTTCCCATTCCAAAAAAAGTGCATAACGCCGCTAAAGAAGTTTTCACTTCAAAAAGCAAATAATAAGAACTCCATATCTCCTAAACGAATCGTAAAGTGTGCACCATTTTGAATAGAAAATTACTACAAAATAATTTGATTCAAAGAGCTTACAATAACAGAAACAATTAAACTGTAACCAAAACAGTTCGTCCCAAGCGAGGCAATTAAATTTTCAACAGCCATTACTGGTCAAGCATTCGAAATACTAAATCCATTAGGCACTATACATACTTTATACGAAATGCGCTAATTTCAAATTACCCACAGCCCGCAGTGGGTCCGCAGTGCCTTTTGGCCAAACATGTCGTTTTATAGGGATGGGAAAAGTCGATAAACGTTGTTTTTATTTTTCGATTATTTATTTATTTATTTCATAATTACATTGCATTGCACATTATCCATTCCATAAAAAAAACATCACACGCACCTTGTCAGGCATTGCAATGAAGACTAGCTGCGCCTGCAGTGTTACCCGCGCCATGCCTACCTATCGTCATATAAACATTATTATTTCTTTTCTTTGTAACTAGATGGCGCTTAAAGGTAAAAATTAAAACATAAAAATCTTTTATAACTATTATTTATATAAAGTAGTACTCTAATTAGTTAAATAAGACTTATATGAAATGCAATATATTTTTTTAAAGTATATTCAACACTTTCTTCGTCACCTTTTTGGCTAGTCGTGTGTGCTGCCATCTCTGAGAAGCCACTCCGCAACTCCAGTTTTGCGTGCTTACGGCCTCTCCAATCGTTTCTATGGCGTTGGGTATCTGTTACGTTAGTAATTATATTATCTTTGCCCGCGCCTAAAGTAGCCTGTGTTAAACCAGAGTGTCAGCTCCCTGCATACCAAATATTAAAAACTAAATGCGTACGGCGGTGTTACATGCAGAAAAAGTAGGTTATGTGTTAATCTAGGGTATCAGCTTCCTGCATACCAAATTTTATTAAGATTGGTCCAGCCGTTTGCGCGTGAAGCAGTAACAAACATACTCCTATTACTGGTCAAGCATTCGAAATACTAAATCTATTAGGCACTATACATACTTTATACGAAATGCGCTAATTTCAAATTACCCACAGCCCGCAGTGGGTCCGCAGTGCCTTTTGGCCAAACGTGTCGTTTAATAGGGATGTGAAAAGTCGATAAATGTTGTTTTATTTTTTTTTCTAGTGCCTTAGTAGTTTTGCATGCTTAGTGGTAACGCTTCAGAGATCGGGATCTACTACCTTACCTAGGTGATGTGACGAGGTTACTGGTTTTTACACAGAGCGACTGCCGTCTGACCTCCGCAACCCAAAGGGTAGACCAGAATCAATCCCTGTATAGGTTTGAGCGAACGCTAGATGGCGTTCGGTTTATTTATTATTATAACTTTTATGCATATCTACCTCCATTATTACGTAAAAAACAAAATTTGTTGCATTACTTTTTATAACAAACATAAAAATATTGCAAATTCCTAGAAGGTCACCATTAAAAATATTATAATTTTAGAAAATTAAAAAAATAAATACAACAGCAATGGCTTATGAAATTAATCTATTACCATCTGCGTATTTATCAAACTTCACCATTTTTATTAACCATATTAACCTGGTTTCAGTTGTAGTTCAAAAAACCAATACTCCACTAAACATTAAGCAAATGGTTATTTTAATATTATTGTGCATAACGTTTATCTTGCATTAACTATGAAAGAATCTTGTTTCAAAATTCGACTTGGAATTTTAAATGAATGTTGCGCTAACATATTTGCATTTTAAGAGTTATTGTTTTTTTGCTAATGATATTACCATTAGAAAAAAAACAACATTTTTATCTTAAGCTTTACTGTATCTTAATGACTTAAAAAAGTCACATACATACATATTTTCACGCCTGTTTCCCATAGTAGGCAGAGACTATGGATTTCTACTTACTATAATCCTTGCAAACCTCTTTTGCTTCGTCAACACTCATGACATACCTCTTTTCATGCACGCTCTCCGGTTATGGGTTCTCCTTACATGACCTTTCTTCAGAACATCTGCTATTTGGTCAAAAAAGTCACGCACTTACTATATCGATTAATTTTTAAGTTCTGAACATCATCCTTGATTTTGTGTCAGTTTTTCGATCTGCCTGAAGATACTGTTATTACGTAATACTTTACGGGACTTACCGCAATTAATATCGTTTTTTGCCAGATATTTCGACGGCCCTTCTGCCATCATGGTCGCTGACCGACTTTGAAATATCTGGCAAAAAACAAATCAGATATCTCGGTGACAGGCTATTGTACTTTAATTAAATATTTTTATCGATAAACTCGCGTCACTACAAACGACATTTCGAAGTCAGGGTGCATCGTGACAAAAAAGGCTTGGCATTGCAAATTTATCTGGTCGGCGGGCTAATGTTTTTGCAATTTCACTGCATCCAAACGGAGACTAATGAAATTCGACCGAGCCACATTTCATTCTGTTTCCGGGTTATTAGCAAAGAGAATTTCGAAGTTATTATTAGATATTTATGTAAATTCCACCGTAGCATCCGAATTGCCTATCAAATTTTCACAAATGATGAAATGTCAATCGATTCGTCATTGTTGTCAGGGTGACTAGACACATAAATTCTAATCTTTTAGAGTTTAAATTTTTCTATACCTATATGTTTACACACACTTAATAAAACAAGAGTCTGTATATTGAATAAATATCAATAAAAAAAATTGAGGCAATGGAGACATTAAAAAAATGTCTGTCTGTTTGTCCGTTTGTACACGCTTATCTCCAGAAATACTGAACGAATTCGAATGAAAACTAGACAACCGATTTTGATAAAAATATTATAGGATCACTGGACAAGTATGCGTGTACTACGTGAAGCACTTTCTAAAACACCCTTTGTAATTTTTTAAAACTTACCGACTTTACCCCCCAAAATACACAACCGATTTCGGTAAAATTTCAATCAAATCGGTCTAACCATCTTCGAATAACCGGTGAACATACATAAAAAAAGATCAAAACGAATTGATAACCTCGCTTTTGGACGTCGGATAAAAATATAATAGAAGCTCCAACCATAATAGATATCTAGACCTTTTGCAACGTACCCGTATTTAGGCAAAGCAATTGAGGTGTCATAACGTCTTAATACGTAATGAAGACAGATAGACATTGCATATATAGAAAGCAAGGACTTGAAATAATTGCTATAACATTGGTTTAAGATCAACCAGTTTTTGTGATATGTAATTAGATTCGAGTCTGCTATTGAATGGTCTCATTGTGATGTTAAATCGCACGGATAAATATATTATTATTTATTATTTCATTATTTTGTACTAGCTTTTCTTATGAAGCCACAGTACGTATAAAGACGAATGAAATAAGCCCAAACTCGATGGAGTTGTGTCGTTTTATTACTGAGTTTCATCGACCACCTTCTGTCTCCATAATCAGACTCTAGACATCGTCTACCATAAAGTGCTCAAGACAAATCAAACGAGTCCTACTCAATGAGGTTATGTTGTTTTATAACTGAAAAAGAAATTGGCTTATTAGATCGACTATTAACAAATATTGTATACGTATTTTTTCTATTCTTCCATTAGCAAATAATGACGAAGATACAGCGCATTTAAATTTCGCTTGACGTCACGATTGGCTACGAGTTTCAACAACGGTGACGTAAATTAACCCCACTCCGAATCTTCGTCAATTTTTACTACTTTGCTAAGCAAAATAATATGAGTCCTTTATTTTTGGATAATCTAGTTGATGGAATAAATTAAATAATTTTTTTTTTACCCAGTCTACATCTCTATTGCAGCTAGTCCCCCATGTTATTATGTCTACTGCTGAAAGTGGTACATACTTATTTTTATTTATGACTAGCTGTACCCGCGGGCTTCGCTCACTGAGAGAATTTCGGGATAAAAGTACCCTATGTTCTTCCCCGAGTCTCAAACTATATCCATACCAAATTTTATCCAAATCGGTTCAGTACTTTAAGGGTGAAGAGGTAATAAACAAACAAACAAATGTACAAACTCACTTTCGCTTTTATAATCTTAGTAGGATTACTTTATGACCATTAAGTGTACACTTTTGGCCGTCACCTATCAGAATCAGGTGGGAAAATCTCAAACGTAGGTCGCCCAAACAGGTTATGTGACATCTTGGCAGTTTTACAAAATTGTATATTTTTGCATACATTTGCGTAATATTGATATTTGATATGTGTAGGCGTTTGTATGCTTTTGCTTATCTTTATGTTACGTCTGTATATCTTTATGTTACGACGTAATAAAAATAATATTTTTTTAAACTAAAAAACCGATTTCGACAACTAACTTCACAATTAATTTGGATAAAATTTCTATGGTTCCACCTGACAAATATGCCTTTTCAAACGAAAAAAGGAATTTCCCAAATTAGTTCTAGGCGTTTGAGAGTAATCGGTGAACATACATAGAAAAAATATAAAAAAAACTAATTGACAGCCTCCTCCTTTTTTTGAATCGGTTAAAAATAAAAGCTAATTTAGCCTGTTCGAGAAAACAAAAAACTGCGCTTCTATAAGTATGAGTTTTAATATAATTTCCAGACTCCATTGAGGTTGAGCAAGGATGCCCTGTGCAAACTAAACCAATTTTTTTTTGTAAATAACTCTTTCAGTGAAGACTGGTGACTCCTGCTCAGGTACGTTTCTCGTGCAAAGGCTATTACGATCCAGCGTGGCAATGCTGCTAGCGTTTTGGGGTTCTTTGCATAGAAAACGATGAGAGCCGGTTTACATTATACTTTTTACATGTAGATATGTAAGCTAGCTATAGTTTTTGCAATGTAAAATATGACAAAGTGTACCTATATATCTTCTATTGTGACAATTATCACTTTAAAAAAGGAAGATATATTACTTAGGTATATCAGTCCAGTTCCACTTTGAAATCCTATTGGCTGTCAAAACAGAAACTTGCCAAACTTTGATGGAGTCTCGACATAAAGCTAAATTTACGAGTTTTACCACTAACTGCAAGTATAGACTAATGAACCTTGAAAGTCTTGAACCTCGTATTATATCAAAACGTTATGGCAACACTGTAGACCAATCAATACTTGATTTCAACAATGCTAAAGTATCTACCTATGTGTCTTATTCATTGAAGTAGATCAGAAAACTTGTGACCTTACCGTTTACCGACACAGAGTAAAAAGATGTTCAGAGTCGTGTATTTATCATATTTCTTTCTTATTGTAAAATTAAGTATGCACCTTGTAAAAAAATGTGGTCGAAGGTTTGTTTTCAAACTAAGTACCTATATGTTTTAGTGTTTTACTTATATTTATATTTTGTATTACTTTGTCAATAACAATAAATATATAAGGACATGTCACACTTATTGAGCAAGGCCTAAAGTAACTTGTATTATGGGATACTAACTCAAAGAAACTATATTTTTAAATAAATACATTATAAAGATAAACAACCAAGACCCAGGTAATTTTCCCTGGCCGGGGGATCGAACCTAGAGCCTCCGGATTGGCAGACAAGCGTGTAACCATTACGCCAAGTAAGACGTCCAAGTGTAAAAGTGTAGGTACAACAAAATCTTAAAGATGTTATGAGAGCATCGCCGTATGGTTTCCGGCACAGTAGAATATGACCACTCCAAGTCACTCAAGTCGCCTTCTACGACTTCCACGGGAGGACTTGGAGTGGCTCTATTCTAATCTGCCGGAAACCACACGGCAAACATGTGTGTACACTAAAGTGTATAAATAAATAACCTTACACAAGAAACTTGTTATTTATC
Source organism: Acrobasis consociella (assembly GCA_963555685.1). Classification (NCBI taxonomy): domain Eukaryota; kingdom Metazoa; phylum Arthropoda; class Insecta; order Lepidoptera; family Pyralidae; genus Acrobasis; species Acrobasis consociella. The sequence continues at coordinate 2,443,471 of OY743115.1, forward strand.
AACCGGAAGGAACAAAACAACTACTGAGAGCTCTCAAACAAAGCGTAGGAAGATCAATGCATCAATAATGCAAACTTTGAATGCTTTGCATCAACTTATGTAACTATTAACTAACAAATAGCCGATAAAGTGACATTCATTTGACAGGTGTCAGTAATGCACGCCCACTGACATTAATGTTAATTTTATGCGTAACTTGAACTTTTTTGGTGTAGTGAGTTTATTTATTTTCTTGTTGCGGTTTTGAAGAATATTTACAACATATAATTAATAGTATTACATATAGAATATCCTAAGGTCCTGCGCAATATGCGTCCTCGTTGCCCGTTCTCGCATTTTGGGGGGTGTTGAGCGCGTGTAAGGCGTTCTGTATGTAAAACTTATAGTTCGATGCTACAAATGGAGGTTTATAATCTCTGTCTTTGCCTACCACTATGCCTGTGTTTCATTGACTAACATCCTACCAATGTATGACAATACCTCTTATAACATAAAGTAAAATAATTACTTATTTTTAAAGTTGTATAACAAATCAACTAAAAACGTTGATATAATATACAGAGATCACTAATAGAACTTAAAAATTACAAGACAAACACAATCCACGAAACATATTTCACTTAGTAGCATTGTAACTGTGTTTCTTTTTATATAAATAATAAAATTATTGAAAAATGAAAAAAATGAAAAATGAAAAATAGTTTATTCAGTACTTAAGTTTACAATTTGTCTGAAAGTCGATGGGAATCACTTTTAAGCATGGATATGCTTGTGTTAGTGATACCCGCTTTCTATACAAAAGTTTTTACTATTAATAAAACTGTATGACATTACATAAACCAAGTTGTATTAACTAAATTATTTAATTTATTTATTTTATTAATTAACGCTCTATATATGACAAATCAACTAAGAACGTTGATATGATTTAAAGAGATCATTAACAGATCTTAAAAATCACTAGACAAATACGATTCACGAACAAACCATTTTCTACTTAGCGTTATAATTGTGTTTTTTTTTTATTTAATAAAAATATTCTTCTTCACAAATCAACTAAAAAAACTTAAAAAACACCAGACAAATACGATTTACCAACCAACAATATCCTACTTAGCATTATAACTGTATTTTTTCGCCTAATACAGTTTCCGGCGCCATATTGCTTCGCGTTCTCTGCATACCGATACTCTGTGCCTTTTCCTTTCATTCGGCCTTGTCGGACACTGGTCCGCTCTGTATGCCAGCAACCTTATGCTATACAACCTTATGTACACTGGTTTTTAATACGGTGAGTTAGGTTGATCTTGAAACAAAAGCATAATATTAATTTAATTTCAAATTGTGTATTTTCCTGGGTTAAAAATAAATTATTTGGTAATGTGAAGAAAATAAAGTCAGTAAATAATGTCACTTGTCATGATCCATTTTCAATGTGATTTTAGATTTATTATTGCAGAAAAACTGATATGAGCCCTTTTTGACCTGATCATTTCAATGTGATTTTGGATTTATCATTGCAGAAAAACTGATATTAAGGGTCCCCCGACCCTAGACCAAAATACAACTTTCCATACAAACGTAGTCTACGTTTTATTTCAAAACGACATGTCCGATTTGGGCAAAATTTTGTAATTTGAAAGATATTGCAATTATCTAGGTTTATAACTAGTTTCCGACGGTAAAAATATGAACTTGAAATAGAATATAGTGTTTTATATCATTTTTGACCATTAGTATGGGAAACTTCTAAATCGTTATATTTTCTTTCCAGTTCATAATTTTAGTATAGGAAATCAGTTATAACCCTAGATAATTGCAATTTCTTTACAATTACCAATTTTTACCGGAATGTGACATGTGGTTTCAAAATTAAACGTAGACTACGTTTGTATGGAGAAGTCTAGGGTCGCCGGACTCTTAAGAGCGCTATACTCCAAGAAACTATGACGTCATCTGCCTGAATTTGATACAAATCCTATTAATTTATTTATTTTACTTTTAGAAATATATCTAATTTGAATTATTGGAAAATAGCGAATTGTAATAATTCATTTCGTCGGTATTTTATTTGGTAAAAAATCAATTATTACTTTTTAAATCGTCAGACACCTATCTCCACTATTCCACAATTTTTTTTTTTATTAAATTGACAGAATAAACAACTCTACTTTAATCAGTAGTAATAAACTATATAACTGTTAAAAGGAGTGCGGAAGTTTTATTAACATGGGGATAATTCTTTAACAAAAATTGCAAACGTACAAGATATTAATAGATGCACTGTAAAGAAAACGGAAGTATTTAAAATATTCGCGAGCGCATAATTCTCAGAGTGACACTATAAAAATGGAGAATGTTTAAACTTTATTCCCAGATAATAACTCTAAAACAATGGCTTCCGTTTTGGTGTTCCATCATAGAGGAGATTAATCACAGGGTCTAAGCTGTAACACATTTTATTTGTTAAATTTCATAGTAAAGTTTTATAATATTATCACCTTGAGTTAAAGTAGAGTTATTACAGACTCTCGTAAACTAGCTTGTTTTCAATAAAAAGAATAGATTGCCAAAGTATTGAGTTAAAGAATAAATAAAGAAACAAAAAAAAAGTAAGAAAAATAAAAAACAGGATAAAAAAATGTCGAAAACCCGTTTAAGGCCTCGAAAGTAAAACAGCAGAGAATTGCTTAAAGAATTAGAGAAAACCTATTGGTGTTTTAAAACAATCGTGCTTTATTAATTTATAATATAAACAGGGCTTCAATATCTGCGTTCACCGTTAACAAGGAAACACCGCTACACTCCAGGCAGTCTGACTGCGACCACCAAGGATGTAACTCCTATTCGAAACGTTAGACGAAACAAAATAAAGGTTCGTGCTAAGCCCCGTTTATACTGACCGTACGTACTGGCACCTACTATCACCTCCTAAAACTAGGTTTCTTTCGGCGTAATCTAGTATTTTTTAGCTTTTGCACTAAAATAATATTCAAAAAAATTAACTTTCTAAAAAAGATTAAAAAAAACTTGAGAGGCGTCAAGGGACACCCGGATGGAACGAAGTTCCTTTCGATTATTAAGGAGAGAGAGAGATAGACAGAGAAACACGCGCACGCCGCACGGCTTACAACTATAGCAAAAAGTGTCGTTACAACTTTTGGTCTTAATTTTTTCCGTCTAGCCTTTTCGCAACGCGCGATAAGGAACTTCGTCCCAATAAATTTATCCTACATTGAATAAAAAAAATTACTTTGACTGACTTTGAAAGGATCAGGTCCACTTACCAAGCTTGTTCTTTATTCTAAATCTACCCTTGCGGTTTCGCAGCCCTCTTTTTCTCCGGTTTTGTAATCTGTAACCTTTATTGTAGTCGGTATAATAGTGATTTTAAATTAAAAGAGCCCCTGGCGTTGTCCTTAATTCACGCAACGTACAGTTTAAAGAGCATCGCATACAAGTTTGTAGTAACTTAATGATAGTATACTCCTACTAGTAGTAATAACATATACTTACTAGATAGTTCGACCTAAACTGTGAGCACTGGCGGCGCCTTAATCTCAACCCCTTGAAAGATTTGTTTAATATTATAAATAATATAAGTCCCATTTGTCGTGTAGTTTCTGGCAGAGTAGACTAGACTTCAAGTCTTCCTGTGGATGTCGTAGAAGGCGACTTAGGAAATACAAGCTAAGCAAAGCTTATAAACATCAATGAGACCTAGCCTAAATTCTCTGGCTGCTCTGGCCAAGTATGGCTCTGGTAGTACAGAGAAGGTCATGCTTTTGCAGTGAAGACTAAAAAACCTGATGGTTATGATGATGAATATCATTTAACTTACAAAAATACAAAGAACATATTGTTTTAAGGTCAAGTTTGAGCTGATTTGAGAAATTTGCTCACTCATCAAATTTTATATGCTTTTATTTAAATCGACAAAACTTTTATTACGACCAAAAATAATTATATATACACATTAACACAAGTCTCGAACTTACTTTGGGGCTAGCTCAATCAGTGTAATTTGTCCCTATATATTTATTTATTTATTTATTTATTAAATTTTCTTAAAAACAAAATAAAGATTAAAAAACTATTCACTACAATACACTGCATACTAATATTTACAAATAAAAAAGGCCCAGTAATTGTTTACCCTGCGGTAACGTGCCCAGAAGGCTGGCTGCATTGCCAATTTTATATTATACTAATCGAATTACAACCACAGAAATAAATGAGTGTAACATACAGAACGGAAACTCCTAAAGTCCCACGCAATCCAATCAAATTCCCCTTCCCCGTCCTCGCACCTCCTGGAGGGTGTTGAGCGGACAGCTGCAAGCGCCTGCAGCCACCTCCACAAGGCGAGAACGGGGGAGAGGTGCGGGGAAGAGGAACGGGGACGCATATTGCGCGAGATTTGAGGATATACGTTCTGTATGTAATAGGCACAACTGAATAAGTTTTTCACAAGCCTTTCTAAAATATAGGTTATCATTATTAAAAAATATTCTGCTGAAATCTTTTTTAAAAATGAACACGCACGCCAATGTAAGTAATAAATCAATAACAGAAACAACAATAGCGAGAGATAAATGGTTTGTTCGACACAATGCACCGTGACTCGGCAGCGAAGTTTACAATATTGTGTGTACTACGCGAGGCGCTTACTTAAACATCCCTTATAATTTTTTAGAACTTAAAACCGACTTCACTCCCTAAACTACACAATCTATTTTGATTAAATCTCTTTGGGACCACCTGACAAGTATACCCAGTCAAGCAAAAAGAAAGAATTATCCAAATCTTTAAATAATCGGTGATCATACATAATGATTAAATTTTTAACAAAAAAAATACAACCGACTTCAATTTTTTTCAGGAGTTTCTTCTATATCTTCAAAGTTCTTTATTGTGTCTTCACCAAATTAATATGGAACCAACTTGGGAGTAAGGGCTTTCAAATAAAAAAAGAATCATCAAAATCGGTCCATGGTTGCCGAAGATATCGCGTCACATACATACAAAAAAAAAACATACAATCGAATTGATAACCTCCTCCTTTTTTGAAGTCGGTTATAAAAGACGACCACTCTCTAAATCGACTTTTACGATCTGCGGGTGAGGAGCGAAAGACTTACTTTGTAAGTTTTTTCTTTAATTTCTCCCAAACTACTATGGAATTTCATATTAATAATATTTAATTCACTAAAATAGTACCTCTACAAAAATCTGAATCAGAATTTATTATAACTGAAGGAAACAGGAGTATATGGTTTTCTACGTTGACTCAAATTCTCTAAGGATTCAAAAACCCAATTTTGATGCAGTATTCTAGGTTAGAATCTGCATTTTATTGCCTAAATATAATTTTTCTTCTTTTCTCCCTAATCAGTACGGAGAACAAACACTAGAAGTTTCTTCTATTCTCCCAGGTCAGAATAGAGAAACAGACCAAAGAAGTTTGCATATTTTCTTAATTCACGTACTGTTTAGTGAGAGGTTACCCTAAAACTCGGGCTGAAGTTTCGTTAGCTTAGCTTAATTGGGTGAATGGTAAATTATTAAGCGTTTGTGCTCGTATGAAATTTATGACATCCACCGGATTACAGAGTAGTGAGGTTAATCAATGTTTGCTTTCAGTATTATATGCCAGCATGAGTAATTATTATTTGACGCTCTTGATCGGTCGTTTTGGAAATCTTTGGGTGAGGCCTATGTCCAGCGGTGGACGTTATGTGGCTTAAATGATGATGGTGATGATGATCAGAAGTAAACTCGTAGTGAACCAATTTTGTTATTAATAGTGATAATACGCCACGATGCGTTCTTTAAAACAATAATGGAAGGCAAAATAGAAGGAAGGAGAGGAGTAGGAAAACCCAGAAGAAAATTTATAGACCAAATAAAAGAAAAATTAAACGTTATAACATATAAAGGGGTTAAGAACTTAGCGGAAGGAAGAGGGACACGGAAAGCACTCCACCGACAAGAGCCCAGCTCTTAAATATAAGAAGAAGTGATAATATTATATTCATAACATGTCAGATATACTCGTACTTGAACCACGCAAGTTTGTTTGTTTTTCATAATTCAAATTTATGTAACAAGATCTTTACAGGCACTTTTACACGCCAATAAGTAAAATTTACATTACGTGTAGTGTATATCAAAATGTTATTTATTTTATTTAAAAAAGCTGAAAAGGAACGCCGAAGGAAACTCATTTTCACAGTACTGGTTCACCTACTTACCTTGACAGCTTTGTCATGTTATTTGAGTCTTTTTTTAATAAAAACTCATAGTATTATTATAATGGGGTAGATGAGTGGGTCAAAAATAAGTTTCTAGATGCAGTTCATAAAACGAAATTTCACAAAATAATGTCAATTTTCATTGTTTATCTACTTTTTAATAAGATTTTAGATTGATTAATGCAGAAAAATTGATATTAAGAGCGTTATTTGATTTGAAAAAGCATGACGTCACGCTTTGGTATTTTATACAAATCTTATAGAAAGTGTTACTACCACCATCACGCTAATTGTGGCTTTTGGTCTCACGGTCGTTAGCTCTGTCTATCCTGTTAAAAAGATGTGATAATCTATCTGTATTAAGTAAAAAATTAAAAAAAAAAGTTACACAAAAAAAAAACATTCAAGAAGCTCTTTCAATAAAATCCTAAAACTTTATTTGGCAGTAGTTTCCAAAATTTCAAGAAAAGGTTTTTCAATAAAAAAAAGTAATTAAATGGTATCCAGCCAGTGAAACTTTATCTGCGATTGCCAACGATGTTTTAGTCCTGTTGCAGCTTTTTAAGGAAAGCCACGGACTTGCAGTTTTTACAAGCTTTTGTGGCTCATTTCATTGGTAAATAAATAAATAAATAAATAAATAAAAAGTTATAAGTCGATATATTGGTCATTACGCCGATTGAGATTAAACCTCACATGCTGTGTAACCGAAATTGTTTTCTATGGGAAGCTGATTTTTTTTGTGTGATTTGGCTCGAGTATCGAATCGTACTTAACAATCATATCTAGATATATACACGTTTACAAAAAAACACGAAGCTCTGATTAAAGTAAAGATACTTCAGTTATCTTTGAACAAACATACAAACATAAAAATGCCGGATTGTTCAAAGATCAATTTATTTGCTTCGCTCATTTCTCCAAAAAAGTCGCGCATATTACAGCCACCCTTAGCCAAAAGCGAGCTCGACTTTTCTTTTTCCAATAATATTCATGCTGACTAACAGTTCATTAGTGTTTTTGTTTGTTTTCTATTGTTTAACAGGAATTGTTTTCCGAAGAATTTCAGAGTTTGCGATTGCCCGTTAACAATTGTTTGAACACCAAATTGTTATTGCATCAGCAGTTTTGTTGTTGATTTCTGCTTCAAAAAATCTTTATAAGTTACTAATTTGCTTTCAACAGAGTTGCCTGTTAGTTATGAGCTTACAACAAAAGACCGAAATAACCTTGGCCGAATAGGTTTAACACAAAACCGTTCTTCATTTCTCCGTTTATAACAACTACACATAAATTCTAATTACACTGATTGAGCTAGCCCTAAAGTAAGTTCGAGACTTTTGTTATGGGACACTAATCTAATGAAATCTGACGACCTCTGTGGCGTATTATATACATATGTATTTGTTATAAAATATAGTATCGTTGAGACACTAAATCAACGATACTATATTTTATAACAAATACATATGTATATAGATAAATATCCAAGACCCTAGACAATTTGAAAAAGGCCATTTTCCAAGTTGCTCTGACCGGGGATCGAATCTGGAACCGCTGGTGACAGACTAGCATGGTGACCAATACGCCACAGAGGTCGTTAGATTTCAGCCGCATAACGTTCACTTATTGCATAGGCATCTCCAAAGGATTTTCAAAATGATCGATCTAGAGCGACCTGCATCCAGCGGCTTACAGCGACCTTGGTCAGGTCGTCAAACCACCTTGATGGGTGTCCTTGCCGGTGCACAAATTGCTGCAATGCCATTTCATGCGGCAAGGCGTCACCTCCACGGTTAGGAAAAGTTCGTGCGAATCCGCAAGTTCTTGCGATACGTCGCGCGTCGTAAATTTTTATTGACGTTGCATCGCAGTTTTGTTTACAAACCCTTACTCTTCCAAATATGCTACATCATAATTAGACATGTAATTTTGATAGATAATATTTGGGTGAACCAAAAAGTCTACAACGCCAAATCTTAAATCTTTGTTTTCTTCTTATTTCTATACCCGCCTTCTCAGTTGAACTGAGAAGGCCAGTATAGAAATTCTTCGTCATATCATACTATGATTCTTTATCCTAGGTTGTCACTGTTAGGTTTCTTGCCTTATTTTAGATATGACCACTGAACTATGTAGTTAAGGGTCTCCTTTTTCCTGTCAATCGATGGCATCCAGTCGGTTTAATGCATTCAGATGACGTGTCCAGCCTATTACATACACTTTAACATAGCTTTAACTAGTATACGGTATTTACTAGTTACGTTGACGACGCAAGTCTGGAAGCAAAGAGAGTCGGAGTACATATTCTGCAGTCAACACAACCATCTTAGAGTGTTCAAATATAACCCTTAAAACCCATAAAAAATATGCAGAAGCACACGAGTATCGATTGCTTCATCATGTGAACGTTGACGCAATCCAGCTCCTCGCCAACACGGATAGTGAGAAGACTTAAACAAACTAAACCGTTTGAACAAGCGGAGTGTGGTGAAAAATAATAAAATAATAGTGCAGTATAGTGCAATAATAATAATTAAAGATACACGAACAAAGTGCCTTTCCCTTAAAAGAGACAGTAAGAAAATTGCCGACGGACACATTCTTACCCCCTTATTTTTAAAAAAATACAAAGGTTAGCATTGCATAGACTATTTTAGTTAAAATATGTTATTAAATATTGAAAGGAAAGAAAGGGACAAAATTATTATGTTTTTAACTAAAATAAGGTTTAGCAAACGGTAGTTATTTTTTAGGAATGTAAAATTACTAATTAATAGTATTACTAATTAATACTATTAATATGTTTTAGGAATGTAAAATTACCAATTAATGTAAGTAAGCTAGATTTTAATAATTGTAGTAAAGTAAGTTTGTACTTACTCAATTATTTTTAGTAAGTAGGTACGTTAAGAATTGCAATTGCAAAAAATTAGAACCTTTGTCGATACCGCAACAAATGTTTTGCCCACGACTTTGGTTCTAACAATCAATTTTCACTGAAACATAACGTTTTAATCCGATCAGAGGTCTCTTTGTAACGAATAACAGTTGTGAAGTTTTAACTTTTAAATCAATCTTTAAATTCAGCTTGTGCGCAAACAAAATTTCTGCTCTTGTTTAAAATAAATTTTATTTTATTTATTTACTACAAACTTACATTCCTAGCGCGATTATTTTCTCAAAAATGAAGTGAATGTTTCAAAAAACTTTACAAATTATAAATTTCTAAGTCTCATCATTTCTAAGTCTATGACTACACCGACATGTATCAGAGGTAAACAATATTGATATCAATGTGACACAAGGCGTTATGAAGGAACTAAATAAAATTTTATGATAACAAGTGGCATAAAATTTTATCGTGTTCCTTCATGCTTCGAAAAGTATACTCACAATTAATATTATAATTTGGTACATAGTGAATCATGAAGTTTACCCTCTAACTTCAAGTACCTATCTATAACTTGACATTATTCAACATTTTTGACATTCTAAACATTAAATTTGAATTATGAAATTACAAGCAATGTACTCCCTGTTCACATATTAACTTCAAGTATTTAAGAGTTGAAACCCTGGGAGAAAAGAGCTGCAATGCAGTTTGTTGCCGCTTTTGCACTACCGCTTAGGAAGCGGCAGTAAACTTAGCTGGAAGTGACCACTTGACGACAACAATTGTGCAACAAAAAAAAAGTGACGATTATATTTGAATTATATTGATACAGATATATTTTAATTGAACTGAAAGGCTAATAAAACAGTTGGTCGTTATCAACATTACATGCCAGTTGGTTTTCACAATTTTTAGGAATCTTAAAAAATCTGACCTGGAAAATCACAACAAGAGAACATTACAATAGCGGACTTATCTCAGATAGGGATCTCTTACCATCAACCTTGAATTGAGAGAGAGTTAACAACATAGTACTCGTGTGGTCAGTGTGGTTTCCGGCAGAGTAGAATAGGACCTCAAAGTCCTCCCGTAGATGTAGAAGGCGACTTAGGAAATACAAGCTTTACAAAGCTTGTAGACATCAATGACACCTCTCCAACCCGTCTGGCCAGCGAGGAGAGTGTAGGCCGAGTCATCTGGCTGCTCTGGCCAAGTATGGCTCTGGTAGCACAGAGAGGGTTGTGCTCCTGCAATGGAGACAAAAAGACCTCATGATTATGATGATTACAACACAGGATAAAGAGTAGATTTTCGTTTTCTAGAACCAGCAGGACTAACTTCAAAACAAGTTAAGAACATTTCAAGAACTTCGTAAAGAGCTTTCGATTTAAGCTATTTGGAAACTTTATACCGAACTTGAGGCTTCAGGTGGTAGAGAACAAGAAAAACTTTATCAACAGTCAAACTTTATATGGTGGTCTGAGGAGCAAAGACAAATAGATTAAGAACTGTAAGTAGAAAATACCGGGTAAAGCATTTTGATGGGTAAATATTGTACCTTCTTTTCTGGTCTGGGAAAAAAGAAAGAAAAACTTAGAATGTACTAGCTGCTGTTCTTCCCGCGCAGATTGAGAGAATTGTCGATGCGGCTAGCAACTCATTACTATTTTTGTTTCATCACGCGAAATTAGGGTATAAAAATCGTTGCTTCAAATTTTAAGGCGCCCAAGGCTTTTTACAAGCTTTTATTTAAGTTGCATTCTATCATGTATGTATGTTTGTTTAAGCTAATTTTCCTCTTTTCAATCTTGCAACCCAGGGCGGTTACTCCAAAAGCAGTACGCAAGGCGGATGTTACTACGTATCCGCATTTCAGTGTCAAGTAACATTAAGGTCTCATGTATTATCATCATCATCATCATCAGGTCTTTTTCTCCACTGCAGGACGACCCTATCTTTACTACTAAAGCCATACTTGGGCAGAGCAGCCAGAGGATTTGGCCTACACTCTCCACGCTGGCCAGACGGGTTGGAGAGGTCCTATTGATGTTTATAAGCTTTGTTTAGCTAGTTTTTCCTAAGTCGCCTTCTTCGACATCCACGGGAAGACTTGGAGTGGTCCTATTCTATGGAAACCACACGGCGATATGTATGACGATAAAGTCTAATTTGGTATGACATATATAGAAGACATTTCTATCGTACGATCAACGTGTTTTTTTATGGAGTAACCACCAGTTATCCTCGCGAACTATCGCTTTGTGACTAGCTCTAGTCTGTAAGCGCCTTTAGTAGCAATCTGTACTGTTCGTACTTTGAAGCTCAACATAAATAAATGTCAAGTGCTTTATGACATTTTGCGCTTTTTGTTGACTCATGCGATGTTGTGATTATAATTTTCAAGCCGGAACTGGTCATGTCTCTTCCTCGTGAATGACGTCATCATTTTTAGTGTCACTAACTTTTATTATGACGTAATTTTCGAACTAGCAAGCGAAGTTCTCTGAGTCTACTTGAATATTCTGGCGTTTGTATGTATGTTTGTTCGAAAAAACTCTAGTAACTTAAATCAGAACTTTATGAAATTTGGTAGTCATATCTAACAGAATTTTGTAGATATATCTAACAGAATCGTTAAGTTTATGTTTATCAATTCATTTATTAATGATTTGGCCTTTATGTTATGAAGTAATTTACTGTAAGTTTAGCTGTAGGTAAGTTACAATATTTACTACTCGTATTATTAATATAATTAATGCTTTTTTTTGTTTTCTCTCATTTGCATTGACATCTTGGTAATAAAGAAACCATAAAGATTATCCAGGGCAAATCCCTAAGAAAGTGTTTGCTAATATTTGTAATATTTTTTTTATGGCTACTCCTCTTAATTTTAAAACATTTCCAAAAATTTTAACATAGTAAGCTCTTCCGGGCTGGGAAAAAATAAAAAATTAGAATATGCCAGCTGCTTCTCTTCCCGCGCAGATAGTAAGAACCGATCGATGTAATAGGCGAAAATTCAAATCATGTTAATAAGTTATGCAGCTCCACCCGTCACTATTTTGATTTCTTCATCCATCTTCTTGTCCACATCGAACCAAAAGTGGTCTTTGAGTCTATCTGCTTAGGGCTGCAAGACCCAAAATGCTCTGTTTTCTCCATGACGGGTAAAGACGAGTCTGTATGTTTAAACGAAGGAATTATGAAAATTTAAAATAAACATGTCAATATTTTTAAACAAAAGCAAGCATCATTGATACTTTAAAATTAAATATCAACTACTCACAATCTAATAAAATATTACAAACAATTGCGCCCACCCTCTATCAGGATACACACGTCATACAATTTGTATGAATTATTCATGAAGTATTGTGGCCAAGTGAAAGTAAGACCACCGGGCTTCATCCGTGTATGACTTCGGTATGACATTATTACGATTTATTACTAGCAACTTTATATGAACCTTTCCGAAAAAAAAAAAAACACTTTATACGATAGTGAAAACTACAACAAAATTTGGTCAGCTATTTAGAAACAGAAAATAGACAAACGCAGCAGTTTATACTAGATCACTATCAACATCAGGTCTTTTTGTCTCCACTGCAGGAGCACGACCCTCTCTGTACTATACGAGCCAAACTTGGCTAGAGCTGCCAGAGGTCTTGGCCTACACTCTCCACGCTGGCCAGACGGGTTGGAGAGGTCTCATTGATGTTTGTAAGCTTTGTTTAGCTTGTATTTCCTAAGTCGCCTTCTACGACATCCACGAAAGGTCTTGGAATGGGCCTATTCTACTCTGCCGGAAACCACACGGCAAGATCACTATAGCATGATAAAATTAAAATAACAGTCAACAAAGCAAAAAGAAAATCGACATTACCATACAAATTGCCCGGGCGACTGCACACTTTAGTATGAAAATACCAAAATATGTACTTATTGTTCTTTTACTGTTATATTAATTTCATTGTACTTATAGTGCGCGACGAACCGATGGCCGATGGGGTAAAAAGATTCTCGAATGGCGACTGGCAAGCGAAGCGTAGGACACTCATACAAGGTGTCCAGAAAACATGAGCAAGGTCGCAAAGCGCCGTCTGGATGCGGGCCGCTCTTGATCGGTCATTTTCGAAGTGTTTGAGAGAGACCTATGTCCAGCATTGGACGTTATGCGGCTAAAATGATTATGATGATCTTCTTCTTATCGTGTGTGCTAGTGACTAACAGTAGTGTCAGAGTTTTAAGAGTCCCCTTACCCTAGACTTCTCCATACAAACGTAGTCTACGTTTAATTTTGAAACCACATGTCAGATTCCGGTAAAAATTGGTAATTGTAAAGAAATTGCAATTATCTAGAGTTATAACTGATTTCCTATACTAAAATTATGAACTGGAAAGAAAATATAACGATTTAGAAGTTTCCCATACTAATGGTCAAAAATGATATAAAACACTATATTCTATTTCAAGTTCATATTTTTACTGTGGAAACCAGTTATTACTTAGATAATTGCAATATCTTTGAAATTACAAAATTTTGCCCAAATCGGACATGTCGTTTTGAAATAAAACGTAGACTACGTTTGTATGGAAAGTTGTATTTTGGTCTAGGGTAAAGGGACTCTTAAACCGCCTTATAGGCCTCTGATATGGTTTAAGGTAACGACCAATGTCAAAGACAGTGACCGGGATCGACGGCACACCACGGAGGCAGTTAATGATAATGATATTTCTTTATTAATAAATGTATTTTTCTTTGTTACAGTGGCCACCAAGATTACTTCGGTGGACGTTCGTCGTTCTGTTGATAGTAGCTATAATCGCGCCCACATCTAATTCAACTGGTAAGCTTTCACATTTTCTTCTTCTTTTTTCTTTTTTTTCTCTCTTAGTCCACGGTTGGCTTAGTGGTTTTTATTTTTTTAATTATTTATTTAACCTAATTACAATAATATAACAACTATTGATAGTATCGATACTATCATTAGATCTATCGGCATTAGGCGTTCGGCATTTTTCTATGGATGGCAATACTGATCCTATTTCAATGTTAAAACAAATTCAAATTCGAATTGAAATATATCTTTATTATGATAGGATATTTATAATAATCGTCATATTGCAAACTGACTATATCATTATTATGTAGCTCTTAATGTCGCTTAGAAGTAACTACGTACTAATTCATAGTATAATTCTTTAATATAATAATACTTAAGTATGCATTATTACGCAAACGGGAAAGTATTCCCAGTGAAATGTAATTGTCCAGAGGCGGGGAGCACTGGAGTACTGTGATACAGGCCCTGCCTTCATCAGGCTCCAGTCTCCTCCAATCTGCACTATAAAAACCCTGTATTTGTTGTTTATACTGTAATAAGTTATATGTTGTGTAGATTGTTGGCGAAAATAAACTACTTTTTATCTTATCTTATCTTACGTACGTATGTCGCGTCGCTTTTGGAGTAAAGGTCCTAGTCGCAATAACATTGTCACATTTTCCAAAAGCCTGAGATATTAATGTATCATCCAGAAATATTTTTGACATAAAATATAATACCCGTGCGAAGCCGGTACGTAAGGCTAGTTATCTTACTGATTACGTAAGGATTTATTGGGTACTTATTCGTTTAATAAACGTTGGCGAAAAAGTCCAAAAACAAGCGCTGTAAATAAATCAACATGTAAATTTTGTTCTTTCATGAAACCCATAAATCTTGTCGAAAGAATATCATGGATAAAAATTTTAAACAAGTGAATGCTATTAAATTTATATATAATATAACTAACAGATAATCTATTCTAATATCTTGCTTTGGGTGACGATGTTTCTCAAAATGTTATTTTTCGGAAACACATACAGAATCTATAGTGGGTTTACCGAAATATAGGGTTGTAAAAGTGGTCGTAATTTTACATATTGGGACAAACAATTAATGTTCTTTTTTTTAGTTAATGAATAAAATTCCAAGTATTGTGTAATGAAATTATTAGTGTACTTCTTAAAAGGCTCAATTAATATATTGTCCAAAATTTTCAGGACATACAATACAATACAATATAATACCCTTTTTTGCACAAAATAAATATATACAGCACATCATTATCTTAAAAATTAGGAAATGCGCAAAAGGCGGCCGTCTTACTAAACAATTTCTTCCATGCCTGGAAGAAATTGTTTAGTAATATGGCCTATAAAGAATATAGAAAATAAAAACACTAGGTATTTTTTCGTTGAAAATAATCTGTCTGTTTGTCTTATCCATCCTAAGACTTCGTCATTGACAGCTGGTCGCCGTTTATTTGATGCAAATAAATCGTGGTATATCAGTAATACATCTGCTAGACGGACAGCCGAGTTGACGCTAAATCGTACTCGCTCGTATATTTGGCCGTTTCGAAAAGCCATTTTTTAAAAACAAACATTTTGGGCAATAAAAATAAAATGGATTTTCTGTGATATACTGAATGGAATGAATCGAGATGAAAAAGCTATGAAACAAGCCAAAATTTTTAAAATTAAATTTAAAGTGTCTGATTAGATGATGAAAAAAATAAAATAGACAGCAGCATGAAGCTTGAAGCTTCAGGCGCTGGATGCAAGCCGCTCTAGATCGGTCATTTTGGAAATCTTTGGGAGATGCCTATGTCCAGCAGTGGACGTTGTGCGGCTGAAATGATGATGATGATGATGAAGCTTGAAGGTATTATGTAGTACCTATCATTACAACCCTTAGTCAAAGATAATATAATTACTAAAATAACAGTTACCCAACGCCAAAGAAACTGTAAGAGGGCCCATAATTAGGCAAATCTGGTAGTTGCGGGTAGGCATACAGAGATGGCAACACACACGACTAGCAAAAAAGTGACAAAGGTTAATTATACTTTTAAAATTGCATTTCTTAAAAGTCATATTTAATTAATTAGAGTATTAGTTTAGATATCTACACTAATATTATAAAGAGGAAAGATTTGTTTGTTTGTTTGTTTGATTGTATTGAATAGGCTCCGAAACTACTGGATCGATTTTAAAAATTCTTTCACTGTTGGATAGGTATGTTATCCCTGAGTGACATAGGCTATGTATGTACCACGGGCGAAGCCGGGATGGACTGCTAGTATAATATAAAAATAAAAAAGACTTTTTTTCTTGCATGCTTATGTTCATAAATAAATTCGCGCAACGGGCACTATATGAAAATATTAAATCAGATTTGGTAATGCACAAATAATACACGAATCTTTGATTAGAAATACAATTAATTAGCAAGTCAATTAAATAAATAATATTATAAGATTTTAATATTTTAATTATTACCTATAGCGCCATCTAATGATAAGGAACAGAAATAATTATGTTTTCTTCCTGTTGATTTTTTTTTTTGGGACAAATTACACAGATTGAGCTAGCCCCAAAGTAAGTTCGAGAGGTTATGGGATACTAACTCAACGATACTATATTTTATAACAAATACATATATACATAAACATCCAAGACCCAGGACAATTTGAAAAAGGCCATTTTCCAACTTGCCCTGACCGGGAATCGAACCCAGGACCTCTGGGTGGCGGACTAGCATGGTGACCATTACGCCACGGAGGTCGTCAACAATCACGGAGGTGTTGATGTCGTTAGACTAAAGACATGTCGTGTTAGTTTAAAGACATGATATTAGTGTTATATTAGTCATATTAGACTTTTACATACATACATACATACTATCACGTCTTTATCCCTAATAGGGCAGACAGAGCATTTTGGGTCTTGCGGTTCTATGCAGAGCCCAGGGCCGCAAGACCCGAACCACTTTTAGCGTCATGGTGGGCGAGAAGATGGAAAAGCAATAAATACAGTGATGGGTTGCTAGCCGCATCGCCTGTTAACATGATTAGTATTTTTGCCCATTCCCTCGATCGGCTTTTACGATCTGCGCGGGAAGAGAAGCAGCTGGTACATTCTAAGTTTTTTCATTTCTCCCAGACCAGCATGGGAGATTAGACTTTTAGTGTATGAAAAATTATCGAGAAGAAAAATATAAAAGTATTATTACACATACAGCGTTCACAAAGACGTAGCCAATAACACCCTGATACGGAACACAATAGAAAAATATCCATTAAGTAATACATTTTTTTCGCAGAAAATTGATTGGAAAAATATCGTTTCACGTACTTTGAAATTGCACCTTCTGCCTGAGAAAATAAGGATGTTATTTAAATGGAAAACGTTATTTTGTCTATTTACGAAACGCGTCCCTTATGAGCGTTTGAAATTCAGAGTGTGCGCGAATTTATTACGTGGAACAGATTGAAAATAGTGTCTTAGTGGTGAGACCTGTATTCTGGAAGTTAAAATGTTTAAGTTTACATTTTAAGAAAGACTAAAATAAAATACCTACATACATACATACATAATATCACGCCTGTTTCCCGCAGGGGTAGGCAGAGACTATGGACCTCCACTTGCTACGATCCTGACAAACCTCTTTTGCTTCATCTAAACTCATCAATCTCATCATGCATGCTCTTCGGTTGCGGGTACTTTTTACCTCTCCTTTTTTTAGAACGTCTGCAATTTGGTCGCAGAAAGTTCGCCGAGGCCGACCTTTTCCTAATAAAATACCTAAAAAGTCTAAATCAAGCAAAATATGGATGCAGGATGCAGGCCGCTCTTGATCGGTCATTTTGGAAATCTTTGGGTGAGGCCTATGTCCAGCAGTGGACGTTATGCGGCTGAACGCGGCTGAAACGCTCATAAAGAAATGATGATAATGATGAAGCAAAATATATACTACTGATATTTCTCAACTGTAAACTACGATCCATTGCACAATCCTATTAATAGCTTGCCATCTACCATTTGTTGAACGTTCTTTATATATAATTTATGAATAGGTATATAATTTTTTTTAAATTTAAGCTAGTAATAATATTTTGAGGAAGAGGTAATAAGGAAAAATAAATATATGGTCTAACAAAATATACGGATCTATTTCAAGGGTGAATCCAGTCCATGATACTAAACAACTTTCCCCAAGGAACATGTATCAAAATATGAAATGTAATTTTAAGCTTCCCGTACAAGCTGACCGATCAGCTGATCCGAGTTTGTATGGAAAGCCAAAAAATATTTTTTATATTTCAAAATATGTTTCTTGGGGAATGTTATTCGTTATCACGGACTGAATTTACCCCTAAAATAGTTTCAGTATATTTTGTTGGATCTTAAATAATAAATAAGTTGATCATAAAAACCATAGATAGCGTTCACAGTTTGGAGTAAAGTAAGTGCTAGTAAATATAATTTATCAAAACTAAAAACCGGCTTCACCACTTAACAACACAACCGATTTTAATAAAACTTCTAAGGGACAATTTGACAAATAAATCCTTTCAAACAAAAGAATCCAAATCAGAATTTATCCAAATCGGTCTAGGTGTCTTCGAATAATCTGTGAACATACACATAAAAAACCCTTTTTTGGAAGTCGGTTAAAATTGAACTGAAGGCATGGGTACATATGAAACATCATGTAATGACGTCTTTAACATGGCAGCTAAAAAGGTACTATTTCGTGGTGTTTTAGAGCAGATAAAAAAACCTGAAAAATTATTTTGTGTCTTTATGAACTAAAACTAAGATTTTTAGATAGTTTTTTGACTTAGCTCTCTCCATAATATATTTTTAGTTTGTTTTTCGTATGGAATAAAATAGCGTATCACTTTTTACATTGGTACCTACACTTGATGTACACACACGTTCCTACTCGCTGCCTATAGCGTAGTATCGAATTTAGGAACCGTTCGAGACGAGCCGTTCCATTGTTCGGTGCTTATTTAAATTTTATTATCGGGAACGTGCTCCTGCTCCCAATGTGTGAAACTTCACTTGATCGGCAAAGGGCGAAATTTCAGCTGCAATTTAAAAGAAATTGTATTATTTCTCTTCCATTTTATGACCTAAGTTTTTGAGTTATAACTTTATATCATGCCGTAACGTTTTGCCATGTGGTTTCCGGCAGAGTAGAATTGGGCCACTCTCGTGAATGTCGTAGATGGCGACTTTCCAACCGAGAGGGTTGTGCTCCTGCAGTGGAGACAAAAAGATCCGATTGAAATGAAAATAGCTATATACAATGTAGAATTCAATAATTTAGAATCAAACGAACTTACCTTGTGAAGTTTGATATCTAATTATACGAGTGTCTTGACCAAAGATGATTACATTTACGTGCAGCAGTATGCGAGATGATACCGTCCTCACCACACTTATAAAGCTATGTATTTTAAAAAGATAAAATAAAATAAAATTAATAAAGTGTATTGACTCATTTCCAGCGTCTATACACCCCGCCGCCTCATTCGCCCGTTACTTTCATTATTTAGAGCAAATTTTTTCGAACTATTTGGGTGTATTAGGGCCGGGCGGGATCGTAATCATCTTTGGTCAAGACACTCGTATAATTAGATATCAAACTTCACAAGGTAAGTTCGTTTGATTCTAAATTATACTTCATGTCTCTCCCAAAGATGATTACATTTACGTGCAGATGTTTAGAGTTTCTAAAAAATTAAAATCAAGCAAAATATCAGGAAAATCATATATTAACAAAAATAAAAAACATTATTTTTAACAAAATACGACGATTTGTACAAAATAATCTCATTTGTTTAACAAACAGAAAAAACACGATTATTTCTCAACATTAAGGAACAGAGAATCGGCGAAAGCACTATCTGTGGTATTGCAGATTTCTTTGTTATAGTATTTCAAAAATACTCTAGAGGATTCAGTCCACCCTGCGGCTTTCCGAATTGCTTCTAAGTTTACACCTGACCTGTGAGCCGCAGAGGTAGAAGCGTGGCGCGTGCTATGCGCACTGTATATATTGATGTCTATGCCACTCTTCTCTAATATGTATTTAACCCAGTGAGATAATGTTTGACTAGTTACCTTTTTATGAGGTTTTTGATGGCTAAGAAAAAGATATTCATCTTTGCGTAATTCACTAGTTCTATCAATATAAGATTTTAACGTTAATGCTGGGCATATTTTAGGATTCTCATGAATATACGGTAAGGTTATTAAAGGTTGGTAAGATCCAGGCCTGGAGGTCTTAATCAGGTCTTCGATTCTAATTTGTATTTTATCAGGATGAAATGAAATATTTTTAATACGAATCAGGCTTAGTGTTTGCATTCGTTGTGCAGATGCAAGGGCAAGAAGACTAATGCATTTCAAAGACAGTTCTTTTAGTGTAATCGAGTGATTTGGAAAATAATTGGAAATATAACTTAATACTTGATTTGGATCCCAAGTACGACAGTACTTGGGAGTCGGAGGCCTAAGGCGATATATTCCTTTGAAAAATCGTTTTATATAATCACTGGCAGTAATATCCTGAGCCAATAATATAGATAACGCCGAACGGTGGCTATTAAGCGTGCTGTAGCTAGCACCAGCGTTAAATTTTTCCGTCAAATATTCCATTAATAATAATTGAGTTATATTTGCATTAAAGAAATCTATATTTCTATCATTACAGTACAGCCACCAAGATTTTATATAAGAGTTATATTGATTAAGTGTATTAGCTGCAAACGAGGACATTACAATTTGAAGCGAGGCATCGGGAACTCCACGCTTCAACAGCGACAGCCTGATAATTTCCCTGCCATCAGGGTGAGGTCCCCGTGCAGCGGGTGTTCAGCTCTGAAAGGCGAAATTAAAAGGTCACTATTGGGCTCAAAGTAAATCACTTCAGACACTAGCATTTTAGACCATAGTGGGTACCAAGGCTGCGTGGGCCAGCATGGTACTACTACAATGCCCTCAGCCTGATCATTTCTTATCTTATGCAGAACTTTAGGTATTAAACTGAATGGCGGGAAGGCGTAAAACTTAAGATTGTTCCAGCTAAAAGTAAAGGAATCAATAATTTCGGAATTTGGGTCTAGTTTCCAAGATGCATATCTTGCACATTTATGATTTTGTATACTAGCAAATAAATCAAACTCTGGAAGGCCAAATGAAGATGTAATTTGTTTAAAAGCGTAATCTGCTAATTCCCATTCAGTATCAATATTGGTTTGACGAGACTCGTAATCAGCAACAACATTTTCTTTAGATTGGATATATGAAGCGAAAACGTGAATATTGCGTTTTTCGCACCAATTCCAAATTTCACGTGCAATATTATTTAAATGGCAATGTTGTATTCCGCCCATTTTATTAATATATGCGATAGCTGTGGTATTGTCCACCCGTAATAAGATGTTGCAATTTTGGAGATGGGAGGCGAATATCTTGAGTCCATAGAAAGCGGCTAATAACTCGAGAGTGTTTATATGGTACGAAAGTTGTGTATGATTCCAATTCCCGTTAGCGGTCTCGTTATTGCAAGCCGCACCCCAACCAGTGGTTGACGAGTCGGTAAATATAACAAGAGAATAATCGCTTTGTTGAAAGGGACAAAATGCTGAATCAATGTTATCCCGCCACCATACTAAATCTTCTTTTAAATGATCTTTTAATACCATATATTTATTGTAATTAATTGAATAATTAAGGGCCAAAAACTTCTCCCTCTCTAATAATTTTGTATAAACCCATCCGTATTTTACAGCTGGGCACGCTGAAGTCAATAAACCTAAAAATCTGGCAAGCTCACGAATAGTTATACGAGTATTTTTTGTTTTTAAAAGTCTACTAGCAAAAGATTTTATACGGGTTTTCTTTTCAGAGGGTAACGACAACTGCATATTTCTTGTATCAAAGTTAAATCCTAAGAATGTACAATTTTGGGTAGGTTGAAGTCGACTTTTCTTTTCATTAATAATAAAGCCCTGCTTAATTAGGGTATCTCTAGTTATTTTAATATTTTTTAAACATTCGTTATACGAGCTCCCTATACAAAGAAAATCGTCCAAATAAATGACGGACAAATGGCCCAAAGAACGTAAATAGTGTGATACAGGCTTTAATAATTTAGTGAATACATAGGGCGCAGTACACAGTCCAAAAGGCAAAACATTAAATTCAAATAATTGATTCTTAAAGGAAGGTGAATTCCAAAAAAATCGAAGCCAAACCCTATCACTCTCATTGACAGGTAGCAAAAAATAGGCATCTTTTAAATCTAAGGTTGCCATATAATCATTATAGTGTAGTAATTTTATAGCAGTGCGGTAGTCTTCCATTTTAAAATGGTCAACAGAAATAAATTTATTTAATTCCTTTAAATTCAGAATAAAACGATGACTACCATCAGGTTTTGGAACTGTAAAGATAGGTGAAATGAATTGTTTTTCACTGGGTGAACACGGTGATATATACCCCGATTGTAATAAATCATAAATACAATTGTCAATAATGGTCAATTCCTCGGATTTGTATGACCTATTTTTAGGCAAAGAATTTTGCCATGGTTCACAATAAAAAGGAATTTTATAACCTGAAATCCAGGACAAAATTGTATCATCATTTGTAATATGTAGCCATTCGTGAATGTAATTTTTAAGTCTACCAGCAATGTTGCCTACCTCCCCTGAGTCAGCTACTGTCTCCGATGTTGCTGGCGGTTGTTGGTGGGGCGCGCGCTGTTCGGCTCGCGCCGACGGTCCCGCGTCGTGGGCGGTGGCTGGCGCCGAGCGGTAACTCCGGGGTTCACTCGCTGCTCGGCGGCTGGTGCTCGCGGTGCCCCCCTCGCGTTTAAAGAGTCCGGGCGACGATACCCTGACGTGCTTGCCTGCGCCTGAGCAGGTGGCTTGGTGAACTTGAGTTCTGAAGCGGATTTTGCTATAGCCTTAGATGTTTTAAGGTGTTCGGAGAGATCGGAGCCAAATAACAGTTCATCCATTTTAGTATTTTTTATGACATCCCGCTTCTGCTTGCTTATAGAGTTTATTATAATGTATCTTCTTGACAGAGATTCTCTGTAGTGTGTATCACACAATAATCTCCCAGCGTCGCTCAAGGTTTTAACTATATCTTGGGAGATATTCCCGGTATGGGTCAAGGCCAAATTCAGTGCCTTACCAATAGCAGAGATACAGCTCGCCATTTGATTTTGTTTCTGTTCACTATATGAATCTCTCTTGCAGCTTGATTCACCAAGGGCTGATTTTAATTCAGGGTTTAATTTGGGTGGTTTCATAAAACTGCAATTCTCCGCGGGTAGGTATCTCTTCATTATCTCGACTTTGTCTTCCTTGGGTAAGCCGTTTACTAAAATATGTTTCCACCTTATGGCTAGGTCTTTATGCAGATTATCACCGTAACTTTTATCTAAGGTAGGGTCAGCGCCCAATAATTCTAAAATATCGGGGTCCAAGCGCTGATTGTCTTCCAGCGAATCCTCTAGCGGTACTTCCACATCGACCGTTGGGATCTCGTCTGTAAAGACGGAAAAAAAATGTAACAAAAATGGCTTGTCTGTCCACAGGCATTTGCCGGGACGTTACTATCCACACACGATAAACGTCGGGATATATAGACACAGTTTTTTTGTGTAAAGTAAGCGGGTATCCACACACGATATACGTCGGGATACATAATTGTCAAAAATATGACCACAATTAAATATACACATGTAGAAGATAACATAGGACAACATACCTGATTGTTCTAGATCACTCGCTAGGTCAAACTGCACCGGTGACTGTACCGGGTGTAACATTTCACCATCAGATGATGACGACGAAATCTTCCTTCGCTTACGAACAAGTTTTTTCACTTTTTTTAGCAGCGATCCAATAATCTCATCATCATTGTCAGACCTTTTCCGTTTTCCCATTTTTTGCAAAACAAAAAATTATAACTGACGGTACGGAGTGAAAAGTGTGTGACTCGGACGACACCAAAACGAATAATGAAAGTAACGGGCGAATGAGGCGGCGGGGTGTATAGACGCTGGAAATGAGTCAATACACTTTATTAATTTTATTTTATTTTATCTTTTTAAAATACATAGCTTTATAAGTGTGGTGAGGACGGTATCATCTCGCATACTGCTGCACGTAAATGTAATCATCTTTGGGAGAGACATGAAGTATAATTTGGTGTAAAAATGCTATGTACTCGTATATGCTATGTGTCATTATAATATGGTCGCAGATGTCTTTTATTTATATAACTTGAAAAATCTGACAGTTTTGGCCACACATGAAAAGACAAAACATCTCCTTTTTAGACGATAGGTCACACTTGTTACAAATCTTTGAATCTTTAAAAACATAAATTTTTGACAATAACCATAGGATTTCATATATTTTAGCCCTGAAAATCGGCGCATTGGACACATTACTGTTTTGCTTGATAAAACCATTAAAAATATAATAAATTGTTTATTTCAGACCAAGTTACTCATTCATTATTTCTCATTAATCCATTTTTCCTTTTTTCAGCTGTACGAAGAAGATTACGCAAGCCAACCAAAGTGTCCACCTCAGTCACAACCAGCGTATCCAGGTCTACAGACCAGGTCATCTCCGCCAGTGTCAACAGGCCCAAGATCCGTGGTCGGCCGAGCATAGCCAGCCGAAAGTCTTCAGCAGCGATAGACAACTCTGTTGGCACAGATGATCATAAAGACAAGGATGGATATAAGGTATCTTTTATAGACAATTTATCTAGGTCTGTCTTTTTCAAGTCCAGACTCTACAAGCATTAGGTAGATCCGAGGCGATCGCAGTATAGGTCATAGCTGCTCCTTGGGCCCTGTCTATAAAGATAAGGATAAGTACCTTTGAGTAAATCTCGCTTTCTTACCCTAGCACTTTTTCTAAGCCTTACCTTTGCAATGTCTTAGGCTTACCCAAGTACTCTGTCTACTAACACTCTCTTTTAAACTCCTATACCTCTCACTTTCTATCTCCTGTCAGCACCGAATAGCACTTTTTCATTCTGCTATCTTTTTCGCTCAAAACTATCATTTGCTATGCGAGAAAAGGCGAGGGAACGCTTCAGCACCGGCCGTGTTAAGCATCCGTCGCCTTCTTGATGAATAAAGGTTCTGAGCGACAGAAAAGAAAAAAAACATAGAAAACTGTTGTTCCGTGCTGACAGATATAGCCCAATCCTAACACTATTTACCTTTTCTGCATTTTCTCTCTGTCATAACCTTTGAAGCTCTGCAACAGATCCAGGTTTCCTCAGCCAGTGTCAACCAGCCCAGAAAAAAAAATGAAAGGAACAGCATGGCCAGGCAAAAGTCATCTGCTGCTATCAAAAACCTATTTGGTACTGACAACCATAACCACAAAGATGGAGATAAGGTATATTTAATACTCACAAGTTCTTCCTTTCCCTATCTCTTAAATTTTTCTAACTCACCCTTTCACTCTCTATATTGCTTTCTCTAACTATCTTTTTATCATAACATTCGCTTTGCACCCATCTGCAACTGATCTGCCTGATCCAGGTTACCTCAGGAAGGGTCAAGAAGGTTAAGCGAGTCAAGAAGATACGCAGTCGGAATAACATAACGAGCCAAAAGCCTCCTGTTATCGAAGCCCCAATGGAAACCAACCATGAAGAAAATGATGGACATAAGGTAACTGTATTGCTTCCTCTCTCTTCCTATTCCTATCTTAATATAACTCCACCTTACTGTCTCTCTTTCCTTCTTTCTTTTGCTTGCTTTATTTATCCCTCTATTAAATGCTGTTAGGACTGCAACTCATGTACCTGATCCAGGTTCCAACAGCCATCGACAGTCCAAAGACACGTGGTCACCACAGAAAAGGAAGTCGAAAGTCTTCAGCTGCCATAAACCACTCCATTGGTAACAGTAGCCTTAAAGACGGATACAAGGTATGCTAATTTTACTGGTCTTCTTCAACGAAAGAAGACAATAACTTTTTTTATTTACTTATATTTATTTATATAGGTATATATATCTAAGTCCTCTTGCGCCCCTAGCAAGGCATCGAAGACAGCGTTTATTGAGCAGCTGGTCCGCTGTCGTTTTATACCCCTTGTCATGTCAAAAAAGTTCCTTCGCTAAAAAAAAACAAGATGTTCTATACCCATATTCTATATTACACACATTGTGGTGATATCGAGGGGTTAGTCTTAGATCACTTATGTAGCAAACTTACTTCCTACACCGCCTACAGAGTATCTAAACCACTTTTTATCTTGTAGTGAAGGAAGTAAAACACCACCGATTAAGCAATTCCACGACATTCTATCTTAAATACCTCGAGAACTTCAAATGAAGCCTATTCATTTCCAACATGTTCACACGTACTCAATGCATTTCACAGCAAAAACTTGTCAGGTATTTCCTCAGACATTTAGAAAGGCTGTATTTTCCTTTGACATGACAGGAAAAGGTGGCGGACCTAGCATTGAACCTTGCGGTACTCATAAAACTACCACTTCATTATTTCCATTGAAAAGTATACCTTAAGTCTTTATTGGTAAAGTAGAAAATAGATATCTTATGAATTGAATTATCTGATTACATACGTTCAATATTGAACTTTAAGTCTTTGCAAATTAAGTTGGAGATAGGTTTTTGATTAGTTTTTAGTGGTTTAAGTCCAATGCGGATATGAATAAGCTTTGTAAACCAGACCAAAGTTGAGTAGTTGGCCTTCGAAGTGGACATTTGCATGTAACTTTTTAACTTAATTAGCCCTTATTAATAACAGGATAAAGCTTAATTTTGTTTAATGTGTCGCTGTAAATGATACGTAAATTAAAATTTTGTCGTTAAAACTGCTAAATATGGAGCATTAATTAGAAACTTGGTCACTATTTTTGTTTAAGCAAATTTTTACTTAGATCGCTATATACTACATGCAACAAACTTGTATTCTTGCAAAATAAAGATAATTTATTGTTAAAAAAAATTGTTAGTTATTAAATCAGTCTATTTTAACTAGCGACTTATCTAGTCTATGATACTCAATGTTTTTAAACGACTTCAGCAAAGCCAAGAGGATGGGTAATGATTTTAGCTGTCTATGCATGTAAGTATGTATGAATATATATATATATGTGGGTATTTCTATGTGTGTTCCACCGTAGCATCCGAACCGCTTATCCAATTTTTACAAATGAGATGTCAATTGATTCGCCATTATCATTGATCGGATGACATAGGCTACACTTTGTATGTAACATACAAAAAAGTGCAAATAAAAAAAAAATGTTGTATCAAATGAAAGATCTTAAAATGGCACATTTCAGGAATATATATACATCGTTAGCTGTAAATGGCTCCCGAAGTCGAGTATTAGTTCTTTTAACGTAAATCTTGTTTGAAGAAATGGAGTGATCCTATTCTGAATGGGCAGGAAGCTACACGACGCATGATATATAACCAACATTTATCAACAGCAAATATAACTATTATCCCTGCAATCTATTCAGCTGCAAATTTAACATATTTGTAGCTGATTTCAAATTGCCTAATGCTATCTGAGCCAGCCAAAACACGCAGCCGGCCTGATATCCGATCTATTCAGGCCGAACTGGAATACTTCAAATATTCATTGAACTGGCTGCGTATTCAATGCATTTTGAATGAGTGAAGGTACATGCAGTAGATAATATGTATCTATGTATGACTTTGATTCAGACAAACGCTTCTAAAATAATTCTCTAATCTATTTTGTTCTTTTAGAGTAAACTTTTCAGCAAAGTTTCAGTCCAAAGGGCTCTAAAAAGGCGTGGATGAAAGCAATATCTAACTTAGAAAGCATACTATATATAGCATTTGACTGCCTCCGTGGTGAAGTGGTTAGAGCGTTCGGCTCATACCCGGAGGTCGCGGGTTCGATTCCCGGCGGGGACAACGACTTTGTGTTGTTGTCCTAGTTTAGTAAGGACATTGTAGGCTGATCACCTGATTGTCTAATAAGTAAGATGATCCTTGCTTCGGAGGGCACGTTAAGCCGTCGGTCCCGGTCACTGTCTTTGACATTGGTCGTTACCTAAAACCATGTCAGAGGCCTTTAAGGCGATTTAAAAACTCTGACACTAGTGTTAGTCACTAACACACACGATAAGAAGAAGAAGAAGAAAGCATAAAAACATTTGGCACTTATAAAAGAAAGTACACTTTTACACAAGGACAAATGAAATAAGCCCAAGTTTTTGTTATTTTATGACTGAGGTCCATCGACCACCTACCGTCTCCGTGATCAGACCCTAGGCTTCATCTAACATAACGTGCTCGTCAAGACAAGTCAAACGAGTCCTACTCAATGTGGTTAAGTTATTTTAAAACAGTTCCGTCGAATATCTCCCGGCTCCATCATCAGAACAGCTCATTGAATACATAATATTGTATTGTCATCCGTCTAACACAATTACACAAAATTTCACCTAAATCGATTGAGGATAACTGGTTGAAAATTGAGTTGCAAGATTTGACCTAAACAAACATTCATACATACAAGATCTACAAGATATATTGCAAGATAAATAAGCTTGTAAAAAAATAAGAAGGAAATTTTCTCCCCTTTTCGTAGGTACCTATTAATACATTTCTAAAGAATTTTCCATAAAAAATACGCATGAAAGATTATTGAACGTAATAACTGTAATATCGTAGATGAAAAGTGTCCCATTTCAATAAACACGCTTATAAGGAAAACGTGAAAATTATTGGAATGAAAGTGTTAAATCACGCAATTCAATAATTCATTATTTCTTTCAGAAATATAATATTTTATTTCATTTTATTGTGTGGTTTCCGGCAGAGTAGAATTGGGCCACTCCAAGTCCTCTCGTAAATGTCGTAGAAGGCGACTTAGGAAATACAAGCTTAACAAAGCTTATAACCGTCATGAGACCTCTCCAACTCGCCCGGCCAGCGAGAACAGTGTACACCAAGTCCTCTAGCTGCTCTGGCCAAGTATGGTTCTGGCAGTACAGAGACGGTAGCGCTCCTGCAGTGGAGACAAAAAGGCCTGATGATGATGATTTAGTCAGTCAACTGGATTATGTACATTAAAATTAAGCACGTATATTTTTTTTGTAGTCAAAATTCACAAAGATACAGCGAAGTTTCGAAGTGGGAATGATTTAAGTCACCTTTAGTTTGGAAGATGATGATGATGACGGTGAAAATAAGTTTTGTGCAAATAAGAAAGACAAATGTGGAAATCTTTGGGAGAGGCCTATGTCCAGCAGTGGACGTTATGCGGCTGAAATGATGAAGAAAGACAAAACAATTGTACTGGATCTTGGGTGTTTTTCTATAACTGTATTTATTATAAAATATATTAGATTGTTTGTTAGTATTTCATAATATAAGTTTGAAACTTACTTTGGCGCTTGCTCAATTAGTCTGATATGTAAAAAAAAAATAGCATCTCGAACTTATTTTGGTGCTAGCTCAATCTGTGTAATTTTTCCGTATTATTCTAAAACCACTTTTTATTTCAGATCGTCTGCTATTACACCAACTGGTCCCAATACCGGACCAAACTTGGGAAGTTTGTCCCTGAAGACATCCAGCCTGACCTCTGCACCCACATCATCTTCGCCTTCGGCTGGTTGAAGAAGGGAAAGCTTAGCTCCTTTGAGTCAAACGACGAAACCAAGGATGGGAAGACTGGATTGTACGACAGGATTAACTCTTTGAAGAAAGCGAACCCTAAATTGAAGACTTTGTTGGCTATTGGTAAGTGTTGACGCTTTTTTTTTAATAAGACTGAATTAGTATCTCACTGCTGGGCAAAGGCCTTCTCTTGTTTGTCCCGCTCGTCCCTACTCAGGACTACAGTCCGTCAGATAGTCATGTATGCATCTAAGTCATCCCACAATTTCCACATATCGCCTCTTTTTGGGGGACCATTTGGTACCCAATTAATTCATATAATAACAAACAATATTATTCTCAGCCCTTTATTTCTTACGACAGACTTATTATAACAGAGAGAACTCAGGGCAATAAGGCCTAAAAGTCATTTACTTGCAAAAATTGGTTATCAAAAGCGTGACTGGATTGTTATGTAAATTAAACTGAAGTGTAGCAACCCCAAACATTTAAAATATAAAAAACAACCCTAATATTATGGCTGACGTGAGATTACTTAATAATGATTTAAACTATTTGGCCTTTTTTTACTACACTATGTTAGTAAAACGGTATCTAATAGTAATTGAGCAACCCTATAGGTAATGACAAAATATCTACTCGTATTATACATCAAAGGAGGTGCCTCGATAAATACGATCTGTTTGGTCGTAATTGACTCCTTACAATCAATCCAATCGACTCAGCCAGTCAACTGTGATCTCACACTTCCTTACGTTATTCAATCTAGGCTGGAAATCGATACGTAACTTACTGCAAACTTTCTGAGAGTAAGGATGGGACGTGGATTCGAAAAAGTTTGTCGATGGTTTTAGATTCGAAGATTTTTGGTTAACTTTAGGCTTAATTTACACTGCGGCGGAATCGAAGTAAAGCGAACAAATCGTACATAGCATAATAAACTTTAAGTCAATCGATTAGTGTTCAAACTAAATTTGAGTGCTGAAGTTCCGAAGTCGGGCAAATGGCGAAAATAAATAATTAATAATTAAAAAAAAAATCGTAAATGTCGCAAAGGTTTTTTTGTTAAGAACATTTATTAAGACGAAACTTTTTTGTCCGATAAGCTTCTACCTTTAGGAGTGTCTCACGTGGTTTCCAGCTCACAGAGTCACTAGTAAACATTTTATTGACACTTGTTCCAAATATATTATTATGCAGGCAGTATATTTAATCAAACGGTGTTATAAAAAAAATTTACTTTCTTCTCTTATCTTATTAATCAAAAAAAAAACTTATCTTGTCTAAATATATCATATAATTAACCTACTACATTAATGCAAAAAACCTAAACAGGTATTATGCGTGTTGAATCATAAAAAAGGTATAAAACCTTTATTATACATACTTGTAGTGCCATTTTTCAAACACGGAGTCATAAAACGAATGATTTTTGTATGGAAAAACTATTACTTTAGGTGACTCCGCGTTTCAAAATTGGCACTTTTGCCTGTTTGTATTACGTATACTAATGACACAACTACTTTCTAATGAAACACGTTGAGTCTTTTATGTTTATTAGTTATAAATAATTATCTTATTAATCGCTTATTAGACATTTAAGTATTCATTACCATTAATTGCTATCAATCAGAAATTTGATGAATTTTTAAACGTTACGTAATTTTGATGTAAAAATAATGATTACGACGTTTGGCAGATTGGATGAGAGATAATAATTAGAACTGTTTAATTTATTTCTGATTTATAATTTGGTAGAAATTTTAAATTGAAGGCAATATAATTAGTTCTAAAATACTAAAAAGTCAGCAATACATAAAACCAACCATCTACTTATAACTAAATACAAATAACAAAAATATTTATTTAGTGTAATTGACTTATATCATAGCATTATCTGCATTAAAATAATATATACAAATAGATGGGAAATGCTAAGATTGAAGAATTATCTTCGTACGATTATTCTACACCACTGCGATTAAAACTTCACAAAACGTTGTCTTCTCGGACGCATAGAACGATGCGATACTTTTATCTTTATCGATATTTTGACGCGATCATTCTTATATTTTAAAAAGTCATTCCATCTCACATGCAAACTGTTCACGCGGTGGCATCGTTTTCACTTATTTTTACGAATTAACTTCTCAAAGTCAACAAAAAACTAAATTTTATCGACATATAAAGTAATCCTATTATATCATCCTACTTACATGCGAACGCGATTCTGACGTTGTTTTCACAAAGCGGTGGCTTATTATATACCTACACCTATTTTTACGGCATGCTCACATAAAAACTAAATTTTATCGATATCTGGACAGCTTATCCCATCATTACCCACATGCAAACGCTCGACAGAGCGGTTCTCACGTTGTTCTCACGTCACAAAGCGGCGCTGTTTTCACCAATTTTCACAAAAATACAATTTTTTATCGATATCTGGACAGCTTATCCTATCATTATTCACATGCAAACGCTCGATAGAGCGATTTTCACGTTGTTTTACCTATTTTCGCAAAAAAAAACTAATTTCATCGATATCTGGACAGCTTATCCCATCATTACTCACAAGCAAACGCTCGACACAGCGATTCTCACGTTGTTCTCACGTCACAAAGCGGCGCCGTTATCACCTATTTTCACAAAAACACAAAATTTTATCGATATCTGGACAGCTTATCCCATCATTACCCACATGCAAACGCTCGACAGAGTGAAATTCACGTTGTTTTTACCTATTTTCACAGAAAAAAAACTAAATTGCATCGATATCTGGACAGCTTATCCCATCATTACTCACAAGCAAACGCTCGACAGAGCGATTTTAACGTTGTTTTCACCTATTTTCACAAAAAAAACTAAATTTTATCGATATCAGGACAGCTTATCCCATCATTACTCACAAGCAAACGCTCGACAGAGCGATTCTCACGTTGTTCCCACAGCACAAAGTGGCGCCTTTTCACCTATTTTTCCAAAACACAAAATTTTATCGATATCTGGACAGCTTATCCCATCATTGCCCACATGCAAACGCTCGACAGAGCGATTTTCACGTCGTTTCACCAATTTTCTCAAAAATACAAAATTTTATCGATATCTGGACAGCTTATCTCATCATTAATTACATGCAAACGCTCGACAGAGCGAATTGTTACGTTGTTTTCACCTATTTTTACAAAAAAAAACTAATTCATCGATATCTGGACAGCTTATCCCATCATTACTCACATGCAAACGCTCGTCAGAGCGATTCTCACGTTGTTCCCACGTCACAAAGCGGCGCCGTTTTCACCTATTTTCACGGGAACGCTCACAAAAAACGCTACATTTTCATAAGAGTGAAACAAGTGGCGCAACCACCGGTATTATGTACGAAACAATCGTATCGACGTTCTGTTTGTAGGGTTCTGTGTGCAGTATGCAATGTAACAGTAACAGGTCTTTTTTTATTTTAACTTTTTTTTTACATAAAAAATATGAACTATAAGGATCCTTTTAATTTCCAACCAAATGAGTTTTAAGAGCAAGCTCATTTTTGGAAAATATTTCAAGAACAATTTTTTTGATTTGTTTTTTATTCGCTTATTTCTGTATCCAACTATTGTGATTCCATTGCACCCCCTTTCTGTTACCAGTCAATTCACAAATGACAATAAGTTAAATCAGATACTTTTTTCTAAACGTCATGAAAAACATTATAAGGAATTGTATGAAATACGTAAGTGTGACGTCATGTTTTTTTGAACTCATATATTTCTGCATTCATAAATCTAAAATCATGTTGAAAATGGATATGATCAATGAAAAGTGGCACTATTTTGTGACATTTAAATTTATGTAACCAGTCATTTACCCAATTATGTCGAGGGCAACAGTTTGCAAAATATAACATACAGACTAACAGTTTTACACCAAGACATCTGCATGCTAGATGTTACAATAACATCACTTTAAATAGACACAATTTTCTTGCACACGTAAAAGATCATTAAATACAAAATTTATTATGTCAAATAAAAAAACTGAAAAAAATAAAAAATTAAAGTCCAGGTCAAGATTAATAACAATACATTAAATTATATCATTTATAGAGTTATAATTATAATTTATAAATACAGTATTAAATTAGTAATGAATTTATTATAGCTACGCAACATGCAATTAAATAAAATGAGTGTTTATTACGTGTGTTTGATTGAGTGATACCCAATAGCAATATATAGTACTTTTGTCTGATCATACATTTTCAGTGACTACATAAGAATTACCTAGCTGACTGCCTAGTTTATTTTCTAAAACAAAACAATCCAGTTAATAAATTTCCTTTGAATTATCAATTTTTTGAATAAATCATGTAATCGTTAAAACCGACTCGCGCTTACCATATTTTTTGTTTACTGCTAATTTATTGGAGTGCGAACTATTTTGTGATTGGTGACAGGTTTGGCCGTGGAGCTGCCTTAAATAATAGCCATTGTCTTACTGTGGGATAATAGAGCACATATACAATGGAATCAAGTTTTAATCCATGTCTCATAGTACCTGCTAATCACCCTTTATAACCTTAAATACATAGATTTTACTGACAGATCACGCAGAATGAGCTAGCCCCAAAGTAAGTTCGAGACTTGTGTTATGGGACACTTAATGGTACTATATTTTATAACAATTACATATATAGATAAACATCGAACATCCTGGTCAACCTGAAAAAGATCATTTTCCATCTTGCCCATTTTCATTTACCATCTTGACCGGGGATCGATCGCGGGTCCTCCGGTGTGACAGCATGATATGATGACCACTAGGCCACAGAGATCGTCATACTACGAAACTTCAAAAGAAATATATACATGAGTACGGATTCGATTCATGAATAAATTAACGTAATGTTAAAATTCTGGACATTGATTTTTTGCATGCTATTAATGCTAAATAGGTTTAAGCTACTATTTTTGTAAAATATACCTAACACCTGTATTGTACACCCTATTTATTGCAAATAAAAAAATACATACATACATATTTTCACGCCTGTTTCCCATGGGAGTAGGCCGAGTCCACGGATTTCCACTTATTACGATCCTTGCAAACCTCTTTTGTTTCGTCAACGCTCATAACTCTTTTCATGCCTGCTCTCCGGTCATGGGTACTCCTTAAATCACCTTTTTTGGTGTACCTTCTACTGGCGGATACACTCCCAATACGAACATCCGAGTCAATCCTACTTTCATCCTAACTCACACAAGCCTAGGGCTTATACACTTGTATTCATTCACACATTCTGCCATTCTTTCGGAGAGGATAATGCCTAATTCCTGACAGGCTCTAGCGTCTTCCGGTACTCCAAACCAATACGCCGTATAAGGTCCATAGGAGGTGCTTTTAGACCCCTTCCACTTTGTCTCATTCACACATAACACATCAATCTTTCTTTCACTCATCATTTGACATACCTCGTCTATTTTATCATCCAGCCCTCCTCTGACATTCAGTGTAGCAAAGCGGCTCTCCGTAGCCCGCTTTTCGCCCCCACGGAAAACGAGACGTGATGAGTTGCGAACTGCATCGCCGCCGTTTTGAGTGTTTATATTATTATAAACCATTGCGTTTCCACGAGTACAGGAGTAACATACTGTCACACCTGGCAGAGCTCCTTGTGCCAGGTGAAGGCTATCCTTATTTTGGGGGCACCCGATCCCAGGGAAAAGATGGCACGCTTGAGACTAGACTCACCCCTAGCCACGCATCCATCGGCACGGCAGACACCTTGGATTGGTGGGAAGTAGAAGTAAATAAAAAGTTATCTTATCTATTATTTAAACAAAAAAATTGGAGTTAGTACATGAAACTAATGAACTCGTTTCTTTCCAGGCGGCTGGTCATTCGGCACACAGAAGTTCAAGGAGATGTCTGCCACAAGATACGCCCGGCAGACCTTCATCTACTCGGCTATCCCGTACCTCCGGGACAGGAACTTCGATGGACTGGACGTGGACTGGGAGTACCCCAAGGGTGGGGAGGATAAGAAGAACTTCGTGTTGTTGCTGAAGGGTAAGTTTTGATTATACGCTTTCGTTTATAGATGGTCTTTTTTGCGTGGAGACTCGTCGTAAGAAATGTTGGATTAAATAAAGGTAATTCACCCTGATTAAGCTAGCCGTAAAATAAATCTAAACTTACATTCTGGTGTTCTAACTCAACGATATAATATAGAATAGGGCCAGTCCAAGTCCTCCCGTGGATGTCGTGACTTAGGAAATACAAACTAAACAAAGCTTATAAACATATCAGTGAGACCTCTCCAACAGGTCTGGCTAACGAGGAGAGTGTTGTAGGCCAAGTCCTCTGGCTGCTCTAGCCAAGTATGGCTCTGGTAGTACAGAAAGGGTCGTGCTCTTGCAGTGGAGACAAAAAAGACCTGATGATGATGATAAACACCCAAGACCCAGAACAATTTGAAAACATATGCGCATCGCTTACTACCTCCTACTTAACTGCCTCCGTGGTGTGGTGGTAAGAGCGTTCGGCTCATACCCGAAAGTCGCGGGTTCGATTCCCGGCGGGCGCAACGACTTTGTGTTGTTGTCCTAGTTTGGTTAGGACATTGTAGGCTGATCACCTGATTGTCTGATAAGTAAGATGATCCGTGCTTCGGAGGGCACGTTAAGCCGTCGGTCCCGGTCACTGTCTTTGACATTGGTCGTTATCTAAAACCATGTCAGAGGCCTTTAAGGCGGTTTAAAAACTCTGACACTAGTGTTATTCACTAACACACACGATAAGAAGAAGATCGCTTACTGTCGTAAGGGCCTTACGTACTAGTCAGCTACTGGCCGATGTGTTTTGACCTAATTCGAAGGTCTTGCTCAGGACAGGACGAAAGTGCTGTTTCGTACTGACAGATGTAGACCAAATGCTTAATATTAAAAAAGAACTAGAATTCTATGTTCTCAAAACAAACTAAACACATAAATTTTCTACAGTAAACTAAAAATCCTCGAAGTACAGTGTTGATAACACACAATCTCTTCCAACATTTCGGTCTCAATATCTATTTTCTCCTCACAAACAGCCAATAACAACCGATAGTTTTGTCGCACAACAAATGTTTCGATTCGGCAGTTTCATTTTAAATGCAATCTGTGTCGGAATTGCTATGTCTGCGGGGGATGGGGTCGTCTAAATATTGGCAACGGTCGGGCGCAGTGGCCAGGTGCCCTGTTTGTGTAGATTCAAAGAAATTTAGAAGCGACATATTAAAAAAAAACAAGCGAGCTTTACAGTAGGCGTAGAGTCGTAGAATATTTGACATCACATGCGCTGACAAATTAAAAAAAAAACTAACTACCTACTTAACTTCGAGTCGTAGAACATCTTATATCACGTGCTTGGGCGCAGTGGTCAGCTCCTTGTGTAGACCTAAAGAAATTCAGAAGCGGCAAATTAAAAAAAAAGACGTGTGAGCCATAGCTGTTATGTCAATCACGGTTCTGAGCATACACCTAGAATTTCATGGTATTAAATGACAAAAAAGGATAGCAGCATGCAAAAGTACTGGTCCGTGCTGATAGGAGTGACCCAACACAGTAGTCGTTGAGTCGTAGAACATTTGACATCTCACGCGCTTGGGCGCAGTGGTCAGGTCCTTGTGTAGATCTAAAGAAATTCAGAAGGGTCAAAATATAAAAAAACGAGCGAATCTTACTATAGTCGTAGAGTCGTATTAGAACATCTAACATTTCATGCGCTTGGACGCTGCGGTAAGGTCCTTGTGTAGACCTAAACAAATTCAGAAGCCGTTAATTTAAAACAAAGCGAGCTGGCTTTACAGTAGTCGTAGCGTCGTAGAATATCTGACATCTCACCGGAGTTCTCAAAATGAGTCTTACATACGTAGGAGTCATTTCGAGAAATCCGATGCAGGAAAACGAAAGGAACGATGTAACATATCAAAAAGGTACGATCAAAATTTTTGTTCTGAAACTCGATCTACTTACAGTGCAAGTGTTTACTCAAAAAAATAAGATGTAAGACTAAACATTTACAATGAAACAGATTCGTGAAACTCAATGAAAGACATTCGTGAAACTGAACACGAGCCAGCAAATATTAGAGCTAAAAAGTAAAAATGACAAAAGAGTCTCCGGGCAATGAGGTTGCTAAATATTGGTAAACATCGAACAAAGTAGATTTGCATAGTTTTAGAGGTGGCACTAAACAAAAAAAAAAATATAAGCAACATATTTTCCTAATGGAAATACCCTCATAATCTGTAGATCATCAGACTCATTATAACTTGGGCTATGAATTAAATAATTTCTTGTAAATGTAGGAATTAAATTTTGAAAATATTTTTAACTAACTTCCAAAAAGGAAGAGGTTATCAATTTATCGCGATCTTTTTTATGTGTGTTCACTGAATATGTAAAGACGCCTGGACCGACAGATTTGAAAAAATTTGATTGTTTGAAAGGGCATACATCATTTTTTTTATCAAAATCGGTTGTTTACTTCGGGGTTGAAGTCGGTTTTTAGTTTTGAAAAATATTTCACAGTCACTTCTAACCATTTAGTGATGCGCGTTATCAAAACACAATTTATCGATATATCGATAGTCCGTGTCGCCGGTCACCGCGCTCGATTGCACCTGTCACCGTCCGCAGCATAAAATATTTTTATTAGTTCCATGTCCAAATTTAAATAGAAAAAATATTATATTTATCTGTCACGCTCAGTTTTGTGTGTTTATGTTTATGTATTTATACAGATTTATAGATCAAAGTGTTGTTGGATTGCTAACTTATTCGCGTTTTGTAAATCATTAACCTTGGCCTTGACAATAATGAATTAAGAAGAAATAAAACACTTTAATTGTAATGTCCATGTATAAATAAAAGTCTAAAAGTAGACGTGTAAGTACAATATTTAAAATAAATATGAAGAAGAAATTAGAAAAAATTAGGATTTATCTCTGACACATCAATAAAAATTTGTAAGTAGGTGGAAGATGCTAGAACAAACATAATAGAAGTACTCTTTTCCCGCGACTTCATTCGCGATTCTCTCTTGTATCTGAAGAAGAGAAAAAAAACGATTTTCACATACCTACTAAATAATATTGTTATATCAATGAAAACCTATAAAAACGAATTACATTATGTTTGTTTTTTTACTGAATCCTATTCCTACTAGCCATAGCTTACTTCACTTATATTAACTGAATTTAATTCAACATAAAACAGGTTTCAAAAAACAAGATCTATTTTAGAACTCCGTTAAAGAATCGCCTTTCGATTTTAAAGCCAAACCAAATAAATCACTTTAGATATCGTACTGGGATCAAATTATCCTTAAGTAAGACTTTTTCTCAATGTTTCAATATTTAATGCCGTGTGCGTCGATAAGAATCGATAGTGCTGACTTGAATCGATAAGTCAACATTGTACAAGGTTTTCACTTGACTATTTCATTAAAAAAAATAAGGACTTATTTGTAGGAGTTATCTCTATAACAGTATTAAAGAAATGTACCTAGCAAAAAATCATTTGTCTAGCATCTAAAATTGTATTATATTATTTAGTTTATAGGTCTAGTTACAAGTGGCTAGCAACCCATCACTATTTTGACTAATGTTTACACCTTCTCGCACGCATTTTTTTGTACCATATATCGTAATTTATGAAATAATAGGTAAATAGGTATATATGTATAGATATATATATATTTACCTACATAGGTATATATATCTATAGATATATATACCTATATAGGTATATATAGGTATATATATCTATAGATATATATACCTATCATTTCATAAATTAGCTACGTAATTAGCTACGATT
This sequence comes from Acrobasis consociella, assembly GCA_963555685.1. Taxonomy (NCBI): domain Eukaryota; kingdom Metazoa; phylum Arthropoda; class Insecta; order Lepidoptera; family Pyralidae; genus Acrobasis; species Acrobasis consociella. The sequence continues at coordinate 2,483,003 of OY743115.1, forward strand.
CAGTTTAAAAACAAACATAATTATATGTGTAATTAGTTTTTATTGATATGACCATATTATAAAGTACTTATGTACTCGTAAAAATCGTTTTGTTTTATTATATATACCTATCGTATAGGTATATAGGAGGCTATAGCCTTCTATCTTATTACGTTTGCGTAAACAAAAATGTATAAATATTGGATGACATTTCTATTCCGTATGCTGATAAACCTTGACATATAAATATTTGATATCATTTGGAAATAATAATAAATCGTATAAAAAACATCATTAAATCAGTAGGTTTTTGAATTAGTTCCATATTACGTAAAAATTAGACTAATGTAATATTTGATGAGTTATTTTGATAAGTTATGTAAATTTCGCGTGTTGAATTCGTCTTAATTATTTATCCGCAAACGTTTTGCTAAATTTATAATCAAAGTGGGTACTTTTGGTTTATTTAATCTTTTATAGCTCTTCAATGGTTTATTTATTTAAAATCTTTATTCAGACAAAAGCTACAGTAGGCGGACTTTATGCTAAAGCATTCTTGTCAACCTTTAGGAAAAAAAGACACGTAAGTTGGCGTCTTAAGTAATCATTTATAGTATCGCTATACTCAAAAAATAAATAAAAAATATATAGTCAGATATCATACTGATTTGATCACATTATTATTAATATTACATAATAACTTTAATTGGTTTATTTTGTATTGGCAAATCCATAGTAGCAATATTTTATTCCCTATCGTGTGTTGTGAATTGTAATCAACCATATTAATAAAATATCATATTACTATATGTATAATATATTATATAAGTAGGTAGTAATATTCTATAGTATCGCTTTTTGTGCGACGAAATTTTCTCTGTTAATCCTTATGGTTGACTGGGAGAAATTGCTATTAGCATTAAGTCAAAGATTTGTAATTTGAAACAACAAAGTTCGATAAAAAAATTGGCAACGACAATCAATTACCACCATCCGTAAACCTGTTAAACTAAATAGCATTTGTAAATGAAAGAATCCACGCGGACAAAGTCGCAGTTATCGCTATTGAAATCCTTAATCTGTGCGCGTTGCATCACGTCACGACATCGAGTCGTGTTTTGACGGTAAAACGACCTAACACAGAATTATTAGTCTCCAAGTCTTTCGCAACTATACGTGATTGAACGACAGGACCTACGCAATAACTTTGGTCAGACTTTGTTAAACTAACTTGGTAGTTATCTTAGATAATCATCGTTTTCATATAGCCCATGCTGGACTGCCTCCGTGGTTCAGTAGTCATGGCCTTGTAATCATGGGTTCGAATCCCACTGGGGCATACTTTGTGAAAAGTTGTTTCCAGACTATTTCGGATATTGCCGGTTTTTATCACCTGATATATCCGAAAAGAAGTTAATAAATAAATAAATAAAAATCATTTACTGCCGTAAAAAAGGATATACAGAGCAAACTTAATTAAAAACCTTATTCTACCTGTCTATTCTACTCACTTATTCTAATTTAGGGCAAAGGAACACCTCAGCTTGTGTTACCTCGTTACCTCGAACTAAGGCTCGAGGTAACGCTCTTTAAAAGATGACTTTGTGTTTCGGAAATTACCTATAAACTGTGGGTTTTGAACGCCATCTAGCGTTTGATCATCAAACTACCAAAGGATTGGTACCCAGGTTTACCCTTTGGGTCGGGAGGTCAGACGGCAGTCGCTCTGTTTAAAAACCAGTGACCTCGTCAAATCTTCTTGGTTAGGTAGCGATCCCCAGGCTCTTAAGCATTACTCCTGAGGATGCAACCGGGAAAATACGCTCGGATTATAATTATTTATCATATATTATGGCCCACGCACCAACGGAAGAAAAAAAACTTACGGGACTTCCAGAATTTTTCGGGGTCCAGTTCTACCCCCATTTGGAATATATAATTTGAAAGGAAACAGAGATATCATGTTAAATTGTGTCCTAACCAAACCCTAGATAACCCCTCAAACTATTTTATAAACCACTGTTTATTGTTCAAAGTGAGAACTTGAAGCTTTTCTACGCACATTTGCGAAAAACGGCCACTTTTAGCTAATGTGCGTAGAAAAGCTTTGTTCTCACTTTAAACTGTAAACAGTATTTCATAAAATATTTATCTAAAGCTTAGTAAAGACACAATTTTGTAATGACATATCTCCGTATCGTTTCAAAGATGTTTTTTTTCAACGTGTACCCGAAAAATTAATGTATCCCCCTTATACAATTCGCATTTTTGCCAATTCTCTCCATCCATCTGCGCGGGAGAAGCAACTCGTATAATTATTTTTTTCTCCAAGATTAGCATAAAATCCAAGTTTATCTTAAACTTGAGTCTTCCCTCGTAGGTACTTTAGCTGTTTACGCTGAAGCTGCTAATTAACTGGCAGATAGTTTAATTTAGACTCAGTTTCATTTGCATTCAGATTTAGCACTGAGTTTATGTTTATGTTAACGTAGAGTTGAGAATTATTTTGAAGACGTGTTCATTTCGTCTTGTAAATATGAAAGTTTGTTAAGATAGAGAAATAAATAGACAAACAGATGCATAAAACTTAAATTGTAAGACAAGCTTTTATGAAATACCTACTTGTTGTCGAATTTAAATTAAACTAAACAAATATTGAAAAACAAACCTCACAAAAAAAAATTATTTTTACATGAATAAGCCGATCAAGTGCAAGTCGGACTCATACATGAAGGATTCCGTACCTCAGTACTATGTGTTGCTATAGATGAAAGTAGTAGGGTCCCGTTTTTATCCTTTTGGTACGGAATCCTTAAAATAAAAATAATATGAATACATTAATACAGGTACCCAGTTTATTTTCTCACCGATTTTTATTGTAAAAACCAAAACACAGTCGTTGAGACGTGTTATTACATTTAAAAAACAAAGAAAAGTTGTTCTTATCGATAAAAAAGGAAGTAAATATATACTCAATTTATACAAGACTAGCCGAAGCTCACGACTTTGTTCGCGTGGACTTTACGACTTCGGCGTATTAATTTATTTTATTTTATCAAACTTTATTGTTCCAAAGTACAAATATACTTTTAACAAATGGCGGACTTAATGCTAAGAGCATTTTTTTCTATTTTCTTAATGTACTTCCAGCTTATGTTGTTGTATTATGGTAAACCACTTTAACCTGATCTCTTAGATTTCCACATCAGATGATCATCGATTTTTTGTAAAATACTGTTTTTGTAAATAAATTTAACTTGGTTATACGTCATGTGTTCCAGACCTTTTTTTTTAAATCTTCTTCTTATCGTGTGTGTTAGTGACTAAAACTAGTGTCAGATTTTTTAAACCGCCTTAAAGGTCTCCGACATGGTTTTAGGCAACGACCAATGTCAAAGACAGTGACCGGGACCGACGGCTTAACGTGCCCTCCGAAGCACGGATCATCTTACTTATCGGACAATCAGGTGATCAGCCTACAATGTCCTAACCAAACTAGGACAACAACACAAAGTCGTTGCCCCCGCCAGGAATCGAATCTTTTTTAATAGCTTAACAAAAAATGTTCATGAGGCTCAACAACTTTTTCCAGATCGTCACTTTTATATTTCTTATAGTTTAGCTGGACCATTATGGTTCTGCATCAGGTATTCCATTCTCCAAAGTCAATTACTCAGGCTTAACAGCTATGTAACAAAAGAAGTTTTATTAAATCCGTCTACAGACAAACAGACAAACAAACATACATACATTTTTTTAAATTCTTACTATATTACAACGACTCCATCGCCCAAACATTTTTTTGGAAATATATTCAATGTACAGACACTTTTTTTTTTGCTGTTTTATTATATGTATAGATAGATATAGATTTTTCCCAGATCTATTTAAAGAATGTCAAAGAAGTAAAAAAACTTGTTGATTATTACGAAAGCTCTTAGTTAATATAAAAATAAAATGTTAGTCATTTTATTTTTATATTACCTAAGAACTTTCTTGAGGTAAACAAATTAAACGTGTTTTTATTTTAAAACCTTGTTTACGACAGTGAAGTAAGATGTACAAGCAAAGCGAAAAATGTTCATGGCTTTGTAAATCGAGAAACAGTGTTTCAAAGTAGTATATTTAAAATAAATCTATATAACACCCTTCATTTGTAGAAAAACAATTATGCGATCAGGATAAAACATATTGAATATATTCTTCTTTCTTGTCTAAAACACGTCATTCTCTTACATAAAAAAAAACTGTTCGATGAACACTGCAAGCCTTCCACTGTTTTTTTATAAATAGCCGAAGCTCGCGAGTTCGTTCGCGTGGACTATATGAATCCGCAAAATGCTCATCAGGCGGAACAACTTTTTCTAAGGCGTAATTTTAATATTTCTTATAGTTTAGGTGTTCCATTTTCCAAAATCAAATAATATATTGCCCAAGCTTAGCAGCTACATAACAAAAAAGTTTCATTTGAATTCGTCCAGTAATTCTGGAGATTAGCGTGTACAAATAGACAAATAGACAGTTTTTTTTAATTATTACTCTATTACTATGTCTCCATCGCCCCAGATATTTTTTTCGAAAATATATTTTATGTACAGACACATATTTCTTACTGTTTTATTATATGTATAGATATACATTATTTTGAGAAACTTTTAATCCCAGCAATATAAAAAATAGCAAGCATGAGAGCTCTTTAACATATTGACAATAATATAAAAGAAACAATCGCGCTTGCAGTATCGTCACGAAGTTTAGCTATTATGAGGCCACAATAAAAATACCTAGATTTTGTTATGCTCTCGTCTTCACCTTATTTAAATGTCGAGGGCAGACTGGGTGACTCAAAACTTCCTTTTGGTACCATCTACTCATAGCTAGTAAAATAATTTAATATTTTGTTGAATTCTTACTAGTAAACATGAAGATGTTTTCTTAGTTCTGGGAGAAAAGAAAAAACTTTAAAAGTAAGTAAAGTGGGATTTTCGGCAGAGTAGAATAGGGCCACTCCAAGTCCTCTCGTGGATGTCGTAGAAGACGACTTAGGAAATACAGGCTAAACAAAACTTATAAACATCAATTAAAAATCTTCAACCGGAGCAGAGTATAGGCCTACTCCTCTGGCTGCTCTGGTCTAGTATGGCTCTGGTAATACAGAGAGGGTCGTGCTCCTGCAGTGGAGACAAATAGACCTAGACGAAATAGATATAGAAATAGACGTTTTAGATCGATCATGTTAGAAATCTTTTGGAGAGGCTTATATTCAGCAGCGGAAGTCATGCAGCCAAAATTATGATGATAAATAACGTTGCAAGTAAGTATAAAAGCTTGTAAAAGAGACGCAAACATAAGTCATGAAAATGCATGATGTCATTTACGATGGCCGTGCATCATACACTTCTCGTAAAGAAGTTTATGATGAACTTGGGCTTGTTCTTGACCCGGCCACTTCCGATCGTGAGGTCAAAGCTTATGTTTGTACCTACGTTTTTTTGAAGAAAGAATTATCCTATACCTTTAAACGAGCAATTCTTGTGTATTTATATATTTATATGTATATAAATTTCCGTGATCTCGGAAACGGCTCTAACGATTTCGGTGAAATTTGATATACGGGGGTTTTCGGGGGTAAACAATCGATCTAGATTAGTCTTATGTTTGGGACGACGCGTGTTTTCGAGTTTCCATGCGTTTTTCTTTTCAAGCAGAATATGGTCGCTAATTTCGTCCTATCGGGCGCTATTCGTCTGGCCCAGCGGTTACGCGGACCGCTAGAAAGAGTGTTACGGGTTCGAATCCCAATCGGTGACATACTTTTGTGTTTTTTTATGTGCAAGTTTATATTTTTTCTGTTGTTTTCAGACAAGTTTAAAAAATGTAGTTAATGTTTGAGATATAACCGAGCAAAGCTCGGTCGCCCAGGTACTTTAGGTAAAATGAATTACTTGTAGCCAGCTTCTTTCAATTATTATAAGAATGTGGACAAAACTTTTTTGGCTTATTAGATAGATTATTAAAAAGTATGGTACACGTATTTTTTCTTTTCTCTAATTAGCAAATATTGACAAAGACACAGCGCATTTAAATATAGCGTGACGTCGCAATCAGCCACGGTTTTTAATGAAAGGTGATGTAAATCACCCCCAGTTTTAAACTACGGAGCGCTATATATTTGTGAATTGTTAACTAATTTGCTAAACGATGGGTCATTTATTTTTAGATAATCTAGTTGACGGACTAAATTAAATATTTTATCCAGTATAAATGCCTATTATTTGTCGGACAATAGTACAGTGAACTATCTTTCTGTCAGTAGTCAGTGAGTCAAGGAAAAGACAAATGTTTAGTCGGTAAAAGATTGTAACGAGGTACTAAGTGTAAATTTTTAAATACGTGCGTTTATGTGTGGTCTATAAAACATTCATACGTTTTTGTCATGAGCATAATAACATTTCAAATGGGGTAGCGTTCGCAAAATAAAATGCAGCAAAATATAATAACCGGCCAAGTGCGACCGAGACTCGCGCACAAAATGTTCCGTACCATTGTTTGTTGTAGATTAGGACGCCCTCTCTTTTAATATTTATTTCACTGTTATGGCGGCAACAGAAATACATCATGTATCGAATCGTCAAAATTCAACTGTCAAGCTATCATGGTTCATGAGATACAGCCTGGTGACAGACCGACAGATAGACGGAGGGACAGCGGAGTCTTAGTGATAGGGTCGCGTTGTTTGGGTCGCGTTTTTACCCTTTGGCAACGGAACCCTAAAAACGTTGCGTATTCGTACAATACACGTACGTACGCTAAAATTGCGAATCGTGTCTTGGTTTTCCCGAGAGACTTAGTATGCGGTTCTTTAAAAATAAAGCGGAAGTATTTTTCAGGGTCCGCAACACCTATCATGCTGGTTTTTCTAATATTGCAGATACATTTTCACGTCTATATCCCTGAAGGGGCAGACAGAGCCCAGGGAAGGCCACGCTTAGCGTGATGGTGGGCATTAAGATGGAAAAGGAATCAAAATAGTGATGGGTTGCTAGCCGCATCGCCTATTACCATGATTCAAATCTCGCTCATTCCCTCGATCGGCTTTTACGATCTGCGCGGGAAGAGAAGCAGCTGGTACATTCTAAGTTTTTTCTTTTCTCCCATTTTTTTGAATGTATGTTCACCAACTATTCGAAGACGCCTGGACCCGTTTGGAAAATTCTTTTTTTGTTTGCAAAGGTATATTTGTCAGTTGGTCCCTTAGATTTTTTATCAAAATCGATTGTGTATTTTGGGGGTGAAGTCTGCTTTAAGATTTGAAAAATTATGAATTTAGACTTTTTGATTTAATTCACTATTTCTAGCATCACCGCCGCCTCTCGAGCAATTTTAAATTTTTTTCTTACTTTGTGATTGACTATCCTTCACTAATGACACGTTCACCCATCAATGACATTTTTTTGCTATCTCTACAAATTCGGCGCAACGGCCCATCGGACAATATGTGCCATGGTCGCGGCGTGTGAATTATTGAAGTTAAAACATTATTAATTGCGACACAGCACGCCTGTCGTTTGTTTGCTGCGGTTTTTGCTGACCATACCCGTTTTTATGGGAAACGAAACGGTGACTGGTGACAATGTTTGGGTTCTATCAGATGGTGATTTATCGTGTTTTCTTTTAAAAGTTTGTTTAGCAGCGTAGACTTTATAAGGTTTTTTTTAGTTAATATTCTTAAGGGACAGCCGGATGGATCGAAGTTCCTTTCGATTAATGAGAGGGAGAGAGAGAGACAGACAGAGAAACACGCGCACGTCTTACAACTATAGCAAAAAGTGTCGTTACAACTTTTGGTCTTAATTTTTTCCGTCTAGGCTCCTTTCGCAACGCGCGATAAGGAACTTCGTTAAACCCGCCAACAAAGTAGGTGGTGTCATCTAGTGATAAGTGGCAGAACTACATAATATTTTATCCGATGTTAGTGGAATTTATCAGTAGCGCCATCTATTAACTCTCAAGGTAAATTACAAAACCCAAGCGTATGTTTACGATACCCAATAACTTTTAAACGACTGAACTAATTTTCATCAAACATGCTTAGAACTAATGAGATAAGTTATAAGTTTGATGCTAATGTCTGTCTGTCAGTCATCGTAGCTCTCAAACAAACCGCATTGAAATAAATGGCTCAGGCAAGTTCTCATGTGGTAATTTTGAGCTACGGTTGATGAAAATTAAATTTTGGATTAACGGTTGAAAGTTGGGTTCATTAGTTTGTCTAACTGATAATAGATAGCGCTACGGATATCATTTCCACTTAACATCGGATAGAATATTATGTAGTTCCACCGCTCATCACTAGATGGTGTCGTCGGAGGGTTCTTTTTATTTGCCTATCAAATAAACTTGTGCAAAAATTTATTTATTTAAACTTTATTACACAAGAAAAAGTGTACAAATAGCGGACTTAACGCCATATGGTGTTCTCTGCCAGTCAACCATTAGACCAAAAACTTTCGCATTGTTGCTCATTCCCTCGATCAGCTTTTACGATCTGCGCGGGAAGAGAAGCAGCTGGTACATTCTAAGTGTTTTTTTCTCTCTCCCAGACCAGCGTGGGGGTTCTTCAAGTATAACAAGTTTATTTGCCGGGCAAATTAAAAAAACCCTCAACTTTTTAATAGTTTCCAAAGAATTTCCTTCATATAAGTAAAAAACGCCATCTAGTAATGGGCGAAAGGACTAAATAGTAGATTTAATCCGAATCGCCAACGTAACGTATCCGTAGCGCCATCTAATATTTGACAGGCAAACTACCCCGACTTTCATGCGAAACCTCTAAAAGCCTTTTAAAAGATTGAACCGATTTTCATCAAACATACCTACGAACCACGATAAAGAAACTTGCTTTCACGTAAAAAAAGCATCGAAAATGGTCGATCCTTTTGAAAGCTGCGACACCACAGACAGACACACAGACGGATAGACAGACAGACACACACTAGCGTCACACTTATAACACCTCTCTTTTTGTCGGGAGTCCAAAATGATTGTCTTTTGGAGACACTGCCCTTCCTGGGAATTGAACCCACGACGTCCACAGATATACGTGGCCGATGTACATTGTACGCCACGAAGGTCGTCAAAAATACTAAAAAGAGTGAAAAGAATGAATGAAAAACTCTTTATTGCACGAAAAAAAAATACAGTAGAAAATACTTATAGGTACATAAAAAAATTTGGTACAATGGGCGGTCTTATCGCTTAGAGCGATCTCTTCCAGACAACCGATGGATGGAGAGGAAATGTAGGCACGTCAGAAATAACACAGAAAGAGCACAGTATAATAAAATCCTATTAGTGCTAAGCTTCGTTCCATTACATCTAAATAAAAACATTAGTCATAAAGAACATTACTAAAAATTCTTTTATTTTCAAACTTTGAAATGTTTGTCGCAAATGGCTGCAGCGTTTCAAGCCATAATATTCCCATTTGAGGATCCAACGTAGAAACCGGAGAAACTGGCAGAATGCCATCTTTATGCAGTAGTATTACCTCTATAAACCCATCGGGATGCATTTTCTTATAATTCATTTATTGCAGCTGTAAAGAAAGGTTTTTATCTAAAATTCTCAGTACTATTTATTTACATGCTGCCATGCATGCTCCCATGCTGGTCTGGGAGAAATAAAAAAAACTGAGAATGTACCAGCTGCTTCTCTTCCCACGCAGATCGTTAAAGCCGATCGAGGGAATGGGCAAAAATGCAAATCATGTTAACAGGCGATGCGGCTAGCAACCCATCACTGTATTGATTGCTTTTCTATCTTCTCGCCCACCATGACGCTAAAAGTGGCTTTTGGGTCTTGCGGCCCTGGGCTCTGCATAGAACTGCAAGACCCAAAATGCTCTGTCTGCCCCATTAGGGATAAAGACGTGATAGTATGTATGTATGTATTTATTTACTTTTCAATTTTTTTAAGGTGTCTGTAGCGTGGTTTTTGATTATATAATGCTGTTGCCTTTATGTCGACCTCCGCGGCGTAGTGGTCACCATGCTAGTCCGCCACCCAGAGGTCCCGGCCTTGATTCCCGGTCAGGGCAAGTTGGAAAATGGCCTTTTTTAAATTGACCTGGGTCTTGAATGTTTATCTATATATGTATTCGTTATAAAATATAATATCGTTGAGTTAGTATCCCATAACACAAGTCTCGAACTTACTTTGGGGCTAGCTCAATCAGTGTAATATGTCCCTATACATTTATTATTTATATTATGTTGGTACGCTTTTCAGCCACGGGTCCATAGGGACCCGGTCCTTTGAGGCGTTCATGGGGCCAAAGCCAACATGAAGAGGCCTTTTAGTACCTTTTCATATTATTATTATAACCATAAATTTAACAACAAGTCGTGCGTTACATGTAAAAAAGTGTAATTAGTTGTGACTAATTACACTTTTTTACCCCTGCAACCTGCAAGAAAGAACTTCATCCTAAATGTCACCTACAACTACTTAGCAATACTTAGCATGTCCTTCCTAAGTACTTAGGTACTATAATTGTGGAAGTTTAGATGTTCTTACTCAATCACATTAAATGGAATGAATTTTAGCATTACTGGTTTTTAACAGCATTATAATGCTGAGATTATTAACCAAATTAAAGATTCGAACCCACGACCCTCACGTTACTGCACTCACAGCATTAACGTGGCAAAAATTTTCATCACATGTTTTAATTTGAAATTGAACATGCTGACTTTTTATTGCGGATATGTTAATGTGAAATAACCGTAGAAGTAACACAAAACTTAAGCCTATTGCACATGTTACCAAGCAACACCGTGGGTACAGCTTGCACTATCATTCATCGTTTCAGCCGCACAACGTCCACTGCTGGACATAGGCTTCTCCCAATGATTTCCAAAATGACCGATCTAGAGCGAATTGCATCGAGCGCCATCAAGCGACGTTGGTTAGGTCGTCAGACTATCTGGTGGGTGGGTGTCCTACGTTTGCCAGTACATGGTCGCCATTCCAAAACCTTTTTGCCCTATCGGCCATCAGTTCGTCCCACTATGTGTCCCTAAAAGTGTAAAGCTTGTGCTAAGGTACCTCAAAAATAAATACAGAAAATAAATGTTAAAAACATCCAACGTTTTTAACATTTCATTATATATGCTTACATGCTTTATTTTTGGCAGTTGGACGGTACAACTGCCAAAAATAAACATTAAAAACTCCTTTTTAAAGTGCTCGCAACTTAAAAATTAAATCCCGTGTACATAAACTTTCATAATTCAGCTCGACTCACAATCGGCTTAAAAGAAAGCCTTTTGCTACAATTGTGTTACTTTCAACAAAGGCTAACGTGTTTATGCTAAACTTGAAAGCAGGCAGCGGGGGGGGGGGCTGCCTGCTTTTAAATGGGCAAAATGTTGCATTCTGCCGGTGCCAGTTTTAGGGGGCGCCAAAATTGTCCAATAATTTGCGCCTCCGTCTTATGCAAAATCGGAGACAAACTTGTAATGAATCCTAGCTGACAAAGGGGGGAAAGTATGAACCCCCCCCAGAAAGACTGAACCTGGCTGACCTGGCATATTTAGATTTAGCCCCTTGAAAACGTCATGCTCGCGAAATGGTTGTCTCGGTCAACCGTTACTCATCGTAGTGTAATAGGTATGTGGACTGGATAAACAATATATTTTATTCAGTCCGTCAACTAGATTATACAATAATAAATAACTTTTTTTTTGGTCAGCAAACTAGTAAATATTCAAAAGGATACCGCGTCGAAGTTTTGGAGTGAGGGTGATTTACGTCACCTTTGGTTAAAAATCGTAGCTGATCGTGACGTCACCCGAAATTTTAATGTGACGTGTCTTCGTCATTCGCTAATCACAGAAAAGAAGAAATAAGCATGTATACTTTTTGATAATCTATCTAATGAGATAATATCTATCTACAGCCCTAAGAACCGTTTTGTGTTAGTTATATTACGGCCAAGACCGAACCAAGGCTCCTATTTGTACACCGCCCCCATCGCCAGAAATCGCCAGAAACTGGGGCGCCATATTTAAATTTAGCCCCTCCTTAAAAGTCTAGATCCGCCACTGCTGGAGAGTACAATTTGCGAGGAAACATACTCGGCACAGACTGCACGTAGAGCGCCTGTCTCCAAGTTTGCAGGTATAGTTCTGATTTTAGGAGTGCGTTCAAATACTTGGCACGGGAAAACTTTTCTTTACTTTTTCACTTATCGGGTAGACAGCAGAATTCTTCGGTCTAAGAGCTAAGAAAGAATGTTACTAGCGTCGAATAAGTAATGAACGTTGAATAAACTTAAACGACCTCAGTGGTCTAGTGGTCAACAAACCACACTGTCACACAGGAGGTCTCGGGTTCGACCGGTTAGGTCAAGATCGAAATGATCTTTTTCAAATTTATGTTTATTGATATCATCATTTCAGCCGCATAACGTCTACTGCCGGACATAGGACTCTCGCAAAGATTACCAAAAATGACCAATCTAGAGCGGCTTCAGATTTATGTTTAATGATATTACATTTGTTATAAAATGTAGTATAGTTACAAAATCATACACATTAAAATAGTCTATTGTATAAACATCATTCAATGAGGTACCAAGAGACGGGCAAAATATAATCAAAATCCATTATTAATTGAATTACAAACCCGAATCATGACTAGTTGTGTTCTCAATCTGCGATTGTTCACGACTCCACAATCACGTTGGGTTTCAGCCTCAAACAAAGAGCATAGGCTATAACCACAGACATACAAACGGAAGCAGACTAAACATTACATACTATATTATATACATAAACATTACATACAACATTACATACATACATTACATACTTAGAACGCATGGCAACTCCAAAGACTTCCGAATTTGCGCGCGGTCGCCGCGCGGTCCCCGGACCTCACTTCCCATATATGACCACCGGCCTGTGCGCGTGTTCTGTATGTGGTCAACGTCCACTGCTGGACATAGGCCTCTCCCAAAGATTTCCAAAATGACCGATCTAGAGCAGCTTGCATCCAGCGCCTTCCAGCGACCTTGGTTAGGTCGTCAGACCACCTTGTGGGTGGGTGTCCTACGCTTCGCTTGCCTGTACGTGGTCGCCATTCGAGAACCTTTTTGCCCCATCGGTCATCGGTTCGTCGCGCTATGTGTCCCGCCCACTGCCATTTCAACGAGCTTATCCGCTGGACTATCTATATATATATAGTCCCTTTATATTTCTGTATGTGGTGTATATAGTATATACCTAAGTCTGATCTTGTACCTTATTTTTCAAAGTAATTACAACCAGCATTAAACAGTACAGTCCGCTTTTCATTCAACCACAACGAAGGATCCCCAACACTTTTTTTTAATTGCCTAAATAATATGTTTATAACCAGTTATTAAGCACTCTTTCATATTCATAAGTTTAGTACTTTACTAATTTTGTTCCAAATATTACCAATAAGGATATGGACAAAAAATATATTGGCTTATTAGATAGATTATCAAAAAGTATGGTATATGTATTTTTTCTTTTCTTTCTTTACTAAATAATGACGAAGACACAGCGCATTGAAATTTTGCGTGACGTCCGAAACTTCAAAGCGCTGTATCCTCGCCAATTTTGACTACTTTGCTTAACATACATACATACATACTATCACGTCTTTATCCCAAATGGGGCAGACAGAGCATTTTGGGTCTTGCGGTTCTATGCAGAGCCCAGGGCCGCAAGACCCAAAAGCCACTTTTAGCGTCATGGTGGGCGAGAAGATGGAAAAGCAATCAATACAGTGATGGGTTGCTATAGAATATGGAAGAGAAGCAGCTGGTACATTCTAAGTTTTTTTTTATTTCTCCCAGACCAGCATACTTTGCTTAACGTAGTAACTTATTAGTAATCTGTGGCTTAACGAAGAAATATGGGTCCTTTATTTTTGTATAATCTAGTTGACGGACTAAATAAAATAATGTATTTTTAACCCAGTCCAAATCCCTATTATTTTAAAGGAAACAATAAAACTTATGTAGCTTACGTAAGTGTAAATTCATGCCACGCAGCATTCTTCGTATTATTCAATAACTAGAGGCAGCGCGCGGCTTCGCCCGTGTTAACTACTCGAGTGAAGTCGCGGGCGTGATGCAATATAGCCTATAGCCTTCCTCGATAAATGACCTATCTAATACCGAAAGAATTTTTCAAATCGGACTAGTGGTTCCTGAGATTAGCGCGTTCAAACAAACAAACAAACAAACTCTTCAGCTTTATATATAAGTATGGATGGATGTTTAGTCTGCTTCCCTTTATATGTCTGTGGCTATAACCTAGAGTATCTGTAGATCCAACCACTTTGCAGATTACGTGGAATATTCAAATTGGTCGACGAGCTTTTAGCAAAATCTACATTGAAGTCAAATTAGTAGTATTAGTTGAACCAATTTATCTGTGAGTGAAGTTTGTCTATTCATACTTTACTACCGTTAGTGGGAGCTCGACCTGTCTCAGCTTAGTTCCACTCCAAGTCTTCCCGTGGATGTCTTAGAAGGCGAAAAGCTTAAATCTGTTCACCGAGAGTTGGTAAACTCAGAGCTTCTTAACTATTACTAATTGGTGGCCCTCTTATTGACGACCTCCGTGGCGTAGTGGTCACCATGCTAGTGCGCCACCTGGGTTCGATTCCCGGTCAGGGCAAGTTGGAAAATAGCCTTTTTCAAATTGTCCTGGGTCTTGGATGTTTATCTATATATGTATTTGATATAAAATATAGTAACGTTGAGTTAGTATACTATAACACAATTCTCGAACTTACTTTGGGGCTGGCTCAATCAGTGTAATTTGTCCCTATATATTTATTTATTTATTATTTATTTTATCTTATTAATGTAATTTAACGATCTCTGTGGCTTAGTGGTCATCATGCCTTGCTGTCACACCGGAGGTCCCGAGTTCGATGAAGAAGTAACAAACATACACACACACTATCGCCATTATAATATTGCTGCAATATTAGTGTGAGTATATGATGTGATATTTATCAACTCTCGTGAACGAACTTTAAACAAAGCTTACAAACATCAATGAGACCTTTCCACCCGTCTGGTCAGCGTGGAATGAAGACTAAATTAAATTCTCTGGCTACTCCAGCTAAGTATGGCTCTGGTAGCACAGAGAAGGTCATGCCTGTCAAGTGCAGACTATAAAGTCCTGATGATGATGGTAAAGTGTAATGATTCTTAAAGAGACTATCATTGTGAAATATTAGATAATTGGTAACCGCTGAACGTATCCAATTATCTTATATTTCACAATAACCCTATAACCTCTTTAATTCGATCAATTACAATTATTATAGCAATACCAATTCGTTCTAACAATAGTCTAATGTTTTTATAATAGTTCTGAAGCGATAATAAGCAGTCGTGAGTGGAGTGGTATTTTGAAAGGTACCTTCTATGCAGCTTAGTGTAACAAGGACGGAATTCAATGTATATTTTATTTTATGAGACATGCAGAGCAGTTTTAAGTTGCATTTTTTAGTAAACTAAAGGTCGACAACCTAGATAATAGACATCGTTAAGTTGCATTAATATCTGGTATTAGATTGACTATTGAAAAAAATGATCGACTTGAAAGTAGACGGGTATAGAGGAAGAGGAAGGCCGAGAAAGACGTGGGAAGAATGCGTAAGATCAGATATGGGGGAACGGGGGTCAGCACAGAGATGGCAAAGGATAGAAGGTTATGGAGGGAGTTGACATACAGAGCCGACCCCAAATAGGGAAAAGGCGAGGAATAAGAAGAAGAAGATTGACTATGACATAGGTTTCAATATGACAATGGAATGACACCACACACAGACGTGTATATATATCTATCACACACTGACCTATATAAACGTTGTATCTTTGGATGTTTAACAATAAAGATTATACTTATCAACAGATCAAATGCATAAATGACTAACAAGTAATTATTTAAAAATATATTCGACCAAACTCGATGATGTTGCGTCGTTTCATTACAGAGTTCTATAGCCACCTTCCGTTAATTCCATGCTGGTCTGGGAGAAATGAAAAAACTTAGAATGTACCAGCTGCTTCTCTTCTCGCGCAGATCGTAAAAGCCGATCGAGGGAATGGGCAAAAATGCGAATCATTTTAACAGGCGATGCGGTTAGCAACCCATCACTGTATTGATTGCTTTTTCATCTTCTCGCCCACCATGACGCTAAAAGTGGCTTTTGGGTCTTGCGGCCCTGGGCTCTGCATAGAGCCGCAAAACCCAAAATGCTCTGTCTGCCCCATTAGGGATAAAGACGTGATAGTATGTATGTATGTATAGCCACCTTCCGGCTTCATTATCAGATCAGCTCCGTGTTAGCATAATTTTGCATTGTCACGCGATTACGTACGCGTTCAAAATTTCAGCTCAATCGGAAATCAAATTTAACTTGTAAGCTTTGACAGACAGACAAGATATACCTACGGACAATAAGACAGGGGAAACTAAATAAAAGCTTGTAAAAAGAGGACTAATCTTTATTAATATGCGATAAATGGGTAACTCACGTAACAAGTCACCTTCTAGCCGAAATGTTTCGACCTCATCCAAAGATCTTCCTCAGGGCGAATTTGACTTTAGAAGCGCGCGCGCACAGTGTTTTTCCTAACCGTGTTCTTCGGTTCTGCACACATTCTTCAATCGCATTATAATAATTTTTCACATGTTAACATAATGTTGGACATACTTCGTCCATAGACGTACATCAATTGGGTAATTTTCTAAGCCAAAAATATATTTTGTACTAATAATAAAATAAAACGTCGCAAAATAATATCATTTGTCTTTGAACATATCCATTTTAACGTGATTTTAAATTTATGATAGCAGAAAAACTGATAATAAGAGCGCTATTTGATTCCAAAAAACTATGACGTCATCTGCCTGTTTCGTACAAAATCCCATAGAAACTGTACATATGTTTTGACGTTTAGAAAAAAGTATCTGATTTGATTTGTTAGAAAATAGCGTATTGTTATTTATATTGTGTCTGTCTGGCTGAGCGTCCAGCAATGTAAATGTTAACAAAAGAAAAACTAACCTTATTTTATCTTTTTCAGAACTGCGAGAAGCGTTCGAGGCTGAAGCCCAAGAGGTCAAGAAACCCCGCCTGCTCCTCACTGCAGCTGTACCAGTCGGCCCTGACAACATCAAGAGCGGATATGACGTGCCTGCAGTGGCTAGGTGAGCAAAGATACTTAAGAGCAATTTCGAGATCTAAGCGAGAAACTGTGGTAGCCACCATAGACATATCAAAAGAAAACATCGTAGACATATCAAAGGAATAGGCGTTCATTTGAAGATCCGTCCAATTCCTAAGTGTACAGCTTTACGGTACTGATTGTAGAAGGGCTGCGAAGACCTTGCTTATACACACTCGCACTTGACAGGCCGTAGCTGAAAATCAGTGAGCTACTCTTTGAGCAGCACGAATCACTGAGCTATGACCTTTTTGAACTGCTGTAGCACACAGATACAAAGTTGTTGATATATGTCCTCAATACGTTGTTTTTACATATTTTTTTTTGTAATTTTTGTATTTTTCTTCTGTATGTGTGTGACTATAGCCACAAATAAACGTTTTATCTATCTATCTATACATTAATCCTTACTATCCTTTCCTTACTAATATTATAAATGCGAAATTAAGTTTGTATATTTGTTTGTTACACTTCACGCTTCAACCACTGAGACTATTTAGATGAAATTTGATATGGATATAGTTTGATATCCAGGGAATTAGTTTTTATCCCGAAATTTGGAGCGAAACCCATGGGTACCACTAGTAAGTCATAAAACATTTTAGTTCTCGTTTATACTTATCGTCTGCAAAAACAAGCTTACAACATCTAATCGCAAAACTCCTAATTAGAATCAAAACTACTAATGATACATACAAATTGCACAATCCATTGTATTTAGACTTTAGACCTTCTACAGATATAGGCCTAAATTCCATTAAATTAATTATTAAATCACAGTTTTTACCCACGACTATTATTTCTAGTGTTCATTATTACGCGAACCCATTATGCATTTTGTTATGCAAGTTTTTATTGTATAATTGGATATTTTATTGTGTTGTCATTGTTAAGAATGACATAATTGCATTAACTTTTTGTCTCAATTAAATGCGACTGTCTGATAGTAGATTTGGTTGACTACGTTAAGTAAAAAGAGATAAAGTGATTTTAAATGAATTAACCGTGTGGATCCCGACAGAGTAGAATATTGCCACTCCATGTCCTCCCGTGGATGTCGTAGCAGGCGACTTTGAACATACAAGCTAAACAAAGCTTTTAAATATCAATAAGACCTCTCCAATACTACCGTCTGGCCAGCAAGGAGAGTGTAGGCCAAGTCCTCTGGCTGCTCAGGCCCAGTATGGGTCTGGTAGTACAGAGAGGGTCATGCCTCTGAAGTGGAGATAAAAATACCTTAGATTGATAATGATGATGTAATCGTTTGAAAGTACTGCTGATAGTTTGTCCTCGTAAACCTCGTAGTTTGTTGTCCTGAGATATGTCGGGAAACCCCTTGACCGACTAGGACGATTGGAATCAAATTAAAAATAGCTCCAAATAAAAGGAATACTCGAGCTATCATCAATAATACAAACATACAAATCGCATCGTTCAAGTACACTTAGCTTATGTG
This sequence comes from Acrobasis consociella, assembly GCA_963555685.1. NCBI lineage: Eukaryota > Metazoa > Arthropoda > Insecta > Lepidoptera > Pyralidae > Acrobasis > Acrobasis consociella. The sequence goes on from OY743115.1 coordinate 2,501,728, forward strand.
CTAGCTGGTTCGATTATGATTTTCAATCTATAAACCTATATAGTGTTTATCAAAGATGATTTGAAAGATTATCTTTTTTTTTTGTGTAACCTTTATGTTGTACCAGGCAAAGGTCTTTCTTATTTCCTTCCAGGTCCCCTATCTGATGCTATCTCCGTCCATATTCAAATTCAAAATGTATTTATTTTTCTTTCTGGCATGTAATGTAGGTAGGTAATGTAACGGTCGCCCGGCAGTTTTTGCCAGATTGATAAATGTCACGCGACCGTTTGCAACAGTCGCCGACTGTGACCGACAGGAATCGCAAACATACTGTCACTCGTCGGTAAGAATGCTTACATTAATAATGTAACTCCTGTAAATTTGCACCACATAAAGTACCTTTATTTCCTTCTTTCATTGCACATAATTATGATAACAACAAGTATTTTTCCTGTAAGTACTCGTACAAACACTACAGTTTAAACAACCCATTAGCAAATAGCAATAAAAGCAATTCCTTGAAATAAAAGAATGTAAAGGAGAGTAAAGAAAAGCGCAATCGTTGAGAGCTCGCAGCTAAACTATCGCGAACCGCACCATTCCTTTATCCCTGTTCGAGTTGCAAGCTCTAATGGAATTAAATAAGCTTCTTGAAATTCCTAACTGTCTTGTTAATGTTTTGGTATTAGATGTTGTTACCGCAATATAAGTTTAACCGTTTCTTTTGCATTGTAACTTTTTATACAACGAGGGAAGGGAAATACCCGTAATAAATCGAACCACGGGCTATATTAGATCACTATAGTGTAATGGAATTAAAATGACAGTAAAAGAACAGAAATAAACCTTGGCATTTCCATACTGAAGTGTGCAGCCGCCAATTTTTTTTTCTTGACTGTTATTTTTAATTTACATTATCCTTTTTTAAAATTTAGTCTATGATAGATAGCTTAGACAGATAAGTGACAGGTGTCCACGGCACTGTAACAGTCAACTGTGGTCGGCGACTGTCGCTGACTGATGCCCGAAACGCGCCCAGACCTGTTGGCGGTCGTGAACTGTCGCCAACATTCACGAACTGTCACGCAACGGTCGCCAAATGTTGCCGTCTATCGCCAACAATAGCCAACGGTCGCAAACTGTCACGCGATGCGACGGTCCCTAACTAGTGTAGCTCGTCTGTAAATGTCCATCTGAAAATGTTTACCCAAAGATGGTTGGATTCCTTAAGGCGGCCGGCCGGTTGTAAAAACAGCGTTTCTTCATAGTATGCATAGTCTTCAGCAACTTTTGATGTGACTATTATACACGGTGATTTTTTATTGGTCGAGCTAAGTCAACTAGTGAAAACGGTTACCACACGCATTTTAGAAATCTCTCGCACCCCGAATGCATGCCAGAACAACCAATAACCGGCCAAGTGCGAATCGGATTCGCGCACTAAGGGTTCCGTAAAATTATCTTTAAAAAATCGCGTTTGTTGTATGGGAGTTCCCCTTCTCGCCTGGTAATAGACAGACGGACAGACGGACGGACAGACAGCGAAGTTAGTATTGGGGTCCCGTTTTTACCCTTTGGGTACGGAACCCTGAAAATGAGCCTATACTTTCGCTCGTCTATCCCTAAGGGTTTTCAACTTTTCCGCCTATCTTCACCGTAAACTTTTACAAAGGAAAAGTGTCGCCAATATCCCGAAAATAGTCTCAACCAACAACTAAATCGTCAAACGTTCCGCTGATCCCAAAATCTACTTCAAAGTATCGGAAATCCCTAACGGCTCTAAAATGACTGATTAGACCCTACCGCTTAGGTTATAAGGGTGGAAAAGGAGTGGCAGAAGTCACAGTGTTGCCAGTTCGCTCATGCAACAGTAATTTAGTTTGCACATGAAATGGCAAAGGGCTGGGGCGTTTTGTGTTACGCAGTTTACTTGTAGTGTTAGAGTAATGAGTTGTGTACAATGAGGGAAACTGTACACTAGTATTTTTCCCTTCATTTTGGTAAATCCTTCCATGCTGGTCTGGGAGAAAAGAAAAAACGTAAAATGTACCAGCTGATTCTCTTCCCGCGCAAATCGTAAAAGCCGATCGAGGGTATGGGCGAGATTTGAATCATGTTAATAGGCGCTGCGGCTAGCAACCCATTGCTATTTTGATTCCATTTTTCCATCTTAACGCCCATCATCACGCTAAGCGTGGCCTTTGGGTCCTATGGCCCTAGGCTCTGTCTACCCCATCAGGGACAAAGACGTGAAAATGTATCTGTATCTGTATTTGGTAAATACCTAAGGTATCCATAGGTAATAATTTATATTTGATTATATGATGACATAGTAACTATGCTTTTTTAATTCCTGACAAAACAAGGGTTGAAATACTTTGTACCTATATCACGTGGGACCCCGTGGTTCGATTTTTTGGGGATATGTCCCTTCCCTGAAAATCGAACCACGTCCCATAAAATTTGCCCGGGCGGGATGCACACTTTCGCATGGAAATGCCGATTTTTCTTTCTAATTATGACTTGCCATTTTAATTTCATTACACTATATAGGTACATTATACATAATTTATATAAGATGGCCTGTGTCATAATTTAACGTGGAAACGTTGTGTATTATCAGGCCATCTTAAATAATAGCACCTAGGCGACCGAGCTTCGCTCGATGAAAAACACGGAGAAAAAGAGGTTCTATTAAAATTAAACCCTAGGTATATTTTTCTCCAAAACCTCACAAACCGAATTTCATCAAAATCGTCTCTATCATTGTCTTCAGTTACCTGGACTTCATCAACCTCATGGCCTACGACTTCCACGGCAAATGGGAGAGGGAGACAGGCCACAATGCGCCTCTTTACGCCCCGTCGTCAGATTCCGAGTGGAGAAAACAGCTGTCTGTAGACCACGCCTCCCACTTGTGGGTCAAACTTGGAGCGCCTAAGGAGAAATTGATTATCGGTAAGTTTTCTTGTCTTCCTTGCTGGTCTGGGAGAAAAGAACCATAACCCAGCTATCTGGTGCTTTAACATCCCATATAGCCCAAACCAAGTAAATCCCTCCCTGGAAAGTTCGGCAGCTATGGCGGACTGTCCGTTGTGTATCTCAATGGTACATTAAGGGATAGACCTCCGTAGATGCAGCCATCTTACTTTTTAGATAAAAAGGTACTAAAAGGCTTTATGTTGGATTTGGCCTTATGAACGTCTAAAAGGACCACCCCATAGACCCGTGGCTGAAAAGTGTACCAACATTCTTCTTCTTCTTCTTATCGTGTGTGTTAGTGACAAACACTTGTGTCAGAGTTTTGAAACCGCCTTAAAGGCCTCTGACATGGTTTTAGGTAACGACCAATGTCAAAGACAGTGACCGGAACCGACGGCTTAACGTGCCCTCCGAAGCACGGATCATCTTACTTATCAGACAATCAGGTGATCAGCCTTCAATGTCCTAACCAAACTAAGACAACAACACAAAGTCGTTGCCCCCGCCGGGAATCGAACCCGCGACCTCCGGGTATGAGCCGAATGCTCTAACCACTACACCACGGAGGCAGACCAACATAATAATAATAATACATACACAACACAATAACTTACAACTATTAGACCTGAGTAGAAATCTGAACAGTACTATCCAAAAAGCCACAATCCTAAACACCGTACTGTAAGAAAATGTCTGCAAATAGATGGCCATAATGAATCACCAATAGCACTAATAAAACTATCACAATTTACTTGGTTTTGACCAGTAAATGTTATAGAACCAGCTTAATGAAAGAAAATTAAAATCAAACAATAATAATAATATTTATTTAAATATACCTTAGAATATACCAGCTTCTCTTCTCGCGCAGATAGAAAAAACCGATAGAGGGTATAGGCACAGAATTAATAATAGTATTACATAGTATAGGCAAACTAGGAGCTACCATGACGTCACCATTTCCACCATCACGCTACAAACGGTCTCTGGGTCTTGCGGCTCTAAGCTCTGTTTGCAAAATACTCTTACTACCCTATTAGGGGTAAAAACGTGATTGTATGTGTGTGTATTTGTACATAATGCGATTTTTTGAAGGACTTCGCACGGTTTCGAGCATATTCAAAGCCAGCAACCACACGTAAGGAAATAAATCAGAGTTTACGACGGAATGATTATTGTGAAACAACAATAAAAGAGTTTTCGCCAGACTTTATATTCGCTGCAATTTGAAACCCAGTAGTTTCAGAAATACCTACAAAAATGTTCGAAATAAAAGCATTTTATTACCCTCGTCTAGACGGGACGTGTCATTTTGCTCGAAAGGAGAAGATCAAAGAGCCTTCAACATCTTTGAGCCGTCGAGCCTAAAATTTCAAAAATATGAATACTCTTTACATGAGATTAGTCGCTTAGTGCTTAGAGAAAAAAAATGCCAACTTTGAGGAGTTTGTCTGCTCAGTAAATAAATACAGACAAATCACACAGATTTAGTTAGATATTTTTTTGTTTAAAAGAGTATACCTGCGTGGTAGTCCCATTGAAAGTAGGGGTTGAAGACAGTATTCAATTTTTGAAAAATTATTGTACTCGTGAATGTAATAATACTTATTTACACAATTTTGTCGGGCTTCAAAGCAACGTAACAATAAGCATGCATCCGAGAATGCATAAAGAGAGAGAAGAAACACAGTGCAAATAGATCCCTATTTCACACCTCAACACTACAAACATTCATTTCGCTCGCAACATGTTTCTCGCACCATATTTACTTAGCAACTAAGCTCGTGCAAACACATAAGCTTACTAAGAATTTATTTCACCGTATGCCAGCCAACACAAGAACCCGTGTTCACGCGCGATGCAACTATGAAATAACTAAGATGTTAGTGAGAAAATAAACATTGTGTAAATAGATTACTGCAAATGAAGACTGCAAGTTCACACGAAACATGTTTCTTTAACCATGTTTTATTGCATTTTTAATGAAAAGAGTAGTTTCCCCAAAATGTAGTGTGTGTTTCAAAGATGTACGCCACTTGCTATTGGAATGTGTACGAAAAGAAAGGCAAAGACAGTTATTGTTAAGCAGTCGGAATTTGAATATAATAAATATTTTTTGAATATATAGGGACAAATTACACTGATTAAGCTAGCCAGCCCCAAAGTAAGTTCGAAACCTGTATTATGGTATACTAACTCAACAATACTATATTTTATAATAAATACATATATAGATAAACATCTAAGACCCAGGCGCGAGAAGAGAAGCAGCTGGTACATTCTAAGCTTTTTCCTATCTCCCAGACCAGCATGGAAAAGCAATAAAAAAATAAAGAATAAAAAAAATTGCTTAGCAACTCATGTTTAAAAAAAGCGAAGCCTTATAAAAATTAAGATTTTTTTTTCCTCCCACCAAAGTTTGGCTGAAAGAGATTGTATTTGTGCCTATATTGTTCCTCGTTGTTGTTGTATTTTTTTTTGTTTATCATAGTGCAATAAAGTTTATTTGTATGTATAGTATTATAAGAATTTTGTATTTTTTTTCATTATCATGGTGCAATAAAGTTAATTTGTATTGTATAGATACAAATTAACATATATATTTGTATTATATATTATTAGTATTATCGAAGAATAAAAAAAAACATTTACTTAACAACTAAGTTCATGCCAACACATAGCTGACTAAGAATTTATTTCCAGGTATGCCAACATACGGACGTACGTTCACGCTCTCCAACCCCAACAACTTCAAAGTAAATTCCCCGGCCAGCGGGGGTGGCAAGGCGGGAGAATACACAAAGGAGAGCGGCTTCCTCGCCTATTATGAGGTAATTTTAATTTAAAAATATTACTTGGTGGTCTATTTTTGAAGTGATAAAGTCACTAATCTGCGAGAAACACTCGTCGGATGGTAAAGATGAAAGAACAAAGACGAGTATACAAAAGAGAGCGGTTTCCTGGCGTATTGTGAGGTAATTTTAATTTAAAAATATTACTTGGTGGTCTATTTTTGGAATGATAAAGTCACTTATCTACAAGATACACTCGTCGAATGGTAAAGAACAAAGGCAAGGCAGGAGAATACACAAGAGAGAGGTTTCCTTGCGTATTGTGAGGTAATTTTAATTAAAAAAATATTACATGGTGGTCTATTTTTGAAATGATAAAGTCACTAATCTACAAGATTAAGAGCAAGGCTTCCTTGCGTATTATGAGATAATATTAATTTAAATATATTTCTTGGTGGTCTATTTTACAAATAAATGAGTCACTAAAAGGCTCTCACAGACGAGCAATCATAAGGCCCTGCCGGCAACCAACGGTCGGCGATCGTCGCGCAACACAGGACAGTCGCCGACTGTGGTTGTGAAAGCGGCTATATTATTATTATGTAAACTAGTCAACTCGAATGATTACAAAAAAGAAACGGCGACTCACAAAAAAGAAAGCGTTCGAATAGTGACTTTTGTATTTCAGGAATAGATCACCAGGATAAGATCCTGAATACCTTAGATAGAGAATAATGCTGGGTTATTTATTTCTAGAAAATATTTGCTTAGGTACCTACTTTGTGGACTTATGAGCTTCTTAAGCCTACAGTGATTACGTATAATATAATAAAACTATAAATATAACTAAAATATATTTCCAAAAAAAAATTGGGGCGATGGAGACATAGAAATAGAGTTAGAAATACTAAAGGAATTTAAATATTTTTTTTTGTTATACATGTAGTGTTAAGCCTGGGCAACATATAGAGTATAACTGATCTTAGAAAATGGAACTCCTGATGCAGAACATAATGGTCCACCTTTACTATAAGAAATATTAAAATGACGCTTTATCAAAAGTTGTTCTGCATGATAACCTTTTAATAAAGTCTACGCGAACGAAGTCGCGGGCTTCGACTAGAACTTTATTATTTCAGGACTCTTAATATGACTGGTTTTATAAAGCCTCCTGTTTTAAGTTTATGTTAAGCACATTTCAGGACTGTTATTAATTACTAGCCGAAGCCTGCGACTTAGTTCGCGTGGACTTTATGACTCTGGAAAATGTTCATCAGGTTGAACAACTATGGTAATTTTTTTTTGAAATTCTTACTCTAATGTCTCCTTCGCACCTTTTTTTTATTTCGGAAATTTCTTAAATTACAGACACATTGTTTAACTGTTTTATTATATGTATAAATGACTCCTGTTTTAGGTTTGTGTTAAATATTCGCCTATTATATATTTTCAATATTTTGGCAAATTATTGTTTGCCGTATGGGGGTTTTTTAAATTGTATAAACCAAGTTTTATTTACATTAGGTAAATCAAGATTTAATATCTTTTGCAGGTGTGCGAAATTCTTCGTAATGGCGGTACCTACGTTTGGGATGATGAGATGAAGGTGCCCTACGCTATCCACGGAGACCAGTGGGTTGGCTTCGATGATGAGAAGTCTATCAGAAATAAGATGAGGTAAGATTGTATTCGCCTTTGCCTAGCTAATTTATTTATTTATTTATTAGAAACACAAACAGATTACAACCAATACATGTTTAAAAGTAACAAAGTTATAAATATTGTACATTTTGATCTGGGTTGTACTCCAATTATATGTGTTTACAGTTGCATCATTAGTATTATAAAGGTCTACTTATTTTAAATACATGAAAAAGTACTACTTAAAATATATTTGAATAGCCAGGCGTGCACCACACTGAGTCTCGGACATGCGCAGTGACCAATCATGTTTATTATAACAGAACAGCAGCGCATACAAAACGACCATCAAAGACCCAGTATGCGCAATCCCAGCCAATATTTAGTTGGACTTAGAAAAACAGATATCATTCAAAACGGACTAACCCGCTACTAGGCCGCTAATAATGTGACAATTTCCTAAGCGCCCTTACAATATTATTCATCGGGTGGTATTCTTACCGTACAGTGTATCTTTCCCTGTTTTGGCCTTAACATATTTCTACTGCATTCGTGGTGTAGTGGTTAGAGCGTTTGGCTCATACCCGGAGGTCGCGGGTTCGATTCCCAGCGGGGGCAACAACTTTGTGTTGTTGTCCTAGTTTGGTTACGGCATTGCAGGCTGATTACCTGATTGTCCGTTAAGACGATACCACAAAAATTATGTACCTCATTTGTGGGCGGAGCTAGACGTATCGTGTCGATTGCGCGAGGGGGCGCTTTCCTTGATATTATATTTACGCGCACTGCCGAGAACATGTTCATGAACTCGGGAGCTTAGAACGTATGGAGATAGCAGACAGATATGTTTACAATAATATTTTTAATTCAGTAGATACAAATATGTTAAAAGAGGTGATTCGGTCCATCAATTTGAACAACTTATAGCAGTACATGTATATTGAAATACGAAAAAAAATAACGTTCTCAAACAAATCGAAGTAGTCACGTCATCTAGTTATTATGGTCTTTATGTATGGTATTTTTTTCATACAATAAAGTTAACAACTTTTATGTTGCTTTCGCCAAGAAATCAAAAGACAAAATATATAAATATAGTTACAAATTGACCGGTCGGCTGATCAGAAAATATTGTTCTTTATATATAAGGTCTAACAAAATATACTGAAACTATTTTAACAGTAGGCTCAGTCCGTGATACTGAACAAATTTTCTCAAGAAACATATAGTGAAATATGAAGTTTATTTTTTACATACACTGACCTTCGACCGCACATGCCGCGCCGTCCGCTCATCGCCGCAATACCTAAAGGCAGCCACAAACGTAGCTAAATGGCGCGAGGCCGCGACATCACTCGAACTTTATGGCACGACTTCACAACACAATCACAGTCACAAAACAAATTCATCAAATTAGTCGAGTGATTTATTATTTTTGATATCACTTGCCTAAGGCAACTAGTATTTATTCTGTACCCTATTAAACCTCAAGTAGACCCGCGTCTATTACATGATGCATGAAGTTATTAAAACAATAAGAAAATAAATAAAATGGCGCAAGTCACCTAAGTTTGATGTAAAAGTATCTAGGCTGGCGTTTTAATTACACACAATATGACTAGGTATTTTTGAATAACTGCCTATAATTTGGCATAAAGAAAACGTACGCACGATGCTATTTGCATCAGTTCCAACTCAAAACTGACCAGACCTTGGAAAGTTTTTTTGTTGTTTATTTGTTTTCAGTTAGCGTTCCCACGGTTAACATTTATGGCCCCTTTTGTTCTCGCCGCAGGCACGAGCTAACTTAAATTTTATTGCACATTTTTTGCTTGTTGTGAACAGTATTTTTGTAAGTAAAATGCCGAAAAAAAGAAACAAACAAAACATCATAAAAGCCGGCAAAAATTGAACCGGTGAATTTTTACTACAAAATCCTTTGTTGTCATATTCAAAGAAATACCGCCTCATGTGAATAACATGTTTTTACTTATTATAGCAAGAAACAAAACCGACTAATAACATCAGTTGACTTTTGTTGCTCTAGTGAATAGGTAGTTCAGTCTCCAAAATATGCGAGTTTAGTGTAAATTAGATTTTTCTTATTAATAACCTATCGCATGAGATGTTTGAATATTTTTGACTGTATCAAAATATTAATTTGGAATGTGTTTTACTGTTGTGAATAATGTCGTTATTAACTGTTTGCACATTGTAAAGATACTTGTCGAAATAATAAAAATAATCTTAATTTCTTAGGTACTTAATTCAAAGTGTGTTGTGAATTGATTAAATTACATATGACTACCTAATGACTACTAGGACAACATGTGATTGTTTGTGAATGAGTGTAATCGTAGCGTGTGTAGACGTCCTTTGCTGCATACAGCTGATGTGTCGGGTAGAGCGGCGAGGCACATAGCAGTCAAAGGTGGGTGATATATGAAAAATATATTTTTTATATTTCGCTATGTGTTCCTTGGGGAAAGTTGTTCAGTATCACGGACTGGACCTACCTTTAAAATAGTTTCAGTATATTTTGTTAGACCTTATATTTCGATACAATGATAAGGTCTTTGGGGAAAATTACACACATTAAAACATAGGTATGGAATATGTAAAAGAAAAATATTCAGTATATTTCGTAAAATAGTTTCAATGTATTTATATATATAGGTGTACAAAATAAAAATATAAAACAATTTTTCATAGATTTATTGCTAAACATATACAATAAAAATAGCATAATAACAATAATAATTGATATCTTTTGATTATACGATGAGACTGATGTATTAAACATAAAAATAAAAAACATCCTAAGAAATATAATAATCTTGATAAAGTTTGAACTGGACAATCAACTGCTAATAAGATTACATTATGTTCAAAGAATCAGAAAAATATTTATTGCCCAATACAGCAGTATTTATTTTTCACACACATAAAGAGCACTTGTGTAAATCGCCTCCCTATCATAGTTGCAGCACCAGACAGAGCGGAGTAATTTCTCTCAAGAGTCTCTTTCACCCGCCATTTTTATCTATTTTACCCTCTTCAATCGCAGCAGCTTTTTCTCTTTGTCCAGCTTTTTTCATTTCGTCCTAAGCTGTGGTCCCCCAGTTTTCGCATATTTTGTCATGTGCACGGTTGTAAATGCGCTCAGACATAATTGGTATATCTAAGGAGGCAGGCACTAATTTGTTTGAGTGGGGGGTGACCACAACCTGCTACCATAGCCCCTGCTACTCCATCTTTATTAACATCCTCCAATGTATTCTTTATTGTAAATTGTTCGTTGCAAATGGAGCATGATAAAAAGCAATTTGATGTTATTCCCGTACATTTTTCTGATACAATATTGATGGTATTTAACCCACAATCACAAAGCGACTGGTGGCTATTTTCTTTAATTCTTTAAAGAAGTACTTGATGTTTACTATACGATGTCCAGAAATATTTTCATTAAATTCATCCTGAAACAAATACCATATTGTAATTTTTATTTCATGCTATTAGGTATACATATGCAAAACTATATAGATAAAGGTAATTTCAGACCGCAATACTGAAAGAACTTCGATGTCACAGACAAACAGACATCGGCATCAAACTTATAACACCCCTCTTACTGTCTGTATGTCCGTCCGTCCGTCTATCTGCAACCAGGCGAAATGCCCGTTTACGAGATTAAAAAATAACTTAAAATATTGTCATATTTGAAAGTATGTATTCTATTAAGTTCTATTTAAAATACACACCTTTCCATTCCACCTGTAGTGATCCTGACGAAATATTTTGATTGTCCAGATCCATAATTTGTAAATCCGACTCCATATCAATTACACTTCCTTGTTCTTCTTGCGGCGGCAACGATCGACGCGGACAAAGAGTCATCAAACTCTGATAAAAGAGGATTTTTTTTTAGCCTGAAAACAGTAGTACTTTTATATTAGCGGATTTACTTCGAAGTTATTCGGTAGGTGCATATTATCCAAAATGTTAGTTGGGTAGAATAAGTTGTAACTTGTAACAGTAGAATTAGACAAAAAGGTAGATACGTATGAAAATAACATAAGTAGGTAATTATGGTTTGAAAGTAGGACAGTACGGTGCCATCTCAGTATGATACAACTTATACCTAGTAGGTACCTATATTTTGAGTAGTCAGTAAGATTGGTAGGCACTTATTGACATACCTACTCCCTTTCTTACAAACTTTACATATTTTATCAATATAAGCCACTTATTTAGAAACATTGAGGTAGGTAAGTACTTACCATCTATTAAATTTTTGTCTCATCATGCTTGCTTTTCCGTTCCCGTTTTCTATTTTACCTATTATTATTATACTTATTTACACAATCACAATGTAAAACAGTAAGTGAAAATAGGATTCTATTTTCACAGACCAAAAAGTGCGGCTCGGATTAGTCTGTCGTCTGCGTTGGGCCTAAAACTTAATTTTTACAAATAAAAGATCGATCATTCGAAACGTTGGGATGTGCGGACGACTGGCACAGGTCTTACGTCCAAGGAATCCATACGCAGACTGAGCAAGCTGTGGCAAGAGATAGCGCTCGGCGAGTTGACGCGCGTGGGGCCGAGAGAGGTATACGGTGGGTGTGTTCAATTGGGGTTCCAATTCACATGAACGAATAGGTCGTAACCGCCAAAACCTTTATTAATAATTTACGGCAAAATTAAATGATCAATCAAAATTTCATCTTGTTATTATTAAAAATGTCTGAAAATCTTACTTATAGTTCAAACGGTTTCTTTTAAGTCGTCCTATTCGAGCGATAATATTGACAAGTTTGCTAAGTAAGACCATATTTCGAAAAATATTTCTATCGAGATTTTTCTTTTCAATCATGTTTTCATCTTATCAATAAACTAAAAAAAGAGTAAAAAATCATATCCTTAAATTTCAAATTTATATTTCAAATACTTTGCGAGATAAATTAGACTCAACACAACCTTTTTGGCGGAGGTATCGTCTTAAGTAAGATGATCCGTGCTTCGGAGGGCACGTTAAGCCGTCGGTCCCGGTCACTGTCTTTGACATTGGTTGTTACCTAAAATCATGTCAGAGGCCTTTAAGGCGGTTTAAAAACTCTGACACTAGTGTTAGTCACTAACATTCACGATAAGAAGAAGAACATATTTCGGCAACAGTTTGAAAACCAAAACCAGCGCGGGTTGTAACAATTGCCTAAAAGGGTTTCTTCCTTTGAAATTCCGAATTTTGTGTGATAACATGTTGTGGTGGTAGTACGTGGGGGAGTACTCATGAAACACGGTCGAAAACGTTCGTTAACTGAATGCTTTATTGTAGAGAACATGCTTTATTGGTGCACAAATATGACATACGTACATTGATGTTATAAGTTATGGCTGCCTAGATCAAGAACGAATAATCTAGGTGATCTACATAGAAAAAGTTACAAGGTGTAAGTCGGACAATAATGAGAACAAGTACACACACTACAGTGTAAATATCCAAAAATAACCTTTTACAGATGGATCAAAGACAACGGTTTCGGTGGAGCCATGGTGTGGACTGTCGACATGGACGACTTCAGCGGCAGTGTCTGTGGTGGTGACGTCAAATACCCACTCATTGGAGCTATGAGGTACCTACTTATTTGCTTTTTAAGAAATACAACATAAATAAATAAACATAGGAATAAAGACGTGATAGTATGTATGTATGTACAACATGGAAAGGACATAAATTTCGACATTCCCATTAAAATTGCCCGGGCGTCTGTACACTTTAGTATAAGCATAATGGTGAGTGAGAAGGTGAAAGAGAAATCAAAATAGTAATGGCTAGCTATATCGCCTATTGCCCTGAATCACATTTTCGTCGTTAATTTCTCAAAAATAAGTAATATGTAAAATTTTCAGGGAAGAACTCCGAGGCATCTCCCGAGGCAAAGACGCAAAGGACGTGGACTGGTCTGAGGTAGCCTCCAGCGCCCTCATCGAGGTGACAGAGAAGCCCCAACCCATCAAGATCAGCCTCTCAGACGTGCTGAGTAAAGTGAAGAAGCCGACCAAGAGTGTTATCTTGAGGAACAACGCTGCTGCAGCCAATGCGGATAAGAACAGTAAGTTTTTGAAGAATATTTCTTACATTGAGGATCGCTTCGTTTATCGTTTTGGAAATCCTTGGGGGAGGCTATGTCCAGCAGCGGACTTCCTGTGGCTGATGTGATGATGATTGAGGATCGCAGCAGCATTTGACTGCCTCCGTGGTTCGTGTTCATGATTCAAATCCCACTGGGAAGCATACTTTGTGAAAATTTGTTTCCAGTCTGGTGAGGATTGCAAGCTTGAATCACCTGAAAGATGATTCCATATTTTGGAAGGCACTTATAAAGTATGGGTATCGAACACCATCTAGTCGCCATCGTGTCGAGCGACCGGATAGGGCCGTATCAGGATTGATTTTTAAGTTTTAATATTCTTCATATTTAATACGGATGAACCAATTTCAATGCGGTTTGTTTTAACAAAAAATCAAGTTTCCTTGCCCACCGCAAGGAAACTTGATTTTCTTACCTATGTTTGATGAAAATCTGATCAGCCTTTTAAAAGTTATTGGGGGTTAACGTTTGTAGTTAGTCTGGCAAATAATAGATGGCGCTGCAGATATTAGTTCTACTACTTTGTTCCTCGGCTCGTCACTAGATGCCGTTTACACGTAAAACTATTAAAGGTCGTGCGTAACGTTTTTTTAATGTGCCTGCCAAATAAACTTGTAATTAGAAAGAATAGGAAACAAATGTCATAAAAGCATTTTGTAAAGAGTCAAACCTCATTTCCTCATAAATATTAACAATAACTTGGCCTCTATGTTGTTACTCTCACAAAACAAAGCACCCAACCCATCCAATGACTTCGCAAGTCCATCACAACATCAAATAAACTTTTTAATATACGTACCGAAGAACACGACGAAGTTAATTTTGCACCCGTCATCGCAGGCTTCGAAGAATGTAAACTTTAAAGTAATCAGAAAACTTGGGACTGAGTCATGAGTCATGACTGTCAAGTGGGAAGTTGTGGACATGTTTGCGGTGTAAAGGTGTGTACATATTGGCACCGTCGGCTGGAATGAAAACTAAAAAGATTTTTGAAAAAAAATAATAATTGTGCACTCTTTTATTGTGAGGCGTAATATTTTTTTTTTGAAGTGAAAACTTCTTTAGCTGCATTGTGCACTTTTTTTAGAATGGGTAAAAAATGTTAAACTCGCGTCAGGACACGTGGCCTGATCGAAAATTCGCAAGACGGCGCAGGGCGCTTGCGCGAATCTTCGTGTGTGTTTATGTTACAGCGTGCTACGCGCATCCATGGATGGTGACAGCTGATGGCTCGACCGTCTGTGTAGTGGCCATACTGCTGTGTATTTGAAAATGATTTTGTTGAAAATGAATTTGGTCATGCTTGTGACATTTGTGACAGACTGTGGTTCAGAAAAGATTTGAAATATTTTATACTGATAATTAAAGCAATTCGTGCAAAATTATTCCCTAACCATTCCAAAATATCAAAAATGCACAACGTTAATATTTAAGTTTTCACTTCTGCCGGCACTCCCAGAGTGCAACCCGTCGTTTTTTTTTTACTAACCCTTTTTGTCCCATTGTTGGGCAAAGGTCTCTCCCAACGAAAGGGATAAATGGAAGTACTTATTAAGACAAATTAAATAAGCCTCGATGTGGTTGCGTCGTTTTATCACTGACTTCCATCGACCACCTTCCGTCTTAGAGATCAGACCGTAGACATTGACTATCATAAAGTAACTGCCTCCGTGATGTAATGGTTGGAGCGTTTGGCTCATACCCGGAGGTCGCAGGTTCGATTCCCAGCGGGGGAACGACTTTGTGTTGTTGTCCTAGTTTGGTTAGGACATTGCAGGCTGATCACCTGATTGTCTGATAAGTAAGATGATCCGTGCTTCGGAGGGCACGTTAAGCCCTCGGTCCCGGTCACTGTCTTTGACATTGGTCGGTACCTAAAACCATGTCAAAGGCCTTTAAGGCGGTTTAAAAACTCTGACACTAGTGTTAGTCACTAACACACACGATAAGAAGAAGAAGATCATAAAGTGCTTATCAAGACAAATCAAACTAGTGCTATTCAATGTTTTTTTCAAATATCTCCTGACTCCGTCATCAGAACAGCTCATTGACTCTTTAATATTGTGTTGTCATCTGACTCACACAAGTGTGCAAAATTTCAGGTTAATTGAATATAACTGATTAAAAAATGACTTGCAAGATTTGACCTAAACAAACATTCATACATACATACATACAAGATACATTGCAAGTTAAATAAAACCTAGATAAAAAATCTAAAACTATCAACTGGAAAAAGTAGTGTGCCCGGATTGTCCATGACAAACAAAATGAAGGTTTCTTTGACATTGTAGCGCATAGGTGGTCAAGAGTACTGGGACACAGGGAGTGGAGGGATGCCTGAAAAACAGCGTTACCTCGGAAGCTATAAAATATAATGTTTTTTAGTCCGTCAACTATCATCATCATTTCAGCCGCATAACGTCCACTGCTGGACATAGGCCTCTCCCAAAGATTTCCAAAATGACCGATCAAGAGCGGCCTGCATCCAGCGCTTTCCAGCGACTCTAGTCAGGTCCTTGTAGGTCAACTTTATTATACAACAATAAAGGACCCATATTTTTTGTTTAGCTAAGAAGCAAAAAAATTACAAAGATACAGCTTTTTGATGTTTCGGAGTGGGGTGATTTACGTCACTTTTGGTTAAAAATCGTAGCTTATTGTGACGTCACGCGATATTTAAATGCGCTGTATCTTTGACAATATTTGCTAATCAGAGAAAAGAAAAAAAGAAAAGTTTTGTTAAACTGTTTTATAACTGTAGTGACTTATCGTATGGCAATAAATAATATTTTAATTAATTTAAGAAAAGAACCTAACTATTATGTAACACAAAATAACCGATATTAGTTTCAAATAAAGTCACGTTAGGTGAAAATTTATTTTCACAGTTAAAGCAATAAATAAATTGAAACCTAAAAATACAAAAATTACGCAAAAGTTTTAATATACATGTTACTAGTTACAGGTACAGCCATTTAGTACCTTTATTTCCACCAGAAACTATTAACAGACCTACAACACCGTACACGGCACTAAAAGCTACAAATCTTGTAGGGGGTGCCACAAGGGTCACTTTTAGGCACTCCGCTCTCAGCTGCCAAGAATGGCTCCCAAAGTCGGCAATTCGCGACATAGTTGCTAAAAGTTTGAAACATCGAGAGCTTTTACGCCCAAGCCCTCAACCACTGTTCCTTGATCCGTCGCGAACACTCCAAAACTTCGCTAATGGCTGTCGAATGAAGGAAGAAATGGGCCGAGAGGGCTCTTCGCCACTGGTTACGGGAACTAAATGGGGTTTGTGATTTAATACCATCAAGTTTATGAGCGATCTTTTCAAGTAGGTGCTTTTGAGTTTAACGTGTTACGCGTAGGTAATAAATAACATATTTTCTATGCGACGCAGATTTTCATAGCTCTTGACTTCTGTCGGCAAAGTTTTTATGGCTCGAGTTTCTGAATGAGAGTTTTCAACAGTTGAATTCTTTAAATACCGTATATTGCGACTGTTAGGAATCTGATTCAAAGTATTTGCCCACAAATTTAATAGAAATTATAAACATTTTCCTGTTTTAGGTACTTTTGTATCTACTAGCTAAAACAAAGTTTTTACAGACCTGGAAGAAATTTCGTTATTACCAAAAACAAGCCACAACACAATAAATTAAATTAAAACTAAATAGGTAATAGGGGACTAAAACTTAAAAAATTATAAATTGTATCTATTATAGGGAAATTTAGGAGAATTATTTTTTTACCTTATCCAACTAATTTTTTCGTAATATTTACCACAACATTAGTTGTTATGCAAATTTTACAAAATGTGTTTTTTTATAGACTACTTAGTAAATTTATTTGTTTTTATCCGAGAAACTTACGAAACGTACAACTTTTATAGGCCATTTAAGAGATGCAGAAACTAGGCAGATACAAATACAAATTATATAAGCATACTTAGGGCTTAAAGCCCCGATGTTGACTCTGTTACCCTCCAAATTTCAGAGGTAACATTCTTTTCATTAATCGTAAATCGATTCTGACTGTGATTGACGGGTTCTTAATTTTCGTTTCGACTCGACTTAGTCTTCGAAATAAGTGCTCTTGATTTATGATTTTCAATATCTTTCAAATTCTAAGCGCATTGAAAGTAAATTAGCTAGAAACCTTTGACATTAGTATTTGATGGCCATAGGGTACGGCTTTTCATCTTGAAGATAACCAATAACAAATATTTAAACATACAAGAACATATCACACTGATTGAGCTTGCCCCATACTAAATACAATTGGAACTATAGGATACTAACTTTTATACCTTTTAAAAAAGAAAAACTTGAGAGGTGTCAAGGGACACCCGGATGGAACGAAGTTCGAGAGAGAGAGAGACAGACAGAGAAACACGCGCACGCCGCACGGCTTACAACTATAGCAAAAAGTGTCGTTACAACTTTTGGTCTCAATTTTATTCGTCTAGCCCCCTTTCGCAATGCGCGATAAGGAACTTCGTTCGAAAAGTTTTGGGAGATGATATTTAGACAACCACGCAGTCGTTACCTCTTACTTTGCTCTCTGTGAACCTGGGAACTATTAACTTAGTTTTACTTTTAATAGTAAGGTCTTGGATATTAAAGCAAAATTTGCCAAAAGCTTGTAATGAGATTAAAACCTGGTTGGCCTGAGCTGATAATGTCTTCATTTTACGATAGTTTTAGCCATTTTAATGTCACAGATGGCATGCAACTTTGTATTTAATGGATGAGTGAACTTATGTTGGCATTAGTGTTCGTAAGTAGGTATTAAAGAATACTTAGGAGCTTTACTTCAAAGTAATAATTTATGTAAGGAATATAGACCAATAAATCTGAGTAAAAGTTGATATGACTTTTAATTCTTCTTCGTCGTCTCCTTTAAATTCAAAAGATTGTATTTATTTAGGTTCTAAATATAACAAATATATAATTAAACTGAAACTTATGTAAATTAAAAGAAAACTATAAACTAAAATTATAAAAACAAAATTATTTTATTTTGTTCATGGACTTATCGGTTGTTATTTTGAGACATTTATTTTCAATTTCTTTTCCAGAGCGTGAGCCACAAGTCCTATGCTACTTGACATCCTGGTCATCCAAAAGGCCCAGTGCCGGTCGCTTCACCCCAGAGAACGTTGACCCCAACCTATGTACTCATGTCATCTACGCCTTCGCGACCCTGAAAGACCACAAGCTGACTGAAGGAGATGAGAAAGACGCTGAGATGTATGACAAAGTCGTCGCCTTGAGAGAAAAGAATCCTAATTTGAAGGTAAAATTTAAATTTTATTTTTATATCGTGATATTATGACATAAATACAATCAAAATCTTGAAAATTTCTAAGAAGCTTCGGTAGACACTTTGTATGATTATTAATTTTTTTATAGGGTTTCGGCATTTAAGAAGCAATACTAAAGTATTAAAAAAACCACGTGAAATCGCCTTTACATGAACATGCTGTTCCAACTGAGATCACGTGGTATTTTCTTTGTTTCTTATTTCAATATGATTTGATTTTTTATTATGTTTGAATCATAAAAGTTAATCAGGGAAATTTGAAATTAATGAAAATCTGGTTTAATTCGTCATATTTCGACCTACACGATAATCATTACACTTAGTGTCGTTAGAATCTGTTTTCACCGTGCTTGACGAGACTAGTATACCTGTATAATGTTTACTATTGTAATTTTTGTTATCCTATAGATCCTCCTTGCTATCGGAGGCTGGGCTTTCGGCTCCACTCCCTTCAAAGAGCTGACCTCCAACGTGTTCCGTATGAACCAGTTCGTGTACGAAGCTATTGAGTTCCTCAGGGACTACCAGTTCAACGGCTTGGATGTAGATTGGGAATATCCCAGGTAAATATACTACTGTGATCCTTTTTTCACCATCACGCGAAAAGTGGTATTTGAGTCTTACATCCCAGGGCTCGTCTACTTAGAGGTGCAAGATCCAAAATGTTCTGCCTGTCCCATTAGATATAAAGATGTGATAGTATGTATAATTGAAGATCAGACAAAGCGTTCCTTCTATTGAAAATACAAATGTTTAAGCGGTGAATGATGCGATGAAGAAATGAACTTCGGAAAACGGAAGCGAAATCCAGATTTTTTAAAGATTTAAGATATAGTTGTAAGCATAATAGTACGAAGCTGATCCTCATATTAGACAAGCTTTATTGATTATATGGTCATAGGAGTTTCAATGTCAGATATTATTGCTACCCTAATACAGCTGGAATATACAAATACTGTGGTCTATTTTTAGCCTATAGACGGTGGCGGATCCAACCAGATCCAATCGGTTTCATTAGTACCTTAGTGGTCGCTATAAATATGTTCTATTACAGAGGAGCCGATGACCGTGCTTCTTTCGTCTCCCTGCTCAAAGAACTGCGACTGGCATTCGAAGGGGAAGCCAAGACCTCAGGGCAGCCCCGCCTTTTGCTCACTGCCGCTGTACCGGCGTCTTTCGAAGCCATTGCTGCTGGTTATGACGTACCTGAGATTGCCAAATACTTGGTAAATATTTCTTAAACAAGCACTTACATTGAATTACAAAAATTGTAAATATTATCTGATCAAAAATTAAAACTATATTAAGCTTATGTTTTTAAGGATGATGTAAGGATTCTAAAGATACCCCATATATGCAAATCTATTAAGGTATTTCGAAGTTGAACTAAAGACACTCAAATACATACAAACTTAAAAACCTTATCTACGCTCCTTCTTGGGCCAGTTGTGTTTTGAAAAAAACCTTACACTCTTTTTTGGGCCAGTTGAGTTGACACGTTACTCACTGTCACTAACAGTAAAACCACAGGCATCTATGAATAGTTGTTGCAAAGGATTGCTATTTGCTCGGACATCAACGTCCCTTCTTTAGGATCCAACATCATCTTCAAAATGATTCGCTTAGTATTCGCCCCTTGACGTCCGACTAACCGCTAACTTCGTCGAATGAAAATTTATAAAAAATCTGCATAAATCTATAAAAAACTACATTTGATAGTCTAAATCTCTTTACAGGACTTTATTAACGTGATGACTTACGATTTCCACGGACAATGGGAGCGCCAAGTCGGCCACAACAGTCCGCTGTTCCCTCTTGAAAGTGCCACCAGCTACCAGAAGAAACTTACTGTGGTATGTATTCTTAAAAATGAATTCCTTATTTAACTTTAACTCCTCCGTGGTGTAGTGGTTAGAGCGTTTGGCTCATACCCGGAGGTCGCGGGTTCGATTCCCAGCGGGGGCAACGACTTTGTGTTGTTGTTCTAGTTTGGTTAGGACATTGCAGGCTGATCACCTGATTGTCTGATAAGTAAGATGATCCGTGCTTCGGAGGGCACGTTAAGCCGTCGGTCCCGGTCACTGTCTTTGACATTGGTCGTTACCTAAAACCATGTCAGAGGCCTTTAAGGCGGTTTAAAAACTTTGACACTAGTGTTAGTCACTAACACACACGATAAGAAGAAGAAGAAGATTTAACTTTACACAACATCTTCATCATCATAATCATCAGGTCTTTTTTAGTCTTCAATGCAAGAATACGCTCCTTTCTGTACTACCAGAGTCATACTCAGTGTAATGCTCACTCAGCCTTACTGAATTTTACACAAATGTCGTAAATAGTTGATTATACAAATTTTTTCCCCATTCCTTTTTTTCGATGTTGTTATCTTTCTTTGACATTTCTAACCTTCCTTAATACATGTTACTGCAGAGAATGCTTTAGCTCTAACGAAGAGCAAAAGTCACAAAGACATTGATTCAGCTTGGTGATAGTAAATGCTTTCTTATTTAGGATATCAGATCACCATCATCATCATCATCATTTCAGCCGATTACGTCCATTGCTGGATATAATCCTCTTCCAAGGATTTTCAATATTACCGATCTAGACCTAGAGCGTACCCAGTACTAATATTATGTGTCGATTGTATAAATGAAATCTGAAAGTGCCTTTAGATGGCTTAAAAATTTCACTCCAGTATTAAAACTAACAAATTCATGACAGAGAGATTAACTTTTTTTTTAAAGTAACTAACTCTGATTAGGTGCGACTCAAATTATGTAATAAAAGCGCTTTTTTTTATTCTATTAGGACTACTCGGCCCGTGAGTGGGTCCGCCAAGGCGCACCCAAGGAGAAGCTGATGATTGGTATGCCAACATACGGAAGGTCATTCACGCTAATCAATGAGACTCAGTTTGATATCGGCGCACCAGCTTCAGGCGGCGGTAAGTTCAGAACATTAATGTTATTATATCGTACTTTTTTAATATTATTGGACCAGTGTTAGGTGCAATACCTGGCATGTATACTATGTGATTTATGTAATATTATTTAGTAGATAAATATCGGCTGCATTTAGGTTCATAAAGCGTGAGTTGCTTGCTGGTAGTAGTCTGATTTAAAAGTCAAAGGTAAAAAGAAACGGTTAATAAATATTATATTCAGAGTAGTTGGCCGTGGCTTCAATAAATAGGAAATTTAAGAAAATTTAAAATTAAACACACCTAGATATAAACCTAGATAAAAAAACATGAAGTAAATTTGCAATGTTTCTCTTATAAACCGGTCTATTTTACAAAATTCTGTGTAACAATTGGGATACCTATTTATTTCTATGTTGATTTCACAGGCGCAGCAGGTCGCTATACAAATGAAGCCGGCTTTATGTCATACTACGAAATTTGCGAATTCCTGAGAGAAGACAACACAACACTTGTGTGGGACAACGAACAGATGGTGCCATTCGCGTACAGAGATGACCAGTGGGTGGGCTTTGATGATGAGAGATCGCTGAAGACAAAGGTTTGTATTGATTAAGCTCATATCAGGGTGGAATCAGCCAAGGAGTTTAGAGTTGATAAATTGAAATAAATAAACATTATATTTTCATAGCAACTGCTTTATGTTCTCATTTTATTAACGTTTTTCTTAACTAGTTATAAATGTGGTTTCAAGATCAGAGATTAATTGAGAATATACCAAGTATATCTGATCAACTCATCTTAAGACCAGACTTTTAAAACTAAATTGTAACTGCAATATTGGATGTAGGTAGCGAGACTGATTTAAAAGTAGAAATACAAAGCAATCGCACAATACATATCTTAAATTCTGCAGTTATAATCGTTACAATATATCAACTTGGTAATGGTTAGTACCAACGTTACAATAGCTGACTAAATCATATTTATTTAATTGCAGATGGCATGGCTCAAAGAAGAAGGTTTTGGAGGTATCATGGTCTGGTCCATCGACATGGATGACTTCAGGGGGTCCTGTGGTACTGGAAAATACCCACTGATCACTGCCATGAAACAAGAGCTGTCCGGCTATAAGGTCAAATTGGAGTTTGATGGTCCTTACGAATCTTCGAACCCCAACGGACAATACACAACTAAAGATCGTAAGTTTATTTTTCCACTTCATTTTTAGTATAATACTCACCGTTAATTTAAAAAAGACAAGAAAATTAAATACATAATAAATCTTGTAAATAAGAATGATTTCTTTTCCATTAGAAATTCAACCAAAGTAAAATTAGAATATTAACATACTTAGATAAAATGGTGTTGAATGTTGATTTTACCGTTATTTACAGAGCATTTTTATTTTTGTAGTACGAAATTATTTTAATAATGACATGTTTTATTAATTTCTAGCTAACGAAGTTACCTGCGAAGAAGAAGATGGCCACATTTCCTATCACCCTGACAAGGCTGACTGTACGATGTACTACATGTGTGAAGGAGAGAGGAAGCATCACATGCCTTGCCCGCAAAACCTGGTCTTCAACCCTAACGAAAACGTCTGTGATTGGCCAGAAAATGTCGAAGGTTGCCAGCACCACACTCAGGCCCCAGCTGCGAAACGATAGATCTAGATCAAGCTTATAAACAAATCTAAGTAGGAATATTAATTCGTGATTCGGCCCTATAAAGTCATTTTCACAAACTTAAACTTGTATTTTAGGTTTTACATGGGTTATTATTACTGACCTATTGATATATTTTTTTAATAAACAACGAAATTGTGAAAAGATTTTTTACTTCAGTGTATATGGATGATGTTCTTGGATTGTAATTTTCTTGGTAAATTAATACATTGAACTTAACAATTTCGTTGACAAAAAATAGGCATGACTAAAACTTAAAGAAACATAAATAGTTAACTTGTTTTATCGCAAGTATGTACTTTCAATACGTCTTAATCCACCAATTCAATAATAATAATATTTACATAGTGAAACATATTTATTGGCGTTTTTTCGGTTATCTCGAATAGCGAGATTCGTGTGATATAATGTAAATTTTGTATTCATTATGTTTTGAAGAACTGTAGATGTATCTATTGTTAAATTATACTTGTACTTAAGTATAGTTAAGAAATTCTGCTCTCCCAAAGTTACACAATATTTAAAAGCATTAATTTATAATAATTAATTGATTTATGTGAAGTTTTTAATTGAAAAAAGCATGTTGTATTCATATAATTGCTTGGCACGGTTGATGGATTCTTTTTCCATTCAAGAAATCTCCTTAAAAATATCTACACTAATAATAAAAAATAAAAAGCCTCCCCATGATAAATAGTTTTACAGGAACAGTTTTAAAAAACTTTTAAAAAGTAGGTAAGTATATTTAATTATTGTATTTCAAGTGATACCTATACTAATCAAGTAAAAAAAATACGTTTTGTACCAATTTGTGTGATTATTGTGTATTTTTGGGACAGTATTAGGTATGTTTTTAGTTTTAGGTAGATATAAAGCTTTTTTCATACGTGAATACTCAAATCAGCTAAATCACTGCCTTTGACACTGCCGATTTGGTTTTTAACGATTTTTATATGTTGGTAACAGTGACAAACACAATCGATGTGACATTATTTTAATTTTATATCTAAGTTTGTAAATATTGTATTTAGATACAAAAGAGATGTAAGAGTATTATTAAAGATTTTTAAAATAATTTTGTTTCTTTATTTACCTGTCATTAATTACCTCTCTTGCGACTTTTGATAGAAAAATAAAAAATCTGCTAATGATAGTATAAATATCGGTCTTTTTAAAAGCTTATTTATTATCTTGTCTTTATCCTTTAAGGGGTAAACAGAGCCCAGGGTCACATTTAGCGCCATGATGATTAAAATACAATTTAATTATAACTTTAAAAAACGCAGTCCACCTTTGCGCTTTGTAGACAAAGACATTTTCTTGTGCGAATTAGAATCTGCA
The DNA here is from genome assembly GCA_963555685.1 of Acrobasis consociella. Classification (NCBI taxonomy): domain Eukaryota; kingdom Metazoa; phylum Arthropoda; class Insecta; order Lepidoptera; family Pyralidae; genus Acrobasis; species Acrobasis consociella. Next base: position 2,526,569 of record OY743115.1, read on the forward strand.
AAAGAAAAGGACGTAAATTTTCACGTTCAGCAGATCAAAATACTATCCATTAATGTGACTTTATAAACATAATGTAGTCGCCCATGTCGGTAAACACACGAAATTACATAGCAGCTCAAATATTTTGAAATCCAAATTGCAATTTTGGCTTTAATCTCGGTGATTTACCATAATGATGACCGTTTACGCCACCTTGTTAATGGGTCCAACCAGATCCAGCCATGCACCTATTATGGAGAAAATCTCGACTTAGAATACAAGGTAAATTATACTTTAACACTGGGGATATAAAGTCGCAATTGGATTGTGGAATGAGTTTGGAGTACATGGAATGCAGCACAGATTAACTATTTTGCATAGGAATATTGTTAGAGTGTTAGAGATTACATTAATGACGTTAATATTCTAATACAACATATTTTGAATAAAAAATAAGAATCCATTCTTTCTGGGAATGTCTTCGAATTCTAAAATTTGTGTTTAGTGGAAATGCCAGGAATTTTTCAAATTGATTTGAAAGCTACAAAAAGGTATTTTCAACATAAAACTTACAAAATATATTTACAATTTCTCTCCAACAGATATTCTTTAATTTTTTTCAACGAAACCTTGTTTTACTCAAAATAATCCATTTTAGTAAGTCAAAAAACTTTTTGTATCAGCACGAAAATTTTATAAATCTACCCAATTAAAAAAAAAAAAAAAAAAATATTATACCTTTGTCTGTTAGTGGAATGATTTCTGTCTCTCGTATTAGTTCAGGGCGCACATGCGCGAATGTCTGAAAAGGGGAAGTTTTCAATGTGCACCGCATAATTAATTACTAATTATTTATTGGACAAATAAAATACAATATGTCATATAATTATAATTTTATATCGCGAGATTTTATTTAATATTTATTTCCTTACAAATGTATTGAAAAACGTTGTATGACACACTTGTGTATTTTTTACTTGGGTATTGTTCATTATAAGTCTCGACTTCATAACTAGACACGCACGCTAAGTATTCGAATACCACACTTGTATCATAAACTACTTTTGTCGAGAATTTATATTATTCAAACACTAGAACCTCACTTTTGCTAATCATTGAGGTCGACCTCCGTGGCGTAGTGATTACCATGCTAGTCCGCCACCCAGAAATTCCGGGTTCGATTTCCAGCAAGTTGGAAAATGGCCTTTTTCTAATTTTCCTGGGTCTTGGATGTTTATCAATATGACGTATTTGTTATAAAATATAGTATCTTTGAGTTCGTATTCCATAACACGAGTTTTGAACTTACTTTGGAGCTAGCTCAATCAGTGTAATTTGTCCCTATATATTTATTTATTATATTTTATTGAGCTGTTTTTTACTTTTTAACAAGTAAGCTAAACTAGATAAGGATGGATGGCCTTTTGAAAAAAATCTATATTTAAATAAACCTACAAAATTGTAGATCATTGTAGTGTAGGAGGGTAGAGGACATTAAAACTACTTTATATTTTTAAAATCTAACATGATGTCGATGTGCTTCGGGTGTCCCGGGCGGCCTATGCGATAGGTTGACGACATAATCAAGCCGCGGGTCACACCTGGGTGAAAGCAGCATAGGATCGAGATGGATGGATTATGTTCATGATGATGAACATGATCCAAGAATCTCTTTTTGTTGGAGAGGAAGGCCTAACAAAACACGGTCAAACGATTTGAAAAGTTACGACAAGGATTAGAGAAAAAAAATCATAAATAGAGAATTGTGGAGGGAAGGAGAAGTAGGACTCGAGTAGCTAATAAAAAAACATGACCTAAATCGGTCAAGGGCTATTTGACCACGGGATACTGAAAGTGTAGCAGACAAGTTAGTCGTTTTGAAAATAAGCGGCCAAGTGCGAGTCGGACTCGCCCATAAAGGGTTCCGTGGTAGCAAATAACATAATATAAAAGTCTTGTAGTATGTTTTTTTTTTAATTTTTATATTTGAGTTGATTAAATGAAAGGTAAATTGCCGTTTATGATTTATGACGAATAAAAAAAAAACTACTTACTAGATGTCGTTCAAACCAATTTTCGCTGGTAGTTTAAATGGTAATGAACATCATATATATTTTTTAGTTTTATCATTCTCTTACTTTAGAAGTTACGGGGGAGGACACACTTTTTTCCACTTTGGAAGTGTCTCTCGCGCAAAGTATTCGGTTTAGAAAAAAATTGATATTAGAAACCTCAATATATTTTTTGAAGACCTATTCATAGATATCCCACACGTATGGGTTTGATTCCGTTTTTGCCATTTGGCTACGGAACCCTAAAAAGATTACAAAGAGAAAAGATCCAAAAGACTGGAGTTCAATGGGGAAGGCTTTATATCTCTCGCTGAAAAAAAGAATATATAATACTAGGCGCTTTATAATACTAGGTACCAAAACGCAATCTTAAGTTTAAACTATAAAATCGTTTGCAAATCACAGCGATCCATTATTCAAGAGACTGGTTCGATCAACATAATTTGCAAAACTAAACAAGTTGTACAACGGTTGTTCACTGATTTGCATGGCGAGCAAACTGTTTCCAGAGCCATACACCATTACTACTTTTTTCTTCGAACTAAGGCAAGAGGTATTCAGCCTATCTGATAAGTGTGTAAGTGGCCAAAATTGGTGATTAAGTTTTTTTAAACTGCCCAAAGGCATTTGACGTAGCTTGACGGCTGTCATACAATGATAAATAAATAAATATATAGGGACAAATTACACTGATTGAGCTAGCCCCAAAGTAAGTTCGAGACTTGTGTCATGAGATACTAATTCAACGATACTATATTTTATAACAAATACATATATAGATAAACATCCAAGACCCAGGTCAATTTGAGAAAGGCCATTTTCCAACTTGCTGTGGCTGGGGATCGAACCCAGGACCTCCGGATTAGCGGTCTAGCGTGTTGACCATTACGCCACGGAGGTCGTCAGAATGATGACGGATGAGCTCGAGACATTTTTATGCCGCTCGTCACCAATCCAAGTACGGTACACGTCTGGTGTCGCTTTACTTGTGAAAGCTCTAGTAATGGGCCTGCTGGGCCACCGAGCTCTTTAACTTCTAATAGCCTATGCACATTGAATATCTATGACCCTGGCTATGTGGTGACGGCAAAACAAAATATGATTTATCTGAACCTGATTAAAAAAAACTTTTTAAGACCATGAAGTAAGAGGATACAAGACCTTTTATGCCTTTTAACGTCAATACATGCCTTTGACCATAAAATTACTCTAACTTCATGCTTTTGACTTATTTTTCCTCCTTGTTAAAATTAAATTATGATTGATTAACATGATATCAACAAACTATCAGATGTACTATACATTTATTATATTCTACACGGCACGCACACATTTAATTTCACACATTCGTTCTTGCTCGTGAAAGAATGCTATAAATCAG